>OV277348.1:57631717-60384217 GCA_922984085.1 Sicus ferrugineus
TTTAAGTTTAACCTTTTACATCGAATGTATTTCTACTAAGTTCAGAATATATAGTACTAAAAGGACTCTATCTTATTGTACGAGATATAATTGAATAAATTAAATGAAAAATTAAATGAAAAAGCTTACCAAAAACTCATCTCTTATAAAGTATTTTGCTCTTATAACTTCAGCATCTTCTTCTGGTTCCATAATTGCATCACCTGCAAATAACAATTTATGTATAATCATATACGTATAATATCCAGAAGGTAAATTATATTCACTTGGAGTCTGATATCTGACGAATTCAGAAAAATATTCACATAGTTTGCTTTTACCAGCCTTAACTTTTTCAGCTAATAAATCCTGCTTATTGAGGAATAAAATTACAGATATTGTTCGCAACCATCTGAAAATATTTAAATAAAAAGTCTCGTTGTCAGATTTGTTTGGTAGTAATGTTATTTGAGAGCACGACACCAAGTTAACTACATAGTTTTAATGTTTGTGTACCAATTAAGTTCTCCAAACCCGATGCTACACAACACTCCCACACTATAATTGACCAACCTTATCTTGAAGACGTTGGGTATGGAACTCCTCATTTTGCTTCCTCCAAATTTTGTTTTTGTTTTTTTGCCCTCCGAATTTCTCAAATTTACTTTCGTCGATAAAAGGAAGTGCTTTTCGGAGAGAAATATTCTTGTATTTACTAGAATATTTCTGAGCGAAGTCTATTCGCTTTATTTTATATGCTTTCGAAATAAAAGGAATCTTTCTCGGACGTCGGGTGTTTTGTAGCATCGGGTGTTGGAGAACTTGATTTTATTGAAACCACAATGAATACACAAGAATACGTGAAAATTTTTAGAAGACTGTCGCTCCCAGTATCGCTAAATTATGCTTCCCGAGTCATTGAATCTTCCAGCAGGACAATGACCCCAAGCATATATCACGTATAGCGAAGGAAAGTTTATTGTATAGGACCCTAAAAGTATTGGATTACCCGCCATAGTCCCCAGTACTCAATCCAATTGAGAATATTTGGAATTATTTGGACCGAAAAATAAAAACAATATGACTAGCAAGGAAACGCTGAAAGCAGCGCTTTTAGATGAGTGGAGGAAAATCCCTTCAGATTTTGCAGCTAAGATGTTTGAATGTATTCCACGCAGGCTAGAATGTGTAAGAAAGGCAAGGAAGGGGATTAGTTTATATTAAAAATTTTAAAATGTTTATTTGCGGTATTTTAACTGCACTTGTAAAAGTTGACTCACTTTTGACGCGTAAAATATGAAGATTTTTGCTCACGTCTATAAAAATATTTTTTATATTGTTCAGTTTTAGTCAGTCGTTAAAAATCACTAAATGAATAAAGGTGTCTCAACACATTAAGAATATTTTTTAAAATAAAATCATCAAATGAAGATATAACTGCCGTCCGAACAGAGACCAGTGGGCGTTCGTAAATTCATTAAAATTAGGGTGATAAAAAAAATTAGAAAAGAACATGGTAAATTCCTATGACGGTTTGTAAAATAGAATGTAAAACTGAGGAATTTTGTTTAACATTAAATCTGGTGAAAAACAATCAACGAAATAAAGATTTGAAAAGAAAAGTAAAATCAGGATAATCACGTTTGAAAAACATCTGATTTGTTCAACGGTTGTGGAATTTCAGAAAAATGGCAGAAATTAATAAAGGCAGTAACCGACAGCATAGTAGGAAAAGGAGTTACAACAAGTAGCAGCCGCCTGATCATAATTCAAAGAATTTACACAAGAAAAAAATCTTTCCTTTTTATACCCTACACCCGAAGAGAGTGTAGGGTATATTCACTTTATTCTTCCGTTTGTAAAAATAGAAAAGTATATATGTTCTTGCTCAGCCTACTGAATCGATTTAGCCCTGTCCGTCCGTCTGTCTGTCTGTCTGTCTTTCTGTTGAAATCACGATTACGGGAGAACGAAAAGAGATTTTGCGATGAAATTTTGGCACAAATATTCTGTGTTATATAGGGCTGTTTGGGAATGAAAACGGGAGATCGGTAAACAGTCACGCCTATTTTACATACGGAATGTAAGGTCACCTCGTTTCAAAAATGTTATAATCTGAATATCTCATAAACCGTGCAAGATATTAGGGTATACTTTTATTCCAGAATATATAGCGTCATTACTAACATTTGTAAAAAAAATGGGCGTGCTACGCCCACTCATAACAAAGTTGGTAATATCTCATGAACGGTATAAAATATTGTGATATAATTTTACCACGGTGTATCCACCAATAATCTTGCCAAAAATGGACGTGCCACGCCCACTGTTAAAATAGTTGTCAATATCTTGTGAACGGTATAAGATATTAACTCGTAATTTTATCACGAGGTATCTACGGGTATTACCAATATGTATACCCAATGGGCGTGGTCCGCCCACTTATACAAAAGTTGTCAATATTCAACGATTCAAAAAGTTGTCGATATCCCATAAACGGTTCAAAATATTAATACTTAATTCTATCTAGCAGTATCTAGAGACAAAAACTTTTGCCCGAAATGGGCGTGGTACGCCTGCTTATAAAAAAGTTGTTAAGTGGCGAAATTATAATTTTTCAGTTACTCGGGTGTATTTAGATTTCGGCCAAGCCGAACAAACACTTTTACTTGTTTATAACTGATATAACTTATAAAAATTATTTCAACTACGACTCCGTAGCCAAAGAAACCGAACCCTCCAGATATAAATAATAAAGCTACATAAAATTAAAACTATAGAATTTAAGATTTATATTCGAAAAGTTTATATTCTGAAAATTTATATTTGAAATGACTATTAGAAGGAAATTAAAACTCAAATTAAAAAATATAGACAAATTTAAAGGAATTATACAACAAGAAAGCACAATATAAAATAATTACTTTGAGTGAAGCAATTACATAAACACATTAACTACAATATGTCAGAAAAAGAGATTGTTGAAAAATTAACCAAACTTAAAATAAGATACAGTAGTTCCACCGCATTGAAAGAACCCAATAACATAATTCCCACTCCATACACATCAAAACTTACACTATGAGATAATAATTCCACCTTATTCCAGCATTTACCCCACAGTCCTATACTATATATTGAATGACTATTTAATTAAACAACCCGTTACTACGACATTTAAAAACTTAAACAACCCATATATAGAAAACGATGACATTGAGCAACTTCGGCCTGGCCGAACACAATACGCTGTAACGAGTTTTTGTTTCCAGCTTGAGTAGCGTCAGTCGCCCCAGGGTCCATTTTGGGGGATCTCGTAACCCTCAAAGTACCAACCACCGCGTCGGTCAAGAATTGCACACGATTTGCTGTCAAGCAAATTTATCACTAAAATATTCAGCTCGGACGTATGCGGGTTGGTGTTCGTTTTTTCCTTTTATTTATTCTTTTATTCGATCCAATTCACAAAAAGTCTTTTACAATCTTACTTGCTACTCCACTGGTTACAAATGCTTTTGTCAGGCCGAATGCCTGGCGACAGAAGGCCGCGTACAATGATTTGTGAGTACAGAAGACAGGAGCCGAGTGCTCCGCGGCAGAAGGCCGCTTACAACTGTTGCGGGTGTACAGGTGACGGAGGGACCGAATGCCCCGCGGCAGAAGGCCGCTTACAACTGTTGCGGGTGTACAGGTGACGGAGGGACCGAATGCCCCGCGGCAGAAGGCCGCTTACAATACTGGTGAATACAAAGTTCGGTGGAGCTTAGTCTTCCGCGGCAGAAGGCCGCTCACAATTTGGTTGAAAGCTCCGTAGAACTGATTCCGGCCGAAGCCTTGAAATTCCCGAAGGAATGATTCCGGCCGAAGCCTTGAAATTCCCGAAGGAATGATTCCGGCTAGTCCTAAATACGCCCAAAGATACTCCTAAAATACGTCTATGCTACGCCGGCAACTACTTCTACTCTACTGGATGTATAGAGGGTTGGTAAACCCTTCAAAATATGTGAGCCACTCGTTATGCGATTTTGGGGCTGTCGCACCAGGTGGTCAACTGCTCCATGCAAAAGGAGTTTCTGTAAGAGCAAGCACGAATTGAGTCGTTGCTTACCGGCAGAAGGCTGACTTGAGCTTGCACAAACTAGTCGTTAAAAGCGCATGCTGATCAAAACTAAATGAGAATTGTATGCAGCGCGTGCGCGACGAAAGAAAATATGAGTGAATTGAATTGTGGATTCTATTTTTAGACCTATAGCAGCGAAGGTGCAGCGAAAAGAAAAAGTAAAACTAAGCCGGTCGCAAGGTTCTATTTTTAGAATAGCCGCTGCTTCGCTTGTGCGTATGCATGTCTTATTCTCTGAGCGTATGTAGCGTGTGTTTTCGGGGCTTGTTTTTGTTTTTGCATTTTCCTGGTTTGATTCCGGTTTGGTTGTGCTTTCTTGCTTATGGAGAACTTATGTTAATTTGCATGCTTATTGTGATTATTATTATTTTAATGCCACTTATTCTTAATTCAAATAATTTCTAAGAATTATATTAATTCTTAATTTTAATCATTCCTGGTAATTCTACTAATTCTTCAACTCACTGGAACTTCTATATTTTGGTCTTAACAAAAGTAAAAATATATGATATTTGTAGCAACCTGTATTGGTTTGCTACAACTTTTACTTGTTTTCTTATTTTATTCATAATTCCATTTTTTTATGGAGTCTGGGATGTCTACTTTGTGTCGCCCGCAACTCTGCTTGCTCTCTAACGCAGACATCCCAGACTCCATAACAAAACCTTATGAATAAAATAAGAAAACAAGTAAAAGTGTTGTCTTGGGCCAGGCCGAAGTCGTACCCTACACCCGAGTAGCTTAAAAAATATAATTTCGGCAGTTAACAACTTTTGTATAAATAGGCGGATCCCGCCCATTTTTGGAAAATATTTTGCAAACTTTTGGCAAACAAGGTAATGCTTTCAGGTACCTCGCAATAGAATTATGTCTTCATATCTTATACTGTTCATGAGATATTGTCAGCTTTTGTATGAATGGGCATTTTTTTTCAAAAATTTATAATGGCGCTATATGTTCCGGTGTAGAATTATACCTCAATATCTCGCATAGTTTATAAGATATTGACCTTATAACATTTTTTAAAACGAGATGCTTTTGCATCCCGTATGTAAAGTAGGCTTGTTGGTTAACCAATTTCAACAATTTTGAATCCCAAACTGCCCTACATAACAAAGAATATTTGCGCCACATTTCATTGCGATATCTCTTTTCGTTCTCCCGTAATCGTGATTTCAGCAGACAGGCAAACAGACAGACCTTAAAGGTTTGCTCTTGAAAAAGTCCTGAAATTAGATACAGCACGTAAATTTATTTGAAGATTGTTTATTTTTTACCATTGAAATGCTTTCTAGAAATAAATTGGTAAAAATTCTTTATAAAAAAATTATTTAAATAATAATGAATAATGTAATAAAGTAACTAATAAATAAATGGCGTAACAAAATTTTTTGTCTACACAAGTTTAACACGTATAAAAAGTCCCCAAAAAGAACTTAAAATACACAAAACCAAATATTATTTCACGATAGTGGCTTCGTACACAAAATGGAAAAGCAGCCACGAAGTAGACTTCGGCTCACTGATTCCCCTCGCTCTTCGTTTCTACTATGTGAAGCCATGCCAAGCGAGCATAATCAGCCCTTTATCATTTCGGCAGCTATCGTGTGCGAACACTCTTCAGACGTGTAAGTACTTCGTACTCTTCCTCTCCTCCTTTGCACTTTATGGCTGGTCCATAGCAGGTCCAAAGGAAAGGCTAAACCAGAAACATAGTGCAGAGCGAATCCCTTTTCCGAGGAAATCCAAAGGACATACCACCGGATGAATATATAACCTCAGTAAAGAACAACTACAGGAATTAACAAGAATTTGGATTAAATGATGCAGGCAGCGCGGAGAAGCTGCGGAAAGTATTATCGGAATTTACGAAAGGAGCTTATGCACCAGATATACAGAAGCATTTAGGAGAATTGGAGGGAATGCATCGGAAAAGTCGACCAAGTTCACCAACTACAACAACGTGAGATACCAGTCCAACATCATTCCGAAAAATTCCAGAACAGATGACACTCCCAACGATCAAGATAACTCCGGAAGGACAGACGTGCGCCAGTATAATTGACAAGGTAAGGAAGTGGGCCGTTAAATACTTTGGATTGGTGGAGCTTAGCAACGTATTTAGTGTGGATATAAAATGGCTACCACGAGCTAAGCCAGAGCTTTTGAATGATAAGGCGTTGACGTGGTACAGGAATAATAACCGGCATTGGCAAAAATGACCGACGTTTCAAAAGGACTTTTTAAGATTTTTCCTGCCGCCATGATCTCATGCGACACGCAGAGCACACAGACCAGCAGAAATTGCAGCAGATTTTTTGTAACGCACAGTGATTGCCAGTGATGTATAAAAACGAAAGACAATTCCAATCAATTCTGACAGACATGGAGTGTTCGCAGAAAACAGAAACACCAGTAACAAGGGATATGCGGCCGGAGCAGGAGAGACATCAGGCAGACCAGGCCGTCGCAAATAATAATACGGGCCCGGCAAAACTCTGTTACAACTGCGGTCAGAAGGGACATTTCAAGCACGCATTCAAGAACCCGCACGTCATATGTTGCAGTTGCGGGAAAAGAGTCCGGGTTTATGAATGCTGCAGGTGAAATTCGAAAAACGCTGTAGGGAGCTGCTCGAGGGAAGGCCAGGCAGAACCCAGAAACTTTGCGCTTCCGAGTCCAAAGGTTCGCCTATAAGCCAGATTCAAGGTCGTATTGTCGCTGATATAATTGTAGGCAGAACTAAAGTGGTGACGACAATAGACACACAAGCTACATGCGGCTTCATGAGCGACTCAGTCGCGCAACATTTCTGGACAGCGAAAAGGAACATTCCGGTGAAAATATCAGACCGATTAGCAAACGGATAGCTCACGGAAATCAGCCGCTCACTGACGATGGAAATTGGTTGGCGATTGGTCAACTAATTTCGGGCTTAGATTTCCGGGGGGAAAATAAAGACGCAAATTACTATCGAAAGCGAAACATTCAAACTCAGCGAAAACATGAAGCTGGAGATTTCGTAACGTGCCAAGTGATACACGACGAGAACTGGAAGCCTTTGAGTCCCTGTAAAACAACAATACTTTCCGCGCATTCCATCGATGCAAGCGGTAATAAATGAGCAAATAGATTAATTGCTCAAACAAGGACACATAGAACCCTCCACGAGTCCCTGTAGCGCATCAATAGTACTGACGAAGAAAAACGGAAAATTGAGACTCTGCATCGATTATCGACAATTAAACGTAAAATCTATACCTGACGCCTCCCCTCTCCCGGGAATTCAAAGCATTGTGAACAAGCTAAGGAACGCAAGGATAATTAGCAGAATAGACCTAAAAAATGGGTATTGGAAGATTCCAGTGAGTGCGGAAAAGAAGAAGTATACGGCTTTCACCGTACCAGGATGTGCTTTATTCCAGCATCGTGTAATGTCATTTGGATTGCATGCAGCACCGGCCACTTTTCAGAGCCCTCGACGGAGTCATCGGGCCTGATTTGGAACCACAGGCTTTCACTTACTTAGACGATATTATAGTCACTGGTGTATCAAATCAGGATCATGTGGCTAATTTGCGAAAGTCGTAGCGTCGTAGCGGATGCACTCTCGCGACAGCCGAGAGACGTCCTAATGAAAGCAGCAGTGGACCACGAAGGCGAATTAAATGAAATGGTTCGAGAAGAAGAAATTGAAAGTACTTCAGGACCCGCAGAAGTTTTCAGATTATGTCGTTGAAAGCAAAGCACTGTTCAGGCACATACCACTGCTGTATAAACCAGATCGACAAAAGGTTGATTATTATTAAAATGTTGATTAAAATGGCTGCGAAACTGACGAGGCCACTCATGGAAACACTTCAATGCTTGTCTTCATACACAAATTTTCCAAGTGGACGGAGATCGTCGCCTCGAGGGCAGCTACCACACAGACTTTCAAAGGAGCTTTTCGTAAACGAATCCTTGCACGATACGGTATGCCGTAGATACTTGTTTCGGACAATAGGACTGAATTCAGAAGCACAGCGTTCTAAGTTTACATGCGAGATTTGGGAGCCAAGCAACTCAGCACCCCACAGGAGAACTTCGCAGAGCGAGCTAATAGGACTATAAAAACTATGCTTGGTCAGTATTCCTAGGTTTTTTTTACAGGTAAAATTTTGACTTCTTGGGGTCAAATCCTCCAATAAGAAGCTTCGCCTTCCTGAGGCCGGGAGTGCTAGTCCAGTAGGAAATCCTACCAGTGAACTCATTCCGTCTGCTTTCTTCGTTAAAAACGTTTGGGGCGAGTCCACAATACGGCTCACGCCCCATGTAGTGGATACATGCGCCCTTACATGGACCCATTCTACATTCAGGCTGTTTTCCCGCTGCGTGGAAATCTTCTTATATTGTTTCTCTAAACCTAGGAAAAGCTTTCAATTTAAGAGTTTGATAACCGACCATCAATTTTACATTTTCCAATTTCACGAAAAAATAACTTTGAAATTGTCAAATTTATTTATTTCATGTAAAATTTACGTAAAAAACATTACGCTGCGATGGTAGTATTCACATTGTGATATCAAATTTTAATACCAATTTCTTGTAAAACGCATATAATAAACTGTAATATAAACATACATAAGTTTCTACCAAGTAAAATTTTTTAAATTCACGAAGAACTAACGTTACATTATCGAAATGACAGTGCTCATGTAAAATTTACATTTAAAATGGTATTTCTGACAGTGTCATATCCAATTCTAATACCAATTTTTTCTACGACGCATTTTTTACGACAAAAAATGACAAACTTATATCAAAGTTTCATAAACTCACACTCTAAATTTTACATTGTCATTATCAACCTGGATAGTACGATTTCAAATTAACATTAAATAGTGTGATCACTTGAAAATGGTATTGGGATACTATTAAATTTGATATAACCTACTGTTGGACGAACATTGTAAACGAAAAAGGTAATTTTAACAGCGAATTCCTGTAGATCTTTTTAGAATCAATATACGCTATAAATGTATATATAGACGAAGACAGCGTAGTTTTCAATAAAGAGATAAAGCAAGGCGTATATTGCAAACTCGATTATAGTATACCAGCGAAAGGCTTTCATCATTGAAAATTTTGACGTAGATATTTAACCACTCAAAAATTATGAAATACTAAATATACAATCTCAGAAAAGAGAAAAACGATTTAGTCAGCAATCCAAGATCTTAAGTCTAGACATTTCTGATGACGTAGCAAAAGCGGAATTATTGAAAATTAAAAAATATTTTCAAGATATTTTCCACTTAGAGGGAGAAACTTTGACAGCCAATAGTTTCTACACCCAATCAATTTCAACAATAGACAACAACCCGGTCTATATCAAAAATTTCAGATTACCACACGCGCACACAGAGGAAATACAACAACAAATACAGAAATTATTAGACGACGACATTCTAGAACCTTCAGTTAGTCCCTATAATTCACCATTGCTATTAGTGCCAAAGAAAAGCTCTGAAGACAAAAAGAATTGGAGATTTATTGATTATTGTTCTTAGAATATTTGTACTACAGGTATAAGAAATAAAAAGATAAAGAAACGGTGTTCGTCCACAGACGAAAGAAGAGAGGATAAGTTGTGTTCCAACCATAGCGCAGCGTGAAGTTGTCTGCCTAGCAAACGAGTGTCGCCAGGTTCGAAACAAGTTCTGTTTCTCCTCTGTGCAGGAAAGTTAAATGTCAATCAAACCAATGAATCAATCAATTAATTAATAAACCCATTTAGTAGATACAATTGCTAAATGCAATACGCAAAAAAAGAACGCCGATACACCATTAAAATTTTAATTAAAATGCCATTAAAAATCGTTTCTACTCACTTCTTCTTCCCTTAATTTCTGCTCGCCTTTCAGTGTCTGGCGTTTCGTCTCTTTTATTCTCGCCACTTCTTTAATAATTTTGCTGTATGCGTGTCCTGGCTTGTTCTTCTTTATGTGTGCTGGTCCATTAGCCTCATCGCTGTTCCGGTCTCAAATTTCAAGTGCGTATTTTTCATCTATGGATTAATTTTTTAAGTACTGCTTAGCTGAAAACTTCTACCTTTAGACATTGCAACCTGAAAGTTCACTTTTCTTACCACAAAGGAAGAAACCGAACTCTTGGCTGAGAAATCATCACTTTTCTACTTAGGCGGCACTTTTCAACCTCACATTGCTTTTCTTTTGCAACCAAAACGGTGAGATAATTCCTAAATACGTGATTTTTAAACCCTACACCCGAAGGGAGTAGGGTATATTCACTTTGTTCTTCCGTTTGTAACGCAGAGAAGGAGACGAGATAGATATAGAAAAGTATATATATTTTTTCTCAGCATCACCTCCTGAATCAATTTAGCCCTGTCCGTCCGTCTGTCTGTTTGTCTGTCTGTCTGCCTGTCTGTCTGCCTCTCTGTCTGTCCGTCTGTCTGTCTGTGTTGAAATCACGATTACGAGAGAACGAAAAGAGATATCGCGATGAATTTTGGCACAAATATTCTTTTCTATGTAGAGCTGTTTGGGATTGAAAATGGGCGAGATCGGTAAACAGCCACGCCTACTTTGCATACGGAATATAAAGGCACCTCGTTTCAAAAAAATTTTATAATCTGAATATTTCATAAACCGTGTAAGATATTGAGGTATAATTTTATTCCGGAACATATACCGTCATTACTAAAACGTTTGAAAAAAAATGGGCGTGCCACGCCCACTGATAAGAAAGTTGGCAATATCTCATGAACGGTATAAGATATTGATATGTAATTTTATCAGGATATATAGGGAAGCATTACCAATAACTTGACGAAAATGGGAGTGCCACGCCCACTCATATAAAAGTTGTCAATATCTTGTAAACGGTATAAGATATTAACGAAATTTTATCACGAGGTATCTACAAGTATTACCAATTTGTGTACAAAATGGTCGTGATCCGGCCATTTATAGAAAAGTTGTCAATATCCCATAAATGGGTCAAAATATTAATACGTTCGTAATTCTATAGTATCTAGCAGTACCTAGAGACATTACAGAAACATTTTCCCGAAATGGGCGTGGTACGCCTACTTACACAAAAGTTGTTAAGTGGCGAAATTATAATTTTTTCAGTTACTCGGGTGTAGAGTATTTAGATTTCGGCCAGGCAGAAGACAACACTTCTACTTGTTAAATTTCTAACTTGCTAAAACATATGCAATTTTTTATCGAATTTGTTTTTTCCTTTACCCTGTAGCGTTTAGTGAAACTGCATTTCTCCGAATTCTAGAAACGCTACATACAAACATACGTGAATTAAAAATAGAAGCGGTCCTAAAATGCGTTTTCTCTCATCATATTAAGTCAATTAAGATTCAGTCGGAGAAAGTTGCACTTCTGGGATGAGTTCGCGGATTAATACTTAGGCCTTTAAACAAATTTTAGGTAGACAACGCAGCAGAAAACTTAATGGATGTCAACACATGAACTCAGCCCTGAGGGTAGTTAGTTGTCATACCATAACCTCAGTGAAAACATGACTACGTTCTCCATGTCCACAAAGCAAATGTCCGCTTTTCATCCCAGAATTTAAGAAGGAATTTCTTCTGCTTCCTGCCTGCGTTTTCTTGAAATTAAGCGGAGGAAAATTAGGATTTTTTTAAATTGAAAAAAAATTTTTCAATTTAATCTCTAAATTGTTTTAATTAATTTTTAATCAGCCATTCACACTGCTTTTACTCGAAAAATGTTAAGTTCAATTTTGTCAGCCATTTCCTACTCTATGTTCGGGTCGATAAATTTGGTCAGGAAATAAAGAGCGAGCTCTAAATTTTGTTTTTATTTCAATGCTGGATTCAACTATGAAATATTTTTGTTCACGCGGGAGTGCGTGATTTGGTGGTTAGTGAAAATGAAAAGTGAGAGTGAAGCGTGAGACTTACCGGTTTGTGGATGTGGATGAGGATGATAAAAGGATGGATACAGATGAGATGATGGACAGCGCCGTCGTCGTTGGGATCAAGATGATCTGGGATGATTGATGATTCGTAGATAAGCGATGAAGTTGTAGAGAAGCGATGAAATTGTAAAGAAGCGATGAAGTTGTAAAGAAGCACTGTGCTCAAAATATTATCACTTTGCAATTGTTTTTCACTGGGGCAAGACGTGTGCTTATGTTCACAGATCACAGAAGAATGTCGGTCCGCCGCTTCCGGAAACCAATGATGAGCTGCTTGCCCTTCTGCTGAGATGCAGAAGAGCCGCTTTCACTCCGAAAGTGAGAGAAAGCGGTGGCAGAACTCACCAGGTACCGAACCGTGGGAGAGAGAGACCAAATTAGCATGGCATGGTGAGCTGCTTGCCCTTCTGCTGAGATGCAGAAGAGCCGCTTTCGCTCAGAAGCGAGAGAAAGCGGCGGCCGACGGGACGGACTGGGCGTTGATCTGAGCGACGATAGATGCGGATCAGATCAACGTAATTGCAGGGAGCTCCAACGGGGAGGGGAGCGGCTGGTTGGACCGAATATGGACTACGGACAAATAGAGAGCGTTGATTAGGGGACATCAACGCAAGTGCTGTCACACTTTAAGTACATATATGGCCAGACAGCACCCATCCAAAGATGGATTTTTGGGCGAAAGGCTGCCCATGGACGTAAGGCAAAGATGCGGGTAGGAACAGCCTAGTGATAACATCGGCCCCGAGTCGTAATCGAAGGGTGTGGGGCGAGTAGAATTCGGGATCCGCCAACTTTATGTTGACAAAGGAGTGTCGTATTCGGGCATTGATGCAGCGACTGGGGGTGACAACTTCCCAGTCCGTGAGGAGAGCGTGAAATTCAATGGGTTCTGACTGGTCTCCACGAGAACGGAGTGTCAGCAGCACGACCAAATCCTTGCCGAATTGTACCGGAGCAAGGCCGAGGGTGCGTACTAGCTTGCGAGAAATTTGAGAGATCTCGCAGCCGGAATCCAGTAGAACGCGCTCGTACACAAACCCATCGTATCCGAGCACTCTCACTTTCGCAGTGGACCGTAGTACTACGGATCGCTGCATCGCAGGCGCCAAGGAGACTCGGGATACCGACATCGAGGGAAGTTCGGCTGGAGGAAGAGTCGTCGTCCGTACCATTGTAGTGGATTGGCTATGGCGAGGAGGGTGTCCACGAGGAGTGGACCGCGGGGTCGAGTCCGAGTGCAATAGCGTGTGGTGCGGTCGATTGCACTCTCACTTTCGCAGTGGACCGTAGTACTACGGATCGCTGCATCGCAGGCGCCAAGGAGACTCGGGATACCGACATCGAGGGAAGTTCGGCTGGAGGAAGAGTCGTCGTCCGTACCATTGTAGTGGATTGGCTATGGCGAGGAGGGTGTCCTCGAGGAGTGGACCGCGGGGTCGAGTCTGAGTGCAATAGCGTGTGGTGCGGTCGATTGCACTCTCACTTTCGCAGTGGACCGTAGTACTACGGATCGCTGCATCGCAGGCGCCAAGGAGACTCGGGATACCGACATCGAGGGAAGTTCGGCTGGAGGAAGAGTCGTCGTCCGTACCATTTTAGTGGATTGGCGATGGCGAGAAGGAGGGTGTCCACGAGGAGTGGACCGCGGGGTCGAGTCCGAGTGCAATAGCGTGTGGTGCGGTCGATTGCACCGTCGACATTTTGCTTGACTCGGACACCGAACTTCGGTGTGCGAGAAGGCCAGACAGTTAAAACAAAAACGCAAACGGCGCACTGTTTCGGAACGTTTCTGAGGCGTTTCCTCAGAAATCGTGCACAGCACCGCAATGCATGCCGTCCGGCACATAATTTGCACGTTAGTGCCTCTTCTCGCGTAACGAGTGTCCTCCGAGATGAGGGCAACGACCCTGAGATGTGTGCATTCCGCCCGTTTGCCTTCGACATTTGCGTGGCAAGGGAGGGAATGCATTCGTTGGCCGGGAAGGATTCCCATGCCAATGGGATGCGGCCGCGAGAATTCGTCCGCCATGGAGAGATGGTGCGAGGTAGACTGCGGCTGGTAGATGGCTGTTCTTCCGCTGCCGGGAAAGCGACTGGAGAATGTCCAGATGGGGTCTTCGGGCTGCGGTCTTCCGGGAAAAAAGCTGCCGGGAGGCAGCTAGCGGAATCTTCTGACATCGGCTCGTCCTGGACTAGGGGTTGGACATCAGCCGGGGTGGTCGAGGGAGCCGCAGCTTCCATCATTGGCTCAGACGCTGAGATGGAGGTGTCCGAAAGGGCTTTGGACACTTAGTAGTCTTCTTCTTCAAACTCGCACTCCAGATGGGACATGTTGCGGAGGAAGAAGCTGCGATAAGATTCATTGGGACCTCGTGCGCCCGAGGCGTCCTTGGCGTTTGGGGATGTGGTTTCGGGATTCATATCTAGAATGAGAAAATTAGTAAATGCTGAAAACATAAAGGGGGAGGTTCCGATTTTGTGTCGAGTTACTGGGGCAACACGACTAATTTCGAGATCGGACGGGTCAGGGTTCCTTTTTTGGTTCGGACGTCGGCAACACGCGTTCTGCTATCAGAACCGAGATAGGTGTGGGTTATACGACTGATTCTCCACTTCGTTGGTGGGAGGTTATCGTCTCGTAAGACTACGAGGTCATTGGGTTTTAAATTCAACTGGGTATTTCCATTTAGTCCTTTTATGGAGTTCAGTCAAATAGTCATTTTTCCAGCGGCTGCAAAAGTGCTGATACATGGATTTAACCTTTTGCCATCGATTGACAATTTTGAGAGGGGAATTGAGTATTTCGGGTTCAGCAGTCGCTAAAATGGGACCACCGATGAGAAAGTGTCCTGGTGTAAGGGGTTGCAAATCAGAGGGGTCCTCGGACATGCTATTCAGCGGTCGCGAATTGAGACATGCTTCAATTTTGGAGAAAATGGTCGTAAATTCCTCAAAGGTGAAATGCATGTTTCCGACAAACTTTCGGAAGTGAAGCTTAAAGCTTTTGACTCCAGCTTCCCAGAGTCCACCCATGTGAGGCGCAGCGGCTGGCCACTGCAAGTTTTGGTAGGAAAAGTGAGTGAGGAGGGCGTTTTTACTTTGTAGAAAAGCTTTCCAATCGTTCATCAGGGCTTTAAAAGCTCCAACGAAGTTTTTTCATTGTCGGAGTATAAATCCTTGGGACATCCTCTGAGTGCGGTGAAACGGCTGAACGCAGCGAGAAAGGTGGGCGTCGAGAGATCACTGGTAGCTTCGAGATGGATAGCCTTGGTCGCGAAGCAGACGAATATGCAGACGTAGCCTTTCGTGATGAGGCACGCCCTGCCGGTATAATTTTTAATGTCAAACGGTACCGCGAAATCGAAACCGGTGGCAGCAAATGGTCGAGAGAGAGAGGTGCGTTCAGGCGGCAGTGCAGCCATCAGTTGTGTCTGGATTTGTTTCCGTTGTAGAGCACAGCTTTTGCAATGGTGAATTGTGGTGCGAATGAGATTTTTCGCCTTAGGGATCCAATATTGAGTGCGAATCAGACGTAGCATGAGTTGGTTTCCTCCATGCAAACTGATCTCATGGATGAACCGGACTAAGAGTCGAGTAAAAACACAATCATAGGGGATTATAATCGGATGACGTTCGTCATAGGAGAGTGACGGACATGAGGTTAAACATCCTCTTGCGCGGAGGACTCCATCTTCGGATAAGAATGGATTGAGTGACAGAATTGTACTCTTTCTTTCAAGATTCATCTTCAGTTCCAAACAGTGATATTCATTCAAAATGAACCTTTTGCATAAGATTAGTCAGTCGAGATTTAACATGTTGAATCACATCTGAGTCAATACTTTTATCGTGTCGTCTAAATGAGGGGCGATGTTGGGGGTGTGAGTGATGGAAGAACCGGAAAATGTAAGAGAGTACGCGGAGAGCTCGCGAGAAAGAAGAAAACCTTTCCCAGAGGTCTTCATAATGAGGAAAATATGCAAAATACGATTTGATGGGTTTTGCTTCCAGTTCGGTTTCAAAAATCTCTGGGGTAGGAGAGTGAGTCCAGTACTTTTTCTCTTGGCGCAACCAATCGGGGCCTTGCCAACATAATGAGGTTTGTTGCAACTCAAGCGGATACATGCCACGACTGGCTAAGTCCGCTGGATTGTGTTGGGATTGGACATGAAACCAGTGAGTGGGATCAACGATTTCCACAATTTTGGCCACACGGTTAGCAACGAACTTAGTCCAGGTGCAAGGCGGTCGTTTTACCCAAGCGAACACGATGGTCGAATCAGTCCAGCAGTAGAGTTCATACTGAGGAAAATCAAGATGAGGGATAACCGCATTTAATATGTCGGCTAAGAGGGCTGCACCGCACAATTCAAGTCGAGGTACAGATATTGTTTTGATGGGGGCAACTTTGGTTTTTGCATAAAGTAGAGAAGTACGGATTTCGTGAGAGTTACGATGGCGTACATAGACCACGCCGGCGTATGCTTTTTCGGAAGCATCCCGAAACGCATGGATTTCAATGCCACTCGTTGGAGTGAAATGAATCTATCGAGGGATTTTTATGAGGTTAATTTGGTGATAACACTGGACGAATTTTATCCAGAGTTGTAGGGTTGACGGGGTCAAGGGGTCATCCCAGCCGGTGGCATACAGCCAAACTTGTTGTATGAGGGTTTTTGCGATAATAATGACCGGAGCCATCCAGCCTACAGGATCAAATAATTTTGCAAGGAGTGACAGCATTTCTCGTTTGGTGTAAGAGGGGGGAATATCGAATGGTTTCGATTCGATGGTGAAGTAATCCGCTTTTGCGTTCCATCGGATACCGGGAGTTTTTGCTGTACTGGTGTCTTCCAATTCTAGAAAATCCTTATTCAGTAGGTCTTCAGGAGGTATTCCGGATAGAATTTGCTGATGGTTAGCTGCCCATTTTCCCAGAGTAAATCCAGCACTGCGAAGGGCTGCTGTCAATTCCTTTCGCGCACGGAGCTCCGTGTCGATAATATGAGCACCACACAGCGCGTCGTCGACATACATGGCTGTCCTCAAAATGGCAGCAGCCAGGGGGAACTCGGTTTCGACATCCTGGGCCAGCTGATGGAGCGTGCGAATTGCGAGATAGGGGGCACAGTTTACACCGAAAGTGACTGTTTGAAGTTCAAATTCGTGCACTTCATCATCTGGAGAATTTCTGAAAAGGATCCGTTGATAGCGCGAATGCTTCGGATCCACCAGAATCTGGCGATACATCTTATCGATGTCTCCGTTGAAGACATATTGATAAAGACGCCATTTGAGAATGAGAAAAGTTAGATCTGCTTGCAAAGCCGGACCGGGTTAAAGGGTGTCATTGAGACTGAGACCGTTGGTTGTGGGGCATGAGGCGTTAAAAACAACTCGCACCTTTGTGGAGCTGCTTTCTAGCTTGGTGACTGCATGGTGAGGTAAATAGTAAGTGTCAGACTGGAGCGAAGTGTGTTCGGGGTGAAGAGAGATCATATGATTCAAATGGGAGTATTCTTGAATCACTGAATCATAAAGTTCTTTAAAACTCGAGGTTTTCAGGAGCCGCGCTTCGTTGCGGAGAAATTGTTTAAGAGCTATTTCTCTTGAACGTCCAAGTTGTAACTGCGAAGGGAATTCCTCTTTAAACCACAGCGAGACGATGTAACGCCCATCGGGACGTCTTTGTGTTGTTTTGTCATACAAATCGTTGCAGTATTTTTCAGTTGGAGTGCGAGGACGCTGTTTTGGGATCTCCTCTAGTTCCCAGAAGCGCGAAATCTGACGTTCGAGGGAGACTACGTTGAAAAACGAGACCCGCGTGGTAATTGAAGGTGTTGGCAGGTCCTGAGGGAGAGGACCCGTTAGAATCCAGCCGAATATTGTTTCTTGGGCTACGAGTGAACCCAGAATATTTCATTTAATGCCATCCAGCAGGATTAGTGGGTAAATGTCAGCTCCAATTAAGACATCGATCTGATCACTTTGGTAAAAATGGTCATCTGCCAAAGGGATATTAGGGAGGGATTCACAGAGGTTCCGATCAAGGGAACAAACGGGAAGACTTCCGGTTCATTTTGGGAGGACGAGAGCCTTGGTTTCTATACGAGTTCCGGAATTGCGAGGAGAGCCAATGTTAAACATACAGAGTTTGCTAAAAAGCGCTGTGATAGCTTGGTTGACACTTGCCACCCGCGCTTGAATGGTTTTCGTAGGTAGATGTAAGCGTTTTTGAATGCGTTCGGAGAGTAAAGTGGCTTCTGATCCGGGATCTATAAGCGCACGAGCGAGATATGTTTCCTCGCGGTAACAGATATGTACCATTGCAGTAGCGAGTAAAACTTGCTTGGGTCGAGAAATGAAGCAAGTCAGCACATTGGGTGTTTGAGGGGCTTCAGTGGACTGTAATTGATGTTGAGTTGAAGAGGCAGAGGGGGTCGCTCGGGAGTGCGAGGGGATAATTTGTTGCGAATTATTTTGTGCATTATTTGGCGCAGGGCCGCGATGAGTGGAGGTATGAGGGCGCGAGGTTGCGGTGGTAGAGCTCGAGCGGAGATTTGAATTGGGAATTGGGGTCGCCTCGCGATGTAATAGCGAATGATGTCGTTTATTACAAGACATACACGTGTAAATACTTTGACAATCGCGCATTTGGTGCGAATGCGCAAAACAATTCGAACAGAATTTAAACCGTTGAATTGTTGACCAACGGGTTTCGGAGCTCATAGCTAGAAAACGTGGACATTGGCGTAGAGGGTGAGTTTGATCTGTGCATAGTTTGTAACTAGTCGGGAGCATATTCGCTGGAAAGTGTGCACAGGCTTTGAAGCGGGGAGATTGCGAGCATTGCTGGTCGATGCCTTTTTGACCGAATCAGCGGACTTGCGAATATCGAATACTGTTTCCAGGGTTTGGAAATGTTAAAAATAAATCCATTTCCTTCCACTTCGGAATATCGCGATTTTGGGAAATGGATTGTTCCCACAGAGAGAGGGTGTTTTCGGGGAGACGAGTTGAACAAAGATGAACTATAATGGCATCCCAACTCTCGACATCTACATCATATAAAGTTAAAGCGGACAGATAGTTATTAATTTCACGCTGAAGTCGTTTAATTGCAACTCCTGATTCTTTTGAGATTGGGGTTAGGTTAAATAGGGTCCGGAGTTGCGTATTAATGAGTATGCGCTTGTTTTCGAAACGGTCGATTAAATTGTTCCACGCTTGTTCGAAGCCGCTGTCGATCAGTGGAGATTTTTGGACTATCTCCTTTGCTTCACCTTGGGTTTTTTGGTTTAAGTGGAACAATTTTTCGGCGGGAGAAAGTCGATTATTTCTAATATAGAGCGCGGAAAACATGTCTCTAAGGGTTGGCCATTATTGGTAATCACCTTTAAAGACATCGGTATCACACGGTGGCAAATTGTGATGAGGTACTCTACGCAAGAGTTGTATGAAGACTTGATGTCTGACCAGACCGCCTTAAGTTCCTCGAGATGAGTAGCGAGGGAGAATTCCGAATGATCACGCACTGGGATAGCGAGATATTCGTCTTCGAATTCTTCTAAAGTGTCAGCAACGCTGAGGAATTTCTGAAGAGGGTCCATCGTTGTGAAAAATTAGATATCAAAGAAGGCTCCCTGGCGCACTCATAGTTCCATTCAAGGAAACACTTCACACTCAAATTTAATGACGAAATTAGAAATATACCAATAGAAAAGCTAGAACTAGCAGCAATATAAACAACACAAACATGGAACATAAACAATAACACACACCCAAAAAAGAAGCAAGTTACGTTCAAATTATTTAATTTATATTCTCCTGAAATATTGTAAGGTACCTACTTTAAATACTTTAAAAAGTTTCCAAATTCACACTTTATTAAAATTTAATCACTTTAAGACTTTTTTATAGATTTTCTTGACATACAAATAATAAAATTTTCTAAAATAAACACGAATTTATCTTCTAAAAAGTTAAAATTAAAAAATACAAAAAGACATATTGTGAGAACAACACAACCAAATACCAATTGTGTGAACACAGGGAGGAAACTCCGTGTTGCGCCAGTATCCATTGTGGCCGAGAATTCCATCAAGGGTCACGGATATGGTCAACCGTCTCTTTTCTAATTGGAAAGTTTGTTGTCCTTTTTGCCACTTGAAGGTGGCTCTGCAAGGTAGTTATTGAAGGATTCTTTTGGCCCTTGAAAGCGTTTTCAGATTTCGTCGTCCAATTACCCAAAATATCGCGACGGCCGGAAGAACCTCAAAAACTGGCCACTGTTGTTATTACGAGGTGAAGGCCCTGTCACAAAGTACCTCTGAAATAGCCCGCGGCAATGGATTGGTATTGAGTGTAGGCGGTGACCAGTTCCTAGATTCGATCCACGAATTCCCGTGGGTCCCACCTGGTCCATGATGTTGACAGTCGAACCTAAAGTTTAAGGTATGGAAATATCGTTAACTTGGTTCTGGGTAAAATGCTTTCTGGGAGGATTATGTGTTGTGTTGATGCTTCGTACTATTGGTGCAGGTGTTATTGGCTTGCTCTTCGTGTACTTCGCTTCCAATATTAACGAACTTTAATTAAAAAACTTCTTTTTCCCTTTTTTTTTTGATATAGCTATGTTGTAAATTTCTTCACTTGTATCTAAATGCCTTGTTGAGGCGCCACCTGTAACGGTGCTTGGCTGGTGTGTGACTCAGGCTTAAATCAGGATACGAGCCTTTATTGTTTCTAAATATAGATACGAGGCTTTATTGTCTCTAATTATTATTTTTTATTTTATTTTTATTTTATTTAATTCATAGCATGAAAGTCACTTAGGCCATTTCTACATGCTATGTAGAGATATACAACTATAAATTACAAAATGATGATGTAGGAGTAACACAAATATAATTATACAGTAGTAATATGAAGCTAATACAAAAATAATTATAGCAAAAACAAAAAATTGTAAGAGAAATCTACCTTATAGGTTGCTTATGATATATAAGAAATCATTAACCACCCACACCCGAGCCACATAAGCAACCTATAATGAGATGATTCGAACAATTATCATAAGCAGCGAAACTAAGTTACTATGTTCTGTTGTTAGTTATACTTAATTAACTAATAATTAATAACTAGTAATTGTTAGCAAACTGAGCCATTAGTTTATGTTTAAAAGTGTTATGTGATGCTTGGAAGTTTCTTAAAGCTCGAGGTACGCTATTCCAGTATCTTGCTGTATGGATAAAGAGAGATTTCTCGTATAATTGGGATGATATTCTATTACTGTTACGTATTACCTTGAAAAACATTATCAGAAGACGTGTTTTAATAAAAAGGTGAAAGGGGCATTTTAAAAACCTGACCGCGCAGGGTGAGATGTGTGTGCGCAAACGTAAATTGTGCACGAAGCGAACAATTCTGTTGAATAAAAGTTGTATTCTATTAATCTGATTGGATAGTGTTCCAGAGAATACCTCAATACCATAAAGTATTATCGACATAAGTAGTGCTTGCGCCACCCGAAGTCTGACGGATGAGGATCGATAAAGCCTTAAGCTGCAAAACTTTTTCTTGTGTCATATTTATTCTCGAGGTCAAGTATTCAATATGGGTTTCAAAAGTCAGAGTGTTGTCCAAATATATCCCCAAACATTTAATTGTCTCCACTATAGTAACGTTAGACCCATTTATATGGAAATAAAGTGATGAGAACACTCTTGGGATCTATTTTTCGTGTTGTACAGGTGTGCGTTGCTTCTCGTATTGATGCTGACAAACGCATCACTCTTGACGCACCCACCGATATACTGCCTGTCGCACAAATACTGATACCGATATTCCAACGTCGGAATATCGGTATCAGTATTTGTGCTTGTGTTCCTGTTCTGTTGCTATTCCACGCACAAATAGCAACACACCAACTATGACACTGATCGTCGCACAAATAGTGACGTAGTGACTCTGATGACGCTGGTAGCACAAATTGTGACGTAGTGACTCTGATGACGCTGGTAGCACAAATAGTGACGCTCTCTGATGACGCTGGTCGTCAGTAGTAGTAATATGTGGCTTCTGGACCACAACAACAACAGGCAAAATCATAGCTCCTCATGAGGAGCATGAGGAGCACAACAACAACAGGTAAAATCATAGCTCCTCCCAACAACAACAACAACACAGAGTGGCCAGATCGAGGATTTTTGTGGACAGAGTGGCCAGATCGATGATTTTGGTGGACAGAGAGGTCGAATTTTTTTTAATTTTTTTAAAAATTTTTTTCAAAAATTTTTTTTTTAAATTTTTTTTTTCAAAAATTTTTTTTAACTTTCTTTTTTCAAAATATTTGTGTATTTGTGCCTGTGTTCCTGTTCTGTTGCTATTCCACGCACAAATAGCAACACACCAACTATGACACTGATCGTCGCACAAATAGTGACGTAGTGACTCTGATGACGCTGGTAGCACAAATTGTGACGTAGTGACTCTGATGACGCTGGTAGCACAAATAGTGACGCTCTCTGATGACGCTGGGCGTCAGTAGTAGTAATATGCGGCTTCTGGACCACAACAACAACAGGCAGGGATTGTAAGCATGTGCTACTGAACGCGACATTTGGCTGGTGTGCCGGGCGGGGGGACTTGAAGGGAGGGAGCAGACGATCCTGGTCGTGAGGTACAGACTGAAATGACGGACAGACAGTAACAAGACTTTTGACGGAAACAGTGGTTGGGGATTACACTAACAGCGCTGGAACCAGAGTGTGATCCACGGTTGTGACCTTGTTGGTCACAAGAGAGTTAGGTTGGCTCCACCACTGTAGACGTTAAAGTTCACGAACAAAATAGCTCGGTTGAAATTTTATGTACATATCATACAACAACGTATAAAGATCACGATCCAAGTCCAAGTTGAGTATCATACGGATATTTATTAGAATTAAAGTGCACTTCTACATCGGTTAAATAACAATGTTGAAACTTGTTGTTCCTTCGAAAAGCAATCAGTATAGAACGTGGTCTTTCATTCAGTGGAGATAATTTAACATTCCACAGGTGCTTGGTTCCCTGAGTAAGTAGCGGATTGAAATGACAATAGTAGCAGGAATATGTACCTTCTGGCTCAATGCATCCTCCCGTGTATTTCGGAGGGGTAATCTTCCAAAGGGCGCTGTGTGTGTAAGAGCGAGACAGTGGGCGAAGCGTGTGTAAGAGTGAGAAAGAAGATGTGAGTGGCAAACGGAGATGCCAGATTGGGGTTTTTTTGACGTGGAATTTTTTGTGGAAATTTTTGTAGGGATTTGTGGATTTTTTGTGGTGATTTTTTGTGGGGATTTGGAGACTTTTCGTGGAATTTTCCGGGAATTTTTCAGATGGCAACCCTGGCGGCTGGAGTTGAGGATTGAAGGCTGGAAGCTGAGGGCTGGCGGCTGGCGGACAAACAGACGATTAGTCGGTCGGTCGGACCGACAGTCGGATGCGGAGATGGTGAGGAAGCAGGGAGAGGGAGGGGAGCGACGTGCATTTTGATGTGTGGTTATTGGGAGATCATAAGTAGTAAGAGTGAGTGTGAATAATGGTGGTCTTTGTTCGTTTTGTTTATTAGAGAAGGCGAACTGTGGCTTGTGGCAGTTTGCTGTAGCACGGGTGTCAGCTTGCTTAGCAGAGGCTGCCTAAGCAGAAGCTACGTAAGCAGAAGTAGTGTTGTAGTTGTTGTTGTTGTTTATTAAATTGCTTCGCTTTTGAGACGCTGACCCCGAAGTGTAGTGAAACTTAATGTAAAAATAAAGTGAACGGATCGAACTGTGACTTAGCGGACATGCATGATCTGGAGCGTGGGGCAGCGTAAGCAGAGGTAGTGTTGTGCTTGTTGTTGTTGTTGTTGTAGTTTTCATTTAATTACTTGGGATCGAAGTGTGGCTTGACTCGAATTTGCCAGGTATTAGAAACATTTTCAAAATTTAATTGAATTAATGTAAAAACTTCAAAGAATATGATGAAATCTTACACAATTTAGGGATGCATGAGTGTACATGCGGAGATTTTTTTGTCACAATTTAGGACTGTATGTGTGTGCATGCATAAATTTTATATCTTATTGTTTTCTTAATTATTGGAATTAGTTTAATTAATTCTTGGAAAAAAGTATTCAACCGTAAGTAACTGCGAGTTTTTTCACTTTAAAAAGTTATGTGATAGAACAAATAGTAGTCAGTCAACAATCAATTATTAACTAAACAACATGATTCAAGTAAGCATGCCGACATTTTGAACTCGAGTTCATGAGTTTTTAGTAATTCACGGGGAAAATATACTGGAGGAGCATTTTGATTACATTTTAACCACCTATATAAAACTAAGCCAGTATAAGAATGCCTTTGCTATTGAGTCACGACATGGATGCCATTATACTACGTGTTGCTGATGATATCGATTTAAAAGTTGATACATCAGAATATTCACCAAACGATCCGATTGATGAAGGACGTTATAACGAAAAGGCTTTGATATTTACATCCAACTATAAATTAAAGCACTCCGATATTTTCATACTAGTATGAAAATAGTCTTTGAACTGATCTGATCTAATAGCTGATAGCTGTTGCACCTGATCTGATCTGATAGTTGATACATCTGATCTGATAGCTGATATCCCAGATCTAATACGATCTGATCTGATTTGATACTTGATACACCTAATCTTATTAACTGACTGTTACAGCTGATTGAAGACACTCAAGAAGAATATTAAACTATTAAAAGAACTTGTTAAATCTAGACGAGAACTGAAACAAAATTTAGGGCTTTAAGGTTAAGAAAAGCCGATTTAAAGAATTAATTGAATCAGCCTTTTAAACCGGCAACTGTAGCCGGTTTTGAAGGAATTAGTGGGGATATATAAAAAAACGATACAACTGAAACAAATATTAACAAGGATGACCCAGGATCTATGCATGATGAGATAACAAACAAACTTAAAAAAAGTAAAAATGTTGTCTTCGGTCTGGTCGAAATCTAAATACCCTACACCCCAGTAACTGAAAAAATTATAATTTCGCCAGTTAACAACCTTTGTATAAGTAGGCGCACCACGCCCATTTCCGGAAAAAGTTTTTGTAAGGTCTCTAAATACTGCTAGATAGAATTGCGTATTAATATTTTGAACCGTTTATGGGATATCGACAACTTTTGTATAAGTGGGCGAACCACGCCCATTTTTTGTATACAAATTTGTAGTACCAGTAGATATCTCCTGATAATTACGTGGTAATATCTTATACAGTTTACAAGATATTAACAACTTTTGTATTAGTGGGCGTGACACGTCCATTTTCGGCAAGCTTATTCGTAATGCTTCCCTATATATCCTGATAAAATTACATCTCAATATCTTATACCGTTCATGAGATATTGCCAACTTTGTTATAAGTGGGCGTGGCCCGCCCATTTTTTTAAACGTTTTACTAATGACGCTATATATTCCGGAAGGTGTGCAGGCGGCTGTGAGTGCACTGTGGGCTGAAGCGCGGCAAGATAAAGGCATAGCACTTATCTTGTCGCGTTTTGCTTTGCTTGCGACATACGCGTGGCCGCTTGCACAGCTGACCACTTCCTTACAGTGGGTGGCGATGACAAAATTCCGCATAGACTCCACTAATGTACGTGGCTTCAGGGCGAATTTCTTCGCGGTCTACGCGCATATTTCTACCCACCAACCGCATATAATGGCACTAAGTGAGACCCAGGTGTCTGAGGGTGCAGATCCACTGGATTTTCACATGCCGGGGTACCATTTACTGCCATTGTTTTTACTGCTCACCACCCTGTATGGGGATGCAAGGACATCAACGACAGAGGTGAGTCTCTTCAAAAATGTATACTTAACTCTGGTCAATCCCAAGGTACCGGCGATTGATGATTGAAGGGTATTACCTCAACTTTCCTTCTCAGACCACAGGTACCTTTCATTTAGCATTTCTTCCAAGCCACTCAAAAAGCATAAAGAAATCCCAGAAATATAAACTGGGAAATACAGTGTGGGTGCTAAATAAAAAATTAGGTAATTTAGTACCTGTTAGGAGTACTGGGGTTTTGAGAATTCTATTATACAAAGAAGGTATTGGGGCCATTATTACCTCTTATAATTCCGCTTGTCCTAACACCCGACCTGGTCGCAAGGTCAGGCCACCCTGGTGGAATAAGGAACTAGAAAAGAGTCGACATAGGGTGCGAGAAATCTTCAATTTGGCAAAATTAGCTGACCAACCTGAGATATGGGATGAGTACAGGGACCCACTACAAATATAAAAAACATAGATAAGGAGAGCCAAGATATCTTGGAGAAGCCTCTACTCCAACGTCGAAAGTTATAATGACACGGCGAGTTTGAGGAAGTTGATGGTAAAGGGTCGTGGAGTGGACCCAAGGCACCACGGACAATTGGAAGCACTTGTTGATGCTCATTTCGATGCAGTTGTGATGTGAACGCGGACGGAGGCGGATGGTGCGCCCGCCAATACTTTTCTTTTTCATCAGCGTTCGGGCAAATAAAACAATAGTGAAAACAATTACTCACGCAGTGAAATACGGTTAACACAACAATAACACTTCACCAAACAACACTTTTTAACAAACAAACAATAGTGCACTACAACTTAACTTAATAACAAATAAATAAGATTTTTCATCAAATTACAACAAATAAATAGACAATCAAACGGGACGCAGAGAGCCATGCGAGCGGCTTTTTTATGCTCTCCGCAGTAAAGCTCAGCATTTCGATTGCTTTCACTCCTACTCCTTCTTCCTGGTCCCGTTAGGTGTGCAGGCGGCTGTGAGTGCACTGTGGGCTGAAGCGCGGCAAGATAAAGGCATAACACTTATCTTGTCGCGTTTTGCTTTGCTTGCGACATACGCGTGGCCGCTTGCACAGCTGACCATTTCCTTACAGTGCGTGGCGAGGACAAAATTCCGCATAGACTCCACTAATGTACGTGGCTTCAGGGCGAATTTCTTCGCGGTCTACGCGCATATTTCTACCCACCAACCGCATATAATGGCACTAAGTGAGACCCAGGAGTCTGAGGGTGCAGATCCACTGGATTTTCACATGGGGGGGTACCATTTACTGCCATTGTTTTTACTGCTCACCACCCTGTATGGGGATGCAAGGACATCAACGACAGAGGTGAGTCTCTTCAAAAATTTATACTTAACTCTGGTCAATCCCAAGGTACCGGCGATTGATGATTGAAGGGTGTTACCTCAACTTTCCTTCTCAGACCACAGGTACCTTTCATTTAGCATTTCTTCCAAGCCACTCAAAAAGCATAAAGAAATCCCAGAAATATAAACTGGGAAATACAGTGTGGGTGCTAAATAAAAAATTAGGTAATTTAGTACCTGTTAGGAGTACTGGGGTTTTGAGAATTCTATTATACAAAGAAGGTAGTGGGGCCATTATTACCTCTTATAATTCCGCTTGTCCTAACACCCGACCTGGTCGCAAGGTCAGGCCACCCTGGTGGAATAAGGAACTAGAAAAGAGTCGACATAGGGTGCGAGAAATCTTCAATTTGGCAAAATTAGCTGACCAACCTGAGATATGGGATGAGTACAGGGACCCACTACAAATATAAAAAACATAGATAAGGAGAGCCAAGATATCTTGGAGAAGCCTCTACTCCACCGTCGAAAGTTATAATGACACGGCGAGTTTGAGGAAGTTGATGGTAAAGGGTCGTGGAGTGGACCCAAGGCACCACGGACAATTGGAAGCACTTGTTGATGCTCATTTCGATGCAGTTGTGATGTGAACGCGGACGGAGGCGGATGGTGCGCCCGCCAATACTTTTCTTTTTCATCAGTGTTCGGGCAAATAAAACAATAGTGAAAACAATTACTCACGCAGTGAAATACGGTTAACACAACAATAACACTTCACCAAACAACACTTTTTAACAAACAAACAATAGTGCACTACAACTTAACTTAATAACAAATAAATAAGATTTTTTATCAAATTACAACAAATAAATAGACAATCAAACAGAACGCAGAGAGCCATGCGAGCGGCTTTTTTATGCTCTCCGCAGTAAAGCTCAGCATTTCCTTTGCTTTCACTCCTACTCCTTCTTCCTGGTCCCGTTAGGTGTGCAGGCGGCTGTGAGTGCACTGTGGGCTGAAGCGCGGGAAGATAAAGGCATAACACTTATCTTGTCGCGTTTTGCTTTGCTTGCGACATACGCGTGGCCGCTTGCACAGCTGACCATTTCCTTACAGTGCGTGGCGAGGACAAAATTCCGCATAGACTCCACTAATGTACGTGGCTTCAGGGCGAATTTCTTCGCGGTCTACGCGCATATTTCTACCCACCAACCGCATATAATGGCACTAAGTGAGACCCAGGTGTCTGAGGGTGCAGATCCACTGGATTTTCACATGCCGGGGTACCATTTACTGCCATTGTTTTTACTGCTCACCACCCTGTATGGGGATGCAAGGACATCAACGACAGAGGTGAGTCTCTTCAAAAATTTATACTTAACTCTGGTCAATCCCAAGGTACCGGCGATTGATGATTGAAGGGTGTTACCTCAACTTTCCTTCTCAGACCACTGGTACCTTTCATTTAGCATTTCTTCCAAGCCACTCAAAAAGCATAAAGAAATCCCAGAAATATAAACTGGGAAATACAGTGTGGGTGCTAAATAAAAAATTAGGTAATTTAGTACCTGTTAGGAGTACTGGGGTTTTGAGAATTCTATTATACAAAGAAGGTAGTGGGGCCATTATTACCTCTTATAATTCCGCTTGTCCTAACACCCGACCTGGTCGCAAGGTCAGGCCACCCTGGTGGAATAAGGAACTAGAAAAGAGTCGACATAGGGTGCGAGAAATCTTCAATTTGGCAAAATTAGCTGACCAACCTGAGATATGGGATGAGTACAGGGACCCACTACAAATATAAAAAACATAGATAAGGAGAGCCAAGATATCTTGGAGAAGCCTCTACTCCACCGTCGAAAGTTATAATGACACGGCGAGTTTGAGGAAGTTGATGGTAAAGGGTCGTGGAGTGGACCCAAGGCACCACGGACAATTGGAAGCACTTGTTGATGCTCATTTCGATGCAGTTGTGATGTGAACGCGGACGGAGGCGGATGGTGCGCCCGCCAATACTTTTCTTTTTCATCAGTGTTCGGGCAAATAAAACAATAGTGAAAACAATTACTCACGCAGTGAAATACGGTTAACACAACAATAACACTTCACCAAACAACACTTTTTAACAAACAAACAATAGTGCACTACAACTTAACTTAATAACAAATAAATAAGATTTTTTATCAAATTACAACAAATAAATAGACAATCAAACGGAACGCAGAGAGCCATGCGAGCGGCTTTTTTATGCTCTCCGCAGTAAAGCTCAGCATTTCCTTTGCTTTCACTCCTACTCCTTCTTCCTGGTCCCGTTAGGTGTGCAGGCGGCTGTGAGTACACTGTGGGCTGAAGCGCGGCAAGACAAAGGCATAACACTTATCTTGTCGCGTTTTGCTTTGCTTGCGACATACGCGTGACCGCTTGCACAGCTGACCACTTCCTTACAGTGTGTGGCGATGACAAAATTGCGCATAGACTCCACTAATGTACGTGGCTTGAGGGCGAATTTCTTCGCGGTCTGTTCGCATATTTCTACCCACCAACCGCATATAATGGCACTAAGTGAGACTCAGGTGTCTGAGGGTGCAGATCCACTGGATTTTCACATGCCATTTACTGCCATTGTTTTTACCACACAGAGGCCTCACCTTATACATTCGCAGTGATATTGCGTATCAGTGTCAGTAACACCTTTGCACGACGGATGCCGAATTTAGCTCCATGTGGATTAAGTTCAAAATCCAGTCGGACATCCTACACTTCTGCTTCATTTTTAGAAGCCCGGGTCTGGAGAGGCTGCCAACTTTTGATAAACTGGACAGTCTCTCTGATTCAATCTCTAAAATTCTGGAATTGTATGCGAACAGTGAAATTGTTGTTGCTGGTGATTTCAAAGTTCATAATTCCAATTGGCTACGTCATTCGAGACACACGACACCCGAGGGTTTGTATGTTGAGTTATTTGCTGAGTTTAATAATTTGACTCAAGTAGTGAAGGAAACAACGCACTTTCCCTGCGTTGATGGGCAAAACCAAAATATTCTGGTCCTTTTTCTAACTTCACATCACAGCAAGTATGATGTGAATGTTCTTTCACCTCTTGGTAATTCGGACCACGCTACAATTTCTGCTACCTTCCCATATACTAGTCTTCAATCCGCTTACCAGTCAGTTTCGAAGCGAAAAGTGTGGCTTTATGAGAAGGCTAATTGGGATGTGCTGAACCATTTTTTCAACCGTTTTAATTGGCAATTGTGTTTCAGAGATAGAAACATAAATGCTGCAGAAAAATTGGTAGAAAATATAATTTTATTTGGTATGAGGTCTTTCATACCCAATAAAAGAATTTCCATTAAACCAAAAGACCATTCCTGGTTTAATGCGACTTGCAGACAAGCAGTCAGGTCTAAAGAGGAAGCATTTAGGAATTGGCGTTTAAGCAAAACTGCTGATACAAAATTGGTGCGCAATGAGGCCAGAAATAGGTGTAATGCCACTCTAAAGCGCGAAAAAGTTCTCTACGAACAGCGCCTTAGACGTAGAGTTCTTGAATACCATAAAAGTAGTAAGAACTTTTGGGCGTTCGTGGGGAGAGTGAAGAATCAGACGCGATCGTCCATTCCAACTCTCCTCAAGGATGATCAGATCTTCACTCACTCGGTTGATAAGGCAAACTTATTAGCTAAAATGTTTGCTGAAAACTGCTCTCTTCCTGAGAGTAGCCAACCACTCCCCGCGGTCGATGATGTATCTTATGCTATGCCTGAGATGCATTTTCGAACGCGAGCTGTTAAAAGAGTGCTTGTAAACCTCAACGTAAATAAATCCTCGGGAACGGATGGCATTTCAGCCCATGTGTTGAGAAAGTGCGCCTCAACACTGGCTCGCCCATGCGCAATCTTTTTAATTTATCGTTCACTTCAGGAGTTTTTCCTACTTCCTGGAAGATTGCTAATGTTGCCAGTTCCTAAAAAAGGTGAGGCTACGAATCCTGCCAATTACCGGCCCATAGCAATCTGTTCAATGCTCTCCAAATTTATGGAGAGCGTTATAAATTTTAACTTGATGAGGTATCTGGAGAGCAACCAATTGGTCAGTGATCGCCAGTACGGTTTCCGTGCTCACCGCTCCACAGGCGATATGATGGTGTTCCTCACTGAGCGGTGGAACAGTTGTGTTCACCAATTCGGGTAAGGTTGTTGCTTTGGATATCTCCAAGGCATTTGACCGAGTGTGGCATAAAGCACTTGTGTCTAAACTGGCTGCTTATGGTGTCGGTAATACATTCACTCGATGAATATCGAGTTTCCTCAGCGGCCGTTCTATTCGGGTTGTAATAGACGGCGTTGCTTCCGAAGAGCACTCCATTAATGCTGGAGTTCCGCAGAGTTCGTTCCTGTCTCCTACACTTTTTCTCATTTTTATCAATGACCTTCTGTCATTGACATCAAACCCCGTCTACTCGTTTGCTGATGACAGCAGCATTTGTCATTCATATTCATTCTCAAGGCGTCCCTCTATTCTGGAGATCACTAGAAAACGTAGAAATATGAATGACACACTCCAATCCGACCTTAACAAAATCCATGAGTGGGGTCGAACGAATCGGGTCGATTTTAATGCGCGGAAGACCCAATGCTGTTTGTTGACCCACAAACGTCTGGCGGGTGACAACTTCCCACCTCTAAATATGGGTGGTGTGTATATTAAAGAGTCGGAGGCTCTTGATGTTCTGGGCATGTCAATCCAATGCGATCTTCGCTGGAACGATCACATCTTTGATCTGTCGAAATAAGCAGCCAAGTGATTAGGCTTTCTTAAGCGGTGTAAGAAATACTTCACCCCAACCGATCCTTGTTGTATCTACACCACCTATATCCGTCAGAAAATGGAGTACAATGCGCATATATGGTCGGGAGCTTCGCGGGCATATCTTCAGCTTCTAGACCGTGTCCAATGTCGTTCGTTAAAACTTATAGGGGACAGTAGGGTATCCTCTCTATGTCTCGATCTATTGAAACCTTCGAGCGTCGTCGTGATGTGGGGTGTATATCATTATTTTACCGTTACTTTCATTGTAAATGTTCATCTGAAGTAGCCAGCCTGATTCCTCCGATTCAGGTATTTAGCAGAACTACTCGGCTATACAGAGTGGTGCACCTCTTCTATGTCTCGATTCCGTTCCAACGAACCAGACATTATCGCGACAATTCGTTCTTCTAATATTATATTTAAATAATAAAACATACGTACGATGTCAGTATATGTAGGAATTAAAGTTTTCCTATGTAAAAAATGTGCATATGTTAGTTTCGAAGAGTCAATGGATGAATAAAGAATATAAATGCGTCCACAACTTTCTACTACATACTTATATGAACATAAAAAATAACAAATTTTATTTCCTAAAATTCACTTCACACCTTCTGAAATACAAAGACTACGCTTTCTGAACACCAATTGAAGTGTTCTGATATATAAATGACGGTTTCTGAACTACAATTAATGTTTTCTGAAATACGAATTACGCTTTCTGAACTACAATTGATATTTCTGAAACACAAATTACGCTTACTGAACTACATTTGACTATTCTGAAAAACAAATAACGCTTTCTGAAATACATTTGACTATTCTGAAATACAAATGACGCTTTCTGAAATACATTTGAATATTCTGAAATACAACTGACGCTTTCTGAAATACATTTGACTATTCTGAAATACATTTGACTATTCTGAAATACAAATGACGCTTTCTGAACTACAATTGGAAAAGGTGTATGCCACTCATTGGGGTGACCACGGGACATACACTGACCGCGGTACTTGCCTTTAGACTGGGCATGATGCTGGTGAAACCTGCAGGAAGTGCAAACATCCGAGTGAATGAGAGACAGTGGAGAATTTGCTCTGCCACTGACCGGTTTTCACCAGCACAGGTCTGGTGCCATGACCTGGAAAAAGTAGCGGAGTAGTTCTGCGCTCCTTTAAGTTGGTTAACCGGGATCTGAGTGGACGTAGAAAATCGTACTACGAACAGAATCTCACGGCGACTCAGCATATACAAACTAGAACTAGTAAAACTATGGACTGTTTTGTCAATACAGGACCTATTATTTTTGTAGGAGGACAGCTAGTGATAACCTACACCTAACCTAGTTAAGTGTACACGAAAGCGTAAACGTGAAAACATTGTAAAGTACAAATTAGAAGTTGACGGCAACGTTACTAGCGAATGCAGGAAATATTTTTTAGAATATTTCAAATAGACTGATAGATTGCTACAGCCAGATATACACTAGAAGATTTGATGTCCTCTAATTCCATTCAGGAACCTTCGTGGAAAAAGCTTTCCAATCAATAAAATTTGTTCGACGAGAAAACCTAAGGTTAAGCAAAATAATTTGGAGTGCCCAGTCTATAAAAGTCAATATAGCCGATGGGATAGAACAAATCAATATTTGCCTGCGAGCCTTAGTCTTCCTTCTATGCATCGCCTATGCAGGGAAAATGCGGAAAATCCAGCAATCCTCTCAATATATTCGGAAATATTTAACATCTTAAGTTAAAGCTCCGAAAGTAGACGCGTGCAGCACTTGTGACAGCTATCTTTTAAAAATAAACCTGGCTCAAAATTATGACGAAAAGACTGCATTTAATGAAGAAAAAATGTGCAGAATGACGAAATGGCATATGAAGCAAAACGAAGCGATAATGTAGACGCCAAAAATTCTAAAAATATTAACGAAATATCTTCCTGCCTCTGTTAATTCCATCATACGATATCTGCCCAGACAAGTAGAATTACTTTCTACAGCAATTCATGAGCAGGACAGAATAAAGGTTATTTTACCGTAGCGGTATGTTTCTTACATATATTTTTAATAATCAAGCAATCGTTTATATTAACCATACATTTCTCGAGCCCGGGCATACATATGGAAGGTGACAGTGAACATGCATTAATTGAACATAGGAAAAAGAATACAAACATTGAAATTCGTGTCAATTTACTTACACAGTGGGCTCTAAAATGACAGTTACAGCAATGAATTCTGATGATATTTTTAACTTCTCTGAGTTCTTCAAAGCCAAATTCACTTAGAAACGTTTTAAAGAAGACTGCTGAAGAATCAAATGGAATACTGTTAGATGATTACGCCTTACAAAATGCATTAATAAGATATCACCATCGGATACTGAAGAACAAAACACCATCGGATACTGAAAAACTTTTTAAAGTCTTGAAAGTAGGAAAAAGACTCTTTTCTGCTATTTTGGATTGCGAAACAAAAAAAATGAATATGTCCCTTGCATTTCGAAGACAAGAAAAAAGGTCTCATCTACACTAGCGTGAAGTTAGTACTTTTTATGGGAGAACCTCGGCGAAAATCTTAAATGTTTTTTTCAGACAGAGATTGGAGAGAAATGCATTTGCTAAATTTGCGGCGAATAATCTTTACCATTTGAAAAGGGGAATAGCTTTGACACGAACCTGGTTGAGGTCTTTCCTAAACAATCTGTCATTTATATTTCTAAAAATCTGATCATCAGAGCCACGATACTATAGTTATTTTTATTTATTTAGCTTAGAAGATTATTTATTTATTACATAAATAGCACCAATGAGCATACATATATTCTAGAGATTTAATGTGAAAAAAGAACGTAAAATTTTCTTGAGATCGGTAGCCTGTGCTCTGACCGCAGCACTACGAAGTCAACTGAGCTACGTCGGCAGAGACCACCCACGAAAATCATTAATGAAATGTGAAATTCATAGGTGAAGTATAAATACGAAGGCAAGCGAACACTTCCTTCGGGTGGGTAAGAAACCGGAGTTTCTTCTGTATCTGCTGCCACTGCTTCTGATCCATTTGTAGTATTTTGATATTTTTCGGCTTCAAGTGCTTTGGTTGAAACATAGGCGAATTTTATTTTCTAGCCCGAATTTCTGAACTTGACTTTGCTGTTTATTTATTTGCGAATTTTCAGTTCTTAGGCCAAATGTAGGCACTATCACAAATCCAGTGCGAGAAGTTAATTTCATGAAAATTAATCCACGAAATTAATTTCAAATAATTATAGTCAAATAAATAAATATTGCGATGATAATGATGATCTGGTTCAATGGGATTTTGACCTCCAAGAAGAGGTATGGTTTGAAAGTTTTTAAAACAAAACTTAAATGCTCCAGGTGCAAAGAAGATTTAATCAAATGAGAATCCAACCTGGTTCGACGAAAATTGTGCTTGCTTTAAACATAGGAAATGCATTTTAGATTATCTAATAACAATACTAATTACAAAAAATTGTAGGTGTTTAGCAGAAAAATGTACAGATGAAAATGTAAGGAAATAAAAGCTGCAAAAGATTGTCAAAGCTGGAAAGAGCTAATGCAAAAATGCAAAGGCTCCAAGAATAAATATATGTATTGTCGGTGCCTTACGCTGGTCTCTCTGTTATACAGTCGGTCTGTCCATCTGGAAATCTTAAATTTAGTAATCTCAATTTAGTTATCTTAATTTTAGTTACATAGTAATTCATAAATAAATGAACAGCATACTTGTAAATCTTGTTGTATATTTTTTATATTTCTCTTTTTTAAGGAAGGCCAGTTTCGCATTAATGAAGCTTTTAGTAAAGAAATTAAAAATTATGAAAAATAAGGGAAAAAAATTCCGCCATTAGAATTCGAAATCCTAATTGCAAAAATCTATCGCCTTATTTGTAGCAAATACACAAGCCTAAATCTCTTCTATAATATGTACATAATTGTCATTTCACAATTTTCTATAAAATCTATAAAAGTACTGAAGTACCAAGTCTTCATAAGAAAAGCAAAAAGTTAACAATTAAAATCTCGCAAATGGAAGAGGGGCACTCTGAAATATTTTACAGGGTGATGGATGACACCCTCCACTATACCGTGACATATATCCCAAGCAATTGTCATCGCACAATTTTGTGTAAAATCATTAAGTACTGGAGTACCAAGTCTCCATAAAAAAGCAAAAAGTTAACAATTAAAATCTCGCAAATGGAAGAGGGGCACTCTGAAATCTTTTACAGGGTGATGGATGACACCCTCCTCTATACCGTGATATATATCCCAAGCAATTGTCATCGCAACATTTTGTGTGAAATCATTAAGTACTGGAGTACCAAGTCTCCATAAAAAAGCAAAAAGTTAACAATTAAAATCTCGCGAATGGAAGAGGGGCACTCTGAAATATTTTACAGGGTGATGGATGACACCATCCTCTATACCGTGACATATATCTCAAGCAATTGTCATCGCACAATATATCCAAAGCAATTGTCATCGCACAATTTTGTGTGAAATCATTAAGTACTGGAGTACCAAGTCTCCATAAAAAAGCAAAAAGTTAACAATTAAAATCTCGCGAATGGAAAAGGGGCACTCTGAAATATTTTACAGGGTGATGGATGACACCCTCCTCTATACCGTGACATATATCCCAAGCAATTGTCATCGCACAATTTTGTGTGAAATCATTAAGTACTGGAGTACCAAGTCTCCATAAAAAAGCAAAAAGTTAACAATTAAAATCTCGCAAATGGAAGAGGGGCACTCTGAAATATTTTACAGGGTGATGGATGACACTCTCCTCTATACCGTGACATGTATCCCAAGCGATTGTCATCGCACAATTTTGCGTAAAATCATTAAGTACTGGAGTACCAAGTCTCCATAAAAAAGCAAAAAGTTAACAATTAAAATCTCGCAAATGGAAGAGGGGCACTCTGAAATATTTTACAGGGTGATGGATGACACTCTCCTCTATAGCGTGACATATATCCCAACCAATTGTCATCGCACACATTTGCGTAAATTCATTAAGTACTGGAGTACCAAGTCTCCATAAAAAAGCAAAAAGTTAACAATTAAAATCTCGCAAATGGAAGAGGGGCACTCTGAAATATTTTACAGGGTGATGGATGACACTCTCCTCTATAGCGTGACATATATCCCAACCAATTGTCATCGCACAATTTTGTGTAAAATCATTAAGTACTGAAGTACCAAGTCTCTGCTTTTTTATGGACTAAATACGTATCCAGACTTGACTGAAGTTGACAATGCAGAGGATGATTAAACAAAAAATAAACAATAAAATATTATACTTAAAAATGTAATAGTTTAGACTTTTCATCAGAGTTTTAATAAAAAAAGACAATTATCTAAATTTTTTAATATTGTATTATGTTGGATTTTTACGATTATGAAAACGGCGAGGATAATGGTGATGAGTAGCGAGAGTGCGTCTCTATTTTTAAAGTGAGTTCATTAGTTTTAGTCTGCAAATCGCATTAAATCATGAGTGGTCTTTTGGTTTAATGGAATTTTTTTTACTGGGTGTGAACGACCTTATCCCGAATAAAATTTGGCTCTACAAATTTTGACGCTGCATTTATGTTTCTATTCTAGAATGTGGGAAGGTGGCGTTGGTTCTTTCACTAGTTAGACCATATTATTCGACAAATAACATACAAACCCTCGGGTGTTGTGTGACTCGAATAAAGAAGCCAATTGGAATTATGAACACTGAAAAACCCAGCAGCAACATCCGGGTATTTCTTTGATCTTATATTTCAAGTTTATTCTTCTAAAAGAATATTAACTTTTAATAATTCTTATCATGAAGTTGTTTTTAAAATATATTTTTCGAAATTAAAAAAGTTCAAAAATTTTAAAAATTCCTACATGAGAAATATGTTATGTATTTCATTACTTAGCTTCATACCTATTGTTCCAAATACTTCTAAACAAGTCCAAAGACTCCCGTAAACGATTCTGTGTTGGATCTTCTCGTAATACCATATTGTAACTGGAACAAGCCGATACAAAAATTATTGCTGTTACGTCATTAAAACACTGAATCCATTTCCGCCGTTCATCCCGCTGACCACCAACATCAAACATGCTAGAAAAATAATAAAATAGGTTTTAGATTTTTTGGGGTTAAGCCTTTAAAAAACACGACCTAACAAATATTTGAAAATGTACGCAATTTACAGCTCTGACTAAAAGCATTAAGCGCCCAATATATTTCGCTGACCGATTACTGTTGCTTAAGCTTTTAATACTTTTTTGAGGTGTAACAGGTAACTCTTACGTTTTACAAAAATGTCCAAAACAATTGAACTTACTCTGTTGCAACATAAAAACTAGTGTTTTTACGAAAAATACAAAAACAGCAGGAGAATCTTCCACATATACAAAGGAGTGGAGTTTCGTAATAATGATTGCTGAACCTTATGAGATAAGTTTTTTTTTTTGGTAAAGCATATATTTAAATTTCAATTTCAATTTCAATTTATTCAACAACTTTACACTAAGAATACAATTCTTTTATACAATAGCAAGTTTGCTAGGAATGCAACTTTTGCAAGTTGCGGTTCTCGGTGGCTCGGTGGTGTAGTGTGTGGCACACTAGCCATCGGTTTCCGGGGACGCGGGTTCGAGTCCCGCCTTGCGCATGGTTGTTAACTTTCCTTATCGTGACGTCTCAAATTCTAATGCGTACTTAAGGCCTCGCCTAGCGCTAATTGTGAAAAATAAGGACCATTCGTTGACTCCGGCAGTGTTTGCAATAATAAAATAAGCAAAAATAGCAGTTCTTTAGGAAACTTTGCTTCGCAACACTTGCCGGAGTATGTAGAATGCGAAAAGTTCCCTTTCCCTTCCGCTCCCTCTGTCAACCATTCCATCAGTAGCCAATCATGGGAAAAGAGATTGATCTCTTAAGGGCTACTGCTAGATTCTGATATAAAAATAAAAAAAAAAGTGTTGAATCACTGATGATTCCAAACGGGGCATTTCGTCCATGCAGTTTGACTTCACAACTTCAGTGAATCTTTGCTTGACCTTGAACTTGTTTTGTTTAAAAATTTCTTTGCTCCGTTGTCGGTCGCAGTCAACCGGTCGCATTCTTGATAGCAGATGCCGCTATTCAGCAGCCAATGTAAAAACCTACGCAACAAAAATGCGTGAATTGGCGCGCAACGTGGTTGGTACAGTGTTAAAGTAAATAGGAACGATTTAAGTGTTGGGTAGCGAAAGTTTTTGAAGGCACTTGGCTTAGAACGTCAAAGAAAAAGGTTCACTGAAGTTGGCGTAGAATCAATTATAATATAGGGTCCGCCATCTAACGTTTTTTTTTTCAACTAGTGCTTATTTCGTGAATGGTAACACTTAGCTCATGTCTGATTTGACAGATAATTAGTTTTATCCTTCCGCTGAACGAATATGGTTGTGTATAGGCTTGAACAACGCTGGAAAATATTGCAACATTACTTTGAAAATCATGGTAATGTTGCAGAGAGTGTGCGCAAATCGCGTACGGATTTTGGAAGAAGAGAAGCAGCGTCAGCTTCGTATGTTCGTTATCTTGTGAAAAAAGTGAAAGAAACTGGCATCCTCATCGATAAACCAAAGCGTGAAAAGCCAAAAACAGTGCGTACACCCGAGAATATTGCTGCTGCGGCAGAAAGTGTGCGTGAAGCGCCATCAACATCAATTCACAAAAATCCATACAAAGTCCAATTGGTTCAGGAGTTGAAGCCAACTGACCATCCATTGCGTTTTCGCTTCGCTAAGTGGGCCTGCGATCGACTTACAGAAGATGCCGATTTTGCCAAAAAAATCATCTTTTCAGATGAAGCTCATTTTCATCTTGGCGGGTATGTAAACATGTAAACAAGCAAAATTGTCGCATTTGGGGCTCAGAAAACCCGCACGCATACATTGAAAAGCCGGTGCACACAAAACGAGTCACTGTTTGGTGCGGATTTTGGTCCAGAGGCATAATTGGGCCATTTTTCTTCGAAAATGAGCAAGGAGTGGCCGTTACAGTCAATGGCGATCGTTATCGGGCCATGTTGAACGGATTTTTGTTCACAAAAATAGTTTAGAATTGTTAGTAATAGTGATTCTAATCAAGTTTAACCACTTAAAATAAAATTATGAATACTTGGATGGAACTTGGGTTTTAACATCAAGTGCAACGTAAGTATCACAACTAGCCACACACAACCCTTCGTAAACGAATGAAGGGGTCACCAGCAAGTTAAATATCTAATCTTGAACATGTATATACTATGTAATTTAATTTAATTTAATTTCAATTTCAATTTTATTTCAATTAAAAATATATTGGCAGTACAATAAGAAAACTTTTCTTTTATAGTAAAAAATGCTTCATAGGAAAATTGAAAGGATACATTTCAGATAAAATGTAATTAGTAGATAGAAGAAGAAGGTAAGAGTGAAGATAAGAGGAGGATAGTTTAAATAGATGTTATCATATAATAAGTGAAGTAATTGCATCGAAATTAAATGTTAGTGAGAGATAGAGAAAGAAAAAGGGGAAAAGTATTTTAAGTTAATTAAGGTACCAGCTCAGGAGGAAAAATGATTTAAAATGGCACGCTTAAAGGTTTCAGTTGATGAAATTGCCCTAAGGCTACTGGGCAAAGAATTCCATAGCCTGACAGCATTGATGAAAAAGAACCTTGAAGCGTTTAGCGATTTGAAGGATGGAATAATAAGTAGAACACTTCTCCGGGAGTGCCCAATTCTCAATTTGTCAAACAGATAAAAAGGTGTTCTTTTGTAGATAAGCTTATGCAGGAAAATACAGTTTCTAACATTAAGATAACTGATTATGTCACATCCAAGTATACCACGCTTATAATCTCCCAGATGTTCAAAGTAACGGATACCGTAGACATACCTCATGGCATTATTAAAAGCAACAGAGATCTTCATATACGAGCACGAATCAAGTCTACTAAATATAACACATGAATAGGTTATATAAGGGAGTATAAGCTGTATGACAAGTTTGCGCCTAATCTCCAACGGAGTGAATGCAGCGGAAGGTCTTAGATTACGCAATGCCAGGTAGATCTGACGGACAAGATAATTAATATGATCAGTACAAGTGAGTTTGGAATTGATCCTATAACCAAGATTAGTTATCTTATCAACAAACTTTAATTTATGAATCCCCAGAGAAACATTAGAAAAATCACCAAAATACACTGTTTCCTTCGAGATAGGAAGCACAAAGCTTTTCATCGGATTAGGGATGAACCGGTTTTTATTAGCCCAACGTAGAATGATATTTAAATCCTCGTTCAACTTAAAAACAAGATCCTCCTTAAGATTACTATTACTAGATAAATAAATTTGGATGTCATCTGCATATGCATGAATAGAAGAGTTCACACCAGTCGAAAATATATCATTTATGAATAAAGAAAACAGTAGAGGCCCCAATACTGAGCCTTGTGATACTCCACTAGAAATAATCCCCAGCTGTGAAAAGGAAGAAGCACCCTTGACTTTTTGCGTTCTATTCGATAAATAGCTCTTAAGGAGACTAACCGCACTATCAGAGAACGCGAAGAAATGCTTAAGTTTCAAACAGAGTAACATATGATTTACCATGTCGAAAGCTTTTGAAAAATCAAGCAAACATAAAAGAGTCAGCATACCTTCATCATAAGAAGGACGAATATCGTCTATAACTTTGAGCACAGCTGTTGAACAACTGCGCACGGCCCTAAAACCAGACTGGAAAGGGTACAGAAAATTATTTTCAGTTATATACAATGATATTTGTTTTGTAAGAAGTTCTTCAAAAGCCTTTGACAGAGGCGATAAGATGCTGATTGGTCTATAATCAGCAGGGAAGCAAGGATTAAGTTTTTTGCGTATAGGTGTAACTATTGCACTTTTCCAAAGACAGGGAAAAACAGATGTTGTAAGACAATGATTAATTATATGAGTGAATGGACTTATTATATACGGAAGAATAATTTTGATAAATCTAAGGTGAACCTCATCAGAGCTAACAGAATTAGAATTAATTTTGTATAGAGCCCTTACAACATCTGCCTCACACACTGCGGAAAATTGAAATAGAGAAGTATAAGCTGGTATAGAAGAGTCATCAAACAGGCATGGTAGGGAACTATTAGTATCAGAGTGACATGAAAGAAAGTGATGGCTCAGCGAGTCCGGATCAACAACAGGAGAGTTACAAGGTTTAGAATTAACACCAGGTTTTTCCAGGTTATTCCAGAGGACTTTGGATGGCAAGGACGTTTTAAGTTTGGAAGAAAAGTAGCGCAAATTAGCCTGTCTAATACAGCGCACAGATTTATTTCTGGTCTTCCTGAATCTCTCCCACATTTCGGGAGAAGGATTCCTCCTCAATAAGCTACGTTGTCGATTGCGTTCACGAATGGCATCCTGAACACGATTAGTAAACCACGGACAGGAGTTATTATTTGTCTGAATTGATTTAAGCGGAACATGCTTAATAAAACAATTATTTATACAATTGGTGAATATGGACAACTTTTCATCAACAGACGGGCAAAGCCAGATATCATTCCAAGAAATGCTGCTAAGTTCATTAAAGAGCCGCAGGTAATCAAGTGATTTGTAATCGAAGTACTGAAAGGAACTAGCAAAACTTGTACGTCTTAATTTAATATCTACTGTACAAAAAATAAGATCATGATCAGACACAAAATAAATTTGGTAAAATATCTGTACAAGAGATAAGTCAGACACTATGAAAAAATCTAGCAGGCTAGGACAATCAGAACCAGAGAAACGAGTTGGAATTTTATCATTAACAACGGAGAATCCAATGGAAGATACACTATCAAAAAGTGACGCAGACAAAGAATCATTTAATAATAAATTAATGTTGAAATCTCCCACAATAATAAAATAGTTATATTCAATTAGTATATCTTCTAGTTCATGAAAAAAGAGATCAATGTTAAAAAGCCTGGAGGGATTATATACACATGAAATGAAAACCTTGACGCAATTATCATAAATGCAGATATTAATATATTCAACACACCCATTACATGATTTTTTAATAATTTTAGCTTTAAGATTACTGCGAACATAAATCGCGACTCCACCACCTCTCCTTTGAGATCTGTCATTACGAAAAATATTGTAGTTCTTTATACTAAAATGAGAATCATCAAGATCACTACAGAACCATGTTTCAGATATGCAGAAAACATCCACGGAGGAATCTTCAAAAACATGTTTAAAATAGTCAAATTTGTAAGCATTCAAACTTCTAGCATTAAAATGCGACACCCTGAGCCCATCCCTTATTTTACACAAAATCTTCAAGAGAGTTCTGGCATCAATACTGTCAGTCATGTAATCAGGGTAGTAAAGAAAAATACTACGTCGTGAAACCTCCTCACGTACCAAATTAATAAAATACACAGAGAGCTAAGTATATGAGAAATAGACTAAAGAAGTATAGAGTAGAAGAAAGCAGACATAAAGAGTAGATAAGAGCCTTCGAACATTATTAAAAGAGTGTAACTTATAACTTAAATACAGTCCAATGGCATATATAGTAGATCAGCTAGTATTTTCGACGAGAGAGTCCACAACAGAGAAATCAACTGCCAGTACAGGGTTGCCATTAGCTCTAGTTTTAAAGAAAACTTTTCCATTGAATGAAAAAACTGCATGAAGTTTATTCTCACGCTTAAGTTTTATGGCATGCTGCAGGAGTTCACGTTTTGATTTGGACAATCTTTCATGCACATGAACTTTCCCAACGCCTTGAATTCCCAAATCTCCGAAATTAATGGCCCGATGTTTCTGACGACAAAAGGCGGCAACAGAACGCAGAAATCCTTTTCGATCGTACGCTGAGAATAATTTTAAAATAATACTCCCGCTTTTTCCTTCCGCATTAGTTTTAACACGAAAAACATCACGCAGTGTTGAATTGAGGGAACTAAAGCCAATTGCAGTACAAATTGTTGTATATACCTCCTGTAGATTTTCATCTTTACGAAACGGGACGCCAGAAACAACAATGTCAGTAGTGGCTGCATCATCCTCAAGCTCAGACGTCCTCTCTGTCAAATTTTGTACCTGTGCTCTCAGAGTATCAACTTCGTTAGCAGCAGCCTCCACCACTTTTAGGCGGTTGAGCATAGCTCTCATTTCTATGTTGATGTTAGAAATCGTTGCCGTCAGCTCTCCAACCTTATTCATAATACGCTCCTCTGATTTCAGAACTGCTATGTTGACTTCATCTATGATGCTCTCACGAAGTTTATTTAGCTTCACATCAAGTGTCTCCATGAAGGAATCATCAATATGTGTAGAGGGAGACGGAGAGCCAGCACGTCCAGTAACTAAGAGCGCATTGTTGCGCGTTACTCTCTTAGCTGAGGTGTCTCTTACTTTATCAAGTGAAGACTGCATGTTAACTGTAGTTATATATATAAATTGTGTACTTTTGTTATAATAATAGATTATCACTGAATTCACTGGTTTTATAATTTATGATTATTTTTTATTATAACCACTGTAGGTTAACCGAAAAACCAATGTCAGGTAAACACAATAGTTGAATTTACAGGAATTAATTGTCGGATTTAACCGGTGATTAAGCTGATATATTGCCAGCGGCCAAAAAACACTTCTATCTCTTTCGTATCACAAAACTCTATTCTAATTTAAGTCTTAATAATAATGGTAATATTAGAACAGATTATATTTAAATACAGATAGAATTTACATCCAAAAGATGTCTATCTCTATCAAAACAGAAGGTATAGAGGAGATATTAAAGCAGAGAAACTCATTTAGATATTACCTATTACATAAGTGTTTTCTTGACAGCGGCTTGAAAATGCCTCCATCAGACATGGCTCTAAAGTTATTGGGTAGATTGTTCCACAGTCGCGTGGAGTTGGAAAAAAAATAGTCTGCCTGTATTCAAGTAACTATAGTAAGGTATTGCAATATTTCGGCAACGATTAGATTGCCCAAAAGTCAGCTTATGAAATAGATACCTAAGGCAACCTGAATTAATAAGCTTGTATATTGTATGTAAGAAGACACAATTTCTGAATATAATACAGTCGAAGAAATCACAGACTAGTCAATTGCTGATTGAAGATCTCCAATCAGCTGAACTATCATAATGATTCAGTCCATAAACAAATCTAGTGATGTTATTAAGAACTACAGTAATTTTACGAGATGATGAAGAATCATATGACGGATAAATTAGCTCTGTGTATTTCGCCCGTGTATTTCGGAGGTGCCACCTCTAAAGGGGCGCTGTGTGTAAGAGCGAGACAGTGGGCATAGCGTGTGTAGGAGTGAGAAAGACTATATGAGTGATAACTGGTCCGACGGTCGGTTGGGTGATGGTGAGGAAGCAGGGAGAGGGAGGGGAGAGACGTGCGTTATGGTATGTGAGTATTGGGAGAACAGCAGTGGCAAGATGCTTGCCTTTTAAATTGCTGTTGTAGGATATCATGTTAAGATTTTGTATTGCTGAGGTGTGAATGGATGAGAGTGGGATTTTTATGAGCCGAGCGACTGTGGCTTGTGTGTAGCATAGGGTTGATCAGTGGAGTTAGTTAAGAAAATATAGAGTACTCTGCTGTTGTAGTTGTTGTAGTTCAATGCTTGTTGGATACAGAGCTGTGGGAACTAGTACGGGCGCGGGTAGCGGCTGCGCAAGCAGAGGTTGTGTTGTTAGTGGGAATTGTAATAAAATGTCAAGTGGCTGCGTGCTCCGTCTCTTGGCACACATACGGTTGACGCAGAAAGATATTTGAGGAAAATTGGACACCTCTGTTTTAGCTGTGCAGTACTTTAAACACCGCAGACGGGTCGACAATTTTATTTTATGACTTGTCAAAGAATATCTTTTTTTAAAATACCGAAACAGGCGCTCTAACAAATTAGTGTAAACATTTTTCAAAATTTATTACATATTAAGGTTTTTAGTGAAATGTTGTGATTGGATGAGGGTAGGATAGGGATATGTAGAGTGAGTGTCATCGTGTGATTTTTGTTTTGCTCGTTTAGCTTATGAGAAAAGGCGAACTCTGCGTTGTGTTGGATAGGGTGAGTTGGTTGGTTGGTCAGTGGAGTTATTTCAGAAATTTAGGAAGTAATCTGTTGTAGTTGTTGTTGTTTATTTAAATGCTTCACTTTTTAGACGCTGTCCCAAGAGTGTAGTGAAATCTAATGTAAACATAAAGTGAATGGATCGAGCTGCGACTTTGTGTGCACGGTCTGAAGCGAGAATATGCTATTTTACAGAAATTTGAAGCTAGCTTTATTCTAGTTGTTTTTAATTATGATAAGACTGAGCTTTGTCTTAAATTTTTGAAGGAAATAATGTAAACATTTCCGAAGAATACGATGAAATAAGAGTTTAAGCTAGGTATAAAAGGAACTGAAAATATCAACCGAAATTCATATTTCGTCCAACATTAGTATTGACAAAAATTGAAATAATCCACCACAATGTAAGTAGTAATTTCAGCTAATTTAATTAACATATTTATAACATTTTATTTTTCTTTTTCTAGACTGACTGGCTATTTGTTAGCGAAACGCTAATGCAGGACAAATGAAATACGGAGCCGGGTCAAGGACTACATTTGTAATCCCTGTATAGCAGCACAGGAACCACGTTATATTTTAATGGCTGCTCTAAGGATTGAGCAGTATTTTAAAAAAAATCATTATGATTTACCAAACCCTATACCTTTAAAAATTCTCATAAAATATAAAATTTTTCAAGATTTGGATATTTTTAATTAAATATATGTTCATTAAAAATGTTTTATAGATTTTTTCACTCAGTTATTACTCAAACATTGTTGCTTATTGTGTGGGTTCGAATTTTTGTGCAATTGAATTATATTTAATGTTTTAATAGCACTTTACTGAAGGCATTGAGGCAAATTTTTTATTTTGTTGTTGTTGTTGTTGAGGAAGTTTGCCGCCTCTCTTTTAGGTGCGTAGTAATTTAATAATGCAGGGAGGTCGATGATTTTGTTTTATGACTTGTCAAAGAATAATTTTTTTAAAATATTGACACAGGCGGTTTAACAAATTAGTGCAAACATTTCAAAAATTTATTGCATATTAATGTTTTTAGTGATATGGTGCGATTGGATGAGGGTAGGATTTTTAAGAGCCAAGCGACTGTGGGTTGTGTGTCGCAAAGTGTTGGTTATTGGAATTACTTTTAGGAAATTTAGGAAGTATGCTGTTGTGGTTGTTGTAGTTTTGATATTTGTATGTAGGATACAGAGTTGTGCACAGAGTTCCCATGGGAACGAGTACGGGTGCGGGTAGCGGCAGTCTAAGCAGTGGCTGCTATGCAGAGGCTGCCTAAGCAGACTTAGAGTTATTGTTTATTTGATTGCTTTGCTTTTTAGACGCTGCCTCAGAAATTTTATGTAAACATTAAGTGAATGGATCGAACTGTGGCTTGGCGGACATGCATGATCTGGTGCGTGTGGCTGACTAAGCAGAGGTAGTGGCGTTGTTCTTGTTTTATTTAATTGATTGGGTTCGAATATGAAGTTCGCCTCGTTGTTATTGTTGTTGTAGTTGTTTATTGTCTGGAGTCTAATCTCCAGAAGGGAAAAAGGAAAATTAAAGTAGGGATTTCTTCATTATTTCAATTTCGCTTGGAACTGTTGCTTTGCAGCCATGATTATGTTTACAGAAATTTCAAGGTCACCTTGTTGTTCTTGTTGTTGTTGCTTATTGCTTGGGTTCGAATTGTGGCTTGACTTGAATTTGCCAAGGATTGGAAACATTTTCAAAATTTAATTGAATTAATGTAAAAACTTCAAAAATAGGCGTGCATGAGTATGCATGCATAGATTTCTTTGTCAGAATTTAGGATTGAATGAATGTACATACATAAATACAATTCGACGATTTACAAAAGTAGTCTTGATGACATCGATTTAAAATTCGATACCTGAGAATATTCACCAGACGATACGATTGATGAAGGACGTTATAAAGCAAGGGCTTTGATATTTACATCTAACTATAAATGAAAGCCCCAGCACTTTCATGCATACTATTACCTGTACCCTGTGGGTCTCCTACTTCCACATGACTAAACTGAGATTAAGAATTATCTACTTTTACTCTTTGAAATCTCCCGGATAAATAGCTTTTATATCAGTTTAGCAGACGAATCAGAAAATAGAAAAAATTATTGCAACTTTCTGCAAGGAAAGTTGTGTTCAACGCTGTCAAACGCTTTTAAAAATTCAGTAGACAACGAAGTGCAATTTGTTTATGATCAAAAGAATGTCTTATATCATCCAAGATTTTCAGCATTGCAGTAGCACAACTATGCTCCTTCTGAAATCCAGACTGAAATTAATGCAAGAGATTATTATCAGAAAGATGGAAGTTAATTTGCTCAGCCATGAGGGCTTCGCAGATTTTAGATAGAGTGGGCAAAATACTTATTGATCGAAAATCCGATATAGTGGTGGGGAGAGATTTTTTAGGTATTGGAATAATAGTAGTTTCCATAAGTACGGAAAATATAAAGTAGTAAAAATTGAATTGTTAATTGCAGTCAAGGGGGCTATAACAACCGGTAGCAAAATTTTAACAAATTTAATGCTTATACCATCTTCACCCACCGCATTAGATTTAATAATATTTTTAATAATATATAAAATAATAAACCACTTCTATTGCTAAATTGAAGCTCTGCACCTATGTAGCACTTTGATTCTCGTAAAAAAGTGGTATTTAATGATCCGGATTAAAATTACACTCTACAGAGAGTCTTTTACCAATTCCAAAATGTTTGAGCTGCCTCCAAAGTTGTTTCGAAGATTTATTAGGATTAAGTTTCAACTCAAAGAATTTTTGCTTCGGTCCTCTAACAACAAGAAGTGCAATGTTCCTCGCTCTTTTATAACTCCTCCAATTATCCAAAGTAGGATTTCTCCTCCAACTTGTATGCAATTTATTTTTTAACTTGATAGCAAATCGCACATGTGGGGGGAACCAAAATATAAATTGTTAATAAAAGTAACTGTACTCCTTGGGACAAACCTTTAATGAAGCTGTTTAAAGTATTTACAAAGAAACTCAATCTGTCGTCAACCGAAGGAGAGTTCCAGAAAGTTAACCAATCAACCATTTGAGGCGATGTTAATAATGTGCCTTTTGTTTTGTTGATGCTAAATACATCTCTCAACGTGGGTTCCCCACTGTATCACAAACTCTTTTAAATATGAACTGCGTTTAAAAGTTCCAGAGATATAAGTTACTACAAGTGAATTCTCACTGCCATTTCTTGTCCACCAAATTAGAGTACTATAAGATGTCAGCCTGAAGTATGCAGGACGTATGCATAACGCAAGCGGAGATCTAATGGTCTGTCTGGGTTTGGAAGATAACAGGCTGACATCTACCTGTGTGTTGGTGTTTCGGTAACTGGGTCATCTCGACTCTTCTAGGGAGCTGAGATTTCCCAGGCGGACAAAAGCAACGACTCGCTTTATTCTCTATGCTTTCTTTTACCTTAACCATGGTTCCCGCCTCAGCCATAAGTCCCTCTTCGTGTTATACGACCCATGTCTAGAATCAAGCTGCCTGAGGCCCAATCAAATAGCTCAGTCTATTCTGATATTCCAGATCAGGGCTTCCTTGCTATCCGTGGTAGTCCTTACTGCGTTTACCGCTAGGTCCAGGCTTCGCCCTCGTCGCAATTCCTGTTCCTTTAACTTCCACTCTGTTTATTAAAATGCACCTTTTGCTTCCTAAGTCTTTCCTAAGGTCCAGGCTTCACCCTCGTCGCAATTTCTGTTCCTTTACTTACACTCTGTTTATTAAAATGCACCATTTGCTTACTAAGTCTTTCTTTATTTGGTGACTTTCACTTGGTTTCAAATTAGACCATTTAATACTTCTTACGAACACTAACTCTTTCTACTCAACTTTTTGTACTACCTCTTCAAAATGATTATATCTGTTATTTATAGACTTAAACACGGAAGATTAAATGCGGAAACATAACCAAAAAACGCGGAATTCCTTAATATGATCCATTTATGTCAATTTAAAATTTACTTGCTCTAAATCGTAGAAGTTTTCATCTTTAAAATAATTTCGTTGCCAGGTTTTCAGTGCAGAGTTTGGCGAAACGACAAAGCATTGAACTCGGCTGTGCCAGCAACAAGCACCGAGCTGAACGCTCCTAGCCTAGTAACAGTGCTCATCGAGCTAACCTTGAAATCGATATTAGCAACGCGAAAACAAATACCAAGTACTGCTTAAGCGTAGCCTAAAACTATATCCCTACATCCTTCAGGAAAAAGAAAAATTAATATAAAGCGATATTAATTTTTCTTTTAAATTACATCCCTCCATTTCTGTTTTACTACCTTATTGGGTACGTATTGAAATATCTTACTTGATTATCCAAATTTATTGTTGTTGTCCCGGACTGTTGATTGCTGATTCCTTCTTTTGCGGGACTGTTAACCGTTGACTCCGTTTACACATCGCATCTGTCACATGTGCAAAAGGTGTCTTCTACCGATGAGTCTTCTAATCTTGGTTCTTACTCGGGTGTGACGCGGACAGTTTTCTGCAACGGGCTACCTGCATTTCTGCGGCCCATGTTGTGTCGACATTAACTTTGGTAGGCTACTTAGTTTGTCGTTTCAGCCCTCCGACTTTCATCTTCACTCCTGTGCTTCTATTGTAGGTATTCTCTGCTGCACCCCGTCTGGTCTTGCCTATGCGTGTTGCAGGTTGTTGTAGCTTTTTTCGCCTTGTCTTTGCTAAGGACGCTGACGGTCATTTGAACCTGTCATACTTATAACGGGACTAATTTAGCGCCGGTGGGGATCTAATGGTCTGTCTAGGTTTACGGAATAACGGGTTCACAAGACGGCTCTCTCTAACTCTCCTAGGCAGGCAAGTCGACTTCTCCCTCCGCGTTGGTGTTTCCTGGTAACTGGGTCATCACGACTCCTCTCAAAGGAGATGAGAAATCCTAGGCTGACAGAAGCGACGACCCCTTCCCACACCTTTTGGTAATTCCCTTACCCTGCCCATTGTTTCCGTCCCATCCACAATGGATTCCACAATGGCTGGATTCAGGTGTCATACGACTCGTGCCGTGAATCAACTTGGCGGGGGGCCTAATAAAATAGCTGAGTCGTGAACGGAGTATCCGGTTACCTGGAACCCTGGAACACGGATAGCTAGCCTTGCCAACTGGGCGACAAAGCCGCCATGACGGCTCACAGATTCCCGTAGGAATGGAAGAAATTGAGGTACTAGTTCCTGAGGGTATCTGTGCAAACTCCCAAAAGAGGTCTGAGCAGTGGAGAGACGGACCTCATGGATTTATCCAAGGGATTAGTCATACCGAGGGGGACATCGGACGACAAGGCAGCGCATGCGGTCGCCAAACAAATCTCTCGTGAATAGGTGCAGCTGTAAGTGGAAGCCGCAGAATGCGAAGGAAGCCTTGAAGAAATTCATCAAAAAAGTTGAAAGTTTTCCAGAGAAAAAGTTCAAAAGGGATACCCTTGGAACGGTTTCCCATGATGCATTGACAGACGGAAACTCTGGAAGGTTCAGACGATGTGGTGAAAACCATTACATCTGATAAGCAGGATGTCAAGTCCAGCGTGAAGAGAAATGCTAACGTCAGAAAAACCCCTCACTGTTGTAATCAAAAGGTTCTCCTTGTCGACCCACCAAATACTCGATGTCACTTACTCGTGTGGGGAGACTATTGATGCTGCTTCTCTATGTGAATCCTCGCACTTACACTCGCTGTTTTTTGCTCACTTCTATTTTTTGCTCACTTAATGCCGACGTCTAGCTTTTAGTTAGCACAATACAACAATCAATCTTCAAACCATTTCCTATCTCTATTTATACGCTTAAACGCGGAAGCTTAAACGCAATTGTGGCAATTGTCACAAGTTTTGGCCCGAAAGTGGGCCAACATTTCCACATTCAGTAAGCGAAGTATTGCTTTATCAATAAAAATGTAAGGAAGTGGATCACCAATTCCACAGCCAGTAAGCGAATCATTGCTTCATCAGCGGCCAAAGCGGGCTCGATGAATTGACCCGAAAACTAATCGCGGAAATAAATACGCAATACGATTTCGGTTAGTGGCGTTGCGCAGTTTAGGTATCGTCTAAAAGTATACGTACGGAACTAGTAACTCACAACATCACAAGCGACCTGCATCCGTTCGGCAAGGACCGACATCACTAACTAAAAGCCTAGTTCTAAAAGACGCTCAGCTGCAGCTGTTACAAGGGGTCGATCGTTTGGGTGGGGTTACGGACCTGTCACTGGGTGTCCACTTGAGGAACGCCATCTGGCGGACTTCAAGGCCTCGCTCCTGGGTCCGCGAGGACAAACACTGAGCGTATGTCACCAACCAACAGGCCTAGCTGAATATCCACTATATGACCCACTTTTGTTCTCGTGACCTGACGCGGTTTGAAGCGGCACTGGCTCCTTCCTTATCGCATCTGCCTACATGACATATGATGCGCCGGAATCACTGCCATCTGAGGAGATGATGAGACTGATGAGGTATGGTTTGCAGGCCCATAAAATCGTCATGAGAAATGATAGGCAAATAAAGCAGAGGTATTACCCCAAGAACCCTGCAATGCAAACGATAATTAACAAGGATAATTAACGAGCTGCTGGAAAAAGGCTGCATCGAGCCCTCACATATCCCTTACAGTGCGCCAATTGTCCTTGTTAAAAACAAGAATAGGCAATGGCCACTTTTCGTGGATTATCGCCAGCTAAATGCAAGATCAGTGCATGACGCATACCCACTTCCGAGAATGCAACATATTCTAGATCGACTCCGCGACGCGCAATATATTAGTACACTTGATCTCAAGAATGGTTACTGGTAGATACCCATGAGTCCAGAAAGCAAGCAATACACCGCGTTCACAGTACCAGGGAGGGGACTTTTTCACTGGAAAGTTATGCCGTTCGGGCTACACTCGGCACCCGCGACGTTCCAAAGGGCCTTGGACTGAGTCATTGGACCGGAGATGGAACCACACGCGTTTGCTTACCGGGACGACATCATTGTAATAGGAAAGACGCCGGAACAACACATGAACAATTTACAGAAAGTGTTTCGACGTTTAAGAATGGCTAATTTAAAAATCAACAAGGATAAGTGCGAGTTTTTCCAGCAAGATTTGAAATATCTAGGTCACGTCGTGAGCCGCAGAGGAATTCACACAGATCCAGACAAGGTAGCTGCTCTTCAGAAACTGGCGGCCCCAACAAATATCAGAGGCGTTAGGCGATTCCTCGGAATAGCAAAAGTAACTGTACTCCTTGGGACAAACCTTTAATGAAGCTGTTTAAAGTATTTACAAAGAAACTCAATCTGTCGTCAACCGAAGGAGAGTTCCAGAAAGTTAACCAATCAACCATTTGAGGCGATGTTAATAATGTGCCTTTTGTTTTGTTGATGCTAAATACATCTCTCAACGTGGGTTCCCCACTGTATCACAAACTCTTTTAAATATGAACTGCGTTTAAAAGTTCCAGAGATATAAGTTACTACAAGTGAATTCTCACTGCCATTTCTTGTCCACCAAATTAGAGTACTATAAGATGTCAGCCTGAAGTATGCAGGACGTATGCATAACGCAAGCGGAGATCTAATGGTCTGTCTGGGTTTGGAAGATAACAGGCTGACATCTACCTGTGTGTTGGTGTTTCGGTAACTGGGTCATCTCGACTCTTCTAGGGAGCTGAGATTTCCCAGGCGGACAAAAGCAACGACTCGCTTTATTCTCTATGCTTTCTTTTACCTTAACCATGGTTCCCGCCTCAGCCATAAGTCCCTCTTCGTGTTATACGACCCATGTCTAGAATCAAGCTGCCTGAGGCCCAATCAAATAGCTCAGTCTATTCTGATATTCCAGATCAGGGCTTCCTTGCTATCCGTGGTAGTCCTTACTGCGTTTACCGCTAGGTCCAGGCTTCGCCCTCGTCGCAATTCCTGTTCCTTTAACTTCCACTCTGTTTATTAAAATGCACCTTTTGCTTCCTAAGTCTTTCCTAAGGTCCAGGCTTCACCCTCGTCGCAATTTCTGTTCCTTTACTTACACTCTGTTTATTAAAATGCACCATTTGCTTACTAAGTCTTTCTTTATTTGGTGACTTTCACTTGGTTTCAAATTAGACCATTTAATACTTCTTACGAACACTAACTCTTTCTACTCAACTTTTTGTACTACCTCTTCAAAATGATTATATCTGTTATTTATAGACTTAAACACGGAAGATTAAATGCGGAAACATAACCAAAAAACGCGGAATTCCTTAATATGATCCATTTATGTCAATTTAAAATTTACTTGCTCTAAATCGTAGAAGTTTTCATCTTTAAAATAATTTCGTTGCCAGGTTTTCAGTGCAGAGTTTGGCGAAACGACAAAGCATTGAACTCGGCTGTGCCAGCAACAAGCACCGAGCTGAACGCTCCTAGCCTAGTAACAGTGCTCATCGAGCTAACCTTGAAATCGATATTAGCAACGCGAAAACAAATACCAAGTACTGCTTAAGCGTAGCCTAAAACTATATCCCTACATCCTTCAGGAAAAAGAAAAATTAATATAAAGCGATATTAATTTTTCTTTTAAATTACATCCCTCCATTTCTGTTTTACTACCTTATTGGGTACGTATTGAAATATCTTACTTGATTATCCAAATTTATTGTTGTTGTCCCGGACTGTTGATTGCTGATTCCTTCTTTTGCGGGACTGTTAACCGTTGACTCCGTTTACACATCGCATCTGTCACATGTGCAAAAGGTGTCTTCTACCGATGAGTCTTCTAATCTTGGTTCTTACTCGGGTGTGACGCGGACAGTTTTCTGCAACGGGCTACCTGCATTTCTGCGGCCCATGTTGTGTCGACATTAACTTTGGTAGGCTACTTAGTTTGTCGTTTCAGCCCTCCGACTTTCATCTTCACTCCTGTGCTTCTATTGTAGGTATTCTCTGCTGCACCCCGTCTGGTCTTGCCTATGCGTGTTGCAGGTTGTTGTAGCTTTTTTCGCCTTGTCTTTGCTAAGGACGCTGACGGTCATTTGAACCTGTCATACTTATAACGGGACTAATTTAGCGCCGGTGGGGATCTAATGGTCTGTCTAGGTTTACGGAATAACGGGTTCACAAGACGGCTCTCTCTAACTCTCCTAGGCAGGCAAGTCGACTTCTCCCTCCGCGTTGGTGTTTCCTGGTAACTGGGTCATCACGACTCCTCTCAAAGGAGATGAGAAATCCTAGGCTGACAGAAGCGACGACCCCTTCCCACACCTTTTGGTAATTCCCTTACCCTGCCCATTGTTTCCGTCCCATCCACAATGGATTCCACAATGGCTGGATTCAGGTGTCATACGACTCGTGCCGTGAATCAACTTGGCGGGGGGCCTAATAAAATAGCTGAGTCGTGAACGGAGTATCCGGTTACCTGGAACCCTGGAACACGGATAGCTAGCCTTGCCAACTGGGCGACAAAGCCGCCATGACGGCTCACAGATTCCCGTAGGAATGGAAGAAATTGAGGTACTAGTTCCTGAGGGTATCTGTGCAAACTCCCAAAAGAGGTCTGAGCAGTGGAGAGACGGACCTCATGGATTTATCCAAGGGATTAGTCATACCGAGGGGGACATCGGACGACAAGGCAGCGCATGCGGTCGCCAAACAAATCTCTCGTGAATAGGTGCAGCTGTAAGTGGAAGCCGCAGAATGCGAAGGAAGCCTTGAAGAAATTCATCAAAAAAGTTGAAAGTTTTCCAGAGAAAAAGTTCAAAAGGGATACCCTTGGAACGGTTTCCCATGATGCATTGACAGACGGAAACTCTGGAAGGTTCAGACGATGTGGTGAAAACCATTACATCTGATAAGCAGGATGTCAAGTCCAGCGTGAAGAGAAATGCTAACGTCAGAAAAACCCCTCACTGTTGTAATCAAAAGGTTCTCCTTGTCGACCCACCAAATACTCGATGTCACTTACTCGTGTGGGGAGACTATTGATGCTGCTTCTCTATGTGAATCCTCGCACTTACACTCGCTGTTTTTTGCTCACTTCTATTTTTTGCTCACTTAATGCCGACGTCTAGCTTTTAGTTAGCACAATACAACAATCAATCTTCAAACCATTTCCTATCTCTATTTATACGCTTAAACGCGGAAGCTTAAACGCAATTGTGGCAATTGTCACAAGTTTTGGCCCGAAAGTGGGCCAACATTTCCACATTCAGTAAGCGAAGTATTGCTTTATCAATAAAAATGTAAGGAAGTGGATCACCAATTCCACAGCCAGTAAGCGAATCATTGCTTCATCAGCGGCCAAAGCGGGCTCGATGAATTGACCCGAAAACTAATCGCGGAAATAAATACGCAATACGATTTCGGTTAGTGGCGTTGCGCAGTTTAGGTATCGTCTAAAAGTATACGTACGGAACTAGTGACTCACAACATCACAAGCGACCTGCATCCGTTCGGCAAGGACCGACATCACTAACTAAAAGCCTAGTTCTAAAAGACGCTCAGCTGCAGCTGTTACAAGGGGTCGATCGTTTGGGTGGGGTTACGGACCTGTCACTGGGTGTCCACTTGAGGAACGCCATCTGGCGGACTTCAAGGCCTCGCTCCTGGGTCCGCGAGGACAAACACTGAGCGTATGTCACCAACCAACAGGCCTAGCTGAATATCCACTATATGACCCACTTTTGTTCTCGTGACCTGACGCGGTTTGAAGCGGCACTGGCTCCTTCCTTATCGCATCTGCCTACATGACATATGATGCGCCGGAATCACTGCCATCTGAGGAGATGATGAGACTGATGAGGTATGGTTTGCAGGCCCATAAAATCGTCATGAGAAATGATAGGCAAATAAAGCAGAGGTATTACCCCAAGAACCCTGCAATGCAAACGATAATTAACAAGGATAATTAACGAGCTGCTGGAAAAAGGCTGCATCGAGCCCTCACATATCCCTTACAGTGCGCCAATTGTCCTTGTTAAAAACAAGAATAGGCAATGGCCACTTTTCGTGGATTATCGCCAGCTAAATGCAAGATCAGTGCATGACGCATACCCACTTCCGAGAATGCAACATATTCTAGATCGACTCCGCGACGCGCAATATATTAGTACACTTGATCTCAAGAATGGTTACTGGTAGATACCCATGAGTCCAGAAAGCAAGCAATACACCGCGTTCACAGTACCAGGGAGGGGACTTTTTCACTGGAAAGTTATGCCGTTCGGGCTACACTCGGCACCCGCGACGTTCCAAAGGGCCTTGGACTGAGTCATTGGACCGGAGATGGAACCACACGCGTTTGCTTACCGGGACGACATCATTGTAATAGGAAAGACGCCGGAACAACACATGAACAATTTACAGAAAGTGTTTCGACGTTTAAGAATGGCTAATTTAAAAATCAACAAGGATAAGTGCGAGTTTTTCCAGCAAGATTTGAAATATCTAGGTCACGTCGTGAGCCGCAGAGGAATTCACACAGATCCAGACAAGGTAGCTGCTCTTCAGAAACTGGCGGCCCCAACAAATATCAGAGGCGTTAGGCGATTCCTCGGAATATCATCCTGGTATCGGCGGTTTGTACCGGACTTCGCCAAATTGGTAGTCCCACTCACCAGCCTTCTTAAGAAAGGCAAACGCTGGCAATGCACCGACGAGCAACAGCAAGCGTTCGAGAACCTTAAGGAAAATCTCACGAAGGCACCACTACTGGTGTGCCCTGATTTTTCCAAACCGTTCACGCTACAGACTGACGCGAACAACCACGGGTTAGGAGCTTTTCTCACGCAAGAAACCGAAGAGGGAGAGAAGGTCATCGCCTACGCAAGCCGGCATTTAAGCAAGGCCGAAATTAACTACTCAGCGATAGAGAAGGAGTGCCTCGCAATCGTTATAAATAAGAAGGCTACAAGTTCTGCGTCGTCACAGACCACCTCTCACTGAAGTGGTTAAACTCGTTGAAAAATCCTTCAGAGCGTATAGCAAGATGGGCGCTCGAGTTACAATAGCACATGTCCAACGTGAAATACCGCAAGGGCAACTGGAACGTGGTCGCAGACGTACTTTCCAGACAGCCAGTAGAAAACCTGAGCACGGTTACGACTAACGGAAAAAATTGTAACTGGATAGAAACCAAGATGGCAGAAATTAAGAGGATTCCAGAGAAGTTTGCCAATTATACCATGGAAAATTATCAACTGTATCGACATATCCCAGGGCAGTCAAACAACGAGGATTGCGCCGCATGGAATCCTCGTCGAAAGCCTCGCTTTCCTCACACAGGGACGAGAACTACGGCTTCCAGGATCACTTTTCGATGAGGTTACCATCGGTACAGGGTCAGCACCACAGAGTCCAGAAAACAAGGGTAACCGGCTGCAGGAGGTGTTCAACATCGTGAGGTGGAAACTCGAACGAGCGTCCAAGGACCAAGCCCGACAGTTCGAACTTCGGCGAAGACAATGGAACCCGTCAGTAGGGACATGGGTATTATTGAAAAGCCATCCCCTGTCGAAAGCAGTGGACAAGTTTACCGCCAAGCTGGCTCCAAAATACGATGGGCCGTACTAGATCAAGAGATTGTCTCAACTCCCGGGGAAATACAAGACGGCACGGCTCACATTGGGGAGCTCAAAGAATATCACCATACGATCGAAGTACTGACACAGTAAAGAAGCTAGTATGTGTCGTGACAGTCATAGCTCGTGTTGTCCAATGTAGTAATGATGTCGACGTCATTAATTACCCTTCGTCCTAACATAAAACCATGCCATCGTAAATGGATGCTGAGCTCACCGACGATGGACCCAACCAGTCCAGTCTGGCAGGCGTTGACCTATTCGGTCGAGTTTCTGCGGTCGCTCAACAGGAGGAGTCGGTGTTAACCTCGTCCGATAGGGGGTTCGGTAGCATCGACGAGGAGAGGCCTCCCATCCAGTATCCACGCGGACGAAGCGGCGTAACTGTCTACGGGGAAGACTTCCGGCGTATGGCACCCGGTCCGTATCTGGTCGAGGAATACCGAGCTCGGAAGCCAGACGAGGTCCGGATATTTGAGTCCTTTGTTTTTTGTGAGCAGGTAGCTAGGTCAGATTTTTTTATCATTACTGTGCTGTTGGTTTGGTTGACACTGTTTTTTTCGCGCAGGTAGCTTATTGTTCTTAATTGTTTTTTTATTGGGTTATGCGGTCTTGCTTGTGGCTTGCATTTAGAGGTAGGTAAAAGTCTGTGATTTTTCTTTTACCGATATTTGTGGTTTGGTAATGTGTTTCTGTTCTTCTAATTGCTTCTGTATTTATGTTCCTTTTTCTGTAGATTAGTTTTAGGGGTTCGAATATCACGTCGGACGCGGTGTTTATTTGTTCATTTATTATTCTGCCGTCAAAAGTTTTCTGTTTGTATATTTCCATGCTTTCTAATATGTTTAAACGTTGTCCTTTATGCTGTACGTGTAGTAACGTGATTGTCTTTTTCATGTGTGTCGGTGTACACTTATTGTCAAACATATGGTTTGCGTAGTTTGATTCCGGTGTTGCGCTTGGTTTTTGTGCCTTTTTGTTGTAGTCTCTTATGTGTTCTTGGAATCTTGTTTTTATCTTACGTCCAGTTTGTCCTACGTAGCTGTATTGGCATGCGGAAGTTAGCTTGTATACGCCCTGCTTGTTTAGTGGGTCTTCTTCATTTGTGTTGGTTTGTAATATTCGTCCCAAGTTATTTCTTGTTCTAAATGCTGTGTGGATGTTATGTTTTTGAAAAACCTTAGCTAATTTGTATGTAGATCTTCCCGTGTAAGTTAATACTGTCCAAATCTTTTTGTCCTTCTCTTTTTTGTATATTTTTTTGTTATTCTAGTGTCTCTTCTGATCTTGTCCACCAGGTCTTTCGTGTATCCATTGTTTGTCGCTATGGCATATATTGTGTTCAGCTCTTTTTTGAACGCCTCTTTTGTTAAAGGTATTCGCTCAAGTCTAGTTATTAATTGTCTAAGCGCAGCATTTTTGTGTTGCTGAGGGTGGTTTGATGTATTGTGTATTATTGTGTCTGTGGCAGTAGGCTTCCTGTATATTTCGTACTCCAGTTTGTTGCCAATCTTGTTTATCCCTATTGTCACGTCCAAATAAATAATTTTTCTTTCGTTTTCTGTTTCCATTGTAAATTTTATATTTTTGTGTTGTTTGTTGAGATATTCTGGTCTGTTCTTCGTTGTTCTCATTTAGTAGGCATATGATGTCATCAACGTAGCTTGCGTAGAACGTAACTCCTAGGTTGGTCTTTAGTTCCTCCATGTACTGCTCCTCGAGGTTTTGCATGAATACCTCCATGAGGATTGCTGAAGTTGGGTTACGCATTCCTAATCCGTTCGTTTGCCTATATATGTTGTTGAATTTAAGATAATTCTGTTGCAGTGTGGTTCTTATAGTGTTCGTGATTTGTATTGAGATGTCTCTGCTTTTTGTCTTGTCTATTCATTGTCGTATCTATTCATAGTCTCTGTTATTGGTATTGACGGATATAGGTCTTTAATATCGAATGATACTAATTTGGTGTTTTTAGTGATATCTAATTCATTCAGTTTTTTGATTAATTCCATCGTGTTCGTTATTGTGTATTTTTTGGGCAGTTATAATGTGTCTTTCAGTATCGTCTTTAGGTATTTTGACAGCTTGTATCCTGGTGCCGATCTGTTGACTATTGGCCTCATTGGAGTGCCTGGTTTGTGGATTTTCGGCAATGCGATCATTGGAGGAGCTGAAGAATTCATGAGTGTTAGTGAATGAGCCTGGTTTGGTTCTATTATTTTTGGCGCTTTTTTAATAACATCTCTTATTGCTGTTTAATATTCTTCGGTGGGGTCCTTTCCTATTTTTTTGCAGTTCGTTTCTTCTATTAGCTGCTCCGTTTTCTTTATATATTCATCTTTGTTGATTAGTACGGTGGTGTTACCTTTATCTGCATTTGTTGTGATTATATCGTTCGCCTTTAATTTTTTTCTTAAGCTTCTTACAATTTTATTTTCATTGCTTTTTTATGCTCTCCGCAGTAAAGCTCAGCATTTCGTTTCTTTCTTCTCCTCCTCCTTCTTCCTGGTCCCGTTAGGTGTGCAGGCGGCTGTGAGTGCACCCTGGGCTGAAGCGTGGCAAGATAAAGGCATAACACTTGTCTTGTCGCGTTTTGCTTTGCCTGCGGTGTAGGCAACTGCTTGTGCAGCTGACTTTATACCTCTTTACAGTGGGTGGCGATGACAATATTTCGTATAGACTCCACAAATGTGCGTGGCTTGAGGGCGAATTTCTTCGCGGTCTATGCGTATGCTTCTACTCACCATCCGCATATAATGGCACTAGGTGAGACCCAGGTGTCTGAGGGTGCAGATCCACTGGATTTTCACTTGCCTGGGTACCACTTACTGCCATTATTTTCATCACACAGAGGCCTCGCCTTATATATTCGCAGTGATGTTGCGTACCAGTGTCAGCAACACCTTTGCACGACGGATGCCGAATTTAGCTCCATGTGGGTTAAGTTAAAAATCCAGTCGCACATTCTGCACTTCTGCTTCATTTATAGAAGCCCGGGTCTAGAGAGGCTGCCAACTTCTGATGAGGCTGATTCGATTTCTAAAATCCTGGAATCGTATCCGAACAGTGAAATTGTTATTGCTGGTGATTTCAATGTTCATAATTCCAATTGGCTACGTCATTCGAGTCACACAATACCTGAGGGTTTGTATTTTGAGTCTAATAATTTGACTCAATCAGTAAAGGAACCAACGCACTTTCCCTGCGTTGATGGGCAAAACCAAAATATTCTGGACCTTTTTCTAACTTCAGATCACAGCAAGTATGATGTGAATGTTCTTGCACCTCTTGGTAATTCGGACCACGCTACAATTTCTGCTACCTTCCCATATTCTAGAGCTTCAATCCGCTCACCAGGCAGCTCCGAAGCGGACAGTGTGGCTTTATGAGAAGGCTAATTGGGATGCGCTAAACTCCTTTTTCAGCCGTTTCAATTGGCAATTGTGTTTCAGGGATAGAAACATAAATGCTGCAGCAAAATTGGTAGAAAATATAATTTTATTTGGTATGAGGTCTTTCATACCCAATAAAAGAATTTCCATTAAATCAAAAGACCATTCCTGGTTTAATGCGACTTGCAGACAAGCAGTCAGGTCTAAAGAGGAAGCATTTAGGAATTGGCGTTTAAACAAAACTGCTGATACTAAATTGCTGCGCATTCAGGCCAGAAATAGGTACAATGCCACTCTAAAGCGCGAAAAACTTCTTTACGAACAGCGCCTTAGACGCAGAGTTCTTGAATACCATAAGGGTAGCAAGAACTTTTGGTCGTTCGTGGGGAGAGTGAAGAATCAGACGCGATCGTCCATTCCAACTCTCCTCAAGGATGATCAGATCTTCACTCACTCGGTTGATAAGGCAAACTTATTAGCTAAAATGTTTGCTGAAAACTGCTCTCTTCCTGAGAGTAGCCAACCACTCCCCGCGGTCGATGATGTATCTCATGCTATGCCTGAGATGCAATTTCGAACGCGAGCTGTTAAAAGAGTGCTTGTAAACCTCAACGTAAATAAATCCTCGGGAACGGATGGCATTTCAGCCCATGTGTTGAGAAAGTGCGCCTCAACACTGGCTCGCCCATGCGCAATCTTTTTAATTTATCGTTCACTTCAGGAGTTTTTCCTACTTCCTGGAAGATTGCTAATGTTGCCAGTTCCTAAAAAAGGTGAGGCTACGAATCCTGCCAATTACCGGCCCATAGCAATCTGTTCAATGCTCTCCAAATTTATGGAGAGCGTTATAAATTTTAACTTGATGAGGTATCTAGAGAGCAACCAATTGGTCAGTGATCGCCAGTACGGTTTCCGTGCTCACCGCTCCACAGGCGATATGATGGTGTTCCTCACTGAGCGGTGGAACAGTTGTGTTCACCAATTCGGGTAAGGTTGTTGCTTTGGATATCTCCAAGGCATTTGACCGAGTGTGGCATAAAGCACTTGTGTCTAAACTGGCTGCTTATGGTGTCGGTAATACATTCACTCGATGGATATCGAGTTTCCTCAGCGGCCGTTCTATTCGGGTTGTAATAGACGGCTTTGCTTCCGAAGAGCACTCCATTAATGCTGGAGTTCCGCAGAGTTCGTTCCTGTCTCCTACACTTTTTCTCATTTTTATCAATGACCTTCTGTCATTGACATCAAACCCCGTCTACTCGTTTGCTGATGACAGCAGCATTTGTCATTCATATTCATTCTCCAGGCGTCCCTCTATTCTGGAGATCACTAGAAAACGTAGAAATATGAATGACACACTCCAATCCGACCTTAACAAAATCCATGAGTGGGGTCGAACGAATCGGGTCGATTTTAATGCGCGGAAGACCCAATGCTGTTTGTTGACCCACAAGCGTCTGGCGGGCGACAACCTTCCACCTTTATATATGGGTGGTGTAGATATTAATGAGTCTGAGGCTCTTGATGTTCTGGGCATGTCAATACAATGCGATCTTCGTTGGAACGATCACATTTTTGATGTGTCGGAAGAAGCAGCCAAGTGCTTAAGCTTTTTAAAGCGGTGCAAGAAATACTTCACTCCAATCGACCTTCGTTGTGTCTACACCACTTATATCCGGCCGAAAATGGAGTGTACTCCATTGTATGGAGTTGTAACTCGCATATTTGGTCGGGAGCTTCGAAAACGTATATTCAGCTTCTGGACCGTATACAAGGTCGTGCGATAAAACTTATAGGGGACAGTAGGGTATCCAGCAATATTGAAACCTTGGGATGTCGTCGTGATGTGGGGTGTGTAACCTTATTTTACCGTTACTTTAATGGTAATTGTCCATCTGAAGTAGCCAGCCTGATTCCTTCGGTTCAGGTATTCAACAGATCTACTCGGCTTTCCAGAGCGGTGCACCCCTTTTGCGTCTCGATCCCGTTCCAACGCACTACCCACTACCGCGAGAATTCGTTTTTCGGTCGCGCAGTTAAGTTGTGGAATAGTCCCCCTGCGCATGTTTTCCCACCCACTTATAACGTCAATGCTTTTAAAAGAGGTGTAAATCGACACTACTCCCACTTTTCCCCTTCCCACTAATCTTTTCCCTTCTAAACCAACGAATGCTTTGCATGGATAGGGGGCATCCCCTGAGTTTGGTTCTATCTGCTATAAAAAAAAAAAAAAAAAAATACCCCCTATCCATGCAAAGCATTTGTTGGTTCCGAAGGGATGACAGGTTAGTGGGAAGAGGGAAAGAGGGAGTAGTGACCGTTTACACCTCGCTTAAAGGTTTCGACGCTGTAAGTAGGCGGGAAGACATTCGCCGGTAGACTATTCCACAATCTAATGACGCGACCGAAAAACGAATTCCCACGGTAATGCGTGGTTCGTTGGAACGGAATCGCGACACCCCTCTGGAAAGCCGAGTAGTTCTGCTAAATACCTGAACCAGAGGAATCAGGCTGGCTACTTCAGAGGAACATTTACCATGAAAGTAACGGTCAAATAGTGATACACACCCTACATCACGACGACGCTCCAAGGTTTCAATAGAGCTGGATACCCTACTGCCCCTTTCTTTCCAATAGAGCTGGATACCCTACTGCCCCTTTCCCCACTAATTGTTTCTTGGTTTTCGAAAAAAAGAGCTGAACACAATATATGCCATAGCGACAAACAATGGATACACGAAAGACCTGGTGGACAAGATCAGAAGAGACACTAGAACAACAAAAATAGACAAAAAAGAGAAAGACAAAAAGATTTGGACAGTATTAACTTACACGGGAATATCTACATACAAATTGCCGGTAATTGGCAGGATTCGTAGCCTCACCTTTTTTAGGAACTGGCAACATTAGCAATCTTCCAGGAAGTAGGAAAAACTCCTGAAGTGAACGGTAAATTAAAAAGATTGCGCATGGGCGAGCCAGTGTTGAGGCGCACTTTCTCAACACATGGGCTGAAATGCCATCCGTTCCCGAGGATTTATTTACGTTGAGGTTTACAAGCACTCTTTTAACAGCTCGCGTTCGAAAATGCATCTCAGGCATAGCAAACATTTTAGCTAATAAGTTTGCCTTATCAACCGAGTGAGTGAAGATCTGATCATCCTTGAGGAGAGTTGGAATGGACGATCGCGTCTGATTCTTCACTCTCCCCACGAACGACCAAAAGTTCTTGCTACCCTTATGGTATTCAAGAACTCTGCGTCTAAGGCGCTGTTCGTAAAGAAGTTTTTCGCGCTTTAGAGTGGCATTGTACCTATTTCTGGCCTGAATGCGCAGCAATTTAGTATCAGCAGTTTTGTTTAAACGCCAATTCCTAAATGCTTCCTCTTTAGACCTGACTGCTTGTCTGCAAGTCGCATTAAACCAGGAATGGTCTTTTGATTTAATGGAAATTCTTTTATTGGGTATGAAAGACCTCATACCAAATAAAATTATATTTTCTACCAATTTTGCTGCAGCATTTATGTTTCTATCCCTGAAACACAATTGCCAATTGAAACGGCTGAAAAAGGAGTTTAGCGCATCCCAATTAGCCTTCTCATAAAGCCACACTGTCCGCTTCGGAGCTGCCTGGTGAGCGGATTGAAGACTAGAATATGGGAAGGTAGCAGAAATTGTAGCGTGGTCCGAATTACCAAGAGGTGCAAGAACATTCACATCATACTTGCTGTGATCTGAAGTTAGAAAAAGGTCCAGAATATTTTGGTTTTGCCCATCAACGCAGGGAAAGTGCGTTGGTTCCTTTACTGATTGAGTCAAATTATTAGACTCAACATACAAACCCTCAGGTGTTGTGTGACTCGAATGATGTAGCCAATTGGAATTATGAACATTGAAATCACCAGCAACAACAATTTCACTGTTCGGATACGATTCCAGGATTTTAGAAATCGAATCAGCCTCATTAAAAGTTGGCAGCCTCTCTAGACCCGGGCTTCTATAAATGAAGCAGAAGTGCAGTATGTGCGACTGGATTTTTAACTTAACCCACATAGAGCTAAATTCGGCATCCGTTGTGCAAAGGTGTTGCTGACACTGGTACGCAACATCACTGCGAATATATAAGGCGAGGCCTCTGTGTGATGAAAATAATGGCAGTAAGTGGTACCCAGGCAAGTGAAAATCCAGTGGATCTGCACCCTCAGACACCTGGGTCTCACCTAGTGCCATTATATGCGGATGGTGAGTAGAAGCATACGCATAGACCGCGAAGATAGTCGCCCTCAAGCCACGCACATTTGTGGAGTCTATACGAAATATTGTCATCGCCACCCACTGTAAAGAGGTATAAAGTCAGCTGCACAAGCAATCAAGCCTACACCGCAGGCAAAGCAAAACGCGACAAGACAAGTGTTATGCCTTTATCTTGCCACGCTTCAGCCCACGGTGCACTCACAGCCGCCTGCACACCTAACGGGACCAGGAAGAAGGAGGAGGAGAAGAAAGAAATGAAATGCTGAGCTTTACTGCGGAGAGCATAAAAAAGCAATGAAAATAAAATTGTAAGAAGCTTAAGAAAAAAATTAAAGGCGAACGACTTCCACCGTACTAATCAACAAAGATGAATACATAAAGAAAAGGGAGCAGCTAATAGAAGAAACGAACTGCAAAAAAATAGGAAAGGACCCCACCGAAGAATATCAAGCATCATTAAGAGATGCTATTAAAAAAGCGCCAAAAATAATAGAACCAAACCAGGCTCATCATGAATTCTTCAGCTCCTCCAATGATCGCATTGCCGAAAATCCATAAACCAGGCACTCCAATGAGGCCAATAGTCAACAGATCGGCACCAGGATACAAGCTGTCAAAATACCTAAAGACGATACTGAAAGACACATTATAACTGCCCAAAAAATACACAATAACGAACACGATGGAATTAATCAAAAAACTGAATGAATTAGATATCACTAAAAACACCAAATTAGTATCATTCGATATTAAAGACCTATATCCGTCAATACCAATAACAGAGACTATGAATAGATACGACAATGAATAGACAAGACAAAAAGCAGAGACATCTCAATACAAATCACGAACACTCTAAGAACCACACTGCAACAGAATTATCTTAAATTCAACAACAACATATATAGACAAACGAACGGATTAGGAATGGGTAACCCAACTTCAGCAATCCTCATGGAGGTATTCATGCAAAACCTCGAGGAGCAGTACATGGAGGAACTAAAGACCAACCTAGGAGTAACGTTCTACGCAAGGTACGTTGATGACATCATATGCCTACTAAATGAGAACAACGAAGAACAGACCAGAATATCTCAACAAACAACACAAAAATATAAAATTTACAATGGAAACAGAAAACGAAAGAAAAATTATTTATTTGGACGTGACAATAGGGATAAACAAGATTGGCAACAAACTGGAGTACGAAATATACAGGAAGCCTACTGCCACAGACACAATAATACACAATACATCAAACCACCCTCAGCAACACAAAAATGCTGCGCTTAGACAATTAATAACTAGACTTGAGCGAATACCTTTAACAAAAGAGGCGTTCAAAAAAGAGCTGAACACAATATATGCCATAGCGACAAACAATGGATACACGAAAGACCTGGTGGACAAGATCAGAAGAGACACTAGAATAACAAAAAAATATACAAAAAAGAGAAGGACAAAAAGATTTGGACAGTATTAACTTACACGGGAAGATCTACATACAAATTAGCTAAGGTTTTTCAAAAACATAACATCCACACAGCATTTAGAACAAGAAATAACTTGGGACGAATATTACAAACCAACACAAATGAAGAAGACCCACTAAACAAGCAGGGCGTATACAAGCTAACTTCCGCATGCCAATACAGCTACGTAGGACAAACTGGACGTAAGATAAAAACAAGATTCCAAGAACACATAAGAGACTACAACAAAAAGGCACAAAAACCAAGCGCAACACCGGAATCAAACTACGCAAACCATATGTTTGACAATAAGTGTACACCGACACACATGAAAAAGACAATCACGCTACTACACGTACAGCATAAAGGACAACGTTTAAACATATTAGAAAGCATGGAAATATACAAACAGAAAACTTTTGACGGCAGAATAATAAATGAACAAATAAACACCGCGTTCGACGTGATATTCGAAACCCTAAAACTGATCTACAGAAAAAGGAACACAGAAGCAATTAGAAGAACAGAAACACATGACCAAGCCACAAAAATCGGTAATAGAAAAATCACAGACTGTTACCTACCTCTAAATGCAAGCCACAAGGAAGACCGCATAACCCAATTAAAAAACAATTAAGAACAATAACTACCTACGCGAAAAAACAATATCAACCAAACCAACAGCACAGTAATGATAAAAAAATCTGACCCAGCTACCTGCTCACAGACAACAAAGAACTCAAATATCCGGAACACAGAGATAACAACAGGATACCTGCGCCCAAAAAAGAAAATACATGAATATAAGTACGAACGGGACAGCGGAACCACTTAGAACGAAAAAAGACACTGAAGATGGCACAACGCCGAAACCGGTTTGTCAACAGAACAAATTTGACGAGAGATGACGGAAATTCGTTCCAAAATACATCATCTTCCTACCCTGTCGGAAAAACAATCGAACACCAAGGAATAAAAGTGCTGTCTTCGGCTTATCCAAATCCAAATACCCGAGTAACTGAAAAAATTATAATTTCGCCACTTAACAACTTTTATATAATAGGCGGAGCACGCCCATTTCGGGAAAATGTTTTTGTAATGTCTCTATATACTGCTAGATAGAATTACGCATTAATATTTTGAACCGTTTATGGCATATTGACACCTTTTGTAATACGTGTTAATATCTTATACCGTTCACAAGATATTAACGACTTTTGTATGAGGGGGAGTGGAGTGGAGTATATCTTATACCGTTCATGAGATATTTCCAATTTTGTTATGAGTGGGCGTGGCACACCCATTTTTTGTAAAAATGTTAGTAATGACGCTAAATATTTCGGAATAAAATTATACCCTAATATCTTGCACGGTTTATGAGATATTCTGATTATACCATTTTTTGAAACGAGGTGCCTTTACATTACGTATGAAAAGTAGGAGTGGCTGTATACCGATCTCGCCCATTTTCAATCCCAAACAGCCCTACATAACAAAGAAGCTTTTAAGCGGACGCCAACCCGAATCCAAGAAAATTTTAGTACCTCGTCGTGGCTGAGTGCTTTTAATCGGACGCTAATCCTGAATCCAAGTAAATTCTAGTACCTCGTCGTGCCTGAGTGCTTTTAAGCAGACGCTAATCCCGAATCCAAGTAAATTGTAGTACCTCGTCGTGGCCGAGTGCTTTTAAGTGGACGCCAATCTTGAATCTAAGTAAATTCTAGTACCTCGTCGTGGCTGAGTGCTTTGAAGCGGACGTCAATCCCAAATCCAAGTAAATTCTAATACCTCGTCGTAGCTGAGTGCTTTTAAGCAGACACAAATCCTGAATCCAAGTAAATTCTAATACCTCGTCGTGGCTGAGTGCTTTTAAATGGACGCCAATCCCGAATCTAAGTAAATGCTTTTACCTCGTCGTGGCTGAGTGCTTTTAAGCGGACGCCAATCCTGAATCTAAGTAAATTCTAGTACCTCGTCGTGGCTGAGTGCTTTTAAGCGGGCGCCAATCCCGAATCCAAGTAAATTCTTTTACCTCGTCGTGGCTGAGTGCTTTTAATCGGACGCTAATCCTGAATCCAAGTAAATTCTAGTACCTCGTCGTGCCTGAGTGCTTTTAAGCAGACGCTAATCCCGAATCCAAGTAAATTGTAGTACCTCGGCGTGGCTGAATGCTTTTAAGCGGACGCCAATCCCGAATCCAAGTAAATTCTAGTTTCTCATCGTGACTGAGTCCTTTTAAGCGGACGCCAATCCCGAATCCAAGAAAATTTTAGTACCTCGTCGTGGCTGAATGCTTTTAAGCGGACGCCAATCCCGAATCCAAGTAAATTCTAGTTTCTCATCGTGACTGAGTCCTTTTAAGCGGACGCCAATCCTGAATCTATTTAATTCTAGTACCTCGTCGTGGCTGAGTGCTTTTAAGCGGGCGCCAATCCCGAATCCAAGTAAATTCTTATACCTCGTCGTGGCTGAGTGCTTTTAATCGGACGCTAATCCTGAATCCAAGTAAATTCTAATACCTCGTCGTGCCTGAGTCCTTTTAAGCGGACGCCAATCCCGAATCCAAGAAAATTTTAGTTTCTCATCGTGACAGAGTCCTTTTAAGGGGACGCCAATCCCGAATCCAAGAAAATTTTAGTACCTCGTCGTAGCTGAGTGCTTTTAAATGGACGCCAATACCGAATCCAAGAAAATTTTAGTACCTCGACGTGGCTGAGTGCTTCTGAAGGGACGCTAATTCCCAATCCTAGTAAATTCTAGTACCTCGTCGTGCCTGAGTGCTTTTAAGCGGTCGCCAATCCCGAATCCAAGAAAATTTTAGTACCTCGTCGTAGCTGAGTGCTTTTAAATGGACGCCAATACCGAATCCAAGTAAATTCTAGTTTCTCATCGTGGCTGAGTGCTTTTAAGCGGGCGCCAATCCCGAATCCAAGTAAATTCTAGTACCTCGTCGCGGCCGAGTGCTTTTAAGCGGACGCCAATCCTGAATCTAAGTAAATTCTAGTACCTCGTCGTGGCTGTGTGCTTTGAAGCGGACGTCAATCCTGAATCCAAGTCAATTCTAGTACCTCGTCGTGGCTGAGTGCTTTTAAACGGACGCCAATCCCGAATCCAGGTAAATTCTAGTACCTCGTCGTGGCTTAGTGCTTTAAAGCGGACGCCAAAGTGTGCTGAATTCGGACTTTTTTGGAATCTCGTGCTCCAAGTCATAAATCGTCCAACCTTTAGTACCTCTTAGTGGCTGAGTGCTTTTAAACGGACGCCAATCTTTAGTACCTTATAGTGGCTGAGTGCTTTTAAGCGGACGCCAATCCTGAATCCAAGTAAATTCTAGTACCTCGTCGTGGCTGAGTGCTTTTAGCGGACGCCAATCCCGAATCCAAGTAAATTCTAGTACCTCGTCGTGGATGAGTGCCTTTAAGCGGTCGCCAATCCTGAATCTAAGAAAATTCTAGTACCTCGTCGTGGCTGAGTGCTTTTAAGAGGACGTCAATCCCGAATCCTAGTAAATTCTAGTACCTCGTCGTGGCTGAGTGCTTTTAAGCGGACGCCAATCCTGAATCCAAGTAAATTCTAGTATCTCGTCGTGGTTGAGTGCTTTTAAGCGGACGCCTGAATCCAAGTGAATTCTGGTACCTCGTCGTGGCTGAGTGCTTTTAAGCGAACGCCAATCCTGAATCCAAATAAATTCTAGTACCTCGTCGTGGCTTAGTGCTTTTAAGCGGACGCCAATCCTGAATCCAAGTAAATTTTAGTACCTCGTCGTGGCTGAATGCTTTTAAGCGGACGCCAATCCCGAATCCAAGTAAATTCTAGTTTCTCATCGTGACTGAGTCCTTTTAAGCGGACGCTAATCCCGAATCCAAGAAAATTTTAGTACCTCGTCGTGGCTGAGTGCTTTTAATCGGACGCTAATCCTGAATCCAAGTAAATTCTAGTACCTCGTCGTGCCTGAGTGCTTCTATGCAGACGCTAATCCCGAATCCAAGTAAATTGTAGTACCTCGTCGTGGCCGAGTGTTTTTAAGTGGACGCCAATCTTGAATCTAAGTAAATTCTAGTACCTCGTCGTAGCTGAGTGCTTTGAAGCGGACGCCAATCCCAAATCCAAGTAAATTCTTATACCTCGTCGTGGCTGAGTGCTTTTAATCGGACGCTAATCCTGAATCCAAGTAAATTCTAATACCTCGTCGTGCCTGAGTCCTTTTAAGCGGACGCCAATCCCGAATCCAAGAAAATTTTAGTTTCTCATCGTGACAGAGTCCTTTTAAGGGGACGCCAATCCTGAATCTATTTAATTCTAGTACCTCGTCGTGGCTGAGTGCTTTTAAGCGGACGCCAATCCCGAATCCAAGAAAATTTTAGTTTCTCATCGTGACAGAGTCCTTTTAAGCGGACGCCAATCCTGAATCTATTTAATTCTAGTACCTCGTCGTGGCTGAGTGCTTTTAAGCGGGCGCCAATCCCGAATCCAAGAAAATTTTAGTTTCTCATCGTGACAGAGTCCTTTTAAGCGGACGCCAATCCTGAATCTATTTAATTCTAGTACCTCGTCGTGGCTGAGTGCTTTTAAGCGGGCGCCAATCCCGAATCCAAGTAAATTCTTATACCTCGTCGTGGCTGAGTGCTTTTAATCGGACGCTAATCCTGAATCCAAGTAAATTCTAATACCTCGTCGTGCCTGAGTCCTTTTAAGCGGACGCCAATCCCGAATCCAAGAAAATTTTAGTTTCTCATCGTGACAGAGTCCTTTTAAGGGGACGCCAATCCTGAATCTATTTAATTCTAATACCTCGTCGTGCCTGAGTCCTTTTAAGCGGACGCCAATCCCGAATCCAAGAAAATTTTAGTTTCTCATCGTGACAGAGTCCTTTTAAGCGGACGCCAATCCTGAATCTATTTAATTCTAGTACCTCGTCGTGGCTGAGTGCTTTTAAGCGGGCGCCAATCCCGAATCCAAGTAAATTCTTATACCTCGTCGTGGCTGAGTGCTTTTAATCGGACGCTAATCCTGAATCCAAGTAAATTCTAATACCTCGTCGTGCCTGAGTCCTTTTAAGCGGACGCCAATCCCGAATCCAAGAAAATTTTAGTTTCTCATCGTGACAGAGTCCTTTTAAGGGGACGCCAATCCCGAATCCAAGAAAATTTTAGTACCTCGTCGTAGCTGAGTGCTTTTAAATGGACGCCAATACCGAATCCAAGAAAATTTTAGTACCTCGACGTGGCTGAGTGCTTCTGAAGGGACGCTAATTCCCAATCCTAGTAAATTCTAGTACCTCGTCGTGCCTGAGTGCTTTTAAGCGGTCGCCAATCCCGAATCCAAGAAAATTTTAGGACCTCGTCGTAGCTGAGTGCTTTTAAATGGACGCCAATACCGAATCCAAGTAAATTCTAGTTTCTCATCGTGGCTGAGTGCTTTTAAGCGGGCGCCAATCCCGAATCCAAGTAAATTCTAGTACCTCGTCGCGGCCGAGTGCTTTTAAGCGGACGCCAATCCTGAATCTAAGTAAATTCTAGTACCTCGTCGTGGCTGTGTGCTTTGAAGCGGACGTCAATCCTGAATCCTAGTCAATTCTAGTACCTCGTCGTGGCTGAGTGCTTTTAAACGGACGCCAATCCCGAATCCAGGTAAATTCTAGTACCTCGTCGTGGCTTAGTGCTTTAAAGCGGACGCCAAAGTGTGCTGAATTCGGACTTTTTTGGAATCTCGTGCTCCAAGTCATAAATCGTCCAACCTTTAGTACCTCTTAGTGGCTGAGTGCTTTTAAACGGACGCCAATCTTTAGTACCTTATAGTGGCTGAGTGCTTTTAAGCGGACGCCAATCCTGAATCCAAGTAAATTCTAGTACCTCGTCGTGGCTGAGTGCTTTTAGCGGACGCCAATCCCGAATCCAAGTAAATTCTAGTACCTCGTCGTGGATGAGTGCCTTTAAGCGGTCGCCAATCCTGAATCTAAGAAAATTCTAGTACCTCGTCGTGGCTGAGTGCTTTTAAGAGGACGTCAATCCCGAATCCTAGTAAATTCTAGTACCTCGTCGTGGCTGAGTGCTTTTAAGCGGACGCCAATCCTGAATCCAAGTAAATTCTAGTATCTCGTCGTGGTTGAGTGCTTTTAAGCGGACGCCTGAATCCAAGTGAATTCTAGTACCTCGTCGTGGCTGAGTGCTTTTAAGCGAACGCCAATCCTGAATCCAAATAAATTCTAGTACCTCGTCGTGGCTTAGTGCTTTTAAGCGGACGCCAATCCTGAATCCAAGTAAATTTTAGTACCTCGTCGTGGCTGAATGCTTTTAAGCGGACGCCAATCCCGAATCCAAGTAAATTCTAGTTTCTCATCGTGACTGAGTCCTTTTAAGCGGACGCTAATCCCGAATCCAAGAAAATTTTAGTACCTCGTCGTGGCTGAGTGCTTTTAATCGGACGCTAATCCTGAATCCAAGTAAATTCTAGTACCTCGTCGTGCCTGAGTGCTTCTATGCAGACGCTAATCCCGAATCCAAGTAAATTGTAGTACCTCGTCGTGGCCGAGTGTTTTTAAGTGGACGCCAATCTTGAATCTAAGTAAATTCTAGTACCTCGTCGTGGCTGAGTGCTTTGAAGCGGACGCCAATCCCAAATCCAAGTAAATTCTAGTACCTCGTCGTAGCTGAGTGCTTTTAAGCAGACACAAATCCTGAATCCAAGTAAATTCTAATACCTCGTCGTGGCTGAGTGCTTTTAAACGGACGCCAATCCCGAATCCAAGTAAATTCTAGTTTCTGATCGTGACTGAGTCCTTTTAAGCGGACGCCAATCCCGAATCCAAGAAAATTTTAGTACCTCGTAATGGATGAGTGCTTTTAATTGGACTCTAATCCTGAATCCAAGTAAATTCTAGTACCTCGTCGTGCCTGAGTGCTTTTAAGCAGACGCCAATCCCGAATCCAAGTAAATTGTAGTACCTCGTCGTGGCCGAGTGCTTTTAAGCGGACGCCAATCTTGAATCTAAGTAAATTCTAGTACCTCGTCGTGGCTGAGTGCTTTTAATCGGACGCTAATCCTGAATCCAAGTCAATTCTAGTACCTCGTCGTGTCTGAGTGCTTTTAAGCAGACGCCAATCCCGAATCCAAGTAAATTGTAGTACCTCGGCGTGGCCGAGTGCTTTTAAGCGGACGCCAATCCTGAATCTATTTAATTCTAGTACCTCGTCGTGGCTGAGTGCTTTTAAGCGGGCGCCAATCCCGAATCCAAGTAAATTCTCTTACCTCGTCGTGGCTGAGTGCTTTTAAAGGGACGCTAATTCCGAATCCTAGTAAATTCTAGTACCTCGTCGTGCCTGAGTCCTTTTAAGCGGACGCCAATCCCGAATCCAAGAAAATTTTAGTTTCTCATCGTGACTGAGTCCTTTTAAGCGGACGCCAATCCCGAATCCAAGAAAATTTTAGTACCTCGTCGTGGCTGAGTGCTTTTAATCGGACGCTAATCCTGAATCCAAGTAAATTCTAGTACCTCGTCGTGTCTGAGTGCTTTTAAGCAGACGCCAATCCCGAATCCAAGTAAATTGTAGTACCTCGGCGTGGCCGAGTGCTTTTAAGCGGACGCCAATCCTGAATATATTTAATTCTAGTACCTCGTCGTGGCTGAGTGCTTTTAAGCGGGCGCCAATCCCGAATCCAAGTAAATTCTTTTACCTCGTCGTGGCTGAGTGCTTTTAAAGGGACGCTAATTCCGAATGCTAGTAAATTCTAGTACCTCGTCGTGCCTGAGTGCTTTTAAGCGGTCGCCAATCCCGAATCCAAGAAAATTTTAGTACCTCGTTGTGGCTGAGTGCTTTTAAATGGACGCCAATACCGAATCCAAGTAAATTCTAGTTTCTCATCGTGGCTGAGTGCTTTTAAGCGGGCGCCAATCCCGAATCCAAGTAAATTCTAGTACCTCGTTGTGGCAGAGTGCTTTTAAGCGAATACCAATCCTGAATCTAAGTAAATTCTAGTACCTCGTCGTGGCTGAGTGCTTTGAAGCGGACGTCAATCCTGAATTCAAGTCAATTCTAGTACCTCGTCGTGGCTGAGTGCTTTTAAACGGACGCCAATTCCGAAACCAGGTAAATTCTAGTACCTCGTCGTGGCTTAGTGCTTTTAAGCGGACGCTAATCCTGAATCCAAGTAAATTCTAGTACCTCGTCGTGTCTGAATGCTTTTAAGCAGACGCCAATCCCGAATCTAAGTAAATTGTAGTACCTCGGCGTGGCTGAATGCTTTTAAGCGGACGCCAATCCCGAATCCAAGTAAATTCTAGTTTCTCATCGTGACTGAGTCCTTTTAAGCGGACGCCAATCCCGAATCCAAGTAAATTCTAGTTTCTCATCGTGACTGAGTCCTTTTAAGCGGTCGCCAATCCCGAATCCAGGTAAATTCTAGTACCTCGTCGTGGCTTAGTGCTTTTAAGCGGACGCTAATCCTGAATCCAAGTAAATTCTAGTACCTCGTCGTGTCTGAGTGCTTTTAAGCAGACGCCAATCCCGAATCCAAGTAAGTTCTAGTACCTCGTCGTGGCTGAGTGCTTTTAATCGGACGCTAATCCTCAATCCAAGTAAATTCTAGTACCTCGTCGTGCCTGAGTGCTTTTAAGCAGACGCCAATCCCGAATCCAAGTAAGTTGTAGTACCTCGTCGTGGCTGAATGCTTTTAAGCGGACGCCAATCCCGAATCCAAGTGAATTCTAGTTTCTCATCGTGACTGAGTCCTTTTAAGCGGACGCCTTTGCTTTTAAAGGGACGCTAATTCCGAATGCTAGAAAATTCTAGTACCTCGTCGTGCCTGAGTGCTTTTAAGCGGTCGCCAATCCCGAATCCAAGAAAATTTTAGTACCTCGTTGTGGCTGAGTGCTTTTAACTGGACGCCAATACCGAATCCAAGTAAATTCTAGTTTCTCATCGTGGCTGAGTGCTTTTAAGCGGGCGCCAATCCCGAATCCCGAATCTAAGTAAATTGTAGTACCTCGGCGTGGCTGAATGCTTTTAAGCGGACGCCAATCCCGAATCCAAGTAAATTCTAGTTTCTCATCGTGACTGAGTCCTTTTAAGCGGACGCCAATCCCGAATCCAAGTAAATTCTAGTTTCTCATCGTGACTGAGTCCTTTTAAGCGGTCGCCAATCCCGAATCCAGGTAAATTCTAGTACCTCGTCGTGGCTTAGTGCTTTTAAGCGGACGCTAATCCTGAATCCAAGTAAATTCTAGTACCTCGTCGTGTCTGAGTGCTTTTAAGCAGACGCCAATCCCGAATCCAAGTAAGTTCTAGTACCTCGTCGTGGCTGAGTGCTTTTAATCGGACGCTAATCCTGAATCCAAGTAAATTCTAGTACCTCGTCGTGCCTGAGTGCTTTTAAGCAGACGCCAATCCCGAATCCAAGTAAGTTGTAGTACCTCGTCGTGGCTGAATGCTTTTAAGCGGACGCCAATCCCGAATCCAAGTGAATTCTAGTTTCTCATCGTGACTGAGTCCTTTTAAGCGGACGCCAATCCTGAATCTATTTAATTCTAGTACCTCGTCGTGGCTGAGTGCTTTTAAGCGGGCGCCAATCCCGAATCCAAGTAAATTCTTATACCTCGTCGTGGCTGAGTGCTTTTAAAGGGACGCTAATTCCGAATGCTAGAAAATTCTAGTACCTCGTCGTGCCTGAGTGCTTTTAAGCGGTCGCCAATCCCGAATCCAAGAAAATTTTAGTACCTCGTTGTGGCTGAGTGCTTTTAACTGGACGCCAATACCGAATCCAAGTAAATTCTAGTTTCTCATCGTGGCTGAGTGCTTTTAAGCGGGCGCCAATCCCGAATCCAAGTAAATTGTAGTACCTCGGCGTGGCCGAGTGCTTTTAAGCGGACGCCAATCCTGAATCTAAGTAAATTTTTGTACCTCGTCGTGGCTGAGTGCTTTGAAGCGGACGTCAATCCTGAATCCAAGTCAATTCTAGTACCTCGTCGTGTCTGAGTGCTTTTAAGCAGACGCCAATCCCGAATCCAAGTAAATTGTAGTACCTCGGCGTGGCCGAGTGCTTTTAAGCGGACGCCAATCCTGAATCTAAGTAAATTCTAGTACCTCGTCGTGGCTGAGTGCTTTTAAGCGGGCGCCAATCCCGAATCCAAGTAAATTCTTTTACTTCGTCGTGGCTGATTGCTTTTAAAGGGACGCTAATTCCCTATCCTAGTAACTTCTAGTACCTCGTCGTGCCTGAGTGCTTTTAAGCGGTCGCCAATCCCGAATCCAAGAAAATTTTAGTACCTCGTCGTAGCTGAGTGCTTTTAAATGGACGCCAATACCGAATCCAAGTAAATTCTAGTTTCTCATCGTGGCTGAGTGCTTTTAAGCGGGCACCAATCCCGAATCCAAGTAAATTCTAGTACCTCGTCGTGGCCGAGTGCTTTTAAGCGGACGCCTGAATCCAAGTGAATTCTAGTACCTCGTCGTGGCTGAGTGCTTTTAAGCGGACGCCAATCCTGAATCCAAATAAATTCTAGTACCTCGTCGTGGCTTAGTGCTTTTAAGCGGACGCCAATCTTGAATCCAAGTAAATTTTAGTACCTCGTCGTGGCTGAATGCTTTTAAGCGGACGCCAATACCGAATCCAAGTAAATTCTAGTTTCTCATCGTGACTGAGTCCTTTTAAGCGGACGCCAATCCCGAATCCAAGAAAATTTTAGTACCTCGTCGTGGCTGAGTGCTTCTAATCGGACACTAATCCTGAATCCAAGTAAATTCTAGTACCTCGTCGTGCCTGAGTGCTTCTAAGCAGACGCTAATCCCGAATCCAAGTAAATTGTACCTCGTCGTGGCTGAGTGCTTTGAAGCGGACGCCAATCCCAAATCCAAGTAAATTCTAGTACCTCGTCGTAGCTGAGTGCTTTTAAGCAGACACAAATCCTGAATCCAAGTAAATTCTAATACCTCGTCGTGGCTGAGTGCTTTTAAGCAGACGCCAATCCCGAATCCAAGTAAATTGTAGTACCTTGTCGTGGCCGAGTGCTTTTAAGCGGACGCCAATCTTGAATCTAAGTAAATTCTAGTACCTCGTCGTGGCTGAGTGCTTTGAAGCGGACGCCAATCCCAAATCCAAGTAAGTTCTAGTACCTCGTCGTAGCTGAGTGCTTTTAAGCAGACACAAATCCTGAATCCAAGCAAATTCTAAAACCTCATCGTGGCTGAGTGCTTTTAAACGGACGCCAATCCCGAATCCAAGTAAATTCTAGTTTCTCATCGTGAGTGAGTCCTTTTAAGGGGACGCCAATCCCGAATCCAAGAAAATTTTAGTACCTCGTCGTGGCTGAGTGCTTTTAATCGGACGCTAATCCTGAATCCAAGTCAATTCTAGTACCTCGTCGTGTCTGAGTGCTTTTAAGCAGACGCCAATCCCGAATCCAAGTAAATTGTAGTACCTCGGCGTGGCCGAGTGCTTTTAAGCGGACGCCAATCATGAATCTATTTAATTCTAGTACCTCGTCGTGGCTGAGTGCTTTTAAGCGGGCGCCAATCCCGAATCCAAGTAAATTCTTTTACCTCGTCGTGGCTGAGTGCTTTTGAAGGGACGCTAATTCCGAATCCTAGTAAATTCTAGTACCTCGTCGTGCCTGAGTCCTTTTAAGCGGACGCCAATCCCGAATCCAAGTAAATTCTAGTTTCTCATCGTGGCTGAGTGCTTTTAAGCGGGCGCCAATCCCGAATCCAAGTAAATTCTAGTACCTCGTCGTGGCCGAGTGCTTTTAAGCGGACGCCAATCCTGAATCTAAGTAAATTCTAGTACCTCGTCGTGGCTGAGTGCTTTTAAGCAGACGCCAATCCCGAATCCAAGTAAGTTGTAGTACCTCGTCGTGGCCGAGTGCTTTTAAGCGGACGCCAATCTTGAATCTAAGTAAATTCTAGTACCTCGTCGTGGCTGAGTGCTTTGAAGCGGACGCCAATCCCAAATCCAAGTAAGTTCTAGTACCTCGTCGTGGCTGAGTGCTTTTAATCGGACGCTAATCCTGAATCTAAGTAAATTCTAGTACCTCGTCGTGGCTGAGTGCTTTTAAGCAGACGCCAATCCCGAATCCAAGTAAGTTGTAGTACCTCGTCGTGGCCGAGTGCTTTTAAGCGGACGCCAATCTTGAATCTAAGTAAATTCTAGTACCTCGTCGTGGCTGAGTGCTTTTAAGCGGTCGCCAATCCCGAATCCAAGAAAATTTTAGTACCTCGTCGTAGCTGAGTGCTTTTAAATGTACGCCAATACCGAATCCAAGTAAATTCTAGTTTCTCATCGTGGCTGAGTGCTTTTAAGCGGGCACCAATCCCGAATCCAAGTAAATTCTAGTACCTCGTCGTGGCCGAGTGCTTTTAAGCGGACGCCTGAATCCAAGTGAATTCTAGTACCTCGTCGTGGCTGAGTGCTTTTAAGCGGACGCCAATCCTGAATCCAAATAAATTCTAGTACCTCGTCGTGGCTTAGTGCTTTTAAGCGGACGCCAATCTTGAATCCAAGTAAATTTTAGTACCTCGTCGTGGCTGAATGCTTTTAAGCGGACGCCAATCCCGAATCCAAGTAAATTCTAGTTTCTCATCGTGACTGAGTCCTTTTAAGCGGACGCCAATCCTGAATCTATTTAATTCTAGTACCTCGTCGTGGCTGAGTGCTTTTAAGCGGGCGCCAATCCCGAATCCAAGTAAATTCTTATACCTCGTCGTGGCTGAGTGCTTTTAAAGGGACGCTAATTCCGAATGCTAGAAAATTCTAGTACCTCGTCGTGCCTGAGTGCTTTTAAGCGGTCGCCAATCCCGAATCCAAGAAAATTTTAGTACCTCGTTGTGGCTGAGTGCTTTTAAATGGACGCCAATACCGAATCCAAGTAAATTCTAGTTTCTCATCGTGGCTGAGTGCTTTTAAGCGGGCGCCAATCCCGAATCCAAGTAAATTGTAGTACCTCGGCGTGGCCGAGTGCTTTTAAGCGGACGCCAAAGTGTGCTGAATTCGGACTTTTTTGGAATCTCGTGCTCCAAGTCATAAATCGTCCAACCTTTAGTACCTCTTAGTGGCTGAGTGCTTTTAAACGGACGCCAATCTTTAGTACCTTATAGTGGCTGAGTGCTTTTAAGCGGACGCCAATCCTGAATCCAAGTAAATTCTAGTACCTCGTCGTGGATGAGTGCCTTTAAGCGGTCGCCAATCCTGAATCTAAGAAAATTCTAGTACCTCGTCGTGGCTGAGTGCTTTTAAGAGGACGTCAATCCCGAATCCTAGTAAATTCTAGTACCTCGTCGTGGCTGAGTGCTTTTAAGCGGACGCCAATCCTGAATCCAAGTAAATTCTAGTATCTCGTCGTGGTTGAGTGCTTTTAAGCGGACGCCTGAATCCAAGTGAATTCTAGTACCTCGTCGTGGCTGAGTGCTTTTAAGCGAACGCCAATCCTGAATCCAAATAAATTCTAGTACCTCGTCGTGGCTTAGTGCTTTTAAGCGGACGCCAATCCTGAATCCAAGTAAATTTTAGTACCTCGTCGTGGCTGAATGCTTTTAAGCGGACGCCAATCCCGAATCCAAGTAAATTCTAGTTTCTCATCGTGACTGAGTCCTTTTAAGCGGACGCTAATCCCGAATCCAAGAAAATTTTAGTACCTCGTCGTGGCTGAGTGCTTTTAATCGGACGCTAATCCTGAATCCAAGTAAATTCTAGTACCTCGTCGTGCCTGAGTGCTTCTATGCAGACGCTAATCCCGAATCCAAGTAAATTGTAGTACCTCGTCGTGGCCGAGTGTTTTTAAGTGGACGCCAATCTTGAATCTAAGTAAATTCTAGTACCTCGTCGTGGCTGAGTGCTTTGAAGCGGACGCCAATCCCAAATCCAAGTAAATTCTAGTACCTCGTCGTAGCTGAGTGCTTTTAAGCAGACACAAATCCTGAATCCAAGTAAATTCTAATACCTCGTCGTGGCTGAGTGCTTTTAAACGGACGCCAATCCCGAATCCAAGTAAATTCTAGTTTCTGATCGTGACTGAGTCCTTTTAAGCGGACGCCAATCCCGAATCCAAGAAAATTTTAGTACCTCGTAATGGATGAGTGCTTTTAATTGGACGCTAATCCTGAATCCAAGTAAATTCTAGTACCTCGTCGTGCCTGAGTGCTTTTAAGCGGTCGCCAATCCTGAATCTAAGAAAATTCTAGTACCTCGTCGTGGCCGAGTGCTTTTAAGCGGACGCCAATCTTGAATCTAAGTAAATTCTAGTACCTCGTCGTGGCTGAGTGCTTTTAATCGGACGCTAATCCTGAATCCAAGTCAATTCTAGTACCTCGTCGTGTCTGAGTGCTTTTAAGCAGACGCCAATCCCGAATCCAAGTAAATTGTAGTACCTCGGCGTGGCCGAGTGCTTTTAAGCGGACGCCAATCCTGAATCTATTTAATTCTAGTACCTCGTCGTGGCTGAGTGCTTTTAAGCGGGCGCCAATCCCGAATCCAAGTAAATTCTCTTACCTCGTCGTGGCTGAGTGCTTTTAAAGGGACGCTAATTCCGAATCCTAGTAAATTCTAGTACCTCGTCGTGCCTGAGTCCTTTTAAGCGGACGCCAATCCCGAATCCAAGAAAATTTTAGTTTCTCATCGTGACTGAGTCCTTTTAAGCGGACGCCAATCCCGAATCCAAGAAAATTTTAGTACCTCGTCGTGGCTGAGTGCTTTTAATCGGACGCTAATCCTGAATCCAAGTAAATTCTAGTACCTCGTCGTGGCTGAGTGCTTTTAAGCGGGCGCCAATCCCGAATCCAAGTAAGTTGTAGTACCTCGTCGTGGCCGAGTGCTTTTAAGCGGACGCCAATCTTGAATCTAAGTAAATTCTAGTACCTCGTCGTGGCTGAGTGCTTTGAAGCGGACGCCAATCCCAAATCCAAGTAAGTTCTAGTACCTCGTCGTGGCTGAGTGCTTTTAATCGGACGCTAATCCTGAATCTAAGTAAATTCTAGTACCTCGTCGTGGCTGAGTGCTTTTAAGCAGACGCCAATCCCGAATCCAAGTAAGTTGTAGTACCTCGTCGTGGCCGAGTGCTTTTAAGCGGACGCCAATCTTGAATCTAAGTAAATTCTAGTACCTCGTCGTGGCTGAGTGCTTTTAAGCGGTCGCCAATCCCGAATCCAAGAAAATTTTAGTACCTCGTCGTAGCTGAGTGCTTTTAAATGTACGCCAATACCGAATCCAAGTAAATTCTAGTTTCTCATCGTGGCTGAGTGCTTTTAAGCGGGCACCAATCCCGAATCCAAGTAAATTCTAGTACCTCGTCGTGGCCGAGTGCTTTTAAGCGGACGCCTGAATCCAAGTGAATTCTAGTACCTCGTCGTGGCTGAGTGCTTTTAAGCGGACGCCAATCCTGAATCCAAATAAATTCTAGTACCTCGTCGTGGCTTAGTGCTTTTAAGCGGACGCCAATCTTGAATCCAAGTAAATTTTAGTACCTCGTCGTGGCTGAATGCTTTTAAGCGGACGCCAATCCCGAATCCAAGTAAATTCTAGTTTCTCATCGTGACTGAGTCCTTTTAAGCGGACGCCAATCCTGAATCTATTTAATTCTAGTACCTCGTCGTGGCTGAGTGCTTTTAAGCGGGCGCCAATCCCGAATCCAAGTAAATTCTTATACCTCGTCGTGGCTGAGTGCTTTTAAAGGGACGCTAATTCCGAATGCTAGAAAATTCTAGTACCTCGTCGTGCCTGAGTGCTTTTAAGCGGTCGCCAATCCCGAATCCAAGAAAATTTTAGTACCTCGTTGTGGCTGAGTGCTTTTAAATGGACGCCAATACCGAATCCAAGTAAATTCTAGTTTCTCATCGTGGCTGAGTGCTTTTAAGCGGGCGCCAATCCCGAATCCAAGTAAATTGTAGTACCTCGGCGTGGCCGAGTGCTTTTAAGCGGACGCCAAAGTGTGCTGAATTCGGACTTTTTTGGAATCTCGTGCTCCAAGTCATAAATCGTCCAACCTTTAGTACCTCTTAGTGGCTGAGTGCTTTTAAACGGACGCCAATCTTTAGTACCTTATAGTGGCTGAGTGCTTTTAAGCGGACGCCAATCCTGAATCCAAGTAAATTCTAGTACCTCGTCGTGGATGAGTGCCTTTAAGCGGTCGCCAATCCTGAATCTAAGAAAATTCTAGTACCTCGTCGTGGCTGAGTGCTTTTAAGAGGACGTCAATCCCGAATCCTAGTAAATTCTAGTACCTCGTCGTGGCTGAGTGCTTTTAAGCGGACGCCAATCCTGAATCCAAGTAAATTCTAGTATCTCGTCGTGGTTGAGTGCTTTTAAGCGGACGCCTGAATCCAAGTGAATTCTAGTACCTCGTCGTGGCTGAGTGCTTTTAAGCGAACGCCAATCCTGAATCCAAATAAATTCTAGTACCTCGTCGTGGCTTAGTGCTTTTAAGCGGACGCCAATCCTGAATCCAAGTAAATTTTAGTACCTCGTCGTGGCTGAATGCTTTTAAGCGGACGCCAATCCCGAATCCAAGTAAATTCTAGTTTCTCATCGTGACTGAGTCCTTTTAAGCGGACGCTAATCCCGAATCCAAGAAAATTTTAGTACCTCGTCGTGGCTGAGTGCTTTTAATCGGACGCTAATCCTGAATCCAAGTAAATTCTAGTACCTCGTCGTGCCTGAGTGCTTCTATGCAGACGCTAATCCCGAATCCAAGTAAATTGTAGTACCTCGTCGTGGCCGAGTGTTTTTAAGTGGACGCCAATCTTGAATCTAAGTAAATTCTAGTACCTCGTCGTGGCTGAGTGCTTTGAAGCGGACGCCAATCCCAAATCCAAGTAAATTCTAGTACCTCGTCGTAGCTGAGTGCTTTTAAGCAGACACAAATCCTGAATCCAAGTAAATTCTAATACCTCGTCGTGGCTGAGTGCTTTTAAACGGACGCCAATCCCGAATCCAAGTAAATTCTAGTTTCTGATCGTGACTGAGTCCTTTTAAGCGGACGCCAATCCCGAATCCAAGAAAATTTTAGTACCTCGTAATGGATGAGTGCTTTTAATTGGACGCTAATCCTGAATCCAAGTAAATTCTAGTACCTCGTCGTGCCTGAGTGCTTTTAAGCGGTCGCCAATCCTGAATCTAAGAAAATTCTAGTACCTCGTCGTGGCCGAGTGCTTTTAAGCGGACGCCAATCTTGAATCTAAGTAAATTCTAGTACCTCGTCGTGGCTGAGTGCTTTTAATCGGACGCTAATCCTGAATCCAAGTCAATTCTAGTACCTCGTCGTGTCTGAGTGCTTTTAAGCAGACGCCAATCCCGAATCCAAGTAAATTGTAGTACCTCGGCGTGGCCGAGTGCTTTTAAGCGGACGCCAATCCTGAATCTATTTAATTCTAGTACCTCGTCGTGGCTGAGTGCTTTTAAGCGGGCGCCAATCCCGAATCCAAGTAAATTCTCTTACCTCGTCGTGGCTGAGTGCTTTTAAAGGGACGCTAATTCCGAATCCTAGTAAATTCTAGTACCTCGTCGTGCCTGAGTCCTTTTAAGCGGACGCCAATCCCGAATCCAAGAAAATTTTAGTTTCTCATCGTGACTGAGTCCTTTTAAGCGGACGCCAATCCCGAATCCAAGAAAATTTTAGTACCTCGTCGTGGCTGAGTGCTTTTAATCGGACGCTAATCCTGAATCCAAGTAAATTCTAGTACCTCGTCGTGGCTGAGTGCTTTTAAGCGGGCGCCAATCCCGAATCCAAGTAAATTCTTCCTCGTCGTGGCTGAGTGCTTTTAAAGGGACGCTAAGTCCGAATGCTAGTAAATTCTAGTACCTCGTCGTGCCTGAGTGCTTTTAAGCGGTCGCCAATCCCGAATCCAAGAAAATTTTAGTACCTCGTTGTGGCTGAGTGCTTTTAAATGGACGCCAATACCGAATCCAAGTAAATTCTAGTTTCTCATCGTGGCTGAGTGCTTTTAAGCGGGCGCCAATCCCGAATCCAAGTAAATTCTAGTACCTCGTTGTGGCAGAGTGCTTTTAAGCGAATACCAATCCTGAATCTAAGTAAATTCTAGTACCTCGTCGTGGCTGAGTGCTTTGAAGCGGACGTCAATCCTGAATTCAAGTCAATTCTAGTACCTCGTCGTGGCTGAGTGCTTTTAAACGGACGCCAATTCCGAAACCAGGTAAATTCTAGTACCTCGTCGTGGCTTAGTGCTTTTAAGCGGACGCTAATCCTGAATCCAAGTAAATTCTAGTACCTCGTCGTGTCTGAATGCTTTTAAGCAGACGCCAATCCCGAATCTAAGTAAATTGTAGTACCTCGGCGTGGCTGAATGCTTTTAAGCGGACGCCAATCCAGAATCCAAGTAAATTCTAGTTTCTCATCGTGACTGAGTCCTTTTAAGCGGACGCCAATCCCGAATCCAAGTAAATTCTAGTTTCTCATCGTGACTGAGTCCTTTTAAGCGGTCGCCAATCCCGAATCCAGGTAAATTCTAGTACCTCGTCGTGGCTTAGTGCTTTTAAGCGGACGCTAATCCTGAATCCAAGTAAATTCTAGTACCTCGTCGTGTCTGAGTGCTTTTAAGCAGACGCCAATCCCGAATCCAAGTAAGTTCTAGTACCTCGTCGTGGCTGAGTGCTTTTAATCGGACGCTAATCCTGAATCCAAGTAAATTCTAGTACCTCGTCGTGCCTGAGTGCTTTTAAGCAGACGCCAATCCCGAATCCAAGTAAGTTGTAGTACCTCGTCGTGGCTGAATGCTTTTAAGCGGACGCCAATCCCGAATCCAAGTAAATTCTAGTTTCTCATCGTGACTGAGTCCTTTTAAGCGGACGCCAATCCTGAATCTATTTAATTCTAGTACCTCGTCGTGGCTGAGTGCTTTTAAGCGGGCGCCAATCCCGAATCCAAGTAAATTCTTATACCTCGTCGTGGCTGAGTGCTTTTAAAGGGACGCTAATTCCGAATGCTAGAAAATTCTAGTACCTCGTCGTGCCTGAGTGCTTTTAAGCGGTCGCCAATCCCGAATCCAAGAAAATTTTAGTACCTCGTTGTGGCTGAGTGCTTTTAAATGGACGCCAATACCGAATCCAAGTAAATTCTAGTTTCTCATCGTGGCTGAGTGCTTTTAAGCGGGCGCCAATCCCGAATCCAAGTAAATTGTAGTACCTCGGCGTGGCCGAGTGCTTTTAAGCGGACGCCAATCCTGAATCTAAGTAAATTTTTGTACCTCGTCGTGGCTGAGTGCTTTGAAGCGGACGTCAATCCTGAATCCAAGTCAATTCTAGTACCTCGTCGTGTCTGAGTGCTTTTAAGCAGACGCCAATCCCGAATCCAAGTAAATTGTAGTACCTCGGCGTGGCCGAGTGCTTTTAAGCGGACGCCAATCCTGAATCTAAGTAAATTCTAGTACCTCGTCGTGGCTGAGTGCTTTTAAGCGGGCGCCAATCCCGAATCCAAGTAAATTCTTTTACTTCGTCGTGGCTGATTGCTTTTCAAGGGACGCTAATTCCCTATCCTAGTAACTTCTAGTACCTCGTCGTGCCTGAGTGCTTTTAAGCGGTCGCCAATCCCGAATCCAAGAAAATTTTAGTACCTCGTCGTAGCTGAGTGCTTTTAAATGGACGCCAATACCGAATCCAAGTAAATTCTAGTTTCTCATCGTGGCTGAGTGCTTTTAAGCGGGCACCAATCCCGAATCCAAGTAAATTCTAGTACCTCGTCGTGGCCGAGTGCTTTTAAGCAGACGCCTGAATCCAAGTGAATTCTAGTACCTCGTCGTGGCTGAGTGCTTTTAAGCGGACGCCAATCCTGAATCCAAATAAATTCTAGTACCTCGTCGTGGCTTAGTGCTTTTAAGCGGACGCCAATCTTGAATCCAAGTAAATTTTAGTACCTCGTCGTGGCTGAATGCTTTTAAGCGGACGCCAATCCCGAATCCAAGTAAATTCTAGTTTCTCATCGTGACTGAGTCCTTTTAAGCGGACGCCAATCCCGAATCCAAGAAAATTTTAGTACCTCGTCGTGGCTGAGTGCTTCTAATCGGACGCTAATCCTGAATCCAAGTAAATTCTAGTACCTCATCGTGCCTGAGTGCTTCTAAGCAGACGCTAATCCCGAATCCAAGTAAATTGTACCTCGTCGTGGCTGAGTGCTTTGAAGCGGACGCCAATCCCAAATCCAAGTAAATTCTAGTACCTCGTCGTAGCTGAGTGCTTTTAAGCAGACACAAATCCTGAATCCAAGTAAATTCTAATACCTCGTCGTGGCTGAGTGCTTTTAAGCAGACGCCAATCCCGAATCCAAGTAAATTGTAGTACCTTGTCGTGGCCGAGTGCTTTTAAGCGGACGCCAATCTTGAATCTAAGTAAATTCTAGTACCTCGTCGTGGCTGAGTGCTTTGAAGCGGACGCCAATCCCAAATCCAAGTAAGTTCTAGTACCTCGTCGTAGCTGAGTGCTTTTAAGCAGACACAAATCCTGAATCCAAGTAAATTCTAAAACCTCATCGTGGCTGAGTGCTTTTAAACGGACGCCAATCCCGAATCCAAGTAAATTCTAGTTTCTCATCGTGAGTGAGTCCTTTTAAGGGGACGCCAATCCCGAATCCAAGAAAATTTTAGTACCTCGTCGTGGCTGAGTGCTTTTAATCGGACGCTAATCCTGAATCCAAGTCAATTCTAGTACCTCGTCGTGTCTGAGTGCTTTTAAGCAGACGCCAATCCCGAATCCAAGTAAATTGTAGTACCTCGGCGTGGCCGAGTGCTTTTAAGCGGACGCCAATCATGAATCTATTTAATTCTAGTACCTCGTCGTGCCTGAGTGCTTTTAAGCGGGCGCCAATCCCGAATCCAAGTAAATTCTAGTTTCTCATCGTGGCTGAGTGCTTTTAAAGGGACGCTAATTCCGAATCCTAGTAAATTCTAGTACCTCGTCGTGCCTGAGTCCTTTTAAGCGGACGCCAATCCCGAATCCAAGTAAATTCTAGTTTCTCATCGTGGCTGAGTGCTTTTAAGCGGGCGCCAATCCCGAATCCAAGTAAATTCTAGTACCTCGTCGTGGCCGAGTGCTTTTAAGCGGACGCCAATCCTGAATCTAAGTAAATTCTAGTACCTCGTCGTGGCTGAGTGCTTTTAAGCAGACGCCAATCCCGAATCCAAGTAAGTTGTAGTACCTCGTCGTGGCCGAGTGCTTTTAAGCGGACGCCAATCTTGAATCTAAGTAAATTCTAGTACCTCGTCGTGGCTGAGTGCTTTGAAGCGGACGCCAATCCCGAATCCAAGTAAGTTCTAGTACCTCGTCGTGGCTGAGTGCTTTTAATCGGACGCTAATCCTGAATCTAAGTAAATTCTAGTACCTCGTCGTGGCTGAGTGCTTTTAAGCAGACGCCAATCCCGAATCCAAGTAAGTTGTAGTACCTCGTCGTGGCCGAGTGCTTTTAAGCGGACGCCAATCTTGAATCTAAGTAAATTCTAGTACCTCGTCGTGGCTGAGTGCTTTTAAGCGGTCGCCAATCCCGAATCCAAGAAAATTTTAGTACCTCGTCGTAGCTGAGTGCTTTTAAATGTACGCCAATACCGAATCCAAGTAAATTCTAGTTTCTCATCGTGGCTGAGTGCTTTTAAGCGGGCACCAATCCCGAATCCAAGTAAATTCTAGTACCTCGTCGTGGCCGAGTGCTTTTAAGCGGACGCCTGAATCCAAGTGAATTCTAGTACCTCGTCGTGGCTGAGTGCTTTTAAGCGGACGCCAATCCTGAATCCAAATAAATTCTAGTACCTCGTCGTGGCTTAGTGCTTTTAAGCGGACGCCAATCTTGAATCCAAGTAAATTTTAGTACCTCGTCGTGGCTGAATGCTTTTAAGCGGACGCCAATACCGAATCCAAGTAAATTCTAGTTTCTCATCGTGACTGAGTCCTTTTAAGCGGACGCCAATCCCGAATCCAAGAAAATTTTAGTACCTCGTCGTGGCTGAGTGCTTCTAATCGGACGCTAATCCTGAATCCAAGTAAATTCTAGTACCCCGTCGTGCCTGAGTGCTTCTAAGCAGACGCTAATCCCGAATCCAAGTAAATTGTACCTCGTCGTGGCTGAGTGCTTTGAAGCGGACGCCAATCCCAAATCCAAGTAAATTCTAGTACCTCGTCGTAGCTGAGTGCTTTTAAGCAGACACAAATCCTGAATCCAAGTAAATTCTAATACCTCGTCGTGGCTGAGTGCTTTTAAGCAGACGCCAATCCCGAATCCAAGTAAATTGTAGTACCTTGTCGTGGCCGAGTGCTTTTAAGCGGACGCCAATCTTGAATCTAAGTAAATTCTAGTACCTCGTCGTGGCTGAGTGCTTTGAAGCGGACGCCAATCCCAAATCCAAGTAAGTTCTAGTACCTCGTCGTAGCTGAGTGCTTTTAAGCAGACACAAATCCTGAATCCAAGTAAATTCTAATACCTCATCGTGGCTGAGTGCTTTTAAACGGACGCCAATCCCGAATCCAAGTAAATTCTAGTTTCTCATCGTGAGTGAGTCCTTTTAAGGGGACGCCAATCCCGAATCCAAGAAAATTTTAGTACCTCGTCGTGGCTGAGTGCTTTTAATCGGACGCTAATCCTGAATCCAAGTCAATTCTAGTACCTCGTCGTGTCTGAGTGCTTTTAAGCAGACGCCAATCCCGAATCCAAGTAAATTGTAGTACCTCGGCGTGGCCGAGTGCTTTTAAGCGGACGCCAATCATGAATCTATTTAATTCTAGTACCTCGTCGTGGCTGAGTGCTTTTAAGCGGGCGCCAATCCCGAATCCAAGTAAATTCTTTTACCTCGTCGTGGCTGAGTGCTTTTAAAGGGACGCTAATTCCGAATCCTAGTAAATTCTAGTACCTCGTCGTGCCTGAGTCCTTTTAAGCGGACGCCAATCCCGAATCCAAGTAAATTCTAGTTTCGTTTCTCATCGTGGCTGAGTGCTTTTAAGCGGGCGCCAATCCCGAATCCAAGTAAATTCTAGTACCTCGTCGTGGCCGAGTGCTTTTAAGCGGACGCCAATCCTGAATCTAAGTAAATTCTAGTACCTCGTCGTGGCTGAGTGCTTTTAAGCAGACGCCAATCCCGAATCCAAGTAAGTTGTAACACCTCGTCGTGGCCGAGTGCTTTTAAGCGGACGCCAATCTTGAATCTAAGTAAATTCTAGTACCTCGTCGTGGCTGAGTGCTTTTAATCGGACGCTAATCCTGAATCCAAGTCAATTCTAGTACCTCGTCGTGTCTGAGTGCTTTTAAGCAGACGCCAATCCCGAATCCAAGTAAATTGTAGTACCTCGGCGTGGCCGAGTGCTTTTAAGCGGACGCCAATCCTGAATCTATTTAATTCTAGTACCTCGTCGTGGCTGAGTGCTTTTAAGCGGGCGCCAATCCCGAATCCAAGTAAATTCTTTTACCTCGTCGTGGCTGAGTGCTTTTAAAGGGACGCTAATTCCGAATCCTAGTAAATTCTAGTACCTCGTCGTGCCTGAGTCCTTTTAAGCGGACGCCAATCCCGAATCCAAGTAAATTCTAGTTTCTCATCGTGGCTGAGTGCTTTTAAGCGGGCGCCAATCCCGAATCCAAGTAAATTCTAGTACCTCGTCGTGGCCGAGTGCTTTTAAGCGGACGCCAATCCTGAATCTAAGTAAATTCTAGTACCTCGTCGTGGCTGAGTGCTTTTAAGCAGACGCCAATCCCGAATCCAAGTAAGTTGTAGTACCTCGTCGTGGCCGAGTGCTTTTAAGCGGACGCCAATCTTGAATCTAAGTAAATTCTAGTACCTCGTCGTGGCTGAGTGCTTTAAAGCGGACGCCAATCCCAAATCCAAGTAAGTTCTAGTACCTCGTCGTGGCTGAGTGCTTTTAATCGGACGCTAATCCTGAATCCAAGTAAATTCTAGTACCTCGTCGTGCCTGAGTGCTTTTAAGCAGACGCCAATCCCGAATCTAAGTAAGTTGTAGTACCTCGTCGTGGCCGAGTGCTTTTAAGCGGACGCCAATCTTGAATCTAAGTAAATTCTAGTACCTCGTCGTGGCTGAGTGCTTTTAAAGGGACGCTAATTCCGAATCCTAGTAAATTCTAGTACCTCGTCGTGCCTGAGTCCTTTTAAGCGGACGCCAATCCCAAATCCAAGTAAGTTCTAGTACCTCGTCGTGGCTGAGTGCTTTTAATCGGACGCTAATCCTGAATCCAAGTCAACTCTAGTACCTCGTCGTGTCTGAGTGCTTTTAATCGGACGCTAATCCTGAATCCAAGTCAACTCTAGTACCTCGGCGTGGCCGAGTGCTTTTAAGCGGACGCCAATCCTGAATCTATTTAATTCTAGTACCTCGTCGTGGCTGAGTGCTTTTAAGCGGGCGCCAATCCCGAATCCAAGTAAATTCTTTTACCTCGTCGTGGCTGAGTGCTTTCAAAGGGACGCTAATTCCGAATCCTAGTAAATTCTAGTACCTCGTCGTGCCTGAGTCCTTTTAAGCGGACGCCAATCCCGAATCCAAGTAAATTCTAGTTTCTCATCGTGGCTGAGTGCTTTTAAGCGGGCGCCAATCCCTAATCCAAGTAAATTGTAGTACCTCGTCGTGGCCGAGTGCTTTTAAGCGGACGCCAATCCCAAATCCAAGTAAGTTCTAGTACCTCGTCGTGGCTGAGTGCTTTTAATCGGACGCTAATCCTGAATCCAAGTCAATTCTAGTACCTCGTCGTGGCTGAGTGCTTTTAATCGGACGCTAATCCTGAATCCAAGTCAACTCTAGTACCTCGGCGTGGCCGAGTGCTTTTAAGCGGACGCCAATCCTGAATCTATTTAATTCTAGTACCTCGTCGTGGCTGAGTGCTTTTAAGCGGGCGCCAATCCCGAATCCAAGTAAATTCTTTTACCTCGTCGTGGCTGAGTGCTTTCAAAGGGACGCTAATTCCGAATCCTAGTAAATTCTAGTACCTCGTCGTGCCTGAGTCCTTTTAAGCGGACGCCAATCCCGAATCCAAGTAAATTCTAGTTTCTCATCGTGGCTGAGTGCTTTTAAGCGGGCGCCAATCCCGAATCCAAGTAAATTCTAGTACCTCGTCGTGGCCGAGTGCTTTTAAGCGGACGCCAATCCTGAATCTAAGTAAATTCTAGTACCTCGTCGTGGCTGAGTGCTTTTAAGCAGACGCCAATCCCGAATCCAAGTAAGTTGTAGTACCTCGTCGTGGCCGAGTGCTTTTAAGCGGACGCCAATCTTGAATCTAAGTAAATTCTAGTACCTCGTCGTGGCTGAGTGCTTTGAAGCGGACGCCAATCCCAAATCCAAGTAAGTTCTAGTACCTCGTCGTGGCTGAGTGCTTTTAATCGGACGCTAATCCTGAATCCAAGTAAATTCTAATACCTCGTCGTGGCTGAGTGCTTTTAAGCAGACGCCAATCCCGAATCCAAGTAAATTGTAGTACCTTGTCGTGGCCGAGTGCTTTTAAGCGGACGCCAATCTTGAATCTAAGTAAATTCTAGTACCTCGTCGTGCCTGAGTGCTTCTAAGCAGACGCTAATCCCGAATCCAAGTAAATTGTACCTCGTCGTGGCTGAGTGCTTTGAAGCGGACGCCAATCCCAAATCCAAGTAAATTCTAGTACCTCGTCGTAGCTGAGTGCTTTTAAGCAGACACAAATCCTGAATCCAAGTAAATTCTAATACCTCGTCGTGGCTGAGTGCTTTTAAGCAGACGCCAATCCCGAATCCAAGTAAATTGTAGTACCTTGTCGTGGCCGAGTGCTTTTAAGCGGACGCCAATCTTGAATCTAAGTAAATTCTAGTACCTCGTCGTGGCTGAGTGCTTTGAAGCGGACGCCAATCCCAAATCCAAGTAAGTTCTAGTACCTCGTCGTAGCTGAGTGCTTTTAAGCAGACACAAATCCTGAATCCAAGTAAATTCTAAAACCTCATCGTGGCTGAGTGCTTTTAAACGGACGCCAATCCCGAATCCAAGTAAATTCTAGTTTCTCATCGTGAGTGAGTCCTTTTAAGGGGACGCCAATCCCGAATCCAAGAAAATTTTAGTACCTCGTCGTGGCTGAGTGCTTTTAATCGGACGCTAATCCTGAATCCAAGTCAATTCTAGTACCTCGTCGTGTCTGAGTGCTTTTAAGCAGACGCCAATCCCGAATCCAAGTAAATTGTAGTACCTCGGCGTGGCCGAGTGCTTTTAAGCGGAAGCCAATCATGAATCTATTTAATTCTAGTACCTCGTCGTGGCTGAGTGCTTTTAAGCGGGCGCCAATCCCGAATCCAAGTAAATTCTTTTACCTCGTCGTGGCTGAGTGCTTTTAAAGGGACGCTAATTCCGAATCCTAGTAAATTCTAGTACCTCGTCGTGCCTGAGTCCTTTTAAGCGGACGCCAATCCCGAATCCAAGTAAATTCTAGTTTCTCATCGTGGCTGAGTGCTTTTAAGCGGGCGCCAATCCCGAATCCAAGTAAATTCTAGTACCTCGTCGTGGCCGAGTGCTTTTAAGCGGACGCCAATCCTGAATCTAAGTAAATTCTAGTACCTCGTCGTGGCTGAGTGCTTTTAAGCAGACGCCAATCCCGAATCCAAGTAAGTTGTAGTACCTCGTCGTGGCCGAGTGCTTTTAAGCGGACGCCAATCTTGAATCTAAGTAAATTCTAGTACCTCGTCGTGGCTGAGTGCTTTGAAGCGGACGCCAATCCCAAATCCAAGTAAGTTCTAGTACCTCGTCGTGGCTGAGTGCTTTTAATCGGACGCTAATCCTGAATCCAAGTAAATTCTAGTACCTCGTCGTGGCTGAGTGCTTTTAAGCAGACGCCAATCCCGAATCCAAGTAAGTTGTAGTACCTCGTCGTGGCCGAGTGCTTTTAAGCGGACGCCAATCTTGAATCTAAGTAAATTCTAGTACCTCGTCGTGGCTGAGTGCTTTTAAGCGGTCGCCAATCCCGAATCCAAGAAAATTTTAGTACCTCGTCGTAGCTGAGTGCTTTTAAATGTACGCCAATACCGAATCCAAGTAAATTCTAGTTTCTCATCGTGGCTGAGTGCTTTTAAGCGGGCACCAATCCCGAATCCAAGTAAATTCTAGTACCTCGTCGTGGCCGAGTGCTTTTAAGCGGACGCCTGAATCCAAGTGAATTCTAGTACCTCGTCGTGGCTGAGTGCTTTTAAGCGGACGCCAATCCTGAATCCAAATAAATTCTAGTACCTCGTCGTGGCTTAGTGCTTTTAAGCGGACGCCAATCTTGAATCCAAGTAAATTTTAGTACCTCGTCGTGGCTGAATGCTTTTAAGCGGACGCCAATACCGAATCCAAGTAAATTCTAGTTTCTCATCGTGACTGAGTCCTTTTAAGCGGACGCCAATCCCGAATCCAAGAAAATTTTAGTACCTCGTCGTGGCTGAGTGCTTCTAATCGGACGCTAATCCTGAATCCAAGTAAATTCTAGTACCTCGTCGTGCCTGAGTGCTTCTAAGCAGACGCTAATCCCGAATCCAAGTAAATTGTACCTCGTCGTGGCTGAGTGCTTTGAAGCGGACGCCAATCCCAAATCCAAGTAAATTCTAGTACCTCGTCGTAGCTGAGTGCTTTTAAGCAGACACAAATCCTGAATCCAAGTAAATTCTAATACCTCGTCGTGGCTGAGTGCTTTTAAGCAGACGCCAATCCCGAATCCAAGTAAATTGTAGTACCTTGTCGTGGCCGAGTGCTTTTAAGCGGACGCCAATCTTGAATCTAAGTAAATTCTAGTACCTCGTCGTGGCTGAGTGCTTTGAAGCGGACGCCAATCCCAAATCCAAGTAAGTTCTAGTACCTCGTCGTAGCTGAGTGCTTTTAAGCAGACACAAATCCTGAATCCAAGTAAATTCTAATACCTCATCGTGGCTGAGTGCTTTTAAACGGACGCCAATCCCGAATCCAAGTAAATTCTAGTTTCTCATCGTGAGTGAGTCCTTTTAAGGGGACGCCAATCCCGAATCCAAGAAAATTTTAGTACCTCGTCGTGGCTGAGTGCTTTTAATCGGACGCTAATCCTGAATCCAAGTCAATTCTAGTACCTCGTCGTGTCTGAGTGCTTTTAAGCAGACGCCAATCCCGAATCCAAGTAAATTGTAGTACCTCGGCGTGGCCGAGTGCTTTTAAGCGGACGCCAATCATGAATCTATTTAATTCTAGTACCTCGTCGTGGCTGAGTGCTTTTAAGCGGGCGCCAATCCCGAATCCAAGTAAATTCTTTTACCTCGTCGTGGCTGAGTGCTTTTAAAGGGACGCTAATTCCGAATCCTAGTAAATTCTAGTACCTCGTCGTGCCTGAGTCCTTTTAAGCGGACGCCAATCCCGAATCCAAGTAAATTCTAGTTTCGTTTCTCATCGTGGCTGAGTGCTTTTAAGCGGGCGCCAATCCCGAATCCAAGTAAATTCTAGTACCTCGTCGTGGCCGAGTGCTTTTAAGCGGACGCCAATCCTGAATCTAAGTAAATTCTAGTACCTCGTCGTGGCTGAGTGCTTTTAAGCAGACGCCAATCCCGAATCCAAGTAAGTTGTAGTACCTCGTCGTGGCCGAGTGCTTTTAAGCGGACGCCAATCCCAAATCCAAGTAAGTTCTAGTACCTCGTCGTGGCTGAGTGCTTTTAATCGGACGCTAATCCTGAATCCAAGTCAATTCTAGTACCTCGTCGTGTCTGAGTGCTTTTAAGCAGACGCCAATCCCGAATCCAAGTAAATTGTAGTACCTCGGCGTGGCCGAGTGCTTTTAAGCGGACGCCAATCCTGAATCTATTTAATTCTAGTACCTCGTCGTGGCTGAGTGCTTTTAAGCGGGCGCCAATCCCGAATCCAAGTAAATTCTTTTACCTCGTCGTGGCTGAGTGCTTTTAAAGGGACGCTAATTCCGAATCCTAGTAAATTCTAGTACCTCGTCGTGCCTGAGTCCTTTTAAGCGGACGCCAATCCCGAATCCAAGTAAATTCTAGTTTCTCATCGTGGCTGAGTGCTTTTAAGCGGGCGCCAATCCCGAATCCAAGTAAATTCTAGTACCTCGTCGTGGCCGAGTGCTTTTAAGCGGACGCCAATCCTGAATCCAAGTAAATTCTAGTACCTCGTCGTGGCTGAGTGCTTTTAAGCAGACGCCAATCCCGAATCCAAGTAAGTTGTAGTACCTCGTCGTGGCCGAGTGCTTTTAAGCGGACGCCAATCTTGAATCTAAGTAAATTCTAGTACCTCGTCGTGGCTGAGTGCTTTGAAGCGGACGCCAATCCCAAATCCAAGTAAGTTCTAGTACCTCGTCGTGGCTGAGTGCTTTTAATCGGACGCTAATCCTGAATCCAAGTAAATTCTAGTACCTCGTCGTGCCTGAGTGCTTTTAAGCAGACGCCAATCCCGAATCTAAGTAAGTTGTAGTACCTCGTCGTGGCCGAGTGCTTTTAAGCGGACGCCAATCTTGAATCTAAGTAAATTCTAGTACCTCGTCGTGGCTGAGTGCTTTTAAAGGGACGCTAATTCCGAATCCTAGTAAATTCTAGTACCTCGTCGTGCCTGAGTCCTTTTAAGCGGACGCCAATCCCAAATCCAAGTAAGTTCTAGTACCTCGTCGTGGCTGAGTGCTTTTAATCGGACGCTAATCCTGAATCCAAGTCAACTCTAGTACCTCGTCGTGTCTGAGTGCTTTTAATCGGACGCTAATCCTGAATCCAAGTCAACTCTAGTACCTCGGCGTGGCCGAGTGCTTTTAAGCGGACGCCAATCCTGAATCTATTTAATTCTAGTACCTCGTCGTGGCTGAGTGCTTTTAAGCGGGCGCCAATCCCGAATCCAAGTAAATTCTTTTACCTCGTCGTGGCTGAGTGCTTTCAAAGGGACGCTAATTCCGAATCCTAGTAAATTCTAGTACCTCGTCGTGCCTGAGTCCTTTTAAGCGGACGCCAATCCCGAATCCAAGTAAATTCTAGTTTCTCATCGTGGCTGAGTGCTTTTAAGCGGGCGCCAATCCCGAATCCAAGTAAATTGTAGTACCTCGTCGTGGCCGAGTGCTTTTAAGCGGACGCCAATCCCAAATCCAAGTAAGTTCTAGTACCTCGTCGTGGCTGAGTGCTTTTAATCGGACGCTAATCCTGAATCCAAGTCAATTCTAGTACCTCGTCGTGGCTGAGTGCTTTTAATCGGACGCTAATCCTGAATCCAAGTCAACTCTAGTACCTCGGCGTGGCCGAGTGCTTTTAAGCGGACGCCAATCCTGAATCTATTTAATTCTAGTACCTCGTCGTGGCTGAGTGCTTTTAAGCGGGCGCCAATCCCGAATCCAAGTAAATTCTTTTACCTCGTCGTGGCTGAGTGCTTTCAAAGGGACGCTAATTCCGAATCCTAGTAAATTCTAGTACCTCGTCGTGCCTGAGTCCTTTTAAGCGGACGCCAATCCCGAATCCAAGTAAATTCTAGTTTCTCATCGTGGCTGAGTGCTTTTAAGCGGGCGCCAATCCCGAATCCAAGTAAATTCTAGTACCTCGTCGTGGCCGAGTGCTTTTAAGCGGACGCCAATCCTGAATCTAAGTAAATTCTAGTACCTCGTCGTGGCTGAGTGCTTTTAAGCAGACGCCAATCCCGAATCCAAGTAAGTTGTAGTACCTCGTCGTGGCCGAGTGCTTTTAAGCGGACGCCAATCTTGAATCTAAGTAAATTCTAGTACCTCGTCGTGGCTGAGTGCTTTGAAGCGGACGCCAATCCCAAATCCAAGTAAGTTCTAGTACCTCGTCGTGGCTGAGTGCTTTTAATCGGACGCTAATCCTGAATCCAAGTAAATTCTAGTACCTCGTCGTGCCTGAGTGCTTTTAAGCAGACGCCAATCCCGAATATAAGTAAGTTGTAGTACCTCGTCGTGGCCGAGTGCTTTTAAGCGGACGCCAATCTTGAATCTAAGTAAATTCTAGTACCTCGTCGTGGCTGAGTGCTTTTAAAGGGACGCTAATTCCGAATCCTAGTAAATTCTAGTACCTCGTCGTGCCTGAGTCCTTTTAAGCGGACGCCAATCCCGAATCCAAGTAAATTCTAGTTTCTCATCGTGGCTGAGTGCTTTTAAGCGGGCGCCAATCCCGAATCCAAGTAAATTCTAGTACCTCGTCGTGGCCGAGTGCTTTTAAGCGGACGCCAATCCTGAATCTAAGTAAATTCTAGTACCTCGTCGTGGCTGAGTGCTTTTAAGCAGACGCCAATCCCGAATCCAAGTAAGTTGTAGTACCTCGTCGTGGCCGAGTGCTTTTAAGCGGACGCCAATCCTGAATCCAAATAAATTCTAGTACCTCGTCGTGGCTTAGTGCTTTTAAGCGGACGCCAATCTTGAATCCAAGTAAATTCTAGTACCTCGTCGTGGCTGAGTGCTTTTAAACGGACGCCAATCCCGAATCCAGGTAAATTCTAGTACCTCGTCGTGGCTTAGTGCTTTAAAGCGGACGCCAAAGTGTGCTGAATTCGGACTCTTTTGGAATCTCGTGCTCCAAGTCATAACGGACGCCAATCCCGAATCCAAGTAAATTCTAGTACCTCGTCGTGGATGAGTGCCTTTAAGCGGTCGCCAATCCTGAATCTAAGAAAATTCTAGTACCTCGTCGTGGCTGAGTGCTTTTAAGAGGACGTCAATCCCGAATCCTAGTAAATTCTAGTACCTCGTCGTGGCTGAGTGCTTTTAAGCGGACGCCAATCCTGAATCTAAGTAAATTCTAGTACCTCGTCGTGGCTGAGTGCTTTTAAGCAGACGCCAATCCCGAATCCAAGTAAGTTGTAGTACCTCGTCGTGGCCGAGTGCTTTTAAGCGGACGCCAATCCTGAATCTAAGTAAATTCTAGTACCTCGTCGTGGCTGAGTGCTTTTAAGCAGACGCCAATCCCGAATCCAAGTAAGTTGTAGTACCTCGTCGTGGCCGAGTGCTTTTAAGCGGACGCCAATCTTGAATCTAAGTAAATTCTAGTACCTCGTCGTGGCTGAGTGCTTTGAAGCGGACGCCAATCCCAAATCCAAGTAAGTTCTAGTACCTCGTCGTGGCTGAGTGCTTTTAAGCGGACGCCAATCCTGAATCTAAGTAAATTCTAGTACCTCGTCGTGCCTGAGTCCTTTTAAGCGGACGCCAATCCCGAATCCAAGTAAATTCTAGTTTCGTTTCTCATCGTGGCTGAGTGCTTTTAAGCGGGCGCCAATCCCGAATCCAAGTAAATTCTAGTACCTCGTCGTGGCCGAGTGCTTTTAAGCGGACGCCAATCCTGAATCTAAGTAAATTCTAGTACCTCGTCGTGGCTGAGTGCTTTTAAGCAGACGTCAATCCCGAATCCAAGTAAGTTGTAGCACCTCGTCGTGGCCGAGTGCTTTTAAGCGGACGCCAATCTTGAATCTAAGTAAATTCTAGTACCTCGTCGTGGCTGAGTGCTTTGAAGCGGACGCCAATCCCAAATCCAAGTAAGTTCTAGTACCTCGTCGTGGCTGAGTGCTTTTAATCGGACGCTAATCCTGAATCTAAGTAAATTCTAGTACCTCGTCGTGGCTGAGTGCTTTTAAGCAGACGCCAATCCCGAATCCAAGTAAGTTGTAGTACCTCGTCGTGGCCGAGTGCTTTTAAGCGGACGCCAATCCCAAATCCAAGTAAGTTCTAGTACCTCGTCGTGGCTGAGTGCTTTTAATCGGACGCTAATCCTGAATCCAAGTCAATTCTAGTACCTCGTCGTGTCTGAGTGCTTTTAAGCAGACGCCAATCCCGAATCCAAGTAAATTGTAGTACCTCGGCGTGGCCGAGTGCTTTTAAGCGGACGCCAATCCTGAATCTATTTAATTCTAGTACCTCGTCGTGGCTGAGTGCTTTTAAGCGGACGCCAATCTTGAATCCAAGTAAATTCTAGTACCTCGTCGTGGCTGAGTGCTTTTAAACGGACGCCAATCTTGAATCCAAGTAAATTCTAGTACCTCGTCGTGGCTGAGTGCTTTTAAACGGACGCCAATCCCGAATCCAGGTAAATTCTAGTACCTCGTCGTGGCTTAGTGCTTTAAAGCGGACGCCAAAGTGTGCTGAATTCGGACTCTTTTGGAATCTCGTGCTCCAAGTCATAACGGACGCCAATCCCGAATCCAAGTAAATTCTAGTACCTCGTCGTGGATGAGTGCCTTTAAGCGGTCGCCAATCCTGAATCTAAGAAAATTCTAGTACCTCGTCGTGGCTGAGTGCTTTTAAGAGGACGTCAATCCCGAATCCTAGTAAATTCTAGTACCTCGTCGTGGCTGAGTGCTTTTAAGCGGACGCCAATCCTGAATCTAAGTAAATTCTAGTACCTCGTCGTGGCTGAGTGCTTTTAAGCAGACGCCAATCCCGAATCCAAGTAAGTTGTAGTACCTCGTCGTGGCCGAGTGCTTTTAAGCGGACGCCAATCCTGAATCTAAGTAAATTCTAGTACCTCGTCGTGGCTGAGTGCTTTTAAGCAGACGCCAATCCCGAATCCAAGTAAGTTGTAGTACCTCGTCGTGGCCGAGTGCTTTTAAGCGGACGCCAATCTTGAATCTAAGTAAATTCTAGTACCTCGTCGTGGCTGAGTGCTTTGAAGCGGACGCCAATCCCAAATCCAAGTAAGTTCTAGTACCTCGTCGTGGCTGAGTGCTTTTAAGCGGACGCCAATCCTGAATCTAAGTAAATTCTAGTACCTCGTCGTGCCTGAGTCCTTTTAAGCGGACGCCAATCCCGAATCCAAGTAAATTCTAGTTTCGTTTCTCATCGTGGCTGAGTGCTTTTAAGCGGGCGCCAATCCCGAATCCAAGTAAATTCTAGTACCTCGTCGTGGCCGAGTGCTTTTAAGCGGACGCCAATCCTGAATCTAAGTAAATTCTAGTACCTCGTCGTGGCTGAGTGCTTTTAAGCAGACGTCAATCCCGAATCCAAGTAAGTTGTAGCACCTCGTCGTGGCCGAGTGCTTTTAAGCGGACGCCAATCTTGAATCTAAGTAAATTCTAGTACCTCGTCGTGGCTGAGTGCTTTGAAGCGGACGCCAATCCCAAATCCAAGTAAGTTCTAGTACCTCGTCGTGGCTGAGTGCTTTTAATCGGACGCTAATCCTGAATCTAAGTAAATTCTAACACCTCGTCGTGGCTGAGTGCTTTTAAGCAGACGCCAATCCCGAATCCAAGTAAGTTGTAGTACCTCGTCGTGGCCGAGTGCTTTTAAGCGGACGCCAATCCCAAATCCAAGTAAGTTCTAGTACCTCGTCGTGGCTGAGTGCTTTTAATCGGACGCTAATCCTGAATCCAAGTCAATTCTAGTACCTCGTCGTGTCTGAGTGCTTTTAAGCAGACGCCAATCCCGAATCCAAGTAAATTGTAGTACCTCGGCGTGGCCGAGTGCTTTTAAGCGGACGCCAATCCTGAATCTATTTAATTCTAGTACCTCGTCGTGGCTGAGTGCTTTTAAGCGGGCGCCAATCCCGAATCCAAGTAAATTCTTTTACCTCGTCGTGGCTGAGTGCTTTTAAAGGGACGCTAATTCCGAATCCTAGTAAATTCTAGTACCTCGTCGTGCCTGAGTCCTTTTAAGCGGACGCCAATCCCGAATCCAAGTAAATTCTAGTTTCTCATCGTGGCTGAGTGCTTTTAAGCGGGCGCCAATCCCGAATCCAAGTAAATTCTAGTACCTCGTCGTGGCCGAGTGCTTTTAAGCGGACGCCAATCCTGAATCTAAGTAAATTCTAGTACCTCGTCGTGGCTGAGTGCTTTTAAGCAGACGCCAATCCCGAATCCAAGTAAGTTGTAGTACCTCGTCGTGGCCGAGTGCTTTTAAGCGGACGCCAATCTTGAATCTAAGTAAATTCTAGTACCTCGTCGTGGCTGAGTGCTTTGAAGCGGACGCCAATCCCAAATCCAAGTAAGTTCTAGTACCTCGTCGTGGCTGAGTGCTTTTAATCGGACGCTAATCCTGAATCCAAGTAAATTCTAGTACCTCGTCGTGCCTGAGTGCTTTTAAGCAGACGCCAATCCCGAATCTAAGTAAGTTGTAGTACCTCGTCGTGGCCGAGTGCTTTTAAGCGGACGCCAATCTTGAATCTAAGTAAATTCTAGTACCTCGTCGTGGCTGAGTGCTTTTAAAGGGACGCTAATTCCGAATCCTAGTAAATTCTAGTACCTCGTCGTGCCTGAGTCCTTTTAAGCGGACGCCAATCCCAAATCCAAGTAAGTTCTAGTACCTCGTCGTGGCTGAGTGCTTTTAATCGGACGCTAATCCTGAATCCAAGTCAACTCTAGTACCTCGTCGTGTCTGAGTGCTTTTAATCGGACGCTAATCCTGAATCCAAGTCAACTCTAGTACCTCGGCGTGGCCGAGTGCTTTTAAGCGGACGCCAATCCTGAATCTATTTAATTCTAGTACCTCGTCGTGGCTGAGTGCTTTTAAGCGGGCGCCAATCCCGAATCCAAGTAAATTCTTTTACCTCGTCGTGGCTGAGTGCTTTCAAAGGGACGCTAATTCCGAATCCTAGTAAATTCTAGTACCTCGTCGTGCCTGGGTCCTTTTAAGCGGACGCCAATCCCGAATCCAAGTAAATTCTAGTTTCTCATCGTGGCTGAGTGCTTTTAAGCGGGCGCCAATCCCGAATCCAAGTAAATTGTAGTACCTCGTCGTGGCCGAGTGCTTTTAAGCGGACGCCAATCCCAAATCCAAGTAAGTTCTAGTACCTCGTCGTGGCTGAGTGCTTTTAATCGGACGCTAATCCTGAATCCAATTCAATTCTAGTACCTCGTCGTGGCTGAGTGCTTTTAATCGGACGCTAATCCTGAATCCAAGTCAACTCTAGTACCTCGGCGTGGCCGAGTGCTTTTAAGCGGACGCCAATCCTGAATCTATTTAATTCTAGTACCTCGTCGTGGCTGAGTGCTTTTAAGCGGGCGCCAATCCCGAATCCAAGTAAATTCTTTTACCTCGTCGTGGCTGAGTGCTTTCAAAGGGACGCTAATTCCGAATCCTAGTAAATTCTAGTACCTCGTCGTGCCTGAGTCCTTTTAAGCGGACGCCAATCCCGAATCCAAGTAAATTCTAGTTTCTCATCGTGGCTGAGTGCTTTTAAGCGGGCGCCAATCCCGAATCCAAGTAAATTCTAGTACCTCGTCGTGGCCGAGTGCTTTTAAGCGGACGCCAATCCTGAATCTAAGTAAATTCTAGTACCTCGTCGTGGCTGAGTGCTTTTAAGCAGACGCCAATCCCGAATCCAAGTAAGTTGTAGTACCTCGTCGTGGCCGAGTGCTTTTAAGCGGACGCCAATCTTGAATCTAAGTAAATTCTAGTACCTCGTCGTGGCTGAGTGCTTTGAAGCGGACGCCAATCCCAAATCCAAGTAAGTTCTAGTACCTCGTCGTGGCTGAGTGCTTTTAATCGGACGCTAATCCTGAATCCAAGTAAATTCTAGTACCTCGTCGTGCCTGAGTGCTTTTAAGCAGACGCCAATCCCGAATATAAGTAAGTTGTAGTACCTCGTCGTGGCCGAGTGCTTTTAAGCGGACGCCAATCTTGAATCTAAGTAAATTCTAGTACCTCGTCGTGGCTGAGTGCTTTTAAAGGGACGCTAATTCCGAATCCTAGTAAATTCTAGTACCTCGTCGTGCCTGAGTCCTTTTAAGCGGACGCCAATCCCGAATCCAAGTAAATTCTAGTTTCTCATCGTGGCTGAGTGCTTTTAAGCGGGCGCCAATCCCGAATCCAAGTAAATTCTAGTACCTCGTCGTGGCCGAGTGCTTTTAAGCGGACGCCAATCCTGAATCTAAGTAAATTCTAGTACCTCGTCGTGGCTGAGTGCTTTTAAGCAGACGCCAATCCCGAATCCAAGTAAGTTGTAGTACCTCGTCGTGGCCGAGTGCTTTTAAGCGGACGCCAATCCTGAATCCAAATAAATTCTAGTACCTCGTCGTGGCTTAGTGCTTTTAAGCGGACGCCAATCTTGAATCCAAGTAAATTCTAGTACCTCGTCGTGGCTGAGTGCTTTTAAACGGACGCCAATCCCGAATCCAGGTAAATTCTAGTACCTCGTCGTGGCTTAGTGCTTTAAAGCGGACGCCAAAGTGTGCTGAATTCGGACTCTTTTGGAATCTCGTGCTCCAAGTCATAACGGACGCCAATCCCGAATCCAAGTAAATTCTAGTACCTCGTCGTGGATGAGTGCCTTTAAGCGGTCGCCAATCCTGAATCTAAGAAAATTCTAGTACCTCGTCGTGGCTGAGTGCTTTTAAGAGGACGTCAATCCCGAATCCTAGTAAATTCTAGTACCTCGTCGTGGCTGAGTGCTTTTAAGCGGACGCCAATCCTGAATCCAAGTAAATTCTAGTACCTCGTCGTGGTTGAGTGCTTTTAAGCGGACGCCAATCCTGAATCCAAATAAATTCTAGTACCTCGTCGTGGCTTAGTGCTTTTAAGCGGACGCCAATCCTGAATCCAAGTAAATTTTAGTACCTCGTCGTGGCTGAATGCCTTTAAGTGGACGCCAATCCCGAATCCAAGTAAATTCTAGTTTCTCATCGTGACTGAGTCCTTTTAAGCGGACGCCAATCCCGAATCCAAGAAAATTTTAGTACCTCGTCGTGGCTGAGTGCTTTTAATAGGACGCTAATCCTGAATCCAAGTAAATTCTAGTACCTCGTCGTGCCTGAGTGCTTTTAAGCAGACGCTAATCCCGAATCCAAGTAAATTGTAGTACCTCGTCGTGGCGGAGTGCTTTTAAGTGGACGCCAATCTTGAATCTAAGTAAATTCTAGTACCTCGTCATGGCTGAGTGCTTTGAAGCGGACGCCAATCCCAAATCCAAGTAAATTCTAGTACCTCGTCGTAGCTGAGTGCTTTTAAGCAGACACAAATCCTGAATCCAAGTAAATTCTAATACCTCGTCGTGGCTGAGTGCTTTTAAGCAGACGCCAATCCCGAATCCAAGTAAATTGTAGTACCTTGTCGTGGCCGAGTGCTTTTAAGCGGACGCCAATCTTGAATCTAAGTAAATTCTAGTACCTCGTCGTGGCTGAGTGCTTTGAAGCGGACGCCAATCCCAAATCCAAGTAAGTTCTAGTACCTCGTCGTAGCTGAGTGCTTTTAAGTAGACACAAATCCTGAATCCAAGTAAATTCTAATACCTCATCGTGGCTGAGTGCTTTTAAACGGACGCCAATCCCGAATCCAAGTAAATTCTAGTTTCTCATCGTGAGTGAGTCCTTTTAAGGGGACGCCAATCCCGAATCCAAGAAAATTTTAGTACCTCGTCGTGGCTGAGTGCTTTTAATCGGACGCCAATCTTGAATCTAAGTAAATTCTAGTACCTCGTCGTGGCTGAGTGCTTTTAAGCGGACGCCAATCCTGAATCCAAGTAAATTCTAGTACCTCGTCGTGGTTGAGTGCTTTTAAGCGGACGCCAATCCTGAATCCATATAAATTCTAGTACCTCGTCGTGGCTTAGTGCTTTTAAGCGGACGCCAATCCTGAATCCAAGTAAATTTTAGTACCTCGTCGTGGCTGAATGCTTTTAAGCGGACACCAATACCGAATCCAAGTAAATTCTAGTTTCTCATCGTGACTGAGTCCTTTTAAGCGGACGCCAATCCCGAATCCAAGAAAATTTTAGTACCTCGTCGTGGCTGAGTGCTTCTAATCGGACGCTAATCCTGAATCCAAGTAAATTCTAGTACCTCGTCGTGCCTGAGTGCTTCTAAGCTGACGCTAATCCCGAATCCAAGTAAATTGTACCTCGTCGTGGCTGAGTGCTTTGAAGCGGACGCCAATCCCGAATCCAAGTAAATTCTAGTTTCTCATCGTGGCTGAGTGCTTTTAAGCGGGCGCCAATCCCGAATCCAAGTAAATTCTAGTACCTCGTCGTGGCCGAGTGCTTTTAAGCGGACGCCAATCCTGAATCTAAGTAAATTCTAGTACCTCGTCGTGGCTGAGTGCTTTTAAGCAGACGCCAATCCCGAATCTAAGTAAATTCTAGTACCTCGTCATGGCTGAGTGCTTTTAAGCGGACGCCAATCCTGAATCCAAATAAATTCTAGTACCTCGTCGTGGCTTAGTGCTTTTAAGCGGACGCCAATCTTGAATCCAAGTAAATTTTAGTACCTCGTCGTGGCTGAATGCTTTTAAGCGGACGCCAATACCGAATCCAAGTAAATTCTAGTTTCTCATCGTGACTGAGTCCTTTTAAGCGGACACCAATCCCGAATCCAAGAAAATTTTAGTACCTCGTCGTGGCTGAGTGCTTCTAATCGGACGCTAATCCTGAATCCAAGTAAATTCTAGTACCTCGTCGTGCCTGAGTGCTTCTAAGCAGACGCTAATCCCGAATCCAAGTAAATTGTACCTCGTCGTGGCTGAGTGCTTTGAAGCGGACGCCAATCCCAAATCCAAGTAAATTCTAGTACCTCGTCGTAGCTGAGTGCTTTTAAGCAGACACAAATCCTGAATCCAAGTAAATTCTAATACCTCGTCGTGGCTGAGTGCTTTTAAGCAGACGCCAATCCCGAATCCAAGTAAATTGTAGTACCTTGTCGTCGCCGAGTGCTTTTAAGCGGACGCCAATCTTGAATCTAAGTAAATTCTAGTACCTCGTCGTGGCTGAGTGCTTTGAAGCGGACGCCAATCCCAAATCCAAGTAAGTTCTAGTACCTCGTCGTAGCTGAGTGCTTTTAAGCAGACACAAATCCTGAATCCAAGTAAATTCTAATACCTCATCGTGGCTGAGTGCTTTTAAACGGACGCCAATCCCGAATCCAAGTAAATTCTAGTTTCTCATCGTGAGTGAGTCCTTTTAAGGGGACGCCAATCCCGAATCCAAGAAAATTTTAGTACCTCGTCGTGGCTGAGTGCTTTTAATCGGACGCTAATCCTGAATCCAAGTCAATTCTAGTACCTCGTCGTGTCTGAGTGCTTTTAAGCAGACGCCAATCCCGAATCCAAGTAAATTGTAGTACCTCGGCGTGGCCGAGTGCTTTTAAGCGGACGCCAATCCTGAATCTATTTAATTCTAGTACCTCGTCGTGGCTGAGTGCTTTTAAGCGGGCGCCAATCCCGAATCCAAGTAAATTCTTTTACCTCGTCGTGGCTGAGTGCTTTTAAAGGGACGCTAATTCCGAATCCTAGTAAATTCTAGTACCTCGTCGTGCCTGAGTCCTTTTAAGCGGACGCCAATCCCGAATCCAAGTAAATTCTAGTTTCTCATCGTGGCTGAGTGCTTTTAAGCGGGCGCCAATCCCGAATCCAAGTAAATTCTAGTACCTCGTCGTGGCCGAGTGCTTTTAAGCGGACGCCAATCCTGAATCTAAGTAAATTCTAGTACCTCGTCGTGGCTGAGTGCTTTTAAGCAGACGCCAATCCCGAATCCAAGTAAGTTGTAGTACCTCGTCGTGGCCGAGTGCTTTTAAGCGGACGCCAATCTTGAATCTAAGTAAATTCTAGTACCTCGTCGTGGCTGAGTGCTTTGAAGCGGACGCCAATCCCAAATCCAAGTAAGTTCTAGTACCTCGTCGTGGCTGAGTGCTTTTAATCGGACGCTAATCCTGAATCCAAGTAAATTCTAGTACCTCGTCGTGCCTGAGTGCTTTTAAGCAGACGCCAATCCCGAATCCAAGTAAGTTGTAGTACCTCGTCGTGGCCGAGTGCTTTTAAGCGGACGCCAATCTTGAATCTAAGTAAATTCTAGTATCTCGTCGTGGCTGAGTGCTTTTAAAGGGACGCTAATTCCGAATCCTAGTAAATTCTAGTACCTCATCGTGCCTGAGTCCTTTTAAGCGGACGCCAATCCCGAATCCAAGTAAATTCTAGTTTCTCATCGTGGCTGAGTGCTTTTAAGCGGGCGCCAATCCCGAATCCAAGTAAATTCTAGTACCTCGTCGTGGCCGAGTGCTTTTAAGCGGACGCCAATCCTGAATCTAAGTAAATTCTAGTACCTCGTCGTGGCTGAGTGCTTTTAAGCAGACGCCAATCCCAAATCCAAGTAAGTTCTAGTACCTCGTCGTGGCTGAGTGCTTTTAATCGGACGCTAATCCTGAATCCAAGTAAATTCTAGTACCTCGTCGTGCCTGAGTGCTTTTAAGCAGACGCCAATCCCGAATCCAAGTAAGTTCTAGTACCTCGTCGTGGCTGAGTGCTTTTAATCGGACGCTAATCCTGAATCCAAGTAAATTCTAGTACCTCGTCGTGCCTGAGTGCTTTTAAGCAGACGCCAATCCCGAATCCAAGTAAGTTGTAGTACCTCGTCGTGGCTGAGTGCTTTTAAGCAGACGCCAATCCCGAATCCAAGTAAGTTGTAGTACCTCGTCGTGGCCGAGTGCTTTTAAGCGGACGCCAATCTTGAATCTAAGTAAATTCTAGTACCTCGTCGTGGCTGAGTCCTTTTAAGGGGACGCCAATCCCGAATCCAAGAAAATTTTAGTACCTCGTCGTGGCTGAGTGCTTTTAAACGGACGCCAATCCCGAATCCAGGTAAATTCTAGTACCTCGTCGTGGCTTAGTGCTTTTAAGCGGACGCTAATCCTGAATCCAAGTAAATTCTAGTACCTCGTCGTGTCTGAGTGCTTTTAAGCAGACGCCAATCCCGAATCCAAGTAAATTGTAGTACCTCGGCGTGGCCGAGTGCTTTTAAGCGGACGCCAATCCTGAATCTATTTAATTCTAGTACCTCCTCGTGGCTGAGTGCTTTTAAGCGGGCGCCAATCCCGAATCCAAGTAAATTCTTTTACCTCGTCGTGGCTGAGTGCTTTTAAAGGGACGCTAATTCCGAATGCTAGAAAATTTTAGTACCTCGTCGTGCCTGAGTGCTTTTAAGCGGTCGCCAATCCCGAATCCAAGAAAATTTTAGTACCTCGTTGTGGCTGAGTGCTTTTAAATGGACGTCAATACCGAATCCAAGTAAATTCTAGTTTCTCATCGTGGCTGAGTGTTTTTAAGCGGGCGCCAATCCCGAATCCAAGTAAATTCTAGTACCTCGTCGTGGCCGAGTGCTTTTAAGCGGACGCCAATCCTGAATCTAAGTAAATTCTAGTACCTCGTCGTGGCTGAGTGCTTTGAAGCGGACGTCAATCCTGAATCCAAGTCAATTCTAGTACCTCGTCGTGTCTGAGTGCTTTTAAGCAGACGCCAATCCCGAATCCAAGTAAATTGTAGTACCTCGGCGTCTCCGAGTGCTTTTAAGCGGACGCCAATCCTGAATCTAAGTAAATTCTAGTACCTCGTCGCGGCTGAGTGCTTTTAAGCGGGCGCCAATCCCGAATCCAAGTAAATTCTTATACTTCGTCGTGGCTGAGTGCTTTTAAAGGGACGCTAATTCCCAATCCTAGTAAATTCTAGTACCTCGTCGTGCCTGAGTGCTTTTAAGCGGTCGCCAATCCCGAATCCAAGAAAATTTTAGTACCTCGTCGTAGCTGAGTGCTTTTAAATGGACGCCAATACCGAATCCAAGTAAATTCTAGTTTCTCATCGTGGCTGAGTGCTTTTAAGCGGGCGCCAATCCCGAATCCAAGTAAATTCTAGTACCTCGTCGTGGCCGAGTGCTTTTAAGCGGACGCCAATCCTGAATCTAAGTAAATTCTAGTACCTCGTCGTGGCTGAGTGCTTTGAAGCGGACGTCAATCCTGAATCCAAGTCAATTCTAGTACCTCGTCGTGGCTGAGTGCTTTTAAACGGACGCCAATCCCGAATCCAGATAAATTCTAGTACCTCGTCGTGGCTTAGTGCTTTAAAGCGGACGCCAAAGTGTGCTGAATTCGGACTCTTTTGGAATCTCGTGCTCCAAGTCATAAATCGTCCAACCTTTAGTACCACTTAGTGGCTGAGTGCTTTTAAACGGACGCCAATCTTTAGTACCTTATAGTGGCTGAGTGCTTTTAAGCGGACGCCAATCCTGAATCCAAGTAAATTCTAGCGCCTCGTCGTGGCCGAGTGCTTTTAGCGGACGCCAATCCCGAACCCAAGTAAATTCTAGTACCTCGTCGTGGATGAGTGCCTTTAAGCGGTCGCCAATCCTGAATCTAAGAAAATTCTAGTACCTCATCGTGGCTGAGTGCTTTTAAGAGGACGTCAATCCCGAATCCTAGTAAATTCTAGTACCTCGTCGTGGCTGAGTGCTTTTAAGCGGACGCCAATCCTGAATCCAAGTAAATTCTAGTACCTCGTCGTGGTTGAGTGCTTTTAAGCGGACGCCTGAATCCAAGTGAATTCTAGTACATCGTCGTGGCTGAGTGCTTTTAAGCGGACGTCAATCCCGAATCCTAGTAAATTCTAGTACCTCGTCGTGGCTGAGTGCTTTTAAGCGGACGCCAATCCTGAATCCAAGTAAATTCTAGTACCTCGTCGTGGTTGAGTGCTTTTAAGCGGACGCCTGAATCCAAGTGAATTCTAGTACCTCGTCGTGGCTGAGTGCTTTTAAGCGGACGCCAATCCCGAATCCAAGAAAATTTTAGTACCTCGTCGTGGCTGAGTGCTTTTAATCGGACGCTAATCCTGAATCCAAGTAAATTCTAGTACCTCGTCGTGCCTGAGTGCTTTTAAGCAGACGCTAATCCCGAATCCAAGTAAATTGTAGTACCTCGTCGTGGCCGAGTGTTTTTAAGTGGACGCCAATCTTGAATCTAAGTAAATTCTAGTACCTCGTCGTGGCTGAATGCTTTGAAGCGGACGCCAATCCCAAATCCAAGTAAATTCTAGTACCTCGTCGTAGCTGAGTGCTTTTAAGCAGACACAAATCCTGAATCCAAGTAAATTCTAATACCTCGTCGTGGCTGAGTGCTTTTAAACGGACGCCAATCCCGAATCAAAGTAAATTCTAGTTTCTGATCATGACTGAGTCCTTTTAAGCGGACGCCAATCCCGAATCCAAGAAAATTTTAGTACCTCGTCGTGGCTGAGTGCTTTTAATCGGACGCTAATCCTGAATCCAAGTAAATTCTAGTACCTCGTCGTGCCTGAGTGCTTTTAAGCAGACGCCAATCCCGAATCCAAGTAAATTGTAGTACCTCGTCGTGGCCGAGTGCTTTTAAGCGGACGCCAATCTTGAATCTAAGTAAATTCTAGTACCTCGTCGTGGCTGAGTGCTTTGAAGCGGACGCCAATCCCAAATCCAAGTAAGTTCTAGTACCTCGTCGTAGCTGAGTGCTTTTGAGCAGACACAAATCCTGAATCCAAGTAAATTCTAATACCTCATCGTGGCTGAGTGCTTTTAATCGGACGCTAATCCTGAATCCAAGTAAATTCTAGTACCTCGTCGTGCCTGAGTGCTTTTAAGCAGACGCCAATCCCGAATCCAAGTAAATTGTAGTACCTCGTCGTGGCTGAGTGCTTTTAAGCGGGCGCCAATCCCGAATCCAAGTAAATTCTTTTACCTCGTCGTGGCTGAGTGCTTTTAAAGGGACGCTAATTCCGAATGCTAGTAAATTCTAGTACCTCGTCGTGCCTGAGTGCTTTTAAGCCGACGCCAATCCTGAATCCAAATAAATTCTAGTACCTCGTCGTGGCTTAGTGCTTTTAAGCGGACGCCAATACTGAATCCAAGTAAATTTTAGTACCTCGTCGTGGCTGAATGCTTTTAAGCGGACGCCAATCCCGAATCCAAGTAAATTCTAGTTTCTCATCGTGACTGAGTCCTTTTAAGCGGACGCCAATCCCGAATCCAAGAAAATTTTAGTACCTCGTCGTGGCTGAGTGCTTTTAATCGGACGCTAATCCTGAATCCAAGTAAATTCTAGTACCTCGTCGTGCCTGAGTGCTTTTAAGCAGACGCTAATCCCGAATCCAAGTAAATTGTAGTACCTCGTCGTGGCCGAGTGCTTTTAAGTGGACGCCAATCTTGAATCTAAGTAAATTCTAGTACCTCGTCGTGGCTGAGTGCTTTGAAGCGGACGCCAATCCCAAATCCAAGTAAATCCTAGTACCTCGTCGTAGCTGAGTGCTTTTAAGCAGACACAAATCCAGAATCCAAGTAAATTCTAATACCTCGTCGTGGATGAGTGCTTTTAAACGGACGCCAATCCCGAATCCAAGTAAATTTTAGTTTCTGATCGTGACTGAGTCCTTTTAAGTGGACGCCAATCCCGAATCCAAGAAAATTTTAGTACCTCGTCGTGGCTGAGTGCTTTTAATCGGACGCTAATCCTGAATCCAAGTAAATTCTAGTACCTCGTCGTGCCGGAGTGCTTTTAAGCAGACGCCAATCCCGAATCCAAGTAAATTGTAGTACCTCGTCGTGGCCGAGTGCTTTTAAGCGGACGTCAATCTTGAATCTAAGTAAATTCTAGTACCTCGTCGTGGCTGAGTGCTTTGAAGCGGACGCCAATCCCAAATCCAAGTAAGTTCTAGTACCTTGTCGTAGCTGAGTGCTTTTAAGCAGACACAAATCCTGAATCCAAGTAAATTCTAATACCTCATCGTGGCTGAGTGCTTTTAAACGGACGCCAATCCCGAATCCAAGTAAATTCTAGTTTCTCATCGTGAGTGAGTCCTTTTAAGGGGACGCCAATCCCGAATCCAAGAAAATTTTAGTACCTCGTCGTGGCTGAGTGCTTTTAATCGGACGCTAATCCTGAATCCAAGTCAATTCTATTACCTCGTCGTGTCTGAGTGCTTTTAAGCAGACGCCAATCCCGAATCCAAGTAAATTGTAGTACCTCGGCGTGGCCGAGTGCTTTTAAGCGGACGCCAATCCTGAATCTATTTAATTCTAGTACCTCGTCGTGGCTGAGTGCTTTTAAGCGGGCGCCAATCCCGAATCCAAGTAAATTCTTTTACCTCGTCGTGGCTGAGTGCTTTTAAAGGGACGCTAATTCCGAATCCTAGTAAATTCTAGTACCTCGTCGTGCCTGAGTGCTTTTAAGCGGTCGCCAATCCCGAATCCAAGAAAATTTTAGTTTCTCATCGTGACTGAGTCCCTTTAAGGGGACGCCAATCCCGAATCCAAGAAAATTTTTGTACCTCGTCGTGGCTGAGTGCTTTTAATCGGACGCTAATCCTGAATCCAAGTCAATTCTATTACCTCGCCGTGTCTGAGTGCTTTTAAGCAGACGCCAATCCCGAATCCAAGTAAATTGTAGTACCTCGGCGTGGACGAGTGCTTTTAAGCGGACGCCAATCCTGAATCTATTTAATTCTAGTACCTCGTCGTGGCTGAGTGCTTTTAAGCGGGCGCCAATCCCGAATCCAAGTAAATTCTTTTACCTCGTCGTGGCTGAGTGCTTTTAAAGGGACGCTAATTCCGAATCCTAGTAAATTCTAGTACCTCGTCGTGCCTGAGTGCTTTTAAACGGACGCCAATCCCGAATCCAAGTAAATTCTAGTTTCTCATCGTGAGTGAGTCCTTTTAAGGGGACGCCAATCCCGAATCCAAGAAAATTTTAGTACCTCGTCGTGGCTGAATGCTTTTAAGCGGACGCCAATCCCGAATCCAAGTAAATTCTAGTTTCTCATCGTGACTGAGTCCTTTTAAGCGGACGCCAATCCCGAATCCAAGAAAATTTTAGTGCCTCGTCGTGGCTGAGTGCTTTTAATCGGACGCTAATCCTGAATCCAAGTAAATTCTAGTACCTCGTCGTGCCTGAGTGCTTTTAAGCAGACGCTAATCCCGAATCCAAGTAAATTGTAGTACCTCGTCGTGGCCGAGTGCTTTTAAGTGGACGCCAATCTTGAATCTAAGTAAATTCTAGTACCTCGTCGTGGCTGAGTGCTTTGAAGCGGACGCCAATCCCAAATCCAAGTAAATCCTAGTACCTCGTCGTAGCTGAGTGCTTTTAAGCAGACACAAATCCTGAATCCAAGTAAATTCTAATACCTCGTCGTGGATGAGTGCTTTTAAACGGACGCCAATCCCGAATCCAAGTAAATTTTAGTTTCTGATCGTGACTGAGTCCTTTTAAGTGGACGCCAATCCCGAATCCAAGAAAATTTTAGTACCTCGTCGTGGCTGAGTGCTTTTAATCGGACGCTAATCCTGAATCCAAGTAAATTCTAGTACCTCGTCGTGCCTGAGTGCTTTTAAGCAGACGCCAATCCCGAATCCAAGTAAATTGTAGTACCTCGTCGTGGCCGAGTGCTTTTAAGCGGACGCCAATCTTGAATCTAAGTAAATTCTAGTACCTCGTCGTGGCTGAGTGCTTTGAAGCGGACGCCAATCCCAAATCCAAGTAAGTTCTAGTACCTTGTCGTAGCTGAGTGCTTTTAAGCAGACACAAATCCTGAATCCAAGTAAATTCTAATACCTCATCGTGGCTGAGTGCTTTTAAACGGACGCCAATCCCGAATCCAAGTAAATTCTAGTTTCTCATCGTGAGTGAGTCCTTTTAAGGGGACGCCAATCCCGAATCCAAGAAAATTTTAGTACCTCGTCGTGGCTGAGTGCTTTTAATCGGACGCTAATCCGGAATCCGAGTCAATTCTATTACCTCGTCGTGTCTGAGTGCTTTTAAGCAGACGCCAATCCCGAATCCAAGTAAATTGTAGTACCTCGGCGTGGCCGAGTGCTTTTAAGCGGACGCCAATCCTGAATCTATTTAATTCTAGTACCTCGTCGTGGCTGAGTGCTTTTAAGCGGGCGCCAATCCCGAATCCAAGTAAATTCTTTTACCTCGTCGTGGCTGAGTGCTTTTAAAGGGACGCTAATTCCGAATCCTAGTAAATTCTAGTACCTCGTCGTGCCTGAGTGCTTTTAAGCGGTCGCCAATCCCGAATCCAAGAAAATTTTAGTTTCTCATCGTGACTGAGTCCCTTTAAGGGGACGCCAATCCCGAATCCAAGAAAATTTTTGTACCTCGTCGTGGCTGAGTGCTTTTAATCGGACGCTAATCCTGAATCCAAGTCAATTCTATTACCTCGTCGTGTCTTAGTGCTTTTAAGCAGACGCCAATCCCGAATCCAAGTAAATTGTAGTACCTCGGCGTGGCCGAGTGCTTTTAAGCGGACGCCAATCCTGAATCTATTTAATTCTAGTACCTCGTCGTGGCTGAGTGCTTTTAAGCGGGCGCCAATCCCGAATCCAAGTAAATTCTTTTACCTCGTCGTGGCTGAGTGCTTTTAAAGGGACGCTAATTCCGAATCCTAGTAAATTCTAGTACCTCGTCGTGCCTGAGTGCTTTTAAACGGACGCCAATCCCGAATCCAAGTAAATTCTAGTTTCTCATCGTGAGTGAGTCCTTTTAAGGGGACGCCAATCCCGAATCCAAGAAAATTTTAGTACCTCGTCGTGGCTGAGTGCTTTTAATCGGACGCTAATCCTGAATCCAAGTCAATTCTATTACCTCGTCGTGTCTGAGTGCTTTTAAGCAGACGCCAATCCCGAATCCAAGTAAATTGTAGTACCTCGGCGTGGCCGAGTGCTTTTAAGCGGACGCCAATCCTGAATCTATTTAATTCTAGTACCTCGTCGTGGCTGAGTGCTTTTAAGCGGGCGCCAATCCCGAATCCAAGTAAATTCTTTTACCTCGTCGTGGCTGAGTGCTTTTAAAGGGACGCTAATTCCGAATGCTAGTAAATTCTAGTACCTCGTCGTGCCTGAGTGCTTTTAAGCGGACGCCTGAATCCAAGTGAATTCTAGTACCTCGTCGTGGCTGAGTGCTTTTAAGCGGACGCCAATCCTGAATCCAAATAAATTCTAGTACCTCGTCGTGGCTTAGTGCTTTTAAGCGGACGCCAATACTGAATCCAAGTAAATTTTAGTACCTCGTCGTGGCTGAATGCTTTTAAGCGGACGCCAATCCCGAATCCAAGTAAATTCTAGTTTCTCATCGTGACTGAGTCCTTTTAAGCGGACGCCAATCCCGAATCCAAGAAAATTTTAGTACCTCGTCGTGGCTGAGTGCTTTTAATCGGACGCTAATCCTGAATCCAAGTAAATTCTAGTACCTCGTCGTGCCTGAGTGCTTTTAAGCAGACGCTAATCCCGAATCCAAGTAAATTGTAGTACCTCGTCGTGGCCGAGTGCTTTTAAGCGGACGTCAATCTTGAATCTAAGTAAATTCTAGTACCTCGTCGTGGCTGAGTGCTTTGAAGCGGACGCCAATCCCAAATCCAAGTAAATCCTAGTACCTCGTCGTAGCTGAGTGCTTTTAAGCAGACACAAATCCTGAATCCAAGTAAATTCTAATACCTCGTCGTGGATGAGTGCTTTTAAACGGACGCCAATCCCGAATCCAAGTAAATTTTAGTTTCTGATCGTGACTGAGTCCTTTTAAGTGGACGCCAATCCCGAATCCAAGAAAATTTTAGTACCTCGTCGTGGCTGAGTTCTTTTAATCGGACGCTAATCCTGAATCCAAGTAAATTCTAGTACCTCGTCGTGCCGGAGTGCTTTTAAGCAGACGCCAATCCCGAATCCAAGTAAATTGTAGTACCTCGTCGTGGCCGAGTGCTTTTAAGCGGACGTCAATCTTGAATCTAAGTAAATTCTAGTACCTCGTCGTGGCTGAGTGCTTTGAAGTGGACGCCAATCCCAAATCCAAGTAAGTTCTAGTACCTTGTCGTAGCTGAGTGCTTTTAAGCAGACACAAATCCTGAATCCAAGTAAATTCTAATACCTCATCGTGGCTGAGTGCTTTTAAACGGACGCCAATCCCGAATCCAAGTAAATTCTAGTTTCTCATCGTGAGTGAGTCCTTTTAAGGGGACGTCAATCCCGAATCCAAGAAAATTTTAGTACCTCGTCGTGGCTGAGTGCTTTTAATCGGACGCTAATCCTGAATCCAAGTCAATTCTATTACCTCGTCGTGTCTGAGTGCTTTTAAGCAGACGCCAATCCCGAATCCAAGTAAATTGTAGTACCTCGGCGTGGCCGAGTGCTTTTAAGCGGACGCCAATCCTGAATCTATTTAATTCTAGTACCTCGTCGTGGCTGAGTGCTTTTAAGCGGGCGCCAATCCCGAATCCAAGTAAATTCTTTTACCTCGTCGTGGCTGAGTGCTTTTAAAGGGACGCTAATTCCGAATCCTAGTAAATTCTAGTACCTCGTCGTGCCTGAGTGCTTTTAATCGGACGCTAATCCTGAATCCAAGAAAATTTTAGTTTCTCATCGTGACTGAGTCCCTTTAAGGGGACGCCAATCCCGAATCCAAGAAAATTTTAGTACCTCGTCGTGGCTGAGTGCTTTTAATCGGACGCTAATCCTGAATCCAAGTCAATTCTATTACCTCGCCGTGTCTGAGTGCTTTTAAGCAGACGCCAATCCCGAATCCAAGTAAATTGTAGTACCTCGGCGTGGCCGAGTGCTTTTAAGCGGACGCCAATCCTGAATCTATTTAATTCTAGTACCTCGTCGTGGCTGAGTGCTTTTAAGCGGGCGCCAATCCCGAATCCAAGTAAATTCTTTTACCTCGTCGTGGCTGAGTGCTTTTAAAGGGACGCTAATTCCGAATCCTAGTAAATTCTAGTACCTCGTCGTGCCTGAGTGCTTTTAAACGGACGCCAATCCCGAATCCAAGTAAATTCTAGTTTCTCATCGTGAGTGAGTCCTTTTAAGGGGACGCCAATCCCGAATCCAAGAAAATTTTAGTACCTCGTCGTGGCTGAATGCTTTTAAGCGGACGCCAATCCCGAATCCAAGTCAATTCTATTACCTCGCCGTGTCTGAGTGCTTTTAAGCAGACGCCAATCCCGAATCCAAGTAAATTGTAGTACCTCGGCGTGGCCGAGTGCTTTTAAGCGGACGCCAATCCTGAATCTATTTAATTCTAGTACCTCGTCGTGGCTGAGTGCTTTTAAGCGGGCGCCAATCCCGAATCCAAGTAAATTCTTTTACCTCGTCGTGGCTGAGTGCTTTTAAAGGGACGCTAATTCCGAATCCTAGTAAATTCTAGTACCTCGTCGTGCCTGAGTGCTTTTAAACGGACGCCAATCCCGAATCCAAGTAAATTCTAGTTTCTCATCGTGAGTGAGTCCTTTTAAGGGGACGCCAATCCCGAATCCAAGAAAATTTTAGTACCTCGTCGTGGCTGAATGCTTTTAAGCGGACGCCAATCCCGAATCCAAGTAAATTCTAGTTTCTCATCGTGACTGAGTCCTTTTAAGCGGACGCCAATCCCGAATCCAAGAAAATTTTAGTACCTCGTCGTGGCTGAGTGCTTTTAATCGGACGCTAATCCTGAATCCAAGTAAATTCTAGTACCTCGTCGTGCCTGAGTGCTTTTAAGCAGACGCTAATCCCGAATCCAAGTAAATTGTAACACCTCGTCGTGGCCGAGTGCTTTTAAGTGGACGCCAATCTTGAATCTAAGAAAATCTAGTACCTCGTCGTGGCTGAGTGCTTTGAAGCGGACGCCAATCCCAAATCCATGTAAATCCTAGTACCTCGTCGTAGCTGAATGCTTTTAAGCAGACACAAATCCTGAATCGAAGTAAATTATAATACCTCGTCGTGGATGAGTGCTTTTAAACGGACGCCAATCCCGAATCCAAGTAAATTTTAGTTTCTGATCGTGACTGAGTCCTTTTAAGTGGACGCCAATCCCGAATCCAAGAAAATTTTAGTACCTCGTCGTGGCTGAGTTCTTTTAATCGGACGCTAATCCTGAATCCAAGTAAATTCTAGTACCTCGTCGTGCCGGAGTGCTTTTAAGCAGACGCCAATCCCGAATCCAAGTAAATTGTAGTACCTCGTCGTGGCCGAGTGCTTTTAAGCGGACGCCAATCTTGAATCTAAGTAAATTATAGTACCTTGTCGTGGCTGAGTGCTTTGAAGCGGACGCCAATCCCAAATCCAAGTAAGTTCTAGTACCTTGTCGTAGCTGAGTGCTTTTAAGCAGACATAAATCCTGAATCCAAGTAAATTCTAATACCTCATCGTGGCTGAGTGCTTTTAAACGGACGCCAATCCCGAATCCAAGTAAATTCTAGTTTCTCATTGTGAGTGAGTCCTTTTAAGGGGACGCCAATCCCGAATCCAAGAAAATTTTAGTACCTCGTCGTGGCTGAGTGCTTTTAATCGGACGCTAATCCTGAATCCGAGTCAAATCTATTACCTCGTCGTGTCTGAGTGCTTTTAAGCAGACGCCAATCCCGAATCCAAGTAAATTGTAGTACCTCGGCGTGGCCGAGTGCTTTTAAGCGGACGCCAATCCTGAATCTATTTAATTCTAGTACCTCGTCGTGGCTGAGTGCTTTTAAGCGGGCGCCAATCCCGAATCCAAGTAAATTCTTTTACCTCGTCGTGGCTGAGTGCTTTTAAAGGGACGCTAATTCCGAATCCTAGTAAATTCTAGTACCTGGTCGTGCCTGAGTGCTTTTAAACGGACGCCAATCCCGAATCCAAGTAAATTCTAGTTTCTCATCGTGACTGAGTCCCTTTAAGGGGACGCCAATCCCGAATCCAAGAAAATTTTTGTACCTCGTCGTGGCTGAGTGCTTTTAATCGGACGCTAATCCTGAATCCAAGTCAATTCTATTACCTCGTCGTGTCTTAGTGCTTTTAAGCAGACGCCAATCCCGAATCCAAGTAAATTGTAGTACCTCGGCGTGGCCGAGTGCTTTTAAGCGGACGCCAATCCTGAATCTATTTAATTCTAGTACCTCGTCGTGGCTGAGTGCTTTTAAGCGGGCGCCAATCCCGAATCCAAGTAAATTCTTTTACCTCGTCGTGGCTGAGTGCTTTTAAAGGGACGCTAATTCCGAATCCTAGTAAATTCTAGTACCTCGTCGTGCCTGAGTGCTTTTAAACGGACGCCAATCCCGAATCCAAGTAAATTCTAGTTTCTCATCGTGAGTGAGTCCTTTTAAGGGGACGCCAATCCCGAATCCAAGAAAATTTTAGTACCTCGTCGTGGCTGAGTGCTTTTAATCGGACGCTAATCCTGAATCCAAGTCAATTCTATTACCTCGTCGTGTCTGAGTGCTTTTAAGCAGACGCCAATCCCGAATCCAAGTAAATTGTAGTACCTCGGCGTGGCCGAGTGCTTTTAAGCGGACGCCAATCCTGAATCTATTTAATTCTAGTACCTCGTCGTGGCTGAGTGCTTTTAAGCGGGCGCCAATCCCGAATCCAAGTAAATTCTTTTACCTCGTCGTGGCTGAGTGCTTTTAAAGGGACGCTAATTCCGAATGCTAGTAAATTCTAGTACCTCGTCGTGCCTGAGTGCTTTTAAGCGGACGCCTGAATCCAAGTGAATTCTAGTACCTCGTCGTGGCTGAGTGCTTTTAAGCGGACGCCAATCCTGAATCCAAATAAATTCTAGTACCTCGTCGTGGCTTAGTGCTTTTAAGCGGACGCCAATACTGAATCCAAGTAAATTTTAGTACCTCGTCGTGGCTGAATGCTTTTAAGCGGACGCCAATCCCGAATCCAAGTAAATTCTAGTTTCTCATCGTGACTGAGTCCTTTTAAGCGGACGCCAATCCCGAATCCAAGAAAATTTTAGTACCTCGTCGTGGCTGAGTGCTTTTAATCGGACGCTAATCCTGAATCCAAGTAAATTCTAGTACCTCGTCGTGCCTGAGTGCTTTTAAGCAGACGCTAATCCCGAATCCAAGTAAATTGTAGTACCTCGTCGTGGCCGAGTGCTTTTAAGTGGACGCCAATCTTGAATCTAAGTAAATTCTAGTACCTCGTCGTGGCTGAGTGCTTTGAAGCGGACGCCAATCCCAAATCCAAGTAAATCCTAGTACCTCGTCGTAGCTGAGTGCTTTTAAGCAGACACAAATCCTGAATCCAAGTAAATTCTAATACCTCGTCGTGGCTGAGTGCTTTTAAACGGACGCCAATCCCGAATCCAAGTAAATTTTAGTTTCTGATCGTGACTGAGTCCTTTTAAGTGGACGCCAATCCCGAATCCAAGAAAATTTTAGTACCTCGTCGTGGCTGAGTTCTTTTAATCGGACGCTAATCCTGAATCCAAGTAAATTCTAGTACCTCGTCGTGCCGGAGTGCTTTTAAGCAGACGCCAATCCCGAATCCAAGTAAATTGTAGTACCTCGTCGTGGCCGAGTGCTTTTAAGCGGACGTCAATCTTGAATCTAAGTAAATTCTAGTACCTCGTCGTGGCTGAGTGCTTTGAAGTGGACGCCAATCCCAAATCCAAGTAAGTTCTAGTACCTTGTCGTAGCTGAGTGCTTTTAAGCAGACACAAATCCTGAATCCAAGTAAATTCTAATACCTCATCGTGGCTGAGTGCTTTTAAACGGACGCCAATCCCGAATCCAAGTAAATTCTAGTTTCTCATCGTGAGTGAGTCCTTTTAAGGGGACGTCAATCCCGAATCCAAGAAAATTTTAGTACCTCGTCGTGGCTGAGTGCTTTTAATCGGACGCTAATCCTGAATCCAAGTCAATTCTATTACCTCGTCGTGTCTGAGTGCTTTTAAGCAGACGCCAATCCCGAATCCAAGTAAATTGTAGTACCTCGGCGTGGCCGAGTTACTTAATTCTAGTACCTCGTCGTGGCTGAGTGCTTTTAAGCGGGCGCCAATCCCGAATCCAAGTAAATTCTTTTACCTCGTCGTGGCTGAGTGCTTTTAAAGGGACGCTAATTCCGAATGCTAGTAAATTCTAGTACCTCGTCGTGCCTGAGTGCTTTTAAGCGGACGCCTGAATCCAAGTGAATTCTAGTACCTCGTCGTGGCTGAGTGCTTTTAAGCGGACGCCAATCCTGAATCCAAATAAATTCTAGTACCTCGTCGTGGCTTAGTGCTTTTAAGCGGACGCCAATACTGAATCCAAGTAAATTTTAGTACCTCGTCGTGTCTGAATGCTTTTAAGCGGACGCCAATCCCGAATCCAAGTAAATTCTAGTTTCTCATCGTGACTGAGTCCTTTTAAGCGGACGCCAATCCCGAATCCAAGAAAATTTTAGTACCTCGTCGTGGCTGAGTGCTTTTAATCGGACGCTAATCCTGAATCCAAGTAAATTCTAGTACCTCGTCGTGCCTGAGTGCTTTTAAGCAGACGCTAATCCCGAATCCAAGTAAATTGTAGTACCTCGTCGTGGCCGAGTGCTTTTAAGCGGACGCCAATCCTGAATCTAAGTAAATTCTAGTACCTCGTCGTGGCTGAGTGCTTTGAAGCGGACGCCAATCCCAAATCCAAGTAAATCCTAGTACCTCGTCGTAGCTGAGTGCTTTTAAGCAGACACAAATCCTGAATCCAAGTAAATTCTAATACCTCGTCGTGGATGAGTGCTTTTAAACGGACGCCAATCCCGAATCCAAGTAAATTTTAGTTTCTGATCGTGACTGAGTCCTTTTAAGTGGACGCCAATCCCGAATCCAAGAAAATTTTAGTACCTCGTCGTGGCTGAGTTCTTTTAATCGGACGCTAATCCTGAATCCAAGTAAATTCTAGTACCTCGTCGTGCCGGAGTGCTTTTAAGCAGACGCCAATCCCGAATCCAAGTAAATTGTAGTACCTCGTCGTGGCCGAGTGCTTTTAAGCGGACGTCAATCTTGAATCTAAGTAAATTCTAGTACCTCGTCGTGGCTGAGTGCTTTGAAGTGGACGCCAATCCCAAATCCAAGTAAGTTCTAGTACCTTGTCGTAGCTGAGTGCTTTTAAGCAGACACAAATCCTGAATCCAAGTAAATTCTAATACCTCATCGTGGCTGAGTGCTTTTAAACGGACGCCAATCCCGAATCCAAGTAAATTCTAGTTTCTCATCGTGAGTGAGTCCTTTTAAGGGGACGTCAATCCCGAATCCAAGAAAATTTTAGTACCTCGTCGTGGCTGAGTGCTTTTAATCGGACGCTAATCCTGAATCCAAGTCAATTCTATTACCTCGTCGTGTCTGAGTGCTTTTAAGCAGACGCCAATCCCGAATCCAAGTAAATTGTAGTACCTCGGCGTGGCCGAGTGCTTTTAAGCGGACGCCAATCCTGAATCTATTTAATTCTAGTACCTCGTCGTGGCTGAGTGCTTTTAAGCGGGCGCCAATCCCGAATCCAAGTAAATTCTTTTACCTCGTCGTGGCTGAGTGCTTTTAAAGGGACGCTAATTCCGAATCCTAGTAAATTCTAGTACCTCGTCGTGCCTGAGTGCTTTTAATCGGACGCTAATCCTGAATCCAAGAAAATTTTAGTTTCTCATCGTGACTGAGTCCCTTTAAGGGGACGCCAATCCCGAATCCAAGAAAATTTTTGTACCTCGTCGTGGCTGAGTGCTTTTAATCGGACGCTAATCCTGAATCCAAGTCAATTCTATTACCTCGCCGTGTCTGAGTGCTTTTAAGCAGACGCCAATCCCGAATCCAAGTAAATTGTAGTACCTCGGCGTGGCCGAGTGCTTTTAAGCGGACGCCAATCCTGAATCTATTTAATTCTAGTACCTCGTCGTGGCTGAGTGCTTTTAAGCGGGCGCCAATCCCGAATCCAAGTAAATTCTTTTACCTCGTCGTGGCTGAGTGCTTTTAAAGGGACGCTAATTCCGAATCCTAGTAAATTCTAGTACCTCGTCGTGCCTGAGTGCTTTTAAGCGGACGCCAATCCCGAATCCAAGTAAATTCTAGTTTCTCATCGTGAGTGAGTCCTTTTAAGGGGACGCCAATCCCGAATCCAAGAAAATTTTAGTACCTCGTCGTGGCTGAATGCTTTTAAGCGGACGCCAATCCCGAATCCAAGTAAATTCTAGTTTCTCATCGTGACTGAGTCCTTTTAAGCGGACGCCAATCCCGAATCCAAGAAAATTTTAGTACCTCGTCGTGGCTGAGTGCTTTTAATCGGACGCTAATCCTGAATCCAAGTAAATTCTAGTACCTCGTCGTGCCTGAGTGCTTTTAAGCAGACGCTAATCCCGAATCCAAGTAAATTGTAGTACCTCGTCGTGGCCGAGTGCTTTTAAGTGGACGCCAATCTTGAATCTAAGTAAATTCTAGTACCTCGTCGTGGCTGAGTGCTTTGAAGCGGACGCCAATCCCAAATCCATGTAAATCCTAGTACCTCGTCGTAGCTGAATGCTTTTAAGCAGACACAAATCCTGAATCGAAGTAAATTATAATACCTCGTCGTGGATGAGTGCTTTTAAACGGACGCCAATCCCGAATCCAAGTAAATTTTAGTTTCTGATCGTGACTGAGTCCTTTTAAGTGGACGCCAATCCCGAATCCAAGAAAATTTTAGTACCTCGTCGTAGCTGAGTGCTTTTAATCGGACGCTAATCCTGAATCCAAGTAAATTCTAGTACCTCGTCGTGCCTGAGTGCTTTTAAGCAGACGCCAATCCCGAATCCAAGTAAATTGTAGTACCTCGTCGTGGCCGAGTGCTTTTAAGCGGACGCCAATCTTGAATATAAGTAAATTCTAGTACCTTGTCGTGGCTGAGTGCTTTGAAGCGGACGCCAATCCCAAATCCAAGTAAGTTCTAGTACCTTGTCGTAGCTGAGTGCTTTTAAGCAGACATAAATCCTGAATCCAAGTAAATTCTAATACCTCATCGTGGCTGAGTGCTTTTAAACGGACGCCAATCCCGAATCCAAGTAAATTCTAGTTTCTCATTGTGAGTGAGTCCTTTTAAGGGGACGCCAATCCCGAATCCAAGAAAATTTTAGTACCTCGTCGTGGCTGAGTGCTTTTAATCGGACGCTAATCCTGAATCCGAGTCAAATCTATTACCTCGTCGTGTCTGAGTGCTTTTAAGCAGACGCCAATCCCGAATCCAAGTAAATTGTAGTACCTCGGCGTGGCCGAGTGCTTTTAAGCGGACGCCAATCCTGAATCTATTTAATTCTAGTACCTCGTCGTGGCTGAGTGCTTTTAAGCGGGCGCCAATCCCGAATCCAAGTAAATTCTTTTACCTCGTCGTGGCTGAGTGCTTTTAAAGGGACGCTAATTCCGAATCCTAGTAAATTCTAGTACCTGGTCGTGCCTGAGTGCTTTTAAACGGACGCCAATCCCGAATCCAAGTAAATTCTAGTTTCTCATCGTGAGTGAGTCCTTTTAAGGGGACGCCAATCCCGAATCCAAGAAAATTTTAGTACCTCGTCGTGGCTGAGTGCTTTTAATCGGACGCTAATCCTGAATCCAAGTCAATTCTATTACCTCGTCGTGTCTGAGTGCTTTTAAGCAGACGCCAATCCCGAATCCAAGTAAATTGTAGTACCTCGGCGTGGCCGAGTGCTTTTAAGCGGACGCCAATCCTGAATCTATTTAATTCTAGTACCTCGTCGTGGCTGAGTGCTTTTAAGCGGGCGCCAATCCCGAATCCAAGTAAATTCTTTTACCTCGTCGTGGCTGAGTGCTTTTAAAGGGACGCTAATTCCGAATCCTAGTAAATTCTAGTACCTCGGCGTGGCCGAGTGCTTTTAAGCGGACGCCAATCCTGAATCTATTTAATTCTAGTACCTCGTCGTGGCTGAGTGCTTTTAAGCGGACGCCAATCCCGAATCCAAGAAAATTTTAGTTTCTCATCGTGACTGAGTCCCTTTAAGGGGACGCCAATCCCGAATCCAAGAAAATTTTTGTACCTCGTCGTGGCTGAGTGCTTTTAATCGGACGCTAATCCTGAATCCAAGTAAATTCTAGTACCTCGTCGTGTCTGAGTGCTTTTAAGCAGACGCCAATCCCGAATCCAAGTAAATTGTAGTACCTCGGCGTGGCCGATTGCTTTTAAGCGGACGCCAATCCTGAATCTATTTAATTCTAGTACCTCGTCGTGGCTAAGTGCTTTTAAGCGGGCGCCAATCCCGAATCCAAGTAAATTCTTTTACCTCGTCGTGGCTGAGTGCTTTTAAAGGGACGCTAATTCCGAATGCTAGTAAATTCTAGTACCTCGTCGTGCCTGAGTGCTTTTAAGCGGTCGCCAATCCCGAATCCAAGAAAATTTTAGTGCCTCGTTGTGGCTGAGTGCTTTTAAATGGACGCCAATACCGAATCCAAGTAAATTCTAGTTTCTCATCGTGGCTGAGTGCTTTTAAGCGGGCGCCAATCCCGAATCCAAGTAAATTCTTTTACCTCGTCGTGGCCGAGTGCTTTTAAGCGGACGCCAATCCTGAATCTAAGTAAATTCTAGTACCTCGTCGTGGCTGAGTGCTTTGAAGCGGACGTCAATCCTGAATCCAAGTCAATTCTAGTACCTCGTCGTGGCTGAGTGCTTTTAAACGGACGCCAATCCCGAATCCAGGTAAATTCTAGTACCTCGTCGTGGCTTAGTGCTTTAAAGCGGACGCCAATTCTGAATCCAAGTAAATTCTAGTACCTCGTCGTGGCTGAGTCCTTTTAAGCGGACGCCAATCCCGAATCCAAGTAAATTCTAGTACCTCGTCGTGGCTTAGTGCTTTTAAGCGGACGCCAATCCTGAATCCAAGTAAATTTTAGTACCTCGTCGTGGCTGATTGCTTTTAAGCGGACGCCAATCCCGAATCCAAGTAAATTCTAGTACCTCGTCGTGGCTGAGTGCTTTTAAGCGGACGCCAATCCCGAATCCAAACAAATTCTAGTACCTCGTCGTGGCTGAGTGCTTTTAAGCGGACTCCAATCCCGAATCCAAGTAAATTCTAGTACCTCGTCGTGGCTGAGTGCTTTTAAGCAGACGCCAATCCCGAATCCAAGTAAATTGTAGTACCTCATCGTGGCCGAGTGCTTTTAAGCGGACGCCAATCTTGAATCTAAGTAAATTCTAGTACCTCGTCGTGACTGAGTGCTTTGAAGCGGACGCCAATCCCAAATCCAAGTAAGTTCTAGTACCTCGTCGTAGCTGAGTGCTTTTAAGCAGACGCCAATCCCGAATCCAAGTAAATTGTAGTACCTCGTCGTGGCCGAGTGCTTTTAAGCGGACGCCAATCTTGAATCTAAGTAAATTCTAGTACCTCGTCGTGGCTGAGTGCTTTGAAGCGGACGCCAATCCCAAATCCAAGTAAGTTCTAGTACCTCGTCGTGGCTGAGTGCTTTTAAAGGGACGCTAATTCCGAATCCTAGTAAATTCTAGTACCTCGTCGTGCCTGAGTGCTTTTAAGCGGTCGCCAATCCCGAATCCAAGAAAATTTTAGTTTCTCATCGTGACTGAGTCCCTTTAAGGGAACGCCAATCCCGAATCCAAGAAAATTTTTGTACCTCGTCGTGGCTGAGTGCTTTTAATCGGACGCTAATCCTGAATCCAAGTCAATTCTATTACCTCGCCGTGTCTGAGTGCTTTTAAGCAGACGCCAATCCCGAATCCAAGTAAATTGTAGTACCTCGGCGTGGCCGAGTGCTTTTAAGCGGACGCCAATCCTGAATCTATTTAATTCTAGTACCTCGTCGTGGCTGAGTGCTTTTAAGCGGGCGCCAATCCCGAATCCAAGTAAATTCTTTTACCTCGTCGTGGCTGAGTGCTTTTAAAGGGACGCTAATTCCGAATCCTAGTAAATTCTAGTACCTCGTCGTGCCTGAGTGCTTTTAAACGGACGCCAATCCCGAATCCAAGTAAATTCTAGTTTCTCATCGTGAGTGAGTCCTTTTAAGGGGACGCCAATCCCGAATCCAAGAAAATTTTAGTACCTCGTCGTGGCTGAATGCTTTTAAGCGGACGCCAATCCCGAATCCAAGTATATTCTAGTTTCTCATCGTGACTGAGTCCTTTTAAGCGGACGCCAATCCCGAATCCAAGAAAATTTTAGTACCTCGTCGTGGCTGAGTGCTTTTAATCGGACGCTAATCCTGAATCCAAGTAAATTCTAGTACCTCGTCGTGCCTGAGTGCTTTTAAGCAGACGCTAATCCCGAATCCAAGTAAATTGTAGTACCTCGTCGTGGCCGAGTGCTTTTAAGTGGACGCCAATCTTGAATCTAAGTAAATTCTAGTACCTCGTCGTGGCTGAGTGCTTTGAAGCGGACGCCAATCCCAAATCCATGTAAATCCTAGTACCTCGTCGTAGCTGAGTGCTTTTAAGCAGACACAAATCCTGAATCCAAGTAAATTCTAATACCTCGTCGTGGATGAGTGCTTTTAAGCGGACGCCAATCCCGAATCCAAGTAAATTTTAGTTTCTGATCGTGACTGAGTCCTTTTAAGTGGACGCCAATCCCGAATCCAAGAAAATTTTAGTACCTCGTCGTGGCTGAGTGCTTTTAATCGGACGCTAATCCTGAATCCAAGTAAATTCTAGTACCTCGTCGTGCCTGAGTGCTTTTAAGCAGACGCCAATCCCGAATCCAAGTAAATTGTAGTACCTCGTCGTGGCCGAGTGCTTTTAAGCGGACGCCAATCTTGAATCTAAGTAAATTCTAGTACCTCGTCGTGGCTGAGTGCTTTGAAGCGGACGCCAATCCCAAATCCAAGTAAGTTCTAGTACCTTGTCGTAGCTGAGTGCTTTTAAGCAGACACAAATCCTGAATCCAAGTAAATTCTAATACCTCATCGTGGCTGAGTGCTTTTAAACGGACGCCAATCCCGAATCCAAGTAAATTCTAGTTTCTCATCGTGAGTGAGTCCTTTTAAGGGGACGCCAATCCCGAATCCAAGAAAATTTTAGTACCTCGTCGTGGCTGAGTGCTTTTAATCGGACGCTAATCCTGAATCCGAGTCAATTCTATTACCTCGTCGTGTCTGAGTGCTTTTAAGCAGACGCCAATCCCGAATCCAAGTAAATTGTAGTACCTCGGCGTGGCCGAGTGCTTTTAAGCGGACGCCAATCCTGAATCTATTTAATTCTAGTACCTCGTCGTGGCTGAGTGCTTTTAAGCGGGCGCCAATCCCGAATCCAAGTAAATTCTTTTACCTCGTCGTGGCTGAGTGCTTTTAAAGGGACGCTAATTCCGAATCCTAGTAAATTCTAGTACCTGGTCGTGCCTGAGTGCTTTTAAACGGACGCCAATCCCGAATCCAAGTAAATTCTAGTTTCTCATCGTGAGTGAGTCCTTTTAAGGGGACGCCAATCCCGAATCCAAGTAAGTTCTAGTACCTTGTCGTAGCTGAGTGCTTTTAAGCAGACACAAATCCTGAATCCAAGTAAATTCTAATACCTCATCGTGGCTGAGTGCTTTTAAACGGACGCCAATCCCGAATCCAAGTAAATTCTAGTTTCTCATCGTGAGTGAGTCCTTTTAAGGGGACGCCAATCCCGAATCCAAGAAAATTTTAGTACCTCGTCGTGGCTGAGTGCTTTTAATCGGACGCTAATCCTGAATCCGAGTCAATTCTATTACCTCGTCGTGTCTGAGTGCTTTTAAGCAGACGCCAATCCCGAATCCAAGTAAATTGTAGTACCTCGGCGTGGCCGAGTGCTTTTAAGCGGACGCCAATCCTGAATCTATTTAATTCTAGTACCTCGTCGTGGCTGAGTGCTTTTAAGCGGGCGCCAATCCCGAATCCAAGTAAATTCTTTTACCTCGTCGTGGCTGAGTGCTTTTAAAGGGACGCTAATTCCGAATCCTAGTAAATTCTAGTACCTGGTCGTGCCTGAGTGCTTTTAAACGGACGCCAATCCCGAATCCAAGTAAATTCTAGTTTCTCATCGTGAGTGAGTCCTTTTAAGGGGACGCCAATCCCGAATCCTAGTAAATTCTAGTACCTCGGCGTGGCCGAGTGCTTTTAAGCGGACGCCAATCCTGAATCTATTTAATTCTAGTACCTCGTCGTGGCTGAGTGCTTTTAAGCGGACGCCAATCCCGAATCCAAGTAAATTCTAGTTTCTCATCGTGAGTGAGTCCTTTTAAGGGGACGCCAATCCCGAATCCTAGTAAATTCTAGTACCTCGGCGTGGCCGAGTGCTTTTAAGCGGACGCCAATCCTGAATCTATTTAATTCTAGTACCTCGTCGTGGCTGAGTGCTTTTAATCGGACGCTAATCCTGAATCCAAGTAAATTCTAGTACCTCGTCGTGTCTGAGTGCTTTTAAGCAGACGCCAATCCCGAATCCAAGTAAATTGTAGTACCTCGGCGTGGCCGATTGCTTTTAAGCGGACGCCAATCCTGAATCTATTTAATTCTAGTACCTCGTCGTGGCTAAGTGCTTTTAAGCGGGCGCCAATCCCGAATCCAAGTAAATTCTTTTACCTCGTCGTGGCTGAGTGCTTTTAAAGGGACGCTAATTCCGAATGCTAGTAAATTCTAGTACCTCGTCGTGCCTGAGTGCTTTTAAGCGGTCGCCAATCCCGAATCCAAGAAAATTTTAGTGCCTCGTTGTGGCTGAGTGCTTTTAAATGGACGCCAATACCGAATCCAAGTAAATTCTAGTTTCTCATCGTGGCTGAGTGCTTTTAAGCGGGCGCCAATCCCGAATCCAAGTAAATTCTTTTACCTCGTCGTGGCCGAGTGCTTTTAAGCGGACGCCAATCCTGAATCTAAGTAAATTCTAGTACCTCGTCGTGGCTGAGTGCTTTGAAGCGGACGTCAATCCTGAATCCAAGTAAATTTTAGTACCTCGTCGTGGCTGAGTGCTTTTAAACGGACGCCAATCCCGAATCCAGGTAAATTCTAGTTTCTCATCGTGGCTTAGTGCTTTAAAGCGGACGCCAATTCTGAATCCAAGTAAATTCTAGTACCTCGTCGTGGCTGAGTCCTTTTAAGCGGACGCCAATCCCGAATCCAAGTAAATTCTAGTACCTCGTCGTGGCTTAGTGCTTTTAAGCGGACGCCAATCCTGAATCCAAGTAAATTTTAGTACCTCGTCGTGGCTGATTGCTTTTAAGCGGACGCCAATCCCGAATCCAAGTAAATTCTAGTACCTCGTCGTGGCTGAGTGCTTTTAAGCGGACGCCAATCCCGAATCCAAACAAATTCTAGTACCTCGTCGTGGCTGAGTGCTTTTAAGCGGACTCCAATCCCGAATCCAAGTAAATTCTAGTACCTCGTCGTGGCTGAGTGCTTTTAAGCAGACGCCAATCCCGAATCCAAGTAAATTGTAGTACCTCGTCGTGGCCGAGTGCTTTTAAGCGGACGCCAATCTTGAATCTAAGTAAATTCTAGTACCTCGTCGTGGCTGAGTGCTTTGAAGCGGACGCCAATCCCAAATCCAAGTAAATTCTAGTACCTCGTCGTGGCTGAGTGCTTTTAAGCGGACGCCAATCCCGAATCCAAGTAAATTCTAGTACCTCGTCGTGGCTGAGTGCTTTTAAGCGGACGCCAATCCCGAATCCAAACAAATTCTAGTACCTCGTCGTGGCTGAGTGCTTTTAAGCGGGCGCCAATCCCGAATCCAAGTAAATTCGGTGGCTGAGTGCTTTTAAGCGGACGCCAATCCCGAATCCAAACAAATTCTAGTACCTCGTCGTGGCTGAGTGCTTTTAAGCGGGCGCCAATCCCGAATCCAAGTAAATTCTTTTACCTCGTCGTGGCTGAGTGCTTTTAAAGGGACGCTAATTCCGAATCCTAGTAAATTCTAGTACCTCGTCGTGCCTGAGTGCTTTTAAGCGGTCGCCAATCCCGAATCCAAGAAAATTTTAGTTTCTCATCGTGACTGAGTCCCTTTAAGGGGACGCCAATCCCGAATCCAAGAAAATTTTTGTACCTCGTCGTGGCTGAGTGCTTTTAATCGGACGCTAATCCTGAATCCAAGTCAATTCTATTACCTCGCCGTGTCTGAGTGCTTTTAAGCAGACGCCAATCCCGAATCCAAGTAAATTGTAGTACCTCGGCGTGGCCGAGTGCTTTTAAGCGGACGCCAATCCTGAATCTATTTAATTCTAGTACCTCGTCGTGGCTGAGTGCTTTTAAGCGGGCGCCAATCCCGAATCCAAGTAAATTCTTTTACCTCGTCGTGGCTGAGTGCTTTTAAAGAGACGCTAATTCCGAATCCTAGTAAATTCTAGTACCTCGTCGTGCCTGAGTGCTTTTAAACGGACGCCAATCCCGAATCCAAGTAAATTCTAGTTTCTCATCGTGAGTGAGTCCTTTTAAGGGGACGCCAATCCCGAATCCAAGAAAATTTTAGTACCTCGTCGTGGCTGAATGCTTTTAAGCGGACGCCAATCCCGAATCCAAGTAAATTCTAGTTTCTCATCGTGACTGAGTCCTTTTAAGCGGACGCCAATCCCGAATCCAAGAAAATTTTAGTACCTCGTCGTGGCTGAGTGCTTTTAATCGGACGCCAATCCCGAATCCAGGTAAATTCTAGTTTCTCATCGTGAGTGAGTCCTTTTAAGGGGACGCCAATCCCGAATCCAAGAAAATTTTAGTACCTCGTCGTGGCTGAATGCTTTTAAGCGGACGCCAATCCCGAATCCAAGTAAATTCTAGTTTCTCATCGTGACTGAGTCCTTTTAAGCGGACGCCAATCCCGAATCCAAGAAAATTTTAGTACCTCGTCGTGGCTGAGTGCTTTTAATCGGACGCTAATCCTGAATCCAAGTAAATTCTAATACCTCGTCGTGGATGAGTGCTTTTAAACGGACGCCAATCCCGAATCCAAGTAAATTTTAGTTTCTGATCGTGACTGAGTCCTTTTAAGTGGACGCCAATCCCGAATCCAAGAAAATTTTAGTACCTCGTCGTGGCTGAGTGCTTTTAATCGGACGCTAATCCTGAATCCAAGTAAATTCTAGTACCTCGTCGTGCCTGAGTGCTTTTAAGCGGACGCCAATTCTGAATCCAAGTAAATTCTAGTACCTCGTCGTGGCTGAGTCCTTTTAAGCGGACGCCAATCCCGAATCCAAGTAAATTCTAGTACCTCGTCGTGGCTTAGTGCTTTTAAGCGGACGCCAATCCTGAATCCAAGTAAATTTTAGTGCCTCGTTGTGGCTGAGTGCTTTTAAATGGACGCCAATACCGAATCCAAGTAAATTCTAGTTTCTCATCGTGGCTGAGTGCTTTTAAGCGGGCGCCAATCCCGAATCCAAGTAAATTCTTTTACCTCGTCGTGGCCGAGTGCTTTTAAGCGGACGCCAATCCTGAATCTAAGTAAATTCTAGTACCTCGTCGTGGCTGAGTGCTTTGAAGCGGACGTCAATCCTGAATCCAAGTAAATTTTAGTACCTCGTCGTGGCTGAGTGCTTTTAAACGGACGCCAATCCCGAATCCAGGTAAATTCTAGTTTCTCATCGTGGCTTAGTGCTTTAAAGCGGACGCCAATTCTGAATCCAAGTAAATTCTAGTACCTCGTCGTGGCTGAGTCCTTTTAAGCGGACGCCAATCCCGAATCCAAGTAAATTCTAGTACCTCGTCGTGGCTTAGTGCTTTTAAGCGGACGCCAATCCTGAATCCAAGTAAATTTTAGTACCTCGTCGTGGCTGATTGCTTTTAAGCGGACGCCAATCCCGAATCCAAGTAAATTCTAGTACCTCGTCGTGGCTGAGTGCTTTTAAGCGGACGCCAATCCCGAATCCAAACAAATTCTAGTACCTCGTCGTGGCTGAGTGCTTTTAAGCGGACTCCAATCCCGAATCCAAGTAAATTCTAGACCCTCGTCGTGGCTGAGTGCTTTTAAGCAGACGCCAATCCCGAATCCAAGTAAATTGTAGTACCTCGTCGTGGCCGAGTGCTTTTAAGCGGACGCCAATCTTGAATCTAAGTAAATTCTAGTACCTCGTCGTGGCTGAGTGCTTTGAAGCGGACGCCAATCCCAAATCCAAGTAAGTTCTAGTACCTCGTCGTAGCTGAGTGCTTTTAAGCAGACACAAATCCTGAATCCAAGTAAATTCTAATACCTCATCGTGGCTGAGTGCTTTTAAACGGACGCCAATCCCGAATCCAAGTAAATTCTAGTCTCTCATCGTGAGTGAGTCCTTTTAAGGGGACGCCAATCCCGAATCCAAGAAAATTTTAGTACCTCGTCGTGGCTGAGTGCTTTTAATCGGACGCTAATCCTGAATCCAAGTCAATTCTAGTACCTCGTCGTGTCTGAGTGCTTTTAAGCAGACGCCAATCCCGAATCCAAGTAAATTCTTTTACCTCGGCGTGGCCGAGTGCTTTTAAGCGGACGCCAATCCTGAATCTATTTAATTCTAGTACCTCGTCGTGGCTGAGTGCTTTTAAGCGGGCGCCAATCCCGAATCCAAGTAAATTCTTTTACCTCGTCGTGGCTGAGTGCTTTTAAAGGGACGCTAATTCCGAATCCTAGTAAATTCTAGTACCTCGTCGTGCCTGAGTCCTTTTAAGCGGACGCCAATCCCGAATCCAAGAAAATTTTAGTTTCTCATCGTGACTGAGTCCTTTTAAGGGGACGCCAATCCCGAATCCAAGAAAATTTTAGTACCTCGTCGTGGCTGAGTGCTTTTAATCGGACGCTAATCCTGAATCCAAGTAAATTCTAGTACCTCGTCGTGTCTGAGTGCTTTTAAGCAGACGCCAATCCCGAATCCAAGTAAATTGTAGTACCTCGGCGTGGCCGAGTGCTTTTAAGCGGACGCCAATCCTGAATCTATTTAATTCTAGTACCTCGTCGTGGCTGAGTTCTTTTAAGCGGGCGCCAATCCCGAATCCAAGTAAATTCTTTTACCTCGTCGTGGCTGAGTGCTTTTAAAGGGACGCTAATTCCGAATGCTAGTAAATTCTAGTACCTCGTCGTGCCTGAGTGCTTTTAAGCGGTCGCCAATCCCGAATCCAAGAAAATTTTAGTACCTCGTTGTGGCTGAGTGCTTTTAAATGGACGCCAATACCGAATCCAAGTAAATTCTAGTACCTCGTCGTGGCTTAGTGCTTTAAAGCGGACGCCAATCCTGAATCCAAGTAAATTTTAGTACCTCGTCGTGGCTGAGTGCTTTTAAGCGGACGCCAATCCCGAATCCAAGTAAATTCTAGTACCTCGTCGTGGCTGAGTGCTTTTAAGCGGACGCCAATCCCGAATCCAAACAAATTCTAGTACCTCGTCGTGGCTGAGTGCTTTTAAGCGGGCGCCAATCCCGAATCCAAGTAAATTCTTTTACCTCGTCGTGGCTGAGTGCTTTTAAAGGGACGCTAATTCCGAATCCTAGTAAATTCTAGTACCTCGTCGTGCCTGAGTGCTTTTAAGCGGTCGCCAATCCCGAATCCAAGAAAATTTTAGTTTCTCATCGTGACTGAGTCCCTTTAAGGGGACGCCAATCCCGAATCCAAGAAAATTTTTGTACCTCGTCGTGGCTGAGTGCTTTTAATCGGACGCTAATCCTGAATCCAAGTCAATTCTATTACCTCGCCGTGTCTGAGTGCTTTTAAGCAGACGCCAATCCCGAATCCAAGTAAATTGTAGTACCTCGGCGTGGCCGAGTGCTTTTAAGCGGACGCCAATCCTGAATCTATTTAATTCTAGTACCTCGTCGTGGCTGAGTGCTTTTAAGCGGGCGCCAATCCCGAATCCAAGTAAATTCTTTTACCTCGTCGTGGCTGAGTGCTTTTAAAGGGACGCTAATTCCGAATCCTAGTAAATTCTAGTACCTCGTCGTGCCTGAGTGCTTTTAAACGGACGCCAATCCCGAATCCAAGTAAATTCTAGTTTCTCATCGTGAGTGAGTCCTTTTAAGGGGACGCCAACCCCGAATCCAAGAAAATTTTAGTACCTCGTCGTGGCTGAATGCTTTTAAGCGGACGCCAATCCCGAATCCAAGTAAATTCTAGTTTCTCATCGTGACTGAGTCCTTTTAAGCGGACGCCAATCGCGAATCCAAGAAAATTTTAGTACCTCGTCGTGGCTGAGTGCTTTTAATCGGACGCTAATCCTGAATCCAAGTAAATTCTAGTACCTCGTCGTGCCTGAGTGCTTTTAAGCAGACGCTAATCCCGAATCCAAATAAATTGTAGTACCTCGTCGTGGCCGAGTGCTTTTAAGTGGACGCCAATCTTGAATCTAAGTAAATTCTAGTACCTCGTCGTGGCTGAGTGCTTTGAAGCGGACGCCAATCCCAAATCCAAGTAAATCCTAGTACCTCGTCGTAGCTGAGTGCTTTTAAGCAGACACAAATCCTGAATCCAAGTAAATTCTAATACCTCGTCGTGGATGAGTGCTTTTAAACGGACGCCAATCCCGAATCCAAGTAAATTTTAGTTTCTGATCGTGACTGAGTCCTTTTAAGTGGACGCCAATCCCGAATCCAAGAAAATTTTAGTACCTCGTCGTGGCTGAGTGCTTTTAATCGGACGCTAATCCTGAATCCAAGTAAATTCTAGTACCTCGTCTGCCTGAGTGCTTTTAAGCGGACGCCAATTCTGAATCCAAGTAAATTCTAGTACCTCGTCGTGGCTGAGTCCTTTTAAGCGGACGCCAATCCCGAATCCAAGTAAATTCTAGTACCTCGTCGTGGCTTAGTGCTTTTAAGCGGACGCCAATCCTGAATCCAAGTAAATTTTAGTACCTCGTCGTGGCTGAGTGCTTTTAAGCGGACGCCAATCCCGAATCCAAGTAAATTCTAGTACCTCGTCGTGGCTGAGTGCTTTTAAGCGGACGCCAATCCCGAATCCAAACAAATTCTAGTACCTCGTCGTGGCTGAGTGCTTTTAAGCGGACTCCAATCCCGAATCCAAGTAAATTCTAGTACCTCGTCGTGGCTGAGTGCTTTTAAGCAGACGCCAATCCCGAATCCAAGTAAATTGTAGTACCTCGTCGTGGCCGAGTGCTTTTAAGCGGACGCCAATCTTGAATCTAAGTAAATTCTAGTACCTCGTCGTGGCTGAGTGCTTTGAAGCGGACGCCAATCCCAAATCAAAGTAAGTTCTAGTACCTCGTCGTAGCTGAGTGCTTTTAAGCAGACACAAATCCTGAATCCAAGTAAATTCTAATACCTCATCGTGGCTGAGTGCTTTTAAACGGACGCCAATCCCGAATCCAAGTAAATTCTAGTCTCTCATCGTGAGTGAGTCCTTTTAAGGGGACGCCAATCCCGAATCCAAGAAAATTTTAGTACCTCGTCGTGGCTGAGTGCTTTTAATCGGACGCTAATCCTGAATCCAAGTCAATTCTAGTACCTCGTCGTGTCTGAGTGCTTTTAAGCAGACGCCAATCCCGAATCCAAGTAAATTGTAGTACCTCGGCGTGGCAGAGTGCTTTTAAGCGGACGCCAATCCTGAATCTATTTAATTCTAGTACCTCGTCGTGGCTGAGTGCTTTTAAGCGGGCGCCAATCCCGAATCCAAGTAAATTCTTTTACCTCGTCGTGGCTGAGTGCTTTTAAAGGGACGCTAATTCCGAATCCTAGTAAATTCTAGTACCTCGTCGTGCCTGAGTCCTTTTAAGCGGACGCCAATCCCGAATCCAAGAAAATTTTAGTTTCTCATCGTGACTGAGTCCTTTTAAGGGGACGCCAATCCCGAATCCAAGAAAATTTTAGTACCTCGTCGTGGCTGAGTGCTTTTAATCGGACGCTAATCCTGAATCCAAGTAAATTCTAGTACCTCGTCGTGTCTGAGTGCTTTTAAGCAGACACCAATCCCGAATCCAAGTAAATTGTAGTACCTCGGCGTGGCCGAGTGCTTTTAAGCGGACGCCAATCCTGAATCTATTTAATTCTAGTACCTCGTCGTGGCTGAGTGCTTTTAAGCGGGCGCCAATCCCGAATCCAAGTAAATTCTTTTACCTCGTCGTGGCTGAGTGCTTTTAAAGGGACGCTAATTCCGAATGCTAGTAAATTCTAGTACCTCGTCGTGCCTGAGTGCTTTTAAGCGGTCGCCAATCCCGAATCCAAGAAAATTTTAGTACCTCGTTGTGGCTGAGTGCTTTTAAATGGACGCCAATACCGAATCCAAGTAAATTCTAGTACCTCGTCGTGGCTTAGTGCTTTTAAGCGGACGCCAATCCTGAATCCAAGTAAATTTTAGTACCTCGTCGTGCCTGAGTGCTTTTAAGCGGACGCCAATCCCGAATCCAAGTAAATTCTGGTACCTCGTCGTGGCTGAGTGCTTTTAAGCGGACGCCAATCCCGAATCCAAACAAATTCTAGTACCTCGTCGTGGCTGAGTGCTTTTAAGCGGACTCCAAACCCGAATCCAAGTAAATTCTAGTACCTCGTCGTGGCTGAGTGCTTTTAAGCAGACGCCAATCCCGAATCCAAGTAAATTGTAGTACCTCGTCGTGGCCGAGTGCTTTTAAGTGGACGCCAATCTTGAATCTAAGTAAATTCTAGTACCTCGTCGTGGCTGAGTGCTTTGAAGCGGACGCCAATCCCAAATCCAAGTAAATCCTAGTACCTCGTCGTAGCTGAGTGCTTTTAAGCAGACACAAATCCTGAATCCAAGTAAATTCTAATACCTCGTCGTGGATGAGTGCTTTTAAACGGACGCCAATCCCGAATCCAAGTAAATTTTAGTTTCTGATCGTGACTGAGTCCTTTTAAGTGGACGCCAATCCCGAATCCAAGAAAATTTTAGTACCTCGTCGTGGCTGAGTGCTTTTAATCGGACGCTAATCCTGAATCCAAGTAAATTCTAGTACCTCGTCTGCCTGAGTGCTTTTAAGCGGACGCCAATTCTGAATCCAAGTAAATTCTAGTACCTCGTCGTGGCTGAGTCCTTTTAAGCGGACGCCAATCCCGAATCCAAGTAAATTCTAGTACCTCGTCGTGGCTTAGTGCTTTTAAGCGGACGCCAATCCTGAATCCAAGTAAATTTTAGTACCTCGTCGTGGCTGAGTGCTTTTAAGCGGACGCCAATCCCGAATCCAAGTAAATTCTAGTACCTCGTCGTGGCTGAGTGCTTTTAAGCGGACGCCAATCCCGAATCCAAACAAATTCTAGTACCTCGTCGTGGCTGAGTGCTTTTAAGCGGACTCCAATCCCGAATCCAAGTAAATTCTAGTACCTCGTCGTGGCTGAGTGCTTTTAAGCAGACGCCAATCCCGAATCCAAGTAAATTGTAGTACCTCGTCGTGGCCGAGTGCTTTTAAGCGGACGCCAATCTTGAATCTAAGTAAATTCTAGTACCTCGTCGTGGCTGAGTGCTTTGAAGCGGACGCCAATCCCAAATCAAAGTAAGTTCTAGTACCTCGTCGTAGCTGAGTGCTTTTAAGCAGACACAAATCCTGAATCCAAGTAAATTCTAATACCTCATCGTGGCTGAGTGCTTTTAAACGGACGCCAATCCCGAATCCAAGTAAATTCTAGTCTCTCATCGTGAGTGAGTCCTTTTAAGGGGACGCCAATCCCGAATCCAAGAAAATTTTAGTACCTCGTCGTGGCTGAGTGCTTTTAATCGGACGCTAATCCTGAATCCAAGTCAATTCTAGTACCTCGTCGTGTCTGAGTGCTTTTAAGCAGACGCCAATCCCGAATCCAAGTAAATTGTAGTACCTCGGCGTGGCAGAGTGCTTTTAAGCGGACGCCAATCCTGAATCTATTTAATTCTAGTACCTCGTCGTGGCTGAGTGCTTTTAAGCGGGCGCCAATCCCGAATCCAAGTAAATTCTTTTACCTCGTCGTGGCTGAGTGCTTTTAAAGGGACGCTAATTCCGAATCCTAGTAAATTCTAGTACCTCGTCGTGCCTGAGTCCTTTTAAGCGGACGCCAATCCCGAATCCAAGAAAATTTTAGTTTCTCATCGTGACTGAGTCCTTTTAAGGGGACGCCAATCCCGAATCCAAGAAAATTTTAGTACCTCGTCGTGGCTGAGTGCTTTTAATCGGACGCTAATCCTGAATCCAAGTAAATTCTAGTACCTCGTCGTGTCTGAGTGCTTTTAAGCAGACACCAATCCCGAATCCAAGTAAATTGTAGTACCTCGGCGTGGCCGAGTGCTTTTAAGCGGACGCCAATCCTGAATCTATTTAATTCTAGTACCTCGTCGTGGCTGAGTGCTTTTAAGCGGGCGCCAATCCCGAATCCAAGTAAATTCTTTTACCTCGTCGTGGCTGAGTGCTTTTAAAGGGACGCTAATTCCGAATGCTAGTAAATTCTAGTACCTCGTCGTGCCTGAGTGCTTTTAAGCGGTCGCCAATCCCGAATCCAAGAAAATTTTAGTACCTCGTTGTGGCTGAGTGCTTTTAAATGGACGCCAATACCGAATCCAAGTAAATTCTAGTACCTCGTCGTGGCTTAGTGCTTTTAAGCGGACGCCAATCCTGAATCCAAGTAAATTTTAGTACCTCGTCGTGCCTGAGTGCTTTTAAGCGGACGCCAATCCCGAATCCAAGTAAATTCTGGTACCTCGTCGTGGCTGAGTGCTTTTAAGCGGACGCCAATCCCGAATCCAAACAAATTCTAGTACCTCGTCGTGGCTGAGTGCTTTTAAGCGGACTCCAAACCCGAATCCAAGTAAATTCTAGTACCTCGTCGTGGCTGAGTGCTTTTAAGCAGACGCCAATCCCGAATCCAAGTAAATTGTAGTACCTCGTCGTGGCCGAGTGCTTTTAAGCGGACGCCAATCTTGAATCTAAGTAAATTCTAGTACCTCGTCGTGGTTGAGTGCTTTGAAGCGGACGCCAATCCCAAATCCAAGTAAGTTCTAGTACCTCGTCGTAGCTGAGTGCTTTTAAGCAGACACAAATCCTGAATCCAAGTAAATTCTAATACCTCATCGTGGCTGAGTGCTTTTAAACGGACGCCAATCCCGAATCCAAGTAAATTCTAGTTTCTCATCGTGAGTGAGTCCTTTTAAGGGGACGCCAATCCCGAATCCAAGAAAATTTTAGTACCTCGTCGTGGCTGAGTGCTTTTAATCGGACGCTAATCCTGAATCCAAGTCAATTCTAGTACCTCGTCGTGTCTGAGTGCTTTTAAGCAGACGCCAATCCCGAATCCAAGTAAATTGTAGTACCTCGGCGTGGCCGAGTGCTTTTAAGCGGACGCCAATCCTGAATTTATTTAATTCTAGTACCTCGTCGTGGCTGAGTGCTTTTAAGCGGGCGCCAATCCCGAATCCAAGTAAATTCTTTTACCTCGTCGTGGCTGAGTGCTTTTAAAGGGACGCTAATTCCGAATCCTAGTAAATTCTAGTACCTCGTCGTGCCTGAGTCCTTTTAAGCGGACGCCAATCCCGAATCCAAGAAAATTTTAGTTTCTCATCGTGACTGAGTCCTTTTAAGGGGATGCCAATCCCGAATCCAAGAAAATTTTAGTACCTCTTCGTGGCTGAGTGCTTTTAATCGGACGCTAATCCTGAATCCAAGTAAATTCTAGTACCTCGTCGTGTCTGAGTGCTTTTAAGCAGACGCCAATCCCGAATCCAAGTAAATTGTAGTACCTCGGCGTGGCCGAGTGCTTTTAAGCGGACGCCAATCCTGAATCTATTTAATTCTAGTACCTTGTCGTGGCTGAGTGCTTTTAAGCGGGCGCCAATCCCGAATCCAAGTAAATTCTTTTACCTCGTCGTGGCTGAGTGCTTTTAAAGGGACGCTAATTCCGAATGCTAGTAAATTCTAGTACCTCGTCGTGCCTGAGTGCTTTTAAGCGGTCGCCAATTCCGAATCCAAGAAAATTTTAGTACCTCGTTGTGGCTGAGTGCTTTTAAATGGACGCCAATACCGAATCCAAGTAAATTCTAGTTTCTCATCGTGGCTGAGTGCTTTTAAGCGGGCGCCAATCCCGAATCCAAGTAAATTCTAGTACCTCGTCGTGGCCGAGTGCTTTTAAGCGGACGCCAATCCTGAATCTAAGTAAATTCTAGTACCTCGTCGTGGCTGAGTGCTTTGAAGCGGACGTCAATCCTGAATCCAAGCCAATTCTAGTACCTCGTCGTGGCTGAGTGCTTTTAAACGGACGCCAATCCCGAATCCAGGTAAATTCTAGTACCTCGTCGTGGCTTAGTGCTTTTAAGCGGACGCTAATCCTGAATCCAAGTAAATTCTAGTACCTCGTCGTGTCTGAGTGCTTTTAAGCAGACGCCAATCCCGAATCCAAGTAAATTGTAGTACCTCGGCGTAGCCGAGTGCTTTTAAGCGGACGCCAATCCTGAATCTATTTAATTCTAGTACCTCGTCGTGGCTGAGTGCTTTTAAGCGGGCGCCAATCCCGAATCCAAGTAAATTCTTTTACCTCGTCGTGGCTGAGTGCTTTTAAAGGGACGCTAATTCCGTATGCTAGAAAATTCTAGTACCTCGTCGTGCCTGAGTGCTTTTAAGCGGTCGCCAATCCCGAATCCAAGAAAATTTTAGTACCTCGTTGTGGCTGAGTGCTTTTAAATGGACGCCAATACCGAATCCAAGTAAATTCTAGTTTCTCATCGTGGCTAAGTGCTTTTAAGCGGGCGCCAATCCCGAATCCAAGTAAATTCTAGTACCTCGTCGTGGCCGAGTGCTTTTAAGCGGACGCCAATCCTGAATCTAAGTAAATTCTAGTACCTCGTCGTGGCTGAGTGGTTTGAAGCGGACGTCAATCCTGAATCCAAGTCAATTCTAGTATCTCGTCGTGTCTGAGTGCTTTTAAGCAGACGCCAATCCCGAATCCAAGTAAATTGTAGTACCTCGGCGTGGCCGAGTGCTTTTAAGCGGACGCCAATCCTGAATCTAAGTAAATTCTAGTACCTCGTCGTGGCTGAGTGCTTTTAAGCGGGCGCCAATCCCGAATCCAAGTAAATTCTTTTACTTCGTCGTGGCTGAGTGCTTTTAAAGGGACGCTAATTCCCAATCCTAGTAAATTCTAGTACCTCGTCGTGCCTGAGTGCTTTTAAGCGGTCGCCAATCCCGAATCCAAGAAAATTTTAGTACCTCGTCGTAGCTGAGTGCTTTTAAATGGACGCCAATACCGAATCCAAGTAAATTCTAGTTTCTCATCGTGGCTGAGTGCTTTTAAGCGGGCGCCAATCCCGAATCCAAGTAAATTCTAGTACCTCGTCGTGGCCGAGTGCTTTTAAGCGGATGCCAATCCTGAATCTCAGTAAATTCTAGTACCTCGTCATGGCTGAGTGCTTTGAAGCGGACGTCAATCCTGAATCCAAGCCAATTCTAGTACCTCGTCGTGGCTGAGTGCTTTTAAACGGACGCCAATCCCGAATCCAGGTAAATTCTAGTACCTCGTCGTGGCTTAGTGCTTTAAAGCGGACGCCAAAGTGTGCTGAATTCGGACTCTTTTGGAATCTCGTGCTCCAAGTCATAAATCGTCCAACCTTTAGTACCTCGTCGTGGCTGAGTGCTTTTAAACGGACGCCAATCCCAAATCTAGGTAAATTCTAGTACCTCGTCGTGGCTTAGTGCTTTAAAGCGGACGCCAATTCTGAATCCAAGTAAATTCTAGTACCTCGTCGTGGCTGAGTCCTTTTAAGCGGACGCCAATCCCGAATCCAAGTAAATTCTAGTACCTCGTCGTGGCTTAGTGCTTTTAAGCGGACGCCAATCCTGAATCCAAGTAAATTTTAGTACCTCGTCGTGGGTGAGTGCTTTTAAGCGGACGCTAATCCCGAATCCAAGTAAAATCTAGTACCTCGTCGTGGCTGAGTGCTTTTAAGCGGACGCCAATCCCGAATCCAAACAAATTCTAGTACCTCGTCGTGGCTGAGTGCTTTTAAGCGGACTCCAATCCCGAATCCAAGTAAATTCTAGTACCTCGTCGTGGCTGAGTGCTTTTAAGCAGACGCCAATCCCGAATCCAAGTAAATTGTAGTACCTCGTCGTGGCCGAGTGCTTTTAAGCGGACGCCAATCTTGAATCTAAGTAAATTCTAGTACCTCGTCGTGGCTGAGTGCTTTGAAGCGGACGCCAATCCCAAATCCAAGTAAGTTCTAGTACCTCGTCGTAGCTGAGTGCTTTTAAGCAGACACAAATCCTGAATCCAAGTAAATTCTAATACCTCATCGTGGCTGAGTGCTTTTAAACGGACGCCAATCCCGAATCCAAGTAAATTCTAGTCTCTCATCGTGAGTGAGTCCTTTTAAGGGGACGCCAATCCCGAATCCAAGAAAATTTTAGTACCTCGTCGTGGCTGAGTGCTTTTAATCGGACGCTAATCCTGAATCCAAGTCAATTCTAGTACCTCGTCGTGTCTGAGTGCTTTTAAGCAGACGCCAATCCCGAATCCAAGTAAATTCTTTTACCTCGGCGTGGCCGAGTGCTTTTAAGCGGACGCCAATCCTGAATCTATTTAATTCTAGTACCTCGTCGTGGCTGAGTGCTTTTAAGCGGGCGCCAATCCCGAATCCAAGTAAATTCTTTTACCTCGTCGTGGCTGAGTGCTTTTAAAGGGACGCTAATTCCGAATCCTAGTAAATTCTAGTACCTCGTCGTGCCTGAGTCCTTTTAAGCGGACGCCAATCCCGAATCCAAGAAAATTTTAGTTTCTCATCGTGACTGAGTCCTTTTAAGGGGACGCCAATCCCGAATCCAAGAAAATTTTAGTACCTCGTCGTGGCTGAGTGCTTTTAATCGGACGCTAATCCTGAATCCAAGTAAATTCTAGTACCTCGTCGTGTCTGAGTGCTTTTAAGCAGACGCCAATCCCGAATCCAAGTAAATTGTAGTACCTCGGCGTGGCCGAGTGCTTTTAAGCGGACGCCAATCCTGAATCTATTTAATTCTAGTACCTCGTCGTGGCTGAGTTCTTTTAAGCGGGCGCCAATCCCGAATCCAAGTAAATTCTTTTACCTCGTCGTGGCTGAGTGCTTTTAAAGGGACGCTAATTCCGAATGCTAGTAAATTCTAGTACCTCGTCGTGCCTGAGTGCTTTTAAGCGGTCGCCAATCCCGAATCCAAGAAAATTTTAGTACCTCGTTGTGGCTGAGTGCTTTTAAATGGACGCCAATACCGAATCCAAGTAAATTCTAGTACCTCGTCGTGGCTTAGTGCTTTTAAGCGGACGCCAATCCTGAATCCAAGTAAATTTTAGTACCTCGTCGTGGCTGAGTGCTTTTAAGCGGACGCCAATCCCGAATCCAAGTAAATTCTAGTACCTCGTCGTGGCTGAGTGCTTTTAAGCGGACGCCAATCCCGAATCCAAACAAATTCTAGTACCTCGTCGTGGCTGAGTGCTTTTAAGCGGGCGCCAATCCCGAATCCAAGTAAATTCTTTTACCTCGTCGTGGCTGAGTGCTTTTAAAGGGACGCTAATTCCGAATCCTAGCAAATTCTAGTACCTCGTCGTGCCTGAGTGCTTTTAAACGGACGCCAATCCCGAATCCAAGTAAATTCTAGTTTCTCATCGTGACTGAGTCCTTTTAAGCGGACGCCAATCCCGAATCCAAGAAAATTTTAGTACCTCGTCGTGGCTGAATGCTTTTAAGCGGACGCCAATCCCGAATCCAAGTAAATTCTAGTTTCTCATCGTGACTGAGTCCTTTTAAGCGGACGCCAATCCCGAATCCAAGAAAATTTTAGTACCTCGTCGTGGCTGAGTGCTTTTAATCGGACGCTAATCCTGAATCCAAGTAAATTCTAGTACCTCGTCGTGCCTGAGTGCTTTTAAGCAGACGCTAATCCCGAATCCAAGTAAATTGTAGTACCTCGTCGTGGCCGAGTGCTTTTAAGTGGACGCCAATCTTGAATCTAAGTAAATTCTAGTACCTCGTCGTGGCTGAGTGCTTTGAAGCGGACGCCAATCCCAAATCCAAGTAAATCCTAGTACCTCGTCGTAGCTGAGTGCTTTTAAGCAGACACAAATCCTGAATCCAAGTAAATTCTAATACCTCGTCGTGGATGAGTGCTTTTAAACGGACGCCAATCCCGAATCCAAGTAAATTTTAGTTTCTGATCGTGACTGAGTCCTTTTAAGTGGACGCCAATCCCGAATCCAAGAAAATTTTAGTACCTCGTCGTGGCTGAGTGCTTTTAATCGGACGCTAATCCTGAATCCAAGTAAATTCTAGTACCTCGTCGTGCCTGAGTGCTTTTAAGCGGACGCCAATTCTGAATCCAAGTAAATTCTAGTACCTCGTCGTGGCTGAGTCCTTTTAAGCGGACGCCAATCCCGAATCCAAGTAAATTCTAGTACCTCGTCGTGGCTTAGTGCTTTTAAGCGGACGCCAATCCTGAATCCAAGTAAATTTTAGTACCTCGTCGTGGCTGAGTGCTTTTAAGCGGACGCCAATCCCGAATCCAAGTAAATTCTAGTACCTCGTCGTGGCTGAGTGCTTTTAAGCGGACGCCAATCCCGAATCCAAACAAATTCTAGTACCTCGTCGTGGCTGAGTGCTTTTAAGCGGACTCCAATCCCGAATCCAAGTAAATTCTAGTACCTCGTCGTGGCTGAGTGCTTTTAAGCAGACGCCAATCCCGAATCCAAGTAAATTGTAGTACCTCGTCGTGGCCGAGTGCTTTTAAGCGGACGCCAATCTTGAATCTAAGTAAATTCTAGTACCTCGTCGTGGCTGAGTGCTTTGAAGCGGACGCCAATCCCAAATCCAAGTAAGTTCTAGTACCTCGTCGTAGCTGAGTGCTTTTAAGCAGACACAAATCCTGAATCCAAGTAAATTCTAATACCTCATCGTGGCTGAGTGCTTTTAAACGGACGCCAATCCCGAATCCAAGTAAATTCTAGTCTCTCATCGTGAGTGAGTCCTTTTAAGGGGACGCCAATCCCGAATCCAAGAAAATTTTAGTACCTCGTCGTGGCTGAGTGCTTTTAATCGGACGCTAATCCTGAATCCAAGTCAATTCTAGTACCTCGTCGTGTCTGAGTGCTTTTAAGCAGACGCCAATCCCGAATCCAAGTAAATTGTAGTACCTCGGCGTGGCCGAGTGCTTTTAAGCGGACGCCAATCCTGAATCTATTTAATTCTAGTACCTCGTCGTGGCTGAGTGCTTTTAAGCGGGCGCCAATCCCGAATCCAAGTAAATTCTTTTACCTCGTCGTGGCTGAGTGCTTTTAAAGGGACGCTAATTCCGAATCCTAGTAAATTCTAGTACCTCGTCGTGCCTGAGTCCTTTTAAGCGGACGCCAATCCCGAATCCAAGAAAATTTTAGTTTCTCATCGTGACTGAGTCCTTTTAAGGGGACGCCAATCCCGAATCCAAGAAAATTTTAGTACCTCGTCGTGGCTGAGTGCTTTTAATCGGACGCTAATCCTGAATCCAAGTAAATTCTAGTACCTCGTCGTGTCTGAGTGCTTTTAAGCAGACGCCAATCCCGAATCCAAGTAAATTGTAGTACCTCGGCGTGGCCGAGTGCTTTTAAGCGGACGCCAATCCTGAATCTATTTAATTCTAGTACCTCGTCGTGGCTGAGTGCTTTTAAGCGGGCGCCAATCCCGAATCCAAGTAAATTCTTTTACCTCGTCGTGGCTGAGTGCTTTTAAAGGGACGCTAATTCCGAATGCTAGTAAATTCTAGTACCTCGTCGTGCCTGAGTGCTTTTAAGCGGTCGCCAATCCCGAATCCAAGAAAATTTTAGTACCTCGTTGTGGCTGAGTGCTTTTAAATGGACGCCAATACCGAATCCAAGTAAATTCTAGTACCTCGTCGTGGCTTAGTGCTTTTAAGCGGACGCCAATCCTGAATCCAAGTAAATTTTAGTACCTCGTCGTGCCTGAGTGCTTTTAAGCGGACGCCAATCCCGAATCCAAGTAAATTCTGGTACCTCGTCGTGGCTGAGTGCTTTTAAGCGGACGCCAATCCCGAATCCAAACAAATTCTAGTACCTCGTCGTGGCTGAGTGCTTTTAAGCGGACTCCAAACCCGAATCCAAGTAAATTCTAGTACCTCGTCGTGGCTGAGTGCTTTTAAGCAGACGCCAATCCCGAATCCAAGTAAATTGTAGTACCTCGTCGTGGCCGAGTGCTTTTAAGCGGACGCCAATCTTGAATCTAAGTAAATTCTAGTACCTCGTCGTGGTTGAGTGCTTTGAAGCGGACGCCAATCCCAAATCCAAGTAAGTTCTAGTACCTCGTCGTAGCTGAGTGCTTTTAAGCAGACACAAATCCTGAATCCAAGTAAATTCTAATACCTCATCGTGGCTGAGTGCTTTTAAACGGACGCCAATCCCGAATCCAAGTAAATTCTAGTTTCTCATCGTGAGTGAGTCCTTTTAAGGGGACGCCAATCCCGAATCCAAGAAAATTTTAGTACCTCGTCGTGGCTGAGTGCTTTTAATCGGACGCTAATCCTGAATCCAAGTCAATTCTAGTACCTCGTCGTGTCTGAGTGCTTTTAAGCAGACGCCAATCCCGAATCCAAGTAAATTGTAGTACCTCGGCGTGGCCGAGTGCTTTTAAGCGGACGCCAATCCTGAATTTATTTAATTCTAGTACCTCGTCGTGGCTGAGTGCTTTTAAGCGGGCGCCAATCCCGAATCCAAGTAAATTCTTTTACCTCGTCGTGGCTGAGTGCTTTTAAAGGGACGCTAATTCCGAATCCTAGTAAATTCTAGTACCTCGTCGTGCCTGAGTCCTTTTAAGCGGACGCCAATCCCGAATCCAAGAAAATTTTAGTTTCTCATCGTGACTGAGTCCTTTTAAGGGGATGCCAATCCCGAATCCAAGAAAATTTTAGTACCTCGTTGTGGCTGAGTGCTTTTAAATGGACGCCAATACCGAATCCAAGTAAATTCTAGTTTCTCATCGTGGCTAAGTGCTTTTAAGCGGGCGCCAATCCCGAATCCAAGTAAATTCTAGTACCTCGTCGTGGCCGAGTGCTTTTAAGCGGACGCCAATCCTGAATCTAAGTAAATTCTAGTACCTCGTCGTGGCTGAGTGGTTTGAAGCGGACGTCAATCCTGAATCCAAGTCAATTCTAGTATCTCGTCGTGTCTGAGTGCTTTTAAGCAGACGCCAATCCCGAATCCAAGTAAATTGTAGTACCTCGGCGTGGCCGAGTGCTTTTAAGCGGACGCCAATTCTGAATCTAAGTAAATTCTAGTACCTCGTCGTGGCTGAGTGCTTTTAAGCGGGCGCCAATCCCGAATCCAAGTAAATTCTTTTACTTCGTCGTGGCTGAGTGCTTTTAAAGGGACGCTAATTCCCAATCCTAGTAAATTCTAGTACCTCGTCGTGCCTGAGTGCTTTTAAGCGGTCGCCAATCCCGAATCCAAGAAAATTTTAGTACCTCGTCGTAGCTGAGTGCTTTTAAATGGACGCCAATACCGAATCCAAGTAAATTCTAGTTTCTCATCGTGGCTGAGTGCTTTTAAGCGGGCGCCAATCCCGAATCCAAGTAAATTCTAGTACCTCGTCGTGGCCGAGTGCTTTTAAGCGGATGCCAATCCTGAATCTCAGTAAATTCTAGTACCTCGTCATGGCTGAGTGCTTTGAAGCGGACGTCAATCCTGAATCCAAGTCAATTCTAGTACCTCGTCGTGGCTGAGTGCTTTTAAACGGACGCCAATCCCGAATCCAGGTAAATTCTAGTACCTCGTCGTGGCTTAGTGCTTTAAAGCGGGCGCCAAAGTGTGCTGAATTCGGACTCTTTTGGAATCTCGTGCTCCAAGTCATAAATCGTCCAACCTTTAGTACCTCGTCGTGGCTGAGTGCTTTTAAACGGACGCCAATCCCAAATCTAGGTAAATTCTAGTACCTCGTCGTGGCTTAGTGCTTTAAAGCGGACGCCAATTCTGAATCCAAGTAAATTCTAGTACCTCGTCGTGGCTGAGTCCTTTTAAGCGGACGCCAATCCCGAATCCAAGTAAATTCTAGTACCTCGTCGTGGCTTAGTGCTTTTAAGCGGACGCCAATCCTGAATCCAAGTAAATTTTAGTACCTCGTCGTGGGTGAGTGCTTTTAAGCGGACGCCAATCCCGAATCCAAGTAAAATCTAGTACCTCGTCGTGGCTGAGTGCTTTTAAGCGGACGCCAATCCCGAATCCAAACAAATTCTAGTACCTCGTCGTGGCTGAGTGCTTTTAAGCGGACTCCAATCCCGAATCCAAGTAAATTCCAGTACCTCGTCGTGGCTGAGTGCTTTTAAGCAGACGCCAATCCCGAATCCAAGTAAATTGTAGTACCTCGTCGTGGCCGAGTGCTTTTAAGCGGACGCCAATCTTGAATCTAAGTAAATTCTAGTACCTCGTCGTGGCTGAGTGCTTTGAAGCGGACGCCAATCCCAAATCCAAGTAAGTTCTAGTACCTCGTCGTAGCTGAGTGCTTTTAAGCAGACACAAATCCTGAATCCAAGTAAATTCTAATACCTCATCGTGGCTGAGTGCTTTTAAACGGACGCCAATCCCGAATCCAAGTAAATTCTAGTTTCTCATCGTGAGTGAGTCCTTTTAAGGGGACGCCAATCCCGAATCCAAGAAAATTTTAGTACCTCGTCGTGGCTGAGTGCTTTTAATCGGACGCTAATCCTGAATCCAAGTCAATTCTAGTACCTCGTCGTGTCTGAGTGCTTTTAAGCAGACGCCAATCCCGAATCCAAGTAAATTGTAGTACCTCAGCGTGGCCGAGTGCTTTTAAGCGGACGCCAATCCTGAATCTATTTAATTCTAGTACCTCGTCGTGGCTGAGTGCTTTTAAGCGGGCGCCAATCCCGAATCCAAGTAAATTCTTTTACCTCGTCGTGGCTGAGTGCTTTTAAAGAGACGCTAATTCCGAATGCTAGTAAATTCTAGTACCTCGTCGTGCCTGAGTGCTTTTAAGCGGTCGCCAATCCCGAATCCAAGAAAATTTTAGTACCTCGTTGTGGCTGAGTGCTTTTAAATGGACGCCAATACCGAATCCAAGTAAATTCTAGTTTCTCATTGTGGCTGAGTCCTTTTAAGGGGACGCCAATCCCGAATCCAAGAAAATTTTAGTACCTCGTCGTGGCTGAGTGCTTTTAATCGGACGCTAATCCTGAATCCAAGTCAATTCTAGTACCTCGTCGTGTCTGAGTCCTTTTAAGCGGACGCCAATCCCGAATCCAAGTAAATTCTAGTACCTCGTCGTGGCTTAGTGCTTTTAAGCGGACGCCAATCCTGAATCCAAGTAAATTTTAGTACCTCGTCGTGGGTGAGTGCTTTTAAGCGGACGCCAATCCCGAATCCAAGTAAATTCTAGTACCTCGTCGTGGCTGAGTGCTTTTAAGCGGACGCCAATCCCGAATCCAAACAAATTCTAGTACCTCGTCGTGGCTGAGTGCTTTTAAGCGGGCGCCAATCCCGAATCCAAGTAAATTCTTTTACCTCGTCGTGGCTGAGTGCTTTTAAAGGGACGCTAATTCCGAATCCTAGTAAATTCTAGTACCTCGTCGTGCCTGAGTCCTTTTAAGCGGACGCCAATCCCGAATCCAAGAAAATTTTAGTTTCTCATCGTGACTGAGTCCTTTTAAGGGGACGCCAATCCCGAATCCAAGAAAATTTTAGTACCTCTTCGTGGCTGAGTGCTTTTAATCGGACGCTAATCCTGAATCCAAGTAAATTCTAGTACCTCGTCGTGTCTGAGTGCTTTTAAGCAGACGCCAATCCCGAATCCAAGTAAATTGTAGTACCTCGGCGTAGCCGAGTGCTTTTAAGCGGACGCCAATCCTGAATCTATTTAATTCTAGTACCTCGTCGTGGCTGAGTGCTTTTAAGCGGGCGCCAATCCCGAATCCAAGTAAATTCTTTTACCTCGTCGTGGCTGAGTGCTTTTAAAAGGACGCTAATTCCGTATGCTAGAAAATTCTAGTACCTCGTCGTGCCTGAGTGCTTTTAAGCGGTCGCCAATCCCGAATCCAAGAAAATTTTAGTACCTCGTTGTGGCTGAGTGCTTTTAAATGGACGCCAATACCGAATCCAAGTAAATTCTAGTTTCTCATCGTGGCTAAGTGCTTTTAAGCGGGCGCCAATCCCGAATCCAAGTAAATTCTAGTACCTCGTCGTGGCCGAGTGCTTTTAAGCGGACGCCAATCCTGAATCTAAGTAAATTCTAGTACCTCGTCGTGGCTGAGTGGTTTGAAGCGGACGTCAATCCTGAATCCAAGTCAATTCTAGTATCTCGTCGTGTCTGAGTGCTTTTAAGCAGACGCCAATCCCGAATCCAAGTAAATTGTAGTACCTCGGCGTGGCCGAGTGCTTTTAAGCGGACGCCAATTCTGAATCTAAGTAAATTCTAGTACCTCGTCGTGGCTGAGTGCTTTTAAGCGGGCGCCAATCCCGAATCCAAGTAAATTCTAGTACCTCGTCGTGGCTGAGTGCTTTTAAAGGGACGCTAATTCCCAATCCTAGTAAATTCTAGTACCTCGTCGTGCCTGAGTGCTTTTAAGCGGTCGCCAATCCCGAATCCAAGAAAATTTTAGTACCTCGTCGTAGCTGAGTGCTTTTAAGTGGACGCCAATACCGAATCCAAGTAAATTCTAGTTTCTCATCGTGGCTGAGTGCTTTTAAGCGGGCGCCAATCCCGAATCCAAGTAAATTCTAGTACCTCGTCGTGGCCGAGTGCTTTTAAGCGGATGCCAATCCTGAATCTCAGTAAATTCTAGTACCTCGTCATGGCTGAGTGCTTTGAAGCGGACGTCAATCCTGAATCCAAGTCAATTCTAGTACCTCGTCGTGGCTGAGTGCTTTTAAACGGACGCCAATCCCGAATCCAGGTAAATTCTAGTACCTCGTCGTGGCTTAGTGCTTTAAAGCGGACGCCAAAGTGTGCTGAATTCGGACTCTTTTGGAATCTCGTGCTCCAAGTCATAAATCGTCCAACCTTTAGTACCTCGTCGTGGCTGAGTGCTTTTAAACGGACGCCAATCCCAAATCTAGGTAAATTCTAGTACCTCGTCGTGGCTTAGTGCTTTAAAGCGGACGCCAATCCTGAATCCAAGTAAATTCTAGTACCTCGTCGTGGCTGAGTGCTTTTAAGCGGACGCCAATCCCGAATCCAAGTAAATTCTAGTACCTCGTCGTGGCTTAGTGCTTTTAAGCGGACGCCAATCCTGAATCCAAGTAAATTTTAGTACCTCGTCGTGGCTGAGTGCTTTTAAGCGGACGCCAATCCCGAATCCAAGTAAAATCTAGTACCTCGTCGTGGCTGAGTGCTTTTAAGCGGACGCCAATCCCGAATCCAAACAAATTCTAGTACCTCGTCGTGGCTGAGTGCTTTTAAGCGGACTCCAATCCCGAATCCAAGTAAATTCTAGTACCTCGTCGTGGCTGAGTGCTTTTAAGCAGACGCCAATCCCGAATCCAAGTAAATTGTAGTACCTCGTCGTGGCCGAGTGCTTTTAAGCGGACGCCAATCTTGAATCTAAGTAAATTCTAGTACCTCGTCGTGGCTGAGTGCTTTGAAGCGGACGCCAATCCCAAATCCAAGTAAGTTCTAGTACCTCGTCGTAGCTGAGTGCTTTTAAGCAGACACAAATCCTGAATCCAAGTAAATTCTAATACCTCATCGTGGCTGAGTGCTTTTAAACGGACGCCAATCCCGAATCCAAGTAAATTCTAGTTTCTCATCGTGAGTGAGTCCTTTTAAGGGGACGCCAATCCCGAATCCAAGAAAATTTTAGTACCTCGTCGTGGCTGAGTGCTTTTAATCGGACGCTAATCCTGAATCCAAGTCAATTCTAGTACCTCGTCGTGTCTGAGTGCTTTTAAGCAGACGCCAATCCCGAATCCAAGTAAATTGTAGTACCTCAGCGTGGCCGAGTGCTTTTAAGCGGACGCCAATCCTGAATCTATTTAATTCTAGTACCTCGTCGTGGCTGAGTGCTTTTAAGCGGGCGCCAATCCCGAATCCAAGTAAATTCTTTTACCTCGTCGTGGCTGAGTGCTTTTAAAGAGACGCTAATTCCGAATGCTAGTAAATTCTAGTACCTCGTCGTGCCTGAGTGCTTTTAAGCGGTCGCCAATCCCGAATCCAAGAAAATTTTAGTACCTCGTTGTGGCTGAGTGCTTTTAAATGGACGCCAATACCGAATCCAAGTAAATTCTAGTTTCTCATCGTGGCTGAGTCCTTTTAAGGGGACGCCAATCCCGAATCCAAGAAAATTTTAGTACCTCGTCGTGGCTGAGTGCTTTTAATCGGACGCTAATCCTGAATCCAAGTCAATTCTAGTACCTCGTCGTGTCTGAGTCCTTTTAAGCGGACGCCAATCCCGAATCCAAGTAAATTCTAGTACCTCGTCGTGGCTTAGTGCTTTTAAGCGGACGCCAATCCTGAATCCAAGTAAATTTTAGTACCTCGTCGTGGGTGAGTGCTTTTAAGCGGACGCCAATCCCGAATCCAAGTAAATTCTAGTACCTCGTCGTGGCTGAGTGCTTTTAAGCGGACGCCAATCCCGAATCCAAACAAATTCTAGTACCTCGTCGTGGCTGAGTGCTTTTAAGCGGGCGCCAATCCCGAATCCAAGTAAATTCTTTTACCTCGTCGTGGCTGAGTGCTTTTAAAGGGACGCTAATTCCGAATCCTAGTAAATTCTAGTACCTCGTCGTGCCTGAGTCCTTTTAAGCGGACGCCAATCCCGAATCCAAGAAAATTTTAGTTTCTCATCGTGACTGAGTCCTTTTAAGGGGACGCCAATCCCGAATCCAAGAAAATTTTAGTACCTCTTCGTGGCTGAGTGCTTTTAATCGGACGCTAATCCTGAATCCAAGTAAATTCTAGTACCTCGTCGTGTCTGAGTGCTTTTAAGCAGACGCCAATCCCGAATCCAAGTAAATTGTAGTACCTCGGCGTGGCCGAGTGCTTTTAAGCGGACGCCAATCCTGAATCTATTTAATTCTAGTACCTTGTCGTGGCTGAGTGCTTTTAAGCGGGCGCCAATCCCGAATCCAAGTAAATTCTTTTACCTCGTCGTGGCTGAGTGCTTTTAAAGGGACGCTAATTCCGAATGCTAGTAAATTCTAGTACCTCGTCGTGCCTGAGTGCTTTTAAGCGGTCGCCAATCCCGAATCCAAGAAAATTTTAGTACCTCGTTGTGGCTGAGTGCTTTTAAATGGACGCCAATACCGAATCCAAGTAAATTCTAGTTTCTCATCGTGGCTGAGTGCTTTTAAGCGGGCGCCAATCCCGAATCCAAGTAAATTCTAGTACCTCGTCGTGGCCGAGTGCTTTTAAGCGGACGCCAATCCTGAATCTATTTAATTCTAGTACCTCGTCGTGGCTGAGTGCTTTTAAGCGGGCGCCAATCCCGAATCCAAGTAAATTCTTTTACCTCGTCGTGGCTGAGTGCTTTTAAAGGGACGCTAATTCCGTATGCTAGAAAATTCTAGTACCTCGTCGTGCCTGAGTGCTTTTAAGCGGTCGCCAATCCCGAATCCAAGAAAATTTTAGTACCTCGTCGTGGCCGAGTGCTTTTAAGCGGACGCCAATCCTGAATCTAAGTAAATTCTAGTACCTCGTCGTGGCTGAGTGGTTTGAAGCGGACGTCAATCCTGAATCCAAGTCAATTCTAGTATCTCGTCGTGTCTGAGTGCTTTTAAGCAGACGCCAATCCCGAATCCAAGTAAATTGTAGTACCTCGGCGTGGCCGAGTGCTTTTAAGCGGACGCCAATTCTGAATCTAAGTAAATTCTAGTACCTCGTCGTGGCTGAGTGCTTTTAAGCGGGCGCCAATCCCGAATCCAAGTAAATTCTTTTACTTCGTCGTGGCTGAGTGCTTTTAAAGGGACGCTAATTCCCAATCCTAGTAAATTCTAGTACCTCGTCGTGCCTGAGTGCTTTTAAGCGGTCGCCAATCCCGAATCCAAGAAAATTTTAGTACCTCGTCGTAGCTGAGTGCTTTTAAATGGACGCCAATACCGAATCCAAGTAAATTCTAGTTTCTCATCGTGGCTGAGTGCTTTTAAGCGGGCGCCAATCCCGAATCCAAGTAAATTCTAGTACCTCGTCGTGGCCGAGTGCTTTTAAGCGGATGCCAATCCTGAATCTCAGTAAATTCTAGTACCTCGTCATGGCTGAGTGCTTTGAAGCGGACGTCAATCCTGAATCCAAGTCAATTCTAGTACCTCGTCGTGGCTGAGTGCTTTTAAACGGACGCCAATCCCGAATCCAGGTAAATTCTACTACCTCGTCGTGGCTTAGTGCTTTAAAGCGGACGCCAAAGTGTGCTGAATTCGGACTCTTTTTGAATCTCGTGCTCCAAGTCATAAATCGTCCAACCTTTAGTACCTCGTGGTGGCTGAGTGCTTTTAAACGGACGCCAATCCCAAATCTAGGTAAATTCTAGTACCTCGTCGTGGCTTAGTGCTTTAAAGCGGACGCCAATTCTGAATCCAAGTAAATTCTAGTACCTCGTCGTGGCTGAGTCCTTTTAAGCGGACGCCAATCCCGAATCCAAGTAAATTCTAGTATCTCGTCGTGGCTTAGTGCTTTTAAGCGGACGCCAATCCTGAATCCAAGTAAATTTTAGTACCTCGTCGTGGGTGAGTGCTTTTAAGCGGACGCCAATCCCGAATCCAAGTAAAATCTAGTACCTCGTCGTGGCTGAGTGCTTTTAAGCGGACGCCAATCCCGAATCCAAACAAATTCTAGTACCTCGTCGTGGCTGAGTGCTTTTAAGCGGACTCCAATCCCGAATCCAAGTAAATTCTAGTACCTCGTCGTGGCTGAGTGCTTTTAAGCAGACGCCAATCCCGAATCCAAGTAAATTGTAGTACCTCGTCGTGGCCGAGTGCTTTTAAGCGGACGCCAATCTTGAATCTAAGTAAATTCTAGTACCTCGTCGTGGCTGAGTGCTTTGAAGCGGACGCCAATCCCAAATCCAAGTAAGTTCTAGTACCTCGTCGTAGCTGAGTGCTTTTAAGCAGACACAAATCCTGAATCCAAGTAAATTCTAATACCTCATCGTGGCTGAGTGCTTTTAAACGGACGCCAATCCCGAATCCAAGTAAATTCTAGTTTCTCATCGTGAGTGAGTCCTTTTAAGGGGACGCCAATCCCGAATCCAAGAAAATTTTAGTACCTCGTCGTGGCTGAGTGCTTTTAATCGGACGCTAATCCTGAATCCAAGTAAATTCTAGTACCTCGTCGTGTCTGAGTGCTTTTAAGCAGACGCCAATCCCGAATCCAAGTAAATTGTAGTACCTCAGCGTGGCCGAGTGCTTTTAAGCGGACGCCAATCCTGAATCTATTTAATTCTAGTACCTCGTCGTGGCTGAGTGCTTTTAAGCGGGCGCCAATCCCGAATCCAAGTAAATTCTTTTACCTCGTCGTGGCTGAGTGCTTTTAAAGAGACGCTAATTCCGAATGCTAGTAAAATCTAGTACCTCGTCGTGCCTGAGTGCTTTTAAGCGGTCGCCAATCCCGAATCCAAGAAAATTTTAGTACCTCGTTGTGGCTGAGTGCTTTTAAATGGACGCCAATACCGAATCCAAGTAAATTCTAGTTTCTCATCGTGGCTGAGTCCTTTTAAGGGGACGCCAATCCCGAATCCAAGAAAATTTTAGTACCTCGTCGTGGCTGAGTGCTTTTAATCGGACGCTAATCCTGAATCCAAGTCAATTCTAGTACCTCGTCGTGTCTGAGTCCTTTTAAGCGGACGCCAATCCCGAATCCAAGTAAATTCTAGTACCTCGTCGTGGCTTAGTGCTTTTAAGCGGACGCCAATCCTGAATCCAAGTAAATTTTAGTACCTCGTCGTGGGTGAGTGCTTTTAAGCGGACGCCAATCCCGAATCCAAGAAAATTTTAGTACCTCGTCGTGGCTGAGTGCTTTTAAGCGGGCGCCAATCCCGAATCCAAGTAAATTCTTTTACTTCGTCGTGGCTGAGTGCTTTTAAAGGGACGCTAATTCCCAATCCTAGTAAATTCTAGTACCTCGTCGTGCCTGAGTGCTTTTAAGCGGTCGCCAATCCCGAATCCAAGAAAATTTTAGTACCTCGTCGTAGCTGAGTGCTTTTAAATGGACGCCAATACCGAATCCAAGTAAATTCTAGTTTCTCATCGTGGCTGAGTGCTTTTAAGCGGGCGCCAATCCCGAATCCAAGTAAATTCTAGTACCTCGTCGTGGCCGAGTGCTTTTAAGCGGATGCCAATCCTGAATCTCAGTAAATTCTAGTACCTCGTCATGGCTGAGTGCTTTGAAGCGGACGTCAATCCTGAATCCAAGTCAATTCTGGTACCTCGTCGTGGCTGAGTGCTTTTAAACGGACGCCAATCCCGAATCCAGGTAAATTCTAGTACCTCGTCGTGGCTTAGTGCTTTAAAGCGGACGCCAAAGTGTGCTGAATTCGGACTCTTTTGGAATCTCGTGCTCCAAGTCATAAATCGTCCAACCTTTAGTACCTCGTCGTGGCTGAGTGCTTTTAAACGGACGCCAATCCCAAATCTAGGTAAATTCTAGTACCTCGTCGTGGCTTAGTGCTTTAAAGCGGACGCCAATTCTGAATCCAAGTAAATTCTAGTACCTCGTCGTGGCTGAGTCCTTTTAAGCGGACGCCAATCCCGAATCCAAGTAAATTCTAGTACCTCGTCGTGGCTTAGTGCTTTTAAGCGGACGCCAATCCTGAATCCAAGTAAATTTTAGTACCTCGTCGTGGGTGAGTGCTTTTAAGCGGACGCCAATCCCGAATCCAAGTAAAATCTAGTACCTCGTCGTGGCTGAGTGCTTTTAAGCGGACGCCAATCCCGAATCCAAACAAATTCTAGTACCTCGTCGTGGCTGAGTGCTTTTAAGCGGACTCCAATCCCGAATCCAAGTAAATTCTAGTACCTCGTCGTGGCTGAGTGCTTTTAAGCAGACGCCAATCCCGAATCCAAGTAAATTGTAGTACCTCGTCGTGGCCGAGTGCTTTTAAGCGGACGCCAATCTTGAATCTAAGTAAATTCTAGTACCTCGTCGTGGCTGAGTGCTTTGAAGCGGACGCCAATCCCAAATCCAAGTAAGTTCTAGTACCTTGTCGTAGCTGAGTGCTTTTAAGCAGACACAAATCCTGAATCCAAGTAAATTCTAATACCTCATCGTGGCTGAGTGCTTTTAAACGGACGCCAATCCCGAATCCAAGTAAATTCTAGTTTCTCATCGTGAGTGAGTCCTTTTAAGGGGACGCCAATCCCGAATCCAAGAAAATTTTAGTACCTCGTCGTGGCTGAGTGCTTTTAATCGGACGCTAATCCTGAATCCAAGTCAATTCTAGTACCTCGTCGTGTCTGAGTGCTTTTAAGCAGACGCCAATCCCGAATCCAAGTAAATTGTAGTACCTCAGCGTGGCCGAGTGCTTTTAAGCGGACGCCAATCCTGAATCTATTTAATTCTAGTACCTCGTCGTGGCTGAGTGCTTTTAAGCGGGCGCCAATCCCGAATCCAAGTAAATTCTTTTACCTCGTCGTGGCTGAGTGCTTTTAAAGAGACGCTAATTCCGAATGCTAGTAAATTCTAGTACCTCGTCGTGCCTGAGTGCTTTTAAGCGGTCGCCAATCCCGAATCCAAGAAAATTTTAGTACCTCGTTGTGGCTGAGTGCTTTTAAATGGACGCCAATACCGAATCCAAGTAAATTCTAGTTTCTCATCGTGGCTGAGTCCTTTTAAGGGGACGCCAATCCCGAATCCAAGAAAATTTTAGTACCTCGTCGTGGCTGAGTGCTTTTAATCGGACGCTAATCCTGAATCCAAGTCAATTCTAGTACCTCGTCGTGTCTGAGTCCTTTTAAGCGGACGCCAATCCCGAATCCAAGTAAATTCTAGTACCTCGTCGTGGCTTAGTGCTTTTAAGCGGACGCCAATCCTGAATCCAAGTAAATTTTAGTACCTCGTCGTGGGTGAGTGCTTTTAAGCGGACGCCAATCCCGAATCCAAGTAAATTCTAGTACCTCGTCGTGGCTGAGTGCTTTTAAGCGGACGCCAATCCCGAATCCAAACAAATTCTAGTACCTCGTCGTGGCTGAGTGCTTTTAAGCGGGCGCCAATCCCGAAACCAAGTAAATTCTTTTACCTCGTCGTGGCTGAGTGCTTTTAAAGGGACGCTAATTCCGAATCCTAGTAAATTCTAGTACCTCGTCGTGCCTGAGTCCTTTTAAGCGGACGCCAATCCCGACTCCAAGAAAATTTTAGTTTCTCATCGTGACTGAGTCCTTTTAAGGGGACGCCAATCCCGAATCCAAGAAAATTTTAGTACCTCTTCGTGGCTGAGTGCTTTTAATCGGACGCTAATCCTGAATCCAAGTAAATTCTAGTACCTCGTCGTGTCTGAGTGCTTTTAAGCAGACGCCAATCCCGAATCCAAGTAAATTCTAGTACCTCGTCGTGGCCGAGTGCTTTTAAGCGGACGCCAATCCTGAATCTATTTAATTCTAGTACCTCGTCGTGCCTGAGTGCTTTTAAGCGGTCGCCAATCCCGAATCCAAGAAAATTTTAGTACCTCGTCGTGGCCGAGTGCTTTTAAGCGGACGCCAATCCTGAATCTAAGTAAATTCTAGTACCTCGTCGTGGCTGAGTGGTTTGAAGCGGACGTCAATCCTGAATCCAAGTCAATTCTAGTATCTCGTCGTGTCTGAGTGCTTTTAAGCAGACGCCAATCCCGAATCCAAGTAAATTGTAGTACCTCGGCGTGGCCGAGTGCTTTTAAGCGGACGCCAATTCTGAATCTAAGTAAATTCTAGTACCTCGTCGTGGCTGAGTGCTTTTAAGCGGGCGCCAATCCCGAATCCAAGTAAATTCTTTTACTTCGTCGTGGCTGAGTGCTTTTAAAGGGACGCTAATTCCCAATCCTAGTAAATTCTAGTACCTCGTCGTGCCTGAGTGCTTTTAAGCGGTCGCCAATCCCGAATCCAAGAAAATTTTAGTACCTCGTCGTAGCTGAGTGCTTTTAAATGGACGCCAATACCGAATCCAAGTAAATTCTAGTTTCTCATCGTGGCTGAGTGCTTTTAAGCGGGCGCCAATCCCGAATCCAAGTAAATTCTAGTACCTCGTCGTGGCCGAGTGCTTTTAAGCGGATGCCAATCCTGAATCTCAGTAAATTCTAGTACCTCGTCATGGCTGAGTGCTTTGAAGCGGACGTCAATCCTGAATCCAAGTCAATTCTAGTACCTCGTCGTGGCTGAGTGCTTTTAAACGGACGCCAATCCCGAATCCAGGTAAATTCTAGTACCTCGTCGTGGCTTAGTGCTTTAAAGCGGACGCCAAAGTGTGCTGAATTCGGACTCTTTTGGAATCTCGTGCTCCAAGTCATAAATCGTCCAACCTTTAGTACCTCGTCGTGGCTGAGTGCTTTTAAACGGACGCCAATCCCAAATCTAGGTAAATTCTAGTACCTCGTCGTGGCTTAGTGCTTTAAAGCGGACGCCAATCCTGAATCCAAGTAAATTCTAGTACCTCGTCGTGGCTGAGTCCTTTTAAGCGGACGCCAATCCCGAATCCAAGTAAATTCTAGTACCTCGTCGTGGCTTAGTGCTTTTAAGCGGACGCCAATCCTGAATCCAAGTAAATTTTAGTACCTCGTCGTGGGTGAGTGCTTTTAAGCGGACGCCAATCCCGAATCCAAGTAAAATCTAGTACCTCGTCGTGGCTGAGTGCTTTTAAGCGGACGCCAATCCCGAATCCAAACAAATTCTAGTACCTCGTCGTGGCTGAGTGCTTTTAAGCGGACTCCAATCCCGAATCCAAGTAAATTCTAGTACCTCGTCGTGGCTGAGTGCTTTTAAGCAGACGCCAATCCCGAATCCAAGTAAATTGTAGTACCTCGTCGTGGCCGAGTGCTTTTAAGCGGACGCCAATCTTGAATCTAAGTAAATTCTAGTACCTCGTCGTGGCTGAGTGCTTTGAAGCGGACGCCAATCCCAAATCCAAGTAAATTCTAGTACCTCGTCGTAGCTGAGTGCTTTTAAGCAGACACAAATCCTGAATCCAAGTAAATTCTAATACCTCATCGTGGCTGAGTGCTTTTAAACGGACGCCAATCCCGAATCCAAGTAAATTCTAGTTTCTCATCGTGAGTGAGTCCTTTTAAGGGGACGCCAATCCCGAATCCAAGAAAATTTTAGTACCTCGTCGTGGCTGAGTGCTTTTAATCGGACGCTAATCCTGAATCCAAGTAAATTCTAGTACCTCGTCGTGTCTGAGTGCTTTTAAGCAGACGCCAATCCCGAATCCAAGTAAATTGTAGTACCTCAGCGTGGCCGAGTGCTTTTAAGCGGACGCCAATCCTGAATCTATTTAATTCTAGTACCTCGTCGTGGCTGAGTGCTTTTAAGCGGGCGCCAATCCCGAATCCAAGTAAATTCTTTTACCTCGTCGTGGCTGAGTGCTTTTAAAGAGACGCTAATTCCGAATGCTAGTAAATTCTAGTACCTCGTCGTGCCTGAGTGCTTTTAAGCGGTCGCCAATCCCGAATCCAAGAAAATTTTAGTACCTCGTTGTGGCTGAGTGCTTTTAAATGGACGCCAATACCGAATCCAAGTAAATTCTAGTTTCTCATCGTGGCTGAGTCCTTTTAAGGGGACGCCAATCCCGAATCCAAGAAAATTTTAGTACCTCGTCGTGGCTGAGTGCTTTTAATCGGACGCTAATCCTGAATCCAAGTCAATTCTAGTACCTCGTCGTGTCTGAGTCCTTTTAAGCGGACGCCAATCCCGAATCCAAGTAAATTCTAGTACCTCGTCGTGGCTTAGTACTTTTAAGCGGACGCCAATCCTGAATCCAAGTAAATTTTAGTACCTCGTCGTGGGTGAGTGCTTTTAAGCGGACGCCAATCCCGAATCCAAGTAAATTCTAGTACCTCGTCGTGGCTGAGTGCTTTTAAGCGGACGCCAATCCCGAATCCAAACAAATTCTAGTACCTCGTCGTGGCTGAGTGCTTTTAAGCGGGCGCCAATCCCGAATCCAAGTAAATTCTTTTACCTCGTCGTGGCTGAGTGCTTTTAAAGGGACGCTAATTCCGAATCCTAGTAAATTCTAGTACCTCGTCGTGCCTGAGTCCTTTTAAGCGGACGCCAATCCCGAATCCAAGAAAATTTTAGTTTCTCATCGTGACTGAGTCCTTTTAAGGGGACGCCAATCCCGAATCCAAGAAAATTTTAGTACCTCTTCGTGGCTGAGTGCTTTTAATCGGACGCTAATCCTGAATCCAAGTAAATTCTAGTACCTCGTCGTGTCTGAGTGCTTTTAAGCAGACGCCAATCCCGAATCCAAGTAAATTGTAGTACCTCGGCGTGGCCGAGTGCTTTTAAGCGGACGCCAATCCTGAATCTATTTAATTCTAGTACCTTGTCGTGGCTGAGTGCTTTTAAGCGGGCGCCAATCCCGAATCCAAGTAAATTCTTTTACCTCGTCGTGACTGAGTGCTTTTAAAGGGACGCTAATTCCGAATGCTAGTAAATTCTAGTACCTCGTCGTGCCTGAGTGCTTTTAAGCGGTCGCCAATCCCGAATCCAAGAAAATTTTAGTACCTCGTTGTGGCTAAGTGCTTTTAAATGGACGCCAATACCGAATCCAAGTAAATTCTAGTTTCTCATCGTGGCTGAGTGCTTTTAAGCGGGCGCCAATCCCGAATCCAAGTAAATTCTAGTACCTCGTCGTGGCCGAGTGCTTTTAAGCGGACGCCAATCCTGAATCTAAGTAAATTCTAGTACCTCGTCGTGGCTGAGTGCTTTGAAGCGGACGTCAATCCTGAATCCAAGCCAATTCTAGTACCTCGTCGTGGCTGAGTGCTTTTAAACGGACGCCAATCCCGAATCCAGGTAAATTCTAGTACCTCGTCGTGGCTTAGTGCTTTTAAGCGGACGCTAATCCTGAATCCAAGTAAATTCTAGTACCTCGTCGTGTCTGAGTGCTTTTAAGCAGACGCCAATCCCGAATCCAAGTAAATTGTAGTACCTCGGCGTAGCCGAGTGCTTTTAAGCGGACGCCAATCCTGAATCTATTTAATTCTAGTACCTCGTCGTGGCTGAGTGCTTTTAAGCGGGCGCCAATCCCGAATCCAAGTAAATTCTTTTACCTCGTCGTGGCTGAGTGCTTTTAAAGGGACGCTAATTCCGTATGCTAGAAAATTCTAGTACCTCGTCGTGCCTGAGTGCTTTTAAGCGGTCGCCAATCCCGAATCCAAGAAAATTTTAGTACCTCGTTGTGGCTGAGTGCTTTTAAGCAGACACAAATCCTGAATCCAAGTAAATTCTAATACCTCATCGTGGCTGAGTGCTTTTAAACGGACGCCAATCCCGAATCCAAGTAAATTCTAGTTTCTCATCGTGAGTGAGTCCTTTTAAGGGGACGCCAATCCCGAATCCAAGAAAATTTTAGTACCTCGTCGTGGCTGAGTGCTTTTAATCGGACGCTAATCCTGAATCCAAGTCAATTCTAGTACCTCGTCGTGTCTGAGTCCTTTTAAGCGGACGCCAATCCCGAATCCAAGTAAATTCTAGTACCTCGTCGTGGCTTAGTGCTTTTAAGCGGACGCCAATCTTGAATCTAAGTAAATTTTAGTACCTCGTCGTAGCTGAGTGCTTTTAAGCAGACACAAATCCTGAATCCAAGTAAATTCTAATACCTCATCGTGGCTGAGTGCTTTTAAACGGACGCCAATCCCGAATCCAAGTAAATTCTAGTTTCTCATCGTGAGTGAGTCCTTTTAAGGGGACGCCAATCCCGAATCCAAGAAAATTTTAGTACCTCGTCGTGGATGAGTGCTTTTAATCGGACGCTAATCCTGAATCCAAGTCAATTCTAGTACCTCGTCGTGTCTGAGTCCTTTTAAGCGGACGCCAATCCCGAATCCAAGTAAATTCTAGTACCTCGTCGTGGCTTAGTGCTTTTAAGCGGACGCCAATCCTGAATCCAAGTAAATTTTAGTACCTCGTCGTGGGTGAGTGCTTTTAAGCGGACGCCAATCCCGAATCCAAGTAAATTCTAGTACCTCGTCGTGGCTGAGTGCTTTTAAGCGGACGCCAATCCCGAATCCAAACAAATTCTAGTACCTCGTCGTGGCTGAGTGCTTTTAAGCGGGCGCCAATCCCGAATCCAAGTAAATTCTTTTACCTCGTCGTGGCTGAGTGCTTTTAAAGGGACGCTAATTCCGAATCCTAGTAAATTCTAGTACCTCGTCGTGCCTGAGTCCTTTTAAGCGGACGCCAATCCCGAATCCAAGAAAATTTTAGTTTCTCATCGTGACTGAGTCCTTTTAAGGGGACGCCAATCCCGAATCCAAGAAAATTTTAGTACCTCTTCGTGGCTGAGTGCTTTTAATCGGACGCTAATCCTGAATCCAAGTAAATTCTAGTACCTCGTCGTGTCTGAGTGCTTTTAAGCAGACGCCAATCCCGAATCCAAGTAAATTGTAGTACCTCGGCGTGGCCGAGTGCTTTTAAGCGGACGCCAATCCTGAATCTATTTAATTCTAGTACCTTGTCGTGGCTGAGTGCTTTTAAGCGGGCGCCAATCCCGAATCCAAGTAAATTCTTTTACCGCGTCGTGGCTGAGTGCTTTTAAAGGGACGCTAATTCCGAATGCTAGTAAATTCTAGTACCTCGTCGTGCCTGAGTGCTTTTAAGCGGTCGCCAATCCCGAATCCAAGAAAATTTTAGTACCTCGTTGTGGCTGAGTGCTTTTAAATGGACGCCAATACCGAATCCAAGTAAATTCTAGTTTCTCATCGTGGCTGAGTGCTTTTAAGCGGGCGCCAATCCCGAATCCAAGTAAATTCTAGTACCTCGTCGTGGCCGAGTGCTTTTAAGCGGACGCCAATCCTGAATCTAAGTAAATTCTAGTACCTCGTCGTGGCTGAGTGCTTTGAAGCGGACGTCAATCCTGAATCCAAGCCAATTCTAGTACCTCGTCGTGGCTGAGTGCTTTTAAACGGACGCCAATCCCGAATCCAGGTAAATTCTAGTACCTCGTCGTGGCTTAGTGCTCTTAAGCGGACGCTAATCCTGAATCCAAGTAAATTCTAGTACCTCGTCGTGTCTGAGTGCTTTTAAGCAGACGCCAATCCCGAATCCAAGTAAATTGTAGTACCTCGGCGTAGCCGAGTGCTTTTAAGCGGACGCCAATCCTGAATCTATTTAATTCTAGTACCTCGTCGTGGCTGAGTGCTTTTAAGCGGGCGCCAATCCCGAATCCAAGTAAATTCTTTTACCTCGTCGTGGCTGAGTGCTTTTAAAGGGACGCTAATTCCGTATGCTAGAAAATTCTAGTACCTCGTCGTGCCTGAGTGCTTTTAAGCGGTCGCCAATCCCGAATCCAAGAAAATTTTAGTACCTCGTTGTGGCTGAGTGCTTTTAAATGGACGCCAATACCGAATCCAAGTAAATTCTAGTTTCTCATCGTGGCTAAGTGCTTTTAAGCGGGCGCCAATCCCGAATCCAAGTAAATTCTAGTACCTCGTCGTGGCCGAGTGCTTTTAAGCGGACGCCAATCCTGAATCTAAGTAAATTCTAGTACCTCGTCGTGGCTGAGTGGTTTGAAGCGGACGTCAATCCTGAATCCAAGTCAATTCTAGTATCTCGTCGTGTCTGAGTGCTTTTAAGCAGACGCCAATCCCGAATCCAAGTAAATTGTAGTACCTCGGCGTGGCCGAGTGCTTTTAAGCGGACGCCAATCCTGAATCTAAGTAAATTCTAGTACCTCGTCGTGGCTGAGTGCTTTTAAGCGGGCGCCAATCCCGAATCCAAGTAAATTCTTTTACTTCGTCGTGGCTGAGTGCTTTTAAAGGGACGCTAATTCCCAATCCTAGTAAATTCTAGTACCTCGTCGTGCCTGAGTGCTTTTAAGCGGTCGCCAATCCCGAATCCAAGAAAATTTTAGTACCTCGTCGTAGCTGAGTGCTTTTAAATGGACGCCAATACCGAATCCAAGTAAATTCTAGTTTCTCATCGTGGCTGAGTGCTTTTAAGCGGGCGCCAATCCCGAATCCAAGTAAATTCTAGTACCTCGTCGTGGCCGAGTGCTTTTAAGCGGATGCCAATCCTGAATCTCAGTAAATTCTAGTACCTCGTCGTGGCTGAGTGCTTTGAAGCGGACGTCAATCCTGAATCCAAGTCAATTCTAGTACCTCGTCGTGGCTGAGTGCTTTTAAACGGACGCCAATCCCGAATCCAGGTAAATTCTAGTACCTCGTCGTGGCTTAGTGCTTTAAAGCGGACGCCAAAGTGTGCTGAATTCGGACTCTTTTGGAATCTCGTGCTCCAAGTCATAAATCGTCCAACCTTTAGTACCTCGTCGTGGCTGAGTGCTTTTAAACGGACGCCAATCCCAAATCTAGGTAAATTCTAGTACCTCGTCGTGGCTTAGTGCTTTAAAGCGGACGCCAATTCTGAATCCAAGTAAATTCTAGTACCTCGTCGTGGCTGAGTCCTTTTAAGCGGACGCCAATCCCGAATCCAAGTAAATTCTAGTACCTCGTCGTGGCTTAGTGCTTTTAAGCGGACGCCAATCCTGAATCCAAGTAAATTCTAATACCTCATCGTGGCTGAGTGCTTTTAAACGGACGCCAATCCCGAATCCAAGTAAATTCTAGTTTCTCATCGTGAGTGAGTCCTTTTAAGGGGACGCCAATCCCGAATCCAAGAAAATTTTAGTACCTCGTCGTGGCTGAGTGCTTTTAATCGGACGCTAATCCTGAATCCAAGTCAATTCTAGTACCTCGTCGTGTCTGAGTGCTTTTAAGCAGACGCCAATCCCGAATCCAAGTAAATTGTAGTACCTCAGCGTGGCCGAGTGCTTTTAAGCGGACGCCAATCCTGAATCTATTTAATTCTAGTACCTCGTCGTGGCTGAGTGCTTTTAAGCGGGCGCCAATCCCGAATCCAAGTAAATTCTTTTACCTCGTCGTGGCTGAGTGCTTTTAAAGAGACGCTAATTCCGAATGCTAGTAAATTCTAGTACCTCGTCGTGCCTGAGTGCTTTTAAGCGGTCGCCAATCCCGAATCCAAGAAAATTTTAGTACCTCGTCGTGGCTGAGTGCTTTTAAAGAGACGCTAATTCCGAATGCTAGTAAATTCTAGTACCTCGTCGTGGCTGAGTGCTTTTAAGCGGGCGCCAATCCCGAATCCAAGTAAATTCTTTTACCTCGTCGTGGCTGAGTGCTTTTAAAGAGACGCTAATTCCGAATGCTTGTAAATTCTAGTACCTCGTCGTGCCTGAGTGCTTCTAAGCGGTCGCCAATCCCGAATCCAAGAAAATTTTAGTACCTCGTTGTGGCTGAGTGCTTTTAAATGGACGCCAATACCGAATCCAAGTAAATTCTAGTTTTTCATCGTGGCTGAGTGCTTTTAAGCGGGCGTCAATCCCGAATCCAAGTAAATTCTAGTACCTCGTCGTGGCCGAGTGCTTTTAAGCGGACGCCAATCCTGAATCTAAGTAAATTCTAGTACCTCGTCGTGGCCGAGTGCTTTTAAGCGGACGCCAATCCTGAATCTAAGTAAATTCTTGTACCTCGTCGCGGCTGAGTGCTTTGAAGCGGACGTCAATCCTGAATCCAAGTCAATTCTAGTACCTCGCCGTGTCTGAGTGCTTTTAAACGGACGCCAATCCCGAATCCAGGTAAATTCTAGTACCTCGTCGTGGCTTAGTGCTTTTAAGCGGACGCTAATCCCGAATCCAAGTAAATTCTAGTACCTCGTCGTGTCTGAGTCCTTTTAAGCAGACGCCAATCCCGAATCCAAGTAAATTGTAGTACCTCGGCGTAGCCGAGTGCTTTTAAGCGGACGCCAATCCTGAATCTATTTAATTCTAGTACCTCGTCGTGGCTGAGTGCTTTTAAGCGGGCGCCAATCCCGAATCCAAGTAAATTCTTTTACCTCGTCGTGGCTGAGTGCTTTTAAAGGGACGCTAATTCCGAATGCTAGAAAATTCTAGTACCTCGTCGTGCCTGAGTGCTTTTAAGCGGTCGCCAATCCCGAATCCAAGAAAATTTTAGTACCTCGTTGTGGCTGAGTGCTTTTAAATGAACGCCAATACCGAATCCAAGTAAATTCTAGTTTCTCATCGTGGCTGAGTGCTTTTAAGCGGGCGCCAATCCCGAATCCAAGTAAATTCTAGTACCTCGTCGTGGCCGAGTGCTTTTAAGCGGACGCCAATCCTGAATCTAAGTAAATTCTAGTACCTCGTCGTGGCTGAGTGGTTTGAAGCGGACGTCAATCCTGAATCCAAGTCAATTCTAGTATCTCGTCGTGTCTGAGTGCTTTTAAGCAGACGCCAATCCCGAATCCAAGTAAATTGTAGTACCTCGGCGTGGCCGAGTGCTTTTAAGCGGACGCCAATCCAGAATCTAAGTAAATTCTAGTACCTCGTCGTGGCTGAGTGCTTTTAAGCGGGCGCCAATCCCGAATCCAAGTAAATTTTTTTACTTCGTCGTGGCTGAGTGCTTTTAAAGGGATGCTAATTCCCAATCCTAGTAAATTCTAGTACCTCGTCGTGCCTGAGTGCTTTTAAGCGGTCGCCAATCCCGAATCCAAGAAATTTTTAGTACCTCGTCGTAGCTGAGTGCTTTTAAATGGACGCCAATACCGAATCCAAGTAAATTCTAGTTTCTCATCGTGGCTGAGTGCTTTTAAGCGGGCGCCAATCCCGAATCCAAGTAAATTCTAGTACCTCGTCGTGGCCGAGTGCTTTTAAGCGGGCGCCAATCCCGAATCCAAGTAAATTCTTTTACCTCGTCGTGGCTGAGTGCTTTTAAAGGGACGCTAATTCCGTATGCTAGAAAATTCTAGTACCTCGTCGTGCCTGAGTGCTTTTAAGCGGTCGCCAATCCCGAATCCAAGAAAATTTTAGTACCTCGTTGTGGCTGAGTGCTTTTAAATGGACGCCAATACCGAATCCAAGTAAATTCTAGTTTCTCATCGTGGCTGAGTGCTTTTAAGCGGGCGCCAATCCCGAATCCAAGTAAATTCTAGTACCTCGTCGTGGCCGAGTGCTTTTAAGCGGACGCCAATCCTGAATCTAAGTAAATTCTAGTACCTCGTCGTGGCTGAGTGCTTTGAAGCGGACGTCAATCCTGAATCCAAGCCAATTCTAGTACCTCGTCGTGGCTGAGTGCTTTAAAACGGACGCCAATCCCGAATCCAGGTAAATTCTAGTACCTCGTCGTGGCTTAGTGCTTTTAAGCGGACGCTAATCCTGAATCCAAGTAAATTCTAGTACCTCGTCGTGTCTGAGTGCTTTTAAGCAGACGCCAATCCCGAATCCAAGTAAATTGTAGTACCTCGGCGTAGCCGAGTGCTTTTAAGCGGACGCCAATCCTGAATCTATTTAATTCTAGTACCTCGTCGTGGCTGAGTGCTTTTAAGCGGGCGCCAATCCCGAATCCAAGTAAATTCTTTTACCTCGTCGTGCCTGAGTGCTTTTAAGCGGTCGCCAATCCCGAATCCAAGAAAATTTTAGTACCTCGTTGTGGCTGAGTGCTTTTAAATGGACGCCAATACCGAATCCAAGTAAATTCTAGTTTCTCATCGTGGCTAAGTGCTTTTAAGCGGGCGCCAATCCCGAATCCAAGTAAATTCTAGTACCTCGTCGTGGCCGAGTGCTTTTAAGCGGACGCCAATCCTGAATCTAAGTAAATTCTAGTACCTCGTCGTGGCTGAGTGGTTTGAAGCGGACGTCAATCCTGAATCCAAGTCAATTCTAGTATCTCGTCGTGTCTGAGTGCTTTTAAGCAGACGCCAATCCCGAATCCAAGTAAATTGTAGTACCTCGGCGTGGCCGAGTGCTTTTAAGCGGACGCCAATCCTGAATCTAAGTAAATTCTAGTACCTCGTCGTGGCTGAGTGCTTTTAAGCGGGCGCCAATCCCGAATCCAAGTAAATTCTTTTACTTCGTCGTGGCTGAGTGCTTTTAAAGGGACGCTAATTCCCAATCCTAGTAAATTCTAGTACCTCGTCGTGCCTGAGTGCTTTTAAGCGGTCGCCAATCCCGAATCCAAGAAAATTTTAGTACCTCGTCGTAGCTGAGTGCTTTTAAATGGACGCCAATACCGAATCCAAGTAAATTCTAGTTTCTCATCGTGGCTGAGTGCTTTTAAGCGGGCGCCAATCCCGAATCCAAGTAAATTCTAGTACCTCGTCGTGGCCGAGTGCTTTTAAGCGGATGCCAATCCTGAATCTCAGTAAATTCTAGTACCTCGTCGTGGCTGAGTGCTTTGAAGCGGACGTCAATCCTGAATCCAAGTCAATTCTAGTACCTCGTCGTGGCTGAGTGCTTTTAAACGGACGCCAATCCCGAATCCAGGTAAATTCTAGTACCTCGTCGTGGCTTAGTGCTTTAAAGCGGACGCCAAAGTGTGCTGAATTCGGACTCTTTTGGAATCTCGTGCTCCAAGTCATAAATCGTCCAACCTTTAGTACCTCGTCGTGGCTGAGTGCTTTTAAACGGACGCCACTCCCAAATCTAGGTAAATTCTAGTACCTCGTCGTGGCTTAGTGCTTTAAAGCGGACGCCAATTCTGAATCCAAGTAAATTCTAGTACCTCGTCGTGGCTGAGTCCTTTTAAGCGGACGCCAATCCCGAATCCAAGTAAATTCTAGTACCTCGTCGTGGCTTAGTGCTTTTAAGCGGACGCCAATCCTGAATCCAAGTAAATTTTAGTACCTCGTCGTGGGTGAGTGCTTTTAAGCGGACGCCAATCCCGAATCCAAGTAAATTCTAGTACCTCGTCGTGGCTGAGTGCTTTTAAGCGGACGCCAATCCCGAATCCAAACAAATTCTAGTACCTCGTCGTGGCTGAGTGCTTTTAAGCGGACTCCAATCCCGAATCCAAGTAAATTCTAGTACCTCGTCGTGGCTGAGTGCTTTTAAGCAGACGCCAATCCCGAATCCAAGTAAATTGTAGTACCTCGTCGTGGCCGAGTGCTTTTAAGCGGACGCCAATCTTGAATCTAAGTAAATTCTAGTACCTCGTCGTGGCTGAGTGCTTTGAAGCGGACGCCAATCCCAAATCCAAGTAAGTTCTAGTACCTCGTCGTAGCTGAGTGCTTTTAAGCAGACACAAATCCTGAATCCAAGTAAATTCTAATACCTCATCGTGGCTGAGTGCTTTTAAACGGACGCCAATCCCGAATCCAAGTAAATTCTAGTTTCTCATCGTGAGTGAGTCCTTTTAAGGGGACGCCAATCCCGAATCCAAGAAAATTTTAGTACCTCGTCGTGGCTGAGTGCTTTTAATCGGACGCTAATCCTGAATCCAAGTCAATTCTAGTACCTCGTCGTCTCTGAGTGCTTTTAAGCAGACGCCAATCCCGAATCCAAGTAAATTGTAGTACCTCAGCGTGGCCGAGTGCTTTTAAGCGGACGCCAATCCTGAATCTATTTAATTCTAGTACCTCGTCGTGACTGAGTGCTTTTAAGCGGGCGCCAATCCCGAATCCAAGTAAATTCTTTTACCTCGTCGTGGCTGAGTGCTTTTAAAGAGACGCTAATTCCGAATGCTAGTAAATTCTAGTACCTCGTCGTGCCTGAGTGCTTTTAAGCGGTCGCCAATCCCGAATCCAAGAAAATTTTAGTACCTCGTTGTGGCTGAGTGCTTTTAAATGGACGCCAATACCGAATCCAAGTAAATTCTAGTTTTTCATCGTGGCTGAGTGCTTTTAAGCGGGCGTCAATCCCGAATCCAAGTAAATTCTAGTACCTCGTCGTGGCCGAGTGCTTTTAAGCGGACGCCAATCCTGAATCTAAGTAAATTCTTGTACCTCGTCGTGGCTGAGTGCTTTGAAGCGGACGTCAATCCTGAATCCAAGTCAATTCTAGTACCTCGTCGTGGCTGAGTGCTTTTAAACGGACGCCAATCCCGAATCCAGGTAAATTCTAGTACCTCGTCGTGGCTTAGTGCTTTTAAGCGGACGCTAATCCTGAATCCAAGTAAATTCTAGTACCTCGTCGTGTCTGAGTCCTTTTAAGCAGACGCCAATCCCGAATCCAAGTAAATTGTAGTACCTCGGCGTAGCCGAGTGCTTTTAAGCTGACGCCAATCCTGAATCTATTTAATTCTAGTACCTCGTCGTGGCTGAGTGCTTTTAAGCGGGCGCCAATCCCGAATCCAAGTAAATTCTTTTACCTCGTCGTGGCTGAGTGCTTTTAAAGGGACGCTAATTCCGAATGCTAGAAAATTCTAGTACCTCGTCGTGCCTGAGTGCTTTTAAGCGGTCGCCAATCCCGAATCCAAGAAAATTTTAGTACCTCGTTGTGGCTGAGTGCTTTTAAATGGACGCCAATACCGAATCCAAGTAAATTCTAGTTTCTCATCGTGGCTGAGTGCTTTTAAGCGGGCGCCAATCCCGAATCCAAGTAAATTCTAGTACCTCGTCGTGGCCGAGTGCTTTTAAGCGGACGCCAATCCTGAATCTAAGTAAATTCTAGTACCTCGTCGTGGCTGAGTGGTTTGAAGCGGACGTCAATCCTGAATCCAAGTCAATTCTAGTATTTCGTCGTGTCTGAGTGCTTTTAAGCAGACGCCAATCCCGAATCCAAGTAAATTGTAGTACCTCGGCGTGGCCGAGTGCTTTTAAACGGACGCCAATCCAGAATCTAAGTAAATTCTAGTACCTCGTCGTGGCTGAGTGCTTTTAAGCGGGCGCCAATCCCGAATCCAAGTAAATTTTTTTACTTCGTCGTGGCTGAGTGCTTTTAAAGGGACGCTAATTCCCAATCCTAGTAAATTCTAGTACCTCGTCGTGCCTGAGTGCTTTTAAGCGGTCGCCAATCCCGAATCCAAGAAATTTTTAGTACCTCGTCGTAGCTGAGTGCTTTTAAGCGGACGCCAATCCTGAATCTATTTAATTCTAGTACCTCGTCGTGGCTGAGTGCTTTTAAGCGGGCGCCAATCCCGAATCCAAGTAAATTCTTTTACCTCGTCGTGGCTGAGTGCTTTTAAAGGGACGCTAATTCCGTATGCTAGAAAATTCTAGTACCTCGTCGTGCCTGAGTGCTTTTAAGCGGTCGCCAATCCCGAATCCAAGAAAATTTTAGTACCTCGTTGTGGCTGAGTGCTTTTAAATGGACGCCAATACCGAATCCAAGTAAATTCTAGTTTCTCATCGTGGCTAAGTGCTTTTAAGCGGGCGCCAATCCCGAATCCAAGTAAATTCTAGTACCTCGTCGTGGCCGAGTGCTTTTAAGCGGACGCCAATCCTGAATCTAAGTAAATTCTAGTACCTCGTCGTGGCTGAGTGGTTTGAAGCGGACGTCAATCCTGAATCCAAGTCAATTCTAGTATCTCGTCGTGTCTGAGTGCTTTTAAGCAGACGCCAATCCCGAATCCAAGTAAATTGTAGTACCTCGGCGTGGCCGAGTGCTTTTAAGCGGACGCCAATTCTGAATCTAAGTAAATTGTAGTACCTCGTCGTGGCTGAGTGCTTTTAAGCGGGCGCCAATCCCGAATCCAAGTAAATTCTTTTACTTCGTCGTGGCTGAGTGCTTTTAAAGGGACGCTAATTCCCAATCCTAGTAAATTCTAGTACCTCGTCGTGCCTGAGTGCTTTTAAGCGGTCGCCAATCCCGAATCCAAGAAAATTTTAGTACCTCGTCGTAGCTGAGTGCTTTTAAATGGACGCCAATACCGAATCCAAGTAAATTCTAGTTTCTCATCGTGGCTGAGTGCTTTTAAGCGGGCGCCAATCCCGAATCCAAGTAAATTCTAGTACCTCGTCGTGGCCGAGTGCTTTTAAGCGGATGCCAATCCTGAATCTCAGTAAATTCTAGTACCTCGTCGTGGCTGAGTGCTTTGAAGCGGACGTCAATCCTGAATCCAAGTCAATTCTAGTACCTCGTCGTGGCTGAGTGCTTTTAAGCGGACGCCAATCCCGAATCCAGGTAAATTCTAGTACCTCGTCGTGGCTTAGTGCTTTAAAGCGGACGCCAAAGTGTGCTGAATTCGGACTCTTTTGGAATCTCGTGCTCCAAGTCATAAATCGTCCAACCTTTAGTACCTCGTGGTGGCTGAGTGCTTTTAAACGGACGCCAATCCCGAATCTAGGTAAATTCTAGTACCTCGTCGTGGCTTAGTGCTTTAAAGCGGACGCCAATTCTGAATCCAAGTAAATTCTAGTACCTCGTCGTGGCTGAGTGCTTTTAAGCGGACGCCAATCCCGAATCCAAGTAAATTCTAGTACCTCGTCGTGGCTTAGTGCTTTTAAGCGGACGCCAATCCTGAATCCAAGTAAATTTTAGTACCTCGTCGTGGGTGAGTGCTTTTAAGCGGACGCCAATCCCGAATCCAAGTAAATTCTAGTACCTCGTCGTGGCTGAGTGCTTTTAAGCGGACGCCAATCCCGAATCCAAACAAATTCTAGTACCTCGTCGTGGCTGAGTGCTTTTAAGCGGACGCCAATCCCGAATCCAAGTAAATTCTAGTACCTCGTCGTGGCTGAGTGCTTTTAAGCAGACGCCAATCCCGAATCCAAGTAAATTGTAGTACCTCGTCGTGGCCGAGTGCTTTTAAGCGGACGCCAATCTTGAATCTAAGTAAATTCTAGTACCTCGTCGTGGCTGAGTGCTTTTAAGCGGACGCCAATCCCAAATCCAAGTAAGTTCTAGTACCTCGTCGTAGCTGAGTGCTTTTAAGCAGACACAAATCCTGAATCCAAGTAAATTCTAATACCTCATCGTGGCTGAGTGCTTTTAAACGGACGCCAATCCCGAATCCAAGTAAATTCTAGTTTCTCATCGTGAGTGAGTCCTTTTAAGGGGACGCCAATCCCGAATCCAAGAAAATTTAAGTACCTCGTCGTGGCTGAGTGCTTTTAATCGGACGCTAATCCTGAATCCAAGTCAATTCTAGTACCTCGTCGTGTCTGAGTGCTTTTAAGCAGACGCCAATCCCGAATCCAAGTAAATTGTAGTACCTCAGCGTGGCCGAGTGCTTTTAAGCGGACGCCAATCCTGAATCTATTTAATTCTAGTACCTCGTCGTGGCTGAGTGCTTTTAAGCGGGCGCCAATCCCGAATCCAAGTAAATTCTTTTACCTCGTCGTGGCTGAGTGCTTTTAAAGGGACGCTAATTCCGAATGCTAGTAAATTCTAGTACCTCGTCGTGCCTGAGTGCTTTTAAGCGGTCGCCAATCCCGAATCCAAGAAAATTTTAGTACCTCGTTGTGGCTGAGTGCTTTTAAATGGACGCCAATACCGAATCCAAGTAAATTCTAGTTTTTCATCGTGGCTGAGTGCTTTTAAGCGGGCGTCAATCCCGAATCCAAGTAAATTCTAGTACCTCGTCGTGGCCGAGTGCTTTTAAGCGGACGCCAATCCTGAATCTAAGTAAATTCTTGTACCTCGTCGTGGCTGAGTGCTTTGAAGCGGACGTCAATCCTGAATCCAAGTCAATTCTAGTACCTCGTCGTGGCTGAGTGCTTTTAAACGGACGCCAATCCCGAATCCAGGTAAATTCTAGTACCTCGTCGTGGCTTAGTGCTTTTAAGCGGACGCTAATCCTGAATCCAAGTAAATTCTAGTACCTCGTCGTGTCTGAGTCCTTTTAAGCAGACGCCAATCCCGAATCCAAGTAAATTGTAGTACCTCGGCGTAGCCGAGTGCTTTTAAGCGGACGCCAATCCTGAATCTATTTAATTCTAGTACCTCGTCGTGGCTGAGTGCTTTTAAGCGGGCGCCAATCCCGAATCCAAGTAAATTCTTTTACCTCGTCGTGGCTGAGTGCTTTTAAAGGGACGCTAATTCCGAATGCTAGAAAATTCTAGTACCTCGTCGTGCCTGAGTGCTTTTAAGCGGTCGCCAATCCCGAATCCAAGAAAATTTTAGTACCTCGTTGTGGCTGAGTGCTTTTAAATGGACGCCAATACCGAATCCAAGTAAATTCTAGTTTCTCATCGTGGCTGAGTGCTTTTAAGCGGGCGCCAATCCCGAATCCAAGTAAATTCTAGTACCTCGTCGTGGCCGAGTGCTTTTAAGCGGACGCCAATCCTGAATCTAAGTAAATTCTAGTACCTCGTCGTGGCTGAGTGGTTTGAAGCGGACGTCAATCCTGAATCCAAGTCAATTCTAGTATCTCGTCGTGTCTGAGTGCTTTTAAGCAGACGCCAATCCCGAATCCAAGTAAATTGTAGTACCTCGGCGTGGCTGAGTGCTTTTAAATGGACGCCAATACCGAATCCAAGTAAATTCTAGTACCTCGTCGTGGCCGAGTGCTTTTAAGCGGACGCCAATCCTGAATCTAAGTAAATTCTAGTACCTCGTCGTGGCTGAGTGGTTTGAAGCGGACGTCAATCCTGAATCCAAGTCAATTCTAGTATCTCGTCGTGTCTGAGTGCTTTTAAGCAGACGCCAATCCCGAATCCAAGTAAATTCTAGTACCTCGTCGTGGCTGAGTGCTTTTAAGCGGGCGCCAATCCCGAATCCAAGTAAATTTTTTTACTTCGTCGTGGCTGAGTGCTTTTAAAGGGACGCTAGTTCCCAATCCTAGTAAATTCTAGTACCTCGTCGTGCCTGAGTGCTTTTAAGCGGTCGCCAATCCCGAATCCAAGAAATTTTTAGTACCTCGTCGTAGCTGAGTGCTTTTAAATGGACGCCAATACCGAATCCAAGTAAATTCTAGTTTTTCATCGTGGCTGAGTGCTTTTAAGCGGGCGTCAATCCCGAATCCAAGTAAATTCTAGTACCTCGTCGTGGCCGAGTGCTTTTAAGCGGACGCCAATCCTGAATCTAAGTAAATTCTAGTACCTCGTCGTGGCTGAGTGCTTTGAAGCGGACGTCAATCCTGAATCCAAGTCAATTCTAATACCTCGTCGTGGCTGAGTGCTTTTAAACGGACGCCAATCCCGAATCCAGGTAAATTCTAGTACCTCGTCGTGGCTTAGTGCTTTAAAGCGGACGCCAAAGTGTGCTGAATTCGGACTCTTTTGGAATCTCGTGCTCCAAGTCATAACGGACGCCAATCCCGAATCCAAGTAAATTCTAGTACCTCGTCGTGGATGAGTGCCTTTAAGCGGTCGCCAATCCTGAATCTAAGAAAATTCTAGTACCTCGTCGTGGCTGAGTGCTTTTAAGAGGACGTCAATCCCGAATCCTAGTAAATTCTAGTACCTCGTCGTGGCTGAGTGCTTTTAAGCGGACGCCAATCCTGAATCCAAGTAAATTCTAGTACCTCGTCGTGGTTGAGTGCTTTTAAGCGGACGCCAATCCTGAATCCAAATAAATTCTAGTACCTCGTCGTGGCTTAGTGCTTTTAAGCGGACGCCAATCCTGAATCCAAGTAAATTTTAGTACCTCGTCGTGGCTGAATGCCTTTAAGTGGACGCCAATCCCGAATCCAAGTAAATTCTAGTTTCTCATCGTGACTGAGTCCTTTTAAGCGGACGCCAATCCCGAATCCAAGAAAATTTTAGTACCTCGTCGTGGCTGAGTGCTTTTAATCGGACGCTAATCCTGAATCCAAGTAAATTCTAGTACCTCGTCGTGCCTGAGTGCTTTTAAGCAGACGCTAATCCCGAATCCAAGTAAATTGTAGTACCTCGTCGTGGCCGAGTGCTTTTAAGTGGACGCCAATCTTGAATCTAAGTAAATTCTAGTACCTCGTCGTGGCTGAGTGCTTTGAAGCGGACGCCAATCCCAAATCCAAGTAAATTCTAGTACCTCGTCGTAGCTGAGTGCTTTTAAGCAGACACAAATCCTGAATCCAAGTAAATTCTAATACCTCGTCGTGGCTGAGTGCTTTTAAACGGACGCCAATCCCGAATCAAAGTAAATTCTAGTTTCTGATCGTGACTGAGTCCTTTTAAGCGGACGCCAATCCCGAATCCAAGAAAATTTTAGTACCTCGTCGTGGCTGAGTGCTTTTAATCGGACGCTAATCCTGAATCCAAGTAAATTCTAGTACCTCGTCTTGCCTGAGTGCTTTTAAGCAGACGCCAATCCCGAATCCAAGTAAATTGTAGTACCTCGTCGTGGCCGAGTGCTTTTAAAGAGACGCTAATTCCGAATGCTAGTAAATTCTAGTACCTCGTCGTGCCTGAGTGCTTTTAAGCGGTCGCCAATCCCGAATCCAAGAAAATTTTAGTACCTCGTTGTGGCTGAGTGCTTTTAAATGGACGCCAATACCGAATCCAAGTAAATTCTAGTTTTTCATCGTGGCTGAGTGCTTTTAAGCGGGCGTCAATCCCGAATCCAAGTAAATTCTAGTACCTCGTCGTGGCCGAGTGCTTTTAAGCGGACGCCAATCCTGAATCTAAGTAAATTCTAGTACCTCGTCGTGGCTGAGTGCTTTGAAGCGGACGTCAATCCTGAATCCAAGTCAATTCTAATACCTCGTCGTGGCTGAGTGCTTTTAAACGGACGCCAATCCCGAATCCAGGTAAATTCTAGTACCTCGTCGTGGCTTAGTGCTTTAAAGCGGACGCCAAAGTGTGCTGAATTCGGACTCTTTTGGAATCTCGTGCTCCAAGTCATAACGGACGCCAATCCCGAATCCAAGTAAATTCTAGTACCTCGTCGTGGATGAGTGCCTTTAAGCGGTCGCCAATCCTGAATCTAAGAAAATTCTAGTACCTCGTCGTGGCTGAGTGCTTTTAAGAGGACGTCAATCCCGAATCCTAGTAAATTCTAGTACCTCGTCGTGGCTGAGTGCTTTTAAGCGGACGCCAATCCTGAATCCAAGTAAATTCTAGTACCTCGTCGTGGTTGAGTGCTTTTAAGCGGACGCCAATCCTGAATCCAAATAAATTCTAGTACCTCGTCGTGGCTTAGTGCTTTTAAGCGGACGCCAATCCTGAATCCAAGTAAATTTTAGTACCTCGTCGTGGCTGAATGCCTTTAAGTGGACGCCAATCCCGAATCCAAGTAAATTCTAGTTTCTCATCGTGACTGAGTCCTTTTAAGCGGACGCCAATCCCGAATCCAAGAAAATTTTAGTACCTCGTCGTGGCTGAGTGCTTTTAATCGGACGCTAATCCTGAATCCAAGTAAATTCTAGTACCTCGTCGTGCCTGAGTGCTTTTAAGCAGACGCTAATCCCGAATCCAAGTAAATTGTAGTACCTCGTCGTGGCCGAGTGCTTTTAAGTGGACGCCAATCTTGAATCTAAGTAAATTCTAGTACCTCGTCGTGGCTGAGTGCTTTGAAGCGGACGCCAATCCCAAATCCAAGTAAATTCTAGTACCTCGTCGTAGCTGAGTGCTTTTAAGCAGACACAAATCCTGAATCCAAGTAAATTCTAATACCTCGTCGTGGCTGAGTGCTTTTAAACGGACGCTAATTCCGAATGCTAGTAAATTCTAGTACCTCGTCGTGCCTGAGTCCTTTTAAGCGGACGCCAATCCCGAATCCAAGAAAATTTTAGTACCTCGTCGTGGCTGAGTGCTTTTAATCGGACGCTAATCCTGAATCCAAGTAAATTCTAGTACCTCGTCTTGCCTGAGTGCTTTTAAGCAGACGCCAATCCCGAATCCAAGTAAATTCTTTTACCTCGTCGTGGCTGAGTGCTTTTAAAGAGACGCTAATTCCGAATGCTAGTAAATTCTAGTACCTCGTCGTGCCTGAGTGCTTTTAAGCGGTCGCCAATCCCGAATCCAAGAAAATTTTAGTACCTCGTTGTGGCTGAGTGCTTTTAAATGGACGCCAATACCGAATCCAAGTAAATTCTAGTTTTTCATCGTGGCTGAGTGCTTTTAAGCGGGCGTCAATCCCGAATCCAAGTAAATTCTAGTACCTCGTCGTGGCCGAGTGCTTTTAAGCGGACGCCAATCCTGAATCTAAGTAAATTCTTGTACCTCGTCGTGGCTGAGTGCTTTGAAGCGGACGTCAATCCTGAATCCAAGTCAATTCTAGTACCTCGTCGTGGCTGAGTGCTTTTAAACGGACGCCAATCCCGAATCCAGGTAAATTCTAGTACCTCGTCGTGGCTTAGTGCTTTTAAGCGGACGCTAATCCTGAATCCAAGTAAATTCTAGTACCTCGTCGTGTCTGAGTCCTTTTAAGCAGACGCCAATCCCGAATCCAAGTAAATTGTAGTACCTCGGCGTAGCCGAGTGCTTTTAAGCTGACGCCAATCCTGAATCTATTTAATTCTAGTACCTCGTCGTGGCTGAGTGCTTTTAAGCGGGCGCCAATCCCGAATCCAAGTAAATTCTTTTACCTCGTCGTGGCTGAGTGCTTTTAAAGGGACGCTAATTCCGAATGCTAGAAAATTCTAGTACCTCGTCGTGCCTGAGTGCTTTTAAGCGGTCGCCAATCCCGAATCCAAGAAAATTTTAGTACCTCGTTGTGGCTGAGTGCTTTTAAATGGACGCCAATACCGAATCCAAGTAAATTCTAGTTTCTCATCGTGGCTGAGTGCTTTTAAGCGGGCGCCAATCCCGAATCCAAGTAAATTCTAGTACCTCGTCGTGGCCGAGTGCTTTTAAGCGGACGCCAATCCTGAATCTAAGTAAATTCTAGTACCTCGTCGTGGCTGAGTGGTTTGAAGCGGACGTCAATCCTGAATCCAAGTCAATTCTAGTATTTCGTCGTGTCTGAGTGCTTTTAAGCAGACGCCAATCCCGAATCCAAGTAAATTGTAGTACCTCGGCGTGGCCGAGTGCTTTTAAACGGACGCCAATCCAGAATCTAAGTAAATTCTAGTACCTCGTCGTGGCTGAGTGCTTTTAAGCGGGCGCCAATCCCGAATCCAAGTAAATTTTTTTACTTCGTCGTGGCTGAGTGCTTTTAAAGGGACGCTAATTCCCAATCCTAGTAAATTCTAGTACCTCGTCGTGCCTGAGTGCTTTTAAGCGGTCGCCAATCCCGAATCCAAGAAATTTTTAGTACCTCGTCGTAGCTGAGTGCTTTTAAGCGGACGCCAATCCTGAATCTATTTAATTCTAGTACCTCGTCGTGGCTGAGTGCTTTTAAGCGGGCGCCAATCCCGAATCCAAGTAAATTCTTTTACCTCGTCGTGGCTGAGTGCTTTTAAAGGGACGCTAATTCCGTATGCTAGAAAATTCTAGTACCTCGTCGTGCCTGAGTGCTTTTAAGCGGTCGCCAATCCCGAATCCAAGAAAATTTTAGTACCTCGTTGTGGCTGAGTGCTTTTAAATGGACGCCAATACCGAATCCAAGTAAATTCTAGTTTCTCATCGTGGCTAAGTGCTTTTAAGCGGGCGCCAATCCCGAATCCAAGTAAATTCTAGTACCTCGTCGTGGCTGAGTGCTTTTAAGCGGACGCCAATCCTGAATCTAAGTAAATTCTAGTACCTCGTCGTGGCTGAGTGGTTTGAAGCGGACGTCAATCCTGAATCCAAGTCAATTCTAGTATCTCGTCGTGTCTGAGTGCTTTTAAGCAGACGCCAATCCCGAATCCAAGTAAATTGTAGTACCTCGGCGTGGCCGAGTGCTTTTAAGCGGACGCCAATTCTGAATCTAAGTAAATTGTAGTACCTCGTCGTGGCTGAGTGCTTTTAAGCGGGCGCCAATCCCGAATCCAAGTAAATTCTTTTACTTCGTCGTGGCTGAGTGCTTTTAAAGGGACGCTAATTCCCAATCCTAGTAAATTCTAGTACCTCGTCGTGCCTGAGTGCTTTTAAGCGGTCGCCAATCCCGAATCCAAGAAAATTTTAGTACCTCGTCGTGGCTGAGTGCTTTTAAATGGACGCCAATACCGAATCCAAGTAAATTCTAGTTTCTCATCGTGGCTGAGTGCTTTTAAGCGGGCGCCAATCCCGAATCCAAGTAAATTCTAGTACCTCGTCGTGGCCGAGTGCTTTTAAGCGGATGCCAATCCTGAATCTCAGTAAATTCTAGTACCTCGTCGTGGCTGAGTGCTTTGAAGCGGACGTCAATCCTGAATCCAAGTCAATTCTAGTACCTCGTCGTGGCTGAGTGCTTTTAAACGGACGCCAATCCCGAATCCAGGTAAATTCTAGTACCTCGTCGTGGCTTAGTGCTTTTAAGCGGACGCCAAAGTGTGCTGAATTCGGACTCTTTTGGAATCTCGTGCTCCAAGTCATAAATCGTCCAACCTTTAGTACCTCGTCGTGGCTGAGTGCTTTTAAACGGACGCCAATCCCAAATCTAGGTAAATTCTAGTACCTCGTCGTGGCTTAGTGCTTTAAAGCGGACGCCAATTCTGAATCCAAGTAAATTCTAGTACCTCGTCGTGGCTGAGTGCTTTTAAGCGGACGCCAATCCCGAATCCAAGTAAATTCTAGTACCTCGTCGTGGCTTAGTGCTTTTAAGCGGACGCCAATCCTGAATCCAAGTAAATTTTAGTACCTCGTCGTGGGTGAGTGCTTTTAAGCGGACGCCAATCCCGAATCCAAGTAAATTCTAGTACCTCGTCGTGGCTGAGTGCTTTTAAGCGGACGCCAATCCCGAATCCAAACAAATTCTAGTACCTCGTCGTGGCTGAGTGCTTTTAAGCGGACTCCAATCCCGAATCCAAGTAAATTCTAGTACCTCGTCGTGGCTGAGTGCTTTTAAGCGGACGCCAATCCCGAATCCAAGTAAATTGTAGTACCTCGTCGTGGCCGAGTGCTTTTAAGCGGACGCCAATCTTGAATCTAAGTAAATTCTAGTACCTCGTCGTGGCTGAGTGCTTTGAAGCGGACGCCAATCCCAAATCCAAGTAAATTCTAGTACCTCGTCGTAGCTGAGTGCTTTTAAGCAGACACAAATCCTGAATCCAAGTAAATTCTAATACCTCATCGTGGCTGAGTGCTTTTAAACGGACGCCAATCCCGAATCCAAGTAAATTCTAGTTTCTCATCGTGAGTGAGTCCTTTTAAGGGGACGCCAATCCCGAATCCAAGAAAATTTAAGTACCTCGTCGTGGCTGAGTGCTTTTAATCGGACGCTAATCCTGAATCCAAGTCAATTCTAGTACCTCGTCGTGTCTGAGTGCTTTTAAGCAGACGCCAATCCCGAATCCAAGTAAATTGTAGTACCTCAGCGTGGCCGAGTGCTTTTAAGCGGACGCCAATCCTGAATCTATTTAATTCTAGTACCTCGTCGTGGCTGAGTGCTTTTAAGCGGGCGCCAATCCCGAATCCAAGTAAATTCTTTTACCTCGTCGTGGCTGAGTGCTTTTAAAGAGACGCTAATTCCGAATGCTAGTAAATTCTAGTACCTCGTCGTGCCTGAGTGCTTTTAAGCGGTCGCCAATCCCGAATCCAAGAAAATTTTAGTACCTCGTTGTGGCTGAGTGCTTTTAAATGGACGCCAATACCGAATCCAAGTAAATTCTAGTTTTTCATCGTGGCTGAGTGCTTTTAAGCGGGCGTCAATCCCGAATCCAAGTAAATTCTAGTACCTCGTCGTGGCCGAGTGCTTTTAAGCGGACGCCAATCCTGAATCTAAGTAAATTCTTGTACCTCGTCGTGGCTGAGTGCTTTGAAGCGGACGTCAATCCTGAATCCAAGTCAATTCTAGTACCTCGTCGTGGCTGAGTGCTTTTAAACGGACGCCAATCCCGAATCCAGGTAAATTCTAGTACCTCGTCGTGGCTTAGTGCTTTTAAGCGGACGCTAATCCTGAATCCAAGTAAATTCTAGTACCTCGTCGTGTCTGAGTCCTTTTAAGCAGACGCCAATCCCGAATCCAAGTAAATTGTAGTACCTCGGCGTAGCCGAGTGCTTTTAAGCGGACGCCAATCCTGAATCTATTTAATTCTAGTACCTCGTCGTGGCTGAGTGCTTTTAAGCGGGCGCCAATCCCGAATCCAAGTAAATTCTTTTACCTCGTCGTGGCTGAGTGCTTTTAAAGGGACGCTAATTCCGAATGCTAGAAAATTCTAGTACCTCGTCGTGCCTGAGTGCTTTTAAGCGGTCGCCAATCCCGAATCCAAGAAAATTTTAGTACCTCGTTGTGGCTGAGTGCTTTTAAATGGACGCCAATACCGAATCCAAGTAAATTCTAGTTTCTCATCGTGGCTGAGTGCTTTTAAGCGGGCGCCAATCCCGAATCCAAGTAAATTCTAGTACCTCGTCGTGGCCGAGTGCTTTTAAGCGGACGCCAATCCTGAATCTAAGTAAATTCTAGTACCTCGTCGTGGCTGAGTGGTTTGAAGCGGACGTCAATCCTGAATCCAAGTCAATTCTAGTATCTCGTCGTGTCTGAGTGCTTTTAAGCAGACGCCAATCCCGAATCCAAGTAAATTGTAGTACCTCGGCGTGGCCGAGTGCTTTTAAGCGGACGCCAATCCAGAATCTAAGTAAATTCTAGTACCTCGTCGTGGCTGAGTGCTTTTAAGCGGGCGCCAATCCCGAATCCAAGTAAATTTTTTTACTTCGTCGTGGCTGAGTGCTTTTAAAGGGACGCTAGTTCCCAATCCTAGTAAATTCTAGTACCTCGTCGTGCCTGAGTGCTTTTAAGCGGTCGCCAATCCCGAATCCAAGAAATTTTTAGTACCTCGTCGTAGCTGAGTGCTTTTAAATGGACGCCAATACCGAATCCAAGTAAATTCTAGTTTCTCATCGTGGCTGAGTGCTTTTAAGCGGGCGCCAATCCCGAATCCAAGTAAATTCTAGTACCTCGTCGTGGTCGAGTGCTTTTAAGCGGACGCCAATCCTGAATCTAAGTAAATTCTAGTACCTCGTCGTGGCTGAGTGCTTTGAAGCGGACGTCAATCCTGAATCCAAGTCAATTCTAATACCTCGTCGTGGCTGAGTGCTTTTAAACGGACGCCAATCCCGAATCCAGGTAAATTCTAGTACCTCGTCGTGGCTTAGTGCTTTAAAGCGGACGCCAAAGTGTGCTGAATTCGGACTCTTTTGGAATCTCGTGCTCCAAGTCATAACGGACGCCAATCCCGAATCCAAGTAAATTCTAGTACCTCGTCGTGGATGAGTGCCTTTAAGCGGTCGCCAATCCTGAATCTAAGAAAATTCTAGTACCTCGTCGTGGCTGAGTGCTTTTAAGAGGACGTCAATCCCGAATCCTAGTAAATTCTAGTACCTCGTCGTGGCTGAGTGCTTTTAAGCGGACGCCAATCCTGAATCCAAGTAAATTCTAGTACCTCGTCGTGGTTGAGTGCTTTTAAGCGGACGCCAATCCTGAATCCAAATAAATTCTAGTACCTCGTCGTGGCTTAGTGCTTTTAAGCGGACGCCAATCCTGAATCCAAGTAAATTTTAGTACCTCGTCGTGGCTGAATGCCTTTAAGTGGACGCCAATCCCGAATCCAAGTAAATTCTAGTTTCTCATCGTGACTGAGTCCTTTTAAGCGGACGCCAATCCCGAATCCAAGAAAATTTTAGTACCTCGTCGTGGCTGAGTGCTTTTAATCGGACGCTAATCCTGAATCCAAGTAAATTCTAGTACCTCGTCGTGCCTGAGTGCTTTTAAGCAGACGCTAATCCCGAATCCAAGTAAATTGTAGTACCTCGTCGTGGCCGAGTGCTTTTAAGTGGACGCCAATCTTGAATCTAAGTAAATTCTAGTACCTCGTCGTGGCTGAGTGCTTTGAAGCGGACGCCAATCCCAAATCCAAGTAAATTCTAGTACCTCGTCGTAGCTGAGTGCTTTTAAGCAGACACAAATCCTGAATCCAAGTAAATTCTAATACCTCGTCGTGGCTGAGTGCTTTTAAACGGACGCCAATCCCGAATCAAAGTAAATTCTAGTTTCTGATCGTGACTGAGTCCTTTTAAGCGGACGCCAATCCCGAATCCAAGAAAATTTTAGTACCTCGTCGTGGCTGAGTGCTTTTAATCGGACGCTAATCCTGAATCCAAGTAAATTCTAGTACCTCGTCTTGCCTGAGTGCTTTTAAGCAGACGCCAATCCCGAATCCAAGTAAATTGTAGTACCTCGTCGTGGCCGAGTGCTTTTAAGCGGACGCCAATCTTGAATCTAAGTAAATTCTAGTACCTCGTCGTGGCTGAGTGCTTTGAAGCGGACGCCAATCCCAAATCCAAGTAAGTTCTTTTACCTCGTCGTGGCTGAGTGCTTTTAAAGGGACGCTAATTCCGAATCCTAGTAAATTCTAGTACCTCGTCGTACCTGAGTCCTTTTAAGCGGACGCCAATCCCGAATCCAAGAAAATTTTAGTTTCTCATCGTGACTGAGTCCTTTTAAGGGGACGCCAATCCCGAATCCAAGAAAATTTTAGTACCTCGTCGTGGCTTAGTGCTTTTAATCGGACGCTAATCCTGAATCCAAGTAAATTCTAGTACCTCGTCGTGTCTGAGTGCTTTTAAGCAGACGCCAATCCCGAATTCAAGTAAATTGTAGTACCTCGGCGTGGCCGAGTGCTTTTAAGCGGACGCCAATCCTGAATCTATTTAATTCTAGTACCTCGTCGTGGCTGAGTGCTTTTAAGCGGGCGCCAATCCCGAATCCAAGTAAATTCTTTTACCTCGTCGTGGCTGAGTGCTTTTAAAGGGACGCTAATTCCGAATGCTAGTAAATTCTAGTACCTCGTCGTGCCTGAGTGCTTTTAAGCGGACGCCTGAATCCAAGTGAATTCTAGTACCTCGTCGTGGCTGAGTGCTTTTAAGCGGACGCCAATCCTGAATCCAAATAAATTCTAGTACCTCGTCGTGGCTTAGTGCTTTTAAGCGGACGCCAATCCTGAATCCAAGTAAATTTTAGTACCTCGTCGTGGCTGAATGCTTTTAAGCGGACGCCAATCCCGAATCCTAGTAAATTCTAGTTTCTCATCGTGACTGAGTCCTTTTAAGCGGACGCCAATCCCGAATCCAAGAAAATTTTAGTACCTCGTCGTGGCTGAATGCTTTTAATCGGACGCTAATCCTGAATCCAAGTAAATTCTAGTACCTCGTCGTGCCTGAGTGCTTTTAAGCAGACGCTAATCCCGAATCCAAGTAAATTGTAGTACCTCGTCGTGGCCGAGTGCTTTTAAGTGGACGCCAATCTTGAATCTAAGTAAATTCTAGTACCTCGTCGTGGCTGAGTGCTTTGAAGCGGACGCCAATCCCAAATCCAAGTAAATTCTGGTACGTCGTCGTAGCTGAGTGCTTTTAAGCAGACACAAATCCTGAATCCAAGTAAATTCTAATACCTCGTCGTGGCTGAGTGCTTTTAAACGGACGCCAATCCCGAATCCAAGTAAATTTTAGTTTCTGATCGTGACTGAGTCCTTTTAAGTGGACGCCAATCCCGAATCCAAGAAAATTTTAGTACCTCGTCGTGGCTGAGTGCTTTTAATCGGACGCTAATCCTGAATCCAAGTAAATTCTAGTACCTCGTCGTGCCTGAGTGCTTTTAAGCAGACGCCAATCCCGAATTCAAGTAAATTGTAGTACCTCGTCGTGGCCGAGTGCTTTTAAGCGGACGCCAATCTTGAATCTAGGTAAATTCTAGTACCTCGTCGTGGCTGAGTGCTTTGAAGCGGACGCCAATCCCAAATCCAAGTAAATTGTAGTACCTCGGCGTGGCCGAGTGCTTTTAAGCGGACGCCAATCCTGAATCTATTTAATTCTAGTACCTCGTCGTGGCTGAGTGCTTTTAAGCGGGCGCCAATCCCGAATCCAAGTAAATTCTTTTACCTCGTCGTGGCTGAGTGCTTTTAAAGGGACGCTAATTCCGAATGCTGGTAAATTCTAGTACCTCGTCGTGCCTGAGTGCTTTTAAGCGGTCGCCAATCCCGAATCAAAGAAAATTTTAGTACCTCGTTGTGGCTGAGTGCTTTTAAATGGACGCCAATACCGAATCCAAGTAAATTCTAGTTTCTCATCGTGGCTGAGTGCTTTTAAGCGGGCGCCAATCCCGAATCCAAGTAAATTCTAGTACCTCGTCGTGGCCGAGTGCTTTTAAGCGGACGCCAATCCTGAATCTAAGTAAATTCTAGTACCTCGTCGTGGCTGAGTGCTTTGAAGCGGACGTCAATCCTGAATCCAAGTAAATTCTAGTACCTCGTCGTGGCTGAGTGCTTTTAAACGGACGCCTATCCCGAATCCAGGTATATTCTAGTACCTCGTTGTGGCTTAGTGCTTTAAAGCGGACGCCAATTCTGAATCCAAGTAAATTCTAGTACCTCGTCGTGGCTGAGTCCTTTTAAGCGGACGCCAATCCCGAATCCAAGAAAATTTTAAGCGGACGCCAATCCCGAATCCAAGTAAATTCTAGTACCTCGTCGTGGCTTAGTGCTTTTAAGCGGACGCCAATCCTGAATCCAAGTAAATTTTAGTACCTCGTCGTGGCTGAGTGCTTTTAAGCGGACGCCAATCCCGAATCCAAGTAAATTTTAGTACCTCGTCGTGGCTGAGTGCTTTTAAGCGGACGCCAATCCCGAATCCAAACAAATTCTAGTACCTCGTCGTGGCTGAGTGCTTTTAAGCGGACTCCAATCCCGAATCCAAGTAAATTCTAGTACCTCGTCGTGGCTGAGTGCTTTTAAGCGGACGCCAATCCCGAATCTAAGTAAATTCTAGTACCTCGTCGTGGCTGAGAGCTTTTAAGCGGACGCCAATCCTGAATCCAAGTAAATTCTAGTACCTCGTCGTGGCTGAGTGCTTTTAAGCGGACGCCAATCCCGAATCTAAGTAAATTCTAGTACCTCGTCGTGGCTGAGGGCTTTTACTTCGTCGTTAGCATTGCAAGCATTGACGTTATAAGTGGGTGGGAAAACATGCGCAGGGAGACTATTCCACAACTTAACTGCGCGACCGAAAAACGAATTCTCGCGGTAGTGGGTAGTGCGTTGGAACGGGATCGAGACGTAAAAGGGGTGCACGCTCTGGAAAGCCGAGTAGATCTGTTGAATACCTGAATCGAAAGAATCAGGCTGACTACTTCAGAGGAACAATTACCATTAAAGTGTAACGTTGCTTTGGCCAGGGTCTGACTCAGCGAGTTTGACCAGAGTTCCGTCCACAGAAAATTTGTATTTTGGTGGAACAAAATAAATTCACTTTATTTTCTTAATCTCAGTCTTAGTCTAAATATGGTTGTATTGCTAGTGTCTTCGTTGGTGTGTACTGGTGGCTGCGCCGGTGTACGCTGGTGATATCGTCGATGCGCGCCTGGTGTATACTTTGGTGTGCGCTGATTCGGTGTGCGCTGCTGTGCGCCGCTGTGAATTTACTTCGGTGTGCACTGCTGTGCGTCGCTGTGAATGTGCTTCGATGTGCGCTGTTGTGCGCCGTTGTGACTGTGCTTCGGTGTGCGCTGCTGTGCGCCGCTGTGAATGTGCTTCGATGTGCGCCGCTGTGGAAGGTGCTTCGATGTGCGCTGCTGTGCGCCGCTGTGAAGGTGCCTCGGTGTGCGCTGCTGTGCGCCGTTGTGACTGTGCTTTGGTGTGCGCTGCTGTGCGCCGTTGTGAAGATGCTTCGATGTCGCGCCGATGAACGCGCCTGTGTCGCGCCGGTGAATGCGCCTGTGTCGCGCCGATGAATGCGCCTGTGTCGCGCCGGTGAATGCGCCTGTGTCGCGCCGGTGAATGCGCCTGTGTTGCGCCGGTGAATGCGCCTTTGTCGCGCCGATGAATGCGCCTGTGTCGCGCCGGTGAATGCACCTGTGTCGCGCCGATGAATGCGCCTGTGTCGCGCCGGTGAATGCGCCTGTGTCGCGCCGGTGAATGCGCTTGTGTCGCGCTGGCGAATGCGCCTGTGTCGTGCCGGTGAATGCGCCGATGAATGCGCTAGTGAATACGCTAGTGAATGCGCCTGTGTCGCGCCGATGAACGCGCCTGTGTCGCGCCGGTGAATGCGCCTGTGTCGCGCCGATGAATGCGCCTGTGTCGCGCCGGTGAATGCGCCTGTTTCGCGCCGATGAATGCGCCTGTGTCGCGCCGGTGAATGCACCTGTGTCACGCCGATGAATGCGCCTGTGTCGCGCCGATGAATGGGCCTGTGTCGCGCCGATGAATGCGCCTGTGTCGCGCCGGTGGGTGCGTCGATGAATGCGCCGGTGGATGCGCCGATGAATGCGTTGGTGTGTTGCGTGTAGCAGCGTGGGGTAAGGGAAAATAGGAAGATCCTGTAGGGAGGCGTAACACATCCGTGTACCTACAGGGTAGAGGGGGGAAAGGATGCTGTAGGCAGGCGTAACACATCCGTGCACCTACAGCGGTGAAGGGGAAGGAGGGGGAATACTGTAGGCAGGCGTAATACATCCGTGCACCTACAGCGGAGAGGGGAGGAAGGATGCTGCTTTGCAACTTACCAAAATTTTGCTGAAGCCGGGATTCCACGATGTTGCTCAGGCCACTGCCTGCGAAGAACTCACTTGCTGCTTGTGTGCCTGCTTTTATACCTATTTTGTGCTTTACATTGTTGTTGTGTTTTGTTCTGCCTTACATTGTTATTGGGTTTGTTCTAATCAGCTGTTGTTTCGGGGTTGCCAGGTGCTCGGTTTCTGTGCTGGAGTTGCCCGTACTTCTAAGTTCCCTTTCCCTATTTTTTCTTCCAAAATTCATTTAATTCATGTACTTAATTTTAACTTATTCTATAACTTATCCTAAGCTTCCCTCCATGGGAGTATTAAATTTATTTTCATTATTCTATTATTATTATTATATTTTATTATAGTATTATAAGGCAGGTTTTGTCTGGGCTGGGATAGTCTCAGCCAAATCCAGGGTTCTTTAGTAAAAGACCGCAAACTATTACCTTATAATTTATTTCTTTATTCCAATACTTTTACACGATGTTCCAGTTGTTAAGTTTTTAAGGCAGACTCCGTAGCTGGTGTGGCTTGACAACGCGTCCAGTACGATGGCGCCGCTGTGGCGTTGGATGAGACGGCGTTGGGGTCACGCCGATGTGGCGTGGGTTGCGGTGTCGTCGGATTCTCGACGCTGTGGCGTTGATTACGGTGTCGTTGGATTCTCGACACTGTGGCGTTGATTACGGTGTCGTTGGATTCACGACGCGGTGTCGTTGGATTCACGACGCTGCGAAGGAGGTTCTTTGGACAGGATCGGCGGTGGCCGAATACGTTCGACAGGCTCGGCGGCGGTCGAAATAGCTGGCGTTGACGGCTAGATGCGTCAAACACGTTGGCTTCGACAGGCTCGGTGGCGGTCGAAGTGCTGGCGTCGACTGGCTCGGTGGCGGTCGAAATAGCTGGCGTTGACGGCTCGATGCGTCAAACACGTTGGCTTCGACAGGCTCGGTGGCGGTCGAAGTGCTGGCGTCGACTGGCTCGGTGGCGGCCGAAAAAACTGGCGTTGACGGCTCGATGCGTCAAACACGTTGGCTTCGACAGGCTCGGTGGCGGTCGAAGTGCTGGCGTCGACTGGCTCGGTGGCGGTCGAAGTGCTGGCGTCGACTGGCTCGGTGGCGGTCGAAATAGCTGGCGTTGACGGCTCGATGCGTCAAACACGTTGGCTTCGACAGGCTCGGTGGCGGTCGAAATAGCTGGCGTTGACGGCTCGATGCGTCAAACACGTTGACTTCGACAGGCTCGGTGGCGGTCGAAGTGCTGGCGTCGACTGGCTCGGTGGCGGTCGAACGCGTTGGCTTCGCTGGTTTCGTGCTGGCTTGGCAGGTGTTGAATTCGCAGGTTTCGTTGCGTCGTATGCTTGCTTGGCAGTTGTTGGATTCGCTGGTTTCGTTGCGTCGTATGCTGACTCGGCAGTTGCGAGATTTGGTCGTCGACTTCGCTAAATTCGATGGGTCGTGGGCGTGCTCGGCTTCTGACGTCGTTGGTTTCGATAGACTCGGCGACTTGCTGACTTCGCTGACTGCGTTCCGAAATTGCTGGCGACACCTCCCGAAGGATATGAGGCCCTGCGAAACTGCTGGCGACACCTCCCGAAGGATATGATGCCCTGCGAAACTGCTGGCGACACCTCCCGAAGGATATGAGGCCCTGCGAAACTGCTCGCGACACCTCCCGAAGGATATGAGGCCCTGCGAAACTGCTGGCGACACCTCCCGAAGGATATGAGGCCCTGGGAAACTGCTGGCGACACCTCCCGAAGGATATGAGGCCCTGCGAAACTGCTGGCGACACCTCCCGAAGGATATGAGGCCCTGCGAAACTGCTGGCGACACCTCCCGAAGGATTTGAGGCCCTGCGAAACTGCTGGCGACACCTCCCGAAGGATATGAGGCCCTGCGAAACTGCTGGCGACACCTCCCGAAGGATATGAGGCCCTGCGAAACTGCTGGCGACACCTCCCGAAGGACAACACCTCTCTGGGAAGCTTGGCTTTGAGATCCGGGTGACTATTCAGTAGGAGGTTAACTCGACCACTGATGTGTACACTCCAGAGTCTGCCGGCTGACTGCCCACTTCAGTCAAATCGACGCGGCCTTTTATAGCCGGTCAGCGGCATGAGTGCTTGCAATTTGTTATTGCGAAACTACCGGAACAAATACTGGCAAAGTGTTGTAGGTAAAGATCCCATTTATGCCTGTGCAAGTTGTTTTTGCACGCATTTTCTGTTTAGCCGTCGTATTTGTCTTGTTTTTGTGCAGTCCGGTGTCATTCTGTAGGCGTTGTTGTTGTCTTTGAAAATACGCACTTGGGATGAGGGATTTGTTGTTGTCAGTTAGAGGTTTTGTCTGATTTGAGGCAGAGGCGCCTGCTATGCGAGGCTAATGTCGTGGGTGTCATGCGCCCCTCCCCTTTATGATAATTATGAATCATACTTAAACTTATAAGAGTACTTTTTTTAGTAATTTGTAAAGGCGCGTTTTGGGTCTTTACAGTATTTATTATTTAGCGGTTTGTGGCGTGGTGCTGGTACCGCGTCACATTCCCCCCTTATTTTGTGTGACGAAAAAAAACTTGAGTTTCCTTGAATGAACTTGAATGTAGGCTTGATACAGTAGTCCGTCTACCGTGGGCCTTAACCTGGTCGCGCAGCTCCTATTACTGTCCTCGCTGCTGCTATCCTCGCTGCTGCTGTCGTCGCTTTTGTTTTTATCGCGGTTGTTGTTGTCGTCGCTTTTATTGTTTTCGCTATCCAGGTTCACTTGAGACACGTCCTTTCGGATTGAAGTGTGATCGCTGAATTATGGTATGTCGTTGTCTTGTATGTCGCCATTGTGGTATTTCTTGAGCTCGCTGAGGTGGGCTTTGCGCGGTTTAGTCTCTCCTTCCCTTTCTACTATTGCGATCACGGGTGAGAGGAAGCCGGTAACCTGGTAGGGTCCTTCGTATTTCGGTGCCAACTTTGCCGCATAACCTTCTGCTGCTTTCGAGAAGGGGTGCTGCCTGATCAATACTTGCTGTCCAATCATGGGTTTCCATGAGCGTCGTCGTAGATTATAACGGTTGGCCTGTGTTCTTGAGATTCCGGTGAATTATTTGGAAAATTTCATTCAGGTTTCCTGCCTTATCCTCCGGGCTCTGGTTCGTACCTCCGCTGCCCAGGGTGACTTCGTCGTATAATGCCGCGGGCAGCCTGGGTTCGCGGCCCTGTACCAAGTAGGCTGGGCTGTACGCGGTTGTTTCCGATACGCCCGTGTTGATGGCCAGGGTGACTTCCGGTAACTTCTCATCCCATTTCCGGTGGTCATTCTCGGCTAGCTGAGCGACCAAGGTTTTGATTGTGCGGTTAGCTCTTTCGGCCGCGTTTTCTTGTGGGGTATATGGGGCGGTGAATTGCTGCCGTACTCCCAGTTGTTGGAGATACTTTTGAAATGAACGGCTGGTGAATTGGGTGCCATTATCGGATATGAGCACTTTGGGGACCCCGAACCGTGCCAATATCCGTTCCCTGAAGGCTTTCCTGGCGTTTTCGGCGGTCGCAGCTCGTACTGGCGCGATTTCTGTCCATCTGGAGAACTTGTCCATAAACACGACCATGGCCGTGTTCCCGTGGAATGACCTCGGTAACGGTCCCACGAAGTCCACACAGACGGTGGTCCACGGCACCTCTGCGATCTGTGTGAGCATTTTCCCAGCCGGTTTCTGCTGTTCTGGCTTATACTTCTGACAGGACATACAGTTGCGAACGTAGCTACTGGCGTCTCGAAACATTCCTGGCCAGTAGTAGCGTTGTGCTAGGCGCTGAATGGTTTTAAATACGCCAAAGTGTCCCGCCGTCGGTGAATCGTGGTTCTCGGATAATACTCGCCATCTTTGGGGTGTTGGTACGCACAATTTCCATGAATCCCCTTCTTCGCGTCCGACAAGCCTTGGGATATAGCGGTAGAGCTGATGACGTAGTCCGTGTGCTTTCCAAGTTCTTGTTGTATTTCCATCTTCTTCCGCTCAATCCATGCACAAGCTTGGTTTTCAAGAGTCGTTGCCGCTCTCTCACAAGTGTCAATCGGTTGGCGCGACAATGCGTCAGCGACCACGTTTTGCTGCCCTTTCCGATATTGTATATCGTACCGATATTCTTGGAGCTCCAGTGCCCAGCGGGTGAGTCGTCCTGATGGTCTCTCTATAGAGTTCAGCCACTTGAGGGCGAGGTGGTCCGTGATGATCGTGAATTCGTAGCCCTCCAGATATTGTCGCATCTTCCTAATGCCCCACACAATCGCCAGGCATTCCTTCTCGGTGCAGGAGTAGTTAGCCTCCGTGTTGCTAAGGCGGCGGCTAGCGTACGCGATTACCCTCTCTTCATCCTCTATTCGTTGCGAGAGTACAACGCCAAGCCCATGATTGCTGGCATCCGTCTGGAGCATGAAGCGCTGTGTAAAATCCGGCACGGCGAGTACTGGTGCCTGTGTCAACTTCTGTTTGAGGCATTCAAAGGCCTCTTGTTGTTCAGGGCCCCAAACCCATCGTTTACCTTTCCTTAGTAGTGATGTCAGTGGTTGGACGATGTTGGAGAAATCGGGGACAAATCGGCGATATCATGATGTTACTCCCAGGCATCGTCGTAATTCCTTTATAGTAGTTGGTGGCTGGAGTCCTTGAATTGCGATGATTTTATCGGGATCCGTTTGGATACCATCCGACGTGACCAAGTGGCCCCAATAGCGGATCTCCTTCTTGAAGAATTCGCATTTCTCTGGATTTATTCGTAGATTGGCTGCCCTCAGGCGTTTCAGGACCTCGCGCAGGTTGTCCATATGATGTTCGACGGACTCTCCGGTGACGATGATATCGTCCAAGTAGGCGAATGCGTTCGGTTCCAGATCTGGTCCGATGACTTTGTCGAGAGCACGTTGAAAAGTAGCTGGGGCAGAATGAAGCCCGAACGGCATGACTCTCCATTGATACAGCCCCCGTCCAGGAACGGTGAACGCTGTATACTGCTTGCTGGATTCCTCCAGCGGGATCTGCCAATATCCGTTCTTTAAATCCAACGTATGGGGGGTAGACGGTACGCGTCTGGCAAAGACTTGGCATTCAGCTGGCGATAATCGACACAGAGCCTCCATTTGTTATTTTTCTTCCTCACCAGCACAATTGGTGCACTGTAAGTGCTTTTAGAGGGCTCAATGTGACCGTCCCGCAGCAGTTCGTCGATCTGGCTATTTATTACCGCTTGCATGGCCGGGTTCCGAGGGAAGTATCGTTGCTTAATGGGTCGATCATCTTGCATGACTATTCGGTGAGAGGCGATGTTGGTGGTGCCCTTAATCGTTTCGAAGGCTTTGAGTTCGTGGTCCAGAAATTCGGAGATCTTTGTGTCGGTGTTGCCTTCGTCGTTACGAACCATCGGACATCGCGGCGATATGGCTTCTTCGGTCTCTGTTGGAAGTTCCATTGTACGCCCCCCGATGGTGATCTTTGTTTTGGACTTTTTGAGGAAGTCTAATCCCAGAATGAGGTCATCAATCGCATTTGCTAATGTGTACAACTGCGTTTTGTATTCCATGCCACTGAAGCGTATCGGGACCATGAGTGACTCAGTTATGGTCGTGGTCCTTCCGTCGGCCAGACTGATGGTGAGCGGTATTGACCGCCGTATATTTGGTGTCCAGATTGGCTCGGACAGGTTATCACTAATGAAATTCTTGGTAGCTCCGGTGTCTATGAATGCTTCTACCCAGACATCGTCGACATCCATCGTGATAGTAATGCGATCCCTTAGCCACTCTAAGGACGATCGGTCCTTTGTGTTGGCTGTGGCTGGCGTGACATGGTTGATGGTTAAGGCATCGGGCGTTGTGACGCTGGTTGGCTGGGTCCCGTCTCGCCTCGATTTCGACACGACCCCCTGCGTTTCCCGACCGACAACATTGTATGGTGCGCACCTTCCTGCGGCCGCACACCCAGCAAAATATGTACTCCGGGTTTCGGCATTCTCTCTTGTGTCCGCTCTGTCCACATCGATAACATGCACCCCGGGTGTCGATGAAGTCTTCCACTTGCCTGAAACGCTGTCGTGTGTCGCCGCCCTTCTGTGGGTTCAACACCTGTGTTCCTTCGTTATCTTGGAGGCATTCAAGCTCTAGGGCAATTGCCGTCAGTTCTTTCAGATCGACGAAGTCCTTGCGCCTTATGTGTCTTTGCAGCTCGGTGTGCTAATTGCGGTAAATTCGTTCCAGCTTCTGTTCTCTGGTGTATTCGGCGTGTCTCATCAGGTCTTGGATGGCTACTACATAGTCCTTGAAAGGTTCCTTCGGTTTCTGCCGACGTGCTTTGATGGCGTTGTCCAGCTGCTCGAAATACCGGCCCGGGAGGAAGAATGTCAGGAAGTCCCTCTTGAATGTTGCCCATTCCATCCACTGCTCATAGTTATTTCGATACCACATTAAGGCCATGTCCTACAGTAGCTCCGGCATAGTCCTCGGAAGTAGATTCGGGTTGATACCGTACGACCTGGCTGATTCCTCGACTCGTTCGATAAATCCTATGGGGTCGTCTCTGCTGTTGTATCGTGCCGACCACTTTCGTACTTTGTCCATCACTTGTTCGCTAGTCATACGAGGGCTAGTGGTCTTAGAAGATCTTGACGGTGCCTCTGATCTGTTTCTAGGTGGAGCAGGACTTGTGGTCGTGGTCTGTGTCGACGCCTTTATGTTGGCAGGGCCGGGAGCGCTGCCTGAGGGGTGCACTGTTAGTTCATCTGTCGTTGTTTTAATAGGGGTAGGGCTCGTGGCCCTTACTGGCGTCGGGGTCCTCCTTGTGTATGTTGCCTGCATCTCCTCTAGTCGCTTCGTATCTTCCGTCGAATGTGTGCCTGAGTTAATGAAGGCCACCAGGGTCTTCCTTAGTTCATCCACGGTACTGGATTCTGTGAGTCCGAATTTCGAGCAGACTGCCAGAAGCTGATCCTTGCTTAAGTGGTAAATCCAATTTGTTGCAACCATTTTGCTGAAGTGCCGTGATATAACTTGTAATTTTGACTAAGACTGGTTTGTATTTCTTGGATGTTGAGTGCTTTTGTAAATTTATTGTCCCTGCTCGGGCGCCGTCTGTAACGTTGCTTTGGCCAGGGTCTGACTCAGCGAGTTTGACCAGAGTTCCATCCACAGAAAATTTGTATTTTGGTGGAACAAAATAAATTCACTTTATTTTCTTAATCTCAGTCTTAGTCTAAATATGGTTGTATTGCTAGTGTCTTCGTTGGTGTGTACTGGTGGCTGCGCCGGTGTACGCCGGTGATGGCGTCGATGCGCGCCTGGTGTATACTTTGGTGTGCGCTGATTCGGTGTGCGCTGCTGTGCGCCGCTGTGAATTTACTTCGGTGTGCGCTGCTGTGCGCCGTTGTGACTGTGCTTTGGTGTGCGCTGCTGTGCGCCGTTGTGACTGTGCTTTGGTGTGCGCTGCTGTGCGCCGTTGTGACTGTGCTTTGGTGTGCGCTGCTGTGCGCCGTTGTGACTGTGCTTCGGTGTGCGCTGCTGTGCGTCGTTGTGAAGATGCTTCGATGTGCGCTCCTGTGCGCTGCTGTGAAGGTGCTTCGATGTGCGCTGCTGTGCGCCGCTGTGAAGGTGCTTCGATGTGCTTCACTCGATCGTGTGCTACTGTCGCATCTGTAACGTGTGCTATGCGTGCTGTTATGGAACGTGTGCTACATGTGTACCCTGGAACGTATACTACGTGTGCTTCACTGGAACGTGTGCTTCATGTGCTTTACTGGAACGTGGGAATGTGTTCTACATGTGCTTCTCTGGAACGCGTACTACGTGTGCTTCACTGGAATGTGTGCTACATGTGCTTCACTGGAATGTGTCCTACGTGTGCTTCACTGGAACGTGTCTTCCGTGTGCTCCACTGGAACGTGTGATGCGAGTGCGGCAGTCGTTGAATGATCTGCTGTGCGCTGGTGAATGCGCCGATGAATGCGCCGGTGAATGCGCCTGTGTCGCGCCGATGAACGCGCCTGTGTCGCGTCGATGAATGCGCCTGTGTCGCGCCGATGAATGCGCCTGTGTCGCGCCGGTGAATGCGCCTGTGTCGCGCCGATGAATGCGCCTGTGTCGCGCTGGTGAATGCGCCGATGAATGCGCCGATGAATGCGCCGATGAATGCGCCGGTGGGTGCGCCGATGAATGCGCCGATGAATGCGCCTGTGTCGCGCCGATGAATGCGCCTGTGCCGCGCCGGTGAATGCGCCTGTGTCGCGCCGGTGAATGCGCCAGCGAATGCGTCTGTGTCGCGCCGATGAACGCGCCTGTGTCGCGCCGATGAATGCGCCTGTGTCGCGTCGGTGAATGCGCCTGTGTCGCGCCGATGAATGCGCCTGTGTCGCGCCGGTGAATGCGCCTGTGTCGCGCCGATGAATGCGCCTGTGTCGCGCCGATGAATGCGCCTGTGTCGCGCCGGTGAATGCGCCTGTGGGTGCGCCGATGAATGCGCCTGTGTCGCGCCGATGAATGCGCCTGTGTCGCGCCGGTGAATGCGCCGGTGAATGCGCCGGTGGATGCGCCGATGGATGCGCCGATGAATGCGTTGGTGTGTTGCGTGTAGCAGCGTGGTGTAAGGGAAAATAGGAGGATGCTGTAGGCAGGCGTAACACATCCGTGCACCTACAGCGGAGAGGGGGGAAAGGATGCTGTAGGCAGGCGTAACACATCCGTGCACCTACAGCGGCGAAGGGGAGGGAGGGGGAATACTGTAGGCAGGCGTAATACATCCGTGCACCTACAGCGGAGAGGGGAGGAAGGATGCTGCTTTGCAACTTACCAAAATTTTGCTGAAGCCGGGATTCCACGATGTTGCTCAGGCCACTGCCTGCGAAGAACTCACTTGCTGCTTGTGTGCCTGCTTTTATACCTATTTTGTGCTTTACATTGTTGTTGTGTTTGTTCTGCCTTACATTGTTATTGGGTTTGTTCTAATCAGCTGTTGTTTCGGGGTTGCCAAGTGCTCGGTTTCTGTGCTGGAGTTGCCCGTACTTCTAAGTTCCCTTTCCTTATTTTTTCTTCCAAAATTCATTTAATTCAGGTACTTCATTTTAACTTATTCTATAACTTATCCTAAGCTTCCCTCCATGGGAGTATTAAATTTATTTTCATTATTCTATTATTATTACTATATTTTATTATAGTATTTATTATTTAGTGGTTTGTGACGTGGTGCTGGTACCGCGTCACAAAAGTATCGGTAAAATAAGGTTACACACCCCACATCCCGACGACATCCTAAGGTTTCAATAGAGCTGGATACCCTACTGTCCCCTATAAGTTTTATCGCACGACCTTGTATACGGTCCAGAAGCTGAAGATATGTGTTCGAAGCTCCCGACCAAATATATGAGTTGTACTCCATTTTCGGACGGATATAAGTGCTGTAGACACAACGAAGGTCGATTGGAGGAAGTATTTCTTGCACTGCTTTAAAAAGCTTAAGCACTCGGCTGCTTCTTTCGACACCTCAAAAATGTGATCGTTCCAACGAAGATCGCATTGTATTGACATGCCCAGAACATCGAGAGCCTCCGACTCATTAATATCCACACCACACATATTTAAAGGTGGAAAGTTGTCGCCAGCGAGACGCTTGTGGGTCAACAACCAGCATTGGGTCTTCCGCGCATTAAAATCGACCCGATTCGCTGTGTTCGCTGGAATCGACCCCACTCCTGGATTTTGTTGAGGTCAGATTAGAGTGTGTCATTCATAATTCTGTGTTTTATATTGATCTCCAGAATAGAAGGACGTCTGGAGAATGAATATGAATGACAAATGCTGCTGTCATAAGCAAAGGAGTATACGGGGTTTGATGTCAATGACAGAAGGTCATTGATAAAAATGAGAAAAAGTGTAGGAGACAGGACCGAACCCTGCGGAACTCCAGATTTAATGGAGTGCTCTTCGGAAGCAAAGCCATCTATCACAACCCGAATATAACGGCCGCTGAGGAAACTCGATATCCATCGAGTGAATGTATTACCGACGAGCCAGTTTAGACACTAGTGCTTTATGCCACACCCGGTCAAATGCCTTGGAGATATCCGAAGCAACTTCCTTACTCTCAACGAATTTGTGAACACAACTGTTCCACCGCTCAGTGAGGAACACCATCACATCGCCTGTGGAGCGGTGAGCACGGAAACCGTACTGGCGATCACTGACCAATTGGTTGCTCTCCAGATACCTCATCAAGTTAAAATTTATAACGCTCTCCATAAATTTGGAGAGCATTGAACAGATTGCTATGGTCTGGTAATTAGCAGGATTCGTAATGTCAACTTTTTTGGGAACTGGCTGCACATTGGCAATCTTCCAGGAAGTAGGAAAAACTCCTGAAGTAAACGATAAATTAAAGAGATTGCGCAATGGACGAGCCAGTGTTGAGGCGCACTTTCTCAACACGTGGGCTGAAATGCCATCCGGTCCCGAGGATTTATTGACGTTGAGGTTTACAAGCACTCTTTTAACAGCCCACGTTCGAAAGTGTATCTTAGGCATAATATGAGACACACCATCGATCACGGGTAGTGGTTGGCTACTCTCAGGAAGAGAGCAGTTTTCAGCAAACATTTTGGCTAATAAGTTTGCCTTATCAACCGAGTGAGTGAAGATCTGATCATCCTTGAGGAGAGTTGGAATAGAAGATCGCGTCTGATTCTTCACTCTCCCCACGAATGACCAAAAGTTCTTACTACCCTTATGGTATTCAAGAACTCTGCGTCTATGGCGCTGTTCGCAGAGAACTTTTTCGTGCTTTAAAGTGGCATTACACCTATTTCTGGCCTCATTGCGCACCAATTTTGTATCAGCAGTTTTGCTTAAACGCCAATTCCTAAATGCTTCCTCTTTTGACCTGACTGCTTGTCTGCAAGTCGCATTGTTTCTACCTCTGAAACACAATTGCCAATTGAAACGGCTGAAAAAGCAGTTCAGCGCATCCCAATTAGTCTTCTCATAAAGCCACACTGTCCGCTTCTGAGCTGGCTGGTGAGCGGATTGAAAACTATAATATGGGAAGGTAGCAGAAATTGTACCGTGGTCCGATTTACCAAGAGGTGCAAGAATATTCACATCATACTTGTTGTGATGTGAAGTTAGAAAAAGGTTAAAGAAAAGGTCCAGAATATTTTGGTTTTGCCCTTAAACGCAGGGAAAGTGCGTTGGTTCCTTTACTAATTGAGTCAAATGATTAGACTGAGTGAATTATATTAATTTAGTTATATTTGCTTTATTTAAAGATTTAATCGAATATTATGATATATAGAAACTGAGTTCAACACTGTACTTATAGTGAGGAAGAATGGTTAAATTTGTTTAGTTCTGAGAGAATAGTAAAATAAGAGCAAAAAAATTTAAATAAGTGTGAGTGAGAAAGAGCGTCAGACCAGGAGTTCTCATCGAGCAGCCAAGCAGTGAGGTTGCTACCGTGCAGCCAGACGAGTGAGTTCTCATCAAGCAGCAAGGCAGTGAGGTTGCTATCGCGCAGTCAGACCAGCAGTTCTCATCGAGCAGCCAAGCAGTGAGGTTGCTTCCGTGCAGCCAGACGAGTGAGTTCTCATCAAGCAGTCAGGCATTGAGGTTGCTATCGCGCAGTCAGACCAGCAGTTCTCATCGAGCAGCCAAGCATCGAGGTTGCTACCGTGCAGCCAGACGAGTGAGTTCTCATCAAGCAGCCAGGCAGTGAAGTTGCTATCGCGCAGTCAGATCAGCAGTTCTCATCGAGCAGCCAGGCAGAGGAGTTCACATCGAGTAACCGGGAAAGACAGTCGTTGGAGAAGAACTCACAAAGGAAAACGTGCCTACGGACGGACAGATCACGAAGACGACCCGCGTCAGAGCACGGTCCATTAGTGCGATTTTTTTTAGCTCAACTTGTGGAACATCAATTCCAGCTTAGTGAATGACGTGATTTAGGTTCCAGTGAAACATTGTAGAACCTAGCTTTCGCCCACAGTGAACAGGATATATATTCTCTCGGCCTCAGGGTCGGTGACTACGTGGCTTTTCGGTTATTATATAACCTCACGGCCTCAGGGTCGTTGGTTCGGTAATCTTCACGGCTTTAGGGTCGGGGATTACATAGTATAGCACAGGTCGAATTTCTCAAAGGTTGCATTGTCCTCACACGTCATTCACTGACCTCGCATTTAACTCTATTTCGTTTGTACATATTTTGACTCCCTGCTCTGACAGCTCCTGACAAAGACTCGACACGCAGCGTTTTTTTTTTCACTGTTTCAACACTGTGTACGCCAGGCAACGCTACATACGCTCACCGATTTTCACTGTTTCAACGCTGAGTACGCCAGACAACACTATACACGCTCATCGGTTTCCAGTGCCTCAACGCTGTGTACACCAGACAACGCCACACACGCTCATTGATTTTCACCACTCATTCTACAACCCACCAGTCGCCAGCGCTCAGTACGGACAAAACTATATATTTCTCTCTCTCTCTCTCTCTCTCTCTCTCTCTCTCTCTCTATCTATCTCTCACGACAAAACATATTGTAATAGAGTAATGCTAAGACAGATTTAAGTGAGAGAATAAAAATTGAATTCAAAACAATATCACAAACTTAGTGTGTCATAAATACAAATTTTGTAGCGAGCTCCCCCCGAAACCCGCTGACCATACCTCAGCTACAGACCGGGAACCGGAGTTCCGTTACATGGCGCCCGAGCAGCGACACATCTAAGTTTGTGTAAATTTAAAACCAAGAATCGTCACTAACAGCACTCAGGGAAGAGGATCATCCGTAAATTCAACCTACTTTCATATCCAACAAAGAAATATGGTTCGAGTGTCGTGGATCCGCAACTTGCACCAAGAAGAGTTGCAAACGTACGCGAGAGAATCTGCACTGAATTCGGAAGGAACCGCCGATGAGTTACGGAAACGTTTATCCGAATTTGTCTCACAGACTTACCACGAAGGCGACACATTACAACGTCTCGAAGAAATGCAACACAGGAGAGAATGTTCACCCAGTTCCGGGAACCCCCGCCGACCCAGATTTCACCTATGAAATTACAAGTTCCAATCCATTTTGAAAACAAACAGAGTGGAAATCAAATTTCAACGTCGACTGCTAATCAAATATTGGTTACCCAGACTATGACAGCCACCGAACCGTCAACGGCGTCTACTCTAGCCGCCCTAATGGATCGAGTACGCAAATGGGGATTGAAATACAATGGCGAAAGTAACCCGCTGGGATTCGTCGAAAGACTAGAAGAATTGGCGGAATCCTACGAGTGCGACTTGGGACAAATACATAGGGCGATGCCTGAATTGCTACAAGATCGGGCACACCAATGGTATATAGTAGAAGCAATAATTGTCGCTGGGAAACATGGAGTACAATCGAGGTGGATTTCTTAATATTTTTCTTACCGCCACGATACTTTAAAAGACTGGAAGATGAAGTTCGACAACGGCACCAACAACCAGGTGAAATATTTAGAGGTTACCTTCTTGCCATTCAAGGGCTCATGCGACATGCGGACATGAGTCCACGTCAATAGCTGGAACGTATTTACCGGAATAGTAGCAGAGAAGTACAATTGTACGTAAAACGCAGCGAATTCAGTACTTTACGTGAATTATTGGAACTAGTTGGAGATTACGAAAACTTAGCAGTATCCAATGTAGAATCGTCAAGACAGGTTCGACACCTGTGTATAACGGAAAGTAGCGACAGGGCCATAATAGATGTTAGAATTGCCTGCCGACGCTGTGGACAATCGGGACACTATAGGGGTGGCTGTACTAATCTCATCCTGTACTTTTGCTGGGAATGTGGTCGGCGAAATACCCATACCAACGAATGCTGCAGAAGGTATCAGGGAAACGTCCAACGTCCCCGCATGAACCGAGGCAATGCGGAGATGTCGAACTCGAGCTCTTGACCCCAATAATGTCCTTGCGCCTTGAAGAACAGCGTATCGTAGCTACTGTGGCCATGAACGATTGTTTGATGAATGCTACTATTGACACCGGAATGCTATTGACACCGGAGCAAGTCAAAGTTTTATCAGCGAACATTTTGCCCAGAAATTGTGTAATATAACTAACGTTGTCTCTACTAGCGCAACGGTGAATGTGGCAAACTGACAGACGCAGAAAGTGACACAGGCTTTAGAAACTCGTGTATCAGTACAAACACAGTACATTACCCTTTTAATTTTACCAGAAGTTGTCGACGATCTAATCCTAGAACTAGATTTCCTTTCTTTAATCGGAGCAGTACTCGCGTTTGCAGGATTAACCGTTCAGATTTCACAGCAAAATCAGATTCAAGGAGAATTTCGTGTGGGTCTAGTTCAGAACGTTGAAACACCAACCGAGGAGGAGAGGATTCATAACCCTGCGTAACCCTGCTATGCAGAAAATTATAGACGAAGAAATCAATGACCTACTAGCCAAGGAATGTATTGAACCGTCTACGAGTCCCTACAGCGCACCCATAGTCCTAGTTAAAAAGAAGAAGGGCCAGTGACGACTCTGCGTTGACTATCGCCAATTGAATGCTCAGTCGATACCGGACGCTTATCTACTGCCAAGGATTCAGCATATCCTTGAAAAGTTACGGAATGCTAAATATATCAGTACCATCGACTTGAAGAGCGGGTACTGGCAAATTCCGATGGAGACAGCGAGCAAAGGTTACACACCTTTCACGGTTTCCGGGCGAGGTCTTTACCAATGGAAGATAATGCCGCTCGGCCTACATTTAGCACCTGCTACATTCCAACGCGCCCTCGATCGTGTCATCGGCACTGATATGGAGCCATATTCGTTCACGTACCTTGACGATATTATAGTTATCGGCAACAGCCTCGAGGATCATATGGTGAAACTCAGGGAGGTGCTCCGTCGACTTCGACAAGCCAAACTGCAGATCAATCCAGAGAAGTGCGCGTTTCCGTAAGGAAATCAAATATTTGGGTCATGTCGTGAGCAAGCAGGGAATCCACACTGACCCTGACAAGATCAAAGCCATTAGCGAGCTCAAGCCTCCAGCGAACTTCCGAGAAATGCGGAGATTCCTAGGCGTCGTCTCGTGGTATCGTCGGTTTGTACCTGAATTCGCACAGATAACGCATCCGCTCACAGCATTGCTCCGGAAAGGAAAGAACTACAAGAGGACCGGAACTGCCAAAGTTGTTAACGCTACAAAGTCAGCCAAATGAGGGCCGCCGGAGAAATGCTCACCAAGCAAGCTGAACTCCTGTGCTTTTAAGAGCACGCCAATCTCGAATCCAAGTAAATTCTAGTACCTCGTAGTGGCTGAGTGCTTTTAAGCGGACGCCAATCCCGAATCCAAGTAAATTCTAGTACCTCGTTGTGGCTGAGTACTTTTAAACGGACGCCAATCCCGAATCCAAGTAAATTCTAGTACCTCGTCGTGGCTGTGTGCTTTTAAGCGGACGCCAATCTCGAATCCAAATGAATTCTAGTGCCTCGTCGTGACTGAGTGCTTTTAAGCGGACTCCAATTCTGAATCCAAGTAAATTCTAGTACCTGGTCGTGGCTGAGTGCTTTTAAGCGGACGCCAACCCCAATCCAAGTAAATTCTAGTACCTCGTCGCGGCTGAGTGCCTTTAAGTGGACGCCAATCCCGAATCCAAGTAAATTCAGGTACCTCGTCGTGGCTGAGTGCTTTTAAGCGGACGCCAATCCTGATTCCAAGTAAATTCTAGTGCCACGTCGTGGCTGAGTGCTTTTAAGCGGACGCCAATCCCAAATCCAAGTAAATTCAGGTACCTCGTCGAGGCTGAGTGCTTTTAAGCGGACGTCAATCTTGATTCCAAGTAAATTCTAGTGCCACGTCGTGGCTGAGTGCTTTGAAGCGGACGCCAATCCCAAATCCAAGTAAATTCTAGTACCTCGTCGTGGCTGAGTGCTTTTAAGCGGACGCCCATCCTGATTTCAAGTAAATTCTAGTACCTCGTCGTGGCTGAGTGCTTTTAAGTGGACGTCAATCACGAATCCAAGTAAATTCTAGTACGTCGTCGTGGTTGAGTGCTTTTAAGCGGACGCCAATCCCGAATCCAAGTAAATTTTAGTACCTCGTCGTGGCTGAGTGCTTTTAATCGGACGCTTATCCCGAATCCAAGTAAATTCTAGTACCTCGTCGTGGCTGAGTGCTTTTAAGCGGACGCCAATCATGAATCCAAGTAAATTCTAGTACCTCGTCATGACTGAGCACTTTTAAGGGGATGCCAATCCCGAATCCAAGTAAATTGTAGTACCTCGTCGTGGCTGAGTGCTTTTAGGCGGACGCCAATCCCGAATCGAAGTAAATTTTAGTACCTCGTCGTTGTTGAGTGCTTTTAAGAGGACGCCAATCCCGAATCCAAATAAATTCTAGTACCTTGTCGTGGCTGAGTACTTTTAAGCGAACGCCAATGCCGAATCCGAGTAAATTCTACTGTAGTACCTCGTAGGGGCTGACGCCGTCAATCATAAAACCTCGTATTCTAAAACTCTCAGTGTGTATTTCATTTAATTTTTTCTCAGTGTGTATTTCATTTAATTTTTTCCTTATACCCTACACCCGAAGGGAGTAGGGTATATTGACTTTGTTCTTCCGTTTGTAACGCAGAGAAGGAGACGAGACAGATATAGAAAAGTATATATATTCTTGCTCAGCGTCACCTCCTGAATCGATTTAGCCCTGTCCGTCCGTCTGTCTGTCTGTCTGTTGAAATTACGATTACGAGAGAACGAAAAGAGATATCGCGATGAAATTTGGCACAAATATTCTTTGTTATGTAGGGCTGTTTGGGATTGAAAATGGGCGAGATCGGTAAACAGCCACACCTACTTTACGTACGGAATGTAGAGGCACCTAGTTTCAAAAAATTTTAAAGTCTGAATATTTCATAAACGGTGTGAGATATTAAGGTATAATTTTATTCCGGAACACGTAGCGTCATTACTAAAATGTTCGAAGAAAAATGGGCGTGCCACGCCCACTGATAACAAAGTTGGCAATATCTAATGAACGGCATAAGATATGGACATGTAATTTCATCAGGATATATAGGGAAGCATTACCAATAAGCTTGCCAGAAATGGGCGTGCCATTCCCACTCGTACAAAAGTTGTCAATATCTTGTAAACGGTATAAGATATTAATACAAAATGTTATCATGAGGTATCTACACGTATTACCAATCTATATACAAAAAAAGTGGGCGTAGTCCGCCCACTTATACCGAAGTTGTCTTAATCCCATAAACGGTTCAAAATATTGATACGTAATTCTATCTACCAGTATCTAGAGACATTACAAAAACATTTTGCCGAAATGGGCGTGGTCCGCCTACTTATACAAAAAGTGTTAAGTGGCGAAATTATAATTTTTTCAGTTACTCGGGTGTAGGGTATTTAGCTTTCGGCCAGGCCGAAGACAACACTTTTACTTGTTTCATTTAATTTATTTCATCTACTGGGCAAAACCCTCACAGATTACAGAGCATCTTAAAGCTAATAGTAATATAGGTAACAATAAAAAACAATAATAATTGCAAGAGATTTAATTCATTTGTAGAATTCTTGTAGAGCTCTCAACAAAACTAGTTGTAAATCGATTTTAGTAATGTTACATAGATTAAGGCATCTAGATAACGGCTCACTATGACCATAGTTTGTTCCGTGAACTTTTGTGTAGAATATGCAATATTCCGTTAGCTGCCGAGAAGGAATATGGAATGGAATTAGCGATAGAAGTTCGGGTAAATCGCTTTTGCCATCAAGTATATCCTTGATGAAAAGAGCACCTGATATATGAAATCTCACCGAGAGCTTTTGTAAGTATAACATGTGATATCTTACCTCGTACGAAGGCATGGTGTCGTACGGAAAAATCCGGCGGAGTGCGAATTTCGTAAAACCCTTTTGGACTCTCTCGATCCGATCAATATCGATTTGAAAAATGGGGTGCCAAATAATACCAGCATATTCTAGAACTGTTCTAACCAGGGAAAAATAGGTAGCTTTCAGCATGAAGGTATCAGTGAATTCCTTAGCGTTTCGTTTGACAAAACCGAGCATAGAATTAGCCTTGGAAACAACATAGTTCCTATGTGGTCTAAGAGTAAGTTTAGCGTCAAAATAGACCCCGAGGTCCTTAATAAGGGACACTCTTGGGAATTCTTGAGTTTGATGATGGTAATGAAATAAAAAACGGCGAGAGACTTCAAGAAAATCTTGCATTTGGATAAATCTTGCATTTGGATAAACTATAAAGGGGTCCCAGATGACTCCCTTGCGTAACACCTGATTTGGCATTAATAACACGCCAGAGGCACTCACCCACTTTGACGATTAATTTCCTATCTGCAAGATACGACGATATCCATTTCAAGAGTACAGAGTGAATTCCTAATTTTTCAAGTTTTAGCAAGAGTATATCGTGCGGTAGGCAATCGAATGCTTTTTGAAATCAGTGTAAAGTGCATCCACTTGAAAACCGAGCTCAACCGCATTGATACAGAAATTAGAAAGAATTTATAAATTACTGCATGTGGAACGGCCGACAAAAAACAATCTAACGGCTAATTCAAATTAACAAAAAACATTGTGCAAAGGAATAACGCGGTATTTCGAAGAAACAATTACGCGAAATAAACAGAACAAAATAGAAAACATTGTGCAAAGAAATAACGTGGTATTTCGAAAAAACAGTTACGCGAAATAAACGGAAAGTCTAAATGGGTAAACGGAGGATTTATAATGTTCCAAAAGAGAATCTGCAGGAGATTCTACGTGAATTCGGTGTGGAATCAAAGGGCACTGTCGACGAACTTCGTAAAGTGCTCTCCGGGTTTATGTCGCTTGATCTGACCGACGAGGTGATCGACAGGTTACGCGAACTTGAAGTGCAGTGGAATCGCGGTATTTCTCCAAGTGCGCGACCGCCGACGCCATCATTGCAAGGTGCGGTTCAGAAACATAGCGAACAAAGGACAAATACAACAGAAGTGCTTAACATGAACCCCGGCAATCAAGTTTCCATGTCAACAGGTGGTGGCATAGCAGTGAAGTGCGAGCAAGAGAGCGTGGTCCATAGTAGGATGTGCTACTCTGAGGTAATGGACAAGGTACGTAAATGGTCTTGTAGGTACGACGATGGTAGGGATCCAAAAGGCTTCATCGAGAGAGTCGAGGAGCTCACAGATGTATATGAGTTCTCTTAGCATATGCTGCCACGAACCATGCCGGAGTTTCTGAAGGATAAAGCTCTTTGCTGTTACAGGAACAACAATAGCAGCTGGTCAAGATGGGAATTATTTAAAACCGATTTCCTGAAATTCTTCTTTCCATAGAGATATTTCGAAGAACTTGAGGACAACATTAGGAAAAGGATCCAAGGGCCTCGCGAGAAGTTCAAGGACTATTTGCTGGCCATGCAGACATTAATGCGACATGTGAACTATACAGATGAGCGAAAGCTACAGATGATTTAAAAAGATTGCCATAGGAATTATCTCCTTTACATAAGGAGGTCTGATTTCCCTGCGTTGGAGGATCTTATTGAATTGGCTGAAGATTTTGAAGGCATACCAAGGGAACCCCAACCTCCACGAGAAATTCATACTCAGCACCGACAATTACCAGGGACGCACAGGATGATGACCATAGAAAACACAGGAAAACAGCGAGACCTTCTGTAGAAGATGTGGCGAAAGTGGACATTTTCAACGAGAATGCCGAAACTCAAGGAAACTTTTCTGTTGGACTTGTGGAAAGGAGGGGGTCCGGACGATTGAATGCTGCAAGAAACCTTCGGGAAACGCGCAGGGTGTCCAGCAGGGACGAGGGCTGCTGGAACCGAACAAGATAGACTCTCCTCGTACCCCACGAAGTGCTTAAACTAAAATCGAGACCGGATTTACGCCAAAGTAGCCTTACTCTAGACACAGGAGCCTCGCGGAGCTTCATTAGTAACGCGGCGGCTGTGATGACAGACGGAAAGCTGATGGAGGTGGACGTACGGGTCAAAATGGCCAACGGCACCGTGCTTACCGTGAGGGAAGCCGTCGAAGTCTGCGTGCGTTTGGATTTACGCCAAAGTAGCCTTACTCTAGACACAGGAGCCTCGCGGAGCTTCATTAGCAACGCGGCGGCTGTGATGACAGACGGAAAGCTGTTGGAGGTGGACGTACGGGTCAAAATGGCCGACGGCACCGTGCGTGCCGTGAAGGAAGCCGTCGAAGTCTGCGTGCGTTTGGGGACTGCAGAGTGTAAGCTCCCACTTCTGATTCTACAGGATGTGACAGACCATGTGATCCTGGGTTTGGACTTCCTGACAAGCATAGGAGCTTCTATTAGCTGTGGTGGTGAGACGATTACGCTGGGAGACTCGAAAGCCGAACGAGCGACTTGCTCGACAGTTTACACGGATCGCGCCCAAGTTCCTGAGGCAAAACCGTCGGAGAAGACTGACGTGGAGGACGAACAACACTCTGAACCAGGCGTAGAGACCAACAACTCGCGAAAAGAAGACCAATACATCATCAACGAATTCCTAAAAACAGAGCACGAGAAATTCGAGACCCTTATAGGACCATCCAACACAACGACCCATATAACCGTCATGAGAGATGATAGGCCAATGAAGCAGAGGTATAACCCCAAGAACCCTGCAATGCAAGCGATAATTAACAAGGAGATAGACGATCTGCTGGAGAAAGGCTGTATCGATGCTAGATCAGTGCCTGACACATATCCACTTCCGAGAATACAACATATTCTAGATCGACTCCGCGACGCGCAATACATTAGTACACCTGATCTCAAGAATGGTTACTGGAAAATACCCATGAGTCCAGAAAGCAAGCAATACACCGCGTTCACAGTACCAGGGTGGGGACTCTTGCAATGGAAAGTTATGCCGTTCGGCCTACACTCGGCACCCGCGACGTTCCATAGGGCCTTGGACCGAGTCCTTGGACCGGAGATTGAACCACACGCGTTTGCTTACCTGGACGACATAATTGTAATAGGAAAGACACTGGAACAACACATGAACAATTTACAGGAAGTATTTCGACGTTTAAGAGCGGCTATATCGAAAATCAACAAGGATAAGTGCGAGTTCTTCCAGCAAGATTTGAAATATCTAGGTCACGTCGTGAGCCTCAGAGGAATTCACATTGATCCAGATAAGGTAGCGGCTATTCAAGAACTGGCGGCTAAACAAATATCAGAGGCGTTAAGAAATTCCTCGGAATAGCATCCTGGTATCGGGTTCGTACCGGACTTCGCCAAATTGGTAGACCAGCCTTCTTAAGAGGGGAAACGCTGTCAATGGACCGACGAGCAACAGCCGGCTTCAAGAAGCCGCTTCAAGAAGCCCCTTCAAGAAGAACGCGTGGCGACACTTACTTTCTTCTTTCATGATAAAATTCATATACGTGTGATTTCTAAATGTGTGTGAGTGAAGTTTACTGAATTTCCGAATGTTCGCCAGAGTTGCCATAATTATATTGCATGATGATTAACAATTAAAAAAAAAGGAATTTCTATGTGTGTATAATTTCTTTTAAATTAAAATTAATCTCATAGTTGCAAAATACGACCGTATTCGTGGCCAAAATATGATAAGTAAACTAAAATTTTAAAAAAAAAACAATTTTTACAAAAAACTTCGGTATGACAATCACACAATTTCATGATGGCGGACACTTCGTTTGTTGTTCTTTTGTTCTTCAGTTTTATACTTGCTTGTTTTTATTTTATATCAACACTTTATGATTTTAAATATATTTATTTTATTTTATTTATTGTTTTTTAATCATATTTTTCAATTTTCACTTTATTTAACACTTTATTTTCACTTCCAAAGCGCAGTATAAAAATGTAAACAAATCTTCGGGAAACCTCGTCAAAACTCGTTCGGGTGACAACTGTTTAATTGTGTGCGTAAGAAGAACCGAGAATCCAACAGAATTTGGGCTTCAAAAAAACTCTCCACTTGAAGAATGTGTGGAGACTTTTCTCTCCTCACATCCCCTCTCTTTCCCACAAACTTTTGAAGAAAGAAGAAAGAAGCCTAAATCTCGCCAGGCGGATAGAGTTACTCATGCTGGTGGTGTCGCAATATGTGTCCGGAAAGGCATCTCTTGTAGAGTTATCGAAAAATTTCCTTCTGACTCCATTGTTGAGTATTTGTATATAGAAATTAAAAGTGAAATGGAGAAATGCTAAATAGGCTGCGTATATAGGCCGAATAATAGAATTACTCTGTATAGCTTAACTGACACAATTGGGTTGCTTTCGGTCTCCTATAGTAATGTGGTTATTGCAGGTGACTTTCATGGTAATTTGATTAGGAATAATGAATTATGTGATTATATTAATGGCACTGGTTTATATCCTGTAAATAAAGAGGTACCTACTCATTTCATGCAGACAAGTCAGACTTTATCGTACTTGACTTGTTTTTCATCAATGAATAAATATAAAATAATACACTTCAATCAGTTTTCGGTGTCAATGTTTTCTAGCCATAATGCAATTTTTTTAACATATAGCTTCTCATTAAATGCTAGACAATCACAAGCTATTCATTATCGTACAACGGAATTGATTATAGAAGTCTTAATTGTCATGTTGAATTTACGGACTGGAATTTACGGAATTGATTATAGAAGTCTTAATTGTCATGTTGAATTTACGGACTGGGCCCGTGTGTACTGTATGACAAATGTAGATGATCAAGTTTTCCTTTTAGAGCATTATCTCAGAAGTCTTCATGATACATTTGTTCCACGTAAAACAAAAATTATAAAAATTCTGGTATTTTTTGTATATAAATCATGTTTTATTGAGACCATTAAACAATTAATCAGACGCCGTAATGATGCATATTTTCGCTGGAAACGTTTTCGGAACGCAATTATATGATATATATACTTATCTTAGAAGATTGGTTTAAAAGAGATTAAAGACAATGGACAAATGTCTTAATCCATTGGATATGTTGAAAGTGCTAAAAATCTTGGGGTTGGTTTTAATGTTACACTACCCTGGAATTATCATATTAACTTGAATATCATGTTATGCTAAGCAATTATATAATCTTACATTTGATAAAATATTAGAATATAAAACCCTATGCTTCCTATATAGAATTCTTAGTGTAGAAAATTAAATCATTTACGTGGTAAACTAACCTTCTCACGATCTAATCGAAATCTTATCATGTTGACACTTAGATACCCTCATCTCGTATTTGAGCGAATATTTTATATATACGCAATTAGACTCTGGAACTCCTTGCCTTCGCGCAAAAAATTTGCCAGCAACTTAACTAAATTTCAAACATTACTTTTCCATCATCTATCAGCTTTAATATAACTCCTTCTAGACTCTTACTTATTTATATATATTTAATATTTATTAATTATTTGTTTATTATTATTGTTGTAACATTTTCTGCTTAATGTATGTAATTGTTTTAAATTTGAAAACATAATTATGATCTTGAACTAGTTTAACTTATTTATATTTATATTTATATTAATAATAAGTATAATTGTAATATAAACAAGTGAACTTATGCTAATAATTGTAAGACTGTTGTTGTATAAGTGATTTATATCAATACAAATACAAATACAACTGCAAATTTCTTGAATGAAAATCTGAGCAAGGGTCATCATAGTTTAGTACTTGAGTGAGGCATTCGACACACTGTCGTATGAAGAATTGATTACGTCGTTGAAGCGTGCAGGAGTACGCCGATATATTTTAATGTGGTCCAGAGAATATTTAGATCTGAGGACATTTCGTGTTAAAGTCGCCAAAGAATTTAGCGAGGAAATTAGGGTGTCATATGGTGCCATAAAGGATCTAAGTTGGCACCATTACCGTTGATATACGTTAATGTTTAATGACATGTTGAAAGTAATAAAAAATAGTAATGCATTTTTTTACGCTGATGATACCGCATTGACTGTTTCGAACCTAGATCTAAACGTTGCTATTGAAATACTATAATGCAAGCAGATTTTAATATAATTACGAAATGGTCTCATGATAATGGACTGATACTGAACGTATCAAAAACACATATCGTACATATTAAGAGGCCACATTTTTTATACAGCGAAGTCAAAATAATATACCATGACCACAAGTGTATTTATGCAAATCCTGATAGCGAAGAAGATAAAATCACGGGCGATATCTATAACACTTACATTGAGTTGGTCAAAATTTACAAATACCTTGGAGTGACAACTGATGAAAACTTAAATTGGTATGCCCATATAGAAGCACTACAGAAAAAGATGAGCAAGACTAATTAATTTGTACTCAAGCAAGTTTATCTGGCGCTTTGTAAGTCTATTCTTAGAAACAGGATCATAGCATGGGGATCATCCATCAGATGCAAGGAATTGCAAAAAAGTCAGAATAATGTTTTAAAAATTCTGGTCGAAGGCAAAAGAAAAATCATACACAGGTTTCCTCGATATCCTTGTCAAATTACTTAAATTTACTGAATATCAGCGGCATATATAAATATACGGTGCTGATGGAATTTTATGGGGACCCCGTCAAAAATGTTATCCAACACTCATACGAGACACGACGGAGAGTAGACGTCAGATACAGAGTTCAACAATATCACAACGATTATGCAAAGAATACCCTGAATGTTTTGCAAAGAACAGTTCCGATGATCCTTGAGAGATTGCCAGTGAAGCGCTTTAACCTGCAAAGCGTATTCCAGCGAAAAAACGCATTGAAAAGTATTTGATAAGCAATGAGGTTTAAGCACTGACTGATAGCATATTTACAATAGCCTGAAAGAAAACTACAGCAAGCTTATTAAAAATTAGTTTTAATTTAGTAAAAAACACTGCGAAGACCTGTGGATTTTTATATTTTTAATTTTTAATATTTTTAATTTTTTTTATGGTTTAAAAAAATTAAAAAAAATTAAAAATATTAAAAATTAAAAATATAAAAATCCACAGGTCTTCGCAGTGTTTTTGTAAATCAGCTGTAATATTATAATAATTTTTGAAGAAATACAGAGGCAGGAGAGCTTATAAAACAAATAGTTTCTCGGAATTTTTTCATATATTTTCATATTAGCATTAGCATTTTCATATTAACATAATTGCGCTACACACAATGCTCGTCAGTGCAAAAATATTATTATTTGTAGAGAAGAGTGCCACCTTTTAGTGGCATGTGATAATTACTACTTTTCGGAAGCAAGTTATGGTTTTTAAAAAATACTATTCAGGAGTAAAAGGACTTCATTGAGACACGAAATAAGTGCAAATTAATAAAACTGATGGCTGATCTCATCTTGACCAAATTTGTCTCCTGCTGTTCTACCATTTACTATCACCCTACCAATATTCTCCATACATTCTAGGAATTTTCTACCTTTAGTATGTAATAAGCCATCCTTAGTGCACCTAACTGTTGTAATATGAGGAGGTCTTTTAAAATATATTTGTCGACTGTTTGCTCTATTACCGTTCGACAATTTAAATCCTCAACTATGCAAAAGGAATTACCAGGCCTGTTAGTTATAAGCTCTAAAAATTTCTTAGAATCATTTTGCCAATCCCTGGAACAAAGGTAACGAGGGATAAAGCAGAGACTTCCATAACTAGATCTTATTATAAAATTCGGGAGCAAACCTGCTTCGACATTTTTTGTTATACCCATAGAGCCATCCGCCACTGGGCCCCTATGCACTTTTTTTCGCACTTACCCAATATAAAACGTAGTCTTTAAAAAATTATGCAAAGTTTTTTTTGTTATTACTCAATACATGAGTTTCGGACAAAAAAATATATCAAACCTGTTAACGATTGAATAGATTTTCGGAAATATAAATTCCGTATATAGGTTAGCCACATTACAGGCTACGAGTGATTAACTGGTAGATTCAAGATTCACCTGTCCTGGGAAGATTTCGTGTTGGCACGTTATCAGCTACTATTGTACTACCCATCTTGGATTTTGACCATACTGCGATCTTGCATGTATGCAACGATTGTTCAGAATAACTATTAATAATAAGCACTCACTACAACAACCCTACGAAGGACTATATGAAATTTTAGAAAAGAAAAAAAAAATAATTCAGACCCAAATTTAATGGCGACCCTTATCGCCGTCGAAAACATTCCGATAGACAGGATAACACCTGTGACTATAGAAACGACACAAATCCGAACACACAAAACTAGGAAACACGTTAAATTCAATCTATTTAATTGAAAGTTGCATTTAATTTTACACTTATCAAATATTAATTATTAATCTTTCTTAAACTTTATGTTCTACATATCGTAAGAAATTATTAGATCTGGAAGATTTAGTTATTCAGTTTCAAAAAGTGTTTTCGTTTTCAAAAATTTAATTACAAAAGTTCTAAAATTGCCTTTCCCAAAATAAATGTTAAATAAATATAAACCCATTGTGCTAACCAGGTGGCAACTCGAGGAAGGATTTTCTGAGGTTTTTCTGATTTCCAGGTTTTTCGAGAGACTGGAGCCTTTAAAAAGTACAGCTCATGGACACTTCAAGGATTATTTGTCGCTGGCCAAGCAGAATTTGATGCGCCATTCAAACTATACCATACCACAGAAGATTGATCGGATCTGCCTTAATAGTGCCCGTGCGTACCAGCTATTAATGAGACACCACGAACTTAGTAGGAGAGCCCGATAGCAGGAGAATCCCAAACACGAATCAGCCCAAAACAGTGTTCCGAACACATATACCAGCACACATACGAAAAACAAAGCTCTACATGTTCAACACAACGTCTGAAAGTATCGTATTACAAAATATGGAAATATACAAACAAAAACTTTTGATGGACGAAAAATAAATGAAGAGACAAACAGAATATAAACAATGCAACCGCAGAAATACTGTTTCAATTAAACCAAACGTCACAAAAAATTCATATAGACCCAAAATAACTACTTCTACCCGCCCACACAACAAAAGCGGAAAAGAGAAAAAGACGGAAGCAATCCCAAACGCAGATACCTGGACCGTAAAAATAGACTAATTACGGAAAGTCGTCCCAAAAAAACATATTACTAAGACTGTTGTGGTTTATACCCAGAGGGAATTCTAAATCCACGCAATTATACATATATAACAATACAATAAATTATGACAGCAACGAGATTGATTCGATTTGTACGATTTGTTCCAAAACAATTCAGAAACTATATATACCATAACTTCAAGTTTTTTATTTGATATCTCCTTTCTGTAACACACATTATTTAATGAGTAGTATATGATTTTCATAGGATTATAAAATTGAAATATACTTACTGAAAATTTACTTTATCAACCTGAAACCTGGTTTCAAATATGCCAGAAGTCAACACGCGACATCTTAAAACATCTTGTTCGTTTGGTGTGTAATTTGCATGTTTAATTGTACTCACTCGATCTAGAAAACTAGGAGAAATATATAACTTAAAACTTGTAATTTCATGATCTATAATGTGTAACTTATAAGTAGGGCTCGGACTAAAAAGCATTGCGCATTTTTTTGGGAATAGATTGCTGGACCAAATTAGGGCGAGTGGGATCTAAAAATATTTTATTTTAGATTTTCTTTTGCATTTTTTCGACGTTTCGGAATTTTTCGACGTTTTTGTAATAAACACAATTTTTTGGTAATTTTTACTAATTCTTGCTAATTTTAGCATTTTTAAAAATGTTTGATAATTGTTACATTTTCGACATATTTGTGTAATTTTTAGCAATTTTTTAATAATTTTGTCATTTCCTTAATATTTTAAATCAGCATTTACGTGTATACTCCCAACGAATTTTTATGCAAAACATAATGTTAGAACATAAAAGTTTTAACGTTCCCAAAATATTAATTTAGTTTTCACTTTTTTTAATTAGTTTTAACCAGCTTTATTATAATACAATATAAATCTCCTTCCTCGTGTAAGGCTAAGCACTAACCAGAAAAAATTTTACATATAAAAAAAACCTTGTTTTTTCCTTGTTTCTCAGGAAATTTAAGAAAACAAGTTCCGGAATATACATACAGTATGTATTTTGTTAGAAAGAGAGAAATTGTGTGCGTGAAATACATATGTACGTAGGTACTGCAACTAAAGATGCATGCAAAAAGTTAGTAACATCCATTTAGAATCCAAAATTAATGTAAAATAAAATATGCTACATACTGGGTAGCAAGTTCAGAGTGATTTTAGTCTATTTGGCATTTGTCCTTTTGGTCTTAGCAGGACTTTGCTAAGAATGCCCAAGCTTCAGAAAATTATGAGTACAAAAGCAATACTGCCTCTGCGAAAAATCTAATTCTGTATTCAAATAGTAACAGTTTACAAATATGTTTTCCCCTTAAAAATTGTAACGTTGCTGTCCAAAGACTGTTTTGTCCTAGAATTACAGCTACAGATTCGGCACTTGAGCCGACTCCATAACAATGTTGAGAAGTAAGACAAAAATTCGGTACTTGAACCGACTCTGTACTTTGTTTTTGTGGTTGGATTTGGCGTGACTGTAAATAAGTTGCTTGCGACTAAAGTGCTATGAACCAATTAATTAATTGCAGGCCCAATGACAAATTCCATCCATTATTCGCGTGCCCAAGGTTTTTGCACCTTTCGGTTACCAACCGTTTTGAATTGGCGAAAGAACAAAATCTGTGCATTAATTGTTTAAAATCTGGGCACATTACTAAAAACTGCTTGTCCAGAAATTGTACAAAATGCAACCAAAAACATAACACTCTACTACATTTCGAATCTATCAAGAAGAATACAGATCGCGTGAAAAAAGCAGCAGAATTGACTAATGCGAAGAATAAGTCTCAATGTATTACTAATCAGAGTAGTGCCACGACGACCTCAATCAAGCTTAGTGCCACGACGACCTCAATCAAGCTTAGTGCCACAGCAACCTCCAGGCAACCAATGCCCAATGGATACGTGCTTCTCAGCACTCCGGTCATCAATCTGATCGACAGCAATGGAAGAAAGGTAAAATGCCGAGCATTCCTATAGGGGATAGTAGGGTATCCAGCTCTATTGAAACCTTGGAGCGTCATCGTGATGTAGGGTGTGTATTATTATTTTACCGTTACTTTAATGGTAAATGTTCACCGGAAGTAGCCAGCCTGATTCCTCCGATTCAGGTATTTAGCAGAACTACTCGGCTTTCCAGAGGGGTGCACCCCTTGCCGCGATTCCGTTCCAACGAACCACGCATTACCGATGGAATACGTTTTTCGGTCGCGTCATTAGATTGTGGAATAGTCTCCCTGCGAATGTCTTCCCGCCACTTACAGCGCCGAAACCTTTAAGCGAAGTGTAAACTGTCACTACTCCCTCTTTCCCCCTTCCCGCTAACCTGTCATCCCTTCCGAACCAACAAATGCTGAGCTTGGTTTCATCTGCCTTAAAAAAAGAGAATCCTCAATACATCTCACACCAGCAGAACTTCAGACATCCATTAGTTTTGCCATACAACGACCCCTTGGCAAAACTTCTCCTAAAATGGTTCCACGAAGAACACTATTATTGTGGGCCGCAGACGTTGTTAGCCCAATTTGGACAAAGTTTTTGGCCTGTGAAGGGAAACAAATATGTCGGTCGGTGATACAAAACTGCGTTCGTTGCACAAAGGCGAAGCCCAAATTGTTTCACCAGATGATGGAAGATCTACCATCTCCGAGAGTCCAACCGGCACGGCCTTTTCTTAACTCAGGAGTGGACTTCTGCGGCTCCTTTTGGATTCATCACAAGACGCGCGGAAAGAGATCAACGAGCGCATATGTCGCAATCTTCTGCTGCTTTCCAACAAAGACAAAGTGTTGTTAGTAGTGTCGAGACCGCGGACGAGGGTGGATGCTGCTACCCACCGCAGTGCAATGTTCAGTGTGCTCGCGGGGAAAAAGAAAAACAAGATATAAACAAATATCTTCAAAAACATAAAAAAAGTCACAGTGATATTGAACTGGATTGAGTACAGTGCATTAAAACATAACAATAAACATTAATAAATTCACAAAAAGAATAATACAAAATAACATAACCAAATAACACAAATAGACAATCAAACGGAATGCAGAGAACCATTTATGCTCTCCGCAGTAAAGCACAGAATTTCGTTTCTTACTTCTCCTCTTGCTTCTTCATGGTCCCGTTAGGTATGCAGGCGGCTGTGAGTGCACCGTGGTCTGAAGCGTGGCAAGATAAAGGCATAACACTTGTCTTGTCGCGTTTTGCTTTGCCTGCGGTGTAGGCTTGACCACTTGTGCAGCTGACTTTATACCTCTTTACAGTGGGTGGAGATGAGAAAATTTCGTATAGACTCCACAAATATGCGTGGCTTGAAGGCAAATTTCTTCGCGGCCTATGCGTATGTTTGTACTCACCAACCGCATATAATGGCACTAGGTGAGACCCAGGTGTCTGAGGGTGCAGATCCACTGGATTTTCACTTGCCTGTGTACCACTTATTGCCATTATTTTCATCACACAGAGGCCTCGCCTTATATATTCGCCGTGATGTTGCGTACCAGTGTCAACAACACCTTTGCACGACGGATGCCGAATTAAGCTCCATGTGGGTTAAGTTGAAAATCCAGTCGCACATTCTGCACTTCTGCTACATTTATAGAAGCCCGGGTCTAGAGAGGCTGCCAACTTTTGATAAACTGGACAGTCTCTCTGATTCAATCTCAAAAATTCTGGAATCCTATCCGAACAGTGAAATTGTTATTGCTGGTGATTTCAATGTTCATAATTCCAATTGGCTACGCCATTTGAGTCACACAACACTCGAGGGTTTGTATGTTGAATTTTTTCCTGAGTCTAATAATTTGACTCAATTAGTGAAGGAACCAACGCACTTTCCCTGCGTTGATGGGCAAAACCAAAATATTTTGGACCTTTTTCTAACTTCACATCATAGCAAGTATGATGTGAATATTCTTGCACATCTTGGTAATTCGGACCACGCTACAATTTCTATTACCTTCCCATATTCTAGTCTTCAATCCGCTCACCAGTCATCTCCGAAGCGGAAAGTGTGGCTTTATGAGAAGATATTTGGCATGCGCTGAACTGCTTTTTCAGCCGTTTAAATTGGCAATTATGTTTCAGAGATAGAAACATAAATGCTGTAGCAAAATTGGTAGAAAATATAATTTTATTTGGTATGGGGTCTTTCATACCCAATAAAAGAATTTCCATTAAACTAAAAGACAATTCCTGATTTAATGCGACTTGCAGACAAGCAGTCAGGGCAAAAGAGGAAGCATTTAGGAATTGGCGTTTAAACAAAATTGCTGATACTAAACTGCTGCGCAATCAGGCCAGAAATAGGTGCAATGCCACTCTAAAGCGCGAAAAAGCTCTCTACGAGCAGCGCCTTACACGTAGAGTTCTTCAACACCATAAGGGTAGTAAGAATGTTTGGTCGTTCGTGGGGAGAGTGAAGAATCAGACGCGATCGTCTATTCCAACTCTCCTCAAGGATGATCAGATCTTCACTCACTCGGTTGATAAGGCAAACTTATTAGCCAAAATGTTTGCTGAAAACTGCTCTCTTCCTGAGAGTAGCCAACCACTACCCGTGATCGATGGTGTGCCTCATATTATGCCTGCGATGCACTTTCGAACGCGGGCTGGTAGAAGATTGCTTGTAAACCTCAACGTCAATAAATCCTCGGGCCCGGATGGCATTTCAGCCCACGTGTTTAGAAAGTGCGCCTCAACATTGGCTCGCCCATTGCGCAATCTCTTTAATTTATCGTTTACTTCAGGACTTTTTCGTTTACTTCAGGAAGTAGTCCTGGAAGATTGCCAATGTGCAGCCAGTTCCCATAAAAAGGCGAGGCTGCGCATCCAGCCAGCTACCGGCCCATAGCAATCTGTTCAATGCTCTCCAAAGTTATGGAGACCAAACCAAAGTTATAAATTTATATGAATATAACTTGATGATATATATATAACTTGATGAGGTATCTGGAGAGCAACCAATTGGTCAGCGATCGCCAGTACGGTTTCCGTGCTCACCGCTCCACAGGCGATCTGATGGCGTTTCTCACTGAGCGGTGGAACACCTGTGTTCACCAATCTGGTGAGAGTAAGGTTGTTGCTTTGGATATCTCCAAGGCATTTCACCGAGTGGGGCATAAAGCACTTATGTCTAAACTGGCTGCTTATGGTGTCGGTAATACTTTCACTGGATGGATATCGAGTTTCCTCAGCGGCCGCTCTATTCGGGTTGTGATAGACGGTAGCTCCATTAATGCTGGAGCTCTGCAGGGTTCCTTCCTGTCTCCAACACTTTTTCTCATTTTTATCAATGACCTTCTGTCATTGACATCAAATCCCGTCTACTCGTTTGCTGATGACAGCAGCATTTGTCATTCATATTCACATTCAGTGTGTAGAATTATGAATGACACACTTCAATCTGACCTCAACAAAATTCAGGAGTGGGGTCGAGCGAATCAGGTCGATTTTAATGCGCGGAAGATCCAATGCTGTTTGTTGACCTACAAGCGTCTGGAGGTCGACAACTTCCCACCTTTAAATATGGGTGGTGTGGATATTAATCAGTCGGAGGCTCTTGATGTTCTGGGCATGTCAATACAATGCGAAATTCGTTGGAACGATCACATTTTTGATGTGTCGAAAGAGGCAGCCAAATGCTTAGGCTTTTTAAAGCAGTGCAAGAAATACTTCACTCTAACCGACCTTCGTTGTATCTACACCACTTATATCCGTCCGAAAATGGAGTACAATTCGCATATTTGGTCGGGAGCTTCGAAAACATATCTTTAGCTCCTGGACCGTATACAAGGTCGTGCGATAAAAATTATAGCGGACAGTAATGTATCCAGCTCTATTGAAACCTTGGGATGTCGTCGGGATGTGGGGTGTGTATCCTTATTTTACCGATACTTTAATGGTAATTGTTTCTCTGAAGTAGCCAGCCTGATTCCTTCGGTTCAGGTATTTAATTTACCCGGCTTTCCAGAGTGCATCCTTTTTACGTCTCGATCCCGTTTCAACGCACTACCCATTACCGCGAGAATTCGTTTTTCGGTCGCGCGGTTAAGTTGTGGAATAGTCGACCTGCGCATGTTTTCCCACCCACTTATAACGTCGATGCTTGTAAAATAGGTGTAAATCGGCACTACTCCCACTTTTCCCCTTCCCACTAACCTTTTCCCTTCTAAACCAGCGAATACTTTGCATGGATAGGGGCATCCCCTGAGTTTGGTTCTATCTACCATAAAAAAAAGAAAAGAAGAAAAACCCGACTGTGTACTTTGTTGTTGTGGTTGGACTTGGCTTTTTTTTACAGTTTACAAACTGTGCCCAGAAAATTGCCATAAGACAATTTTAACTTCAATAAAATCAATTTTGTTAGTGTCAGCATAACAAGCAACGGCACCTAAAACAATTCGAATGTGGCAGTCAGTGACGCTGAAGGAAGGTGCGTATGCTTTTATACCTTTTTCCGTGAATACTTTCTTGTTGAGCCTTACTGTCCCCAACACGAAAAGCTGTTCCTTCGCTGTGACCAGATATCCGATCGTCGTCAGTTTAGTTACCAACTAACATTTAATTCTTAATTTGTAAATCTTAAAAATACAGTGGAACCTTGCTTAACGAGCATAATTCGTTCCAGAATCTTACTCGTAATGCGAAATACTCGCTAAGCGAACTGACTGATAGAGTAGTGAAAGCTGCCTTCGCAGCCACACAAGCGAGTGTCTTCTCATTTTCCCGTCACTCGTTATGCGAAATTTCGCTCGTTAAGGGAGCAGTTTTTGTACAATTTATTTTGCTCGTTATGCGAAATGTTCGTTAAGCGAGGTGCTCGTTAAGCGAGGTTCCACTGTATTAATTTTCCGGTCTTATTAGTGGAAATATATTAATTTTTCTTACAAAATTAATTTGCAAATTAATTCATAAAATCAAATTTTTTAACTTAATTTTCCCATTTTCAGTTAATTCCCTCAATTCATTCAACGAACTAATAATGTCCTATAAAAATGTTTTGTTCTGGTTTTTAGAAAGTTACTTTCAAAGTAAATGTTTTAATTATTCCTAAATACAAAGCAACTATTTAAATTTTTTTTCAAGATTATTTTAAAGTAAATATTTTAGTTATTTCACCAGGGATTTGTGACGCGTTCTTCAATTGTCGCGTTACATTCCAGCCTCATTTCACTTAATGAAGAAATACTCTTATCTCGCCGGAGTGGCTGATAAGGACTCGGTGGTAGCACTGTTGTTCTTCAGTGGTTAGGAAGCGAATGCGTAGAGGTCACCGTCATGATCTGCTGTTGCAGGGCGTCAACTCAGGAAGACGGACTTCTGACATCCGGTGAGCGACAAAATCTGTCTTGTATACCGTGACGATATTATCATCTTCTCGTCGTTTCAAGAGCATCTAGATTTAATTACTAAAATATTCAAAAGACTTGACAACTAGATAAGTGTGAATTCATGAAACGAGAGACCAACTTCCTTGGTCATATAGTAACTAGGGATGGCATTAAACCAAACCCTGAAAAAATCCAGAATTTTTTCCAGTGAAAGAATTTCCTATTCCAGAAACACCAAAAGCAATTTCTTGGATTAACTGGATATTTTAGGAAATTCATAAAAGACTACTCGCTTATAGCGAAACCAACTTCAAAATACCTAAAGAAGGGAGCAAAAAATAAACATTAATGATCCAAAATATTTGGAAAGTTTTGAAGCGCTAAAAAACGCATTATGTGCAATTCTATCCCAGAAGGGACATCCGATTTCATATGCTAGTAGAACTTTAAATGAACATGAGCTCAATTACAGAACAATTGAGAAAGAGTTACTTGCCATGGTTTGGGCAACGCGTTACTTCCGACCTTAGCTTTTTGGTAAGAAATTTTTTATAGAAACTGATCACAGGCCATTTGGCTTTTCTCCATAAAGGAACCAAATTCGAAATTAGTTCGCTGGCGATTGAAACTTGCTGAATATGACTATTAAATAAAATATAAGAAGGGTGTTAAGAAACGTAGACGCACTCTCACGAATTATTCATAAAAGCAAAGGAAACCATCAATCAAATGAATCAAACGAGCAAGAAACCCTGTTGTGTCCTCTAACTCGCAGAGAATCTCCTGACAAGTCCTTGTCGCTGGGGGTCCTTGTCCGATAATTGAAATCACACATCTTTGCGTTTGTCTTATCTTTATTTTCTAACTCACTTTTCACACTGTATACAATTCTGCGACTCTGACTAACTACTGACTACTACATTTCAGTCTTATTTATATATCTGTACGCGGAAACTTCAACACGGAAACAACAATACGCTAACTGCAGTGGAAGAGACCTGCCTCCAAACCTGAGCGCAATAAAGTGGGTCACTAGTTCCACGGTCAACAAAGGCAATACCGCTTCACTAGCAGATAGCGCGCGCTCGATGAATTGGCCTTGAAACAAATTGCAATGCTGAATTAAACGCTTAGTACGATGGAATTAAACGCTTATTGCGATATCATTATGGTCGACTGAAAATGTATTCCGCGGAAGCAGTCACTCACAACATCCCTCCACCCCTAGGGAAAGGAAAATTTAATATCGTGAAGCGATGTTAATTTTTCCTTTTATTACAATGTTTCTGCTGCGTGGTCAACTGTTTTATATTAGTCTTAATGCTACTACAAATTTCTTAAGTGAATACCATAATCGTTTCTTGTCTGGCCTCCCTCGGACATGCTGATTGGAGATGAAGATGATGATGGTTCTACCGAATTATACTTTTGCTGCTACGAATTGTCATCTCGTGTTTCGGTGATGTTTTCTTAGTGTGTATCTGTATGACTGCATCAATTGGACATGTTCATCGTAATTCTGGTCAACTTTGAGTGAAGTGACGTGACCTTTGGTGGTTTTTCTCGTTTTCTCTGACTGCTGAGGTTGTGTGCTACGTTCTTGACTGTTTGGTGGACTTCCCATCTTGCTTGACGCTAATTGATCAAAGAAGCTCATATCTCGACTGCGGCTTCACGATTCCCTTGTCTCACTTCGGGACGTTAGTTCCAACTTGCGCCTATGATGATCTGTAGTCAGACGTTAATTAGTGGGGAGCGCCCCAAAATAAAAACGTTTTAGCACGTCCACCTTCTTGACTAATGCTAGCGAGAAAACATCGCCATGGCCGTCTTTGTCCGACAATGATATCACTTATTTCTGGGATGGTGCCGTACAACGTGATGGTTTGGAGAACCAATTTCGATGTACCGCTCGTATCTTGGAGTCCATGATTAAACTGAAGCTTCTATAGGTGTTGATGCCGTTGGTGGCTTATCCTCTTTATTTTCTAATACTTATACTATGACTTAATTCCATTTAATTAAATTTGTTATTTCATGAGTAATATTTTACTTATCTTAGTCTTGTTCCTTAATATATACGCTGCAGTAAATGCGAGTATATACTGTATATACTTATTTATGACTATGTATAACTTGCGTGCGTATTTGACTATCAAACTAAAGTCAATATATTTATCAAGTGAATTTATTTTAGCATTAAATTTTAGGTGAAATTTTTGACACTTTTCGTTATTGTAGAGTATCATAATTATGTGTCCTTAAAAATATTATCCTAGTGCCTTTCAATAAAATACCCTTTCTCATTTCCTTTTTCGCTTTTTTTCTTTTAAAATTGTTGTTCTTTATTTTTATATATTTTTCAGAATTTTTTTGGGTTCTTTTTTTTCGTTTCAATTTTCTCCTCTTCCTTTTTTTACCAAAGATTTTTTTCAGTTTTTTTTCTCATTGTACAATTATTTCAACTATTTTTCTCCTATTGCTATCTACAACTAACACCTCTATTTGCAACTTGGACTTCTGACAAATAGGATTAGGTCCAGGTAGGAATAGAATTGAATTAAAAGTAAGTTTATATTGTTTCAACCATATGAATGTATTTGGAAACAATGTAAACAACATAAACTTAATATATTGCTGTAACCAAGCCCAGATATACGGTTTAAACAAATTCGACAATTAATTAATATATTTTGTTAGTGCAATAAGTTAAGTTAGTAAGTGTCCGGTAAGCTACAGAAAATTTCCCTTAAAAGTATACTAGTCAAAACGGTTTTATATGGATGAGCACCTTTGGGCGTACTTACTTAAGCGCGCAGAATATACTTTACCAGATGATTACCCTGAGCAATTATTTGCGGCGTCGCAGTTAATGGGATCCAGCCCACTCTTTTCCGTCGTCCTGGCAAATACAAAATTTCCCTGTGCCCAACCTATGACCGCCTTGAAATATACAAAAATATTGGGTGTACCGGTTAATTCGGTTTTTTTTCGAAAATTGAAGCTTTATTGTGAAAAAATGGTTACAAGCTTTATTGTGAAAAAATTCAAGCTTTATTGTGAAAAAACGAATCGATCCAATTTTTGACTTCTTCATAATTGGAGAAGTGCTGGTCAGCCAGGCCACGTTGCATTGATCGGAAGAGATAGTAATCGGAAGGCGCAAGGTCTGGACTATACGGCGGGTGGGGTAGGACATCCCATTTGAGCGTTTCAAGGTAGGTTTTGACGACCTGTGCAACATGTGGCCGAGCATTATCATGTTGCAAAATTACCTTGCCGTGCTTTTGTTCATACTATATGACAGTAGCTTTCCAACATATATCTGTAAAGGTGAATAACTGGAATAAAAGTCAAGTTACGCCATCTGTTCGAAAACCGAATTAACCGGTACACCCAATATATGTTATTTTACGTTCGTTATTTTCCCCTTATTGTTACTTTTTCCTAGATTTTGAAAAATCAGATTTTTGAAAAAATTATTAAAGACCCTTAAAAGAAATAGCTTAATACGATTATTTCCGGTTAGTTATCATTAACTAAGTTTAATTCACGAAGTGTTAGTATATTTTACGTTAGTAGTTGCGGAACAATCAGCTTTTTCTCTACATTTTTATCACTTCGACGTAAAAGGCTCTGGCTACAGTGCTTGCTTCTGCGTCAGGATAGCTGTGCACGCCATAAATTTTGAAAAGTCGTCTTGGAATGTAAGAATGTACTTATTACTGGATACAGTCTCCGGTAAAATACTTACAATGTCCATATAAACCTTATCGAAGGTCCGCTCTGGCGTGTCTGTTAATACCAAGGGCATTTTCGTTAGTTTTAAACTTTTGTTCACCTGACATTTGGGACATGCATAACATATTCTTTTATATGTTTTTGCATGCCTGGCCACCTGTATTCTTGCCTAATGCGTAAATAGGTTTTTACCGCCCCTTGATGGCCTCCTAATGGTTTATCATGGAAATCCTTTATTATCGCCACAATCTCTTCTGGGTCTTCTAGAAGAATTGTATTACCATTCTGTTTCGCCTTTGGATTATCCGGTTCCACTGATGCGGAAAATTCCTGCGACTTGTCGTTTCCTTGGGCTCTCATTTTTAGTTATTTTGCCTTGAAGCGCGTTCGGACTGCTGCGACCTCATTGTTATGAGGTATTCTACTCAGAACGTCTGCATTTACATTTTTCTTCCCGGGTTTATATATAATTTCGAACTCGTATTCCGATAGTTTATGTCTAAACCTGGCTAGACGAAAAATCTGATCCTTCAAATTCGCTATACCATTCAAGGGTTGCTGGTCTGTCACTATCTTAAAAGGCCTGCCCAGAACATATGCTCCGAAATTTCGTGTAGCCCAGACAATGGCTAATAATTCCCTTTCTACAGTTGAGTATCTCTTCTCGGTGTCACTCAACGCTCTACTAGCGAAATCTATCGGTCTATCTTCGCCAATTTTCCCTTGTGACAACGCGGCCCCTAGAGCTTCGCCACTAGCATCGGTTCCCTGCTAAATACCGGTGGTGAAATTATCGCTTAATTTAACGTCTCTAATGCCTTTTCGCAGTCCTTGGACCATTTAAAAACTACATTCTTCCTCAATAGCTTATTAATAGGTAAATCTATCCTTGCCATATTTCCTATGAATTTCCTATACTAATTTACTAAACCCAAAAATGCTTGCACCTCCTTCTTAATCCTAGGTGGCAAAATATTCTTAACACATTCCACCTTCTGTGGGTCCGGCAGTGCACCATTTTCCGAGCATTTATTACCTAAATACAAGACCTCGAGCCGCAAAAACTGGCACTTCCTAATATTTAATTTAAGATTATTAATTCTTAAAGCTTCTAATACTTTCGCTAATCTGACCTCATGCTTCTCTAAATTACTACCATAAACTACAATATTTTCGAAAAATACAAAATAATCTATCCATTGGAGACCTGTGAGGATGTGATTCATGATACTCTGAAAGGTAGCAGGCGCGCCCATTAGCCCAAACGCACTTTAAATTATCACCTTCTAGCAAACATACATCATGAAACGTGGAAATGATCCTTTTCATCAATTCCATTTCCTCCGTATTTAGGGTGGGGTCTAATATTATTTCTTTCCTCAAGGTCTCTAACATTTCCTCCACATTTATACCTTCTATCTATTCCACTCTATTTATCATCCTAGCACGAGGTGTTTCAAACTCATTTAAACTAGAAAACCCCGGCCTAAAGTCACTGTCTATTTCTACACCCTTTTCCGTTGAATTCAGTATCGGAACGTAAACTACGCCCCCCTGTACTTTCGCTAAAGTTTCCCCCATATATACGCTCGGAACAATTTCCTGTTTATTAACTACTATTTCCGGAATATTGGTTCTAATTCTAACTGGAACTGCTCTAATAGTTCTCGCCATTACTTTCCAACTTTCATTTTGTAAGGTCTGATCCAGTTCTCCACTTGAACGCATTACCAGCGTCTCAATATGTTTCTTATTCTCATCCATAAATGTTACTCGTTTACTACCTGTGTTTATAATCGACCGATTCCACAAATTTTTCCTAACAATTATGCCATCCGCTGGCACTCCCTGTCCAAGTGGCACTATGTGTAGCTTTAAACAAAGGGGATTTATACCATTAGGTTTAATCACTACGGAACCCTTCGTGGTTACGCATCCACCAAAAGCTCCATTAAGGGTTTTTACGTCGTTAGTGTTTACCGTCAATGATCCACTCAACGCGCTCTCCTTTACCAGACTCGTGGCTGCTCCAGCATCCACTAGTAGGATGCATTTTTCACTTTTTGCACCTTCACATGATACTTAAATGAACACGTCATCTATAGTGTCTGGGCGACCCTTCTGCCAGTTCAATCCAGAATTAATTTGCCCCCTTCTTCCCGTTGAATTCCGTTTTATATTAACGCCTTTATTCATCCCACTTTCTACCCTTGAAAAAAAATTTTCTAACATCTTTGTTGCGTCTATTTGCCACGAAATCAAGTTTGTCTTATTGCTATTTACAAATGCTCAGTAGAATTAAAAACTTCTATTTTCTTTTCTTTAACTACATTTTTTATTATATCCAGAGACAATATGATTAAAACGAAACTTTGTGCAATGAACTTAAGCATAAAGTCAAAACTCCAAACGTATCCACTGACTCAACGGCCGTCGGCTTTACTGTGTGTTTCTTATCAACAACTTGCTTAACTCCAATTTCGCTTTCCTCCTCACAGCCGTCAACTTCTTCCAGGAATGGTTCAATACTTTCAACACTCTCGCCCGCACTATCGATTCGCCCGTGATCGACTTCCCCGCAACGATCAGAGGAGGACGGTTCAACAATCGTTTTCGATGTGTGACTCGTGCCCCCATGATGTGTGGCCTCGAGTTACATATATTTTCGGGTTCCCAGCTTAGTGGCCTTGGCTGAGCCCTCGATAGTTTCCTTGCGCTCTTCCTTGATATCTCTTGACGGGCTAATTTATTGCTATTTATCCTGTTTTTTCACAACGGAAATACTTGATATCATCTCCCCTGCTTCTGTTTCCCCTATTAATCGTATTCCACCTACCCTTATTAGATTGTGTCTGATGTCTACCACTACTCATGGGGTTGTTACTATTTCCTCTTTGATCACCTACCTGACGTTCGGCTAAATTTCCTCTCGCCGGCTACCCCCTTGACTGACATCTCCAATTTTGTTCATGCCCATACATCATGCATTTCTCACAGAATAGCCTATTTTTCCTTATGAGACACTCGTCACTGGCCTTTCCTTCTGCAGAAACTACATATTATTCGCGTTTTGGCACTGGCTTCCCCACCATATCATTGTGGACTTCCCATCCTTTTGCCGTCCCGCGTGATACTCAGGTTTTTCATGGAGTTGTCGCCATGCTGCGTATTTTGTTTCCCGGGGGCATCCCTGGGTGTATGGTGTGCAGTCCTTTGGTTAATTTCTACCATCCAGACTGGATTCATGCTCGCTAAAAGGTTTGGCTGGGCTCCGAGAGACCTGCTGATGATCTCGTTTAGCTGTATTGCTTCCGCCATCAGACTCTCTATGTCGATCACGTTAGTGCCCAACATCTTCATCCTTATAGTTCGGTCTCTTAACCCCAAGACAAATGTCCTCGCTAAGGATTTGTTAATTTCAATTCGCAGTCCATGATCCTGAGCCTCAGTATATTGGGATTTCGTAATATCTTCCGCCTGTGTCCTTAGATTTAATAGCCTTTCTCCGAACTCCATTATTTCCTCCCCTGGGAGTTGGGAAACTGTCTGTATTTCCGCGATTATCGCATCTAGCGATCTACACTTCAGATAGGACCTCTTTAAAGTACTGTACAGCTTTTCTACACTCGTTATTTTCTTTCCCCGAATTAACCCGTAAGCGTTCCCATGAAACCTTTTCTTTACACACGCTATTTGCTTTACACACGCACACGTCACCTATTTCGGAATCCGATATCCCACTCTTTGCGAGGTCACATCCCTCAATAAATTTATATACTTCATTACTCAAATCAGGCGAACGGGTACCTGAAAAAAATGGTACTAATCTGTTTAAATTTTTTGCAATTCCTTCTATACTCATTTTTAAGCCTGCTCCATTCTTCATGATCTTTAAACCTGTTGCAGGTAGTGAAGGACGTCCAATCGGATCTTTGTGCTGCAGGGTCTTCTCTGCTAACCATTTTTCCTGTCGAAGGAGCCTATTTTCTTCTTTTAACTCCTCTATTCTTTTGTGAGCCACTTCTAAGGAGTCAAAACTTTCCCTGCTTTTTTGGTTTAAAACTGTCGAGAGCAAATTTCCCGAAACTTCCTTTTTCCAATCAACCTTCTCAATCTAATATTTTCCTCTTCGACTTCCTTCACTATAATCGCCTCTAATTCTCTGTCTGTCAAATAGTTGTCGTATCTATTTTTTAAGGCCCGAAATTCAGCTTTCCACCTCTCTAATTCTTTTAGCGCACTTTTATTTTGATGTGCTATAAAATTAAGCAACTCCTGTAAAATTGCATCCGCCTTCTCTACCTTGTAAAGACTACCTAATTAGATCTTTAATCTTTTCTTTTGTTAACACTAAATTTTCCTTATTGGTTACAGTGGATGAAAGATTATCCTAAATTTTTTCAATAAACCTGTCTAACTACCCCACCAAATCTTTATAATCCCTTCCTAAATCCCTTAATCGTGCCTCCAAATCGAACGAAATATCCATAAAGTAACAAAAATTCTCAACTAATTCAATTCTGTAAGGGACACAACACAAAATAAAAAGACAACGCTTGCAGTTCTGCCAGCACTTTGGGTCTGACGGGCAAATGACCAAAAACAACCAAGTAAAAAACCCCAGCAACGTTTTGCGCTGAAATCCGACCTCAAGCAAGCGTAAGCGCCACCGTCACGCTCGAGTTTCGCGTCACGTTTTAATTGTAGACACACTTTATGTATTTTCTTTAAATTTCTTTGCGTAGTCTAAACTGCTAAGCATACTGCTATCAGAAATTATTCCGTCTTACAATTCTCCAACAATTTTTTAATTTGCACAACAAATTATTGTAAGCAATTATAATAATCCTCCCCTAGCCAGACTAAGCCACAGGATTACGGATAAAGGAGTCTTGTTCTGGATTATTTATGTGAGTTAGTATTAATTTTTATTTGTCCTCACTAACTACTATATATATGCTATAAATAATTTCCATTGTTTTCTTTATTTAACACTTTAATTCTCAACCACTCCTTTTTTTTTACTATTGATATTAATACAAACTCACCTGTGCGAATTTTCGGCTCGTTCAATAACCGGCTGCGCCAAAAATGTTGTGTCCTCTAACTCCCGGAGAATCTCCTGACAGATCCTTATCGCTGGGGGTCCTTGTCCGATAATTGAAATCACACCTCTTTGCGTTCGTCTAATCTTTATTTTCTAACTCACTTTTCACACTGTACGCTTCACAATTCTGCGACTCTGACTAACTACTGACTGCTACATTCCAGTCTTATTTATATATCTGTACGCGGAAACTTCAACACGGAAACAACAATACGCTAACTGCAGCGGAAGTACTATGGAATTAAACGCTTAGTGCGATATCATTATGGTCGACTGAAAATGTATTCCGCGGAAGCAGTCACTCACAACAACCCATCACATACAAAAAACCTCAAATACAGAAAATAATAACACAAATAACAGAGACAATAATAACACTAATAAAATAATATTAGAAACAAGTAAAAGTATTGTCTTCGGCCTGGCCGAAATCTAAATACCATACAACCGAGTAACTGAAAAAAATTATAATTTCGCCACTTAACAACTTTGTATAAGTAGGCTGACCACGCCCATTTCGGGCAAATGTTTTTCGAATGTCTCTAGATACTGCTAGATAGAATTACGCATTCATATTTTCAACAGTTTATGGGATATTGACAACTTTTGTATAAGTGGGAGGACCACGCCCATATTTTATATAAATTCGCAAAACCCGTAGATACTTCGTGATATAATTACGTGTAAATATCTTATAGCATTCACAAGATATTGACAACTTTTTTATGAGTGGGCGTATAAGATATTGCATCACAATATCTTATACCGTTCATGAGATATTACCAACTTTGTTACGAGTGGGCGTGGCACATCCATTTATTGTGAAAATGTTAGAAATGGCGCTACATGTTCCGGAATAAAATTATACCTTAATATCTGGCACGGTTTATGAGATATTCACTTTATAACATCTTTTAAAACGAGGTGCCTCTACATTCCGTATGTAAAGTAGGCGTGGCTGTTTACCGATCTCGCCCATTTTCAATCCCAAACAGCCCTACATAACAAAAATTATTTGTGCAAATTTCATCGCGATATCTCTTTTCGTTCTCCCGTAATCGTGATTTCAACAGACAGACGGACGGACAGGGCTAAATCGATTCAGGAGGTGACGCTGAGCAAGAATATATAGTATATACTTTTCTATATCTATCTCGTCTCTTTCTCTGCGTTACAAACGGAAGAACAAGGTGAATATACCCTACTCCCTTCGGGTGTAGGGTATAAAAATCACTTCCAAATGGATAAAACTAATGCAATAAACATAGAAGATGAATCTTACTTTAACATTTTCAAAACTGTAGTAAATAAAACTTAACGATAACAAAAATACATTTAAAATAATAAAATTTACAAAGTTCCTTACACACAGTTATAAAAAATAACTGCCTTTATTAACAACTCCGAAATTTGTAATATAAAAAAATATAAAAGGAAACTCATCAAGCAACAGTTTAGATTAACAGAAACGCCGAATAGCCCAAGAGAAGTAATACATGTAGATGTATATTACAGTAGTAGTATATAAATGAACCTTCTGGCTCACAACAACAACAGGCGAAAGCATACATTCACATGTGGATAATGTGGATTAATCCACACAACAACAACAGATAAAAGCATACAACCACACAACAACAACAACAACCTCACAGAGTGGCCAGATCGAGGATTTTGGTGGACATAGTGGCCAGATCGAGTATTTTGGTGGACAGAGTTGCCATATCGAGTATTTTGGTGGATAGAGTTGCCAGATCTAGAATTAATCCTCACAGAGTTGCCAGATGGAGGATTTTGGTGGACAGAGTGGCCAGATCGAAGTTTTTTTATTCTTTTTTTGTAGATTTTTAAAAAAATTTTTTTCACGAAACAATTTTTTGGGAATATTTCGTGGGGTTATTTTTTAAGGTGGCAGACCTGTTGCTTGAGTCAGGTGGCAACCCTGGTGGCCTGGCAGACGGACAGACGGCTAACAGACTGGCATCTGGCGGCTGACGGTCGGTCGGTTGAGAGATGGTGAGGAAGCAGGGAGAGGGAGCGACGTGTGTTAGTTGTAGTTTTAATGTTTGCATGTAGGATTTAGAGCTAAGGGAATTTGTGTTCTCGCGGTGGCAGCATACCTAGCAGAGGCTGACTAAGCAGAAGCTGCGTAAGCAGAAGTAGTGTTGTAGTTGTTGTTTATTTTTGCTTCGTTTTTGAGACGCTGCCTCAGAAGTGTAGTAAAACTTACCGTAAGCATTAAGGGAGCGGTTCAAGCTGTGGCTCGCATCCAGGGTCTGAAGCGCGGAGTTGTTATTTTAAGAAATATGAAACTCGCCTTATTGTTCTTGTTGTTGTTGTAGTTTTTATTTAATTGCTTGGTTTCGAATTGTGCCTTGACTCGAATTTGTCAGGAATTAAATTGGTGTAAACATTTTCGAAGAATGTGATGAAATCTTGCACAATTTAGGGATGCATGATTGTACATGCATAGATTTCTTTGTTACAATTTAGGATTGCATGAGTGTGCATACATAAATTTTATATCGTATTGTTTTCTTAATTCTTGGAATTAGCTTAATTGGAAAATACGGTATACAACCGTAAGTAACGTGCGAGTTTTTTTTCACTTTATAAAATTATGTAATAGAAAAAATAGAAGTCAGTCAACAATCAACTATTAACTAAACAAGATGAATCACGTAAACATAACTACATTTTTAACTCGAGTTAATGAGTTTTTAGTAACTCACAGGGAAAATATACTAGAGGTGCATTTTGATTACGTTTTAACAGGCTATACAAAACTAACCAAATACAAAGATGCCTTTACGATTGTCTCCAAACATGGATGTCATTATACTACATGTTGCTGGTCTTCTAGTAAAACTGTGGATGGACCAGACACCTGCGTTTGCTGCACTATAAATTTAACTATCACCAGAATAAATAAATTGATATCATTTTATGCAAGAATCTATTAATAAAAGGCGATATATTTATAAAATTATTTTATTTATTTCTTTTTTTATTAAAATCTTTTTGACAATTTGTAAAATATGTTTCGAGTAGTGGTTGCGATTGAGGAAAGTCGACCTGAACCTCCAACCGAAAATTTTCTCTATCTTCTTCCAACAGTTTTGTTAAATAATAGTTGCCATTGCTGAATTCTGTTATGGTCGCATCACATATATCGTTGAATTTTTGTGGTAGGAAAACAATGCAATCTTCCAGCTCCATTAGTATGCGATCCCCAAACTTTGTTGTTGTTCTGCGAACATTTTTGATGGTGTAAAATTTGCTGTGTTCCTTGTCCTTGACATGGAGAATATTTTTCTGGTTGGAGTTCTTTTGATTGAAGTCCTTCACAGCAGCGTACGAGAGAGAAAAGTCAGTTTGTTGGAGCTGATTCATTCTACTAATATTATTTTAACTTTTGTAACAAATTATTTTAACAAACTTTTTTAACGTTGACTGCACCTGACCAAAGTTACACAAAGACTGAATATCTGGAACTAAGATGTAGTATTTATATAACGACTATATAAGCGGCGTGGAATATACTTTTTACATAAGTACAGTACTCTTAAAAGCTACTCTTAAAAGCTATGCTACCCAATGAGTACCGGGACCCTTTAATGTATCCAGATTAACGATTCCACATTCTTGTTGACGACGTCGTTTCGGGAGACTATTGCGCATAAAAATACCTCTGAAATGTGGTAGATTCTTTGCATGTTTCATCAAGTCGACATCTGTGAGGGCTCTTCTTTGGGTAGATTCTTTAAAAGTTTTTTGGTTGTGGACTATAATTTAAATCCAATCCTTTTCTGTATGGCTTCAGATATAAGCCTTTTCCCATGACGATGGCTTCCATGGTCTTATTATGTCGATTCGCTTCCTCCAATTGTTGTCGAGCGGCTTTTGTATCATTAATTGCTTTTGCGATTGAAGCTCCTCCAGATGCTAAGCCTCCAGCAGCTCCCAGAGCAGTTAAAATGGGTACTAATGGTAGAAACCCTACTACTTTAGGAACGGGTATAATGCGTGGAATGTTAACCATCGACTTCTTCCGTCCGAAAGAGTTTTTTTACAAACTTTTGTGCGATTTTTATAGCACTGGGAGTATCTTTTCACTGTCCTGAAACATGAAATACCGACGCACCAAAACCAGGCTCCCATAAATCAGAAACAGTACAGATTACCACACGCCCATAGGGAAGAGATAAATAGGCAGGTGGATAAGTTGTTAAGGGAGGCCATTATTTCTTCTAGCATATCGCCGTGGGACTCTCCTTTATTGTTGGTTCCAAAGAAAAGTTGTGATGTGACGGCGGACGGAGACGGATGGTGTGCCCGCCAGTACTATTCGAAAAAATACGAAAACAATAGTGAAAACAATTACCTACGCCGCGAAACACGTTTAATACAATAATAACAATTCACCAAACAACACTTTTTAACAAACAAACAATAATGCACTACTTATTAACAACTCAACCTAATAACAAATAAATAAAACTTGATCAATTTACAACAAATATATAGAAAATCAAACAGGACGCAGAGAACCATGCGAGGGGCTTTTATGCTCTCCACAGTAAAGCTCAGCATTTCGTTTGCTTTCACTCCTCCTCCTTCTTCCTGGTCCCGTTAGGTGTGCATGCGGCTGTGAGGGTGCAGATCCACTGGACTTTCACATGCCGGGGCACCATTTACTGTCATTGTTTTTACCACTCAGAGGCCTCGCCTTATACATTCGCAGTGATGTTGCGTACCAGTGTCAGCAACACCTTTGCACGACGGATGCCGAATTTACCTCTATGTTGGTTAAGTTCAAAATCCAGTAGCACATCTGCTTCATTTATAGAAGCCCGGGTCTGGAGAGGCTGCCAACTTTTGATAAACTGGACAGTCTCTCTGATTCAATCTCCAAAATTCTGGAATCCTATCCGAACAGTGAAATTGTTATTGCTGGTGATTTCAATGTTCATAATTCCAATTGGCTACGCCATTTGAGTCACACAACACCCGAGGGTTTGTATGTTGAGTTATTTCCTGAGTCTAATAATTTGACTCAATTAGTGAAGGAACCAACGCACTTTCCCCGTGTTGATGGGCAAAATCAAAATATTCTGGACCTTTTTCTAACTTCACATCATAGCAAGTATGATGTGAATATTCTTGCACATCTTGGTAATTCGGACCACGCTACAATTTCTGTTACCTTCCCATATTCTAGTCTTCAATCCGCTCACCAGTCATCTCCGAAGCGGAAAGTGTGGCTTTATGAGAAGATATTTGGCATGCGCTGAACTGCTTTTTCAGCCGTTTAAATTGGCAATTATGTTTCAGAGATAGAAACATAAATGCTGTCGCAAAATTGGTAGAAAATATAATTTTATTTGGTATGAGGTCCTTCATACCCAATAAAAGAATTTCCATTAAACTAAAAGACAATTCCTGGTTTAATGCGACTTGCAGACAAGCAGTCAGGGCAAAAGAGGAAGCATTTAGGAATTGGCGTTTAAACAAAATTGCTGATACTAAACTGCTGCGCAATCAGGCCAGAAATAGGTGCAATGCCACTCTAAAGCGCGAAAAAGCTATCTACGAGCAGCGCCTTACACGTAGAGTTCTTCAACACCATAAGGGTAGTAAGAACTTTTGGTCGTTCGTGGGGAGAGTGAAGAATCAGACGCGATCGTCTATTCCAACTCTCCTCAAGGATGATCAGATCTTCACTCACTCTGTTGACAAGGCAAACTTATTAGCCAAAATGTTTGCTGGAAACTGCTCTCTTCCTGAGAGTAGCCAACCACTGCCCGCGGTAGATGGTGTACCTCATGCTATGCCTGAGATGCATTTTCGAACACGAGCTGCTTAAAGAATGCTTGCAGACCTCAGTGTCAACAAGTCCTCGGGACCGGATGGTATTTCAGTCCATGTGTTGAGAAAGTGGGCCTCAACACTGGCTCGCCCATTACGCAATCTCTTTAATTTATCATTTACTTCAGGGGTTTTTCCTACCTCCTGGAAGATAGCCAATGTGCAGCCAGTTCGAATCCTGCCAATTACCGGCCAATAGCAATCTGTTCTCAAAAGTTATGGAGATAATTTACTTGATGAGGTATCTGGAGAGCAACCAGTTGGTCAGTGATCGCCAGTACGGTTTCCGTGCTCACCGCTCCACAGGCGATTTGATGGCGTTTCTCACTGAGCGGTGGAACAGTTGTGTTCACAAATGCGGTGTGAGTAAGGTTCTTGCTTTGGGTATCTCCAAGGCATTTGACCGGGTGGCATAAAGCATTCGTGTCTAAACTGGCTGCTTATGATGTCGGTAATACATTCACTCGATGGATATCGAGTTTCCTCAGCGGCCATTCTATTCGGGTTCGTGATTCTTATCAATGACCTTCTGTCATTGAATCAATTGCTGACGACAGTTTGCTAACGACTCGTTTGCTGAAGACTCGTTTGCTGACTACAGCAGCATTTGTCATTCATATTCATTTTCCTGGAGATCAATAGAAAACGAATTATGAATGACACACTCCAATCTGACCTCAACAAAATCCAGGAGTGGGGTCGAGCGAATCGGGTCGATTTTAATGAGCGGAAGACCCAATGTTGTTTGTTGACCCACAAGCGTCTGGCGGGTGACAACTTCCCAGCTTTAAATATGGGTGGCGTGGATATTAATGAGTCGGAGGCTCTTGATGTTCTGGGCATGTCTATACAATGCGATCTTCGTTGGAACGATCACATTTTGACGTGTCGAAAGAAGCAGCCAAGTGCTTAGGCTTTTTAAAGCGGTGTAAGAAATACTTCACTCCAACCGACCTTCGTTGTATCTACACCACTTATATCCCTCCGAAAATGGAGTACAACTCGCATATTTGGTCGGGAGCTTGTGACGACCCCACGGCGCACAAAAATATTAAGCGGTCGAACACTGCAAACTTGCTATGATCAAGCAGTCAAACAGACCTAAGAACTGTTCCCAAGGAGAATGGGAGCAGTTCTCAACACAAAAGCACACACGTTTACGCTACTACTGAAGACGATCGTTTAGAAACGTCCACACACGCACGGACGGGCAGGAGAAAAGTAAGAGTGACGTGGTGTGCATTTTACATGCAAATGCAACTGAGCGGCAGAGCGACATATGTACAAGTTATACCAGCGAGGAGAACAAGCAATCAAATAGCGCTGAGTATTAATAGCTTGATTTGTACACTGCACAACCCGAGTCAGAGAGTGCAGTGAACACATAGATCAGCTCTCAGCTGAGCTAAGTGACCCACTTTTTGCAGCTTATGTACTGCAAAAAGCAATGTATGTAAGAAGACGGCAGTGAAGTTCACTGACCGAAGAACTTCTTAACCTTGGGAAAGTGGTTATTTGAAGCAAATACTTTTTTGCACAAAACCTGCTTAACGGAGTACAAAATACCGCACTCCGTTAAAATCGAAGTTTCTAGAAAAAGGCTCCAGGGAGTATAAAACTGACGGCAGAACAGAACCCGAGGTTCAGACGGTTCAGTCGGGTCAGTCAATGCAGTCAGTTCAGTCAGTAAGCTCAGCAAAGTTCAGTGTTCAGTACGGTTCAGCAAAGTAAAATTTCAGTCAGTGCACCCCAGTGGAGAAGTTCAATTCAGTTGGTTCAGAATAAAGTGCAAAATTGTTGGCTGAAATCGAGCAGAGTGTCAGTCATCCCAGGGAAGTACGGTGAACACAACGGAAATAAACCACGTCTTTCAATCCTGTGCACAGCTCAGCAACACCCAGTCAAAAGCCAGGGTACTGTACTATATTTAAGTTATAAAATTCCAAAGTAGAACAACAGAAAATACACAGTCGCAGTGGCTCGAACGCCCTCCTGTTGTATGAGTTAAAAGCGCTAGAAGCACACAGTCGCAGTGGCATGAAACTCACAAACGCAGTGAGATATCAGCAACCCAGTAGAACATCAGTGATCTCATAAACGCATTGAGTTATCAACAATCCAGCAGAATACCAATGATCTCACAAACGCGGTGAGATATCAACAATCCAGCGGAATACCAGTGATCTCACAAACGCGGTGAGATATCAACAGCCCGACAGAATACCAGTGATCTCACAAACGCGGTGAGATATCGTCAGCCCAACAGAATACCAGTGATCTCACAAACGCGGTGAGATATCATCAGCCCAGCAGAATACCAGTGGTCTCACAAACGCGGTGAAATATCAACAGCCCGACAGAATACCAGTGATCTCACAAACGCGGTGAGATACCATCAGCCCAGCGGAATACCAGTGATCTCACAAACGCGGTGAGATATCAAGAGCCCGACAGAATAACAGTGACCTCAAAACGCGTAGAGGTGCCAACGATATTATATTATTGTATTTCTAGTACAACTATCCATTGTATAAACAAACTAGACACAAATATTAGAATAAGCTATTTGTAAGGTGAATAAAGATATTGAACTTGTCTTGTAACTACTATTAAATAATCTTGTCTTGTAATCGAACCCTGGAATCCCGGCGAGCTAATCCTTAGAAGCCTTAGAAGCCTTAGAAGAAGACAAGAAAGTTCGTTACAAGCTTCGAAAACATGTCTTCAGCTTCTGGACCGTATACAAGGTCGTGCGATAAAACTTATAGGGGACAGTAGGGTATCCAGCTCTATTGAAACCTTGTGATGTCGTCGGGATGTGGGGTGTAACCTTATTTTACCCATACTTTAATGGTAATTGTTCCTCTGAAGTAGCCAGCCTGATTCCTTCGGTTCAGGTATTTAACAGACTTACCCGGCTTTCCAGAGTGGTGCACCCCTTTTTTGTATCGATCCCGTTCCAACGCACTACTCATTATCGCGAGAATTCGTTTTTCGGTCGCGCAGTTAAGTTGTGGAATAGTCTCCCTGCGCATGTTTTCCCACCCACTTATAACGTCGAAGCTTTAAAAGAGGTGTAAATCGACATTACTCCCACTTTTCCCCTGCCCACTAACCTTCTCCCTTCTAAACCAACGAAAGCTTTGCATGGATAGAGGGCATCCCCTGAGCTTGGTTCTATCTGCCATAAAAAAACAAAAAGGTCCAGAGCACTAATGACCTTGGCATTCCGCAGCTGGTCTAGGATATGCTGTATACGCGACAGGGGAATACATCTGGTATTGACTTGGCATTGAGCTGGCCGTAGTCGATGCAAAGCCTCCATTATTTTTTTCCGTACCAGAACAATTGGTGCGCTATATGGGGTCTTAGAAAGTAGAATATGTAAATCCCTGTATAACTCGTCAATGTAGTTGTTGATGACCGCTTGCATAGGTGGGCTCCGGAGGAAGTATTGCTGCTTTATTGGCCGGTCGTCCTTTATGACAATTCGGTACGACGTGATGTTCGTGGTGCCCTTAATTGTTTCGAAGGTTTTTAGCTCACCTTCCATGAATGTTGTGATTAGGGTCTCTGAATCGCATTCTTCATTGCGAACCATCGGGCATCGTAGCCGGTGGGTAGCCTTGGTGTCGGAATGAACTTTTAATGACTGTCGATGGCGTTTGGCAACACGAAGAACTGTATCTCGCATTAAATGACACCAGGATGGGTATCATGAGTGACTTTTAATTAACTGATTAATTTCGCCGTCCTGCCATTCGCCACGCGAACTGAAAATTTTGTACCCGATGAATGTCTGGAGTTCAGAGAAACTGGGCCATAGTCCCGCTGCTAAAATTTCGTGTGACACCGGTGTCTATGACTGCCTTCACCCACACTTCATCGACGTCCACTGTGACTGTAAGGCAGTCCTTCTTCCATTGTATTGACGATCTGTCGTCCGTGTTGACTGCTGTTGACGTGTTGGTGACTGAGGCGTTGGGCGCTGTGATTATCGTCAGTGGGGTCTTGTCTCTCCTCGATTTAGACAGAACCCTTCGGCGTTTCCCTGTCGGCAGCATTCGATGGTGCGCAGGTTCCTACGGCCAAAACCCAGCATAATATGTATTCCGGGTTCCTACACTGTATTTCAAAGTGTCCGTTCTGACCACAGCGATGACATGCCTGGCGAGGATCAATGATGTCTTCTACTTGTCTGAAGCGCTGTCGCGTGTCCACCTTCTTTTGTGCGGCGGTAGTCAGCGTTCTCTCGTCATTCTGCAGGCACTGTAACTCCAGAGCGAGTGCAGTTAATTTTTTTTTTTTTATGGCAGATGAAACCAAGCTCAGGGGATGCCCCCTATCCATGCAAAGCATTTGATGGTTCCGAAGGGATGACAGATTAGTGGGAAAGGGGAAAGAGGGTGTAGTGACGGTTTACACCTCGCTTAAAGGTTTCGACGCTGTAAGTGGGCGGGAAGACATGCGCAGGGAGACTATTCCACAATCTAATGACGCGACCGAAAAACGAACTCTCACGGTAATGTGTGGTTCGTTGGAATGGAATCGTGACATAAAAGGGGTGCAACCCTCTGGAAAGCCGAGTAGTTCTGCTAAATACCTGAACCGGAGGAATCAGGCCGGCTACTTCAGAGGAACATTTACCATGAAAGCAGCGGTAAAATAATGATACACACCCCACATCACGACGACGCTCCAAGGTTTCAATAGAGCTGGATACCCTACTGTCCCCTATAAGTTTTAACGCACGACATTGGACACGGTCGAGAAGCTGAAGATATGCCCGCGAAGCTCCCGACCATATATGCGAATTATACTCCATTTTCGGACGGATATAAGTGGTGTAGATACAGCGAAGATCGGTTGGAGTGAAGTATTTCTTACACCGCTTAAGAAAGCCTAAGCACTTGGCTGCTTCTTTCGACACGTCAAAGATGTGATCGTTCCAGCGAAGATCGCATTGGATTGACATGCCCAGAACATCAAGAGCCTCCGACTCCACAAGCCAAACGCTTGTGGGTTAACAAACAGCATTGGGTCTTCCGCGCATTAAAGTCGACCCGAATCGCACGACCCCAATCCTGGATTTTGTTGAGGCCGGATTGAATATGAATATGAATGACAAATGCTGCTGTCATCAGCAAACGAGTAGACGGGGTTTGATGTCAATGACAGAAGGTCGTTGATGAAAATAAGAAAAAGTGTCGGAGACAGGACCGAACCCTGCGGAACTCCAGCATTAATGGAGTGCTCTTCGGAAGCAAAGCCGTCTATTACAACCCGAATAGAACGGCCGCTGAGGAAACTCGATATCCATCGAGTGAAAGTATTACCAACACCATAAGCAGTCAGTTTAGACACGAGTGCTTTATGCCACACCCGGTCAAATGCCTTGGAGATATCCAGAGCAACAACCTTACACTCACCGAACCGGTGACATACAACTGCTCCACCGCTCAGTGAGAAACGCCATCAGATCGCCGGTGGAACGGTGAGCACGGAAGCCGTACTGGCGATCGCTGATCAACTCGTTGCTCTCTAGATACCTCATCAATTTGAAATTTGATTCCTCCACGAATTCCTTCAATTCGATGAAATCCTTGCGTCTAATGTGCCTTTGCAGCTCAGTGCGTGAGTTCCGATAGATTCGCTGGAGTTTCTGCTCCAGTGTATATTCGGCGTGCCTCATCAGGTCTTGGAGTGCGACGATATACTCCATAAATTTTTTCTCTGGTTGTTGATGACGAGCTTTAATGGCATCGTCCAGCTGCTCGAAATACCGGCCCGGAAAGAAGAATGTCAGGAAGTCCCTATTGAATGCGGCCCATTCCACCCGAATGGCTCGTCATTATTTCAATACCACATGGAGGCCATTTCTGTTAGTAATCCTGGCATGAATCGAACGAGAGGGAGCCGATTAATGTCTGCTATATACCACATCATGGAGTGTACAAGGAGTCGAGCTCTACAACAAAACTGAGAACGTGAACTTGGATTCCGCAAGCGGACTTGCTATTTTGGAGAAAAAATACTCTTGCGCAATTTAAATTCTACTTTAAATTTATTGAACTGTGATCGAGAAGCGACGACAGTTTGGCCTAAAAGTATGCCTTCCAAAAAATAACTGCAAGCCTCCTCGTTGGAAGTATGCGTAAACGGGCAGAGTACCGTATTAATCAAAATACTTGCGCTGGTTTTAGGGTGTGCAGATTGACCCACAACATCCCTCCACCCTTAGGGAAAGAAAAAATTAATATCGTGAAGCGATATTAATTTTTTCTGTACATAGTTATACAGGTGTGGTTTATTTTAATTCTCTAATATTATCTAACTTAACTCTACCTTAAGTTCTACCTTAGTGTATCCTCATTGTTCACGTGTGTTGTGGTTGTTGTATGTGTAGTCATGCAGCTCCTGGACTTGTTTCCATGCACTATCTAGGCTGTACCAACCGCTGTGCTTATCGCAACACTTAGCGAACCAACAGCACCATGAACTCTGACCACGAAAGTATCCCGTGCACCACAACCATCGGTTCGTACTCTGAACTGCATTCCAATCAGAGAAATTAAACTGCAGCCAACTTCATTGCTATTTTCATTGCGTCCTTTCCAATTCACTAATTAGATTCGTCGGGTGCAATCAATTAGCCTTCTGTAACGACTGTTTGGACGGAATTTGTTTGCAAAAGTGCAATTGAGCAGAATCAAGCTTGGAAGGGATATAGTGTAATATTCGTAGCTGTGGGACTACAGCCTGGTTCGGTGTCAAAGATGACCTTTTGTCCCGAGGTAAACTTCAGGTGTGGTGTGTTCAATGTCTCTCAGATCGGTGACGACATCCAGAAAATTTATTGGTAAACAGCGGCATTCAAATTTTTTGAGTTTTCGCAAAAGACGCGAATGACATTCCTGGATCAAGTCGGTAGCATAGCAGCGACATGCGAGTTTTGGGGTTTTTGTCGCCGTTGTTTTTGCTGCTTTTATTACTAGCGATGCTGTTGTTGCTGACGGCCTTAATTGGTACTCATGTTCATGCGTTTTAAGCACTATTTGTGTTGTTCCGTTATTGTATTTGATGACGCGGCAGTTGTTGTTGTTGTTTTTTTTTTGTTATTGTTGTTGACTTAATCATATTTATTACAAATTATATTTCCTTAACTACTTATACTGTATTATATATATTTATAAAGTATATCCAATTTATATCGTTATCACCATTTAATTAATTTAATTGAGCAACGAGGTAATTTGTGCCTTTTTCTATACGAATGTTGTGAACGTTGTTTGCGTTTAAGTAAGCAGGTCTTTGATTACTGAAACGCACGTAGTTAAAGTTAGTGGTTAGTTTTAATTAGTTGTGTTAGTAAAAATTTTTTTTTTGTTTCTGTTGTTGACACTCTCCTTCGGAGGTGAAACCGTGTCTTTTGGCCCGACGGAGAAACAGGAGAAGCCAAATGACGCAGTCCTTTGCACATCAGCACAATAATCAGGTCCTAGACAACCAGAGGACATGGAGAGTTTTCTTCAGGAGGAATTGAAGAAATTTAAAACCCTGAAAGGCATCTCCAATATTACGGAGCATAAAATAGTGATGCTGGATGAGCGTCCTATAAAACAACGGTATTTTCCCAGAAATCCGGCGATGCAGGCTGTCATCGACAAGGAGATCGACGAACTCCTAGAAAAGGACTGGACCCTCAAGCAGTCCATACAGCGCACCAATCGTGTTGGTGAGGAAGAAGTCTGGTGAATGGAGATTATGCGTGGATTACCGCCAGCTGAACGCCCGCTCGATTCCGGATGCATACCCCATTCCAAGAATTCAGCATGTTTTGGAGCGGCTGCGAAATATATCAGTAGCCTTGATTTAAAGATTGTACTGGCAGATTCCAATGGCGGAGGACAGTAAGCAATACACGGCGTTTCCTGTACTTGGAAGAGGACTTTTCCAGTGGCGGGTGATGCCCTCCGGGCTACATTCGGCTCCAGCCACTTTTCAGCGAGCTCTGGACCAGGTTATCGGTCCCGATTTGGAGCCTAAAGCTTTTTCCTACCTGGACGACATAATTGTCACAGCACTTCGTCCGCGGAAGAGCACATTGCAAATCTTAGAGAGGTTTTCCGGCGTTTGAGACAGGCTAATCTCAAACTCAACGTGAACAAGTGTGAGTTCTTCAAGAAAGAATTGAAATACCTGGGGCATGTGGTAAGTGAGCAAGGTATCCAGACAGACCCTGATAAAATTTCGGCGATACAAAATTTAAAACCGCCAACCACCACCAGAGAACTACGAAGATGCTTGGGCATTGCCTCCTGGTATCGCAGGTTCGTGCCAGATTTCGCAAAGACCGTCCAGCCAATGACCACGCTATTACGGAAAGGAAAACATTGGAAGTGGGCCGAGGCGCAACAAGAAGCGTTTGAAATCCTCAAGCAAAGACTCACGGAGGCACCAATACTGGCGTGCCCAGATTTCAACGAGAGATTCCAACTGCAAACGGACGCGAGCGACTTCGGACTTGGAGCCGTACTCACACAACAACTGGAGGGTCAGGAGCGTGTTATCGCGTACGCCAGCTGACATCTCAACAAGGCCGAAAAGAATTACTCGGCAACAGAAAAAGAGTGCCTGGCCATAGTGTGGGGTATCCGTAAGATGCGCGCTTACCTTGAGGGATACCGGTTCACCGTAATCACAGTACATTTGGCGCTAAAGTGGCTAAATTCTATTGAGAGTCCATCCGGAAGAATAGCGAGATGGGCCCTGGAGATACAACAGTTTTCCTTTGACATCCAGTACCGGAAGGGGAAGTTGAATGTGATCGCAGACGCACTATCCCGACAGCCGCAAGAAACCGTCACCAGAGTGGCAGCAGAAGAGACACACGAGCAACACTGCAAGTGGATACAAGCAAAGGTCAGAGAAGTGGAACAAAATCCGGAGATGTTCCCAGATTATACCTTGGAGAATGGAAATTTATACCGGCATATTCCAAATCGACTTGGAGACGAGGACTGCACGCCGTGGAAATTGTGCGTGCCCAGGACCATGAGAGGCCGAGTTCTCAAAGAGAATCACGACCATCCGTGCGCTGGCCATGAAGGAGTCCGCAAGACCATATGCCGGCTAACAAGTAAATATTACTGGCCAGGAATGTTTCAGGATGCGAGAAGATATGTGCGGCAATGTGAATCGTGTCAACGCTACAAGCCGAATCAACAAAAGGCAGCAGGGAAAATGCTCACCCAATTGACAGAAGAACCTTGGGCGATTCTTTGTGCGAATTTTGTGGGTCCGCTACCGCGTTCTACACACAGAAACATAACTCTTCTCGTATTCTTCGACAAATTTTCAAAATGGACGGAAATGATACCGTTACGCAAAGCTTCAACAGAACACTTGCAGCGAGCGTTCCGAGAACGCATTCAAGCCCGGTTCGGAGTACCCAAGTTTCTAGTAACGGATAATGGGACTCATTTTACGAGTCGTAGTTTTCGTCGTTTCCTCCAGGACATGGGTGTAAAGCAACAGTATACTGCTCCATACACACCACAGGAAAATCCCACTTAGAATCAACAGAACGATAAAAACGATTATAGCACAGCTTTCTGACAACAAGCATCGGAATTGGGACGAACTGCTCCCAGAAATTACGCTAGCCATTAATAGCAGCGTATCCGAGACCGCAGGATACAGCCCAGCATATCTCACGCAAGGACGAGAACCAAGACTTCCGGGAACCTACTACGACGAGCAGACACCAGGCAGCGGTCAGGAACCCATACAACCCGCGGAGAAGGAGAAAAATCTAAAAGAAGTTTTCAAATTGGTGGTGAGAAATTTGGAAAAGGCAATGCAGGATCAGGCGCACCACTATAACTTGCGACGACGACAGTGGAAACCAGAGGTTGGGCAATCAGTACTTGTGCGACAGCACCCGCTGTCGAAATTGTCTCCGAAGTTCGACGGCCCGTACCAGGTAATTGGATTCGTGTCACCCGTGATCGCCCATTTACAGAAAGAAGGTGAGACTCGGTCGAGAACGGCTCATGTGAGCGAGCTCAAGGCGTACCAACAGGCGGCAGCGTAAAGTGACCATACTCCCGAGGGAGTTTCTGGCAACGTACGTCTGATTCAGGGTACAGGAAGCCCGCCAACCACAGATGCTGACGGTCAAACCAAACCGGAAGCAAAAACAAACAAACGCGGGGCAGAAGAAAATTGCGTCAGCCAGAACCTGATTACGAAGAGAAAACCGGCTTCAGCAAGAATAGCCATAGCCAGCGAAGAATTCAACAGCGACCCGAAAGCAAAACACAGGCAGAAGTCGCAAACGCGGCGACAGAATTACAACAGGCCACAGGTGGACACCCGTGGCGCAGACATAAAAAAGAAGCAGAAGGCCATACATCCGGCGGGCGGAAAACACAGGATTCCAGCATATTCGCAAGATCGCGAGCACTGTATATTCGGCGATTTTACACCGGAAGAAAGGAAGGCATTATTTCACAACAATTGCCCTTCCAGCTATCAGCTTCGCGAATCAAAGCAAAAGCTGAACTACAGGGAAAGGAAAAAATTCCCAACAAGGTGTTGGGCCTCGAAGGCCAAGTATCTACAATAGAGAGTTCCACGAGAGAACTACAGGGTACGCTATAACGATGCACGTTCGTTTGGCACGGTATGATAACAATAACAAGAGCAACACATGCAACAACAGCAACATCGAGAACAACACACGTAAAATATCTTTAATAAAATCCTCAATTAGAAGTGGTAACAGGGGAAAAAAACACGAGGCACACACAACAGATGCTCACAATTTCAGCAAAAGAGTGTAAGGAAAAAATATTTTTTTCCCCACAACTCCGGGTGTAGAACTTGGCCTGCATCCCAACCGAGCCCGTTTTTAGTAAACGTAAACTGAAAACGCGGTGACCTGGGTTGTGCGGACCCAACTTCAGGTGGAATAAATTCTATCAACAACAATAAAAAGAAAAAAGGCAACGTAGCAAAGGCGAAAATATGCAAAACTAACAATAACAACAACAACCACATTAACTCGCTTGCTAGCAAAGGGATTAAAAAACCACAGTCACACAGAATACATGAACCACATACTTTTTACAACAATTACAACACAGACCGAGACGCCAAATCAGCAAGAAAAAAATTAAAGCAGAGCCTTGGGAAATTACTAATAAAATCAGGTGGAATACTGTTTACAACAACTACAACACAGACTGAGACGCGAAACAAGCAAGCAAAAATTAAATTAGAGCGTGGGAAGCTACCAACAAAATCACAAGTTTTTTTTCTAGAAATAACCACAACAACAACAAGTACGTTGTGTGCGGCTATGCAGATTAGAAAATTCTGGAATGTGAACAAGAACTACCAACAAAATCACAAGAAATATTTCTCGAAATTAGCACAACAACAACAAGTACATTGTGTGCCGCTATGCACATTAGAAAATTCCAGAATGTGCACAAGAACAACGACTGCAGCGGAGTTGTTTTGATCGGTGTATAAAAGGGCCCACCGCGCTGAATTCGATCTCTTTTGGAATCTCGTGCTCCAAGTGGTAAGTCGTCGAACCTTGAACCTCTAGTACCTCGTAGTGGCTGAGTGCTCTTAAGCGGACGCCAATCCCAATTCCAAGTAAATTTTAGTACCTCGTCCTGGCTGAGTGCTCTTAAGCGGACGCCAATCCCGATTCCAAGTAAATTTTAGTACCTTGTCCTGGCTGAGTGCTCTAGAGCGGACGCCAATCCCAATTCCAAGTAAATTTTAGTACCTTGTCCTGGCTGAGTGCTCTTAAGCGGACGCCAATCCCAATTCCAAGTAAATTTTAGTACCTCGTCCTGGCTGAGTGCTCTTAAGCGGACGCCAATCCCAATTCCAAGTAAATTTTAGTACCTCGTCCTGGCTGAGTGCTTTTAAGCGGACGCCAATCCCGATTCCAAGTAAATTTCATTAGTACCTCGTCGTGGCCGAGTGCTTTTAAGCGGACGCCAATCCCGAATCCAAGTAAATTTTAGTACCTCGTCGTGGCCGAGTGCTTTTAAGCGGACGCCAAACCTGAATCAAAGTAAATTCTAGTACCTCGTAGTGGCTGACGCCGACAATCATAAAACCTCGTATTCTAGAACTCTGTGTGTATATAGATTTTGTATTTTTACGGACTGAATACTATTCAGCGGACATTAGAATTAAAGGAACTAGTTTTAAGAAACACTGTTAGCAATAAAATACCGAAAAATAAAACTTTGAATTACGGTAAATAAATAGTCGAACAACTGTGAAAAGATAACCGAAAGCTTTTTATTTAAGTGTTCGGTACGGGACTCTGGCGAGACTGAGTATACCCCGGCAAGAAACTTCGTTACAAAATGGCGCCCGAGCAGGGACAATAGTTTCCGAGAAAAATCAAAAACTATAGTGCTGAATCGCGAAAATTTAGGAAAAAAACGGTATTATAAACAGTTACGCGAAGCGAACGGTAAATCGAACAAATAATTTAACGCTAAACTGTGCTAACGGCGAATTCAAATAAAAAAAAAACATTGTGCAAAAAAATAACGCGGTATTTCAAAGGAACAGTTACGCGAAATAAACGGAACAAAATAGAAAAACATCGTGCAAAGAAATAACGCGGAAACTGTTACACGAAATAAACGGAAAATCGAAATGGGTAAACGGTGGATTTATAATGTTCCAAAAGAGAATCTGCAGGAGATTCTACGCGAATTCGGTATGGAATCAAAAGGCACGATCGACGAACTTCGTAAAGTGCTCTCCGGGTTTATGATGTCGCCTGATCTGACCGACGAGGTGATCGACAGGTTACGCGAACTTGAAGTACAGTGGAATCGCGGTGTTTCTCCAAGTGCGCGACCGGCGACGCCATCATTGCAAGGTGCGGTTCCGGAACACAGCGAACAGAGGGCAAATGCAACAGAAGTGCTTAACATGAACCCCGGCAATCAAGTTTCCATGTCAACAGGTGGTTGCATAGCAGCGAGGTGCGAGCCAGAGAATGCGGCCCATAGTAGGATGTGCTACTCTGAGGTAATTGATTAGGTACGTAAATGGTCTTGTAGGTACGACGGTGGTAGGGACCCAATAGGCTTCATCGAGAGAGTCGAGGAGCTCACCGAGGCATACGAGTTGTCTAAGCATATGCTGCCACGAACCATGCCGGAATTGCTTAAGGACAAAGCTCTTTGTTGGTACAGGAATAACAATAGGAGCTGGTCAAAATGGGAATTGTTTAAAACCGATTTCCTGAAATTCTTCTTGCAATCGAGATATTTCGAAGAACTGGAGGACAACATTAGGAAAAGGATCCAAGGGCCTCGCGAGAAGTTCAAGGACTATGTAATGGCCATGCAGACATTAATGCGACATGTGAACTATACAGAGGAGCAAAAACTACAGAGGATTTACAAGAATTGCCATAGGGATTATCTTCTTTACATAAGGAGGTCTGATTTCTCTGCGTTGGAGGATCTCATTGAATTGGCTGAAGATTTTGAAGGCATACGAAAGGAACCCGAACCTCCACGAGAAATTCATACTCAGCACCGACAATTACCAGGGACGCACAGGATGATGACTATAGAAAACACAGGAAAACAGCGAGACCTTCGAACAGCCTGTAGAAGATGTGGCGAAAGCGGACATTTTCAACGAGAATGCCGAAACTCAAGGAAACTTTTCTGTTGGACTTGTGGAAAGGAGGGGGTCCGGACGATTGAATGCTGCAAGAAACCTTCGGGAAACGCGCAGGGTGTCCAGCAGGAACGAGGGCTGCTGGAACCGAACAAGATAGACTCTCCTCGTACCCCACGAAGTGCTTAAACTACAATCGAGACCGGATTTACGCCAAGGTAGCCTTAGGAAGGGAACTCGTCACAGCTACTCTAGACACAGGAGCCTCGCGGAGCTTCATGAGCAACGCGGCGGCTGTGTTGACAGACGGAAAGCTGATGGAGGTGGACGTACGGGTCAAAATGGCCGACGGAACCGTGCGTGCCGTGAAGGAAGCCGTCGAAGTCTGCGTGCGTTTGGGGACTGCAGAGTGTAAGCTCCCACTTCTGATTCTACAGGATGTGACAGACCATGTGATCCTGGGTTTGGACTTCCTGACAAGCATAGGAGCTTCTATTAGCTGTGGTGGTGAGACGATTACGCTGGGAGGCTCGAAAGCCGAACGAGCGACTTGCTCGACAGTTCACACGGATTACGCCCAAGTTCCTGAGGCAAAACCATTGGAGAAGACTGATGTGGAGAATGAACAACACTCTGAACCAGGCGTAGAAACCAACTCGCGAAAAGAAGACCAACACATCATCAAGGAATTCCTAAAAACAGAGCATGAGAAATTCGAGATGCTGGAAGGACCTTCCAACATAACGACCCATAAAATCGTCATAAGAGATGATAGGCCAATAAAGCAGAGGTATTACCCTAACAACCCTGCAATGCAAGCGATAATTAACAAGAAGATAGACGAGCTGCTGGAAAAAGGCTGTATCTCAGGCGAGCCCTCTCATAGCCCTTACAGTGCACCAATTGTTCTTGTTAAAAAGAAGAATGGGCAATGGAGACTTTGCGTGGATTATCGTCAGCTAAATGCAAGATCAGTGCCTGACGCATACCCACTTCCGAGGATACAACATATTCTAGATCGACTCCGCGACGCGCAATACATTAGTACACTTGATCTCAAGAACGGTTACTGGCAAATACCCATGAGTCCAGAAAGCAAGCAATACATCGCGTTCACAGTACCAGGAAGGGGACTCTTTCAATGGAAAGTTATGCCGTTCGGCCTACATTCGGCACCCGCGACGTTCCAAAGGGCATTGGACCAAGTCATTGGACCGGAGATGGAACCACACGCGTTTGCTTACCTGGACGACATCATTGTAATAGGAAAGACGCTGGAACAACACATGAAGAATTTACAGGAAGTATTTCGACGTTTAAGAGCGGCTAATTTAAAAATCAACAAGGAGAAGTGCGAGTTTTTCCAGCAAGATTTGAAATATTTAGGTCATGTTGTGAGCCGCAGAGGAATTCACACAGATCCAGACAAGGTAGCGGCTATTCAGGAACTGACGGCCCCAACAAATGTCAGAGGCGTTAGGCGATTCCTCGGGATAGCATCCTGGTACCGGCGGTTCGTACCGGACTTCGCCAAATTGGTAGTCCCACTCACCAGCCTTCTTAAGAAGGGCAAACGCTGGCAATGGACCGACGAGCAACAGCAGGCATTCGAGAACCTCAAGGAAAAGCTCACGAAGGCATCAGTACTGGCATGCCCAGATATTTCCAAACCATTTACGCTGCAGACTGACGCGAGCAACGATGGGTTAGGAGCGGTTCTCACGCAAGAAACCGATGAGGGAGAGAAAGTCATCGCCTACGCCAGCCGGCATTTAAACAAGGCCGAAATCAACTACTCAGCGACAGAGAAGGAGTGCCTCGCGATCGTTTGGGGAATCAGGAAAATGCGACCGTATTTAGAAGGCTACAGGTTCTGCGTCGTCACAGACCACCTCTCACTGAAGTGGTTGAACTCTTTGGAAAATCCTTCAGGGCGTATAGCAAGATGGGCGCTTGAGTTACAACAGTACATGTTCGACGTGAAATACCGCAAGGGCAATTGGAACGTGGTCGCAGACGCACTTTCCAGACAGCCAGTAGAAAAACTGAGCACGGTTACGACTAACGGGGAAAAGTGCAACTGGATAGAAACCAAGATAGCAGAAATTAAGAGGAATCCAGAGAAGTTTGCCGATTATACTATGGAAAACGGTCAACTGTATCGACATATCCCAGGGCAGGTAAACGACGAGGATTGTGCCGTATGGAAGCTCTGTGTTCCGAGGTATCTTCGTGCCCGAGTTCTTAAGGAAAACCACGATGACCCCAGCGCTGGACATCCAGGCATTAGAAAAACCGTCACCAGGATAGCCAACAGGTACTACTGGCCAGGCATGTTCAGGGATATAAGGAAACACGTGCGCTGCTGTGAATCATGTCAGCGATATAAACCTTTGCAGAGCAAAGCCGCCGGAAAAATGCTGACACAGTTACCAGAGGAGCCTTGGTCAGTCGTCTGTGCCGACTTCGTTGGACCATTACCCCGAAGCAAGCACGGCAACACGATGATTCTAGTTTTCTTTGACAAATTCTCCAAGTGGACCGAAATCGTACCACTGAGACAAGCAACCGCAGACAGTGTGAAGAAGGCGTTTCGAGAAAGGATTCTAGTGAGGTATGGAGTTCCAAAAGTTCTCGTCACGGACAACGGAGTTCAATTCAACAGTAGGACACTGCAGCGATTTCTTCAAGATTTAGGAATCCGACAACAGTTTACAGCACTTTATACCCCAAAGGAGAACCCAACAGAAAGAGCCAACCGAAACGTGAAAAGAATTCTTGCACAAGTGGCCGATAATAGGCAAACCCAATGGGATGAGTTGATCCCAGAAATTTCTTTGGTAATCAACAGCATGGCATCGGAGACGACAGGTTTCAGCCCCGCTTTCCTCACACAGGGTCGAGAACTGCGGCTTCCAGGATCGCTTTTCGATGAGGTTACCATAGGTACAGGGTCAGCACCACAGAGTCCCGAACACAAGGGTAACCGGCTGCAGGAGATCTTCAACATCGTGAGGAGAAACATCGAACGAGCATCCAAGGACCAAGCCCGACACTATAACCTTCGGCGAAGACAATGGAACCCGGCAGTAGGAACGTGGGTATTATTGAGCAGCCACCCCCTATCGAAAGCAGTAGACAAGTTTACCGTCAAGCTGGCTCCGAAATACGACGGGTCATACCAGATCCAGAGATATATATCACCAGTTATCGTCGAGCTCAAATCCCAGGGAAATACGAAAACTCGCACGGCTCACATTGGGGAGCTCAAAGAATACCACCATGCAACCGAAGTATCGCGTGACGCTGACCCCTAAACGGATCACTGTCCAGCTATCCGAAAGAAAGGGGGAGTGTAAGGAAAAAATATTTTTTTCCTCACAACTCCGGGTGTAGAACTTGGCCTGCATCCCAACCGAGCCCGTTTTTAGTAAACGTAAACTGAAAACGCGGTGACCTGGGTTGTGCGGACCCAACTTCAGGTGGAATAAATTCTATCAACAACAATAAAAAGAAAAAAGGCAACGTAGCAAAGGCGAAAATATGCAAAACTAACAATAACAACAACAACCACATTAACTCGCTTGCTAGCAAAGGGATTAAAAAACCACAGTCACACAGAATACATGAACCACATACTTTTTACAACAATTACAACACAGACCGAGACGCCAAATCAGCAAGAAAAAAATTAAAGCAGAGCCTTGGGAAATTACTAATAAAATCAGGTGGAATACTGTTTACAACAACTACAACACAGACTGAGACGCGAAACAAGCAAGCAAAAATTAAATTAGAGCGTGGGAAGCTACCAACAAAATCACAAGTTTTTATTTCTAGAAATAACCACAACAACAACAAGTACGTTGTGTGCGGCTATGCAGATTAGAAAATTCTGGAATGTGAACAAGAACTACCAACAAATCACAAGAAATATTTCTCGAAATTAGCACAACAACAACAAGTACATTGTGTGCCGCTATGCACATTAGAAAATTCCAGAATGTGCACAAGAACAACGACTGCAGCGGAGTTGTTTTGATCGGTGTATAAAAGGGCCCACCGCGCTGAATTCGATCTCTTTTGGAATCTCGTGCTCCAAGTGGTAAGTCGTCGAACCTTGAACCTCTAGTACCTCGTAGTGGCTGAGTGCTCTTAAGCGGACGCCAATCCCAATTCCAAGTAAATTTTAGTACCTCGTCCTGGCTGAGTGCTCTTAAGCGGACGCCAATCCCGATTCCAAGTAAATTTTAGTACCTTGTCCTGGCTGAGTGCTCTTAAGCGGACGCCAATCCCAATTCCAAGTAAATTTTAGTACCTTGTCCTGGCTGAGTGCTCTTAAGCGGACGCCAATCCCAATTCCAAGTAAATTTTAGTACCTCGTCCTGGCTGAGTGCTTTTAAGCGGACGCCAATCCCGAATCCAAGTAAATTTTAGTACCTCGTCGTGGCCGAGTGCTTTTAAGCGGACGCCAATCCCGAATCCAAGTAAATTTTAGTACCTTGTCCTGGCTGAGTGCTCTTAAGCGGACGCCCATCCCAATTCCAAGTAAATTTTAGTACCTCGTCCTGGCTGAGTGCTTTTAAGCGGACGCCAATCCCGATTCCAAGTAAATTTCATTAGTTCCTCGTCGTGGCCGAGTGCTTTTAAGCGGACGCCAATCCCGAATCCAAGTAAATTTTAGTACCTCGTCGTGGCCGAGTGCTTTTAAGCGGACGCCAAACCTGAATCAAAGTCAATTCTAGTACCTCGTAGTGGCTGACGCCGACAATCATAAAACCTCGTATTCTAGAAATCTGTGTGTATATAGATTTTGTATTTTTACGGACTGAGTGCTATTCAGCGGATTTTAGAATTAAAGGAACTAGTTTTAAGACATACTGTTAGCAATAAAATACCGAAAAATAAAACTTTGAATTACGGTAAATAAATAGTCGAAAAACTGTGAAAAGATAACCGAAAGCTTTTTATTTAAGTGTTCGGTACGGGACTCTGGCGAGACTGAGTATACCCCGGCAAGAAACTTCGTTACAGTCATAACAGCAACAGCAAGAACCCCGCCAGCCGGACAAATGAGAGCAACAACGACGCAAGTGGAAAGGGAGAGAACGCGTAAGCTAGATGAATCAAAGCAATAAACGTCTAAACGGCACAAGTCGAAGGAATCACTTACGTGTAAAAAAAACAAGTCCGTATCTCCGGTGAGGGTGAAGGAGTACTGAAGTCACCGACCCTTGCGGTAGAGGTTCCGTCCCTGGTCCAGTATTCGCCCAGCAGCAACAACGCCAACGATTCGCCCAACAACCTGCATGAGGCAATCAATTATGGGTGTGTCGGCCAGATGAGCAGCAAACAGGCTACTGTATAATATCACCTACCTTACACTCCACTCTGCTACCGTTTTCTTTGTTTAAAAAAAAAACACCTACGGCACCTCCGACGGCACCTCCGTCAACGATACTTCCGATTCCGCATTCCGTAAATAAATTTCACTGGACCTTTTTGCCAGTTCCTGCGAAACCAACGTGACGGATTCGATGAGTAATCGCAGCGAACCATTAGATCCGTCAGCCAAAAACAACAGGAATCCAAAGGGAAAACACAAAAGGATCACTCCGGCAGTGAATTCCCGAAGCCTGCTTACGAGTACTCCGGTCGCATCGCCATGGCACTGAAGAACTCGCACGACAGCCCGTTACCCGTCACTGAGGGCTAAAGCCTCATATGCGAGCACGATTGAAAGCGAATTATTCATAGGGGCCGCTGCCGCAAATGGGTTCGGACAAGCAACACGATCAGCAACAAACTTTTGCTAACGAACTCGGCCTGCAAGCAGATGAAGGTTCGAGCACAGCAGCGGGGAGGTGCTACTGAGGAAATCCTTGGGCACGTAGCTGGAGGGTTCTCCGTCACCATTCGATAAGCTGGTAGCCTCCAAAGGAAAAGGCTGTGATGAGTAGTCCGGAACCGAAGACATCACTTTAAAACGAAAGCGAAGAACTTTTACAACTTCTATTTGTTTTCAATGAACAGCTGCGTCATGTTAGCCGAAGTGGCAACACTTCGGCCTGTAGTAGATGGTGTAAACCCAGCGAAGCGCCAGTGTATGAGCTTTTGTAAGGGTTCACACACACGGGAATAAAATCGAAGAGAAATCACGCATACTACGTAGTGCGTACTACCACATTTGGAAGATGTTTTTTTTCCCTTTAAAAAAAAAAAACAAAACAACAAAAACCACGAAGGCACTAAAATGTGAGAGAGTAAATAACCAAGTATATAGGTCAAGGCAGAATGCAGTTTGAAACTTCTCGTCACTGGCAAGTAGGAAGCGACTCCAGCCACAGGTGCCGTAGCGAGTTTATACCTTTTGGAAACAAAAAGAAAATGAATCCGGAACCAATAATTGTGATCAGTGACTCGGAGGACGAGACCATTCCCGAGCCACCAAGGTGGGAAGATGCAGAGGTAATGGTGGACCCGCTGGAGCTCGTAGATTTTTATACGGCGGAGGAGGAGATTCGCCGCCCGGGGCGGATCTACCGATTGTGGCAGGTCGTCCGATTAGAAACGACGATCACCCGAGGCGACCTACGGGTAGATGAGGTCATAAGCGACCACCTGGATATCGTCGGTCGGGCCGGCACTAAACTTGTCACCAGGAAGCTGGGACAGCGCGATGCTGCCGTCCAGACGGAGGTACCGCCTGGCGCGGAACACGCCGTGCAGACGGAAGAACAACACCAAGAGGAGAAAGCGTGCCACCGCAGCGGCCGCCCCACCAACACATTGAGGACCGTGGACGGGGTGCGATACCAAGTCAAGATCGGATGAGCAGGACAGGTGAGAGTGCACCGATTATAAATTGGAATATGCTGCGGAAGCATACGGAAGAGGAAAAAAAAATTTATATAAAAATGAAAAGAAGAGAAATGAATAAATGAAATAAGGGAAGATTTTTGAAGCGGATAGACGTTTTTTTGCTTAAACGTACTGAGAGCAGAAAACCTAAAGAGAGAGAGAAGGAAGGATTTCAAAAAAAATAAAAATAATAATAAAAATAATAAAAGACGACGGCGTTTCGGTTTTTTTCTCCACCCGGAAGTAGAGGGGAGTGTGACGACCCAAATTTGCTGTGCACAAAAATATTAAGCGGTCGAACACTGCAAACTTGCTATGATCAAGCAGTCAAACAGACCTAAGAACTGTTCCCAAGGAGAATGGGAGCAGTTCTCAACACAAAAGCACACACGTTTACGCTAATACTGAAGACGATCGTTTAGAAACGCCCACACACACACGGACGGGCAGGAGAAAAGTAAGAGTGACGTGGTGTGCATTTTACATGCAAATGCAACTGAGCGGCAGAGCGACATATGTACAAGTTATACCAGCGAGGAGAACAAGCAATCAAATAGCGCTGAGTATTAATAGCTTGATTTGTACACTGCACAACCCGAGTCAGAGAATGCAGTGAACACATAGATCAGCTCTCAGCTGAGCTAAAGTGACCCACTTTTTGCAGCTTATGTACTGCAAAAAGCAATGTATGTAAGAAGACGGCAGTGAAGTTCACTGACCGAAGAACTTCTTAACCTTGGGAAAGTGGTTATTTGAAGCAAATACTTTTTTGCACAAAACCTGCTTAACGGAGTACAAAATACCACACTCCGTTAAAATCGAAGTTTCTAAAAAAATGCTCCAGGGAGTATAAAACTGACGGCAGAACAGAACCCGAGGTTCAGACGGTTCAGTCGGGTCAGTCAGTTCAGTCAGTAAGCTCAGCAAAGTTCAGTGTTCAGTACGGTTCAGCAAGTAAAATTTCAGTCAGTGCAAGCCAGTGGAGAAGTTCAATTCAGTTGGTTCAGAATAAAGTGCAAAATTGTTGGCTGAAATCGAGCAGAGTGTCAGTCATCCCAGGGAAGTACGGTGAACACAACGGAAATAAACCACGTCTTTCAATCCTGTGCACAGCTCAGCAACACCCAGTCAAAAGCCAGGGTACTGTACTATATTTAAGTTATAAAATTCCAAAGTAGAACAACAGAAAATACACAGTCGCAGTGGCTCGAAAGCCCTCGTGTTGTATGAGTTAGAAGCGCTAGAAGCACACAGTCGCAGTGGCTTGAAACTCACAAACGCAGTGAGATATCAGCAACCCAGTAGAACATCAGTGATCTCATAAATGCATTGAGTTATCAACAATCCAGCAGAATACCAGTGATCTCACAAACGCGGTGAGATATCAACAATCCAGCGGAATACCAGTGATCTCACAAACGCGGTGAGATATCAACAGCCCAGCAGAATACCAGTGATCTCACAAACGCGGTGAGAGATCAACAGCCCGACAGAATACCAGTGATCTCACAAACGCGGTGAGATATCGTCAGCCCAACAGAATACCAGTGATCTCACAAACGCGGTGAAATATCATCAGCCCAGCGGAATACCAGTGACCTCACAAACGCGGTGAGATATCAAGAGCCCGACAGAATAACAGTGACCTCAAAACGCGTAGAGGTGCCAACGATATTATATTATTGTATTTCTAGTACAACTATCCATTGTATAAACAAACTAGACACAAATATTAGAATAAGCTATTTGTAAGGTGAATAAAGATATTGAACCTAAATAATCTTGTCTTGTAATCGAACCCTGGAATCCCGGCGAGCTAATCCAAGCCTTAGAAGAAGACAAGAAAGTTCGTTACAAGCTTCGAAAACACGTCTTCGGCTTCTGGACCGTATACAAGGTCGTGCGATAAAAATTATAGGGGACAGTAGGGTATCCAGCTCTATTGAAACCTTGTGATGTCGTCGGGATGTGGGGTGTAACCTTATTTTACCCATACTTTAATGGTAATTGTTCCTCTGAAGTAGCCAGCCTGATTCCTTCGGTTCAGGTATTTAACAGACTTACCCGGTTTTCCAGAGTGGTGCACCCCTTTTTTGTATCGATCCCGTTCCAACGCACTACTCATTACCGCGAGAATTCGTTTTTCGGTCGCGCAGTTAAGTTGTGGAATAGTCTCCCTGCGCATGTTTTCCCACCCACTTATAACGTCGAAGCTTTAAAAGAGGTGTAAATCGACACTACTCCCACTTTTCCCCTGCCCACTAACCTTCTACCTTCTAAACCAACGAAAGCTTTGCATGGATAGAGGGCATCCCCTGAGCTTGGTTCTATCTGCCATAAAAAAACAAAAAGGTCCAGAGCACTAATGACCTTGGCATTCCGCAGCTGGTCTAGGATATGCTGTATACGCGACAGGGGAATACATCTGGTATTGACTTGGCATTGAGCTGGCCGTAGTCGATGCAAAGCCTCCATTATTTTTTTTCCGTACCAGAACAATTGGTGCGCTATATGGGGTCTTAGAAAGTTGAATATGTAAATCCCTGTATAACTCGTCAATGTAGTTGTTGATGACCGCTTGCATAGGTGGGCTCCGGAGGAAGTATTGCTGCTTTATTGGCCGGTCGTCCTTTATGACAATTCGCTACGACGTGATGTTCGTGGTGCCCTTAATTGTTTCGAAGGTTTTTAGCTCACCTTCCATGAATGTTGTGATTAGGGTCTCTGAATCGCATTCTTCATTGCGAACCATCGGGCATCGTAGCCGGTGGGTAGCCTTGGTGTCGGAATGAACTTTTAATGACTGTCCGTTAATGGTGACTTTTTTAGAAAATCCAAGCCCACAATGAGGTCGTCGATGGCATTTGGCAACACGAAGAACTGTATCTCGCATTAAATGACACCAGATCGGATGGGTATCATGAGTGACTTTTAATTAACTGATTAATTTCGCCGTCCTGCCATTGGCCACGCGAATTGAAAATTTTGTTGCCCGATGAATGTCTGGAGTTCAGAGTAACTGGGCCATAGTCCCGCTGCTAAAATTTCGTGTGACACCGGTGTCTATGACTGCCTTCACCCAAACTTCATCGACGTCCACTGTGACTGTAAGGCAGTCCTTCTTCCATTGTCGTCCGTGTTGACTGCTGTTGACGTGTTGGTGACTGAGGCATTGGGCGCTGTGATTATCGTCAGTGGGGTCTTGTCTCTCCTCGATTTAGACAGAACCCTTCGGCGTTTCCCTGTCGGCAGCATTCGATGGTGCGCAGGTTCCTACGGCCAAAACCCAGCATAATATGTATTCCGGGTTCCTACACTGTATTTCAAAGTGTCCGTTCTGACCACAGCGATGACATGCCTGGCGAGGATCAATGATGTCTTCTACTTGTCTGAAGCGCTGTCGCGTGTCCACCTTCTTTTGTGCGGCGGTAGTCAGCGTTCTCTCGTCATTCTGCAGGCACTCTAACTCCAGAGCGAGTGCAGTTAATTTTTTTTTTTTTTTATGGCAGATGAAACCAAGCTCAGGGGATGCCCCCTATCCATGCAAAGCATTTGATGGTTCCGAAGGGATGACAGATTAGTGGGAAAGGGGAAAGAGGGTGTAGTGACGGTTTACACCTCGCTTAAAGGTTTCGACGCTGTAAGTGGGCGGGAAGACATGCGCAGGGAGACTATTCCACAATCTAATGACGCGACCGAAAAACGAACTCTCACGGTAATGTGTGGTTCGTTGGAATGGAATCGTGACATAAAAGGGGTGCAACCCTCTGGAAAGCCGAGTAGTTCTGCTAAATACCTGAACCGGAGGAATCAGGCCGGCTACTTCAGAGGAACATTTACCATGAAAGCAGCGGTAAAATAATGATACACACCCCACATCACGACGACGCTCCAAGGTTTCAATAGAGCTGGATACCCTACTGTCCCCTATAAGTTTTAACGCACGACATTGGACACGGTCGAGAAGCTGAAGATATGCCCGCGAAGCTCCCGACCATATATGCGAATTATACTCCATTTTCGGACGTATATAAGTGGTGTAGATACAGCGAAGATCGGTTGGAGTGAAGTATTTCTTACACCGCTTAAGAAAGCCTAAGCACTTGGCTGCTTCTTTCGACACGTCAAAGATGTGATCGTTCTAGCGAAGATCGCATTGGATTGACATGCCCAGAACATCAAGAGCCTCCGACTCCACAAGCCAAACGCTTGTGGGTTAACAAACAGCATTGGGTCTTCCGCGCATTAAAGTCGACCCGAATCGCACGACCCCAATCCTGGATTTTGTTGAGGCCGGATTGGAGTGTGTCATTCATAATTCTGCGTCTTCTAGTGATCTCCAGAATGGAAGGATGTCTGGAGAATGAATATGAATGACAAATGCTGCTGTCATCAGCAAACGAGTAGACGGGGTTTGATGTCAATGACAGAAGGTCGTTGATGAAAATAAGAAAAAGTGTCGGAGACAGGACCGAACCCTGCGGAACTCCAGCATTAATGGAGTGCTCTTCGGAAGCAAAGCCGTCTATTACAACCCGAATAGAACGGCCGCTGAGGAAACTCGATATCCATCGAGTGAAAGTATTACCAACACCATAAGCAGTCAGTTTAGACACGAGTGCTTTATGCCACACCCGGTCAAATGCCTTGGAGATATCCAGAGCAACAACCTTACACTCACCGAACCGGTGAATACAACTGCTCCACCGCTCAGTGAGAAACGCCATCAGATCGCCGGTGGAACGGTGAGCACGGAAGCCGTACTGGCGATCGCTGATCAACTCGTTGCTCTCTAGATACCTCATCAATTTGAAATTTGATTCCTCCACGAATTCCTTCAATTCGATGAAATCCTTGCGTCTAATGTGCCTTTGCAGCTCAGTGCGTGAGTTCCGATAGATTCGCTGGAGTTTCTGCTCCAGTGTATATTCGGCGTGCCTCATCAGGTCTTGGAGTGCGACGATATACTCCATAAATTTTTTCTCTGGTTGTTGATGACGAGCTTTAATGGCATCGTCCAGCTGCTCGAAATACCGGCCCGGAAAGGAGAATGTCAGGAAGTCCCTATTGAATGCGGCCCATTCCACCCGAATGGCTCGTCATTATTTCAATACCACATGGTGGCCATTTCTGTTAGTAATCCTGGCATGAATCGAACGAGAGGGAGCCGATTAATGTCTGCTATATACCACATCATGGAGTGTACAAGGAGTCGAGCTCTACAACAAAACTGAGAACGTGAACTTGGATTCCGCAAGCGGACTTGCTATTTTGGAGAAAAAATACTCTTGCGCAATTTAAATTCTACTTTAAATTTATTGAACTGTGATCGAGAAGCGACGACAGTTTGGCCTAAAAGTATGCCTTCCAAAAAATAACTGCAAGCCTCCTCGTTGGAAGTATGCGTAAACGGGCAGAGTACCGCATTAATCAAAATACTTGCGCTGGTTTTAGGGTGTGCAGATTGACCCACAACATCCCTCCACCCTTAGGGAAAGAAAAAATTAATATCGTGAAGCGATATTAATTTTTTCTGTACATAGTTATACAGGTGCGGTTTATTTTAATTCTCTAATATTATCTAACTTAACTCTACCTTAAGTTCTACCTTAGTGTATCCTCATTGTTCACGTGTGTTGTGGTTGTTGTATGTGTAGTCATGCAGCTCCTGGACTTGTTTCCATGCACTATCTAGGCTGTACCAACCGCTGTGCTTATCGCGGTTGTAGACATTGGGTCCTGGATGATCCTGTTACACTTGGCGAACCAACAGCACCATGAACTCTGACCACGAAAGTATCCCGTTCACCACAACCATCGGTTCGTACTCTGAACTGCATTCTAATCAGAGAAATTAAACTGCAGCCAACTTCAATGCTATTTTCATTGCGTCCTTTCCAATTCACTAATTAGATTCGTCGGGTGCAATCAATTAGCCTTCTGTAACGACTGTTTGGACGGAATTTGTTTGCAAAAGTGCAATTGAGCAGAATCAAGCTTGGAAGGGATATAGTGTAATATTCGTAGCTGTGGGACTACAGCCTGGTTCGGTGTCAAAGATGACCTTTTGTCCCGAGGTAAACTTCAGGTGTGGTGTGTTCAATGTCTCTCAGATCGGTGACGACATCCAGAAAATTGATTGGTAAACAGCGGCATTCAAATTTTTTGAGTTTCCGCAAAAGACGCGAATGACATTCCTGGATCAAGTCGGTAGCATAGCAGCGACATGCGAGTTTTGGGGTTTTTGTTGCCGTTGTTTTTGCTGCTTTTATTACTAGCGATGCTGTTGTTGCTGACGGCCTTAATTGGTACTTATGTTCATGCGTTTTAAGCACTATTTGTGTTGTTCCGTTATTGTATTTGATGTCGCGGCATTTGTTGTTGTTGTTTTTTTTTGTTATTGTTGTTGACTTAATCATATTTATTACAAATTATATTTCCTTAACTACTTATACTGTATGATATAAATTTATAAAGTATATCCAATTTATATCGTTATCACCATTTAATTAATTTACACATTCCAACTGTTTAGAAATTTTTTAAAAATCTCATTAGGAATTAATTTCAGAATTCGTATCGATAAATATAAGACTGAAATTATTTATTATCTACTCTATTCTAATAATTATCCTTAACAAAGGTGTTAATGAAAATTAATTTGTTCTTAAAATAGGTTACAGTATGTTATAGTCGTATATCATGTCTTAAAAATTACACAAATCGTTAATTGGTTATAAACAATCTCTTTTTTTCTTAAAATTTATTATTATCAATTAATTTATTACATTGATTAATTTAAGATATTTAATCTCTGGAATTATTTACATAATTTTTCTTCTTCTTATTTCAGCCTTATTTTTTTTTTCGTTTGAATAAGCAAATTTGTCTTGCTTGCTGAAACGATTTCTTTTTCTCCTTTCTTATCTTTTAATAGTTGCAAACAAATACTTTGCAAGCATCATTTTAATTGCTAAGTGCAATGCCCTGAAGGTGGCTTGAAGCAATTCTTCCTCAGGTTTTTTTTTCTGGTTTTGAAGTTCTTCAGTTTTCAAAAAAAAAAAAACAAAAACCTGGGACGTTGCTGTTTTTGAGCAACGAGGTAATTTGTGCCTTTTTCTATACGAATGTTGTGAACGTTGTTTGCGTTTAAGTAAGCAGGTCTTTGATTACTGAAACGCACGTAGTTAAAGTTAGTGGTTAGCTTTAATTAGTTGTGTTAGTAAAAATTTTTGTTTTGTTTCTATTTTCGCAAACATGTTTTTTACATTTCAGTTTTTCTTCTCTTATTTTATTCCACATTGTTTTCTCTTTCTGTATTTTTCTTCTTTTTTTTTAAATCAATTTCTTTTTATTTTATTTTAACTTCTTTTCTTTATGTTTTTCGTTTTAATTTTTGTTTTTCTCTTTCCTTTTCTTTTTTCTCGTTTCTTTTTTTCAACATTTAGGGTTAGTTTGTAAGTAAGTTTTGGAATCGTTGGACATTGTTTTAGTCCATCTTTGTCAATGTCATATCCTTTGAATTGGTGAAGATTGCATTCTTCTCAACTCAATTTCCAGCGAATGAACTAAAGTTGAATTCGACTATCCTAAATTAGCTAGAAAATATCTAATACATATAGAGTAAGACGAATGAAATTCTCTAAAATGGAACGGGATTACTTTTACCTCGCGTCCAATATGTCTTACATATTGGTTTGAATCTTTAAGTAATGTACTGTGTAATATGTATTGTGTAATGTAATGTGTTCCTTTGGATATGTATTCACATATTAGCCGGATCTATTTTTCATATTTCCACATTGTTTCGACTAAATTGATATAGCCGAAAAATGCGTTTAGACTCTTAGTGACAAGTTCTGATACACGATATTTAATTAACATTTTAACTTTATTATTATAGTTTTAATAAAATTTTTATTATTAACTCTACTAAGTTAAGACCAATAATATTTACAATTTTTATTAATTAAGCTTCCCCCTTTTTTTTTATTTAAATTCTAGTGTTCTACGAATTTGTCTTCTTCGATTTTTCACATGTATCGTTATGTAATTTATATTACCTTGTTTTCTTAACTGCAAGTTATTAATATTTGTGAAATCCGATGCGAAATTTTGGTTAAAGGCGAAATCAATACCGCTTGATTCTAATACGGGTACACAAATTTTATAATTTTTCAGATTAACCAATTTTCCCTGGTATATTACTGGTGGAATTCTCTTCTTATGCACCACTGTTTGCATGTCACCTGTGTCTACGTTGAGAACTTCATTCAAAATATTATCTTTAAGTAAGCTATTGTCGGCGTCTGTATCAACTAGCAGAATGAGTTTTTTATTTCTGGCCTCTTCGCAAGGCAACTCAATAAACACGTCATTCATATTAGATTGCTCCCGGTTAGACACTTCTACCTCAATCTTTTTACTTTTATTATGCAGGTTATGAACATGAACACTCGCATTCACACCTTGATTTGGCAACTTAGGAAAAGAAACTCTCCATTTGGCTATTCTTCCTGATTTTATATGACTTGCAAGTGCTTTTATACAGGTAACATATTCCGTTATTCTAAGACTAATGCTCTTTGCTTTACAACGCTGGAAATTGCGGAAGATTGTTCTTATAATAAACACAGCAACCAATTGTGCCATTAGAAGTATCGTCATTAAACACTGTACTCCAACTTCAATTATCTTTACAGCCTGAACTACCGATTCGTCTGATTTTCTCCGAATATAATTTTTGTTTTCTATGTTCTTATCAGCTGTTTTCTCTACCTTTCTGGCCTTCTTCAATTTTGCTGAAGTTGGTAACGTATCCACAATCTCTTTAGACGTAGGACGTACTGTTACTACTTCAGTTATTGGGCTGGTAACGTATCCACAAGCGCTTCCGATGTCGGAGTTACAGCTACTCCTTCACTCGAGGAAATTGGTAACGTATCCACAATCGTTTCCGACGTCGGACTTACACTTACTGTTTCGCTTGGTGAAGTTGGTAATGTATCCACAATCGTTTCCGATGTCTGACTTACCGTTATTACCCCATTTGGCCTTAAATTACTGTCATTATTGGGTTCCCAGATTACTGGCCTGTTCCATCGGAACTTGGATTCCGCAAGCGGACTTGCTATTTTAGAGAAAAAATGCTCTTGCGCAATTTAAATTTTACTTTAAATTTATTGAACTGTGATCGAGAAGCTACTACAGTTTGGCCTAAAAGTATGCCTTCCAAAAAATAACTGCAAGCCTCCTCGTTGGAAGTATGCAGCGTAAACGGGCAGAGTACCGTATTAATCAAAATACTTGCGCTGGTTTTAGGGTGTGCAGATTGACCCATAACACGCGGTAGCATATCTGAGAATTAAAAAGCCGCAAGGTGCCGTAAAGGTGGTTGGCAGGATGCGGTTGGGACAATCCATTGCCTGTAAAGCTTCATCACGAATGGTTGAGATTTAGAAGCGAGTTGAATCAGATCGAACATATAAGAATTGCACGATGAGTGGGTCTGGGGTCAGTCCCAGATACTCATCAACTGCATGTATTCGCGGATGCATTCACGGAAGCTTTCGCCGCGGTAGCATATCTGCGAATTAAAAAGCCGCAAGGTGCCGTAAAGGTGTCAATGCTTATGGCAAAGACACTGGTGGCCCCACTGAAAAAAATAACTGTACCATGCCTTGAGTTGAATGCGGCGCTTCTGGCGGCTAAATTAGCAGCTAAAATCGATAAAACATGCAAATTACCGATGAGACGAATTCATTACTGCTCAGATTAAAAAACCACCCTCAGCTGGATTCGATCGAAGCCGGGTACACATAAGCAATATATTAGCAATCGTGTGCAAAAATTCAGGAATTGACATGTGTCGATAGTTGGAAGTACGTCCACCGAAGTAAATCCCGCTAGCATCGCGTTCCGAGGAATTTTTCCATCATAGCTAGCAGACAAAGCTATTGTGAGAAGGCCCACCGTGGCTATAGGAAACAGAAGAGCAAGGGACCAAGCATTGCATCATACGCCTATTAACGGCGACCAGGAACCAGTAGTAACACTCACATCAACAGCTGCTGAAGGGCTAACACCAACACTTGCCGAAGAGCTACTCTTGAGATATTCCAGCATACTATAAACAAGTTATTAGCAGTAACATCGTGGTGTTATAGATTTATTGCAGCAAAGCGAAAGATTCTGCATGAATGGATATCGTACATTACTCCAAAAGAAAGAGAGAAGGCGTTTTGGATCAGCCAAAATATTCATTTTGCTAATGAGATTTCTTGTCGTAGCAAGCCGATTAGTGGAAAGGGTAAGTTGCTTAAACTAAGCCCAATTATGGATGAGAATGGATTAGTCCATTTCAAAGGACGACTTATGAATGCGTCTATGTCATTCGGCGAGCTTGCTTCTATAATCTTGCCAAAGAACAACCCTTTATGTGGTTTGTTAATCGCTCAATCGTTAATAACTCTACATGGAGGCGTACAAGCAACGTTTAATTTTATTCGGAGGCGCTAAAAAAATTGATTGATAGGCGGTCGACCGTGAAAAAATTCATTAATCGATGCGTCATTTGTTATCGCCAAAGATGCAGCAGTTCAAATCAAATTATGGGAAATCTACCAACTCACCATGTTACTGCGGCCAGCGTTTTTGCTCACTGTAGGTTGGACTATGGAGGTCCTTACTGGACACTCACGGCAAAGGGTCGAGGACATCATGCATATAAGGGATACGTCGCACTTTTTGTGTGCTTCAACATACGTGGGCCGTTCACCTCGAGGGTACTCGTCTGATATCTACAGCTACAACGCCACGACTTTTGTTGGGGGCGAATAAAATTCTCAAAGAGGAGTATGGGATTTATCGACAGCTTGTGCAGGATGCAATGATAGAAGCCTGCCACGGCGTCGGTTGGCATTTCATTCCACCTGGAGCTCCGAACTGGTGAAGCGAAGCTTACGTTTGAAGAATTTTACACACACCTCAAATATGTTGAAGCGGTGTTAAATTCGCGGTCGCTCTGGCCACTCTCTGATGACCCAAGTGATCTAACAGCCCTTACCCCAGGCCACTTCTTAGTGGGTAGGTCGGTAATTACGCCGCCTGAGCTATCTCTGCTGGACATAAGCACAAGTCGCCTCAAGAGATGGGAGCAACTTCAACAGATGCATCAAGATTTTTGGAAAAGATGAAGTTGTGAATATTTGCGAGAGTTGCAAATAAAGCGGAAATGGCAACGAGCAACCAATCATCTAAAAACCGGTGCGCTTGTACTATTGCTGGATGAACGGGCTCCGCCCAATCAATGGGCACTGGGCAGAGTAATCGAGGTTCATCCAGAAGAAGATGAGCGAGTGAGAGTTGCCACGATACTTACGAAGCTAGCAGTTTTACCAATAGAAGACTAAAACCGTGTCTACGGTGGCCGGCGGTATAACTTTATCAACATACAAAATTAATTTCGTCGCAAAAGTACCTCGTCCACTTTTGCGACTTTTGGCCGGAATATTTAAGAAGTTTTCCAAAGGTGGCAACTCGCTCTATAATTTTAATTCTAAGCTTGGTTCGCTGGGTTGGCAATGCTGTTAAGTTATTTGATGTTCGGTGCAAGTCAATATACATAATTTTTGCGAGAGTTACTATTATACATAAACAGTAGAAAGACTACGTTGTAGGCCTAAGCAAATAATTTTGTGAATAAATTCAGATTTTGGCAAGGAAAACTATTCTAACAATTCGGCACGTTGTCTTTTTGTTTTAGTCAGTTCGCAAACTCCTAATAATAATTCTTATTAAATTTGTCAGTGAACTGCTCATGAAAAATAATGTAAATAAATTTTCATTCGAATTGGATTATTTATATATTTTGAGATTAAAACATATATATTAATTTGTAGCAACCAGCCGGTTCGCTACAAACATTACACCAGGGATTTGTGACGCGTTCTTCAGTTGTCGTTAAACGCGGATAATTATGATACGTGGAAAATACATTGTATTTACCGGTTACTCCGGTTTATAGTCAGGGTAAGGCCTCAGTGGTTATCCGAGGTCCTGTTACATAAATATAAAACTCCAGTAACCGCACTGATTTCAAAATACTTTTATTTAATTTTTAAGTGTTGATTAGAAGTACTGTACAATAATGGTCAAAGATGGAGGAAATCCATTAAAGCTTAGATCTTTACACCATATGCGCGCACCATATTAATCAAAAATGATTTGTGGTCTTTCAAATCAAAGCAAAAAGAGCACAAAGCGAGCGCGGACATATACTTAGCTATAAGCCCATCAGAATTTGGGTTGGTGAGCAACTGTGAAACATCACAAGAAACGTGGTTAAAATTAAAGTCAACCTGTAAGTCAAAAGGCCCTTCGCGAAAAGCAACATTATTAAAACGTATTGCCCTTGCACGCAGGAAGGAGTGTGATAAGGTTCGTGAACACATAAACGAGTTTTTGACGCGGTCGCGAAATTAAAGGAAATCAGTTTCATTATAGGTGATGAGTTGTTAGCCATTTTGTTGCTCTACTTATCGGTGTACTCTGAAAACTCGTGACGATTTGCTGAAGCCCGAACTTTTTCGTGTAAAAATCCTTGAGGAATTAGACTTGTGAAAATCGAAACAAGAAAAGAGCCAAAATGAAGTTTTTTACGCGAACAAAGGAAAAAACTAATACGTTATAAGAAAAAACACAACAACTCGAAACGCACGGAATTCAAACAAAACTCATATTGCTATAAATACGGTAAAAAGGGTCATGCGGTAAAGGGGCAGCGAAAGATTGTCGTACCAAATTGTGCAAAAATAACGAAACATTACTTTTGCTCGGGTTGGGAAAAACAAAATTTATCCCTAAATAAGTGTCAATCAGTTTTTTTATGTCCAGATGAACAAAAAAATTTGTGTTTAGACAGCACTTCTCACATGAGTGACGACGAAAGTAACTTTATGAAAATATTTCCAAAGCAATATTATTTGGCGAATAATGAGCTCACAGAAATAAAAGGTGTCGGTGATGTTAAAATAACTGTGAAAGAAAGAGACAAAGCGAAATATGTTAAATCTAATGACGTTTAATACGTACCCGACCTAAGAACTAATTTACTATTTGTCTCCAAAATGACATATAAAGATAAATGCAATTGTAGTGAACAAAAATAAAGAACCTGTTTTAACAATTAAAGGAAATAGCAATTTATATTTTTTGCAAATTAATGAAAACAGAATTTTTTCTAAGTCAACGAATAATATTCATTTCTCGAAAGGGTCACTTAAATGAAGCTGATTTAAAAACAATGGCCAAAAGGGAAGTCATTCACGCGCATGCAGATTAAACCGAATAAAAAAATTATCTGAATGCAAAATGTGTTTAAGTCAAAAACAGACCAGAGCGGCTTTTCCAAAAAAAAAAATTTAAAACAGACCAAGTGAACTTTTAGAAGTTGTTCATAGTGATGTCTGTAACCCGATGCGATATTTCTTATATTCCCGGGGCAAAATATTTAATCACCATTATAGACGAAAAAGTTGGGTGGTGTGAAATTTATTTTATAAAGAAAAAATTCGACGTATTTGAAACATTCAACAAGTCTCAATGCAGAAAATTTTACGGGGCAAAATTTTATTGACAAATTCTGCAAAAGAATGGGAAAAGACCCTTGAAGATGAATTTCTTGCACACATAAAGAACAACACCTGGGATATTGTTGGTCGCCCTGACTCACGAGAGGTAATTGGAAGTCGTATAGTATTAGAAACGAAAGACGATGGCCAGAAGAAAATCCGATTACTTGCAAAAAGATACGCGCAACGAGCAGGGTAGGATTTTACAGAAACGTATTCACGCGTTGCACGACGACTTCTGTTCGTCTTCTATTAGCATTTGCGATCAAAATAGACCTTGAATACACCACATGGATGTAGTAACAGCTTACATAAATGGTGTACTTGAAGGCAAGGTATTCATGGAGGTTCCTGAACAATTAGTCAACATTTTATTCAAACTTAAATCCGATGAGCGAGAGGAATCTTATGGTATCATTCATCGAAGCGAACATGAGACTGCAGATCGATGGTTAAAAGCGCTCAAAACATACAAATATATAGTATGTTTATTAAAGAAAGCATGATACGGCTTGCGACAGTCTGGGCTAATGTGGTACAACCGCCTCCACGCTACATTAAAAAACTCCGGCCGAAAAGCCTCTAAACAAGATCCATGCCTATATATCAAGAAGAAAAAGGTAAAAAACTTCTGCTTATTACAATATAATATGTAGATGACTTACTAGTAGCATCAAATGATCACTTTTGATTGAAAGAAATAAAGCAGATGCTAATGCAGTCATTTCAAATGAATTCCTTAGGACAAGCAAAACGCTAAATAGGAATTTTAAACAAAAAAAACAAAACAATTTTAAACAAAATCTTGATTCAACAGATATTTTTATCGCAAAAAATTTATACAGAAATGATTTTAGATTATACGTTATAATATGATACTCTGCAAACCTATACAAACTCCAACTGAAAGCAATATCAAACTTGTTAAACCGGACAGAGCAGATGAAAATATCATATCAAAATATCCTTATCGGAAACATATTGGAGCGTTGACATGAGTCTACACGTCCATATATATCTTTCGCCGTTATTTATATGAGTCAATTCAACAAAACTTTTAATGAAGAACACTGGAAACATTTACGCGTTAATATGCGTTACGCTACTTAAAAGGCACAATGGAGTATGGCTTACTGTATACAAAAAACGAAAAAGAAGTGTATGGCGTCATCCACACAGATTGGGCTGCCAATATAACAGATGGGACATACAGCGGCTACGCACTTTTATTGCCAGGTGCTGCAGTCAGCTGGGAAGCGCGCAAACAACGGACGGTTGCTCCATCCAGCACACAGGTCGAATATATGGCTATATCCGAGGCCCAAAAGAGTTTTTTTACATCCAGAGTCTCTTACGAGACATTGGTGCAGAATATAACGCAACTACACTTCTAACCGACAGTCAAAGTACACAGAAAATTATCCAATGTCTAGGATACCGTCCTAGCATGAAGCACATAGACGTTCGTCATCATTTTGTGAAAGATCATTATCAAAATGGAAAGATAACTTTAACATATACTATATGTCAAGTGATGAAATGCCAGCTGATATGTTAACCAAAAGCTTAACTACTCTCAAACACCGCTTTTGCACTACACAGTTGCGAGTAACTAGTATGGACTTCATCTGTTCATTGCTTTTTTTGGAGGGGAGATGTTATTGTATTCCTTCCTGGTGTCAAACGTAAATCGCTAGAATTCACAGTTGTAGTGGCTTGTATGTCTTCCTGTTTCCAAATGTAAAGCGCCAGATTTCACAGTTGCAGTGGCATATATGCCCTCTTATTGTCAAACGTAAAGCGTCAGAACTCACAGTTGTAGTGGCTTGTATGCCCTCCTGTTTCCAAACGTAAAGCGTCATAATTCACGGTTGCAGTGTGAAACGACCTTCTCGCCTCGATCTCCTAGAGGCGGTGTTCCTTTATAAGGACCGTGGACCTTGTCTATAGCCAGGGTAGGCTCACGGCTGTCCAGGGTCGACTTTCAAGAAATGTTTAATGATTTGTGGGACCAGCGTTTGGTGTTCTTTTTGCAATTTTATTTCCTTTTCGCAATACAATAATTATGACAAAATTAGATTAAGAGCTAACAGAGTAAATCTAATAAGCCATGCAAATTTTTCCGGGCAAAAAAAAACTGGCGTTGTTGTGATGGAAGACGAATGTTTCGAGCTTGTGGCTACGTTGTTCTTTGAACGTGCGTTCTACTATGTTTTCTAACACGTTCGAGAGTACTGTTGGTCTTCTGTGCTTGAACGATCTTCATTCGAATGTACACGTTGACCTTTGTGTTCTATATGAGAGCGGGAAACGCGGGTTACGAGGTAATTGTGATGATGGTCAGAACAGCCAGCAGACGGAGCGGCCGTGGAGAGTGCAGAGGTAAGGTGCGTTACCGAGTGACGATTAAATGAACCCGGACCCTGAACTCTCAGGTTCCTTGCTGTAACCAAACATGCCCGATCCAGTGAAACACAACATGTTGTGTACCAGCATTGAGAGCGGCTACGCACAGAACAGAGTGACGATTCAATGAACCGGCACCCTGAATTCTCAGCTTCGATGCTGTAACCCAACATGCCCGATTCAACGAACCGCAACACGTTGTGTCCCAGCATCGAGAGCGGCTACAGAGAAAAAGATGAGAGAACAGAGTGACGATTCAATGAACCGGCACCCCGAACTCTCAGGTTCGTTGCTGTAACCCAACACGCCCGATTCAATGAACCTCAAAACGTTGTGTCCCGGCACCGAGAGCGGCCGTTGCCTCCCACTAGGAGTTATATATCTATTTATATAGGTGTTATATATCTATTTATATACAAACTTAGAATTCATACTTAATTTATATAAACTTAAATACTTTAAAAATAAATGATTGTGTGCACATTTCACCGTACTGAAAATGTGTCATCACAAACCCCTCCCTACTTCCGGGACGATTTGGAGATTTTGGCGAGTCCATATCGACCGATGCGTACTTGGTACTTGATCTCCTTGACGGTGACCATAAAATTCTTTTGTTGGCCTATCTTCCCTTAGCCTAAGCGATTGCTTCTCTTTGCAGTCTCGTGGTTAGAGCTCCCTTGGTCGGCTTGGCCTTGGTCAACTTGCGCTTGGTGTACTGGATTTTGGTCCACTGACCCGTGATCGGTTGGCCCCTTGTCTATCGGCCCTTGTTCCGTTGGCCGCTGGTCTCCTGGCCCCTGATATTTGGTCACGGCGAAGCGTAGTTGTGGGAACTGTTAGCGTATGCCGGCGGCGCGTGATAAGGCCCGTATGATGCCTGCGGTCTGCATGCGACCTCCCGTATAGTCTGCTTGGCTGCTCCATTCCTGACGTCATGAGATGCCAGCACAGGGTTGGTTGCATAAGAACCTCTCGATCGTGAGTAACATGTAGATGCCGCAGGTGTAGCCGTCGGTCTGTAATAGTACCTCGAGCTCCAGTAGAAGTGCGTTCTCCTCGTCATGTGTAATGGCGGTTGGGGATTCAGCAAAGAAACCGGCGCTCGCTCGTCAGCATCCTTCGAAGGTGTCTTGCGACCAGGTCATTCCTTGCCTTATTGGGTCCCAATGAGCCCATTATGATGATTCGGCAGCCCTGAGGTTTCTCCTCAACCGGTACTGATTGCTCGACGCACGCAGCGAACCAGTGGGAGTCGGTGTTGACCGGTATCACCAGATAATGTTTCTCGAAAAGGTTCCTCATCTTTAACTGACGGCGAAATCGAGAGTGGTCGTACGGGTTGCGAGTCACTGCGCGATAAAAAAACGTACTGAGGAACAGGACCCGGTTTGTCAAGGTTGCTGGGAGTGTGTTTCGCTTTATTCACTTCAAATAAATCTCAACAATCTTGTCATTGAGGAACCGGCCCTCCGACAGTCTGACGTAGTCGTCCACGGCCAATGATACCCCTCCTTTCCCCTCGCTATACACCAGTAACACCTCCCTTTACCCTTCAGACGAGTCCGATGATAGGCAATGGCTAGGACCCGCCGTAAACCTGCTTCTTGCTCTTCTTCCGAACCTTCCATATGTTTCTCCATTGATTGTGATTGGATCTCTCTTCTTTCTCTTTTTTTTCTATGTTTCCTTTTGGCGGTCCCTGTACTACTGTGCTCGTATAGTCGATCGTGGCCTCCTTTTATAGTGGGAAATACCGTTATATTTTGATTTCTTTGCTTTGTGCATTCCTCGTTCTTATGTTGCTGATTTTTGCAGTCTGACTGTTGACTTTTGGTTAATTTTTTTCTTTAAACTTAATTTTTTTCCTTATTCCTTATATTGGATGTTTATTTTTTTCTAAGAATTAATAATATTAATTTTTTTTCTTTGGTCGTCGTAGAGCGATGGTCTTCTTCTTCCGTTGTGCGAACGTCTCTCGAGTGGTAAGGCTTTAGATCGCTGATATGAGCTATTTTCGTACTTTTATTTGTACCTTTTATGGTGGTGATTACCGGAGAAATGAAATCTACAATTTGGAACGGCCCTGCATATTTTGGGGCCGGCTTGGCGGCGAAGTTTTCCGAAGCCTTTGACAATTGATGTGCTCGTGATAGTACCATTTCTCCAATTTTTGGTTTCCATGCCTCCGTCTAAGGTTGTAGTGTCTTGCTTGTTCGCTTGACGCTATCTGCATATTTCGTCGCGCCACTTTGAAAATCTTGTGAAAGTGGCTCACCTTTTGCCTTGGTCCTGGGTATTCTTGACCAGTACCCAAAGTGATGTTATCATAGAGTGTGTTAGGAAGTCTTGGTTCGCGTCCCTGTACTAGGAAAGCAGCTGAATAGCCGGTCGTGCTGGATGGACTGCTGTTGATGGCTAGGGCTGTTTCAGGGATATGTTCAACCCAGTCACGTTGGTCTCTGCCTGTATATTGGGAGATTATTGTTTTAATGGTCCTATTTGCACGCTTCGTGGGGTTCTCGTGTGGTGCGTGAATTGCTGGCGTACTCCGATCTCGGTGAGGTATGCTTTAAACTGGCGATTAGTAAACTGTACGCCGTTATCTGTAAAAAGCACCTTGGGGACTCCAAACCTTGCTGACCTTACATACCATACATGTAAGATCGGCATGATAGGACCATAGGACTTGTCCACAGGATGTTTTCAGTTTCTTCCGGATCTGAATTCAATTTTGTGTCGTGCCCATCGCAACAGCCTCGCTTCTACTTCTGACAAGAAATCCATCCCTTATGTTAGGGAATCAATAGCGTTTGGTAATACCAGGAACCTTGTAAGATGTCTTCGGCTACCAAGTTGGACTTCTACGATCAGGGCTGTCTTCACTCGGAGGGTGGTGCCGTCTGCTAGCCACACACTGCTAGCCTATATGCGTGTAGGTGGTGCGTGCCGCGTTTCCCAGTTTCTCAACAAATGCCTCAGATACAAAACTGCGTGTAGCTCCTGTGTCCACGGTTGCTGTTACTGGCCTTTCATCTAGGTAGATGCCGGCCGTAAGGTGACATTGGCTGTCACTAAACGGTGACCCACTACTTCGCACTTCGTGTTTTGTGGATTCTGTTGGATTTCTGAGATCGACTCAACGTTGCAATGCTTATCCTCCCGCACCTCCTGTATTGGTGTTGTCTTGCGGTGGCTCAGAATATTCTCATACTGGTCACACAGTTGGACCAACTCTTTCAAGGACTTAAAATCTAGCCGTTTAACGAAGGTTTGATACTCTCGTCGGCTGTTTCTATAGATCCGTTCCATCTTTTCCTCGCTGGAGTAATCGGTATGACGCATGAGTTTCTGCATTGCTATTACGTAGTCCTTGAAGACCTCCATTGATACTTGGAACCTCTGCCGTACGTTATCATTGAGTCGCTCCTGGTATAGAGAAGACAGGAAAAACTTTAGGAAATCCTTTTTGAATTCGTCCCACCGCGGCCAAGGTTTCTTGTTGTTGCGGAACCGATGGAGACCCTTTCCTTGCATAATTTCTGGCATGGCTTTAGGCAATAAATCTCGAGATATTCCGTAGAAGTCGGCTAGTTCTCGGCCTCTAGCCGCTGAACGAACTCCAGTGGGTCCATCCTGTCGTCGAATCGTATGGTCCACTTGCGCACTTGATACATGATACTGTTATAGATTACCGGTGACTGTTCTCGCAGGCTTCGGTGCTGAATACAGGTGTTCGGCTGTGACGCGGTTGGCATGCGCCGTGGCTCAGCGGCTGTAATCTGTGGCTTGGAGTTGGTGCTGTACTTGGACCTGGTGAAGGGCTACGGACGTGGTGTCGTTCCAATTCTTTTAAGCGGGTTACTTGCTACGGTTTGAGATCTTCCTTAGCGGTAAACGATGAGAATACGTTCTTAAGATCCTCTACGCTGCCATCGGTGTTTAGGCCAAACTCCTTCAAGTACTCTACAAGCTCATCGCGCTTGAGTGCGACTATCCAACTTCTAACCATGATGACCTTAGCTTTATTTGGTTCGCTTGCCACATGTGTTGATTAACGTGTTATTATTGTTTTTACGCACACTTTTTTCTAGCCTTTTTTACCTGACTACTTGTTAGCTGGGGTCCCTGCTCGGGCGCCACTAGAAACGACCCTCTCGCCACGATCTCCTAGAGGCGGAGATCCGTGGACCTTGTCTATAGCCAGGGTAGGCTCACGGCTGTCCACGGTCGACTTTCAAGAAATTTATAATGGTTTTTAGGACCAGCGTTTGGTTTTGTGTTCGCAATTTTATTTCCTTTTCTCAATACAATAATTCTGACAAAATTAGATTAAGAGCTAACAAATTACATCTGATAAGCCATGCAAGTTTCTCCGGGCTAAAAATAAAAGGCGTTGTTGTGATGGTTAAAGCTGGTGCAGGAAGGCGAATGGTGCGAGCTTGTGGCTATGTTGTTCTTTGAACGTGCGTTCTACCATGTTTTCTAACACGTTCGAGAGTACTGGTCTTCTGTGCTTGATCGATCTTCATTCGAATGTACACGTTGACCTTTGTGTTCTATATGAGAGCGGGAAACGCGGGTTAAGAGCTAATTGTGATGATGGTCAGAACAGCCAGACGGAGCGGCTGCGGAGAGTGCAGAGGTTAGGCGTGTTACCGAGTGAACGGAGTGACGATTCAATGAACCAGCACCCTGAACTCTCAGGTTCGCTGCTGTAACCCAACATGCCCGTTTCAATGAACCGCAAGACGTTGTGTCCCAGCACCGAGAGCGGCTACACAGAGGGAGATGAGAGAAAGAATGACGATTCAATGAACCGGCACCCTGAACTCTCCGGTTCGTTGCTGTAACCCAACATTCCCGATTCAATGAACCGCAAAACGCGGCCGCTGCCTACCACTGGGTGTTAGCCGTTCTACCACTCAGGATCTACTGACGTTTAGTGCGTTATACCGGTCCTTTTAAACGTTCCAATATTAAAGCTGTTCCCGTTCTCATGTTAGTTTACCTGCGGCCTTCTACTGATACTTATATATCTGTCTCTCTCTATCTTATTACTAACATGTGTTTTCTTAGTATTATTTACTTTTGGTTAACAACGTTGTAGATATTCAAAGCTTAAAACTAGAATATCCACTAATAACCAATCCTTAATTTATTTTAAACGTAAATATTTCATATCATATAAATTTGTTTGTATACACAAACTTAGAATTCATACTTGATTTATTTCAACTTAGATACTTAAAAAAATTTTTTGTGTGATCATTTCACGAGACTGGAAATATGTCATCACAAGTGTCTTGTATGCTCTCCTGTTGCCAAAAAGGGGATGCCCTCTATCCATGCACAGCATTCGTTGGTTTAGAAGGGAAGAAAGTTTAGTGAGAAGGGGAAATGTGGGAGTAGTCTCGGTTTACACCCCTTTTAAAAGTTTCGACGTTATAAGTGGGTGGGAAAACATGCGCAGGGAGATTATTCCACAATTCAACAGCGCGACCGAAAAACGAATTCTCGCGGTAATGGGTAGTGCGTCGGAACGGAATCGAGAGGTAAAACCACTCTGGAAGCCAAGTATATCTGTTAAATACCTGAACAAAGGAATCAGGCTGGCTATTCCAGAGGAACATTTACCATTAAAGTATCGATAAAGTAAGGAGACACACCCCAAATCCCGACGACATCTCAAGTTTTCAATAGAGCTGGATGTTTTATCGCACGACCTTGGATACGGTCCAGAATCTGGAGATATGTTTTCGAAGCTCTCGACCATATATGCGAATTGTACTCCATTTTCGGACGGATATAGGTAGTGTAGATACAACGAAGATCGGTTGGAGTGAAGTATTTCTTGCACCGCTTTAAAAAGACTAAGTACTTGGCTGCTTCTTTCGACACATCAAAAATGTGATCCTTCCAACGAAGATCGCATTGGATTGACATGCCCAAAACTGCAAGAGCCTCCGACTCATTAATATGATATGATTATGATTCGTTAACGATTCACCAACGAGTTCGCTCTCGAATTCACTAAAGATTCGCTAACGACTCGCAAACGAATTCTTTAATGAAGTGTGACTTTCATCCGCCCTCGGCTTCGTTCGCCAATCGTTTATTTCTGTCGGGCGAACTTTTATTAAACTTTTGCTTTTTGCTCCATATTAGAAATTTTATATTTACATATGTCTAAACTAAGCAGATAATTGTTTCTAATTAATTAAACTCTATTATTAAGTCTCACCAAATTCCATTATTAAACAACTTGTTATTTTAATATAGGAAGAGAACATTATTAAATTCTTTAATTTTATCTATCCTCTTATTTTAGTATTATTATACAGAAAATATTTACCAATTATATAGAAAATACTATATATATAAAAGAAAATTGTTCACAGAGTTTTTTTCGTTGTTTCCAACCTCTATAAAATTACTTATACGATGTAACGAAGTTTCTTGCCGGGGTATACTCAGTCTCGCCAGAGTCCAGTACCGAACACTTAAATAAAAAGCTTTCGGTATTCTTTTCACAGTTTTTCGACTATTTATTTACCGTAATTCAAAGTTTTATTTTTCGGTATTTTATTGCTAACAGTATTTCTTAAAACTAGTTCCTTTAATTCTAATGTCCGCTGAATAGCACTCAGTCCGTAAAAATACAAAGTCTATATACACACAGAGTTCTAGAATACGAGGTTTTATGATTGTCGGCGTCAGCCACTACGAGGTACTAGAATTTACTTTGATTCAGGATTGGCGTCCGCTTAAAAGCACTCGGCCACGACGAGGTACTAAGATTTACTTGGATTCGGGATTGGCGTCCGCTTAAAAGCACTCGGCCACGACGAGGTACTAATGAAATTTACTTGGAATCGGGATTGGCGTCCGCTTAAGAGCACTCAGCCAGGACGAGGTACTAAAATTTACTTGGAATTGGGATTGGCGTCCGCTTAAGAGCACTCAGCCAGGACGAGGTACTAAAATTTACTTGGAATTGGGATTGGCGTCCGCTTAAGAGCACTCAGCCAGGATGAGGTACTAAAATTTACTGGGAATTGGGATTGGCGTCCGCTTAAGAGCACTCAGCCAGGATGAGGTACTAAAATTTACTGGGAATTGGGATTGGCGTCCGCTTAAGAGCACTCAGCCAGGACGAGGTACTAAAATTTACTTGGAATTGGGATTGGCGTCCGCTTAAGAGCACTCAGCCAGGACGAGGTACTAAAATTTACTTGGAATTGGGATTGGCGTCCGCTTAAGAGCACTCAGCCAGGATGAGGTACTAAAATTTACTGGGAATTGGGATTGGCGTCCGCTGAAGAGCACTCAGCCAGGACGAGGTACTAAAATTTACTTGGAATTGGGATTGGCGTCCGCTTAAGAGCACTCAGCCAGGACGAGGTACTAAAATTTACTTGGAATTGGGATTGGCGTCCGCTTAAGAGCACTCAGCCAGGATGAGGTACTAAAATTTACTGGGAATTGGGATTGGCGTCCGCTTAAGAGCACTCAGCCAGGACGAGGTACTAAAATTTACTTGGAATTGGGATTGGCGTCCGCTTAAGAGCACTCAGCCAGGACGAGGTACTAAAATTTACTTGGAATTGGGATTGGCGTCCGCTTAAGAGCACTCAGCCAGGATGAGGTACTAAAATTTACTGGGAATTGGGATTGGCGTCCGCTGAAGAGCACTCAGCCAGGACGAGGTACTAAAATTTACTTGGAATTGGGATTGGCGTCCACTTAAGAGCACTCAGCCAGGACGAGGTACTAAAATTTACTTGGAATTGGGATTGGCGTCCGCTTAAGAGCACTCAGCCAGGACGAGGTATTAAATTTACTTGGAATTGGGATTGGCGTCCGCTTAAGAGCACTCAGCCAGGATGAGGTACTAAAATTTACTGGGAATTGGGATTGGCGTCCGCTTAAGAGCACTCAGCCAGGACGAGGTACTAAAATTTACTTGGAATTGGGATTGGCGTCCGCTTAAGAGCACTCAGCCAGGACGAGGTACTAAAATTTACTTGGAATTGGGATTGGCGTCCGCTTAAGAGCACTCAGCCAGGATGAGGTACTAAAATTTACTGGGAATTGGGATTGGCGTCCGCTGAAGAGCACTCAGCCAGGACGAGGTACTAAAATTTACTTGGAATTGGGATTGGCGTCCGCTTAAGAGCACTCAGCCAGGACGAGGTACTAAAATTTACTTGGAATTGGGATTGGCGTCCGCTTAAGAGCACTCAGCCACTACGAGGTACTAGAGGTTCAAGGTTCGACGACTTACCACTTGGAGCACGAGATTCCAAGAGGTCGAATTCAGCGCGGTGGGCCCTTTTATACACCGCTCAAAACAACTCCGCTGCAGTCGTTGTTCTTGTTCACATTCCAGAATTTTCTAATCTGCATAGCAGCACACACCGTACTTGTTGTTGTTGTGTTTATTTCTAGAAATAAATTCTTGTGATTTTGTTGGTAGCTTCCCACGCTCTAATTTAATTTTTGCTTGCTTGTTTCGCGTCTCAGTTTGTGTTGTAGTTGTTGTAAACAGTATTCCACCTGATTTTATTAGTAATTTTCCAAGGCTCTGCTTTAATTTTTGCTTGCTGATTTGGCGTCTCGGTCTGTGTTGTAATTGTTGTAAAAAGTATGTAGTTCATGTATTCTGTGTGACTGTGATTTTTTTAATCCCCTTGTTAGCAAGCGAGTTAATGTGGTTGTTGTTGTTATTGTTAGATTTACATATTTTCGCCTTTGCTACGTTGCCTTTTTTCGTTTTATTGTTGTTGATAGAATTTATTCCACCTGAAGTTGGGTCCGCACAACCCAGGTCACCGCGTTTTCAGTTTACGTTTACTAAAAACGGGCTCGGTTGGGGTGCAGGCCAGGTTCTACACCCGGAGTTGTAAAGGAAAAAAAAATTTTTTTCTTACACTCCCCCCTTTCTTTCGTATAGCTGGACAGTGATCCGTTTAGGCGTCAGCGTCACGCGATAATCTCCCGACCAAAACTGAACCCTCTTGTTTCTCCGACCGCCGTCCAATAGGGCTGGGTACCGCGTGAGGATGTCCCGTCGGACGTCGCCGTTGAGCCCTGCTGCGGCTGGTCCCTCTAAGCCCCTCAGATCCTGGAAGATCCAGGTTTCCTTACCTCCCGATTTCGTATTCATGGGTACTGCGGCGCGTGTCGTTTCCGGCTTATCTGGAGTCCTTACCTCCGCAACTAGGTCATCGTAAAAAGTCCGTGTAACGGGGTCGAAATACACGTTACAAATAATAGTTAACGCCTCGGGTTCAGGGCTTGAAGATTTGGCGCGTTTTCCGGGTACAACTTTGTCTGCTGCCACGTACGGGATCTGGGTTTTCTTCTTCCCTTGTTCTATTGCCAGCTTCTTCAAAATCTCGGCGATCTCTACCCGTTTTGCTGGTATTTCCTCCAGGGGGAACCATTTGACCAAGTTTAGGTGGTCGGGCCGGTAATCCTCAATCGGTTCCAGGAGGATTTTTTCCGCGTAGCGCAGCAAGAACACGCCGCAGTCTGTTCCGTTGGGCTGCTGGGGAATTGCTGGTACCACCAACGGTAGCTCTGATTCATTGTAGCTGCGAGGGACCTCATCTGGCTTGCGAGCTCTGTACTCCTCAACCAGATATTCCCTGATATTCTGGGCGACCGTGGTCCGTGGTCCAGGGCTGCAGGAGTCCAGTTGTAGAATGCACGGGATTTTGGCACCCCAGGTGCCGTCCGCCTTAGGTTCGTCCATCATTCGAGGCCCGTTTACACCCGCGAAGCAGACCACCATCAGGAACCAGTGTTGGTCCTGATTCACCGGGATCAGGATGTGGTCCTTCGTGAACAAATCAACGCCTCGAGTCCAGCGTTTCACTGTCGCATGCCGTTCCCTTGGGGTGCCGACTCGGGTGCTGATCTTCCCGTAAAAATGGGTGTTAAAGACATAAACCGTCTGCCTCGGGGTTTCAGCCAGCTTGTCATGTATAATGAATTTTAGCCAGATCTCTATCAGGGTGTCGTTCAAAAATCTTGTGCCAGACGTCGGAAGTCTTCCGCGTAGACATTTATACCACCTCGTCCACGTGGATACTGGACGAGAGGCCTCTCCTCGTCGGTGCCACCGGACCCCCTATTGGACGAGGGTAACACCGACTCTTCCTGTTGAGCGTCCGTCGAAACTCGACCGAATAGGTCAACACCTGCCCGACTGGACTGGTTGGGTCCATCGGCGGCGAGCTCAGCATCCATCCGGTCAAAATATTTTGCCATGTTGACTGCCATCGTTCACGGTGGGTTTGTTGAATGTGGTTAAATCTGGGGATGGAGGGTAATTAGTGATGTCGACACCATCATATATTGGACAACACGAGCTACGACTGTCACGACACATACTAGCTACTTTATGCGTCCGTCGTGTCTGTCAATTCTGTACTTCGGTCGAATGGTGATATTCTTTGAGCTCCCCAATGTGAGCCGTGCGAGTTTTCGTATTTCCCTGGGAGTTGAGCTCGACGATAACTGGTGATATATATCTCTGGATCTGGTATGGCCCGTCGTATTTTGGAGCCAGCTTGGCGGTAAACTTATCCACTGCTTTCGAGAGGGGATGACTTCTCAATAATACCCACGTTCCTATTGCCGGGTTCCATTGTCTTCGCCGAAGGTTATAGTGTCGGGCTTGGTCCTTGGATGCTCGTTCGATGTTCCTCCTCACGATGTTGAATATCTCCTGCAGCCGGTTACCCTTGTGTTCGGGACTCTGTGGTGCTGACCCTGTACCTATGGTAACCTCATCGAAAAGCGATCCTGGAAGCCGCAGTTCTCGTCCCTGTGTGAGGAAAGCGGGGCTGAACCCTGTCGTCTCCGATGCCATGCTGTTGATTGCCAAAGAAATTCCTGGGATCAACTCATCCCATTGGGTTTGCCTATTAACCACTTGTGCAAGAATTCTTTTCACGTTTCGGTTGGCTCTTTCTGTTGGGTTCTACTGGGGGGATAAGGTGCTGTAAACTGTTGTCGGATTCCTAAATCTTGAAGAAATCGCTGCAGTGTCCTACTGTTGAATTGAACTCCGTTGTCCGTGACGAGAACTTTTGGAACTCCATACCTCGCTAGAATCCTTTCTCGAAACGCCTCCTTCACACTGTCTGCGGTTGCTTGTCTCAGTGGTACGATTTCGGTCCACTTGGAGAATTTGTCAAAGAAAACTAGAATCATCGTGTTGCCGTGCTTGCTTCGGGGTAATGGTCCAACGAAGTCGGCACAGACGACTGACCAAGGCTCCTCTGGTAACTGTGTCAGCATTTTTCCGGCGGCTTTGCTCTGCAAAGGTTTATATCGCTGACATGATTCACAGCAGCGCACGTGTTTCCTTATATCCCTGAACATGCCTGGCCAGTAGTACCTGTTGGCTATCCTGGTGACGGTTTTTCTAATGCCTGGATGTCCGGCACTGGGGTCATCGTGGTTTTCTTTAAGAACTCGGGCACGAAGATACCTCGGAACACAGAGCTTCCATGCGGCACATTCCTCGTCGTTTACCTGCCCTGGGATATGTCGATACAGTTGACCGTTTTCCATAGTATAATGGGCAAACTTCTCTGGATTCCTCTTAATTTCTGCTATCTTGGTTTCTATCCAGTTGCACTTTTCCCCGTTAGTCGTAACCGTGCTCAGTTTTTCTACTGGCTGTCTGGAAAGTGCGCCTGCGACCACGTTCCAATTGCCCTTGCGGTATTTCACGTCGAACATGTACTGTTGTAACTCAAGCGCCCATCTTGCTATACGCCCTGAAGGATTTTCCAAAGAGTTCAACCACTTCAGTGAGAGGTGGTCTGTGACGACGCAGAACCTGTAGCCTTCTAAATACGGTCGCATTTTCCGGATTCCCCAAACGATCGCGAGGCACTCCTTCTCTGTCGCTGAGTAGTTGATTTCGGCCTTATTTAAATGCCGGCTGGCGTAGGCGATGACCTTCTCTCCCTCATCGGTTTCTTGTGTGAGAACCGCTCCTAACCCGTGGTTGCTCGCGTCAGTCTGCAGTGTAAACGGTTTGGAAAAATCTGGGCACGCCAGTACTGGTGCCTTCGTGAGCTTTTCCTTGAGGTTCTCGAACGCCTGCTGTTGCTCGTCGGTCCATTGCCAGCGTTTGCCCTTCTTAAGAAGGCTGGTGAGTGGGACTACCAATTTGGCGAAGTCCGGTACGAACCGCCGGTACCAGGATGCTATCCCGAGGAATCGCCTAACGCCTCTGACATTTGTTGGGGCCGCCAGTTCCTGAATAGCCGCTACCTTGTCTGGATCTGTGTGAATTCCTCTGCGGCTCACGACGTGACCTAAATATTTCAAATCTTGCTGGAAAAACTCGCACTTCTCCTTGTTGATTTTTAAATTAGCCGCTCTTAAACGTCGAAATACTTCCTGTAAATTGTTCATGTGTTGTTCCAGCGTCTTTCCTATTACAATGATGTCGTCCAGGTAAGCAAACGCGTGTGGTTCCATCTTCGGTCCAATGACTTGGTCCAATGCCCTTTGGAACGTCGCGGGTGCCGAATGTAGGCCGAACGGCATAACTTTCCATTGAAAGAGTCCCCTTCCTGGTACTGTGAACGCGGTGTATTGCTTGCTTTCTGTACTCATGGGTATTTGCCAGTAACCGTTCTTGAGATCAAGTGTACTAATGTATTGCGCGTCGCGGAGTCGGTCTAGAATATGTAGTATCCTCGGAAGTGGGTATGCGTCAGGCACTGCTCTTGCATTTAGCTGACGATAATCCACGCAAAGTCTCCATTGCCCATTCTTCTTTTTAACAAGAACAATTGGTGCACTGTAAGGGCTATGAGAGGGCTCAATACAGCCTTTTTCCAGCAGCTCGTCTATCTCCTTGTTAATTATCGCTTGCATTGCTGGGTTCTTAGGGTAATACCTCTGCTTTATTGGCCTATCATCTCTCATGACGATTTTATGGGTCGTTATGTTGGAAGGTCCTTCCAGCATCTCGAATTTCTCATGCTCTGTTTTTAGGAATTCCTTGATGATGTGTTGGTCTTCTTTTCGCGAGTTGGTTTCTACGCCTGGTTCAGAGTGTTGTTCATTCTCCACATCAGTCTTCTCCAATGGTTTTGCCTCAGGAACTTGGGCGTAATCCGTGTGAACTGTCGAGCAAGTCGCTCGTTCGGCTTTCGAGCCTCCCAGCGTAATCGTCTCACCACCACAGCTAATAGAAGCTCCTATGCTTGTCAGGAAGTCCAAACCCAGGATCACATGGTCTGTCACATCCTGTAGAATCAGAAGTGGGAGCTTACACTCTGCAGTCCCCAAACGCACGCAGACTTCGACGGCTTCCTTCACGGCACGCACGGTGCCGTCGGCCATTTTGACCCGTACGTCCACCTCCAACAGCTTTCCGTCTGTCATCACAGCCGCCGCGTTGCTAATGAAGCTCCGCGAGGCTCCTGTGTCTAGAGTAGCTGTGACGAGTTCCCTTCCTAAGGCTACCTTGGCGTAAATCCGGTCTCGATTGTAGTTTAAGCACTTCGTGGGGTACGAGGAGAGTCTATCTTGTTCGGTTCCAGCAGCCCTCGTCCCTGCTGGACACCCTGCGCGTTTCCCGAAAGTTTCTTGCAGCATTCAATCGTCCGGACCCCCTCCTTTCCACAAGTCCAACAGAAAAGTTTCCTTGAGTTTCGGCATTCTCGTTGAAAATGTCTCGAAGGTCTCGCTGTTTTCCTGTGTTTTCTATGGTCATCATCCTGTGCGTCCCTGGTAATTGTCGGTGCTGAGTATGAATTTCTCGTGGAGGTTCGGGTTCCTTTCGTATGCCTTCAAAATCTTCAGCCAATTCAATGAGATCCCCCAACGCAGAGAAATCAGACCTCCTTATGTAAAGAAGATAATCCCTATGGCAATTCTTGTAAATCCTCTGTAGTTTTTGCTCCTATGTATAGTTCACATGTCGCATTAATGTCTGCATGGCCATTACATAGTCCTTGAACTTCTCGCGAGGCCCTTGGATCCTTTTCCTAATGTTGTCCTCCAGTTCTTCGAAATATCTCGATGGCAAGAAGAATTTCAGGAAATTGGTTTTAAACAATTCCCATCTTGACCAGCTCCTATTGTTATTCCTGTACCAACAAAGAGCTTTGACCTTCAGCAACTCCGGCATGGTTCGTGGCAGCGTATGCTTAGGCAACTCGTATGCCTCGGTGAGCTCCTCGACTCTCTCGATGAAGCCTATTGGGTCCACCACCGTCGTACCTACAAGACCATTTACGTACCTTGTCAATTACCTCAGAGTAGCACATCCTACTATGGGCCACACTCTCTGTCTCGCACCTCGCTGCTATGCAACCACCTGTTGACATGGAAACTTGATTGCCGGGGTTCATGTTAAGCACTTCTGTTGGATCTGCCCTCTGTTCGCTGTGTTCCGGAACCGCACCTTGCAATGATGGCGTCGCCGGTCGCGCACTTGGAGAAACACCGCCATTCCACTGTACTTCAAGTTCGCGTAACCTATCGATCACCTCGTCGGTCAGATCAGGCGACATCATAAACCCGGAGAGCACTTTACGAAGTTCGTCGATCGTGCCTTTTGATTCCATACCGAATTCGCGTAGAATCTCCTGCAGATTCTCTTTTGGAACATTATAAATCCACCGTTTACCCATTTCGATTTTCCGTTTATTTCGTGTAACAGTTTCCGCGTTATTTCTTTACACGATGTTTTTCTATTTTGTTCCGTTTATTTCGTGTAACTGTTCCTTTAAAATACCGCGTTATTTTTTTTTTGCACAATGTTTTTTTATTTGAATTCGCCGTTAGCACAGTTTAGCGTTCAATTATTTGTTCGATTTATCGTTCGCTTCGCGTAACTGTTTATAATACCGTTTTTTTTTCTAAACTTTCGTTTTTTTCCGCGATTCAGCACTATAGGTTTTGATTTTTCTCGGAAACTATTGTCCCTGTTCGGGCGCCATTTTGTAACGAAGTTTCTTGCCGGGGTATACTCAGTCTCGCCAGAGTCCAGTACCGAACACTTAAATAAAAAGCTTTCGGTATTCTTTTCACAGTTTTTCGACTATTTATTTACCGTAATTCAAAGTTTTATTTTTCGGTATTTTATTGCTAACAGTATTTCTTAAAACTAGTTCCTTTAATTCTAATGTCCGCTGAATAGCACTCAGTCCGTAAAAATACAAAGTCTATATACACACAGAGTTCTAGAATACGAGGTTTTATGATTGTCGGCGTCAGCCACTACGAGGTACTAGAATTTACTTTGATTCAGGATTGGCGTCCGCTTAAAAGCACTCGGCCACGACGAGGTACTGAGATTTACTTGGATTCGGGATTGGCGTCCGATTAAAAGGACTCGGCCACGACGAGGTACTAATGAAATTTACTTGGAATCGGGATTGGCGTCCGCTTAAGAGCACTCAGCCAGGACAAGGTACTAAAATTTACTTGGAATCGGGATTGGCGTCCGCTTAAGAGCACTCAGCCAGGACGAGGTACTAAAATTTACTTGGAATTGGGATTGGCGTCCGCTTAAGAGCACTCAGCCAGGACGAGGTACTAAAATTTACTTGGAATTGGGATTGGCGTCCGCTTAAGAGCACTCAGCCAGGACGAGGTACTAAAATTTACTTGGAATTGGGATTGGCGTCCGCTTAAGAGCACTCAGCCAGGATGAAGTACTAAAATTTACTGGGAATTGGGATTGGCGGCCGCTTAAGAGCACTCAGCCAGGACGAGGTACTAAAATTTACTTGGAATTGGGATTGGCGTCCGCTTAAGAGCACTCAGCCAGGACGAGGTACTAAAATTTACTTGGAATTGGGATTGGCGTCCGCTTAAGAGCACTCAGCCAGGACGAGGTACTAAAATTTACTTGGAATTGGGATTGGCGTCCGCTTAAGAGCACTCAGCCACTACGAGGTACTAGAGGTTCAAGGTTCGACGACTTACCACTTGGAGCACGAGATTCCAAAAGAGATCGTATTCAGCGCGGTGGGCCCTTTTATACACCGCTCAAAACAACTCCGCTGCAGTCGTTGTTCTTGTTCACATTCCAGAATTTTCTAATCTGCATAGCGGCACACACCGTACTTGTTGTTGTTGTGGTTATTTCTAGAAATAAATTCTTGTGATTTTGTTGGTAGCTTCCCACGCTCTAATTTAATTTTTGCTTGCTTGTTTCGCGTCTCAGTCTGTGTTGTAGTTGTTGTAAACAGTATTCCACCTGATTTTATTAGTAATTTTCCAAGGCTCTGCTTTAATTTTTGCTTGCTGATTTGGCGTCTCGGTCTGTGTTGTAATTGTTGTAAAAAGTATGTAGTTCATGTATTCTGTGTGACTGTGGTTTTTTTAATCCCCTTGTTAGCAAGCGAGTTAATGTGGTTGTTGTTGTTATTGTTAGTTTTACATATTTTCGCCTTTGCTACGTTGCCTTTTTTCGTTTTATTGTTGTTGATAGAATTTATTCCACCTGAAGTTGGGTCCGCACAACCCAGGTCACCGCGTTTTCAGTTTACGTTTACTAAAAACAGGCTCGGTTGGGATGCAGGCCAGGTTCTACACCCGGAGTTGTAAGGGAAAAAAATATTTTTTCCTTACAACGAGTATACGATATATACGCAAATTCTCCGTAAATTGGAGCCTTTTTAATAGAGTTCTTTAACTCCTTGTGAATGCTTTGCTCCACTGTTCTGTTATATATTTGAGCACTAAATTGTTGGCTTCGTATCGAATTCGAAACGAATTAGTTTTTATAGCGAGTTCGCGGCGGTATTTACTGGGATATTCTGTGTCTATTGATATTACTTTAAAACTAGTGTTTGGTGTATCTGTTATTACCTGTTTTTAATATATAATATACCCTACACCCAAAGGGAGTAGGGTATATTCACTTTGTTCTTCCGTTTGTAACGCATAGAAGGAGACGAGATAGATATAGAAAAGTATATATATTATATATTCTTGCTCAGCATCACCTCCTGAATCGATTTAGTCGTCCGTCCTGCCCGTCCGTCCGTCTATCCTTCTGTCTATCTGTCTGTCGGTCTGTCTATCTGTCTGTCTGTTGAAAGCAGGATTACGTGAGAACGAAAAGAGATATCGCAATGATTTGCCACAAATATTCTTTGTTATGTAGGGCTGTTTAGGATTAAAATTGAGCGATATCGGTTAACAACCACGCCTACTTTATATTTTGAATGTAACGGCACCTCGTTTTAAAAAAAACAGAGTTGATGTGTGTGCTCGCGGATGGCAGCTTGCTAAGCATAGGCTGCCTAAGCAGAAGTAGTGTTGTAGTTGTAGTTCAATGCTTGTTGGATACAGAGCTGTGGGAACGAGTACGGGCGTGCGTAGCGGGTGCGTAAGCAGAGTCCAGTGAATTATCAGTGATTTCGGAAACTCAGCGAACTCAGCGAAATACCAGTCTAGTGAATCATCAGTGATCTCGAAAACTCAGCGAGATACCAACGACTCAGTAAATCATCGGTGAACTCGAAAAACTCAGCGAGATACCAGTCCAGTGAATCATCAGTGATCTCGAAAACTCAGCTAGATACCAGCGACTCAGTAAATCACCAAAGATCTCGAAAACTCAGTAAGATATCACCAGCCCAGTGAATTCTAACGAGATAACAACGACCCAGTAAATCAACAGCGACTCGAAAGCTTAGCGATTTTTTAAACAAATCAGTGAAACAATAGTGTACAAGAAAACTTCGTTGAGTTTGTGAAATTATAGCGATGTCGAAAACTCAGCGAGATACTAACAATCCGGCAAGACAACAGCGACTTCGAAGCCGCGGTATTATAACAGCTGAAATTACTATTTCTGTAAGACGAACTCAATACAGACAGTAGGTGAGTAAAGATATCCAGGGTTTCCGGTGGAGAATTGCGAGCATCGAAATACCTCCAATAATGGGTTGAAGTTGTCGTTGCTGGTGCGGTTGCGAATGTCGCCGCCGTCGCAACGGTGGTTGCGATTGTCGCCGCCGTCGTACCTCACAGGCTATTTCAACACCTCGTACGAATACGTTTTTATGGCAAACATAACCAAGCTAAGGGGATGCCCTCTATCCATGCACAGCATTCGTTGGTTTAGAAGGGAAGAAAGGTTAGTGAGAAGGGGAAATGTGTACACCCGAAGGGAGTAGTATTCACTTTGTTCTTCCGTTTGTAACGTAGAGAAGTAGACGAGATAGATATAGAAAAGTATATATATTATATATTCTTGCTCAGCGTCACCTCCTGAATCGATTTAGTCGTCAGTCCTGCCCGTCCGTCCGTCTGTCCTTCTGTCTATCTGTCGGTCGGTCTGTCTGTCTGTCTGTCTGTTGAAATCAGGATTATAGGAGAACGAAAAAAGATATCGCAATGAAATTTGGCACAAATATTCTTTGTTATGTAGGGCTGTTTGGGATTAAAATTGAGTGATATCGGTTAACAACCACGTCTACTTTACATATGGAATGTAAAGGCACCTCGTTTTAAAAATTTTATAATGCGAATATCTCATAACCCTGCGAGATATTGAGGTATGATTTTATTCCGGAACATATAGCGCCATTACGAAAATTTTTGCAAAAAAATGGGCTACGCCCATTTATAACAAAGAGGGCTATATCTCATGAACGGTATAAGATATTGAGATTTTATCGCGATGTATCCGGAGTAATTACCAATAAGATTGCCAAAAGTGGGAATGCAACGCCCACTCATACAAGATTTGTCAATATCTTGTAAAAGGTATAAGATATTAACACGTAATTTTATCACGAAGTATCCACAGATATTACAAAATTTGTATACCAAAAATGGGCGTGGTTCTCGCACTTATATAAAAGCTGTCAATATCCCATCCAGAGACATTACCAAATTATTTTCTCAAAATGGGCGTGGTCCGCCTATTTATACAAAAGTTGTTAAGTGCCGAATTTATAGTTTTTTTAGTTACTCGGGTGTAGGGTATTTAGATTTCGGCCAGGCCGAAGACAACACTTTTTCTTGTTCTATTGTATGTTTGTTGTTTATTTTTATTACATGATTCACAATTATTAATAAAATTCTTTACTATCTTGTTCATATTTACCCATATCGTTGTTTGAGTTTTAACAAGGTTTTTCTGACACCTAAATGTCTGCCTTGCGGTGTGTTATGCTATTAATTAATATTTTTTTAATTCATCTTTTATTCTCTCTGGGTGTTCGTAAAGTATTATTTTCAATAATCAGAGTAGTAGGAATATGGAGTTTCTAACTCTCTGGCTCCGCCCGTGCATTTCGGAGGCGTCTTCTTCTAAGGAGCGCTGTGTGTGTAAGAGTGAGACAGTGGGCGTAGCGTGTCTAAAAGTGAGAAAGACATATGAGTGGCAACTGGACCGACGGTCGGTTGGTGAAATGGTGAGTAAGCATGGAGAGGGAGGGGAGAGACGTGCGTTATGGTATGTGAGTATTGGGCAGCAGCGGCAAGATGCTTTCTTTTAAAATTGCTGTTGTAGGATATCATATTAAGATTTGATATTGCTGAGATTTAAATGGATGAGGGTAAAATTTTTATGAGTCAAGAGACTGTGGCTTGTGTGTCGCATGGGGTTGATCAGTGGAGTTATTTTAGAAAATATTAAGTACTCTGTTGTTGTTGTTGTTGTAGTTTTAATATTTGTATGTAGGATACAGAACTGTTGGAATGTGTGTGCTCGCGGGTGGCAACTTTCTAAGCATAGGCTGCCTAAGCAGAAGTAGTGTTGTAGTTGTAGTTCAATGCTTGTTGGATACAGATCTGTGGGAACGAGTACGGGCGTGCGTAGCGTGTGCATAAGCATAGGTTGTGTTGTTAGTGGGAAGTGTAATAAAATGTCAAGTGGCTGCGTGCTCCGTATCTTGGCACGCATGCGGTTGACGCAGAGAGGTGTTTGAGGAAAATTCGACACCTTGGCTTTAGCTGTGCAGTACTTTAAATACCAATTTTATTTTATGACTTGTCAAAGAATATCTTTTTTTTAAAATACCGAAACGGGCGGTCTAAAAAATTAGCGTAAACATTTTTTAAAATTTATTACATAATAAGGTTTTTAGTGAAATGTTGTGATTGGATGAGGGTAGGATAGGGATATTTGAGTGAGTGTCATCGTGTGACTTTTGTTTTGCTCGTTTTGTTTATGATAGAAGGCGAACTCTGCGTTGTGTTGGATAGGGTGAGTTGGTTGGTTGGTCAGTAGAGTTATTTCAGAAATTTAGGAAGTATGCTGTTGTAGTTTTTGTTGTTTATTTAATTGCTTCACTTTTTAGACGCTGTCCCAAAAGTGTAGTGAAACCTATTGTAAACATGAACGGATCGAACTGCGGCTTTGTGTGCATGGTCTTCAATTTTAGGAAGGAAATAATGTAAATATTTCCGAAGAATACGATGAAATAAGAATTTAAGCTAGGTATAAAACTGAACTTAAAATTTCAACCGAAATTCATTCATCGTAAAACATTAGTATTGACAAAAAATATCCAGCATTAGTATTGACAAAAATGGAAAAAATCCACCACAATGTAAGTAGTAATTTCAGCTAATTATAATTAACAAATTTATAACTTTTTATTTTTCTTTTCTAGACTATTTGTTAGCGAAACTAAACGTTTTTGTCCCACGCCGAATACGTGGCATGGGATCTGCAGGATTACATAAATGACATACAGAGCAGAGTTAAAGACTACATCTGTAATCCCTATATAGCAGCACAGGAACCACATGATATTTTAATGGCTGCTCTAGGGATTGAGCAGTATTTTTTAAAAAAATCATTATGATTTACCCAATCCTATATCTTTAAAAATTCACATAAAATATAAAATTTTACAAGATTTGGATATTTTTAAATAAATAAATGTTCATTAAAAATGTTGCATAGATTTTTTTTTTCGGTTTGTTTGACGCATTTCTTTTAGGTGCGTAGTAATTTTAATAATGCAGGGAGGTCAATGATTTTATTTTATGACTTGTCAAAGAATATCTCTTTTAAAATACCGACACAGGCGGTCTAACAAATTAGTGCAAATATTTCAAAATTTATTGCATATTAATGTGTTTAGTGATATGGTGTGATTGGATGAGGGTAGGATTTTTATGAGCCAAGCGACTGTGGTTTGTGTGTCGCATAGTGTTGATTATTGGAGTTCTTTTGTAACGCAGGTAAGGAGACGAGATAGATATAGAAAAGTATATATATTCTCGCTTAGCGTCACATCCTCTGTTGAAATCACGATTACGAGAGAACGAAAAGAGATATCGCGATGAAATTTGGCACAAATATTCTTTGTTATGTAGGGCTATTTGGGATTGAAAATGGCGAGCAGCCACGCCTACTTTACTAACGGAATGTAAAGGCACCTCGTTTCAAAAAATGTTAAAATCTGAATGTTTCATAAACCGTGTGAGATATTAAGGTATAATTTTATTCCGGAACATATAGCGTAATTACTAAAATGTTTGAAAAAAATGGGCGTGCCACGCCCACTTATAACAAAGTTGGAAACTCACACAAAAGTTGTCAATATCTTGTAAACAGTATAAGATATTAATACGAAATTTTATCACGAGGTATCTACACTTATTACCAATTTGTGTACAGAAAATTGGCGTGGTCTGGAATAGAATCTCAAGAATGGGAAACAAACATTGAAGTAGGGATTCCTTCATTATTTCAATTTCGTTTGGAACTGTGTTTTCGCAGCCATGACTATGTTTACAGAAATTTCAAGGTCACCTTGTTGTTCTTGTTGTTGTTGCTTATTGCTTGGGTTCGAATTATGGCTTGATTTGAATTTGCCAAGAATTGCAAACGCTTTCAAAATTAAATTGAATTAAAGTAAAAACTTCAAAGAATATGATGAAATCTTACACAATTTAGGGGTGCATGAGTATGAATGCATAGATTTCTTTGTCACAACTTAGGATTGCATAAATGTGCATGGAAAAAAATACAAACCAACGAATATTACAAAAGTATTCTGATGATATGAATTTAGAATTCGATACCTCAGAGTATTTATCAGACGATCCGATTGATGAGGACGTTATAAAGAAAAGGCTTTGATATTTACATCCAACTATAAATGAAAGCACCCCGATGCTTCCATCCGATGCTTCTAATCCGATCTGATCTCATTTGATAGTTGATACACTTAATCTTGCTGACTGTTACAGCTGATTGAAGACACTGAAGATGAATATTAAACTATTAAAATAACTTGTAAAAACTAGACGAGAACTGAAACAAAAATTTTAGGCTTTAAAGTTAAGAAAAGTTGATTTAGAAAATCAATTGAATGAGACTTTTAAACTGGTTACAGTGCCTTTGAAGGAAGTAGCGAGGATATGTAAAACAAACGATACAACTAAAACAAATACTAACAAGGATGACCCAGATCTATGCATGATGCGATAATAAACAAACTTAAAACCAGTACCTCAGTTAAAGCAAAGAAAGAGATCTTTTTACCAAGAGAAACTTTTACCAAGAGAAATGATGACGATGATAATGATGATGATTTTTTTCTCAAACGGATGTTTCAGAGGAAGATACAAACAAATCAACTGAAGACACGGATGTCTAAATATAATCTAAATTAGTTAGTATTTGTTTTAGTTGTATCAGTAGTGTCGTGACCACAGACCAGGGTGGATGCTGCTACCCACCGCGAAGGGCTTTTTTATGCTCCCCGCAGTAAAGCTCAGCGTTTCATTTGTTTCTTCTCCACCTCCTTCTTCCTGGTCCCGTTATATGTGCAGGCGGCTGTGAGTGCACCGTGGGCTGAAACGTGGCAAGATAAAGGCATAACACTTGTTTTGTCGCGTTTTGCTTTGCTTACGGTGTAGGCTTGACCGCTTGTGCAGCTGACTTTATACCTCTTTACAGTGGGTGGCGATGACAAAATTTCGTATAGACTCCACAAATGTGCGTGGCTTGAGGGCGAATTTCTTCGCGGTAACCAACCGCATATAATGGCACTAGGTGAGGCCCAGGTGTCTGAGGGTGCAAATCCACTCGATGTTCACGTGCGTACCAGTGTCATCAACACCTTTGCACGACGGATGCGGAATTTAGCTCCATGTGGGTTAAGTTCAAAATCCAGTCGCACATCCTGCATTTCTGCATCATTTATAGAAGCGCGAGTCTAGAGAGGCTGCCAACTTTTGATAAACTGGACAGTCTCTCTGATTCAATCTCTAAAATTGTTGTTGCTGGTGATTGCAATGTTCATAATTCCAACTGGCTACGTCATTCGAGTCACACAACACCCGAGGGTTTGTATGTTGAGTTATTTGCCGAGTCTAATAATTTAACTCAATTAGTGAAGGAACCAACGCACTTTCCCTGCGTTGATGGGCAAAAGCAAAATACTCTGGACCTTTCTCTAACTTCACATCACAGCAAGTATGATGTGAATTGCCTTGCACCTTTTGGTAATTCGGAGCACGCTACAATTTCTGCTACCTTCCCATATTCTAGTCTTCAATACGCTGACCAGCCAACTCCGAAGCTGACAGTGTGGCTTTATAGGAAGGCTAATTGGGATGCGCTCCTTTTTCACTCCTCCTTTCAAAACTCCTTTTTCAGCTGTTTCAATTGGCAATTGTGTTTCAGAGATAGAAACATAAATGCTGCGGCAAAATCGGTAGAAAATATAATTTTATTTGGTATGAGGTCTTTCATTGCCAATAAAAGAATTTCCATTAAACCAAAAGACAAGTCCTGGTTTAATGCGACTTGCAGGCAAGCAGTCAGGTCAAAAGAGGAAGCATTTAGGAATTGGCGTTTAAACAAAACTGCTGATATTAATTGCTGCGCAATCAAGCCATAAATAGCTTCATAAATAGAGCAACCACGGGTTAGGAGCTGTTCTCACGCAAGAAACCGATGAGGGAGAGAAGATCATCGCCTACGCAAGCCGGCATTTAAACAAGGCCGAAATCAACTACTCAGCGACAGAGAAGGAGTGCCTCGCGATCGTTTTGGGAATCAGGAAAATGCGACCGTACTTAGAAGGCTACAAGTTCTGCGTCGTCACAGACCACCTCTCACTGAAGTGGTTGAACTCGTTGGAAAATCCTTTGCTCGAGTTACAACAGTACATGTTCGACGTGAAATACCGCAGGGCAATTGGAAAGTGGTCACAGACGCAGACCACTTTCCAGTAGGCAGCCAGTAGAAAAACTGAGCACGGTTACGACTAACGGGGAAAAGTGCAACTTTGCGAGAAGTTTGCCGATTATACTATGGAAAACGGTCAACTGTATCGACCGTTTTTTTAATTCTATAAACAACAATAAAAAGAAAAAAGCAACGTAGCAAAGGCGAAAATATGCAAAGCTAACAATAATAACAACAACCACATTAACTCGCTTGCCAACAAAGGGAAAAAATACAACAGTCACACAGAATACATGAACCACATACTTTTTACAACAATTACAACACAGACCGAGACGCGAAACCAGCAAGCAAAAATTAAAGCAGAGCTTTGGGAAATTACCAATAAAATCAAGTGGAATACTGTTTACAACAACTACAACAAAGACTGAGACGCGAAACCAGCAAGCAAAAATTAAACGGTACGGTGTGTGCCGCTATGCACATTAGAAAATTCCGGAATGTGCGCAAGAACAACGACTGCAGCGGAGTTGTTTTGATCGGTGTATAAAAGGGCCCACCGCGCTGAATTCGTTCTCTTTTGGAATCTCTTGCTCCAAGTGGTAAGTCGTCAAACCTTGAAACTCTAGTATCTCGTAGTGGCTGAGTGCTCTTAAGCGGACGCCAATCCCGATTCCAAGTAAATTTTAGTACCTCGTCCTGGCTGAGTGCTCTTAAGCGGACGTCAATCCCAATTCCAAGTAAATTTTAGTACCTCGTCCTGGCTGAGTGCTCCTAAGCGGACGCAAATCCCAATTCATAAATTTTAGTACCTCGTCCTGGCTGAGTGCTTTTAAGCGGACGCCAATCCCGATTCCAAGTACATTTTAGTACCTCGTCGTGACCGAGTGTTTTTAAGCGGACGCCAATCCCGAATCCAAGTAAATTTTAGTACCTCGTCGTGGCCGAGTGCTTTTAAGCGGACGCCAATCCTGAATCAAAGTAAATGCTAGTACCTCGTAGTGGCTGACGCCGACAATCATAAAACCTCGTATTCTAGAACTCTGTGTGTATATAGATTTTGTATTTTTACGGACTGAGTGCTATTCAGCGGACGTTAGATGGCGATGGCAGCTGACAACACGCGTGTACAAATTACACCAGCAGAGCAGCCAGAGCGAGAAATCAAATCACGCTGGGTATCGATAGCTTGATTTGTACACTACACAACGTCATAGAGTGCAGTGAACACAATATGCCTCATAGAGTGCAGTGAACACATCTGTGACCCACTTTTCACAGCCTATGTACTGCCAAAACATCGTATGTACGAGACGGCAAAAAGTTCACTGACCGTATAACTCCTTAACCTGGAAAAAGAGGTTAAAAAAATATTTTTGCATGATTAAATAAGGAAGACGGCTTAGCGGAATACGAACTACCGTACTCCGTTAAAATTGAACTTTCAAGAAGAAAACTCAAAAGAGTATAAAACCAACTGCAAAGCAGAACTCATGGTGTAAGCGGGCGGGAAAACATGCACAGGGAGATTATTCTACAATCTAATGACGCGACCGAAAGACGAATTCTCAAGATAATGCGTGGTTCGCTGGAACGGAATCCAGACACCACTCTGCAAAGCCGAGTAGTTCTGCTAAATACCTGAACCGGAGGAATCAGATGAACATTTACAGTTTCAATAGAGCTGGATACCCTACTGTCCCATATAAGTTTTAACGCACGACATTGGAGACGGTATAGAAGCTGAAGATATGTTCGCGAAGCTCCCGACCATATATGCGAATTGTACTCCATATTCGGACGGATATATGTAGATACAAAGAAGATCGGTTGGAATAAAGTATTTCTTACACCGCTTAAAAAAGCCTAAGCACTTGGCTGCTTCTTTCGACACGTCAAAAATGTGGTCATTCCAACGGAGATCACATTGGATTGACATGCCCAGAACATTAAGAGCTTCCGACTCATTAATATCCACACCACCCATATTTAAAGGCGGAAAATTGTCACCACCCATATTTAGAAGTGGAAAATCTATCTGATTCGCTCGACCCCACTCTTGGATTTTATTGAGGTCAGATTAGAGTGTGTCATTAATTTTCTGCGTTTTTCAATGATCTCCAGATTAGAAGGACGCCTGGAGAATGAATATGAATGACAAATGCTGCTGTCATCAGCAAACAAGTAGACGGGATTTGATGTATATGACAGAAGGTCATTGATAAAAATGAGAAAAAGTGTTGGAGACAGGAACGAACCCTGCAGAACTCCAGCATTAATGGAGTGTTCTTCAGATGCAAAACAGTCTCTCACAACCCGAACAGAACGGCCAATGAGGAAATTCGATATCCATCGAGTGAATGTATTACCGACATCATAAGCAGCCAGGTTGGACACGAGTGCTTTATGCCACACCCGGTCAAATGCCTTGGAGATATCCAAAGCAACAACCTTGCTCTCACCGAATTGGTGCACACAACTGTTTCACCTCACAGTGGGGAACGCCATCGAATCGCCTGTGGTGCGGTGAGCACGGAAGCCGTACTGGCGATCACTGACCAATTAGTTGCTCTCCAGATAAATCATCAAGTTAAAATTTATAATGCTCTCCATAACTTTGGAAAGCATTGAACAGATTGCCATGGGCCGGTAATTTGCAGGATTCGTAGCCTCACATTTTTTAGGAACTGGCTGCACATTGGCGATCTTCCAGGAAATACGATAAGTATATATATATATACGATAAGTTAGAGATTGCGCAATGAGCGAACCAGTGTTAAGGCGCGTTTCTCAACACGTGGCCTGAAATACCATCCGGTTCCGAGGATTTATTGACGTTGCGGTTTTCAATCACTCTTTTAAATGCCCATGTTCGAAAATGCATCTCAGGCATAGACAGACAGAGAGACAGACATACATGATCGACTGCGGGCAGTGGTTGGCTAATCTCGGGAAGAGAGCCGTTTTCAGCAAATATTTTGGCTAATAAGTTTGCTTTATCAACCGAGTGAGTGACGATCTGATCATCCTTGAGGAGAGTTGTAATAGAAGATCGCGTCTAATTATTCACTCTCCCCACGAATGACCAAAAGTTCTTACTACCTTTATGGTATTGTAGAACTCTACGTCTAAGGCGCTGTTCGTAGAGAATTTTTTCGCGCGAGTGGCATTGCACCTATTTCTGGCCTGATTGCGCAGCAGTTTAGTATCAGCAGTTTTGTTTAAACGCCAATTCCTTAATGCTTCCTCTTTAGACCTGACTGCTTGTCTGCAAGTCGCATTAAACCAGGAATGGTTTTTTGGTTTAATGGAAATGGAAATAAAATTATATTTTCTACCGATTTTGCCGCAGCATTTATGTTTCTATCCCTGAAACACAATTGTCAATTGAAACAGCTGAAAAAAGAGCTCAGCACGCAATTATCCTTCTCATAAAGCCACACTCTCCGCTTCGGAGCTGGTTGGTGAGCGGATTGAATACTAGAATATGTGAAGGTAGCAGAAATTGTAGCGTGGTCCGAATTATCAAAAGGCGCAAGAACATTCACATCATACTTTCTGTGATGTGAGATTAGAAAAAGGTCCAGAATATTTTGGTTTTGCCCATCAACGCAGGGAAAGTGCGTTGGTTCCTTCACTAATTGGGTCAAATTATTAGACTCAGCAAATAACTCGACATACAAACCCTCGGGTGTTGTGTGACTCGAATGACGTAGCCAATTAGAATTATAAACATTGAAATCACTAGCAACAACAATTTGAATGTTCGGATACGTTTCCAGAATTTTAGAGATTGAATCAGGGAGGCTGTCCAATTTATCAAAAGTAGGCAGCCGCTCCAGACCCGGGCTTCGATAAATGAAGCAGATGTGCAGGATGTGCGACTGGATTTGGCATCCGTCGTGTAAATTTACAACAACACTGGCACGGAACATCACTGCGAATGTATAAGGCGAGGCTTCTGTGTGTTTAAAACAATAGCAGTAAATGGTACCCATGCATGTGAAAATCCAGTGGATCTGCACCCTCAGACACTTGGGTCTCATCTACTGCCATTATATGCGGTTGGTAGGTACAAACATGCTCATGAACTCCGAAAAAATTCGCCCACAAGCCACGTACATTGTGTCATCACCACCCAGCGTAAGGAAGTGTAAGGTCAGCTGTACAAGCGACCACGCGTACGTAGCAAGCAAAGCGAAACGCGACAAGACAAGTGTTGTGCCTTTATCTTACCGCACTTCAGCCCACGGTGCACTCACAGCCGCCTGCACACCTAACGGGACCAGGAAGGAGGACGAAGAGTGGAAACAAACGAAATGCCGAGCTTTACCGCGGAGAGCATAAATAAGCCCTTCGCTTTTTTCTCTGCATTCCGTTAGATTGAATTTGTTTAATTTCATTATTGATGCATGTTATTAAATTATATTATTTGTTTTGATTAATGTGCACTGTGTTTATATTTTCTTGTGGTATATATGTACGAGTATTTCTATTTTCTTGGGGATTTGTTCAGTTTTGATGTTTAACTATTTTTTCGGCAAGCACTCGTCACGAGCAATGAATTGTGGTGGGAAGTAACATCTACCTTCGCCCGCGGTCAGATTACAACTCCAATTGAAATGTACCAGGGCGGATTGCGGGTATGCGCGTATACTCCATCTGAGTTTCGCGAAACTGAAACTAAGCAGATGAAGTGACGACTAGTCAGAAACTTTCCACGAGTGCATCGACAAAACCTTCATTTCTGTAAAGTCAATAAATGGAGTAACTAATGACGACAAAATTGGAAATTTGTATGTTCACGTTTGGCTCCCACTGGTTCAGCAGATAACCACTTCATTGGTTATAACCAGAAAACTAATCATCGAATGTGGGAAGGACAAACGTCTTCCGATATCAACAACTATTTGTAATGGCTTTAAAATTACAGAACCATCTGATCTTAAATTTTATTAGGGAAGTTACAAGTCGTCGAAACACAGGACTAAAAACCGTTGTGGATTGATTGTAATCGATGATAAACCAGCTTCTGCTGTTGTACATTCTGAGGCAATACCTTTTGGCATTTGAAGTTATGTAAAATAAACAGTAAAGTTAGTCGATAGTGAGATTTCCAAGAACAAAGATGCGGCATTAAACCTGAAAAGTGAAGTCTTGTTATTTTTCCGAAAGAGTGTTGTGCTGTGTCGTGCTTCGAAAACATATCTTGGCGCGACTTTGTCACCCAAGTTACTTCAGGATCAAACTTGAATCATCACCGGAAAAATCAAACTATAGAAATTGAGCGTACTTGTCTGAGAACCCCATAACATCGTGATGCAACTTCATTCCTCATTAACGTACAATTTTTGATAAATGTAATTTTAAGTTATTGTTACGAGTATTAGAAAATGTGTAGGTAATTTTTATTTTATCATATTTTTATACCCAACACCCGAGCGGCGGGAGGGAGGGGTACATTCACTTTTATTTTCCGTTTGTAACGCAAAGAAAGAGTCAAGATAAATATAAAATAGTACATATTCTTGCTCACCATCATCTTTGAGTCGATTTAGCCATGTCCGTCCTCTGTATGTCTGTCTGTTTATTAAAATCACGATTAAGGGAGAACGAAAAGAGATATCGCAACTAAATTTGGCAAAAATAATGTTTGTTATGTAGAACAGTATGGGATTGAAATCGGCGGAATCTATTATAATAATAACTACTTTACTAATCCTTTTAATAATATAAAAAAGTATTACCACCTCTTTATCAAATATTTTAAAAAGTTATTATTTCATAAACGGAGTGAGATATTAAAACATATCAAAAAAACACGTAACAAAATACGTGCCAAAAAAGTCAAAATATCTCATAAACGGTTTGAGAGATTAAAACGTAATATTCCCGAATCTAGACCATATAGCAATATTGCCAAAAAAAAATATTTGTAAAAATATGCGTGGTCCGCTTACTTATACAAATGTTGGCAATTGGCATATTTCTAATCGAAAGATTTATTATTAAATTATTCGAATGGTAACAGAACATTTTATATGAGCAGTTGTAAATTGTAACGTTATGTACAAAATAGGCGTGTTCCACCAAGTTATATACCCTTAATTACGAAGGGAATGTATATACTCACACTGTTTTTCTTTTTAACCACACAGGGCTAAAATAAATATTAGGAATATTCGGTAATATTAAGACATAATTGGCATAGGTTCCCCTATTTTGGTGTGGCTCGCCCACATAAAGGAATATAAATGATTTCATTGCATTTAAGTGGTTTCTAATGCATATATGTTGACTTTGTGGGTGTAGAGCATCTAGGCTTTGGCTTGGAAGAAGAGAGCAAGCCATCTTGCTTTTCTATGAAAAAATTAAAAAAAATGTGTGTTTGAAGCTTAACAACAAATAACACCAACCGTTTTTCCACAACCAAAAGAGTGATATTAATTCTAAAAACAAGACTTTCCATTACGATACTGATAACAATTAAAAAATTAATACATTCCTGAAATTTTTTATAACATATGTTAAATAATAAAAGAATTGTTTGATTCATCACAAATAACGTAAACTTACTATTTCGCACAATCAATAAGTTGATATTCATTTGAGCGTTCGTAAGTTTGTAAAACACCTCGATCTTTCCATAGTTCTTCCGTGTGCTCATAAAATTCTGGAGGGTAAGTAAAATCTGGACCTGAAGGAAAATTTGTAACATTTATTTTAATATATAAATATAGTATTTTGCTTAACTTGATTACCAAAATTAAACGTAAATGAAAACAAGTAAAAGTGTTGTCTTCGGCCTGGCCGAAGTCTAAATACCCTACACCCGAGTAACTAAAAAAATTATAATTTTTTATAATTATAATTGCCACTTAACAATTTTTGTATAAGTAGGCCATATTTTAAAATTTGCTATATTTTGCCAAATATTGCCATTTTTGGCAAATATTTTTGTAATGTCGCTGAATACTGCTGGATAGAATCACGTATTTTGAACAGTTTATAGGATATTGACAACTTTTATATAAGTGGTAATACCTTTATACCTCGTGATCAAATTACGTGTTAGTATCTTTTAGCGTTTACTAGATATTGACAACTTTTGTATGAGTTGTTGAAAATTACGTCTCAATATCTGCATGTTCATGAGATGTGGCCAACTTTTTTATGAGTGAGCGTGGATTCCATTTTTTGCAAAAATTTTAATAATGGCGTTATATGTTCCGTAATAAAATTATACCTCAATATCTCGCACGGTTTATGGGATATTCACATTATAACATTTTTTGAAACGAGGTGCTTTACATTCCGTAGGTAAAGTAGGCGTGGTTCTTAACTTTGATTTCGACCATTTTGAATCCTGCCTTACATAAGAAAAGTTATTTGTGCCAAATTTCATCGAGATATCTCTGAAATCTCCCGTATCCGTGATTTCAACAGACATACAGACAGTCAGGGCTAAATCGATTCAGGAGGTGATGCTGAGCAAGAATATATGATATATATTGTAATTTTCTATATCTATCTTGTACTTTTCTATATCCTTCTCTGCGTTATAAACGGAAGAACAAAGTGAATAAACCCTTCGGGTGTAGGGCATAATCAAATCAGGCCAATTAATCAACTTAGAAATGTATGTATTCCTAGGTGTAACACGACGTCAGTGTATGTTTAAGATTAACGGACGTATGGCTGGTTATCAAGACTTACCACATTATCAAAATATAATTAACTACTTGTTAAGGTTTTAACTTAACAACTTTTAACTAGTTATTAAGGTTTCGTATTCTGGCGTAAATTTAAAAACCCTTTTCTTAACTATTTTGTTAATGACCGAAGACGTCTTAACAAGCGGGTATATTTGTACCTTATAACAGTGTAAATTGAAATCAACTATATTTATATAAACTATAAAAAATCCTGAATTAATAAAGAATACCCTACACCCGAGTAACTGAAAAAAATTCTAATTTCGCCACTTAACAACTTTTGTATAAGTAGGCGGACCACGCCCATTTCGCGCAAATGTTTTTGTAATGTCTGTAGGTACTGCTAGATAGAATTACGAATGTATTAATATTTTGAACCGTTTATGGGATATTGACAACTTTTATATAAGTGGGAGGACCACGCCCATTTATGTACACAAATTTTAAATACGTAAAGATACCTCGTGATAAAATTTCGTATTAATATCTTATACTGTTTACAAGATATTGACAACTTTTGTATGAGTGGGCGTGGCACTCCCATATCTGGCGAGAATATTGTTAATGCTTCTCCATATATCCTGATAAAATTACATATATTATACTATTCATTAGATATTGCCAACTTTGTTATCAGTGGGCGCGGCACGCACATTTTTTTCAAACATTTTAGTAATGACGCTAAATGTTTCGGAATAAAATAATACCTTAATATCTCACACTGTTTATGAAATATTCAGATTTTCAAATTTTTTGAAACGAGGTGCCTTTACATTCCGTTAGTAAGGCGTGGCTGCTTACCGATCTCGAACATTTTCAATCCCAAACAGCCCTACATAACAAAGAATATTTGTGCCAAATTTCATCGCGATATCTCTTTTCGTTCTCCCGTAATCGTGATTTCAACAGACAGACAGACAGACAGACAGACGGACGGACAGGGCTAAATCGATTCAAGATGTGAAGCTGAGCAAGAATATATATACTTTTCTATATCTATCTCGTCTCCTTCTCTGCGTTACAAACGGAAGAACAAAGTGAATATACCCTACTCCCTTCGGGTGTAGGGTATAATGAATTAATGAAAAGCCGACAGCCTAGCAGCTACTAGTGCTATCAATTTTTTATTGTAATTTAAATTATACAATAATATTTTATAATTATAATTATTATATAATAAATAAATACTAATACTACTACTAATTAATGGAATTAGAATATGAAAAATTAAGTAACATTTTAACCGAAAAATACCAGAATAAATGTCACTTACGTTGCCAAAAACGTATTTAAACACTCCGTATACAGAGTGTTTAAATACGGAGAAATCGATGTACGCGTGCTCACCAAAAGAAAACAGGAGTGGATAAAATATAAACAGTGTTTGCTAGTAGGTTGCGAAACAAAAAGTTGTTGGGTTTCAGTAGTTGTTATATGCGGGTTGTAATTCATAGCACCTCCTGTGTATTTCGGCGGAGTCTCCGCCAAAGGTGGATGTGTGTGTGTGTAGGAGTGAGACGGTGGGCGTAGTGTATATAAGAGTGAGAAAGAGGATTGAAGGTTGGAAGTTGGCGGATGGCGGCTAACGGCTGGCGTACAGACAGACGGACGGACGGACGGCCGGACAACGGTTGGTAGGCGAGATGGTGTGGAAGCAGGGAGAGGGAGGGGAGAGACGTGTGTTATGATATATGAGTACTGGGAGATCATAAGTAGCAAGAGTGAGTGTCAGTGTGTGACTTTTGTTTTGTTTGTTTTATTTATTGGAGAAGGCGAACTGTGGCTTGTGTCTCACATAGGGTTGGTGAAATTTGGAAATTTAGGATGTTGTTGTAGTTGTTGTTGTAGTTTCAATGTTTGTATGTAGGATACAGAGCTGAGGAAATGTGTGTGTTCGCGGGTGACAGCTTGCTAAGCAGAGGCTGCTTAAGCAGAAGCTGTGTAAGCAGAAGTAGTGTTGTAGTTATTGTTTATTTAATTGTTTCCTTTTTGAGACGCTGCCCCAGAAGTATAGTAAAACTTAATGTAAAATTAAGGGAGCGGTTCAAGCTGAGGCTCGCATCCACGGTCTGAAGCGCGGAGTTGTTATTTTAAGAAATTTAATATTTGTATGTAGGATACAGAGCTGTGGGAACGAGTACGGGTGTGTATAGCGGCTGCGCAAGCAGAGGTTGTGTTGTTAGTGGGAAGTGTATTAAAATGTTAAGTGGATGCGTGCTCCGTATCTTGGCACGCATGCGGTTGACGCAGAGAGATGTTTGAGGAAAATTTGACACCCCTGTTTTAGCTGTGAAGTATTTTAAATACCGCAGGGAGTTCGATGATTTTATTTTATAACTGGTAAAATAATATCTTTTTTTTTAATAGCGAAACAGGCGGTCTAACAAATTAGTATAAACATTTTTTAAATTTATTACATGCTAAGGTTTTTAGTGATATAGTGCGATTGAATGAGGGTAGGATGTAGAGTGTATATCAACGTGTGACTTTTGTTTTGCTCGTTTTGTTTATGAGAGAAGGAGAACTCTGGCTTGTGTCGCATAGGGTTAGTTGGTTGGTTGGTCAGTGGAGTTATTTTTAGGAAATTTAGTGGATGCGCAAGCAGAGGCTGCCTCAGCAGGCGTAGAGTTGCTGTTTATTTAATTTCTTTGCCTTTTAGACGCTGTCTCAGAAATTTAATGTAAACATTAAGTGAATGGATTGAACTACGGTTTGGTGAACATTCATGATCTGGAGCGTGGGCTGCGTAAACAGATGTAGTGTCGTTGTTCTTGTTTTATTTAATTGTTTGAGATCGAATTGTGGCTTGTTTCGAAATTTGATGGAATTGAATTATATTTAATGTTGTAATAGCACTTTAATGAAGGCATTGGGGGAAACACCTTTTTATGTTGTTGTTGTTGTTGTTGCTGCTGCCTTTGTTGGTGTTGTTTTAACATCCTAACTTTTTGATATCGTTAATTCCTGAATATAACGCTAAATATTATATTACACAATTATGTCTACATACTGTATACTATACTGTAAGCGCATAAAGTACTTATGGTTTGCTGGTGTTTGTGTGTGTGTATCAATATTTACATATAGTTTTTACAATAGTTTTTACAAGTGTGTGTGTATGTGTTTTGTTAAGAATTCACGGATATTAGTATGAGTAATCAATTTTTCCAGAATTTATTTTGCAGAGACGCGTTTTGTATACTATTGTTGTTGCTGAAAATTTAAGAGAGGTGAATGGCTACGGCGGAGGAGTATAAAAGGAGGAACAAGTTATTACAGAACTTCATTAATCGTTTGATTTTCCAAGACATGAAGTCGTGTGAGCTACAAATAACTTTTCAGAAAATACTCATATATTTTGTACAATTGAAAATTATTAAATAAATAACTTATACAATAATTATATTTATAACTAAAAAAAGGAAATAAAAAATTATTTACTTTTATTCAAATTGGAGAGATAAAGCGCTCAAAATTTAAAGGATACTGAAGTAAAATCTACTTCATTAATATTATTATCATCATAATCATCATCAACAATAACAACATCTTCAGTTAAATCTTTTCAAAATGGAAGGATTCATTTGCAGTGAGTGTGGTGTTCGTTTCACCCAAAATCGCAACCTTAAACGCCATGTTTTAAACAAACATTCTGAAAAACAAGCATTCGCTTGCAATGAATGCAACATTAAATTTACCCGACGCGATAGCCTAAAAAAACATGTAAATATATTTCATCCACAACCAAGCAGAAGCTGTGCTTCACCAGCAAAACGTAAATGAAAATTTTTCAATTTGTTCCGATTGTAATGAGAACGTTTCGAAGAAAGACTGGAGTTATCACATTAGGACCAATAAACAAAAAAAAATGCTGGCATTCCGATTAACGAGCACTTTAAAACAATAAAGTCATCCTTTAATGAAAGGATTGAAACGCCTATGTGCAAAAACGTGAACAAGGGTTTGCTCATTCCAGAAACGATTTTTACAGTAAACAGGGACATCATTATAAAAGCCTTGAAAGATTTACTCGAAAAGCACTTGGGCTATAAATTCAATGTAGAGATATTTTGTGAGTATGTGAAAATGAGTATTGAAGAAGATATGGTTGTGGGCGTAAAATCGTTCCAAACCAAAATGACTTTAATACAGACAAGAGAAGATATCGAAAACAGCTACAATGATATGACTTATCAGATTTGTAAGAAAATGTCTGAGTTTCAGGAAAGGGACAGTGGCTGGTCTCTCGTAAGGATATGTCACGTGGAGTTCAATATTAATCAATATCGACCAATAAGGGAATAGCTATAAGAAAAATATTGTTATTTATTAAAATTCAATTTATAAACAAAATAATAAATTAAAATATAAATATATATATTAAGCACAACAACTGTTAGATTTAAGAAATTGTATGAATAAATTTGAATATAAAAACACCATAAAACAGTCGATTACCTACATTTTCAGATTAGGACAGTACCTGACTTTGAACTGATGGCACGGATTTAACTGATCTGTTCTGATAACTGACTTTAAAATACATGGACACCGACTCTTTTATACATAGCATACAAATCGACGACTATTACAAAAGTATTCTTGATGATATCAATTTAAAATTCGATACCTCAGAATATTGACCAGTCGATCCGATTGATGAAGGACGTTATAAAGAAAGGCTTTAATATTTACATCCAACTATAAATGAAAGCACCACGGCACTTTCATACTAGTATGCAAACAGCCTTTAAACTGATCTGATCTAATAGCTGATCTGTTATCAGTTGTAACTGATCTGATAGCCGATATACCAGATCTAATCCGATCTGATCTGATTTGATAGTTGATACTCCTAATCTTGATAACTGACTATTACAGCTGGCTTAAGACACTGAAGATGAATATTAAACTATTAAAAGAACTTGTAAAAACTAGACGAGACCTTAAACAAAAATTTAGGGCTTTAAAGTTAAGAAAAGCCGATTTAGAGAATCAATTGAATGATACTTTTAAGCCGGTTACAGTACCTTTGAAGGAATTAGTGGGGATATATAAAACAAACGATACAACTGAAACAAATGTTAACAAGGATGACCCAGAATATATGCATGATGCAATAACAAACAAACTTAAAACCAGTACTCCAGTTAAAGCAAAGAAAGAGATCGATTTTACGGACGAAACTCTTATCAAAAGCAATGATGACGATGATAAAGATTTTGATGATGGTACCTTTTGCTCTCAAATGGATGTTTCAGAGGAAGATGTAAACATATCAGCAAAATTCTATCAACAAATTCTGTCACATTTAGAGGAACAAAATGAGCTGGACACCGCATATGAACCGAACAGAGGATCGAATGGTGAATGGAGGTTCGGAAATAGCGCTTTGGAAATTCATGGTGATAAAGTATTTATCTCAGACAAACTTTTTGGAACCTCACCCCCTATTTCTTTCAACCTCACACCCGGTGTCTTTGAATTATTGTTTTATAAGACACCATCAAATTACAACGAAGCATATCTACAAGTTTACAAAACAATTCTAATCAATACTAATGCTCACAAACGTAACTATGATGAAAATAAGCAAATTAAGGGAACTAAGGCTTACAAGTACACCAACATCATAAAAGGATTATTGACGTCCACACCTCTTCACCATAAAAAAGGAACGGGTGTGATGAGTTTACACCTTCAAACACCTAATTATATTCATCAGAATGATACTAAGGCTATGCATATTGTAAAAGCACTAACCAATGATAAAGAATCATCAACGACATACAAAGGAAATGGTTTAATGCAAGTAAATTCACAGAAACCCGAATTTATTTATTGGAATGATCCCAATAAGCTGGTAGATAGATTACGACTTTCGTTATTATCTGCTTCGGATGAAGATAGCTTCTATATCAACGAAATAATTTCCATTATCGAAGAATTTCGAGAAGCCGACATAATTTAGTAACTTTTACATATATATTTTGTATATCAAGAGAAACTCTTATCAACAGATAATCATACATAACCACATCATTCTTATAAACATATAAATCGAAATTAGTTTCAATTACTACTCGAAACATATTTTACAAATTGTCAAAAAGATTTTAATAAAAAACAAAGAAATAAAATAATTTTATAAATATGTATTTTTATTTATATAATCTGGTATAAAATGATATCAATTTATTTATTCTACAAACAATTAAATTGATAATGCAGTAAACACAAGTGTCTGGTCCGTCTACAGTTTCACTTGAGGACCAGCAACACGTAGTATATAGTAATGGCATCCATGTCGTGACTCAATCGCAAAGGCATTCTTATACTGGCTAAGTTTTATATAGTTGGTTAAAATGTATTTCAAAGTCAGTTATCAGAGCAGATCAGTTAAATCCGTGCCATCAGTTCAAAGTCAGGTACTGTCCTAATCTGAAAATGTAGGTAATCGACTGTTTTATGGTGTTTTTATATTCAAATTTATTCATACAATTTCTTAAATCTAACAGTTGTTGTGCTTAATATATATATTTATATTTTAATTTATTATTTTGTTTATAAATTGAATTTTAATAAATAACAATATTTTTCTTATAGCTATTCCCTTATTGGTCGATATTGATTAATATTGAACTCCACGTGACATATCCTTACGAGAGACCAGCCACTGTCCCTTTCCTGAAACTCAGACATTTTTTTGCAAATCTGATAAATCATATTATTGTAGCTGTTTTCGATATCTTCTCTTGTCTGTATTAAAGTCATTTTGGTTTGGAACGATTTTACGCCCACAACCATATCTTCTTCAATACTCATTTTCACATACTCACAAAATATCTCTACATTGATTTATAGCCCAAGTGCTTTTCGAGTAAATCTTTCAAGGCTTTTATAATGATGTCCCTGTTTACTGTAAAAAACGTTTCTGGAATGAGCAAACCCTTGTTCACGTTTTCGAACATAAGCGTTTCTATACTTTCATTAAAGGATGACTTTATTGTTTTAAAGTGCTCGTTAATCGGAATACCAGCATTTTTTTTTGCTTGGTTGTGGATGAAATAAATTTACATGTTTTTTCAGGCTATCGCGTCGGGTAAATTTAATGTTGCATTCATTGCAAGCGAATGCATGTTTTTCAGATTGTTTGTTTAAAACATGGCGTTTAAGGTTGCGATTTTTGGTGAAACGAACACCACACTCACTGCAAATGAATCCTTCCATTTTGAAAAGATTTAACTGAAGATGTTGTTATTGTTGATGATGATTATGATGATAATAATATTAATGAAGTAGATTTCACTTCAAGGTCCTTTAAATTTTGAGCGCTTTATCTCTCCAATGTGAATAATAGTAAATAATTTTTTATTTTCTTTGTTTAGTTATAAATATAATTATTGTATAAGTTATTTATTTAGAAGACCGGAGAAAATATTGGGAAGCTTTCCTCAAACAGAGCAAAGAAGCTGTCATTACTCAATTTACCTACCAATAATTGAATTGGCATTTTATCCCGGCTGCTGAGGAGTTTGGGAAGCTGGAGTCAAAGGTTTTAAACTTCACTTCCGGAAGTTTGTCGGAAACATGCATTTCACCTTTGAAGAATTTACCACCATTCTTTATAGAATCGAGGCACGTCGCGACCGCTCAACAGCATGTCAGAGGACCTCTCTGATCTGCAATACCTTACTCCTGGTCATTTTCTTATCCGTGGTCCCATTCTGGCGCCAGCGAAACTCGAAATACTGAATTCTCCTCTCAAAATTATCAATCGGTAGCAAAAGGATAAATGTACTTACCAGCAGTTTGTAGCGAACCAACGGGTTGCTACAAATTTTATATATATTGTATTTTTGCTAAACTAAAGTATAGCTGGATTAAGATTAATTATTAGCATTTAAATGCCTATTGTTATTATTATTATTTATAGAAATAATATACTTATATCTATAATACTTATAGAAATAAGTTAGTATCGAAAATAATAATAATAACAATAGGCATGCGAATTAATAACATTAAAATAAGTTCTCAATAAGGAATACGCAAGAATAAACTTAAAAAACAACAAACCAGAATTAACTAACAAGAACAACAAACAAGAATTGAACCAGGAAATTGTAAAAACAAATTAAGCCCCCGAAAACACACGGTAGTATATACATACGCTTATAGAGTAAGACATACGCACAAGTAGAGCAGCGGCAATTCTAAAAATAGAATAGAGTGACTCATATTTGGAATGGGTTGATCAACTCGTGATACATTGAGTAGAGTAGAAGTAGTTGCCGGCGTAACCTAAGCGTATTTTAGGAGTATCTTTGGGCGTATTTAGGACTATCCGGAATCATTTCTTCGGAAATTTCAAGGCTTCGGCCGGTATCATTCCTCCGGGAATTTCAAGGCTTCGGCCGGAATCATTCCTTCGGGAATTTCTAGGCTTCGGCCGGAATCATTCCTTCGGGAATTTCAAGGCTTCGGCCGTAATCAGTTCTTCGGAGCTTTCACCAACATTGTGAGCGGCCTTTTGCCGCGGAGCACTCAGCTCCTCGGACTTTGTACTCACCAGCATTGAAAGCGGCCCTCTGCCCCGGAGTACTCGGCCCCTCCGTCACCTGTACACCCGCAACCATTGTAAGCGGCCTTCTGCCGCGGAGCACTCAGCTCCCCGTCTTCTGTACATACAAACTATTGTAATTGTTGTTGCTTTGGTTATCTCTAAGGCATTTGACCGAGTGTGGCATAACGCACTCGTGTCTAAACTGGCTGCTTATGATGTCGGTAATACATTCACTCAATGGATAATGAGTTTCCTTAGCAGCCGTTCTATTCGGGTTGTAATAGACGGCTTTGCATCTAAAGAGCACTCCATTAATGCTGGAGTTCCGCAGGGTTCGGTCCTGTCTCCGACACTTTTTCTTATATTCATTAATGACCTTCTGTCATTGACATCAAACCCCGTCTCTTCGTTTGCTGATGACAGCAGCATTTGTCATTCATATTCAATCTCCAGGCGTCCTATCCTGGGGATCATTGAAAAACGCAGAATTATGAATGACACACTCCAATCTGTGTGTGACCTCAATAAAATCCAAGATACAGACAGCTCTATTGATGTTCTGGGCATGTTAAAACAATGCGATCTTCGTTGGAACGATCATAATTTTGACGTGTCGAAAGGAGCAGCCAAGTGCTTAGGCCTTCTTAAGCGGTGTAAGAAATACGTCACTTTAACCGATCTTCGTTGTATCTACACCACCTATATCCGTCCGAAAATGGAGTACAATTTGCATATATGGTCGGGAGCTTCGCGAACATATCTTCAGCTTCTAGACCGTCTCCAATGTCGTGCCTTAAAACTTATAGGGGACAGTAGGGTATCCAGCTCTATTGAAACCTTGGAGCGTCGTCGTGATGTAGGGTGTGTACCATTACTTTCATGGTAAATGTTCATCTGAAGTAGCCAGCCTGATTCCTCCGGTTCAGGTATTTAGCAGAACTACTCGGCTTTACAGAGGGGTGCAACTCTTTTATGTCGCGATTCCGTTCCAACGAACCACGCATTATCGTGGGAATTCGGTTTTTGGTCGCGCCATTAGATTGTGTTATAATCTCCCTGCGAATGTCTTCCCGCTCACTTACAGCGTCGAAACCTTTAGGCGAAGTGTAAACGTCACTACTCCATCTTTTCCCCTTCTCTATAACTTGTCATCCCTTCGTGAACCACCAAATGCTGTGCATGGATAGGGGGCATCCCCTGAGCTTGTTTTCATCTGTCAGAAAAAAAGGAATGATTCTGGCTAATCCTAAATACTCCTAAAATACGCCAAACTACTTCTACTAGTACGAAATGTGTTCGACTTGATCAACTCCTTTCAAAATGAGCCTCGTTAGGCAGAAATTGGTCGGATGAGATTAAATATGTTAAAACACGAGTTACTATTTTCACGCAAAAGGTTAATTTTGCAAATGAATATCACTGCCTAGAAATGAAAATGAATCTTGACCGCAAAAGTTCAATTCTGTCACTCAATCCATTCTTATCTCAAGATGGAATCCTACGCGTAGGTGGACGTTTATCCTCATGTCCGTCACTCTACTATGACGAACGCCATTCAATTCTTATCCCCTACAATTGAATTTTTAACCGAATCTTAGTCCGGTTTATCCATGATATCACCTTACATGGAGGAAACCAATTAATGCTACGTCTGATTAGCACTAAATAAATTGCATCCCAAATGTGCAAAATCTGCGTTCTCCAACGGAAGCAGCTACAGACTCAACTTATGGCTGCACTACCGCCTGAGCGCACCTTGCTCTCGCCCCTTTGCTTCCAACGGTCTTGACTTCATTGGACCGTTTGATGTCAAAACTTATACTGGCAGGGCGTGCCTTATTATGAAAAGCTACGTCTGCATCTTCGCAACCACGGCTATACATCTCGAAGACACGAGTGTTCTGTCGACTCCCACCTTTCTCGCTGCTTTCAACCGTTTCACCGCACGCAGAGGATGTCCCAAGGATTCATACTCCGATAATGGAAAAAACTTTATTGGAGCATCAGAAGCCCGGAGAAAATATTGGGAAGCTTTCCTCAAACAGAGCAAAGAAGCTGTCATTACTCAATTTACCTACCAATAATTGAATTGGCATTTTATCCCGGCTGCTGAGGAGTTTGGGAAGCTGGAGTCAAAGGTTTTAAACTTCACTTCCGGAAGTTTGTCGGAAACATGCATTTCACCTTTGAAGAATTTACCACCATTCTTTATAGAATCGAGGCATGTCGCGACCGCTCAACAGCATATCAGAGGACCTCTCTGATCTGCAATACCTTACTCCTGGTCATTTTCTTATCCGTGGTCCCATTCTGGCGCCAGCGAAACTCGAAATACTGAATTCTCCTCTCAAAATTATCAATCGATGGCAAAAGGTTAAAATGTACTTACCAGCAGTTTGTAGCGAACCAACGGGTTGCTACAAATTTTATATATATTGTATTTTTGCTAAACTAAAGTATAGCTGGATTAAGATTAATTATTAGCATTTAAATGCCTATTGTTATTATTATTATTTATAGAAATAATATACTTATATCTATAATACTTATAGAAATAAGTTAGTATCGAAAATAATAATAATAAAAATAGGCATGCGAATTAATAACATTAAAATAAGTTCTCAATAAGGAATACGCAAGAAAGAATAAACTTAAAAAACAACAAACCAGAATTAACTAACAAGAACAACAAACAAGAATTGAACCAGGAAATTGTAAAAACATACGCTTATAGAGTAAGACATACGCGCAAGTAGAGCAGCGGTAATTCTAAAAATAGAATAGAGTGACTCATATTTTAAATGGGTTGATCAACTCGTGATACATTGAGTAGAGTAGAAGTAGTTGCCGGCGTAACCTAAGCGTATTTTAGGAGTATCTTTGGGCGTATTTAGGACTATCCGGAATCATTTCTTCGGAAATTTCAAGGCTTCGGCCGGTATCATTCCTCCGGGAACTTCAAGGCTTCGGCCAGAATCATCCCTTCGGGAATTTCAAGGCTTCGGCCGGAATCATTCCTTCGGGAATTTCAAGGCTTCGGCCGGAATCATTCCTCCGGGAATTTCAAGGCTTCGGCCGGAATCATTCCTTCGGGAATTTCAAGGCTTCGGCCGTAATCAGTTTTTCGGAGCTTTCACCAACATTGTGAGCGGCCTTTTGCCGCGGAGCACTCAGCTCCTCGGACTTTGTACTCACCAGCATTGAAAGCGGCCCTCTGCCCCGGAGTACTCGGCCCCTCCGTCACCTGTACACCCGCAACCATTGTAAGCGGCCTTCTGCCGCGGAGCACTCAGCTCCCCGTCTTCTGTACATACAAACTATTGTAATTGTTGTTGCTTTGGTTATCTCTAAGGCATTTGACCGAGTGTGGCATAACGCACTCGTGTCTAAACTGGCTGCTTATGATGTCGGTAATACATTCACTCAATGGATAATGAGTTTCCTTAGCAGCCGTTCTATTCGGGTTGTAATAGACGGCTTTGCATCTAAAGAGCACTCCATTAATGCTGGAGTTCCGCAGGGTTCGGTCCTGTCTCCGACACTTTTTCTTATATTCATTAATGACCTTCTGTCATTGACATCAAACCCCGTCTACTCGTTTGCTGATGACAGCAGCATTTGTCATTCATATTCAATCTCCAGGCGTCCTATCCTGGGGATCATTGAAAAACGCAGAATTATGAATGACACACTCCAATCTGTGTGTGACCTCAATAAAATCCAAGATACAGACAGCTCTATTGATGTTCTGGGCATGTCAAAACAATGCGATCTTCGTTGGAACGATCATAATTTTGACGTGTCGAAAGGAGCAGACAAGTGCTTAGGCCTTCTTAAGCGGTGTAAGAAATACGTCACTCCAACCGATCTTCGTTGTATCTACACCACCTATATCCGTCCGAAAATGGAGTACAATTTGCATATATGGTCGGGAGCTTCGCGAACATATCTTCAGCTTCTAGACCGTGTCCAATGTCGTGCCTTAAAACTTATAGGGGACAGTAGGGTATCCAGCTCTATTGAAACCTTGGAGCGTCGTCGTGATGTAGGGTGTGTACCATTATTTTACCATTACTTTCATGGTAAATGTTCATCTGAAGTAGCCAGCCTGATTCCTCCGGTTCAGGTATTTAGCAGAACTACTCGGCTTTACAGAGGGGTGCAACTCTTTTATGTCGCGATTCCGTTCCAACGAACCACGCATTATCGTGGGAATTCGGTTTTTGGTCGCGCCATTAGATTGTGTCATAATCTCCCTCCGAATGTCTTCCCGCTCACTTACAGCGTCGAAACCTTTAGGCGAAGTGTAAACCGTCACTGCTCCATCTTTTCCCCTTCTCTATAACCTGTCATCCCTTCGTGAACCACCAAATGCTGTGCATGGATAGGGGGCATCCCCTGAGCTTGGTTTCATCTGTCATAAAAAAAAGGAATAATTCTGGCTAATCCTAAATACTCCTAAAATACGCCAAACTACTTCTACTAGTACGAAATGTGTTCGAGTTAATCAACTCCTTTCAAAATGAGCCTCGTTATGCAGAAATTGGGCGGATGAGATTAAATATGTTAAAACACGAGTTACTATTTTCACGCAAAAGGTTAATTTTGCAAATGAATATCACTGCCTAGAAATGAAAATGAATCTTGACCGCAAAAGTCCAATTCTGTCACTCAATCCATTCTTATCTCAAGATGGAATCCTACGCGTAGGTGGACGTTTATCCTCATGTCCGTCACTCTACTATGACGAACGCCATTCAATTCTTATCCCCTACAATTGAATTTTTAACCCAATCTTAGTCCGGTTTATCCATGATATCACCTTACATGGAGGAAACCAATTAATGCTACGTCTGATTAGCACTAAATAAATTGCATCCCAAATGTGCAAAATCTGCGTTCTCCAACGGAAGCAGCTACAGACTCAACTTATGGCTGCACTACCGCCTGAGCGCACCTTGCTCTCGCCCCTTTGCTTCCAACGGTCTTGACTTCACTGGACCGTTTGATGTCAAAACTTATACTGGCAGGGCGTGCCTTATTATGAAAAGCTACGTCTGCATCTTCGCAACCACGGCTATACATCTCGAAGACACGAGTGTTCTGTCGACTCCCACCTTTCTCGCTGCTTTCAACCGTTTCACCGCACGCAGAGGATGTCCCAAGGATTCATACTCCGATAATGGAAAAAACTTTGTTGGAGCATCAGAAGCCCGGAGAAAATATTGGGAAGCTTTCCTCAAACAGAGCAAAGAAGCTGTCATTACTCAATTTACCTACCAATAATTGAATTGGCATTTTATCCCGGCTGCTGAGGAGTTTGGGAAGCTGGAGTCAAAGGTTTTAAACTTCACTTCCGGAAGTTTGTCGGAAACATGCATTTCACCTTTGAAGAATTTACCACCATTCTTTATAGAATCGAGGCATGTCGCGACCGCTCAACAGCATGTCAGAGGACCTCTCTGATCTGCAATACCTTACTCCTGGTAATTTTCTTATCCGTGGTCCCATTCTGGCGCCAGCGAAACTCGAAATACTGAATTCTCCTCTCAAAATTATCAATCGGTAGCAAAAGGATAAATGTACTTACGAGCAGTTTGTAGCGAACCAACGGGTTGCTACAAATTTTATATATATTGTATTTTTGCTAAACTAAAGTATAGCTGGATTAAGATTAATTATTAGCATTTAAATGCCTATTGTTATTATTATTATTTATAGAAATAATATACTTATATCTATAATACTTATAGAAATAAGTTAGTATCGAAAATAATAATAATAACAATTGAATTGAATTGAATTGAAATTTTATTGAGCCTTTTTTTCAACAACATTATAAGTTTACAAAAATTCAAATTACAATTGTGGATAAAAATTAAAGACTATAATGTATTATCTAAAAAACATATATGTACAGCAGTATCAAACTTATTAATAAGAAGAGAACATTGAAGAAAACAATAACATGAACATTAAACGCTCTTGCTCCCGGAGCTGACATGGATTGAGATATATAGATCACTTAACCTAGATTAGATCTTAATGCTAACTTAATGCTAACTTAGTGCTCTAAGAAAAGAAAAATAAAGAAAAAAAATAATAAAAAATTAATACAAAACCAAAAAAGAGAAAACAAACCTTTTAGACACATTTGAGTGCTAACCTCTATGAGAATCAGGAACTGTATTTTTATAAAAATTGTGACAAAGTGACACATTTAAATCAAAATTAGCGGGAGCTTCGTTAGCGAAGCCAATGGGTGATAAATACCTTAAATTTGACCAGCTAAAAACTCTTTGTTGGTTGAAGATATCAAGAATGCAATCGTTAACATGGCAAGAAATTCTATTGATAAATCTATGTAGAATATCTGACACGTAAAGGCCAATTGGGCAAACTTTAGCTTCCGAATAAACGAAACGATTCGAGAAACGTTTTGTAGGCGATTGGAAATACTTTCCAATGCAATGACGTAAGACCTTGCGTTCTAAAATTTCAAATTCTCTAATGACAGTTGGAGAAACGTTAAACCAAATAGGAAATCCATACAAGATAACAGGTCTAATACAGGTTTTATACAACAAAAGTTTTGTCCTCTTTGGTAAGTTTCTGTTCCAAAAAATACTTGAAAAAGTGCCCAAAATTCTGTAAGCTTTTTTCAGTACAATTCTTGCATGTTTGTTAAATTTCAGAAGACTGTAAAAATTAATGCCAAGATATTTAATGGAATCCTTGAAAGGAATCTCAGACCCATTCAGAGCGAATTGTAAAGTTTTGCTTTCAGGCACAACAAACGACTTACATTTCCCTGAAGCATTCCTGATGCAAATGGCTTCACTTTTAGATGCATTAACTTTAATACCCCATTTCTCGTAGAAACGTCGTACAATTTGCAGATGTTGCAAAGTCTGATCTAACGCCAACTTAGGGGACTCATGGTGAGAGTACAGAAGAGAGTCGTCAGCATACAAAAGACCCGTCGAATTAGGCCCAAAGTGTGGGAAATCGTACATTAAAATATTGAAAAGATGAGGAGCTAAGATGGAACCCTGAGGGACTCCACAACTTATGTCACCAATATCCGAAAGCAATCCATTAAAAAGAACGCAAAACTTTCTGTTTGCAAAGAAACTCTTGAATAATTTAATAATTGAGGGAGCGAAACCAATTTGAAACATTTTAAAAAGAATTCCGTTATGATATGCGCGATCAAAAGCCTTATCAATGTCTAAAGAAATTGCAACGGTGCAACGACGATTACGCAAGTTAGAAACTATATCATTTTGAAATTTCAATAAAGCATCAACTGTTGAGTGACCTTTTTTAAAACCAAACTGCAAATTTGGAATATAAGATGGATCCAGCCCGACGTCCATAATTCTGCGAATAACGTTTTCAAAAAGCTTTCCTAGATTAGACAACAAAGAAATTGGTCTCAGATTATTTACCTCAAAGTTGTTTGACTTTTTTTGAATAGGAATAATCTTAGAGACTTTCCACGCGTCAGGAAAATATGAATTATTTAAACAATTATTAAAAACAATTGCAATATATTCAAAAGCTTTCATAGGAAGTCTTTTAATTAAGAAATTAGAGACGTCATCTAGACCAGAAGACCTTTTGCTATTCAGTTTAACAGCACAAGAGAAAACTTCGTCCAAATAAGTCAACCTAGGAAGGTGGCATTCATTGAGTGCACTTAAAACATTATTAAAAATATGGATGCTTTGTGGAGATTGAGCAAAAATATTTGTTAGCGAATTTTCTATATAAGAAATGTCCCTGCCAGGAGGAGAACCCTTGTAAATATTGGAAAAATGAGCTAGCAGATGTTGCAGTTTTTCATCGTTATTTTCAATATCGACGCCGTTAACTGAAAGGTTTTTTGCTAATGATTTTTTTTTAGCTCCTATTAAACTATAGATTTGTTTATGAGCCCTTGGGCCTGGCACAATTTTGCTCAGTTTAACGCTAAAAATTTTGGACTGTTCAATTTCTACTTGTTTTTTAATAATAATGCTCAACAGTTGAATTTGCTTAGACAGGAGTAAGTAACTTGGACTTGAACGGTTGAAATTACAATGATAAATACGCTTCAAATCCCTCTGCCAACGATGCTTGATTTTAAACAAATATTTTATATTGTCAGAAATAATAATTTTTTTATTTTCTCTAACAATTCTTTCAGAATGAAGTGTAACCAATGAATTTAAAGAATTAGAAAACAGTGATATGAAAGCATCAATTTCGTGATTACTTAAATTTCTACAAGACGGAGGAAAATGATTTATTATTTCATTAACGAAATCATTTCTAAACGTATCCCAATTGGTTCTTCTGAAGGAGGTGAAAAAATGGGGGGAATGGAGAAGAAACTCAAAATCCGTGAATTTAATATGCAATTTAAGAGGGTAATGATCAGAAAAAGTAGGAAGACTGGAAATTTTAAAATTTGGATTTGTGGAGTTTAAAAGATTTGAGCTGATTAGGAAGTGGTCAAGAAAAGACGAACCGTTAGGATAAGAAGGTGTTGAGTCCGATAACCTTGTGAAGCTGAGAATATTGTGCTGTAACCAACTGAAGAGTGCATTACCATTGGTATTATTAATGGAATCACCCCAGTCAACGTTTTTTGCATTGAAGTCTCCTCCAACAATGGTTCCATCAAAATTTTGAGACAAGCGCGCTAAGATTGATAGCCCATCATAGACTAAAGAATGTGGAGAGTTACATGGAATATAAAACGACCCAAATAAATATTTCTTGGTGACACCATTAACTAGAGTGTCAATTGATATAAATAAATTAGGAAAACTTATTCCAACACCGTTAATTTTCGAAAATTTCAAAGACTTCCTTAATACTATGCCAACCCCAAGCTGACTATTATCACGAAGAAATGTAAAATCCTCCAGGTAAACTTTTTGATTAGCCCTCAAGTGAGTTTCCTGAACAAACGCAACGTCAATGTTATTTAAATTTAACAACTGTAGTAAATCTAGTCTTCGGCTCACTTCAATTAGTGACCTAACATTAAATGAAAGAACGTTAAGAAAATCACGGACCATAGGCATCGTTAACTTCTTGTAAAAGAGACATGCAACGTTTCTTAGCTTCCACTTTTGACAGTGATTTGTAATCTGATAAAAATAACACAATTTTGTCTTCTAAAGAAAGCTCCACAGGTTGACACAGTGAGTTTGCAATCTCTAAAAATTCCTTAATTAAAGCAGGCCTTGCGGATTTTTTCGGAACAGAATCTTTAAAAAGACTGGCAAAAGACCTGTTAGGAGATATGAAGTTAGAATTGTTAATTGAAGTGCGCACATTAGCTGAAGCCAACATTTTTCTATCAATAGATTCTTTTTTACGATTATTTTTGCCTTCAACGAATTTCTTGAACACTGGGCAACCTCTAAAACTTGACGGATGGCCAGACTGTTGGCAATTCACACAATAAGGCAAATTGTTCGCATTCGAAACAAACTTACAAGCCCCTGGTAGATGCTTTTGATCACACTTAACGCAACAGAAGGGTCTGTTGCAATTATTGGACATATGACCCCATTTCTGGCATCTCCAACACTGTACCTCCTTCTTAGAATTTCTGGGTGATTCCCAAGTGATCCTTTGGTTCCAAGAAGGAACCTTAGAGCTGTTACCTCATTTGCTGACTTTCCCAAATTCAACGTAATAAGAAATAAACCTGTGTCAATGTTGTTTTTTTTCGAATAAATGGTTGAAAACTTTGAAACGTTCGACACTATGTTTGGAACTAAGAAATCGATTGCACTCTTGATCTCGTCAGTTTCAGTATTATGATACAGTCCCCGTAAAACCAACTTAGTATGTTTTAGCTGTTTGGGAGTGTAGGAGTACGACTCCACATTTTTATCATTTAAGAGTTGCATCATTTCGGAATGAGCTGATGCACTTTTAAGATAAAGTTTACTCTTATTTTTGTTTTTGTTTACAATTTTAAAAACAATATTTTTCTCATTTAATTGCTTAACTAAATGTTTGATATCTACATGATATAGAAAAATTGGAGGACAAAAGGTATTATCAATACTTTTAACATTGGCTTTCTGATGTGCAGGTTGCCGAGGTCTAACGGTAGTCGGGTCAGATTTAATTTCCAGTTTACCTAGTATAGCAAAACGATTTTCTGAACTTATCTGTTTCGATTGAGAAAGCTGCACTTGACTCCTCATAGCGTAAGATGACAGATCAATTTCATGATTACTTCCTGTTCTGCGGCGTTTATTAACCACATTTTCAAATTCCTTAGTGTTGACATCTGTACATTCCATTGAAGTAGTTGAAAATTCATTATGGCGATCAGAAGCCGGTTGAACGTTGACGGCAGACACAGCGCCAAATTGAAACATCTGAGACTCGCTTGAACCTCGACCATCTGTAGTAGGAGTAGCATCAAAACATGCATTCGCCAAATCCTGATCCAGTGACTTTTTTGATGACGGCAACAAAGACTTATCCGGTGGCACTTTTTTAACCTTGAGATTGGCTTGCGAAGCCATTTAAAAACCGTAAAGCACTTTACACTCTTATGGGCGAACTTTTGTGGTCAAAATTATTTGCAAAATCAATGCAAAGGCAAAGAAATTAATATTTTTTATTTTTTTTATATAAAATTTTTATTTTTTTTTTAGTAGGAAAGAAATCACGTCCGACTTTGACAGCTATCGCCCGAACCCTTGCCAATAATAATAACAATAGGCATGCGAATTAATAACATTAAAATAAGTTCTCTATAAGGAATACGCAAGAAAGAATAAACTTAAAAAACAACAAACCAGAATTAACTAACAAGAACAACAAACAAGAATTGAACCAGGAAATTGTAAAAACAAATTAAGCCCCCGAAAAGACACGGTAGTATATACATACGCTTATAGAGTAAGACATACGCACAAGTAGAGCAGCGGTAATTCTAAAAATAGAATAGAGTGACTCATATTTTAAATGGGTTGATCAACTCGTGATACATTGAGTAAAGTAGAAGTAGTTGCCGGCGTAACCTAAGCGTATTTTAGGAGTATCTTTGGGCGTATTTAGGACTATCCGGAATCATTTCTTCGGAAATTTCAAGGCTTCGGCCGGTATCATTCCTCCGGGAACTTCAAGGCTTCGGCCGGAATCATTCCTTCGGGAATTTCGAGGCTTCGGCCGGAATCATTCCTTCGGGAATTTCAAGGCTTCGGCCGGAATCATTCCTCCGGGAATTTCAAGGCTTCGGCCGGAATCATTCCTTCGGGAATTTCGGCCGTAATCAGTTTTTCGGAGCTTTCACCAACATTGTGAGCGGCCTTTTGCCGCGGAGCACTCAGCTCCTCGGACTTTGTACTCACCAGCATTGAAAGCGGCCCTCTGCCCCGGAGTACTCGGCCCCTCCGTCACCTGTACACCCGCAACCATTGTAAGCGGCCTTCTGCCGCGGAGCACTCGGCTCCCCGTCTTCTGTACATACAAACTATTGTAATTGTTGTTGCTTTGGTTATCTCTAAGGCATTTGACCGAGTGTGGCATAACGCACTCGTGTCTAAACTGGCTGCTTATGATGTCGGTAATACATTCACTCAATGGATAATGAGTTTCCTTAGCAGCCGTTCTATTCGGGTTGTAATAGACGGCTTTGCATCTAAAGAGCACTCCATTAATGCTGGAGTTCCGCAGGGTTCGGTCCTGTCTCCGACACTTTTTCTTATATTCATTAATGACCTTCTGTCATTGACATCAAACCCCGTCTACTCGTTTGCTGATGACAGCAGCATTTGTCATTCATATTCAATCTCCAGGCGTCCTATCCTGGGGATCATTGAAAAACGCAGAATTATGAATGACACACTCCAATCTGTGTGTGACCTCAATAAAATCCAAGATACAGACAGCTCTATTGATGTTCTGGGCATGTCAAAACAATGCGATCTTCGTTGGAACGATCATAATTTTGACGTGTCGAAAGGAGCAGCCAAGTGCTTAGGCCTTCTTAAGCGGTGTAAGAAATACGTCACTCCAACCGATCTTCGTTGTATCTACACCACCTATATCCGTCCGAAAATGGAGTACAATTTGCATATATGGTTGGGAGCTTCGCGAACATATCTTCAGCTTCTAGACCGTGTCCAATGTCGTGCCTTAAAACTTATAGGGGACAGTAGGGTATCCAGCTCTATTGAAACCTTGGAGCGTCGTCGTGATGTAGGGTGTGTACCATTATTTTACCATTACTTTCATGGTAAATGTTCATCTGAAGTAGCCAGCCTGATTCCTCCGGTTCAGGTATTTAGCAGAACTACTCGGCTTTACAGAGGGGTGCAACTCTTTTATGTCGCGATTCCGTTCCAACGAACCACGCATTATCGTGGGAATTCAGTTTTTGGTCGCGCCATTAGATTGTGTCATAATCTCCCTGCGAATGTCTTCCCGCTCACTTACAGCGTCGAAACCTTTAGGCGAAGTGTAAACCGTCACTGCTCCATCTTTTCTCCTTCTCTATAACCTGTCATCCCTTCGTGAACCACCAAATGCTGTGCATGGATAGGGGGCATCCCCTGAGCTTGGTTTCATCTGTCATAAAAAAAAGGAATGATTCTGGCTAATCCTAAATACTCCTAAAATACGCCAAACTACTTCTACTAGTACGAAATGTGTTCGACTTGATCAACTCCTTTCAAAATGAGCCTCGTTATGCAGAAATTGGTCGGATGAGATTAAATATGTTAAAACACGAGTTACTATTTTCACGCAAAAGGTTAATTTTGCAAATGAATATCACTGCCTAGAAATGAAAATGAATCTTGACCGCAAAAGTCCAATTCTGTCACTCAATGCATTCTTATCTCAAGATGGAATCCTACGCGTAGGTGGACGTTTATCCTCATGTCCGTCACTCTACTATGACGAACGCCATTCAATTCTTATCCCCTACAATTGAATTTTTAACCGAATCTTAGTCCGGTTTATCCATGATATCACCTTACATGGAGGAAACCAATTAATGCTACGTCTGATTAGCACTAAATAAATTGCATCCCAAATGTGCAAAATCTGCGTTCTCCAACGGAAGAACTGTCTGCGTTCTCCTACAGACTCAACTTATCGCTGCACTACCGCCTGAGCGCACCTTGCTCTCGCCCCTTTGCTTCCAACGGTCTTGACTTCACTGGACCGTTTGATGTCAAAACTTATACTGGCAGGGCGTGCCTTATTATGAAAAGCTACGTCTGCATCTTCGCAACCACGGCTATACATCTCGAAGACACGAGTGTTCTGTCGACTCCCACCTTTCTCGCTGCTTTCAACCGTTTCACCGCACGCAGAGGATGTCCCAAGGATTCATACTCCGATAATGGAAAAAACTTTGTTGGAGCATCAGAAGCCCGGAGAAAATATTGGGAAGCTTTCCTCAAACAGAGCAAAGAAGCTGTCATTACTCAATTTACCTACCAATAATTGAATTGGCATTTTATCCCGGCTGCTGAGGAGTTTGGGAAGCTGGAGTCAAAGGTTTTAAACTTCACTTCCGGAAGTTTGTCGGAAACATGCATTTCACCTTTGAACAATTTACCACCATTCTTTATAGAATCGAGGCATGTCGCGACCGCTCAACAGCATGTCAGAGGACCTCTCTGATCTGCAATACCTTACTCCTGGTCATTTTCTTATCCGTGGTCCCATTCTGGCGCCAGCGAAACTCGAAATACTGAATTCTCCTCTCAAAATTATCAATCGGGTTGCTACAAATTTTATATATATTGTGTTTTTGCTAAACTAAAGTATAGCTAGATTAAGATTAATTATTAGCATTTAAATGCCTATTGTTATTATTATTATTTATAGAAATAATATACTTATATCTATAATACTTATAGAAATAAGTTAGTATCGAAAATAATAATAATAACAATAGGCATGCGAATTAATAACATTAAAATAAGTTCTCTATAAGGAATACGCAAGAAAGAATAAACTTAAAAAACAACAAACCAGAATTAACTAACAAGAACAACAAACAAGAATTGAACCAGGAAATTGTAAAAACAAATTAAGCCCCCGAAAACACACGGTAGTATATACATACGCTTATAGAGTAAGACATACGCACAAGTAGAGCAGCGGTAATTCTAAAAATAGAATAGAGTGACTCATATTTTAAATGGGTTGATCAACTCGTGATACATTGAGTAGAGTAGAAGTAGTTGCCGGCGTAACCTAAGCGTATTTTAGGAGTATCTTTGGGCGTATTTAGGACTATCCGGAATCATTCCTTCGGGAATTTCAAGGCTTTGGCCGGAATCATTCCTCCGGGAATTTCAAGGCTTCGGCCGGAATCATTCCTTCGGGAATTTCAAGGCTTGGGCCGTAATCAGTTTTTCGGAGCTTTCACCAACATTGTGAGCGGCCTTCTGCCGCGGAGCACTCAGCTCCTCGGACTTTGTACTCACCAGCATTGAAAGCGGCCCTCTGCCCCGGAGTACTCGGCCCCTCCGTCACCTGTACACCCGCAACCATTGTAAGCGGCCTTCTGCCGCGGAGCACTCGGCTCCCCGTCTTCTGTACATACAAACTATTGTAATTGTTGTTGCTTTGGTTATCTCTAAGGCATTTGACCGAGTGTGGCATAACGCACTCGTGTCTAAACTGGCTGCTTATGATGTCGGTAATACATTCACTCAATGGATAATGAGTTTCCTTAGCAGCCGTTCTATTCGGGTTGTAATAGACGGCTTTGCATCTAAAGAGCACTCCATTAATGCTGGAGTTCCGCAGGGTTCGGTCCTGTCTCCGACACTTTTTCTTATATTCATCAATGACCTTCTGTCATTGACATCAAACCCCGTCTACTCGTTTGCTGATGACAGCAGCATTTGTCATTCATATTCATTCTCCAGGCGTCCTATCCTGGGGATCAGAGAAAAACGGAGAATTATGAATGACACACTCCAATCTGTGTGTGACCTCAATAAAATCCAAGATACAGACAGCTCTATTGATGTTCTGGGCATGTCAAAACAATGCGATCTTCGTTGGAACGATCATAATTTTGACGTGTCGAAAGGAGCAGCCAAGTGCTTATGCTTTCTTAAGCGGTGTAAGGAATACGTCACTCCAACCGATCTTCGTTGTATCTACACCACCTATATCCGTACGAAAATGGAGTACAATTTGCATATATGGTCGGGAGCTTCGCGAACATATCTTCAGCTTCTAGACCGTGTCCAATGTCGTGCCTTAAAACTTATAGGGGACAGTAGGGTATCCAGCTCTATTGAAACCTTGGAGCGTCGTCGTGATGTAGGGTGTGTACCATTATTTTACCATTACTTTCATGGTAAATGTTCATCTGAAGTAGCCAGCCTGATTCCTCCGGTTCAGGTATTTAGCAGAACTACTCGGCTTTACAGAGGGGTGCAACTCTTTTATGTCGCGATTCCGTTCCAACGAACCACGCATTATCGTGGGAATTCGGTTTTTGGTCGCGCCATTAGATTGTGTCATAATCTCCCTGCGAATGTCTTCCCGCTCACTTACAGCGTCGAAACCTTTAGGCGAAGTGTAAACCGTCACTGCTCCATCTTTTCCCCTTCTCTATAACCTGTCATCCCTTCGTGAACCACCAAATGCTGTGCATGGATAGGGGGCATCCCCTGAGCTTGGTTTCATCTGTCATAAAAAAAAGGAATGATTCTAGCTAATCCTAAATACTCCTAAAATACGCCAAACTACTTCTACTAGTACGAAATGTGTTCGAGTTGATCAACTCCTTTCAAAATGAGCCTCGTTATGCAGAAATTGGTCGGATGAGATTAAATATGTTAAAACACGAGTTACTATTTTCACGCAAAAGGTTAATTTTGTAAATGAATATAACTGCCTAGAAATGAAAATGAATCTTGACCGCAAAAGTCCAATTCTGTCACTCAATCCATTCTTATCTCAAGATGGAATCCTACGCGTAGGTGGACGTTTATCCTCATGTCCGTCACTCTACTATGACGAACGCCATTCAATTCTTATCCCCTACAATTGAATTTTTAACCGAATCTTAGTCCGGTTTATCCATGATATCACCTTACATGGAGGAAACCAATTAATGCTACGTCTGATTAGCACTAAATAAATTGCATCCCAAATGTGCAAAATCTGCGTTCTCCAACGGAAGCAGCTACAGACTCAACTTATGGCTGCACTACCGCCTGAGCGCACCTTGCTCTCGCCCCTTTGCTTCCAACGGTCTTGACTTCACTGGACCGTTTGATGTCAAAACTTATACTGGCAGGGCGTGCCTTATTATGAAAAGCTACGTCTGCATCTTCGCAATCACGGCTATACATCTCGAAGACACGAGAGTTCTGTCGACTCCCACCTTTCTCGCTGCTTTCAACCGTTTCACCGCACGCAGAGGATGTCCCAAGGATTCATACTCCGATAATGGAAAAAACTTTGTTGGAGCATCAGAAGCCCGGAGAAAATATTGGGAAGCTTTCCTCAAACAGAGCAAAGAAGCTGTCATTACTCAATTTACCTACCAATAATTGAATTGGCATTTTATCCCGGCTGCTGAGGAGTTTGGGAAGCTGGAGTCAAAGGTTTTAAACTTCACTTCCGGAAGTTTGTCGGAAACATGCATTTCACCTTTGAAGAATTTACCACCATTCTTTATAGAATCGAGGCATGTCGCGACCGCTCAACAGCATGTCAGAGATCTCTCTGATCTGCAATACCTTACTCCTGGTCATTTTCTTATCCGTGGGCCCATTCTGGCGCCAGCGAAACTCGAAATACTGAATTCTCCTCTCAAAATTATCAATCGATGGCAAAAGGTTAAAATGTACTTACCAGCAGTTTGTAGCGAACCAACGGGTTGCTACAAATTTTATATATATTGTATTTTTGCTAAACTAAAGTATAGCTGGATTAAGATTAATTATTAGCATTTAAATGCCTATTGTTATTATTATTATTTATAGAAATAATATACTTATATCTATAATACTTATAGAAATAAGTTAGTATCGAAAATAATAATAATAACAATAGGCATGCGAATTAATAACATTAAAATAAGTTCTCAATAAGGAATACGCAAGAAAGAATAAACTTAAAAAACAACAAACCAGAATTAACTAACAAGAACAACAAACAAGAATTGAACCAGGAAATTGTAAAAACAAATTAAGCCCCCGAAAACACACGGTAGTATATACATACGCTTATAGAGTAAGACATACGCACAAGTAGAGCAGCGGCAATTCTAAAAATAGAATAGAGTGACTCATATTTTAAATGGGTTGATCAACTCGTGATACATTGAGTAGAGTAGAAGTAGTTGCCGGCGTAACCTAAGCGTATTTTAGGAGTATCTTTGGGCGTATTTAGGACTATCCGGAATCATTTCTTCGGAAATTTCAAGGCTTCGGCCGGTATCATTCCTCCGGGAACTTCAAGGCTTCGGCCGGAATCATTCCTTCGGGAATTTCGAGGCTTCGGCCGGAATCATTCCTTCGGGAATTTCAAGGCTTCGGCCGGAATCATTCCTCCGGGAATTTCAAGGCTTCGGCCGGAATCATTCCTTCGGGAATTTCGGCCGTAATCAGTTTTTCGGAGCTTTCACCAACATTGTGAGCGGCCTTTTGCCGCGGAGCACTCAGCTCCTCGGACTTTGTACTCACCAGCATTTAAAGCGGCCCTCTGCCCCGGAGTACTCGGCCCCTCCGTCACCTGTACACCCGCAACCATTGTAAGCGGCCTTCTGCCGCGGAGCACTCGGCTCCCCGTCTTCTGTACATACAAACTATTGTAATTGTTGTTGCTTTGGTTATCTCTAAGGCATTTGACCGAGTGTGGCATAACGCACTCGTGTCTAAACTGGCTGCTTATGATGTCGGTAATACATTCACTCAATGGATAATGAGTTTCCTTAGCAGCCGTTCTATTCGGGTTGTAATAGACGGCTTTGCATCTAAAGAGCACTCCATTAATGCTGGAGTTCCGCAGGGTTCGGTCCTGTCTCCGACACTTTTTCTTATATTCATCAATGACCTTCTGTCATTGACATCAAACCCCGTCTACTCGTTTGCTGGTGACAGCAGCATTTGTCATTCATATTCATTCTCCAGGCGTCCTATCCTGGGGATCATTGAAAAACGGAGAATTATGAATGACACACTCCAATCTGTGTGTGACCTCAATAAAATCCAAGATACAGACAGCTCTATTGATGTTCTGGGCATGTCAAAACAATGCGATCTTCGTTGGAACGATCATAATTTTGACGTGTCGAAAGGAGCAGCCAAGTGCTTATGCTTTCTTAAGCGGTGTAAGAAATACGTCACTCCAACCGATCTTCGTTGTATCTACACCACCTATATCCGTCCGAAAATGGAGTACAATTTGCATATATGGTCGGGAGCTTCGCGAACATATCTTCAGCTTCTAGACCGTGTCCAATGTCGTGCCTTAAAACTTATAGGGGACAGTAGGGTATCCAGCTCTATTGAAACCTTGGAGCGTCGTCGTGATGTAGGGTGTGTACCATTATTTTACCATTACTTTCATGGTAAATGTTCATCTGAAGTAGCCAGCCTGATTCCTCCGGTTCAGGTATTTAGCAGAACTACTCGGCTTTACAGAGGGGTGCAACTCTTTTATGTCGCGATTCCGTTCCAACGAACCACGCATTATCGTGGGAATTCGGTTTTTGGTCGCGCCATTAGATTGTGTCATAATCTCCCTCCGAATGTCTTCCCGCTCAATTACAGCGTCGAAACCTTTAGGCGAAGTGTAAACCGTCACTGCTCCATCTTTTCTCCTTCTCTATAACCTGTCATCCCTTCGTGAACCACCAAATGCTGTGCATGGATAGGGGGCATCCCCTGAGCTTGGTTTCATCTGTCATAAAAAAAAGGAATGATTCTGGCTAATCCTAAATACTCCTAAAATACGCCAAACTACTTCTACTAGTACGAAATGTGTTCGACTTGATCAACTCCTTTCAAAATGAGCCTCGTTATGCAGAAATTGGTCGGATGAGATTAAATATGTTAAAACACGAGTTACTATTTTCACGCAAAAGGTTAATTTTGCAAATGAATATCACTGCCTAGAAATGAAAATGAATCTTGACCGCAAAAGTCCAATTCTGTCACTCAATGCATTCTTATCTCAAGATGGAATCCTACGCGTAGGTGGACGTTTATCCTCATGTCCGTCACTCTACTATGACGAACGCCATTCAATTCTTATCCCCTACAATTGAATTTTTAACCGAATCTTAGTCCGGTTTATCCATGATATCACCTTACATGGAGGAAACCAATTAATGCTACGTCTGATTAGCACTAAATAAATTGCATCCCAAATGTGCAAAATCTGCGTTCTCCAACGGAAGCAGCTGCAGACTCAACTTATGGCTGCACTACCGCCTGAGCGCACCTTGCTCTCGCCCCTTTGCTTCCAACGGTCTTGACTTCACTGGACCGTTTGATGTCAAAACTTATACTGGCAGGGCGTGCCTTATTATGAAAAGCTACGTCTGCATCTTCGCAACCACGGCTATACATCTCGAAGACACGAGTGTTCTGTCGACTCCCACCTTTCTCGCTGCTTTCAACCGTTTCACCGCACGCAGAGGATGTCCCAAGGATTCATACTCCGATAATGGAAAAAACTTTGTTGGAGCATCAGAAGCCCGGAGAAAATATTGGGAAGCTTTCCTCAAACAGAGCAAAGAAGCTGTCATTACTCAATTTACCTACCAATAATTGAATTGGCATTTTATCCCGGCTGCTGAGGAGTTTGGGAAGCTGGAGTCAAAGGTTTTAAACTTCACTTCCGGAAGTTTGTCGGAAACATGCATTTCACCTTTGAAGAATTTACCACCATTCTTTATAGAATCGAGGCATGTCGCGACCGCTCAACAGCATGTCAGAGGACCTCTCTGATCTGCAATACCTTACTCCTGGTCATTTTCTTATCCGTGGTCCCATTCTGGCGCCAGCGAAACTCGAAATACTGAATTCTCCTCTCAAAATTATCAATCGATGGCAAAAGGTTAAAATGTACTTACCAGCAGTTTGTAGCGAACCAACGGGTTGCTACAAATTTTATATATATTGTATTTTTGCTAAACTAAAGTATAGCTGGATTAAGATTAATTATTAGCATTTAAATGCCTATTGTTATTATTATTATTTATAGAAATAATATACTTATATCTATAATACTTATAGAAATAAGTTAGTATCGAAAATAATAATAATAACAATAGGCATGCGAATTAATAACATTAAAATAAGTTCTCAATAAGGAATACGCAAGAAAGAATAAACTTAAAAAACAACAAACCAGAATTAACTAACAAGAACAACAAACAAGAATTGAACCAGGAAATTGTAAAAACAAATTAAGCCCCCGAAAACACACGGTAGTATATACATACGCTTATAGAGTAAGACATACGCACAAGTAGAGCAGCGGCAATTCTAAAAATAGAATAGAGTGACTCATATCTTAAATGGGTTGATCAACTCGTGATACATTGAGTAGAGTAGAAGTAGTTGCCGGCGTAACCTAAGCGTATTTTAGGAGTATCTTTGGGCGTATTTAGGACTATCCGGAATCATTCCTTCGGAAATTTCAAGGCTTCGGCCGGTATCATTCCTCCGGGAATTCCAAGGCTTCGGCCGGTATCATTCCTCCGGGAACTTCAAGACTTCGGCCGGAATCATTCCTTCGGGAATTTCGAGGCTTCGGCCGGAATCATTCCTTCGGGAATTTCAAGGCTTCGGCCGGAATCATTCCTCCGGGAATTTCAAGGCTTCGGCCGGAATCATTCCTTCGGGAATTTCAAGGCTTCGGCCGTAATCAGTTTTTCGGAGCTTTCACCAACATTGTGAGCGGCCTTCTGCCGCGGAGCACTCAGCTCCTCGGACTTTGTACTCACCAGCATTGAAAGCGTCCCTCTGCCCCGGAGTACTCGGCCCCTCCGTCACCTGTACACCCGCAACCATTGTAAGCGGCCTTCTGCCGCGGAGCACTCGGCTCCCCGTCTTCTGTACATACAAACTATTGTAATTGTTGTTGCTTTGGTTATCTCTAAGGCATTTGACCGAGTGTGGCATAACGCACTCGTGTCTAAACTGGCTGCTTATGATGTCGGTAATAGATTCACTCAATGGATAATGAGTTTCCTTAGCAGCCGTTCTATTCGGGTTGTAATAGATGGCTTTGCATCTAAAGAGCACTCCATTAATGCTGGAGTTCCGCAGGGTTCGGTCCTGTCTCCGACACTTTTTCTTATATTCATCAATGACCTTCTGTCATTGACATCAAACCCCGTCTACTCGTTTGCTGATGACAGCAGCATTTGTCATTCATATTCATTCTCCAGGCGTCCTATCCTGGGGATCATTGAAAAACGCAGAATTATGAATGACACACTCCAATCTGTGTGTGACCTCAATAAAATCCAAGATACAGACAGCTCTATTGATGTTCTGGGCATGTCAAAACAATGCGATCTTCGTTGGAACGATCATAATTTTGACGTGTCGAAAGGAGCAGCCAAGTGCTTATGCTTTCTTAAGCGGTGTAAGAAATACGTCACTCCAACCGATCTTCGTTGTATCTACACCACCTATATCCGTCCGAAAATGGAGTACAATTTGCATATATGGTCGGGAGCTTCGCGAACATATCTTCAGCTTCTAGACCGTGTCCAATGTCGTGCCTTAAAACTTATAGGGGACAGTAGGGTATCCAGCTCTATTGAAACCTTGGAGCGTCGTCGTGATGTAGGGTGTGTACCATTATTTTACCATTACTTTCATGGTAAATGTTCATCTGAAGTAGCCAGCCTGATTCCTCCGGTTCAGGTATTTAGCAGAACTACTCGGCTTTACAGAGGGGTGCAACTCTTTTATGTCGCGATTCCGTTCCAACGAACCACGCATTATCGTGGGAATTCGGTTTTTGGTCGCGCCATTAGATTGTGTCATAATCTCCCTGCGAATGTCTTCCCGCTCACTTACAGCGTCGAAACCTTTAGGCGAAGTGTAAACCGTCACTGCTCCATCTTTTCCCCTTCTCTATAACCTGTCATCCCTTCGTGAACCACCAAATGCTGTGCATGGATAGGGGGCATCCCCTGAGCTTGGTTTCATCTGTCATAAAAAAAAGGAATGATTCTAGCTAATCCTAAATACTCCTAAAATACGCCAAACTACTTCTACTAGTACGAAATGTGTTCGAGTTGATCAACTCCTTTCAAAATGAGCCTCGTTATGCAGAAATTGGTCGGATGAGATTAAATATGTTAAAACACGAGTTACTATTTTCACGCAAAAGGTTAATTTTGTAAATGAATATAACTGCCTAGAAATGAAAATGAATCTTGACCGCAAAAGTCCAATTCTGTCACTCAATCCATTCTTATCTCAAGATGGAATCCTACGCGTAGGTGGACGTTTATCCTCATGTCCGTCACTCTACTATGACGAACGCCATTCAATTCTTATCCCCTACAATTGAATTTTTAACCGAATCTTAGTCCGGTTTATCCATGATATCACCTTACATGGAGGAAACCAATTAATGCTACGTCTGATTAGCACTAAATAAATTGCATCCCAAATGTGCAAAATCTGCGTTCTCCAACGGAAGCAGCTACAGACTCAACTTATCGCTGCACTACCGCCTGAGCGCACCTTGCTCTCGCCCCTTTGCTTCCAACGGTCTTGACTTCACTGGACCGTTTGATGTCAAAACTTATACTGGCAGGGCGTGCCTTATTATGAAAAGCTACGTCTGCATCTTCGCAACCACGGCTATACATCTCGAAGACACGAGTGTTCTGTCGACTCCCACCTTTCTCGCTGCTTTCAACCGTTTCACCGCAAGCAGAGGATGTCCCAAGGATTCATACTCCGATAATGGAAAAAACTTTGTTGGAGCATCAGAAGCCCGGAGAAAATATTGGGAAGCTTTCCTCAAACAGAGCAAAGAAGCTGTCATTACTCAATTTACCTACCAATAATTGAATTGGCATTTTATCCCGGCTGCTGAGGAGTTTGGGAAGCTGGAGTCAAAGGTTTTAAACTTCACTTCCGGAAGTTTGTCGGAAACATGCATTTCACCTTTGAAGAATTTACCACCGTTCTTTATAGAATAGAGGCATGTCGCGACCGCTCAACAGCATGTCAGAGGACCTCTCTGATCTGCAATACCTTACTCCTGGTCATTTTCTTATCCGTGGTCCCATTCTGGCGCCAGCGAAACTCGAAATACTGAATTCTCCTCTCAAAATTATCAATCGGGTTGCTACAAATTTTATATATATTGTATTTTTGCTAAACTAAAGTATAGCTAGATTAAGATTAATTATTAGCATTTAAATGCCTATTGTTATTATTATTATTTATAGAAATAATATACTTATATCTATAATACTTATAGAAATAAGTTAGTATCGAAAATAATAATAATAACAATAGGCATGCGAATTAATAACATTAAAATAAGTTCTCTATAAGGAATACGCAAGAAAGAATAAACTTAAAAAACAACAAACCAGAATTAACTAACAAGAACAACAAACAAGAATTGAACCAGGAAATTGTAAAAACAAATTAAGCCCCCGAAAACACACGGTAGTATATACATACGCTTATAGAGTAAGACATACGCACAAGTAGAGCAGCGGTAATTCTAAAAATAGAATAGAGTGACTCATATTTTAAATGGGTTGATCAACTCGTGATACATTGAGTAGAGTAGAAGTAGTTGCCGGCGTAACCTAAGCGTATTTTAGGAGTATCTTTGGGCGTATTTAGGACTATCCGGAATCATTCCTTCGGGAATTTCAAGGCTTTGGCCGGAATCATTCCTCCGGGAATTTCAAGGCTTCGGCCGGAATCATTCCTTCGGGAATTTCAAGGCTTGGGCCGTAATCAGTTTTTCGGAGCTTTCACCAACATTGTGAGCGGCCTTCTGCCGCGGAGCACTCAGCTCCTCGGACTTTGTACTCACCAGCATTGAAAGCGGCCCTCTGCCCCGGAGTACTCGGCCCCTCCGTCACCTGTACACCCGCAACCATTGTAAGCGGCCTTCTGCCGCGGAGCACTCGGCTCCCCGTCTTCTGTACATACAAACTATTGTAATTGTTGTTGCTTTGGTTATCTCTAAGGCATTTGACCGAGTGTGGCATAACGCACTCGTGTCTAAACTGGCTGCTTATGATGTCGGTAATACATTCACTCAATGGATAATGAGTTTCCTTAGCAGCCGTTCTATTCGGGTTGTAATAGACGGCTTTGCATCTAAAGAGCACTCCATTAATGCTGGAGTTCCGCAGGGTTCGGTCCTGTCTCCGACACTTTTTCTTATATTCATTAATGACCTTCTGTCATTGACATCAAACCCCGTCTACTCGTTTGCTGATGACAGCAGCATTTGTCATTCATATTCAATCTCCAGGCGTCCTATCCTGGCGATCATTGAAAAACGCAGAATTATGAATGACACACTCCAATCTGTGTGTGACCTCAATAAAATCCAAGATACAGACAGCTCTATTGATGTTCTGGGCATGTCAAAACAATGCGATCTTCGTTGGAACGATCATAATTTTGACGTGTCGAAAGGAGCAGCCAAGTGCTTAGGCCTTCTTAAGCGGTGTAAGAAATACGTCACTCCAACCGATCTTCGTTGTATCTACACCACCTATATCCGTCCGAAAATGGAGTACAATTTGCATATATGGTTGGGAGCTTCGCGAACATATCTTCAGCTTCTAGACCGTGTCCAATGTCGTGCCTTAAAACTTATAGGGGACAGTAGGGTATCCAGCTCTATTGAAACCTTGGAGCGTCGTCGTGATGTAGGGTGTGTACCATTATTTTACCATTACTTTCATGGTAAATGTTCATCTGAAGTAGCCAGCCTGATTCCTCCGGTTCAGGTATTTAGCAGAACTACTCGGCTTTACAGAGGGGTGCAACTCTTTTATGTCGCGATTCCGTTCCAACGAACCACGCATTATCGTGGGAATTCGGTTTTTGGTCGCGCCATTAGATTGTGTCATAATCTCCCTGCGAATGTCTTCCCGCTCACTTACAGCGTCGAAACCTTTAGGCGAAGTGTGAACGTCACTACTCCATCTTTTCCCCTTCTCTATAACTTGTCATCCCTTCGTGAACCACCAAATGCTGTGCATGGATAGGGGGCATCCCCTGAGCTTGGTTTCATCTGTCATAAAAAAAAGGAATGATTCTGGCTAATCCTAAATACTCCTAAAATACGCCAAACTACTTCTACTAGTACGAAATGTGTTCGAGTTGATCAACTCCTTTCAAAATAAGCCTCGTTATGCAGAAATTGGTGCTGTTGAACCAGGTGGTCAACGGCTCCATGCAAAAGGAGTTTTCTGTGATGGCAGGCAAGAATCAAGTCTTTGCTCACCGGCAGAAGGCTGCCTGAGCTTGCACAAACTTTTTGTTTTGAACATGCTGCTGTGTAACACAATAAGAATCATATGTAGCGTGTGTGCGATGGAAACATGTATAGGCAAACTGGATGCCTGATTTTATTTTTAGAACAGCGGCAGCGAAAGCGCAAAGACAAAGAGAAAAGGAAAATCTAGATGGATATAGAAAAGTATATATATTCTTGCTCAGCGTCACCTCCGATTTAGCCCTGTCCGCCCGTCTGTCTGTCTGTCTATCTGTTGAAATCACGATTACGGGAGAATGAAAAGAGACATTGCAATGAAATTTGGCACAAATATTCTTTGTTTTTTGTTTGGGATTGAAAATAGGCGAGATCGGTTAACAACCACGCCTACTTTACATACAGAATGTAAAGGCATTTTTAAAAAATTTTATATGGTGAATATCTTATAAACTGTGCGAGATATTAAAGTATATTTCTATACCGGAACACATGGTGCCATTATAAAAATTTTTGGCGATATCTCATGAGCGGTATAAGATATAAAGACGTAGTTATACCGCGAGGTATCTATAGGTATTACCATTCTGCTAGCCGAAAATGAGCGTACCACACCCACTCATAAAAAAGTTTTCAAAATCTCATATATAATATAAGATATTAAGACGTAATTTTATCACGATGTATCTTGAGGCACTACCTATTAATATATGTTAATATATGTTTGCCAAAAGTGGGCGTGATATGCCCACTCATACAAAAGTTGTCAATGTCTCATAAAAGGTGCAAAATAGTAATACGTGATTTTATTCCGGGGAAACAGCAAAAATGGGCGTTATCCGCCTACTTATACAAAAATTGTCAACTGGCGAAATTATTTTTTTAGCTATTCAGGTGTAGGGTACTTAGACTTCGGCCTGGTTGAAGACAACACTTTTACTTGTTTTAATACAATTTTTATTTGTTGTTATATTTGTGTGTTTATATTTTTTATGGCTATGTAAATGTTCTACTCTTCATCAATTAAATTATTTTTGCGGTTAATTTTCTATTTTTATGAATTTTTATTCATTATTCTTATGTTATTCCTATTATATCTTAATATATCTTATTCTTCTTAAATTTAATTAACTGCTCATAAATAATTATGTAAATAAATTATCATTCGAATTTAATTATTTATATATTTTGAGATTAAAATATATACAATATACTAACTTCGTTCGCTATAAAATATAACTTTTAACTTCAGTATTTTTTAGTATTTTAGGTTGATTTCTTCCTTTTCTGCGATTTTCACAATTTGAACCTTTCACTATTCTCTTTCCTTTTACTATTCTCTTACCTTACCTAATAAACTTTCTTAACCCAATCACGCATCCAGTAAACATGCATTCTTGCAGATCACACATTCCTTTCCAGTCACATTCCAGCCTCTCTGCAAAAGGCGAGCATTTAGCGTGTGGGGCCCATACCTGTGCTGAGTGAAAGTGAGCGAGAAAGGTACGTACATGCTTACAGCTAAACATATAATTAAACACATAATTAAATAAAACCACTGAGGGCAGTGACCACACAAAGATCAAGGGACAGGCACACACAACACAATGTATTCGATATTTCTTGGGAAGTGAATGATCCTCAAGACTACGTAGCCACGGCGCAGAAAATGGGAAGTGCAATAACATCCCGTCTCTGGTTTTCAGTATTGACCCGTACCCAAGTGAGGATATCTTGAAACGACGCACGGTGATCCCGCTATCCGAGGAATGAATTTTCAAGACGAGTGCGTCGGCTTGCTGGCCAACCCACAGCAGCGTTTCGATGATTAACGTTGTGTGCATTTGTTTTGCTTTATCGTGATATCTCTGCCGTGCTTGTGTTTAGTTCAATCATTTCAATGTTGTATGTACTCTATACTGAGTTACGATGCTCTTTACATGTTGCTCGCTCTCTTTAAGTCCTTGGTTGCTCCGTATGCGCTAGCTTAACTACTACCACAGGGTATTTACCTTTCCTCAAATAATAAAATTATTTCTAAATATATTCCATTTTACTTAATTTATTGTAAATGTTTAATTAAATTCAATTTCAACTTTTCAAAATTCAAAAATATATTTGTGAGGTCTAAATTCGGAGAATTTAGATATCTACACTTCCTCTCTACTTCGAGTGGAAACGCAGGTATATAATCAACAATTCAAAAATATATTTGTGAGGTATAAATTCGGAGAATTTAGATCTTTACACTCCCTCTCTACTTCGGGGTGAAACGCAGGCTCACTTTACCCCTTCTGAAGATGCGGATAGTCACCAGTTTGTTCCCGATGCGACGTTCAGCATTTATTCGTTGGCCTGGACGACGTTTCTCCTGATACCAGCGAATTTTATCTTCCATAGCCTGCTGGTTTGTGTTATGGGGGACAAGGTTGTCTTCGGTGTCCCTGGATTGTGGGGTAGAATCGGGGTGGCCAGTATCGTTGGGCTCCTGGTAAATGTCGTCGAAGAAGGCCTCGTCCAGCGATATGATGTCTTCCATGCCCTCTACGCTTTGGAGTCAATGGGGCCGAATATGCCAGTTATGGAGCGTGACTACCGATCTTGAAGTCGTTGCTGTCTACTATAGCTATTGTGTACGTGGTTGACGCTAACAGCGGCGCTGCCACGAAGGGTACGCTGGAACAAAGGCGCATATGGCGCACCGGCGAAGGGCCAGATTTTGGTGTTGTCTCATACTTCGGGGTCCAGACGGGTTTTTTCACCCGAAAATAGAGTATATTTTTTTTACTTACGGATGCTAATACGAACGAAACGACCGGACTTCTTTCTTGCTGTTAAACCGTGAGACGCTTTGTATGTAATGTTTCAACATTAATTAAAGCGTCACATTTTTGAGCGCCTCCTGACTAGACATAAAGATTTTTTACATAATAGCAGTGACTGACAGGCCATCCAGGTGTAGGCATTTACGTAATTCCTGTAAGTAGAATATAAAATGTACAGATTTCACATAAGTGCAGTCAGGAACAGCCTTCAAAACTGTTTCTTACTCCAAAAGCAATAAACTGTACGCTTAAGGAATCAGTGAATTCTGTATAATTGGTGAAATAACCAATATATTCGCTAAAATTACTTTAAAATCATAAAACCAAGCTAGCCAGGTACCAAATATATTGTATCTCTTATCTGTTGTATCTGGCCCTCCTCTTCTACGACGTCTTTAACTGGTGACGACACTCAGCGGAGTCTTATTCGCCCTCTGTCCCCCTCCGGGGCTTACCAGTTTCTCTGGCCACACCTCACCGAGATAACGTGTTCATGGACCACGCTAGTCTTGTCAGCGCTCCAACCCTAACATCGGCACCTAAACATCGCACTTCTTCTTGTAGCATGTTCTTTTCAAATGATTCCAAACTGTCATGTGGTTGATGTTTACTGCCTGGTTGATTTTTAGTGCAACTCTCATGTTTAGTACCTTCGCTATTTCCTGACAGCTTGTGTGCCTGTCTTGCTCCACCAGTTGCAAAATTTTTTTCACAAGTTGCAAAATCGACTTTTTCAGTGAGTGGCCGACCAGAGCGAGGTGCATCTTTGACATCGAAATTTCCGGAACGGAATCGAGCAAACCACTTCTGGGTCCTTCGTTCACTCACAGCATTCTCACCGTACACTTCATAAATTTTTCGGCATGTTTTTGCAGCGTTTTTACCTTTTTTATAGTAAAGATTAGTATTCCTTGAGATATTTCACTCATTTTCAAATCAGTATATATATTTACACGAGCAATGAATCTATCTTTACAAAAAATGTAATCTGAAATGTCACCTTTTAAGTACATGTTCCTTTGAAACAATCGGAATTGTGTTGCCGATATATAGGCATCAACACCATCTAGTGGCAAAAAAACGCGGAGACTTTTTATATGACGCAATATTTGGCTTGAGCTTCAGTGACCCGGTACACATTTGCTCTGGTAATCTCCAAAGCACTCTTTAGTCACTCCACGTGTTCGTTGACTGAAACATGTCTTGTTCCAGTCCCCGTTATATTCTTGTCATACACGTTTGGGAGGCATGGTTTTCGTCCTTGTATGAGACATGCTGGACTAAACCCGGTTGATTCTAAAGTAATTTTGTTAAAGGCCAATGTTAATTTCGTTAGCAGTTCGTCCCACGTCTTTTACTTCTCTCGAGTGAACTGGGCGATCATGGTTTTAATGGTCCGGTTGGTACGTTACGTGGGGTTTTCCTGTGGAGTGTATGGGGCTGTGCATTGATGCCTCACTCCAAGGTCTCGTAGGAAGGTTTTAAATGCTTTGCTCGTAAATTTGACACCGTTATCAAAAAAAAATAGTTTGGGAGTGCCGAAACGAGCAAGAATCCACTCACGGAATGCTTCTATCAAGCTGGCACTGGTGGCCGAGAAACCCTGGCAAAGTTTTATTGTCTTTGGTTGAGGCGGCCGAACAGAAAACAGGAAGCTAAGAATTAGGTTCTTCGGCTGAGGCAGACGAGAAACCCTGACAAAGATTTTGTTGCTCCCCGGTCGAGACGGTCGAACACGCAACAAGTTAGCGACAAAAAAACAAAAGGTGTTAAATGATTTCAACAGTCGAGGCGGCTTTGAAAAATAATTTTTTCTTGGTCTGAGACCACTCACCTGGCTGCTGGTCCTGACAAGAGTGATTGAACTGAGCTTACGAAGCTCCTTATAAACACAAAATTCGGGCTTTTTGTGTACTTGTCATATGCTTCGGCAAATGGCGGCACCGTCAGCTGATCTTGGATAAGGTGCGCACATTTTTGTCTTGCCCAAGTGTGCACATTAGAGACAAACATTGTTAGTGTTTAATTTTCGATTGCTATGTATTTACATAATATTTACATATTTTAATATTTACATTTTCACTTTTGTGAGGCGAATTTCGTCCCTGCGAAAATTCGGGTCTTCACACTCCCCTCTTATTTTGGGAGAGGCTGGATTTCCCACACTCAGATGGCTCCACTCCGGGCCACGTGGAACTTAAAACGCCTGTCTCCGAAGGTCTTTGCGAAGATGAGGCGTTGCTGTAGAGATCTCCGCATCCAAGACTCGGCTAGTGTGTCTTCAATAGCTTGCCGTTCTCCTAGGGTGATGGCACTTTGGTCGAGCGTTTCTACCTGGAAGTAAAGGGGAACCGGATCCGATACTTTCTTAACTTTCTGTCGCTGCTAGAGCTGCTACTACTACTGCTGCTGCTGCTGCTGCTGTTGCTGCTGTTGCTGCTGCTACGTTCTACCCGGTCTTCAGAACCGGACGTCTGAGTGGCGACGGTGGCGTGCCTTAAGCATGGGGGTTTTGTTCGTGTCCCGGCCGGTGCTGGAAGTGGCATAGGGCTTTCGTTCATACATAGGTGTGGACGTTGATACCCTGGACTGCACTTAGGAACAACCTTGAGCCGAGTGCCTGCTCGGCCAGCCAATTGCACAGTATATTCGGCACAGATCGGTAGTGTTTCCGGTGTTTTGGCTCTCTCAGAAAGCCACGACCGTCGGAATTGGGCAGCGCTTTTCTCGAACTTGTCCATTTGTATCCGTTTCTAAGAATGAAAAAGGTAGCTTTATTAGGATTTGGCTTGAAGGTGTTTTGTTTCTCAGTGATATGTGTGAGCGTGGTGGGTGAGTGGGGAAAAATGAAAAAAATTAGTACTTGTTTTGGGTTTGAGGCTGAATTGGTTGGTTGGAATAGAAAGTTATAAAGTGGATAGGTGAAATGTCGTGAATGCATGTCTTATGCGGTGATGGTGTTTTGTGTATGTTTGATGTTTGTGATGGTGTGATGTGTTATGATGGTGATATGTGTCTATTTCTTTGTGTTATGTTGATAGTGGCGGATGGTAGAGTTTAACTTCGCTCACGTGAACTGGTTGTAGTTGGGTTTGTCCGGTCTTCTTTATCAATGCGATGACCGGTGACTTGAATCCCATGATTTGGAAAGGTCCGGAATACTTTGGGCCCAGTTCAGCGTTGAAGTGTTCGTTGGCTTTGGACAGGTGATGAGTTTTGATGAGTACCAATTGTCCGCTTTTTGGGACCCAGGCTCGTCCTCGTGGGTTGTATTGTCTTGCTTGGTTTTTTGACGCACGAGCTAAGTTGTATCTGACTATGTCAAAGATTCCTCGAAGAGATTTGGCCCAATAGGTAGGTAACCTGGGTTCTCTGCTCTGTGTTAAGAAAGCGGCGCTATAGCCGGTGGTGGCTGACACACCAGTATTGATGGCCAGCATTATCTCAGGTTACTGTTCATCCCATATTGTTCGGTTAGCTCGTTCAGTCGGATTTTCTTGAGGCGAATAGGGTCACGTAACTGTTGCCTGACTCCAATAGTATTCACGAAGTTTTTAAACTCTCTGCTTAAAAATTGAGTACCATTATCCGTGACTAGGACTTTTGGAGCACCATATCTTGCTAAGATCCTTTCCCAGAATGATTTGATGGTTGCCTGGCTTATGGCTTTTCGTAATGCTACTAGTTCGGTCCATTTTTAGTATGGGTAAAAAATAGCAATAACATGGTGTTTCCATGTTTAGAGTGTGGCAGTGGTCCAACAAAATCTGTGGTTATCGTAGCCCATGGTTCGTTAGGGATATTGCTTAACATTTCGCCTGCTGGGGCCTGCTGGCTGGCTTTGTAGCGTTAGCATGAGTTGCATGCCAGTACATACTTCCGGATGTCTCTAAACATTCCCGGCCAGTAGTAACGACTGATGATTCGTTGTGTAGTTTTTCATATGCGAAGGTGTCCTCTTGTAGGGGCATCGTGATTTTCCTGTAAGACTCGTTTACGGAGTGTTGAGGCGACACAAAGTTTCCATGGTGTGGAATCATCGTTGTGTGGGTTTTGCGAGATATGTCGATAGAGTTGGTCATTTATGATCGTATAGTCGGGGAATTTTCCGGGGTTTTGTTGTATCCTGGCTTTCTTTTGGGACAGCCAGTTGCATTCCAGATTGCCGGTCGTGTCGGTGGCAGCTATGGATTGGTTGTCGTGACAGCGCATCTGCCGCTATATTCTTTTGCCTCGGCGGTATCGGACCGTGAATTGGTATTGCTGTAGTTCTAAGGCCCACCTTGCAATGCGTCCGCTTGGGCTCTCAATAGATTTGAGCCACTTTAACGCCAGGTGGTTGGTTATCACTATAAATATGTACCCTTAGGTAGGGTCGCATCTTTACTATGCCCCATACTATGGGGAGACATTCTTTTTCGGCTGCTGAATAGTTTTTCTATTTTCTATATTTGCAGAGTGTAATCCAAGTGGCAACACTCGCCATTGAAAAAGACCTCTGCCAGGTACGGTAAATGCGGTGTACTTTCTGCTGTGGAAAGCCATGGGAATCTGCCAGTAGCCATCTTTTAGATCGAGGCTACTGATATATTTGGCATCGCGTAACTTGTCTAGAATATGTGAAATGCGCGGAAGTGGATATGCATCGGGAATTGAGTTTTTGTTGAGTTGCCTGTAGTCGATGCACAGGTGCCATGTTACTGTTTTTTTCTTTGCTAATACTATAGGCGCGCTAAATGAGCTGTGTGAAGGCTCGATGCATTTCTTTTCGAGAAGTTATCCACCTCCACATTGATGATATGCATCGGGAATTGAGTTTTTGTTGAGTTGCCTGTAGTCGATGCACAGGTGCTATGTTACTGTCTTTTTCTTTACTAATATTATAGGCGCGCTAAATGAGCTGTGTGAAGGCTCGATACATTTCTTTTCGAGAAGTTATCCACCTCCTCATTGATGATATCCACCTCTGCATTGCTGGGTTACGGGGAAAATACCTTTGTTTGATTGGTCGGTCGTCGGCCATTATAATTTTATGCTCGGTTATGCTGGTTGGTCCAATGATCTGGTCGAATTTTCCGAGTTCTTCTTTAAGAAAGTCTTCAGTCTTTATATTTTTTTTTATGACAGATGAAATCAAGCTCAGGGTATGCCCCCTATCCATGCACAGCATTTGTTGGTTCCGAAGTTATGACAGGTTAGTAGGAAGGTGGAAAGAGGGAGTGACGGTTCACACCTCGCTTAAAGGTTTCGACGCTGTAAGTGGGCGGGAAGACATTTGCAGGTAGACTATTCCACAATCTAATAACGCGACCGAAAAACGAATTCCCACGGTAATGCGTGGTTCGTTGGAACGGAATCGAGACATAAAAGGGTTGCACCCCTCTGGAAAGCCGAGTAGTTCTGCTAAATACCTGAACCGGAGGAATCAGGCTGGCTACTTCAGAGGAACATGTACCATGCAAGTAACGGTAAGATAGTGATACACACCCTACATCACGACGACGCTCCAAGGTTTCAATAGAGCTGGATGCCCTACTGTCCCCTATAAGTTTTATCGCACGACCTTGTATACGGTCCAGAAGCAGAAAATATGTTTTCGAAACTCCCGACGAAATATGCGAATTGTACAACATTTTCGGACGGATATAGGTGGTGTAGATACAACGAAGATCGGATGGAGTGAAGTATTTCTTACACCGCTTAAGAAATCCTAAGCACTTGGCTGCTCCTTTCGACACGTCAAAAATTTGATCGTTCCAACGAAGATCGCACTGGCTGCACTCCTGAAGTAAATGATAAAACTCCTGAAGTAAATGATAAATTAAAGAGATTGCGCAATGGGCGAGCCAGTGTTGAGGCGCACTTTCTCAACACATGGGCTGATATGCCATCTGGTCCCGAGGATTTGTTGACATTGAGGTCTGCAAGCACTCTTTTAACAGCTCGCGTTCGAAAATACATCTCAGGCATAGCATGAGATACACCATCGACCGCGGGCAGTGGTTGGCTACTCTCAGGAAGAGAGCAGTTTTCAGCAAACATTTTGGCTAATAAGTTTGCTTTATCAACCGAGTGAGTGAAGATCTGATCATCCCTGAGGAGAGTTGGAATAGACGATCGCGTCTGATTTTTCACTCTCGCCACGAACCACCAACAGTTCTTGCTACCCTTATGGTATTCAAGAACTCTACGTCTAAGGCGCTGTTCGCAGAGAACTTTTTCGCGCTTTAGAGTGGCATTGCATCTATTTCTGGCCTGATTGCGCAGCAATTTAGGATCAGCAGTTTTGTTGAAACGCCAATTCCTAAATGCTTCCTCTTTAGACCTGACTGCTTGTCTGCAAGTCGCATTAAACCAGGAGTGGTCTATTGGTTTAATGGACATTCTTTTATTGGGTATGAAAGACCTCATACCAAATAAAATTATATTTTCTACCAATTTTGCTGCAGCATTCATGTTTCTATCCCTGAAACACATTTGTCAATTGAAGCGGCTGAAAAAGGAGTTCAGCGCATCCCAATTAGCCTTCTCATAAAGCCACACTGACCGCTTCGGAGCTGGCTGGTGAGCGGATTGAAGACTAGAATATGGGAAGGTAGCAGAAATTGTAGCGTCCGAATTACCAAGAGGTGCAAGAACATTTACATCATACTTGCTGTCATGTGAAATTAGAAAAGGTCCAGAATATTTTGGTTTTTTCCATCAACGCAGGGAAAGTGCGTCAAATTATTAGACTCAGCAAATAACTCAACATACAAACCCTCAGGTGTCGTGTGACTCGAATGACTAATTCTTCCGTGATTGGTTTCTCGACTGCGGACTTGTGGTGACGTTTGTTGGAGATGGTTTGCTTCATTCATTCTACGATTGATTGTTGATTCCTCCGCAGGAAAGTGTGATGTTTGCCTTTAGCAGGAAATCTAACCCTAGTATGATGTTGTCGGATTTCTTTGAGTATGTGGGGTTTCCTTGATTAAAAATCGGAAAATAAAAGAATTTCCCGAGCTGGAATTGTGAGTGCCTTCTTCAGAGTTATGAAAGAGTTGTCGGCTAAGGTAATCTGGACTAGCGTGGAGAGAGTTATTGGCTTGGTTTTGAGTGTGCGTGCCACTTTTCTGCCCATAAAGCTGTTTGAGGCTCCCGTGTCGATGATAGCGTGCATTTCCCTTCTTTCCGTTCCATCGTAATTATTGTCGTTAGTTGTGACAAGTTTGTTGTTTCGAGATTTGGTGAGGATTTTTGAGAGAAATCGCCCCTCCTCACTCTGGTTGATTTCTGTTGGAGTTTTCCGGCTTTCGTTTGCAGCAGTTGATTATAGTCGTCCACAGTCCCAACAGATTTTTTTTTTTTGGTTCTTTGGCAGGCCTCTGCATAATGTCCCTGGGTTCCACAGTTACGACAGGCGGTTTGGGGGTTTTTGATGATGTTTAGGGGCTTGTATTTGTGCCGAGCTTGATGTCTTGCAGTGTGGGTGTCTTTTGTCATCATGTGATGTTCTTGTTTCCTGGTGGAATTTGTGTGCGATGTTTTAGCTCTGTTATTGATGTTTTCAAGTTTTCAGCCATCTCTATGAGTTCTTCTAATGTGGTAAAATCTCTTCGGCGAATGTGAAGTTGATATTCAGATAAAGCATTGTCGTAGATCCGCTCCAATTTTTAGGCTTCGCTTAGCTGGGAGTGGCGCATGAGGTTTTGCAAAACACGTACATATGTTTTGAAAGGTTTTTTCCCTTTTGCTGCCTGTTTCTGATATCGTCTTCCAAATGCCTTCAATCTCTAGCGGTTAGGAAAAATTTCAAAAAATCTCTCTTGAATGATTCCCTTGATTCCCAGCATTTGTTGTTGTTTCGATACCAGATGAGTGCGTCGTCTTGGAGGAATTCCGGCATCGTTCGCGGCAGTTGATTTTTGCCGATATTGTAGGCTTCGGCCATCTCGGTTATTCTCTCTATAAATGATAGGGGCGACTTTTGTCCCCGAAAACCTGAGCGACAATTTCCTGACAGTTTCAATGACGGCAACGTGGGTGTAGTTATCGGGCGTCGATGCTTGCTGAATTGTGGCGGGAAGTATAAAGGTTTGCCTTCTGATGTCCCCGTTGCATTTTTGGCTGCTGCTTTTTGAGGAGATGGGGCTTTCTTCTGCTTCGTCTCGAGCTCCGTGAGTAATTGCTCGTCTTTTGGTTTGTAGTCTTTGTTATTGATAATCGTAGTGAAGCGTCGTCGCAGATCTTCGACAGAGCCATCGGTACTAAGTCCAAAGTTAGGCACGCAGGTCAAAAGATGCCGTGTCGGTGTTATGTCTCTGTTGGGGCGCCATTGTGACGAAGCTTTCTTCTGTCAGGATATACTCGTCGATGTCCAAGGTTCGGCACATAGGCAAAGAAGCAGAGGCGGGTTTTTTCTTTCTGATTTATTTCATATACTTATAATACATTTATATAATTCTAATTTGTCTTACCCCTATTTAATACTAGACTTATATGATAGAGAGATGTGCTCTCTATCATATAAGTCTAGTTGAGAAGTGTAGTTGAATATTTCCTCTCGAGGTGGCTGAGAAGACAGCCCTGATGAAGTGGTGGTGTTTTTCGTTCGAGACGGCCGAACACGCAGGAAATTTTGTTTTCAACTGAGGAACCCGGCAAAGTTTTGTTGTCTCCGGTCGATGCGGCCGGACAGACAACAGCAAGCTAAGAGTTTGGTTTTCCGGCTGAGGCAGGCGAGAAACCCTGACAAAGTTTTTGTTGTCCTCGGTCGAGGCGGCCGAACAGACAACAGCAAGCTAAGAGTTTGGTTTTCCGGCTGAGGCAGCCGAGAAACCCTGACAAAGTTTTTTTTTCTTCGGCCGAGGCGGCCGAACAGACAACAGCAAGCTAAGAGTTTGGTTTTCCGGCTGAGGCAGCCGAGAAACCCTGGCAAAGTTTTGTTGTATTCGGTCGAGGCGACCGAACAGACAACAGCAAGCTACGAGTTTGGTTTTCCGGCTGAAGCAGCCGAGGAACTCTGGCAAAGTTTTGTTGTCTTCGGTCGAGGCGGCCGAACAGACAAAGCAAGCTAAGAATTGGGTTCTTCGGCTGAAGCAGCCGAAGGCAGCTAGTGTGGAGAATATTTCGCCTGCCGGTCGTTGCTGTGACGCCTTGAATTATTGGCAGCGCGTATGTAGCGACTCGCCTGTCCAAACATCCCCGGCCAGTAATATTTTCTCGCCAAACGATTCATTGTTTTCCGAACACCGAAATGGCCACCGCTGGGATCGTCGTGGTTTCCCTTTACAACCTGCATACTGAGTTCTATTATACGCATATTTTCGACGGGATACAGTCGTCGTCCTCTAGTTGCCGCGGTATATAGTTTCCCATTTTTAATGATGTATTCCAGGAACTTTTCTGGGTAGGCGGTAACCTCCTGGACCCTTTTCTCGTACCACGATTTTGTTTCAGAGTTTCTTACCGTGACGCCACGTAAGGTTTGCAGCGGTTATAAGTAAAGTGCGTCTGCGACTACACTGAATTTACCTCGCCTATATTGCATGTCATATGTGTGTTATTGCAATTCGAGTTCCCAACCCGCTATTCGTCCTTTGGGGTTCTCGATCAAATTGAGCCATTTTAGAGATAGAGGGTCCGTGACAATTATGAAGGCTTACCTTTCTAGGTAGGGACGTATTTTTCTTATTGCCCATACGAAGGCCAGACACTCCTTTTCGGTGGGAGTAATTTCTTTCAGCGCCGTTAAGATGCCTGCTAGCATACGCCGTTAAGATGTCTGCTAGCATACGCCGTTAAGATGTCTGCTAGCATACGCCGTTAAGATGTCTGCTAGCATACGCCGTTAAGATGTCTGATAGCATTACTATTTCTTCCCCCTCTATTGTCTGGGTTAATATCGGTTCATATATGGTTAATATCGGTTCCATAACGGAACGTTGGTTAAAATCAGAACAAGCTAGAATAGGCGCCTCCGTTAGCCTTCGTTTTAACTCGTCAAATGCTTATTGTTGTTCGGGTTTCCTTTTAAAATGCTTCTGCCTTTCTGTATAAGAAAATTTAATGGGTGAGCGATTCTAGCAAAATCGGGTTGGAATCGCCTGTAGCACGATGCAATACCCAAACACCGACGGAGTTGGCGGACATTTTCTGGTGGCTGTAGTTCTTTGATGGCTGCTACTTTCTCGTGGTCCCTGTGGATACCTCTCGGTAGTCCGTGTGGATACCATCTCGCGGATGATGTGTCCCAAAAACTTATTTTCTTTTCTGAGGAAGTCACAATTGACGATATTAATGCGCAACTTATCTTGCCTCAGGCGTCTGAAAACTTCCTTAAAGTTTCGCATGGTTTCCTCTGACGATATTAATGCGCAACTTATCTTGCCTCAGGCGTCTGAAAACTTCCTTAAAGTTTCGCATGGTTTCCTTCAGTGACGACGATGTCGTCTAGATGGGCGAATTCATGAGGTTCGAGGTCGGTTCCAATGATACAGTCCAGCGCTCGCTGAAATGTTGCGCGGGCAGAGTGGAGACCAAATGGCATGACCCGCCACTGGTAGAGTCCTCGGTCTGGAACGGTGAATCCTTTGTATTTTTTGCTGGCTTTCTCCATAGGGATCTGCCAGTACCCGTTTTTAAAATCGATATTCCTAATGTACCGGGCGTTCCGTAGGCGTTCCAAAATTTAGCCCTTCCTAGGGACCGGGTATTCATCTGTTACCGATCTGGCGTTGAGTTAGCGATAGTCTATGCACAAGCGCCACTGTCTTGACCAGGTCTTCCTCACCAGGACTATTGGTGCGCTGTAGGGGCTCTGTGAGATGTGTGTGTGTGTGGTCAAAACTGGAAGGATTTTTTTAATTTGTTGGCCCACCTTATTAGTCATTGACACAGTTGGGCTAACTGCTCCCTCCTCCCGCGGACCAGCGATTGGCATTTCCCAGATTCGTTCGGCAGCACTCTCTTCTCCGTGTGGTCTTGCGGCCACATTCCCAACAGAAAATCAGTAAGATGGACTCGTGCGGTTCCATATCTATCTGGAGATTTTGAAAATCGCCGGCCAGACCTATTAGCTCATTCAGTGAATTGAAATCTCGGCGTTAGCGAATTGAAATACTGCTGCATCTTTTTGCAACTGTTCTTATATATTCGATCTAATGTCCCGGCTTGGTCAATTTTGTGTGGCGCATCAAAGTTTGTAGTGCCAACACGTAATCTTTAAATTTCTCGTTCTGTCGTTGGAATTATTGCCTGATGTCGTCACCAAGGCGCTAAAAATATCTAGCTGGCAGGAAGAACTCCAGGAAGTCAGTTTTAAAGCTGCGCCATAACATCCACCTCTGGTTGTTATTTCTAAACCACTCAAGTGCCTGTGCAGTAAGTAACTGGGGCATGGATTTGGAGAGCAGAGCTGGGTTGACATATTAAAGATCTGAGAGCTCCTCCACCCGTTCGATAAAACTTAGTGCGTCTTCTCTGCCGTCGTATTATGTCGCCCTTTTTCGAGTTCGGTCGATGACTCCCGTGTTTGACCAATGCGATGGACACGGGTTCTCGATCGAACTTAGTGAGGTGTCCAATTGTGCCACTGGTGAAGGAATACTGCGATGAAGGGCCTCCAACTCGTTGAGGCGTTTTAGAACCTCTAAGTATGGGTTTTCCTGGCGTGCAAAAGTGGAGAGGCGCTTACGTACATAGATATTCCACTGATTCACTGATTTCGAGGCCAAACTCCTTCGCGTGAGCAAGGGCATCGTCTCGGCGAAGTTCATGTATCCATCCGGTTCTGACCATTTTGGTGGATTGGTAGTAATTTGTATTTATTTCAAGACGGTCCCCTTTCGGGCGCTAGTGTAACGAGCTCCGGTTTATCCGGTTTATAGCTAGGGTAAGGTCTCAGCTATTGTCCGAGGTCTAGTTACAGAAATATAAAATTACAGTAACCGTCTTGATTTCAAAATACTTGTATTTCGTTGATTAGGTGTTGATGTACAATAAAGACCTTAGATAGAGAGAATCCACTAGGTCGAGTACAATTTTTGTCTTCCTGTTGCTCGTTTTTTTAAGACCGATGAAGCTGAGTCTCCTGCTTCGGATGTCTTCTTTGGACGATTTGCTCGTTCTCTCACTCTTCAGGTATTCGATCGGAAGGATGGTGCCCTTGTTACACCTCTCGGCGTCGTGTACTTCATACAAAGCGATAACCTGGTTAGCTTAGTGTTTCCTGCGGCAGGCGATCGTTAAGGTCTTCACCAGCCGGGTGAGGATGCCTTGAGGATGCCTTACAGCGATCCTTTCTTTACGCAGTGGAACAACTCTTGCTGCCACGTAACCGCGGCGAATGCGAATTCTTCTACATTGGGAGTTACACACCCCTAAAAGTCTACTATGTGTATGTTCTCCCGTTATAAGTCTGGTCTCTGAGGTAGTACAATTAGCAAAATCACGTAAAAAAAATAAAAATATATTTGTGAGGTTCGGAGAATTTTCACCTCACAAATATATTTTTATTTTTTTTTCTCCGAATTTAAACCTCACATATATATTTTTATTCTTTTATGCGATTTTTCTAATTTTACTACCTCGGATTTAGTTAATTACTATAAATGAATTTATTACTTTTTACAAATCTTTACAATATCTTGTACCGTCTAGGAGATATTGATAACTTTTCGTATTGAACACTTTTTTGAGTGGGCGGACCACGACCAATTTTAGCAAAAAGATTGGTTATGCCTCCAGATACTTCGTAATAAAATGACGTCTTAATACCTTGTACTCTTTACGAGATATTGCCAACTTTATATGAGTGGGCGAAGCACGTCTATTTTATGCAAGAATTTTAGTAATGGCGTTGTATGTTCCGGAATAAAATTATGCCTCAATATCTCACAGAGTTTATGAGATATTTACATTTTTACAACGAGTTTTATTTACATTCCGTATGCAAAGTAGGCGTGGTTTTTAACCGATTTCCATTTTCGACAGAGAATATTCGTGCTACATTTCATGACGATACCTCTATTCGCTCTCCTATAATAATGATTTCTATAAACAGGCAGAAAGACATCGCTAAATCGTCTCAGGAGCTTATTCTGAGCAAGAATATATATAGTTTTCTATATCTACTATGCCTCCTTTAATGCGTTACAAACGGAAGAACAAAGTGAATATACTCTTATCCCTTCGGGTGTAGGGTATAGAAACATAAAATAAAAATGAAGCCACAAAATCTAATGAAAATTAATTTATATTACGCTACAAAATCGTATTAAATCGTTAGTCGCTACAAAATGTGTATTAAAGTACTAGTCTTGATATTATTACCTAGTCTATCATGAGCCTCTTAAAAGTTTCTCTATCGAAGGCTCCAACATTTTCTTCACTCGCTGATTTTTACGGCAGATTAAACCAAACTCTGCAGTGAGCGCTGCAGAGTTTGATTTAATGGTGGAAAAGTACAAGAAAGCTTACTGCAAAGCTTTCTTGTACTTTTTCTATATTTCCAAGAAATGTCGCTGCTTTAAATAATAGGGTGTTTCCTTGAGTAAATAAGGTGTTATAAAATATCATACGACTTTTTTGCAAAAATGTTAACTAAGGCAGTGTTGATGGCTTGCTAAAAGGCTTACTTATTTGCTTTAAAATGAGAAACAAATTATAAACTTCCCCCGTTTGGTTGAAATTAAAATACCCTCTGTTAACGCCAACTGCCGCTCGCCAGAGGTGCTCCCTCATCGATCGGTAGGGTGTCAGGAGTGAGCACTCCAGTCTCTCTCCTGTCAGCCTGCCGGTCATGAGATGCGCCTCTCTCGTGAGAGTAAGCTCGGCTGCGGGCTCTCTCCGCGGCAACTGGTGCAAATTGACCGGCCTGCAGCGATCGTCGCTGGACCCACGCACTCACTTCTTTCTACTTGCTTCAAAACCACGAACGTGTTCAGAGGCGAATACAGCGAGTGCCATCAGCGGATAACTAAGGAACATATATTATTATTGAGAAAATACCTCAGTCTGGACAAGTTGTGTTTACTTATTGCACTTACGGAATTATTTTAAAAAAAAAATAAAATTGTGAACTGAGGAAATATAAATTGTGAAATCATTATTGGTCCAGACGAGCCGGATTACCGCCGCCCAGGAACCATCAGCACCGACACCCAATCAAGTGAGCCGTGTACGAAGCGGTGTGTTACATAATAACATATATAAATGTATATATATTTATAAATATATATACACTTATATATATATATATATATATATATATATATATATATATATATATATATATATATATATATATATATATATATATATATATATATATATATATATATATATATATATATATATATATATATATATATATATATATATATATATATATATATATATATATATATATATATATATATATATATATATATATATATATATATATATATGTATATAAATATATATATATATATATATAATCAAGCCGTGAATTTGGCGCAAAAAATGTGGGCTTCTCAGCAAGCAATATATATATATATATATATATATATTCCGCTATATTCTTTTGCCTCGGCGGTATCGGACCGTGAATTGGTATTGCTGTAGTTCTAAGGCCCACCTTGCAATGCGTCCGCTTGGGCTCTCAATAGATTTGAGCCACTTTAACGCCAGGTGGTTGGTTATCACTATAAATATGTACCCTTAGGTAGGGTCGCATCTTTACTATGCCCCATACTATGGGGAGACATTCTTTTTCGGCTGCTGAATAGTTTTTCTATTTTCTATATTTGCAGAGTGTAATCCAAGTGGCAACACTCGCCATTGAAAAAGACCTCTGCCAGGTACGGTAAATGCGGTGTACTTTCTGCTGTGGAAAGCCATGGGAATCTGCCAGTAGCCATCTTTTAGATCGAGGCTACTGATATATTTGGCATCGCGTAACTTGTCTAGAATATGTGAAATGCGCGGAAGTGGATATGCATCGGGAATTGAGTTTTTGTTGAGTTGCCTGTAGTCGATGCACAGGTGCCATGTTACTGTTTTTTTCTTTGCTAATACTATAGGCGCGCTAAATGAGCTGTGTGAAGGCTCGATGCATTTCTTTTCGAGAAGTTATCCACCTCCACATTGATGATATGCATCGGGAATTGAGTTTTTGTTGAGTTGCCTGTAGTCGATGCACAGGTGCTATGTTACTGTCTTTTTCTTTACTAATATTATAGGCGCGCTAAATGAGCTGTGTGAAGGCTCGATACATTTCTTTTCGAGAAGTTATCCACCTCCTCATTGATGATATCCACCTCTGCATTGCTGGGTTACGGGGAAAATACCTTTGTTTGATTGGTCGGTCGTCGGCCATTATAATTTTATGCTCGGTTATGCTGGTTGGTCCAATGATCTGGTCGAATTTTCCGAGTTCTTCTTTAAGAAAGTCTTCAGTCTTTATATTTTTTTTTATGACAGATGAAATCAAGCTCAGGGTATGCCCCCTATCCATGCACAGCATTTGTTGGTTCCGAAGTTATGACAGGTTAGTAGGAAGGTGGAAAGAGGGAGTGACGGTTCACACCTCGCTTAAAGGTTTCGACGCTGTAAGTGGGCGGGAAGACATTTGCAGGTAGACTATTCCACAATCTAATAACGCGACCGAAAAACGAATTCCCACGGTAATGCGTGGTTCGTTGGAACGGAATCGAGACATAAAAGGGTTGCACCCCTCTGGAAAGCCGAGTAGTTCTGCTAAATACCTGAACCGGAGGAATCAGGCTGGCTACTTCAGAGGAACATGTACCATGCAAGTAACGGTAAGATAGTGATACACACCCTACATCACGACGACGCTCCAAGGTTTCAATAGAGCTGGATGCCCTACTGTCCCCTATAAGTTTTATCGCACGACCTTGTATACGGTCCAGAAGCAGAAAATATGTTTTCGAAACTCCCGACGAAATATGCGAATTGTACAACATTTTCGGACGGATATAGGTGGTGTAGATACAACGAAGATCGGATGGAGTGAAGTATTTCTTACACCGCTTAAGAAATCCTAAGCACTTGGCTGCTCCTTTCGACACGTCAAAAATTTGATCGTTCCAACGAAGATCGCACTGGCTGCACTCCTGAAGTAAATGATAAAACTCCTGAAGTAAATGATAAATTAAAGAGATTGCGCAATGGGCGAGCCAGTGTTGAGGCGCACTTTCTCAACACATGGGCTGATATGCCATCTGGTCCCGAGGATTTGTTGACATTGAGGTCTGCAAGCACTCTTTTAACAGCTCGCGTTCGAAAATACATCTCAGGCATAGCATGAGATACACCATCGACCGCGGGCAGTGGTTGGCTACTCTCAGGAAGAGAGCAGTTTTCAGCAAACATTTTGGCTAATAAGTTTGCTTTATCAACCGAGTGAGTGAAGATCTGATCATCCCTGAGGAGAGTTGGAATAGACGATCGCGTCTGATTTTTCACTCTCGCCACGAACCACCAACAGTTCTTGCTACCCTTATGGTATTCAAGAACTCTACGTCTAAGGCGCTGTTCGCAGAGAACTTTTTCGCGCTTTAGAGTGGCATTGCATCTATTTCTGGCCTGATTGCGCAGCAATTTAGGATCAGCAGTTTTGTTGAAACGCCAATTCCTAAATGCTTCCTCTTTAGACCTGACTGCTTGTCTGCAAGTCGCATTAAACCAGGAGTGGTCTATTGGTTTAATGGACATTCTTTTATTGGGTATGAAAGACCTCATACCAAATAAAATTATATTTTCTACCAATTTTGCTGCAGCATTCATGTTTCTATCCCTGAAACACATTTGTCAATTGAAGCGGCTGAAAAAGGAGTTCAGCGCATCCCAATTAGCCTTCTCATAAAGCCACACTGACCGCTTCGGAGCTGGCTGGTGAGCGGATTGAAGACTAGAATATGGGAAGGTAGCAGAAATTGTAGCGTCCGAATTACCAAGAGGTGCAAGAACATTTACATCATACTTGCTGTCATGTGAAATTAGAAAAGGTCCAGAATATTTTGGTTTTTTCCATCAACGCAGGGAAAGTGCGTCAAATTATTAGACTCAGCAAATAACTCAACATACAAACCCTCAGGTGTCGTGTGACTCGAATGACTAATTCTTCCGTGATTGGTTTCTCGACTGCGGACTTGTGGTGACGTTTGTTGGAGATGGTTTGCTTCATTCATTCTACGATTGATTGTTGATTCCTCCGCAGGAAAGTGTGATGTTTGCCTTTAGCAGGAAATCTAACCCTAGTATGATGTTGTCGGATTTCTTTGAGTATGTGGGGTTTCCTTGATTAAAAATCGGAAAATAAAAGAATTTCCCGAGCTGGAATTGTGAGTGCCTTCTTCAGAGTTATGAAAGAGTTGTCGGCTAAGGTAATCTGGACTAGCGTGGAGAGAGTTATTGGCTTGGTTTTGAGTGTGCGTGCCACTTTTCTGCCCATAAAGCTGTTTGAGGCTCCCGTGTCGATGATAGCGTGCATTTCCCTTCTTTCCGTTCCATCGTAATTATTGTCGTTAGTTGTGACAAGTTTGTTGTTTCGAGATTTGGTGAGGATTTTTGAGAGAAATCGCCCCTCCTCACTCTGGTTGATTTCTGTTGGAGTTTTCCGGCTTTCGTTTGCAGCAGTTGATTATAGTCGTCCACAGTCCCAACAGATTTTTTTTTTTTGGTTCTTTGGCAGGCCTCTGCATAATGTCCCTGGGTTCCACAGTTACGACAGGCGGTTTGGGGGTTTTTGATGATGTTTAGGGGCTTGTATTTGTGCCGAGCTTGATGTCTTGCAGTGTGGGTGTCTTTTGTCATCATGTGATGTTCTTGTTTCCTGGTGGAATTTGTGTGCGATGTTTTAGCTCTGTTATTGATGTTTTCAAGTTTTCAGCCATCTCTATGAGTTCTTCTAATGTGGTAAAATCTCTTCGGCGAATGTGAAGTTGATATTCAGATAAAGCATTGTCGTAGATCCGCTCCAATTTTTAGGCTTCGCTTAGCTGGGAGTGGCGCATGAGGTTTTGCAAAACACGTACATATGTTTTGAAAGGTTTTTTCCCTTTTGCTGCCTGTTTCTGATATCGTCTTCCAAATGCCTTCAATCTCTAGCGGTTAGGAAAAATTTCAAAAAATCTCTCTTGAATGATTCCCTTGATTCCCAGCATTTGTTGTTGTTTCGATACCAGATGAGTGCGTCGTCTTGGAGGAATTCCGGCATCGTTCGCGGCAGTTGATTTTTGCCGATATTGTAGGCTTCGGCCATCTCGGTTATTCTCTCTATAAATGATAGGGGCGACTTTTGTCCCCGAAAACCTGAGCGACAATTTCCTGACAGTTTCAATGACGGCAACGTGGGTGTAGTTATCGGGCGTCGATGCTTGCTGAATTGTGGCGGGAAGTATAAAGGTTTGCCTTCTGATGTCCCCGTTGCATTTTTGGCTGCTGCTTTTTGAGGAGATGGGGCTTTCTTCTGCTTCGTCTCGAGCTCCGTGAGTAATTGCTCGTCTTTTGGTTTGTAGTCTTTGTTATTGATAATCGTAGTGAAGCGTCGTCGCAGATCTTCGACAGAGCCATCGGTACTAAGTCCAAAGTTAGGCACGCAGGTCAAAAGATGCCGTGTCGGTGTTATGTCTCTGTTGGGGCGCCATTGTGACGAAGCTTTCTTCTGTCAGGATATACTCGTCGATGTCCAAGGTTCGGCACATAGGCAAAGAAGCAGAGGCGGGTTTTTTCTTTCTGATTTATTTCATATACTTATAATACATTTATATAATTCTAATTTGTCTTACCCCTATTTAATACTAGACTTATATGATAGAGAGATGTGCTCTCTATCATATAAGTCTAGTTGAGAAGTGTAGTTGAATATTTCCTCTCGAGGTGGCTGAGAAGACAGCCCTGATGAAGTGGTGGTGTTTTTCGTTCGAGACGGCCGAACACGCAGGAAATTTTGTTTTCAACTGAGGAACCCGGCAAAGTTTTGTTGTCTCCGGTCGATGCGGCCGGACAGACAACAGCAAGCTAAGAGTTTGGTTTTCCGGCTGAGGCAGGCGAGAAACCCTGACAAAGTTTTTGTTGTCCTCGGTCGAGGCGGCCGAACAGACAACAGCAAGCTAAGAGTTTGGTTTTCCGGCTGAGGCAGCCGAGAAACCCTGACAAAGTTTTTTTTTCTTCGGCCGAGGCGGCCGAACAGACAACAGCAAGCTAAGAGTTTGGTTTTCCGGCTGAGGCAGCCGAGAAACCCTGGCAAAGTTTTGTTGTATTCGGTCGAGGCGACCGAACAGACAACAGCAAGCTACGAGTTTGGTTTTCCGGCTGAAGCAGCCGAGGAACTCTGGCAAAGTTTTGTTGTCTTCGGTCGAGGCGGCCGAACAGACAAAGCAAGCTAAGAATTGGGTTCTTCGGCTGAAGCAGCCGAAGGCAGCTAGTGTGGAGAATATTTCGCCTGCCGGTCGTTGCTGTGACGCCTTGAATTATTGGCAGCGCGTATGTAGCGACTCGCCTGTCCAAACATCCCCGGCCAGTAATATTTTCTCGCCAAACGATTCATTGTTTTCCGAACACCGAAATGGCCACCGCTGGGATCGTCGTGGTTTCCCTTTACAACCTGCATACTGAGTTCTATTATACGCATATTTTCGACGGGATACAGTCGTCGTCCTCTAGTTGCCGCGGTATATAGTTTCCCATTTTTAATGATGTATTCCAGGAACTTTTCTGGGTAGGCGGTAACCTCCTGGACCCTTTTCTCGTACCACGATTTTGTTTCAGAGTTTCTTACCGTGACGCCACGTAAGGTTTGCAGCGGTTATAAGTAAAGTGCGTCTGCGACTACACTGAATTTACCTCGCCTATATTGCATGTCATATGTGTGTTATTGCAATTCGAGTTCCCAACCCGCTATTCGTCCTTTGGGGTTCTCGATCAAATTGAGCCATTTTAGAGATAGAGGGTCCGTGACAATTATGAAGGCTTACCTTTCTAGGTAGGGACGTATTTTTCTTATTGCCCATACGAAGGCCAGACACTCCTTTTCGGTGGGAGTAATTTCTTTCAGCGCCGTTAAGATGCCTGCTAGCATACGCCGTTAAGATGTCTGCTAGCATACGCCGTTAAGATGTCTGCTAGCATACGCCGTTAAGATGTCTGCTAGCATACGCCGTTAAGATGTCTGATAGCATTACTATTTCTTCCCCCTCTATTGTCTGGGTTAATATCGGTTCATATATGGTTAATATCGGTTCCATAACGGAACGTTGGTTAAAATCAGAACAAGCTAGAATAGGCGCCTCCGTTAGCCTTCGTTTTAACTCGTCAAATGCTTATTGTTGTTCGGGTTTCCTTTTAAAATGCTTCTGCCTTTCTGTATAAGAAAATTTAATGGGTGAGCGATTCTAGCAAAATCGGGTTGGAATCGCCTGTAGCACGATGCAATACCCAAACACCGACGGAGTTGGCGGACATTTTCTGGTGGCTGTAGTTCTTTGATGGCTGCTACTTTCTCGTGGTCCCTGTGGATACCTCTCGGTAGTCCGTGTGGATACCATCTCGCGGATGATGTGTCCCAAAAACTTATTTTCTTTTCTGAGGAAGTCACAATTGACGATATTAATGCGCAACTTATCTTGCCTCAGGCGTCTGAAAACTTCCTTAAAGTTTCGCATGGTTTCCTCTGACGATATTAATGCGCAACTTATCTTGCCTCAGGCGTCTGAAAACTTCCTTAAAGTTTCGCATGGTTTCCTTCAGTGACGACGATGTCGTCTAGATGGGCGAATTCATGAGGTTCGAGGTCGGTTCCAATGATACAGTCCAGCGCTCGCTGAAATGTTGCGCGGGCAGAGTGGAGACCAAATGGCATGACCCGCCACTGGTAGAGTCCTCGGTCTGGAACGGTGAATCCTTTGTATTTTTTGCTGGCTTTCTCCATAGGGATCTGCCAGTACCCGTTTTTAAAATCGATATTCCTAATGTACCGGGCGTTCCGTAGGCGTTCCAAAATTTAGCCCTTCCTAGGGACCGGGTATTCATCTGTTACCGATCTGGCGTTGAGTTAGCGATAGTCTATGCACAAGCGCCACTGTCTTGACCAGGTCTTCCTCACCAGGACTATTGGTGCGCTGTAGGGGCTCTGTGAGATGTGTGTGTGTGTGGTCAAAACTGGAAGGATTTTTTTAATTTGTTGGCCCACCTTATTAGTCATTGACACAGTTGGGCTAACTGCTCCCTCCTCCCGCGGACCAGCGATTGGCATTTCCCAGATTCGTTCGGCAGCACTCTCTTCTCCGTGTGGTCTTGCGGCCACATTCCCAACAGAAAATCAGTAAGATGGACTCGTGCGGTTCCATATCTATCTGGAGATTTTGAAAATCGCCGGCCAGACCTATTAGCTCATTCAGTGAATTGAAATCTCGGCGTTAGCGAATTGAAATACTGCTGCATCTTTTTGCAACTGTTCTTATATATTCGATCTAATGTCCCGGCTTGGTCAATTTTGTGTGGCGCATCAAAGTTTGTAGTGCCAACACGTAATCTTTAAATTTCTCGTTCTGTCGTTGGAATTATTGCCTGATGTCGTCACCAAGGCGCTAAAAATATCTAGCTGGCAGGAAGAACTCCAGGAAGTCAGTTTTAAAGCTGCGCCATAACATCCACCTCTGGTTGTTATTTCTAAACCACTCAAGTGCCTGTGCAGTAAGTAACTGGGGCATGGATTTGGAGAGCAGAGCTGGGTTGACATATTAAAGATCTGAGAGCTCCTCCACCCGTTCGATAAAACTTAGTGCGTCTTCTCTGCCGTCGTATTATGTCGCCCTTTTTCGAGTTCGGTCGATGACTCCCGTGTTTGACCAATGCGATGGACACGGGTTCTCGATCGAACTTAGTGAGGTGTCCAATTGTGCCACTGGTGAAGGAATACTGCGATGAAGGGCCTCCAACTCGTTGAGGCGTTTTAGAACCTCTAAGTATGGGTTTTCCTGGCGTGCAAAAGTGGAGAGGCGCTTACGTACATAGATATTCCACTGATTCACTGATTTCGAGGCCAAACTCCTTCGCGTGAGCAAGGGCATCGTCTCGGCGAAGTTCATGTATCCATCCGGTTCTGACCATTTTGGTGGATTGGTAGTAATTTGTATTTATTTCAAGACGGTCCCCTTTCGGGCGCTAGTGTAACGAGCTCCGGTTTATCCGGTTTATAGCTAGGGTAAGGTCTCAGCTATTGTCCGAGGTCTAGTTACAGAAATATAAAATTACAGTAACCGTCTTGATTTCAAAATACTTGTATTTCGTTGATTAGGTGTTGATGTACAATAAAGACCTTAGATAGAGAGAATCCACTAGGTCGAGTACAATTTTTGTCTTCCTGTTGCTCGTTTTTTTAAGACCGATGAAGCTGAGTCTCCTGCTTCGGATGTCTTCTTTGGACGATTTGCTCGTTCTCTCACTCTTCAGGTATTCGATCGGAAGGATGGTGCCCTTGTTACACCTCTCGGCGTCGTGTACTTCATACAAAGCGATAACCTGGTTAGCTTAGTGTTTCCTGCGGCAGGCGATCGTTAAGGTCTTCACCAGCCGGGTGAGGATGCCTTGAGGATGCCTTACAGCGATCCTTTCTTTACGCAGTGGAACAACTCTTGCTGCCACGTAACCGCGGCGAATGCGAATTCTTCTACATTGGGAGTTACACACCCCTAAAAGTCTACTATGTGTATGTTCTCCCGTTATAAGTCTGGTCTCTGAGGTAGTACAATTAGCAAAATCACGTAAAAAAAATAAAAATATATTTGTGAGGTTCGGAGAATTTTCACCTCACAAATATATTTTTATTTTTTTTTCTCCGAATTTAAACCTCACATATATATTTTTATTCTTTTATGCGATTTTTCTAATTTTACTACCTCGGATTTAGTTAATTACTATAAATGAATTTATTACTTTTTACAAATCTTTACAATATCTTGTACCGTCTAGGAGATATTGATAACTTTTCGTATTGAACACTTTTTTGAGTGGGCGGACCACGACCAATTTTAGCAAAAAGATTGGTTATGCCTCCAGATACTTCGTAATAAAATGACGTCTTAATACCTTGTACTCTTTACGAGATATTGCCAACTTTATATGAGTGGGCGAAGCACGTCTATTTTATGCAAGAATTTTAGTAATGGCGTTGTATGTTCCGGAATAAAATTATGCCTCAATATCTCACAGAGTTTATGAGATATTTACATTTTTACAACGAGTTTTATTTACATTCCGTATGCAAAGTAGGCGTGGTTTTTAACCGATTTCCATTTTCGACAGGACAGAGAATATTCGTGCTACATTTCATGACGATACCTCTATTCGCTCTCCTATAATAATGATTTCTATAAACAGGCAGAAAGACATCGCTAAATCGTCTCAGGAGCTTATTCTGAGCAAGAATATATATAGTTTTCTATATCTACTATGCCTCCTTTAATGCGTTACAAACGGAAGAACAAAGTGAATATACTCTTATCCCTTCGGGTGTAGGGTATAGAAACATAAAATAAAAATGAAGCCACAAAATCTAATGAAAATTAATTTATATTACGCTACAAAATCGTATTAAATCGTTAGTCGCTACAAAATGTGTATTAAAGTACTAGTCTTGATATTATTACCTAGTCTATCATGAGCCTCTTAAAAGTTTCTCTATCGAAGGCTCCAACATTTTCTTCACTCGCTGATTTTTACGGCAGATTAAACCAAACTCTGCAGTGAGCGCTGCAGAGTTTGATTTAATGGTGGAAAAGTACAAGAAAGCTTACTGCAAAGCTTTCTTGTACTTTTTCTATATTTCCAAGAAATGTCGCTGCTTTAAATAATAGGGTGTTTCCTTGAGTAAATAAGGTGTTATAAAATATCATACGACTTTTTTGCAAAAATGTTAACTAAGGCAGTGTTGATGGCTTGCTAAAAGGCTTACTTATTTGCTTTAAAATGAGAAACAAATTATAAACTTCCCCCGTTTGGTTGAAATTAAAATACCCTCTGTTAACGCCAACTGCCGCTCGCCAGAGGTGCTCCCTCATCGATCGGTAGGGTGTCAGGAGTGAGCACTCCAGTCTCTCTCCTGTCAGCCTGCCGGTCATGAGATGCGCCTCTCTCGTGAGAGTAAGCTCGGCTGCGGGCTCTCTCCGCGGCAACTGGTGCAAATTGACCGGCCTGCAGCGATCGTCGCTGGACCCACGCACTCACTTCTTTCTACTTGCTTCAAAACCACGAACGTGTTCAGAGGCGAATACAGCGAGTGCCATCAGCGGATAACTAAGGAACATATATTATTATTGAGAAAATACCTCAGTCTGGACAAGTTGTGTTTACTTATTGCACTTACGGAATTATTTTAAAAAAAAAATAAAATTGTGAACTGAGGAAATATAAATTGTGAAATCATTATTGGTCCAGACGAGCCGGATTACCGCCGCCCAGGAACCATCAGCACCGACACCCAATCAAGTGAGCCGTGTACGAAGCGGTGTGTTACATAATAACATATATAAATGTATATATATTTATAAATATATATACACTTATATATATATATATATATATATATATATATATGTATATATATATATATATATATATATATATATATATATATATATATATATATATATATATATATATGTATATATATATATATATATATATATATATATATATATATATATATATATATATATATATATATATATATATATATATATATATATATATATATATGTATATAAATATATATATATATATATAATCAAGCCGTGAATTTGGCGCAAAAAATGTGGGCTTCTCAGCAAGCAATATATATATATATATATATATATATATATATATATATATATATATATATATATATATATATATATATATATATATATATATATATATATATATATATATATATATATATATATATATATATATATATATATATATATATATATATATAATATATATATATATATATATATATATATATATATATATATATATATATATATATATATATATATATATATATATATATATAAAGAACTGTCTTCCTTATATATATACCCTTCATTTGATCGTCGTCAAACCTTCGAGAATCCTCGATTCGTGGGTAACGGTCCCCAAGAATAACGGCAGCACCAAGGCTTGAAGTTTTTGTTGCTGACCGTCTTCGCAAGCATTGCTTGCTGAGAAGCCCACATTTTTTGCGCCAAATTCACGGCTTGATTTTCTATTAAGCCCCGCGCTCTCACAAAGAAAATGAAAAGATCACACACTGTCGCTTTCTTGGTTGGCGCTCTCCTTGCCAATAAAAGAGCGAGTTACTTGTGCGCTCAGTGCAAGTCAAAAAATCACCACCTTTTGCTGGTTGGTTTTTGCGTGTACATTTTTCTGCTGCTTGCGCTGCCCATACAGAGTGCACACAGAACGGAAAACTAGTTTTTCTGTCTGCACTCTCGCTGGTGATAGCAGCGTGGAATTCGCGATCCAACGCGTGGGTCGCCACTTAACGGGAATCGAAAAAACGAAATACCCAGTAGGCAGAAGTGTTCGCAGCAACTAGTCTCTTTGTAACTAGTTGCAAACTTTAGAGACAAAACGTGGTTAATTTTCGGAAGCAAGCTCCTCGAGCCCCAACGCAAACAGCAAGCGACGCGCAAACCATTCTGTGACTTTTTTCTTCTGAAATAAAATACCGTTATTCTTGCCGTTATTCTTGGGGACCGTTACCCACGAATCGAGGATTCTCGAAGGTTTGACGACGATCAAATGAAGGGTATATATATAAGGAAGACAGTTCTTTATATATATATATATATATATATATATATATATATATATATATATATATATATATATATATATATATATATATATATATATATATATATATATATATATATATATATATATATATATATATATATATATATATATATATATATATATATATATATATAAAGAACTGTCTTCCTTATATATATACCCTTCATTTGATCGTCGTCAAACCTTCGAGAATCCTCGATTCGTGGGTAACGGTCCCCAAGAATAACGGCAGCACCAAGGCTTGAAGTTTTTGTTGCTGACCGTCTTCGCAAGCATTGCTTGCTGAGAAGCCCACATTTTTTGCGCCAAATTCACGGCTTGATTTTCTATTAAGCCCCGCGCTCTCACAAAGAAAATGAAAAGATCACACACTGTCGCTTTCTTGGTTGGCGCTCTCCTTGCCAATAAAAGAGCGAGTTACTTGTGCGCTCAGTGCAAGTCAAAAAATCACCACCTTTTGCTGGTTGGTTTTTGCGTGTACATTTTTCTGCTGCTTGCGCTGCCCATACACGCAGAGTGCACACAGAACGGAAAACTAGTTTTTCTGTCTGCACTCTCGCTGGTGATAGCAGCGTGGAATTCGCGATCCAACGCGTGGGTCGCCACTTAACGGGAATCGAAAAAACGAAATACCCAGTAGGCAGAAGTGTTCGCAGCAACTAGTCTCTTTGTAACTAGTTGCAAACTTTAGAGACAAAACGTGGTTAATTTTCGGAAGCAAGCTCCTCGAGCCCCAACGCAAACAGCAAGCGACGCGCAAACCATTCTGTGACTTTTTTCTTCTGAAATAAAATACAAATTTTTCCGACTTTCTTCGCCGCCCCTAAGCGAACCCTAAAAATATAATGGCGTTACTCGACAAATTTATACGCGCCTCCGACGCGATCGTCGAATTCGAGGCCGACTTCGTGACCATCCCTGAGCAGGAGCACTCGGACTTTTCATTAGATGCTCATCTGGAAGAGCTCAAGACGATGTGGAAGGCGACCAAGGAAGTCTACTACACGTGCCTAGACCAGTTGATGGCCTCCGAAGAATCCGCACCCGCTGACGTAGAAGTGATTAAGACGAAGCAACGCAACTGCTACCGAACTTATATTCGCTGCGCCACGAAAATCGGCGCATGCCGAAAAACTCGTCTCACTTCTTCCGCACTCAATACAGCAGCAGCTGAAATGCCAGCATCTGGCTACAACATCAGCTTGCATGATTACCTCTCGTGGACCTCTTTTAGGGATATTTTCACGGCCCTTTATATCAAGAACACCAGAATTGCGCCGGTTGAGAAGCTTTTCCACCTGAATCAAAAAACTACATGCGAAGCGAAAGAAATGGTGCAGAAATCCACTCTCACGAATGAAGGTTTTGCCCAAGCGTGGAAAAATCTGTCCGACAGGTACGAGAATGGGCACGTCCTCACCAATGCCCATTTGAGGAAGCTCTTCAGCCTGTCCCCCATTACGAAGGAAACCGGTGGCGCTATCAAAGATCTGCAGCGCGAAATCAATAATATTCTCGCTGCGCTCGCGCTACAAGGTGTTGATACCTCCCATTGGGACGCGATAATTGTATTTCTGTGTTCCAGCAAGCTCCCGGAAGCAACGCTCTCCCTTTCGGAACAATCTCTCACTAACAAAACGGAGATCCCAAAATGGACAGATCTGGATGCGTTTCTTACTCATCGCTTCCAGACCCTTGAAACGGTGCAAGATATCAAATGCACACCCGCATCGAAGTCAACACAGCCCCCAACTCCGACTCACTCGACTCCAGCCTCTAAACGCGTCAACACCTTTCAGTTGAAGGTGTCCCAAGATAGCTGCCCTCTTTGCCAGAAGCAGCACAGGTTGAGATCCTGCGCTCAGTTTCTCAGCTTGCCCGTCCCACAACGGCTGAATACCGTTCAGAAAAACCGCTTGTGCAGCAACTGCTTGGCCAGATCTCATTCCGTGAAAAGCTCTCCAAACAGATTTAATTGCCTTAAATGCAACGGCAGGCATCACACCCTCTTGCATCGTGAGCATGCTCCATCCTCCTCGAATGCTGTATCAGATTCGACCCCACGTGCCTCACATCAAGAGCGGCAGTTTGAAAACGATCCGCGTGCTCAAGCCCCTGCCTATTCGAACTTTATTCCAGGTTCGACTCAACATGCTTCCTAGCAAGAAAGGCCGCATTCTTCGATGCGACCTCCCACGCATATACAGTCCACTCCTCCCCCCTCTCAACAGCGAAATCAACAGGACACTCATCAAGTGTGCTTCGCTAAATCACCCAAACAGGTGTTATTAGGGCCTACTAAGGTAACTATACGCCACCACGGTACATGTTACATCGCGCGCGCCTTAATTGATCCTGGATCTAAAGTATCGTTCGTCTCTGAACGCATACAAAAGCTGTTAAAGCTCCCAGTGCGGCCAATTACCGCTGTAGTTTCAGGCCTCAACGAGACTGTTGCTGCAAAAATATCAAGATCGTGCGATTTTCTGCTGAATTCGCCACTTGATCCCAACTTTCAAATCAACGTGACGGCGCTCGTCCTCCCACAAATTACAGGGCGGTTGCTCTCCCACTCGTTAGACAAGTCACTTCTCAGTGGCCTCCCTCAAGACATCGAGCTCGCAGATGTCAACTTCTCCAAAAGCGAGCAGGTCGGCGTCCTCATCGGAGCCGATTTATACCCAGCAATCCTGCTGGACGGCATCCGCCGCCAAGTGCTGGGCTCCCTCATGGCTCAAAGTTTCGCGAAGAAAAATACGCGATGACGGCCGCTACATCGTGTCATTGCCTTTAAAATCGGCTTTCCAGACACGCTCCGCTCAGGGGCCTCGGGACATTCAAAATGTATCGCCAAATATTGGTCGACCCAAAGCACACACACTTACCGTCTTCGAGCTTCAAACGGTAACGTTTGGAGTTAATTGCGCCCCTTTTCTTGCCATACGCACCCTTCTTCAATTGGCAGACGAGGTAAAGCACAAGTTTCCGCTTGCGTCACACATTCTACAGCATTCCATGTACGTGGATGATGTGTTTGCAGGCACGCATGACCTGGTGACAGCTACCCAGACCCGTGACAAACTCATAGCGGCTCTCGACTCAGCAGGTTTTTCACTTCGCAAGTGGACTGCCAACCATAAAGGCATTCTGGCAAACTTGCCGGCATCCCATCTGCTCCATACCGATTTCCTGATGCTAGAAGACTCCAGCATCGCTAAAATGCTGGGAATTCGCTGGAACGCGACCCATGATGACTTCTACTTCGATGTCCAAGCTATCGTCATCAAAGCTGCGTACACAAAACGGGAAATGTTGTCTCTGGTCGCCAAGCTGTTCGATCCAGCCGGTTGGCTGGCAACGATCATCGTTGCAGCGAAGATTCTGATTCAGCAAGTCTGGTTGGACAAAATCGACTGGGATGCCACTCTGTCTCAGGTAACTCACACTAACTGGTTAAGTTTTCTACAGAATTACCAGTACATCTGCTCCATCCGTATCCCGCGATGGATGAGTTACACTCCCCACAGCGAAGTTGAACTCCAGGCCTTTTGCGATGCCTCACACAAAGCCTACGCAGGAGTCATCTATGCCCGCATCAAGGTCGCTCAGGAAGTCCAAGTTTTCCTTTTGTACTCCAAAACTCGTGTAGCCCCAAATTAAAATTTGTCTATCCCCAGGTTAGAATTGTGCGGAGCCACTTTAGTAGCTGAGATGATCGACACTCTCGTGCCTATGCTGCAGCTGCCCCATTATACGATCTACTGTTGGAGCGACTCCACCTTAAGAAATCCTTATGCGTTTGGGCGACGTTCGTGGCAAACCGAGTTGCCAAAATCATCGAGAAAGTACCGCATTCGCAATCGTTTCATGTTGAATACCAGGACAACCCCGCGAATTTAGCCAGTCGCGGTGCCACGCCCCAAGATCTCGCTGACAACACCCTCTGGTGGAATGGACCTGCTTGGCGTGCCCACGACAAGATTCGCTGGCCCGAATTCCGCGCCTCCGACGAATATGTCACCACACGAGCAGAAAAGTGTCAAAACGCTGAACACCCATTGCGCTACCGATGAGGATCCTCTCAAACGATTGTCGTCGCTGCCACGAGCCCTACGCGTATACTCATACGTATATCGATTTCTTCACAACGCTCATCCAGCTAAGCGTCACCGGCACTCGCACCCCAACCTGCACCTCCCACCGGGAGAAATAAAGGAAACGAAACGCTTCCTCGCGATATCCTGCCAGAAGATTCACTTCGCGGACGAGTACGCCGCGCTAGAAAACCACGCGATGCTGCGATCTAAAAGCAGCCTACTCTCGTTGAACTCGTTCCTCCACACGGACAACACGATGCGCGTTGGCGGGCGGTTGTCCTCGTGTCCCAATTTGACGTTCGACGAACGGCACCCGATTATTCTGCCATACGGCTGCCAATTCTCGGGATTGCTCGTTCGTTTTATACACGAAAATTAGTTCTTCGTCTGGTCCGCTGGCAATATGCGCGGACCCGAAGAGGGCGTCTGCTGGCACCACCCGGGGCGGTGCCCATCTGCGCCGCCGCGCCGCCTATTGCTGCCCACCGTCCTCGGAAGCTGTCCTCAACGGCTGACGCCCTGGTGCTCGACGTCTCGGCCGACGAGGCACAAGCGCTTGCCACGACCCAACGCTCGCCCACACCGCCAACCCGAGCTTTCCGAAATTCTCTCGTCCGGCCTGAGGAAGCCTCCTCCGGTCCGGCCCCAGCACAGATGCTCATCTATCACGAAGACCTCCGAGATCGCGGAAGTCTGCGAGTTCGCACGATGTCGGTGCGGTATCCGCCGCGCCACGCGCCACGTCCACTACCAGAGCTGGCCCCAAAACGTGCGCTCTCACCACCCACACCGGCCCCGAGACATCTGCGGCCCGCCCCACCAGAACCGGCGCCGCGACGTGCACCACCAGCACCGCCGGCTCCATCAGCACCATCGGTCCCAAGACACGCGCCTCCAGGTCGTCCGGCCCCACGACGCGTGCCAGTGATGCCGACCAGGCGGTTTCCTACGGAGGGCCGCGAGCACGAGCTGTGCTGTCCCCTGTGTGCGGGGCGGCATGTGCTGAGCCGTTGTCGGCTGTTTCTGCAACAGACGCCAGCGCAGCGGAACTTGACGGCACACGCGCGGCACATGTGCCCCAACTGTTTGGCGCGGTCGCACCGATTGGCTGAGTGCCGGAGCCCCATGCGCTGCCGCAAGTGCGGGCAGGCGCACCAGACGCTCCTCCACTAGGCCGGAGACGAGGCACGGCGCCAGTTGTTGGGGTTGGGGGGTTTGCAGTCCTGCAAGGCGGGCGGTATGTTAACGCCAACTGCCGCTCGCCAGAGATACTCCCTCATCGATCGGTAGGGTGTCAGGAGTGAGCACTCCTGTCTCTCTCCTGTCAGCCTGCCGGTCATGAGATGCGCCTCTCTCGTGAGAGTAAGCTCGGCTGCGGGCTCTCTCCGCGGCAACTGGTGCAAATTGACCGGCCTGCAGCGATCGTCGCTGGACCCACGCACTCACTTCTTTCTACTTGCTTCAAAACCACGAACGCGTTCAGAGGCGAATACAGCGAGTGCCATCAGCGGATAACTAAGGAACATATATTATTATTGAGAAAATACCTCAGTCTGGACAAGTTGTGTTTACTTATTGAACTTACGGAATTATTTTAAATATCATAAAAATAAAATTGTGAACTGAGGAAATATAAATTGTGAAATCTGTGCTAAACACTCTCTATATTAAAAAGCTGACGTGATGACAAAGAACTGCATTTAGATTAGAAATCAGCAGCACATATATTTTTATACAACTAAAAACATTTTTATACAACTAAAAATTCCTTTGCTGTACATATAAAGGAATTTTTGTCACTTATTGCTTGCAAAATGTAAAATTATAGTTTAACTCTTAACTATTCGGATTTCCTAAATTTAATTTTTTGTTCATTCGGAAAGTAATTTTTTTTGCTTAGACTATATTTAGAGTAGCGGGTTGATAATTTGAAACTACAGAGATGTAGAAAATATGAAAAAATTAACTATTTGGAAAATAACGGATGGGAAGTTCTGCCCCACCCGCCATGTAGTCCAGACTTGGCGCCCTCTGACTACCATTTGTTTCGGTCGATGCAGAATGCACTTTTCGGAATACGACTGACTTCAGTCCAAGACATCAAAAATTGACTCGATTCTTTCTTTGCTTCAAAAGATGAATGTTTTTTTTTGGGATGGCATCCGCAAATTGCCAGAAAGATGGGGAAATGTTGTAACTTCCGATGGATAATACTTTGAATAACAGTATTGTACAAGTTTTTCTTTAATAAACGCTTAAAATTTCTATAAAATTTCGGTTTTTAAGTTATACACCCGCAAATTAAATTAGCTAAGCTATTATAATTTACTGCATTTTTACACATGCATATTATACATATATATACATAAACTACATATACTTGTAACATGTCTGTTTCCATACTTGAAGCGAGGTCTTGTATGTATTCGACTCTGTACACATTATCCTTCTTTTCTAAACACTCGGGAGGGTTGAGAGTACTCATTGCGCTCGTAATTGTCTGTAAAGATTGGGATGAAAGTTTTTAACAATTATATGTAGGCTGTCCCGAAAAAAATAACAATTATTGTAATATCTGGTCTCAGTGTTCAAAGGTGTGACTTGGGATCACTATAACTCGTAAGTGTGAGAAATTTTAGCCTTGTGAGTAATATCTTTTGTTCCAATAAGAGCTCTGAAATTGCGAAATTTGAGTCATGTAGCCCTTCGTTCACTCTATAACAACAGAGTGACTCAAAACCCACCAAAGATGGCCCCCATAGTCCCGTCCTTTGCGCACCCCAAGCACCTTTGTGTACTAGCAGACAAAGTTTGATACAAACAACAATTATTATTTGCAAAAAATACTCAGATTTGATGAAGTCAGGCAAATTAGATTCTAAAATTTCTAATGCGTCTCGAATGACACTACCCATAGCGAGTCGCATAGTGGCGGAAAGGTAGAATCCATCTGTCAAAAATTTGAACGGATTAATATATTAGATGCAGTCGTAGAGCTCTGCTTGAAGATGAATATTTTTTGACTTTTTTTTAAATATTATATTATTTTATACGTGATATAAGAATAAATAATATTTATGTTTTCTTAAATAATGTACATTATAAAAGTAGTAATGTTACGAAGTTAAAACATAAAGAGAATAAGAAGTGACCCTTTAGTCAAAATATGAAGAGAATAGGAAATGTCCCCCTATAATGAAATGTGTGCTTTACTTTTACGTATTCCTCTACGAAATATAAATCTATTTGGCCTTTCACGAAAGCAAATCTAGGGAAATTGGTTCTGATTGCCTATTTTTTGATGTAATTGGTATGAAATATGCTTAATTAAGAACATCCGTTCGTCAGCACTTTTGCCAACCTCATATGAACTGACCTTCCCTAACTTCTTAAAGAGAGAAAATTTTGTTATTTTACGTTATAAAGGTGGAATAAATTTTGATGTTAAGCCCGAAATACATGTGTGGAATTCTGCATACAGCGAATTTTCATTAGTTCTTGTGACGCAAGTACATGCAAATGCTGCATGCAGCGCAGCGCTGCAAGTTGTCGCAAATTGTAATTTCACTGCGCAGCAAAAATGCCGCCAACATCAATATCTGATTTCTGATATCTCAAATGTGGCAGCCTTAGTCTTTCATATTTCATATTATGGCAATCTGCTTTTTCACACTTGGCAAAAACAATTTAGTTGTATTCACAGAGATATATATTAGGAGTGTGGAAGAAAAATGGAAGAAAAAATTATAGAGTTTATAAGGCAGAATAATGTTCTATATGACAAACGACAGAAAAATTATAAAAAAATTTACTCACGTGAAGTGCAATTTAAGGAGTTGGCGGTGGGTTCAAATATGTCAGGTAAATTATAAAATTAAAATTAAACATACGAGTGACTACTTGATTTTGTGAATATATCTTTCGGCTTGCAGTTCCAAAGGTAAAAGAGAGATGGAGGGCAGTGGAAGATAAGTTCTTCAGAGAGCTTAAAAAGGCTAATAGCCAATCGGAGTCGTTGACTCCGCGAAAAGAGTGCAAGTGGATGGAGCAAATGATGTTTTTAACTGACTATAAGCCTAACAACCAAAGGTATCTTCAATAGATTTGTGTATATTAAAATAATAACTACGTGTATTTTTAGCACCTCAGGTAATTTTCGAAGTGGAACCCCGAATGAAGAAGCAGAAGGAGACGTATTTGCTGCTGAGACAACTTCAGCAGATTCCGCTCCGGGGTCATTTACGTGGGCAACATCGACTCCAGCAGCATCCTCTCCGGAAACATTCTCTCCGGCTGTTAAAAGGAAGAGAGTCGCATTAGAGCAGGAACTGACGGAGACATTGAAGATGGTGAAGGACAGCTTAAGAGATGACGCCCAGGAAAGAAAACCGGCCTCGCAACTTTTCTTTGAAAATTTAGCGCTGCAGGCACAGGAAGGAGAAGATGGCCATTTTGCACGCAGAGCTGTTGAAAACATTTACCAAAATCGTTTATAATGTTTCTTTTGTTTATGTTTGCAATGTTTATTTTGTATATGTTTGTTTAAATCGTAAACACTGCTCATCATCTGTTCCATGCACTTACATTTTTCCATATTTCAAAACAAATCAATTCAATAAATGTAATAATAAGAATTGTGACGAGTTTACAATGAAACTTTCGCGAAAATACTGGAAGCCATCCAAATCGCGACATCTACTATACATGCATCTAGAGTAATATAGATAGAGATAGTTGGCTAGTTTCACAACCTTCCACAACTGTGCAAGACGACATCTAGCGCGAGATAGATCGAATGGAGAGATGCGACAATTTGGAGTTATCTACTTCCAGAACCATCCACAGCTGTCAAGGCGACATATAGCACAGGATAGATCAAATAGATATATCGACAATTTGCTAATTCCAGAACCTTCCACAGCTTTCAAGACGACATCTAGCGCAGGATAGATCAAATAGATAGATCGACAATTTGCTAGTTAGTTCCAGAACCTTCCGCAGCAGTATGAGCTGCCATATAAATAGCCGCAGGAAGACTCAGAGAATTAATCCGAGTTTGGTTCTTGAACGGAATACATCGACATTTTGTGAACAAAGTGTCAAGTAATAAGTGTTAAGAAGTGCATTAAGAAAATAATAAATTTCTGAAATTCAAAACAACACATTTGGAGTTTTATTGGATTATTCACAATCCAGTGATCGAACCTAAGAGAGTCGTACCCGTAAATCTAAATTTACGTAACAATTGATGTCAGAAGTGGGATTGCTGAATTATCCTAAAATCATGGTAAAGTTTGTTGTACTGAGAATACCCCAGCTGAGAGAAGAGCTGGAGGCTGGAGGTTTGCCTGTGACAGGGCATAAGGCAGATCTACAATCACGGTTGCGTAAAGCAATGGAGAGTGAAGGCATCGATGTTGAAGATCATGAGTTCTGTCATGATGCTTCAGGATCTTCATCTAAAGTCGACGAGCAATTGGTAGGGCCGCATCCATCTACATTTGACATGAGTGTGCTTCTAGCAGCAATGGAGCAACTGTCCTCACGTATGGAGGGGCAGCTGGCACAAAATACTTCACAATTTTGACATGAGTATGCTTCTAGCAGCAATGGAGCAACTGTCCTTACGTATGGGGGGCAGCTAGCACAAAATACTTTAGAAGCACACTAATGTCACAATTGCAGGAGCAGTTTACACAAAACACTTCACAATTGCAGGAGCAGCATACGTAAAACACTTCAACTCTGCAGGACCAACTATCGCGCATAGAAGGAAATTCTTCCATATTGCAAGCGAGGCAGGCAAAATGGAGGATGAATTATACGGACTAGAATCAAGCGCCGACGTTTGACGGAACTGTACCGTTTAAAATTTTTAAACTACAGTACGAGACCACAGAACAAGCCAATCACTGGACTGCGTCAGACAAAGTTATTAATGCTTTGGTAGTATCATTGAAAGGCTCCGCCGTTGAAGTTTTGCAAACAGTCCCTGACATTGAACGTGGTAATTATGACGCGTTAATGGCAGCGATTAAACGACAATATGGTAGGGACCATAGAAAATAAGTGTTTCAAATGGAGCTGATAAATCGTTACCAAAAAGCTAACGAGTCTTTACAAGAATATGCAACGGAGATAGAGCGGCTCGCGCATTTGGCCAACGCAGATGCACCAGCGGAAGTAACTGAATTACTTAAAATTCAGGCGTTTATGAGTGGTATACGAGATGCGGATACCAAACGTGCAGTCTATTCCATGCCAAAGAAGACGTTTGCCGAAACAGAGTCATTTGCCTTGACGCAGGAAACAGCATGCCTTTTAAGCAATCACGCACATAAAGTTCATCGGTTGGAAGTTGAGCCAAGTGAATCCCTAGAGAAAACCATAAGGGATCTTATCCAGACTATTTCTCAGAGGATGCCATCCACACGCAAGGGCTCTGAACTAAAGTGTTACAGCTGTGGAACAGCAGGGCACCTGGCACGGAATTGTAATGCGTCTGGTAGGAAAAACGAAAACGCAAGGAAAAGAAGCAACGAAGATGCAAGTGGCGCTTCTGGAAAGAAACGAGCGTTAAACTAAAACGAACCTGCTCAAAGGGGCGTGAGCTTTTTCTCGCAACTGATTGCCTCACTGACTCCGTTTCACAAATACATCGTAAAAACAATAATTTAACCGTAAACGGGACTGTAAACGGACGATCGTTGGTTTTAACTCTAGACACGGGCGCAACACATTCCATCATTCGATCAGACCTAGCAGGGGATAACGTTGAGCCGCTGATTGGTTGCAAGCTACGAACAGCCACAGGGGAGGAAGCTGCGATTTCTGGAAAACTGGTGTGCAAGGTTCAGATTGGAACGCTAGAAGATCTGAAGAAAAAAATGCTGACGTGTCAGAACATGGAGATACCCCTAAGCAGTGGGTATTAACGGCCTCAGATCAGGAATGTGTTGTACGTCGCATTCATACTTCAAGGTCCGGGTAACCGGAACCGTCAAGGCAAGAACATTGGCACTTATTAATAACTCAGTTAGTGAGTCAAGGTTAAGTTCAGCCTTTTAGTGCAAGCAAAGCAAAGTAGCAAGTGTGGGAGCTAATTGCTAGATGATTATAAGCTCCAGGCAAAGATCTCGAAAGCCAAGTTAGCAACCAGCGCAGTCTGCATGGTTGTAAGTGTGGAAGTCAATTGCCACCAAATAGCTTTTATCGAGCTCAAACCAAACAGCTTTCGGAGTAAATAAAATTAGCCAAAACAAAAAGTAAAGAGCAAACGCGGAAGAATTAAATCGTTCCCAATTTAATTCTGCCGACGTTAATATTGGCAAATATTAATATTAAGAAATTACTATTGCAAAATAAGTGGAATTGCGACATACCCGTCCACTTTAGTTCTACCGACGGCTACGTCGACCGAGCTTAAGTGGAAATGAGTAAATGTTTTAAAGTTAAGTTCTGATTGTGAGCCCACAGCGCGCAGACCGCCGCTGCACCGAATAAATAATAAAGGACGTTAGAAGGCAATTGGGTCTTTCACTTAGAGGAACCGCATTCCAGCAAACACACAACATTTTGGCGCAGCAGGATTTTCGAGCCGAGGATCGGTCGAAGGGAATTGAACTTAAGTGAGTGATTTAGTGAAAATTGTGGAATAATTAAAAGGAGTGCCAGCGTCAAGCACGGCACCCTTGTCTGCCCAATGGCGTTCCACGCCGGACCAAACCTTTGCTGAGGTCGACCCTTTCACTCTGGGAAGTTATTTAGAAAGTTCTTGAATAGTTGTAAAATTAATTTAAAGTGAAATTAAAGTTTATTGAAAGTGAAATGTTGGCGGAATAAATAAATTTTTGAGGGAAATTTTATTGGAAATTTTAAACGGATGTAATTCCGAATTAAAAAGAACTTATTAAGTGGAATTTTTACGTGCACTCAATGCAGTTTTAAATAGTTGAAAAAGCGACAGCGATAATCTTAGGCGGGCGGTTGTAGAAAATATATTTTTGATTACCTTTTATAAAACTTTGTCGATAGTAAAACCCGTGAAGGATAATTTGTTTCCCTAACGGTGAGATATGTACAATTTAAGTTTTTCTGAGTTCCACATTGGCATTTTGCCTGTCCAACGAGTAGTGGTGTGTGTAAACACCCATCGAACTATTAAAAAATCGGGAGCGAACTAATTAAAATCGGGAGCTAAAATCTACGATTTTTGAGTCGCTTGCCGAATAAAATTGGTTTTAAAAAATTAAATTTTATTGCAAGCGAGAACACTATTGTTTATTTTAAATAGTTTTTGAGGAAAATATGGAAGTGGTTATTCGTAGTCAGATATGGAACATATCCAGGACAGGGAAGACTCCATGGAATACGTGCCACAGTACGTAACAGAGAGTACGGCACAAGCACCTGTGACGGCCTAAATTTTTACGAATAAAATTTGGCGCACAACATACATAATTACCATTAAACGGACAGCAACAAAAACACACAAATACATAAAAACGACGCACAAGGAAAAAAGACACAAAAGACGAACTTTTCTCGCTGACACTTGTCACTTGCATACGTCAAATGAAAGTACACAGGGCTTAAATACTGGGGACAGTTTACCTGTAACAAAGATCCCCAACACCAGCATGCAGCAAATGTGTGCATTTTATTAGAAACGCCCACACATCGACGCTCAGCGGAGAAATTGACAGAAAGTAAAAGTGGCGTGGTGTGCATTACACACCCAAGACAAACCGTGCAACAGAGCGGGATAGCCGCTGAGAGCACGCATGAGAAATCGAATCACGATGAGTAGTGATAGCTCGATTCGTACACCACACAACAGAAGAGTTACAGTGAATACATATGTGATGCAAAAAACCCCGCGTATGTGCGTAGACTGGAGTGAAGTTCACTGACCAAATGACTCGATAACCTTGAAAATAGGTTTTTTGTTTTTAACATACGTGTTTCTGCAAAAATAAATAAGGAGAAACAGCTTAGCGGAATACGTATTACCGTACTCCGTTAGGATGGAACCTTCTAGAAGGAAAGCCGAGAAGGTATAAAACCGGCTGCAAAGCAGAACTCAGTTGTTCAGTCTGTTTTCTGGTTCAGCGTGTGCATTCGAAGCAGTTCAGCAAGTTCATACGGTTCAGTTGTTCAGTCGGTTCAGTCAAAGCAGTGGTTCAGCCAGTTCAGTTGTGCAGTCAGTTTGGCAGTACTCGAGTGAATTAAAGGTCGAATTAGTGAAAAGTAAATTGTAAATTGTACATTTTAACTTGATGAGGTATCTAGAGAGCAACGATTTGATCAGCGATCGTCAGTGCGGCTTCCGTGCTCACTGTTCCACCGGCGATCTGATGGCGTTTCTCGCTGAGCGGTGGAGCAGTTGTATTCACTAGTTCGGTGAGGGCAAGGTTGATGCTCTGGATATCTCCAAGGCATTTGACCGGGTGTGGCATAAAGCACTCGTGTCTAAACTGACTGCTTATGGTGTTGGTAATACTTTCACTCGATGGATATCGAGATTCCTCAGCGGCCGTTCTATTCGGGTTGTGATAGACGGCTTTGCTTCCGAAGAGCACTCCATTAATGCTGGAGTTCCACAGGGTTCGGTCCTGTCTTCTACTCTTTTTCTCATTTTTATCAATGACCTTCTGTCATTGACATCCAACCCCGTCTATTCGTTTGCTGATGACAGCAGCATTTGTCATTCATATTCATTCTCAAGGCGTCCTTCCATTCTGGAGATCACTAGAAGGCGCAGAATTATGAATGACACACTCCAATCCGACCTCAACAAAATCCAGGAGTGGGGTCGTGCGAATCGGGTCGACTTTAATGCGCGGAAGACCCAATGCTGTTTGTTAACCCACAAGCGTTTGGCGGGTGACAACTTCCCACCTCTAAATATGGGTGGTGTGGATATTAATGAGTCGGAGGCTCTTGATGTTCTGCGCATGTCAATCCAATGCGATCTTCGCTGGAACGATCACATCTTTCACGTGTCGAAAGAAGCAGCCAAGTGCTTAGGCTTTCTTAAGCGGTGTAAGAAATACTTCACTCCAACCGATCTTCGCTGTATCTACACCACTTATATCCGTCCGAAAATGGAATATAATTCGCATATATGGTCGGGAGCTTCGCGAGCATATCTTCAGCTTCTCGACCGTGTCCAATGTCGTGCGTTAAAACTTATAGGGGACAGTAGGGTATCCAGCTCTATTGAAACCTTGGAGCGTCGTCGTGATGTGGGGTATGTATCATTATTTTACCGTTACTTTGACGGTAAATGTTCCTCTGAAGTAGCCAGCTTGATTCCTCCGGTTCAGGTACTTAGCAGAACTACTCGGCTTTCCAGAGCGGTGCACCCCTTTTATGTCGCGATTCCGTTCCAACGAACCACGCATTACCCTTTCCACTAACCTGTCATCCCTTCGGAACCAACAAATGCTGTGCATGGATAGGGGGCATCCCCTAAGCTTGGTTTCATCTGTCATAAAACAAAAAAAAAAAAAAAAACAGGATTTAACTTGCTGTCATATTGCCTTTTAGACAACATCTTCGCCTTCTCCTGGTTTTGTCGAGCTATTTCATGCGCTTTTTGGATCTGATATTTCTGAATCTTCGAGGGATCGTCCGGATTATACACCGGACTGCACTTACGTCTCAAGTTGGTTGGCATTTCTGAATCAAAACCGTATAAAGTACGGAAGGGTGTTTGTCTAGTGCTAGTATGGGGCGTATGGTTATGTACATGCATCGCTGCCGAAAACCATTGGCCCCAATTGGAACCGTCCTCTTTAGTGAAGCTTGCCAAATATTCCGCTAGCGGTCTATGGCTGCGTTCGAGTGAACCATTGGCCTGGGGGTGGTACGGAGTGATATGCAACTTCCTAATGCCTAACATCTTACAAGTGTCCGAGAATATTTTGGAAATAAAATTAGTACCATTGTCCGTTACTAACACTTTTGGAACTCCGTAGCGAGTTACTATCTCGTCGAAAAATGCCTTGGCTACTGTGCTCGCTTCCGCATCCGGAATTGCTACGCACGCCATTAGTTTTGAGAAGTCATCCTGAAAAGTGAGTATGTATTTGTTTCCTGACACAGTCTCCGGCAAAATACCTACTATATCCATATACACCTTTTCAAAAGGACGCTTCGGTGTATTAGTTAACACCATCGGCATTTTCGTAAGTCTCGAACTTTTATTCGCTTGGCACTTCGGATAATTCCTGACATAATCCTTAACTTGTCTTTGCATACCAGGCCACCTGAATTGTTTTCTAATGCGCAGAAATGTTTTCACCGCGCCTTGATGGCCCCCCAAAGGTGAATTATGGAAATCTCTCAAAACCGTTCTTATTTCCTCCGGCCTTGTTAAAACTGCCGCCTTGTCAACCTCTAGACCGCTTTCACTGTCCAGATCGCCTGTGGTTGTCTGAGTGTTTCTTGGCCCCACTTGGTCCTCAAGCTCCTGCGCTTTAGCCTTAGAGCGAGTCTGTACGGCAATAATACCCTTGTTTTCCTGTGGGATTCTGCTCAAAGCGTCTGCATTCAGATTCTTCTTGCCGGGCTTATAAATAATCTCGAATTCATACTCCGACAATTTATGTCTAAACCTAGCCAGGCGTGAAGTCTGATCCTTCAAATTCGCTATCCCCTTCAAGGGTTGGTGATCCGTGTACACTTTGAATGGCCTGCCCAAGAGATACGCTCTAAAGTTCTTAGTTGCCCACACTATAGCCAAAAATTCTTTTTCAATTGTGGAATACCGTTTCTCGGCTCCATTCAATGCCCACTGGCAAAAGCTATTGGCCTGTCTTGGCCTACTGTTCCTTGGGACAACACCGCGCCCAGAGCCTCGTTGCTGGTTTCTGTTGTTAATAAAAACGGTTTTGAAAAATCAGGATAAACAAGTACCGGTGTTGAAATTATCGCTTTCTTTAAACTTTCAAACGCCTCTTGACATCTGTCCATTGGAATTTGACTTCTTTTTTCAATAATTTGTTTATTGGCAACGCGATTTTTGCTGTATTTTCAATAAACTTCCTATAGTAATTTACTATCCCTAAAAACGCTTGCACTTCCTTTTTACTCCTAGGTGGCTTTACATTTTTTACGCATTCCACCTTACACTTATGACCTAAATATACAATTTCTCGCCTTAAAAATTGACACTTCTCTGTGTTCAATATTAAATTATTCTCTCTAAGAACTTTAAATACTTTACATAACCTGTACTCATGCTGCTGTAGGTTTCTACCGTAAACTACTATATCATCTAAATAAACAAAACAGTCTATACCCTGAAGTCCAGTGAGAATATGATTCATTATTCTCTGGAAGGTTGCAGACGCTCCAGTCAAGCCGAATGGCATTCTGTTAAACTCGAAATGTCCTAGACCCGAGCTAAAAGCAGTTTTCTCCCTGTCCCTTTCGTCAACTAAAACTTGATGATATCCACTAGCAAGATCTAGAGTCGAGAAATACCTGCAGTGTCCCAAATGCTCCAGAATTTCCTCAATTATTGGAATCGGAAAGACTTGCTTTATAGTTACATCGTTCAATTTTCTATAGTCAATCACTAGTCGCCATTTTTTGTGTCCATCTTTTGAGGCTTTCTTTGGCACTAGTAGCAAGGGCGAATTCCAAGGAGATTTGCTGTGGGAGACAATCCCGTCATCTAACATTTTAATAGACAGGTGGTATTAATCTCCTCCCTATGCACCTGTGGAAGCCTATACTGCTTCTGATTAACCGGAGGCTGATCCTGCAAGGTTGGTATCTCGTGCTCCAAAACGGGCGTGTAAAACAGTTTATCCCCTTCCAGAAGGAAAATATCATTGAATGCTGCGCTCATTCTCTCTACTGAACTTCTTTCCTCCTTATTCAAATTTTCATCTAATCGTAATTTACCTATAAGTGTGCTTACTCTATCCCTAACGTCTATCTCCTCTATTCTACTTACCGCATCGGTACCCGGTGTTTTAAACTTATTGAAATCAGTAAACTTTGGTCTAAAGTTACTGCTAATATTTACATCCTTATCCGTTGAATTTAACACTGGCACATAAACTGTATCCTCTTGTACATTTACCAGTGTCTCTCCCATATATACCCCTGGCGTAATTTACTGTTTATGTACTACTACCTCCGGAATATTGGTTCTAATCCTAACTGGAACTGCTCTGATAGTTCTCGCCATTACTTTGGAACTTTCATTATGTAAGATTTGATCTAGTTCTCCTTATGAACGCATAACCAGCGTCTCAATATGTTTCTTCTTTTCGTCCATAAATGTTACTTGTTTACTAACTGAGTTTATAACTGACCGATTCCACAAATTGTCCCTACCAATTATGCCATCCACTGGTACTCCCTGTCCAAGTGGCACTAATTGTAGCTTTAAACAAAGGTGATTCATACCGCTAGGTTTAATCACTACGGAACCCTTCGTTGTTACACACCCACCAAAAGCTCCATTAAGGGTTTTTACGTCGTTAGTGTTCACCGTCAATGATCCACTCAACGCGCTCTCTTTCACCAGGCTCGTGTCTGCTCCAGTATCCACTAATAGGATGAGTTTTCCATTTTTTGCACCTTCACATGATACTTCAATGAACACGTCATCTATAGTGTCTGGCCGACCCTTCTGCCAGTTCAATCCTGAATTAATTTGTCCCCTTCTTTCCGTTATATTCCGTTTTATATTATCGCTTTCACTTATACCATTTTCTACCCTTGAGAAAAAATTTTCTAATATTTTTGTTGTGTCTTTTTGCCATGATTTCAAGCTTGTATAGTATTATTGCTATTTAAAAATTGCTCATTATAATTGAAAATTTTAATCTTATTTTCTTTTACTACATCTTTTACTATATTACACCCAGAGACAATACTACCAAAACGAAAATTTGTGCAATGCTTGCACTTAAGCATGAAGTCAAAACTCCAAACGTATCCACTGACTCAACGGCCGTCGGCTTTACTGTTTGTTATTAACTGCTTGCTTAACTCCATTTTCGATTACCTCCTCACAACTTTTAACTTCTTCTGGGAATGACTCATTACTTTTAACGCTCCCACCTGCACTATCGACTTGCCCGTGATCGACTTCCTCGCAACGATCAGAGGAGGACGGTTCAACAATCGTTTTCGATGTATGACTCGTCACCCCCATGATGTGTGGCCTCGAGTTACTTATCTTTTTGGGTTCCCAGCTTAGTGGCCTTGGCTGGGCCCTCGATAGTTTCCCTGCGCTGTTCCTTGATATCTCTTGACGGGACAATTTATTGCAATGTGCCCTGTTTTTTCACAACGGAAACACTTGATATTATCTCCCCCGCTTCTACTTTCCTTATTATACGTATTCCTAGCACCATCATTAGCTTGTGGCTGCTGTCTACTCTACTTATGTGGTCGTTACTATTTCTTCTCTGATTACCTACTTGACGTTCGGCTAAATATCCTCTCGTCGGCTGTCCCCGTGACTGACATCTCCAATTTAATTCATGCCCATATATCATAAATTTCTCACAGAATGGACTATTTTTCCTTACTAGACACTAGTCCCTAGTATGGCCTTTCCTTCCGCAGAAACTACATACTATTCGCGCTTTGGCACTGGCTTCCCCACCTTGTGGACGTCCCATCCCTTTTCCGTCCCGCGTGTTACTCGGGTTTTGCATGAAGTTATTGCAATGCTGTGTATTTAGTTTCCCCGAGGCATCCACGGGTGTATGGCTTGCAGTCCTTTGGTTCATTTCTACAGTCCAGACCGGATTCATGCTCGCTAGAAGGTTTGGTTGGGCTCCGAGAGCTCTGCTGATGATCTCGTTTAGCTGTATTGCTTCTGCGATCAGCTTCTCCATGTCGATCACGTTGGTGCCCAACATCTTCATCTTTATTGCAGGGTCTCTTAAACCCAACACGAATGTCCTCGCTAATGATTTATTAATTTCAAATCGCAGTCCATGATCCTGGGCCCCAGTATATTGGGATTTCGTAATGTCCTCTGCCTGTGTCCTTAGATTTATTAACCTTTCTCCGAACTCCACTATTTCTTCCCCTGGGAGTTGAGGGGACACTGGCTGAATTTCCGACATTACTGTATCTAGCGATCTACACTTTAGATACGACAGCTTCAAGGTACTGTATAACTCTTCTAAGCTCGTTATTTTCTTTCCCCTGATTAACCCGTATGCGTTCCCATGAAACCTTTGCTTTACACACGCTAAGAAGTCGCCTATTTCGGAATCCGATATTCCTTTCCTTGCAAGTTCACATCCCTCAATAAATTTATACACTTCATTCCTCAAATCAGGCGAACCTGAAAAAAATTATACTAATCTATTTACATTTTTTGCAATTCCTTCTATACTCATTTTTGAGCTTGTATTACTCCTGATGATTTTTAAACTTGTTGCAGGTAGTGACAGACGTCCAATCGGATCTTTGTGCGGCAGGGTTTTACCTGCTAGCAATTCTTCCTGTCGCAGGAGTCTATTTTCTTCTTTTAACTCCTCTATTCTCCTATGAGCTTCTTCTAAAGAGTCAAAACTTTCCCTGCTTTTTTGGTTTAAAACTGTCGAGAGCAAATTTCCCGAAACTCCCTTTTTCTCAATCAACTCTCTCAATCTGTTATTTTCCTCTTCCACTTCCTTTACTAAAATTGCCTTTAATTCTGTGTCCGTCAAGTAGTTGTCGTATCTGTTTTTTAAAGCGTGAAATTCAGCTTTCCACCTTTCTAATTCCTTTAGCGCACTTTTATTTTTATTTGAAACAAAATTGAGCAATTCTTCTAAAATTGCATCCGCCTTCTCTACTTTGGAGAGATTACCTAGATCTTTAATCTTTTCCTTAATTAAAATTAAATTCTCCTTATTGTTTACAGTGGATGAAAGGTTATCCAAAATTTTCTCAATAAACCTGTCTAATTATCCAACCAAATCTATACAATCCCTTCCTAAATCCCTTAATCGTTCCTCCAAATCGAATGAAATATCCATAAAGTAGCAAAAGACCACAAAAACAAAAAGACACGGCTTGCAATTCTGCCAACACTTTGGGTCTGACGAGCAAATGATCAAAAAACAATTAAAACTTCCGCAATGTTTGACTGGAGCGTCTGCAACCTTCCAGAGAATAATGAATCATATTCTCACTGGACTTCAGGGTATAGACTGTTTTGTTTATTTAGATGATATAGTAGTTTACGGTAGAAACCTACAGCAGCATGAGTACAGGTTATGTAAAGTATTTAAAGTTCTTAGAGAGAATAATTTAATATTGAACACAGAGAAGTGTAAATTTTTAAGGCGAGAAATTGTATATTTAGGTCATAAGTGTTCAGAACAGGGTGCACTCCCCGACCCACAGAAGGTGGAATGCGTAAAAAATGTAAAGCCACCTAGGAGTAAAAAGGAAGTGTAAGCGTTTTTAGATCGTATAGACTGTTTTGTTTATTTAGATGATATAGTAGTTTACGGTAGAAACCTACAGCAGCATGAGTACAGATTATGTAAAGTATTTAAAGTTCTTAGAGAGAATAATTTAAAATTGAACACAGAGAAGTGTCAATTTTTAAGGCGAGAAATTGTATATTTAGGTCATAAGTGTTCAGAACAGGGTGCACTCCCCGACCCACAGAAGGTGGAATGCTTAAAAAATGTAAAGCAACCTAGGAGTAAAAAGGAAGTGCAAGCGTTTTTAGGGTTAGTAAATTACTATAGGAAGTTTATTGAAAATACAGCAAAAATCGCGTTGCCAATAAACAAATTATTGAAAAACGAAGTAAAATTCCAATGGACAGATGTCAAGAGGCGTTTGAAAGTTTAAAGAAAGCGATAATTTCAACACCGGTACTTTTTTATCCTGATTTTTCAAAACCGTTTTTATTAACAACAGAAACCAGCAACGAGGCTCTGGGCGCGGTGTTGTCCCAAGGGACAGTAGGCCAAGACAGGCCAATAGCTTTTGCCAGTGGGCATTGAATGGAGCCGAGAAACGGTATTCCACAATTGAAAAAGAATTTTTGGCTATAGTGTGGGCAACTAAGAACTTTAGAGTGTATCTCTTGGGCAGGCCATTCAAAGTGTACACGGATCACCAACCCTTGAAGGGGATAGCGAATTTGAAGGATCAGACTTCACGCCTGGCTAGGTTTAGACATAAATTGTCGGAGTATGAATTCGAGATTATTTATAAGCCCGGCAAGAAGAATCTGAATGCAGACGCTTTGAGCAGAATCCCACAGGAAAACAAGGGTATTATTGCCGTACAGACTCGCTCTAAGGCTAAAGCGCAGGAGCTTGAGGACCAAGTGGGGCCAAGAAACACTCAGACAACCACAGGCGATCTGGACAGTGAAAGCGGTCTAGAGGTTGACAAGGCGGCAGTTTTAACAAGGCCGGAGGAAATAAGAACGGTTTTGAGAGATTTCCATAATTCACCTTTGGGGGGCCATCAAGGCGCGGTGAAAACATTTCTGCGCATTAGAAAACAATTCAGGTGGCCTGGTATGCAAAGACAAGTTAAGGATTATGTCAGGAATTATCCGAAGTGCCAAGCGAATAAAAGTTCGAGACTTACGAAAATGCCGATGGTGTTAACTGATACACCGAAGCGTCCTTTTGAAAAGGTGTATATGGATATAGTAGGTATTTTGCCGGAGACTGTGTCAGGAAACAAATACATACTCACTTTTCAGGATGACTTCTCAAAACTAATGGCGTGCGTAGCAATTCCGGATGCGGAAGCGAGCACAGTAGCCAAGGCATTTTTCGACGAGATAGTAACTCGCTACGGAGTTCCAAAAGTGTTAGTAACGGACAATGGTACTAATTTTATTTCCAAAATATTCTCGGACACTTGTAAGATGTTAGGCATTAGGAAGTTGCATATCACTCCGTACCACCCCCAGGCCAATGGTTCACTCGAACGCAGCTTTAGACCGCTAGCGGAATATTTGGCAAGCTTCGCTAAAGAGGACGGTTCCAATTGGGATCAATGGTTTTCGGCAGCAATGCATGTACATAACCATACGCCCCATACTAGCACTAGACAAACACCCTTCCGTACTTTATACGGTTTTGATTCAGAAATGCCAACCAACTTGAGACGTAAGTGCAGTCCGGTGTATAATTCGGACGATCCCTCGAAGATTCAGAAATATCAGATCCAAAAAGCGCATGAAATAGCTCGACAAAACCAGGAGAAGGCGAAGGTGTGTGTTTTTTTTATGACAGATGAAACCAAGCTTAGGGGATGCCCCCTATCCATGCACAGCATTTGTTGGTTCCGAAGGTATGACAGGTTAGTGGGAAGGGGGAAAGAGGGTGTAGTGACGGTTTACACTTCGCTTAAATGTTTCGACGCTGTAAGTGGGCGGGAAGACATTCGCAGGGAGATTATTCCACAATCTAACGACACGACCGAAAAACGAACTCTCACGGTAATGCGTGGTTCGTTGGAATGGAATCGCGACATAAAAGGGGTGCACCGCTCTGGAAAGCCGAGTAGTTCTGCTAAATACCTGAACCGGAGGAATCAAGCTGGCTACTTCAGAGGAACATTTATCGTCAAAGTAACGGTAAAATAATGATACATACCCCACATCACGACGACGCTCAAGGTTTCAATAGAGCTGGATACCCTACTGTCCCCTATAAGTTTTAACGCACGACATTGGACACGGTCGAGAAGCTGAAGATATGCCCGCGAAGCTCCCGACCGAATATGCGAATTATACTCCATTTACGGACGGATATAAGTGGTGTAGATACAGCGAAGATCGGTTGGAGTGAAGTATTTCTTACACCGCTTAAGAAAGCCTAAGCACTTGGCTGCTTCTTTCGACACGTCAAAGATGTGATCGTTCCAGCGAAGATCGCATTGGATTGACATGCGCAGAACATCAAGAGCCTCCGACTCATTAATATCCACACCACCCATATTTAGAGGTGGGAAGTTGTCACCCGCCAAACGCTTGTGGGTTAACAAACAGCATTGGGTCTTCCGCGCATTAAAGTCGACCCGATTCGCACGACCCCACTCCTGGATTTTGTTGAGGTCGGATTGGAGTGTGTCATTCATAATTCTGCGTCTTCTAGTGATCTCCAGAATGGAAGGACGCCTGGAGAATGAATATGAATGACAAATGTTGCTGCCATCAGCAAACGAGTAGACGGGGTTTGATGTCAATGACAGAAGGTCATTGATGAAAATAAGAAAAAGTGTCGGAGACAGAACCGAACCCTGCGGAACTCCAGCATTAATGGAGTGCTCTTCGGAAGCAAAGCCGTCTATTACAACCCGAATAGAACGGCCGCTGAGGAATCTCGATATCCATCGAGTGAAAGTATTACCAACACCATAAGCAGTCAGTTTACACACGAGTGCTTTATGCCACACCCGGTCAAATGCCTTGGAGATATCCAGAGCAACAACCTTGCTCTCACCGAACCGGTGAATGCAACTGCTCCACCGCTCAGCGATGGAGCATTTTGGCTAATAAGTTTGCTTTATCAACCGAGTGAGTGAAGATCTGATCATCCCTGGGGAGAGTTGGAATAGACGATCGCTTCTGATTTTTCACTCTCGCCACGAACCACCAAAAGTTCATGCTACCCTTATGGTATTCAAGAACTCTACGTCTAAGGCGCTGTTCGCAGAGAACTTTTTCGCGCTTTAGAGTGGCATTGCATCTATTTCTGGCCTGATTGCGCAGCAGTTTAGTATCAACAGTTTTGTTTAAACGCCAATTCCTAAATGCTTCCCCTTTAGACCTGACTGCTTGTCTGCAAGTCGCATTAAACCAGGAATGGTCTTTTGGCTTAATGGAAATTCTTTTATTGGGTATGAAAGACCTCATACCAAATAAAATTATATTTTCTACCCTTGTCGACCCTTTGGCCTTCGTAGAGCGGATAGAGGAGCTGGCCAAGACGTATGGCCTCGACAGTAATATGTTGCCACGCGCGATGCCAGAGTTGCTGGAAGACAAAGCCTTGCTCTGGTATCGAAATAACAATAATCATTGACGGTCATGGGAGGCCTTTAAGCAAGACTTCCTGGACTTTTTTCTGCCTAGTCGTTTCTTCGAGAGACTCGGCGATGACATTCGCAATCGGCAACAGCGCGCAAATGAGAAGTTCAGGGACTACGTCATAAGCTTGCAAAATCTGATGAGACAAAGATGAGAGAAAAAAGCTGGAGAGAATCTACAAAAACTCTGCGTTTGAGTACCAGTTTTATATAAAAAGACAAGATTTCCGGTGTTGTGAGTCGCTACTTCCGCGGAACACATTCTCAGTCGACCATAATGGTGTCGCACTAAGCGTTTAATTCCGCATTGTAACTTGCCAAGATCAATTCATCGAGCGCGCGCTAGCCGCTGGTGAAGCGGTATTGCACTTGTTGACCGTGGAACTAGTGACCCACTTTCTTGCGCTCAGGTGTTAAGGCAGGTTTTTCCCGCTACAGTTAGCATATTGTTGTTTCCGTATTTAAGTTTCCGCATATAGAAATATAAATAAGACTGGTATGAAGTAGTTGAGTGAGTTGAGTTAGCGGAGTTGAGTTGAGTAGTGAGTAGTGAACGTGTAAAACGTATTCCAGAGAATAAAGTGCCCAAAGTGAAATAACAGTGTTTTCATTCGGACGGACTGTGGACTTTGGAGAACCCCACAGCAAGGACTTTCCAGGAGAACCCCAACATATGTGGCGCAGCCGGGTTTTACAGGTGAGTTTCTGATATCATAAAATTTTAAAGGTGATAAATAAAGATAGGAATTTGTAGCGAATATATATAAATACTAACACACATAAATAATCCTGGGCAAGACTCCCTTACCCGTAATCCTGTGGCTGAGTCTGGCTATAGGGGGATTATAGTATTATAATAATTTGTTGTGCATATTTAAAAATAGCGAAACAAATGAAAAATTGAATATTTTCTGATAATTTGGGAACAGTAGATTTAGCAGTTTTTGCGAATGCTACGAAGAAAAATTTTTTTTTGAAAAGAAAATACGCGAAGTGTGGCTGTAATTAAAAAGTGACGCGAAACTCGAGAGTAGCAGTGGCGCATACGCTGGAGGTTGAATTTCAGCGCAAAACATTGCGGAAGTTTTGATTGTTTTTTGATCATTTGCTCGTCAGACCCAAAGTGTTGGCAGAATTGCAAGTCGTGTCTTTTTGTTTTTGTGGTCTTTTGCTACTTTATGGATATTTCATTCGATTTGGAGGAACGATTAAGGGATTTAGGAAGGGATTATAAAGATTTGGTTGGATAATTAGACAGGTTTATTGAGAAAATTTGGGATAACCTTTCATCCACTGTAAACAATAAGGAGAATTTAATTTTAATTAAGGAAAAGATTAAAGATCTAGGTAATCTCTCCAAAGTAGAGAAGGCGGATGCAATTTTAGAAGAATTGCTCAATTTTGTTTCAAATAAAAATAAAAGTGCGCTAAAGGAATTAGAAAGGTGGAAAGCTGAATTTCACGCTTTAAAAAATAGATACGACAACTACTTGACGGACACAGAATTAAAGGCAATTTTAGTAAAGGAAGTGGAAGAGGAAAATAACAGATTGAGAGAGTTGATTGAGAAAAAGGGAGTTTCGGGAAATTTGCTCTCGACAGTTTTAAACCAAAAAAGCAGGGAAAGTTTTGACTCTCTAGAAGAAGCTCACAGGAGAATAGAGGAGTTAAAAGAAGAAAATAGACTCCTGCGACAGGAAGAATTGCTAGCAGGTAAAACCCTGCCGCACAAAGATCCGATTGGACGTCTGTCACTACCTGCAACAAGTTTAAAAATCATCAGGAGTAATACAAGCTCAAAAATGAGTATAGAAGGAATTGCAAAAAATGTAAATAGATTAGTATAATTTTTTTCAGGTTCGCCTGATTTGAGGAATGAAGTGTATAAATTTATTGAGGGATGTAAACTTGCAAGGAAAGGAGTATCGGATTCCGAAATAGGCGACTTCTTAGCGTGTGTAAAGCAAAGGTTTCATGGGAACGCATACGGGTTAATCAGGGGAAAGAAAATAACGAGCTTAGAAGAGTTATACAGTACCTTGAAGCTGTCGTATCTAAAGTGTAGATCGCTAGATACAGTAATGTCGGAAATTCAGCCAGTGTCCCCTCAACTCCCAGGGGAAGAAATAGTGGAGTTCGGAGAAAGGTTAATAAATCTAAGGACACAGGCAGAGGACATTACGAAATCCCAATATACTGGGGCCCAGGATCATGGACTGCGATTTGAAATTAATAAATCATTAGCGAGGACATTCGTGTTGGGTTTAAGAGACCCTGCAATAAAGATGAAGATGTTGGGCACCAACGTGATCGACATGGAGAAGCTGATCGCAGAAGCAATACAGCTAAACGAGATCATCAGCAGAGCTCTCGGAGCCCAACCAAACCTTCTAGCGAGCATGAATCCGGTCTGGACTGTAGAAATGAACCAAAGGACTGCAAGCCATACACCCGTGGATGCCTCGGGGAAACTAAATACACAGCATTGCAATAACTTCATGCAAAACCCGAGTAACACGCGGTACGGAAAAGGGATGGGACGTCCACAAGGTGGGGAAGCCAGTGCCAAAGCGCGAATAGTATGTAGTTTCTGCGGAAGGAAAGGCCATACTAGGGACGAGTGTCTAGTAAGGAAAAATAGTCCATTCTGTGAGAAATTTATGATATATGGGCATGAATTAAATTGGAGATGTCAGTCACGGGGACAGCCGACGAGAGGATATTTAGCCGAACGTCAAGTATGTAATCAGAGAAGAAATAGTAACGACCACATAAGTAGAGTAGACAGCAGCCACAAGCTAATGATGGTGCTAGGAATACGTATAATAAGGAAAGTAGAAGCGGGGGAGATAATATCAAGTGTTTCCGTTGTGAAAAAACAGGGCACATTGCAATAAATTGTCCCGTCAAGAGATATCAAGGAACAGCGCAGGGAAACTATCGAGGGCCCAGCCAAGGCCACTAAGCTGGGAACCCAAAAAGATAAGTAACTCGAGGCCACACATCATGGGGGTGACGAGTCATACATCGAAAACGATTGTTGAACCGTCCTCCTCTGATCGTTGCGAGGAAGTCGATCACGGGCAAGTCGATAGTGCAGGTGGGAGGGGATTTTTAATTATACTGAGCAATTTTTAAATAGCAATAATACTATACAAGCTTGAAATCATGGCAAAAAGACACAACAAATATATTAGAAAATTTTTTCTCAAGGGTAGAAAATGGTATAAGTGAAAGCGATAATATAAAGCGGAATATAACGGAAATAAGGGGACAAATTAATTCAGGATTGAACTGGCAGAAGGGTCGGCCAGACACTATAGATGACGTGTTCATTGAAGTATCATGTGAAGGTGCAAAAAATGGAAAACTCATCCTATTAGTGGATACTGGAGCAGACACGAGCCTGGTAAAAGAGAGCGCGTTGAGTGGATCATTGACGGTGAACACTAACGACGTAAAAACCCTTAATGGAGCTTTTGGTGGGTGTGTAACAACGAAGGGTTCCGTAGTGATTAAACCTAGCGGTATGAATCACCTTTGTTTAAAGCTACAATTAGTGCCACTTGGACAGGGAGTACCAGCGGATGGCATAATTGGTAGGGACAATTTGTGGAATCGGTAAGTTATAAACTCAGTTAGTAAACAAGTAACATTTATGGACGAAAAGAAGAAACATATTGAGACGCTGGTTATGCGTTCAAAAGGAGAACTAGATCAAATCTTACATAATGAAAGTTCCAAAGTAATGGCGAGAACTATCAGAGCAGTTCCAGTTAGGATTAGAACCAATATTCCGGAGGTAGTAGTACATAAACAGGAAATTACGCCAGGGGTATATATGGGAGAGACACTGGTAAATGTACAAGAGGATACAGTTTATGTGCCAGTGTTAAATTCAACGGATAAGGATGTAAATATTAGCAGTAACTTTAGACCAAAGTTTACTGATTTCAATAAGTTTAAAACACCGGGTACCGGTGCGGTAAGTAGAATAGAGGAGATAGACGTTAGGGATAGAGTAAGCACACTTATAGGTAAATTACGATTAGATGAAAATTTGAATAAGGAGGAAAGAAGTTCAGTAGAGAGAATGAGCGCAGCATTCAATGATATTTTCCTTCTGGAAGGGGATAAACTGTCTTACACGCCCATTTTGGAGCACGAGATACCAACCTTGCAGGATCAGCCTCCGGTTAATCAGAAGCAGTATAGGCTTCCACAGGTGCATAGGGAGGAGATTAATAGACAGGTGGGGAAAATGTTAGATGACGGGATTGTCTCCCACAGCAAATCTCCTTGGAATTCGCCCTTGCTACTAGTGCCAAAGAAAGCTTCAAAAGATGGACACAAAAAATGGCGACTAGTGATTGACTATAGAAAATTGAACGATGTAACTATAAAGCAAGTCTTTCCGATTCCAATAATTGAGGAAATTCTGGAGCATTTGGGACACTGCAGGTATTTCTCGACTCTAGATCTTGCTAGTGGATATCATCAAGTTTTAGTTGACGAAAGGGACAGGGAGAAAACTGCTTTTAGCTCGGGTCTAGGACATTTCGAGTTTAACAGAATGCCATTCGGCTTGACTGGAGCGTCTGCAACCTTCCAGAGAATAATGAATCATATTCTCACTGGACTTCAGGGTATAGACTATTTTGTTTATTTAGATGATATAGTAGTTTACGGTAGAAACCTACAGCAGCATGAGGACAGGTTATGTAAAGTATTTAAAGTTCTTAGAGAGAATAATTTAAAATTGAACACAGAGTTCAATCAGTTGTGATGTGACCGCGGACGGAGGCGGACGGTGCGCCCGCCAATTCATTTTATAAACAGTGTTCGCGAAAATATAATCCAAAACAATAGTGAAAACCCACGCCGCGAAAATACAACAATAACGCTTCACCAAACAATACTTTTTAATAAACAAAATAGTGCACTACTTAATAACTTAATACTTGATAACAAATTAATAAAACCTGATGAAATTATAACAAATAAATAGACAATCTAACGCAATGCAGAGAAACATGCGAGGGGCTTGTTTATGCTCTCCGCAGTAAAGCTCAGCATTTCGTTGGTTTTCACTCTTCCTCCTTCATCCTGGTCCCGTTAGGTGTGCAGGCGGCTGTGAGTGCACCGTGGGCTGAAGCGCGGCAAGATAAAGGCATAACACTTGTCTTGTCGCGTTTTGCTTTGCTTGCAACGTACGCGTGGCTGCTTGTACGGCTGACCTTACACTTCGCTACAGTGGGCGGCGATGACAAAATTCCGCATAGACTCCACTAATGTACGTGGCTTGAGGGCGAATTTCTTTGCGGTCTATGCGCATATTTGTACTAACCAACCGCATATAATGGCACTAGGTGAGACCCAGGTGTCTGAGGGTGCAGATCCACGGGATTTTCACATGCCGGGGTACCATTTACTGCCATTGTTTTTACCACACAGAGGCCTCGCCTTATACATTCGCAGTGATGTTGCGTACCAGTGTCAGCAACACCTTTGCACGTCGGATGCCGAATTTAGCACCATGTGGGTTAAATTCAAAATCCAGTCGCACATCCTGCACTTCTGCTTCATTTATAGAAGCCCGGGTCTGGGGAGGCTGCCAACTTTCGATAAATTGGACAGTCTCTCTGATTCGATTTCTAAAATTCTGGAATCGTATCCGAACAGTGAAATTGTTGTTGCTGGTGATTTCAATGTTCATAATTCCAATTGGCTTCGTCATTCGAGTCACACAACACCTGAGGGTTTGTATGTTGAGTTGTTTGCTGAGTCTAATAATTTGACTCAATTAGTGAAGGAACCAACGCACTTTCCCTGCGTTGATGGGCAAAACCAAAATATTCTGGACCTCTTTCTAACTTCACATCACAGCAAGTATGATGTGAATGTTCTTGCACCTCTTGGTAATTCGGACCACGCTATAATTTCTGCTACCTTCCCATATTCTAGTCTTCAATCCGCTCACCAGACAGCTCCGAAGCGGAAAGTGTGGCTTTATGAGAAGGCTAATTGGGATGCGCTGAACTGCTTTTTCAGCCGTTTCAATTGGCAATTGTGTTTCAGAGATAGAAACATAAATGCTGCAGCAAAATTGGTAGAAAATATAATTTTATTTGGTATGAGGTCTTTCATACCCAATAAAAGAATTTCCATTAAACCAAAAGACCATTTCTGGTTTAATGCGACTTGCAGACAAGCAGTCAGGTCTAAAGAGGAAGCATTTAGGAATTGGCGTTTAAATAAAACTGCTGAAGTTTATTGAAAATACAGCAAAAATCGCGTTGCCAATAAACAAATTATTGAAAAAAGAAGTCAAATTCCAATGGACAGATGAATGTCAAGAGGCGTTTGAAAGTTTAAAGAAAGCAATAATTTCAACACCGGTACTTGTTTATCCTGATTTTTCAAAACCGTTTTTATTAACAACAGACGCCAGCAACGAGGCTCTGGGCGCGGTGTTGTCCCAAGGGATAGTAGGCCAAGACAGGCCAATAGCTTTTGCCAGTAGGGCATTGAATGGAGCCGAGAAACGGTATTCCACAATTGAAAAAGAATTTTTGGCTATAGTGTGGGCAACTAAGAACTTTAGAGCGTATCTCTTGGGCAGGCCATTCAAAGTGTACACGGATCACCAACCCTTGAAGGGGATAGCGAATTTGAAGGATCAGACTTCACGCCTGGCTAGGTTTAGACATAAATTGTCGGAGTATGAATTCGAGATTATTTATAAGCCCGGCAAGAAGAATCTGAATGCAGACGCTTTGAGCAGAATCCCACAGGAAAACAAGGGTATTATTGCCGTACAGACTCGCTCTAAGGCTAAAGCGCAGGAGCTTGAGGACCAAGTGGGGCCAAGAAACACTCAGACAACCACAGGCGATCTGGACAGTGAAAGCGGTCTAGAGGTTGACAAGGCGGCAGTTTTAACAAGGCCGGAGGAAATAAGAACGGTTTTGAGAGATTTCCATAATTCACCTTTGGGGGGCCATCAAGGTGCGGTGAAAACATTTCTGCGCATTAGAAAACAATTCAGGTGGCCTGGTATGCAAAGACAAGTTAAAGATTATGTCAGGAATTGTCCGAAGTGCCAAGCGAATAAAAGTTCGAGACTAACGAAAATGCCGATGGTGTTAACTGATACACCGAAGCGTCCTTTTGAAAAGGTGTATATGGATATAGTAGGTATTTTGCCGGAGACTGTGTCAGGAAACAAATACATACTCACTTTTCAGGATGACTTCTCAAAACTAATGGCGTGCGTAGCAATTCCGGATGCGGAAGCGAGCACAGTAGCTAAGGCATTTTTCGACGAGATTGTAACTCGCTACAGAGTTCCAAAAGTGTTAGTAACGGACAATGGTACTAATTTTATTTCCAAAATATTCTCGGACACTTGTAAGATGTTAGGCATTAGGAAGTTGCATATCACTCCGTACCACCCCCAGGCCAATGGTTCACTCGAACGCAGCCATAGACCGCTAGCGGAATATTTGGCAAGCTTCGCTAAAGAGGACGGTTCCAATTGGGGCCAATGGTTTACGGCAGCGGTGCATGTACATAACCATACGCCCCATACTAGCACTAGACAAACACCCTTCCGTACTTTATACGGTTTGGTTCAGAAATGCCAACCAACTTGAGACGTAAGTGCAGTCCGGTGTATAATCCGGACGATCCCTCGAAGATTCAGAAATATCAGATCCAAAAAGCGCATGAAATAGCTCGACAAAACCAGGAGAAGGCGAAGGTGTTGTCTAAAAGGCAATATGACAGCAAGTTAAATCCTGTTTTTTTTTTTTTTTTTTTTGTATGACAGATGAAACCAAGCTTAGGGGATGCCCCCTATCCATGCACAGCATTTGTTGGTTCCGAAGGTATGACAGGTTAGTGGGAAGGGGGAAAGAGGGTGTAGTGACGGTTTACACTTCGCTTAAATGTTTCGACGCTGTAAGTGGGCGGGAAGACATTCGCAGGGAGATTATTCCACAATCTAACGACGCGACCGAAAAACGAACTCTCACGGTAATGCGTGGTTCGTTGGAACGGAATCGCGACATAAAAGGGGTGCACCGCTCTGGTAAGCCGAGTAGTTCTGCTAAATACCTGAACCGGAGGAATCAAGCTGGCTACTTCAGAGGAACATTTACCGTCAAAGTAACGGTAAAATAATGATACATACCCTACATCACGACGACGCTCCAAGGTTTCAATAGAGCTGGATACCCTACTGTCCCCTATAAGTTTTAACGCACGACATTGGACACGGTCGAGAAGCTGAAGATATGCCCGCGAAGCTCCCGACCATATATGCGAATTATACTCCATTTACGGACGGATATAAGTGGTGTAGATACAGCGAAGATCGGTTGGAGTGAAGTATTTCTTACACCGCTTAAGAAAGCCTAAGCACTTGGCTGCTTCTTTCGACACGTCAAAGATGTGATCGTTCCAGCGAAGATCGCATTGGATTGACATGCGCAGAACATCAAGAGCCTCCGACTCATTAATATCCACACCACCCATATTTAGAGGTGGGAAGTTGTCACCCGCCAAACGCTTGTGGGTTAACAAACAGCATTGGGTCTTCCGCGCATTAAAGTCGACCCGATTCGCACGACCCCACTCCTGGATTTTGTTGAGGTCGGATTGGAGTGTGTCATTCATAATTCTGCGTCTTCTAGTGATCTCCAGAATGGAAGGACGCCTGGAGAATGAATATGAATGACAAATGCTGCTGTCATCAGCAAACGAGTAGACGGGGTTTGATGTCAATGACAGAAGGTCATTGATGAAAATAAGAAAAAGTGTCGGAGACAGGACCGAACCCTGCGGAGCTCCTCTCTCTAAATACTTAAATAAACTCCTTGCTCTCTAAATACCTCATCAAGTTAAAATTTACAATGCTCTCCATGACTTTGGAGAGCACTGAGCAGATCGCTATGGGCCGGTAATTTGCAGGATTCGTAGCCTCACCTTTTTTGGGAACTGGCTGCACATTGGCAATCTTCCAGGAAGTGGGAAAAACTCATGAAGTAAATGATAAATTAAAGAGATTGCGCAATGGGCGAGCCAGTGTTGAGGCGCACTTTCTCAACACATGGGCTGATATGCCATCTGGTCCCGAGGATTTGTTGACATTGAGGTCTGCAAGCACTCTTTTAACAGCTCGCGTTCGAAAATGTATCTCAGGCATAGCATGAGATACACCATCGACCGCGGGCAGTGGTTGGCTACTCTCAGGAAGAGAGCAGTTTTCAGCAAACATTTTGGCTAATAAGTTTGCTTTATCAACCGAGTGAGTGAAGATCTGATCATCCCTGAGGAGAGTTGGAATAGACGATCGCGTCTGATTTTTCACTCTCGCCACGAACCACCAAAAGTTCTTGCTACCCTTATGGTATTCAAGAACTCTACGTCTAAGGCGCTGTTCGCAGAGAACTTTTTCGCGCTTTAGAGTGGCATTGCATCTATTTCTGGCCTGATTGCGCAGCAGTTTAGTATCAACAGTTTTGTTTAAACGCCAATTCCTAAATGCTTCCCCTTTAGACCTGACTGCTTGTCTGCAAGTCGCATTAAACCAGGAATGGTCTTTTGGCTTAATGGAAATTCTTTTATTGGGTATGAAAGACCTCATACCAAATAAAATTATATTTTCTACTCTTGTCGACCCTTTGGCCTTCGTAGAGCGGATAGAGGAGCTGACCAAGACGTATGGCCTCGACAGTAATATATTGTCACGCGCGATGCCAGAGTTGCTGGAAGACAAAGCCTTGCTCTGGTATCGAAATAACAATAATCATTGACGGTCATGGGAGGCCTTTAAGCAAGACTTCCTGGACTTTTTTCTGCCTAGTCGTTTCTTCGAGAGACTCGGCGATGACATTCGCAATCGGCAACAGCGCGCAAATGAGAAGTTCAGGGACTACGTCATAAGCTTGCAAAATCTGATGAGACAAAGATGAGAGAAAAAAGCTGGAGAGAATCTACAAAAACTCTGCGTTTGAGTACCAGTTTTATATAAAAAGACAAGATTTCCGGTGTTGTGAGTCGCTACTTCCGCGGAACACATTCTCAGTCGACCATAATGGTGTCGCACTAAGCGTTTAATTCCGCATTGTAACTTGCCAAGATCAATTCATCGAGCGCGCGCTAGCCGCTCGTGAAGCGGTATTGCACTTGTTAACCGTGGAACTAGTGACCCACTTTCTTGCGCTCAGGTGTTAAGGCAGGTTTTTTCCGCTACGGTTAGCATATTGTTGTTTCCGTATTTAAGTTTCCGCATACAGAAATATAAATAAGACTGGTATGAAGTAGTTGAGTGAGTTGAGTTAGCGGAGTTGAGTTGAGTAGTGAGTAGTGAAAGTGTAAAACGTATTCCAGAGAATAACGTGCCCAAAGTGAAATAACAGTGTTTTCATTCGGACGGACTGTGGACTTTGGAGAACCCCACAGCAAGGACTTTCCAGGAGAACCCCAACATATGTAGCGCAGCCGGGTTTTACAGGTGAGTTTGTGATATCATAAAATTTTAAAGGTGATAAATAAAGATAGGAATTTGTAGCGAATATATATAAATACTAACACACATACATAATCCTGGGCAAGACTCCCTTACCCGTAATCCTGTGGCTGAGTCTGGCTATAGGGGGATTATAGTATTATAATAATTTGTTGTGCATATTTAAAAATAGCGAAACAAATGAAAAATTGAATATTTTCTGATAATTTGGGAACAGTAGATTTAGCAGTTTTTGCGAATGCTACGAAGAAAAATTTTTTTTTGAAAAGAAAATACGCGAAGTGTGGCTGTAATTAAAAAGTGACGCGAAACTCGAGAGTAGCAGTGGCGCTTACGCTGGAGGTTGAATTTCAGCGCAAAACATTGCGGAAGTTTTGATTGTTTTTTGATCATTTGCTCGTCAGACCCAAAGTCTTGACAGAATTGCAAGCCGTGTCTTTTTGTTTTTGTGGTCTTTTGCTACTTTATGGATATTTCATTCGATTTGGAGGAACGATTAAGGGATTTAGGAAGGGATTATAAAGATTTGGTTGGATAATTAGACAGGTTTATTGAAAAAATTTGGGATAACCTTTCATCCACTGTAAACAATAAGGAGAATTTAATTTTAATTAAGGAAAAGATTAAAGATCTAGGTAATCTCTCCAAAGTAGAGAAGGCGGATGCAATTTTAAAAGAATTGCTCAATTTTGTTTCAAATAAAAATAAAAGTGCGCTAAAGGAATTAAAAAGGTGGAAAGCTGAATTTCACGCTTTAAAAAACAGATACGACAACTACTTGACGGACACAGAATTAGAGGCAATTTTAGTAAAGGAAGTGGAAGAGGAAAATAACAGATTTGGTTGGATAATTAGACAGGTTTATTGAAAAAATTTGGGATAACCTTTCATCCACTGTAAACAATAAGGAGAATTTAATTTTAATTAAGGAAAAGATTAAAGATCTAGGTAATCTCTCCAAAGTAGAGAAGGCGGATGCAATTTTAGAAGAATTGCTCAATTTTGTTTCAAATAAAAATAAAAGTGCGCTAAAGGAATTAAAAAGGTGGAAAGCTGAATTTCACGCTTTAAAAAACAGATACGACAACTACTTGACGGACACAGAATTAGAGGCAATTTTAGTAAAGGAAGTGGAAGAGGAAAATAACAGATTGAGATTGAGAAAAAGGAAGTTTCGGGAAATTTGCTCTCGACAGTTTTAAACCAAAAAAGCAGGGAAAGTTTTGACCTCTAGAAGAGGCTCATAGGAGAATAGAGGAGTTAAAAGAAGAAAATAGACTCCTGCGACAGGAAGAATTGCTAGCAGATAAAACCCTGCCGCACAAAGATCCGATTGGATGTCTGTCACTACTTGCAACAAGTTTAAAAATCATCAGGAGTAATACAAGCTCAAAAATGAGTATAGAAGGAATTGCAAAAAATGTAAATAGATTAGTACCATTTTTTTCAGGTTCGCCTGATTTGAGGAATGAAGTGTATAAATTTATTGAGGGATGTGAACTTGCAAGGAAAGGAATATCGGATTCCGAAATAGGCGACTTCTTAGCGTGTGTAAAGTAAAGGTTTCATGGGAACGCATACGGGTTAATCAGGGGAAAGAAAATAACGAGCTTAGAAGAGTTATACAGTACCTTAAAGCTGTTGTATCTAAAGTGTAGATCGCTAGATACAGTAATGTCGGAAATTCATACAGTGTCCCCCCAACTCCCAGGGGAAGAAATAGTGGAGTTCGGAGAAAGGTTAGTAAATCTAAGGACACAGGCAGAGGACATTACGAAATCCCAATATACTGGGGCCCAGGATCATGGACTACGATTTGAAATTAATAAATCATTAGCGAGGACATTCGTGTTGGGGTTAAGAGACCCTACAATAAAGATGAAGATGTTGGGCACCAACGTGATCGACATGGAGAAGCTGATCGCAGAAGCAATACAGCTAAACGAGATCATCAGCAGAGCTCTCGGAGCCCAACCAAACCTTCTAGCGAGCATGAATCCGGTCTGGACTGTAGAAATGAACCAAAGGACTGCAAGCCATACACCCGTGGATGCCTCGGGGAAACTAAATACACAGCATTGCAATAACTTCATGCAAAACCCGAGTAACACGCGGGACGGAAAAGGGATGGGACGTCCACAAGGTGGGGAAGCCAGTGCCAAAGCGCGAATAGTATGTAGTTTCTGCGGAAGGAAAGGCCATACTAGGGGCGAGTGTCTAGTAAGGAAAAATAGTCCATTCTGTGAGAAATGTATGATATATGGGCATGAATTAAATTGGAGATGTCAGTCACGGGGACAGCCGACGAGAGGATATTTAGCCGAACGTCAAGTAGGTAATCAGAGAAGAAATAGTAACGACCACATAAGTAGAGTAGACAGCAGCCACAAGCTAATGATGGTGCTAGGAATACGTATAATAAGGAAAGTAGAAGCGGGGGAGATAATATCAAGTGTTTCCGTTGTGAAAAAACAGGGCACATTGCAATAAATTGTCCCGTCAAGAGATATCAAGGAACAGCGCAGGGAAACTATCGAGGGCCCAGCCAAGGCCACTAAGCTGGGAACCCAAAAAGATAAGTAACTCGAGGCCACACATCATGGGGGTGACGAGTCACATCGAAAATGATTGTTGAACCGTCCTCCTCTGATCGTTGCGAGGAAGTCGATCACGGGCAAGTCGATAGTGCAGGTGGGAGCGTTAAAAGTAATGAGTCATTCCCAGAAGAAGTTAAAAGTTGTGAGGAGGTAATCGAAATTGGAGTTAAGCAAGCAGTTAATAACAAACAAACAGTAAAGCTAACGGCCGTTGAGTCAGTGGATACGTTTGGAGTTTTGACTTCATGCTTAAGTGCAAGCATTTCACAAATTTTCGTTTTGGTAGTATTGTCTCTGGGTGTAATATAGTAAAAGATGTAGTAAAAGAAAATAAGATTAAAATTTTCAATTATACTGAGCAATTTTTAAATAGCAATAATACTATACAAGCTTGAAATCATGGCAAAAAGACACAACAAAAATATTAGAAAATTTGTTCTCAAAGGTAGAAAATGGTATAAGTGAAAGCGATAATATAAAACGGAATATAACGGAAAGAAGGGGACAAATTAATTCAGGATTGAACTGGCAGAAGGGTCGGCCAGACACTATAGATGACGTGTTCATTGAAGTATCATGTGAAGGTGCAAAAAATGGAAAACTCATCCTATTAGTGGATACTGGAGCAGACACGAGCCTGGTAAAAGAGAGCGCGTTGAGTGGATCATTGACGGTGAACACTAACGACGTAAAAACCCTTAATGGAGCTTTTGGTGGGTGTGTAACAACGAAGGGTTCCGTAGTGATTAAACCTAGCGGTATGAATCACCTTTGTTTAAAGCTACAATTAGTGCCACTTGGATAGGGAGTACCAGTGGATGGCATAATTGGTAGGGAAAATTTGTGGAATCGGTCAGTTATAAACTCAGTTAGTAAACAAGTAACATTTATGGACGAAAAGAAGAAACATATTGAGACGCTGGTTATGCGTTCATAAGGAGAACTAGATCAAATCTTACAAAATAAAAGTTCCAAAGTAATGGCGAGAACTATCAGAGCAGTTCCAGTTAGGATTAGAACCAATATTCCGGAGGTAGTAGTACATAAACAGGAAATTACGCCAGGGGTATATATGGGAGAGACACTGGTAAATGTACAAGAGGATACAGTTTATGTGCCAGTGTTAAATTCAACGGATAAGGATGTAAATATTAGCAGTAACTTTAGACCAAAGTTTACTGATTTCAATAAGTTTAAAACACCGGGTACCGGTGCGGTAAGTAGAATAGAGGAGATAGACGTTAGGGATAGAGTAAGCACATTTATAGGTAAATTACGATTAGATGAAAATTTGAATAAGGAGGAAAAAAGTTCAGTAGAGAGAATGTGCGCAGCATTCAATGATATTTTCTTTCTGGAAGGGGATAAACTGTCTTACACGCCCGTTTTGGAGCACGAGATACCAACCTTGCAGGATCAGCCTCCGGTTAATCAGAAGCAGTATAGGCTTCCACAGGTGCATAGGGAGGAGATTAATAGACAGGTGGGGAAAATGTTAGATGACGGGATTGTCTTCCACAGCAAATCTCCTTGGAATTCGCCCTTGCTACTAGTGCCAAAGAAAGCCTAAAAATATGAACAGAAAAAATGGCGACTAGTGATTAACTATAGAAAATTGAACGATGTAACTATAAAGCAAGTCTTTCCGATTCCAATAATTGAGGAAATTCTGGAGCATTTGGGACACTGCAGGTATTTCTCGACTCTAGATCTTGCTAGTGGATATCATCAAGTTATAGTTGACGAAAGGGACAGGGAGAAAACTGCTTTTAGCTCGGGTCTAGGACATTTCGAGTTTAACAGAATGCCATTCGGCTTGACTGGAGCGTCTGCAACCTTCCAGAGAATAATGAATCATATTCTCACTGGACTTCAGGGTATAGACTGTTTTGTTTATTTAGATGATATAGTAGTTTACGGTAGAAACCTACAGCAGCATGAGTACAGGTTATGTAAAGTATTTAAAGTTCTTAGAGAGAATAATTTAAAATTGAACACAGAGAAGTGTAAATTTTTAAGGCGAGAAATGGTATATTTAGGTCATAAGTGTCCAGAACAGGGTGCACTCCCCGACCCACAGAAGGTGGAATGCGTAAAAAATGTAAAGCCACCTAGGAGTAAAAAGGAAGTGCAAGCATTTTTAGGGTTAGTAAATTACTATAGGAAGTTTATTGAAAATACAGCAAAAATCGCGTTGCCAATAAACAAATTATTGAAAAAAGAAGTCAAATTCCAATGGACAGATGTCAAGAGGCGTTTGAAAGTTTAAAGAAAGCGATAATTTCAACACCGGTACTTGTTTATCCTGATTTTTCAAAACCGTTTTTATTAACAACAAAAACCAGCAACGAGGCTCTGGGCGCGGTGTTGTCCCAAGGAACAGTAGGCCAAGACAGGCCAATAGCTTTTGCCAGTGGGCATTGAATGGAGCCGAGAAACGGTATTCCACAATTGAAAAAGAATTTTTGGCTATAGTGTGGGCAACTAAGAACTTTAGAGCGTATCTCTTGGGCAGGCCATTCAAAGTGTACACGGATCACCAACCCTTGAAGGGGATAGCGAATTTGAAGGATCAGACTTCACGCCTGGCTAGGTTTAGACATAAATTGTCGGAGTATGAATTCGAGATTATTTATAAGCCCGGCAAGAAGAATCTGAATGCAGACGCTTTGAGCAGAATCCCACAGGAAAACAAGGGTATTATTGCCGTACAGACTCGCTCTAAGGCTAAAGCGCTGGAGCTTGAGGACCAAGTGGGGCCAAGAAACACTCAGACAACCACAGGCGATCTGGACAGTGAAAGCGGTCTAGAGGTTGACAAGGCGGCAGTTTTAACAAGGCCGGAGGAAATAAGAACGGTTTTGAGAGATTTCCATAATTCACCTTTGGGGGGCCATCAAGGTGCGGTGAAAACATTTCTGCGCATTAGAAAACAATTCAGGTGGCCTGGTATGCAAAGACAAGTTAAAGATTATGTCAGGAATTGTCCGAAGTGCCAAGCGAATAAAAGTTCGAGACTAACGAAAATGCCGATGGTGTTAACTGATACACCGAAGCGTCCTTTTGAAAAGGTGTATATGGATATAGTAGGTATTTTGCCGGAGACTGTGTCAGGAAACAAATACATACTCACTTTTCAGGATGACTTCTCAAAACTAATGGCGTGCGTAGCAATTCCGGATGCGGAAGCGAGCACAGTAGCTAAGGCATTTTTCGACGAGATTGTAACTCGCTACAGAGTTCCAAAAGTGTTAGTAACGGACAATGGTACTAATTTTATTTCCAAAATATTCTCGGACACTTGTAAGATGTTAGGCATTAGGAAGTTGCATATCACTCCGTACCACCCCCAGGCCAATGGTTCACTCGAACGCAGCCATAGACCGCTAGCGGAATATTTGGCAAGCTTCGCTAAAGAGGACGGTTCCAATTGGGGCCAATGGTTTACGGCAGCGATGCATGTACATAACCATACGCCCCATACTAGCACTAGACAAACACCCTTCCGTACTTTATACGGTTTGGTTCAGAAATGCCAACCAACTTGAGACGTAAGTGCAGTCCGGTGTATAATCCGGACGATCCCTCGAAGATTCAGAAATATCAGATCCAAAAAGCGCATGAAATAGCTCGACAAAACCAGGAGAAGGCGAAGGTGTGTGTTTTTTTTATGACAGATGAAACCAAGCTTAGGGGATGCCCCCTATCCATGCACAGCATTTGTTGGTTCCGAAGGTATGACAGGTTAGTGGGAAGGGGGAAAGAGGGTGTAGTGACGGTTTACACTTCGCTTAAATGTTTCGACGCTGTAAGTGGGCGGGAAGACATTCGCAGGGAGATTATTCCACAATCTAACGACACGACCGAAAAACGAACTCTCACGGTAATGCGTGGTTCGTTGGAATGGAATCGCGACATAAAAGGGGTGCACCGCTCTGGAAAGCCGAGTAGTTCTGCTAAATACCTGAACCGGAGGAATCAAGCTGGCTACTTCACAGGAACATTTATCGTCAAAGTAACGGTAAAATAATGATACATACCCCACATCACGACGACGCTCAAGGTTTCAATAGAGCTGGATACCCTACTGTCCCCTATAAGTTTTAACGCACGACATTGGACACGGTCGAGAAGCTGAAGATATGCCCGCGAAGCTCCCGACCATATATGCGAATTATACTCCATTTACGGACGGATATAAGTGGTGTAGATACAGCGAAGATCGGTTGGAGTGAAGTATTTCTTACACCGCTTAAGAAAGCCTAAGCACTTGGCTGCTTCTTTCGACACGTCAAAGATGTGATCGTTCCAGCGAAGATCGCATTGGATTGACATGCGCAGAACATCAAGAGCCTCCGACTCATTAATATCCACACCACCCATATTTAGAGGTGGGAAGTTGTCACCCGCCAAACGCTTGTGGGTTAACAAACAGCATTGGGTCTTCCGCGCATTAAAGTCGACCCGATTCGCACGACCCCACTCCTGGATTTTGTTGAGGTCGGATTGGAGTGTGTCAATCATAATTCTGCGTCTTCTAGTGATCTCCAGAATGGAAGGACGCCTGGAGAATGAATATGAATGACAAATGTTGCTGCCATCAGCAAACGAGTAGACGGGGTTTGATGTCAATGACAGAAGGTCATTGATGAAAATAAGAAAAAGTGTCGGAGACAGAACCGAACCCTGCGGAACTCCAGCATTAATGGAGTGCTCTTCGGAAGCAAAGCCGTCTATTACAACCCGAATAGAACGGCCGCTGAGGAATCTCGATATCCATCGAGTGAAAGTATTACCAACACCATAAGCAGTCAGTTTACACACGAGTGCTTTATGCCACACCCGGTCAAATGCCTTGGAGATATCCAGAGCAACAACCTTGCTCTCACCGAACCGGTGAATGCAACTGCTCCACCGCTCAGCGATGGAGCATTTTGGCTAATAAGTTTGCTTTATCAACCGAGTGAGTGAAGATCTGATCATCCCTGGGGAGAGTTGGAATAGACGATCGCTTCTGATTTTTCACTCTCGCCACGAACCACCAAAAGTTCTTGCTACCCTTATGGTATTCAAGAACTCTACGTCTAAGGCGCTGTTCGCAGAGAACTTTTTCGCGCTTTAGAGTGGCATTGCATCTATTTCTGGCCTGATTGCGCAGCAGTTTAGTATCAACAGTTTTGTTTAAACGCCAATTCCTAAATGCTTCCCCTTTAGACCTGACTGCTTGTCTGCAAGTCGCATTAAACCAGGAATGGTCTTTTGGCTTAATGGAAATTCTTTTATTGGGTATGAAAGACCTCATACCAAATAAAATTATATTTTCTACTCTTGTCGACCCTTTGGCCTTCGTAGAGCGGATAGAGGAGCTGACCAAGACGTATGGCCTCGACAGTAATATATTGTCACGCGCGATGCCAGAGTTGCTGGAAGACAAAGCCTTGCTCTGGTATCGAAATAACAATAATCATTGACGGTCATGGGAGGCCTTTAAGCAAGACTTCCTGGACTTTTTTCTGCCTAGTCGTTTCTTCGAGAGACTCGGCGATGACATTCGCAATCGGCAACAGCGCGCAAATGAGAAGTTCAGGGACTACGTCATAAGCTTGCAAAATCTGATGAGACAAAGATGAGAGAAAAAAGCTGGAGAGAATCTACAAAAACTCTGCGTTTGAGTACCAGTTTTATATAAAAAGACAAGATTTCCGGTGTTGTGAGTCGCTACTTCCGCGGAACACATTCTCAGTCGACCATAATGGTGTCGCACTAAGCGTTTAATTCCGCATTGTAACTTGCCAAGATCAATTCATCGAGCGCGCGCTAGCCGCTCGTGAAGCGGTATTGCACTTTTTGACCGTGGAACTAGTGACCCACTTTCTTGCGCTCAGGTGTTAAGGCAGGTTTTTTCCGCTACAGTTAGCATATTGCTGTTTCCGTATTTAAGTTTCCGCATACAGAAATATAAATACGACTGGTATGAAGTAGTTGAGTGAGTTGAGTTAGCGGAGTTGAGTTGAGTAGTCAGTAGTGAACGTGTAAAAGGTATTCCAGAGAATAAAGTGCCCAAAGTGAAATAACAGTGTTTTCATTCGGACGGACTGTGGACTTTGGAGAACCCCACAGCAAGGACTTTCCAGGAGAACCCCAACATATGTGGCGCAGCCGGGTTTTACAGGTGAGTTTGTGATATCATAAAATTTTAAAGGTGATAAATAAAGATAGGAATTTGTAGCGAATATATATAAATACTAACACACATAAATAATCCTGGGCAAGACTCCCTTACCCGTTATCCTGTGGCTGAGTCTGGCTATAGGGGGATTATAGTATTATAATAATTTGTTGTGCATATTTAAAAATAGCGAAACAAATGAAAAATTGAATATTTTCTGATAATTTGGGAACAGTAGATTTAGCAGTTTTTGCGAATGCTACGAAGAAAAATTTTTTTTTGAAAAGAAAATACGCGAAGTGTGGCTGTAATTAAAAAGTGACGCGAAACTCGAGAGTAGTAGTGGCGCTTACGCTGGAGGTTGAATTTCAGCGCAAAACATTGCGGAAGTTTTGATTGTTTTTTGATCATTTGCTCGTCAGACCCAAAGTCTTGACAGAATTGCAAGCCGTGTCTTTTTGTTTTTGTGGTCTTTTGCTACTTTATGGATATTTCATTCGATTTGGAGGAACGATTAAGGGATTTAGGAAGGGATTATAAAGATTTGGTTGGATAATTAGACAGGTTTATTGAAAAAATTTGGGATAACCTTTCATCCACTGTAAACAATAAGGAGAATTTAATTTTAATTAAGGAAAAGATTAAAGATCTAGGTAATCTCTCTAAAGTAGAGAAGGCGGATGCAATTTTAGAAGAATTGCTCAATTTTGTTTCAAATAAAAATAAAAGTGCGCTAAAGGAATTAAAAAGGTGGAAAGCTGAATTTCACGCTTTAAAAAACAGATACGACAACTACTTGACGGACACAGAATTAGAGGCAATTTTAGTAAAGGAAGTGGAAGAGGAAAATAACAGATTGAGAGAGTTGATTGAGAAAAAGGAAGTTTCGGGAAATTTGCTCTCGAAAGTTTTAAACCAAAAAAGCAGGGAAAGTTTTGACCTCTAGAAGAGGCTCATAGGAGAATAGAGGAGTTAAAAGAAGAAAATAGACTCCTGCGACAGGAAGAATTGCTAGCAGATAAAACCCTGCCGCACAAAGATCCGATTGGATGTCTGTCACTACTTGCAACAAGTTTAAAAATCATCAGGAGTAATACAAGCTCAAAAATGAGTATAGAAGGAATTGCAAAAAATGTAAATAGATTAGTACCATTTTTTCAGGTTCGCCTGATTTGAGGAATGAAGTGTATAAATTTATTGAGGGATGTGAACTTGCAAGGAAAGGAATATCGGATTCCGAAATAGGCGACTTCTTAGCGTGTGTAAAGTAAAGGTTTCATGGGAACGCATACGGGTTAATCAGGGGAAAGAAAATAACGAGCTTAGAAGAGTTATACAGTACCTTAAAGCTGTTGTATCTAAAGTGTAGATCGCTAGATACAGTAATGTCGGAAATTCAGACAGTGTCCCCCCCAATTCCCAGGGGAAGAAATAGTGGAGTTCGGAGAAAGGTTAGTAAATCTAAGGACACAGGCAGAGGACATTACGAAATCCCAATATACTGGGGCCCAGGATCATGGACTGCGATTTGAAATTAATAAATCATTAGCGAGGACATTCGTGTTGGGGTTAAGAGACCCTACAATAAAGATGAAGATGTTGGGCACCAACGTGATCGACATGGAGAAGCTGATCGCAGAAGCAATACAGCTAAACGAGATCATCAGCAGAGCTCTCGGAGCCCAACCAAACCTTCTAGCGAGCATGAATCCGGTCTGGACTGTAGAAATTAACCAAAGGACTGCAAGCCATACACCCGTGGATGCCTCGGGGAAACTAAATACACAGCATTGCAATAACTTCATGCAAAACCCGAGTAACACGCGGGACGGAAAAGGGATGGGACGTCCACAAGGTGGGGAAGCCAGTGCCAAAGCGCGAATAGTATGTAGTTTCTGCGGAAGGAAAGGCCATACTAGGGACGAGTGTCTAGTAAGGAAAAATAGTCCATTCTGTGAGAAATGTATGATATATGGGCATGAATTAAATTGGAGATGTCAGTCACGGGGACAGCCGACGAGAGGATATTTAGCCGAACGTCAAGTAGGTAATCAAAGAAGAAATAGTAACGACCACATAAGTAGAGTAGACAGCAGCCACAAGCTAATGATGGTGCTAGGAATACGTATAATAAGGAAAGTAGAAGCGGGGGAGATAATATCAAGTGTTTCCGTTGTGAAAAAACAGGGCACATTGCAATAAATTGTCCCGTCAAGAGATATCAAGGAACAGCGCAGGGAAACTATCGAGGGCCCAGCCAAGGCCACTAAGCTGGGAACCCAAAAAGATAAGTAACTCGAGGCCACACATCATGGGGGTGACGAGTCACATCGAAAATGATTGTTGAACCGTCCTCCTCTGATCGTTGCGAGGAAGTCGATCACGGGCAAGTCGATAGTGCAGGTGGGAGCGTTAAAAGTAATGAGTCATTCCCAGAAGAAGTTAAAAGTTGTGAGGAGGTAATCGAAATTGGAGTTAAGCAAGCAGTTAATAACAAACAAACAGTAAAGCTGACGGCCGTTGAGTCAGTGGATACGTTTGGAGTTTTGACTTCATGCTTAAGTGCAAGCATTGCACAAATTTTCGTTTTGGTAGTATTGTCTCTGGGTGTAATATAGTAAAAGATGTAGTAAAAGAAAATAAGATTAAAATTTTCAATTATACTGAGCAATTTTTAAATAGCAATAATACTATACAAGCTTGAAATCATGGCAAAAAGACACAACAAAAATATTAGAAAATTTGTTCTCAAAGGTAGAAAATGGTATAAGTGAAAGCGATAATATAAAACGGAATATAACGGAAAGAAGGGGATAAATTAATTCAGGATTGAACTGGCAGAAGGGTCGGCCAGACACTATAGATGACGTGTTCATTGAAGTATCATGTGAAGGTGCAAAAAATGGAAAACTCATCCTATTAGTGCATACTGGAGCAGACACGAGCCTGGTAAAAGAGAGCGCGTTAAGTGGATCATTGACGGTGAACACTAACGACGTAAAAACCCTTAATGGAGTTTTTGGTGGGTGTGTAACAACGAAGGGTTCCGTAGTGATTAAACCTAGCGGTATGAATCACCTTTGTTTAAAGCTACAATTAGTGCCACTTGGACAGGGAGTACCAGTGGATGGCATAATTGGTAGGGAAAATTTGTGGAATCGGTCAGTTATAAACTCAGTTAGTAAACAAGTAACATTTATGGACGAAAAGAAGAAACATATTGAGACGCTGGTTATGCGTTCATAAGGAGAACTAGATCAAATCTTACATAATGAAAGTTCCAAAGTAATGGCGAGAACTATCAGAGCAGTTCCAGTTAGGATTAGAACCAATATTCCGGAGGTAGTAGTACATAAACAGGAAATTACGCCAGGGGTATATATGGGAGAGACACTGGTAAATGTACAAGAGGATACAGTTTATGTGCCAGTGTTAAATTCAACGGATAAGGATGTAAATATTAGCAGTAACTTTAGACCAAAGTTTACTGATTTCAATAAGTTTAAAACACCGGGTACCGGTGCGGTAAGTAGAATAGAGGAGATAGACGTTAGGGATAGAGTAAGCACACTTATAGGTAAATTACGATTAGATGAAAATTTGAATAAGGAGGAAAGAAGTTCAGTAGAGAGAATGTGCGCAGCATTCAATGATATTTTCTTTCTGGAAGGGGATAAACTGTCTTACACGCCCGTTTTGGAGCACGAGATACCAACCTTGCAGGATCAGCCTCCGGTTAATCAGAAGCAGTATAGGCTTCCACAGGTGCATAGGGAGGAGATTAATAGACAGGTGGGGAAAATGTTAGATGACGGGATTGTCTTCCACAGCAAATCTCCTTGGAATTCGCCCTTGCTACTAGTGCCAAAGAAAGCCTAAAAATATGAACAGAAAAAATGGCGACTAGTGATTAATTATAGAAAATTGAACGATGTAACTATAAAGCAAGTCTTTCCGATTCCAATAATTGAGGAAATTCTGGAGCATTTGGGACACTGCAGGTATTTCTCGACTCTAGATCTTGCTAGTGGATATCATCAAGTTATAGTTGACGAAAGGGACAGGGAGAAAACTGCTTTTAGCTCGGGTCTAGGACATTTCGAGTTTAACAGAATGCCATTCGGCTTGACTGGAGCGTCTGCAACCTTCCAGAGAATAATGAATCATATTCTCACTGGACTTCAGGGTATAGACTGTTTTGTTTATTTAGATGATATAGTAGTTTACGGTAGAAACCTACAGCAGCATGAGTACAGGTTATGTAAAGTATTTAAAGTTCTTAGAGAGAATAATTTAAAATTGAACACAGAGAAGTGTAAATTTTTAAGGCGAGAAATGGTATATTTAGGTCATAAGTGTTCAGAACAGGGTGCACTCCCCGACCCACAGAAGGTGGAATGCGTAAAAAATGTAAAGCCACCTAGGAGTAAAAAGGAAGTGCAAGCGTTTTTAGGGTTAGTAAATTACTATAGGAAGTTTATTGAAAATACAGCAAAAATCGCGTTGCCAATAAACAAATTATTGAAAAAAGAAGTCAAATTCCAATGGACAGATGTCAAGAGGCGTTTGAAAGTTTAAAGAAAGCGATAATTTCAACACCGCTACTTGTTTATCCAGATTTTTCAAAACCGTTTTTATGAACAACAAAAACCAGCAACGAGGCTCTGGGCGCGGTGTTGTCCCAAGGGACAGTAGGCCAAGACAGGCCAATAGCTTTTGCCAGTGGGCATTGAATGGAGCCGAGAAACGGTATTCCACAATTGAAAAAGAATTTTTGGCTATAGTGTGGGCAACTAAGAACTTTAGAGCGTATCTCTTGGGCAGGCCATTCAAAGTGTACACGGATCACCAACCCTTGAAGGGGATAGCGAATTTGAAGGATCAGACTTCACGCCTGGCTAGGTTTAGACATAAATTGTCGGAGTATGAATTCGAGATTATTTATAAGCCCGGCAAGAAGAATCTGAATGCAGACGCTTTGAGCAGAATCCCACAGGAAAACAAGGGTATTATTGCCGTACAGACTCGCTCTAAGGCTAAAGCGCAGAAGCTTAAGGACCAAGTGGGGCCAAGAAACACTCAGAAAACCACAGGCGATCTGGACAGTGAAAGCGGTCTAGAGGTTGACAAGGCGGCAGTTTTAACAAGGCCGGAGGAAATAAGAACGGTTTTGAGAGATTTCCATAATTCACCTTTGGGGGGCCATCAAGGCGCGGTGAAAACATTTCTGTGCATTAGAAAACAATTCAGGTGGCCTGGTATGCAAAGACAAGTTAAGGATTATGTCAGGAATTGTCCGAAGTGCCAAGCGAATAAAAGTTCGAGACTTACGAAAATGCCGATGGTGTTAACTGATACACCGAAGCGTCCTTTTGAAAAGTAACTCGCTACGGAGTTCCAAAAGTGTTAGTAACGGACAATGGTACTAATTTTATTTCCAAAATATTCTCGGACACTTGTAAGATGTTAGGCATTAGGAAGTTGCATATCACTCCGTACCACCCCCAGGCCAATGGTTCACTCGAACGCAGCCATAGACCGCTAGCGGAATATTTGGCAAGCTTCGCTAAAGAGTACGGTTCCAATTGGGGCCAATGGTTTTCGGAAGCGATGCATGTACATAACCATACGCCCCATACTAGCACTAGTAAACACCCTTCCGTACTTTATACGGTTTTGATTCAGAAATGTCAACCAACTTGAGACGTAAGTGCAGTCCGGTGTATAATCCGGACGATCCCTCGAAGATTCAGAAATATCAGATTCAAAAAGCGCATGAAATAGCTCGACAAAACCAGGAGAAGGCGAAGGTGTTGTCTAAAAGGCAATATGATAGCAAGTTAAATCCTGTTTTTTTTTTTATGACAGATGAAACCAAGCTTAGGGGATGCCCCCTATCCATGCACAGCATTTGTTGGTTCCGAAGGGATGACAGGTTAGTGGGAAGGGGAAAGAGGGTGTAGTGACGGTTTACACTTCGCTTAAATGTTTCGACGCTGTAAGTGGGCGGGAAGACATTCGCAGGGAGATTATTCCACAATCTAACGACGCGACCGAAAAACGAACTCTCACGGTAATGCGTGGTTCGTTGGAACGGAATCGCGACATAAAAGGGGTGCACCGCTCTGGAAAGCCGAGTAGTTCTGCTAAATACCTGAACCGGAGGAATCAAGCTGGCTACTTCAGAGAAACATTTACCGTCAAAGTAACGGTAAAATAATGATACATACCCCACATCACGACGACGCTCCAAGGTTTCAATAGAGCTGGAAACCCTACTGTCCCCTATAAGTTTTAACGCACGACATTGGACACGGTCGAGAAGCTGAAGATATGCCCGCGAAGCTCCCGACCATATATGCGAATTATACTCCATTTTCGGACGGATATATTATTATTATTATTATTTATTAAATTAATCTTATAACAAGTTATAAGACTAACACAAAAAATTGGAGCATTGGCTGCCAGGGCCATCAGCTCATCGGACGGATATAAGTGGTGTAGATACAGCGAAGATCGGTTGGAGTGAAGTATTTCTTACACCGCTTAAGAAAGCCTAAGCACTTGGCTGCTTCTTTCGACACGTCAAAGATGTGATCGTTCCAGCGAAGATCGCATTGGATTGACATGCCCAGAACATCAAGAGCCTCCGACTCATTAATATCCACACCACCCATATTTAGAGGTGGGAAGTTGTCACCCGCCAAACGCTTGTGGGTTAACAAGCAGCATTGGGTTTTCCGCGCATTAAAGTCGACCCGATTCGCACGACCCCACTCCTGGATTTTGTTGAGGTCGGATTGGAGTGTGTCATTCATAATTCTGCGCCTTCTAGTGATCTCCAGAATGGAAGGACGCCTGGAGAATGAATATGAATGACTAATGCTGCTGTCATCAGCAAACGAGTAGACGGGGTTTGATGTCAATGACAGAAGGTCATTGATGAAAATAAGAAAAAGTGTCGGAGACAGGACCGAACCCTGCGGAATTCCAGCATTAATGGAGTGCTCTTCGGAAGCAAAGCCGTCTATTACAACCCGAATAGAACGGCCGCTGAGGAATCTCGATATCCATCGAGTGAAAGTATTACCAACACCATAAGCAGTCAGTTTAGACACGAGTGCTTTATGCCACACCCGGTCAAATGCCTTGGAGATATCCAGAGCAACAACCTTGCTCTCACCGAACCGGTGAATGCAACTGCTCCACCGCTCAGCGAGAAACGCCATCAGATCGCCGGTGGAACGGTGAGCACGGAAGCCGTACTGGCGATCGCTGATCAACTCCTTGCTCTCTAAATACCTCATTAAGTTAAAATTTACAATGCCCTCCATGACTTTGGAGAGCACTGAGCAGATCGCTATGGGCCGGTAATTTGCAGGATTCGTAGCCTCACCTTTTTTGGGAACTGGCTGCACATTGGCAATCTTGCAGGAAGTGGGAAAAACTCCTGAAGTAAATGATAAATTAAAGAGATTGCGCAATGGGCGAGCCAGTGTTGAGGCGCACTTTCTCAACACATGGGCTGATATGCCATCTGGTCCCGAGGATTTGTTGACATTGAGGTCTGCAAGCACTCTTTTAACAGCTCGCGTTCGAAAATGAATCTTAGGCATAGCATGAGATACACCATCGACCGCGGGCAGTAGTTGGCTACTCTCAGGAAGAGAGCAGTTTTCAGCAAACATTTTGGCTAATAAGTTTGCTTTATCAACCGAGTGAGTGAAGATCTGAGGAGAGTTGGAATAGACGATCGCGTCTGATTTTTCACTCTCGCCACGAACCACCAAAAGTTCTTGCTACCCTTATGGTATTCAAGAACTCTACGTCTAAGGCGCTGTTCGCAGAGAACTTTTTCGCGCTTTAGAGTGGAATTGCATCTATTTCTGGCCTGATTGCGCAGCAGTTTACTATCAACAGTTTTGTTTAAACGCCAATTCCTAAATGCTTCCCCTTTAGACCTGACTGCTTGTCTGCAAGTCGCATTAATCCAGGAATGGTCTTTTGGCTTAATGGAAATTCTTTTATTGGGTATGAAAGACCTCATACCAAATAAAATTATATTTTCTACCCTTGTCGACCCTTTGGCCTTCGTAGAGCGGATAGAGGAGCTGGCCAAGACGTATGGCCTCGACAGTAATATGTTGCCACGCGCGATGCCAGAGTTGCTGGAAGACAAAGCCTTGCTCTGGTATCGAAATAACAATATTCATTGACGGTCATGGGAGGCCTTTAAGCAAGACTTCCTGGACTTTTTTCTGCCTAGTCGTTTCTTCGAGAGACTCGGCGATGACATTCGCAATCGGCAACAGCGCGCAAATGAGAAGTTCAGGGACTACGTCATAAGCTTGCAAAATCTGATGAGACAAAGATGAGAGAAAAAAGCTGGAGAGAATCTACAAAAACTCTGCGTTTGAGTACCAGTTTTATATAAAAAGACAAGATTCTCAGTCGACCATAATGGTGTCGCACTAAGCGTTTAATTCCGCATTGTAACTTGCCAAGATCAATTCATCGAGCGCGCGCTAGCCGCTGGTGAAGCGGTATTGCACTTTTTGACCGTGGAACTAGTGACCCACTTTCTTGCGCTCAGGTGTTAAGGCAGGTTTTTTCCGCTACAGTTAGCATATTGTTGTTTCCGTATTTAAGTTTCCGCATACAGAAATATAAATAAGACTGGTATGAAGTAGTTGAGTGAGTTGAGTTAGCGGAGTTGAGTTGAGTAGTGAGTAGTGAACGTGTATTACGTAAAACGTATTGCAGAGAATAAAGTGCCCAAAGTGAAATAACAGTGTTTTCATTCGGACGGACTGTGGACTTTGGAGAACCCCACAGCAAGGACTTTCCAGGAGAACCCCAACATATGTGGCGCAGCCGGGTTTTACAGGTGAGTTTGTGATATCATAAAATTTTAAAGGTGATAAATAAAGATAGGAATTTGTAGCGAATATATATAAATACTAACACACATAAATAATCCTGGGCAAGACTCCCTTACCCGTAATCCTGTGGCTGAGTCTGGCTATAGGGGGATTATAGTATTATAATAATTTGTTGTGCATATTTAAAAATAGCGAAACAAATGAAAAATTGAATATTTTCTGATAATTTGGGAACAGTAGATTTAGCAGTTTTGGCGAATGCTACGAAGAAAAATTTTTTTTTGAAAAGAAAATACGCGAAGTGTGGCTGTAATTAAAAAGTGACGCGAAACTCGAGAGTAGCAGTGGCGCTTACGCTGGAGGTTGAATTTCAGCGCAAAACATTGCGGAAGTTTTGATTGTTTTTTGATCATTTGCTCGTCAGACCCAAAGTCTTGACAGAATTGCAAGCCGTGTCTTTTTGTTTTTGTGGTCTTTTGCTACTTTATGGATATTTCATTCGATTTGGAGGAACGATTAAGGGATTTAGGAAGGGATTATAAAGATTTGGTTGGATAATTAGACAGGTTTATTGAAAAAATTTGGGATAACCTTTCATCCACTGTAAACAATAAGGAGAATTTAATTTTAATTAAGGAAAAGATTAAAGATCTAGGTAATCTCTTCAAAGTAGAGAAGGCGGATGCAATTTTAGAAGAATTGCTCAATTTTGTTTCAAATAAAAATAAAAGTGCGCTAAAGGAATTAGAAAGGTGGAAAGCTGAATTTCACGCTTTAAAAAACAGATACGACAACTACTTGACGGACACAGAATTAGAGGCAATTTTAGTAAAGGAAGTGGAAGAGGAAAATAACAGATTGAGAGAGTTGATTGAGAAAAAGGGAGTTTCGGGAAATTTGCTCTCGACAGTTTTAAACCAAAAAAGCAGGGAAAGTTTTGACTCTTTAGAAGAGGCTCATAGGAGAATAGAGGAGTTAAAAGAAGAAAATAGACTCCTGCGACAGGAAGAATTGCTAGCAGATAAAACCCTGCCGCACAAAGATCCGATTGGATGTCTGTCACTACCTGCAACAAGTTTAAAAATCATCAGGAGTAATACAAGCTCAAAAATGAGTATAGAAGGAATTGCAAAAAATGTAAATAGATTAGTACCATTTTTTTCAGGTTCGCCTGAATTTTAAATGATTTAAAAATCATCAGGAGTAATACAAGCTCAAAAATGAGTATAGAAGGAATTGCAAAAAATGTAAATAGATTAGTACCATTTTTTTCAGGTTCGCCTGAATTTGAGGAATGAAGTGTATAAATTTATTGAGGGATGTGAACTTGCAAGGAAAGGAATATCGGATTCCGAAATAGGCGACTTCTTAGCGTGTGTAAAGCAAAGGTTTCATGGGAACGCATACGGGTTAATCAGGGGAAAGAAAATAACGAGCTTAGAAGAGTTATACAGTACCTTAAAGCTGTCGTATCTAAAGCGTAGATCGCTAGATACAGTAATGTCGGAAATTCAGACAGTGTCCCCCCAACTCCCAGGGGAAGGACACAGGCAGAGGACATTACGAAATCCCAATATACTGGGGCCCAGGATCATGGACTGCGATTTGAAATTAATAAATCATTAGCGAGGACATTCGTGTTGGGGTTAAGAGACCCTACAATAAAGATGAAGATGTTGGGCACCAACGTGATCGACATGGAGAAGCTGATCGCAGAAGCAATACAGCTAAACGAGACCATCAGCAGAGCTCTCGGAGCCCAACCAAACCTTCTAGCGAGCATGAATCCGGTCTGGACTGTAGAAATGAACCAAAGGACTGCAAGCCATACACCCGTGAATGCCTCGGGGAAACTAAATACACAGCATTGCAATAACTTCATGCAAAACCCGAGTAAGACGCGGGACGGAAAAAGGATGGGACGTCCACAAGGTGGGGAAGCCAGTGCCAAAGCGCGAATAGTATGTAGTTTCTGCGGAAGGAAGGGCCATACTAGGGACGAGTGTCTAGTAAGGAAAAATAGTCCATTCTGTGAGAAATGTATGATATATGGGCATGAATTAAATTGGAGATGTCAGTCACGGGGACAGCCGACGAGAGGATATTTAGAAGAACGTCAAGTAGGTAATCAGAGAAGAAATAATAACGACCACATAAGTAGAGTAGACAGCAGCCACAAGCTAATGATGGTGCTAGGAATACGTATAATAAGGAAAGTAGAAGCGGGGGAGATAATATCAAGTGTTTCCGTTGTGAAAAAACAGGGCACATTGCAATAAATTGTCCCGTCAAGAGATATCAAGGAACAGCGCAGGGAAACTATCGAGGGCCCAGCCAAGGCCACTAAGCTGGGAACCCAAAAAGATAAGTAACTCGAGGCCACACATCATGGGGGTGACGAGTCACATCGAAAACGATTGTTGAACCGTCCTCCTCTGATCGTTGCGAGGAAGTCGATCACGGGCAAGTCGATAGTGCAGGTGGGAGCGTTAAAAGTAATGAGTCATTCCCAGAAGAAGTTAAAAGTTGTGAGGAGGTAATCGAAATTGGAGTTAAGCAAGCAGATAATAACAAAAAACAGTAAAGCCGACGGCCGTTGAGTCAGTGGATACGTTTGGAGTTTTGACTTCATGCTTAAGTGCAAGCATTCCACAAATTTTCGTTTTGGTAGTATTGTCTCTGGGTGTAATATAGTAAAAGATGTAGTAAAAGAAAATAAGATTAAAATTTTCAATTATACTGAGCAATTTTTAAATAGCAATAATACTATACAAGCTTGAAATCATGGCAAAAAGACACAACAAAAATATTAGAAAATTTTTTCTCAAGGGTAGAAAATGGTATAAGTGAAAGCGATAATATATAACGGAAAGAAGGGGACAAATTAATTCAGGATTGAACTGGCAGAAGGGTCGGCCAGACACTATAGATGACGTGTTCATTGAAGTATCATGTGAAGGTGCAAAAAATGGAAAACTCATCCTATTAGTGGATACTGGAGCAGACACGAGCCTGGTAAAAGAGAGCGCGTTGAGTGGATCATTGACGGTGAACACTAACGACGTAAAAACCCTTAATGGAGCTTTTGGTGGGTGTGTAACAACGAAGGGTTCCGTAGTGATTAAACCTAGCGGTATGAATCACCTTTGTTTAAAGCTACAATTAGTGCCACTTGGACAGGGAGTACCAGCGGATGGCATAATTGGTAGGGACAATTTGTGGAATCGGTCAGTTATAAACTCAGTTAGTAAACAAGTAACATTTATGGACGAAAAGAAGAAACATATTGAGACGCTGGTTATGCGTTCAAAAGGAGAACTAGATCAAATCTTACATAATGAAAGTTCCAAAGTAATGGCGAGAACTATCAGAGCAGTTCCAGTTAGGATTAGAACCAATATTCCGGAGGTAGTAGTACATAAACAGGAAATTACGCCAGGGGTATATATGGGAGAGACACTGGTAAATGTACAAGAGGATACAGTTTATGTGCCAGTGTTAAATTCAACGGATAAGGATGTAAATATTAGCAGTAAGTTTAGACCAAAATTTACTGATTTCAATAAGTTTAAAACACCGGGTACCGGTGCGGTAAGTAGAATAGAGGAGATAGACGTTAGGGATAGAGTAAGCACACTTATAGGTAAATTAGGATTAGATGAAAATTTGAATAAGGAGGAAAGAAGTTCAGTAGAGAGAATGTGCGCAGCATTCAATGATATTTTCCTTCTGGAAGGGGATAAACTGTCTTACACGCCCGTTTTGGAGCACGAGATACCAACCTTGCAGGATCAGCCTCCGGTTAATCAGAAGCAGTATAGGCTTCCACAGGTGCACAGGGAGGAGATTAATAGACTGGTGGGGAAAATGTTAGATGACGGGATTGTCTTCCACAGCAAATCTCCTTGGAATTCGCCCTTGCTACTAGTGCCAAAGAAAGCCTCAAAAGATGAACAGAAAAAATGGCGACTAGTGATTGACTATAGAAAATTGAACGATGTAACTATAAAGCAAGTCTTTCCGATTCCAATAATTGAGGAAATTCTGGAGCATTTGGGACACTGCAGGTATTTTTCGACTCTAGATCTTGCTAGTGGATATCATCAAGTTTTAGTTGACGAAAGGGACAGGGAGAAAACTGCTTTTAGCTCGGGTCTAGGACATTTCGAGTTTAACAGAATGCCATTCGGCTTGACTGGAGCGTCTGCAACCTTCCAGAGAATAATGAATCATATTCTCACTGGACTTCAGGCTATAGACTGTTTTGTTTATTTAGATGATATAGTAGTTTACGGTAGAAACCTACAGCAGCATGAGTACAGGTTATGTAAAGTATTTAAAGTTCTTAGAGAGAATAATTTAAAATTGAACACAGAGAAGTGTCAATTTTTAAGGCGAGAAATTGTATATTTAGGTCATAAGTGTTCAGAACAGGGTGCACTCCCCGACCCACAGAAGGTGGAATGCTTAAAAAATGTAAAGCCACCTAGGAGGAAAAAGGAAGTGCAAGCGTTTTTAGGGTTAGTAAATTACTATAGGAAGTTTATTGAAAATACAGCAAAAATCGCGTTGCCAATAAACAAATTATTGAAAAAAGAAGTCAAACTCCAATGGACAGATAAATGTCAAGAGGCGTTTGAAAGTTTAAAGAAAGCGATAATTTGAACACCGGTACTTGTTTATCCTGATTTTTCAAAACCGTTTTTATTAACAACAGAAACCAGCAACGAGGCTCTGGGCGCGGTGTTGTCCCAAGGGACAGTAGGCCAATAGCTTTTGCCAGTAGGGCATTGAATGGAGCCGAGAAACGGTATTCCACAATTGAAAAAGAATTTTTGGCTATAGTGTGGGCAACTAAGAACTTTAGAGCGTATCTCTTGGGCAGGCCATTCAAAGTGTACACGGATCACCAACCCTTGAAGGGGATAGCGAATTTGAAGGATCAGACTTCACGCCTGGCTAGGTTTAGACATAAATTGTCGGAGTATGAATTCGAGATTATTTATAAGCCCGGCAAGAAGAATCTGAATGCAGACGCTTTGAGCAGAATCCCACAGGAAAACAAGGGTATTATTGCCGTACAGACTCGCTCTAAGGCTAAAGCGCAGGAGCTTGAGGACCAAGTGGGGCCAAGAAACACTCAGACAACCACAGGCGATCTGGACAGTGAAAGCGGTCTAGAGGTTGACAAGGCGGCAGTTTTAACAAGGCCGGAGGAAATAAGAACGGTTTTGAGAGATTTCCATAATTCACCTTTGGGGGGCCATCAAGGCGCGGTGAAAACATTTCTGTGCATTAGAAAACAATTCAGGTGGCCTGGTATGCAAAGACAAGTTAAGGATTATGTCAGGAATTATCCGAAGTGCCAAGCGAATAAAAGTTCGAGACTTACGAAAATGCCGATGGTGTTAACTGATACACCGAAGCGTCCTTTTGAAAAGGTGTATATGGATATAGTAGGTATTTTGCCGGAGACTGTGTCAGGAAACAAATACATACTCACTTTTCAGGATGACTTCTCAAAACTAATGGCGTGCGTAGCAATTCCGGATGCGGAAGCGAGCACAGTAGCCAAGGCATTTTTCGACGAGATAGTAACTCGCTACGGAGTTCCAAAAGTGTTAGTAACGGACAATGGTACTAATTTTATTTCCAAAATATTCTCGGACACTTGTAAGATGTTAGGCATTAGGAAGTTGCATATCCTCCGTACCACCCCCAGGCCAATGGTTCACTCGAACGCAGCCATAGACCGCTAGCGGAATATTTGGCAAGCTTCGCTAAAGAGGACGGTTCCAATTGGGGCCAATGGTTTTCGGCAGCAATGCATGTACATAACCATACGCCCCATACTAGCACTAGACTAACACCCTTCCGTACTTTACACGGTTTTGATTCAGAAATGCCAACCAACTTGAGACGTAAGTGCAGTCCGGTGTATAATCTGGACGATCCCTCGAAGATTCAGAAATATCAGATCCAAAAAGCGCATGAAATAGCTCGACAAAACCAGGAGAAGGCGAAGGTGTTGTCTAAAAGGCAATATGATAGCAAGTTAAATCCTGTTTTTTTTTTTTTTTTTATGACAGATGAAACCAAGCTTAGGGGATGCCCCCTATCCATGCACAGCATTTGTTGGTTCCGAAGGGATGACAGGTTAGTGGGAAGGGGGAAAGAGGGTGTAGTGACGGTTTACACTTCGCTTAAATGTTTCGACGCTGTAAGTGGGCGGGAAGACATTCGCAGGGAGATTATTCCACAATCTAACGACGCGACCGAAAAACGAACTCTCACGGTAATGCGTGGTTCGTTGGAACGGAATCGCGACATAAAAGGGGTGCACCGCTCTGGAAAGCCGAGTAGTTCTGCTAAATACCTGAACCGGAGGAATCAAGCTGGCTACTTCAGAGGAACATTTACCGTCAAAGTAACGGTAAAATAATGATACATACCCCACATCACGACGACGCTCCAAGGTTTCAATAGAGCTGGATACCCTACTGTCCCCTATAAGTTTTAACGCACGACATTGGACACGGTCGAGAAGCTGAAGATATGCCCGCGAAGCTCCCGACCATATATGCGAATTATACTCCATTTTCGGACGGATATAAGTGGTGTAGATACAGCGAAGATCGGTTGGAGTGAAGTATTTCTTACACCGCTTCAGAAAGCCTAAGCACTTGGCTGCTTCTTTCGACACGTCAAAGATGTGATCGTTCCAGCGAAGATCGCATTGGATTGACATGCCCAGAACATCAAGAGCCTCCGACTCATTAATATCCACACCACCCATATTTAGAGGTGGGAAGTTGTCACCCGCCAAACGCTTGTGGGTTAACAAACAGCATTGGGTCTTCCGCGTATTAAAGTCGACCCGATTCGCACGACCCCACTCCTGGATTTTGTTGAGGTCGGATTGGAGTGTGTCATTCATAATTCTGCGCCTTCTAGTGATCTCCAGAATGGAAGTACGCCTGGAGAATGAATATGAATGACTAATGCTGCTGTCATCAGCAAACGAGTAGACGGGGTTTGATGTCAATGACAGAAGGTCATTGATGAAAATAAGAAAAAGTGTCGGAGACAGGACCGAACCCTGCGGAATTCCAGCATTAATAGAGTGCTCTTCGGAAGCAAAGCCGTCTATTACAACCCGAATAGAACGGCCGCTGAGGAATCTCGATATCCATCGAGTGAAAGTATTACCAACACCATAAGCAGTCAGTTTAGACACGAGTGCTTTATGCCACACCCGGTCAAATGCCTTGGAGATATCCAGAGCAACAACCTTGCTCTCACCGAACCGGTGAATGCAACTGCTCCACCGCTCAGCGAGAAACGCCATCAGATCGCCGGTGGAACGGTGAGCACGGAAGCCGTACTGGCGATCGCTGATCAACTCTTTGCTCTCTAAATACCTCATTAAGTTAAAATTTACAATGCCCTCCATGACTTTGGAGAGCACTGAGCAGATCGCTATGGGCCGGTAATTTGCAGGATTCGTAGCCTCACCTTTTTTGGGAACTGGCTGCACATTGGAAATCTTCCAGGAAGTGGGAAAAACTCCTGAAGTAAATGATAAATTAAAGAGATTGCGCAATGGGCGAGACAGTGTTGAGACGCACTTTCTCAACACATGGGCTGATATGCCATCTGGTCCCGAGGATTTGTTGACATTGAGGTCTGCAAGCACTCTTTTAACAGCTCGCGTTCGAAAATGCATCTCAGGCATAGCATGAGATACACCATCGACCGCGGGCGGTAGTTGGCTACTCTCAGGAAGAGAGCAGTTTTCAGCAAACATTTTGGCTAATAAGTTTGCTTTATCAACCGAGTGAGTGAAGATCTGAGGAGAGTTGGAATAGACGATCGCGTCTGATTTTTCACTCTCGCCACGAACCACCAAAAGTTCTTGCTACCCTTATGGTATTCAAGAACTCTACGTCTAAGGCGCTGTTCGCAGAGAACTTTTTCGCGCTTTAGAGTGGAATTGCATCTATTTCTGGCCTGATTGCGCAGCAGTTTACTATCAACAGTTTTGTTTAAACGCCAATTCCTAAATGCTTCCCCTTTAGACCTGACTGCTTGTCTGCAAGTCGCATTAATCCAGGAATGGTCTTTTGGCTTAATGGAAATTCTTTTATTGGGTATGAAAGACCTCATACCAAATAAAATTATATTTTCTACCCTTGTCAACCCTTTGGCCTTCGTAGAGCGGATAGAGGAGCTGGCCAAGACGTATGGCCTCGACAGTAATATGTTGCCACGCGCGATGCCAGAGTTGCTGGAAGACAAAGCCTTGCTCTGGTATCGAAATAACAATATTCATTGACGGTCATGGGAGGCCTTTAAGCAAGACTTCCTGGACTTTTTTCTGCCTAGTCGTTTCTTCGAGAGACTCGGCGATGACATTCGCAATCGGCAACAGCGCGCAAATGAGAAGTTCAGGGACTACGTCATAAGCTTGCAAAATCTGATGAGACAAAGATGAGAGAAAAAAGCTGGAGAGAATCTACAAAAACTCTGCGTTTGAGTACCAGTTTTATATAAAAAGACAAGATTCTCAGTCGACCATAATGGTGTCGCACTAAGCGTTTAATTCCGCATTGTAACTTGCCAAGATCAATTCATCGAGCGCGCGCTAGCCGCTGGTGAAGCGGTATTGCACTTTTTGACCGTGGAACTAGTGACCCACTTTCTTGCGCTCAGGTGTTAAGGCAGGTTTTTTCCGCTACAGTTAGCATATTGTTGTTTCCGTATTTAAGTTTCCGCATACAGAAATATAAATAAGACTGGTATGAAGTAGTTGAGTGAGTTGAGTTAGCGGAGTTGAGTTGAGTAGTGAGTAGTGAACGTGTATTACGTAAAACGTATTGCAGAGAATAAAGTGCCCAAAGTGAAATAACAGTGTTTTCATTCGGACGGACTGTGGACTTTGGAGAACCCCACAGCAAGGACTTTCCAGGAGAACCCCAACATATGTGGCGCAGCCGGGTTTTACAGGTGAGTTTGTGATATCATAAAATTTTAAAGGTGATAAATAAAGATAGGAATTTGTAGCGAATATATATAAATACTAACACACATAAATAATCCTGGGCAAGACTCCCTTACCCGTAATCCTGTGGCTGAGTCTGGCTATAGGGGGATTATAGTATTATAATAATTTGTTGTGCATATTTAAAAATAGCGAAACAAATGAAAAATTGAATATTTTCTGATAATTTGGGAACAGTAGATTTAGCAGTTTTGGCGAATGCTACGAAGAAAAATTTTTTTTTGAAAAGAAAATACGCGAAGTGTGGCTGTAATTAAAAAGTGACGCGAAACTCGAGAGTAGCAGTGGCGCTTACGCTGGAGGTTGAATTTCAGCGCAAAACATTGCGGAAGTTTTGATTGTTTTTTGATCATTTGCTCGTCAGACCCAAAGTCTTGACAGAATTGCAAGCCGTGTCTTTTTGTTTTTGTGGTCTTTTGCTACTTTATGGATATTTCATTCGATTTGGAGGAACGATTAAGGGATTTAGGAAGGGATTATAAAGATTTGGTTGGATAATTAGACAGGTTTATTGAAAAAATTTGGGATAACCTTTCATCCACTGTAAACAATAAGGAGAATTTAATTTTAATTAAGGAAAAGATTAAAGATCTAGGTAATCTCTTCAAAGTAGAGAAGGCGGATGCAATTTTAGAAGAATTGCTCAATTTTGTTTCAAATAAAAATAAAAGTGCGCTAAAGGAATTAGAAAGGTGGAAAGCTGAATTTCACGCTTTAAAAAACAGATACGACAACTACTTGACGGACACAGAATTAGAGGCAATTTTAGTAAAGGAAGTGGAAGAGGAAAATAACAGATTGAGAGAGTTGATTGAGAAAAAGGGAGTTTCGGGAAATTTGCTCTCGACAGTTTTAAACCAAAAAAGCAGGGAAAGTTTTGACTCTTTAGAAGAGGCTCATAGGAGAATAGAGGAGTTAAAAGAAGAAAATAGACTCCTGCGACAGGAAGAATTGCTAGCAGATAAAACCCTGCCGCACAAAGATCCGATTGGATGTCTGTCACTACCTGCAACAAGTTTAAAAATCATCAGGAGTAATACAAGCTCAAAAATGAGTATAGAAGGAATTGCAAAAAATGTAAATAGATTAGTACCATTTTTTTCAGGTTCGCCTGAATTTTAAATGATTTAAAAATCATCAGGAGTAATACAAGCTCAAAAATGAGTATAGAAGGAATTGCAAAAAATGTAAATAGATTAGTACCATTTTTTTCAGGTTCGCCTGAATTTGAGGAATGAAGTGTATAAATTTATTGAGGGATGTGAACTTGCAAGGAAAGGAATATCGGATTCCGAAATAGGCGACTTCTTAGCGTGTGTAAAGCAAAGGTTTCATGGGAACGCATACGGGTTAATCAGGGGAAAGAAAATAACGAGCTTAGAAGAGTTATACAGTACCTTAAAGCTGTCGTATCTAAAGCGTAGATCGCTAGATACAGTAATGTCGGAAATTCAGACAGTGTCCCCCCAACTCCCAGGGGAAGGACACAGGCAGAGGACATTACGAAATCCCAATATACTGGGGCCCAGGATCATGGACTGCGATTTGAAATTAATAAATCATTAGCGAGGACATTCGTGTTGGGGTTAAGAGACCCTACAATAAAGATGAAGATGTTGGGCACCAACGTGATCGACATGGAGAAGCTGATCGCAGAAGCAATACAGCTAAACGAGACCATCAGCAGAGCTCTCGGAGCCCAACCAAACCTTCTAGCGAGCATGAATCCGGTCTGGACTGTAGAAATGAACCAAAGGACTGCAAGCCATACACCCGTGAATGCCTCGGGGAAACTAAATACACAGCATTGCAATAACTTCATGCAAAACCCGAGTAAGACGCGGGACGGAAAAAGGATGGGACGTCCACAAGGTGGGGAAGCCAGTGCCAAAGCGCGAATAGTATGTAGTTTCTGCGGAAGGAAGGGCCATACTAGGGACGAGTGTCTAGTAAGGAAAAATAGTCCATTCTGTGAGAAATGTATGATATATGGGCATGAATTAAATTGGAGATGTCAGTCACGGGGACAGCCGACGAGAGGATATTTAGAAGAACGTCAAGTAGGTAATCAGAGAAGAAATAATAACGACCACATAAGTAGAGTAGACAGCAGCCACAAGCTAATGATGGTGCTAGGAATACGTATAATAAGGAAAGTAGAAGCGGGGGAGATAATATCAAGTGTTTCCGTTGTGAAAAAACAGGGCACATTGCAATAAATTGTCCCGTCAAGAGATATCAAGGAACAGCGCAGGGAAACTATCGAGGGCCCAGCCAAGGCCACTAAGCTGGGAACCCAAAAAGATAAGTAACTCGAGGCCACACATCATGGGGGTGACGAGTCACATCGAAAACGATTGTTGAACCGTCCTCCTCTGATCGTTGCGAGGAAGTCGATCACGGGCAAGTCGATAGTGCAGGTGGGAGCGTTAAAAGTAATGAGTCATTCCCAGAAGAAGTTAAAAGTTGTGAGGAGGTAATCGAAATTGGAGTTAAGCAAGCAGATAATAACAAAAAACAGTAAAGCCGACGGCCGTTGAGTCAGTGGATACGTTTGGAGTTTTGACTTCATGCTTAAGTGCAAGCATTCCACAAATTTTCGTTTTGGTAGTATTGTCTCTGGGTGTAATATAGTAAAAGATGTAGTAAAAGAAAATAAGATTAAAATTTTCAATTATACTGAGCAATTTTTAAATAGCAATAATACTATACAAGCTTGAAATCATGGCAAAAAGACACAACAAAAATATTAGAAAATTTTTTCTCAAGGGTAGAAAATGGTATAAGTGAAAGCGATAATATATAACGGAAAGAAGGGGACAAATTAATTCAGGATTGAACTGGCAGAAGGGTCGGCCAGACACTATAGATGACGTGTTCATTGAAGTATCATGTGAAGGTGCAAAAAATGGAAAACTCATCCTATTAGTGGATACTGGAGCAGACACGAGCCTGGTAAAAGAGAGCGCGTTGAGTGGATCATTGACGGTGAACACTAACGACGTAAAAACCCTTAATGGAGCTTTTGGTGGGTGTGTAACAACGAAGGGTTCCGTAGTGATTAAACCTAGCGGTATGAATCACCTTTGTTTAAAGCTACAATTAGTGCCACTTGGACAGGGAGTACCAGCGGATGGCATAATTGGTAGGGACAATTTGTGGAATCGGTCAGTTATAAACTCAGTTAGTAAACAAGTAACATTTATGGACGAAAAGAAGAAACATATTGAGACGCTGGTTATGCGTTCAAAAGGAGAACTAGATCAAATCTTACATAATGAAAGTTCCAAAGTAATGGCGAGAACTATCAGAGCAGTTCCAGTTAGGATTAGAACCAATATTCCGGAGGTAGTAGTACATAAACAGGAAATTACGCCAGGGGTATATATGGGAGAGACACTGGTAAATGTACAAGAGGATACAGTTTATGTGCCAGTGTTAAATTCAACGGATAAGGATGTAAATATTAGCAGTAAGTTTAGACCAAAATTTACTGATTTCAATAAGTTTAAAACACCGGGTACCGGTGCGGTAAGTAGAATAGAGGAGATAGACGTTAGGGATAGAGTAAGCACACTTATAGGTAAATTAGGATTAGATGAAAATTTGAATAAGGAGGAAAGAAGTTCAGTAGAGAGAATGTGCGCAGCATTCAATGATATTTTCCTTCTGGAAGGGGATAAACTGTCTTACACGCCCGTTTTGGAGCACGAGATACCAACCTTGCAGGATCAGCCTCCGGTTAATCAGAAGCAGTATAGGCTTCCACAGGTGCACAGGGAGGAGATTAATAGACTGGTGGGGAAAATGTTAGATGACGGGATTGTCTTCCACAGCAAATCTCCTTGGAATTCGCCCTTGCTACTAGTGCCAAAGAAAGCCTCAAAAGATGAACAGAAAAAATGGCGACTAGTGATTGACTATAGAAAATTGAACGATGTAACTATAAAGCAAGTCTTTCCGATTCCAATAATTGAGGAAATTCTGGAGCATTTGGGACACTGCAGGTATTTTTCGACTCTAGATCTTGCTAGTGGATATCATCAAGTTTTAGTTGACGAAAGGGACAGGGAGAAAACTGCTTTTAGCTCGGGTCTAGGACATTTCGAGTTTAACAGAATGCCATTCGGCTTGACTGGAGCGTCTGCAACCTTCCAGAGAATAATGAATCATATTCTCACTGGACTTCAGGCTATAGACTGTTTTGTTTATTTAGATGATATAGTAGTTTACGGTAGAAACCTACAGCAGCATGAGTACAGGTTATGTAAAGTATTTAAAGTTCTTAGAGAGAATAATTTAAAATTGAACACAGAGAAGTGTCAATTTTTAAGGCGAGAAATTGTATATTTAGGTCATAAGTGTTCAGAACAGGGTGCACTCCCCGACCCACAGAAGGTGGAATGCTTAAAAAATGTAAAGCCACCTAGGAGGAAAAAGGAAGTGCAAGCGTTTTTAGGGTTAGTAAATTACTATAGGAAGTTTATTGAAAATACAGCAAAAATCGCGTTGCCAATAAACAAATTATTGAAAAAAGAAGTCAAACTCCAATGGACAGATAAATGTCAAGAGGCGTTTGAAAGTTTAAAGAAAGCGATAATTTGAACACCGGTACTTGTTTATCCTGATTTTTCAAAACCGTTTTTATTAACAACAGAAACCAGCAACGAGGCTCTGGGCGCGGTGTTGTCCCAAGGGACAGTAGGCCAATAGCTTTTGCCAGTAGGGCATTGAATGGAGCCGAGAAACGGTATTCCACAATTGAAAAAGAATTTTTGGCTATAGTGTGGGCAACTAAGAACTTTAGAGCGTATCTCTTGGGCAGGCCATTCAAAGTGTACACGGATCACCAACCCTTGAAGGGGATAGCGAATTTGAAGGATCAGACTTCACGCCTGGCTAGGTTTAGACATAAATTGTCGGAGTATGAATTCGAGATTATTTATAAGCCCGGCAAGAAGAATCTGAATGCAGACGCTTTGAGCAGAATCCCACAGGAAAACAAGGGTATTATTGCCGTACAGACTCGCTCTAAGGCTAAAGCGCAGGAGCTTGAGGACCAAGTGGGGCCAAGAAACACTCAGACAACCACAGGCGATCTGGACAGTGAAAGCGGTCTAGAGGTTGACAAGGCGGCAGTTTTAACAAGGCCGGAGGAAATAAGAACGGTTTTGAGAGATTTCCATAATTCACCTTTGGGGGGCCATCAAGGCGCGGTGAAAACATTTCTGTGCATTAGAAAACAATTCAGGTGGCCTGGTATGCAAAGACAAGTTAAGGATTATGTCAGGAATTATCCGAAGTGCCAAGCGAATAAAAGTTCGAGACTTACGAAAATGCCGATGGTGTTAACTGATACACCGAAGCGTCCTTTTGAAAAGGTGTATATGGATATAGTAGGTATTTTGCCGGAGACTGTGTCAGGAAACAAATACATACTCACTTTTCAGGATGACTTCTCAAAACTAATGGCGTGCGTAGCAATTCCGGATGCGGAAGCGAGCACAGTAGCCAAGGCATTTTTCGACGAGATAGTAACTCGCTACGGAGTTCCAAAAGTGTTAGTAACGGACAATGGTACTAATTTTATTTCCAAAATATTCTCGGACACTTGTAAGATGTTAGGCATTAGGAAGTTGCATATCCTCCGTACCACCCCCAGGCCAATGGTTCACTCGAACGCAGCCATAGACCGCTAGCGGAATATTTGGCAAGCTTCGCTAAAGAGGACGGTTCCAATTGGGGCCAATGGTTTTCGGCAGCAATGCATGTACATAACCATACGCCCCATACTAGCACTAGACTAACACCCTTCCGTACTTTACACGGTTTTGATTCAGAAATGCCAACCAACTTGAGACGTAAGTGCAGTCCGGTGTATAATCTGGACGATCCCTCGAAGATTCAGAAATATCAGATCCAAAAAGCGCATGAAATAGCTCGACAAAACCAGGAGAAGGCGAAGGTGTTGTCTAAAAGGCAATATGATAGCAAGTTAAATCCTGTTTTTTTTTTTTTTTTTATGACAGATGAAACCAAGCTTAGGGGATGCCCCCTATCCATGCACAGCATTTGTTGGTTCCGAAGGGATGACAGGTTAGTGGGAAGGGGGAAAGAGGGTGTAGTGACGGTTTACACTTCGCTTAAATGTTTCGACGCTGTAAGTGGGCGGGAAGACATTCGCAGGGAGATTATTCCACAATCTAACGACGCGACCGAAAAACGAACTCTCACGGTAATGCGTGGTTCGTTGGAACGGAATCGCGACATAAAAGGGGTGCACCGCTCTGGAAAGCCGAGTAGTTCTGCTAAATACCTGAACCGGAGGAATCAAGCTGGCTACTTCAGAGGAACATTTACCGTCAAAGTAACGGTAAAATAATGATACATACCCCACATCACGACGACGCTCCAAGGTTTCAATAGAGCTGGATACCCTACTGTCCCCTATAAGTTTTAACGCACGACATTGGACACGGTCGAGAAGCTGAAGATATGCCCGCGAAGCTCCCGACCATATATGCGAATTATACTCCATTTTCGGACGGATATAAGTGGTGTAGATACAGCGAAGATCGGTTGGAGTGAAGTATTTCTTACACCGCTTCAGAAAGCCTAAGCACTTGGCTGCTTCTTTCGACACGTCAAAGATGTGATCGTTCCAGCGAAGATCGCATTGGATTGACATGCCCAGAACATCAAGAGCCTCCGACTCATTAATATCCACACCACCCATATTTAGAGGTGGGAAGTTGTCACCCGCCAAACGCTTGTGGGTTAACAAACAGCATTGGGTCTTCCGCGTATTAAAGTCGACCCGATTCGCACGACCCCACTCCTGGATTTTGTTGAGGTCGGATTGGAGTGTGTCATTCATAATTCTGCGCCTTCTAGTGATCTCCAGAATGGAAGTACGCCTGGAGAATGAATATGAATGACTAATGCTGCTGTCATCAGCAAACGAGTAGACGGGGTTTGATGTCAATGACAGAAGGTCATTGATGAAAATAAGAAAAAGTGTCGGAGACAGGACCGAACCCTGCGGAATTCCAGCATTAATAGAGTGCTCTTCGGAAGCAAAGCCGTCTATTACAACCCGAATAGAACGGCCGCTGAGGAATCTCGATATCCATCGAGTGAAAGTATTACCAACACCATAAGCAGTCAGTTTAGACACGAGTGCTTTATGCCACACCCGGTCAAATGCCTTGGAGATATCCAGAGCAACAACCTTGCTCTCACCGAACCGGTGAATGCAACTGCTCCACCGCTCAGCGAGAAACGCCATCAGATCGCCGGTGGAACGGTGAGCACGGAAGCCGTACTGGCGATCGCTGATCAACTCTTTGCTCTCTAAATACCTCATTAAGTTAAAATTTACAATGCCCTCCATGACTTTGGAGAGCACTGAGCAGATCGCTATGGGCCGGTAATTTGCAGGATTCGTAGCCTCACCTTTTTTGGGAACTGGCTGCACATTGGAAATCTTCCAGGAAGTGGGAAAAACTCCTGAAGTAAATGATAAATTAAAGAGATTGCGCAATGGGCGAGACAGTGTTGAGACGCACTTTCTCAACACATGGGCTGATATGCCATCTGGTCCCGAGGATTTGTTGACATTGAGGTCTGCAAGCACTCTTTTAACAGCTCGCGTTCGAAAATGCATCTCAGGCATAGCATGAGATACACCATCGACCGCGGGCGGTAGTTGGCTACTCTCAGGAAGAGAGCAGTTTTCAGCAAACATTTTGGCTAATAAGTTTGCTTTATCAACCGAGTGAGTGAAGATCTGAGGAGAGTTGGAATAGACGATCGCGTCTGATTTTTCACTCTCGCCACGAACCACCAAAAGTTCTTGCTACCCTTATGGTATTCAAGAACTCTACGTCTAAGGCGCTGTTCGCAGAGAACTTTTTCGCGCTTTAGAGTGGAATTGCATCTATTTCTGGCCTGATTGCGCAGCAGTTTACTATCAACAGTTTTGTTTAAACGCCAATTCCTAAATGCTTCCCCTTTAGACCTGACTGCTTGTCTGCAAGTCGCATTAATCCAGGAATGGTCTTTTGGCTTAATGGAAATTCTTTTATTGGGTATGAAAGACCTCATACCAAATAAAATTATATTTTCTACCCTTGTCAACCCTTTGGCCTTCGTAGAGCGGATAGAGGAGCTGGCCAAGACGTATGGCCTCGACAGTAATATGTTGCCACGCGCGATGCCAGAGTTGCTGGAAGACAAAGCCTTGCTCTGGTATCGAAATAACAATATTCATTGACGGTCATGGGAGGCCTTTAAGCAAGACTTCCTGGACTTTTTTCTGCCTAGTCGTTTCTTCGAGAGACTCGGCGATGACATTCGCAATCGGCAACAGCGCGCAAATGAGAAGTTCAGGGACTACGTCATAAGCTTGCAAAATCTGATGAGACAAAGATGAGAGAAAAAAGCTGGAGAGAATCTACAAAAACTCTGCGTTTGAGTACCAGTTTTATATAAAAAGACAAGATTCTCAGTCGACCATAATGGTGTCGCACTAAGCGTTTAATTCCGCATTGTAACTTGCCAAGATCAATTCATCGAGCGCGCGCTAGCCGCTGGTGAAGCGGTATTGCACTTTTTGACCGTGGAACTAGTGACCCACTTTCTTGCGCTCAGGTGTTAAGGCAGGTTTTTTCCGCTACAGTTAGCATATTGTTGTTTCCGTATTTAAGTTTCCGCATACAGAAATATAAATAAGACTGGTATGAAGTAGTTGAGTGAGTTGAGTTAGCGGAGTTGAGTTGAGTAGTGAGTAGTGAACGTGTATTACGTAAAACGTATTGCAGAGAATAAAGTGCCCAAAGTGAAATAACAGTGTTTTCATTCGGACGGACTGTGGACTTTGGAGAACCCCACAGCAAGGACTTTCCAGGAGAACCCCAACATATGTGGCGCAGCCGGGTTTTACAGGTGAGTTTGTGATATCATAAAATTTTAAAGGTGATAAATAAAGATAGGAATTTGTAGCGAATATATATAAATACTAACACACATAAATAATCCTGGGCAAGACTCCCTTACCCGTAATCCTGTGGCTGAGTCTGGCTATAGGGGGATTATAGTATTATAATAATTTGTTGTGCATATTTAAAAATAGCGAAACAAATGAAAAATTGAATATTTTCTGATAATTTGGGAACAGTAGATTTAGCAGTTTTGGCGAATGCTACGAAGAAAAATTTTTTTTTGAAAAGAAAATACGCGAAGTGTGGCTGTAATTAAAAAGTGACGCGAAACTCGAGAGTAGCAGTGGCGCTTACGCTGGAGGTTGAATTTCAGCGCAAAACATTGCGGAAGTTTTGATTGTTTTTTGATCATTTGCTCGTCAGACCCAAAGTCTTGACAGAATTGCAAGCCGTGTCTTTTTGTTTTTGTGGTCTTTTGCTACTTTATGGATATTTCATTCGATTTGGAGGAACGATTAAGGGATTTAGGAAGGGATTATAAAGATTTGGTTGGATAATTAGACAGGTTTATTGAAAAAATTTGGGATAACCTTTCATCCACTGTAAACAATAAGGAGAATTTAATTTTAATTAAGGAAAAGATTAAAGATCTAGGTAATCTCTCTAAAGTAGAGAAGGCGGATGCAATTTTAGAAGAATTGCTCAATTTTGTTTCAAATAAAAATAAAAGTGCGCTAAAGGAATTAAAAAGGTGGAAAGCTGAATTTCACGCTTTAAAAAACAGATACGACAACTACTTGACGGACACAGAATTAGAGGCAATTTTAGTAAAGGAAGTGGAAGAGGAAAATAACAGATTGAGAGAGTTGATTGAGAAAAAGGAAGTTTCGGGAAATTTGCTCTCGAAAGTTTTAAACCAAAAAAGCAGGGAAAGTTTTGACCTCTAGAAGAGGCTCATAGGAGAATAGAGGAGTTAAAAGAAGAAAATAGACTCCTGCGACAGGAAGAATTGCTAGCAGATAAAACCCTGCCGCACAAAGATCCGATTGGATGTCTGTCACTACTTGCAACAAGTTTAAAAATCATCAGGAGTAATACAAGCTCAAAAATGAGTATAGAAGGAATTGCAAAAAATGTAAATAGATTAGTACCATTTTTTTCAGGTTCGCCTGATTTGAGGAATGAAGTGTATAAATTTATTGAGGGATGTGAACTTGCAAGGAAAGGAATATCGGATTCCGAAATAGGCGACTTCTTAGCGTGTGTAAAGTAAAGGTTTCATGGGAACGCATACGGGTTAATCAGGGGAAAGAAAATAACGAGCTTAGAAGAGTTATACAGTACCTTAAAGCTGTTGTATCTAAAGTGTAGATCGCTAGATACAGTAATGTCGGAAATTCAGACAGTGTCCCCCCCAATTCCCAGGGGAAGAAATAGTGGAGTTCGGAGAAAGGTTAGTAAATCTAAGGACACAGGCAGAGGACATTACGAAATCCCAATATACTGGGGCCCAGGATCATGGACTGCGATTTGAAATTAATAAATCATTAGCGAGGACATTCGTGTTGGGGTTAAGAGACCCTACAATAAAGATGAAGATGTTGGGCACCAACGTGATCGACATGGAGAAGCTGATCGCAGAAGCAATACAGCTAAACGAGATCATCAGCAGAGCTCTCGGAGCCCAACCAAACCTTCTAGCGAGCATGAATCCGGTCTGGACTGTAGAAATGAACCAAAGGACTGCAAGCCATACACCCGTGGATGCCTCGGGGAAACTAAATACACAGCATTGCAATAACTTCATGCAAAACCCGAGTAACACGCGGGACGGAAAAGGGATGGGACGTCCACAAGGTGGGGAAGCCAGTGCCAAAGCGCGAATAGTATGTAGTTTCTGCGGAAGGAAAGGCCATACTAGGGACGAGTGTCTAGTAAGGAAAAATAGTCCATTCTGTGAGAAATGTATGATATATGGGCATGAATTAAATTGGAGATGTCAGTCACGGGGACAGCCGACGAGAGGATATTTAGCCGAACGTCAAGTAGGTAATCAAAGAAGAAATAGTAACGACCACATAAGTAGAGTAGACAGCAGCCACAAGCTAATGATGGTGCTAGGAATACGTATAATAAGGAAAGTAGAAGCGGGGGAGATAATATCAAGTGTTTCCGTTGTGAAAAAACAGGGCACATTGCAATAAATTGTCCCGTCAAGAGATATCAAGGAACAGCGCAGGGAAACTATCGAGGGCCCAGCCAAGGCCACTAAGCTGGGAACCCAAAAAGATAAGTAACTCGAGGCCACACATCATGGGGGTGACGAGTCACATCGAAAATGATTGTTGAACCGTCCTCCTCTGATCGTTGCGAGGAAGTCGATCACGGGCAAGTCGATAGTGCAGGTGGGAGCGTTAAAAGTAATGAGTCATTCCCAGAAGAAGTTAAAAGTTGTGAGGAGGTAATCGAAATTGGAGTTAAGCAAGCAGTTAATAACAAACAAACAGTAAAGCTGACGGCCGTTGAGTCAGTGGATACGTTTGGAGTTTTGACTTCATGCTTAAGTGCAAGCATTGCACAAATTTTCGTTTTGGTAGTATTGTCTCTGGGTGTAATATAGTAAAAGATGTAGTAAAAGAAAATAAGATTAAAATTTTCAATTATACTGAGCAATTTTTAAATAGCAATAATACTATACAAGCTTGAAATCATGGCAAAAAGACACAACAAAAATATTAGAAAATTTGTTCTCAAAGGTAGAAAATGGTATAAGTGAAAGCGATAATATAAAACGGAATATAACGGAAAGAAGGGGATAAATTAATTCAGGATTGAACTGGCAGAAGGGTCGGCCAGACACTATAGATGACGTGTTCATTGAAGTATCATGTGAAGGTGCAAAAAATGGAAAACTCATCCTATTAGTGCATACTGGAGCAGACACGAGCCTGGTAAAAGAGAGCGCGTTAAGTGGATCATTGACGGTGAACACTAACGACGTAAAAACCCTTAATGGAGTTTTTGGTGGGTGTGTAACAACGAAGGGTTCCGTAGTGATTAAACCTAGCGGTATGAATCACCTTTGTTTAAAGCTACAATTAGTGCCACTTGGACAGGGAGTACCAGTGGATGGCATAATTGGTAGGGAAAATTTGTGGAATCGGTCAGTTATAAACTCAGTTAGTAAACAAGTAACATTTATGGACGAAAAGAAGAAACATATTGAGACGCTGGTTATGCGTTCATAAGGAGAACTAGATCAAATCTTACATAATGAAAGTTCCAAAGTAATGGCGAGAACTATCAGAGCAGTTCCAGTTAGGATTAGAACCAATATTCCGGAGGTAGTAGTACATAAACAGGAAATTACGCCAGGGGTATATATGGGAGAGACACTGGTAAATGTACAAGAGGATACAGTTTATGTGCCAGTGTTAAATTCAACGGATAAGGATGTAAATATTAGCAGTAACTTTAGACCAAAGTTTACTGATTTCAATAAGTTTAAAACACCGGGTACCGGTGCGGTAAGTAGAATAGAGGAGATAGACGTTAGGGATAGAGTAAGCACACTTATAGGTAAATTACGATTAGATGAAAATTTGAATAAGGAGGAAAGAAGTTCAGTAGAGAGAATGTGCGCAGCATTCAATGATATTTTCTTTCTGGAAGGGGATAAACTGTCTTACACGCCCGTTTTGGAGCACGAGATACCAACCTTGCAGGATCAGCCTCCGGTTAATCAGAAGCAGTATAGGCTTCCACAGGTGCATAGGGAGGAGATTAATAGACAGGTGGGGAAAATGTTAGATGACGGGATTGTCTTCCACAGCAAATCTCCTTGGAATTCGCCCTTGCTACTAGTGCCAAAGAAAGCCTAAAAATATGAACAGAAAAAATGGCGACTAGTGATTAATTATAGAAAATTGAACGATGTAACTATAAAGCAAGTCTTTCCGATTCCAATAATTGAGGAAATTCTGGAGCATTTGGGACACTGCAGGTATTTCTCGACTCTAGATCTTGCTAGTGGATATCATCAAGTTATAGTTGACGAAAGGGACAGGGAGAAAACTGCTTTTAGCTCGGGTCTAGGACATTTCGAGTTTAACAGAATGCCATTCGGCTTGACTGGAGCGTCTGCAACCTTCCAGAGAATAATGAATCATATTCTCACTGGACTTCAGGCTATAGACTGTTTTGTTTATTTAGATGATATAGTAGTTTACGGTAGAAACCTACAGCAGCATGAGTACAGGTTATGTAAAGTATTTAAAGTTCTTAGAGAGAATAATTTAAAATTGAACACAGAGAAGTGTCAATTTTTAAGGCGAGAAATGGTATATTTAGGTCATAAGTGTTCAGAACAGGGTGCACTCCCCGACCCACAGAAGGTGGAATGCGTAAAAAATGTAAAGCCACCTAGGAGTAAAAAGGAAGTGCAAGCGTTTTTAGGGTTAGTAAATTACTATAGGAAGTTTATTGAAAATACAGCAAAAATCGCGTTGCCAATAAACAAATTATTGAAAAAAGAAGTCAAATTCCAATGGACAGATGTCAAGAGGCGTTTGAAAGTTTAAAGAAAGCGATAATTTCAACACCGCTACTTGTTTATCCTGATTTTTCAAAACCGTTTTTATTAACAACAAAAACCAGCAACGAGGCTCTGGGCGCGGTGTTGTCCCAAGGGACAGTAGGCCAAGACAGGCCAATAGCTTTTGCCAGTGGGCATTGAATGGAGCCGAGAAACGGTATTCCACAATTGAAAAAGAATTTTTGGCTATAGTGTGGGCAACTAAGAACTTTAGAGCGTATCTCTTGGGCAGGCCATTCAAAGTGTACACGGATCACCAACCCTTGAAGGGGATAGCGAATTTGAAGGATCAGACTTCACGCCTGGCTAGGTTTAGACATAAATTGTCGGAGTATGAATTCGAGATTATTTATAAGCCCGGCAAGAAGAATCTGAATGCAGACGCTTTGAGCAGAATCCCACAGGAAAACAAGGGTATTATTGCCGTACAGACTCGCTCTAAGGCTAAAGCGCAGAAGCTTAAGGACCAAGTGGGGCCAAGAAACACTCAGAAAACCACAGGCGATCTGGACAGTGAAAGCGGTCTAGAGGTTGACAAGGCGGCAGTTTTAACAAGGCCGGAGGAAATAAGAACGGTTTTGAGAGATTTCCATAATTCACCTTTGGGGGGCCATCAAGGCGCGGTGAAAACATTTCTGTGCATTAGAAAACAATTCAGGTGGCCTGGTATGCAAAGACAAGTTAAGGATTATGTCAGGAATTGTCCGAAGTGCCAAGCGAATAAAAGTTCGAGACTTACGAAAATGCCGATGGTGTTAACTGATACACCGAAGCGTCCTTTTGAAAAGTAACTCGCTACGGAGTTCCAAAAGTGTTAGTAACGGACAATGGTACTAATTTTATTTCCAAAATATTCTCGGACACTTGTAAGATGTTAGGCATTAGGAAGTTGCATATCACTCCGTACCACCCCCAGGCCAATGGTTCACTCGAACGCAGCCATAGACCGCTAGCGGAATATTTGGCAAGCTTCGCTAAAGAGTACGGTTCCAATTGGGGCCAATGGTTTTCGGAAGCGATGCATGTACATAACCATACGCCCCATACTAGCACTAGTAAACACCCTTCCGTACTTTATACGGTTTTGATTCAGAAATGCCAACCAACTTGAGACGTAAGTGCAGTCCGGTGTATAATCCGGACGATCCCTCGAAGATTCAGAAATATCAGATTCAAAAAGCGCATGAAATAGCTCGACAAAACCAGGAGAAGGCGAAGGTGTTGTCTAAAAGGCAATATGATAGCAAGTTAAATCCTGTTTTTTTTTTTTTATGACAGATGAAACCAAGCTTAGGGGATGCCCCCTATCCATGCACAGCATTTGTTGGTTCCGAAGGGATGACAGGTTAGTGGGAAGGGGAAAGAGGGTGTAGTGACGGTTTACACTTCGCTTAAATGTTTCGACGCTGTAAGTGGGCGGGAAGACATTCGCAGGGAGATTATTCCACAATCTAACGACGCGACCGAAAAACGAACTCTCACGGTAATGCGTGGTTCGTTGGAACGGAATCGCGACATAAAAGGGGTGCACCGCTCTGGAAAGCCGAGTAGTTCTGCTAAATACCTGAACCGGAGGAATCAAGCTGGCTACTTCAGAGAAACATTTACCGTCAAAGTAACGGTAAAATAATGATACATACCCCACATCACGACGACGCTCCAAGGTTTCAATAGAGCTGGAAACCCTACTGTCCCCTATAAGTTTTAACGCACGACATTGGACACGGTCGAGAAGCTGAAGATATGCCCGCGAAGCTCCCGACCATATATGCGAATTATACTCCATTTTCGGACGGATATATTATTATTATTATTATTTATTAAATTAATCTTATAACAAGTTATAAGACTAACACAAAAAATTGGAGCATTGGCTGCCAGGGCCATCAGCTCATCGGACGGATATGTGGTGTAGATACAGCGAAGATCGGTTGGAGTGAAGTATTTCTTACACCGCTTAAGAAAGCCTAAGCACTTGGCTGCTTCTTTCGACACGTCAAAGATGTGATCGTTCCAGCGAAGATCGCATTGGATTGACATGCCCAGAACATCAAGAGCCTCCGACTCATTAATATCCACACCACCCATATTTAGAGGTGGGAAGTTGTCACCCGCCAAACGCTTGTGGGTTAACAAGCAGCATTGGGTTTTCCGCGCATTAAAGTCGACCCGATTCGCACGACCCCACTCCTGGATTTTGTTGAGGTCGGATTGGAGTGTGTCATTCATAATTCTGCGCCTTCTAGTGATCTCCAGAATGGAAGGACGCCTGGAGAATGAATATGAATGACTAATGCTGCTGTCATCAGCAAACGAGTAGACGGGGTTTGATGTCAATGACAGAAGGTCATTGATGAAAATAAGAAAAAGTGTCGGAGACAGGACCGAACCCTGCGGAATTCCAGCATTAATGGAGTGCTCTTCGGAAGCAAAGCCGTCTATTACAACCCGAATAGAACGGCCGCTGAGGAATCTCGATATCCATCGAGTGAAAGTATTACCAACACCATAAGCAGTCAGTTTAGACACGAGTGCTTTATGCCACACCCGGTCAAATGCCTTGGAGATATCCAGAGCAACAACCTTGCTCTCACCGAACCGGTGAATGCAACTGCTCCACCGCTCAGCGAGAAACGCCATCAGATCGCCGGTGGAACGGTGAGCACGGAAGCCGTACTGGCGATCGCTGATCAACTCCTTGCTCTCTAAATACCTCATTAAGTTAAAATTTACAATGCCCTCCATGACTTTGGAGAGCACTGAGCAGATCGCTATGGGCCGGTAATTTGCAGGATTCGTAGCCTCACCTTTTTTGGGAACTGGCTGCACATTGGAAATCTTCCAGGAAGTGGGAAAAACTCCTGAAGTAAATGATAAATTAAAGAGATTGCGCAATGGGCGAGCCAGTGTTGAGGCGCACTTTCTCAACACATGGGCTGATATGCCATCTGGTCCCGAGGATTTGTTGACATTGAGGTCTGCAAGCACTCTTTTAACAGCTCGCGTTCGAAAATGCATCTTAGGCATAGCATGAGATACACCATCGACCGCGGGCAGTAGTTGGCTACTCTCAGGAAGAGAGCAGTTTTCAGCAAACATTTTGGCTAATAAGTTTGCTTTATCAACCGAGTGAGTGAAGATCTGAGGAGAGTTGGAATAGACGATCGCGTCTGATTTTTCACTCTCGCCACGAACCACCAAAAGTTCTTGCTACCCTTATGGTATTCAAGAACTCTACGTCTAAGGCGCTGTTCGCAGAGAACTTTTTCGCGCTTTAGAGTGGAATTGCATCTATTTCTGGCCTGATTGCGCAGCAGTTTACTATCAACAGTTTTGTTTAAACGCCAATTCCTAAATGCTTCCCCTTTAGACCTGACTGCTTGTCTGCAAGTCGCATTAATCCAGGAATGGTCTTTTGGCTTAATGGAAATTCTTTTATTGGGTATGAAAGACCTCATACCAAATAAAATTATATTTTCTACCCTTGTCAACCCTTTGGCCTTCGTAGAGCGGATAGAGGAGCTGGCCAAGACGTATGGCCTCGACAGTAATATGTTGCCACGCGCGATGCCAGAGTTGCTGGAAGACAAAGCCTTGCTCTGGTATCGAAATAACAATATTCATTGACGGTCATGGGAGGCCTTTAAGCAAGACTTCCTGGACTTTTTTCTGCCTAGTCGTTTCTTCGAGAGACTCGGCGATGACATTCGCAATCGGCAACAGCGCGCAAATGAGAAGTTCAGGGACTACGTCATAAGCTTGCAAAATCTGATGAGACAAAGATGAGAGAAAAAAGCTGGAGAGAATCTACAAAAACTCTGCGTTTGAGTACCAGTTTTATATAAAAAGACAAGATTCTCAGTCGACCATAATGGTGTCGCACTAAGCGTTTAATTCCGCATTGTAACTTGCCAAGATCAATTCATCGAGCGCGCGCTAGCCGCTGGTGAAGCGGTATTGCACTTTTTGACCGTGGAACTAGTGACCCACTTTCTTGCGCTCAGGTGTTAAGGCAGGTTTTTTCCGCTACAGTTAGCATATTGTTGTTTCCGTATTTAAGTTTCCGCATACAGAAATATAAATAAGACTGGTATGAAGTAGTTGAGTGAGTTGAGTTAGCGGAGTTGAGTTGAGTAGTGAGTAGTGAACGTGTATTACGTAAAACGTATTGCAGAGAATAAAGTGCCCAAAGTGAAATAACAGTGTTTTCATTCGGACGGACTGTGGACTTTGGAGAACCCCACAGCAAGGACTTTCCAGGAGAACCCCAACATATGTGGCGCAGCCGGGTTTTACAGGTGAGTTTGTGATATCATAAAATTTTAAAGGTGATAAATAAAGATAGGAATTTGTAGCGAATATATATAAATACTAACACACATAAATAATCCTGGGCAAGACTCCCTTACCCGTAATCCTGTGGCTGAGTCTGGCTATAGGGGGATTATAGTATTATAATAATTTGTTGTGCATATTTAAAAATAGCGAAACAAATGAAAAATTGAATATTTTCTGATAATTTGGGAACAGTAGATTTAGCAGTTTTGGCGAATGCTACGAAGAAAAATTTTTTTTTGAAAAGAAAATACGCGAAGTGTGGCTGTAATTAAAAAGTGACGCGAAACTCGAGAGTAGCAGTGGCGCTTACGCTGGAGGTTGAATTTCAGCGCAAAACATTGCGGAAGTTTTGATTGTTTTTTGATCATTTGCTCGTCAGACCCAAAGTCTTGACAGAATTGCAAGCCGTGTCTTTTTGTTTTTGTGGTCTTTTGCTACTTTATGGATATTTCATTCGATTTGGAGGAACGATTAAGGGATTTAGGAAGGGATTATAAAGATTTGGTTGGATAATTAGACAGGTTTATTGAAAAAATTTGGGATAACCTTTCATCCACTGTAAACAATAAGGAGAATTTAATTTTAATTAAGGAAAAGATTAAAGATCTAGGTAATCTCTTCAAAGTAGAGAAGGCGGATGCAATTTTAGAAGAATTGCTCAATTTTGTTTCAAATAAAAATAAAAGTGCGCTAAAGGAATTAGAAAGGTGGAAAGCTGAATTTCACGCTTTAAAAAACAGATACGACAACTACTTGACGGACACAGAATTAGAGGCAATTTTAGTAAAGGAAGTGGAAGAGGAAAATAACAGATTGAGAGAGTTGATTGAGAAAAAGGGAGTTTCGGGAAATTTGCTCTCGACAGTTTTAAACCAAAAAAGCAGGGAAAGTTTTGACTCTTTAGAAGAGGCTCATAGGAGAATAGAGGAGTTAAAAGAAGAAAATAGACTCCTGCGACAGGAAGAATTGCTAGCAGATAAAACCCTGCCGCACAAAGATCCGATTGGATGTCTGTCACTACCTGCAACAAGTTTAAAAATCATCAGGAGTAATACAAGCTCAAAAATGAGTATAGAAGGAATTGCAAAAAATGTAAATAGATTAGTACCATTTTTTTCAGGTTCGCCTGAATTTTAAATGATTTAAAAATCATCAGGAGTAATACAAGCTCAAAAATGAGTATAGAAGGAATTGCAAAAAATGTAAATAGATTAGTACCATTTTTTTCAGGTTCGCCTGAATTTGAGGAATGAAGTGTATAAATTTATTGAGGGATGTGAACTTGCAAGGAAAGGAATATCGGATTCCGAAATAGGCGACTTCTTAGCGTGTGTAAAGCAAAGGTTTCATGGGAACGCATACGGGTTAATCAGGGGAAAGAAAATAACGAGCTTAGAAGAGTTATACAGTACCTTAAAGCTGTCGTATCTAAAGTGTAGATCGCTAGATACAGTAATGTCGGAAATTCAGACAGTGTCCCCCCAACTCCCAGGGGAAGGACACAGGCAGAGGACATTACGAAATCCCAATATACTGGGGCCCAGGATCATGGACTGCGATTTGAAATTAATAAATCATTAGCGAGGACATTCGTGTTGGGGTTAAGAGACCCTACAATAAAGATGAAGATGTTGGGCACCAACGTGATCGACATGGAGAAGCTGATCGCAGAAGCAATACAGCTAAACGAGACCATCAGCAGAGCTCTCGGAGCCCAACCAAACCTTCTAGCGAGCATGAATCCGGTCTGGACTGTAGAAATGAACCAAAGGACTGCAAGCCATACACCCGTGGATGCCTCGGGGAAACTAAATACACAGCATTGCAATAACTTCATGCAAAACCCGAGTAAGACGCGGGACGGAAAAAGGATGGGACGTCCACAAGGTGGGGAAGCCAGTGCCAAAGCGCGAATAGTATGTAGTTTCTGCGGAAGGAAGGGCCATACTAGGGACGAGTGTCTAGTAAGGAAAAATAGTCCATTCTGTGAGAAATGTATGATATATGGGCATGAATTAAATTGGAGATGTCAGTCACGGGGACAGCCGACGAGAGGATATTTAGAAGAACGTCAAGTAGGTAATCAGAGAAGAAATAATAACGACCACATAAGTAGAGTAGACAGCAGCCACAAGCTAATGATGGTGCTAGGAATACGTATAATAAGGAAAGTAGAAGCGGGGGAGATAATATCAAGTGTTTCCGTTGTGAAAAAACAGGGCACATTGCAATAAATTGTCCCGTCAAGAGATATCAAGGAACAGCGCAGGGAAACTATCGAGGGCCCAGCCAAGGCCACTAAGCTGGGAACCCAAAAAGATAAGTAACTCGAGGCCACACATCATGGGGGTGACGAGTCACATCGAAAACGATTGTTGAACCGTCCTCCTCTGATCGTTGCGAGGAAGTCGATCACGGGCAAGTCGATAGTGCAGGTGGGAGCGTTAAAAGTAATGAGTCATTCCCAGAAGAAGTTAAAAGTTGTGAGGAGGTAATCGAAATTGGAGTTAAGCAAGCAGATAATAACAAAAAACAGTAAAGCCGACGGCCGTTGAGTCAGTGGATACGTTTGGAGTTTTGACTTCATGCTTAAGTGCAAGCATTGCACAAATTTTCGTTTTGGTAGTATTGTCTCTGGGTGTAATATAGTAAAAGATGTAGTAAAAGAAAATAAGATTAAAATTTTCAATTATACTGAGCAATTTTTAAATAGCAATAATACTATACAAGCTTGAAATCATGGCAAAAAGACACAACAAAAATATTAGAAAATTTTTTCTCAAGGGTAGAAAATGGTATAAGTGAAAGCGATAATATATAACGGAAAGAAGGGGACAAATTAATTCAGGATTGAACTGGCAGAAGGGTCGGCCAGACACTATAGATGACGTGTTCATTGAAGTATCATGTGAAGGTGCAAAAAATGGAAAACTCATCCTATTAGTGGATACTGGAGCAGACACGAGCCTGGTAAAAGAGAGCGCGTTGAGTGGATCATTGACGGTGAACACTAACGACGTAAAAACCCTTAATGGAGCTTTTGGTGGGTGTGTAACAACGAAGGGTTCCGTAGTGATTAAACCTAGCGGTATGAATCACCTTTGTTTAAAGCTACAATTAGTGCCACTTGGACAGGGAGTACCAGCGGATGGCATAATTGGTAGGGACAATTTGTGGAATCGGTCAGTTATAAACTCAGTTAGTAAACAAGTAACATTTATGGACGAAAAGAAGAAACATATTGAGACGCTGGTTATGCGTTCAAAAGGAGAACTAGATCAAATCTTACATAATGAAAGTTCCAAAGTAATGGCGAGAACTATCAGAGCAGTTCCAGTTAGGATTAGAACCAATATTCCGGAGGTAGTAGTACATAAACAGGAAATTACGCCAGGGGTATATATGGGAGAGACACTGGTAAATGTACAAGAGGATACAGTTTATGTGCCAGTGTTAAATTCAACGGATAAGGATGTAAATATTAGCAGTAAGTTTAGACCAAAATTTACTGATTTCAATAAGTTTAAAACACCGGGTACCGGTGCGGTAAGTAGAATAGAGGAGATAGACGTTAGGGATAGAGTAAGCACACTTATAGGTAAATTACGATTAGATGAAAATTTGAATAAGGAGGAAAGAAGTTCAGTAGAGAGAATGTGCGCAGCATTCAATGATATTTTCCTTCTGGAAGGGGATAAACTGTCTTACACGCCCGTTTTGGAGCACGAGATACCAACCTTGCAGGATCAGCCTCCGGTTAATCAGAAGCAGTATAGGCTTCCACAGGTGCACAGGGAGGAGATTAATAGACTGGTGGGGAAAATGTTAGATGACGGGATTGTCTTCCACAGCAAATCTCCTTGGAATTCGCCCTTGCTACTAGTGCCAAAGAAAGCCTCAAAAGATGAACAGAAAAAATGGCGACTAGTGATTGACTATAGAAAATTGAACGATGTAACTATAAAGCAAGTCTTTCCGATTCCAGTAATTGAGGAAATTCTGGAGCATTTGGGACACTGCAGGTATTTTTCGACTCTAGATCTTGCTAGTGGATATCATCAAGTTTTAGTTGACGAAAGGGACAGGGAGAAAACTGCTTTTAGCTCGGGTCTAGGACATTTCGAGTTTAACAGAATGCCATTCGGCTTGACTGGAGCGTCTGCAACCTTCCAGAGAATAATGAATCATATTCTCACTGGACTTCAGGCTATAGACTGTTTTGTTTATTTAGATGATATAGTAGTTTACGGTAGAAACCTACAGCAGCATGAGTACAGGTTATGTAAAGTATTTAAAGTTCTTAGAGAGAATAATTTAAAATTGAACACAGAGAAGTGTCAATTTTTAAGGCGAGAAATTGTATATTTAGGTCATAAGTGTTCAGAACAGGGTGCACTCCCCGACCCACAGAAGGTGGAATGCTTAAAAAATGTAAAGCCACCTAGGAGGAAAAAGGAAGTGCAAGCGTTTTTAGGGTTAGTAAATTACTATAGGAAGTTTATTGAAAATACAGCAAAAATCGCGTTGCCAATAAACAAATTATTGAAAAAAGAAGTCAAACTCCAATGGACAGATGAATGTCAAGAGGCGTTTGAAAGTTTAAAGAAAGCGATAATTTGAACACCGGTACTTGTTTATCCTGATTTTTCAAAACCGTTTTTATTAACAACAGAAACCAGCAACGAGGCTCTGGGCGCGGTGTTGTCCCAAGGGACAGTAGGCCAATAGCTTTTGCCAGTAGGGCATTGAATGGAGCCGAGAAACGGTATTCCACAATTGAAAAAGAATTTTTGGCTATAGTGTGGGCAACTAAGAACTTTAGAGCGTATCTCTTGGGCAGGCCATTCAAAGTGTACACGGATCACCAACCCTTGAAGGGGATAGCGAATTTGAAGGATCAGACTTCACGCCTGGCTAGGTTTAGACATAAATTGTCGGAGTATGAATTCGAGATTATTTATAAGCCCGGCAAGAAGAATCTGAATGCAGACGCTTTGAGCAGAATCCCACAGGAAAACAAGGGTATTATTGCCGTACAGACTCGCTCTAAGGCTAAAGTGCAGGAGCTTGAGGACCAAGTGGGGCCAAGAAACACTCAGACAACCACAGGCGATCTGGACAGTGAAAGCGGTCTAGAGGTTGACAAGGCGGCAGTTTTAACAAGGCCGGAGGAAATAAGAACGGTTTTGAGAGATTTCCATAATTCACCTTTGGGGGGCCATCAAGGCGCGGTGAAAACATTTCTGTGCATTAGAAAACAATTCAGGTGGCCTGGTATGCAAAGACAAGTTAAGGATTATGTCAGGAATTATCCGAAGTGCCAAGCGAATAAAAGTTCGAGACTTACGAAAATGCCGATGGTGTTAACTGATACACCGAAGCGTCCTTTTGAAAAGGTGTATATGGATATAGTAGGTATTTTGCCGGAGACTGTGTCAGGAAACAAATACATACTCACTTTTCAGGATGACTTCTCAAAACTAATGGCGTGCGTAGCAATTCCGGATGCGGAAGCGAGCACAGTAGCCAAGGCATTTTTCGACGAGATAGTAACTCGCTACGGAGTTCCAAAAGTGTTAGTAACGGACAATGGTACTAATTTTATTTCCAAAATATTCTCGGACACTTGTAAGATGTTAGGCATTAGGAAGTTGCATATCCTCCGTACCACCCCCAGGCCAATGGTTCACTCGAACGCAGCCATAGACCGCTAGCGGAATATTTGGCAAGCTTCGCTAAAGAGGACGGTTCCAATTGGGGCCAATGGTTTTCGGCAGCAATGCATGTACATAACCATACGCCCCATACTAGCACTAGACTAACACCCTTCCGTACTTTACACGGTTTTGATTCAGAAATGCCAACCAACTTGAGACGTAAGTGCAGTCCGGTGTATAATCTGGACGATCCCTCGAAGATTCAGAAATATCAGATCCAAAAAGCGCATGAAATAGCTCGACAAAACCAGGAGAAGGCGAAGGTGTTGTCTAAAAGGCAATATGATAGCAAGTTAAATCCTGTTTTTTTTTTTTTTTTGTATGACAGATGAAACCAAGCTTAGGGGATGCCCCCTATCCATGCACAGCATTTGTTGGTTCCGAAGGGATGACAGGTTAGTGGGAAGGGGGAAAGAGGGTGTAGTGACGGTTTACACTTCGCTTAAATGTTTCGACGCTGTAAGTGGGCGGGAAGACATTCGCAGGGAGATTATTCCACAATCTAACGACGCGACCGAAAAACGAACTCTCACGGTAATGCGTGGTTCGTTGGAACGGAATCGCGACATAAAAGGGGTGCACCGCTCTGGAAAGCCGAGTAGTTCTGCTAAATACCTGAACCGGAGGAATCAAGCTGGCTACTTCAGAGGAACATTTACCGTCAAAGTAACGGTAAAATAATGATACATACCCCACATCACGACGACGCTCCAAGGTTTCAATAGAGCTGGATACCCTACTGTCCCCTATAAGTTTTAACGCACGACATTGGACACGGTCGAGAAGCTGAAGATATGCCCGCGAAGCTCCCGACCATATATGCGAATTATACTCCATTTTCGGACGGATATAAGTGGTGTAGATACAGCGAAGATCGGTTGGAGTGAAGTATTTCTTACACCGCTTCAGAAAGCCTAAGCACTTGGCTGCTTCTTTCGACACGTCAAAGATGTGATCGTTCCAGCGAAGATCGCATTGGATTGACATGCCCAGAACATCAAGAGCCTCCGACTCATTAATATCCACACCACCCATATTTAGAGGTGGGAAGTTGTCACCCGCCAAACGCTTGTGGGTTAACAAACAGCATTGGGTCTTCCGCGTATTAAAGTCGACCCGATTCGCACGACCCCACTCCTGGATTTTGTTGAGGTCGGATTGGAGTGTGTCATTCATAATTCTGCGCCTTCTAGTGATCTCCAGAATGGAAGTACGCCTGGAGAATGAATATGAATGACTAATGCTGCTGTCATCAGCAAACGAGTAGACGGGGTTTGATGTCAATGACAGAAGGTCATTGATGAAAATAAGAAAAAGTGTCGGAGACAGGACCGAACCCTGCGGAATTCCAGCATTAATAGAGTGCTCTTCGGAAGCAAAGCCGTCTATTACAACCCGAATAGAACGGCCGCTGAGGAATCTCGATATCCATCGAGTGAAAGTATTACCAACACCATAAGCAGTCAGTTTAGACACGAGTGCTTTATGCCACACCCGGTCAAATGCCTTGGAGATATCCAGAGCAACAACCTTGCTCTCACCGAACCGGTGAATGCAACTGCTCCACCGCTCAGCGAGAAACGCCATCAGATCGCCGGTGGAACGGTGAGCACGGAAGCCGTACTGGCGATCGCTGATCAACTCTTTGCTCTCTAAATACCTCATTAAGTTAAAATTTACAATGCCCTCCATGACTTTGGAGAGCACTGAGCAGATCGCTATGGGCCGGTAATTTGCAGGATTCGTAGCCTCACCTTTTTTGGGAACTGGCTGCACATTGGAAATCTTCCAGGAAGTGGGAAAAACTCCTGAAGTAAATGATAAATTAAAGAGATTGCGCAATGGGCGAGACAGTGTTGAGACGCACTTTCTCAACACATGGGCTGATATGCCATCTGGTCCCGAGGATTTGTTGACATTGAGGTCTGCAAGCACTCTTTTAACAGCTCGCGTTCGAAAATGCATCTCAGGCATAGCATGAGATACACCATCGACCGCGGGCGGTAGTTGGCTACTCTCAGGAAGAGAGCAGTTTTCAGCAAACATTTTGTTAATAAGTTTGCTTTATCAACCGAGTGAGTGAAGATCTGAGGAGAGTTGGAATAGACGATCGCGTCTGATTTTTCACTCTCGCCACGAACCACCAAAAGTTCTTGCTACCCTTATGGTATTCAAAAACTCTACGTCTAAGGCGCTGTTCGCAGAGAACTTTTTCGCGCTTTAGAGTGGAATTGCATCTATTTCTGGCCTGATTGCGCAGCAGTTTACTATCAACAGTTTTGTTTAAACGCCAATTCCTAAATGCTTCCCCTTTAGACCTGACTGCTTGTCTGCAAGTCGCATTAAACCAGGACATAAGCTTGCAAAATCTGATGAGACAAAGATGAGAGAAAAAAGCTGGAGAGAATCTACAAAAACTCTGCGTTTGAGTACCAGTTTTATATAAAAAGACAAGATTTCCGGTGTTGTGAGTCGCTACTTCCGCGGAACACATTCTCAGTCGACCATAATGGTGTCGCACTAAGCGTTTAATTCCGCATTGTAACTTGCCAAGATCAATTCATCGAGCGCGCGCAAGCCGCTGGTGAAGCGGTATTGTTGACCGTGGAACTAGTGACCCACTTTCTTGCGCTCAGGTGTTAAGGCAGGTTTTTTCCGCTACAGTTAGCATATTGTTGTTTCCGTATTTAAGTTTCCGCATACAGAAATATAAATAAGACTGGTATGAAGTAGTTGAGTGAGTTGAGTTAGCGGAGTTGAGTTGAGTAGTGAGTAGTGAACGTGTAAAACGTATTCCAGAGAATAAAGTGCCCAAAGTGAAATAACAGTGTTTTCATTCGGACGGACTGTGGACTTTGGAGAACCCCACAGCAAGGACTTTCCAGGAGAACCCCAACATATGTGGCGCAGCCGGGTTTTACAGGTGAGTTTGTGATATCATAAAATTTTAAAGGTGATAAATAAAGATAGGAATTTGTAGCGAATATATATAAATACTAACACACATAAATAATCCTGGGCAAGACTCCCTTACCCGTAATCCTGTGGCTGAGTCTGGCTATAGGGGGATTATAGTATTATAATAATTTATTGTGCATATTTAAAAATAGCGAAACAAATGAAAAATTGAATATTTTCTGATAATTTGGGAACAGTAGATTTAGCAGTTTTTGCGAATGCTACGAAGAAAAATTTTTTTTTGAAAAGAAAATACGCGAAGTGTGGCTGTAATTAAAAAATGACGCGAAACTCGAGAGTAGCAGTGGCGCTTACGCTGGAGGTTGAATTTCAGCGCAAAACATTGCGGAAGTTTTGATTGTTTTTTGATCATTTGCTCGTCAGACCCAAAGTGTTGACAGAATTGCAAGCCGTGTCTTTTTGTTTTTGTGGTCTTTTGCTACTTTATGGATATTTCATTCGATTTGGAGGAACGATTAAGGGATTTAGGAAGGGATTATAAAGATTTTGTTGGATAATTAGACAGGTTTATTGAAAAAATTTGGGATAACCTTTCATCCACTGTAAACAATAAGGAGAATTTAATTTTAATTAAGGAAAAGATTAAAGATCTAGGTAATCTCTCCAAAGTAGAGAAGGCGGATGCAATTTTAGAAGAATTGCTCAATTTTGTTTCAAATAAAAATAAAAGTGCGCTAAAGGAATTAGAAAGGTGGAAAGCTGAATTTCACGCTTTAAAAAACAGATACGACAACTACTTGACGGACTGAGAATTAGAGGCTATTTTAGTAAAGGAAGTGGAAGAGGAAAATAACAGATTGAGAGAGTTGATTGAGAAAAAGGGAGTTTCGGGAAATTTGCTCTCGACAGTTTTAAACCAAAAAAGCAGGGAAAGTTTTGACTCTTTAGAAGAGGCTCATAGGAGAATGGAGAAGTTAAAAGAAGAAAATAGACTCCTGCGACAGGAAGAATTGCTAGCAGATAAAACCCTGCCGCACAAAGATCCGATTAGACGTCTGTCACTACCTGCAACAAGTTTAAAAATCATCAGGAGTAATACAAGCTCAAAAATGAGTGTAGAAGGGATTGCAAAAAATGTAAATAGATTAGTACCATTTTTTTCAGGTTCGACTGATTTGAGGAATGAAGTGTATAAATTTATTGAGGGATGTGAACTTGCAAGGAGGGGAATATTGGATTCCGAAATAGGCGACTTCTTAGCGTGTGTAAAGCAAAGGTTTCATGGGAACGCATACGGGTTAATCAGGGGAAAGAAAATAACGAGCTTAGAAGAGTTATACAGTACCTTAAAGCTGTCGTATCTAAAGTGTAGATCGCTAGATACAGTAATGTCGGAAATTCAGACAGTGTCCCCCCCAACTCTCAGGGGAAGGACACAGGCAGAGGACATTACGAAATCCCAATATACTGGGGCCCAGGATCATGGACTGTGATTTGAAATTAATAAATCATTAGCGAGGACATTCGTGTTGGGGTTAAGAGACCCTACAATAAAGATGAAGATGTTGGGCACCAACGTGATCGACATGGAGAAGCTGATCGCAGAAGCAATACAGCTAAACGAGATCATCAGCAGAGCTCTCGGAGCCCAACCAAACCTTCTAGCGAGCATGAATCCGGTCTGGACTGTAGAAATGAACCAAAGGACTGCAAGCCATACACCCGTGGATGCCTCGGGGAAACTAAATACACAGCATTGCAATAACTTCATGCAAAACCCGAGTAACACGCGGGACGGAAAAGGGATGGGACGTCCACAAGGTGGGGAAGCCAGTGTCAAAGCGCGAATAGTATGTAGTTTCTGCGGAAGGAAAGGCCATACTAGGGACGAGTGTCTAGTAAGGAAAAATAGTCCATTCTGTGAGAAATGTATGATATATGGGCATGAATTAAATTGGAGATGTCAGTCACGGGGACAGCCGACGAGAGGATATTTAGCCGAACGTCAAGTAGGTAATCAGAGAAGAAATAGTAACGACCACATAAGTAGAGTAGACAGCAGCCACAAGCTAATGATGGTGCTAGGAATACGTATAATAAGGAAAGTAGAAGCGGGGGAGATAATATCAAGTGTTTCCGTTGTGAAAAAACAGGGCACATTGCAATAAATTGTCCCGTCAAGAGATATCAAGGAACAGTGCAGGGAAACTATCGAGGGCCCAGCCAAGGCCACTAAGCTGAGAACCCAAAAAGATAAGTAACTCGAGGCCACACATCATGGGGGTGACGAGTCACATCGAAAATGATTGTTGAACCGTCCTCCTCTGATCGTTGCGAGGAAGTCGATCACGGGCAAGTCGATAGTGCAGGTGGGAGCGTTAAAAGTAATGAGTCATTCCCAGAAGAAGTTAAAAGTTGTGAGGAGGTAATCGGAATTGGAGTTAAGCAAGCAGTTAATAACAAAGAAACAGTAAAGCTGACGGCCGTTGAGTCAGTGGATACGTTTGGAGTTTTGACTTCATGCTTAAGTGCAAGCATTGCACAAATTTTCGTTTTGGTAGTATTGTCTCTGGGTGTAATATAGTAAAAGATGTAGTAAAAGAAAATAAGATTAAAATTTTCAATTATACTGAGCAATTTTTAAATAGCAATAATACTATACAAGCTTGAAATCATGGCAAAAAGACACAACAAAAATATTAGAAAATTTGTTCTCAAGGGTAGAAAATGGTATAAGTGAAAGCGATAATATAAAACGGAATATAACGGAAAGAAGGGGACAAATTAATTCAGGATTGAACTGGCAGAAGGGTCGGCCAGACACTATAGATGACGTGTTCATTGAAGTATCATGTGAAGGTGCAAAAAATGGAAAACTCATCCTATTAGTGGATACTGGAGCAGACACGAGCCTGGTAAAAGAGAGCGCGTTGAGTTGATCATTGACGGTGAACACTAACGACGTAAAAACCCTTAATGGAGCTTTTGGTGGGTGTGTAACAACGAAGGGTTCCGTAGTGATTAAACCTAGCGGTATGAATCACCTTTGTTTAAAGCTACAATTAGTGCCACTTGGACAGGGAGTACCAGTGGATGGCATAATTGGTAGGGACAATTTGTGGAATCGGTCAGTTATAAACTCAGTTAGTAAACAAGTAACATTTATGGAAGAAAAGAAGAAACATATTGAGACGCTGGTTATGCGTTCATAAGGAGAACTAGATCAAATCTTACATAATGAAAGTTCCAAAGTAATGGCGAGAACTATCAGAGCAGTTCCAGTTAGGATTAGAACCAATATTCCGGAGGTAGTAGTACATAAACAGGAAATTACGCCAGGGGTATATATGGGAGAGACACTGGTAAATGTACAAGAGGATACAGTTTATGTGCCAGTGTTAAATTCAACGGATAAGGATGTAAATATTAACAGTAACTTTAGACCAAAGTTTACTGATTTCAATAAGTTTAAAACACCGGGTACCGGTGCGGTAAGTAGAATAGAGGAGATAGACGTTAGGGATAGAGTAAGCACACTTATAGGTAAATTACGATTAGATGAAAATTTGAATAAGGAGGAAAGAAGTTCAGTAGAGAGAATGTGCGCAGCATTCAATGATATTTTCCTTCTGGAAGGGGATAAACTGTCTTACACGCCCGTTTTGGAGCACGAGATACCAACCTTGCAGGATCAGCCTCCGGTTAATCAGAAGCAGTATAGGCTTCCACAGGTGCATAGGGAGGAGATTAATAGACAGGTGGGGAAAATGTTAGATGACGGGATTGTCTTCCACAGCAAATCTCCTTGGAATTCGCCCTTGCTACTAGTGCCAAAGAAAGCCTCAAAAGATGAACTGAAAAAATGGCGACTAGTGATTGACTATAGAAAACTGAACGATGTAACTATAAAGCAAGTCTTTCCGATTCCAATAATTGAGGAAATTCTGGAGCATTTGGTGTTGTCCCAAGCGCGGTGTTGTCCCAAGGGACAGTAGGCCAAGACAGGCCAATAGCTTTTGCCAGTAGGGCATTGAATGGAGCCGAGAAACGGTATTCCACAATTGAAAAAGAATTTTTGGCTATAGTGTGGGCAACTAAGAACTTTAGAGCGTATCTCTTGGGCAGGCCATTCAAAGTGTACACGGATCACCAACCCTTGAAGGGGATAGCGAATTTGAAGGATCAGACTTCACGCCTGGCTAGGTTTAGACATAAATTGTCGGAGTATGAATTCGAGATTATTTATAAGCCCGGCAAGCAGAATCTGAATGCAGACGCTTTGAGCAGAATCCCACAGGAAAACAAGGGTATTATTGCCGTACAGACTCGCTCTAAGGCTAAAGCGCAGGAGCTTGAGGACCAAGTGGGGCCAAGAAACACTCAGACAACCACAGGCGATCTGGACAGTGAAAGCGGTCTAGAGGTTGACAAGGCGGCAGTTTTAACAAGGCCGGAGGAAATAAGAACGGTTTTGAGAGATTTCCATAATTCACCTTTGGGGGGCCATCAAGGCGCGGTGAAAACATTTCTGCGCATTAGAAAACAATTCAGGTGGCCTGGTATGCAAAGACAAGTTAAGGATTATGTCAGGAATTGTCCGAAGTGCCAAGCGAATAAAAGTTCGAGACTTACGAAAATGCCGATGTTAACTGATACACCGAAGCGTCCTTTTGAAAAGGTGTATATGGATATAGTAGGTATTTTGCCGGAGACTGTGTCAGGAAACAAATACATACTCACTTTTCAGGATGACTTCTCAAAACTAATGGCGTGCGTAGCAATTCCGGATGCGGAAGCGAGCACAGTAGCCGAGGCATTTTTCGACGAGATAGTAACTCGCTACGGAGTTCCAAAAGTGTTAGTAACGGACAATGGTACTAATTTTATTTCCAAAATATTCTCGGACACTTGTAAGATGTTAGGCATTAGGAAGTTGCATATCACTCCGTACCACCCCCAGGCCAATGGTTCACTCGAACGCAGCCATAGACCGCTAGCGGAATATTTGGCAAGCTTCGCTAAAGAGGACGGTTTCAATTGGGGCCAATGGTTTTCGGCAGCGATGCATGTACATAACCATACGCCCCATACTAGCACTAGACAAACACCCTTCCGTACTTTACACGGTTTTGATTCAGAAATGCCAACCAACTTGAGACGTAAGTGCAGTCCGGTGTATAATCCGGACGATCCCTCGAAGATTCAGAAATATCAGATCCAAAAAGCGCATGAAATAGCTCGACAAAACCAGGAGAAGGCGAAGGTGTTGTCTAAAAGGCAATATGATAGCAAGTTCAATCCTGTTTTTTTTTTTTATGACAGATGAAACCAAGCTTAGGGGATGCCCCCTATCCATGCACAGCATTTGTTGGTTCCGAAGGTATGACAGGTTAGTGGGAAGGTGGAAAGAGGGTGTAGTGACGGTTTACACTTCGCTTAAATGTTTCGACGCTGTAAGTGGGCGGGAAGACATTCGCAGGGAGATTATTCCACAATCTAACGACGCGACCGAAAAACGAACTCTCACGGTAATGCGTGGTTCGTTGGAACGGAATCGCGACATAAAAGGGGTGCACCGCTCTGGAAAGCCGAGTAGTTCTGCTAAATACCTGAACTGGAGGAATCAAGCTGGCTACTTCAGAGGAACATTTACCGTCAAAGTAACGGTAAAATAATGATACATACCCCACATCACGACGAGCTCAAGGTTTCAATAGAGCTGGATACCCTACTGTCCCCTATAAGTTTTAACGCACGACATTGGACACGGTCGAGAAGCTGAAGATATGCCCGCGAAGCTCCCGACCATATATGCGAATTATACTCCATTTTCGGACGGATATAAGTGGTGTAGATACAGCGAAGATCGGTTGGAGTGAAGTATTTCTTACACCGCTTCAGAAAGCCTAAGCACTTGGCTGCTTCTTTCGACACGTCAAAGATGTGATCGTTCCAGCGAAGATCGCATTGGATTGACATGCCCAGAACATCAAGAGCCTCCGACTCATTAATATCCACACCACCCATATTTAGAGGTGGGAAGTTGTCACCCGCCAAACGCTTGTGGGTTAACAAACAGCATTGGGTTTTCCGCGCATTAAAGTCGACCCGATTCGCACGACCCCACTCCTGGATTTTGTTGAGGTCGGATTGGAGTGTGTCATTCATAATTCTGCGCCTTCTAGTGATCTCCAGAATGGAAGGACGCCTGGAGAATGAATATGAATGACTAATGCTGCTGTCATCAGCAAACGAGTAGACGGGGTTTGATGTCAATGACAGAAGGTCATTGATGAAAATAAGAAAAAGTGTCGGAGACAGGACCGAACCCTGCGGAACTCCAGCATTAATGGAGTGCTCTTCGGAAGCAAAGCAGTCTATTACAACCCGAATAGAACGGCCGCTGAGGAATCTCGATATCCATCGAGTGAAAGTATTACCAACACCATAAGCAGTCAGTTTAGACACGAGTGCTTTATGCCACACCCGGTCAAATGCCTTGGAGATATCCAGAGCAACAACCTTGCTCTCACCGAACCGGTGAATGCAACTGCTCCACCGCTCAGCGAGAAACGCCATCAGATCGCCGGTGGAACGGTGAGCACGGAAGCCGTACTGGCGATCGCTGATCAACTCCTTGCTCTCTAAATACCTCATTAAGTTAAAATTTACAATGCCCTCCATGACTTTGGAGAGCACTGAGCAGATCGCTATGGGCCGGTAATTTGCAGGATTCGTAGCCTCACCTTTTTTGGGAACTGGCTGCACATTGGAAATCTTCCAGGAAGTGGGAAAAACTCCTGAAGTAAATGATAAATTAAAGAAATTGCGCAATGGGCGAGCCAGTGTTGAGACGCACTTTCTCAACACATGGGCTGATATGCCATCTGGTCCCGAGGATTTGTTGACATTGAGGTCTGCAAGCACTCTTTTAACAGCTCGCGTTCGAAAATGCATCTCAGGCATAGCATGAGATACACCATCGACCGCGGGCAGTAGTTGGCTACTCTCAGGAAGAGAGCAGTTTTCAGCAAACATTTTGGCTAATAAGTTTGCTTTATCAACCGAGTGAGTGAAGATCTGATCATCCCTGAGGAGAGTTGGAATAGACGATCGCGTCTGATTTTTCACTCTCGCCACGAACCACCAAAAGTTCTTGCTACCCTTATGGTATTCAAGAACTCTACGTCTAAGGCGCTGTTCGCAGAGAACTTTTTCGCGCTTTAGAGTGGAATTGCATCTATTCCTGGCCTGATTGCGCAGAAGTTTACTATCAACAGTTTTGTTTAAACGCCAATTCCTAAATGCTTCCCCTTTAGACCTGACTGCTTGTCTGCAAGTCGCATTAAACCAGGAATGGTCTTTTGGCTTAATGGAAATTCTTTTATTGGGTATGAAAGACCTCATACCAAATAAAATTATATTTTCTACCCTTGTCGACCCTTTGGCCTTCGTAGAGCGGATAGAGGAGCTGGCCAAGACGTATGGCCTCGACAGTAATATGTTGCCACGCGCGATGCCAGAGTTGCTGGAAGACAAAGCCTTGCTCTGGTATCGAAATAACAATATTCATTGACGGTCATGGGAGGCCTTTAAGCAAGACTTCCTGGACTTTTTTCTGCCTAGTCGTTTCTTCGAGAGACTCGGCGATGACATTCGCAATCGGCAACAGCGCGCAAATGAGAAGTTCAGGGACTACGTCATAAACTTGCAAAATCTGATGAGACAAAGATGAGAGGAAAAAGCTGGAGAGAATCTACAAAAACTCTGCGTTTGAGTACCAGTTTTATATAAAAAGACAAGATTTCCGGTGTTGTGAGTCGCTACTTCCGCGGAACACATTCTCAGTCGACCATAATGGTGTCGCACTAAGCGTTTAATTCCGCATTGTAACTTGCCAAGATCAATTCATCGAGCGCGCGCTAGCCGCTGGTGAAGCGGTATTGCACTTGTTGACCGTGGAACTAGTGACCCACTTTCTTGCGCTCAGGTGTTAAGGCAGGTTTTTTCCGCTACAGTTAGCATATTGTTGTTTCCGTATTTAAGTTTCCGCATACAGAAATATAAATAAGACTGGTATGAAGTAGTTAAGTGAGTTGAGTTAGTGGAGTTGAGTTGAGTAGCGAGTAGTGAACGTGTAAAACGTATTCCAGAGAATAAAGTGCCCAAAGTGAAATAACAGTGTTTTCATTCGGACGGACTGTGGACTTTGGAGAACCCCACAGCAAGGACTTTCCAGGAGAACCCCAACATATGTGGCGCAGCCGGGTTTTACAGGTGAGTTTGTGATATCATAAAATTTTAAAGGTGATAAATAAAGATAGGAATTTGTAGCGAATATATATAAATACTAACACACATAAATAATCCTGGGCAAGACTCCCTTACCCGTAATCCTGTGGCTGAGTCTGGCTATAGGGGGATTATAGTATTATAATAATTTGTTGTGCATATTTAAAAATAGCGAAACAAATGAAAAATTGAATATTTTCTGATAATTTGGGAACAGTAGATTTAGCAGTTTTTGCGAATGCTACGAAGAAAAATTTTTTTTTGAAAAGAAAATACGCGAAGTGTGGCTGTAATTAAAAAATGACGCGAAACTCGAGAGTAGCAGTGGCGCTTACGCTGGAGGTTGAATTTCAGCGCAAAACACTGCGGAAGTTTTGATTGTTTTTTGATCATTTGCTCGTCAGACCCAAAGTGTTGGCAGAATTGCAAGCCGTGTCTTTTTGTTTTTGTGGTCTTTTGCTACTTTATGGATATTTCATTCGATTTGGAGGAACGATTAAGGGATTTAGGAAGGGATTATAAAGATTTTGTTGGATAATTAGACAGGTTTATTGAAAAAATTTGGGATAACCTTTCATCCACTGTAAACAATAAGGAGAATTTAATTTTAATTAAGGAAAAGATTAAAGATCTAGGTAATCTCTCCAAAGTAGAGAAGGCGGATGCAATTTTAGAAGAATTGCTCAATTTTGTTTCAAATAAAAATAAAAGTGCGCTAAAGGAATTAGAAAGGTGGAAAGCTGAATTTCACGCTTTAAAAAACAGATACGACAACTACTTGACGGACACAGAATTAGAGGCAATTTTAGTAAAGGAAGTGGAAGAGGAAAATAACAGATTGAGAGAGTTGATTGAGAAAAAGGGAGTTTCGGGAAATTTGCTCTCGACAGTTTTAAACCAAAAAAGCAGGGAAAGTTTTGACTCTTTAGAAGAGGCTCATAGGAGAATGGAGGAGTTAAAAGAAGAAAATCGACCCCTGCGATAGGAAGAATTGCTAGCAGATAAAACCCTGCCGCACAAAGATCCGATTAGACGTCTGTCACTACCTGCAACAAGTTTAAAAATCATCAGGAGTAATACAAGCTCAAAAATGAGTATAGAAGGGATTGCAAAAAATGTAAATAGATTAGTACCATTTTTTTCAGGTTCGACTGATTTGAGGAATGAAGTGTATAAATTTATTGAGGGATGTGAACTTGCAAGGAAAGGAATATCGGATTCCGAAATAGGCGACTTCTTAGCGTGTGTAAAGCAAAGGTTTCATGGGAACGCATACGGGTTAATCAGGGGAAAGAAAATAACGAGCTTAGAAGAGTTATGCAGTACCTTAAAGCTGTCGTATCTAAAGTGTAGATCGCTAGATACAGTAATGTCGGAAATTCAGACAGTGTCCCCCCAACTCCCGGGGGAAGGACACAGGCAAAGGACATTACGAAATCCCAATATACTGGGGCCCAGGATCATGGACTGCGATTTGAAATTAATAAATCATTAGCGAGGACATTCGTGTTGGGGTTAAGAGACCCTACAATAAAGATGAAGATGTTGGGCACCAACGTGATCGACATGGAGAAGCTGATCGCAGAAACAATACAGCTAAACGAGATCATCAGCAGAGCTCTCGGAGCCCAACCAAACCTTCTAGCGAGCATGAATCCGGTCTGGACTGTAGAAATGAACCAAAGGACTGCAAGCCATGCACCCGTGGATGCCTCGGGGAAACTAAATACACACCATTGCAATAACTTCATGCAAAACCCGAGTAACACGCGGGACGGAAAAAGGATGGGACGTCCACAAGGTGGGGAAGCCAGTGCCAAAGCGCGAATAGTATGTAGTTTCTGCGGAAGGAAGGGCCATACTAGGGACGAGTGTCTAGTAAGGAAAAATAGTCCATTCTGTGAGAAATGTATGATATATGGGCATGAATTAAATTGGAGATGTCAGTCACGGGGACAGCCGACGAGAGGATATTTAGCCGAACGTCAAGTAGGTAATCAGAGAAGAAATAGTAACGACCACATAAGTAGAGTAGACAGCAGCCACAAGCTAATGATGGTGCTAGGAATACGTATAATAAGGAAAGTAGAAGCGGGGGAGATAATATCAAGTGTTTCCGTTGTGAAAAAACAGGGCACATTGCAATAAATTGTCCCGTCAAGAGATATCAAGGAACAGCGCAGGGAAACTATCGAGGGCCCAGCCAAGGCCACTAAGCTGGGAACCCAAAAAGATAAGTAACTCGAGGCCACACATCATGGGGGTGACGAGTCACATCGAAAATGATTGTTGAACCCTCCTCCTCTGATCGTTGCGAGGAAGTCGATCACGGGCAAGTCGATAGTGCAGGTGGGAGCGTTAAAAGTAATGAGTCATTCCCAGAAGAAGTTAAAAGTTGTGAGGAGGTAATCGAAATTGGAGTTAAGCAAGCAGATAATAACAAACAAACAGTAAAGCCGACGGCCGTTGAGTCAGTGGATACGTTTGGAGTTTTGACTTCATGCTTAAGTGCAAGCATTGCACAAATTTTCGTTTTGGTAGTATTGTCTCTGGGTGTAATATAGTAAAAGATGTAGTAAAAGAAAATAAGATTAAAATTTTCAATTATACTGAGCAATTTTTAAATAGCAATAATACTATACAAGCTTGAAATCATGGCAAAAAGACACAACAAAAATATTAGAGAATTTGTTCTCAAGGGTAGAAAATGGTATAAGTGAAAGCGATAATATAAAACGGAATATAACGGAAAGAAGGGGACAAATTAATTCAGGATTGAACTGGCAGAAGGGTCGGCCAGACACTATAGATGACGTGTTCATTGAAGTATCATGTGAAGGTGCAAAAAATGGAAAACTCATCCTATTAGTGGATACTGGAGCAGACACGAGCCTGGTAAAAGAGAGCGCGTTGAGTGGATCATTGACGGTGAACACTAACGACGTAAAAACCCTTAATGGAGCTTTTGGTGGGTGTGTAACAACGAAGGGTTCCGTAGTGATTAAACCTAGCGGTATGAATTACCTTTGTTTAAAGCTACAATTAGTGCCACTTGGACAGGGAGTACCAGCGGATGGCATAATTGGTAGGGACAATTTGTGGAATCGGTCAGTTATAAACTCAGTTAGTAAACAAGTAACATTTATGGACGAAAAGAAGAAACATATTGAGACGCTGGTTATGCGTTCAAAAGGAGAACTAGATCAAATCTTACATAATGAAAGTTCCAAAGTAATGGCGAGAACTATCAGAGCAGTTCCAGTTAGGATTAGAACCAATATTCCGGAGGTAGTAGTACATAAACAGGAAATTACGCCAGGGGTATATATGGGAGAGACACTGGTAAATGTACAAGAGGATACAGTTTATGTGCCAGTGTTAAATTCAACGGATAAGGATGTAAATATTAGCAGTAAGTTTAGACCAAAATTTACTGATTTCAATAAGTTTAAAACACCGGGTACCGGTGCGGTAAGTAGAATAGAGGAGATAGACGTTAGGGATAGAGTAAGCACACTTATAGGTAAATTACGATTAGATGAAAATTTGAATAAGGAGGAAAGAAGTTCAGTAGAGAGAATGTGCGCAGCATTCAATGATATTTTCCTTCTGGAAGGGGATAAACTGTCTTACACGCCCGTTTTGGAGCACGAGATACCAACCTTGCAGGATCAGCCTCCGGTTAATCAGAAGCAGTATAGGCTTCCACAGGTGCACAGGGAGGAGATTAATAGACAGGTGGGGAAAATGTTAGATGACGGGATTGTCTTCCACAGCATATCTCCTTGGAATTCGCCCTTGCTACTAGTGCCAAAGAAAGCCTCAAAAGATGAACAGAAAAAATGGCGACTAGTGATTGACTATAGAAAATTGAACGATGTAACTATAAAGCAAGTCTTTCCGATTCCAATAATTGAGGAAATTCTGGAGCATTTGGGACACTGCAGGTATTTTTCGACTCTAGATCTTGCTAGTGGATATCATCAAGTTTTAGTTGACGAAAGGGACAGGGAGAAAACTGCTTTTAGCTCGGGTCTAGGACATTTCGAGTTTAACAGAATGCCATTCGGCTTGACTGGAGCGTCTGCAACCTTCCAGAGAATAATGAATCATATTCTCACTGGACTTCAGGGTATAGACTGTTTTGTTTATTTAGATGATATAGTAGTTTACGGTAGAAACCTACAGCAGCATGAGTACAGGTTATGTAAAGTATTTAAAGGTCTTAGAGAGAATAATTTAAAATTGAACACAGAGAAGTGTCAATTTTTAAGGCGAGAAATTGTATATTTAGGTCATAGAACAGGGTGCACTCCCCGACCCACAGAAGGTGGAATGCTTAAAAAATGTAAAGCCACCTAGGAGTAAAAAGGAAGTGCAAGCGTTTTTAGGGTTAGTAAATTACTATAGGAAGTTTATTGAAAATACAGCAAAAATCGCGTTGCCAATAAACAAATTATTGAAAAAAGAAGTCAAATTCCAATGGACAGATGAATGTCAAGAGGCGTTTGAAAGTTTAAAGAAAGCGATAATTTCAACACCGGTACTTGTTTATCCTGATTTTTCAAAACCGTTTTTATTAACAACAGAAACCAGCAACGAGGCTCTGGGCGCGGTGTTGTCCCAAGGGACAGTAGGCCAAGACAGGCCAATAGCTTTTGCCAGTAGGGCATTGAATGGAGCCGAGAAACGGTATTCCACAATTAAAAAAGAATTTTTGGCTATAGTGTGGGCAACTAAGAACTTTAGAGCGTATCTCTTGGGCAGGCCATTCAAAGTGTACACGGATCACCAACCCTTGAAGGGGATAGCGAATTTGAAGGATCAGACTTCACGCCTGGCTAGGTTTAGACATAAATTGTCGGAGTATGAATTCGAGATTATTTATAAGCCCGGCAAGAAGAATCTGAATGCAGACGCTTTGAGCAGAATCCCACAGGAAAACAAGGGTATTATTGCCGTACAGACTCGCTCTAAGGCTAAAGCGCAGGAGCTTGAGGACCAAGTGGGGCCAAGAAACACTCAGACAACCACAGGCGATCTGGACAGTGAAAGCGGTCTAGAGGTTGACAAGGCGGCAGTTTTAACAAGGCCGGAGGAAATAAGAACGGTTTTGAGAGATTTCCATAATTCACCTTTGGGGGGCCATCAAGGCGCGGTGAAAACATTTCTGCGCATTAGAAAACAATTCAGGTGGCCTGGTATGCAAAGACAAGTTAAAGATTATGTCAGGAATTGTCCGAAGTGCCAAGCGAATAAAAGTTCGAGACTTACGAAAATGCCGATGGTGTTAACTGATACAACGAAGCGTCCTTTTGAAAAGGTGTATATGGATATAGTAGGTATTTTGCCGAAGACTGTGTCAGGAAACAAATACATACTTACTTTTCAGGATGACTTCTCAAAACTAATGGCGTGCGTAGCAATTCCGGATGCGAAAGCGAGCACAGTAGCCAAGACATTTTTCGACGAGATAGTAATTCGCTACGGAGTTCCAAAAGTGTTAGTAACGGACAATGGTACTAATTTTATTTCCAAAATATTCTCGGACACTTGTAAGATGTTAGGCATTAGGAAGTTGCATATCACTCCGTACCACCCCCAGGCCAATGGTTCACTCGAACGCAGCCATAGACCGCTAGCGGAATATTTGGCAAGCTTCGCTAAAGAGGACGGTTCCAATTGGGGCCAATGGTTTTCGGCAGCGATGCATGTACATAACCATACGCCCCATACTAGCACTAGACAAACACCCTTCCGTACTTTATACGGTTTTGATTCAGAAATGCCAACCAACTTGAGACGTAAGTGCAGTCCGGTGTATAATCCGGACGATCCCTCGAAGATTCAGAAATATCAGATCCAAAAAGCGCATGAAATAGCTCGACAAAACCAGGAGAAGGCGAAGGTGTTGTCTAAAAGGCAATATGATAGCAAGTTAAATCCTGTTTTTTTTTTTTTTTGTTGTATGACAGATGAAACCAAGCTTAGGGGATGCCCCCTATCCATGCACAGCATTTGTTGGTTCCGAAGGTATGACAGGTTAGTGGGAAGGGAGAAAGAGGGTGTAGTGACGGTTTACACTTCGCTTAAATGTTTCGACGCTGTAAGTGGGCGGGAAGACATTCGAAGGGAGATTATTCCACAATCTAACGACGCGACCGAAAAACGAACTCTCACGGTAATGCGTGGTTCGTTGGAACGGAATCGCGACATAAAAGGGGTGCACCGCTCTGGAAAGCCGAGTAGTTCTGCTAAATACCTGAACCGGAGGAATCAAGCTGGCTACTTCAGAGGAACATTTACCGTCAAAGTAACGGTAAAATAATGATACATACCCCACATCACGACGACGCTCAAGGTTTCAATAGAGCTGGATACCCTACTGTCCCCTATAAGTTTTAACGCACGACATTGGACACGGTCGAGAAGCTGAAGATATGCCCGCGAAGCTCCCGACCATATATGCGAATTATACTCCATTTTCGGACGGATATAAGTGGTGTAGATACAGCGAAGATCGGTTGGAGTGAAGTATTTCTTACACCGCTTAGAAAAGCCTAAGCACTTGGCTGCTTCTTTCGACACGTCAAAGATGTGATCGTTCCAGCGAAGATCGCATTGGACGGGGTTGGATGTCAATGACAGAAGGTCATTGATAAAAATGAGAAAAAGAGTAGAAGAAAGGACCGAACCCTGCGGAACTCCAGCATTAATGGTGTGCTCTTCGGAAGCAAAGCCGTCTATCACAACCCGAATAGAACGGCCGCTGAGGAAACTCGATATCCATCGAGTGAAAGTATTACCGACACCATAAGGAGTGAGTTTAGACACGAGTGCTTTAGCCCACACCCGGTCAAATGCCTTGGAGATATCCAGAGCAACAACCTTGCTCTCACCGAACCGGTGAATGCAACTGCTCCACCGCTCAGCGAGAAACGCCATCAGATCGCCTGTGGAACGGTGAGCACGGAAGCCGCACTGGCGATCGCTGATCAACTCCTTGCTCTCTAAATACCTCATCAAGTTAAAATTTACAATGCTCTCCATGACTTTGGAGAGCACTGAGCAGATCGCTATGGGCCGGTAATTTGCAGGATTCGTAGCCTCACCTTTTTTGGGAACTGGCTGCACATTGGCAATCTTCCAGGAAGTGGGAAAAACTCCTGAAGTAAATGATAAATTAAGAAGATTGCAATGCAATCTCTTTATTGCGCAAATGATTGCGCAATGGGCGAGCCAGTGTTGAGGCGCACTTTCTCAACACATGGGCTGATATGCCATCCGGTCCCGAGGATTTGTTGACATTGAAGTCTGCAAGCACTCTGTTTGTTTCTATCTCTGAAGCACAATTGCCAATTGAAACGGCTGAAAAAGCAGTTCAGCGCATCCCAATTTGCCTTCTCATAAAGCCATACTTTCCGCTTCGGAGCTGACTGGTGAGCGGATTGAAGACTAGAATATGGGAAGGTAGCAGAAATTGTAGCGTGGTCCGAATTACCAAGAGGTGCAAGAACATTCACATCACACTTACTGTGATGTAAAGTTAGAAAAAGGTCCAGAATATTTTGGTTTTGCCCATCAACGCAGGGAAAGTGCGTTGGTTCCTTCACTAATTGAGTCAAATTATTAGACTCAGCAAACAACTCAACATACAAACCCTCAGGTGTTGTGTGACTCGAATGACGTAGCCAATTGGAATTATGAACATTGAAATCACCAGCAACAACCATTTCCCTGTTCGGATACGATTCCAGAATTTTAGAAATCGAATCAGAGAGACTGTCCAATTTATCAAAAGTTGGCAGCCTCCCTAGACCCGGGCTTCTATAAATGAAGCAGAAGTGCAGGATGTGCAACTGGATTTTGAACTTAACCCACATGGAGCTAAATTCGGCATCCGACGTGCAAAGGTGTTGCTGACACTGGTACGCAACATCACTGCGAATGTATAAGGCGAGGCCTCTGTGTGGTAGAAACAATGGCAGTAAATGGTACCCCGGCATGTGAAAGTCCAGTGGATCTGCACCCTCAGACACCTGGGTCTCACCTAGTGCCATTATATGCGGTTGGTTAGTACAAATATGCGCATAGACCGGGAAAAAATTCGCCCTCAAGCCACGTACATTAGTGGAGTCTATGCGGAATTTTGTCATCGCCGCCCACTGTAGCGAAGTGTACAGTGAGCCGTACAAGCAGCCACGCGTACGACGGAAGCAAAGCAAAACGCGACAAGACAAGTGTTATGCCTTTATCTTGCCGCGCTTCAGCCCACGGTGCACTCACAGCCGCCTGCACACCTAACGGGACCAGGAAGAAGGAGGAGGAGTGAAAGCAAACGAAATTCTGAGCTTTACTGCGGAGAGCATAAAAAAGCCCCTGGCATGGTTCTCTGCGTTCCGTTTGATTGTGTATTATTTGTTGTAATTTGATAAAATTTTTATTTATTTTGTTATTAAGTTGAGTTGCTAATAAGTGCACTATTGTTTGTTTGTGAAAAACTATTGTTTGGTGAAGTTTATTATTATGTTAAACGTGTTTCGCGGCGTAGGTAGTTGTTTGCACTATTGTTTTCGATTCTATTTGCGCGAACACTGATTAACGAGAAGTACTGGCGGGCACACCATCCGCCTCCGTCCGCGGTCACATCACATTTTTGTTGTTTTTAAGGTAGGTGACAAGGTCTTAATGAAAAATCAGACCAGGAAAAGTAAGTTTTCACCTATCTGGTCGGGTCCATACCAAGTAATTTCTGTCAACAGTCCAGTCACCACAACAATTTCAATTAAAAGTAAATGTAAAAAAATTCACAACAACCTGCTCAAAATTTTTAATAAGTAGGCCATTCATTCAAGAATTGTTTTCATTTGGCTAGTAGGATTGAATTTGAAATTTATTAGGGTAATGATAGTTTTTTTTATGTTTTAAGGATGAAGTGGCAGAGGATATTGGTTCTGGCAATCATTGTCGAGGGATGCACGAGGGCTGGTGGAGAGACTACCACACAGCGGTTGGCGGCAAAGCCTGTATTTTTCGAGAACGCTGGTGAAGCTATCTTTTGTGGGGACACATGGACCGTGTGGACGACGTTCCAACCGACCGATTTCGGGAAGATCCTTTCGAGATTAGCTGACTACAACCAGGGGACGATGGATATGTGTAGCTCATTGACGTATACTCCGGGGGCGTCAGTTTCGAATTCAGTAGGAAACGGGTTGCCTACACCGTCCTCGTTTCCTACACCGTCCTCGCTTCCTATGAATGAGCCAGAGGACCGAGAAAATAGAGGAGCACAAATTTAATAATTTAGTGAGGAAAATAATAGTTCTGGCTACTGTGCGTTGAGTCAAACCAGTGCGTTTATTGGGCAGGTTAGTAGGGCAACAGTAAGCCGAAGTAGCTGAAGATAAAAATACAAGAAAACAACAGTCAGCTTTGAGCAGCGCACTTAGTCTTAGCACGAGGCAGGGGGGGATACGGTAAATGAAGTGGCGACAGCTCAGGTTCTTGCTGGACGGAATTGACTGACTCAGCGAAAACCTGAGGGACGTCGTTTTCGCTGCAATTAAAACTTATTAAATTAAGTTCTGCCCTAAATAGTAGTAGAGTCAAATTGAGTGGTTATTTACTTGGTTCAATGCATTAACTAACTAAATGTACTAACTTAATAATCATGCAATGAATACCAAATGCACTTAAGTAATTACGTCGGTAATCTTTTTGGTAACACCAAACGGTTCCGGGTTTAGTAGGTAATTTTAAGAGGAATTTTCGTTTAATTAACTTGACACTAGCATAACTTACTAACAGGATGTATTAATTAATTATAGGATTTGTTTAAACCATATATCTAGGCTTGGTTAAGGCAATATATTAAGTTTATGTTGCTTGTATTATGTTTCGGAGTGCATGCATGTGGTGGAAACAATATAAACTTAGTTTTAATTCATTTTTGCTTGGATATAATTCTATTTATCGGAAGTCCAAGTTGCAACAATTTTGAGGTAGATAATTCGCAGATGGTTTTGTCACATGGTGTCAGGGCGCCATGACATTGTGTGGCATCGCAAATCAGTCTACCGTTACGTGTAATGAATACGTTAAATATACAAGCGTGTAGTATCACATTTGGGAAAAAAAGCACGTAAAATAGAATTTAAAGGTTACTTTCAACTTGCAAAAGAGTTAAATTAAATTAAGTTAATTAAATAATTGTAAAATTTGATTGGTTAAATAATTTTAATGGTAACATAGAATTCATAAACTAATGTAAATAGAGTTAATAATTGTGTATAGCAATAAGGGAATGGAGTTGTACATATAAAAAAAAGAGGAGAGAAGAGAAGAAAAGAAGAAAAAGGAAAAAAAGATAATAAATACATTCAAGAAAATATATGAAAATAAGGAACAACAATGTTTAAAAAAAAACAACAAAAGAAAATTAGCACGAAAATTTTATTTAAAAAAAAAGAAAAAAAAGAGAGATTAGATAAGAGGCACTAGAAAAATATTTTTAAGGACACATAACGAAAACTGTAAACAATTTCTAACCTAAGATTTAATGATTTCACTCGATAAATGTATTGGTTTTAGTTGATAGTCGAATACGCACGCAAATTGTACATAGTCATAAGTATGTATATACTCGCATTTATTGCAGCATAAATATTAAGGAACAAGCATAAGATACTCATGAAATAACACATTTCGTTAAATTATTTCGTAGTATAAGTCTTAGAAAATAAATAGGATAAGCCACCAACAGCATCAACACCTATGGTAGCTTCAATTTGATCGTGGACTTCAAGATACAAACGGTACATCGAAATTGCTTCTCCGAACCATCACGTTGTACGGCACCATCACAGAAATAAGAGTCATCATTGTTCGACAGAGACGGTCATGGCGATGTTTTCTCGCTAGCATTAGTCAACCCCGCAAATCAACATGTGACGACAGATCATAGTCGCAAATTGGAGCTAACGTCCCGAGATGAGACAAGTGAATCATGAAGCCTCAGTCACGATAAGAGCTTCTTCAGTCAATTAACGTCAAGTAAGGTGGGAGGTCCGCCAGACAGTCAGGAACGTAGCATACAAACCGATAAGAGCTTCTTCAGTCAATTAACGTCAAGTAAGGTGGGAGGTCCGCCAGACAGTCAGGAACGTAGCACACAAACCCAGCAGTCCGAGAAAACGAGAAAAACCAACCGTAGACCACATCACTCCGTTCAAGGTAAACCTGAACTACGAGGAGTATGTCCAATCGGTGCGGTCACATAGTTACACACCGTTTCTTCAACTATGGGTGCCCTGCAACGCGTCAAACTAGAAAACATCACCGTAAGAGGAGATGACGGAAGAAAAAATCGGAAGAACCATAGTCATCTTATCCAATCGGAATAAATAAATCGGAAGAACCATCGTCATCTTATCCAATCAGCATGTCCGAGGGAGACCAGACAAAAAGGGGTTATCGTATTTACTTAAGAAATTTGTAATAGCAATAAGAAGAATATCAAACAGTTGACCACCCAGTAGAAACATTGTAATAAAAGGAAAAATTAACATCGCTTCACGATATTAATTTTTCCTTTCCCTGGGGGTGGAGGGATGTTGTGAGTCGCTACTTCCGCGGAACACATTCTCAGTGGAGCATAATGGTGTCGCACTAAGCGTTTAATTCCGCATTGTAACTTGCCAAGGTCAATTCATCGAGCGCGCGCTGGCCCCTGGTGAAGCGGTATTGCACTTGTTGGCCATGGAACTAGTGACCCACTTTCTTGCGCTCAGGTGTTAAGGCAGGTTTTTTCCGCTACAGTTAGCATATTGTTGTTTCCGTATTTAAGTTTCCGCATACAGAAATATAAATAAGACTGGTATGAAGTAGTTGAGTTAGCGGAGTTGAGTTGAGTAGTGAGTAGTGAATGTGTAAAACGTATTCCAGAGAATAAAGTGCCCAAAGTGAAATAACAGTGTTCTCGTTCGGACGGACTGTGGACTTTGGAGAAGCCCACAGCAAGGACTTTCCAGGAAAACCCCAACACCGGGAGCTGAAAGAGTTGCTCTCGCTGGCCGAGGATTTCGAGTGCCTGCGATTTGCGAAGACGGACAAGTTTTCAGAGGAATATCAGACGCGGCCAGTAGTCTGAAGACAATGGCCATCTGAACGCAACCATGCGGTGAGCCAGGTGGTCTCAAGGCCTTTCAACCTGAAAACGGCCTTTCAACCTAAAAACGGCATGCGGACGTTGCAGGCAGGAAGGACACATGCGTCGTGATTGCCGGAACACTGTCGTGATTTTCTGCTGGGAGTGTGGCCGAGAGGTATTAAGGACCATTGACTGTTGCAGACAGGCACAGGGAAACGATCTGGGACCCCGCCGAAAGCGAGAGGAGGCGGGCTCCAGCCAGAAGATCTCTCGGAGAAACCAAAGCCCCTCCGAATAAACAATCGACGCATCATGGCCATGGTGTCCATCCAGGGCAAACAAATACAGGCGACAGTGGACACGGGAGTAACAACAACAAAAATTTTTGCGTTAAAAAAAAGGAAAAAACTGGATATTATAACTTAAAAATGCTTCAAACAAACAACAATAGAAGTGAATTAAATGAATTGAGATTTTTTTTTATATGAATTTATTAAACTGAATAATTGGAATTGAACTGATTGAAAATTAATTGGAAATTGCAGGCAAGAGGAAAAAAAAGGATTTTTTTTCTTCCCCGAAGTAGGAAGTGACGGCCTAAATTTTTACGAATAAAATTTGGAGCACAACATACATAATTACCATTAAACGGACAACAACAAAGACACACAAAAAAGACGCACAAGGAAAAAAGACACAAAAGGCGAACTTTCCCCGCCGACACTTGTCACTTGCATACGTCAAGTGAAAGTACACAGGGCTTAAATACTGTGGACAGTTTACCTGTAACAAAGATCCCCAACACCAGCATGCAGCAAACGTGTGCATTTTATTAGAAACGCCCACACACCCACGCTCAGCGGAGAAATTGACAGAAAGTAAAAGTGGCGTGGTGTGCATTACACACCCAAGACAAACCGTGCAACAGAGCGGGATAGCCGCTGAGAGCACGGATGAGAAATCGAATCACGATGAGTAGTGATAGCTCGATTCGTACACCACACAACAGAAGAGTTACAGTGAATACATATGTGATGCAAAAAACCCCGCGTATGTGCATAGACTGGAGTGAAGTTCACTGACCAAATGACTCGATAACCTTGAAAATAGGTTTTTTGTTTTTAACATACGTGTTTCTGCAAAAATAAATAAGGAGAAACAGCTTAGCGGAATACGTATTACCGTACTCCGTTAGGATGGAACCTTCTAGAAGGAAAGCCGAGAAGGTATAAAACCGGCTGCAAAGCAGAACTCAGTTGTTCAGTCTGTTTTCTGGTTCAGCGTGTGCATTCGAAGCAGTTCAGCAAGTTCAGTTGTTCAGTCGGTTCAGTCAAGCAGTGGTTCAGCCAGTTCAGTTGTGCAGTCAGTTTGGCAGTACTCGAGTGAATTAAAGGTCGAATTAGTGAAAAGTAAATTGTAAATTGTACATTTTAACTTGATGAGGTATCTAGAGAGCAACGATTTGATCAGCGATCGTCAGTGCGGCTTCCGTGCTCACTGTTCCACCGGCGATCTGATGGCGTTTCTCGCTGAGCGGTGGAGCAGTTGTATTCACCAGTTCGGTGAGGGCAAGGTTGATGCTCTGGATATCTCCAAGGCATTTGACCGGGTGTGGCATAAAGTACTCGTGTCTAAACTCACTGCTTATGGTGTCGGTAATACTTTCACTCGATGGATATCGAGTTTTCTCAGCGGCCGTTCTATTCGGGTTGTGATAGACGGCTTTGCTTCCGAAGAGCACTCCATTAATGCTGGAGTTCCACAGGGTTCGGTCCTGTCTTCTACTCTTTTTCTCATTTTTATCAATGACCTTCTGTCATTGACATCCAACCCCGTCTATTCGTTTGCTGATGACAGCAGCATTTGTCATTCATATTCATTCTCAAGGCGTCCTTCCATTCTGGAGATCACTAGAAGACGCAGAATTATTAATGACACACTCCAATCCGACCTCAACAAAATCCACGAGTGGGGTCGAGCGAATCGGGTCGATTTTAATGCGCGGAAGACCCATTGCTTTTTGTTGACCCACAAGCGTCTGGCGGGTGACAACTTCCCATTTCTAAATATGGGTGGTGTGGATATTAATGAGTCGGAGGCTCGTGATGTTCTGGGCATGTCAATCCAATGCGATCTTCGCTGGAACGATCACTTCTTTGACGTGTCGAAAGAAGCAGCCAAGTGCTTAGGTTTTCTTAAGCGGTGTAAGAAATACTTCACTCCAACCGATCTTCGTTGTATCTACACCACCTATAACTGTCCGAAAATGGAGTACAATTCGCATATATGGTCGGGAGCTTCGCGAACATATCTTCAGCTCCTAGACCGTAGCCAATGTCGTGCCTTAAAACTTATAGGGCACACTAGGGTAGCCAGCTCTATTGAAAGCTTGGAGCGTCGTCGTGATGTAGGGTGTGTATCATTATTTTACCGCTACTTCCATTGTAAATGTTCCTCTGAAGTAGCCGGCCTGATTCCTCCGGTTCAGGTATTTAGCAGAACTACTCGGCTTTCCAGAGCGGTGCACCCCTTTTATGTCGCGATTCCGTTCCAACGAACCACGCATTACCGTGAGAGTTCGTTTTTCGGTCGTGTCGTTAGATTGTGGAATAATCTCCCTGCGAATGTCTTCCCGCCCACTTACAGTGTCGAAACCTTTAAGCGAAGTGTAAACCGTCACTACTCCTTCTTTCTCCCTTCCCACTAATCTGTCATCCCTTCGGAACCATCAAATGCTTTGCATGGGTAGGGATGCCCCCTGAGCTTGGTTTCATCTTCCATAAAAAAAAGTGATCAAGCAGGCAACGCATTGAAAACAGTGAAGCCGAAAACCGTGAAAACCAACGCAGTACGAAATCACAGTTGTAGTGGTTCAAATGCCCTCCTGGTAGTACCCGTAAAGAGTTGAATTCACAGTCGTAGTGGCTCAAATGACCTCCTGTTAAAGCTCGTATAGAGTAGAATTCGCAGTCGTAGTGGCTCAAATGCCCTCCTGCTAAAACCCACAAAGGAACGAATTCACAGTTGTAGTGGCTCAAATGCCCTCCTGTTAATACTCGAAAAGAGTTGAATTCACAGTCGCAGTGGCTCAAATGCCCTCCTGTAATTACCTGTAAAGAGACGCGTAACCACCAGCTATCTCAAAAACGCAGTGAGATACCAGCAAGTCAGCAGAACACCAGTGATCTCACAAACGCAGTGAGATATCAGCAACCCAGCACGATACTAGTGATCTCACAAATGCAGTGAGATATCAGCAATCCAGCAGAACACCAGCGATCTCACAAACGCAGTGAGAAATAAGCAACAGCGAGACATCAGCAATCCAGCAGAATACCAGTGATCTCACAAACGCAGTGAGAAATCAGCAACAGCGAGATATCAATAATCCAGCAGAATACCAGTAATCTCAGGAACGCGGTGAGACATCAACAACCCAGCAGCATAGAGCGCGAAGCGCATAGAGGTACCATCCGCATCATATTATTTCTAGTATAAGCAAAACGCCATACAAACTTTAGAACAAGTTAGATTAAGGTGAATAAAGATATTGAACCTATTAAAACAATCTTGTCTTGTAATCGAACCCTGGAATCCCGGCGAGCTAATCCAAACCATAGAAAAGAGACAAGAAGATTCGTTACACACCAAAGTACATACCGACGGAAATAAAGAAGCAGAGACCAGCAAAATTAAAGATATAGGAATATCGTAAGCGTCAGCTGGAGCAAAAAGAGCGAGTGGCAACGGCGACACCGAAAACACCGCAACCGAAGAAGCGTCGTGGCGGTAAACTAGCGCAGGAGACATCACGGAAAGCCACGGAGGAAGCCTAGAAGAAAGTTTTGAACAACGTAGATCGACAGGGAGAGCGCGACAACACGAATAAAGACTTCCAAGATGCAGAAAAATTATGCTTTAAGAATAGAGAGAGTTGTAATAAATGAAGGAAATAAATGAATTAAATAAATAAATGAAGAATGCGTTTTTTTATATAGTTGAAAGCTAACTCATAACAAGCAGGCCACATATTCATTTTATTAAATGAAATAAAATGAGAAGGAGATCGTATGACTGGGCGTTAGTTTTTGTCGCTCAGAACATTTAAGTTGCGAACTGGAAGTACAAAGGCGATAGATGAATTAATGGAAAAACAACAAGCGTACGTATGTCTTGCAAACAAGAGTGCATCGAATGTTTACAGCGGGCGCAGTGAGCGAAGCATGCAGTGAACTTGATCTGTGTTCAGTCCGTCAATGCTTGGTAAGCAGATTTTAATTGCTTGGATGGACTGCGTCGAAGCAATTAATGAATTAAATACCTTTTTTGACATAGTTTTCGTGAAAAGGGAAAAATTAAAAGAGAACAAAAAGCAATTTAATTGATGGCAGAGTTAGTGCAAGAACAAGTTTACTTAGACTTGAAAAGAACCCATGAGGAATTGCAAAGAGAGCTAGGTGAGTTTTTAGCGAAAATTTGGGAGGTTCTGAAAAACACAGTAGCGAATTAACCCGGCTAAGCTTAAAAAAAGACCCTAATAAGTTTTTTTGGGTCCTTTTGGACTCATATTAAATTTATTGAATATTTAGCTATTAAATAATTTTTTTTTAATTTGATACATATATTATACTCTTTTTACATTTATTTCTCATATCTATAGTATATTTGGTAATACTACATCACGTTCTGTAATTAAATTAATCTAATCTGAATCCATATTTGTACATTCAATGCAAAGTGTGGCTCTGTGCTCCCTACAAATGAATTTTGAGCAATTACTGCAAACCACATCACATTTGTTATCTTTTTTAGTGCCTGTGCAAAATGTGCAACGTCCTCTTGACCTTTTTGACTTGAAAACTCAAGCCAGAAGTAAAATTCCGATGTAGGCGTCAAAGCTATCCGTATCCAAATTTATCCAATTGGCTACCTTTCGAAAGCCATATTCGTTCGTATGCTTTATAATGATATCACATATAATTTTTGGCAGCAACGCTTTGAAGGCAGATACCATAGAATCTATGCGGGAAATTGCATATCGTGTTATGCCTGGTTTCACTGTCAAAACGTTTTCTGTCCGCCGATGATATGTGGATTGCAATTGGGGTGGACTTTCTTCCCACACGATACCATTCTTCGCAACCATTGCGGAAACAACGTGATGGAGTTCCTCTTGATCGGAATCGGATGAATAATCCTCGTGCTCTGGATTATATTCATCTTCGCTGCCAGCGGAAAATATATCTTCATCATTAGAAGGTTTTTCAACTTCACTTTCATCACATTCTTGTAGAAATCTTTCTATTTCTGCCTCGTTCAAATTTCGTCGTGCCATTGTACAAAACCACTTATCACTTTCACTTCAAGTAACGTAATATATAAGAATTTTACCAACACCGAATATATATGGCAAAATTTTGAAATGCAGAAAATAATTGCATTCAAGGCAAAAGCCAATCACCATTGGACAAAGCTTACTTGGACAATAAACTATACCAATCACCATTTGCGTTGCAGGTGAAAACTTGATAAAAAACGGAAACGATCTGCAAATTGGTCTTTGATAGGCTCGCTTGGGTAAAGTGCGAAGGCAGCCCACCAGATCAGGCCAGGCATTGAGGAGACAGGGTTTTTCATGAGAAGAGCTAACATAACAGAACATGCCACTCCTTATGGACCCAATTATAAAAGAAGGGACAATGAAACAAACGTAATTTTATTGTGTCTACAATCCTCGGAATACATTCTCGGAATTTCGAATTATGCAGCCCACCTGATCACGTCAGGTATTTTTGTATGTAGAAGAAGTAAAAAACCGCTTTTCACCGCTTTAGTCCCCATTATGAGAAAGAGGTAACAAGGCCAATATTACATGTGCGGTCCTCGGAATACAGTATTAGAAATTCTGTGCATTAAGCTGTCGTTTTCTAAAATTTTTGTAATTTTTTAGACGAAATTTACTGATAATATTTCCATCCATTTGGACCCTAAATAGTTTATGTGTGAGAATCTTTGTTACAGCTATTTCAAAAAGTATTTTGGATCTTTTGTTTTAAGTGGATAGTAGATTTTCATTAAATATTCACCGCCACGAAATTTCAGACTGGTAGATCTTACCGTTTAAAAGTTATAAGCGCGCAAAGCCCGCTTTGGGTCCAAATGGACCCAAATAAGCGTAGCCGGGTTAAGATAATTGGGAACTTATTAAAACAATAAGCTAGAAGAACGTTTGGAACAACGTAGATCAAAAGGGAGAGCGCGACAACAGGAATAAAGACTTCCAAGATGCAGAAAAATTATGCTTTAAGAATAGAGACAGTTGTAATAAATAATTAAGTAAATAAATTAATGAAATAAATAAATGAAGAATGTGTTTTTTAATATAGTTGAAAGCTAACTCATAAGAAGCAGGCCGCTTATTCATTTTATTAAATGAAATGAAAATAAATGGAAAATTGTACAATTTGAACGTGAAGCGAAACTCAAGGGTGGCGTTGGCGCTTACGCTTGCTTGAGATCAGATTTCAGCGCAAAAGTTACTGTGGGTTTTTATTGTTTTGCTCGTTAGCGCGTCAGAACGAAAGCGTTTGCAAAATTGTAAGCGTGGTCTTTTGTTTTGTGGACCTTATTTCGTTCGACTCTGAGGAGCAAGTGAAGAAATTCGACGCTCGCTTTAATGCAGCCACTGTCGCTGGCCTTGATTTTGTTATTCTAAAAGGGGAATTAGGTCAGTAGTAGCAAATAAGAGGATTGCTGATTGCTGCAGCTTTGCTAACTAGTCGGGTTGAATGCTACTTGGAAATATAAAATGAATGAGAGGGAGAAAATTAATAGAGAACGAAAAGCAATGTAATTAATAGTGCAAGTTTACTTAGACTTGAAAAGAACCCATGAGGAATTGCAAAGAGAGCTAGGGGAGCTTTTAGCGAAAATTTGGGAGGTTCTAAAAAGCACAGTAGCGAATAATGATAATTGGGAACTTATTAAAACGAGAATAGTGGAATTAGGTGATATTACGAAAGTTGTTAAAGTGGATGCTATTGTAGAAGAGCTGCTGCAGTTTATGCAGCATAAGGTGCCTGCTAAAGAGGAAGAGATAAATGAATGGAAATTGCAGTTCGCGGCATTAAAGAATAGATATGATAGCTATTTAGTTGATAGAATATTTCAAGAAGAATTAATAAAAAACGTAGAAACAGAAAACGAGAAGCTGAGGAAATTTAATTATTGAATATTTAAATTATTAAATATTTAATTATTGAATAGAAAAGATATAGCAGGGAGTACAATAGACCCTGCATTAACGAATGAATCCGCACAGAAGACAAGAGAAGATTGTTTATCTTTGGAAGCAGCAAACAAAAGAATTCAGGAACTAAAAGAACAGAACAGGCTGCTAACCCAGGAGATTTTGTTAGCTCATGAACAGACCCTCTATCATGAAGAATGCTACTTGGAAATATTAAATGAATGAGAGGGAGAAAATTAATAGAGAACGAAAAGCAATGTAATTAATGGTGCAGGAGCAAGTTTACTTAGACTTGAAAAGAACCCATGAGGAATTGCAAAGAGAGCTAGGGGAGCTTTTAGCGAAAATTTGGGAGGTTCTAAAAAGCACAGTAGCGAATAAAGATAATTGGGAACTTATTAAAACAAGAATAGTGGAATTAGGTGATATTACGAAAGTTGAAAAAGCGGATGCCATTGTAGAAGAGCTGCTGCAGTTTATGCAGCATAAGAGTGCCTGCTAAAGAGGAAGAATGAAGAGGAATAAATGAATGGAAATTGCAGTTCGCGGCATTAAAGAATAGATATGATAGCTATTTAGTTGATAGAATATTTCAAGAGGAATTAATAAAAAACGTAGAAACAGAAAACGAGAAGCTAAGAAAATAATTGTTTAGGAAAGATTTAGCAGGGAGTACAATAGAGCCTACATTAACGAATGAATCCGCACAGAAGACAAGGGAAGATTGTTCATCTTTAGAAGCAGCAAAAAAAAGCATTCAGGAACTAAAAGAACAGAACAGACTGCTAACCCAGGAGATTTTGTTAGCTCATGAACAGACCCTCTATCATGAAGAAGCCACCCCTCCTAGAGCGTGTCAAATAGTTGACAGATCACGCTCCTTTCCTCTAGCTAGACATTCAGAAACCCAACTAAATAAGATGGGTATAGGGGAAATAGAGAAACTCACAAACAGTCTGGTTCCACTGTTTTCAGGAACCCAGTCGCCGGATTTAAAGGGTGAAGTATATAAATTTATACAGGGATGTGAGTTAGCAGCGAGAGAAGCGACGGAAGGGAACGTACAGGACTACATAGATTGCATAAAGAAAATGTTTTGTGGAGACGCATCTGATCATCATGATCTTGTTAGATCACAGCGTTTCGCTAATCTAGAAGAATTATATCTAGTGATAAAAAGAGCCTATCTACCGACTCTTTCCTTGGAGTCTGTACTAACGGAGCCACAGAGTTGTAGTCAATTACCAAACGAGGAAATTCGGCAGTTCGCAAGACGGGTAAGTACCCAAAGGAATCAGGCTATAGAAATTACAAAGAGTTTCTATAAGGGTGTCGGTGACAGTGCGCTCCTGGGTATGATAGATTCGACAGCAAAATCAGACTTTTAAAACGGGTTTAAGGGACGCCACATTGAGGGTTTATATGCTAAGTGTCACGGGGAAAACACTTGAAGAAATGATTGAGATAGCCATAGATACATTAAGTACTATACAAAGGAGGAATTCCCTCTGTCAACAAACAACCACACAAATGAGTAATATAATTTTATTGGATTCCCACATAAAAACTCCTGCGCAGAAACGTTTGGCAATGCAAAACATTCCGAGGGGGCCACAGGAAAAAATAATTTGTTCATTTACAATAGAAGGGGATATACGAGGGAAAAATGTCTGGTGAGGGAAAACACTCCGTATTGACAGAAATGTTTTAAATATGGGCATGAGACAAACTGGAGGTGCGGCAATCAACGGACACAGGACCGCGGGATAAATAACACTACGATAGAACCATTTAATGGTTACCGAGGTCAGTCGAACCGGAGAGTGGAAATGCCACAAAGGAACCAACCACAGCAGAAGTGGCAACCAAATCCGATGCAACAGAATTGGCAGCAGACTCAGAGAAGGTTCGAAAACCCGAAATGGAATGCATCAAACGGTGTGTAAAGGCAGGGTGCAAAGAAATATCAGACAGAGCAAACCGTACGGTGTGTCATTGGTGTAACAGACCAGGACATGTGGTGACAGATTGCCAGGCTAAGACAAATTGGTAAAAGTTTCAAGGCAATCGCCAGGGAAACTGGCAAGGCCTAGAAGAGGCCAGTAACCTTGGAACCCAATAGTAATAGGACCTTAGGGCCAAGAGAAGGAGTAACTGTAAGTCCGGCATCGAAAACGATTGCGGATACGTTACCATCTTCAACAAATGATAGAGTAACTGTAAGTCAGACATCGGAAACGATTGTGGATACGTTACCAACTTCAGGAAATGAGAGAGTAACTGTAAGTCCGACATCGAAAAAGATTGTGGATACGTTACCGAATTCAAGAGCTTTTGGACTTAGTACAAGGGCAAATAGTACAAATGATGAAGAGAATAACAATTTGCAGGGGAAGCATACGGTTATAGGAGCAGTGGATCCAAAAATGCAAAACCACGATCTGGAGCAGAAGTCTTTTTGGTTGAGTTATAATTTATCCAATAGTGATAAACAGACTGAGACAGAAGTATCTAGCTGGTGGATACGGGAGCGGATACCAGCCTGATAAAGGAAGTTTCGTTAAAAGATGGTACAATTGTAAACCAGGAGGCTACAAGGAATTTGAGCGGAGCATTACGTGATACGGAATTTGAGCGGAGCGGAGTGGATACGTGACCACTAAAGGGTCACTGATAGTTAAACACAATGAAAAGAAAAACCTTGATTTTACGCTGCATATAGTATCCTCAGAGCAGGGAGTGCCAGCAGATGGCATAATTGGCAGGGATAATTTGGTGGAATAGATCGATTATAAACAAATTAGTTACTAAGCAAGTAATATTTATAGATAAGACGAGACACATTGAGACCCTGGTTATGTGGTCAAAGGGGGAGTTAGATCAAATTTTACATAATAAAGTTTCAAAAGTAATGGCGAGAACTATTAGAGTAGTTCCAATTAGGATCAGGACGAATATTCCGGAGATAATAGTTCATAAGCAGGAAATTATTCCAGGAGTGTATATGGAGGAAACATAGATAGAAGGAATAAATGTAGGGAAAGGTTAAAGAAATAATATTAGACCCCAACCTAAATCCAGAGGAAATGGAATCGATGGAAAGGATCATTTCCACGTTTCATGATGTATTTTCGCTGGAAGGTGATAATTTAAAGTGCACAACGGTGTTGAAACACACAATTCAAACGCGGGCTGAACCGGGTCCAATAAATCAAAGGCAGTATAGACTCCCACAGGCTCATAGGGAAGAAGTGAACAGACAGGTAGCTAAACTTTTACGACGGAATAGTGAGACCAAGTATATTACTTCTCCCTGGAACTCTCCATTGTTGATAGTTCCCAAGAAAGGTGGTGAAAACGGATAAAAGAAGTATATAGAGAAAGAAAAGAAGTAGAGAATAGAAGATACTAGTAGTGGACTACAGGAAACTGAATGAAGTCACAATCAAACCAGTTTTTCCAATTCCGAGAATTGATGAGATTCTAGATCAATTAGGCAATAGTAGATATTTCACGACCTTAGATTTAGCTAGTGGGTACCATCAAGTGTTAGTGGATAAGATGGATAGAGGAAAAACTGCATTTAGCACAGGATTGGGACATTTTGAGTTTAAGAGAATGCCGTTTGGGTTAACGGGCTCGCCTGCTACTTTTCAAAGGATCATAAATCACATCCTCACAGGTCTCCAAGGAATAGATTGTTTTGTATATTTAGATGATATTGTAGTTAATGGTAGTAATTTAGAGCAGCATGAGGTTAGGTTAGCGAAAATATTAGAAGCTTTAAGAATTAATAATCTCAAATTAAATGTTAAGATATGTCAGTTTTTGCGGCGCGAAGTCGTGTATTTAGGTCATAAGTGCTCGGAAAATGGTGCACTGCCGGACCCACAGAAGGTAGAATGTATTAAGAACATTTTGCCACCTAGGACTAAGAAGGAGGTGCAAGCATTTTTGGGTTTAGTAAATTATTATAGGAAATTCATAGACAATATGGCAAGGATAGCTTTAGTCATTGTCTGGGCTACACGAAATTTCAGAGCGTATATTCTGGGAAGGCCTTTTAAGATAGTAACAGACCACCAACCATTGAAGGGTATAGCGAATTTGATGGATCAGACATATCGTCTAGCCAGGTTTAGGCATAAACTATCGGAATACGAATTTGAAATTATATATAAACCCGGTAAGAAGAATTTGAATGCAGACGCATTAAGCAGAATTCCACAGGAAAATAATGGTATTGTTGCCGTGCAGGCTCGCTCAAAATCGAAGGCAAAGGAACAGGATGACGTAGACAGCTTATGTAAAAACTCGCAGCAAGGGTACGCAACAATATGCGATGCAGAAAAGGTGAAATCTGATAATGCAGTATTGCTATCAGACCCTAAGGAGATAGAAACGGTAATACTAGATTTCCACGGTTCACCGTGTTGGGGGTCAATCTGCACACCCTAAAACCACCGCAAGTATTTTGGTTAATGCGGTACTTTGCCAGTTTACGCTGCATACTTCCAACGTGGAGGCTTGCAGTTATTTTTTTGGGAGGCATACTTTTAGGCCAAACTGTGGTTGCTTCTCGATCACAGTTCAATAAATTCAAAGTAGAATTTAAAAGTCCGCTTGCGGAATCCAAGCTCCGCAAGCGAGGCATCAAAGTTTGAGCTGCGAAACTCCCACTTGCCCAACAGCCCATAATTTCCGGCAGAATTCCAATTCTGCAAGAAAGGCATATTGCACAATGGGACAAAGTGCAGTGATTGACCCGCTTAGCTGGCTGAACATAGCTGGCTAGTAATTTGTGTTAATATTAAGAGAGGAGTCTGATTTTGAAGCGAATAAAGTACGGTCGTCGTGTCCGTTGTAAAGTTCTAAAAAAATTGTGTTTCCTTTGTCGTGAGTGTCCTTCAGCGGAAGGATACCACAACAACCGTTAGGAGGCCATCAGGGGGCAGTGAATACCTATTTACGCATTAGGTAAGAATACAGGTGGCCAGGCATGCAAAAGCAGATAAAAGAATATGTTAAAACATGTCCCAAATGTCAAGTAAACAAAAGTTCAAAATTGACGAAAATGCCACTAGTATTAACAGACACACCAGTGCGGCCCTTTGATAAGGTTTGCAAGGACATTGTAGGTATTTTACCAAAAACTGTGAATAGGACCGTACAAAGTAAAAAGAATAAAGAGACCAATTACAACGTTTCTAGAGATTAAGGGAAAAGATAAACCCTTTCACAATAATCTTCTTAAATTGTATAGCAACGGGCATAGAGTGTAGGAATATATAAGAAAATTTGAAATTAGGATAGTAGCAGGTAATTTGTATATAACTATAGTATAGACAACTTTTAGGTAAAAAGAATATGCAAGAAGAATTGGGTCAAGTATAAGACTTACCCAAAACAGAAAAAAATAAATATATATTTATTTTTCTGTTTCACTTACCAAAAACAAGAGAAATAAATATATATTGGACAATACACTTCCAATTTCTTAGAGATCTATACATTCGGTATAGACCATCGTAAGGCAATGCAAGTGTTTACTAAAGGACAAGCATTGATCAAGATTCAATGTTTGCGCTCCTAAAACAAAAAGGGTAGCAGATTACAATACTCATAGGTAAAAAGCAAGAGAAAGAAAAAGAAATTTACTAACACAACAAATTGAAACTAACCACTAATATTTATTTACGTGCGTTTCAGTAAGCAAAAATATAACGGCATGCTTACTTAAACGCAAATTACAACATTTGTACAAAAAAGGGTAAAAATTACCTCGTTGCTCCAAAACAGCAATGTCCCAGGTTTTTATAAAACTAAAGAAATTCACAACCAGAGAGGAAAAAAAAACCGAGGAAGAATGGCTTCAAGCCGCTTTTAGGGCATTGCACTTGGCAATTAAAAGTATGCTTGCAAGTGTTAAAACATAAGAAAAGAAAACAAGTAAAAGTGTTGTCTTTGGCTTGGCCGAAATCTAAATACCCTACACCCGAGTAACTGAAAAAATTATAATTTCGCCACTTAACAACTTTTGTATAAGTAGGCGGACCACGACCGGAATCGTCAAGACAAGAACATTGGCGCTTATTAATAACTCAGTTAGCGAGTCAAGGTCAAGTTCAGCCTTTGAATGCAAGCAAAGCACTTTCTTTGGGAGTCTCGAAAGCCAAGCTACCAACAATCGCACTCTGCATGGTAGCAAGTGTGGGAGCTAATTGCTAGATGATTATAAGCTCCGGACAAAGCTCTCGAAAGCCAAGTTAGCAACCAGCGCAGTCTGCATGGTTGTAAGTGTGGAAGTCAATTGCCACCAAATAGCTTTTCTCGAGCTCAAACCAAACAGCTTTCGGAGTCAATAAAATTAGCCAAAACAAAAAGTAAAGATCAAGAATTAAATCGTTCCTAATTTAATTCTGCCGACGTTAATATTGGCAAATATTAATATTAAGAAATTACTATTGCGAAATAAGTGGAATTGCGACATACCGGTCTACTTTAGTTCTGCCGACGGCTACGTCGACCAAGCTAAAGTGGAAATGAGTAAATGTTTTAAAGTTAAGTTCTGATTGTGAGCCCACAGCGCGCAGACCGCCACTGCACCGAATTAATAATAAGGGACGTTAGAAGGCACTTAGGTCTTTCACTTAGAGGAACCGCATTCCAGCAAACCACATAACAAATGTAAGTGTAAGTCACCGTCAGCAGATTCCACCAAAGTCCGAAGCAGTACTGTGGGCATGTGTAGAGGGAGACTGTGGAGCAAGCAGGCTGTGGGTAGTAGAGGCATCAGAAAGGACTTCAAATATATTGGTTGGACGAACCTTGGTACAAACGGGGAATAATAAGCGGATCCCAATTCGAGTGATGAATGAGTTCAGGTCACCGATCACTTTGGAAAAAGGAGCATTATTAGGGCAATGCCAAGCTGTGGAAACCGTGGTTAATTGTGACAATCCTCCCCAGAGGTGCAAAAATGAGGTTCTCAAAGAGGGCACGAAAATTGCTAACATCGTGGGTACCTGGTTGAATGAGGTGAGCGGGCCAGAAAGGATGAAAGCAAAACGGCTACTAGAAAAGTATAGCTCCATATTTGCCAACGATGGCAATAAATTTTGAAGAACTGCTATCGTGCAACATCGGATAGACACTGGCGATGCAAGACCGATTCGAATCATCAACTAGCCCATGATGTTCACCGGTCGTGTTAGTTAAAAAGAAAGATGGAAGCACCCGGTTTTGCGTTGACTATCGGAAGCTGAACGATGTCACTAAAAAGGACAGCTACCCACTGCCGCGAATAGACGATACCTTGGACATATTGTCCGGTGCGAAACGGTTTTCAACGCTGGATTTGCAAAGTGGTTATTGGCAAGTGGAGATCGAGGAATCCGACCGCGAAAAAACTGCTTTTACAATCGGGGATGGATTGTGGCAATCTTCGTGATGCCATTTGGATTAATACAACGCTCCGGCAACTTTTGAGCGTTTAATGGAACACGTACTAAAATGGCTTCACTGAAAAACATGTTTGGTGTATTTTGATGACATTATCGTCATGGATCAGAGTTTTGATGACCACCGCAAAAATTTAGAAGATGTCTTTCGACGAATTGCTTCTGCTGGATTACGGTTGAATCCAAAGAAATGCAATATATTTAAAACCGAAGTAACTTATTTGGGCCACATAATCACTACTATAGGAATTCACACTGATGAAGACGAAATAAAATCGGTAAGAGATTGGCCTGGACCAACGAATGTTCATGAAGTGCGAAGCTTCCTTGGACTCTGTACATATTACCGACGCTTTGTACCCGGATTTGCCAATGTTGCAAGAAGTTTGCATAATTTGACAAAGAAAAACTGCAAATTTGTGTCGAAAGAGGAGGAAGAGAATGCCTTTCAGTTGAAGGAATTGCTTTGAACAGCTCCATTGTTGGCTTATCCAGTTCCTGGCGGGAAGTTCGCCGTAGACACAGATGCTAGTGCACATGGAATAGGAGGTGTACTCTCACAGGTTATCGAGGGTCAGGAAAAAGTAATTGGGTACTATAGCAGAGTCCTTGGAAAGCCGGAAAGGAACTATTGCGTTATAAGGCGGGAACTCTTGGCAGTGTTCCAGAATGCGTGAAACATTTTCACAAATACCTGTATGGACAGCACTTCCATCTAAGAACAGATCATGCAGCACTCAGATGGTTAATCCAGTTTAAAAATCCGGAAGGACAGATTGCGCAATGGATGGAAGGTTGCAGAATTATGACTGTGAAATACAGCATCGGAAAGGTGAGCAACATGGAATCGCCGATGCACTATCTCGACGCCCATGTGCATTGGAGCAAGGCGAAAATAAGCGAAGGTATAGTCGACATCCGATTAACAAATCTGCAGCCTGATGATGAATGGGAATCCAGCGCTGTAAGGAAAAGTCAACTGAAGGATGCGGACTTGGTTAGGGTCATGAAAGCGAAAGAAACAGATAAAAGACCAACCAAGGAAGAAATGGCACCGGAAAGTCCTTTGGCCAATGCATATTCGGCGCAATGGAATAGCTTGAAATTGATAAACGGAGTTCTGCATCGTTCGTGGGAAAGTGAAAATGGTAAACACACTCGCGATTTGGTTTTGCTACCGAAGTCTAGAATAGCAGCTGTATTAGAAGAGTTCCACAATGGACCAAGTGGAGGGCATTTCGGCGTCACGAAAACTCTAGAAAAGATTAAACAATGGTTTTACTGGGTGAATTGCCAAGAATCAGTTGCTGAATGGGTTAAAAACTGCGCGCAACGCATGGAACCTAAGGGTCCAAAAGTTAGAAGCAGAGGAAGGTTGCAGCAGTACAATGCGGGAGCACTATTTGAACACGTTGCAATGGATGTAGCTATTACGTTATGGACTATTTCAGTAAGTGGCCAGAAGTATACGCTATACCAAATCAGGAGGCTAAAACTGTGGCCGAAGCTTTTGTGAAGAATTGGGTCACGCGGTTTGGAATACCAATTGAGTAGCATTCAGATCAAGGGAGGAACTTTGAGTCTGCTATATTTTATTTCAAGAAATGTGCTCATTGTTGGGTATCAAGAAAAATCGAACGACAGCTCTATATCCACAATCGGATGGCATGGTGGAAAGGTTTATCCGTACATTAGAGGAACATTTGCGGAAAGTACTGGGCAAATGTCAGCGCAATTGGGACAAGCACAATCAAACGTTTTTATTGGCTTACCGATCAGCAGTCCATGACACTACCGGCCATCCACCTGCGAGGATTATTTTTGGCACAGATTTGAGACTCCCTGATCTGAAATTTGGAAAGATCAATCAACTTACTGAAACTGGAGGCAGCTATTGGGAATTGCTTCAGTCCGAAATGGATGAAATACATCAACATGTGAGGCAGCGAACACAGCTAATGAGCAATAAAATGAAGGATCGCTACGACCGAGCTATGAATTCCGAAGGATTTCAAGAAGGCGAATTGGTGCTGCTGTACAATCCGCAACGGAAAAAGGGGCTGTCTCCAAAGCTGCAAAGGCCATATAAAGTCATAAGGCGACTGAAAGATGTTGTGTATCGCATACAATCCTACAAGCAGAGGAGAGGTAAAATTCAAGTCGTTCACTTGGAGAGACTATCGCCATATGCATCAAGGAATTTGTTGTCTGATCTGGACGATCAGACTTAAGTGGAGGCAGTGTGACGAATTTACAATGAAACTTTTGCGAAACCACTGGAAACCATCCAAATCGCGACATTTTTTTTATATCAGATTTTAGCAGTAGCCCTTAAGAGATCAATCTCTTTTTTCATGATTGGCTACTGCTGGAATGTTTGGCAGAGAGAGCGGAAGGGAAAGGGAACTTTTCGCCTTCTACTAATTCGGTTCCGGCAAGTGTTGCGAAGCAAAGCTATCTAAGAACAGCTATTTTGCTTTATTATTGCAAACACTGCCGGAGTCAATGAATGGTTCTTATTTTCACAATTAGCGCTAGGCGAGGCCTAAAGTACGCATTAGAATTTGAGACGTCACGATAAGAAAAGTTAACAACCATGTGCAAGGCGGGACTCGAACCCGCGTTCCCGGATCTCGATGGCTAATGTGCCACACACTACACCACCGAGCCACCGAGAACCGCAAAGCGAAAGTTTGTTTTAACTAATGATAAAACTTTAACTAATATATAACTAATGAATAAACTTTAACTAATGTCGACCAACAATTGGAATTTCATAATCAACACCACTTGTTGCAGCGGCATGCCTGGCAAGTCAATTGAATTTAACTATTTCGTTTTCTTGTTTTTTTTTACTATCCTTGTATGTTCGGTCATATAGTTTTGTGTATTTTATTGTTGTCTTTTCTCCCGCATTCCCGTTCGGTCCGGTCTTAGTGCACCTCTAAAGTGTAAAACGAATCACCATGTAAAATTTCACGTTCTTAAGCCTTGTATAATAGTTTTCAAATTACGGCTATTTTACTTGCAACGCCCATTTCAACTAGTATATATAACATATATAAATAAAATAAAATATATATAAATAAATAAAATACTGTGTTGTGTTTCAAACTTTTTCGAAATCTAGATATTGGGAGTCGGTCGCCCGTAAGTGGTTATATGTCAAAATGCTAAAAAATAATCCACTTCTCTATTATATTTTAATTTTCATTTAAATTTTCATTTAATTTCATTTATTTCATCTACTGGGCAAAATCCTCACAGATTACAGAGTATCTTAAAGCTAATAGTAATTTAGATAATAATAATTGCAAAAGATTTAATTCATTTGTAGAATTCTGTTAGAGCTCTCAACAAAACTGCCCTATATAGTTGTACATCGATTTTAGTAATGTTACATAGATTAAGTATATCTTTGATGAAAAGAGCACTTGATATATGAAATCTCACCGAAAGCTTTTGTAAGTTTATCATGTGACATCTTACTTCGTACGAAGGCATGGTGTACGTAAAAATCCGGCGGAGTGCGAATGTCGTAAAACCCTTTTAGACTCTCTCGATCCGATCAATATCGATTTAAAAAATGGCGTGCCAAATAATACCAGCATATTCTGAACTGTTCTAACCAGGGAAATATAGAACACAAAACCTTGACAAAACCGAGCATAGAATTAGCCTTGGAAACAACATAGTCCTTATGTGGGCTAAAAGTAAGTTCAGCATCAAAATAGACCCCGAGGTCGCTAATAAGGGACACTCTTGGGAATTATTGAGTGTGATGATGGTAATAAAATAAAAACGGCGAGAGACTTCGAGAAAATGTTAAAATCTTGCATTTGGATAAATTTAGTTTCATACCATTGAAGTCACACCAGGATGTGAAGGAGTTAATATCATCCTCAAACCTCATGCAGTCGGACAACTTCTTTATGGATATGTACATCTTCAAACCGTCAGCATAGAGCAAAATACTGCAATATTTAAAGACATCGACGACATCATTAGTGAAAGTAATAAACAATAGGGGTCCCAGATGACTCTCTTGCGGAACACCTGATTTGGCATTAATAACACGCGAGAGGCACTCACCCACTTTGACGATTAATTTCCTATCTGCAAGATACGACGATATCCATTTCAAGAGTAAAGAGTGAATTCCTAATTTTTCAAGTTTTAGCAGAGTATATCGTGCGGTAGGCAATCGAACGCTTTTACGAAATCAGTGTAAAGTGCATCCACTTGAAAACCGAGCTTTTCTTTAATTGATACAGAAATTAGAAAAAATTGATAAATTACTGCATGTGGACCGGCCGACAAAGAAGCCATGCTGACAACTGGAAAAGTAATTTTTTACTTCGTGAAAAAGACAATGTCATCAAGCACCTTCGGTATGACTAATATTTTTAATATGTCGCTTAACAGAGACATATTAAAAATTATAGTTAATGGGGTGCACAGAGAAAAAATTGTTTTTTTTTATAACAGATTTTATTTTTACAGTAGCTCTCTTAAGAGAAGCTGCTCTTTTCGTATGCATTTAGCATGAGCTAATGTTTGACGTGTTGACAGAAGGAGGGGAGGGAAAGGGAATTACTTTTTATACCAATCGATTCCGGCAAGTGTTGCTATGCAAGACTTTAGAAAAACTTTTTCCCTTTTTTTATATTGCAAACACTGCCGGAGTCAAAGTTTAATTAGTTCTTATACAATAATTGCGCTAGGCGAGGCTTTAAGTATGCTAAGAAAGATTAAACACAAATTTTTAGAAGTTAACAACCATGCGCGCAGGCGGGACTCTAACCCACATCCCCGTAGCATGCTGACGAGGAGCACGCACTACGCCACTGAGGACCGTGAGGTTGTGTCAACGGCAGAGATAGAGCTCAAAGGGCGCATGCAGGATTTGTCTACTGGTTCAACAGCAGCCTGATGATCTGCATTATCAGGAATTGCGCTTGCTGATTAGAATGTTGTTTGTCTTCATTACTGATTTTTACTCTTTCACCTCGCTGTTGGAGTACAAACGGTTGAGACTGTTGTTGCTGTGGTTTCGGCAATTGTTGATGCGATGAAACACCGAGAGTCATTTGGGTAAGAACAGGATGGCTAGTTGATGCAGCAGTTTTACACGTCACTCCCAGCCCCGCATTACGGAAGGAGGAAAAGGCGAGCAGATGGAGTTGAAACAGAGAAGGAGAGCAGATGGAGTTGGCAGAGGAACTGTTTGAAGTGGACCAATTGGCAGAGTTGGAAACTGAAAGGGACGAACTCAGGGAACGCCTGCGGAATATAGGATTTTTCACGTCGGCTGGGGATAGAACCTTTTGGACGGCGTAATAAAGAGGATTTTGCGTTGGAGCAGGCTCATCGTAGGCTACAGGAGCTGAAAGAAGAGATTAGACTTCTCAAAAAAGAGTTGGAGTCGGTTTACGACCAAACTTTGTACCACAAGGAAGCTGTTGCGCTTGTGGTCGCTCCGAAACATAATAATTCAGTTTCTTTTCCTTCCACCAGAAATTTTATAACAAGTAAAATTGGCATTGAAACCATCTCTAAAACTGTTAGTAGACTGGTACCTCTATTTTCAGGGACGAGGTCTCCCGATTTAAGAAGGGAGGACTACAAGTTTATAGAGGGTTGCGAATTGGCTAGGAGAGGTATTAGCAATGCCGAATTGCAAGACTTTATTGCCTGTGTCAAGCAAAGACTTCACGGAAGTGCATATACCCTGCTGAGGGGCAAACAAATCACTTCGGTGGAAGATGTGTACGCTGCAATAAAGCAGGCATATCTGCTATTAAAATCTCTGAACACCGTGATAACAGAGATACAGAGTACAGACTCCAAGGGAGGGGATTAGAGAGTTTGCAGAGAAACTGATCGATTTAAGAAACCAGGCCGAGGACTATATATCGGACCATTGTAAGGGTTCAGGGGATCAAGCTCTGCGCGATGAGATAGCTGCCTCGACAACGAGGACTTTCACCTTAGGATTACAGGACTATACCCTGAGGATGAGACTGGCAGGTTCTTCGGAAACAAATATGGAGAAACTGCTAGATCTGGCATTAAATTTGTATGAAGTTGTTAGCAGATCACACTTCAGCCAGGGGGTTGGCCAGTTACACAAGGAAATCGAATAGCGGGTATGAATCCCGTATGGGAGAAAACAGATTCCACTTATGTACAGCCCATATGTACAGAAACCCTTATGTACAGAAATAATTCCCCAATACAACCAAACGTAAGAAATGAATACCGTTCGAGTAATCCAATGGAAGTGAATTCATCCGAGAAAGGGGGCAGTCCTATGCGTGCAGAACACAGCGACAACCTCAAATTTAAAATTGTGTGTAGTTTCTGCAACAGGAAAGGTCACACCAGGGATGAATGCTTGGTATGAAAAAACACGCCCTATTGCCAGAAATGCTTAGCCTACGGCCTTGAGAGAAACTGGAGTTGCGAGAGACCGAAGCGACAAAACGCGCAGATTGGGTATTCGTCGCGGGAAGCACCTCAGCAACAAATGAGGCAGAAAGTTAATAGGCAACAGCATAGTCGGCCAGATAATGATAATAACAGAAATAATAACCGCTGAAGCCCAATACAACAGAGTGGCCGGATGAGGTTCGAGAACCTTCCGAACAGCGATAGAGACAATTCATCACAGCAGAGGCAACAAACACAGTGCCACTGGTGTAATAGGCTGGGGCATGTCACAAAAGATTGTGACGCAAAAAGAAATTGAGAAAGGTTTCAGGGAAACATGGGGGGGCCCAGTTAAGGCCAATAAGCTGGGATCCCATAAGTATACCTAATTTAGGACCAATGGAGACGGTAACTGTAAATCAGACGTCTAATAAGACTGTTTGTCTAACTGTAAGTCAGACGTCCAAAGAGACTGATACGTTCGCCGCTCAACCACATAATCCTGAAAATTTTCGTCACAAAGAGAATAGAAACGGTAATTTAGAAAAATCAAAGAAGGGTTTGGGTCTGGTGGGATTGGGTATAGTAAATCATAGGAATTTATTGTCTGATCGGGACGATCAGACTTAAGTGGAGGGCAGTGTGACGAATTTACAATGAAACTTTCGCGAAACCACTGGAAACCATCCAAATCGCGACATATACATGCATCTAGCGTAAGATAGAAAGAGATAGATAGCTAGTTTCACAACCTTCCACAACTTTGCAAGACGACATCTAGCGCGAGATAGATCGAATTGAGAGATGCGACAATTTGGAATTATCTAATTCCAGAACCTTCCACAGCTTTCAAGGCGATATCTAGCGCAGGATAGATCAAATACATGGATCGACAATTTGCTAGATGATTCCAGAACCTTCCACAGCTTTCAAGACATCTAGCGCAGGATAGATCAAATAGATAAATCGACAATTTGCTAGATAGTTCCAGAACCTTCCGCAGCAGTATGAGCTGTCATATAAATAACCGCAGGAAGACTCAGAGAATTAATTCGACTTTGGTTCTTAAACGGAATACATCGACATCTTGTGAGCAAAGTGTCAAGTAATAAGTGTTAAGAAGTGCTTTAAAAAAGGAATAAATTGGAATAAATTTCTGAAATTCAAAACAACACCTTTGGAGTTTTATTGGATTATTCACAATCCAGAGATCGAACCTAAGAGAGTCGTACCCGTAAATCTAAATTTACGTAACAGTATTTTAATGTTAAAAAATTTTAATTAGATCACAAGATAAGTGTAGAGTAATAAGTAAATATAAAAAGTTGAGTATATATAAAACTCAAGTATAATATAAATAATCTTTTAACATATTCCTGGCAGCAAAGGCGCTTCTGGTGGCGTTGGATGCACTGAACACTGAAGTCTGTGGCAAAGAATCAACTTCTTGGCGCCAAATGCCGAAATCTGATCCACGTAATTTTGAGGGCAATAGTTTTTGCAATTATGATGAAATTGTGAAGTAACAATTTTTTCTGCGTTTAGCGGAGCCGTCAGTACCTTCTACCTAGCTGTCAGAACACCAAACGTGTTTTCTATTCTATTCGCGCTTTCGAACGCTTATTGTTGAAATATTCTTTGTCCGGAGATAACAACCTTCCTGGGTACGGTCTCATTATATTTGGTTTAAGGGGGAATTCTGCGTCTCCAACGAAGAAATAATTAAAAACCAAATTTGAGTTTGATAGAAGTTTTGGTAGCGGAATGGTTATAACTTCACATAAAATTTTACTACCAAAACCGCTTGTGAACAAAATTCCACCATCGCTCTGGCTGCATAACGCTCCAATATCTATGATTATAAAGGTATAATTGTCATCGCACGCAGCTAGCAGCAAATTGCTGAAATACTTCCTATAGTTGTATTAGAGGGTTCCTGTATTTGGCGGCTGAATTATGGCTATATGTTTACCGTCAATACGGCCAACCACATGTGGCATCTCGGTCTTCTCCATAAACTTTTCTGCAATAAACTTTTCCATTATGTTTCAGAGGCGCCAGATAAATACCACTTAATTCCTCCCAAAGTATATCACTTCTTTCGAGAATTATATTTCTAACAGTCAATACTCCGCAACAAAATGACCATGCTAGCATTTGACAGCAAATTCCATGTGCCAAATATTTGAAATTAATTTAATATTACTACTTTAAACTACCCCAAAGCAACCACTTACACTAACGTCACAGCTAGACGGTATTCTTCTGAAATTGGTTTCCGAATGTAGTCCTGTTTTTTTTTAATTTGCGTGGCTTTACAAAACTCGTCTGGATTACTACTTTTTATTATTAAGAATACGTTATTAAAGAATCCAAATAGTCCCCTTTCATTTCTGCAATATATAAATTTAGTCCAAATCCGCTTTTCATTCTTTCTTTCCAAATTTTTTATATTAATATACTTTAAGTAGTTAACACTTAAATGAAGTAATAATTCTATTTTTTGTGAATTTTTTTACTCTGTTTAAATTCATTTCGTTTATTATTATTATCAAATACAAAACCAAAACCACGAGCTTAAATGGCGAAAAAGAGAACTGTCAAAAATTAATTCTGCACATTTGTTTTAAATGCAGCACTGCGTGCACTGCAGAAATTCTGCACATGTATTTCAGGCTTTACATTTTTTAAGGCGCTGCTAAGTAGTTAAACAAGGTATATTGTTATACCAATTGTATAATATTTCAACAATGCTTTATTAATACCGTAAAAGTTTTCTTTCCATTCGCGCGAAGATTTTTTTTTGCTAAGTTTTAAATTTTTCGAAAAGGTTCGAAATTGCGTATTAATTTTTTCAACCATGTAGTAAGATATATTGTAGAAATCGTTTGTATCTTAACCCTCTACCAAAACGTAAAGATCTGCAGTGCCACCTATATATCTTTTAGTTCCCAGAAACCGACAAGAGAGGGTTCTTACTGCCCAAAAATAGGCAGAGGAATTTATCGAATTGTACAACCCAATCACTATAATTATATATACAGTTGCAATTTTTCCATTTCCTCGTTATTTTTAAGTCCATTTCTTAGTAGAAATATATCATTTGATTAAATAAAATATATATTTATTTAAAATAGATTACAATAACTTTGAAAGTAAATAACTAAAAAATTAAACAAAAAAAATATTATTTAATTACCAAAAAAAGTTATCTGCTCAAAGGTCAAAGTGTTTCTGCGTCTTCCAAAAAATGTAACAGTAGTAACATTATAACTTCCACAAAAACCTCAAATATAATTGATGTGTGATGGCACCTATACTACCTTATTCTAGACACTCTTGCGAACAATTTAAGCCCACTTTTATGAATTTCCTATCGTTCATATTCTCACAATCTGCGCAGGATGCTGAGTCTAGTCTGTGCACAGTAGTAACATTATAACTTCCACAAAAACCTCAAATATAATTGATGTGTAATGGCACCCATACTACCTTATTCTAGACACTCTTGCGAACAATTTAAGACAACGTTTGTCAATTTCCTATCGTTCATATTCTCACAATCTGCGCAGGATGCTGAATCTAAGTAACAGGAGTAACAGTATTAACAGCAACAGTTGAACAGTTGTAGTAGGGGAAATGAAACTAGAATTCATATAAGGTAAAAATTGTTTCTGTACCGGTAGAATCAATATGTCCCACTATGTTATCATTATCTGCACATAATTTCGCACATTTTATTTGCCGGTCACTAAATAAATGGGCTTGTAACTTCTTTGAAAGTTATTGTACATAAATTGTAACGAAAATTTCTCGCCGGGGTATACTCAGTCTCGCCAGAGTCCCGTACCGAACACTTAAATAAAAGGCTTTCGGTTTTCTTCTTACGTTACGATTATTTACCACCGTTATTCAAAGTTTTATTTTTAGTCTCTTATCGCTATTGTTATACACTAACTAGGCGAACTAACAGTATTTCTTAAAATTAGTTCCTTTAATTCTGACATACGCTGAATAGTACTCAGTCCGTATAACTACAAAATTTATATACACACAGAGTTCTAGAATACGAGGTTTTATGATTGTCGGCGTCAGCCTCTACGTGGTACTAGAATTTACTTGGACTCACGATTGGCGTCCGCTTAAAAGCACTCAGTCACGACGAGGTACTAAAATTTACTTGGATTCGGGATTGGCGTCCGCTTCGAAGCACTCAGCCACGACGAGGTAATAGAATTTACTTGGATTCACCTCATTCAGCCACTACGAGGTACTAAAGATTCAAGGTTGGACGACTTATCACTTGGAGCACGAGATGCCAAAAGAGACCAAATTCAGCGCGGTGGGCCCTTTTATACACCGATCAAAACAACTCCGCTGCAGTCGTTGTTCTTGTGCACATTCCGGAATTTTCTTATGTGCAAGTTGATAAACGGAGTTCTGCATCGTTCATGGGAAAGTGAAGATGGTAAACACACTCGCGATTTGGTTTTGCTACCAAAGTCTAGAATAGCAGCTGTATTAGAAGAGTTCCACAATGGACCAAGTAGAGGGCATTTCGGCGTCACGTAAACTCTGGAAAAGATTAAACAATGGTTTTACTGGGTGAATTGCAAGAATCAGTTGCTGAATGGATTAAAAACTGCGCGCAACGCATGGCACCTAAGGGTCCGAAAGTTCGAAGCAGAGGAAGGTTGCAGCAGTACAATACGCGAGCACCATTTGAACGCGCTGCAATGGATGTAGCTGGTAGGAATATGTACGTTCTAAAACATAGCTCCTCCTGTGTATTTCGGTGGTGCCACCACCTAAGGGGCGCTGTGTGTGTAAGAGCGAGACAGTGGGCGTAGTGTATGTAGGAGTGAGAAAGACAATATGAATGGAAAACGGAGTTGCCAGATCGAGGGATTTTGTCATGGGATTTTTGTGGAGATTTTTTAGTGGGGATTTGAGGACTTTTTGTTGGGATTTAAAGTTTTCGTGGAATTTTCCGGCGATTTTTTTTGCGAGGGATTTTGTCATGTGGCAACCCTGGCGGCTGGCAGACGGACAGGCGATCAGTCGGTTGATAGGGGAGATGGTGTGGAAGAAGGGAGAGGGAGGGGAGAGACGTGTGTTATGGCTTCGCTTTTGAGACGCCGCCCCAGAAGCGTAGTGAAATTTTATGTAAACATAAAGTGAACGGATCAAACTGTGGCTACGCGTGCATGTATGATCTAGAGCGTGGGGCTGCCTAAGCAGAGGTAGAGTGTTTTGCATTGTTTATTTAATAGCTTGGGACCGAACAGCGACTAAATTAATGTAAACATTTTTTTCCGAAGAATGTAATGAAATTTTGTTAAGTAGAAGTCAGAAGTAGTGTTGTAGTTGTTGTTATATATTTAAATGCTTCGGACCGAACTGCGGCTTGACTCGAATTTGCTGGAATTAAATTATTGTAAACATTTCCGAAGAATGCATTGAAATTGGGCGGAACTGAGCCGAACATGATTGAACATATACAGATTTTTTTTTATTTCAATTTCGTTTTTTGTTGGCATGTTTCTTTTTATTTTTTTATTTTAGAAGGGTTCAGTTGGGAGTATAAAGGACTGAAAATTTATAATCAGACTTCATTCAGTATCTGGATATTGAAGTGTTGAAGTCGCTTGTGTTTTTACTTGTGCTTCGCAGCTATAAAAAAGATATTTGATTTTTATCAAAAATTAAAGTAAGAATAAAAAGATTTTAAAAAAAGTAAAAAATATTGAAAATTAAAAAGTGCACAGAACATTTGAAGGAAAGTGAAAATCAGGAAAACATTCCAAACAATAAAACAAAAAGTAAAAAAGGTTAAATAAAAAGATTTTTTAGAAAATGCACAGAACATTCTGGAAGTCAAGACAACATTTTGAAAGTGAAAAAACTGAAATAAAATGATTTTTGGAAAGTGCACAGAACATTTTGAAAGTCAAGACAGCATTTTGAAAGTGAAAAAACTTAAATAAAAAGATTTTTGGAAAGTGCACAGAACATTTTAAAAGTCAAGACAACATTTTGAAAGTGAAAAACTTGGAAAACATAACTAAAAAAGTTAAAAACATTTTAAAAAGCGAAATAAAACTCTCAAACTTTAAATAAAAGTCAAAGCAAATAAACATTTGTTTCAAAAACAACAATAACAACAACAACAACAACTGCAACACCAATAACAACTACAGAGAAGGAAAACCACATTTTCGAGGTAAGTAAATTTATATATAAAATAAATAACTATAACAAAATAGTCTCTATTAAATATTAATTAATAGTTGAAAGTATTTACAAGTATAATTACAATTATATTAATACAACAATTTTTAAAAATATAAAATAATATAATACGAATATATTCAACATTTTTCTTTTTCTGTAGTCTGTAGATTTGTATGTTTAATATATTCCTTTAATTTACAGAATCTAAAGCAAGAACAGCACCAACAACAACATCAACAACATCAACATCGCTTCCACCGTCACCGCCACCACCACCGTCACCACCACTACTACCATGGCGGCCAACGACAACATCAACAACAGCATCAACAACACCACCATTTCCAATATTATGAAAGGCTCTATTTGTAGCGAGTGTGGTCAGATCTTTTCTGAAAAGCGCAGCTTAGAACGACACATTGAGTCGAAGCACGAGAAGCAGACATTCGATTGCAGCGAATGTGGTATAAAATTTTCTCGACGCGATGCCCTTCAGAGGCATAATACTAAATTTCACCCTCATTCATCATCATCGTCAGTAGCAACAGCAGCGTATGTAACCAATCCTCAGTCTTCAACATCAACAGCATCATCTTCATTACCAACTCATATTCGTTGCCCCAACTGCAACGAAAACGTCTTACAAAAAGATTGGGCACATCATGTTCGGACCAATAAACATAAAAAGAATTGTTGGGTCCCAATAAACGGACATCTAAAGTTAATAAAGTCGGCCTTTAATGGTAGAATTGAGACATATGTGTTGGAGAATGATGATGAGGGTTTGCTCATACCGGAGCTGTTTTTTTAAAAAGGCTGAGGAGGCAGTTTTGGCTGCTCTGCGAACGTTATTAATGAAACACTCAGTATATAAATTCAATATGGAGATATATGCTTAGTATGTTAAAATAACTAATGATGATGAAATGATTGTTGAAATTAAATCATTTCAATCGAAACTGATAATAGTTAACCGGGCCGAAGAGTTGGCAAACATCTATAATGATATGCACGACCACCTACGGAAAAAAATGTCCGAGTTCCAGGAAAGGGACAGTGGCTGGTCGTTGGTTAAAATATGCCACTTGGAGGTTAATGTTAACCAATATCGGCCTCTGAAGGAATCGTCGTACATCCCACTACCGAAGAAGCAGCAGGAGAAGCATGCGTGTGTCAATGTTAAAAATGACGACGCATTCTGCTCCAAGTGGGCTATAATATCAGCCGTAAACCCATCTGATTGCAATCCACATAGAGCTTCCAGCTATCATATTAATAATATTGAAGAGCCTTTAATAGTATTGGAGAATGGTGTGTCGTTGAATTTCAACGCATTAACGTTCCCGCTGCCGTTGAATCAAGTCTCCCGATTCGGAGAAATAAATCCACACATTAGTGTGAATGTGTTCGGATACGATGAGGAGATCGGGAGCATCGTGGGACCTTATTACTCCACCAAGCAGGAGAAGTCCTCCCACATAAACCTCCTGCAGTTCAGGAGGAGGAGCGGTCCCACTACTTGTGGATAAAGAGCATGTCAATGTAATTTAAATTAAAACTAATGATTAGTGATTTTCATAGCACTAATTTTGTGTTTTTTACTCTTTTCTCTTTTCAGATTAATCAAAAGTCAGCAAACTAACCACAATCGCAAGATCAACAACTGCCTGCAGTATTCGCACAATGCGACTGCTGCAGAGCAGCACAAGGAAGTATGCAAAAAGGTGGTGACGGTGATGCCTCAACAGGAGGAGGCATCACTTAGTTTTAAGAATTTAGGACGTAAGCTAGATGTACCGTTTGTAGTTTATAGCGATTTCGAGTGTATATTAAGAAATGTATTATAGATAGTAGTGTAGATATAAGTTTAAATAGTAGTAATGTGCAGAAGCACATACCAATAGCTTTTAGTTAGTACATAGTTTGTAAGTATAATAGTAATTTGAATAAGTTAGTTGTATATACGGGTGAGGATGCCCCCACTAAATTTATTCAAAGTTTGGGATTGTATAGAAATTTACAACAATTATTTGAGTGTCGTGAGGCCTATGACTCCCTTGGGTTCGGGAGAACTCAGACATCAGTCTGAGTACAATGTCTGTCACATTTGTGAACTGACATGGGGGGCAGATAGGGTGGCAGATCATTGCCATTTAACGGGAAAGTATAGGGGTCCAGCACACAATGAGTGCAATTTGAAATACCAAATTGCACATTTTATCCCTATATTTTTCCACAAAATTTGTGGCTATGACTGCCACTTATTTATTAAGGAACTCAATTTATTTGAGGGGGATATAAATGTTATCCCCCTAAATAAAGAGTTGTACGTATCCCTGTCGAAGAGGATACGCGTAAGAGAAATGAACACCATTAAATTCAGGTTTTTGGATTCTTTTCGCTTTATGGCTTCCAGTTTGGATACATTGGCGCTAAATCTTACACCTAATGATTTTCATGCAGTGCGCCAAATGTATCCAAACGATGAAGAATTTAATCTTCTCAGGAGGAAAGGTGTATTCCCATATGAATACACCAATTCTGTTGATCGCCTGCAAGAAACCAGCCTTCCTACTCGGGCTGATTTCTTCAGTCGATTGACTGGTACAGAATGTGCAGTGGAGGATTATGAACATGCTCAAAGAGTTTGGCAAGTTTTCAATTGTCAAACACTGAATGATTACATGATCCTCTATCTGAAAACAGATGTACTTATTATGGCAGACGTTTTTGAAAATTTCAGAAACGTGTGCAAAAATATTTACAATCTCGATTCCTGTCAGTACTACACGGCTCCAGGTTTGTCTTGGGATGCAATGTTGAAAACAACCAACATAGAACTGGAGCTGCTTACTGACGTTGATATGTATCTTTTCGTGCAGAAAGGCATACGGGGCGGCATTGTTCAATGTAGCAAGAGGCATTCAAATGTAAATAATAAGTATATGACGGATTACCATCCAAGTAAGCCATCAGAATACTTAATGTATTTGGATGCCAATAACCGGTTGGGAAATGTCGCAATATTTACCGTATGGGGGATTTGAATGGGTTGCTGACTTTAATAATTTTAGCGTCAGCAGCATTCTTTCAATGCCAGAGGATTCGTCCACTGGGTTTATTTTAGAAGTAGACTTGGACTACCCTCAGAGTTTACATGACGCGCATAATGATTTACCATTTTGCGCGGAAAATAAAACTGTGGGTAGCTCCAAGTGTGAAAGGTTGATAGTTGATTTAACCAAAAAGACTAATTACTATATATAATTCATTATAAAAATTTACAACAATGCCTTCAAAATGGCTTAATTTTAAATAAAGTCCACAAGGCATTGAAGTTTAAGCAGTTTTGTTGGTTAAAACAATATATGGACTTAAATACCAATAACCGCAGTTTAGCTAGAAATACTTTTGAAAAAAATTTCTTTAAACTGCTAAACAATGCGGTGTACGGAAAAACAATGGAAAATGTTGATAAACGGAAAGATGTCAAGATTGTGAATAGCTGCAAAAGTCGAGGAAAGCGATTGGGAGTTCGCGCACTAATTGCTAAACCCAATTTTCACAGCTGTTCACAATTTACAGAAGACATGATTGCGATTCAAATGAGTAGGATTCGCACCGTTTACAACAAGCCCATTTATTTAGGATTTTCGGTGCTTGAATTTTTTCTTTTCATCTTTATGCTACCGAAATTCCAACCATTGGATCATTGAACTATATGGATACAGATTCATTCACATATTCAATCTAGATAGACTCTAGATTTTTATAGGGATATTCGAGATGATATCGAATCAAAATTCGATACATCCGAATATCCGGAGGACAATGTATATAATTTCCCTTAGGAACGCTAAAGTCCTCGGCATGATGAAGGATGAGTGTAAGGGAAAATAATGAGGGAGTTCATAGGCCTCCGCTCAAAAATGTACTCCATAGCCACTGTAAATACTAAAGAAATAAAAAAGGCTAAGGGAGTAAAAAATTAGTATTAGATAGGTTAAGTCTTAGTGATTATAGGAACTGTCTAGTTAATAAGAATATAGTTTATGGTGATATGTATATATTTAGAAGTAAGATGCATAATATATACTATATACGCAGTTAGTTCATAAGATAGCTTTAAGTTCTAGTGATAAGCGTTATGTTAGAAGTGATGGCATCCACACTTATGCGTGGGGCCATCACAAAATAGATTTAGAAATGCAACTAGACATAGACGATGATATTTTTAATAATTTAACTTATTAATAATTAAATTTAATTTTTAAGAATAAGTATAAAATAATTTAAAATTTAAACAAAATTATTTAATTTTATAAACAATTTTTTATTAATGTATATATTGTAAGTATTGTAAATATAGACATTAAGTTTACAATTGTTAGGTTAAGAAATTTTATAAATAAAACAGTGTAAATATGAACTTGTTAACATTTTCTTCTTTATTTATTGATGGAATTTAAGAATTTTCTTAAAAGCAGAGCATTTTGAAGCCCACAACAGCCATTATGGGAATGGCACATCCTTTGTAGTAAGTATGTATCTCGAAGAGTTTCAAAGCGGTTGCATCCGAACTCTTCAATGTTAAATACGGGCGCGTCTAAAAGTTCTTCAACCCATTTAGATTTTTCAGCTACCTTAACGTACACAGGTATATTTTTAAGATTTTGCTTCACGAAATGTTTTACACTACAATAGTCGATGAAGCCATCATTCCATGTGAAACCATGATGATTACGATATAACCACTGTACTTGTTTTTGGGACTGATGGTTTAATTTGAAATAAATTTTTCATTCTCCATTTGCACTTCGACGACTTTTTTAATTTCACCAGTCGTTGGTGTATATTCAATTATTTTGTCGTGTATGAGTACACAATAGGCTGATGTGTTGGCTGGAATATTCTTTGATGTCTTAAATTCAATTCTAATATCAATCGGACCATTTTTAATCGCTTTGTTTTGATGACTGACATCCACTACAATTATCGGTGCAGTATCTTTGAAATCTCCAGGCAGCAACAGAGGTTGAGATTCACGATTAAAATAGCTTTGTTAAAATTTTATGTACATATTATACAGCGGAGCATAACGGTCACGATCGAAATTCAGATTGAGGTCATCATACGGATATGTATCAGAGTTTAAATGCACTTTAACATCAGACAAATGGCAATATTGAAACTTGTTGTCTCTTCGAAAAGCAATCAATATAAAGCGTGGTCTTTCATTCTGCGCAGATATTTAACGTTCCTCTGGTGGGTGCTTCCTTGAGTAAGTGATGGATTGAAATGACAATCCCAACTGCGAAATGCTATTGATAAAGGTTGTCCGCTTTTAATTATTTGAAAGAGTTGTAGTCTAGCAAAATCAGCCAACTGCACATGAGGAATTTTCCATGTAATATTTGTTATACTCAGTTTTAATTTTTCGGTTGCAACACTTGAAGAAATAGCATTTTCGCCTATTCGTTTTCGTTGTACGCAGCTCATGTTTAGCATTTAGGATAATTGTATTAAAGTCTTCAGCAAAGCCCAGTAGCATTTTCAATGGTGTACAAAAATTAAAATATCCATCCTTTATTTCAACTTCATTCTTTGTAAACCCACCAGCATTTTTCAGTGTATTACTCTCAGTCGGACTCAAAGAGACGTAATTTTTCAGTGTTGTAGTTACACCCAAGTGACGTGTACGATCAATCTCCAATCCATTCATCTCATAGCGAATTTCATCAAACATTAATGCCATACAATTGTTTTTTAATTTTGCGCTTGAAGTTGCATCTCCATTTTCCAAGGTGACTCTACCTTCAATATAAATTAAACTCTCACTGGGTAAAACGTATAGATCTTGGTTTTGAACTGCAATCCTTATCTCATCATTGGTTTTATACGATTGTAGATATGACGAGTAGCTATGATATGCCTTTTTAATGATGCTTTTATCATATAGTGGTTTTTGTACAACATCAAGTTTTTGACTAATTTTAATTTAGTTTCTCTTTAGTTGAAAACCCAAAGATTTTACAAACTCTTTATTGGCAAATGTCAACTTCTTGCGTTGTAGAGATTTAGGTGCTGTCTGTGGCTTCTGTGACCTTATTACTTCAAATGGCAAAGTAGAAGTGAAGGCAGGTACACCCATGTAAGCTGTTTTATTATAGATAATCATTGTTCTTGCGGTTTTAAATGCAGTCTGAGGGTTATAGTTTCTCCACAAAAATTAATTAGGTTACCGCTTTGATCAAGAATTTTAATTGTAATTGAACTTCTCTGTCTAGTGTTTACTGGCAAATAAATTACATTTTGCGGAATCTCATCTATTTTATACCCGGGGCTGACATTCAGTGCAAACATGTGAATTGTATGCGCCGGTGTGTTGTTAATATATGAATCGCTTATAATGTCACACTCAATGTATATAACATTGACCTTTGTTATAGTCACAGGCAAGTCGGAAGTGTGCAGTGTTCCTGCTTCCAATACTTTTTTACTGAAGCCCAACAGTGAACCAATGCTTCGTTCTTTATTAAAGAAAATATTATGTTCACTGGACCCTAGGATTGCTTGCAGTGTATTTGGGTTGACGGCTATTTCCAGTTTCTCATATAGCTTCTCATGTGGCACTATACTAAAATATTTATTTTGAATGTACTCGGCAATATCGTCGAGCTCATATGAACCAACAGGAATTTCAATTGTATGGCCTCCGATGTGAAATAAATTTTATTTTCATGGTCAACGTTTGGTATGGTGTTGTAGCTATGAAAGTCAACGAGACCGCATACATACTTCCCATCTAAATTTATAGGCGGAAAGTAATCAGCCGATAAAATGGATTTGTTTCCACTTAGGGTAAGGGTTATTGACATCTTGAATGTTGATCATCTAATGAAATAAAAAACACACAAAGGAATCTTTTTATACAAGAAAATTTATTTACAAAATTTCATTACTATCGATCCAAGAATAAAGTCTTTGTCAAGTGTGTAGGGTTTTCCAATAAACATTATCGATCCAAGAATTATGTTTATTGGAAAACCCTAGACACTTGACAAAGACTTTATTCCCTTCAGTTTTTAAAACTTTTTCTACAAGGTATGTGCTGGGATATTTTGTTTTCAATAGTTCGCTTTCGTAAAATCCTCCTCCAATTGTGTTTCCCTGGTAGTCTTCAAAAATATACGTCGGTGGGTTTGTAATTCTTATATTTTTAATTTTAGAAATTTCTGTAGTCCAATTCGGTGTGTAGCCTTTTTCAAAAACGTGTTTATGTTTACTGATGCGAATGTAGTCTCCTATCCGGAACTTTGGCTTTCTAAATATTTTCAGATTGTTGTAGGCTGTATTTAATAGCAACTTTTCATTAGACGGCTTCACATCAATGGGAGCCATATTTATTGTTCTATGCTTTTTCTTATTGTATTCGTCAATCAAATTTTTATAATTATCAATCCATCGATACGATCCATGGTAACTAAACTTCCTCCACATAATTTGTTTTAGTGTTCTATTGAAACGCTCACCAATTGACGCCTTCAAAACACCATACGAAGAGTAATAGTTGACATGGAATTTCCTCATTAAATTTTGAAATTGTCGATTAAAGAATTCTTTACCATCATCGGTTTGTAAATTTCTGGGTATCCGACCCAAACTGAATACGGTTTCCATGGCTTTATTGACATCAGCAGACGTTTTCGATTTTAAAGGCATAGCCCAGGCAAATTTTGAAAATGTATCTATTATGGTGAGAAGGAAGCGAATTCCATTGTTATTTGTGGAATAGCTTCCCGTTTCTACTAAATCCGCTTGCAAGAAGTCGTCGATCCCTTTAGTAATTACACGTCTTCGTTTAAAATTTTTTCGAGCTTGAGTGTGTAGTTCATCTACTAAACCCCGCTTCTTACTCATTTTGGCATTTCTTTTAGAATTTTGTCATCCAATGCGGCTACTGATTTCAGTTTTTGTGCTTGTTGAAATAGATAGCTTTAAATTCGTTCAATTTGTTCACTAATATATTTTGTGTAATCTTAAATATTACTGTCGACGTATTCTTTAGTGTCTTGAAGTTTTGTGTAGACTACTTCAATGTCACCTTCTATTCTTTCCTTTAGTATTTGCCTTTCTTTTTTAAATTCTGTGGTAATTTGATTCATACAATTTTTCACAAAAGGTTTTGTTGCAGCATCATTATTTTCAACAGGCTTACCAACACTTTTTAAACGCTTCCAGCGCAGATCTAAATGGTTATCATTATCCAAATTAAATCCCAACACTTTGGAAAAATTTCTCTTTAATTTATTATTTGATGCTTCTCGCATGGAACTTATTGACGCTCATTGTCAATTAGGCTTACAACTCTATTAATACAGCATATTTATACAATTATATTAGCTTCTCTTAACTCCTCAATGATGGAAATAATTTCATTGTTGTGATTGTTGTGTCCAGCTGACTGTGAGGATAATAAAAGTCGTAATCTATCAACTAATTCATTCGGATCATCCCAGTAAATGTAATTAGGTTTTTGCGGATTGACTCTCATCAAACCGGTTCCTTTTTTACGTTTATATGGTGTAGATGTCGATGAAGATTTATCACTAAATAATCCCTTTATGATGTTTATGTACTTGAAAGCCTTGGTCCCCTTCATTTGTTCATTTTCATCATAATTACGTTTGTGAGCACCAGTATTGTTTAAAATTGTTTTGTAAACTTGTAGATCTGCTTCGTTATAATTTGATGGTGTCTTGTGGAACAATAACTGAAAGAGAACGGGTGTAAGTTAGAAAGGAGGGCGGGGGGATGAAGTGTCAAACGGTTTGTCGGATGTTAATATTTCGCAGTTTTGTATTTTGAAAGCACTGTTTCCAAATCTCCATTCACCATCTGTTCCTCTATATCAGTCCATATGCAGTATCCAGCTCATTTTGTTGTTCCACCTCAGATAAATCCATGACTTTAGTTGATTTCTTTACATCTTCCTCTGTATCATTTATTTGAGAGAAAAAGGCGCCGTCTTCATTACTATTGGCAAGAGTCTCGTCTGTAAAATCGATCTCTTTCTTTGCTTTATGTGGTGTAATTGGTTTTAGTTTGAGTGGCATCTCATTATGCGTAAAATCTAGAATATTCTTGTTATTTGTTGATGTTGTTGGTATTGTAGTGTTTCGAACCAATTCCTTTAGAGGTTTTGTGATTGGCTCAAGTGACTCTTCTATGTGATTTTCTACATCTGCTTTACTCAGTTTTAGGTTGCGAAATTTCTGTTTCAAAATACATCTGGTTTTTACCAGGTCTTTTAATATTTTTTCATTCATTCTTAGCATCTGCTTAAACAGCTAACAGTTCAGATTAGGTATATCAGATCAGATCAGGTGTATCAGCTATCAGATCAGGTGTATCAGCTATCAGATCAGGTGCAACAGCTATCAGATCAGTTCAAAGGCTGTTTCATACTAGTATGAAAGTATCGGGGATGCTTTTATTTATAGTTGGATGTAAATGTCAAAACCTTTTCTATAACGCCCATAATCAATCGGGTAGTCTTTGCTGATTACTAGAAATCCATACTTGTCTTTCCAACACTCTCTACATATATCTAGAAATTTTCCAAAAGTCATGTCTGTTCCGACGTGATCATTGTATATGTGCTTCATGTTCATCTCGTCTTGCTTAAACATAATAATCATGTTGGCATTATCGCGTACTAAATGCTTGCGGATGCGTGTATATGTTTGACATAAATAAAAGCAATCGATGTATTTGTGTCTGCCCATACAAAAGTATTCTCTAATGTTATTTGCTTTTCACAAGCAACATCATCGAATATCATAATTGAGTTGGTTTTTGCTTCATCTGGTTTGAGAACTTGTTCGTTGTCGAAAAATGTAAATAGTCCCATATTTTGAATTGGTTTAATTAATTGTTTTAAATATTCATATTTCGGTTGATACAACGACTTTGAGTATAAGTATATATTTGCGAAATTCAGTCCATTAGGACTTTCTATTAAACTCAGCATGACGTTGGTCTTTCCACAATTTGAAGGCCCGACAATAAGGCATCTTATTGAATTCGGCAGCAGGGAGCCGTGTCGGGATTTCGATACGTTGTAACAGAATGCAGATTTTTTACAACAATATTTTTGTCTTGCTTAACGAAACGCATTTTAGCAATTAATATAAATATACAATAACCACACTTTTATATTAATTTTCATTCAGTACGAGTAGGTGAAAAGATATAAAATGGCTATAATTTACAAGAAACATGTCAGTAATAATCAGTCAGTAACCGGAAGAGGTTTATTAAATGATGTAATAAATTCTCTACCAATTGAACTTAATTTACCGGGTTATCAGTTTTGTGGACCAGGAACTAAACTAAACCAACGTTTGGCAAGAGGCGATAAAGGAATCAATCCCCTGGACGCCGCATGTAGAGAGCACGACATAGCTTATGATAAAACACGAGACTTGAATAAGCGTCAGGAAGCAGATAAAATATTAATTGAAAGGGCGTGGCAAAGAGTAAAATCAAAAGACAGCAAATTGAGTGAGCGAATAAACGAACGATTAGTTACAAACGCAATGAAAGCTAAAGTAAAATTCGGTATGGGGAGCACGATGAGTAAAACTCTTAAGAAAATTAAGAGAAAAGTCAGAAAGAAATGTACCAAGAAAATATTCACTAAAGCAGTTAAAAGCGCCCTGAAAATTATTAAACAACGAAAACCCGCCTTAAATGCAGTAAATTACAACTCTACCCAACACCAAGACTATAGTTCATACAACTGTGGTCATTTATGTCTAAAATTTCTTTATAATTTAAACAAAAATAAACAATAAATATAGTTTTAAAAAGTAATAGTATTAACTTTCCCTTGAACTTTTAATATAAACATTATTTAAATTTTTTATATTCTATGTTGGATTTCGATGATGCTGAAGTTGATGATGAAGGTGAAGATGATGAGGAGGATGAGCTTTTCCATTCCTTATCCGACTTGAACGGGTTTTTCACCACTGTATACTTCTTCAACTTCTTTGACCATGATTCTTTCATTTCGATGTCTTTCTTCTTATCCATTGTACTGGTCTTTTTGTTGTTGTTGTCTTTGTAATTCAAATTCCAAGATTCGACTAAAGCTTTTTGATAATTTTCACCACGATTAATACTTATTTTAACACATGATCGTTATAGCTATGATATATAAATACTGCATTTTCAGCTTTGGACATTTAGTCTCTGTGTAGTTTTGAATCGGTGTAGACAACTCGAAAAATTCACTAAATTATTTGTTTAAATAAATACAAAAAATTATAAGAATACAAAAATGAATCAACTGTACGAAGATGATTGCACGTCTCCCTCATTTACTGATTTAATGGAAAAGGACTTTAATGGAAAAAACTTGGTGATCGAATCCTAATGTTTTCCCTGTGAGTTACTAAAAACTCATGAACTCGAGTTAAAAATGTTGTTATGTTTACGTGATTCATCCTGTTTAGTTAATAGTTGATTGTTGACTGATTAGTATTTGTTCTATTATATAATTTTATAAAGTGAAGAAACTACGTTACGTTTTTATACCGTATTTTTCAAGAATTAATTAAGCTAATTCCAAGAAATAAGAAAACAATAAAATTTAAAATTTATATATGCATATTCATTTTCATACTCCCAGCAGAACCCCTTCTAAATTACAAAAGAAAAAAGAAATATGCCAACAAAAACGAAATTGAAATAAAAAAAAACTGTATATGTTCAATCATGTTCGGCTCAGTCCGCCTAATTTCATTGCATTTTTCGGAAATGTTTACATTAATTTAATTCCAGCAAATTCGAGTCAAGCCGCAGTTCAGTCCCAAGCAATTAAATAAACAACAACAACTACAACACTACTTCTGCTTAGGCAGCCTCTGCTTAACAAAATTTCATTACATTCTTCGGAAAAAAATGTTTACATTAATTTAATTCCAGCAAATTCAGAGTCAAGCCACAGTTCGGTTCGAAGCTATTAAATAAACAATGCAAAACACTCTACCTCTGCTTAGGCAGCCCCACGCTCCAGATCACGCGAAGCCACAGTTCGATCCGTTCACTTTATGTTTACATTAAATTTCACTACGCTTCTGGGGCTGCGTCTCAAAAGCGAAGCAATTAAATAAACAACAACAACTACAACACACTTCTCCTTAGGCAGCCTCTGCTTAGCAAGCTGCCACCCGCGAGCACACATTCCCATAATCGCTTGTCTCATAAAAATCCTACCCTCATCCATTCACACTCACTCTTGTCACTTATGATCTCCCAATACTCACATACCATAACACACGTCTCTCCCCTCCTTCTCCCTTCTTCCACACCATCTCCCCTATCAACCGACTGATCGTCTGTCCGTCTGCCAGCCGCCAGGGTTGCCACATGACAACATCCCTCGCAAAAAAAATCTCCAGAAAATTCCGCGAAAACTCTCCAAATCCCAACAAAAAATCCCCACAAAAGTCCTCAAATCCCCACAAAAAACCCCCACAAAAATCGCATGACAAAATCCCTCGATCTGGCAACTCCGTTTGCCACTCATATAGTCTTTCTCACTCCTACATACACTACGCCCACTGTCTCGCTCTTACACACACACAGCGCCCCTTAGGTGGTGGCACCGCCGAAATACACAGGAGGAGCTATGTTTTAGAACGTACATATTCCTACTACTCTGGTCCATTTCCTATTAGCGACTCTGGGAACAAATATGTGTTGGTGATTATGGACTATTTCAGTAAGTGGCCAGAAGTATACGCTATACTAAATCAGGAGCCTAAAACTGTGGCCGAAGCTTTTGTGCAGAATTGGGTCACGCGGTTTGGAATACCAATTGAGTTGCATTCAGATCAAGAGAGGAACTGTGACTCTGCTATATTTCAAGAAATGTGCTCATTGTTGGGTATCAAGAAAACTCGAACGACAGCTCTACATCCACAATCGGATGGCATGGTAGAAAGGTTTAACCGTATATTAGAGGAACATTTGCGGAAAGTACTGGGCAAATGTCAGCGCAATTGAGACAAGCACATTCAAATGTTTTTATTGGCTTACCGATCAGCAGTCCATGACACTATCGGCCTTCCACCTGCGAGGATTATTTTTGGTACAGATTTGAGACTCCCGTCAGATCTGAAATTTGGAAAGAGCAATCAACTTACTGAAACTGCAGGCAGATATTGGGAATTGCTTCAGTCCGAAATAATGTACATCAACATGTGAGGCAGCGAACACAGCTAATGAGCAATAAAATGAAAGATCGTTACGACCGAGCTATGAATTCGAGGAAAACGAGGGATTTCAAGAAGGCGACTTGGTGCTGCTGTACAATCCGCAACGGAAAAATGGTATTTCTCCAAAGCTGCAAACATCGAGGGAAGAGCCATATAAAGTCATAAAGCGACTGAACGGTGTTGTGTATCGCATACAATCCCACATGCAGATGAGAGGTAAAATTAAAGTCATTCACTTGGAGAGACTATCCCCATATGGATCAAGGAATTTATTGTCTGACTGGGACGATCAGACTTAAGTGGAGGGCAGTGTGACGAATTTACAAGAAAACTTTCGCGAAACCACTGGAAACCATCCAAATCGCGACATCTACATGCATCTAGCGTAAGATAGAAAGAGATAGATAACTAGTTTCACAACCTTCCACAACTTTGCAAGACGACATCTAGAGCGAGATAGATCGAATGGAGAGATGCGACAATTTGGAATTATCTAATTCCACAACCTTCCACAGCGTTCAAGGGGACATCTAGCGCAGGATAGATCAAATAGATAAATCGACAATTTGCTAGATAGTTCCAGAACCTTTCCAGCAGTATGAGCTGCCATATAAATATCCGCAGGAATACTCAGAGAATTAATTCGAGTTTGGTTCTTGAACGGAATACATCGACATCTTGTGAGCAAAGTGTCAGGTAATAAGTGTTAAGAAATGCATTATGAAAAGAATAAACTTCTGAAATTCAAAACAACACCTTTGGAGTTTTATTGGATTATTCACAATCTAGAGATCGCACCAAAGAGAGTCGTACCCGTAAATCTAAATTCATGTAACAGTATTTTAATATTAAACAATTTTAATTAGATCACAAGATAAGTGTAGAGTAAGTAAATATAAAAAGTTGAGTATATATAAAAGTCAAGTATAATATAAATAATCTTTAAACATATTCCTGGCAGCCAAACCGGTGTGAACTTAGCATAGATTCTCAGCATACGGCGAATTGGCTTAACACCAATCATAACACTTCGCCGTGAAAAATATACCGGGCATACTTTTAGGGGCGCATTTGAAGAAAATGATTATTATTACTTAAAAAGGGAAATGGCGGTGGCGAGATCTGTCTTCTTGAAGCGGCTTCTTGAAGCCGGCTTCGAGAAGAACGCGTGGCGACACCTAGTTTCTTATTTCATGATAAAATTCATATACGTGTGATTTCTAAATGTGTGTGAGTGAAATTTACTGAATTTCCGAATGTTCGTCAGAGTTGCCATAATTATATTGCATGATGATTAACAATTAAAAAAAAAGAAATTTCTATGTGTGTAAAATTTCTTTTAAATTAAAATGAATAGCACAGTTGCAAAATACGACCGTATTCGTGGCCAAAATATGATAAGTAAACTAAATTTCTAAAAAAAACAATTTTTACAAAAAACTTCGGTATGGCAATCACACAAATTCATGATGGCGGACACTTCGTTTGTTGTTCTTTTGTTCTTCAGTTTTATACTTGCTTGTTTTTATTTTATATCAACACTTTATGATTTTAAATATATTTATTTTATTTTATTTATTGTTTTTTAATCATATTTTTCAATTTTCACTTTATTTAACACTTTATTTTCACTTCCAAAGCGCAGTATAAAAATGTAAACAAATCTTAGGGAAACCTCGTCGGAATTCGTTCGGGCGACAACTGTTTAATTGTGTGCGTAAGAAGAACCGAGAATCCAACAGAATTTGGGCTTCAAAAAAACTTGAAGAATGTGTGGAGACTTTTCTCTCCTCACATCCCCTATCTTTCGCACAAACTTTTGAAGAAAGAAGAAAGAAGCCTTAATCTCGCCAGGCGGAATCAGCTATAACTGTCGTAAAGGAAAATAATACGGGTCCTAGCTATATACACCTTGTAGCCAGAAGTCTGGAGAAGAAATTGATGTATACTATATATCATGGCAATCCTATCGGCGGTTTTTGCACAAAACCATCGAATGCTGAGATTTCATAAAAATTGAAAATCGGCTATAACTGTCGTAAACGAAAATAATACGGATTCTAACTATATAAACCTTGTAGCCAGAAGTCTGGAGAAGAAATTTTGTAAATATTATTGGAATCCTATCGGTGGTTTTTTCACAAAGCCATCATATGCTGAGTTTTTATACAATTTTCATAAAAATGGGAAATCGGCTATAACTGTCGTAAACGAAAATAATACGAGTTGACGACGTTACGTTGTTCAGTATTTGTTTGGCAGTCATCAATAGTGAACGCTCTCAGTGAATTTGTAAACATGGAAAAAATTGGTCATCGTTATGTGATACAATACTTTCATTTGAAAGGCCTCAGTCCAACCAATATCAAAGCGGAGCCAGATTCTACTCTGGGGGAGTATGCTCCTTTGTTTACAACAGTAAAATATTGGGTGGCAGAGTTTAAACGAGCTCGTACGAGCTGCCAAGACGAACATCGCAGTGGTCGACCAAATGAGGTGACCACGCCAGAAATGGTGGAGAAAACCCACAAAATGGTATTGGGTGACCGTCGACAGAAAGTGCGCGAGCTAGCAGACATGGTAGGCATTTCAAAAAGTGCTGTACATCGCATATTGACTGAAAATTTGGACATGAGAAAGCTGTGCGCAAGATGGGTGCCGCGATTACTCACAATGGAACAAAAACAGCGTCGTGAGGATGTTTCAATCGAGTGTTTGGAGAAGTTTCACAGCAATAAAACAGAGTTTTTGCGTCGATTCATAACCATGGATGAAACATGGGTCCATCACTTCACACCTGAGACGAAGGAACAGTCAAAACAATGGACAAAGAAGGCGAAGACAGTTCCATCTGCAGGAGAGGTCATGGCGTCAGTTTTTTGGGATGCGCGTGGGATACTTTTCATTGATTATCTTCAGAAAAGAAAAACAATCAACGGCGAGTATTATGCGATTGCAGCGTTTGAGTGACGAAATCAAGAAAAAAAATCACAAAAAATATTAACAATTCCCATTCTCGTCACCGTACCTTTCTAGAAGTTTCCAATTCTAGAATGGTCGACGAGCTCGCTTAAGCGACAGCGCAAAATCTTCTTTTTTTTATTCCAATTTTCCCGCCAACGCCCCTGACCGATACCAGGCGATCAGAATTTGCAGTGCATCTTACTACTTTCTGGCTTCATAGAACTGGGCTTCATTCATAAATGGGCTTTGGCTCCTTGTTTTCTCTTTTCATATTTGATACTTGGTGCCTGGCAACTCTTTTCTTACACTTATTTCTTTATGCAACGTGCGTACGCACTGCCGTGGGAGGCAAAGGGGAGGACAACTGTCAGCTGGGAATCAGCCCTACACACACTACAGGTCGTCGCTGGGAATCCACAGTTCCCTCCCGCAACACACAACACCTTTAACAATTTTTTCTGCGTTTTGTGGAGTTACGTTTGGCGGAGCCGTCAGTACCCTCCACCCAACTGTCAGAACACCAAACGTGTTTTCTATTCGAACTCGCGCTTTTTGTTGAAATATTCTTTGTCCGGAGATAACAACCTTCCTGGGTACGGTCTCATTATATTTTTTTTTTTTTTTTTTATCAGATTTTAGCAGTAGCCCTTAAGAGATCAATCTCTTTTTTCATGATTGGCTACTGCTGGAATGTTTGGCAGAGAGAGCGGAAGGGAAAGGGAACTTTTCGCCTTCTACTAATTCGGTTCCGGCAAGTGTTGCGAAGCAAAGCTTTCTAAGAACAGCTATTTTGCTTTATTATTGCAAACACTGCCGGAGTCAATGAATGGTGCTTATTTTCACAATTAGCGCTAGGCGAGGCCTAAAGTACGCATTAGAATTTGAGACGTCACGATAAGAAAAGTTAACAACCATGTGCAAGGCGGGACTCGAACCCGCGTTCCCGGAACTCGATGGCTAATGTGCCACACACTACACCACCGAGCCACCGAGAACCGCAAAGCGAAAGTTTGTTTTAACTAATGATAAAACTTTAACTAATATATAACTAATGAATAAGCTTTAACTAATGTCGACCAACAATTGGAATTTCATAATCAACACCACTTGTTGCAGCGGCATGCCTGGCAAGTCAATTGAATTTAACTAATTCGTTTTCTTGTTTTTTTTACTATCCTTGTATGTTCGGTCATATAGTTTTGTGTATTTTATTGTTGTCTTTTCTCCCGCATTCCCGTTCGGTCCGGTCTTAGTGCACCTCTAAAGTGTAAAACGAATCACCATGTAAAATTTCACGTTCATAAGCCTTGTATAATAGTTTTCAAATTACGGCTATTTTACTTGCAACGCCCATTTCAACTAGTATATATAATATATATAAATAAAATAAAATATATATAAATAAATAAAATACTGTGTTGTGTTTCAAACTTCTTCGAAATCTAGATATTGGGAGTCGGTCGCCCGTAAGTGGTTATATGTCAAAATGCTAAAAAATAATCCACTTCTCTATTATATTTTAATTTTAATTTAAATTTTCATTTAATTTCATTTATTTCATCTACTGGGCAAAATCCTCACAGATTACAGAGTATCTTAAAGCTAATAGTAATTTAGATAATAATAATTGCAAAAGATTTAATTCATTTGTAGAATTCTGTTAGAGCTCTCAACAAAACTGCCCTATATAGTTGTACATCGATTTTAGTAATGTTACATAGATTAAGTATATCTTTGATGAAAAGAGCACTTGATATATGAAATCTCACCGAAAGCTTTTGTAAGTTTATCATGTGACATCTTACTTCGTACGAAGGCATGGTGTACGTAAAAATCCGGCGGAGTGCGAATGTCGGAAAACCCTTTTAGACTCTCTCGATCCGATCAATATCGATTTAAAAAATGGCGTGCCAAATAATACCAGCATATTCTGAACTGTTCTAACCAGGGAAATATAGGTGGCTTTCAGCGTGAAGGTATCAGTGGATTGCCTAGCGTTTCGCTTGACAAAACCGAGCATAGAATTAGCCTTGGAAACAACATAGTCCTTATGTGGGCTAAAAGTAAGTTCAGCATCAAAATAGACCCCGAGGTCGCTAATAAGGGACACTCTTGGGAATTATTGAGTGTGATGATGGTAATAAAATAAAAACGGCGAGAGACTTCGAGAAAATGTTAAAATCTTGCATTTGGATAAATTTAGTTTCATACCATTGAAGTCACACCAGGATGTGAAGGAGTTAATATCATCCTCAAACCTCATGCAGTCGGACAACTTCTTTATGGATATGTACATCTTCAAATCGTCAGCATAGAGCAAAATACTGCAATATTTAAAGACATCGACGACATCATTAATGAAAGTAATAAACAATAGGGGTCCCAGATGACTCTCTTGCGGAACACCTGATTTGACATTAATAACACGCGAGAGGCACTCACCCACTTTGACGATTAATTTCCTATCTGCAAGATACGACGATATCCATTTCAAGAGTACAGAGTGAATTCCTAATTTTTCAAGTTTTAGCAGAGTATATCGTGCGGTAGGCAATCGAACGCTTTTACGAAATCAGTGTAAAGTGCATCCACTTGAAAACCGAGCTTTTCTTTAATTGATACAGAAATTAGAAAAAATTGATAAATTACTGCATGTGGACCGGCCGACAAAGAAACCATGCTGACAACTGGAAAAGTAATTTTTTACTTCGTGAAAAAGACAATGTCACCAGCACCTTCGGTATGACTGATATTTTTAATATGTCGCTTGACAGAGACATATTAAAAATTATAGTTAATGGGGTGCACAGAGAAAAAATTGTTTTTTTTTATAACAGATTTTATTTTTACAGTAGCTCTCTTAAGAGAAGCTGCTCTTTTCGTATGCATTTAGCACGAGCTAATGTTTGGCGTGTTGACAGAAGGAGGGGAGGGAAAGGGAATTACTTTTTATACCAATCGATTCCGGCAAGTGTTGCTATGCAAGGCTTTAGAAAAACTTTTTCCCTTTTTTTTTATATTGCAAACACTGCCGGAGTCAAAGTTTAATTAGTTCTTATACAATAATTGCGCTAGGCGAGGCTTTAAGTATGCTAAGAAAGATTAAACACAAATTTTTAGAAGTTAACAACCATGCGCGCAGGCGGGACTCTAACCCACATCCCCGTAGCATGCTGACGAGGAGCACGCACTACGCCACTGAGGACCGTGAGGTTGTGTCAACGGCAGAGATAGAGCTCAAAGGGCGCATGCAGGATTTGTCTACTGGTTCAACAGCAGCCTGATGATCTGCATTATCAGGAATTGCGCTTGCTGATTAGAATGTTGTTTGTCTTCATTACTGATTTTTACTCTTTCACCTCGCTGTTGGAGTACAAACGGTTGAGACTGTTGTTGCTGTGGTTTCGGCAATTGTTGATGCGATGAAACACCGAGAGTCATTTGGGTAAGAACAGGATGGCTAGTTGATGCAGCAGTTTTACACGTCACTCCCAGTCCCGCATTACGGAAGGAGGAGAAGGAGAGCAGATGGAGTTGGCAGAACAGAGAAGGAGAGCAGATGGAGTTGGCAGAGGAACTGTTTGAAGTGGACCAATTGGCAGAGTTGGAAGCTGAAAGGGACGAACTCAGGGAACGCCTGCGGAATATAGGATTTTTCACGTCGGCTGGGGATAGAACCTTTTGGACGGCGTAATAAAGAGGATTTTGCGTTGGAGCAGGCTCATCGTAGGCTACAGGAGCTGAAAGAAGAGATTAGACTTCTCAAAAAGGAGTTGGAGTCGGTTTACGACCAAACTTTGTACCACAAGGAAGCTGTTGCGCTTGTGGTCGCTCCGAAACATAATAATTCAGTTTCTTTTCCTTCCACCAGAAATTTTATAACAAGTAAAATTGGCATTGAAACCATCTCTAAAACTGTTAGTAGACTGGTACCTCTATTTTCAGGGACGAGGTCTCCCGATTTAAGAAGGGAGGACTACAAGTTTATAGAGGGTTGCGAATTGGCTAGGAGAGGTATTAGCAATGCCGAATTGCAAGACTTTATTGCCTGTGTCAAGCAAAGACTTCACGGAAGTGCATATACCCTGCTGAGGGGCAAACAAATCACTTCGGTGGAAGATGTGTACGCTGCAATAAAGCAGGCATATCTGATATTAAAATCTCTGAACACCGTGATAACAGAGATACAGAGTACCGTACAGACTCCAAGGGAGGGGATTAGAGAGTTTGCAGAGAAACTGATCGATTTAAGAAACCAGGCCGAGGACTATATATCGGACCATTGTAAGGGTTCAGGGGATCAAGCTCTGCGCGATGAGATAGCTGCCTCGACAACGAGGACTTTCACCTTAGGATTACAGGACTATACCCTGAGGATGAGACTGGCAGGTTCTTCGGAAACAAATATGGAGAAACTGCTAGATCTGGCATTAAATTTGTATGAAGTTGTTAGCAGATCACACTTCAGCCAGGGGGTTGGCCAGTTACACAAGGAAATCGAATAGCGGGTATGAATCCCGTATGGGAGAAAACAGATTCCACTTATGTACAGCCCATATGTACAGAAACCCTTATGTACAGAAATAATTCCCCAATACAACCAAACGTAAGAAATGAATACCGTTCGAGTAATCCAATGGAAGTGAATTCATCCGAGAAAGGGGGCAGTCCTATGCGTGCAGAACACAGCGACAACCTCAAATTTAAAATTGTGTGTAGTTTCTGCAACAGGAAAGGTCACACCAGGGATGAATGCTTGGTATGAAAAAACACGCCCTATTGCCAGAAATGCTTAGCCTACGGCCTTGAGAGAAACTGGAGTTGCGAGAGACCGAAGCGACAAAACGCGCAGATTGGGTATTCGTCGCGGGAAGCACCTCAGCAACAAATGAGGCAGAAAGTTAATAGGCAACAGCATAGTCGGCCAGATAATGATAATAACAGAAATAATAACCGCTGAAGCCCAATACAACAGAGTGGCCGGATGAGGTTCGAGAACCTTCCGAACAGCGATAGAGACAATTCATCACAGCAGAGGCAACAAACACAGTGCCACTGGTGTAATAGGCTGGGGCATGTCACAAAAGATTGTGACGCAAAAAGAAATTGAGAAAGGTTTCAGGGAAACATGGGGGCCCAGTTAAGGCCAATAAGCTGGGATCCCATAAGTATACCTAATTTAGGACCAATGGAGACGGTAACTGTAAATCAGACGTCTAATAAGACTGTTTGTCTAACTGTAAGTCAGACGTCCAAAGAGACTGATACGTTCGCCGCTCAACCACATAATCCTGAAAATTTTCGTCACAAAGAGAATAGAAACGGTAATTTAGAAAAATCAAAGAAGGGTTTGGGTCTGGTGGGATTGGGTATAGTAAATCATAGGAATTTATTGTCTGATCGGGACGATCAGACTTAAGTGGAGGGCAGTGTGACGAATTTACAATGAAACTTTCGCGAAACCACTGGAAACCATCCAAATCGCGACATATACATGCATCTAGCGTAAGATAGAAAGAGATAGATAGCTAGTTTCACAACCTTCCACAACTTTGCAAGACGACATCTAGCACGAGATAGATCGAATGGAGAGATGCGACAATTTGGAATTATCTAATTCCAGAACCTTCCACAGATTTCAAGGCGATATCTAGCGCAGGATAGATCAAATACATGGATCGACATTTTGCTAGATGATTCCAGAACCTTCCACAGCTTTCAAGACGACATCTAGCGCAGGATAGATCAAATAGATAAATCGACAATTTGCTAGATAGTTCCAGAACCTTCCGCAGCAGTATGAGCTGCCATATAAATAACCGCAGGAAGACTCAGAGAATTAATTCGACTTTGGTTCTTAAACGGAATACATCGACATCTTGTGAGCAAAGTGTCAAGTAATAAGTGTTAAGAAGTGCTTTAAAAAAGGAATAAATTGGAATAAATTTCTGAAATTCAAAACAACACCTTTGGAGTTTTATTGGATTATTCACAATCCAGAGATCGAACCTAAGAGAGTCGTACCCGTAAATCTAAATTTACGTAACAGTATTTTAATGTTAAAAATTTTTAATTAGATCACAAGATAAGTGTAGAGTAATAAGTAAATATAAAAAGTTGAGTATATATAAAACTCAAGTATAATATAAATAATCTTTTAACATATTCCTGGCAGCAAAGGCGCTTCTGGTGGCGTTGGATGCACTGAACACTGAAGTCTGTGGCAAAGAATCAACTTCTTGGCGCCAAATGCCGAAATCTGATCCACGTAATTTTGCGGGCAATAGTTTTTGCAATCATGATGAAATTGTGAAGTAACAATTTTTTCTGCGTTTAGCGGAGCCGTCAGTACCTTCTACCTAGCTGTCAGAAACCAAACGTGTTTTCTATTCTATTCGCGCTTTCGAACGCTTATTGTTGAAATATTCTTTGTCCGGAGATAACAACCTTCCTGGGTACGGTCTCATTATATTTGGTTTAAGGGGGAATTCTGCGTCTCCAACGAAGAAATATTTAAAAACCAAATTTGAGTTTCGTAGAAGTTTTGGTAGCGGAATGGTTATAACTTCACGTATAATTTTACTACCAAAACCGCTTCTGAACAAAATTCCACCATCGCTCCGGCTGCCAAACGCTCCAATATCTATGATTATAAAGCTATAATTGTCGTCGCACTCAGCTAGCAGCAAATTGCTGAAATACTTCCTATAGTTGTAATAGAGGGACCTGTATTTGGCGGCTGAATTATGGCTATATGTTTACCGTCAATACGGCCAACCACATGAGGCATCCCGGTCTTCTCCATAAACTTTTCTGCAATAAACTTTTCAATTATGCTTCATTTAGAGGTGCCAGATAAATTCCACTTAATTCCTCCCAAAGTATAAAACTAATTTCGAGTGAAATTCTTTTTCTAACAGTCAATACTCCGCAACGAAATGACCATGCTAGCATTTGGCGGCACATGGAATTGCCAAATATTTGAAATTAATTGAATATTACTACTTTAAACTACTAAAAAGCAACTACTTACACTAACGTCACAGCTAGGCGGTATTCTTCTGAAATTGGTTTCCGAATGTAGTCCTGTTTTTTTAATTTGCGTGGCTTTACAAAACTCATCTGGATCATTACTTTTCATTATTAAGAATACGTTAATAAAGAATCCAAATAGTTCCCTTTCGTTTTTGCAATATATAAATTTAGGCCAAATCCGCTTTTCATTCTTTCTTTCCAAATTTTTTATATTAATATACTTTAAGTAGCATTCACTTAAACGAAGTAATAATTCTATTTTTTGTAAATTTTTTTACTCTGTTTAAATTCATTTCGTTTATTATTATTATCAAATACAAAACCAAAACAACGAGCTTAAATGGCGAAAAAGAGAACTGTCAAAAAATAATTCTGCACATTTGTTTTAAATGCAGCACTGCGTGCAGTGCAGAAATTCTGCACATGTATTTCAGGCTTTACATTTTTTAAGGCGCTGCTAAGTAGTTACACAAAGTACATTGTTATACCAATTGTATAATATTTCAGCAATGCTTTATTAATACCGTAAAAGTTTTCTTTCCATTCACTCAAAGATTTTTTTTGCTAAGTTTTACATTTTTCGAAAAAGCATCTTATTTCGTATTAATTTTTTCAACCATGTGGTAAGATATATTGTAGAAATCGTTTGTATCTTAACTCTCTACCAAAACTTAAAGATATGCATTGCCACCCATGACTAATTTACTAATTTTAAAAAAAATATTATTTTTACATTTTTGGGACGTCCGTGGCCGCCTAAAAATGTTCCAATAAGGCTCAAATTTGGTTATTTTGTGTTTAAATTTGTCAATAAAGATACAAGTAACTAAATTTTTGGGCACTAAGAGCCCTCTCTTGTCGGTTTCTGCGAACTAAAAGGTCTACCTCCGTTAGGTTTCTGTTAAATAAGAATTTCTCTTCAATCTCTCTGTTAAGCCTCTGCTTTTAACAATTTCGCCGCAGAATTCACTGTTAAACCTCTGCCGTTAACATATTCGACGCAGTTATTAACAGTGCACCGCTCTGGAAAGCCGAGTAGATCTGTTGAATACCTGAACCGAAGGAATCAGGCTGGCTACTTCAGATGAACAATTACCATTAAAGTAACGGTGAAATAAGGTTACACACCCCACATCCCGACGACATCCCAAGGTTTCAATAGAGCTGGATACCCTACTGTCCCCTATAAGTTTTATCGCACGACCTTGTATACGGTCCAGAAGCTGAAGATACGTTTTCGAAGCTCCCGACCAAATATGCGAGTTGTACCCCATTTTCGGCCGGATATAAGTGGTGTATACACAACGAAGGTCGGTTGGAATGAAGTATTTCTTGCACCGCTTTAAAAAGTCTAAGAACTTGGCTGCTTCTTTCGACACATCAAAAATGTGATCGTTCCAACGAAGATCGCATCGTATTGACATGCCCAGAACATCAAAAGCCTCCGACTCATTAAAATCCACACCACCACCATTAATATCCACACCACCCATATTTAAAGGTGGAAAGTTGTCGCCCGCCAGACGCTTGTGGGTCAACAAACAGCATTGGGTCTTCCGCGCATTAAAATCGACCCGATTCGCTCGACCCCACTCATGGACTTTGTTATGGTCGGATTGGAGTGTGTCATTCATATTTCTGCGTTTTCTAGTGATCTCCAGAATAGAGGGACGCCTGGAGAATGAATATGAATGACAAATGCTGCTGTCATCAAGAAACGAGTAGACGGGGTTTGATGTCAATGATAGAAGGTCATTGATAAAAATGAGAAAAAGTGTAGGAGACAGGACCGAACCCTGCGGAACTCCAGCATTAATGGAATGCTCTTCAGATGCAAAGCCGTCTATCACAACCCGAATAGAACGGCCGCTGAGAAAACTCGATATCCATCGAGTGAATGTATTACCGACACCATAAGCAGCCAGTTTAGACACGAGTGCTTTATGCCACACTCGGTCAAATGCCTTGGAGATATCCAAAGCAACAACCTTACTCTCACCGAATTAGTGAACACAACTGCTCCACCGCTCAGTGAGGAACGCCATCAAATCGCCTGTGGAGCGGTGAGCACGGAAACCGTACTGGCGATCACTGACCAATTGGTTGCTCTTCAGATACCTCATCAAGTTAAAATTTATAATTCTCTCCATAACTTTGGAGAGCATTGAACAGATAGCTATGGGTCGGTAATTGGCAGGATTCGTACCCTCACATTTTTTGTGAACTGGCTGCACATTGTTAATCTTCCAGGAAATAGGAAATACTCCTGAAATTTATGATAAGTTAAAGAGATTGCGCAATTGTCAAGCCAATGTTGAGGCGCACTTTCTCAACACGTGGGATGAAATGCCATCCGGTCCCGAGGATTTATTTCCGTTGAGGTTTATAAGCACTCTTTTAACAGCCCGCGTTCGAAAGTGCATTTCAGGCATAATATGAGACACACCATCGATCACGGGTAGTGGTTGTCTACTCTCAGAAAGAGAGCAGTTCTCTGCAAACAAGTTGGCTAATAAGTTTGCCTTATCAACCGAGTGGATGATCTGATCATCCTTGAGGAGATTTGGAATGGGGTGCACAGAGAAAAAATTGCTTTTTTTTATAACAGATTTTATTTTTACAGTAGCTCTCTTAAGAGAAGCTGCTCTTTTCGTATGCATTTAGCACGAGCTAATGTTTGGCGTGTTGACAGAAAGAGGGGAGGGAAAGGGAATTACTTTTTATACCAATCGATTCCGGCAAGTGTTGCTATGCAAATCTTTAGAAAAACTTTTTCCCTTTTTTTTTATATTGCAAACACTGCCGGATTCAAAGTTTAATTAGTTCTTATACAATAATAATTAGTTCTTGTATAATAATTGAGTTGAAACAGAGAAGGAGAGCATATGGAGTTGGCAGAGGAACTGTTTGAAGTGGACCAATTGGCAGAGTTGGAAGCTGAAAGGGACGAACTCAGGGAACGCCTGCGGAATATAGGATTTTTCACGTCGGCTGGGGATAGAACCTTTTGGACGGCGTAATAAAGAGGATTTTGCGTTGGAGCAGGCTCATCGTAGGCTACAGGAGCTGAAAGAAGAGATTAGACTTCTCAAAAAGGAGTTGGAGTCGGTTTACGACCAAACTTTGTACCACAAGGAAGCTGTTGCGCTTGTGGTCGCTCCGAAACATAATAATTCAGTTTCTTTTCCTTCCACCAGAAATTTTATAACAAGTAAAATTGGCATTGAAACCATCTCTAAAACTGTTAGTAGACTGGTACCTCTATTTTCAGGGACGAGGTCTCCCGATTTAAGAAGGGAGGACTACAAGTTTATAGAGGGTTGCGAATTGGCTAGGAGAGGTATTAGCAATGCCGAATTGCAAGACTTTATTGCCTGTGTCAAGCAAAGACTTCACGGAAGTGCATATACCCTGCTGAGGGGCAAACAAATCACTTCGGTGGAAGATGTGTACGCTGCAATAAAGCAGGCATATCTGCTATTAAAATCTCTGAACACCGTGATAACAGAGATACAGAGTACCGTACAGACTCCAAGGGAGGGGATTAGAGAGTTTGCAGAGAAACTGATCGATTTAAGAAACCAGGCCGAGGACTATATATCGGACCATTGTAAGGGTTCAAGGGATCAAGCTCTGCGCGATGAGATAGCTGCCTCGACAACGAGGACTTTCACCTTAGGATTACAGGACTATACCCTGAGGATGAGACTGGCAGGTTCTTCGGAAACAAATATGGAGAAACTGCTAGATCTGGCATTAAATTTGTATGAAGTTGTTAGCAGATCACACTTCAGCCAGGGGGTTGGCCAGTTACACAAGGAAATCGAATAGCGGGTATGAATCCCGTATGGGAGAAAACAGATTCCACTTATGTACAGCCCATATGTACAGAAACCCTTATGTACAGAAATAATTCCCCAATACAACCAAACGTAAGAAATGAATACCGTTCGAGTAATCCAATGGAAGTGAATTCATCCGAGAAAGGGGGCAGTCCTATGCGTGCAGAACACAGCGACAACCTCACATTTAAAATTGTGTGTAGTTTCTGCAACAGGAAAGGTCACACCAGGGATGAATGCTTGGTATGAAAAAACACGCCCTATTGCCAGAAATGCTTAGCCTACGGCCTTGAGAGAAACTGGAGTTGCGAGAGACCGAAGCGACAAAACGCGCAGATTGGGTATTCGTCGCGGGAAGCACCTCAGCAACAAATGAGGCAGAAAGTTAATAGGCAACAGCATAGTCGGCCAGATAATGATAATAACAGAAATAATAACCGCTGAAGCCCAATACAACAGAGTGGCCGGATGAGGTTCGAGAACCTTCCGAACAGCGATAGAGACAATTCATCACAGCAGAGGCAACAAACACAGTGCCACTGGTGTAATAGGCTGGGGCATGTCACAAAAGATTGTGACGCAAAAAGAAATTGAGAAAGGTTTCAGGGAAACATGGGGGGCCCAGTTAAGGCCAATAAGCTGGGATCCCATAAGTATACGTAATTTAGGACCAATGGAGACGGTAACTGTAAATCAGACGTCTAATAAGACTGTTTGTCTAACTGTAAGTCAGACGTCCAAAGAGACTGATACGTTCGCCGCTCAACCACATAATCCTAAAAATTTTCGTCACAAAGAGAATAGAAACGGTAATTTAGAAAAATCAAAGAAGGGTTTGGGTCTGGTGGGATTGGGTATAGTAAATCATAGGAATTTATTGTCTGATCGGGACGATCAGACTTAAGTGGAGGGCAGTGTGACGAATTTACAATGAAACTTTCGCGAAACCACTGGAAACCATCCAAATCGCGACATATACATGCATCTAGCGTAAGATAGAAAGAGATAGATAGCTAGTTTCACAACCTTCCACAACTTTGCAAGACGACATCTAGCGCGAGATAGATCGAATGGAGATGCGACAATTTGGAATTATCTAATTCCAGAACCTTCCACAGATTTCAAGGCGATATCTAGCGCAGGATAGATCAAATACATGGATCGACATTTTGCTAGATGATTCCAGAACCTTCCACAGCTTTCAAGACGACATCTAGCGCAGGATAGATCAAATAGATAAATCGACAATTTGCTAGATAGTTCCAGAACCTTCCGCAGCAGTATGAGCTGCCATATAAATAACCGCAGGAAGACTCAGAGAATTAATTCGACTTTGGTTCTTAAACGGAATACATCGACATCTTGTGAGCAAAGTGTCAAGTAATAAGTGTTAAGAAGTGCTTTAAAAAAGGAATAAATTGGAATAAATTTCTGAAATTCAAAACAACACCTTTGGAGTTTTATTGGATTATTCACAATCCAGAGATCGAACCTAAGAGAGTCGTACCCGTAAATCTAAATTTACGTAACAGTATTTTAATGTTAAAAAATTTTAATTAGATCACAAGATAAGTGTAGAGTAATAAGTAAATATAAAAAGTTGAGTATATATAAAACTCAAGTATAATATAAATAATCTTTTAATATATTCCTGGCAGCAAAGGCGCTTCTGGTGGCGTTGGATGCACTGAACACTGAAGTCTGTGGCAAAGAATCAACTTCTTGGCGCCAAATGCCGAAATCTGATCCACGTAATTTTGCGGGCAATAGTTTTTGCAATCATGATGAAATTGTGAAGTAACAATTTTTTCTGCGTTTAGCGGAGCCGTCAGTACCTTCTACCTAGCTGTCAGAACACCAAACGTGTTTTCTATTCTATTCGCGTTTTCGAACGCTTATTGTTGAAATATTCTTTGTCCGGAGATAACAACCTTCCTGGGTACGGTCTCATTATATTTGGTTTAAGGGGGAATTCTGCGTCTCCAACGAAGAAATAATTAAAAACCAAATTTGAGTTTGGTAGAAGTTTTGGTAGCGGAATGGTTATAACTTCACGTAAAATTGTACTACCAAAACCGCTTCTGAACAAAATTCCACCATCGCTCCGGCTGCCAAACGCTCCAATATCTATGATTATAAAGCTATAATTGTCGTCGCACTCAGCTAGCAGCAAATTGCTGAAATACTTCCTATAGTTGTAATAGAGGGACCTGTATTTGGCGGCTGAATTATGGCTATATGTTTACCGTCAATACGGCCAACCACATGAGGCATCCCGGTCTTCTCCATAAACTTTTCTGCAATAAACTTTTCAATTATGCTTCATTTAGAGGTGCCAGATAAATTCCACTTAATTCCTCCCAAAGTATAAAACTAATTTCGAGTGAAATTATTTTTCTAACAGTCAATACTCCGCAACGAAATGACCATGCTAGCATTTGGCGGCACATGGAATTGCCAAATATTTGAAATTAATTTAATATTACTACTTTAAACTACTAAAAAGCAACTACTTACACTAACGTCACAGCTAGACGGTATTCTTCTGAAATTGGTTTCCGAATGTAGTCCTGTTTTTTTAATTTGCGTGGCTTTACAAAACTCATCTGGATCATTACTTTTCATTATTAAGAATACGTTAATAAAGAATCCAAATAGTTCCCTTTCATTTTTGCAATATATAAATTTAGGCCAAATCCGCTTTTCATTCTTTCTTTCCAAATTTTTTATATTAATATACTTTAAGTAGCATTCACTTAAACGAAGTAATAATTCTATTTTTTGTAAATTTTTTTACTCTGTTTAAATTCATTTCGTTTATTATTATTATCAAATACAAAACCAAAACAACGAGCTTAAATGGCGAAAAAGAGAACTGTCAAAAAATAATTCTGCACATTTGTTTTAAATGCAGCACTGCGTGCAGTGCAGAAATTCTGCACATGTATTTCAGGCTTTACATTTTTTAAGGCGCTGCTAAGTAGTTACACAAAGTACATTGTTATACCAATTGTATAATATTTCAGCAATGCTTTATTAATACCGTAAAAGTTTTCTTTCCATTCACTCAAAGATTTTTTTTGCTAAGTTTTACATTTTTCGAAAAAGCATCTTATTTCGTATTAATTTTTTCAACCATGTGGTAAGATATATTGTAGAAATCGTTTGTATCTTAACTCTCTACCAAAACTTAAAGATATGCATTGCCACCCATGACTAATTTACTAATTTTAAAAAAAAATATTATTTTTACATTTTTGGGACGTCCGTGGCCGCCTAAAAATGTTCCAATAAGGCTCAAATTTGGTTATTTTGTGTTTAAATTTGTCAATAAAGATACAAGTAACTAAATTTTTGGGCACTAAGAGCCCTCTCTTGTCGGTTTCTGCGAACTAAAAGGTCTACCTCCGTTAGGTTTCTGTTAAATAAGAATTTCTCTTCAATCTCTCTGTTAAGCCTCTGCTTTTAACAATTTCGCCGCAGAATTCACTGTTAAACCTCTGCCGTTAACATATTCGACGCAGTTATTAACAGAACGCCTTAAATATGTTAACTGCCAATTCGCAGGATGCCAACTTCACACCAGTTTTGAAAACACCGTATCACATCCTCGTACGTTGGCAATACATTAGTTTGATCGGGTAAAATTTCTTTTTCTGTTCCGGATATATGCATATAAACATCTGCTTGAGTTTGCTTTGACATTGTTTTTAAATAAACTTCAACACATAATAAAATAAACACAAGAGTTTTTCTTATTACACACAACAAAACAGACACCACCGAAGGGAACTGTTGAGAAGCATATAATGCTTTATAAGCCCTTACCCGACGAGGCGAAGCATTAAAAGAAATAACTATACGTGTCTTGTCTCGATAAAACAAACCTGCGTGTTTACTAGGTTCGCTTAACCGTTGTAAAGATTGCAGTGCGATTGCGCTTTTCGGGTTCTGTGCCGCTATTGTCAATTCGCCATGCGAAATTATTTCGAGTAAAGATATTTTTTTTTTATAGCAGATAGAACCAAACTCAGGGGATGCCCCCTATCCATGCAAAGCATTCGTTGGTTTAGAAGGGAACCATTTCGTCTGGGCTCGCAGCGATGTTGTCCTTCACCGAGGTTCGGAGACCCAATAATACCAAAGGCAACACGCCGCACCAGTTGTAATTTTCGATGCACGTTATCGCGGCCTTCAATGTACAATGCCAACGTTCGATTATGCCATTAGCTTGGGGATGCTTTCGTGGTGAAATGCTAGATCTCAAGGAGTTGAGTTGCCTGAACACATCAGATTCGAACTGTCGGCCCAGATCTGATGTGGTTCGAACTGAAGTACCAAAGCGCGAGAACCATTCCGGAATCAGGCTTTGTGCAACCGACTCTACTCGCCTATAAGCTCGATGTGAATATGCACGAACCTCTCGCTCGGCTGGCTGTAAAAATGGATCGCTGACTTATTATGCCGACTCACCTTACTGCTTTGGCATGGAATACAGGATGGGACAAACTGCGTGACGTCTCTCGTCATCCCTGGCTAAACAAACCTCTGTCGAAACAACTCGAGCGTCGCGTTGGCGCCCGGATGTGATATGCCATGAATTTTTGTCATAAACCGTTTTTTTTTTAATTTTTTTATGGCAGATAAAACCAAGCTCAGGGGATGCACCCTATCCATGAACAGCATTTGTTGGTTCCGAAGGGATGATAGGTTAGTGGGAAGGGGGAAAGAGGGAGTAGTGACGGTTTACACTTCGCTTAAAGGTTTCGACGCTGTAAGTGGGCGGGAAGACATTCGCAGGGAGACTATTCCACAATCTAATGTCGCGACCGAAAAACGAATTCCCACTGTAATGCGTGGTTCGTTGGAACGGAATCGCGACATAAAAGGGGTACACCCCTCTGGAAAGCCGAGTAGTTCTGCTAAATACCTGAACCGGAGGCTGGACCGGAGGAATCAGGCTGGCTACTTCAGATGAACATTTACCATTAAAGTAACGGTAAAATAATGATACACACCCTACATCACGACGACGCTCCAAGGTTTCAATAGAGCTGGATACCCTACTATCCCCTATAAGTTTTATCGCACGACCTTGTATACGGTCCAGAAGCTGAAGATATGTTTTCGAAGCTCCCGACCAAATATGCGAATTGTACTCTATTTTCGGACGGATATAGGTGGTGTAGACACAACGAAGATCGGTTGGAGTGAAGTATTTCTTACACCGCTTAAAAAATCCTAGGCACTTGGCTGCTCCTTTCGACACGTCAAAAATGTGATCGTCCCAACGAAGATCGCATTGGATTGACATGCCCAGAACATCAAGAACCTCCGATTCATTAATATCCACACCACCCATATTTAGAGGTGGAAAATTGTCACCCGCTAAACGCTTGTGCGTCAACAGACAGCATTGGGTTTTACGCGCATTAAAATCGACCCGATTCGCTCGACTCCACTCTTGGATTTTATTGAGGTCAGATTGGAGTGTGTCATACATAATTCTGCGTTTTTCAATGATCTCCAGAATAGAAGGAACCCTGGAGAATGAATATGAATGACAAATGCTGCTGTCATCAGGAAACGAGTAGACGGGGTTTGATGTCAATGACAAGGTCATTGACCTTACTCTCACCGAATTAGTGAACACAACTGCTCCACCGCTCAGTGAGGAACGCCATCAAATCGCCTGTGGAGCGGTGAGCACGGAAACCGTACTGGCGATCACTGACCAATTGGTTGCTCTCCAGATACCTCATCAAGTTAAAATTTATAATTCTCTCCATAACTTTGGAGAGCATTGAACAGATAGCTATGGGTCGGTAATTGGCAGCATTCGGATCTTTTTTGGGAACTGGCTGCACATTGGCAATCTTCCAGGAAGTAGGAAAAACTCCTGAAGTAAACGATAAATTAAAGAGATTGCGCAATGGGCGAGCCAGTGCTGAGGCGCACTTTCTCAAAACGTGGGCTGAAATGCCATCCGGTCCCGAGGATTTATTTACGTTGAGGTTTATAAGCACTCTTTTAACAGCCCGCGTTCGAAAGTGCATTTCAGGCATAATATGAGACACACCATCGATCACGGGTAGTGGTTGGCTACACTCAGAAAGAGAGCAGTTTTTTGCAAACATGTTGGCTAATAAGTTCGCCTTATCAACCGAGTGGATGATCTGATCATCCTTGAGGAGAGTTGGAATAGACGATCGCGTCTGATTCTTCACTCTCCCCACGAACGACCAAAAGTTCTTACTACCCTTATGGTACTCAAGAACTCTACGTCTAAGGCGCTGTTCGTAAAAAACTTTTTCGCGCTTTAGAGTGGCATTACACCTATTTCTGGCCTGATTGCGCAGCAATTTAGTATCAGCAGTTTTGACTAAACGCCAATTCCTAAATGCTTCCTCTTTAGACCTGACTGCTTGTCTACAAGTCGCATTAAACCAGGAATGGTCTTTTGGTTTAATGGAAATTCTTTTGTTGGGTATGAAAGACCCCATACCAAATAAAATTATATTTTCTACCAATTTTGCTGCAGCATTTATGTTTCTATTCCTGAAACACAATTGCCAATTGAAACGGCTGAACAAGGCCACACTGTCCTCATAAAGCCACACTGTCCGCTTCGGAGCTGTCTGGCGAGCGGATTGAGGACTAGAATATGGGAAGGTAGCATAAATTGTAGCGTGGTCCGAATTACGAAGAGGTGCAAGAACATTCACATCGTACTTGCTGTGATGTGAAGTTAGAAAAAGGGCCAGAATATTTTGGTTTTGCCCATCAACGCAGGGAAAGTGCGTTGGTTCCTTCACTAATTGAGTCAAATTATTAGACTCAGGAAATAACTCAACATACAAACCCTCAGGTGTTGTGTGACTCGAATGACGTAGCCAATTGGAATTATGAACATTGAAATCACCAGAAACAACAATTTCACTGTTCGGATACGATTCCAGAATTTTAGAAATCGAATCAGAGAGACTGTCCGGTTTATCAAAAGTTGGCAGCCTCCCTAGACCCGGGCTTCTATAAATGAAGCAGAAGTGCAGGATATGCGACTGGATTTTGAACTTAAACCACATGGAGTTAAATTCGGCATCCGTCGTGCAAAGGTGTTGCTGGCACTCGTACGCAACATCACTGCGAATGTATAAGGCGAGGCCTCTGTGTGGTGAAAACAATGGCAGTAAATTGTACCCAGGCTTGTGAAAATCCCGTGGATCTGTGCCCTTCGACACCTGGGTCTCACTTAGTGCCATTACATGCGGTTGGTGGGTACAAATATGAGCATGGACTGCGAAAAAATTCGTCCTCAAGCCACGAACATTAGCGGAATCCATGCGGAATTTTGTTATCGCCACCCACTGTAAGGAAGTGAAAGGTCAGCTGTACAAGCGGCCACGCGTACGCCGCAAGCAAAGCAAAACGCGACAAGACAAGTGTTATGCCTTTATCTTGCCGCGCTTCAGCCCACGGTGCACTCACAGCCGCCTGCACACCTAACGGTACCAGGAAGAAGGAGGAGGAGTAAAAACAAAAGAAATGCTGAGATTTACTGCGGAGAGCGTAAATAAGCCCCTCGCTTGGTTCTCTGCATTCCGTTAGACTGAATTTGTTTAATTTTGTTATTGTTGCATGTTTATAAGTTATATTATTGGTTTGGGTAATTTGCACTGTGTTTCTATTTTATTGCGGTGAAAATGTGTTTCTATTGCTTGTGGATGATCGGTTTTGATGTTAATTATTTTTTCGCGAGCACTCGACGCGAAAAATTAATTGTGGTGGGGAGTAACATCCACCTTCGCCCGCGGTCACATCACAACATCCTTAGCCTGACTGGTGCTAGCGGTCGAAACCATTCCTGTGAGATGTCGCACAGAATCGTCGTTTCGCTTCCGGGAAGGGTCAGTTCCTAGATGACGAGCGATGAAGGTTCTGCAGTCTCTGTCGGCGAGTTTCCTAATTTCTGGATTCGTTGTCTGTTCTCTCGCTATCTCCTTGTAATCTACAAGGTTCGGGTCGTCGATACGCTGAATCCGGGACAGCAAGTCTGCGTCGCAGTTGGATTTTCCGGGCACATGCTGAATATCTGCCGTGAACTGACCTTTGTAGTCCAAGTGTCGAACCTGTCGGAACGCAAAAATCAGTGGCTTGTGAACCGTGAGAATGGTAAACTCTCGTCCTTGCACCATATGCCTAAAAAACCGGACCGCGATCGTACGTGCTGTACTTCCTCTGCGCGTCCGTTAACTTTTTCGAGTAGAATCCCAACGACTGGGGTTCATTGTCGACAATTTGATGTAACACTCTTTTTTCCAACGAACCACGCATTATCGTGGGAATTGGTTTTTTGGTCGCGTCATTAGATTGTGGAATAATCTCCCTGCGAGTGTCTTCCCGCCCACTTACAGCGTCGAAACTTTTAAGCGAAGTGTAAACCTTCACTACTCCCTCTTTCCCCCTTCCCACTAACCTGTCATCCCTTCGGAAGCAACCAATGCTGTGCATGGATAGGGGGCATCACCTGAGCTTGGTTTTATCTGCCATAAAAAAATAAAAAAAACGGGTTATGACAAAAGTTCATGGCATATCACATCCGGGCACCAACGCGACGCTCGAGTTGTTTCGACAGAGGTTTGTTTAGCCACGGATGACGAGAGACGTCAAGCAGTTTGTTCCATCCTGGATTCCATACCAAAGCAGTAAGGTGATTCGGCATAATAAGTCAGCGATCCATTTTTACAGCCAGCCGAGCGAGAGGTTCGGGCATATTCACATCGAGCTCATAGGCGAGCAGAGTCGGTTGCACAAAGCCTGATTCCGGAATGGTTCTCGCGCTTTGGTACTTCAGTTCGAACCACATCAGATCTGGGCCGACAGTTCGAATCTGATGTATTCAGGCAACTCAACTCCTTGAGATCTAGCATTTCACCGCGAAAGCATCCCCAAGCTAATGGCATAATCGAACGTTGGCATTGTACATTGAAGGCCGCGATAACGTGCATCGAAAATATAATTCTGAACCAACTGAATTGAACTTCTGAACAGACTTGCACTGACTGAAATTTTACTTGATGAACCGTACTGAACACTGAACTTTGCTGAGCTTACTGAAACGGAAGCGGACTTAACTTAACTGACTTGAAAGGCAGACTGACCCCGAGTTCTGTTTTGCGGTCAGTTTTATACTCGCTGGAGTCCTTTTCTAGAATGTTCGATTTTAACGGAGTGCGGTATTTCGTTCTCCGTTAAGCAGGTTTTGTGTAAAAAAGTATTTGTTTCAAATAACCACTTTCCCAAGGTTAAGAAGTTCTTCGGTCAGTGAACTTCACTGCCGTCTTCTTACATACATTGCTTCTTGCAGTACATGAGCTGCAAAAAGTGGGTCACTTTAGATCAGCTGAGAGCTGATCTATGTGTTCACTGCACTCTCTGACTCGGGTTGTGCAGTGTACAAATCAGGTTAATAGTACTCAGCGCTATTTGATTGCTTGTTCTCCTCGCTGGTATAACTTGTATATATGTCGCTCTGCCGCTCAGTTGCATTTGCATGTAACATGCACACCACGCCACTCTTACTTTTCTCCTGCCCGCCCGTGTGTGTGTGTGGGCGTTTCTAAACGATCGTCTTTAGTAGTAGCGTAAACGTGTGTGCTTTTGTGTTGAGAACTGCTCCCATTCTCCTTGGGAACAGTTCTTAGGTCTGTTCGATTGCTTGATCTTATGTGTGCCAAATTTGCATAGCAAGTTTGCAGTGTTCGACCGCTTAATATTTTTGTGCGCCAAATTTGCAGTGTAAAGGGTCGTCACACTCCTCATTTATAGTTAATGAATTTGGTGACAACTGCTTCATTTACATATCGTGTACAAGTATGAGGTTAAAATCTGGCACGAATAGTCATGGTCGTAAAACGAAGTAATGTTTATCTCACAGAATCTAAATCCTTCTATCGATTACGCTGGTAATTGTAACCGATTGACGAGAGATTTTGACATTTTACTTATTTCAGAACAAGGATCCAATAGCAAGCGCAACAGATAGCAATTATTTCTAAATTTTATATGTACTACATATGTAAGTTGGCAATAAAGTAATTGTCTCATTGAGGGAAAAAACCATTGCCGAAGAGTTGGACGAGATTTTTAGTCGACGATTAGCGTGAAGTAAGCTACTATGGTCGCGTTGACAATAGCAACAACTTCGATCGCTTAGGCAATTTCTGGAGCGGCGAGACATCTTGAACAATATTTTTATATGAGTACTGTTCTCAGCCGTTTTTCATAGTTCATGGCCAAAAATCGTTTACAACATCTTAAAGGATGATTTCTATCAAAAACTCAGCACATAAACGACGAACGCATTGTTATGATGATGACGTACAATTATCCATTATGAGATTCTAAAAAAAAAATTGCTCATAAATAAGTGGAAAACTTAGTTAGGAAGTATGATTAGCTTTACTAGAGGGCGCATAATGATTACCTTCTGAGTTCGAATATCAGCGACTCTAACGCGATTGTCACTTTCTTGATACACACACACTACTCGCCCCAAGCGCCACGCACTTGAAAGTAAATTCTCTTGTTTGACGACGACGAAGTTTTAGCAATAGTAATAAAACACAAAATTGCTAAGACTACGTTTATTTAGACTGCACAATTAAAATTTTAGAGGCTCATGCCATGGACTAAGTCTGGGAGAGATGGTGACGTTCTTTGTGATCGATCGGCGAACGAATTAATGTAAATTCTGACGGCAGCGGCAGCATATCCCAAGGGTGTGCCACCACAGCCGATTAAGTAAATATTTTGCAGCGAAGTATATGCATGCTAGCAACGCGAGAATCACAATCGCGAACCGATACATATATATTTTTCAAAGCAGCATCATTGCATTCCATTTTATAAATACTTACTATAGTTGTTGCCAGCGCTAAGAGCAACCAGAGCAGCGAGCAACGGAATGCAGTAGTAGTAGTAATATGTCGTTTCTGGACCACAACAACAACAGGCAAAATCATAGCTCCTCATGAGGAGCATGAGGAGCACAACAACAACAACAGGTAATATCATAGCTCCTCACAACAACAACAACAACAAAAACAACAGGCAAAATAATATCTCCTCCTAACAACAACAACCTCACAGAGTGGCCAGATCGAGGATTTTAGTGGACAGAGTGGCCAGATCGAGGAGTTTGGTGGACAGAGTGGCCAGATCGACGATTTTAGTGGACAGAGTGGCCAGATCGAATTTTTTAAATTTTTTTTAAAATTTTTTCCAACAAATTTTTATTTTTTTTTTCAAAAATTTTTTTTAAACTTTTTTTTTAAAATTTTTTTTTACTTATTTTTAAATTTGTATTTTTAAACTTTTTTTTTAAATTTTATTTTTAAATATTTTTTTTAGAAAATTTTTTTTTAAAAAAATTTTTTTTACTTTTTTTCAAAATTTTTTTTTAAACTTTTCTTTCAAAATTTTTTTTGGTGTCAGGTGACAACCTTGGCGGCAGACGGCTAACGGACTGGCGGCTGGCGGCTGACGGTCGCGGTGGCAGCATGCTAAGCAGAGGCTGCCTAAGCAGAAGCTGCGTAAGCAGATGTAGTGTTGTAGTTGTTGTTTATTTAATTGCTTCGTTTTGAGACGCTGCCCCAGAAGTATAGTAAAACTTAATGTAAACATTAAGGGAGCGGTTCAAGCTGTGGCTCGCATCCACGGTCTGAAGCGCGGAGTTGTTATTTTAAGAAATATGAAACTCGCCTTATTGTTCTTGTTGTTGTTCTTATAGTTTTTATTTTAATTGCATGGTTTCGAATTGTGGCTTGACTCGAATATGTCAGGAATTAAATTAATTTAAACATTTTCGAAGAATGTGAGAAAATTGCGCGGAACTGAATCGAAGATGATCGAACACTGTGACGGATCTCTTCGTTATCTCAATTTCAGTTTTGCTGATATGTTCTTTTTATCTTATAAGGGTTTCAGGGTTTATCTTATAAGGGTTGAATGTGTACTCAAAAAATTTTACATCTTATTGTTTTCTTAATTCTTGAAATTAGCTTAATTGAAAATACGGTATACAACAATCAGTCAATCAGTCAACAATCAACTATTAACAAAGCAAGATGAATCACGTAAACATGACATTTTTAACTCGAGTTCATGAGTTTTTAGTAACTCACAGGGAAAATATACTGGAGGAGCATTTTGATTGCATTTTAACAGGCTATACAAAACTAACCAAATACAAAGATGCCTTTACGATTGTCTCCAAATATGGATGTCATTATACTACATGTTGCTGGTCTTCTAGTGAAACTGTGGATGGACCAGACACCTGCGTTTGCTGCACTATAAATTTAACTATTACCAGAATAAATAAATTGATAACATTTTATGTAAGAATCTATAAATAAAAGTCGACGTATTTATAAAATTATTTTATTTATTTATTTTTTTATTGAAATCTTTTTGATAATTTGTAAAATATGTTTCGAGTAGTGGTTGTGATTGAGGAAAGTCGACCTGAACCTCCAAGCGAAAATTTTCTCCATCTTCTTCCAACAGTTTAATTAAATAATAGTTGCGATTGATGAATTATACACATATATCGTTGAATTTTTGTGGTAGGAAAACAACGCAATCTTCCAGCTCCATTAATATACGATCCCCAAACTTTGTTGTTGTTCTGCGAACATTTTTTATGGTGTAGAATCTGCTGGGTTACATATCCTTGACATGAAGGATATTTTTCTGGTTGGAATTCTTGTGATTGAAGTCCTTCACAGCAGCGAACGAGAGAGAAAATTCAGTTTGTTGCAGCTGATTCATTTTACTAATATTATTTTATTAACTTTTGTAACAAATTATTTTAACAATTTTTTAACGTTGACTGCACGTTTTTTTTTTTTTTTATCTTTTCTCCAATGATACACAAAGACTGAATACCTGAAACTAAAATGTAGTATAACGACTACATAAGCAGCGTGGAATATGTTGTTTACAAAAGTACAGTACTCTTAAAAGTATATAAAAATACTTGAGAAATTTATCTTCACCACCATATATATATTTTCAATATCGTCCAAATTCAACACACCATATAAATACCTATTTATTCCTATTAAAAGGTTTAATAAAAGGTGTATATAATAAAGTATATAGTACTATATATATATATTTATTTCTTATTTATTATTTAACATATAAAGAAATTTTAGACATAGATGACCACAGTTGTATGAATTATAGTCTTGATGTTGAGTGTAGTTTTAACGTACTCCTTCTCCCAAATAATTTATTATTTCATGTGGTGGTTGCAAGTTTCCAAAACTATCAAAATATACTTTGGTGTTCTTGTCTTTATAATATGCTACCCAATGAGTACCAGGGCCCTTTGATGTATCCAGATTAACGATTCCACATTCTTGTTGACGAGGTTGTTTCGGGAGACTGTCTCGCATAAAAATACCTGTGAAATGCGCTAGATTCTTTGCATGTTTCATCAAGTCGACGTCTGTGAGGGCTCTTTTGTGTAGATTCTTTAAAAGTTTTTTGGTTGTGGACTATAATATAAACCCAATCCTTTTCTGTATGGTTTCAAGTAAAAGCCTTTTCCCATGGCGATGGCTTCCATGGTCTTATTATGTCGATTCGCTTCCTCCAATTGTTGTCGAGCGGCTTTTGTGTCATTAATTGCTTTTGCGATTGAAGCTCCTCCAGATGCTAAGCCTCCAACAGCTCCCCGAGCAGTTAAAATGGGTACTAATGGTAGAAACCCTCCTACTTTAGGAACGGGTATAACGCGTGGAATGTTAACCATCGACTTCTTCCGTCCGAAGGAGTTTTTTACAACCTTTTGTGCCATTTTTATAGCACTGGGAATATCTTCTGGTTTTCGTTGTTTAATGATTTTCAATGCGTTTTTAACCGCTTCAGTAAATATTTTCTTCTTAAATTTCTTTTTAACTTTTCTCTTAATTTTCTTAAGTGTTTTATTCATCGTGTTCCCCATGCCGAATTTTACTTTAGCTTTCATTGCGTTTGTAACTAAGTATGCCTTTATTCGCTCACTAAATTTGCTGTCTTTTGATTTTACTCCCTGCCACGCCCTTTCAGCTAATATTTTATCTGCTTCGTGACGCTTATTCAAGTCTCGAGTTTTATCATAAGCGCTCTCTGCATGCAGCGTCCAGTGGATTGATTCCCTTATCGTCTCTTGCCAAGCGTTCTGTTAGTTTAGTTCCTGGACCACAAAATTGATAATTCGGTAAATGAAGTTCAATTGGCAGAGAATTTATAACACTATTTAATAAACCTTTTCCGGTTACTGATTGTTTAGAACTGATATGTTTCTTATAAATTATACCCATTTTATATCTTTTCATCTACTCGTACTGAATGAAAATGTATATAAATGTGTGGTTATTACATATTTATATTAATTGTTAAAATGCGTTTCATTAAACAAGACAGAAGTATAATAATAAAGAATATGGATCTAGTAACTAATAATGTTTCCAAATCAAGACACAGTTTCCTGTTACCAAATTCAATAAGATGTCGCATTGTTGGACCTTCGAATTGTGGAAAGACCAACGTTATGTTAAAACGCTGATATATGTACCAGATCTGATAGCTGATACACCTGATCTGATAGCTGATATACCGGATCCGATAGCTGATACACCTGATCTGATAGCTGATATACCAGATCCGATAGCTGATACACCTGATCTGATCTGATAGCTGATATAACCGATTATAAGAATGAATGAAAAAATATTAAAAGACCTGATATAAACCAGACGTATTTTGAAACAGAAATTTCGGAACTTAAAACTGACTAAAGCAGATGTAGAAAATCAAATAGAAGAGTCACTTAAGCCAATCACAAAACTTCTAAAGGAATTGGTTCGAAACACTGCAACAACAACAACAACAAATCCTAATAAGAATGACTCTCACTTTACATATGATGTGATACCACTCAGACTAAAAACAAGTACACCACACAAAGCAAAGAAAGAGATTGATTTTACAGACGAAATTCTTACCAAGAGTAATGAAGACGGTACCTTTTTCTCTCAACTGGATGATACAGATGATGCAAACAAATCAACAAAATTCCATCAACAGATTCTGACACAATTAGAGGAACAAAATGAGCTGGACACCGCATATGGTCCGAACAGAGGATCGAATGGTGAACGGAAGTTTGGAAATAGCGCTTTGGAAATGCATGGTGATAAAATATTTATCTGAGACAAACTTTTTGGAACCTCACCCCCTACTTCTTTCAACCTTACACCCGGTCTCTTTGAATTATTGTTTTACAAGACACCGTCAAAGTGTGACGAAGCAGATCTACAAGTTTACAAAACAATTCTAATCAATACTAATGCTCACAAACGTAACTATAATGAAAATGAACAAATTAAGGGAACCAAGGCTTTTAAGTACACCAACATCACAAAAGGATTAATCAGTGATAAATCTTTACTGTCCACACTACTTCAACATAGAAAAGGAACCGGATTGATGAAAGTAAACCCTCAAAAGCCTAATTATATTTTTTGGGATGATCCGAATGAATTAGTAGATAGATTGAGACTTTTATTATCATCACAACCAGCTGGGCATAACAATCACACCAACGAAATTATTTCCATCATTGAGGAATTGAGAGAAGCCAATATAATTGTATAAATATGATGTATAATAGAGTTGTAAGCATGATGTAAAATGAGTGTTGACCAGTTCGATCGTTATTCCGCACATAAAACATCAAATAATAAAATAAAGAGAAATATTTCAAGTGTTGGGTTTCAGTCTAGATAATGAATATGTATGAATCAGATAGACTCAGAATTTAAAAAAGAAAACAAAGCACTAAAGGAAAAAATTGATAAAGAATTTGAAGTAGTTCACGTAAAGATTAATGATGCTGAAACATACATCGAAAGTAGTATTCAAGATTATAAAAAATATATTAGTGAACAAATTGGTCGAATGGAAAGTTAGCTCTTTCAACAAGCAATAAGACCTAAATCTGCAGTTGGATTGGAGAAAAAAATTCTAGAAGAAATACCAGCCATGGAAACCGTATTCAATTTGGGTCGGATACCCAGAAATTTACAAACCGATGATGGTAAAAATTCTTTAATCGACAATTTCAAAATTTAATGAGGAAATTCCATGTCAACTATTACTCTTCGTACGGTATTTTATCCCCATATTTGGTTTTTGACCTGCGCACACTTTTCATTGTATAAAATCTGCCATGTTCTTGACATACAGAATATTTTTCTGTATGTCAAGAACATGGTATTCTTCTTTTTTTTTGTATTTATTTAAACAAATAATTTAGTGAATTTTTCAAGTGGTCTACACCGATTCAAAACTACACAGAGACTAAATATCCAAAGTTGAAAATGCAGTATTTATATATCATAGCTATAACGATCATGTGTTAACATAAGTATTAATCGTGGTGAAAATTATCAAAAAGCTTTAGTCGAATCTTGGAATTTGAATTACAAAGACAACAACAACAAAAAAGATATAAAGGTGTGGTTATTGTATATTTATATTAATTGCTAAAATGCGTTTCGTTAAGCAAGACAAAAATATTGTTGTAAAAAATCTGCATTCTGTTACTGACAACGTATCGAAATGCCGATACGGCTCCCTGCTGCCGAATTCAATAAGATGCCTTATTGTCGGGCCTTCAAATTGTGGAAAGACCAACGTCATGCTGAGTTTAATAGAAAGTCCTAATGGACTGAATTTCGCAAATATATACTTATACTCAAAGTCGTTGTATCAACCGAAATATGAATATTTAAAACAATTAATTAAACCAATTCAAAATATGGGACTATTTACATTTTTCGACAACGAACAAGTTCTCAAACCAGATGAAGCAAAAACCAACTCAATTATGATATTCGATGATGTTGCTTGTGAAAAGCAAAATAACATTAGAGAATACTTTTGTATGGGCAGACACAAATACATCGATTGCTTTTATTTATGTCAAACATATACACGCATCCGCAAGCATTTAGTACGCGATAATGCCAACATGATTATTATGTTTAAGCAAGACGAGATGAACATGAAGCACATATACAATGATCACGTCGGAACAGACATGACTTTTGGAAAATTTCTAAATATATGTAGAGGGTGTTGGAGGGACAAGTATGGATTTCTGGTAATCAGCAAAGACGACCCGATTGATGATGGGCGTTATAGAAAAGGTTTTGACATTTACATCCAACTATAAATAAAAGCATCCCCGATACTTTCATACTAGTATGAAAACAGCCTTTGAACTGATCTGATTGCTGTTGCACCTGATCTGATAACTGATACACCTGATCTGATAGCTGATGCAAAGAATGAATGAAAAAATATTAAAAGACCTGGTAAAAACCAGATGTACTTTGAAACAGAAATTTCGCAACCTAAAACTGAGTAAAGCAGATGTAGAAAATCAAAGAGAAGAGTCACTTAAGTCAATCACAAAACCTCTAAAGGAATTGGTTCGAAACACTACAATACCAACAACATCAACAAATAACAAGAATATTCTAGATTTTACGCATAATGAGATGCCACTCAAACTAAAACCAAGTACACCACATAAAGCAAAGAAAGAGATCGATTTTACAGACGAGACTCTTGCCAATAGTAATGAAGACGGCGCCTTTTTCTCTCAAATAAATGATACAGAGGAAGATGTAAAGAAATCAACTAAAGTCATGGATTTATCTGAGCTGGAACAACAAAATTTTTTTTTTTTTTGTTTTTTTTTTATGGCAGATAGAACCAAGCTCAGGGGATGCCCCCTATCCATGCAAAGCATTCGTTGGTTTAGAAGGGTTAAGGTTAGTGGGAAGGGGAAAAGTGGGAGTAGTGTCGATTTACACCTCTTTTGAAAGCATCGACGTTATAAGTGGGTGGGAAAACATGCGCAGGGAAAATGAGCTGGATACTGCATATGGACTGATATAGAGGAATAGATGGTGAATGGAGATTTGGAAACAGTGCTTTCAAAATACAAAACTGCGAAATATTAACATCCGACAAACCGTTTGACACTTCATCCCCCCGCTCTCCTTTCTAACTTACACCCGGTCTCTTTCAGTTATTGTTCCACAAGACACCATCAAATTATAACGAAGCAGATCTACAAGTTTACAAAACAATTTTAAACAATACTAGTGCTCACTAACGTAATTATGATGAAAATGAACAAATGAAGGGGACCAAGGCTTTCAAGTACATCAACACCATAAAGGGATTATTTAGTGATAAATCTTCATCGACATCTACACCATATAAACGTAAAAAAGGAACCGGTTTGATGAGAGTCAATCCGCAAACACCTAATTACATTTACTAGGATGATCCGAATGAATTAGTTGATAGATTACGACTTTTATTATCCTCACAGTCAACTGGACACAACAATCACAACAATGAAATTATTTCCATCATTGAGGAGTTAAGAGAAGCTAATATAATTGTATAAATATGCTGTATTAATAGAGTTGTAAGCCTAATTGACAATGAGCGTCGATAAGTTCGGTCGTCATTCCATGCGAGAAGCATCAAATAATAAATTAAAGAGAAATTTTTCCAAAGTGTTGGGATTTAATTTGGATAATGATAACCCTTTAAATCTGCGCTGAAAGCGTTTAAAAAGTGTTGGTGAGCCTGTTGAAAATAATGATGCTGCAACAAAATCTTTTGTGAAAAATTGTATGAAACAAATTACCACAGAATTTAAAAAAAAAAGGAAAGCAAATACTAAAGGAAAGAATAGAAGGTGACATTGAAGTAGTCTACAAAAAACTTCTAAACTACACTTCTAAACCAGACACTAAAGAATACGTCGACAGTAATATTTAAGATTACACAAAATATATTAGTGAACAAATTGAACGAATTTAAAGCTATCTATTTCAACAAGCACAAAAACTCAAATCAGTAGCCGCATTGGAGGACAAAATTCTAAAAGAAATGCCAAAATGAGTAAGAACTTTAGTAGTAGGTTTAGTAGATGAACTACACACTCAAGCTTGAAAAAATTTTAAACGAAGACGTGTAATCACTAAAGGAATCGACGACCTCTGGCAAGCGGATTTAGTAGAAATGGGAAGTTATTCCACGGATAACAATGGATTTCATTTCCTTCTCACCGTAATAGATACATTTTCAAAATTCGCCTGGGCTATGCCTTTAAAATCTAAAACATCCCCTGATGTAACCAAAGCTATGGAAACGATATACGACCTAAATTGAATTTTAGGTCGTATACCGAGAAATTTACAAACCGATGATGGTAAAGAATTCTTTAATCGACAATTTCAAAATTTAGTGAGGAAATTCCATATCAACCATTATTCTACGTATAGTGTTTTAAAGGCGTCAATTGTTGAGCGTTTCAATAGGACACTAAAGCAGATGATGTGGAAGGAATTTAGTTATCACGGATCGTATCGATGGATTGATAATTGTAAAAATTTGATCGACAAATATAATAAGAAAAAGCATAGAACGATAAATATGGTTTGATGTGAATCCGTCTATCCATAATTGATGTGAATCCGTCTAATGAAAGGTTGTTATTAAAGACTGCCTACAATAATCTGAAAATATTTACAAGGTCAAAGTTCCGCATAGGAGATTATGTTCGCATCAGTAAACATAAACATATATTCGAAAAAGGCTATACACCGAATTGGACTACAGAGATTTTTAAAATTAAAAATACAAGAATTACAAACCCCACAACGTATATTCTTGAAGACTACCAGGGAAATGCTATTAGAGGAAGATTCTACGAAACTGAACTACTGAAAACAAAATATCCCAACACATACCTCGTGGAGAAAGTTCTTAAAACAAGAGGAAGCAAATTTTTCGTCAAGTGGTTGGGATTTTCGAATGAACATAATTCTTGGATCGATAGTAATGAAATTTTGTAAAATATATGTAAATAAATTTTCTAGTATAAAAAGATTGTTTCTGTGTGTTTTCATTTCATTAGTTAATACACACTCAAGATGTCAATAACTCTTACTTTAAGTGGAAACAAATCCATTTTATCAGCTGATTACTTTACACCTATAGATTTAGATAATAAGTACGTATGTGGTCTGGTCGACTTTCATAGTTACAACACCATACCAAACGTAGACTATGAAAATAATTTATTTCACATTGGAGACCATACAATTGAAATTCCTGTTGGTTCATATGAGCTTGATGATATTGCCGAGTACATTCAAAGTAGATATTTAAGTATAGAGTCACATGAAAAGCTGCACGAGAAATTGGAAATAGCAGCCAACCCTAATACACTGCAAGCTATCGTAGGATCCCGTAAACATGACATTTTCTTTAATAAAGATCGAAGCATTGGTCCGCTCTTAGGATTCAGTAAAAGAATATTGAAAGCAGGAAAACTACATACATCGGACTTGCCTGTGAATATAACAAAGATCAATGCAATACACATTGAGTGTGACATAGTTACCGGTTCATATATTAATAATGCATCGGCGCATACAATACATATGTTTGCACTGAATGTCAGTCCTGGGTATAAAAAAGATGAGATTCCGAAAAATGTTCTCTACTTACCATTAAACACCAGACAAATAAGTTCGATTACAGTAAAAATTGTTGATCAAGCGGTAACCTAATTAATTTTTGTGGAGAAACTATAAACCTCAGACTACATTTAAAACCACAAAAATAATGATTATCTATAATAAAAGCGCTTACATGGGTGTACCTGCATTCACTTCTACTTTGCCATTTGAAGTAATAATGTCACAGAAGCCACAGACTACACTTAACACTCAACAACGCAAAAAGTTGACATTTACCAATAAAGAGTTTTTAAAATCTTTGGGTTTCAAACTAAAGAAAAACTAAATTAAAATGAGTCAAATGCTTGATGTTCTACAAAAACCACTATATGATGATAGTATCATTAAAAAATAATACCATAGCTGCTCACCGTATTTACAATCATTTAAAATCAACGATGAGGTAAGGATAGCCATACAAAATCAAGATCTATTCGTTTTACCCAGTGAAAGTATAATTTATATTGAAGGTAGGGTCACCTTGGAGAATGGAAATGTGACTTCCAATGCAAAATTAAAAAATAACTGTATGGCATTCTTGTTTGATGAAATTCGCTATGAGATTAATGGATTGGAAATTGATCGTACCCGTCACTTTGGTGTAACTACAACAGTGAAAAATGATGTCTTTTTGAATCCGACCGAAAGTAATATACTGAAAAATGCTGGTTGGTTTTCGAAGAATGAACTTGAAATAAAGGATGGATATTTTAATTTTTGTATACCACTAAAAATGCTACTGGGCTTTGCTGAAGACTTTTTTTTTTTTTTTTTTTTTTTTTTTATGGCAGATAGAACCAAGCTCAGGGGATGCCCCCTATCCATGCAAAGCATTCGTTGGTTTAGAAGGGTAAAGGTTAGTGGGAAGGGGAAAAGTGGGAGTAGTGTCGATTTACACCTCTTTTAAAAGCATCGACGTTATAAGTGGGTGGGAAAACATGCGCAGGGAGACTATTCCACAATTTAACTGCGCGACCAAAAACGAATTCTCGCGGACTTTAATACAATTATCCTAAATGCTAAACATGAGCTGCGTACAAAGAAAACGAATAGGCGAAAATGTTATTTCTTCAAGTGTTGCAACCGAAAAATTAAAACTGAGTATAACAAATATTACATGGAAAATTCCTCATGTGCAGTTGGCTGATTTTGCTAGACTACAACTCTTCCAAATAATCCAAAGCGGTCAACCTATATCAATAGCATTCCCCAGTTGGAATTGTCATTTCAATCCGCTACTTACTCAAGGAACCAACCATCTGTTGAACGTTAAATTGTCTTCACAAAATGAAAGACCACGTTTTATACTGATTGTTTTTCAAAAGGACAACAAGTTTCAACATTGTCATTTAATTGATGTTAAAGTACACTTAAATTCTGATACATATCCCTATGATGACCTCAACCTGAATTTTGATCGTAATCGTTATGCTCTGCTGTATATGTACACAAAATTTCAACAAAGCTATTTTACTCGTGAGTCTCAACCACTGCTGCTGCCTGAAGGTTTCAAAGATACTGCACCGATAATTGTGGCGGATGTTAGTCATCAAAACGAAGCTATTAAAAGTGGACCAATTGATATTAGAATTGAATTTAACACATCAAAGAATATTCCAGAACTGGTGAAATTAAAAAAGTCGTCTAAATACAAATGGAGAATGACAAATTTATTACTCTGGATGTGCAGGGCTTCAAAGGCAATTTTAATGAATTTATTGTTAAAAAGTTGGCAGTTACCTTCAGCTTTAATGAGTACCTGAATTTTATTATGAAACCGCCATATGGATTTACCAAATTAACACGTCAGTCCCAAAAACAAGTACAGTGGTTATATAATAATCATCATGGTTTCACATGGAATGATGGCTTCATCGACTTTAGCAGCGTAAAATATTTCGTGAAGCAAAATCTTAAAAACACACCCGTATATGTTAAGGGAGCTGAAAAATCCAAATGGATTGAAAAAATTTAAAAGGTGCCCGTAATTAACGTCGAAGAAATGGGCTGCAGCAACTTTGAAATTTTACAACATACATACTTACTACAAAGAATGTGTCATGCCCATAATTTCATATATGTTTTTTATTTATAAAATTTCTTAACCTAACAATTGTTTTCTTAATATCTATATTTATATTTATAAATTGTTTTAATATCTATATTTATATTAATAAATTGTTAAATAAAAAATTTATTTACAAAATTAAATTGGATTGCTTTATTCCAAATTAAATAGTTTATATTTATACTGAGTAGTAGCATCTTACTTCTAAATATAGTATATACATATTCCCATAAACTATATTCTTATTTATTAAACAATTTCTATAGTCACTAAGACTTAACCTATCTAATACTAATTTTTTTACTCCCTTAGCCTTTTTTATTTCTTTATTATTTACAATGGCTAATGAGTACATTTTTGAGCGGAGGCCTATGAACTCCCTCATCATTTTCCCCTTACACTCATCCTTCATCATGCCGAGAACTTTGGCATTTCTAAGGGGAAAATTATATACATTGTCCTCCGGATATTCGGATGTATCAAATTTTGATTCGATATCATCTCGAATATCCCTATAAAAATCTAATGTCTTGATTGAATATATGAATGAATCTGTATCCATATAGTTCAATGCAAGACTTTGTTGGAATTTCGGTAGCATGAAGTCATAGTGGAAGTTATACATCTTCCACTTTGACAATTCAAGCACCGAAAATCCCAAATAAATGGGCTTGTTATAAACGGTGCGAATCCTACTCATTTGAATCGCAATCATGTCTTCTGTGAATTGTGAAGAGCTATGAAAATTGGGTTTAGCAATTAGTGCGCGAACCCCCAATCGCTTTCCTCGACTTTCCCAGCTATTCACAATCTTGACATCTTTCCGTTTATCAACATTTTCCATTGTTTTCCCGCATACCGCATTGTATAACAGTTTAAAGAAATTCTTTTCAAAAGTATTTCTGGCTAAATTGGCGTGATGGGTATTTAAGTCGATATATTGTTTTAACCAACAAGACTGTTTAAGCTTCAATGCCTTGTGGACTTTCTTTAAAATTAAACCATTTTGAAGGCATTGTTGTAAATTTTTATAATGGATTATATAATTAGTCTTATTGGTTAAATCAGCAATCAACTTTTTACACTTGGAGCTACCCACAGTTTTATTTTCCACGCAAAATGGTAAATCATTATGCGCGTCATGTAAACTCTGAGGGTAGTCCAAGTCTACTTAAAAAATAAACCCAGTGGATGAATCCTCTGGCATTGAAAGAATGCTGCTGACGCTAAAATTATTAACGTCTGCAACCCATTCAAATCCCCCATACGGTAAATATTGCGACATTGCCCAACCGTATAGGTTATTAGCATCCAAATACATTAAGTATTCTGACGGCTTACTTGAATCGTAATCCGTCATATACTTATTATTTGCAAAAAGATATATATTAATGTCAGTAAGCAGCTCCAGTTCTATGTTGGTTGTTTTCAACATTTCATCCCAAGACAAACCTGGAGCCGTGTAGTACTGACAGGGATCGAGATTGTAAATATTTTTGCACACGTTTCTGAAATTTTCAAAAACGTCTGCTTAAATAAGTACATTTGTTTTCAGATAGAGGATCATGTAATCATTCAGTGTTTGACAATTGAAAACTTGCCAAACTCTTTGAGCATGCTCATAATCCTCTACACCACATTCTGTACCAGTCAATCGACTGAAGAAATCAGCCTGAGTAGGAAGGTTGGTTTCTTGCAGGCGATCAACTGAATTCATGTATTCATATGGGAATACACCTTTCCTCCTAAGAAGATTAAATTCTTCATCGTTTGGATACATTCGACGCACTGCATGAAAGTCTTTAGATGTAAGATTTAGCGCCAATGTATCCAAACTAGAAGCCATAAAGCGAAAAGAATCCAAGAATCTGAGTTCAATGGTCTTCTTTTCGCTTACGTGTATCCTCTTCGACAGGGATACGTACAACTCTTTATTTAGGGGGATAACATTTATATCCCCCTCAAATAAATTGAGTTCCTTAATAAATAAGTGGCAGTCATAGCCAGAAAAATTGTGAAAAAATATAGGGATAAAATGTGCAATTTGATATTTCAAATTGCACTTATTGTGCGCTGGACCCCTATATTTTCCCATTAAATGACAATGATCTGCCACGCTATCTGCCCCCAATGTCTGTTCACAAATGTGGCAGACATTTTACTCAGACTGATGTCTGAGTTCTGCCGGACCCAAGGGAGTCATAGGCCTCACACCACTGAAATAATTGTTAAAAATATCTTTACAATCCCCCACCAAACTTTGAATAAATTTAGTGGGGGCATCCTCACCAGAATATATTACAAACTTATTAAAATTACTGTTATACTTACAAACTATGAAGTAACTAAAAGCTACTGGTATGTGCTTCTGCACATTACTATTAAACTTACATCTACACTATTATCTACATTTGTTAATATGCATTCAAAATCTGCATATATAACAAATGGTACATCTAATTTACGTTCTAAATTCTTAAAACTAAGTGATGCCTCCTCCTCCTTAGGCATGACTGTCACCACCTTCTTGCAAACCTCTTTATGATAATGGGATGTACTCGCATTGTGCGAGTACTGCAGGCAGCTGTTGCAAAAGAAGATCTTGCGACAGTGGCTTGTTTGCTGACTTTTGATTAATCTGTAAAGAAAAGAGTGAAAATACAAAATTAGTGTTATGAAAATTATTATTACATTAATTTTAGTTACCTTGATATATTTTTATCCATACATAGTGGGACCGCTCCTCCTCCTGAATCATCAAAAGGTTGATGTGAGAGGACTTCTCCTGCTTGGTGGAGTAATAAGGTTCCACGATGCCACCGACGTCCTAGTCGTATCCAAACACGTTGACACTCACGTCTGAATTTAAAGTCTCAAATCGGGAGACTTGTGAAAGAGGCAGCGGGAACGTCAATTCAGCAAAGTTCATCACCACTCCATTTTGCAGAATTATATTATCAGCTTCAATGTTCTCTATTTGATAGCTGGAAGCTCTATCACTGTTATGTGCTGAGGGATATATAGCCGATATTATGGCCCATTTAAAGCAGTATGCGTCGTTATTTTTAACGTTAACGTACGCATGCTTCTCCTGCAGCTTTCTTGGTAGTGGGATATATGAAGATCCCTTCAGTGGCCGGTATTGGTTGACGTTGATCTCCATGTGATAAATCCTCACAAGAGACCAGCCACTGTCCCTCTCTTGGAACTCAGACATTTGTTTGCATACTTTGTAACGAACCTTCTTGTCTCTTTTCTATGGCTTGGATTAGCTCGCCGGGATTCCAGGGTTCAAGACAAGAGTATAATATAGGTTCAATATCTTTATTCACCTTACAATTAGCTTATTATAATGCCTGTGTTTAGTTTTCTTATACACTTGGTAGTCGTACTAGAAATACAATAATATATATGTCGCTGGTACCTCTACGCGCCTTGCGCTCTATGCTGCTGGGTTGTTGATGTCTCACCGCTTTTGTGAGATCACTGGTATTCTGCTGGATTATTGGTATCTCCCTGTTGCTGATTTCTCACTGTGTTTGTGAGATCCCTGGTGTTCTGCTGGATTGCTGTTATCTCGCTTTTGCTGATTTCTCACTGCGTTTGTGAGATCCCTGGTGTTTTGCTGACTTGCTGACATCCCACTGCGTTTGTGAGATCACTGGTGTTCTGCTGAATTGCTGATATACCACTGCGTTGGTGAGATCACTGGTGTTCTGCTGACTTGCTGATATCTCACTGCGTTTATGAGATCACTGCTGTTCTGCTGACTTGCTGATATCTCACTGCGTTTGTGAGATCACTGTGGTTCTGCCGACTTGCTGATATCTCACTGCGTTTGTGAGATCATTGGTATTCTGTCGGGTTGTCGCTATTTCACTTCGTTTTTGAGATAGCTGGGGTTACGCTACGCGTCTCTGTACGGATAATTACAGGAGGGCATTTGAGCCACTGCGACTGTGAATTCGTCCCTTTGTGAGTGTTAGCAGGAGAGCATTTGAGCCACTACGACTGCGAATTTAACAGGAGGGCATTTGAACCACTGCGACTGTGAATTCAACTCTTTGCGAGTACTAACAGGAGGGCATTTGAGCCACTACGACTGTGAATTCGTCCCTTTGTGAGTTTTAGCAGGAGGTCATTTGAGCCACTACGACTGCGAATTTAACAGGAGGGCATTTGAGCCACTGCGACTGTGAATTCAACTCTTTGCGAGTACTAACAGGAAGGCATTTGAGCCACTACGACTGTGAATTCGTCCCTTTGTGAGTTTTAGTAGGAGGGGCATTTGAGCCACTACGACTGCGAATTTAACAGGAGGGCATTTGAGCCACTGCGACTGTGAATTAAACTCTTTACGGGTACTAACAGGAGGGCATTTGAGCCACTACGACTGTGAATTCGTACTGCGCTGGTTTTCACTGTTTTCATGCCGTTGACTGCTTGATCACTTTTCACTAATTCACTCTTTCAGTTGTGCCAAACTGACTGCACAACTGAACTGGCTGAACCACTGCTTTGACTTGCTGAACTGCTTCGAATGCACAAGCTGAACCAGAAAGCCGACTGAACTGAACTCTCTGAACCGAACTCAACTGACTTCTGCTTTGCAGCCGGTTTTATACCTTCTCGGCTTTCCTTCCAGAGGGTTCCATTCTAACGGAGTACGGTAATACGTATTCCGCTAATCATGTTCTCCTTATTTGTTTTTGCAGAAACACGTATGGTAAAAACAAAAAACCTCTTTTCAAGGTTATCGAGTCACTTGGTCAGTGAACTTCACTCCAGTCTATGCACATACGCGGGGTTTTTTTGCATCACATATCTGTTCACTGTAACTTTTCTGTTATGTGGTGTACGCATTGAGCTATCACTACGCATCGTGATTCGATTCCTCATGCATGCTGTCAGCGGCTATCCCGCTCTGTCGCACGGTCTGTCTTGCGTGTGTAATGCACACCACGCTACTTTTACTTTCTTTCCATTTCTCCGCTGCGCGTCGGTGTGTGGGCGTTTCTAATAAGATGCACACGTTTGCTGCAAGCTAGTGTTGGGATCTTTGTTACAGGTAAACTGTCCCCAGTATTTACGCCCTGTGTACTTTCACTTGACGTATGCAAGTGACAAGTGTAAGCGAGGAGAATTCGTCTTTTGTGTATTTGCCTTTCTCGTCTTTTTGTGTATTTGTGTATTTTTGTTGTTGTCCATTTAATGGTGAATATATGTGTTGTGCGCCAAATTTTATTCGTAAAAATTTAGGCCGTCACAACTTGTTCGCACATGTCTTTATAAGTTTTCATCAACTCCTCAGCTTGTTCAACTAGCGTCGTTCTAGTTTCGAACGATTTCACCTCAACAATTATATCTTCTTCGTTGGTAATTTTCATGTACTCAGCACAAATTTCAATGTTAAATTTATATGCTGAGTGTCTTACCAACAAATCTTCCAGAGCCCTCAAAATTGTTTCCTTAGGCTTTTCTAAAAAAGTCTGTGATTAATAAACCCTCATTGTCGTTTGTATAAATGAAGGTTTCAATCCTGTCTGTGAATTTCGACTTAATGACTCTGAGGTGCTGATGTTGATGGTTGAGGGTGTTTTAAAACTTTATGGCGCTCAAGGTTGTCGCGTCGGGTAAATTTCTTTTTGCAATCATTGCATTCGAATACCCGCTTCTCATGTTTGCCCTCAACATGACGCTCAAGATTGCGATTTTCAGTGAAGCGCTCTCCACATTCATTGCAGAGGAAGCCTTTCATGTTGTTATTAATATTGTTGGTGACGTTAATAATGTTGTTGTTGTTGTTGCCGTTGGTAGCCATGGTAGTGGTGGTGACGGTCGAGGTGTCGGTGATGACGACGATGGTGGTGTCGGTGGTGGTGACGGTGGAGGTGTCGGCGATGTTGACGATGGTAGTGTCGGTGGAGGTGTCGATGGTGGTGACGGTGGAGGTGTCGGCGATGGTGACGATGGTGCTACTTTGTCGTTGTTGTTATTGTTGTTCTTGTTCTCGTTGTTCTTCTTGTTGTCGTTGTTCGTGTTGTTGTTCTTGTTGTTGTTCTTGTTGTTGTTGTTTTTGATGCTGTAAATTAAGAGATATACAATATTAAAAACTTACGATCCTGTAAAGCTGTAAAAAAATATTACAGTAAAAATATCTTTATCTTTATATATGCATTTATTTATTATTATTATTATTAATATTATACCTATGTTACTATTTAATTACTAGTTACTAATTAATAAATAATTCTTTTTCAATTTATTTACCTCAAAAGCTGCTACTTTTGTCGCTGTTGTTATTGTTGTTGTTGTTGTTCTTGTTGTTCTTTTTGTTGTTGTTGTGCTTGTTGTTGTTGTTGTTTTTGTTGATAATTATTTTCTAATGTAAGGTTTTACTTTTTTGTTTTCAATTTTTAAAATGTTTTAGCTTTTTGTAATGTTCTGTACACTTTCTCTTTACTTTTTAAAACTATCTTTATTTAAGTTTTATACTTAAGTTTTACACTTTTTTGTTAACAATTTTTTAAAATGTTTTCACTTTTTTATAATGTTTTCGCTTTTTAAAACCTTCCTTTTTATATTTAAGTTATTAAAATATTTTTGCTAAAATTTTTACTTTAAAATTCAACAACTGTTCACTGCTACATTCAGATACGGAATGAAGTTTGATTATAAATTTTAGATCTTTCATACTCCAGCTGAAACCCTTATAAGATAAAAAGAAAAAAAGAACATATCAGCAAAACTGAAATTGAGATAACGAAGAGATCCGTCACTGTGTTCGATCATGTTCGATTCAGTTCCGCGTAATTTTCTCACATTCTTCGAAAATGTTTACATTAATTTAATTCCTGACATATTCGAGTCAAGCCACAATTCGAAAACAAGCAATTAAAATAAAAACTACAAGAACAACAACAAGAACAATAAGGCGAGTTTCATATTTCTTAGAATAACAACTCCGCGCTTCAGACCGTGGATGCAAGCCACAGCTTGAACCGCTCCCTTAATGTTTACATTAAGTTTTACTATACTTTTGGGGCAGCGTCTCAAAACGAAGCAAAGTAAACAACAACTACAACACTACTTCTGCTTACGCAGCTTCTTAGGCAGCCTCTGCTTAGCATGCTGCCACCGCGACCGTCAGCCACCAGTCCGTTAGCCGTCTGTCCGTCTGCCGCCAGGGTTGCCACCTACACCTGAAAGTTTAAAAAAAATTTTTGAAAAAAAGTTAAAAAAAATTTTTTAAAAAAATTTTGAAAAAAGTTTAAAAAAAAAAATTAAAAAAAAGTAAAAAAAAAAATTAAAAAAAATTTTGAAAAAAAAGTTTAAAAAAAATGTTTGAAAAAAAAAGTTTAAAAAAAAATTTTTGGAAAAAAAGTTTAAAAAAAAGAAGGTTAAAAAAAATTTTGAAAAAAAACTTAAAAAAAAAATTTTTGAAAAAAAATAAAAAAAAATTTTTGAAAAAAAAAATTTAAAAAAAAAATTTTTTGATGAAAAGTTTTAAAAAAAAATTTAAAAAGATTCGATCTGGCCACCAAAATCCTCGATCTGGCCACTCTGTGAGGTTGTTGTTGTTGGGAGGAGATATGATTTTGCCTGTTGTTGTTGTTGTTGTGAGGAGCTATGATTTTGCCTGTTGTTGATGTTCTCCTCATTTGCCTGTTGTTGATGTTCTCCTCATGCTCCTCATGAGGAGCTATGATTTTGCCTGTTGTTGTTGTGGTCCAGAAACGCCATATTACTACTACTTGCAGTGCTGCAACCAAACGAACGTCGGTTAACTGTCGCGAGTTCCTGCGCCAAAAGGGAGTCGGGTAGTTAAGACGACTATCCAAATGGAATACAGACACTTGCGAAAATGCTCGCTCATCATTGCTGTATCGTTTACAGCAATGATTTGGCACGTACTTATCGATCGTACTCATCGTACACGGTACGTTATTCTTATGATCTGAGAACCGAAGCAAAGTGTTATGCGATTCAGGATCATATTGCTGACCGAGCGATCCACGTAAATTCCATCGCGGAAATATGCGTTTAATAATTAAAATATAAATATATATAGTATATGAACACAGTACTCCGCCATAGTGAGACTGTCGCTCACATTGAATCACAATGGCAATATAAATTTTACAATGAAAATACGAATATTACAATGATAATACCAATATTACAGAAATTTCTTAATTTCTATCTTAAGGAAAGCGTACACGCCCGCCGCTTCTCGTTGTCGTACACAATGCTTTCTGTTCGTGCTGCCTCGCTTCGGGGTCGGCGCTCTCGCGTGCCGTGTATGCTACCTTCAGCTGGTCGATCGAAACATTAATTGACTTCTCTCCAACTCGAAAACCTTGTCCGTCCGTCGGAGGACTTCGTACGACCCTTTGTAACGTGGTTGGAGTGGACGCTGAACTTTGTCGATGCGTATGAACACGTGTGTGCACGTTGCCAGATCTCATTGCATAAAGACCTTCGAATTTTGATGATGGGCTGTCTGGGTCGGAGCTACTTTAATCATGAACCGCCGCAATTCCTTGATGAAGTCGGCTTCGTTTGGGCGAACTAAGGACGGGGTCAAAAACTCGCCGGGAATCTTCAACGTCGTACCGTAGACCATTTCGGCTGGGCTCGCAGCGTTGTCGTCCTTCACCATGGCTCGGAGGCCCAATAATACCAAAGGCAACACCCCGCAACAGTCGTAGTCTTCTGAACACGTCAGATTCGAACTTTCGGTCTAGATCGGTTGTGGTTCGGACCGAAGTACCAAAGCGCGAGAACCATTCTGAAATCAGGCTTTGTGCAACCAACTCTGCTGTCATGTTGGGAAGGGGTATCGCTTCGGGCTATCTGGTGAATCGGTCGATGATGGTTAGGCAATACCTATTGTTTCGATGTATTGGCAGATGGTTTATGAGGTCGACGTTCATATGCTCGAACCTCTCGCTCGGCTTGTTGTAAAAATGAATCGCTGACTTATTATGCCGACTCACCTTACTGCGTAGGCATGGAATACAGGATTGGACAAACTGCTTGACGTCTCTCGCCATCCCCGGCCAAACGAACCTCTGTCAAAACAACTCGAGTGTCGCCGTAAATCTTCGTCATAAACCGTTTCCTAAGGCTAGCTGGTACTAGCGGTCGAAGGGTCAGTTGCCGGAAAGGGTCAGTTGCCGGAAAGGGTCAGTTGCCGGGAAAGGTCAGTTCCTAGTGTTGTGAGTGAATCTGCACACCCTAAAACCAGCGCAAGTACTATATTTTGGTTAATACGGTACTTTGCCAGTTTATGCTGCATTTTTCAACGTGGAGGCTTGCAGTTATTTTTTTGGAAGGCATACTTTTAGGCCAAACTGTGGTTGCTTCTCGATCACAGTTCAATAAATTGAAAGTAGAATTTAAATTGCGCAAGAGCATTTTTATTCCCAAAATCGCAAGTTCGCTTGCGGAATCCAAGTTCCGCAAGCGAAGCATCAAAGTTTGAGTTGCGAAACTCCCACTTGCCCAACAGCCAATAATTTCCAGCAGAATTCCAATTCTGCAAGAAAGGCATATTGCACAATGGGACAAAGTGCAGCGATTGACCCAATTAGCTGGCTTAACCGAGCTGGCTAGTAATTTGTGTTAATATTAAGAAAGGAGTACGTTTTCGAAGTTAATAAGGATACCACAACATTATTGGCGCAGCCGGTCCTCGAACCGAAGATCGCAATAGCTACAAGAAAAATAATAAGTGAAATAAGAGAGGAAAAGTTTAGAAAAGAAATAGAAGTGAAAAGGTAAAAAGGAAAGTGATTTTAAATGGAAAAAGAATAAAATTGTGAAAATTTTAATACTATATAGCTCAAAAGCTGGAGAAGTAAAAATCCGGAAGATAAGAAAGTTTTAAAAGAAATGGAAATTAGAGTGAAATTAATTGGAAGTAAAAAAGTGAAAAAAATTATTCGATTTAATTAAAGTAATATAAAAGAATTTTAAAATTTTAAGAAGAGGAAAAAAAACTTGAAAAGTGAAGGTGCAGAATAATAAACACAGCTTTAAAATTAAATGCAATTAAAATAAAAGTGAAATGGAGAGAAATGAAAGTGAAAAATAAATACTTTCATTTCTCAAAAAAAGGAAGAGTACGTAAAATTTGAAGAAAAGAACACAAAAAAAACAAACTTTGGACTGAAAACAATAGAGAGACGGAAGAACTCCGAAACAGAAAGTTCAATTTAGATTTTTACCCACAGGGAAAAAAAGCTGTAATTTCAAGGTGAGTTACGAAATGTATAATGCAAAGATAGACTTAACTTTCACAAGTTCATATGTGGTGGCATATGGGAAGATTCGAACTTTGAAAGGTGGGAATTGATTTGGGAAATTTAAATTAATTAAAAAGGATGGAGAAAGAAGTTCCGCGAATGTCGGAGTATCGGGAGGTAATTGGGGTTTAATATCCGTATTTAATCAAATATTTATAACGAGCGTCGTCGTGTGGTGGGGTGTGTATCATTATTTTACCGTTACTTTCACGGTAAATGTTCCTCTGAAGTAGCCAGCCTGATTCCTCCGGTTCAGGTATCTAGCAGAACTACTCGGCTTTCCAGAGCGGTGCACCCCTTTTATGTCGCGATTCCGTTCCAACGAACCACGCATTACCGTGGGAATTCGTTTTTCGGTCGCGTCGTTAGATTGTGTCATATTCTCCCTGCGAATGTCTTCCCGCCCACTTACAGCGTCGAAACATTTAAGGGAAGTGTAAACCGTCACTACTCCCTCTTTCCCCCTTCCCACTAACCTGTCATCCCTTCGGAACCAACAAATGCTGTGCATGGATAGGGGGCATCCCCTGAGCTTGGTTTCATCTGTCATAAAAAAAAAACAAAAAATATAGTTAATAAAATTTAATTTAAATTGTAATTATTGTTTATCTAAATAGTATAATATATGAATAAAATATTATTGAAATTAATGGAGTACTAACTAACAAAACTCAATCCTGGGCAAGACGCCTTTACCCTTTAACCTGAGGCTGAGTCTGGCTTTGAGGGGATTGATACACCAACACAAGCTCGAATGGAATTGGTCCTGGTTGAAGCCAATACCAATTGCAGGAGAGTCCGACGCAGTGGCATATTATGCCGAGTTGATTTTTTTCGTACACCTCAAACTAACCAGAGTGAAAAATAATTCCTCTCAACGTTTTGCAGAATTATTTTGGGATTTTGGGGAATTATTTTGAGGACATTGGGTTCAGTGAAAATTGGTTCCCAAATGTTTTACCCACATACCGCGCGTGTTTTAACAAAGTTTAACGCGTTTTTCAATTCTGAAATATCAATAGTTTTCTTTTCGTTGAACGATATTGAAGTGAAAAAAAAACAAAAGATGATGAATAAATTGAATATGTGCAGTGAAGTGTACATATAAACCTACTATAAGTTAAATAAAAATGTAATTTTATTTACAGAGTGTTGGAACTTAGTTTTATTTATAATGATAATAAATTATACAGTGGAGTAAAATTAAAGTGACCACGTTCTCTGAGGTACAAAGGAATAGGGAGGAGAACCGGAAACATAAGTACAAAATAAGTGTGTTTTACAAACTCAACGAAAACAAAGAAAGGTGTTGCCAATTCATGAGAATATGCGAATCGTTAATACTACATTTTTAACACAGAGAAAATAATAAATGTATTTAGCTTTTAGATAAAAATAAATCATCTATTTATAAAAATTCGAACACGAGTTCGAGTGTTTTATTTGGTTAAACCTTGAAATGCGATCATCGCTTCAAGGTTAACTTTTTGTTTCCGCGTAGTGAGCGAACGGTGAACGATCGTAAGAATTAAGAAATTCGACGCTCGATTTTAATGCGACCGCTTACTCTGGCCTTGAATTTATTTTAACGTGTTGTTGTGTCCAATTTTTGTTAATTGAAGTAGGTCAGTAGTGACAAGGAAGAGAGTTGCTAACTGCTGCAATTTTAATCGCAGCCAAGCTAATTAAATTAGGTTAATGGAAATACCAAATGAGTGGGAAGAACAATTTTCGATATTAAATAGAAAATATAAGGATTTGTTAGGACAAATAGATAGATTTATAGATAAGATATGGTTAAATTTGAGTTTAACAATAAATAATAAAGGAAACTTAGAATTAATTAAAGCGAAATTAAGTAGGGGCAGCAATAATTAAAAGTAGAACAGACAGATGCCGTTTTATATAATTATTAAATTTCATAGATCATAGGAACCAGAACTACGGGGAGGAAATAAGAAATTGGAAGAAACAATTTGGAGATTTAAAGAACAGATACGACAACCAACTGGCAGAAAGGGAAATAGAAGCGAGCCAGTTAGCAGTTTTGGGAGCTGAAAGAGACGACCTTAGGTAGCGCCTACAAAATAGAGAACTTTCTACGTCAGCGGAGGATAGGACGCCAAGACAGCGGAGTAAGGAGGAGTTATCGTCGTTGAAACAGGCATTCCTTTCCTTCCGCTTTACCAATAAAAGAGAAAGTGGTATCGAGGCAATTTCTAAATCTGTTAGTAGGCTAGTACCTCTGTTTTCAGGGACGAGGTCACCCGACTTGAGAGGGGAGGTCTACAAATTCATAGAGGGGTGCGAATTAGCGAAGAGGGGCATCAGAAATGCATGATTTTATTGCTTGCGTGAAACAGAGGCTTCACAGTAGTGCGTATACTCTATTGAGGGGGAAGCAAGTCACCACGATAGAAGCTCTATACGCTGCGATAAAACAAGCGTACCTGCCATTGAAATCACTGGACACTATGATGGCGGAGATACAGATGACTGTTCAATCTCCGAGAGAAGGTATCAGGGAATTCGCCGAAAAACTAATCGATTTACGAACACAGGCCGAGGACTATACATCGGATTATTATACAGGTTCAGGGGATCAGGCTCTGCGGGAAAAGGTAGCTGCCTCGATAACGAGGACTTTTACATTAGGATTACAGGACCCTACCCTGAGAATGCCTCGATAACGAGGACTTTTACATTAGGATTACAGGACCCTACCCTAAGAATGAGAAAATTGAAAAGAAATGGTTCTTCGGAAACAAATTTGGAGAAGCTGGTAGATCTGGCGTTAAATTTTTATGAACTTGTTAGCAGATCAAACTTCAGCCAAGGGGGTTGGCCACGTACACAAGGAGAGCGAATAGCGGGTATGAATCCCGTATGGGAGCTGGGAGATTCCACTTATGTACAGCCCAGAGATAACTGCCCAGTACAACTAAATGCGTAAAATGAATACCGTTCGAGTAATCGAATGGAAGTGAATTTATCTGAAAAAGGCGGCAGTCCAATGCGTGCAGAACGCAGCGACAACCCCAAACTTAAAATTGTGTGTAGTTTCTGCAACAAAAAAGGCCATACCAGGAATGAATGCCTGATAAGGAAAAATATACCTTATTGCGAGAAATGTTTGGTTTACGGTCATGAGTCAAACGGCAGGTGCGAGAAGCCGCAGATACAGAATTTTCAGAGTAAGAACTTTTCGCGGGGATCTCCTCAGTGGGGACGACAAGAATATACGCAGCAACAACAAACTAATAATGCAATCGAAAATAAGAGTAATAATCGCTGGAGCCCAACGCAACAGAATTTCATCCAAAGGAGGTTGGAAAACCCTTCACACAATGCTAGAGACTATCGACCTCAACAAAAGGATCCAATAACATGCCACTGGTGTAACAAACCGGGACATATTGTACGAGATTGTGAGGCGAAGAAGAATTGGGATAGGTTCCAGGGAAACCTCAGAGTTCCCAGACAAGGCCAATAGTCTGGGAAGCCTACACAAATAGTAACTTAAGGCCAAATGAGGTAGTAATAGCAAGTCCAGCATCTAAAAAGATTGCGGATACGTTACCAACTTCAACAAATGAGAGAGTGACCGTAAGTCCGACATCCGAAACGATCGTAGATACGTTACCAAACTCAATAAATGAAGTAGTAACAGTAAGTCCAACATTGTAAGAGATTGTGGATACGTTACGAAACTCAACAAATGAAGGAGTAACTGCAAATCCGACATCGGAAACTATTGTGTATACGTTACCAATTACAATGAATGAAGTAGTAACAGTAGCTCCAACATCTGAAGAGATTGTGGAAACGTTGCCAACTTCAGCAATATTAAAGAAGGCTACAAAGCAATACAACAAAAACAATAGCCAAAGGGGGAATTTCTTTTCCTAAGTTGCAAAATCGGGGTGTGAATGCGAGTGTTCATGCTCATAACTTGCATAATGAAAATAAAAATATTGAGGGGGAAGTGTCTAACTGAGAGCAATGTAATATGAATGACGTGTTTATTGAGTTGCCTTGCGAAGAGGCCAGAAATAAAAAACTCATTTTGCTGGTTGATACAGGAGCCGACACTAGTTTAGTACAAGAAAACGCATTGTGCGGGAACATACACGTAAATACCAATGATGTGAAGAATTTATGTGGTTGTGTTACCACTAAAGGCTCCGTGATACTTAATCGCAAAGGCTTACACCGTCTAGGTTTAAAGCTACACATAGTGTCATCTAAGCACGGTGTGACCGCTGATGGTATCATTGGGAGATAGAGATAGCTTGTGGAATCATGCCATAATAAATGCGTTGAAGGAAGACAAAAGGATTACATTCTTTGATGAAAATAAAAAACATTTAGTAACATTGCCACTACACACAAGTAAAGATTTTCAACAAGAAGAAAATGTCAGAATTTCAGCACGAACTATAAAAATAGTTCCAATTGTACTGAACACAAATATGCACACCGTCGTAATTGATGAAAAGGAACTTAAACAGAACGTGTACATAGGCGAAACCTTATGCGACGTGAAAAACGGTAAAGTCTTTGTACCAATTTTAAAAGAGACCAACCAACTTTAGTGAATACGAGTTGCCAAAATTAGGTAATATACATCTGATTGAAAACGTGAAACAAGAAAAGGGGGAAGATTAATGCGACTGATGCAGTAACTACAGCTGGATCCAAATCTCAACAAAGAAGAACGAGAATCAATAAATAAAACATGTGCAATGTTTCACGACGCCTTCTTACTAGAGGGGGATAGATTGCCCTTCACTTCAGTCCTGAAACATGAAATACCGACGCACCAAAACCAGGCTCCCATAAATCAGAAACAGTACAGATTACCACATACCCGGATGAGATAAATAGGCAGGTGGATAAGTTGGTAAGGGAGGACATAATTTCTCCTAGTATATCGCCGTGGAACTCTCCTTTATTGTTGGTTCCAGAGAAAAGTGCGGACGGTACAGAAAAGAAATGGAGATTAGTGATAGACTACAGGAAGTTAAATGATGTCACCATCAAACAAGTTTTTCCAATACCTAGGACAGATGAGATTTTAGAACAACTAGGGCACAGGAGGTATTTTTCCACATTGGATTTAGCAAGCGGCTACCACCAGGTGTTAATTGATGACCGTGATAAAAAAAAGCACGAGAAAAGATTAAGTAAGGTTTTAAGCATAATTCGGGAAAAAAATTTAAAATTAAATACATAAAAATGTCAATTCTCACGTAAGGAAATAGTATACCTAGGACATAAGTGTTCAGAGTTAGGCGCACTAACTGACCCGCAAAAGGTCTAATGCGTCATAAAGCTAAGCCCGCTAAGAAACAGGAAGCAAGGTACAAGCCTTCTTAGCTTTGGTTAATTACTATAGGAAATTCATAGAAAACACGGCAAAAATAGCTTTACTAATAAACAAATTGCTGGGGAAATACAGTAAATTCGTGTGGACAGACGACTGTCAACGAGCATTTGAACAATTGATGCTAGCAATAAGTGCACTACCAATATTAGCATACCCAGATTTCACAAAACCATTCAATCTTACAATGGATGCAAGCAATGAAGCGTTAGGAGCAATTTTATCTCAGGGGGAAATAGGAGCTGACAGACCCGTAGCTTTCGCTAGTAGAGCATTAAACAGTGCAGAGAAACGGTATTCTGCTATAGAAAAGGAATTCTTAGCAATAGTTTGGGCAACAAAGAATTTTAGAGCGTATTCATTAGGAAAGCCATTCACGATTTTCACAGACCATCAACCGTTACGAGGAATAGCTAATCTCAAGGACCAGACATCACGTCTTGCCAGGTTCAGGCACAAGTTATCCGAGTACGATTTCCAGTTCCGTTATAAACCAGGAAGGAAAAACTTAAATGCTGATGCATTAAGCAGAATTCCTCAGGAGACACCATACACAGTAGGAGCCGTACAAACACGGTCAAAAACCAAAACACTGGAAAAGGAAGAGCATCAAGGATTGCCCATGGAAATCTAAGTAGATAAGGACGAACATGAAAATGAACCAGAAAACTCAAAATTAAGGAATTCGTAAAAAAACTGTCCGAAGTGAAAATCAAACAAAAGCTCAAGGTTAACAAAAATTCTCATGGTACTAACCGATACGCCAATGCGGCCTTTCGATAAAGGTAATGGACATTGTGGGTATTTTACCAGAAACTGTATCCGGTAATAAATACATTCTCACATTTCAAGATGACTTTTCAAAGTTTATGGCATGTACAGCCATCCCAGACGCCGAAGCAAGTACTGCGGCCAGAGTACTTGCAACGATGAGGTGATAACGCGATACGGAATCCCACGAATTCTAGTAACGGATAACGGCACTTATTTCACTTCAAAACTATTCATAGATACGTGTAAACTGTTGGGTATCAAAAAATTGCACATAACACCGTACCAACCACAGGCTAATGACTCATTAGAGAGAAGCCATAGACGTCTGGCGGAGTATTTAAGGAATTTTGAAAAGGAAGACGGTTCAAACTGGGACAGGTGGTTAACTGCAGCTATGCACGTTCATAACCACACGCCCCATATAACGACGAAGCAAACACCTTTCCGCACTCTATTCGGTTTTGATGTAGAGATGCCAACAAATTTGAAAATTAAATGCAGTCCATTATATAACGCGGAAGACCCGAATAAAATTCTAAAATTCCAAATACAAAGGGCACACCAAACTGTTAGAAGAAATCTATATATAGCTAAGCAGATAGCTAAAAAACAGTACGATAGTAAATTGAATTTAGTAAAATTTAAGGTAGGAGATAGAGAATTAGTAAGGAATCAAACTAGGAAAAATAAGTTTTCACCTATTTGGCTAGGCCCATATGTAGTAGTCGCGGTTAAAGTTCCAGTGACCACCACAATAGCAGTGAGAAATAAAAACAAAAATTTTCTTAACAACCTACTCAAGCCATTTAAATCTACTCTTAATGAAAACAAGTAAGAGTGTTGTCTTCGGCCTGGCCGAAATCTAAATACTCTACACCCGAGTAACTGAAAAAATTATAATTTCGCCACTTAACAACTTTTATATAAGTAGGCGTACCACACCCATTTCCAGCAAAGGTTTTTCTAATGTCTCTAGGTACTGCTAGATAGAATTACGAACGTATTAATATTTTGAACCGTTTAAGGGATATTGACAACTTTTGTGTAAGTGGGCGGAACACGCTCATTTTTTGTATACAAATTGGTAATACTCGTAGATACCTCGTGATAATATTTCGTGTTAATATTTTATACCGTTTACAAGATATTGACAACTTTTGTTATCAGTGGGCGTGGCACGCAAGCTTATTGGTAAGTCTGCCTATATATCCTGATAAAATTACATATCAATATCTTATACCGTTCATGAGATATTGCCAACTTTGTTATCAGTGGGCGTAGCACGCCCATTTTTTTCGAAAGTTTTAGTAATAACGCTATATGTTCCGCAATAAAATTATACCTTAATATCTCACACGGTTTATGAAATACTCAGATTATAACATTTTTTGAAACGAGGTGCCTTTATATTCCGTATGTAAAGTAGGTGTGGCTATTTACCGATCTCGCCCATTTTCAATCCCAAACAGCCCTACATAACAAAGAATATTTGTGCCAAATTTCATGGCGATATCTCTTTTCGTTCTCTCGTAATCGTGATTTCAACAGACAGACAAACAGACAGACAGACGGACGGACGGACAAACTTGGCAATATCTAATAATAATAATAATAATAAATAAATATATAAGTATAAATATTTTTCCTTATTTTTACTCTAATATTTTTTACATAATATTTTTTTACAGCTTTCCAGGATCGTGAGTTTTTAATATTGTATATCCCTTAATTTACAGCATCAACAGCAACAACCACAGTAACAACAACAACCTACCGCAACGTACACTAACAACAACAACAACATCACCACCGCCACCAACAGCAGCAACAACATCAACAACATTGCCGCCACCGTCACCACCGTCACCAACAATATTCATAGCAACAACATGAAAGGCTTCCTCTGTAATGAGTGTGGACAGAGCTTCACCAACCACAATCTTACGCGTCATGTTGAGGGCAAACATGAGAAGCGGGTATTCGAGTGCAATGAATTCAAAAAGAATTTTCCCGACGCGACAACCGTGAGAGGCACTTATAAAGTTAAAGTTTTAATATACCCTCAACCATCAACATCAGCAGCAGCAGCATCATCATCAGCGGTAGCAGCATCTTCAACTCACCCTCTGCCATCAACATCAACAGTAGCAGCAGCAGCAACATTAATACCAGCACAAGTGCGTTGACCGAACTGCAATGAAAACCTATTGCAGAAAGACTGAAACTATCACCCGAGAACCAGCAAACATAAGAAGAAATGTTGGGTCCCAATAAATGAGCACCTCAAAGTCATTAGTCAGGTTGTTGCTCTGGATATCTCCAAGGCATTTGACCGGGTGTGGCATAAAGCACTCGTGTCTAAACTGGCTGCTTATGGTGTCGGTAATACTTTCACTCGATGGATATCGAGTTTCCTCAGCGGCCGTTCTATTCGGGTTGTGATAGACGGCTTTGCTTCCGAAGAGCACTCCATTAATGCTGGAGTTCCGCAGGGTTCGGTCCTGTCTCCGACACTTTTTCTTATTTTTATCAATGACCTGTCATTGACATCAAACCCCGTCTACTCGTTTGCTGATGACAGCAGCATTTGTCATTCATATTCATTCTCCAGGCGTCCTTCTATTCTGGAGATCAATAGAAGGCGCAGAATTATGAATGACACACTCCAATCTGACCTCAACAAAATCCAGGAGTGGGGTCAAGCGAATCGGGTCGATTTTAATGCGCGGAAGACCCAATGCTGTTTGTTGACCCACAAGCGTCTGGCGGGCGACAACTTTCCACCTTTAAATATGGGTGGTGTGGATATTAATGAGTCGGAGGCTCTTGATGTTCTGGGCATGTCAATCCAATGCGATCTTCGCTGGAACGATCACATCTTTGACGTGTCGAAAAAAGCAGCCAAGTGCTTAGGCTTTCTTAAGCGGTGTAAGAAGTACTTCACTCCAACCGATCTTCGTTGTATCTACACCACTTATATCCGTCCGAAAATGGAGTACAATTCTCATATATGGTCGGGAGCTTCGCGGGCATATCTTCAGCTTCTCGACCGTGTCCAATGTCGTGCGTTAAAACTTATAGGGGACAGTAGGGTATCCAGCTCTATTGAAACCTTGGAGCGTCGTCGTGATGTGGGGTGTGTATCACTATTTTACCGCTACTTTCACGGTAAATGTTCTTCTGAAGTAGCCAGCCTGATTCCTCCGATTCAGGTATTTAGCAGAACTACTCGGCTTTCCAGAGCGGTGCACCCCTTTTATGTCGCGATTCCGTACCAACGAACCACGCATTACCGTGAGGGTTCGTTTTTCGGTCGCGTCGTTAGATTGTGGAATAATCTCCCTGCGAATGTCTTCCCGCCCACTTACAGCGTCGAAACATTCAAGCGAAGTGTAAACCGTCACTACTCCCTCTTTCCCCCTTCCCACTAACCTGTCATCCCTTTGGAACCAACAAATGCTGTGCATGGATATGAGGCATCCCCTGAGCTTGGTTTCATCTGTCATAAAAAAAAAAAATAAAAAAAAAAAAAATTAAGTCAACCTTCAAAGAAAGGATTGAAACGTTTATTTATACAAATGATAATGAGGGTTTGTTCATCACAGAGCTTTTCTTAGAAAAGGCTGAAGAATCAATTTTGAGGCCTCTGGAAGATTTGTTGATAAAACACTCAAATATATTTAACATTGAAATTTATGCTGAATGCATGAAAATTACTAACGAAGAAGACATAATTGTTGAGGTGAAATCGTTCCAAACTAGAACGACGTTAGTTGAACAAGCTGAGGAGTTGCTAAAAATCTATAAAAATATGTGTGAACAAGTGTGCAAACAAATGTCTGAGTCCCAAGAGAGGGACAGTGGCTGGTCTCTTGTAAGGATTTATTACCTGGTGGTCAACGTCAACCAATACCGGCCACTGAAGAGATCTTCATATACTATATACCTCTCCGAGAGGCCCTACAAAAAAAAAATTGCATGTGTAAACATAATGAACGAGGATATCTTTTCCTTCAAGTGGGCGACTACATCCATGTATCCCTCAGCACAACACACAGAAAGATGTATAGAGAACATTGAAGCTGAGGGCATAATTCTGCAAAATGGAGTGGTGTTGAACTTTGGTGCATTGACGTTCCCGCTGCCTCTTGCACAAGTCTCCCGAATCGAGGAATTAAATTCAGACGTGAGTGTGAATGTGTTTGGGTACGATGAGGAAGTCGGTGTCGTCGTGGGACCCTATTACTCCACCGAGCAGGAGAAGATTATGCACATCAATCTGCTCATGATTCAGAAGGAGGAGCGGTCCCACTACGTGTGGATAAATAGCATGTCAAGGTAATTTAAATTAAAACTAATGATTAGTGATTTTCATAACACTAATTTGTGTTTTCCCTCTTTTGTCTTTTCAGATTATTTATGAGACAACAAACAAACAACCAACACAGGGTGTATTTCTGTAAAATTTCAGCACAAAGAGGTCTGAAAGAAGGTGGTGACAGTGATGCCTATGCTTTAGTTTTAAGAATTTAGAGCGCAAGTTAGATGTACCATTTGTAGTTTACAGTGATTTTGAGTGTATTTTAAGAAATGTATATAGTAGTGTAGATGTAAGTTTAAATAGTAGTAAAAATGTACATAAACATATACCAATAGTTTTTAGTTATAATACTATATTGTTTGTAAGTATAATAACAACTTAAATAAGTTTGTAATATTTTCGAGAGAAGATGCCATCACAAAATTTATTCAAAGTTTAGTGGGGGATGTCAAAGAAATTTATAATAATTATTTGATTGTCGTGAGGCCTATGACTCCCTTGAGTCCGACAGAACTCAGACATCAGTCTGAGCACAATGTCTCTCACATTTGTGAACGGCCATTGGGGTCAAATAGGGTGGCAGATCATTGTCATTTAATGGGAAAGTATAGGGTCCAGCGAACAACAATTTGAAATATCAAATTGCACACTTGTGCACTTTATCCCTATATTTTTCCACAATTTTTCTGGCTATGACTGCCACCTATATATTAAGGAACTATATTTGAGGGGGATATAAATCTTATCCCCCTAAATAAAGAGTTGTACGTATCCCTGTCCTCTTCGACACAGGCAGCGAACACAGCAAATTAGCAATAAAATTAAGGATCGTTACGACCGAGCTATGAATTCCGAAGGATTTCAAGAAGGCGACTTGGTGCTGCTGTACAATCCGCAACGGAAAAAGGGTATGTCTCCAAAGCTGCAAAGGCCATATAAAGTCATAAAGCGACTGAACGATGTTGTGTATCGCATACAATCTCACACGCAGAGGAGAGGTAACATTAAAGTCGTTCACTTGGAGAGACTATCCCCATATGGATCAAGGATCGGGACGATCAGACTTAAGTGGAGGCAGTGTGACGAATTTACAATGAAACTTTCGCGAAACCACTGGAAACCATCCAAATCGCGACATGTATAGTACATGCATCTAGCGTAAGATAGAAAGAGATAGATAGCTGGTTTCAGAACCTTCCACAACTTTGCAAGACGACATCTAGGGCGAGATAGATCGAATGGAAAGATGCGACAATTTAGAATTATCTAATTCCAGAACCTTCCACAGCTTTCAAGGCGACATCTAGCGTAGGATAGATCAAATAGATCAATCGACAATTTGCTAGATAATTCCAGAACCTTCCGCAGCTTTCAAGGCGACATCTATCGCAGGATAGATCAAATAGATAAATCAACAATTTGCTAGATAGAGTTTGGTTCTTGAACGGAATACATCGACATCTTGTGAGCAAAGTGTCAAGAAATACGTGTTAAGAAGTGCTTTAAAAAAGGAATAAATTTCTGAAATTCAAAACAACACCTTTGGAGTTTTATTGGATTATTCACAATCCAGAGATCGAACCTAAGAGAGTCGTACCCGTAAATCTAAATTTACGTAACAGTATTTTAATGTTAAACAATTTCAGATCACAAGATAAGTGTAGAGTAAGTAAATATAAAAAGTTGAGTATATATAAAAGTCAAGTATAATATAAATAATCTTTTAACATATTCCTGGCAGCAAAGGCGTTTCTGGTGGCGTTGGATGCACTGAACACTGAAGTCTGTGGCAAAGAATCAACTTCTTGGCGCCAAATGCCGAAATCTGATCCACGTAATTTTGCAATAGTTTTTGCAATCATGATAAAATTGTGCAGTAACAATTTTTTCTGCACAGTTTAGCGTGGAGTTACGTTTAGCGGAGCCGCCAGTACCCTCCACTAATTAAAAACCCTAAGTACCCTCTAATAAAAACCAAATTTGAGTTTGGTAAAAGTTTTGGTAGCGGAATGTTTATAACTTCACGTAAAATTCGACTACCAAAACCGCTTCAGAACAAAATTCCACCATCTCTCTGGCCGCCAAACGCTCCAATAGCTATGACTATAAAGCTATAATAGCATTCACTTAAACGAAGTAATAATTCTATTTTTTGTAAATTTTTTTACTCTGTTTAAATTCATTTCGTTTATTATTATTATCAAATACAAAACCAACACCACGAGCTTAAATGGCGAAAAAGAGAACTGTCAAAAAGTAATTCTGCACATTTGTTTTAAATGCAGCACAGCGTGCAGAAATTCTGCACATGTATTTCAGGCTTTACATTTTTTAAGGCGCTGCTAAGTAGTTAAACAAAGCACATTGTTATACCAATTGTATAATATTTCCACAATGCTTTATTAATACCGTAAAAGATTTCTTTCCATTCGCGCGAAGATTTTTTTTTGCTAAGTTTTAAATTCTTCGAAAAAGCTTCTAATTGCGTATTAATTTTTTCAACCATGTGGTAAGATATATTGTAGAAATCGTTTATATCTTAACCCTCTACCAAAACTTAAAGATCTGCAGTGCCACCTATATATCTTTTAGTTCCCAGAAACCGACAAGAGAGGGTTCTTACTGCCCAAAAATAGGCAGAGGAATTTATCGAATTGTACAACCCAATCACTATAAATATATATACAGTTGCAATTTTTCCATTTCCTCGTTATTTTTAAGTCCATTCCTTAGTAGAAATATATCATTTGATTAAATAAAATATATGTTTATTTAAAATAGATTACAATAACTTTGAAAGTAAATAACTAAAAAATTCAACAAAAAAAATATTATTTAATTACCAAAAAAAGTTATCTGCTCAAAGGTCAAAGTGTTTCTGCGTCTTCCAAAAAATGTAACAGTAGTAACATTATAACTTCCGCAAAAACCTCAAATATAATTGATGTGTGCTGGCACCTATACTACCTTATTCTAGACACTCTTGCGAGCAATTTAAGCCCACTTTTGTGAATTTCCTACCGTTCATATTCTCACAATCTGCGCAGGATGCTGAGTCTAGTCTGTGCACAGTAGTAACATTATAACTTCCACAAAAACCTCAAATATAATTGATGTGTAATGGCACCTATACTACCTTATTCTAGACACTCTTGCGAACAATTTAAGACAACTTTTGTCAATTTCCTATCGTTCATATTCTCACAATCTGCGCAGGATGCTGAATCTAAGTAACAGGAGTAACAGTATTAACAGTAACAGTTGAACAGTTGTAGTAGAGGAATTCATATAAGGAAAAAATTGTTTCTGTACCGGTAGAATCAATATGTCCCACGATGTTATCATTATCTGCACATAATTTCGCACATTTTATTTGCCAGTCACTAAATAAATGGGCATGTAACTTCTTTGAAAGTTATTGTACATAAATTGTAACGAAAATTTTTCGCCGGGGTATACTCAGTCTCGCCAGAGTACCGTACCGACCACTTAAATAAAAGGCTTTCGGTTTTCTTTTGATAATTATCGATTATTTATCACCGTTATTCAAAGTTTTATTTTTAGTCTCTTATCGCTATTGTTATACACTAACTAGGCGAACTAACAGTATTTCTTAAAATTAGTTCCTTTAAATCTGACATACGCTGAATAGTACTCAGTCCGTATAACTACAAAATTTATATACACACAGAGTTCTAGAATACGAGGTTTTATGATTGTCGGCGTCAGCCACTACGTTGTACTAGAATTTACTTGAATTCACGATTGGCGTCCGCTTAAAAGCACTCAGCCACGACGAGGTACTAAAATTTACTTGAATTCGGGATTGGCGTCCGCTTCGAAGCACTCAGCCACGACGAGGTAATAGAATTTACTTGGATTCACGATTGGCGTCCGCCTAAAAGCACTCGGCCACGATTAGGTACTAAGGATTGGCGTCCGCTTAAAAGCACTCAGCCACTACGAGGTACTAAAGATTCAAGGTTGGACGACTTATCACTTGGAGCACGAGATGCCAAAAGAGACCAAATTCAGCGCGGTGGGCCCTTTTATACACCGATCAAAACAACTCCGCTGCAGTCGTTGTTCTTGTGCACATTCCGGAATTTTCTTATGTGCAAGTTGATAAACGGAGTTCTGCATCGTTCATGGGAAAGTGAAGATGGTAAACACACTCGCGATTTGGTTTTGCTACCAAAGTCTAGAATAGCAGCTGTATTAGAAGAGTTCCACAATGGACCAAGTAGAGGGCATTTCGGCGTCACGTAAACTCTGGAAAAGATTAAACAATGGTTTTACTGGGTGAATTGCAAGAATCAGTTGCTGAATGGATTAAAAACTGCGCGCAACGCATGGCACCTAAGGGTCCGAAAGTTAGAAGCAGAGGAAGGTTGCAGCAGTACAATGCGCGAGCACCATTTGAACGCGCTGCAATGGATGCAGCTGGTAGGAAAACATAGCTCCTCCTGTGTATTTCGGTGGTGCCACCACCTAAGGGGCGCTGTGTGTGTAAGAGCGAGACAGTGGGCGTAGTGTATATAGGAGTGAGAAAGACAATATGAGTGGCAAACGGAGTTGCCAGATCGAGGGATTTTGTCATGGGATTTTTGTGGTGATTTCTTTGTGGGTTCACACGGTTTATGAAATATTCAGATTATAACATTGTTTGAAACGAGGTGCCTTTACATTCCGTATGTAAAGTAGGCGTGGCTATTTACCGATCTCGCCCATTTTCAATCCCAGCCCTACATAATAAAGAAAGCCCTACATAACAAAGAATATTTGTGCCAAATTTCATGGCGATATCTCTTTTCGTTCTCTCGTAATCGTGATTTCAACAGACAGGCAGACAGACAGACAGACGGACGGACGGACAAACTTGGCAATATCTAATAATAAGAATAATAATAATAAATAAATATATAAGTATAAATATTTTTTCCTTATTTTTACTCTAATATTTTTTCCATAATATTTTTTTACAGCTTTCCAGGATCGTGAGTTTTTAATATTGTATATCCCTTAATTTACAGCATCAACAGCAACAACCACAGTACGATATTCATAGCAACAACATGAAAGGCTTCCTCTGTAATGAGTGTGGACAGAGCTTCACCACACTCATTACAGAGGAAGGTTTTCACGCTGAAAACAACACAATTAACATCCATGCCCAATGCGGGATTCGAACCCACATCCCCGGAGCTCGCAGCGAGGTTATCAGCCACTGCGCCACCGAGGACGGCGCATCATGGTTCGCGTTCCAGCGAATTCCAAGAGTTTTGGCAGTGCTGGAATCTTCTAGCGTCAGGAAATCGGAATGGAGCAGATGGGATGCCGGCAAGTCTGCCAGAATGCCTTTATGGTTAGCAGTCCATTTGCGAAGGGCAAACCCTGCTGAGTCGAGAGCCGCTATGAGTTGGTCGCGGGTCTGGGTAGCTGTCACCAGGTCATGAGTGCCTGCTAACACATCATCCACGTACATGGAATGCTGTAAAATGTGTGATGCAAGCAGAAACTGGTGCTTCACGTCGTCTGCCAATTGAAGAAGGGTGCGTATTGCAAGGAACGGAGCGCAATTAACTCCAAACGTTACCGTTTGAAGCTCGAAGTCGGTAAGTTCGGACTTGTACGGGTCTCGGAAGAGAATGCACTGATAAGGGGTGTGCTTTGGGTCAACCAATATTTGGCGATACATTTTTTTAATGTCTCCGTTGAAGACATAGCGGAAGAAACGCCATCGTAGAATTAAAAGAATCAAATCGGACTGTAGCACGGGGCCTGTATGAATTACATCATTGAGGCTTAGTCCACCTCCCAAAAACGTTCGAACTGTTGTTCGAAGGAGACTTCATTGAAGTAAGCCACTTTTATGGGGGCCGTAGCCGTCACGTTAACTTGAAATTTGGGATCAAGTGGCGAATTCATGAGAAAATCGCAAGATCTTGGTATTTTTTCGGACACGGTCTCGTTGAGACCGGAAACTACGGCTGAAGTTGGCCGCGCTGGGAGCTTTAAGAGCTTTTGTATGCGTTCAGAGATGAACGACACTTCGGACCCAGGATCAATCAAGGCGCGCGCGATGTAACATGTACCGTGATGGCGTATTGTTACCATGGCAGTCCCTAACAGTACCTGTTTTGGTGCTTTCGCGAAGCACACCTGATGCGTGTCCTGTGGATTTCGCTGTTGCACGGGGGGAGAAGTGGACTGTATGTTGGAGGGAGGTCGCATTGAAGAACGCGGCCTTCTTGCTGAGAAGCATGATGTGTCGAACCGGGAATAAAATTCGAATAGACAGGGGCTTGAGCACGCGGAGCGTTGTCAAACCGCCGCTCTTGGTGTGAGGCACGTGGGGTCGAATCTGATGCAGCATTCGATGAGGATGGAGCGTGCTCACGATGCAAGAGGGTGTGATGCCTGCCATTGCATTTGAGGCAATTGAATCTGCTTGGACAGTTTTTCACGGAATGATATCTGGCCAAGCAGTTGCTGCACAAGCGGTTTTCTGAACGGTACTCAGCCGCTGTGGAACGGGCAAGCTGAGAAACTGAGAACAGGATCTCAACTTGTGCTGCTTCTGGCAAAGAGGGCAGCTATCTTGGGACATCATCAATTGAAAGGTGTTGACGCGTTTAGAGGCGGTAGTCGAGTGAGTTGGAGTTGGGGGCTGTGTTGATTTCGAGGCGGATGTGCATTTAATGTCTTGCATCATTTCAAGGGTCTGGAAGCGATGAGTGAGAAACGCATCCAGATCTGTCCATTTCGGTATCTCCGTTTTGTTAGTGAGAGATTGTTCCCAAAGGGAGAGCGTTGCTTCCGGGAGCTTGCTGGAACACAAAAATACTATTATCGCGTCCCAATGGGTGGTATCAACACCTTGTAGTGCGAGTGCGGCGAGATATCACATATCATTGATTTCGCGCTGCAGGTCTTTGATAGCGCCACCGGTTTCCTTCGTGATGGGGGACAGGCCGAAGAGCTTCTTTAAATGGGCGTTGGTGAGGACGCGCCTGTTCTCGTATCTGTCGGACAGATTTTTCCACGCTTGGCAAAACCTTCATTCATGAGAGGGGATTTCTGCACGATTTCTTTCGCTTCGCCCGTAGTCTTTTGGTTCAGGTGGAAAAGCTTCTCAACCGGCGCAATTCTGGTATTCTGAATATACAGGGCGGTGAACATATCCCTAAAGGAGGGCCACGAAAGATAATCGCCATGAAAGGCTTAGGTGTCGCAGGGGGGCAGGCTGATATTGTAGCCAGACTGCGGTATCTCAGCTGGCACCGGCGAAGGGGTCGCTGCAGCTGGAGGGGACGCTGCGGCTTCGGTCAGTTGATCAATTTTTCCCGCGCAGCGCAGATATACCGCATAGCATTGACGGCGCTTCTCCTTTACGCCTTCGAATTCTTCGCCTTTGTCCTTCGTCGAGTCCAGCTCCGCAAGCACCCTTTCATAGGCGCTTTTAATCAGCAGCCACTGTGATCAGATTTCTCCCGCTGAATTACGAGGATGTAAACGGTGTGGTCCGTGGTGGGTGTCTGGTCGAAGTTCACCTCGAACTCGATCAGCGCATCGGCTATCCGAATAAATGATGCAAGCGCAGCCATTATGTGTCTCGGTTTCGGTTAGGGGCGGCGAAGGAGGTTGCAAAATCGGAATAAAACGCACCGAAAACTTATTTCGGAAACAAAAAAACTTTTTATTTTATTTGTAAAAAACAAAAAAAAGTTTTCGGGTCGCTATGCGGTGGCGTTGGGGCCCGAAAAGCTCACTGCAGACAGTTGATCACTTGTTCTCTAAAATGCTTGCAACTAGTTAAAAAGAGACTGGTTGCTGCGAACACTTCTTCCTACTGGGTATGCAGCTTTGCGTATTCACGGCAGGGTCACTGTTGAACTTCCAAACCCACGCTGTTTTCACACTTCTGAAAGTGCAAACCGAAAAGAAGTTGGTTCTTCGTTGTGTGCACACCCACAACGCGTGTGTATGGGCACCCAAGCGGCGAAAAAGTCAAGCCGGCTGCGTCGGGCTCGATGCACAAGCAGAAGAGCGTGAGCGAAGAAAAAAGTACCCGCAAAAACCAACCAGCAAAAGGTGGTGGTTTTTCGACTTGCGCTGAGCGCACAAGTAACTCGCTCTTATAGAAGAAAGAAGAGTGCAAGGCAAGAAAGCGAAAGTGTTTGATCTTCTCACTTTCTTTGTGAGAGGGCGGGCCTTGGTATGCAATCAAGCGGTGGATTTTTCGCAAAAAATGTGGGCCTCGCAGCAAGCAATGTTTAGCGCACGGTTAATTCGTGCGGTTTTCTACCAGATGGCGTAACTTGACTTTTATTCCAGTGATTCATCTTTCTAAATATGTGTTGGAAAGCTACTGTCATATAGTTTCAGAATCAGTATGTGTCATTTAGCTGAAGCGTAAACAAAAATCCTTTTTTTTACTCTGAAAATGTCGAATTTCGTGCCGAATAGTGTTTTTGCGGGGAGTACTTCTTCATTATGAAGAAAAAGGCTACCGAAAGTCATCGTATTTTGGTGGAAGTGTATGGTGTGCATGCTCTAGCTGAAGCGTAAACAAAAATCCTTTTTTTTACTCTGAAAATGTCGAAGTTCGTGCCGAATAGTGTTTTTGCGGGGAGTACTTCTTCAATATGAAGAAAAAGGCTACCGAAAGTCATCGTATTTTGGTGGAAGTGTATGGTGTGCATGCTCTAGCTGAGCGTACGTGCCAGAAGTGGTATGCACGGTTTAAAAGTGGCAATTTTCACTTGAAGGACGATGAACGGTCCGGACAGTCAAAAAAGTTTGAAGATCACGAATTGGAGACATTGGCTCGACCAATATCCATCCCAAACGCAAGAAGAACTTGCAAAATCACTTGGCGTCGCTCAACAAACCATTTCCGATCGTCTAAAAGCAATGGGAATGATCCGGAAGGTAGGCCATTGGGTGCCGTATGAATTGAAGCCAAGAGACGTCGAACGCCGATTTTTCACATGTGAACAACTGCTTCAACGGCACAAAAGAAAAAGTTTTTTGCATTGAATGCAACATGGCCTGGCTGACCAGCACTTCTGAATTATGAAGAAGTAAAAAATTGGATCGATTCGTGGATAGCGGAGAAGCCAGCCGAACTTTTTAGAAAGGGTAATCGTGAATTTCCAGAAAAATGGGAAAAAGTTATAGCTAGCGATGGACAATACTTTGAATATTAAAATTGTAACCATTTTTTCACAATAAAGCTTCAATTTTCGAAAAAAGCGAATTAACCGGTACACCCATTATATATTTTCTTATATTTTGTATAATTTCTAATTTTTGTATAATTTTTATTTTAATTATTAATTACGTAGAACGTAATATTTTAATTTAAATACTTCAATTTAAACATTGTCAGGATTACTTAAATATTTAAAGTTAGGAATATTTAAACCCACATGGGATTTTTCTGCGTCTTGCGAATTAGATATGTGTAAGCAGGGCATAGTTTAAGGAAGTGAGAGTATGGGAACGACGATGAGTGTGCCTCACTGGAGAGGAGTGAGCGGGACAAGCAGTGATGGCGTGTGCAGTAGAAGTGGGTTGGAATGCGTAGCAACACAGCATGTTGCCAGCAACATTTCTGGAAATCAATGATGTTGCTATCAACATCTGGAAGAATCAGCAGGGAAGAAGAACAAGACGACATGTATAAAAGGCGGCGCACAAGCCAAACTCGAGGTTAGTTTTCCGGCAGTCAGCCGCGCAGCAGTACCATGGAAAGTGACAAGGTAAGTGGAAAAGTAGTAGTGGCTCCCCTTGAAATCCCAATCCTTCCCACCTCCTTTCGCAAACACAAGTCCTGTGACTGGTGACGGATTGCACCAATCCTGCCAGAAACGAGTCCTGTGTGTCGTCTCAATCGCGCACTCCGCATATCCTTTTTTGCCACCAACTGGCGACGGATTGCACCAATCCTGTCAGTTGTGTGTCCTCCGTAATCCTTTTGCCATCGACGGGTGACGGATTGCACCAATCCTGCTCGGCAAGAGGTGTCCTGGATCCATCCTACCCGTGTCCTTGTAGTCAGAGCCACTATATCCTCCTTGTCACTTGAGACAAAGTCCGTTGCTCGTCGTAACCCCGAGTGTCGTATCGACGGCAGTGCATCACAGGACACTGCGCGTCGCACCCGAGCATCGCATCGACGCCAGTGCTTTACAGGACACTGCGCGTCGCATCAGAGCATCGCATCGACGGCAGTGCGTCACAGGACACTGCGCGTCGCACCCGAGCATCACAACGCATCGACGGTTGCTGCGTCACCGAGCGTCGCGTCAACGCCACGCGTCGCATCTACACGTCACACCAACGCATCGACGAGCGCCGCATCAACGCATCGCAACGTATCTACGCGCGCGTAGATATAATTTGTATTATTCTGCCGCGATCGGCAGAATAATACAAATTATTTCTGGACACGCCCTGAGCGATATCCAAAGAGAAAACATCGTGACAGTAGTAGTCGAGCGAACAGGAACAGAACCATGCTGTTATCGGCAAATTAAACTTTACTGAAAAGTTTATTTTAGCTTTAATAATTTTTCAAATACTTTCGAAATATTGTATTAGATAATTTAGATATGGGTCTATAATTTTGTAATTAAATACTAATTTCCTGACCTAAAAGTGCGAAGAACACACGAAATAATCCATTTATCAAATAACAGTTCCAAAAGTTCTAGAGAACTCATACACTCTTTCAAAATACGAGAACTTAGGCCATCAACATTAGATGTATGAGATGTTTTCAGTGAGGCAATGTCATTAATAACATCATCAACATTTAACAATAAATATTAATTTCCATAGTAATATATAATAATGCAATGTATAATAAACAATAACAATAATAATTCCCAAAATTTAAAGTTGGTTCAATATTGTAAAAAAAAAATCCGTATAATAATATATTGCGTATAATATATTAAACATATATATATATATATATACATATATATATATATATATATTTATTTATTTATTTATTTATTAATAATATTTTACGTGTGTTGTTCTCGATGTTGCTGTTGTTGCATATGTTGTTCTTGTTATTGTTACCATATCGTCCCAACCGAGCGTGCATCGTTATATAGTCCGTATCCTGTAGTTCTCTCGTGGAACTCTCTATTGTAGATTCTTGGCCTTCGTGGCCCAACACCTTGTTGGGAATTTTTTCTTTCCCTGCAGTTCGGATTTTGCTTTGATTCGCGAATCTGATACCTGGAAAGGCAATTCGTCGTAATATAATGCCTTACTTTATTCCGGTGTGAAGTCGCCGAATTTGAAGTGCTCGCGATCTTGCGAATATGCTCGAGTCGTTTGTTTTCCGCCCGACGGATGTGTAGTCTTCTGCTTCTTTTCTACGTCTGCGCCACGGGTGTCCACCTGTGGCCTGTTCTAATTCTGTCGCCGCGTTTGCGGATTCTGCCTGTGTTTTGCTTTCGGGTCGCTGTTGAATTCTTCGCTGGATATGGCTATTCTTGCTGAAGCCGGTTTTCCCTTTCTGTAATCGGGTTCTGGCTGACACAGTTTCCTTCTGCCTCCGCGTTTGTTTGTTGCTGCTCCTGGTTTGGTTTGACCGTCAGCGTCTGTGGTTGGCGGGCTTCCTGTACCCTGAACCAGACGTTCGCTGCCAGAAACTCTCTCGGGAGTATGGTCACTTTGCGCTGCCGTCTGTTGGTACGCCTTGAGCTCGCTAACATGAGCCGTTCTTGGCCGAGTCTCACCTTCCTTCTGTAAACGGACAATCACTAGTGACGCGAATCCAACTACCTGGTACGGCCCGTCGAACTTCGGAGATAATTTCGCCGCGAACCTGTCGATTGCTTTTGACAGCGTACTGACTACCCAATTTCAGGTTTCCACTGTCGGCGTCGCAAGTTATAGTGGTGCGCCTGATCCTGCGTTGCCTTTTCCAAGTTTCTCACCACCAATTTGAAGACTTCTTTTAGATTTTCCCCCTTCTCTGCGGGTTGTAGGGGTTCCTGACCACTGCCTGGTGTCTGCTCGTCGTAGTAGGTTCCCGGAAGTCTTGGTTCCCGTCTTTGCGTGAGATATGCTGGGCTGTATCCAATGGTCTCGAATACGCTGCTATTGATGGCTAGCGTAATCTCTGGAAGCAGTTCGTCCCAGTTCCGATGCTTGTTGTCCGAAAGTTGTGCTATTATCGTTTTTATCGTCCGGTTGACTCTCTCCATGGGATTCTCCTGTGGCGTGTATGGAGCAGCATACTGTTGCTTTACACCCATGTCCTGGAGGAAACGACGAAAACTGCGACTCGTAAACTGAGTCCCATTATCCGTTACTAGAATCTTGGGTACTCCAAACCGGGCTAGAATGCGTTCTCGGAACGCTCGCTGCAAGTGTTCAGTTGAGACTTTGCGTAGAGGTATCATTTTAGTCCATTTTGAAAATTTATCAAAGAACACTAGAAGAGTTGTATTTCCATGTGTAGAGCGCGGTAGCGGACCTACAAAATCCGCACAGAGTATCGCCCAAGGTTCTTCTGCCAATTGGGTGAGCATTTTCCCTGCTGCCTTTTGCTGTTTCGGCTTGTAACGTTGACACGATTCACATTGCCGCACATACCTTCTCGCATCGTGAAACATTCCTGGCCAGTAATATTTATTTGTTAACCGGCATATGGTCTTGTGGACTCCTTCATGGCCAGCGCACGGATGGTCGTGGTTCTCTTTGAGTACTCTGCCTCTCATGGTCCTGGGTACGCACAATTTCCACGGCGTGCAGTCCTCGTCTCCAAGTCCATTTGGAATATGCCGGTATAGATTCCCATTCTCCAAGGTGTAGTCTGGGAACTTCTCCGGATTTTGTTCCACTTCTCTGACCTTTGCTTGTAACCACTTGCAGTGCTGTTCGCGTGTCTCCTCTGCTGCTACTCTGGCGACGGTTTCTTGCGGCTGTCGTGATAGTGCATCCGCGATTACATTCAGCTTCCCCTTCCTTCCAGATGATCTGTGATTACGGTGAACCGGTATCCCTCAAGGTAAGCGCGCATCTTGCGAATACCCCACACTATGGCCAGGCATTCCTTTTCTGTTGCCGAGTAATTCTTTTCGGCCTTGTTGAGATGTCGGCTGGCTTACGCAATAACACGCTCCTGACCCTCCAGTTGTTGTCTGAGCACGGCTCCAAGTCCGGAAGTCGCTCGCGTCCGTTTGCAGTTGGAATCTCTCGTTAAAATCTGGGCACGCCAGTATTGGTGCCTCCGTGAGTTTTTGCTTGAGGGTTTCAAACGCTTCCTGTTGCGCCTCGCTTCACTTCCAATGTTTTCCCTTCCGTAGTAGCGTGGTCATTGGACGGACTGTCTTCGCGAAATCTTGCACGAACTTGCGGTACCAGTAGGCAATGCCCAAGCATCTTCGCAATTCTTTGATGGTGGTTGGCGGTTTCAAATTTTGAATCGCCGAAATTTTCTCGGGGTCTGTCTGGATGCCTTGTTCGCTTACCACGTGTCCCAAGTATTTCAATTCCTTCTTAAAGAACTCACACTTGTTCATGTTGAGTTTGAGATTTGCCTGTCTCAAACGCCGGAAAACCTCTCGAAGATTTGCAATGTGCTCTTCCGCGGACGAACCTGTGACAATTATGTCGTCCAGGTAGGCGAAAGCTTTAGGCGGTCCAAATCGGGACCGATAACCTGGTCCAAGGCTCGCTGAATAGTGGCTGGAGCCAAATGTAGCCCGAAGGGCATCACCCGCCACTGAAAAAGTCCTCTTCCAGGTACAGTAAACGCCGTGTATTGTTTACTGTCCTCCGCCATGGGAATCTGCCAGTACCCGCTCTTTAAGTCAAGGCTACTGATATACTTCGCGTCTCGCAGCCGCTCCAGAATATGTTGAATTCTCGGAATGGGGTATGCATCTGGAATTGATCGGGCGTTAAGCTGGCGGTAGTCTGCGCATAGCCTCCATTCACCAGATTTCTTTTTCACCAACACGATTGGTGCGCTGTATGGACTGCTTGAGGGTTCTATGCAGCCCTTTTCTAGGAGTTCGTTGATCTCCTTGTCGATGACAGCCTGCATCTCCGGATTTCTGGGAAAATACCGTTGTTTCATAGGACGCTCATCCTGCATTACTATGTTATGCTCCGTAATATTGGAGACGCCTTTCAGGATTTCAAATTTCCTCATTTCCTCCTGAAGTAAACTCTCGATGTTCTCTGGTTGTCTAGGACCTGATTCTTGTGCTGATGTGCAATTGACTGCGTCATTCGGCTTCTCCTGTTTCTCCGTCGGGCCCAAAGACACGGTTTCACCTCCGAAAGAGAGTGTCGCTCCTATCCCGCACAGAAAATCTATCCCGAGGAATAAGTCGTCCAGGACTTCTGTCAAAACAAGGAAAGACAACTCGCATGTACCAGTTCCCATCGCAACTTTTAGTGTGGTACACTCGGACACTTTTCTAGTTGTCCCGTCTGCCATGCGAACTTCCACCTTCGCTTTCTCCAACGGCCTCTCTCCCACCAGTCTTTCCGCGAGCGCCCTGCTCACGAAACTTCGCGTCGCTCCCGTGTCCACTGTCGCCTGTATTTGTTTGCTCTCGATGGACACCATGGCCACGATGCGTGGGTTGTTAATTTGTAGGGGCTTTAGTTTCTGCGAGAGAACCTCTGGCTGGGGCCCGCCTCCTCTCGCTTCCGGCGGGGTCCCAGGTCGTTTCCCTGTGCCTGTCTGCAACAGTCAATGGTCCTTAATCCCTCTCGGCCACACTCCCAGCAGAAAATCACGACAGGGTTTCGGCAATCACGGCGCATGTGTCCTTCCTGTCTGCAGCGTCCGCATGCCGTTTTCGGGTTGAAAGGCCTTGAGACCGCCTGGCTCACCGCATGGTTGCGTTCCGATGGCCATTGTCTTGAGGATACCGGCCACGTCTGGTATTCCTCTGAAAACTCGTCTGTCTTGGCAAATCGCAGGCACTCGAAATCCTCGGCCAGCGAGAGCAACTCTTTCAGCTCCCGGAAATCTTGTCTTTTTATATAAAAGTGATACTCAAACGCAGAGTTTTTGTAGATTCTCTCCAGCTTTTCTCTCTCTGTGTACCTGCTATGTCTCATCAGATTCTGCAAGCTTATGACGTAGTCCCTGAACTTCTCATTTGCGCGCTGTTGCCGATTGCGAATGTCATCGCCGAGTCTCTCGCAGAAACGACTAGGCAGAAAGAAGTCCAGGAAGTCTTGCTTAAAGGCCTCCCATGACCGACAATGATTATTGTTATTCCGATACCAGAGCAAGGCTTTGTCTTCCAGCAACTCTGGCATCGCGCGTGGCAACATATTACTGTCGAGGCCATACGTCTCGGCCAGCTCTTCCATCCGCTCTACGAAGGCCAAAGGGTCGACACCGCCATCATACCTCACGGACCATTTCCTCACCTTGTCAATAACATCGGGGTACGAATGTCCCTCAATTCTTTCCAGCAGGTTGCTGTCCGTCACCCGCGTGGTATTTACGCTCACTCGGCCAATCGGGCTGCATTCCCTCGTCGGGACATCCATCATCAACACCTTTGGCAGGTCACTGGGTTCCGGTGTTGTGCGACCATCCTCCGCTTCATACGCCCTCAACCTTCGTTCCACGCTCTCCGCGTGGTTTCCTTCGTTGACGAACTCGACGAGTCTTTTCCTCATGTCATTTAAGGTTCCTTCTGTGACAAGTCCAAACTCACTCAAGCACTGAGCAAGCGCTTCTTTATTTAGACGGTATACCCATCCTGTTCGGTATGTTTTGGTCCCAGTCGGCTCCATGATAAATTTTAATTTATTATATATATTTCTAGTCGTGCTTTTTTTTCCTATTGGTGAATATGATATTGTCCCTGTTCGGGCGCCACTTGTAACGAACCTTCTTGTCTCTTTTCTATGGCTTGGATTAGCTCGCCGGGATTCCAGGGTTCGATTACAAGACAACATTGTTTTAATAGGCTCAATATCTTTATTCACCTTAATCCAACTTGTTCTAAAGTTTGTATGGCGTTTTGCTTATACTAGAAATAATATTATGCCGATGGTACCTCTATGCGCTTTATGCTGCTGGGTTGTTGATGTCTCACCGCGTTTGGGAGATTACTGGTATTCTGCTGGATTATTGATATCTCGCTGTTGCTGATTTCTCACTGCGTTTGTGAGATCACTGGTGTTCTACTGGATTGCTGATATCTCACTGCATTTGTGAGATCACTGGTATCTTGCTGGGTTGCTGATATCTCACTGCGTTTGTGAGATCACTGGTGTCTTGCTGAGTTGCTGATATCTCACTGCGTTTGTGAGATCACTGGTTTTCTGCTGAGTTGCTGATATCTCACTACGTTTGTGAGATCACTGGTGTTCTGCTGACTTGCTGATATCTCACTGCGTTTGTGAGATCCCTGGTGTTCTGCTGACTTGCTGATATCTCACTGCGTTTGTGAGATCACTGGTGTTCTGTTGACTTGGTGGTATCTCACTGCATTTTTGAGACAGTTGGTGGTTACGCGCCTCTTTACAGGAAGGCATTTGAGCCACTGCGACTGTAAATTTAACTCTTTTCGAGTATTAACAGAAGGGCATTTGAGCCACTACGACTGTAAATTCGACTCTTTACGAGTACTAACAGGAGGGCATTTGAGCCACTAGGATTGTGAATTCGTTCTTTTACGAGTACTAATAGGAGGGCATTTGAGCCACTACAACTGTGAATTCGTACTGCGTTGGTTTTCACGGTTTTCGGCTTCACTGTTTTCAAGGCGTTGCCTGCTTGATCACTTTTCACTAATTCTATCTTTAATTCACTCGAGTACTGCCAAACTGACTACACAACTGAACTGGCTGAACCACTGCTTTGACTGAACCGACTGAACAACTGAACCGTATGAACTTGCTGAACTGCTTCGAATGCCCGAGTTCTGCTTTGCAGCCGGTTTTATACCTTCTCGGCTTTCCTTCTAGAAGGTTCCATTCTAACGGAGTACGGTAATATATATTCCGCTAAGCTGTTTCTCCTTATTTATTTCTGCAGAAACACGTATGTTAAAACCAAAAAACCTCTTTTCAAGGTTATCGAGTCATTTGGTCAGTGAACTTCACTCCAGTCTACGCACATACGCGGGGTTTTTTGCATCACATATGTATTCACTGTAACTCTTCTGTTGTGTGGTGTACGAATCGAGCTATCGTGATTCGAGCGCATCGTGATTCGAGCGCATCGTGATTCGAGCGCATCGTGATTCGATTTCTCATGCACGTATAGGGGTCTGGCCAGGCATATGTGTTTGTTCGAAGGTTTCAGAAAATAACCGTTTGACGGGGAAATATATAGTACAGCTGAACCCGCAGCTGAACCCGCAACAGTGAGATGATTGATGCGTGATTCGAGCGCATCGTGATTCGATTTCTCATGCACGTATAGGGGTCTGGCCAGGCATATGCGTTTGTTCGAAGGTTTCAGAATATGTGTTTGACGGGGGGATATATATATATATATATATATATATATATATATATATATATATATATATATATATATATATATATATATATATATATATATATATATATATATATATATATATATATATATATATATATATATATATATATATATATATATATATATCAAACCTTCCAGAATCTTCGATTCGTGGTTAACGGTTCCCTTAAGTAACGGCAGCACCAAAGCTTAAATTTTTGTTGCTGACCGCCTTGGCAAGCATTGCTTGCTGCGAAGCCCACGTTTTTTTGCGCCAAATTCTCCGCTTGACGCATAAGCAAGCCCCGTGCTCCCGCACAAGAAATCTTTAGAGCAGCCTTCTGCTGAGCTCTCCTGAGAGATTACTTTTTGTTTCGCGCTCTCACGTTTTGTACCAAGTCACTTGGGTGCTCCGCAACTGCGCTCAGTGCAAAGTGAAAACTACCCCTGCGAACAATTGCAAATAAACATATGGTCTTTGGTCCTTCGAGCCGGATTTATGCTCGGAGAACACCCAACCGTTCCTCACATAAACATTTGGTCTTTCGAGCCGGATCAGGGGGCACTGAGCCGCAAGGGGGTTGCAGACGCCCTCGTCGGGTCCGCGCGTATTGCCGGCGGAGTTGGAAGTCGCGCTGTGGAGTCTTCCACTTTGTACGGCGGGAAAGCTCTTGCAGATATTCTGTCTTCCATCTTAGACAGAGATGCTGAGCGAGGGCTTGCACCCTTGCGAGGGTTTTCTAGCGCGGCGTACTCTTCCGCGAAATGAATCTTCTGGCAGGATATCGCGAGGCAGCGTTGAATTTCCTTTATTTCTCCCGGTGGGAGGTGCAGCTTGGGGTGCGAATGCAGGTGACGCTGAGCTGGATGAGCGTTGTGGAGAAATCGATATACGTATGAGTATACGCGTAAGGCTCGTGGGAGTGACGAAAATCGTTCGAGATGATCCTCATCGGTAGCGCAATGGATCCTCAACGGTAGCGCATAAAAGGAAAACTTGGAATTCCTGAGCGACCTTGATGCGGGCATAGGTGACTCCTACGGAGGCTTTCTGTGAGAATCGCAAAGGGCATGAAAATCCACTTCGCTGTCGGGGGTGTAACTCACCCATCGCGGGATTCGAATAGAGCGGATGTGCTGGTAATTCTGTAGAAACTTTAACCAGTTAGCGTGAGTTACCTGAGGCAGCATGTCATCCACAGCGGCTGAATACCGCTCAGAAAAACCGCTTATGTAACAACTGCTTGGCCAGATCTCATTCCGTGAAAAACTGTCCAAGCAGATTCAATTTCCTTAAATGCAATGGCAGGTATCATACCCTCTTGCATCGTGAGCATACTCCATCCTCCTTGAATGCTGCATCAGATTCGACCCCACGTGCCTCACACCAAGAGCGGTGGTATGAAAACGCTCCGCGTGCTCAAGCCCCTGTCTATTCGAACTTTATTCCAGGTTCAACTTCAAACGGTAACGTTTGGAGTTAATTGCGCCCCTTTCCTTGCCATACGCACCCTTCAATTGGCGGACGATGTGAAGCACAAGTTTCCGCTTGCGTCACACATTCTACAACATTCCATGTACGTGGATGATGTGTTAGCAAGCACGCATGACCTGGTGACAGCTACACAGATCCGTGACCAACTCATAGCGGCTCTCGACTCAGCAGGGTTTTCCCTTCGCAAATGGACTGCCAACCATAAAGGCATTCACTTGCAGGCATCCCATCTACTTCATACCGATTTCCTGACGCTAGAAGATTTCAGCATTGCCAAAATGATTGCAATTCGCTGGAACGCGACCGATGATGACTTCTACTTTGACGTCCAAGCCATCGTCATCAAAGCAGCATACACAAAACGGGAAATGTTGTCTCTGGTCGCCAGGCTGTTCGATCCAGCCAGTTGGCTGGCTCCGATCATCTTTGCGGCGAAAATTCTGATTCAACAAATCTGGTTGGATAAAATCGATTGGGATGACATTCTGCCTCAGGTAACTCACGCTAACTGGTTAAATTTTCAACAGAATTACCAGCACATTCGCTCTATTCACATCCCGCGATGGGTGAGTTACACCCCCGACAGAGAAGTGGAATTTCATACCTTTTGCGATGCATGCAATGGTTCCATGTGGAATCAAAGGTTAAGCGTATACTTATACGTATATATACGTATATCGATTTCTCCACAACGCTCATCCAGCTCAGCGTCACCTGCATTCGCACCCCAACCTGCACCTCCCACCGGGAGAAATAAAGGAAACTAAACGCTGCCTCGCGATATCCTGCCAGAAGATTCATTTCGCGGACGAGTACGCCGCGGTAGAAAACCATACGATGCTGCGATCTAAAAGCAGCTTACTTTCGTTGAACCCGTTCCTCCACACGGACAGCACGATACGCGTTGGCGGGCGGTTGTCCTCGTGTCCCCAATTTGCCTTTCGACGAACGGCGCCCGATTATTCTGCCATACGGCTGCCAATTTTCGTTTTATACACGAAATATCTCTACACGGGGGCAACCAATTAGTTCTTCGTCTGGTCCGTACCCAATTCTGGATCCCCAAGGTTAAAAACCTTATTAAAACGACGACTCATACTTGCAAGCCGTGCATCCTACATCGGAAGATGCAACGAACCCAACTCATAGCAGCATTGCCACCAGAACGCATCACGTTCTCCCTCCCATTTGCTAATACCGGATTCGATTTTGCCGGCCCGTTCGATATTAAAAATTACACTGGACGCGCGTGCTTAATTACCAAAGGCTATGTTTGTGTCTTTTTCTGTTTCGCAACGAAAGCCATGCATTTTGAACTCACCAGCGACCTCTCAACCGCTACTTTCCTTGCCGCCTTTTCCCGGTTCGCCGCCCGCCGAAGCTGCCCTGCCAACATCTGCTCTGATAACTGCACCAATTTTGTAGGCGCCTCCAAAAAGCTCCGGCGCGACTTCCAGGACCTCATGTCTCGCACAAAGGACTTGATCGAAACCCGGTATTCACACCAAAACATATCCTGGAATTTTTTGCCGCCAGGAGCCCCGCACATCGGAGGCCTTTGGGAGGCTGGGGTCAAGAGCCTCAAACCCCATTTGAAGAATTTTCCACTCTTCTGATCTAGATCAAATCGTGCCTTAATTCACGCCCCCTCACTGCGTCCTCCGAAGACCCATCCGTGATGGAAGCCATCAGCCCCGACCATTTCGTAATTGATGGGCCCTTACTCGCTCCAGCAGAGCTCGAACGGCATAATATTCCGCTCTCCATTCTCAATCGGTGGTGACGCCTGCAAGCCCTCGCTCAGCATATCTGTCTAAGATGGAAAACAATATACCTGAGAGAGCTTTCCCGCCGTACAAAGTGGAAGACTCCACAACGCGACTTCCAGCTCGATGATCTCGTTGTCATTCGCGACGACAACTTGCCGTCTAACGCGTGGCGTTTAGGCCGGGTTACAGCTGTCTATCGCGGACAAGACAACCGCGTACGCGTGACTGACCTCTTAACCGGAAGGGGTCACGTTACGCGTCCCATCACTAAATCTTTGCCCTTACCCTGTGCATGACAGCCTATTATTAACCCATTTTCTCATTACAGATCTACAATGTATTTGATCCGCCGGCAATACGCGCGGACCCGACGAGGGCGTCTGCTAGCACCACCCGGGGCTGTGTCCCCCTACGCAGCCGCCAGCGCCGCACCGCCCGCTGCTGCCCACCGTCCTCGGGAGCCGTCCCACCGGCTGACGTCCTGGTGCTCAACATCTCGGCCGAGGAGGCACAGGCGATTGCCACGGCGCGACGCTCGCCCACCTCGCCGACCCGAGCTTTCCAAAGTTTTTTCGTCCAGCCTGAGGAAACCTCCTCCGGCCAGTTCCCAGCACCGATGCCGAGCTATATGGCCGACCTCCGGATTCGCGGAGACCTTCGAGTTCGTGCGAGGTCGGTCCAATATCCGCGGCTCCTCTTGCCGCGTCCACCACCAAAGCCGGCCAAGAGACGTGCGCCCTCACCACCAAAGCCGGCCCCGAGACGAGCGCAGCCCACCCCACCACAACCGGCCCCACGACGTGCACCATCAGCACCGCCGGCCCCAAGACAAGCGCCTCCACGTCGTCCGGGCCCACAACGCGCGCCAGAAATTCCGGCCAGAAGGCACGCCTGGTGCCGACCAGCCCAGCGGCGTCCCACTGAAGGCCGCGAGCACGAGCTGTGCTGCCCCCCGTGTGCAATGCGGCATGTGCTGCGCCGTTGTCGTCTGTTCCTGCTGCAGACTACCGCGCAGCGGAACTTGACCCATAAGCACGGCACATGTGCCGCAACTATCTGGCAAGGTCGCACCAGCTGGCCATGTGCCAAAGCCCCATGCGCTGCTGCAAGTGTGGGCAAGGCGGGCGGTATGTTAACGCCAACTGCCACTCGCCAAAGGTGCTCCCTCATCGATCGGTAGGGTGTCAGGAATGAGAACTGCTGTTCTCTCTCTTGTCAGCCTGCCGGTCATGAGATGCGCCTCTCTCGAAAGAGTAAGCTCGGCTGCAGACTCCCCGCGGCGACTGACGTTGTTGTCCGGGCCTTGTGCGATCGTCGCTGGACCCACACAGGACACTTCCGTTTTTCAACCCAACATCATCTGACGTGTGCAGAGGTGATACCAGTAACTGAGTGAGAGTAATTTTAAAAGCATAATTTTCAAGTGAACTTAAAATACAATTTTTGTATTATAATATAATATACAGCAAAATAGCTGTCCTTAAAAAGCTTTGCTTCGCAACGCTTGCCGGAATCGAATTAGTAGAAGTTCCCTTTCCCTTCCGCTCTCTCTGTCAAACATTTCAGCAGTAGCCCATCATGATTGAAAAAAGATATATATATATATATATATATATATATATATATATATATATATATATATATATATATATATATATATATATATATATATATATATATATATATATATATATATATATATATATATATATATATATATATATATATATATATATATATATATATATATATATATATATATATATATATATATATATATATATATATATAATCAATCTCTTTTTTCAATCATGATGGGCTACTGCTGAAATGTTTGACAGAGAGAGCGGAAGGGAAAGGGAACTTTTCGCCTTCTACTAATTCGATTCCGGCAAGCGTTGCGAAGCAAAGCTTTTTAAGGACAGCTATTTTGCTTTATTATTGCAAACACTGCCGAAGTCAACGAATGGTTCTTATTTTCACAATTAGCGCTAGGCGAGGCCTTAAAGTACGCATTAGAATTTGAGACGTCACGATAAGAAAAGTTAACAACCATGCGCAAGGCGTGATTCGAACCTGCGTTCCCGGAACTCGATGGCTAGTGTGCCACACACTACACCACCGAGCCACCGATAACCGCAAAGCGAAAGTTTGTTTTTTGACAGCGAAAGTAATGTTTTATGATGACTATTAGAAATTCACTTAGAAAAAGCAATAAAAATACGTCTTATATCTTTAACTAATATCGACCAACAATTGGAATTTCATAATCAACACCACTTGTTGCAGCGGCATGCCTGGCAAGCCAATTGAATTTAACTATTTCGTTTTCTTGTTTTTTTTACTATCCTTGTATGTTCGGTCATATAGTTTTATGTATTTTGTTGTTGTTTTTCCCGCATTACCGTTCGGTCCGGTCTTAGTGCACCTCTAAAGTGTAAAACGAATCACCATGTAAAATTTCACGTTTTTAAGCCTTGTATAATAGTTTTCAAATTACGGCTATTTTACTTGCAACGCCCATTTCAACTACTTAGGGACGGCGTTGTCAAAAATCCGTTCTACTAATAACCTTCCACAGATCATAAGGAATATTTTAAAAAAATTATTATAATCCGTTACGTAGTTTGCGAGTTAATGAAGGACATACGAACAGGCATTAATTTTTATATATATAGATAAATAAAATACATATAAATAAATAAAATACTGTGTTGTGTTTCAAACTTCTTCGAAATCTAGATATTGGCAGTCGGTCGCCCGTAAGTGGTTGTATGTCAAAATGCTAAAAAATAATCCACTTCTCAGTGAATTTTTAAGATTTATTAGTTCAACATTTCAAAATCAAAAAATTTATTTAGCAGTAAAAATCTGAATGGCTATTTTAAATTTTCATTTAATTTCATTTATTTCATCTACTGGGCAAAATCCTCACAGATTACAGAGTATCTTAATGCTAATAGTAATTTAGGTAATAATGAAAAATAATAATAATTGCAAAAGATTTAATTCATTTGTAGAATTCTGTTGGAGCTCTCAACAAAACTGCCCTATATAGTTGTAAATCGATTTTAGTAATGTTACATAGATTACTATAAGTATATCCTTGATGAAAAGAGCACTTGATATATGAAATCTCACCGAAAGCTTTTGTAAGTTTATCATGTGACATCTTACCTCGTACGAAGGCATGGTGTACGAAAAAATCCGGCGGAGTGCGAATTTCGTAAAACCCTTTTAGACTCTCTCGATCCGATCAATATCGATTTGAAAAATGGCGTGCCAAATAATACCAGCATATTCTAGAACTGTTCTAAACAGGGAAATATATGTGGCTTTCAGCGTGAAGGTATCAGTGGATTCCCTAGCGTTTCGCTTGACAAAACCGAGCATAGAATTAGCCTTCGAAACAACATAGTCCTTATGTGGGCTAAAAGTAAGTTCAGCATCAAAATAGACCCCGAGGTCGCTAATAAGGGACACTCTTGGGAATTCTTGAGTGTGATGATGGTAATAAAATAAGACTTCGAGAAAATGTTAAAATCTTGCATTTGGATAAATTTAGTTTCATACCATTGAAGTCACACCAGGATGTGAAGGAGTTAATATCATCCTCAAACCTCATGCAGTCGGACAACTTCTTTATGAATATGTACATCTTCAAATCGTCAGCATAGAGCAAAACACTGCAATATTTAAAGACATCGACGACATCATTAATGAAAGTAATAAACAATAGGGGTCCCAGATGATTCCGTTGCGGAACACCTGATTTGGCATTAATAACACGCGAGAGACACTCACCCACTTTGACGATTAATTTCCTATCTGCAAGATACGACGATATCCATTTCAAGAGTACAGAGTGAATTCCTAATGTTTCAAGTTTTAGCAAGAGTATATCGTGCGGTAGGCAATCGAACGCTTTTACGAAATCAGTGTAAAGTGCATCCACTTGAAAACCAAGCTTTTCTTTAATTGATACAGAAATTAGGAAAAATTGATAAATTACTGCATGTGGACCGGCCGACAAAGAAACCGTGCTGACAACTGGAAAAGTAATTTTTTACTTCGTGAAAAAGACTCTTGTTGACAATGTCATCGAGCACCTTCGGTATGACTGATAACTTTGCGATTGGTCGGTAGTTTTCGACCATACCTTTTTGACCGGGTTTGAAGATGGATACGATGTAAGCGGTTTTCCATTCATCTCGGAATATTCCGCTTGACAGAGACATATTAAAAATTATAGTTAATGGGGTGCACAGAGAAAAAACTGTGTTTTTATAACAGATTTTTACACTAGCTCTCTTAAGAGAAGCTGCTCTTTTCGTATGCATTTAGCACGAGCTACTGTTTGGCTACTGTTTGTATTGCTATGCGAGGCTTTAGAAAAACTTCTTCCCTTTTTTTTATATTGCAAACACTGCCGGAGTCAAAGTTTAATTAGTTCTTATACAATAATTGCGCTAGGCGAGGCCTTAAGTACGCTAAGAAAGATTTAAACAACACGAATTTTTAGAAGTTAACAACCATGCGCGCAGGCGGGACTCGAACCCACATCCCCGTAGCACGCTGACGAGGAGCATGCACTACGCCACTGAGGACCGTGAGGTTGTCACCGGCAGAGATAGAGCTCGAAGGGCGCGTGCAGGATTTGTCTACTGGTTCAACAGCAGCCTGATGATCTGCATTATCAGGCATTGTGCTTGCTGATTAGAATGTTGTTTGTCTTCATTACTGATTTTTACTCTTTCACCTCGCTGCTGGAGTACAAACGGTTGAGACTGTTGTTGCTGTGGTTTCGGCAATTGTTGATGCGATGAAACACCGAGAGTCATTTGGGCAAGAACAGCAGTTTTAGACGTCACTCCCTCAACCCGGATTACGGAAGGAGGAGAAGGAGAACACATGGACTTACAGTTAATACAAGAAAATTCCTTTCCAGAGCTGATTCATAGTCCGATATCAAAAATCCGACACAATTCGAGTGGAAAAATTCATTACATTTTGCGCACTGCCCTTAGCTTGGTTACGATCAACTTTTTGACACAAGAAATTTTTGCTTAATTAAGAGTCACTAACGGACGCAAAACTAAAAAAGAAAAACACAGAGAGCCGCAAAATCACGCCCGCTCATGACGAAACGTCTTCACGAACTGAACTGTAGCACCAAACAAACAACTGAACGGTGGGGCGAAAAATGGAACACAACAATTCAAACAGAACATATTTGCCTTTAGTTAAAGTTCAAAATAAATACTAAATTCATGGAGATGTCTACAAAATATCAGTTTCGGTTACCTAATAAATTTTAATATATAGTACAATTTTCAGCCACTCACAATATTCACTTCAATAAACTACGCCCATATTCGCTTAGTTACTTTACACTATAGTATGTGAGGAGTCTTACTAATAATTGTGTAGCTTTATAAGTACTTACGTCTCTCGACCCTTTTCTTCTTTGAGAAGAGTAACACAAACAACGCAAGACCTAGTTTTTCTTCTTCTTCCACGTAAATCAATTTTTTTATTTTCTAATTTTAATTTGTAATTTTTCAAACTATTACACAAGTCATTTCGTTGTCATCTGCTTTCGAGATCATAACAATAACAATGACACATGTCACCCAGAGGTTCCCTTTTTATAGCGAATAGCGCTATATGTGACACATGTCATTCGAATGACATGTGTCAATATCTTGAGTTTTGTCATTTGATTAGAATAACGCTGTAAATATGAATCTGAAATAGATATACAGATAAAATTTATAAATAACATTAAATTTTGAAATTAATTATTATTTATTAGTTACTACTATTATTATTATCTATTTCACTTTCATATTCAGTTAAATCTGATGTATAATCCTTCTCGTATGCACTTTAGTTGATTTCAACATTTATTTGAGGAGAAATCAATAAATTTAAAACTTCGCGAAGAAAAGTATGTTTTTAAGGCTCATCTCCACTTACAATTGGATCGGAAGTTATAAGGAGCATAGTGAGGAAGCCACGATTCGTGCAAATACGTGATCGCTTCCTTGTATAGTGCTTCCGAAATCTACGATAATACCTGCTTCATGCTTCCTGAGCAATTGAAAGGAGTTTTTATTTACTTCTACACCATGAATTAGAAGTGTGTCCAAGGTAGCAAGCATGCATTACCAGGGTTCTCTAAGTATATTTTCTTCATTTCCTTTGCAAACTTTTTAAATTCAATGAAATTTATATCAAAACCTCATGACAAGATTACTAATCTCAAGATGAAGATTATCCAGGTATTACATTGAATGTAGTATGATGAAACTTCGGTGAGTTGTGCTCACGCCCGCGAATGTTTTGTATTTCTTTTATCCAACTGAATTCTTGAATTAAATTGATTTGACAGGCATCCCGCCGGACGTTTTAGCATTAAAAATTGGCGTTTCAATGAACAATATCATTGAAACTACAAATTGGTCGATCTACACCTCAAGCACGAAAGAAAATAGCATCACGAGCTTCTAAAAAGTGAATCACCAGAATTACATTATATTATCACCCGAACCATTATCAGCTTAGGTATCAGGTGGCACAAGCCAAGCGCAAAATTTTTTCGCAAAAGTACGCAAGTAAAATTTTTGTACATCGTTCATAACAACAAATATCTTGCGCGATTATTTAGGAAAACTTCGAAAATTGCGAAATTTTATCATTGCGCAGGATCACTACTACCACGGTCGTACGCAAATCACAAATTTTTTAAAATTTATTTCATGGGAAACACTGATGAACAAATCGATCAACGTTGTCTATTCAATATGGGCACTGAACAGGAAATTGTCGCTGCATAACAAACTTTATTCCAACTAAGACACATACTATATTATCGCATTAAATTCAATACCAAGCGAACAATGGTCATAGGCAAAAGCTAGTTATTAATATTAAAATTAAATTTATACATGAATATTTACGTTTACATTCACTTAAGCTGAGTAATTCACGTAGGAAAACACAACCGATAATAAGTGATTCTTGTCTAGTTATTAATATTAAAATTAAATTTTTACATGAATATTTACATTTTACATTTACTTAAGGTGAGTATTTCACGTAGGAAAATACAACCGATTATAAGTGATTCTTGTCTAGTGAGAAAGGAATAGAAGTAAAGTGCGTGCGAGCGATGTCTACTATATCTTCTTCAAATAAAAAACCTTCGTTCTCTGAAGCTGTAGTGTTTCTTCTCTTTGTTTTAAAAACCTATAAAGTATGTTTTAATAATTCTATCTTTTAGTAAAATGTCTAGAAATTACCGGACAACGGTGGCTTACAACGTAAGGTTCTCGAAAGCCAACTTAAGCTCATCGAAGACCAAACAAAAATGTTGGAGACAAGAACAGCGCCAACTAAAAGTATACAAAGAAAAAATGGAAGTTACAACATTAAAAAAAGCTCATATTTGCTCAGATAGATGAAACCATACAAAAATATATAAAAGAATGTTTTTATAAAATTATAAATTTATATTCCGAATAAGTACGCGCGACTATAAAAGGGACAATACTGTAGTCGTATTAATACATACTGGAATTGTAAAGCTAATTAGAAATTTTTTCTCGCCGTTTTTGCCCTTGTCGTAAGTCCGATATTTTGCTACTAATCTATCTAGTCTGACTTCTTAAGTATTTTTTGCAGGAGCCTCTAATATTTTAAAACCTGATCCTTTAAAATTATGTCGCACTGTGAAAAACAAAGCAAACAATATATATTGCAATAGTGTGTATTTTATTAAAATTTCTTCGCTATTAAAACTATTTCGAAATGTGTTGTCAGATTTCAAAGCTCCTGGAAGGAGATTAAGAGAGATCATCTAGAAGTATCGCCGATGTAGCGTTTTCTTTCAGACGCTGTTAACACATTTTTCACAACGTACGTTAAGAATTTTTATTAATACGTGGGAGTAACCAATTTTAAATGTTACGTGGAAATGAAGTATCTATGATACAAGGAAATGTTATGTATTTATAAGTTTTTTCCCCAATCTTTTGTTAATAAGCCAATTATTATTAAAAGCAGTGCTCTGATGTACTTCATCGATCCCAACCTAAATATAAATAAAATTAAATATAAATAAAATTGCATTATTGAGATTTGAATTGAGCTTTTTGTGTGTTTGAATTGAACTTTTATTAAAGTAGTGCTAAAGCCAGGAAAATTATTTAATAGTTTAAAAAAGTTCAGGGATGCTCAACTCAGCTGCCCGCAGCACTTTTCGGGTGCGAGCTAATTACCCATAAGAGCTCGATGAGGGGGACAACTTGAAAGGGAACGTGTTTGAGAGAGTCGCGAATGCAATAATAACATATCTCTTTGGAGATCTTGAACACCATCTCGAGAATATAACAATCTTTTCAAAACGTTTGCAATAAATGAAACTTTTTAATAAATTATAGCTTGTGATAATATTATATCACGCCATAACAAACATACTTGTCACATGTAATAGCTGCATATTACATATAAAAAACTTAGCGTTACCTACGTCAGTGGTCAGCGTTTCAAAAGCAGGCTTTGTCATAATTAAACGACCACCAGAATTAGAAATGAAGTTTTTGGTTGCCGTATAAAATGTGGCTAAACTAGAGTGATTTTTTAGTACACATTCGCCCGGACAAACATATATTTTTAAAAGGATATTGTTAAAGTTGCACGGTGTGTATTATATATTTTCACAAAATTAAAAACTATATTATGAAAAAATTACCATTGATTGAATAAGATTCATTGATTGATTGAAGAAATAATACTGTCGACAGTAATTACTTAATTAGTTTTCCCCGGATTGTTTAATTTTAACTTCTCTGTATTTGCCAAAAACTTTCCGATATGCTTGCTTTTATTCCCTCAGTGCAGATTTCTTAGAGCCAAATTCACAACATACAAGTGCATGTGTATCCTTTTGTAGTACAGGCTTGCAATCGGATTGACCATGAGACTTTTTCAAGAGGCTCAATATTTCTAAGGCAAAGTTTCCAAATATTTTTTACATCAGTTGTGATGTGACCGCGGATGGAGGCGGACGGTGCTGCGCCCGCCAATTCAGCTTATAAACAGTGTTCGCGAAAATAAACAAAACAATAGTGAAAACCCACGCCGCGAAAATAAAACAATAACCCTTCACCATACAACACTTTTTAATAAACAAAATAGTGCACTACTTAATAACTCAATACTTGATAACAAATAAATAAAACCTGATGAAAATATAACATATAAATATTCAATCTAACTTGCTGCTTGTACGGCTGACCTTACACTTCGCTACAGTGGGCGGCGATGACAAAATTCCGCATAGACTCCACTAATGTACGTGGCTTGAGGGCGAATTTCTTCGCGGTCTATGCGCATATTTGTACTAACCAACCGCATATAATGGCACTAGGTGAGGCCCAGGTGTCTGAGGGTGCAGATCCACTGGACTTTCACATGCCGGGGTACCATTTACTGCCATTGTTTTTACCACACAGAGGCCTCGCCTTATACATTCGCAGTGATGTTGCGTACCAGTGTCAGCAACACCTTTGCACGTCGGATGCCGAATTTAGCACCATGTGGGTTAAATTCAAAATCCAGTCGCACATCCTGCACTTCTGCTTCATTTATAGAAGCCCGGGTCTAGGGAGGCTGCCAACTTTTGATAAATTGGACAGTCTCTCTGATTCGATCTCTAAAATTCTGGAATCGTATCCGAACAGTGAAATTGTTGTTGCTGGTGATTTCAATGTTCATAATTCCAATTGGCTACGTCATTCGAGTCACACAACACCTGAGGGTTTGTATGTTGAGTTGTTTGCTGAGTCTAATAATTTGACTCAATTAGTGAAGGAACCAACGCACTTTCCCTGCGTTGATGGGCAAAACCAAAATCTTCTGGACCTCTTTCTAACTTCACATCACAGCAAGTATGATGTGAATGTTCTTGCATCTCTTGGTAATTCGGACCACGCTACAATTTCTGCTACCTTCCCATATTCTAGTCTTCAATCCGCTCACCAGACAGCTCCGAAGCGGAAAGTGTGGCTTTATGAGAAGGCTAATTGGGATGCGCTGAACTGCTTTTTCAGCCGTTTCAATTGGCAATTGTGGTTCAGAGATAGAAACATAAATGCTGGAGCAAAATTAGTAGAAAATATAATTTTATTTGGTATGAGGTCTTTCATACCCAATAAAAGAATTTCCATTAAACCAAAAGACCATTCCTGGTTTAATGCGACTTGCAGACAAGCAGTCAGGTCTAAAGAGGAAGCATTTAGGAATTGGCGCTTAAATAAAACTGCTGATACTAAACTGCTGCGCAATCAGGCCAGAAATAGGTGCAATGCCACTCTAAAGCGCGAAAAAGTTCTCTACGAACAGCGCCTTAGACGCAGAGTTCTTGAATACCATAAGGGTAGCAAGAACTTTTGGTCGTTCGTGGGGAGGGTGAAAAATCAGACGAGATCGTCTATTCCAACTCTCCTCAAGGACGATCAGATCTTCACTCACTCGGTTGATAAGGCAAACTTATTAGCCAAAATGTTTGCTGAAAACTGCTCTCTTCCTGAGAGTAACCAACCACTGCCCGCGGTCGGTGATGTATCTCATGCTATGCCTCAGATGCATTTTCGAACGCGAGCTGTTAAAAGAGTGCTTGCAGACCTCAATGTCAATAAGTCCTCGGGACCGGATGGCATCTCAGCCCATGTGTTGAGAAAGTGCGCCTCAACACTGGCTCGCCCATTGCGCAATCTCTTTAATTTATCTTATACTTCAGGAGTTTTTCCAGCTTCCTGGAAGATTGCCAATGTGCAGCCAGTTCCCAAAAAAGGTGAGGCTACGAATCCTGCAAATTACCGGCCAATAGCAATCTGCTCAGTGCTCTCTAAAGTCATGGAGAGCATTGTTAATTTTAAATTGATGAGGTATCTAGAGAGCAACGAAATGATCAGCGATCGCCAGTACGGCTTCCGTGCTCACCGTTCCACCGGCGATCTGATGGCGTTTCTCACTGAGCGGTGGAGCAGTTGTATTCACCGGTTCGGTGAGAGCAAGGTTGTTGCTCTGGATATCTCCAAGGCATTTGACCGGGTGTGGCATAAAGCACTCGTGTCTAAACTGGCTGCTTATGGTGTCGGTAATACTTTCACTCGATGGATATCGAGTTTCCTCAGCGGCCGTTCTATTCGGGTTGTGATAGACGGCTTTGCTTCCGAAGAGCACTCCATTAATGCTGGAGTTCCGCAGGGTTCGGTCCTGTTTCCGACACTTTTTCTTATTTTCATCAATGACCTTCTGTCATTGACATCAAACCCCGTCTACTCGTTTGCTGATGACAGCAGCATTTGTCATTCATATTCATTTTCCAGGCGTCCTTCCATTCTGGAGATCACTAGAAGACGCAGAATTATGAATGACACACTCCAATCCGACCTCAATAAAATCCAGGAGTGGGGTCGTGCGAATCGGGTCGATTTTAATGCGCGGAAGACCCAATGCTGTTTGTTAACCCACAAGCGTTTGGCGGGTGACAACTTCCCACCACTAAATATGGGTGGTGTGGATATTAATGAGTCGGAGGCTCTTGATGTTCTGGTCATGTCAATCCAATGTGATCTTCGCTGGAACGATCACATCTTTGACGTGTCGAAAGAAGCAGCCAAGTGCTTAGGCTTTCTTAAGCGGTGTAAGAAGTACTTCACTCCAACCGATCTTCGTTGTATCTACACCACTTATATCCGTCCGAAAATGGAGTACAATTCGCATATATGGCCGGGAGCTTCGCGGGCATATCTTCAGCTTCTCGACCGTGTCCAATGTCGTGCGTTAAAACTTATAGGGGACAGTAGGGTATCCAGCTCTATTGAAACCTTGGAGCGTCGTCGTGATGTGGGGTGTGTATCACTATTTTACCGCTACTTTCACGGTAAATGTTCTTCTGAAGTAGCCAGCCTGATTCCTCCGATTCAGGTATTTAGCAGAACTACTCGGCTTTCCAGAGCGGTGCACCCCTTTTATGTCGCGATTCCGTTCCAACGAACCACGCATTACCGTGAGAGTTCGTTTTTCGGTCGCGTCGTTAGATTGTGGAATAATCTCCCTGCGAATGTCTTCCCGCCCACTTACAGCGTCGAAACCTTTAAGCGAAGTGTAAACCGTCACTACTCCCTCTTTCCCCCTTCCCACTAACCTGTCATCCCTTCGGAACCAACAAATGCTGTGCATGGATAGGGGGCATCCCCTGAGCTTGGTTTCATCTGTCATAAAAAAAAAAAATCACAGTTTTATAAGCAACAATATAACTACTTAATTCCTTTAATGCAATGTATGATCTTCTGAGGTGGGAAATACAACATTTTTGTATAATATATTAACAAAATTTGCCAAGATGCCAAGATTATAGGAATTTAATGTTTTACGTGGTCACTTCGTCCTACACTAGTTAACGAAATTTGTTCCCTTGTTCCCCGGCCTCACCTTATTGACAGCCGGCAAAGTCCGCAGAGCTCGCGACGAGCCAATAGGAGCTCGTTGCCCGTATAGGCTGAATTGAGCATCTCTGATCTAATATACTTAACTCGAATAATAAAGGTATAGAATAATCAGAAATTGAAAGATTAAGCAATAAGAAAAAAATAGTAATAAAGATCAGAAGAAGAAAAAAGGAAAGAAACTCAAAGAAAGGTTTCTCAAAAATAAAGCGGAGGAACAAATTAAATTAACTTTACACATATATATGTTTATTTTATAATACATTTCTTTTAATGTAGTTATTTTATAAAAATATTAAATATTAATATAGTAAAAATATTTCTTTATTATTTTTAACCATAATATTTTTCTACAGCTTTCCAGGGTTGTAAGTTTTTTAATATATTCCCCTAATTTACAACAACAATAATCACAGTAATAACAACAACAACAGAACCGCAACCTCCACTAACTACAGCAACATCACCACCGTCACCAAAGCAGCAACATCAACATTCATAACTTAACAAGTCACCGCCACCAAGAATAACAACAACAAGATCGCTCCCATCATCACCACCACCCCCAACATCAAAACCGCAACCTCCACTAACAACAACAGCACCGTCAACGTTACCAGTATCAACAACAACATAAAAGAATTCATCTGCAACGTGTGTGGACAGTGGTTCACAACCACCAATTTCAATACACCCTCAGTTTTTATATACCCTAATCATTATCGTCAATAGCATCAACTTACCCTCAACCATCAACATGAACAGCAGCAACAGCAACATTAATACCAGCTGAAACATTAAAATCAACAGCATTATTATTAAAGCAAACTCGAGTTTGTTGTCCCAACTGCAATGAGAAAGTCCTGCAGAAAGACTGGAACTATCACCTGAGAACCAACAAACATAAGAAGAATTGTTGGGTTCCAATAAATGAGCACCTTAGAGTATTAAAATCAGATTTCAAAGAAAGGATTGAAACGCTTATTTATACAAATGATGGTGATGAGGGTTCGCTCATCCCAGAGCTTTTCTTAGAAAAGGCTGAGGAACCAATTTTGAGGGCTCTGGAAGATTTGTTGGTAAAACACTCAGCATATAAATTCAATTTGGAGATATTCGCTGGATACGTGAAATTCACCAATGAAGAAAATATGATTGCTGAGGTGAAATAGTTCCAAACTAAAATGGCGCTGGTTGATCAAGCTGAAGAGTTGGTAAAAATTTATAAAGATATGTGTGAACAGATTTGCAAACAAATGTCTGAGTTCAAAGAGAGGTCGTCTGTGTGCATGCTGGTCGCTTGTGTGCATGCGTCAACGTAAAAAATTACGACGTATACTGCTTTAAATGGTCTGTAATATCAGCCATGTATCCTATAAGTATAAATACAGAAAAATGTTGCAGTTATAATATAAAAAATATTGAAGCTGAGGAGATTTTGCTGGGAAATTGAGTGGCGTTGAACTTTAGCGCATTGATATTCCCGCTCTCCATTACAAAAGTAGAAGAATTTGAAGCCATACACCCATACAGGAATAAGCGTCAACGTGCTTGTGTACGACGAGGAGGTCGATGGCATCGTGGGACCCTACTACTCCAGTAATTTTATAAAACTAATTTAACATTTTCTCTCTTTACTCTACAGATTATTGATGAGTCACCAGACCAACTATCAACACAGTGCATTTTTCTGCAATAGTTATTTGCAGTACTCGCATAATGTGAGTACATTGTGTCACGATGCTTTGGCTTCGGATATCGCTCAGGGCGTGTCCAGGATCCCGGCAGAAATAATTTTAATTGCGGACCTTTACTTCAAGAAATTCACATTTATACTTCCGATCCCTAGACTACGGGGTGTAGACACGATGGTGAGTGTGCCGTTGGTGTTGGAGGTAAAGCGTTGACGATATGTTCGTTGGTGAGGTGGGTGAGGTTCGTTGCATATTCATGCCGCGGTCCGTTGAATCAGCAGAACGTCGATACGTTGGTAGGTGACGCTTAGATGCGGTGCGATGCGTTGGTGCGGCGCTCGTTGACGCAGCAAGACGTCGATGCGTTGGTGTGACGCGTAGATGCGGCGCGAAGTTGCGGCGCGAAGTTGCGGCGCTCGTTGACGCAGCACGACGTCGATACGTTGATGCGTGACGCGTATATGCGATGCGACGCGTATATGTGCCCTGTGATGCACTGCCGTCGATGCGATGCTCGGGTGATGCACTGCCGTTGATGCGTTCTGACGCGCATGACCTTCGATGCACTGCCGTCGATGCGATGCTCGGGTGCGACGCGCTATGATGCACTGCCGTCGATGTGTTGCGAAGCTCAGTGACCTCCGATGCACTGCCGTCGATGCGATGCTCGGGGTTACGACGAGCAACGGATTTATGTATCAAGTGACAAGGATATTATAGTGGCTCTGTCTACAAGGACACGGGTAGGATGGATCCAGGACACCTCTTGCCGGGCAGGATTGGTGCGATCCGTCAGCCGCCGATGGCAAAAGGATTACGGAGGACACACAACGGACAGGATTGGTGCAACCCGTCGCCAGTTGGCGGCAAAAAGGATATACGGAGTGCGCGACTGAGGCGACACACAGGACTCGTTTCTGGCAAGATTGGTGCAACCCGTCACCAGTCACAGGACTTATGTTCGTAAAAGGAGGTGGGAAAGAAGGATTTGAAGGGAAGCCACTAATACTTTATCGCTTACCTTGTCACTGTCCGTGGTACTGCTGCGTGGCTGACTGACGAAAAACAAACTCCCTATTTTGGGTTGTGCTCCGCCTTTTATACATGATTCACGCATACCGATTCACTTCAACAGTATACGTCATCACTTACTCCTCTCTAGTGAAGCACACTCACCATCATTTCCATCCTCTTACAACTGAACTATGCCCTGCTTACACTATCTAATTTGCGAGATTCCGCTTAGCTCAAAAAATTCCCATAATGTAGGTTTAAATATTCCTTACCTTTAAGTAATTGTTTTGTTTATTTAATAGGTGACTGAATTTGGAACTTGAACCAATTCCAATCCCTTTTTATTTATTTATAAGTGTAAATTCGGAACTTGTACCGAATCCACACCTTTCATTGTTTGAGTGATAATAGCTTGGGTTAATAGCTTGAGTTAAAACACTCTGATTCTGTGTTGAATACTGACAATTTCTTTATTGAATGGCTTAATTTATAGATAAAAACACTTAACCTAAGCATAAATAACAATAAAAATACGTATAAGAAATATTGCCTAATTGACAAAGAAATATTGCGAAACAATTATTAACTTAAAAAGAAAACCAAATTATTAAAAACGCTACATTAGTGCGCGTCAGCAAATTTGCAAGGTAAATTAATTGTTTTTAAATTCTGTCATCGACCGCCAGCTGTAGATCGTGGCTTCTTATGCCAAATTTTATAGCTGGTGTAAGCCAATAATAGCAGGCTCAGCACCAATGCAGAGTAGCTGATGATATGATGATGGATTGTACTATTTTCAATAGCTTCTGGAAAATGTATATTCTTCACGTGCTTGTTGGATTCCAAAACAGCGTCAAAATCTGAGGTGCCCTCGATAATTTTGTTACTATTGCTGCGGCCGTTTGAAGTTTTGTTGGTTATTAGGGATGCTGCTTCAACCGCGGCCTCAAAACGTGTGTAGGACGTGTGCATTACTGTAGCTATTGTGAAATGCCCCTTAAGGCTCAGCATTGCGTTTCGTATTGTGCAATTGCTGTTTAATGTCAACATTCCTGTGTTAACCAACGAGAGCTGTTGTAACTCAGTCCCACATACAGCTGTTAATTCGGTTTTAGTATGAACCGAAAAAATCCATTGATTGCCTTTGCTGGTAGGGAGCCATTCATCGTTGTTATTAATGGGAATATAATTGCAATCTGCTATTGGTTTATTGGTTAAAAGCAGCACTTCGCACCTGTGAGCCAGTGAGTTAATTCCGTAAGTGAGTTGTCTATTTGAGCAGATGTACATATCGTCATCCAATCGATTGCAAGCCCTTAATTCCTCCCACGTTATTGGAAAATATTTATCCCGATGAGCATTGATTGCCATTATCTCCATGCTAGGGTGAATTCTCATGAGTGTTCCATTGCGAACTGCGGGAATGGGCACCAGATTAAATAGATGATACGACTCCAAGCCTACTAATGGAATCATTATTTTGAATATGGCATGTTGGTCTGTCAATGTGCCCTTGATGTTCATTGTTTTATACAATTGTAAAAGGTTGTTATCGCCGTTGGGGAGCAACAGACCTGGCGATATATGGTTTTTAATTTCCTTTAATTGCTCTTGTAGTTGTTTTGGCGTCAGCAGTAGTGGACTGACGCGCTCATGATGTACAGCAGTCATTACATCCAAGATTGCGGTTTGAACTCTTCTTAGATTTACGGCCATTGCTGAGAGTTGTGTGGAAAGCGATATATACCATTGGAAGATTTTGTAATGGTCGATTTCATCCATTCCAATGATCACAAGTTGATCATTAATGTGTTTCAGATTAGCTTGTGATTCCAATTCCTTTCTCTTGACAATATTTATTGTTGAATCTATTATGGAGGTTTGATTTTTCACGAACTCCAGTAGGAATTCTTCATTGTTTCGGACCTTGTTGATGGTGGTGGACATTTCTTTAGCATATTCACTATCTAACACTCCAAATAGAGACCGGGCGACATTTCCAACAATGTCTAATGCTCCTCGTTTTTTGCGAGTACTATGTAGGATATCACTGTCAACTTGCATTTCGTTCCTTAATGTTCTAAAGTGCGCTGTTAAGGCGAGGCAAGGTTTATTATCCTTTAGTTTCCGACATATGTGGTCTAATGCATTTCTCCCGTTTTCAAAGGCCTTTAGTTCGTTTTGAAGTGGTAGAAGATCGTAATATACAATTAACGTCCAGGCTGTAAGAGAAATCTCAGTGAATCCTATTCCATCGAAATATATTCCAAGTCCGTTGTTGAAATTCGTTATACTTATAGAACCAGCGCATATAAGTGGCAGCAAGAAAAGAGCAATTATACAGTTGATCACCATTGAAGTGTGAGATATTCGTTTTCTTTTCGACGGGGTAGAAGATCCTTCGGTGAGCTCCTTCTGAGGCTTCGGTGGAATTTCAGCTCCTTCGCGTGAATGTTTCTGAGCCACTGAGGTAGTTGACCCTTCATCTGGGGTTGCAGCTGTGCTAGAATCCTCCTTCATTAATGGAGCTAAATTGTGGATTGGTCGACGAAGCATACCAGACGCGGTTTTTAGGTCCACAACTGGTACTGCTCCATCAGGACCGCGGTATATTTTGGTCACTCTACCCAGAGGCCAGTTGAGTACTGGAACGTTGTCAGTTTTAATGATTACTAGAGTGTCTTCCTTAATATCAGCGATCTGCTTCGTCCATTTTTGTCTGTGTTGTAATTGATTTAAATACTCCACGTTTCATCGTTTCCAAAATTCATGCTTTAGCTCAGACACTAATTTCAATCTTGTACTAAGGGTTTTATTCAGTTTAGGTGCGCACACATCTACCTGAGCAGTCAGGGGTTCGCCGATCAAAAAATGACCAGGTGTTAATGCTGTGAGGTCATTAGGATCATTGGACATAGGAGTTAAAGGGCGTGAATTCAAAATTGCTTCGACTTCTACTATGACTGTTTCCAGTTCTTCATATGTCAAAGATGCTGTTGATACGCTTCTCAGCAACAGATGCTTTGCAGATTTCACCGCCGCTTCCCAAAGGCCTCCGAAATGTGGTGCCCTAGGAGGAATGAATTTGAACTCGATTCCCTTGGCGCCACATGCCCCCTTAATGCTGTTTTGCGCCTTATCCGAAAAAATCGTCTCACTTAACTCGGTCAACATGTTCTTGGCTCCAATGAAATTTGTTGCATTATCAGAATATAATGTTTGACATCTTCCCCGTCTGCTAATAAATCTTTTTATTGCGCCAATAAATGCTTCAGTGGTTAGATCGCTGACCAATTCCAGGTGAACAGCTTTAGTCGAGAAACAGCAAAATATTGCGAGATAAATCTTATGTGGTTTTTTACCTCGAATTTTATAATGCACCCAAAAGGGGCCACAATAATCTACTCCTGATGTAATAAACGGTCGCGCGGGCGATATTCTTTCTGCTGGTAGGTTTCCCATTATTTGCTTAAATAGGTGAGGCTTTGCTCGATTACATCGAACACAATTTTGAATAACACTTCTCGTCATATATTTGCCCTTTATGATCCAGAATTGTTGTCGGGATATAGCCAGAAGTGCCTGGGCTCCGCAATGTTTGTTGTCTTCATGCAGACCCTGGAGCAGTAGCCTTACAAATGAATCATTATATGGTAAGAGTAGTGGATGTTTTGCATTGTATGATAGATTAGCTGCTTGTAAGAAGTCTGCAACAAGCTGGTGACGATGATGCCGGAGGTGATGATGAAGGAGGAGGAAGAGCAGAATAGACAAAGAATGCCTCAACTACGTGCCGAGGAACCAGCAGAGCGATATGCCAGACGTGAGGATGTACTGTTGCGAGCATGGCGATCGCGATCTGCAGCTTCAGATCTGCTTTCTCAAAAAAATGAACGTGACAGGCAGAGAATGGCTGAAAGACGTCAACGAGAGGCAGCAGATCAGCGTCAAACAAGACTCCGTGCTCAACAATCAGGCAATTACAATCGCCTTGGATTTCGATACAACCCAGCTGATGACTATAGCCAGCATGTTCTCATCAACACTATGTATCAAGTGTGTCATTAGGCTCTGAAATTTAAAGGAGAAATAAAAGGAATGTGTTGTGATGCCAGAAAAATAAAACTACCAAAAATCAGACAAGCGCCAGGGCTATTAGAAACTTTACTTGCCGGATATACCGCTGAAAAGAAGCATTTCCTAACCACTATCAGGAAATATTAGGACTCATGCTTCCAGATAACGTCGTTCGTCGCAGAAATTGTAACAGCAGAATTCATATTAACTTTCAAAGTGAAAGGACAAATTTACCATAGAGCTATGTTCCTGCTTCTGTCTCCAGATGGTCAACATAAATTCCTACAAATGTTTTTCATCGGTGGTGGCAATGATGAATTGAATGCACGGTGCGCAATTTCGACCGGCAGAAAAAGGTCCACCGTTTCCGAACTGCAAGAAAATAATTTAGTAAGTTTATTCAAAACAACAATTGATATGATGCCATCTGATACACACAAGGTTGTTACTCATGCTGACCAAACGCCTGCTGGGGAGCATTTGCGAAGATTCAATGCTTCAACTATAGACGAAGTGGCAATTGTTATAGTCTGAGATCAATTCCAAACTAGAGATATTGTTATTCTTGGAAGAAACGATCATTTGACAAAAGTTGCAGAAATTCATGGATGCTACAATCTCTATACAATCTCTATATCTTCACTGACAATGGAACAACAAGGAATATACCCACAAGCACTGCAAAACTAAACATATCAAAAACGTCTTCTATTTTCTTTTGACCCATTTAACCAGACTGGCCCACAGCAATGCGTAGAGGGGTACAGATAGTCAGGTATACAGGGTGGGAATGTTCAATGCACAAAACGACATTTAAAGGCGAACAATAAATACATGAGGGATTTTAAAAACCAAAAGCCATCAGAATACCTCATGTATTTGGACACCAACAATTTATATGGGGAAATGTCTTAGTATCTTCCAACTGTTGAATTCGAATAATTGACGAAGTTGATGATTTCAAAATCAACACTGTTAACGCCAACTGCCGCTCGCCAGAGGTGCTCCCTCATCGATCGGTGGGGTGTCAGGAGTGAGCACTGCAGCCTCTCTCTTGACAGCCTGCCGGTCATGAGGTGTGCCTCTCTCGTGAGAGTAAGCTCGGCTGCAGGCTCTCCACGCGGCAACTGGCGCATTTGACCGGCTTCCATCGATCACCGCTGGACCCACACCAACCACTTCCCTTTCAATCGTTGACGCGTTCAGTGGAGTTTGCGAAGTGTATTACAACCATTTTGAACATTTTTAATAATTATTGTGCCAGTCAATTATACCGAAACATTTTGGATTTTGTATTTCAATAAAACATCTGTGAAACCAGACAAACAAACACCATTATTTTAATTTGAGCGGATTCGTCAGTTGGGTATATTCTACAAGTTGATTTGTTATATGTGAAGATCTCGACCAAAAGACTTCAACACGTACTCAGGAAAAATTATTTAACCGACAATTCTCATTAACCGACAAGCTTCACTATATAATACTCGTACACTATATAAATCTCCAACAAAGTATTAAAGACGGTTTAAAATTAAATAAAGTACATAGATTTCTTAAATTCAAACAGTTCCTTTGGTTAAAGTATATTGATTTAAATACATGTCACCGCAACTTAGCTAAGAATAATTTTAAAAAATTTTTTTAAAATTATTAAGTAATGCAGTTTATGGTAAGACTATGGAGAATTTGGATACAAGAAAAGATGTGAAAATTCTTACTTCTTGGGAAAGTCTAGGAAGGCGCTTAGGAACTCGTGCTCTAATTGCCAAGCAAAATTTTTACAGTAGAAAATTTTTCACAGATTTTTCTGATTCCTCTGAAGGTATGGTCGCTATTCAATTGGCAAGGGGCCGTGAAATTTACAATAAACCTATTCATTTGTTGTAATAGAATTATCAAATTGGAAGATGTACGACGTACATCTTCCACTTTCCACGACGGTAGGAGTTGTGTCGTGATCACGGTCGAAGGTGGATGCTGCTGCCCACCGCAGTGCAGTGTTTGTAAAGTGTGCTCACGGGAAAAACCAAAAACAAATAGAACAAACATCGTTCCTTTTCACCAAACACAATATAATAAAGTGGAAAAACATTATATTAAAACACAGTGCATTAAAACATAAATATTAAGATCAATAAATTCACAAAAATAACACCAAATAACAAAACCAAATAACACAAATACTATAGACTATCAAACGAAATGCAGAGGACCAAACGAAGAGCTTATTTTGCTATTCCTAGTAAAACTCGGCATTTCGTTTCTTTCCTCTCCTTCTTCCTGGTCCCGTTAGGTGTGCAGGTGGCTGTGAGTGCACCGTGGGCTGAAGCGTGGCAAGATAAAGGCATAACACTTGTCTTGTCGCGTTTTGTTTGCCTACGGTGTAGGCTTGTCCGCTTGTGCAGCTGACTTTATACCTCTTTACAGTGGGTGGCGATTACAAAATTTCGCATAGATTCCATAAATGTGCCTGGCTTGAGGGCGAATTTCTTCGCGGTCTATGCGCACGTTTGTACTCACCAACCACATATAGTGGCACTAGGTGGGACCCAGGTGTCTGAGGTTTCAGATCCACTAGATTTTCACATGCCTGGTTATCATCTACTGCCATTGTTTTCACACAGAGGCCTCGCCTTATATATTCGCAGTGATGTTGCCTACCAGTGTCAGCAACCCCTTTGCACGACGGATGCCGAATTTAGCTCAATATGGGTTAAGTTCAAAATCCAGTCACACATCCTGCACTTCTGCTTTATTTATAGAACCCCGGGTCTAGAGAGGCTGTCCACTTTTGATAAACTGGACAGTCTCTCTGATTCGATCTCCAAAATTCTGGAATCGTATCCGAACAGTGAAATTGTTGTTGCTGGTGATTTAAATGTGCATAATTCCAATTGGCTACGTCATTCAAGTCATACAAGACCTGAGGGTTTGTATGTTGAGTTATTTGCGGAGTCTAATAATTTGACTCAATTAGTGAAGGTACCAACGCACTTTTCTTGAGTTGATGGGCAAAAACCAAAATATTGTGAACCTTTTTCTAACTTCACATCACAGCAAGTATGATGTGAAAATTCTTGCACCTCTTGGTAATTCGGAGCACGCTACAATTTCTCCTACCTTCCCATATTCGAATCTTCAATCCGCTCATCAGCCAGCTCCGAAGCTGAACTCATTTTTCAGCCATCTCAATTGGCAATTATGTTTCAGGGACAGGATGATATAATTTTATTTGGTATGAGGGCTTTCATACCCAATAAAAAAATTAAACCAAAAGACCATTCCTCGTTTAATGTGACTTGCAGACAAGCAGTCAGGTCTAAAGAGGAAGCATTTAGGATTCGGCGTTTAAACAAAACTGTTGATACTAAATTGCTGCGCAATCAGGCCAGAAATAGGTGCAATGCCACTCTAAAGCGCAAAAAGCTTTCTACGAGTAGCGCCTTACACGTAGAGTTCTTCAATAACATAAAGGTAGTAAGAACTTTTGGTCATTCGTGGGGAGAGTGAAGAATCAGACGCAATCGTCTATTCCAACTCTCCTCAAGGATGATCAGATCTTCACTCACTCGGTTGATAAGGAAAACTTATTAGCAAAAATGTTTGCTGAAACAATGCTGTTTGTTAACCCACAAGCGTTTGGCGGGTGACAACTTCCCACCTCTAAATATGGGCGGTGTGGATATTAATGAGTCAGAGGCTCTTGATGTTCTGGGCATGTCAATCCAATGCGATCTTCGCTGGAACGATCACATCTTTGACGTGTCGAAAGAAGCAGCCAAGTGCTTAGGCTTTCTTAAGCGGTGTAAGAAGTACTTCACTCCAACCGATCTTCGTTGTATCTACCCCACCAATATCCGTCCGAAAATGGAGTACAATTCGCATATATGGTCGGGAGCTTCGCGGGCATATCTTCAGCTTCTCGACCGTGTCCAATGTCGTGCGTTAAAACTTATAGGGGACAGTAGGGTATCCAGCTCTATTGAAACCTTGGAGCGTCGTCGTTATGTAGGGTGTGTATCATTATTTTACCGCTACTTTCATGGTAAATGTTCCTTTGAAGTAGTCGGCATGATTCCTCCGGTTCAGGTATTTAGCAGAACTACTCGGCTTTCCAGAGGGGTGCACCCCTTTTATGTCACGATTCCGTTCCAACGAACCACGCATTACCGTGAGAGTTCGTTTTTCGGTCGCGTCATTATTTGTGGAATAGTCTCCCTGCGCATGTCTTCCCGCCCACTTACAGACTCGAAACCTTTAAGCGTTTCCCTTCGGAACCAGCAAATGCTTTCCATGGATAGGGGGCATCCCCTTGGTTTCATCTGCCATAAAAGAAAAATGGTATATCCTTGATGAAAAGAGCACTTGATATATGAAATCTCACCGAAAGCTTTTGTAAGTTTATCATGTGACATCTTACCTCATACGAAGGCATGGTGTCGTACGACAAAATCCGGCGGAGTGCGAATTTCGTAAAACCCTTTTGGACTCTCTCGATCCGATCAATATCGATTTGAAAAATGGGGTGCCAAATAATACCAGCATATTATAGAACTGTTCTAACCAGGGAAATATAGTTGGCTTTCAGCGTGAAGGTATCAGTGGATTCCCTAGCGTTACGCTTGACAAAACCGAGCATAGAATTAGCCTTGGAAACAACATACTCCTTATGTGGGCTAAAAGTAAGTTTATCGTCAAAATAGACCCCGAGGTCCCTCGTAAGGTGATGATGGTAATAAAATAAAAACGGCGAGAGACTTCGAGAAAATGTTAAAATCTTGCATTTGGATAAATATAGTTTCATACCATTGGAGTCACACCAGGATGTGAAGGAGTTAATATCATCCTCAAACCTCATGCAGTCGGACAACTTCTTTATGGATATGTACATCTTCAAAACACTGCAATATTTAAAGACATTGACGACATCATTAATGAAAATAATAAACAATAGGGTCCCAGATGACTCCCGTGCGGAACACCTGATTTGGCATTAATAACACGCGAGAGGCACTCACCCACTTTGACGATTAATTTCCTATCTGCAAGATACGACGATATTCATTTCAAGAGTACAGAGTGAATTCCTAATTTTTCAAGTTTTAGCAAGAGTATATCGTGCGGTAGGCAATCGAACGCTTTTACGAAATCAGTGTAAAGTGCATCCACTTGAAAACCGAGCTTTTCTTCAATTGATACACAAATTAGGAAAAATTGATAAATTACTGCATGTGGACCGGCCGACAAAGAAACCGTGCTGACAACTGGAAAAGTAATTTTTTACTTCGTGAAAAAGACTCTTGTTGACAATGTCATCGAGCACCTTCGGTATGACTGATAACTTTGCGATTGGTCGGTAGTTTTCGACCATACCTTTTTGACCGGGTTTGAAGATGGATACGATGTAAGCGGTTTTCCATTCATCTCGGAATATTCCGCTTGACAGAGACATATTAAAAATTATAGTTAATGGGGTGCACAGAGAAAAAACTGTGTTTTTATAACAGATTTTTACACTAGCTCTCTTAAGAGAAGCTGCTCTTTTCGTATGCATTTAGCATGAGCTACTGTTTGGCTACTGTTTGTATTGCTATGCGAGGCTTTAGAAAAACTTCTTCCCTTTTTTTTATATTGCAAACACTGCCGGAGTCAAAGTTTAATTAGTTCTTATACAATAATTGCGCTAGGCGAGGCCTTAAGTACGCTAAGAAAGATTTAAACAACACGAATTTTTAGAAGTTAACAACCATGCGCGCAGGCGGGACTCGAACCCACATCCCCGTAGCACGCTGACGAGGAGCATGCACTACGCCACTGAGGACCGTGAGGTTGTCACCGGCAGAGATAGAGCTCGAAGGGCGCGTGCAGGATTTGTCTACTGGTTCAACAGCAGCCTGATGATCTGCATTATCAGGCATTGTGCTTGCTGATTAGAATGTTGTTTGTCTTCATTACTGATTTTTACTCTTTCACCTCGCTGCTGGAGTACAAACGGTTGAGACTGTTGTTGCTGTGGTTTCGGCAATTGTTGATGCGATGAAACGCCGAGAGTCATTTGGGTACGAACAGGATGGCTAGTTGATGCAGCAGTTTTAGACGTCACTCCCTCAACCCAGATTACGAAAGGAGGAGAAGGAGAACACATGGACTTAGAGTTAACACAAGAAAATTTCTTTCCAGAGCTGAGCACAGTCCGTTATCAAAAAACCGACACAATTCGAGTGGAAAAATTCATTACATTTTCCGCACTGCAGTTTGCCTTTGTTACGATCAACTTTTTGACACAAGGCATTTTTGCTTAATTAAAAGTCACTAACAGACGCAAAACTAAAAAAGAAAAACACAGAGCGCCGCAAAATCACGCCCGCTCACGACTGAACTGTAGCACCAAACAAACTGATTTTGTTTGGTCCTACAGTAAATGTTATTAGCTTTTTAAAAAGTGTTGCCTACAGTACTGAATTTTGCCATGAAGAGTGATGGTTATTTAAAAAATTTGTGATTGTGTTCATTTAATAATTTACTTAGCTTCGTATTCAATCTGTGGTAGGATGACTGAACGTTGGGCTGAAAAATGGAACACAACAATTCAAACAGAACATATTTGCCTTTAGTTAAAGCTCAAAATAAATACTAAATTTATGGAGGTGTCTACAAAATATCAGTTTCGGTTACCTAATAAATTTTAATATATAATACAATTTTCAGCCACTCAAAATATTCACTTCAATAAACTACGCCCATATTCGCTTAGTTACTTTACACTATGTGAGGAGTCTTATAATTGTGTAGCTTTATAAGTACTTACGTCTCTCGACCCTTTTCTTCTTTGAGAAGAGTAACACAAACAACGCAAGGCCTAGTTTTTCTTCTTCTTCCACGTAAATCAATTTTTTTATTACCTATTTGTAATTTTTCAAACTATTACACAATTTATTTCGTTGTCATCTGCTTTCGAGATCATAACAATAACAATGACACGTGTCAACCAGAGATTCCTTTTTATAGCGAATAGCGCTATATGGGACATATGTCATTCGAATGACATGTGTCACTGTCTTGAGTTTTGTCATTCGACTAGAATAACGCTGATATATATAAGATATACAGATAAAATTTATAAATAACATTAATTTTTAGAATTAATTATTATTTATTAGTTACTACTATTATTATTATCTATTTCACCTTCATATTCAGTTAAATCTGATGTACAATCCTCCTCTTAAGCACTTTAGTTGATTTCAACATTTATTTGAGGAGAAATCAATAAATTTAAAACTTCGCGAAGAAAAGTATGTTTTTAAGGCTCATCTCCACTTACAATTGGATCGGAAGTTATAAGGAGCATAGTGAGGAAGTCACGATTCGTGCAAATACGTGATCGCTTCCTTGTATGGTGCTTCCGAAATCTACGATAATACATGCTTCATGCTTCCTGAGCAATTGGAAGGAGTGAGTTTTTAATTACTTCTACACCATGAATTAGAAGTGTGTGCAAAGTAGCAGGCATGTAGTACCAGGGTTCTCTAAGTATATTTTCTTCATTTCCTTTGCAAAGTTTCTAAATTCAATGAAATTTATATCAAAACTTGATGAGAAAGCTATTAGTATAGAATTTAAGTTTTCATCTAAACCTGTAATTCGTGCACTTAATTTAGAATTTTTAAGGAATCTCTTTGAAGTATTTTCATTATTTGTAGACAGCCTGCTTTTGCTTTATCAACAAAGTCTTCACTATTTGAGAATGTTTGTTTATATGTGCTGTAACCCGAACTCCCGTTTATATGTGCTGTGACCAGAACTCCCGTCGCACTCCCATTTACATATTAAAGTTATAGAAAGTAATTGATTTATTACATCGCTTTGCATACAGATAATTACTTAACGGTTAAACCATAAAATTGATTGAAGCTTTTCGAACCAAACCTTTTAGACGTCTTTTTTTTTTGTTTTGAATGAGGCGTTTTCTAAGTCCTTTATTGGCCTTCCAGCTTCACTAGGGTCTTTCGATGACGTTGATAATGACGAAATTCCATTTGGCATTTTTAACCATAAATCGTTCCTGAGATTTGCCCGTAGCGTAATTAAGTTACAAAATTTCTTTGTCATTCTAAAAAATACTTCCGCTAGAGACACCTTACTATATAACATAAATGTACATTTCCAGAGCTAAATCGGACTAAACGTTTTTTAATTTTGGCCTCTTAAGAAAAGATCTTGGCCTCCAATCCTGCACATACATACAAAGCAAGGAGTATATACGCCATATATGTGCCGCAGATACCACGATTTTAAGTAGATTTCAGATGTTTTTAGAATTTTTTCTTTAATATTGCTTTCAAACGGTTTTTCTGAAAAACTTTCATTGAAATTATTTGTTAGTTCCTTTACAGTCTCAAGGAAAAACCTGGTTGGACGCCTAAGACAGCTCGGCATTGCGTTTGTTTCCGCTCCTCCTTCTTCTTCCTGGTCCTGTTAGGTGTGCAGGCAGTTGTGAGTGCATCGTGGGCTGAAGCGCGACAAGATAAAGGCCTAACACTTGTCTTGTCGCGTTTTCCTTTGCTTGCGACGTACGCGTGGCTGCGTGTACAGCTGACTTTACACTTCCTTACAGTGTGGGGTGATTAGAAAATTCCGCATGGATTCCACTAATGTACGTGGCTTGAGGGCGAATTTTTTCGCGATCTATGCGCATATTTGTAGCCACCAACCGCATGTAATGGCACTAGGTGAGACCCAGGTGTCTGAGGGTGCAGATCCACTGGATTTTCACATGCCTGGGTACCATTTACTTCCATTGTTTTCACTACATAGAGGCCTCGCCTTATACATGCGCAGTGATGTTGCGTACTAGTGTCAGCACGACGGATGCCGAATTTAGCTCCATGTTGGTTATGTTCAAAATCCAGTCACACATCCTATACTTCTGCTTCATTATAGAAGCCCGGGTCTAGAGAGGATGCCAACTTTTGATAAACTGGTTAGTGAAGGAACCAACGCACTTTCCCTGCGTTGATGGGCAAAACCAAAATATGCTGGACCTTTTTCTAATTTCACATCACAGCAAGTATGATGTACATGTTCTTGCACCTCTTGGTAATTCGGACCACGCTACAATTTCTGCTACCTTCCCACATTCTAGTCTTCAATCCGCTCACAGAACCGGACAGTCTGGCCTTATAAGAAGGCTAATTGGGATGCGCTGAATTCTTTTTTCAGCCGTTTCAATTGGCAATTGTGTTTCAGGGATAGAAACATAAATGCTACGGCAAAATTGGTAGAAAATATAATTTTATTTGGTATGAGGTCTTTCATACCCAATAAAAGAATTTCCATTAAACTAAAGGACCATTCCTGGTTTAATGCGAATTGTAGACAAGCAGTCACGTCTAAAGAGGAAGTATTTAGGAATTGGCGTTTTTGGCAAAACGGCTGATACTAAACTGCTGCTCAATGACGCTCGAAAGAGTTCTCTTAGAACAGCGCCTTAGACGTAGAGTTCTTCAGTACCATAAGGGTGGTAAGAACTTTTGGTCGTTCGTGGGGACAGTGAAGAATCAGACGGGAACGTCTATTCCCACTCTCCTCAAGAATGATCAGATCTTCACTTACTCGGTTGATAAGGCAAACTTATTAGCCAAAATATTTGCTGAAAACTGCTCTCTTCCTGAGACTAGCCAACCACTGCCCGCGGTCGATGATGTATCTCATGGTATGACTGAGATGCATTTTTGAACACGAGCGAATCCTCGGACCGGATGGCATTTCAGCCCACGTGTTGAGAAAGTGCGCCTCAAGACTGGCTCGCCCATTGCACAATCTCTTTAATTTATCGTTTACTTCAGAAGTTTTTCATACTTCCTGGAAGATTGCCAATGTGCAGCCAGTTCCCAAAAAAGGTAAGGCTAAGAATCCTACAAAACGGCCCATACCAATCTGCTCAGTGAGGAGATTTTAGATATCTAGAGAGCAACAAATTTGATCAGCGATCGCCAGTACGGTTTCCGTGCTCACCGCTCCACCGGCGATTTGATGGCGTTCCTCACTGAGCGGTGGAACAGCTGTGTTCACCAATTCGGTGAGAGTAAGGTTGTTGCTCTGGATATCTCCAAGGCATTTGACCGGATGTGGCATAAAGCACTCGTGTCTAAACTGACTGCTTATGGTGTCGGTAATATTTTCACTCGATGGATATCGAGTTTCCTCAGCGGCCGTTCCTTTCGGTTTGTGATACACAGCTTTGCTTCCGAAGAGATCACTATTAATGCTGGAGTCACGCAGGGTTCGGTCCTGTCTCCAAACCTTTTTCTCATTTTTATCAATGACCTTCTGTCAATGACATCAAACCCCGTCTACTCGTTTGCTGATGACAGCAGCATTTGTCATTCATATTCATTCTCTAGGCGTCCTTCTATTATGGAAATCAATAGAAAACCCAGAATTATGAATAACACATTCCAATCTGACCTCAACAAAATCCAGAAGTGGGGTCGAGCGAATCAGGTCGAGTTTAATGCGCGGAAGACCCAATGCTGTTTGTTAACCCACAAACGTATGGCGTGTGACAACTTCCCACCTCTAAATATGCATGGTGTGGATATTAATAAGTCGGAGGCTTTTGATATTCTGGGCATGTCAATCCAATGCGATCTTCGTTGGAACGATTACATTTTTGATGTGTCGAAAGAAGCAGCCAAGTGCTTAAAGCGGTGCAAGAAATACTTCTCTAAAACTGATCTTCGTTGTATCTACACCACCTATATCCGTCCGAAAATGGAGTACAATTCGCATATATGGTCGGGAGCTTCGCGAGCATATCTTCAGCTCCTAGACCGTGTCCAATATCGTGCGTTAAAACTTATGGGGGACAGTAGGGTATCCTGCCTTACTGAAACCTTGGAGCGTCGTCGTGATGTAGGGTGCGTATCATTAGTTTACCGTTACTTTCACGGTAAATGGTCGTCTGAAGTAGCCAGCCTGATTCCTCCGGTTCAGGTATTTAGCAGAACTACTCAGCTTTCCAGAATGGTGCATTCCTTTTATGTTAATTTTTTTCTTTCGGTTTTTTGCAAGTTTCGCAGCTAGGTGAGCAACGCGTAGCTCTAAGCGAGGGAGCGATATTACCTTGCGCGGCGAGACCTTTGTTTTTAAAGCAACTAAGGAAACCATAATCGCTCCATTAATTTGGGTCGTTACTGCATATAACACCGCAGCGTAGGCGCGTTCAGACGCATCAATAAAAATGTGAAGCTCCGTATTGACATCCTGTGTATCTGTATTGACATCCGTTGTCAAGCCGGCGGTGATTTTTTATCTTTGAAAGTATTTGCAACCCTTCTCGATGTATATACCAGTCATTTAATATTTGGGTAGGCACTGGGTCATCCCAATTGACGCTCGTTTGCCAAATGTCTTTGTTGAGGTGGTCTCTGAGATCGGGAGTGATCCCGATTTGTGGCCTTCGATGAAATGGTGGACGGCGCCGTCGTCGATGGTGAGGATGATTGGGATGAAGAAAACGGTAGCATCTTGTCCAAATAATTGTTTTACTTTCACTTGTCACTTTTGCTTACACTTTTTCAAGACGGGTGCTCGCTCGTTCACTTATCAAAATGGAATGCCACTTCCTGATACTATCGATGAGCTGCTGCTTCTATCAAGATGCAGAAGAGCCGCTTTAACTCAGAGAGCGAGAGAAAGCGGAGGCAGAACTCACCGAGTACCAAACCGTGGGAGGGAGAACCATTAGCATGGAATGGTGAGCTGCTTGCCCTTCTGCTGAGATGCAGAAGAGCCGCTTTCGCTCGGAAGCGAGAGCGTTGTGAGTCACTGGTTCCGCTAGGCATACTTTCAGGCGATACTTAAATTATGACATCGCACTGAGCATTTTTTGCACGTTGTGCTTGTTGGTTTAATTCCGCATTGTTACTTGCCAAGGTCAATTCATCGAGCGCGCGCTAGCCGCTGGTGAAGCGGTATTGCACTTGTTGACCGTGGAACTAGTGACCCACTTTCTTGCGCTCATTTGGTGAGGCGGCTCTTTTCCGCTACAGTCAGCGTATTATTATTTCCGTATTTAAGCTTCCTCATACAGAAATATAAATAAGACTGGTATGAGTTAGTTGAAGAGAGTTGAGTTGCGTAAGTCAGTTGAGTAGCGAATAGTGAATAGCCATTAGTGAAGCGGAGCTCCGGACCGTGTATAATTCTAAGTGTGATTTTAATAAAGCGATTGAATTAAAATTAAAGTGTTTGATTTCGAATCAGAAGCTGGAAAGGAAGGACTTCGGAGAAGCCCACGAACAGGATGCGGCGACAGATTTCACCGCATGCCAAATGGTTCTTGAGAGGCGAGGGTTGCCGTTGCTGGTTGCAGCGGAAAGCAGTTTGGCGTAAACATACCGCCCGCCTTGCAGTACTGCAACCTTAGCACCTATGAAAGCCGTGATAAGTAGTTGGATCGCACGGGACGGACTTGACGGTGATCTGAGCGACGAGAGATGCGGATCAGGTCAACGTAATTGCCGAGAGCTCCAACGAGGGGTAGGGGAGCGGCTGGTTGGACAGAATATGGACAACGGACAAATAGAGGGCGTTGATTCGGGGTCCCGAACCGCCCTTTGCGGTTGGGGATGTTGTTTCGCGATTCATTTCTAGAATGAGAAAATTAGTAAATTCTGAAAACATAAAAATTTCTCATTTGTTATGTGTGTTCGGACTAGGCTCGCTCGATTTGGATAAATTATTTTCATAAAAATTAAAATGCCTGTCTCTGGTGAGAAAGTGAAAATGCAAGCGGTGGTTCGATCAAACGTGATACACGTAGCAACAGAACTGGCAACAACTCGAACAAAGCTAGTCCGTTGATGAGTCCCGTTACATCTGCTGGCAATGCAAATAATTCTCTTTGCTGTGTAGTTGAGTCGTCAAACACGTCTGGATTAGACAGAAAGCTAGCTGAACTACGTGAGAGTATCATCGAGCAGGTTGGAGCAACTATTCGTCGCTCTGAGGATAGGGTCATGAAAAGGTTTGGAGAATTAAATGCTATGATTTCCAACATTAAGTCTGAGTTGGGAGGTATGGTTGCACGAATAACTGCAATTGAGGCTGCTGCTGATAACGTCACTGAGCTGAGATCAGAGGTTTTAAATTTAACAAATCGACTCTCTAAGTTGGAGAATGAGGCGGTCTCTACTGACAATAATTTCGGGCATTCCTATCGCCCAACAAGCAAATCCAATGCCAATTTTTATTAGTATTTTCAGTGCAGTTGGACTCTCCACTTCTGTTCCTACATTACGTGATACTTTCAGTGTAAAAAAAGAAATTAATGCTGCTAATGCTAGTGCTACTGGTAATAGAATTATGGTTATGAAGTTGGGGTCAGCTCGCGATCGATCTAATCTTTTACGATTGATCTCATCTTTTTGCCGTCGACATCATCGAGCGCTTAATCTTTCTGACATAGGACTCTCAGGAGAAGGTAAAGTTTTCATATATGAAAGTTTGCCGAAATCGAGTCGTGACGTTTTATCGCATGCCATAAAGTTGAAACGTGAAAAAAAAGTACATGCTGCTTACTCAATTCGAGGAAATATTTATGTAAAGTCCAGTCCTGACGGCGCCCCTGTACTTTTACATGACGTTGAAGGTGTTGATGTTATTGCTGGCTTAAAGTGATAATTATAAATTATATTAGATTCTACACTACATTATTAGTACTTATAATTAAGGTGCAATGATTATACATTTCTCTTCATTACTTTTTCCTCATTTATTTTTCCTACTCTACTATCCTCTCTCTTTGCTGCTCTTGTATAATACTCTTAATGTTATTCTCTCCTAGTGTGCAAACTTATTCTTACTCTATTTTAAGATCTCTGCGAGTACTTGCTGTTGTGTTTTTTTTCTGCCCTCCTTATTTTGTTTACTGTCAAGAAAAGATATCAAATTCTTGCGTCTTTTCTGTTGATGCCTCTCATTATTCGCAGTGTTAACTAATTCGAATTTTTCTGATGGCGTTGGTAGTTGCCACCGTACACTTATCAATGTCTTCTGTAGCCAGCATAAGGGTTTTAACATTGCATACTTTAATGCTAGAAGTCTGAATAACAACAAGTTGGATTACATAAGAGATGTTTTTTAAAATTCAGCCATTGATGCTATTTGTGTGTCTGAAATATGGTTTCAACCTGACTTAGCTGATTCCTATATCAAGCTATACAATTTTAATGTATTTCGTAACGACAGGTTGGACAAGAGAGGTGGTGGTGTGGCGATATATGTAAAATCTAAATATAATTGTGAACTCGTTTATTGCTCTAGTAATTCGGTTGTGGAATATCTATGTGTTGTTATATCTGGTCCCATGTCTAAAATACTTATTTCGTGTGTGTATAGTCCGCACAAGTGTTGTGACCTCGAGCCCTTTTTTGCGTATATTTCGTCGATCTCTATCTCATAAGTTCCAATAATAGTATGTGGTGATCTTATTGTCAATTTGCTATGTGATGATAGTAGTTCTACAAATTTTTGTGATCTAGTCTCTTTATGTGGTCTCTACATTGTAAATGGCTCTGTGCCTACACGATTTGGCCACAATGTAAGTCCAAGTTTACATGACTATTTTCTTGTTTCAGACTCTTCAATTGTGTTATTGTTTACACAAATTACCTTTGTGTCTGACCATGATCAAGGACGATCAGATCTGCACTCACTCGGTTGATAAGGCAAACTTATTAGCCAAAATGTTTGCTGAAAACTGCTCTCTTCCTGAGAGTAGTCAACCACTGCCCGTGGTCGATGATGTATCTCATGCTATGCCTCAGATGCATTTTCGAACGCGAGCTGTTAAAAGAGTGCTTGCAGACCTCAATGTCAATAAGTCCTCAGGACCGGATGCCATTTCAGCCCATGTGTTGAGAAAGTGCGCCTCAACACTGGCTCGCCCATTGCGCAATCTCTTTAATTTATCTTTTACTTCAGGAGTCTTTCCCGCTTCCTGGAATATTGCCAATGTGCAGCCAGTTCCCAAAAAAGGTGAGGCTACGAATCCTGCAAATTACCGGCCCATAGCAATCTGCTCAGTGCTCTCTAAAGTCATGGAGAGCATTGTAAATTTTAAATTGATGAGGTATCTAGAGAGCAACGAGTTGATCAGCGATCGCCAGTACGGCTTCCGTGCTCACCGTTCCACCGGCGACCTGATGGCGTTTCTCACTGAACGGTGGAGCAGTTGCATTCACCGGTTCGGTGAGAGCAAGGTTGTTGCTCTGGATATCTCCAAGGCATTTGACCGGGTGTGGCATAAAGCACTCGTGTCTAAACTGGCTGCTTATGGTGTCGGTAATACTTTCACTCGATGGATATCGAGTTTCCTCAGCGGCCGTTCTATTCGGGTTGTGATAGACGGCTTTGCTTCCGAAGAGCACTCCATTAATGCTGGAGTTCCGCAGGGTTCGGTCCTGTCTCCGACACTTTTTCTTATTTTCATCAATGACCTTCTGTCATTGACATCAAACCCCGTCTACTCGTTTGCTGATGACAGCAGCATTTGTCATTCATATTCATTCTCCAGGCGTCCTTCTATTCTGGAGATCAATAGAAGGCGCAGAATTATGAATGACACACTCCAATCTGACCTCAACAAAATCCAGGAGTGGGGTCAAGCGAATCGGGTCAATTTTAATGCGCGGAAGACCCAATGCTGTTTGTTGACCCACAAGCGTCTGGCGGGCGACAACTTTCCACCTTTAAATATGGTGTGGTGTGGTGGTGTGGATATTAATGAGTCGAAGGCTCTTGATGTTCTGGGCATGTCAATCCAATGCGATCTTCGCTGGAACGATCACATCTTTGACGTGTCGAAAGAAGCAGCCAAGTGCTTAGGCTTTCTTAAGCGGTGTAAGAAGTACTTCACTCCAACCGATCTTCGTTGTATCTACACCACTTATATCCGTCCGAAAATGGAGTACAATTCGCATATATGGTCGGGAGCTTCGCGGGCATATCTTCAGCTTCTCGACCGTGTCCAATGTCGTGCGTTAAAACTTATAGGGGACAGTAGGGTATCCAGCTCTATTGAAACCTTGGAGCGTCGTCGTGATGTGGGGTGTGTATCACTATTTTACCGCTACTTTCACGGTTAACGTTCTTCTGAAGTAGCCAGCCTGATTCCTCCGATTCAGGTATTTAGCAGAACTACTCGGCTTTCCAGAGCGGTGCACCCCTTTTATGTCGCGATTCCGTTCCAACGAACCACGCATTACCGTGAGAGTTCGTTTTTCGGTCGCGTCGTTAGATTGTGGAATAATCTCCCTGCGAATGTCTTCCCGCCCACTTACAGCGTCGAAACCTTTAAGCGAAGTGTAAACCGTCACTACTCCCTCTTTCCCCCTTCCCACTAACCTGTCATCCCTTCGGAACCAACAAATGCTGTGCATGGATAGGGGGCATCCCCTGAGCTTGGTTTCATCTGTCATAAAAAAAAAAATGATCTTCTTTTCTGTTCTCTAGATCTAAAGTTGTGTTCAAGTACAGTTCCCTCTTCATTTTATTTTCGTGATTATAAGACTATCAATCGGGATCTCTTATTCACTGCGGATGCTAGCGTTGATTGGTCAAACTTTAGATGCACCCTTCTGTGGATCATAAGACATTAATATTTGGGTACATTGTGCGTAACTTTTTTGATTCCTTTTTTCCAGTGCGAATTTTTAAAATTATCAACCCCTCTTGCCCGTGGTACACTCCACGAGTTAGATCTGCTGTGTGCTTGCGGAATAAATTACACACTAAATGGAAAAGGAATTGCACTCCATCGAATTGGCATAGATATACAAGAGCGCGGAACTTGGCTACTTTAATAATTAGGACGTCCAAAGCTAACTATATAAAGCTTAACTATATTTTTCTTCAAAACTTGATCCCAATCAAACCCCTAAGCAGATTTGGCGGCAGTTATGGAATATTGGAGTAGCATCGAGAAATGCAGCAGAAAATAAACTTTGCCCTAATGATCTGAATGAGTATTATCTGACGAATTCATGTGATGATGGATCTTATGTTCACAGTTCGGCTGAAGAATATAGTCTGCATCTCTTCCAATTCCATTGTGTCTCTGTATATGATGTTGCAAAGCGCGTTATGACGGTTAAGTCATCTGCTATTGCTGAGGATGGTATCTCGATTCAATTTATTAAATTAATTTTGCCATTTATCATTTTGATAAGAAGTAGTAATTACTGATCTTATTAATCAGATAAATACTACTTCTACATTCCCTTCTCTATGGAAGCTTGCTACTGTCCTTCGAATTGCTAAGAAATCTGCACCCGTTGAACTTTCTGATTTTCGTCCAAATAGTATCTTGGCTGCACTGTCTAAGGTGTGTGAAGGCCTTTAGCAGAACCTTTATCTTGGTGAAAATAAACCTTTATCTTGGTGAAAATAAACCTTTATCTTGGTGAAAGACATCTGATGCATCCTCTCAAGTCGGAGCTGTGTCACTGTAATGCTTAAAATCACAGATGATATTCGAATAGCTTTTGAGAAGCAGCAAGTGACTTTACTTTGTCTTCTGGATTTTTCCAAAGCATTCGACAGTGTAAATAATGCACTACTTTGTCGAAAGTTGCTCAGCCTATTCTCTTTTTCAGTAAGTGCTACTAAATTAATAAAGAGTTATCTTACAGATCGCTCTCAGCGGCTCAAAGTTGGCAATGCCTACTCTAGTTTTAAGCGTGTTTGTGCTGGTGTTCCACAAGGATCTGTTTTGGGTCCCTTGTTATTTTCTTTATTCTTAAATTATATTTTCTCCGTAGTGCAATATTCGTCAATGCATGCATATGCGGATGATGTTCAATTGTATCTTTCTAATTGTCTCGATATGATTGATGACTTGTGTCTCGGGGTGAATGATGATTTAAAACGTGTAAAAAGTTGGTCTGAGAATAATCTTCTTCAATTAAATTCTTCCAAGTCGTTTGTGTTACCTATTTCTAAGGCCAGTTTAGACATTTCCTGTATTCCTTCTATATATCTCGATAATTCTGTTCTTAGGTTTGTGACAAAAATGAAGAATCTTGGTATTGTTATTAACTCTTCTTTAACCTGCATAGATCATATTAACTCCGTGGTTAGTAAAGCGTATTATATACTTAAGAACTTACGCTATTCTTCAGAATGTTTTCCTATAGCTATTAGACGTAAAATAATATTACAATTAATCATGCCAATCTTGACTTATGCGGAGTTAATTTATCCTAAATTTGATTCTAAATCGTCCCACAAACTTGATGTGTTATTCAATAACATAACACGTTTCATGCGTGGCCTTAAGAAATTTGACCACCTCTCAAGTTTTAGATATTCCTTGCTTGGATGTAACTTCCAAAATTACATTAACTACAGAAATTGTATTTTTTTACACCAACTTATTATCTCATCGACTCCTTTTTATCTATATGAAAAGTTATGCTTTGGTTACTCTTCCCGCTCGAGGTGTCTTATTATACCTACATATAACTATGTGAATTCCGGTCGGTTCTTTTTTGTCAGCGCCATTAGACTATGGAATAGTTTACCTAATAGTATTAAGAATGTTCGTGAGAGAAGTCTCTTCAGAAGGCTGGTTAGGAATCATTTCCTAAATTAATTGTAGATGAATTAATTTTGTCAGCAAATCTTGCAGTTGTACCCAATGTCTTTTTCGATTTCCTGCTCTGTTTGCATCTAGTCTCCTATCTTCTAATCTTCTCTTCTATATGACTTCTTCTAATACTATCTCCACATCTATATAAATATTACTAAAAACACTTCTTTGTAAAATATTTAATGTTTAAGTTAAATTGTACAACTCATAGTATGCTGTAAATGCGTTATAAAAGAGCTTGGCTCTTAGTGTGCTGTCCATTTATAATAATAATAAATTGAAATTGAAATTGAAATTGAAATTAAAGGGGGAGGTTCCGATTTCGTGTCGAGTTACTGTGGCAACACGTCTAACTTTGAGATCGGACGGGTCAGGGTTCCTTTTCGGGTCGGACGTCGGCAACACATGTTCTGCTATCAGAACCGAGATAAGTGTGGGTTATACGACCGAGTCTCCACTTCTTTGGTGAAAGGTTATCGTCTCGCAAGACTACGAGGTCATTGGGTTTTAAATTCAACTGGGTATTTCCATTTAGTCCTTTTATGGAGTTCAGTCAAATATTCATTTTTCCAGCGGCTGCAAAAGTGCTGATACATGGATTTAACCTTTTGCCATCGATTGACAATTTTGAGAGGGGAATTGAGTATTTCGGGTTCAGCAGTCGCTAAAATGGGACCACCGATGAGAAAGTGTCCTGGTGTAAGGGGTTGCAAATCAGAGGGGTCCTCGGACATGCTGTTCAGCGGTCGCGAATTGAGACATGCTTCAATTTTGGAGAGAATGGTCGTAAATTCCTCAAAGGTGAAATGCATGTTTCCGACAAACTTTCGGAAGTGAAGCTTAAAGCTTTTGACTCCAGCTTCCCAGAGTCCACCCATGTGAGGCGCAGCGGCTGGTATAAAATGCCACTGCAAGTTTTGGTAGGAAAAGTGAGTGAGGAGGGCGTTTTTACTTTGTAGAAAAGCTTTCCAATCGTTCATCAGGGCTTTAGATGCTCCAACGAAGTTTTTTCATTGTCGGAGTATAAATCCTTGGGACATCCTCTGAGTGCGGTGAAACGGCTGAACGCAGCGAGAAAGGTGGGCGTCGAGAGATCACTGGTAGCTTCGAGATGGATAGCCTTGGTCGCGAAGCAGACGAATATGCAGACGTAGCCTTTCGTGATGAGGCACGCCCTGCCGGTATAATTTTTAATGTCAAACGGTACCGCGAAATCGAAACCGGTGGCAGCAAATGGTCGAGAGAGAGAGAGGTGCGTTCAGGCAGCAGTGCAGCCATCAGTTGTGTCTGGATTTGTTTCCGTTGTAGAGCACAGCTTTTGCAATGGTGAATTGTGGTGCGAATGAGATTTTTCGCCTTAGGGATCCAATATTGAGTGCGAATCAGACGTAGCATGAGTTGGTTTCCTCCATGCAAACTGATCTCATGGATGAACCGGACTAAGAGTCGAGTAAAAACACAATCATAGGGGATTATAATCGGATGACGTTCGTCATAGGAGAGTGACGGACATGAGGTTAAACATCCTCTTGCGCGGAGGACTCCATCTTCGGATAAGAATGGATTGAGTGACAGAATTGTACTCTTTCTTTCAAGATTCATCTTCAGTTCCAAACAGTGATATTCATTCAAAATGAACCTTTTGCATAAGATTAGTCAGTCGAGATTTAACATGTTGAATCACATCTGAGTCAATACTTTTATCGTGTCGTCTAAATGAGGGGCGATGTTGGGGGTGTGAGTGATGGAAGAACCGGAAAATGTAAGAGAGTACGCGGAGAGCTCGCGAGAAAGAAGAAAACCTTTCCCAGAGGTCTTCATAATGAGGAAAATATGCAAAATACGATTTGATGGGTTTTGCTTCCAGTTCGGTTTCAAAAATCTCTGGGGTAGGAGAGTGAGTCCAGTACTTTCTCTCTTGGCGCAACCAATCGGGGCCTTGCCAACATAATGAGGTTTGTTGCAACTCAAGCGGATACATGCCACGACTGGCTAAGTCCGCTGGATTGTGTTGGGATTGGACATGAAACCAGTGAGTGGGATCAACGATTTCCACAATTTTGGCCACACGGTTAGCAACGAACTTAGTCCAGGTGCAAGGCGGTCGTTTTACCCAAGCGAACACGATGGTCGAATCAGTCCAGCAGTAGAGTTCATACTGAGGAAAATCAAGATGAGGGATAACCGCATTTAATATGTCGGCTAAGAGGGCTGCACCGCACAATTCAAGTCGAGGTACAGATATTGTTTTGATGGGGGCAACTTTGGTTTTTGCATAAAGTAGAGAAGTACGGATTTCGTGAGAGTTACGATGGCGTACATAGACCACGCCGGCGTATGCTTTTTCGGAAGCATCCCGAAACGCATGGATTTCAATGCCACTCGTTGGAGTGAAATGAATCTATCGAGGGATTTTTATGAGGTTAATTTGGTGATAACACTGGACGAATTTTATCCAGAGTTGTAGGGTTGACGGGGTCAAGGGGTCATCCCAGCCGGTGGCATACAGCCAAACTTGTTGCATGAGGGTTTTTGCGATAATAATGACCGGAGCCATCCAGCCTACAGGATCAAATAATTTTGCAAGGAGTGACAGCATTTCTCGTTTGGTGTAAGAGGGGGGAATATCGAATGGTTTCGATTCGATGGTGAAGTAATCCGGGGGTTCGCACGGGACGGACTTGACGGTGATCTAAGCGACTAGAGATGCGGATCAGATCAACGTAATTTCCGAGAGCTCCAATGACGGGGGGGGGGGGGGGGAGCGGCTGGTTGGACAGAATATGGACTACGGAAAAAAAGAGGGCGTTGATTCCGTTTGCCCGTAGCGCCCTTTGCGGTTTGGGATGTTGTCTCGGGATTCATTTCTAGAATGAGAAAATTATTCAATTCTAAAAAATAAAGGGGGAGGTTCCGATTTTGTGTCGAGTTACTATGGCAACACGATTAATTTCGAGATCGGACGGGTCAGGGTTCATTTTTCGGTTCGGACCTGTGTGGGTTATACGTCCGAGTCTCCACTTCGTTGGTGGAAGGTTATCGCCTCGTAAGACTACGAGATCATTGGGTTTTAAATTCAAGGGGCGGTATTTCCATTTAGTTCTCTTATGGAATTCGATTAAATATTCATTTTTCCAGCGGTTGCAAAAGTGCTGATACATGGATTTAACCTTTTGCCATCGATTGACAATTTGGATAGGGGAATTGAGTATTTCGTGTTCAACAGGCGCTAAAAGGGACCACCGATGAGAAAGTGTCCTGGAGTAAGGGCTTGCAGATCAGAGGACATGCTGTTCAGCGGTCGCGAATTGAGACATGCTTCAATTTTGTAGAGAATGGTCGTAAATTCCTCAAAGATGAAATGCATGTTTCCGACAAACTTTCGGAAGTGAAGCTTAAAGCTTTTGACTCCAGCTTCCCAGAGTCCACCCATGTGAGGCGCAGCGGCTGGTATAAAATGCCACTGCAAGTTTTGGTAGAAAAAGTGAGTGAGGAGGGCGTATTTACTTTGTAGAAAAGCTTTCCAATCGTTCATCAGGGCTTTAGATGCTCCAACGAAGTTTTTTCATTGTCGGAGTATAAATCCTTGGGACATCCTCTGAGTGCGGTGAAACGGCTGAACGCAGCGAGAAAGGTGGGCGTCGAGAGATCACTGGTAGCTTCGAGATGGATAGCCTTGGTCGCGAAGCAGACGAATATGCAGACGTAGCCTTTCGTGATGAGGCACGCCCTGCCGGTATAATTTTTAATGTCAAACGGTACCGCGAAATCGAAACCGGTGGCAGCAAATGGTCGAGAGAGAGAGGTGCGTTCAGGCGGCAGTGCAGCCATCAGTTGTGGCTGAATTTGTTTCCGTTGTAGAGCGCAGCTTTTGCAATTGTGAATTGTGGTGCGAATGAGATTTTTCGCCTTAGGGATCCAATATTGAGTGCGATTTGGTGTCCTCCATGCAAACTGATCTCATGGATAAACCGGACTAAGAGTCGGGTAAAAACACAATTGTAGGGGATTATAATCGGATGACGTTTGTCATAGGAGAGTGACGGACATGAGGTTTAACGTCCTCTTGCGCGGAGGACTCCATCTCGGGATAAGAATGGATTGAGTAACAGAATTGTACTCTTTCTGTCAGGATTCATCTTCAGTTCCAAACAGTGATATTCATTGGCAAAATTAACCTTTTGCATGAGATTAGTCAGTCGGGTTTTAGCATATTGAATCTCATCCGAGTCAATACTTTTATCGTGCCGTCTAAATGAGGGGCGATGTTGGGGGTGTGAGTGATTAAAGAACCGGAAAATGTAAGAGAATACGCGGAGAGCTCGCGAGAAAGAAGAAAACCTTTCCAAGAGGTCTTCATAATGAGGAAAATATGCAAAATACGATTTGACGGGTTTTGCTTCCAGTTCGGTTTCAAAAAATATCTGGGGGAGGAGAGTGAGGCCAGTATTTTTTCTCTTGGCGCAACCAATCCGGACCTTGCCACCATAATGAGGTTTGTTGCAACTCAAGCGGATACATCCCACGACTGGCTAAGTCCGCTGGATTGTGTTGGGATTGGACATGAAACCAGTGAGTGGGATCTACGATTTCCACGATTTTGGCCACACGGTTAGCAACGAACGTAGTCCAGGTACATGGCGGTCGCTTTACCCAAGCGAGCACGATGGTCGAATCAGTCCAGCAGTAGAGGTCGTCCTGAGGTAAATCAAGATGAGGGATAACCGCGTTAAACATGTCGGCTAAGAGGGCTGCACCGCACAATTCAAGTCGAGGTACAGATATTGTTTTGATGGGGGCAACTTTGGTTTTTGCATAAAGTAAAGAACTACGGATTTCCTGAGAGTTACAAAGGCGTACATAGATCACGCCGCCGTATGCTTTTTCGAAAGCATCGCAGAACGCATGGATTTTAAGGGCACTCGTTGGAGTGAAGTGAATCCATCGATGGATTTTATCCAGAGTTGTAGGGTTGACGGGTTCAAGGGGTCATCCCAGCCGGTGGCGCCCAGCCAAACTTATTGCATGAGTGTTTTTGCGATAATAATGACCAGAGCCAACCAGCCTGCAGGATCAAATAGTTTGGCAAGGAGTGACAGCATTTCTCGTTTGGTGTAAGAGGGGGCAATATCGTATGGTTTTGATTCAATGGTGAAGTAATCAGCATTTGCATTCCATCGGATACCAAGTGTTTTTGCTGTGCTGGTGTCTTCCAATTCTAGAAAATCCTTATTCAATAGGTGTTCAGGAGGTATTCCGGATAGAATATCCTGATGGTTGGCTGTCCATTTCCGCAGAGTAAATCCAGCAGAGCGAAGGGCTGCTGTCAATTCCTGTCGCGCACGGAGCGCCGTGTCGATGGTATGAGCACCACACAGCGCGTCGTCGACATACATGGTTGTCCTCAAAATGGTAGCAATCGCGGGGGACTCGGTTTCGACATTCTGAGCCAGCTGATGAAGCGTGCGAATTGCGAGATAGGGGGACAATTTACACCGAAAGTGACTGTTTGAAGTTCAAATTCGTGCACTTCATCATCTGGTGAATTTCTGAAAGGAATTCGTTGATAACGCGAATGCTTCGGATCCACCAGAATCTGGCGGTACATTTTCTCGATGTCTCCGTTGAAGACATATTTATAAAGACGCCATTTGATACTGAGGAAAGTTAGATCTAAATCACGTGCGAGGACGCTGTTTTTGGATTTCCTCTAGTTCCCAGAAGCGCGAAATCTGTCGGTCGAGGAAAACTTCGTTAAAGAACGAGACCCGCGTGGTAATGGAAGGTGCTGGCAGGTCCTGAGGGAGAGGACCCGTTAGAATCCAACCGAATACTGTCTCTTGGGCTACGAGTGAACCCAGAATATTTCGTTTAATGCCATCTAGCAGGATTAGAGGGTAAATGTCAGCTCCAATCGAGACATCGATCTGATCACTTTGGTAGAAATGGTCATCTGCCAAAGGGATATTAGGGAGGGATTCACAAAGGTTCCGATTAAGGGAGCAGGCGGGAAGATTTCCGGTTAATTTTGGTAGGTCGAGAGCCTTGGTTTCTATGTTAAACATACAACGTTAAACATACAGAGTTTGCTAACTAGGGCTGTAATAGCTTGGTTGGCACTTGCCACCCGCGCTTGAATGGTAGGTAGCTGTAAGCGTTTTTTAATGCTCTGGGAGAGAAAAGTGGCTTCTGATCCGTACCATTGCAGTCGCGAGTAAAACTTGCTTTGGTCGAGAAGTGAAGCAAGTCAGCACATTGAGTGTTTGAGGGGCTTCAATGGACTGTAATTGACGTTGAGTTGAAGAGGTAGAGAGGATCGCTCGGGAGTGCGAGGGGATAATTTTTTGCGAATTATTTTGTCCAGTATTTGGCGCAAGGCCACGATGAACGGTGGTATGAGGGCGCGAGGTTGCGGCTGTAGAGTTCGAGCGGAGCTTTGAATTGGGAATTGGGGTCGCCTCGCGATGTAATAGCGAATGATGTCGTTTATTACATGGTATACACGTGTAAATACTTTGACAATCGCGCATATGGTGCAAATGCGAAAGACAATTCGAACAGAATTTGAGCCTATGAATCGTTGACCAACGGGTTTCTGAGCTCATATCTAGAAAGTGTGGACATTGGCGTAAAGGGTGATTTTGATCAAGGCATAGTTTGCAGCTAGTCGGGAGCATATTCGCCTGGAAAGTGTGCTTTGAAGCGGGGAGGCTGCGAGCATTACTTGTCGACGCCTTCTTAACAGAATCAGCGGACTTGCGGATGTCGAAGAATGTTTCCAGGGTTTGGAAATGGTATGTTAAAAACGAATCCATTTCCCTCCACTTCGGAATATCGCGATTTTGGGAAATGGATTGTTCCCACAGAGTTTTCGGGAAGACGAGTCGAACAAAGATGGACAATAATGGCATCCCAACTTTCTACATCTACATCGTATAAAGTTAGAGCGGACAGACAGTTGTTAATATCCCGCTGAAGTCGTTTGATTGCAACTCCGGATTCTTTAGAGACTGGGGTGAGGTTAAATAGAGTCCGAAGTTGCGTGTTAATGAGTATGCGCTTGTTTTCAAAACGGTCGATTAAATTGTTCCGCGCTTGTTCGAAGCCACTGTCGATCAGTGGAGATTTTTGGACTATCTCCTTTGCTTCACCTTGGGTTTTTTGGTTCAAGTGGAACAATTTTTCAACGGGAGAAAGTCGATTATTCCGAATATACAGCGCGGAAAACATGTCTCTAAAGGTTGGCCATGATTGGTAATCCCCTTTAAACACATCGGAATCGCACGGTGGCAAATTAAGGTAGTGTCCCGAGAAATTGGAAGCGAGAGAAGGGATTGCGACTGCTGCTGAAGCTGAAGATATAGGAGAGGCAGCGAGATGTTGTTGTTCGTTGATTTTCGCTGAGAAGCAAACATACGATAGCGGTCCGATAAGTACTTAGCCTACAAAAGAAAAACGAAAATTTTGGAAATGTGGCGATTTATTTCTCTGCATAATCTCCTTTCAGCTCGATACACTTGACCCAGCGATGCTCCAACTTCTTTAACACGTCTGAAAAATACGTTTTCTGGAGGTCTGCAAAGTAAGTCTCCGTGGCGGCGATAACCTCCTCATTCGACTCAAATTTCTGCCCGGCGAGTGACTTTTTCAGGTTTGGAAACAAAAAGGCACACGAGGCCAAATCTGGAGCATACGATACGGTGGATGGGGCAGCAGTTCATAGCGTAACTCGACAAATTTTGCCATGGCGACGGCGAAGTTGTGAGCCACCGGCCACCGTTGTCATGGTGGAAGAGCACTTTTTCTTCGCCAAATGGGGCCGTTTTTTCTGCAATTCGGCGTCGAATTGGCCCAATAATTCGGCATAGTAGAGCCCTGTGATCGTTTTGCCCTTGTACAGGTAGTCGATGTGGATCACCTTTTGAATCCCAAAAAACGGTGGCCATCAACTTTCCGGCCGATAGGACAGGTTTCGCCTTCTTTGGAGAACGTTCGCCGGGTGAAATCCACTGTTTTGACTGTTCCTTGGCCTCTGGTGTTCCAGTGGATCCATGTTTCATCGACGGTCACGAAACGACGCAGAAACTCCTTAGGATTGCGCCTAAACAGCATCAAACACTGCTCTGAAGTGGTCTCACGGTTGCGCTTGTTGTCCGGAGTAAGCAAACGCGGCACCCATTGCGCCGACAGCTTTCTCATGCCCAATATTTCATGCAGGATATGACCCACGCGGTCTTTTGAGATGCCTACTGTCTCAGCTATCTCGCGCACCTTCAATCGGCGGTCTGCCAATACGAGATCGAGAATTTTTTCACGTTATCCTCCGTGGTAGCCTTTTTCGGGTCACATGATGAGACGTTTTCGGGGCACATCAAAAACCGACGTGCGACCACGTTGAAACTCGTTAAACCCATTTTTGACGGTCGCCATCGAAGGAGAATAGTCACCGTACACAGCATCTAAGCGCTCTTTATTTTCGCTGCGCGATTTCCCTTCCAAAAAAAAGAATCGAATCATTTGCTTTTTTTCCATTTTTCTAAAATACGCGGACACACCAACTTCCACACGCGGTCAAAACAAAACTACGAGTCCGATTCGGCTGACAGTAGCTGTCTACAAGAATGTACTAAACGATAGTAATTTCTCTTGCGATCGTGGAGACCATCGGGTGGTGAGGCTAATTACTTATCGGACCACCCTCGTATATTTGATAACAGCGTCGGTATTTCGTTTTGACAGCGATTATATCAGCTCCACGAGCCTCCGGATCAGAGTTGCATGAAGACTTGATGTCTAACCAGACCGCTTTAGGTTCCTCGAGATGAGTAGCGAGGGAGAATTCCGAATGGTCACGCACTGTGATGGCGAGATATTCCTCTTCGAATTCTTCTATAGTTTCGGCAACGTTGAGGAATCTCGCAAGAGGATCCATTGTTGAATGAAGAATTAGAGAACAAAGAATTAGCAAAGAATAAAACCAACAAGAGGGATTTGAAATTTATTCTATTTTATTTTTTAGGGGTTTGTGAGAATTTATTCAGAGACACAATTATTAAAGATTGGAATTTTAATGGATTTTAAAATTAATTGGTATTTATTTTCAAAATAATTGGTATTGACTTGGATTGAGACGGTGATCAATTAGCGTTGTATAGCAGGGGGCTATATTAGTGTCACTTAATAAATTTTAACAAGTAATTTAAATGAAACTAGTTTAATTAGTTAAAATATAACCAGTTCGATTAGTTTCACAAATTTGTCTTCCCAACCGGGCACTTGCTGCTTGTACTTGTACGACGTCGACGACGATGGCAGCGGATATAGCAGAAAGCAAACCACGAAAATGCTTGCTATTGCCTGTAGAAAGGTGGTGGTTTTTTCTTGCTGAGGATCCCACGTTGCTGCTAAGAGAATGTATTGATGCTAAATATCTAGTTGTTAAAGTACGTTCAACGGTAAACGTTCAACGGTAAATTTCAATAACGTTTGAAATTTAACCGTTGTGAACATTTTGTGAAAGTATAATACATAATATATGTATGTATTTTTACGAACAAGTTTTCTAATCTTATGAAAAAATAACTTAATTGATGTGCACCACGGGATGCACAAAAAATCCAGCTAAAACCTGTGATATGTTGGGGGTGGGCTTAGCACTTGGTCACACAGGCTTCAGCTTAGAGGGGAGGAAACTAAGGAACCGCGTGGTATTTCAAATGCTGCCGCGTGACGGCGAACCGAGAATGAAGAGTGAGACTTACCGGTTGAATTTTCCTTAAAGTTGGCTGACTGGTTGCGTAGGATGAAATGGTGGACGGCGCCGTCGTCGATGGTGAAGATAATTGGGATGAAGAAAGCGGTATCACATTGTCCAAATAATTGTTTCACTTTCACTTGTCACTTTTGCTTACACTTTTGCAAGACGGCTGCTTGCGTTCACTTATCAAAATTAAATGTTTTCGAGACGGGTGCTCGCTCGTTCACTTATCAAAATGGAATGCCCGATGCCACTTCCTGATACTATCGATGAGCTGCTTGCTTACCGAGATGCATAAGAGCCGCTTTAACTCAGAGAGCGAGAGAAAACGGAGGCAGAACTCACCGAGTACCAAACCGTGGGAGAGAGAACCATTAGCATGGAATGGTGAGCTGCTTGTCCTTCTGCTGAGATGCAGAAGAGCCGCTTTGGCTTAGAAGCGAGAGAAAGCGGCGACAGATCTCACCGCATGCCAAAAGGTTCTTGAGAGGCGAGGATTGTCGTTGCTAGTTGCGGCGGACAGTAGTTTGGCGTAAACAGTCTTGAAACCAAATCTTCGATTTAATAGTGCAAGGAGCGAGCAACCCAAGTGGATCGAAGATTAAGCTTGCATCTGATAAAAACGCACTTTTGGTTAGAACGTGAGGGCGCCCTTTGAGATTTATTGTGAAGGACAAACAATCATCCTCAGTATTCCAAACCAGCCCTAAATGTGATTACAGTTTGATGACCATTGCCTTAATTCAAATCCCCTACTGGCTAACACGCTGGATATATCCTTTTTCAACAGCTGTAACTCCGTATGTGTTGGGGAGCCAGTGAGTAAGTCATCCATATAAAAGTCCCGAAGAATCGCACGTGCAGCTTTTATATGTATATGGTCAGTTTCCTTCGCGGTCTGCTGCATGGACTTTACTGCCAAATTGCGATGCTGCAGCTATAGTACACCATAAGTAACACGCAGGAGCCGGTAATCTTGAATAGGCAGCGATGCGGCATATTATAGCAATTATTTGGACTATAAAATACGGCCTCCATATGCTTCATATCCAGTAGCTCCTGCATAAACCCATTGTAACGATTACGCAAATCTTGGTTAATTGCAAAACGTCTCTCCTCTCGTATTAAACTGCGGACTGCGCCATTGCGAGACTCACCAAAAAGTACGTTGGGCTTTAGCGGTAGTTAAACTATAAACCGACCTTCAAGCGTACGGTCATGCGTTAACTCAAAAGAGACTATACAAAACATTTCTTTAGATGTGAAATATTTCATTTTCGGCAATTCTTCTAACTCCCAATCCTTGGTTAATGTGGTTTCTAAATTGGTGTAAAGTTTCCATCAGTCTCGTTGATGCTGCGCACCACTTACGCGACCAAAAAGTGTCCAGCCAAACACTGTACGTTGAGCCAGGGGTGTCCCTGGAGCGCCCTTGCAAACTTCTGGGGTTATGAACTGGTCCACTGTATCCATGCCAACAAGAACATCCACAGGTCCTGGTTTCATATACCCTGGATCAGCAAGCGCTAGTTTTTCCATATGTGGCCATGAAGAAGTAGAAACTTCCGTAGTTGGAAAATCATTCGTAATTCGTTTTAATATAAGTGCATTGATGGAAAAACGCTGAGTTGTTAGGACGGGCGACAGTGTTAATGATATTTCACCTTTGGTGCGCCGTCCTCGTGCAGAACCGATTCCAGTGACAAAAACCGACGACGACTTTCTTGGTACTTGTAGACGTTGAGCGAAAGACTCAAATAGGAAGGAAGCGTGCGATCTAGTATCAAACAATATACGTGCAGTTTATCACCTACCACAACAATCCTGGACTCGCGCCACGGCATTAGCTAAGAGAACAGCATTTGGATCTGTTTCGAAGTGAGATATATGACTGATGGTGGCTATTGACACTTAAGGCGGTTCGCTAAGCTTTGTTGTAGTGAACAGCAACGCTGTGGCGACGAAGGACGTCGCGGAACTCTTCAGGCTCGTCAATAGGTGCGAGCGCCGTGGAGGACTTGTTGTCTTCGGTGACAGTTGCCTCGACATGTCCATCCCGGACTTTAAAATCGGCATCGTGAATGAGCGTATGGTGACGCTGTTGATGCGGCATACCGAATAACTGCGGAATGTGTTTTTTAAATGACCTTTGCATAAGCAATTTAAGCAGGCTCGAAATGCTTTTATAAACTCTATTCTCGCGTTTGTGGATAAGCCCAAAAACTCTTCACAACTATAAATTCTGTGGCAGCCTTTACACTTGTGCCGTTTTCTGTTCCTACAGCGTGTAGCATATTTGGTGATTTTCGGGGACCAGCTCTTATATTACTCTTAGCAGCTTCGGACCCAGAAGCTGTCAATAACGCCGACCGAGACCGGCACCGTACTTCCAAGAAGAGTTTTAGTTGCTCAAAATTTGCTGGTTCATCGGTTTCAAGTGTCAACTCCCACTGTTTTCTCGTCTCAAATGCTAGCTTGTTTACCATGATATGAACCAGCCAGTCATCCCAAAATTCTACGGGCCGCTCTAATGCCTTTAAGGCAACCACATGCTGTAGAATTGGATCCACCACCTTCTTAATAGCAATAGCAGAATTAAAATTTGCATGTTTTATTGTAGTTATTTCACGAAGGTGGCTTTCTACGATGCTTCGTACTACTTTGTAGCGCGAACAGCTTCGAAGATAACGGAGCTTCTGGCTATTCGCTGAGTTTTCGTTTCCATAAACTAAAGAGCAAAAAGCATTACAAAACTGAATCCATTCAGTGGGCTCACCTGAGAAATTGGGCAGTTCCATTTTCGGTAACCGCATAGATGCACTCACTTGAGCAGGAGCGTTGCCCATTGTTGCAGACTCACTCAACACTTTCATCATTAGTTTGGAATTAGCCTATGCTGTTGTATAACGCACTTCACTCAGATCGCATTGACTTCCTTCCTTTTTTAAAGCTTCCTCCGTTCCACAGGCAATTTAAATTTTTTGCAATAATTTCTTGCTTTCAATTGCAGTGGCTGTGGATATAAGATTCGTATCATTGGTTGTGCATACAAAATGTAAGTGATTCGGACATTATATTGTATTTCAAGTTAATTTTATTTCGCGTATTCCTATTAATATTTCAATTTTCAGTGTTAAAATGTATTTTTGTTGGGATCGAGAAACAACAGAGGCTCTCATAAATTTGCTCCAACAAAAAGAGTGCCTCTGGGACATTAAAAGTCCTCAACATATGAACCGCGACGTTAGGCAAAAATGTTGGGACCATATCACAATGCAGTTGACAGCAACGAAAACTACAACTAAAATTATACGTTTTAGCATTTGTGTAGTAGACGGCTTACTGTTGAAGGTAAAAAAAATACCTATTTTTGAAAAATGCGGAGGTTGTGATGTGACCGCGGACGGAGGCGGATGGTGTGCCCGCCAGTACTTCTTGTTAATCAGTGTTCGCGCAAATAAAACCGAAAACAATAGTGCAAACAATTACCCACGCCGCGAAACACTTTTAACACAATAATAAACCTCACCAAACAACAGTTTTTCATAAACAAACAATAGTGCACTTATTAGCAACTCAACTTAACAACAAAATAAATAAAAATTCCTTCAATTACAACAAATAATACACAATCAAACGGAACGCAGAGAACCATGCGAGGGGCTTTTTTATGCTCTCCGTAGTAAAGCTCAGCATTTCGTTTGCTTTCACTCCTCCTCCTTCTTCCTGGTCCCGTTAGGTGTGCATGCGGCTGTGAGTGCTGCGTGGGCTGAAGCGCGGCAAGATAAAGGCATAACACTTGTCTTGTCGCGTTTTGCTTTGCTTGCGACGTACGCGTGGCCGCTTGTACAGCTGAGCTTACACTTCGTCACAGTGAGTGGCGATGACAAGGTTCCGCATAGACTCCACTAATGTACTTGGCTTGAGGGCGAATTTCTTCGCGGTCTATGCGCATATTTGTACTCACCAACCGCATATAATGGCACTAGGTGAGACCCAGGTGTCTGAGGGTGCAGATCCACTGGACTTTCACATGCCGGGGTACCATCTACTGCCATTATTTTTACCTCACAGAGGCCTCGCCTTATACATTCGCAGTGATGTTGCGTACCAGTTGCACGTCGGATGCCGAATTTAGCTCCATATGGGTTAAGTTCAAAAATCCAGTCGCACATCCTGCACTTCTGCTTCATTTATAGAAGCCCGGGTCTAGGGAGGCTGCCAACTTTTGATCAACTGGACAGTCTCTCTGATTCGATTTCTAAAATTCTGGAATCGTATCCGAACAGTGAAATTGTTGTTGCTGGTGATTTCAATGTTCATAATTCCAATTGGCTACGTCATTCGAGTCACACAACACCTGAGGGTTTGTATGTTGAGTTGTTTGCTGAGTCTAATAATTTTACTCAATTAGTGAAGGAACCAACGCACTTTCCCTGCGTTGATGGCAAAACCAAAATATTCTGGACCTTTTTCTAACTTCACATCACAGCAAGTATGATATGAATGTTCTTGCACCTCTTGGTAATTTGGACCACGCTACAATTTCTGCTACCTTCCCATATTCTAGTCTTGAATCCGCTCACCAAACAGCTCCGAAGCGGAAAGTGTGGCTTTATGAGAAGGCTAATTGGGATGCGCTGAACTGCTTTTTCAGCCGTTTCAATTGGCAATTGTGTTTCAGAGGTAGAAACATAAATGCTGCAGCAAAATTGGTAGAAAATATAATTTTATTTGGTATGAGGTCTTTCATACCCTATAAAAGAATTTCCATGAAACCAAAAGACCACTCCAGGTTTAATGCGACTTGCAGACAAGCAGTCAGGTCTAAAGAGGAAGCATTTAGGAATTGGCGTTTAAATAAAACTGCTGATACTAAACTGCTGCGCAATCAGGCCAGAAATAGGTGCAATGCCACTCTAAGGCGCGAAAAAGTTCTTTACGAGCAGCGCCTTAGACGCAGAGTTCTTGAATACCATAAGGGTAGCAAGAACTTTTGGTCGTTTGTGGGGAGGGTGAAAAATCAGACGAAATCGTCTATTCCAAATCTCCTTAAGGATGATCAGATCTTCACTCACTCGGTTGATAAGGCAAACTTATTAGCCAAAATGTTTGCTGAAAACTGCTCTCTTCCTGAGAGTAGTCAACCACTGCCCGCGGTCGATGATGTATCTCATGCTATGCCTCAGATGCATTTTCGAACGCGAGCTGTTAAAAGAGTGCTTTCAGACCTCAATGTCAATAAGTCCTCGGGACCGGATGGCATTTCAGCCCATGTGTTGAGAAAGTGCGCCACAACACTGGCTCGCCCATTGCGCAATCTCTTTAATTTATCTTTCACTTCAGGAGTCTTTCCCGCTTCCTGGAAGATTGCCAATGTGCAGCCAGTTCCCAAAAAAGGTGAGGCTACGAATCCTGCAAATTACCGGCCCATAGCAATCTGCTCAGTGCTCTGTAAAGTCATGGAGAGCATTGTAAATTTTAACTTGATGAGGTATCTAGAGAGCAACGAGTTGATCAGCGATCGCCAGTACGGCTTCCGTGCTCACCGTTCCACCGGCGACCTGATGGCGTTTCTCACTGAACGGTGGAGCAGTTGTATTCACCGGTTCGATGAGAGCAAGGTTGTTTCTCTGGATATCTCCAAGGCATTTGACCGGGTGTGGCATAAAGCACTCGTGTCTAAATTGGCTGCTTATGGTGTCGGTAATACTTTCACTCGATGGATATCGAGTTTCCTCAGCGGCCGTTCTATTCGGTTTGTGATAGACGGCTTTGCTTCCGAAGAGCACTCCATTAATGCTGGAGTTCGACAGGGTTCGGTCCTGTCTCCGACACTTTTTCTTATTTTCATCAATGACCTTCTGTCATTGACATCAAACCCCGTCTACTCGTTTGCTGATGACAGCAGCATTTGTCATTCATATTCATTTTCCAGGCGTCCTTCCATTCTGGAGATCACTAGAAGACGCAGAATTATGAATGACACACTCCAATCCGACCTCAATAAAATCCAGGAGTGGGGTCGTGCAGTGGTCTCCCTGCGAATGTCTTCCCGCCCACTTACAGCGTCGAAGCATTTAAGCGAAGTGTAAACCGTCACTACTCCCTCTTTCCCCTTTCCCTCTAACCTGTCACCCTTCGGAACACAATTTAAGCACGTACTCCGATCACAAAAATGAGAGTAAGATTCCTTCCGAGCATGCTCGATAGCGTAATCACGACCTTACAATGCTGGAGAAGGTTCCGAAGAACCAATTTCTGCCGAAGCCTTGAAATTCCCGAAGGAATGATTCCGGCCGAAGCCTAAATACTGGAAACTCCCGAAGGAGTGATTCCAGCTAGTCCTAAATACTGGTAACTCTCGAAGGAGCGATTTGGCTAATCCTAAAAACGTCAAAAATATACGCCAGAACTACTTCTACTACTACAAATGTATTCGAGTCGATCTATTCGATCTAAAATGAGCCACTCGTTATGCGGAAGCTGGTGCTGTTAAACCAAGGGGGTCAACCGCTCCACGCAAAAGAAGTTTTCTGTGATGACAGGCAAGAATCAAGTCTTTGCTCACTGCCAGCCTGACTAAGCGTACACATACTTTTCGTTAAATGCACATGCTGATTTGAACGCATTAAAAATCATATGCAGCATGTGCGCGACGGAAAAATATGTAGCGAACTGGATACCTGATGCTATTTTTAGAACAGCGACAGAGAAAGTGCAAAGAGAAATAGAAAACGAAAATAAGCTGGTCGAACAATTCTATTTTTAGAAATGCTTCTGCCCTTCTGTGTGTACGTTTTATTTCTTGAGCGTATGTAAATATATTGTATATTGTTGTGTGGTGTTTTCGATTGTTTACGATTTATTTTTATACCCTAAACCCGAAGGGAGCAGGGTATATTCACTTTGTTCTTCTATAGAAAAGTATATATTATATTCGTGCTCAGCGTCATCTCCTGAGTCTGTCTGTCTGTGTCTGTTGAAATCACGATTACGGGAGAACGAAAAGCGATATCGCAATGAAATTTGGCACAAATATTATTTGTTATGTAGGGCAGTTTGGAATTGCAAATGGGCGAAATCGGTTAACAACCACACGAAATTTAAACGGAAATGAATCGGTTAACAACCAAAACGGAATGTAAACAGTATACGATATTAACACGTGATTCTATCACGAGGTATCTACAGGTATTACCAATTCGTATACCAAAAATGGGCCTGGTTCTCCCACTTATACAAAACTTGTCAATAACCCATAAACGGTTCAAAATATTAATATGTGATTCAATCCAGCAGTATCTAGAAGCATTCCAAAAATATTTTCCCAAAATGGGCGTGGTCCGCCTACTTACACAAAAGCTGTTAAGTGGAGAAATTATAATTTTTTCCGTTACTCGGTTGTAGGGTACTTAGATTTCGGTCAGTTCCCTCCAATTTTTTGCGGGATTTACGATTTTTTCAGAAATGAACGGCTTTTTGGCTGCTCGATAACTTTTTATCCCAGCTTCCCATGCCTTCCTTTGAATTGTTTGGCAAGTTATAATTGAGCTTTCGTATCAGTGTCGTGTCGCGACCACGGTCGAATGTGGATGCTGCGACCCAACGCAGTGCAGTGTTTAAAGTGTGCTCGGGGGAAAAAAAACAAAAACAAATAGAACAAACCTCGCTCCTTTTCACCAAGCATAATAAAATCACATTGCAATAACATTAGATTAAAACTCAGTGCATTAAAACATAAACAAACATAAACATCGATAAATTCACAAAAATAATAGCAACAAATAACAAAACCAAATAGACTGTCAAACGGAATGCAGAGTACCAAGCGAATGTCTTATTTATGCCCTCCGCAGTAAAGCTCGCCATTTCTTTTCTTTCCTCTCCCTCCTCCTTCTTCCTGGTCCCATTAGGTGTGCAGGTGGCTGTGAGTGCACCGTGGGCTGAAGCATGGCAAGATAAAGGCATAACACTTGCCTTGTCGCGTTTTGCTTTGCCTGCGGTGTAGGCTTGTCGGCTTGTGCAGCTGACTTTATACCTCTTTACAGTGGGTGGCGATGACAAAATTTCGCATAGATTCCACAAATTTGCGTGGCTTGAGGGCGAATTTCTTCGCGGTCTATGCGCATGCTTGTACTCAATAACCGCATATAGTAGCACTAGGTGAGACCTAGGTATCTGAAGGTGCAGATCCACTGGATTTTCACATGTCTGGGTACCATCTACTGCCATTGTTTTCATCACACAGAGGCCTCGCCTTATATATTCGCAGTGATGTTGCGTACCAGTGTCAGCAACACCTTTGCACGACGGATGTCGAATTTAGATCCTTGTGGGTTAAGTTCAAAATCCAGTCGCACATCCTGCACTTCTGCTTCATTTATAGTTCGGGTCTAGAGAGGCTGCCAACTTTTGATAAAATGGACAGTCTCTCTGATTCGATTTCTAAAATTCTGGAATATACGTTCACTAGATATGTAACGAGTTTTGCTTTCCAGCTGGGGTAGCGTCGCCCTAGGGTCCTTTTGGGGGATTCGTAATCCTCAAAAGTTCAAACAACTGCGAAAGTGAACAATTACGCACGATTTACTGTAAGGCAAATCTATCATTGATGTTTCAGCTCGGACGTATGCGGGGTGTTGTTCGTTATTTTCTCTATTTAGTCTTTTATTTGTTCTCACAAACTTTTTACAATCTTATAGTACCTACGCTACTGGTTACAACTGGTCTATCAGGCTGAGTGCCTGGCGGCAGAAGGTCGCGTACAATAGTTTGTATGTACAGGAGATGGTGGAGCTGGTATGAGTCGCGGACTGAGATTTTATTCAATTGGCGGTAGTCAACACAGCGTCTCCATGCTCCCTGCTTCTTTTTAACTAGTGCAATGGGCGAACTGCATGGACTTTTTGACGGTTGAATTTTCCCGTCGGCTAGTGGTAGGTCGATTTCTTGATTAATCGCATCGCAGGGTTTCGAGTGTAATACCTCTGTTTGAATGGAATGTCTGTTGTGACACGAATGCAAAGTCCTATCATGGTATTCATTAGCGTCTTTTCACGGTGCTAGAATCCTTTGATTATGCTATTTTCTCTGGAGGCACTTGTTATGCATGTGGAGTGCCCAGGAATTCCACGGAGGCTCTCTCCTCTCCATCAATAATCAGTTTGCAGCTGAGCTTGCGTAGCATACCAATGAATTCCTCTTTTAGCCCTGGTAACTAATATATATAGTGTGTGCATCGGTAACTCTGGTGAATGCATATTTTCTTGCCGTTTGTGCGAGCCAGCCATTGCTTTTCCTTTATAACGTGGGCGTGATTTCGCAAATAATGGTTAAGTATAGCTCCCACAAATGGGAGCGTAGCTCCGATATCCAGCAATGCCATTGTCTGGCGACCATTTCACATGATGTTCACCTGGAAGCGGCGTTCGGCTGTGATTGTCTCTGAGTTCGGAGTATTTTCGATGACTGTGGTTGTCTTCTGACAGGTACAGTCCCTTGTTGGAGTGTTGGGCTTTCCGCAATAGGAACAAAAGAGTAGTCGATTTCCGTGTGTGGCCCGACTTTTTTCATATCCAACAGTGGGTGGAGTGTGTATATGGTTAACCTGCAACCCAATTGGTGGTGGTGTGTGTGTGTGCCTACGTAGTGACCGGTTTTATTCTCCACGTATGTGTTCATATTCGTCACCACGATTAATTAGTGAATCCAGATCTTGAAAATCACTGCGCCGAATATATATATTCTTGAAAATCACTTCGCCGAATAAGGTAATCTGGTCGCAGTCCCTCGTAGATTCGGTCGATGTCATCTGCCTGGCGTAGTCTGGGGTGCTGTCGAATCATGGTTACCAAACTCATGATATAGTCTTTCGCCTTTTCTCGTGGTCCTTGTCGTCGCTGAAAATTATCCTCCTCTAGGCGTTAAAGATGTCTCAGCGGTAAGAAGAAGTTCATTGCTCCTTCTTTGAATTGTGTCCACGTTTTAATCTCGCTTCTTTTATAACGCCAACAATCTCTGGCGCGATCGCGTAGTAATTAATTTAGCGGTAACAGTAGCTGATGGATGCGGTAGCCATTGGCGGATTCTTCGATGCATGATTAGCATCAAGTCAAGAATGGAGCGAGTGCCGTTGAAGTGTAGACCACATTTTCTAACAGTATTTATGATTTCGCACTCAGCTGGTAGGTGGCTGGTCGTTGGCCTTGCGAACATGTCAGGTACATGTATACTGGTACTGGCCTTTTCTTGCAGTGGCTCCTCCTTTGTCAGCTTCTTGTTGAATTTTCTGGTTCACTACTCTCTAATGAAATTGCTAAGCCTTTGTCGCATCTCTTTCACAGCGCCTTCTGTTGATAATAAATAGTGTCTTACACGTAAAATGGTCCGTGAAATCCCTCGAATTACGCTTCACAAAACCCAATAGTGAGTTGGCTTTAGAGATCATGTAATCCATATGGGTACTAAAAGAAAAGTCCTCATCAAAATATATACCTAGGTCTTTACATTGGCAGACTCTCTGAAAGGTAAGACTAGAATCGTGGGTGTAGCAAAATTTAATCGGGTTTTACGCCGGGTGAAAGTTAATACTTTGCATATGTCAAAATTTAGATTAAGATGGTTACATTCGCACCAATTAGTAAGTGAATTAATGTCTGCTTGGAAATCTATGCAATCCTTAACAACCTTAACTGACTGAAAAATTTTTAGGTCGTCAGCATATAAAAGGCTTCTGCAGAAAGAAAAAGTATTCGGCAAGTCATTTATAAACAGATTAAAAAGCAAGGGACCCAAGTGGCTTCCCTGTGGGACACCCGACTTTGCCGCAATGGGTTCAGAATAGTATCCCCCGATTTTAACATATAAAATCCTGTTGGTTAAGTAGGAGTTAATCCATTTCAAAATTGTGGAGTGAAACCACTCAAGTTCTCAAGTTTATATATTAATAAATTGTTCGGTATGCTGTCAAATGCTTTGGAAAAGTCAGTGTATAGGACATCGACTTGTGATCCATTTTCTATAGCATTAACGCAAAAATTAGAAAAAATAGCGAGATTCGTAGACGTAGATCTTCCAGCAAGGAAACCGTGCTGTTGATCGGAGATAACATTTTTCGTTAATGTAAATAGTAGCTTACTGACAATTTTGTCAAACAACTTAGGTATAACCGAAAGTTTAACAATAGGCCTATAATTTGTAATTAAATGTTTGGGCCCCGACTTAAATATTGGCGAGATAGTGGCAAGATTCCACTCATCGAGAAACTCACCCAGAAAAAGGGATTTATTAAATATAGAACATAAAGCAGAGTGTAATGAGGAAGCACAATTTTTCAAAAAAATCGGAAGTAGCAGGTCGAAGCCCGCACCTTTCTTACAGTCGAGCTCCCTCATCGATTGTAGTACTTCCTCGCCAGTTATGCATAGAGCCAATGTCAATAGATTGAGGTAACCGTGAGGACAAGAGTACTTCACGAAAATTGTCTTCCACATTATACACCGAGCCAAAGTGGCTTGCAAAAAGGTTACAAATATCCTGAGGGTTCTCTGCAGAGCTACCAAACATTTCCATAGATTTAGGAAAACCACCTGATTTTCTTTTAGAATTTAAAAATATCCAGAAAGAAATTGGATTGGATTTAATACTACTCTCAATATAGCAAAGATATTTCTTATAAAGAAAGTTAGATAGAAATTCGTATTCTCGCCTACGCAAAATAAAATTGTTCTTGGCAACAGATGTATTGGTTTTCTTAAACATTAGATGAGCTTTATTCCTCAGGTTTCTTAAATTAATAAGTCTTCGATTATACCACGGATGTTTGTAGCGTTGTCTTCTGACAATAAGCGGCACATATAAATTAAAACCTTCATTTACCACGCACTTAAATGCTGAATACATGCCGAACAAATCCCTTGTATGAAGAACTATCCTCCAATTGATCGAAAAGAAAAATTCATTGAAAGATTCAAAGTTTGCATTTTTAAAATCATAGTAGTAAGAGTTTTCATCTTCACGTATATGAGCAAATGTAATGAATTCAAAATTAATTACTAATGCTTTATGATGAACAGAATTATTGGCCAGTGGCAGATCGCATTGTGATAATTTGTACTTATAGTCATTTCTAATGAAAACTAAGTCTAAAATTCTGGATATATCATTCCTCACATTATTGATCTGAAACAAATTCAACGAGTATAGCGAGTCACAAAATACCGATTCAGTGCAACTTTTTAAATTAAAAGGCAGTAACGAATTTTCGTCCGAACAAAAATTCCAATTAATGGAGCCAAGATTGAAGTCACCAAGCACAATAGGCGTTTGATGGTTACTCAATGAATTGACAATAGACCCAATATTAAAAATATGGTCATTGTATAGATCCAGGCTACTAGGTGGAGGTATATAACTTAGAATAATAATTAATTCATTTTTGCTAAGTAAAGGATTATTTCCAAGAGATACGGCCACACAAATCTGCTCAATAGAGTCGTCACATCGAGGAAGTTGTACATATCTGCTTACAAACTCCACTGAGACAGCAAGCAAGAGACCGCCTCCTCTCGTAGCATTAGGACTCAATACACGATCCTTGCGATAAACTTCGTAATGTGAGTCAAATAGTTCACCGGATGAAAAGTGGGACGTCAGCCATGTTTCGACTAGCGCCACAATCTCATAGTCATGCGAACAGGATGCCTTATAGAACTGGCAGGTTTTCGTACGAAGCCCACCCACGTTGTGAAAATAAATTCGAGCAGACTGAGATGAAGTACCAGACGCAATGCAAGGCTCATCTGTTAAGTGGTGAGCTGGGTGGTCACTTCTCTCCGAAAAAAACAAAAGGGCTTCAGTCGCACTCCAGCTTGCCAAACTGACGGGTCCAAAAGCTGATCAAGTAGTGATGGTGTAACTCCAACTTTAAAACTAACCTTCTACAGGCCATTAGGGTTCACGTCTTTCTTCACAAGTTGAAAGCAAGCTTTTGTTTATTTTAGCATGCTTTTCAATATAATTGATCAGGTCATCAGCTGATACTGAGGGTTTGAAGTAGGAAATATGTATCAATTTTTTTCTTTCCACAACTTCCAAGTCCACAGCATCATATTGGCCTACCACTAAATCCGAATGATTTTCAAATTTTTTGGCTGATTTTTTAGATTTTTTAGATTTTCCCCGTATTGTTATCCAGTCACTATATAATGGAACCGCAGAATTAGCTTCTCCATCACTTATCTCCACAACAGTACTATGAGAAGATGCCGACGCCGAAGGAGAACCAGTAACAGGTATTATATCAATACATTCAGCAGTTCCTACTAGGTTATCGCATTCGACAACTGCCAACGATGAGAGCGAACTTGATTCGGCAGAGAGTTGCTCAGCAGGCATACGAGGCACACAAACGTGAGAGCTTGAAGAACCGTTCTTCGACTTAGAAGCAGCAGCAGTATCGATCACATCAACGAGAGACGATTTATGTATATCAAGTCTCTTTGCAAATTTTGAAAATAAGCCGTTAATTACATTTATTTCTTTTGAAAGAGTTAAGAAATCCGAAATTAAATTTGTGGAAATGAATAGACACTTGTCGCAATTAAATACAATATTTTTAAAATCCTTGCAAAAATTATAAGCACCTGAAGTAATGCCATGACAATTCGCGTGAAACAACTCTTTGCATATAATGCAACAGACAGCGATAGACTTAGAAAAATTGTTTGAGCACTTAGCGCAGAGTAGTTCCGATATCAGGCTTCGAAGGCTTGCTGAGAACTGAACACATTATAAAATTTTTTAAAACGAGGTACCTTCACATTCCGTATGTAAAGTAGGCGTGGTTGTTAACCGATCTCATCCATTTTCAATCCCAAACTGCCCTACATAACAAAGAATAATTGTGCCAAATTTCATTTCGACATATCTTTTCGTTATCCCGCAACAGATTTCAACAGACAAACAGACGGACGGACAGGGCTATATCGATTCAGGAGGTGACGCTGAGCAAGAGTATATATTTTCTTTTCTATGTCTATCTCGCCTCCTTCTCTGCGTTACTAACGGAAGAACAAAGTGAATATGCCTGACTCCCTTCAGGTGTAGAATATAAAAAGAAGAATTAGAATAAGAAATGCAGCTGCTAGGATTATCAACAGAAGGCGCTGTGAAAGAGATGCGACAAAGGCTTAGCAATTTCATTAGAGAGTAGTGAACCAAAAAATTCAACAAGAACCTGACAAAGGAGGAGCCACCGCAAGAAAAGGCCAGTACCAGGATACCTGTACCTGACATGTTCGCAAGATGAACCAAAGATGAGTTTGGTAACCATGATTCGACAGCACCCCAGACTACGCGAGGCAGATGACATCGACCGAATCTACGAGGGACTGCGACCAGATTACCTTATTCGCGAAGTGATTTTCAAGAATATATATATTCGCGCAGTGATTTTCAAGATCTGAATTCACTAATGAATCGTGGTGACGAATATGAACACATACGTGGAGAATAAAACCGATCGCTACGTACACACACACACACACACCACCAATTGGGTTGCAGGTTAACCATATACACACTCCACCCACTGTTGGATATGCAAAAAGTCGGGCCACACACGCAAATCGACTACTCTTTTGTTCCTATTGCGGAAAGCCCAACTCTAACAAGGGACTGTACCTGTCAGAAGACAACCACAGTCATCGAAAATACTCCGAACTCAGAGACAATCACAGCCGAACGCCGCTTCCAGGTGAACATCATGTGCAGTGGTCGCCAGACAATAGCATTGCTGGATACCGGAGCTACACTCCCATTTGTGGGAGCTATACTTAACCATTATTTGCGAAATCACGCCCACGTTATAAAGGAAAAGCAATGGCTGGCTCGCACAAACGGCAAGAAAATATGCCTTCACCAGAGTTACCGATGCACACACTATATATATTAGTTACCAGGGCTAAAAGAGGAATTCATTGGTATGCTACGCAAGCTCAGCTGCAAACTGATTATTGATGGAGAGGAGCAAGCCTCCGTGGAATTCCTAGGCACTCCACATGCATAACAAGTTTTGCCTCCAGAGAAAATAGCATAATCAAAGGATTCTAGCACCGTAAAAAGACGCTAATGAATACCATGATAGGACTTTGTGCCATTTGACGCCACACCATTCGTGTCACAACAGACATTCCATTCAAACAGAGGTATTACACTCGAAACCCTGCGATGCAACAAGTGATTAATCACGAGATCGACCTACTACTAGCCGACGGGAAAATGCAACCGTCAAAAAGTCCATGCAGTTCGCTCATTGCACTAGTTAAAAAGAAGCAGGGAACATGGAGACGCTGTGTTGACTACCGCCAATTGAATAAAATCTCAGTCCGCGACTCATACCAGCTCCACCATCTCCTGCACATACAAACTATTGTACGCGACCTTCTGCCGCCAGGCACTCAGCCTGATAGACCAGTTGTAACCAGTAGCGTAGGTACTATAAAATTTTAAAAAGTTTGTGAAGAATAAATAAAAGACTAAATAGAGAAAATAACGAACAACAACACCCCGCATACGTCCGAGCTGACAAATCAATGATAGATTTGCCTTACAGTAAATCGTGCGTAATTGTTCACTTTCGCGGTTGTTCGAACTTTTGAGGATTACGAATCCCCCAAAAGGACCCTAGGGCGACGCTACCCCAGCTGGAAAGCAAAACTCGTTACATATCTAGTGAACGTATAGAATATGAAGACTTCATTTTATCGCGAGGTATCTGGAGGCATTTCCTGTCTGTATGGCAAAAATGGGTGTGGCACTCCCATTTATACAAAAGTTGTCTTGCAAGATATTAATACGTTATTTTATGCCGGGGTGCCTAAAGACATTAGCAAATTGTTTGCCAAAAATAGACGTGGTCCGCTTACTTATCGAAACTGGAGAAATTACTATAGTATTTTTTTTTACTATTCAAGTGTAGGGTACTTAGGCTTCGGCCTGGCCAAAGATAACCCTTTTACTTGTTTCTTGGTATATTTCTTCTTAACTTTTCTCTTTATTTTCTTAAGAGTTTTATTCATCCTGCTACCCATATCGAAATTTACTTTAGCTTTCATTGCGTTCGCAAGTAATTGTGAGTTAATTCGCTCACTGAATTTGCTGTCTTTTGGTTTTACTCTCTGCCACGACCTTTCAGCTAATATTTTATCTGCTTCGTGACGCGTATTCAAGTCTCGAGTTTTAGCATAAGCAATATTGTGCTCTCTGCATGCAGCCTCCAGTGGATTGATTCCCTTGTCGCCTCTTTCCAAGCGTTCTGTTAGTTAATTCCTGGACCACAAGAGGAGAATTTATTACACTATTTAATAAACCTCTTCCGGTTACTGTCTGATTGGGTCTAACATGTTTTTATAAATTAATGTTCTTATAAATTGTACCCATTTTATCTTCTAACTTACTCGTACTGAATGAAAATGTATATATAGTAAAAGGAAATTTGCAAATATATACTTATACTCACGGTCGTTGTATCAACCAAAATATGAATATATAAAGCAATTTATAAATCCAATTCAAAATATTGGATTATTTACACTTTTCGAGAACGAACAAGTCCTCACACGAAATGAAGCAAAAACCAACTCCAATATAATATTCGATGATGTTGCTTGTGAGAAGCAAAACAACATTCGAGAATACTTTTGTATGGGCAGGCACAGATGCATGGATTGTTTTTATGTGTGCCAACATAATGAGAATGTTGGAGGGATAAATATGGCTTTCTGGTAATCAGCAAAGACGATTGATGAAGGACGTTATATAAAAATATTTATTGTGCATCCAACATACTAGTATGTAAACGCGGTCGCGGAATTGGCGTTTAAACAAAACTGCTGATACTAAATTGCTGCGCAATCAGGCCAGAAATAGGTGCAATGCCACTCTAAAGCGCGAAAAAGTTCTCTTCGAACAGCGCCTTAGACGCAGAGTTCTTGAATACCATAAGGGTAGTAAGAACTTTTGGTCGTTCGCGGGGAGAGTGAAGAATCAGACGCGATCGTCCATTCCAACTCTCCTTAAGGATGATCAGATCTTCACTCACTCGGTTTATAAGGCAAACTTATTAACCAAAACGTTTGCTGAAAAGTGCTCTCTTTCTGAGAGTAGCCAGCCACTACCCGTGATCGATGGTGTGTCTCATATTATGCCTGAGATACGCAGGCTGTTAAAAGAATGCTTGTAAACCTCAACGTAAATAAATCCTCGGGACCGGATGGCATTTCAGCCCACGTGTTGAGAAAGTGCGCCTCAATATTGGCTCGACCATTGCGCAATCTCTTTATCGTTTACTTCAAGAGTTTTTCCTACTTCCTGGAAGATTGCCAATGTGCAAGCAATTCCAAAAAAAGGTGAGGCTACGAATCCTGCAAATTACCGGCCCATAGCAATCTGTTCAATGCTTTCCAAAGTTATGGAGAGCATTATAAATTTTAACTTGATGAGGTATCTGGAGAGCAACCAATTGATCAGTGATCGCCAGTACGGTTTCCGTGCTCACCGCTCCACAGGCGATTTGATGGCGTTCCTCACTGAGCGGTGGAACAGCTGTGTTCACCAATTCGGTGAGAGTAAGGTTGTTGCTTTGGATATATCCAAGGCATTTGACCGAGTGTGGCATAAAGCACTCGTGTCTAAACTGGCTGCTTATGGTGTCTGTAATACATTCACTCGATGGATATCGAGTTTCCTCAGCGGCCATTCTATTCAGGTTGTAATAGACGGCACTGCTTCCGAGGAGCACTCCATCAATGCTGGAGTTCCGCAGGGTTCGATCCTGTCTCCGACAAGTTTTTTTACAATATTTTCATCAATGACCTTGTCATTGACATCAAACCCCGTCTACTCGTTTGCTGATGACAGCAGCATTTGTCATTCATATTCATTCTCCAGGGTTCCTTCTATTCTGGAGATCATTGAAAAACGCAGAATTATGAATGACACACTCCAATCTGACCTCAATAAAATCCAAGAGTGGAGTCGAGCGAATCGGGTCGATTTTAATGCGCGTAAAACCCAATGCTGTCTGCTGACACACAAGCGCTTAGCGGGTGACAATTTTCCACCTTTAAATGTGGGTGGTGTGGATATTAATGAGTCGGAAGCTCTTGATGTTCTGGGGATGTCAATCCAATGCAATCTTCGTTGGAACGATCACATTTTGGGCGTGTCGAAAGGAGCAGCCAAGTGCTTAGGATTTCTTAACAGTAGGGTATCCAGCTCTATTGAAACCTTGTAGCGTCGTCGTGATGTAGGGTGTGTATCATTATTTTACCATTACTTTTATGGCAAATGTTCATCCGAAGTAGCCAGCATTATTTCTCCGGTTCAGGTATTTAGCAGAACCACTCGGCTTTCCAGAGGGTTGCACCCCTTTTATGTCGCGATTCCGTTCCAACGAACCACGCATTACCGTGGGAATTCGTTTTTCAGTCGCGTCATTAGCTTGTGGAATAGTCTCCCTGCGAATGTCTTCCCGCCCACTTACAGCGTTAATACAAAATACATTAAATTTGTAAACTTAACGGAAATAAAATATATAGTGAATTAAACATTGTATACGCAGTGCCCAAAGTACATTAAAATTGTGAACCTTGCCAATAAATATAGAACAAAACATTTGGTCCAAAGCGAGTCGTATTTGCCGCCGCCCATGATTGACGGAATTGCCGACGCCCCAAATCGGTGAATCATCATCTCCGACAACCCACCCAGCCACTAAATTGAACGCAGCAAGGTAAGTTCCCTTTCTTGCATTAAATTTGTCCCCCTTTACGAAACACATTAGCGTGTCTACTCCCCATTATGTTTGCAAAGTGCGTCTCATGCACTTGCCGTTGAACACGGTGTGCATTTTAAACCCGTGACCGTCTAAAAATATGAGCCCTTAAGGTAAAATTTTTATATATATATATATATATATATATATATATATATATATATATATATATAAATTTTACCTATATATTTACCTAATATATATGTATATATATATATATATATGTGTATATATATATATATATATATATATATATATATATATATATATATATATATATATATATACTTGCAAACACATACACACACACACACACACACACACCGAAGGAGAAGGCCTAGCAGTTCAAAACTGTTATTGGTGACACATTGGGAGAGCATGCATCAGTACGCAGTCTAAAGTAGCAAACTGAAAATGTGCTTAGCCTACGAAAATCATATGGTGGCACACAAACAGCCGCAATTAGCGTACCTGTCGACAGTGCGATCAACCTCCTTAAATCCGGAAAGATTAAAATAGGTTGGGCAATTTGTCGAATACGCGAAGAAAGGAGCTTATAAAATGCTTTAGATGTCTTGAGTTCGGACATACTGCGAAATTCTGCAAAAATTAATGCGATAGATCCAAACGTTGCAGAAAGTGCGGAGAAGAAGGCCATTTTGCAAAGGAGTGCAGTGCTACCCCAAACTGCATGTTTTGTAGAAAAGATAGCACAAAAGATGCGCAACATATTGCCGGTAGCAGCACATGCCCGCTATTTAAGATGGCGTTAGCTTCGAAAATGAAATTAAGGTAATTCATTTAAATTTGAACCACTGTGAGACAGCACTAGACCTTCTCTCCCAATCAGTGATTGAAATGGAAGCCGATCTAGCGCTGTTGAGTGAACCATACAAGGCCTGACAGGACGGAACCTCGAGAGAGGACGCGAGTGCGTAAGCAGCAATATGGACATGTGGTTCCTTCATTTTGCATGAGGCGAGCAACCAGTTTGACGGCTTCGTAAGAGCAAATGTGGGTGGCTGTTGCTTCTATAGCTGTTATTCTCCACCCAGCTGGATGCAGTCTCAGTTTCAAAACATGTTGGATGAACTTGTTACAGATGCCAGAAATAGGACCCCTGTGATTATCGCTGGCGACTTCAATGCATGGGCAGTTGAATGGGGTAGCAAACATACGAATGCCAGAGGTAGCGCTCTTTTAGAATCCTTTGCTCTATTGAATGTGGAGCTGCTCAACGATGGATTGAAAAGCACGTTCAGGAAAGCTGATGCATCTTCGTTTATAAACCTCACATTTGCTAGTACGGGTTTAGCTCGGTCCACCAAATGGCAAGTAAGTGAGCATTATACGGGCAGCGATCATCAAGCAGTTGTCTTCCAACTAAAATATCAGAGAAGTATAAGCAGAAAGAAACCAAAATTATCGGGGCCGAAATGGAAGGCCAATATATTCGACAAAGAAATTTTCGAGGAAGAAATCGAATCAGCCAACATGATTTCTGGTTCTGTCGACGAAATTACGCGGAAACTTAACGCGTTGATAAGTAACGCATGTGATGCATCTATGCCTCGAAGGTCAGTTGAAAATAGGAGATCACCCTGCTACTGGTGGAATGACAGAATCCGATCTTTGAGAGCAGACTGTCTAAAATCGCGGCGAAAGTTACAGCGGGCGAGAGGCCGACCCAATTTTTGTGATCGTCTAACTTTATTTAGAGACAAGCGAAATGCACTAAAAAGGCGATTAAGTCGAGCAAGAAAGAATGTTTCAACAGACTTTGTGAGGAAGCCGACATCAATCCCTGGGGAACGGCATACAAAATAGTTATGAAGAAGATGAGTAATCCAAAAAAGCAGATTACCACTTGCCCGGTAAAACTGCTTAACATAATAGCTACATTGTTTCCACAACGACACGCATCAATGCAAAGTGCGACTATTAGATATGAAACTGGACTTGTTCCACTAATAACAGTTGAGGAACTTCGGTCTGCCTGTAAAAGAATTGGCGACAGCAAAGCACCCGGCCCGGATGGGTTTCCCAATATAGCAATTAAAACTGCAATTCTTCGAAGGCCAGAAATATTTCTGCACGTATTTAAAAAATGTTTGGATGATGGAGTCTTCCCGAATTCATGGAAGATACAGAAGTTAGTGCTGATTCCGAAACTAGGAAAACCTCCAGACGAGCCCTCGTCATATCGGCCAATATGCTTGCTCGACACACTGAGAAAAATATTGGAGCGCATAGTATATAATAAGCTGGCGCCCATTGCAGAAAATAATCTTTCCGAACACCAATACGGCTTCAGAAAGTCCCGATCAACGATCGATGCGGTGAAAGCAGTTGTAGATATAGCAAATAACGCCATCTCTGGCGAACGCTGGAAAGGCGGGACGAAAGAATATTGCGCGATCGCTACGCTGGATGTAAAAAATGCTTTCAATTCAGCCAATTGGAAGCATATCCGACAAGCCCTTAGGAAGATGGAGGCTCCGGGATATATACTTAATATAATTGCAAGCTATTTAAAAAACAGAAGGCTTATATATGAGAGCGATCGTGGGACTGAATACTACGCTATCACTGCAGGCGTCCCGCAAGGTTCCGTGCTTGGTCCCATTCTTTGGAACATCATGTGGTGAGACCCAGGTGTCTGAGGGTGCAGATCCACTGGATTTTCACTTGCCTGGGTACCACTTACTGCCATTATTTTCATCACACAGAGGCCTCGCCTTATATATTCGCAGTGATGTTGCGTACCAGTGTCAGCAATACCTTTGCACGTCGGATGCCGAATTTAGCTCCATATGGGTTAAGTTCAAAAATCCAGTCGCACATCCTGCACTTCTGCTTCATTTATAGAAGTCCGGGTCTAGGGAGGCTGCCAACTTTTGATAAATTGGACAGTCTATCTGATTCGATTTCTAAAATTCTAGAATCGTATCCGAACAGTGAAATTGTTGTTGCTGGTGATTTCAATGTTCACAATTCCAATTGGCTACGTCATTCGAGTCACACAACACCTGTGGGTTTGTATGTTGAGTTGTTTGCTGAGTCTAATAATCTGACTCAATTAGTGAAGGAACCAACGCACTTTCCCTGCGTTGATAGGCAAAACCAAAATATTCTGGACCTCTTTCTAACTTCACATCACAGCAAGTATGATGTGAATGTTCCTGCACCTCTTGGTAATTCGGACCACGCTACAATTTCTGCTACCTTCCCATATTCTAGTCTTCAATCCGCTCACCAGTCAGCTCCGAAGCGGAAAGTGTGGCTTTATGAGAAGGCTAATTGGGATGCGCTGAACTCCTTTTTGAGCCGTTTCAATTAGCAATTGTGTTTCAGGGATAGAAACATAAATGCTGCAGCAAAATTGGTAGAAAATATAATTTTATTTGGTATGAGGTCTTTCATACCTAATAAAAGAATTTCCATTAAACCAAGACCATTCCTGGTTTAATGCGACTTGCAGACAAGCAGTCAGGTCTAAAGAGGAAGCATTTAGGAATTGGCGATCAAATAAAACTGCTGATACTAAATTGCTGCGCAATCAGGCCAGAAATAGGTGCAATGCCAGTCAAAAGCGCGAAAAAGTTCTCTTCGAACAGCGCCTTAGACGCAGAGTTCTTGAATACCATAAGGGTAGCAAGAACTTTTGGTCGTTCGTGGGGAGGGTGAAGAATCAGACGCGATCGTCTATTCCAACTCTCCTCAAGGACGATCAGATCTTCACTCACTCGGTTGATAGGGCAAACTTATTAGCCAAAATGTTTGCTGAAAATTGCTCTCTTCCTGAGAGTAGCCAACCACTAGCCGTGATCGATGGTGTGTCTCATATTATGCCTGAGATGCACTTTCGAACGCGGGCTGTTAAAAGAGTGCTTGTAGACCTCAACGTCAATAAACCCTCAGGACCGGATGGCATTTCAGCCCACGTGTTGAGAAAGTGCGCCTCAACACTGGCTCGCCCATTGCGCAATCTGTTTAATTTATCGTTCACTTCAGGAGTTTTTCCTACTTCCTGGAAGATTGCCAATGTGCACCCAGTTCCCAAAAAAGGTGAGGCTACGAATCCTGTTTCCATAATCCAAAGTTATGCAGAGGCGATTGATGGCGTTCCTCACTGAGCGGTGGAACAGTTGTGTTTATTTGAATGGTTGGGTGGTCTCCGAGCACAATCCGGCTCGAAGGACCAAATGTTTATTCGATAGCACAATATAAAAAACTATAAAAACTTTATATATAGAATATTGTTGGACCTTCCACGTCCACGGTTGAATCAAGAGTGCCGCGAGTGGGTCCAGCGACGATCGCTGGAAGGCGGTCAATCCGCGCCAGTTGCCGCGGAGAGAGCCCGCAGCCGGGCTTACGCTCACGAGAGAGGCGCCCCTCATGACCGGCAGGCTGACAGGGGAGAGACTGGAGTGCTCACTCCTAACACCCTACCGATCGATGAGGAAGCACCTCTGGCGAGCGGCAGTTGGCGTTAACATACCGCCCGCCTTGCAAGACTGCAAATCCCCAAACCCCGACAACTGGCGCCGTGCCTCTTCTCCGGTCTAGTGGAGGAGCGTGTGGTGCGCCTCCCCGCACTTGCGGCAGCGCATGGGGCTCCTGCACCCAGCCAATCTGTGCGACCGTGCCAAACAGTTGTGGCACATGTGCCGCGCGTGTGCCGTCAAGTTCCGCTGCGCTGGTGTCTGTTGCAGAAACAGCCGACAACGGCTCAGCACATGCCGCCCCGTACACAGGGGACAGCACAGCTCGTGCTCGCGGCCCTCCGTAGGAAACCGCCTGGTCGGCATCACTGGCACGCGTCGTGGGGCCGGACGACCTGGAGGCGCGTGTCTTGGGACCGATGGTGCTGATGGAGCCGGCGGTGCTGGTGGTGCACGTCGCGGCGCCGGTTCTGGCGTAGCGGGCAGCAGACGTCTCGGGGCCGGTGTGGGTGGTGAGAGCGCACGTCTCGGTGCCAGCTCTGGTAGTGGACGTTGCTCGTGGTGCGGCGGATACCGCACCGACAGCGTGCGAACTCGCAGACTTCCGCGATCTCGGAGGTCTTCGTGATAGATGGGCATCTGTTCTGGGGCCGGACCGAAGGAGGCTTCCTCAGGCCGGACGAGAGAACTCCGGAAAGCTCGGGGTGGCGGTGTGGGCGAGCGTCGTGTCGTGGCAAGCGCTTGTGCCTCGTCGGCCGAGACGTCGAGCACCAGGGCGTCAGCCGTTGGGGACAGCTCCCGAGGACGGTGGGCAACAATAGACGGCGCGGTGGCGCAGATGGGCACCGCCCCGGGTGGTGCCAGCAGACGCCCTCTTCGGGTCCGCGCATATTGCCAGCGGATTAAATACATGTGGGCTCTGTAATGAGAAAATGTGTTAATAATGGGCTGTCATGTACAGGGTTCGTTGCTTGTTCCGATGTAGGATGCAAGGCTTGCAGGTATGAGTCGTCGTTTTGGTAAGGTTGTAACCTTGGGGATCCAGAATTGGGTACGGACCAGACGAAGAACTAATTTTCGTGTATAAAATGAATGAGCAATCGCGAGAATTGGCAGCCGTATGGCAGAATAATCGGGTGCCGTTCGTCGAAAGGCAAATTGGGACACGAGGACAACCGCCCGCCAACGCGCATCGTGTTATCGTTGTGGAGAAAAGGGGTTCAACGAAAGTAAACTGCTTTTAGATCGCAGCATCGTGTAGTTTTCGAGCGATGCTCGTCCGCAAAATGAATCTTCTGGCAGGAGATGGCGAGGCAGCGTTTAGCTTCCTTTATTTCTCCCGGTGGGAGGTGCAGGTTGGGGTGCGAGTGCAGGTGACGCTGAGCTGGATGAGCGTTGTGGAGAAATCGATATACGTATGAGTGTACACGTAGGGCTCGTGGCGGCGACGAAAATCGTTCGAGAGGATCCTCATCGGTAGCGCAATGGGTGTGCAGCGTTTTGACAGCTTTCTGCTCGTTTGGTGACATATTCGTCGTAGGCGCGGAATTCGGGCCAGCGATTCTTGTCGTGGGCGAGTCAAGCAGGTCCATTCCACCAGAGGGTGCTCTCAGCGAGATCTTGGGGCGTGGCACCGCGACTGGCTAAATCCGCGGGGCTGTCCTGGGAATCCACATGAAACCATTGCGACTGTGGTACCTTCTCTAATCATCATTGGCAACTCGATTTGCCACGAACGTCGCCCAAACGCAGGGGGATTTCTTCAGCCAGGCCAAAACAATGGTGGAGTCGCTCCAACAGTAGATCGTGTAATGGGGCAGCTGCAGCGTGGGCACGAGAGTGTCGATCATCTCAGTGACTAAAGTGGCTCCGCACAATTCTAACCTGGGGAGAGACAAAGTTTTAATTGGGGCTACCCGGGTTTTAGAGTACAAAAGGAAAACTTGGACTTCCTGGGCGACCTTGATGCGGGCATAGATGACTCGTGCGTAGGCCCTTTCTGAGGCATCGCAAAACGCATGGAGTTCGACTTCGCTTTCTAGGGTGTAACTTACCCATCGCGGGATGCGGATGGCGCTGATGTGCTGGTGATTCTGAAGAAAACTCAACCAGTTAGCATGAGTTACCTGAGGCAGAGTGTCATCCCAGTCGATTTTGTCCAAGCCATCATGGGTCGCGTTCCAGCGAATTCCAAGCATTTTGGCGGTGCTGGAATCTTCTAGCCTCAGGAAATCGGAATGGAGCAGATGGGATGCCGGTAAGTCTGCCAGAATGCCTTTATGGTTGGCAGTCCACTTGCGAAGTGAAAAACCTGCTGAGTCGAGAGCCGCTGTGAGTTGGTCACGGGTCTGGGTAGCTGTCACCAGGTCATGCGTGCCTGCTAACACATCACCCACGTACATGGAATGCTGTAGAATATGTGCTGCAAGCGGGAACTGGGGCTTCACGTCGTCTGCCAATTGAAGAAGGGTGCGTATTGCCAGGCACGGGGCGCAATTAACTCCAAACCTTACGGTTTGAAGCTCGAAGTCGATAAGTTCGGACTTGTACGGGTCTCGGAAGAGAATGCGCTGATATGGTGTGTGCTTTGGGTCGACCAATATTTGGCGATACATTTTGAATGTCTCGAAGCCCCTGAGCGGAGCGTGTCTCGAAAGCCGACTTTAAAGGCAATGGCGCGATGTAGCGGCCGTCATCGCGTCTTCGCGTATTTTTCTTCGCAAAACTTTTCGGAGTGGGATAGCAATCTAGTTTTGGGAAGTTCCTCCACCTCCCAAAAACGTTCGAACTGTTGTTCGAAGGTGACTTCGTTGTGTAAGCCACTTTTATGCGTGCCGTGGCAGATTGCATGGTGGGAACCGGGCCGGTTAGGATCCAACCGAACACGGTTTGCTGAGCCATGAGGGAGCCCAGCACTTGGCGGCGGATGCCGTCCAGCAGGATTGCTGGGTATAAATCGGCTCCGATGAGGACGTCGACCTGCTCGCTTTTGGAGAAGTTGACATCTGCGAGCTCGATGTCTTGAGGGAGGCCACTGAGAAGTGACCTGTCTAACGAGTGGGAGGGCAACCGCCCTGTGATTTTTGGGAGCACGAGCGCCGTCACGTTGATTTGAAATTTGGGATCAAGTGGCGAATTCATGAGAAAATCGCACGATCTTGATATTTTTGCGGACACGGTCTCGTTGAGACCGGAGACTTCTGCGGTAGTTGGCCGCGCTGGGAGCTTTAAGAGCTTTTGTATGCGCTCAGAGATGAACGACACTTCGGATCCAGGATCAATCAAGGCGCGCGCGATGTAACATGTACCGTGATGGCGTATTGTTACCATAGCAGTCCCTAACAGTACCTGTTTTGGTGCTTTCGCGAAGCACACCTGATGCGTGTCCTGTGGATTGCGCTGTTGCGTGGGTGGAGGAGTGGACTGTATATGCGTGGGAGGTCGCATCGAAGAATGCGGCCTTTCTTGCTGAAAAGCATGATGAGTCGAACTTGGAATGAAGTTCGCATAGGCAGGGGCTTGAGTACGCGGAGCGTTATCATACCGTTGCTCTTGAGTTCGTTGCTGTGTGGGTGGAGGAGTGGACTGTATATGCGTGGGAGGTCGCATCGAAGAATGCGGCCTTTCTTGCTGAAAAGCATGATGAGTCGAACTTGGAATGAAGTTCGAATAGGCAGGGGCTTGAGTACGCGGAGCGTTATCATACCGTTGCTCTTGATGTGAGGCACGTGGGGTCGAATCTGGTACAGCATTCGATGAGGATGGAGCGTTCTCACGATGCAAGAGGGTGTGATGCCTGCCATTACATTTGATGCAATTAAATCTGCTTGGACAGTTTTTCACGGAATGAGATCTGGCCAAGCAGTTGCTGCACAAGCGGTTTTTCTGAACGGTATTCAGCCGCTGTGGAACGGGCAAACTGAGAAACTGAGCGCAGGATCTCAGCCTGTGCTGCTTCTGGCAAAGAGGGCAGCTATCTTGGGACACCTTCAACTGGAAGGTGTGGACGCGTTTAGAGGCTGGAGTTGAGTGAGTCGGAGCTGGGAGCTGTGTTGACTTCGATGCGGGTGTGCCCTTAATATCTTGCACCGTTTCAAGGGTCTGGAAGCGATGCGTGAGAAACGCATCCAGATCTGTCCATTTTGGGATCTCCGTTTTGTTCGTGAGAGATTGTTCCCAAAGGGAAAGCGTTGCTTCTGGGAGCTTGCTGGAACACAAAAAGACGATTATCGCGTCCCAATGCGAGGTATCGACACCTTGTAGCGCGAGTGCGGCGAGAATATTATTGATTTCGCGCTGCAAGTCTTTAATAGCGCCACCGGTTTCCTTCGTGATGGGGGACAGGCTGAAGAGCTTCTTCAAATGGGCGTTGGTGAGGACGCGCCCGTTCTCGTACCTGTCGGACAGATTTTTCCACGCTTGGGCAAAACCTTCACTCGTGAGAGGGGATTTCTGCACGATTTCTTTAGCTTCGCCGGTAGTTTTTTGGTTCAGGTGGAAAAGCTTCTCAACCGGCGCAATTCTGGTGTTCTTGATATAAAGGGCCGTGAACATATCCCTAAAAGAGGGCCACGAGATGTAATCGCCGTGGAAGGCTTGGGTGTCGCAAGGGGGCAAGCTGATGTTGTAGCCAGATGCTGGCATTTCAGCTGCTGCTGTATTGAGTGTGGAAGAAGTGAGACGAGTTTTTCGGCATGCGCCGATTTTCGTGGCGCAGCGAATATAAGTTCGGTAGCAGTTGCGTTGCTTCGTCTTAATCACTTCTACGTCAGCGGGTGCGGATTCTTCGGAGGCCATCAACTGGTCTAGGCACGTGTAGTAGACTTCCTTGGTCGCCCTCCACATCGTCTTGAGCTCTTCCAGATGAGCATCTAATGAAAAGTCCGAGTGCTCTTGCTCAGGGATGGTCACGAAGTCGGCCTCGAATTCGACGATCGCGTCGGAGGCGCGTATAAATTTGTCGAGTGACGCCATTATATTTTTAGGGTTCGCTTAGGGGCGGCGAAGAAAGTCGAAAACCCAAAAGAAAACGCACCAAAAAACTATTTCGGAAAAAATTGTATTTTATTTTAGAGGAAAAAAGTCAGCGAATATTTGCGCGTCGCTAGCTGATTGCGTTGGGGCTCGAGGAGCTTGCTTCTAAAAATCAACCACGCGTTGTCTCTAAAGTTGGCAACTAGTTACAAAGAGACTAGTTGCTGCGAACACTTCTGCCTACTGGGTATGCAGCTTTGCTTGTTCACTGCAGGGTCACTGTTGAATTCCCAAACCCACGCTGCTTTCACACTTCTGAGAGTGCAAAACGACACGAAAACTGGTTTTTTGTTCTGTGTGCACTCTGTATGTATGGGCAGAGCAAGCAGAAGAGCGCCAGCAAAAGCAAAATGTGCACGCGTATACTGACCAGCAAAAGGTGGTGGTTTTTCGCTTTGCACTGAGCGCGGTCACGGAGCACCCAAGTAAGTTGATACAAACGTGAGAGCGCGAAACCATAAGCAATCTCTCGGGAGAGCTCAGCAGAAGGCTGCTCTAAAGATTTTTTGTGCGGGAGCACGAGGCTTGCTTATGCGCCAATCGGTAAATTTTGTGCGCAAAAATTATGGGCTTCGCAGCAAGCAATGCTTGCGAAGACGGTCAGCAACAAAATTTTCAACTTTGGTGCTGCCGTTATTTTTGGGGACCGTTACCCACGAATTGACAAGTCTCGTAAGGTTTGACGGTCAAACGAAGGGTATATATATATAAGGAGGACAGTTCCTCATATATATATATATATATATATATATATATATGTAAATATAAAATGTATATGGCCGGAAGGGCTCTACGGGGCTAGAGTGACGGGCACGGCTTCAAAGTGCGCCGTGTTCACTAGCTAGTGCACGAGACGCACTTTCAAACTCGCAAGTAGACTTGCGTACAAGCTCGCACAAAAGCGATGGCCAAATTAAATTAAATGCAGTGAACTTACCGTTTCTTACACGGCTTGGTTGATTAGGCGTCGGTGACGATGATTTGGGCGTCGGTGACGATGGTATGGGCGTCGGTGACGATGGTTCCTGGGCGGCGGCAATCCGGCTCGTTTGGACCAAAATGTTTATCTGAGATGGGTTGGGTGGTTCGAAGGACCAATGTTTATTTTATAAATGTTCACAATGTTTATTCACTGACGGCACTCGCTGCATTTGCCTCTGAACGCGTTCGTGGTTTTTAAGCAAGAGCCTGTCTGGGTCCAGCGACGATCGCTGGAAGCCGGTCAAACCGCGCCAGTTGCCGCGGAGAGAGCCCGCAGCCGGGCTTACGCTCACGGGAGAGGCGCCCCTCACGACCGGCAGGCTGACAGGAGAGAGACTGGAGTGCTCACTCCTGACACCCTACCGATCGATGAGGGAGCACCTCTGGCGAGCGGCAGTTGGCGCTAACAAGTTGTGTTCACCAATTCGGTGAGAGTAAGGTTGTTGCTTTGGATATCTCCAAGGCATTTGACCGGGTGTGGCATAAAGCACTCGCGTCTAAACTAAACTGCTGCTTATGGTGTCGGTAACACATTCACTCGATGGATATCGAGTTTCCTCAGCGGCCGTTCTATTCGGGTTGTGATAGACGGCTTTGCTTCCGAAGAGCACTCCATAAATGCTGGAGTTCCGCAGGGTTCGGTCCTGTCTCCAACACTTTTTCTCATTTTTATCAATGATATTCTTCCTTCTGTCATTGACATCAAACCCCGTCTACTCGTTTGCTGATGACAGCAGCATTTGTCATTCATATTCATTCTCCAGGCGTCCTTCTATTCTGGAGATCAATAGAAAACGCAGAATTAAGAATGACACACTCCAATCTGACCTCAACAAAATCCAGGAGTGGGGTCAAGCGAATCGGGTCGATTTTAATGCGCGGAAGACCCAAAGCTGTTTGTGGACCCACAAGCGTCTGGCGGGCGACAAGTTTCCACCTTTAAATATGGGTGGTGTAGATATTAATGAGTCGGAGGCTCTTGATGTTCTGGGCATGTCAATACAATGCGATATTCGTTGGAACGATCACATTTTTGATGTGTCGAAAGAATCAGCCAAGTGCTTAGGCTTTTTAAAGCGGTGCAAGAAATACTTCACTTCAACCGACCATCGTTGTATCTACACCACTTATATCCGGCCGAAAATGGAGTATAACTCGCATATTTGGTCGGGAGCTTCGAAAGCATATCTTCAGCTTCTGGACCGTATACAAGGTCGTGCGATAAAACTTATAGGGGACAGTAGGGTATACAGCTCTATTGAAACCTTGGGATGTCGTCGGGATGTGGGGTGTGTATCCTTATTTTACCGTTACTTTAATTGTAATTGTTCCTCTGAAGTAGCCAGCCTGATTCCTTCGGTTCAGGTATTAAACAGATCTACTCGGCTCTCTAGAGCGGACCAATTTTACGTCTCGATCCCGTTCCATCGCACTACCCACTACCGCGAGAATTCGTTTTTCGGTCGCGCAGATAAATTGTGGAATAGTCTCCCTGCGCATGTTTTCCCACCCACTTATAACGTCAATGCTTTTAAAAGAGGTGTAAATCGATACTAATCCCACTTTTCCCCTTCCCACTAACCTTTTCCCCTTCCCACTAACCTTTTCCCTTCTAAACCAACGAATGCTTTGCATGGATAGGGGGCATCCCCTGAGCTTAATTCTATCTGCCATAAAAAAAATGTATGATGAAGTCTTGAGACTCCCACTGCCGCAAGAATCTACGATTATCGGATTCGCTGATGATATAGCAATTATAACGGTGGCTAAGCACATACATCAGATCGAAGCTGCAATTAGCTCTTCTATTGCAAAAGTAAAGGAGTGGCTTCAGTCAGCGCAACTAGAATTAGCTGAGCATAAAACGGAGACAATACTTATCAGCAGCCGGAAGATAGTTGAACATATATATGTAAGAGTCGGCGAGAGTACAATTAAGTCAAGTTCTTCGCTTAAATATCTCGGAGTCAGGCTGGATGGCAGGCTAAATTTTAAAGAACATATAAGCTATGTTAGTACAAAGGCAGCAAAAGAGCAGAAGCCAGTCTATCAAAAAATGCTACCCAAAATAGGCGGACTGAAGCCAGCAAGACGAAAGCTACTGGCAAGTGTAGTTACCTCGGTGATTCTCTACGCCTCGCCAGTTTGGGCACATGCCCTGGCCACAAAAACACTCAGGAGAAAGCTCACATCGATCTACAGGTTCAGCACTCTGAGGATCATTAGTGGTTTTCGAACGATGTCAGATGAAGCCGCATGCGTTATAGCATCTACGTTGCCTATTGATATTCTAGCGGACGAGATGAAGCGGATTTATGAACGCAGATCAACCAGAGGGGCAGCAGACATTGCCAAGGAAGAAAGAGTTATCTCCATCGCTAAATGGCAAGCACGTTGGTCCACTGGAACGAAAGGAAGGTGTTTACTTGTTCCAGGCGTTGATGCATGGTACCAAAGACAGTACGGAAAAGTCAACTACTACATGACTCAGTTCCTTTCGGGTCATGGCTGCTTCCGAAAGTACTTGCACAGATTCGGACACGACAGGTCACCTTTGTGCCCCAGCTGTGTAAATGAAGAAGAAGATGCAGAACACGTGACGTTTCACTGTCCTCGTTTTAGAGCACGTGGCGTTGCGATCATCGATCCACGGCATATAGAACAATTTATGCTACAGTGCGAAGACAACTGGACCAAAGTTGACTCTTTCGTCTCAGTTGTGCTTACGGAGCTTCGGCTTATAGAAAAAAGGCGGTTCGCTGAGATCAGAAATTGATACAGTGATATAATCGCACAGAGATAGCATGATTGCTTACCAGCCCCCGTGAAGTAATACGTAACGGCAGTTCCGCGGGGGATAGTGGTTGAAGTGCGAGGTTTGTGGTTTAGCACGTAGGCACCATGGTGAATCGTGCATGCCAATTGGGTCGGTCCATTGGTATCTATGAAGATTCCACAATCCAGGTAGAAACCGATTCGCAGCAACCGATGCTAACCAATCACAACACTTCGCCGCGAAAAAATTGTTGTGGCATACTTTTAGGCACGAACATAATATCCTTTTTTTATATACATATACTGCGAAAAGCAGAATTACAGTAGATACATACCAATTAAAACGCAACAGGATAACCCACAAGTACTCAGTGGGGTCCTAGCAACATCCTAAATAAATATGTATAACCAACTGTGCTTCGGAATTTGTGCAATATGCACTTGAATGTAAGTACCAAAATGCGAGCTTATTTGGTGCTAGTCAAACACGCCCATAGGCCACAAATATTAATAAGACGTAACCGGACATACCTCACGTGAAAGTAGATGGTTCCAGGAATAAAATGAGGTATATATCATTAAAATCCGTTTGTTGAGATTTGAGAAATATGCATTTGAAAAAGGTGCGGGAGTGCGAGAATAGTAGGTGAAAATAAGGTATCAGTCAAACACGCCCACAGACCACAAATATCAATAAGACGTAACCGGACATACCTCACGTGAAAGTAGATGGTTCCAGGAATAAAATGAGGTATATATCATTAAAATCCGTTTGTTGAGATTTGAGAAATATGCATTTGAAAAAGGTGTGGGAGTGAGAGAATAGTAGGTGAAAATAAGGTATCAGTCAAACACGCCCACAGACCACAAAAATCAATAAGACGTAACCGGACATACCTCACGTGAAAGTAGATGGTTCCAGGAATAAAATGAGGTATATATCATTAAAATCCGTTTGTTGAGATTTGAGAAATATGCATTTGAAAAAGGTGCGGGAGTGAGAGAATAGTAGGTGAAAATAAGGTATCAGTCAAACACGCCCACAGACCACAAATATCAATAAGACGTAACCGGACATACCTCACGTGAAAGTAGATGGTTCCAGGAATAAAATGAGGTATATATCATTAAAATCCGTTTGTTGAGATTTGAGAAATATGCATTTGAAAAAGGTGTGGGAGTGAGAGAATAGTAGGTGAAAATAAGGTATCAGTCAAACACGCCCACAGACCACAAAAATCAATAAGACCTAACCGGACATACCTCACGTGAAAGTAGATGGTTTCAGGAATAAAATGAGGTATATATCATTAAAATCCGTTTGTTGAGATTTGAGAAATATGCATTTGAAAAAGGTGTGGGAGTGAGAGAATAGTAGGTGAAAATAAGGTATCAGTCAAACACGCCCACAGACCACAAATATCAATAAGACGTAACCGGACATACCTCACGTGAAAGTAGATGGTTCCAGGAATAAAATGAGGTATATATCATTAAAATCCGTTTGTTGAGATTTGAGAAATATGCATTATGTAATGCAAATATGTAACCGGACATACCTCACGTGAAAGTAGATGGTTCCAGGAATAAAATGAGGTATATATCATTAAAATCCGTTTGTTGAGATTTGAGAAATATGCATTATGTAATGCAAATATGTAACCGGACATACCTCACGTGAAAGTAGATGGTTCCAGGAATAAAATGAGGTATATATCATTAAAATCCGTTTGTTGAGATTTGAGAAATATGCATTTGAAAAAGGTGTGGGAGTGAGTAATAGTAGGTGAAAATAAGGTATCAGTCAAACACGCCCACAGACCACAAATATCAATAAGACGTAACCGGACATACCTCACGTGAAAGTAGATGGTTCCAGGAATAAAATGGGGTATATATCTTTAAAATCCGTTTGTTGAGATTTGAGAAATATGCATTTGAAAAAGGTGTGGGAGTGAGAGAATAGTAGGTGAAAATAAGGTATCAGTCAAACACGCCCACAGACCACAAATATCAATAAGACGTAACCGGACATACCTCACGTGAAAGTAGATGGTTCCAGGAATAAAATGAGGTATATATCATTAAAATCCGTTTGTTGAGATTTGAGAAATATGCATTTGAAAAAGGTGTGGGAGTGAGAGAATAGTAGGTGAAAATAAGGTATAAGTCAAACACGCCCACAGACCACAAATATCAATAAGACGTAACCGGACATACCTCACGTGAAAGTAGATGGTTTCAGGAATAAAATGAGGTATATATCATTAAAATCCGTTTGTTGAGATTTGAGAAATATGCATTTGAAAAAGGGGTGGGAGTGAGAGAATAGTAGGTGAAAATAAGGTATCAGTCAAACACGCCCACAGACCACAAATATCAATAAGACGTAACCGGACATACCTCACGTGAAAGTAGATGGTTCCAGGAATAAAATGAGGTATATATCATTAAAATCCGTTTGTTGAGATTTGAGAAATATGCATTTGAAAAAGGTGTGGGAGTGAGAGAATAGTAGGTGAAAATAAGGTATCAGTCAAACACGCCCACAGACCACAAATATCAATACGACGTAACCGGACATACCTCACGTGAAAGTAGATGGTTCCAGGAATAAAATGAGGTATATATCATTAAAACCCGTTTGTTGAGATTTGAGAAATATGCATTTGAAAAAGGTGTGGGAGTGAGAGAATAGTAGGTGAAAATAAGGTATCAGTCAAACACGCCCACAGACCACAAATATCAATAAGACGTAACCGGACATACCTCACGTGAAAGTAGATGGTTCCAGGAATAAAATGAGGTATATATCATTAAAATCCGTTTGTTGAGATTTGAGAAATATGCATTTGAAAGAGGTGTGGGAGTGAGAGAATAGTAGGTGAAAATAAGGTATAAGTCAAACACGCCCACAGACCACAAATATCAATAAGACGTAACCGGACATACCTCACGTGAAAGTAGATGGTTTCAGGAATAAAATGAGGTATATATCATTAAAATCCGTTTGTTGAAATTTGAGAAATATGCATTTGAAAAAGGGGTGGGAGTGAGAGAATAGTAGGTGAAAATAAGGTATCAGTCAAACACGCCCACAGACCACAAATATCAATAAGACGTAACCGGACATACCTCACGTGAAAGTAGATGGTTCCAGGAATAAAATGAGGTATATATCATTAAAATCCGTTTGTTGAGATTTGAGAAATATGCATTTGAAAAAGGTGTGGGAGTGAGAGAATAGTAGGTGAAAATAAGGTATCAGTCAAACACGCCTACAGACCACAAATATCAATAAGACGTAACCGGACATACCTCACGTGAAAGTAGATGGTTCCAGGAATAAAATTAGGTATATATCATTAAAATCCGTTTGTTGAGATTTGAGAAATATGCATTTGAAAAAGGTGTGGGAGTGAGAGAATAGTAGGTGAAAATAAGGTATCAGTCAAACACGCCCACAGACCACAAATATCAATAAGACGTAACCGGACATACCTCACGTGAAAGTAGATGGTTCCAGGAATAAAATGAGGTATATATCATTAAAATCCGTTTGTTGAGATTTGAGAAATATGCATTTGAAAAAGGTGTGGGAGTGACAGAATAGTAGGTGAAAATAAGGTATCAGTCAAACACGCCCACAGACCACAAATATCAATAAGACGTAACCGGACATACCTCACGTGAAAGTAGATGGTTTCAGGAATAGAATGAGGTATATATCATTAAAATCCGTTTGTTGAGATTTGAGAAATATGCATTTGAAAAAGGTGTGGGAGTGAGAGAATAGTAGGTGAAAATAAGGTATCAGTCAAACACGCCCACAGACCACAAATATCAATAGGACGTAACCGGACATACCTCACGAGAAAGTAGATGGTTCCAGGAATAAAATGAGGTATATATCATTAAAATCCGTTTGTTGAGATTTGAGAAATATGCATTTGAAAAAGGTGTGGGAGTGAGAGAATAGTAGGTGAAAATAAGGTATCAGTCAAACACGCCCACAGACCACAAATATCAATAAGACGTAACCGGACATACCTCACGTGAAAGTAGATGGTTCCAGGAATAAAATGAGGTATATATCATTAAAATCCGTTTGTTGAGATTTGAGAAATATGCATTTGAAAAAGGTGTGGGAGTGAGAGAATAGTAGGTGAAAATAAGGTATCAGTCAAACACGCCCACAGACCACAAATATCAATAAGACGTAACCGGACATACCTCACGTGAAAGTAGATGGTTTCAGGAATAAAATGAGGTATATATCATTAAAATCCGTTTGTTGAGATTTGAGAAATATGCATTTGAAAAAGGTGTGGGAGTGAGAGAATAGTAGGTGAAAATAAGGTATCAGTCAAACACGCCCACAGACCACAAATATCAATAAGACGTAACCGGACATACCTCACGTGAAAGTAGATGGTTCCAGGAATAAAATGAGGTATATGTCATTAAAATCCGTTTGTTGAGATTTGAGAAATATGCATTTGAAAAAGGTGTGGGAGTGAGAGAATAGTAGGTGAAAATAAGGTATAAGTCAAACACGCCCACAGACCACAAATTTCAATAAGACGTAACAGGACATACCTCACGTGAAAGTAGATTGTTTCAGGAATAAAATGAGGTATATATCATTAAAATCCGTTTGTTGAGATTTGAGAAATATGCATTTGAAAAAGGTGTGGGAGTGAGAGAATAGTAGGTGAAAATAAGGTATCAGTCAAACACGCCCACAGACCACAAATATCAATAAGACGTAACCGGACATACCTCACGTGAAAGTAGATGGTTCCAGGAATAAAATGAGGTATATATCATTAAAATCCGTTTGTTGAGATTTGAGAAATATGCATTTGAAAAAGGTGTGGGAGTGAGAGAATAGTAGGTGAAAATATGGTATAAGTCAAACACGCCCACAGACCACAAATATCAATAAGACGTAACCGGACATACCTCACGTGAAAGTAGATGGTTTCAGGAATAAAATGAGGTATATATCATTAAAATCCGTTTGTTGAAATTTGAGAAATATGCATTTGAAAAAGGGGTGGGAGTGAGAGAATAGTAGGTGAAAATAAGGTATCAGTCAAACACGCCCACAGACCACAAATATCAATAAGACGTAACCGGACATACCTCACGTGAAAGTAGATGGTTCCAGGAATAAAATGAGGTATATATCATTAAAATCCGTTTGTTGAGATTTGAGAAATATGCATTTGAAAAAGGTGTGGGAGTGAGAGAATAGTAGGTGAAAATAAGGTATAAGTCAAACACGCCCACAGACCACAAATATCAATAAGACGTAACCAGACATACCTCACGTGAAAGTAGATGGTTTCAGGAATAAAATGAGGTATATATCATTAATATCCGTTTGTTGAGATTTGAGAAATATGCATTTGAGAAAGGTGTGGGAGTGAGAGAATAGTAGGTGAAAATAAGGTATCAGTCAAACACGCCCACAGACCACAAATATCAATAAGACGTAACCGGACATACCTCACGTGAAAGTAGATGGTTTCAGGAATAAAATGAGGTATATATCATTAAAATCCGTTTGTTGAGATTTGAGAAATATGCATTTGAAAAAGGTGTGGGAGTGAGAGAATAGTAGGTGAAAATAAGGTATCAGTCAAACACGCCCACAGACCACAAATATCAATAAGACGTAACCGGACATACCTCACGTGAAAGTAGATGGTTTCAGGAATAAAATGAGGTATATATCATTAAAATCCGTTTGTTGAGATTTGAGAAATATGCATTTGAAAAAGGTGTGGGAGTGAGAGAATAGTAGGTGAAAATAAGGTATCAGTCAAACACGCCCACAGACCACAAATATCAATATGACGTAACCGGACATACCTCACGTGAAAGTAGATGGTTCCAGGAATAAAATGAGGTATATATCATTAAAATCCGTTTGTTGAGATTTGAGAAATATGCATTTGAAAAAGATGTGGGAGTGAGAGAATAGTAGGTGAAAATAAGGTATAAGTCAAACACGCCCACAGACCACAAATATCAATAAGACGTAACCGGACATACCTCACGTGAAAGTAGATGGTTTCAGGAATAAAATTAGGTATATATCATTAAAATCCGTTTGTTGAAATTTGAGAAATATGCATTTGAAAAAGGGGTGGGAGTGAGAGAATAGTAGGTGAAAATAAGGTATCAGTCAAACACGCCCACAGACCACAAATATCAATAAGACGTAACCGGACATACCTCACGTGAAAGTAGATGGTTTCAGGAATAAAATGAGGTATATATCATTAAAATCCGTTTGTTGAGATTTGAGAAATATGCATTTGAAAAAGGTGTGGGAGTGAGAGAATAGTAGGTGAAAATAAGGTATCAGTCAAACACGCCCACAGACCACAAATATCAATAAGACGTAACCGGACATACCTCACGTGAAAGTAGATGGTTCCAGGAATAAAACTAGGTATATATCATTAAAATCCGTTTGTTGAGATTTGAGAAATATGCATTTGAAAAAGGTGTGGGAGTGAGAGAATAGTAGGTGAAAATAAGGTATCAGTCAAACACGCCCACAGACCACAAATATCAATAAGACGTAACCGGACATACCTCACGTGAAAGTAGATGGTTCCAGGAATAAAATGAGGTATATATCATTAAAATCCGTTTGTTGAGATTTGAGAAATATGCATTTGAAAAAGATGTGGGAGTGAGAGAATAGTAGGTGAAAATAAGGTATAAGTCAAACACGCCCACAGACCACAAATATCAATAAGACGTAACCGGACATACCTCACGTGAAAGTAGATGGTTCCAGGAATAAACTGAGGTATATATCATTAAAATCCGTTTGTTGAGATTTGAGAAATATGCATTTGAAAAAGGTGTGGGAGTGAGAGAATAGTAAGTGAAAATAAGGTATCAGTCAAACACGCCCACAGACCACAAATATCAATAAGACGTAACCGGACATACCTCACGTGAAAGTAGATGGTTCCAGGAATAAAATGAGGTATATATCATTAAAATCCGTTTGTTGAGATTTGAGAAATATGCATTTGAAAAAGGTGTGGGAGTGAGAGAATAGTAGGTGAAAATAAGGTATCAGTCAAACACGCCCACAGACCACAAATATCAATAAGACGTAACCGGACATACCTCACGTGAAAGTAGATGGTTTCAGGAATAAAATGAGGTATATATCATTAAAATCCGTTTGTTGAGATTTGAGAAATATGCATTTGAAAAAGGTGTGGGAGTGAGAGAATAGTAGGTGAAAATAAGGTATCAGTCAAACACGCCCACAGACCACAAATATCAATAAGACGTAACCGGACATACCTCACGTGAAAGTAGATGGTTTCAGGAATAAAATGAGGTATATATCATTAAAATCCGTTTGTTGAGATTTGAGAAATATGCATTTGAAAAAGGTGTGGGAGTGAGAGAATAGTAGGTGAAAATAAGGTATCAGTCAAACACGCCCACAGACCACAAATATCAATAAGACGTAACCGGACATACCTCACGTGAAAGTAGATGGTTCCAGGAATAAAATGAGGTATATATCATTAAAATCCGTTTGTTGAGATTTGAGGAATATGCATTTGAAAAAGGTGTGGGAGTGAGAGAATAGTAGGTGAAAATAAGGTATCAGTCAAACACGCCCACAGACCACAAATATCAATAAGACGTAACCGGACATACCTCACGTGAAAGTAGATGGTTTCAGGAATAGAATGAGGTATATATCATTAAAATCCGTTTGTTGAGATTTGAGAAATATGCATTTGAAAAAGGTGTGGGAGTGAGAGAATAGTAGGTGAAAATAAGGTATCAGTCAAACACGCCCACAGACCACAAATATCAATAAGACGTAACCGGACATACCTCACGTGAAAGTAGATGGTTCCAGGAATAAAATGAGGTATATATCATTAAAATCCGTTTGTTGAGATTTGAGAAATATTCATTTGAAAAAGGTGTGGGAGTGTAGTAGGTGAAAAATAAAAAACAAAATAGTTATGAAAGCACTGAAAAACTTCGGTTTGAGGCAATACTAACAAAGATTTTAGTAGAGCCATTTGTTGGAGATATATATACACTGCGCGTCACTTGAATAGGGGCATCATTTTAGCAATTAATTTAAGCTACATGCGCTGAATAAAATTCATGGAATATATTATATTGAGCATTTCCTTAAAGATAGAGCAATTATAAAGCCTACTGTGAAAAAATAAACCCTGGAAAGGCCTCGTTAGTTTAAATAGGTGATATTTTTTAAATTTCATGGGAAAAATGTGAGCTACTTTTCCAACACTTGAATAGGGGCACATTGTGTTTAAAGCCAAAACAAGGAAATAAAGCAGTGTAAACAATTTTTTTACATTAATTTTTATTTAAGGAATTTTCTTGCTCAGCGTCACCTCCTGAATCGATTTAGCCCTGTCTGTCTGTCTGTTGAAGTCATCTGTCGTTTTGTTCATACCGTAGTATAGCGGAAGATGTGCTCCATTGCTCTATTGAAAATAAGTTTGACCAACCGTTTATTGCTGCAATTTCTGCATACAACTTAATAAATTCTTTGAATCCTTCAAAGAAAGAAATGTGCCTGTATTTTTGCGCGCTCTTTTGTTGAGGATCGTAGAAAACAATTTCATTTTTGTCAATATATGCCAATGCAAGGCACCAGTGAGAGTCAATTATTACAGGCATAATTAAAAATTTTGTAGCAGGATCTAGTTCCATATTTGTCGGAAAGTTCTGTTTTAGTATGTCTCTTTGTTTAGGTGTTTTATTGTGCAGGTTTATTATAAATCTATCCACTACCGCAGCCTCATAAAATGACGAATTTTCCATAGAACCATTTTTAATAAATATATCAATGAAATAACGTATGGTGTAGTCATCGAGCCATCTTTTCTGACTATCTCCATGACTTGTTATTAGGCAATCATACTCCAGTTGCCTTAAAAAATAAGAGTATGGTCTTTCATTATATGAGATTCCATCTCTAACGCATATTAAAAAATTATCGCTTAACGTATTGTTAGCTACTTTTTTATATCTTTCAATATTTTTAATTACGCCATTGGGAAATTTAAGGTATATCGGAATTGCATCTTTTGCAGTTAATCCAAATTTCAAAGACTGTTCAATTCTGTGCTTATTCAGAACTTTCTTTATACTTTGCCTATCGAAATGTGTTAAATTTCTAGAAGCTTTCGTGAGTTTATTTTTTTTGGACCAACATTCCTCAGCTGCTGGGCTTACGTCGAGAGAACGTTTTGTGGCGCATCTTCTATTGGGTATATTTAGCTCTATTTCAGTACAATAGTAACCATTTAAATCCTTAAGGATTTTTATAAATCTAACAAGTTTGAGAGCAACAACAAACGCAACAATACATTGCGTTTTTATATGGTTAAAATGTCCTTCAACTCATCCATTAGTAATATGATGCTCTTTATCATAGTTGTATTTCTTTCCATCATGTATTACGTTACTTATCAATGGCATATATGGGGCATATCTTTTTATAAAAACATTTAAAAATGGTGGATTGTAAAAAGGGTTTATTTCTGAACCTTCTACATTTTGCTCCCTTATACTTCGTTTAACATTTTCATATAGGATTAGGAAATCTTTATAAAACAAACTATTCTTATAGTTGGCGTTTGATTTTTCATCCATTCCCATGTAGTCCATAATATATTCTGTATTTTTTCCATCACCTTCAACACACAGTCTTATTAATGAGAGAGTAATTTCTTGCACTGCATTATCTTTAGCTTTGCTTAGTAACATTGTACAAAAGTTTTTCCACCATTGTTTTATATTTTCATAATTACTTTCCTCGTAAATATAAGTAATCATCTCTTTAATTTTCTTTGCATGAGGGTGTGAAAAATGTTTGTTCACCTCTTTGGTGACATTATGTTGAAAATGTGAGACGCATAATTTTAGGACCATGTGGTTTCTTAATATGTTGGAACCACTTACAACAATTTCGTATGCCAGATTTATATAATCTATTAATTCCATTTTATTAAAAGCCAGGCAGGAAGCATTTAAAAAGGCCATGCTGAAATCTGATACAACTGTCGTGAATATAGGTCATGTGTTTAGCTCTACACATTTCTCTCAAAATGATGACAGCCAATACTGAACCGAGTTTTGGTCGTGGAGACATGATATTCTCTCTGAAATAGCTAGCGTTCTTCCATTTGTAGTTTTTATTACGATGGCATAATAATAAATAACTCTTCCTGCCTCAGGCAAATCTCTTACTATCGATCCTGTAGCGTCAATATGGCCTAGTATATCATTATAACTGGAGCAAATATTTGCACATTTGATTTGGCGTTCGCTATACAGATGAATGTCAAGTTTCCTGGAAATTTTTTGAACATAAATATTTCCATCTTTTTTTTCCTGGTCCATAATTTTTAAAACATCTTTAAAATCGTCTTTATCGAGATCGGTTTCCCTTAATGCCTCACTTCTTATTTTCCTTACACATGAATCTGAATATATATTTTGAAGGTTTTTCTCCTCTAAGAGCAAAGTTTTGTTGCAATTTCTTACTGCCTCTTGGCGATATTCCGACGGATATATATTGAGCAGTTTTTTTTTTAATCATCTCTATATTTTCCACGCACATGTCCTGTTATTGATGACTCATGGCATTTGTTTCCTTTACAACAGACTGGAATTTCCACATACTGTGAATCCACAAATGCTTTTTTTGGAATATACAAAGTATATGTCATGCAATTTATATGTCTGCAAACCAGATTAATTCTATAGAAGTAATTAACTTGCTTAACTTTTAATTTTGCTACCAGAACGCAAGAAGTCATTTCTTCCATAAGTGGCTTCAAATAATACAAGTAGTCTTTTGTCAAGTCATTTCTTTGTTCGTCGACGATTTGGTCATATTGAGCTTCCGGTAATTGTAATTTGCAATAAGTATTATTTCTCGGCTCGAACATTGATAGCTCTGGAGATGTGGTTTCTAATACATCAGAAGAAAATTGTTTGTCAGTAGGACTGAAATTTGCCGATTCCGTTAAACTTAGTTTAGAGCGAGATGGATCGAACGTAGCATTATTCGTTAATGAAATGGGTTTTAGAGCTCGCACAAAAGTGGAAGCTGGTACGGTTTCGGATAATTGATCTACGACTGGTACTTTATGTGGAGCGGCCTCAGTAATAGGCGAAAGGACATACTTAGTAGGTGATGGAACATAGTTCTGAAGTAAAATAGGGTCTGAAATAAACAAAAAGTTGGAAGCATTTAAATAAGTACTGCATTGCTTCTGTGGAACAGTGAATTCTGTTAATTGATCAGTAGAGGTAATTAGGTCGGGTAGAGTTGGCCCGTTCGCAGGCAGCTGAACAAATTGTACAAATTGTAAATCTGAAGCGCTACTTTTACTTAAAGTGGGAACGAGGGTAGAAGAGTGAGTGGCTAATTGAACATTAGAACTAATTTCTGCCGCTAATGGCTCTAATAGGTGCTTTTGTTGCTCTTGTTGTATTGAGTCTACAATTTCTACATTTTCTTTGTTAACTTCCAACAAAATTAATTGCCGAATTTCTAGGAAATTCCTTGCATAAAAATTACGAATAAATTTTAAATCTTTAGAATTAGAGAAAGACAAAAACTTAAATTTAGAACATATATTACATAAAACCTCCCGATTTAAAGATGGGGCTAGAATTTTGGACGCATCGAGTTTGCATTCTTCCATCGATTGACATAACTTCTTCGCAAAGTCCTCCGTAGAAAGAGTTGATTTTTTAAATTGTCCTTTTTCCTATTAAACAAAAAAGGTGTCTATATTTATAGTATTATAATAACTATTATTTATACTGACCTTACGGTATGCATCACAAATTCCATCTTTATTTTTTAATTTTTCACTGGTATTATCGAAAGCCTAAATTAGTATATGATTATTTTCAGTCAGGATTTCTACTTACTATGTTTTAAGAGCTATGTAAGAATAAATTTCTTCTTTTTCTTAATTTTGTATTTGCAAAGCTTTTGATAATATTATGGGACTATTCCATTGCAGGAATAAAAAATGTGCATGATTCAATATTTAAGTAGACATTTAACACATGTTACTACTTAGAAATCCTTTCTTTTCAAAATTTTGTAACCACTCAAAATATCGCACTAAATCACCGGTTACATAAATGAAAATTTTTAAAAGTTTTCAGAGAATTTCCTTTGTTTTATAATCAATTCAATAAACTTGCCCAAAACTATACAATGCAATATGTAGGTGATCGATTAAGCTTTGCTACATAAAGAACGACATAAAATAGATACTTACAACAGCAGCTTAGTATCATGAGAGTACTGAATAATCTTTACACAATCTTAAACTTAAGTTTGATGCAATACTAATAAAGTTTTTAGTAGAGCCATCTGTTGGATTCTAGCTGAATTGTATGAAAGTTTATAAAACGAAGTTTTCTAAATAAAACATAGTCAATTGAAACATAAAAGTTACGTATTTTGGAAAACAGTTTAAAACTTGCTTTAAAATATGTTCATTGCCGTTATTTGAATTAAATATAATAATTGCCTCCAACCAAAACTAAAAAAGGTTTTAAAAGTACGAAGTGGAAAACCATTTGGTGGCAGACCCAATTAATTACTGTGAGCGTCAAAAGTGAGTCAATACCAACGAAATTTTCCATTACTCAATATTATTTGTTTTTCTATATCAGAGTTCAGGAGCTGCTAAGCTTCAAAGCTTTTTTTGTGTGCTGATAGCACGAGCTCCTGTTAAGTGCGTTGATAGAGGGAGGGGAGTGTTTTGTTTTTTGTTTTTTTTTTTTTAAATTGTAGAACTATTTTTTTAGTTTTTGTAGGACTAAGTTTTGTAGAACTAATAGCGCTAGGCTAGGCCTTAAGTACGCTGAAAACAACACAATTAACATCCATGCCCAAGGCGTGATTCGAATCCGCATCCCCGGAGCTCGCAGCGAGGTTATCACCCACTGCACCACCGAGGACGGCAAAGATAAAAGAAATAAAAATTATTAAATTATATTCTTTTTACTTATTTGTCAATACTACTATACTATATACCAAATACAACATCGGATGTCGGGGAACTTGGACCGAAAAATACGTAAAAAGAATATAATTAGCAAGGAAACGATAAATGCAGCGCCTTCAGATAAACGGAGGAAAATCCCTCTAGATTTTACAACTAAGGTGGTTGAATCTATCCTACGCATTAATAATAATTTAATAATTCTTATTTATTTTATCTGCACTTGTAAGATCACTTTAAAATCGTAAAATATGAAGTTATTTTCACTTCTTTAAAAAAAATTGTACGCAATATTTTGTTATAGTTATTTTATTTTATTATTGTTAATGAATAATCCTTTCAGTTTTTACAATAAAAATCGATGTGTACAACATTTTCTTTTCATAATATTGAGTTATGGAAAAATTTCGTTGGTGTTGACTCACTTTTGACGCTCACAGTAATAGCCAACAATGAAAAACCGAGAAAGCATTCAATGAAAACCAGATTTAAACTTGATCGTTAAGGCACAGTTAATTTGAAGAAAGAGCTTTTGATCGATTTATTTAAGACTATTCAGTATTTACTCAAAATTAATTTTAATTAACGTTCTTACCTTCATTGTTTGAGCTCTTTCATTCTTTTTCTGCATTTCAGTGCCGTTGGGAGATTCAGCTACTTCCTAAGAGATATACATATATATATATATATATATATATATGTATATAACACTCTGCATCTTCAATGCTTTTCGTATTTATAATAACTTACACGTTCCATTTGAATTAAGTAGTTTGCCACAATTTTTAATACCAGAATTCTATTTTTAAGGAACAAATTATTTTTCACTTCTAGTTTTTATCGTGGTAACAAATTAAGTTGCGAAATAGAGCTTTTAAAATGATGCCACTTTTCAATTTAGTGCTCAATGTTACAATGTCATACAATTAACATTTAATTGTTTTATAGCACAAGTACAAGAAAAGGATCTTAATTGTGTTCAAAACCACATATGCTACCAGTTTGTATACACTTAAAAATAACGGAGTAATGTAACAAATTTCTTGTAAAACTTTTTCACCAAACGTTGTGGAAATAATGTTGTGTTCTTCATTCTTCTCACCAAAATTTTTAAATGTATATTTCCTCTTTACAATGAGATAATTTACAGTTCATTTTAAGATTTGTTTAATGATTTCTTTTTAAACAAGTAACAATGTTACAAATTAGAAATTAACTTTAAAAAACTTTAAAATTTAAAAATAAAATAAAAGGTTAAAAATAACTTAAATTTATTTCATTTCGGGCTGCTAATTCTGCTAAAATTTCTGCCTAAAACAGAAAGCTTCTCTGCTCTCAAAGCTGTTCTGTTGTTTTATTTGATTTTGTGTTTGACAAGCACTGGTATCCACTAGTGGTGGAAAGATCAGATAAAACCCATAGATAAAAACCATTTGATCCAGTGCGTGTTCATATTTTGAATAAAAATTCGCTTTGCCGCAAAAAATGCGGCGAATCGGTTGCTGCGAATCGGTTTCTAACTTCACATCGGTGTGTCTACTCCCCATTATGTTTGCAAAGTGCGTCTCGTGCACTTGCCGTTGAACACGGTGTGCATTTTAAACCCGTGACCGTCTAAAAATATGAGCCCTTAAGGTCAAATTTTTATATATATATATATATATATATATATATATATATATATATATATATATATATATATATATATATATATATATATATATATATATATATATATATATATATATATATATATATATATATTTATATATATATATATACTTGCAAACACATACACACACACACACACACACCGAAGGAGAAGGCCTAGCAGTTCAAAACTGTTATTGGTGACACATTGGGAGAGCATGCATCAGTACGCAGTCTAAAGTAGCAAACGGTCCTCGATATAAAGGATGTGGATGAGGTAACTACCAAGGCAGAGGTATACGAGGCTATCAAATCGCAATTTGATGTTCGCAATTTCACAATTGAAAATGTGCTGAGCCTACGAAAATCATATGGTGGCACACAAACAGCCGCAATTAGCTTACCTGTCGACAGTGCGATCAACCTCCTTAAATCCGGAAAGATTAAAATAGGTTGGGCAATTTGTCGAATACGCGAAAAAAATGAGCTTATAAAATGCTTTAGATGTCTTGAGTTCGGACATACTGCGAAATTCTGCAAAAATTAATGCGATAGATCCAAACGTTGCAGAAAGTGCGGAGAAGAAGGCCATTTTGCAAAGGAGTGCAGTGCTACCCCAAACTGCATGGTTTGTAGAAAAGATAGCACAAAAGATGCGCAACATATTGCCGGTAGCAGCACATGCCCGCTATTTAAGATGGCGTTAGCTTCGAAAATGAAATTAAGGTAATTCATTTAAATTTGAACCACTGTGAGACAGCACTAGACCTTCTCTCCCAATCAGTGATTGAAATGGAAGCCGATCTAGCGCTGTTGAGTGAACCATACAAGGCCTGACAGGACGGAACCTCGAGAGAGGACGCGAGTGCGTAAGCAGCAATATGGACATGTGGTTCCTTCATTTTGCATGAGGCGAGCAACCAGTTTGACGGCTTCGTAAGAGCAAATGTGGGTGGCTGTTACTTCTATAGCTGTTATTCTCCACCCAGCTGGATGCAGTCCCAGTTTCAAAACATGTTGGATGAACTTGTTACAGATGCCAGAAATAGGACCCCTGTGATTATCGCTGGCGACTTCAATGCATGGGCAGTTGAATGGGGTAGCAAACATACGAATGCCAGAGGTAGCGCTCTTTTAGAATCCTTTGCTCTATTGAATGTGGAGCTGCTCAACGATGGATTGAAAAGCACGTTCAGGAAAGCTGATGCATCTTCGTTTATAGACCTCACATTTGCTAGTACGGGTTTAGCTCGGTCCACCAAATGGCAAGTAAGTGAGCATTATACGGGCAGCGATCATCAAGCAGTTGTCTTCCAACTAAAATATCAGAGAAGTATAAGCAGAAAGAAACCAAAATTATCGGGGCCGAAATGGAAGGCCAATATATTCGACAAAGAAATTTTCGAGGAAGAAATCGAATCAGCCAACATGATTTCTGGTTCTGTCGACGAAATTACGCGGAAACTTAACGCGTTGATAAGTAACGCATGTGATGCATCTATGCCTCGAAGGTCAGTTGAAAATAGGAGATCACCCTGCTACTGGTGGAATGACAGAATCCGATCTTTGAGAGCAGACTGTCTAAAATCGCGGCGAAAGTTACAGCGGGCGAGAGGCCGACCCAATTTTTGTGATCGTCTAACTTTATTTAGAGACAAGCGAAATGCACTAAAAAGGCGATTAAGTCGAGCAAGAAAGAATGTTTCAACAGACTTTGTGAGGAAGCCGACATCAATCCCTGGGGAACGGCATACAAAATAGTTATGAAGAAGATGAGTAATCCAAAAAAGCAGATTACCACTTGCCCGGTAAAACTGCTTAACATAATAGCTACATTGTTTCCACAACGACACGCATCAATGCAAAGTGCGACTATTAGATATGAAACTGGACTTGTTCCGCTAATAACATTTGAGGAACTTCGGGCTGCCTGTAAAAGAATTGGCGACAGCAAAGCACCCGGCCCGGATGGGTTTCCCAATATAGCAATTAAAACTGCAATTCTTCGAAGGCCAGAAATATTTCTGCACGTATTTAAAAAATGTTTGGATGATGGAGTCTTCCCGAATTCATGGAAGATACAGAAGTTAGTGCTGATTCCGAAACTAGGAAAACCTCCAGACGAGCCCTCGTCATATCGGCCAATATGCTTGCTCGACACACTGAGAAAAATATTGGAGCGCATAGTATATAATAAGCTGGCGCCCATTGCAGAAAATAATCTTTCCGAACACCAATACGGCTTCAGAAAGTCCCGATCAACGATCGATGCGGTGAAAGCAGTTGTAGATATAGCAAATAACGCCATCTCTGGCGAACGCTGGAAAGGCGGAACGAAAGAATATTGCGCGATCGCTACGCTGGATGTAAAAAATGCTTTCAATTCAGCCAATTGGAAGCATATCCGACAAGCCCTTAGGAAGATGGAGGCTCCGGGATATATACTTAATATAATTGCAAGCTATTTAAAAAACAGAAGGCTTATATATGAGAGCGATCGTGGGACTGAATACTACGCTATCACTGCAGGCGTCCCGCAAGGTTCCGTGCTTGGTCCCATTCTTTGGAACATCATGTGGTGAGACCCAGGTGTCTGAGGGTGCAGATCCACTGGATTTTCACTTGCCTGGGTACCACTTACTGCCATTATTTTCATCACACAGAGGCCTCGCCTTATATATTCGCAGTGATGTTGCGTACCAGTGTCAGCAACACCTTTGCACGTCGGATGCCGAATTTAGCTCCATATGGGTTAAGTTCAAAAATCCAGTCGCACATCCCGCACTTCTGCTTCATTTATAGAAGCCCGGGTCTAGGGAGGCTGCCAACTTTTGATAAATTGGACAGTCTCTCTGATTCGATTTCTAAAATTCTAGAATCGTATCCGAACAGTGAAATTGTTGTTGCTGGTGATTTCAATGTTCATAATTCCAATTGGCTACGTCATTCGAGTCACACACCTGTGGGTTTGTATGTTGAGTTGTTTGCTGAGTCTAATAATCTGACTCAATTAGTGAAGGAACCAACGCACTTTCCCTGCGTTGATAGGCAAAACCAAAATATTCTGGACCTCTTTCTAACTTCACATCACAGCAAGTGTGATGTGAATGTTCCTGCACCTCTTGGTAATTCGGACCACGCTACAATTTCTGCTACCTTCCCATATTCTAGTCTTCAATCCGCTCACCAGTCAGCTCCGAAGCGGAAAGTGTGGCTTTATGAGAAGGCTAATTGGGATGCGCTGAACTCCTTTTTCAGCCGTTTCAATTAGCAATTGTTTTTCAGGGATAGAAACATAAATGCTGCAGCAAAATTGGTAGAAAATATAATTTTATTTGGTATGAGGTCTTTCATACCTAATAAAAAAATTTCCATTAAACCAAAAGACCATTCCTGGTTTAATGCGACTTGCAGACAAGCAGTCAGGTCTAAAGAGACCTGACTCACTCGGTTGATAGGGCAAACTTATTAGCCAAAATGTTTGCTGAAAATTGCTCTCTTCCTGAGAGTAGCCAACCACTAGCCGTGATCGATGGTGTGTCTCATATTATGCCTGAGATGCACTTTCGAACGCGGGCTGTTAAAAGAGTGCTTGTAAACCTCAACGTCAATAAATCCTCGGGACCGGATGGCATTTCAGCCCACGTGTTGAGAAAGTGCGCCTCAACACTGGCTCGCCCATTGCGCAATCTGTTTAATTTATCATTCACTTCAGGAGTTTTTCCTACTTCCTGGAAGATTGCCAATGTGCACCCAGTTCCCAAAAAAGGTGAGGCTACGAATCCTGTTTCCATAATCCAAAGTTATGCAGAGCGTTATAAATTTTAACTATATGAGGTATCTGGAGAGCACCCAATTGGTCAGTGATCGCCAGTACGGTTTCCGTGCTCACCGCTCCACAGGCGATTTGATGGCGTTCCTCACTGAGCGGTGGAACAGTTGTGTTCACCAATTCGGTGAGAGTAAGGTTGTTGCTTTGGATATCTCCAAGGCATTTGACCGGGTGTGGCATAAGGCGCTCGCGTCTAAACTAAACTGCTGCTTATGGTGTCGGTAACACATTCACTCGATGGATATCGAGTTTCCTCAGCGGCCGTTCTATTCGGGTTGTGATAGACGGCTTTGCTTCCGAAGAGCACACCATAAATGCTGGAGTTCCGCAGGGTTCGGTCCTGTCTCCAACACTTTTTCTCATTTTTATCAATGATATTCTTCCTTCTGTCATTGACATCAAACCCCGTCTACTCGTTTGCTGATGACAGCAGCATTTGTCATTCATATTCATTCTCCAGGCGTCCTTCTATTCTGGAGATCAATAGAAAACGCAGAATTAAGAATGACACACTCCAATCTGACCTCAACAAAATCCAGGAGTGGGGTCAAGCGAATCGGGTCGATTTTAATGCGCGGAAGACCCAAAGCTGTTTGTTGACCCACAAGCGTCTGGCGGGCGACAAGTTTCCACCTTTAAATATGGGTGGTGTAGATATTAATGAGTCGGAGGCTCTTGATGTTCTGGGCATGTCAATACAATGCGAATTTCGTTGGAACGATCACATTTTTGATGTGTCGAAAGAAGCAGCCAAGTGCTTAGGCTTTTTAAAGCGGTGCAAGAAATACTTCACTTCAACCGACCATCGTTGTATCTACACCACTTATATCCGGCCGAAAATGGAGTACAACTCGCATATTTGGTCGGGAGCTTCGAAAGCATATCTTCAGCTTCTGGACCGTATACAAGGTCGTGCGATAAAACTTATAGGGGACAGTAGGGTATACAGCTCTATTGAAACCTTGGGATGTCGTCGGGATGTGGGGTGTGTAACCTTATTTCACCGTTACTTTAATGGTAATTGTTCCTCTGAAGTAGCCAGCCTGATTCCTTCGGTTCAGGTATTAAACAGATCTACTCGGCTTTCTAGAGCGGACCAATTTTACGTCTCGATCCCGTTCCATCGCACTACCCACTACCGCGAGAATTCGTTTTTCGGTCGCGCAGATAAATTGTGGAATAGTCTCCCTGCGCATGTTTTCCCACCCACTTATAACGTCAATGCTTTTAAAAGAGGTGTAAATCGATACTAATCCCACTTTTCCCCTTCCCACTAACCTTTTCCCTTCTAAACCAACGAATGCTTTGCATGGATAGGGGGCATCCCCTGAGCTTAGTTCTATCAGCCATAAAAAAATGTATGATGGAGTCTTGAGACTCCCACTGCCGCAAGAATCTACGATTATCGGATTCGCTGATGATATAGCAATTATAACGGTGGCTAAGCACATACATCAGATCGAAGCTGCAATTAGCTCTTCTATTGCAAAAGTAAAGGAGTGGCTTCAGTCAGCGCAACTAGAATTAGCTGAGCATAAAACGGAGACAATACTTATCAGCAGCCGGAAGATAGTTGAACATATATATGTAAGAGTCGGCGAGAGTACAATTAAGTCAAGTTCTTCGCTTAAATATCTCGGAGTCAGGCTGGATGGCAGGCTAAATTTTAAAGAACATATAAGCTATGTTAGTACAAAGGCAGCAAAAGAGCAGAAGCCAGTCTATCAAAAAATGCTACCCAAAATAGGCGGACTGAAGCCAGCAAGACGAAAGCTACTGGCAAGTGTAGTTACCTCGGTGATTCTCTACGCCTCGCCAGTTTGGGCACATGCCCTGGCCACAAAAACACTCAGGAGAAAGCTCACATCGATCTACAGGCTCAGCACTCTGAGGATCATTAGTGGTTTTCGAACGATGTCAGATGAAGCCGCATGCGTTATAGCATCTACGTTGCCTATTGATATTCTAGCGGACGAGATGAAGCGGATTTATGAACGCAGATCAACCAGAGGGGCAGCAGACATTGCCAAGGAAGAAAGAGCTATCTCCATCGCTAAATGGCAAGCACGTTGGTCCACTGGAACGAAAGGAAGGTGTTTACTTGTTCCAGGCGTTGATGCATGGTACCAAAGACAGTACGGAGAAGTCAACTACTACATGACTCAGTTCCTTTCGGGTCATGGCTGCTTCCGAAAGTACTTGCACAGATTCGGACACGACAGGTCACCTTTGTGCCCCAGCTGTGTAAATGAAGAAGAAGATGCAGAACACGTGATGTTTCACTGCCCTCGTTTTAGAGCACGTGGCGTTGCGATCATCGATCCACGGCATATAGAACAATTTATGCTACAGTGCGAAGACAACTGGACCAAAGTTGACTCATTCGTCTCAGTTGTGCTTACGGAGCTTCGGCTTATAGAAAAAAGGCGGTTCGCTGAGATCAGAAATTGATACAGTGATATAATCGCACAGAGATAGCATGATTGCTTACCAGCCCCCGTGAAGTAATACGTAACGGCAGTTCCGCGGGGGATAGTGGTTGAAGTGCGAGGTTTGTGGTTTAGCACGTAGGCACCATGGTGAATCGTGCATGCCAATTGGGTCGGTCCATTGGTATCTATGAAGATTCCACAATTCAAGTCGTCATACAAAAAAAAAACACACACACACACACATATATATATATATATACATACGAGAATATATATATATATATATATACACATACATATATATATATATATATATATATATATATATATATATATATATATATATATATATATATATATATATATATATATATATATATATATATATATATATATATATATATATATATATATATATATATATATATATATATATATATATATATATATATATATATATATATATATATATATATATATATATATATATGTGTGTGTGTGTGTGTGTGTGTATGTGTGTGTGTGTGTGTTTGCAAATATATAAATATAAAAAATATAAATTATAATATATAATAAATATAAAAATATGAAAAAGGGAATAATCCCTTCGGTTGCCGGGTATAACAATATTTTCCTTATTCCTTAGCGATTCCCTTATTGGCTGATATTGATTAATATTGAACTCCAGGAACATATCCTTATGAGACACCAGCCAATTTCTTGAAACTCAGACATTTTCTTGCAAATCTGATAAATCATTTTATTGTACCTGCTTTCGATATCCTCTTTGATCTGGATTACAGTCATTTTGGATTGGAACGATTTTACATCCCCAACCATATTTTCTTCACTAATCTTCTTCACATACTCACAAAATATCTCTAAATTGAATTTATAGCCCAAGTGCTTTTCGAGTAAATCTTCCAGAGCTTTTATAATGATGCCTTTGTTAACTGTAAAAAACGTTTCTGGAACCAACAAACCCTTGTTCTCGTTTTCGAACATAAGCGTTTTAATCCTTTCATTGAAAGCTGACTTTATTGTTTTAAAGTGCTCATTATTCATTATTGGTTCTAATGTGATAATTCCAGTGTTTCTTCATAACGTTCTTATTGCAATCGGAACAAATTGAAAATTTAATACGTTTTACCGAATTTACAGGTGAAGTACAGCTTGGTTGTGGATGAAATAAATTTATATGTTTTCTCAGGTTATCGCTTCGGGTAAATTTCTGCCGACATTTGTCGCACTCGAACGCCCGCTTTTCGTGTTTGGACTTGAAAGGAACTCCGGGTTTTCCCGGTTCTATAGCTGGGGCTTAACTCACGGCTTTCCAGGGTCTTTCAAGAAATTCATTGATTTCGGGGACCCGTTTTGAAGAGCAACGCTACTGGTTTTAATTCGAGTAATCTTTATTTCACAATTTTCTCGTATTAACCTATTTACAATTTAGCGCAAGTTCTAAGGGGTAAGGAGGAAACTAGTAGGTCTTATGCACTATGTGCTATGATAACCGAGCTTGGCATATGTGATGTAGAACCGATGAAGCCTTGACTTGACCTGTTCCGATTTGACTTGACTACTTGACTTGTCTGCTTGACGTGACAGCTTGACTTGACTTGACTCGACTGCTTGATTTGACTTGACTTAACTTGACTGCTTGACTTGACTTGATTTTACTGTTTGACTTGACTTGACTTGACTGCTTGACTTGACTTGACTGCTTGAATTCACTTACACAATGGTATTTACAAACTGTTTACTTTAATATACAGAGAACTTCAAAGTGTATATACATTTCATTACATTATTCCAATTTGTTCTTGTTGGCTTTGTGAGACGCGGGATTTGTGTCCTCACAGACTTAACGTGGCGTTTAAGGTTGCGACTTTCGATGAAACGACCACCATACTTATCACAAATGAAACCCTTCATTTTGTTGTTGGTGGTGACTGTGACGGTGTGGTTGAGAGTTTTCATAATAATATTAATGAAGTAGATTTCACTTCAGTCTCCTTAAAAATTTGTGCGTTCTTTATAAAGCTTTAAGTTTTAGTTTACACTTTAATGTACTCTTTGTGAATGCTCTCGGTTTTAGTTTTGCAAACTAATACGTTTTATCGAATTTGAATAAAGGTAAATAATTTTTCGTTTACTACTTTTAGTTATAAATATAATTATAATTTATTTAATAATTTTAAACTGTACAAAATATATGAGTGTTTTCTCAAAAGTTATTTGGAGCTCACACGGCTTGATGTCTTGGAGAACCAAACGATTAATGAAGTTCTGTAATAACTTGTTGCTCCTTTTATACTCCTCTGTCATAGCGATTCACCTCTCTTAAATTAATCCATGCAAAGCATTCGTTGGTTTAGAAGGGAAAAGGTTAGTGGGAAGGGGAAAAGTGGAATTCTGGGAAATTGATGACTCTTACTAATAGCTGTGAATTCCTTAACAAAAAACACACACACACACACACACACACACACAGCAAACAATAAGTACTTTATACGCTTACACTATAGTACGTATACATAATTGTGTAATATAATATTTAGCGTTATATTCAGAAAATAACGATATCAAAAAGTTACGATGTCAAAACAACAGCAATAATAAAATAAAAAGTCTCCCCAATGCCTTCAGGAAAGTGCTATTAAAAAATTAAATACAATTCAATTCCACCAAAATTCGAATCAAGCTTTAGTTCGATCTCAAGCAATTAAATAAAACAAGAACAACGCCACTACTTCTGCTTACTCAGCTCAACGCTCCAGATCATGCATGTCCTCCAAACCGCAGTTTGATCCATTCACCTAATGTTTACATTAAATTTCAGAGTAAAAAGCAAAGCAATTAAATAAACAACAACTCTACCTCTGCTTACAGAGCCTCTGCATAGGCAGTTACTGCTTACGGAGCCAATGCTTAGGCTGCCGCAACCCGCGCCCGTACTCTTTCACACAGCTCTGTATCCTACATACAAATATTCTACATACAAATATCAGTTGTGATGTGACCGCGGGAGAAGGTGGACGTTATTTCCCACCACACTAAATTGTTCACGACGAGTGTTAACAATAAAACCGACCACATACTACACCACAAGAAAAATAGGAACACACTCATATATATATATATAAGAGCTTGCGGTGCGTTTCTCTTTGGTTCTTGCGGATTATTTTTCTTACTGCGTTAGCACCCATCGCTGTCACTAAACCAACCCAGTCGTAATGGCTTCGCTCGACAAATTTATACGGGACTCCGACGCGATCGTCGAATTGGAAGCCGACTTCGTGACATTTCCTGAGCAGAAGCACTCGGACATTTCATTGGATAGTCATCTGGAAGAGCTCGAGTCGATGTGGAAGGCGACCAAGGAAGTTTATGACACGTGCTTAGACCATCTGAAAGCCTCCAAAGAATCCACTTCCGATGACGTAGAAGTAATTAAGATCAAAGAACGCAGTTGCTACCGAGCTTATATTAGATGCGCGACGAAAATCGGCGCATGCCGAAAAACTCGTTCCACTTCTTCCGCGCCCAATACAACAGCAGCTGAAATGCCAACATCTCGCTACAATATTAGCCAAATATTCCACGGCTATTATCTGTCGGGGCCCTCTTTTCGGGATATGTTCACGGCCCTTTACATTCAGAATCCCAGAGTTGCACCCGTTGAGAAACTTTTCCATCTCAATCAGAAGACAAAAGGTGAGGCTAAAGAGATCGTGCAGAAATGCCCCCTCACGAATGAAGGTTTCGCCAGGCATGAAAAAATCTCTCAGGCAGGTACGAAAATAAACGAGTACTGGTAAACGCCCATTTAAAGAATCTTTTCGGCTTGTCCCTCATCACCAAAGAAACCGGTACCGATACTAAAAACCTACAGCGCGAAATAAACAACATTCTCGCTGCACTCGCGCTACAAGGAGTTGATACTTCGCATTGGGTTGCGATAATAGTTTTTTTTGTGTTCCAGCAAGCTCCCGAAAGCAACGCTTTCACTTTGGGATCAATCCCTTATTAACGAAACGGAAATTCCAAAATGGGCAGATCTGGATGCGTTTCTCACTCATCGCTTCCAGACCCTTCAAACTGTGCAAGATATTAAATTCACACCCGCCTCGAAGTCCAAGCAAACCCCAACTCCAACTCACTCGTCTACAGCCTCCAAACGCGTCAACACTTTTCAATTGAAATTGTCCCACAATAGTTGCTCTCCTTGCCAGAAGCAACATAATTTGCGGTCTTGCTCTCAGTTTCTGAGCATGCCAGTTATATAGCGGCTGAATTTCGTTCAGAATAATCGCCTGTGCAGCAACTGCATGGCCAGATCTCACTACGTGAAAAACTGTCCGAGCAGATTCAATTCCCTCAAATGCAACTATACCCTCTTACATCGTGAGCATGCTTTATCCCCATCGAATGCTGCACCAGATTCGACCCCTACCGTCTCACAACAAGAGCAACGGTATGATAGCGCTCCGCGTACTCATGACCCTCCCCATTCGAACTTTATACCATGTTCGACCCATCATGCTTCTCAGCAAGAAAGGCCGCATTCTTTGATGCGACCTCCCTCGAATATACAGTCCAGTCCTCCCCCCCCACAGCAGCGAAATCAACAGGACACTCATTAAGTGTGCTTCGCTAAATGTGATGCGCCGCTGCCATTGGTTCCTGCAGCAGACCATCGCGCAACGGAACCTGACTGCGCGAGCTCGGCACGTGTGCTTACACTGTCCGCTTGCCACAGCCCCTTGCGCTGCCGAACGTGCGGGGAGTAGCATCACACCCTCCTGCATTAGGCCAAAGACGATGTACGGCGCCAGTTGTCGTGGTTTAGGGTTTGCAGTCCTGCAAGGCGGGCGGTATGTTAACGCCAACTGCCACTCGCCAAAGGTGCTCCCTCAATTGGTTGCTCTCCAGATACCTCATCAAGTTAAAATTTATAATGCTCTCCATAACTTTGGAGAGCACTGAGCAGATTGCTATGGGCCGGTAATTTGCAGGATTCGTAGCCTCACCTTTTTTGGGAACTGGCTGCACATTGGCAATCTTCCAGGAAGTGGAAAAAACTCCTGAAGTAAACGATAAATTAAAGAAATTGCGCAATGGGCGAGCCAGTATTGAAGCGCGCTTTCTCAACACGTGGGTTGAAATGCCATCCGGTCCCGAGGATTTATTTACGTTGAGGTTTACAAGCACTCATACAGCTCATACAGCTCATACAACTCAACAGCGCGCGTTCGAAAGTGCATCTCAGGCATAATATGAGACACACCATCCATCACGGTTAGTGATGGCTACTCTCAGGAAGAGAGCAGTTTTCAGCAAACATTTTGGCTAATAAGTTTGCCTTATCACCCGAGTGAGTGAAGATCTGATCATGCTTGAGGAGAGTTAGAAAGCACGATCGCGTCTGATTCTTCACTCTCCCCACGAACGACCAGAAGTTCTCGCTACCCTTATGGTATTCAACAACTCTACTTCTAAGGCGCTGTTCGTAGAGAACTTTTTCGCGCTTTAAAGTGCAGTTTAGCATCAGCAGTTTTGTTTAAACACCAATTCCTAAATGCTTGCTCTTTAGACCTGACTGCTTGTCTGCAAGTCGCATTAAACCAGGAATGGTATTTTGGACAATTGCCAATTGAAATGGCTGAAAAAGCAGTTCAGCGCATCCCAATTAGCCTTCTCATAAAGCCACACTGTCCGCTTCGGAGTTGGCCGGTGAGCGTATTTATGACTATAATATGGGAAGGTAGCAGAAATTGCAGCGTGGTGCGAATTACCCAGAGGTGCAAGAACATTCACAAAATACTTGCTGTGATGTGAAGTTGGAGAAAGGTTCAAAGTATTTTGGTTTTGCCCATCAACGCAAGGAAGAGCGTTGGTACCTTCACTAATTGAGTCAAATTATTAGACTCAGCAAATAACTCAACATACAAACCCTCGGGTGTCGTGTGACTCGAATGACGTAGCCAATTGGAATTATGAACATTGAAATCACCAGCAACAACCACGGTGAGATTGGCAACCGGAGTCCATAGGAATACGCAGGTCTGTGATCAAGGGAGTAGCGATCAACAATAGAGAATGTGAAGTGCAACTGTTACTATTACCGGAAGCATTTGACTTACTCATACTTGGACTGGATTTTCTGGACAAAATGGGAGCCTCTATAACGATCGGTGGGCTCACAACGAACTTAAAAAATACTGCTGAAAACATTGACAGGTTTGCCCAATCCTAAGCAGTGAAGAGGTGCTTGTCAAGGAATTTTTAGATTCAGAGTTGCGAGCGTTTGGTGCCGTACAGGGTCCAGCAAAAGTCACGCCCTATCGAATGATCAGCCGATTAAACAACGTTATTTTCCCCGGAACCCTGCGATGCAGGCAATCATCAATAAGCAGGTTGACGAGTTATTGTCAGCAGGCTGCATTGAACCCTCGAAGAGTCCGTACAGCGCGGCCATCGCGTTGGCCAAGAAGAAGAATGGGAAATGGAGGCTCTGCGTGGATTATCGACAACTTAACGCGAAATCTGTGCCAGACGCGTATCCGCTCCCTAAAATGCAACACATGTGATCAGCACATTGGACCTCAAAGTGATCAGCACATTGGACCTCAAAAATGGCTACTGGCAGGTCCCTATGGACAGAAGTGTCTCCGGGTGTTTAACGTGAGCGCCTGCCAAGACTGACTTAAGCTCACGGTGTGCCATCACACATGGGGTTGAAGTCAATGCGTCAACCAACGCCCCCTTGAATAGGTACCTGGTACCAGTCCGCGGGAACCAATTCGAGTACTTGCGTAAAGGACAAGTACTCCCTCTTGGTGAGGGGTCGAGGCCTTTCTAACACCTCTGCGGGTCACGGCACCCGGTTGCAATGCAACTCCACACCGAGCTATAAAAGAATAGCTCTGCCCGCGTACGTTTGGGCGTCAACCACAGCCCCCACGATGCTCCCACCAGGGGTCCTTCCAACAATGACCAGGCTGAGCGTGAGCGAACACGCTACAGGGGCTCCTGATCCCCGTGGTACCAGACAAAGCCTCTGGTCAGACTTCGTAGTCAAGACTACTACCAGTTGGGCTCCTTACAGCCCGGGACCGGTCGCCCAAAAGTTTTTAAGTCCAGCTGTGGATAGAACTTGGTGCAGACAGAAATTGCCCACACCAAACGTGAAAACAGTCTAAAGACATGTGTATGGACATGTCTTCCTCACTGCGGGAGCGAGGCCAATCCGTCGCTCTGATGTGGAGAGAGCCTCACTCACACAGAACCCCTGGTCAGTCCAACTAATACCCATAGCCCCCAAATCCCTAAAGTCAGAGTACAATGGGCAGACACACAAGACATGCAGCCAATCCTCAATTTCAGCTCCACAGTCACGAGCTTCTGAAGCCGTGAGGCATCTCTTAAACAAAATCGCATTAAGAGAGCCATGACCAGTTAGTAAAAAGCCCAAGCTCAGACTGAAGCCAAACCAAGGATGACTTGCAGCAAATGTGACGTCCCGTATGTACTCATACGTCGTCCTACCCTTTTCACTATTGTTCCATCTAGTTTGCCAGCTAGATGAAACACATTCATTCAAGAACGCTTAGCGCTCTGTCACACTAAGCCTCTCCACATCACTCTCAAACCATTTATGCTGCGGCAATGGTAATCCCCTCCTGCATCTGAGGATGGCCGCACGACGGACCACCTCCAAGTCAAGAGGGGCAACCCCCATTAATACCTGTAGCGCCTCAGTGGAGACCGTACGGCATACTGGCAGGCATGCAGCATGCATAACCCTCTGACATGCCAGAATCTTGCGATACCCAGCAGCAGACGTTACCACATCGCACCAGACCGACGCACCAAAGGTTGCACACGCAAGAAACAGACCCCCATAGAGGACACGGACAGCACGTCTACTCAGACCCCAGTCACACCTAAGCAGCCGACGCACCTGACCCACCACCCACACAAGACGCTCTCGCGTATGTGTCAGATGGGGAAGGAAGTTCATCCTTTCACCGATAGTCCCCAAGTACTTGACCTCAGTCTCATACTTGAGGAAGACACCAGATGCACGGACAATTGGATGTCGATTACGTGATAATCTGCCTTGAGCAGCATTATCACGGTCTTGTCCATTGCCACGTCCACACCCACCTGAGCACCCCACTCACACACAACACTCATGGCACTCTCTCCCAAGGATTCAATCGCGGCACGCGACTGACCCTCAACGAGGACAAGCAGATCGTCGGCGTAAGCACAACACTTCCAGGACAGACCAAGACGCCACAACAGAGGATCCATCATGAGGTTCCAAATAAATGGCCCACAGACGGAACCCTGCGGACAGCCCCTGACCACATCAGCCCATACGCATTGATTACTTCCAGCCACGCAGGCCTTTCTGTCAGAGAAGTAACTCTCCCACAGTCCAACCTCTCGGCAGCCCAACTCACGTAGCCTACTGGTGATACTAGACCAGCTCAAGTAGTCAAACGCACCCTTGAAGTCCACGAATACACCCAAGACGTATTCCGCACTAGAGGAGCTCACACAATCCCTCACATACGCCCACGCATCCTCCACAGACCGACCACTCCTGAAACCAAACTGCCAAGGACACATGTCATCACGCAAGCACTCATGAAGCCGTTCTACCATAACCCTCTCCAGCACTTTTCCAAGTACCGGAAGAAGGCTAATCCCCCGATAGGATCTAGGATTAGACCTGACCCTATCAGGCGACTTCAAGAGCACAACGACTCTGGCGGTCTTCCATTCAGAAGGAAAGTATCCGTCACGCACACACTTCCCGAGCAGGGCAACCAGGTATTCAGGAATTACCTTCCAGATGGCTCTCACCATCTCTCCAGTAATCCCATCCAACCCGGGAGACCTCCTGGACCTTATCAGCGAGACCGCACACCCAACTTCCGCGGTCACCAATTCAGGGGGACCAACAGGCAGCCCCACATCGTGAGGATGACCTGAAGGCACCGCACCAGGAAAAAACTCAGAAAGTAGTGCACTCACAGAAGCATTCCATGTTGGCAACACGGAATCGCCAACACGGATGCCACTAATTTCAACAATCCTTCTGTTGCCACGACACACCTTATACAGCTGACCTCAGGGGTCATCGCTGTGGCGCACAGCAAACTGTCTCCATTCATTCTCCTTAGTCGCCATAAGCATGCGCTTATATTCTTTCAATTCGCGCCTAAAAGACAACCTGATCTGATCAATATTCGCATCACCAGCAATTCGCGCTCTCTGGAAACGTTTCCTGAGGCGGCGAACCTCCCTACGCTTCTCCGTTAAGCCACGTGTCCACCACTTCACCCCTCTACGATTTGCCAACCGGCATCTCTCGAAGAGCTCGTCGTTGACACGCCAAACGGCCTCAGTCAAACTGGCTACCTGCTCATCCACACCAAGGTTGTCAAAGTCAGCAAGTGGTACCGAAGTAACCGCCTCCCCGACCCTAACCGCATACGTATCCCAATTGACCCCCAGAGTACGCCAACGCTTAGTGACACTGCCTGTATTTTCTACGTGGCCATAAGTGACCTCAATCTCAATGAGATTGTGATCACTTACACTTAAGCCGTCCCCGGATGGACCAACGAAATCCATACAAATTCATTGCCGCCTCATTCGCAAACGTCACGTCAATATCACTCACACCTCTAGGCCCCTCAAAGGTATACCACTCACTCGGCTCATTGAGCACGTGAACGCCACTACTCGTGACCCAATCACTCAGCATCTCACCCCGCTGTTGACTCAGCCACCCAGCTAATCTGGACGTTTTGCTGAACCAAAGCGCGGACGATGCATTCGCGTCAGCACCGAGGATAACGGGATGGCTACTCGCAAGTAGTAGCACCCTATCCATATACTTTATATAGGGCTCTAGATCACCGGTATAATGGCAGTACACACTTGCCAACAAGAGCTTGCCGTACACACCCTCCCCACTCACACAAACACCCCATTCGCTTGAATCAACGAGCATACACTGGGTATGCACGTCATTCACTACCACAGCAGCATTGCTCCCCACATCGGAGAAGACACGCATACCAGCTGGCAAACCCCTTACCCCACCCTGCTGGTAGTACGGCTCCTACAGCAGAGCAAAGCTGCTGCCAGACTCGCACAGAAACTGCCCCAAGTCACCCATCGTAGCATAAGCGCGCTGACAGTTCAACTGCACAATCTTACAAGACATTCTAATGTCTTGCATTCGCGCGGGCAACATATGCAGCGTGAATGGGGCAGTCAGCCGACATCATACGATGTGCAGCTGGCTTCCCATTGAACGCGCAGTTTCGGCAGTGCAAAGCATTTTCGCACTTCCGACCATGATGGCCAGACTGCCCACAACGACGGCAGACATCTTCTTTCAGCCTACACTCGCTCACCCTGTGGTCCAAGCTGAGACAGCGGAAGCAGCCAGGAGTCATCTCGTGTTCCCACAGACGGAAGCAGAACCACTTGATGTAGCAACTACCTACCTCCAGGAGAGCTTCCATGGCACGGCCACTACCCTCCAGGATGACGTTAGTCGCATCATCTCCGCCCTTCTTCCATGGACGGCTCACCAGTTTGACTTCCTTCTTAAAGGTCTTCAAACTCATCCGCTCCTTGAGGTTCATCTCATAGATCACCCATGAACTCGTCAAGAGTGATCCTACAGTGGACCCCACGAACGACGACCTTGGGACCAAGCTTCTTATTGACGCTCACGTCCAACCCAACCTCGCTAAACTTCGGGTTTAACGCGTTCTCGCGTTCGGAAGGAGGGGGTGCGAATAATCGCACCACCACCACCACGAAGAGCTTTAACTTCGTGTATGCGCACACCCAGGGTCGGGCCCACCTGCTTCACCACCTTGTCAACCACTTCCTTGGATGTTTCACCGGCCTTCCGGCTCTTGACCACCAAGGACCACGTCTCAACAGGTTTGACAGCGGGGCGCGCAGGAGGCAGGGCTGGAAAGGTCGAGGGCGCTGCCACAACGGTGCTACCACCAGCACCGGCAGGAACCCCCGAAGGACCCACCATACCCCCGCTACCGGCCGATTCACCGGCACTGGCCGACCCACCGGCGCCACGAAGCCGATACCGGCGGTTCCTCGCTCCTCCAAGCGTCCCTTCAGACGCTCGTTCTCTCCAGAAAGCTCGATGAGCAAACGCTCATACCCCCCCGGCTACATCTAAAATGCGACGGGTCAGCGCCCGGCTGACACCGTCGCCCTCAAAGAGGACCCCGATGAGGGCACCCGTGACTGCCTTGAGCCGTTCACCGAACGACCCAGAGGCAGCGGTGGCAACCACCGGAGCACTCACATGAGTACCCTCACGGGCACTCCCACCGGAACCCTTCCCCGCCTTAACTACCTTAGGACTTACCTTGGTGGCAAACTTGGGACTTACCACCTTCGCCTCCGAGTCTGACGACGATGACGAGGACTCGCAATCGCTCGTCAGACCCACCATCTTCAGCGCGTCCACCGAGAACGCCTTCTTGATGGCCTTTGCGGTACCATCCGCCTTCCTGGCATGTTTGGAGGCCGCAGCGAGCTCCGACTCGGAGACCGCCGACGAGACCTCCCTCGCGGACTTCACCAGCACAACGCCCACCTCTGCCGCGCCATTCACCCCGACCGCGCCAACCGCGACGGCCTTCTTCCGCGACTTCACACGCGTCGTCTTTGTGGACATTTCCACAGCACTCGACACTTCTCAAGTGTACCACTCGACCACGGGACCGTCAAAATCGGCACAACTGTATGTTAGTATTGTTAATAATTTGTTATAACAAATTTTGGACACAAAAGTCCAAAAAAGGCACCCCTAGGAATGACACTGCGAAAAACACGACTAGTCGCCACCACACCTGGAAAGCAACTCCGAGGTCCCCATGGACAAGGAAAGCAAGCAATTCACTGCCTTCACGGTACCCGGGCGTGGATTATTTCAATGGCGTGTCATGCCTTTTGGACTGCACTCTGCGCCGGCCACATTTCAAAGAGCCCCCGACGGAGTCATCGGGCCGGAGATGGAACCATTTGCCTTCGCCTATCTTGACGATATTGTCGTCATAGGAGAATACATGCAAGATCATATGGAGAAGTTGTGCCAGGTATTTCGGAAGCTGAGGGAGGCCAACCTGAAGATAAATGTAGAAAAATGCGAATTTTTCAAACGCGAGATCCGCTACTTGGGACACATCGTAACCCCAGCGGGCAACCACACGGACCCGGAAAAGATAGCCGCTATCCAGGAGCTGAAACCACCTTCAAACCTTCGAGAGCTGCGTCAATATTTAGGAGTAGCGTCGTGGTATAGGAGATTTGTGCCAGAATTCTCCGAGCTGGTACAACCACTCACCGAGCTGCTTAAAAAGGGACGCAAATGGAAATGGGAATCTGCACAAGAGAATGCGTTTCAAGAAATGAAAAAGCGCCTCACCGAAGCCCGTGTATTAGCCTGTCCAGATTTCAACAAGAGGTTTACCATGCAGACAGACGCAAATGATTATGGTCTGGGCGTCGTCCTCACACAGGAAATCGATGGAACTGAAAGGGTTATTGCGTATGCCAGCCGACGGTTAAATAAAGCTGAACTCAACTACTCGCCTACAGAAAAAGAGTATCTTGCCATCGTGTGGGGAGTAAGGAAGATGAGACCAGTACCTCGAGGGATACGAATTTACAATTGTCACCGACCATCTCGCTCTGAAGTGGCTGAATTCCATCGAAAGTCCTTCAGGACGGATCGCACGCTGGGCGCTGGAACTGCAACAGTTCCGCTTTGACATCAAATACCGACGAGGAAAGCAAAACGTTGTCGCCGACGGTTTATCTCGATAACCGCGAAACGTGTTGCTTTCGATGACAGTATCGCCAGGAGAAAAGGAGATTTCGTGCCCAAGGATAAACAAGAAAATTCAGGAAATACGCCAGAATGCAGAAAAATATCTGGACTACGTGGTGGAGGACGGCGTGCTATACAGGCATATACCAACGAGGAACACCAGAGAGAATTGAGAGTGGGTCCTCTTCCTAGATCCACGCATGGAAATACAATGATGTTGGTATTCCTGGATAAATTCACGAAGTGGACAGAAATCATTCCACTACGAGCGGCAACCGTCGAAACCCTCATAAAAGCGTTCCGGGAGAGGATAATTTCCAGGTTTGGGTTACCAAAAAATCTGGTGACGGACAACGGTTCCCAATTTACTGCCCAGGAATTCCAAAAATTTATGCAGGACATCGGAGTCAAACACCAATTCACTGCACCCTACTGCCCTCAGGAAAACGCGACAGAACGAGTGAATCGAACCTTAAAGGTCATGGTGTCGCAGTTCGCAGAGGAAAATCAGCGGCGATGGGATGACCTGCTCCCAGAAATCTCATTAGCCATTAACATCAGCGTCTCCGAAACAACAGGTTACAGACCGGCATTCCTTGTGCAAGGACGTGAACCGCGTGTACCAAAATCTCTGTACGACGAGGTGACATTCGGCAGCGGGCAAGCAAGTCATACGGCCGAGGGAAAAGCGGAGCAAATTAAATGTATTTTCGATATGGTTCGACGAAACTTGGAGAAGGCGGCACAGGATCAGGCCAGGTATTATAACTTATGTCGACGGAACTGGACACCGAAAATTGGAGACCGGGTTCTGGTCAAGGAACACCATTTATCCAAGGCCATCGAGGGATTCGCCGCGAAACTTGCTCCAAAATACAACGGCCTCTACCGAGTCGTAAATTTCGTTTCACCAGTAATTGTAAGTAAAACGAAAATGTGACAGGAAAATACGTAAAACTCATGTACAAGATATGAAAATATTTTATGAAGACTCGGCAGCGGGGAAAACGATGTTAAGCAACCCACCTCAAACGAGATCAACCGACAACGCTGTAGGATTGCTCAACTGTTTAATGAACTGGCCAAAGAGAAGGACCCCAGCCAGGAACTTCCGCCGATAGATCTGCCAAGTATGACAACACACAACACTGGCGACGGAAGCAGCACCAGCGGTGAAGAAAGCGATAGCAGCGGCGACGAAAGTGAAAGCAGCAATACTCACCACAATAACGATAACTTCAACAAAATCGATGGTAGTGGCAACACTGAGGCAGTGCAGATTTGTAAGGGAGCGTGGCCACGAGAAGTTAAGGAAGAGCTGCTGGTGTCGAGCACGACGTGGAAGACCGGTACGCAAGCAAGGTACATTGTACGCACCAGCAGCGATGTATACAGCATCCGCATCAGCAGGGCTGGCAGGGTCAGCGTTTTTTGTCTTCCCGGAAGAGAGAAGTGGGTGTGAGTAGCCTGGAGCCTCCCACAGATTATTATTTCTTTTCAATTCTTATTTTGTATATATTTTCTTATATTTTGTATAATTTTTATTTTAATTATTAATTACGTAGAACGTAATATTTTAATTTAAATACTTCAATTTAAACATTGTCAGGATTACTTAAATATTTAAAGTTAGGAATATTTAAACCCACATGGGATTTTTCTGCGTCTTGCGAATTAGATAAGTGTAAGCAGGGCATAGTTTAAGGAAGTGAGAGTATGGCAACGACGGTGAGTGCCTCACTGGAGAGGAGTGAGCGGGACAAGCAGTGATGGCGTGTGCAGTAGAAGTGGGTTGGAATGCGTAGCAACACAGCATGTTGCCAGCAACATTTCTGGAAATCAATGATGTTGCTATCAACATCTGGAATAATCAGCAGGGAAGAAGAACAGGACGACATGTATAAAAGGCGGCGCACAAGCCAAACTCGAGGTTAGTTTTCCGGCAGTCAGCCGCGCAGCAGTACCATGGAAAGTGACAAGGTAAGTGGAAAAGTAGTAGTGGCTCCCCTTGAAATCCCAATCCTTCCCACCTCCTTTCGCGAACACAAGTCCTGTGACTGGTGACGGATTGCACCAATCCTGCCAGAAACGAGTCCTGTGTGTCGTCTCAGTCGCGCACTCCGCATATCCTTTTTTGCCACCAACTGGCGACGGATTGCACCAATCCTGTCAGTTGTGTGTCCTCCGTAATCCTTTTGCCATCGACGGGTGACGGATTGCACCAATACTACCCGGCAAGAGGTGTCCTGGATCCATCCTACCCGTGTCCTTGTAGTCAGAGCCACTATATACTCCTTGTCACTTGAGACAAAGTCCGCTGCTCGTCGTAACCCCGAGCGTCGCATCGACGGCAGTGCATTACAGGACACAGCGCGTCGCATCAGAGCATCGCATCGACGGCAGTGCATCACAGGACACTGCGCGTCGCACCCGAGCATCGCATCTACAGCAGTGCATCACAGGCCACTGCGCGTCGCACCCGAGCACCAACGCATCGACGGCCTGCTGCGTCAACGAGCGTCGCGTCAATGCCACGCGTCGCATCTACACGTCACGCCAACGCATCAACGCCCTGCTGCGTCGACAAGCGCCGCATCAACGCATCGCAACGTATATACGCACACACCGACGCATCGACGGCCTGTCAATCTCACATCGTCATCTCACCACCTCTAATACCACCAACACTCACCATCGTGTCTACACCCCGTAGTGTAAGGATCTGAAGTGTAAATAAAGTTAATTTCTTAAATTAAAGTTCCGAAATACAAATTATTTCTGCCGCGATCCTGGACACGCCCTGAGCGATATCCAAAGCGAAAACATCGTGAAAATATTAATATTATGTCAGTTCGCTTTTTCCAATTCTTGCTGTGCGGTTTTTATATCATTAATTGCTTTTGCGATTGAAGCTCCTCCAGCTGCATCCAAATCGAGGGCAGTTAAAATGGGTACTAATGGTAGAACCCCTCCTACTTTAGGAACGGATATAACAAGTGGAATGTCAACCGTGGAAACCGATTTTCATAGCCTTTCGTTGCTTGAGTAAATATTTCTACTCTGCACCCGAAGGGAGTAGGGTATATTCACTTTGTTCCTCCGTTTGTAACGCAGAGAAGGAGAAGAGATAAAAAGTAAAAAGTAAAGTAAAAAGTCTGTCTGTCTGTTGAAATCACGATTTCAGGAGAACAAAAAGAAAAAAAAGATTTCATTCGCACATTTTACAGTAAACGTTGGTTTCCAAAAAATGGCGCTACAAAACATACTGAATACGTCATAATCATCTCAGTAGACTGTTAAAAATACTCTCAACCGTTGACTAAGGGTATTTTTAACAGCCTACTGAGAGCCTCAGTTCTTTTGAAGGAATTGGAATTTGGAATTAAGCACATCAACTCCGTCAGAGGATTGGAATTCTTAACCGGCAATTCCAAAGGACTGGAATGGAATTGAAAATTTCAATTCTTTTTTAAAAATTTTAATATTTAGGACTTTAATTCCAAATTTCAATCAGAAGGAATTGAGGCTCTCTCAATTCCAATTCCCTTGTTTGGGTGAGCCTCAATTCCACATTCCTAATTCCTTGGGATTGAGGTAGAATTAAATTCCGAAAAGAATGATTACGTCCCAGTTCCGTTGGCAGCTAAGTATATGATAATTGTTCAGTTGGAACACTTGTGCTAGTGTGGGCAGGAGTTTGTTAATTTTTAGCTAATATATAATAAAGTAATATTTGAAAGCAAGATTTGAAAACACTAATTATAAATGCTTACAAATGTGCTTTATCCCAAGAAGACATTTGCGAGAGGTTTGCCTTGGGAAAATCCACAGTAAGCTTTATAATAAAAAAATTTAAAAATACGGGAACTACTGAAACTTTGCAATGTGGGGCGGCCAATACGCACGACGCGAAGAGAAGACGAAAGAATAGTCAGAGAATTCAAAAAAGCATCCTGGCAAATCAGCACCTAGTGTAGTTGAGTCGCTTAGCTCTTTTTTTTATGGCAGTTAGAACCAAGCTCAGGGGATGCCCCCTATCCATGCAAAGCATTCGTTGGTTTAGAAGGGAAAAGTTTAGTGGGAATGGGAAAAGTGAGAGTAGTGTCGATTTACACCTCTTTTAAAAGCTTGGACGTTATAAGTGGGTGGGAAAACATGCGCAGGGAGACTATTCCACAATTTAACTGCCCGACCGAAAGACGAGTTATAGCGGTATTGGGTAGTGCGTTGGAAAGGAATCAAGACGTAAAAGGTGTGCACCACTCTGGAAAGACGAGTAAATCTGTTGAATACCTGAACCGAAGGAATAAGGCTGGCTACTTCAGAGGAACAATTACCATTAAAGTATCGTTAAAATAAGGATTACCACCCCACATCCCGACATCCCAAGGTTTCACTAGAGCTGGATACCCTACTGTCCCCTATAAGTTTTATCGCACGACCTTGTATACGGTCCAGAAGCTGAAGATATGTTTTCGAAGCTCCCGACCATATATTCGAGTTGTACTCCATTTTCGGACGGATATAGATGGTGTTGGAGTGAAGTATCTTGCACAGCTTAAGAAAGCCTAAGCACTTGGATGCTTCTTTCGACACGTCAAAGATGTGATCGTTCCAACGAAGATCGCACTGGATTGACATGATCAGAACATCAAGAGCCTCCGACTCATTAATATCCAAACCACCCATATTTAGAGGTGGGAAGTTGTCACCCGCCAGACGTTTGTGGGTCAACAAACAGCATTGGGTCTTCCGCGCATTAAAATCGACCCGATTCGCTCGACCCCAATCATGGATTTTGTTGAGGTCAGATTGGAATGTGTCATTCATAATTCATATTCATATTCATTCATAAATAAGAATAGAAGAACGCCTGGAGAACGAATATGAATGACAAATGCTGCTGTCATCACTAAACGAGTAGACGGGGTTTGATGTCAATGACAGGAGGTCACTGATAAAAATGAGAAAAAGAGTTGGAGACAGAACTGAACCCTGTGGAACTCCAGCATTAATGGAGTGGTCTTCGGAAGCAAAACCGTCTATCACAACCCGAATAGAACGGCCGCTTAGGAAACTCGATATCCAGGACTAAATTAAACCAGGAATGGTCTTTTGGTTTAATGGAAATTCTTCTAATTGGTATGAAAGACCTCATACCAAATAAAATTATATTTTCTACCAATTTTGCTGCAGCATTTATGTTTCTATCTCTGAAATACAATTGCCAATTGAAACGGCTGAAAAAGGAGTTCAGCGCATCCCAATTAGCCTTCTCATAAAGCCACACTGTCCGCTTCGGAGTTGGCTGTAAGCGGATTGAAGACTAGAATATGGGAAGGTAGTAGAAATTGTAGCGTGGAGCGAATTACCCAGAGGTGCAAGAACATTCACAAAATACTTGCTGTGATGTGAAGTTGGAGAAAGGTTCAGAGTATTTTGGTTTTGCCCATCAACGCAAGGAAAGTGCGTTGGTACCTTCACTAATTGAGTCAAATTATTAGACTCAGCAAATAACTCAACATACACACCCTCGGATGTCGTGTGACTCGAATGACGTAGCCAATTGGAATTTTGAACATTGAAATCACCAGCAACAACAATTTCACTGTTCGGATACGATTCCAGAATTTTAGAAATCGAATCAGAGAGACTGTCCAATTTATCAAAAGTTGGCAGCCTCCCTAGACCCGGGCTTCTATAAATGAAGCAGAAGTGCAGGATGTGCGAGTGGATTTTGAACTTAACCCACATGGTGCTAAATTCGGCATCCGTCGTGCAAAGGTGTTGCTGACACTGGTACGCAACATCACTACGAATGTATAAGGCGAGGCCTCTGTGTGGTGAAAACAATGGCAGTAAATGGTACCCAGGCATGTGAAAATCCAGTGGATCTGCAACCTCAGACACCTGGGTCTCACTTAGTGCCATTACATGCGGATGGTGAGTACAAAAATTCTCATAGACCGTGAAGAAATTCGCCCTCAAGCCACTCACATTTGTGGAATCTATGCGAAATTCATCGCGGAGAGCATAAATAAGCCTCTCGCTTGGTTCTCTGCATTCCGTTTGATAGTCTATTTGTTTTATTTGGTTTTGTTATTTGGTGCTTTTATTTCTGTGAATTTATTGATGTTTATGTTACTTTATGTTTTAATCCACTGAGTTTTAATCTAATGTTATTACAATGTGATTTTATTATGCTTGGTGAAAAGGAGCGAGGTTTGTTCTATTTGGTTTTGTTTTTTTTCCCGCAAGCACACTTTAAACACTGCACTGCGGTGGGTCGCAGCATCCAACTTCGACCGTGGTCACGACATGACACTGATAGTGGCACGAAAGCTTAATTATAAGTAGCCGAACAGTTCAAAGGAGGGCATGTGAAGCTGGGATAAAAAGTTATCGAGCACCCAAAGAGCCGTTTATTTCTGAAAAAATCGTAAATCCCGCAAAAGTGGGAGTGTAAAAGTTGAGTGTCGTGACCACGGACGAGGGTAGATGCAGCTACCCACCGCAGTGCAGTGTTCAGTGTGCTCGCGGAAACAAAGAAACAAATATAAAGAAATATTTTCAAACAAACAAAGTCACAGTGCAATAACATTGATTTGGATTACAGATTAAAACATAACAATAGACATCAATAAATTCCCCAAAACAATAACACCAAATATCACAAATAGACATTTAAACGGAATGCAGAGAACCAAGCGAAGGGCTTATTTATGCCCTCCGCAGTAAAGCTCAGCATTTCGTTTCTTTCTTCTCCTCCTCCTTCTTCCTGGTCCCGTTAGGTGTGCAGGCGGCTGTGAGTGCACCGTGGGCTGAAGCGTGGCAAGATAAAGGCATAACACTTGTCTTGTCGCGTTTTGCTTTGCCTGCGGTGTAGGCTTGTCCGTTTGTGCAGCTGACTTTATACCTCTTTACAGTGGGTGGCGATGACAAAATTTCGTATAGACACCACAAATGTGCGTGGCTTGAGGGCGAATTTCTTCGCGGTCTATGCGTATGTCTGTACTCACCAACCGCATATAATGGCACTAGGTGAGACCCAGGTGTCTGAGGGTGCAGATCCACTGGATTTTCACTTGCCTGGGTACCACTTACTGCCATTATTTTCATCACACAGAGGCCTCGCCTTATATATTCGCAGTGATGTTGCGTACCAGTGTCAGCAACACCTTTGCACGACGGATGCCGAATTTAGCTCCATGTGGGTTAAGTTCAAAATCCAGTCGCACATCCTGCACTTCTGCTTCATTTATAGAAGCCCGGGTCTAGAGAGGCTGCCAACTTTTGATAAACTTGACAGTCTCTCTGATTCGATTTCTAAAATCCTGGAATCGTATCCGAACAGTGAAATTGTTGTTGCTGGTGATCTCAATGTTCATAATTCCAATTGGCTACGTCATTCGAGTCACACAACACCTGAGGGTTTGTATGTTGAGTTATTTGCTGAGTCTAATAATTTGACTCAATTAGTGAAGGAACCAACGCACTTTCCTTGCGTTGATGGGCAAAACCAAAATATTCTGGACCTTTTTTTAACTTCGCATCACAGCAAGTATGATGTGAATGTGCTTGCACCTCTTGGTAATTCGGACCACGCTACAATTTCTGCTACCTTCCCATATTCTAGTCTTCAATCCGCTCATCAACCAGATCCGAAGCGGACAGTGTGGCTTTATGAGAAGGCTAATTGGGATGCGCTGAACTCCTTTTTCAGCCGTTTCAATTGGCAATTGTGTTTCAGGGATAGAAACATAAATGCTGCAGCAAAATTGGTAGAAAATATAATTTTATTTGGTATGAGGTCTTTCATACCTAATAAAAGAATTTCCATTAAACCAAAAGACCATTCCTGGTTTAATGCGACTTGCAGACAGGCAGTCAGGTCTAAAGAGGAAGCATTTAGGAATTGGCGTTTAAATAAAACTGCTGATACTAAACTGCTGCGCAATCAGGCCAGAAATACGTGCAATGCCACTCTAAAGCGCGAAAAAGTTCTCTACGAACAGCGCCTTAGACGCAGAGTTCTTGAATACCATAAGGGTAGCAAGAACTTTTGGTCGTTCGTGGGGAGGGTGAAGAATCAGACGCGATCGTCTATTCCAACTCTCCTGAAGGACGATCAGATCTTCACTCACTCGGTTGACAAGGCAAACTTATTAGCCAAAATGTTTGCTGAAAACTGCTCTCTTTCTGAGAGTAGCCAACCACTACCCGTGATCGACGGTGTGTCTCATATTATGCCTGAGATGCACTTTCGAACGCGGGCTGTTAAAAGAGTGCTTGTAAACCTCAACGTCAATAAATCCTCGGGACCGGATGGCATTTCAGCCCACGTGTTGAGAAAGTGCGCCTCAACATTGGCTCGCCCATTGCGCAATCTGTTTAACTTATCGTTTACTTCAGGAGTTTTTCCTAGTTCCTGGAAGATTGCCAATGTGCAGCCAGTTCCCAAAAAAGGTGAGGCTATGAATCCTGCCAATTACCGGCCCATAGCAATCTGTTCAATGCTCTCCAAAGTTATGGAGAGCGTTATAAATTTTAGCCTGATGAGGTATCTAGAGAGCAACCAATTGGTCAGCGATCGCCAGTACGGTTTCCGTGCTCACCGCTCCACAGGCGATTTGATGGTGTTCCTCACTGAGCGGTGGAACAGTTGTGTTCACCAATTCGGTGAGAGTAAGGTTGTTGCTTTGGATATCTCCAAGGCATTTGACCGGGTGTGGCATAAAGCACTCGTGTCTAAACTGGCTGCTTATGGTGTCGGTGATACATTCACTCGATGGATATCGAGTTTCCTCAGCGGCCGTTCTATTCGGGTTGTGATTGACGGCTTTGCTTCCGAAGAGCACTCCATAAATGCTGGAGTTCCGCAGGGTTCGGTCCTGTCTCCAACACTTTTTCTCATTTTTATCAATGACCTTCTGTCATTGACATCAAACCCCGTCTACTCGTTTGCTGATGACAGCAGCATTTGTCATTCATATTCATTCTCCAGGCGTCCTTCTATTCTGGAGATCAATAGAAAACGCAGAATTATGAATGACACACTCCAATCTGACCTCAACAAAATCCAGGAGTGGGGTCAAGCGAATCGGGTCGATTTTAATGCGCGGAAGACCCAATGCTGTTTGTTAACCCACAAGCGTTTGGCGGGTGACAACTTCCCACCTCTAAATATGGGTGGTGTGGATATTAATGAGTCGGAGGCTCTTGATGTTCTGGGCATGTCAATACAATGCGATCTTCGTTGGAACGATCACATTTTTGATGTGTCGAAAGAAGCAGCCAAGTGCTTAGGCTTTTTAAAGCGGTGCAAGAAATACTTCACTCCAACCGACCTTCGTTGTATCTACACCACTTATATCCGTCCGAAAATGGAGTACAACTCGCATATTTGGTCTGGAGCTTCGAAAGCATATCTTCAGCTTCTGGACCGTATACAAGGTCGTGCGATAAAACTTATAGGGGACAGTAGGGTATCCAGCTCTATTGAAACCTTGGGATGTCGTCGGGATGTGGGGTGTGTAACCTTATTTTACCGTTACTTTAATGGTAACTGTTCCTCTGAAGTAGCCAGCCTGATCCCCTCGGTTCAGGTATTCAACAGATCTACTCGGCTTTCCAGAGCGGTGCACCCCTTTTACGTCTCGATCCCGTTCCATCGCACTACCCACTACCGCGAGAATTCGTTTTTCGGTCGCGCAGTTAAATTGTGGAATAGTCTCCCTGCGCATGTTTTCCCACCCACTTATAACGTCGATGCTTTCAAAAGAGGTGTAAATCGACACTACTCCCACTTTTCCCCTTCCCACTAACCTTTACCCTTCTAAACCAACGAATGCTTTGCATGGATAGGGGGCATCCCCTGAGCTTGGTTCTATCTGCCATAAAAAAAAAAAAAATTTGCTCAGGAACATCTTGGCTGGCCAGTGAAAAAATAGTAAACGGTACTATTTTCTGATGAGTCGAAGTTTAATTTAAAACACTCAGAAGGAATGAAGATAGTTCGCAGACCTAAAAATAATCGTTTACACCCTCGTTACTGTCAAGGGACTGTTAATCATGGAGGGAACTGACCCTACCCTACAACCGAGTAACGGAAAAAATTATAATTTCGCCACTTAACAGCTTTTGTATAATATAAGTAGGTGGACCACGCCCATTTTGGGAAAATATTTTTGGAAGGCTTCTAGATACTGCTGGATAGAATCACATATTAATATTTTGAACCGTTTATGGGATATTGACAAGTTTTGTATAAGTGTGAGAACCACGCCCATTTTTGGTATACGAATTGGTAATACCTGTAGATACCTCGTGATAGAATCACGTGTTAATATCGTATACCGTTTACATTCCGTTTTGGTTATTAACCGATTCATTTCCATTTAAATTCCGCGTGGTTGTTAACCGATTTCGCCCATTTTCCCAATTCCAAACTGCCCTACATAACAAAGAATATTTGTGCCAAATTTCATTGCGATATCGCTTTTCGTTCTCCCGTAATCGTGATTTCAACAGACACAGACAGGAGATGACGCTGAGCACGAATATAATATATTCTTTTCTATAGAAGAACAAAGTCAATATACCCTGCTCCCTTCCGGTGTAGGGTATAAAAATAAATCGTAAACAATCGAAAACACCACACAACAATATACAATATATTTACATACGCTCAGGCAATAAAACGTACACACAGCAGCGCAGAAGCATTTCTAAAAATATAATTGTTCGACCAGCTTATTTTCGTTTTCTATTTCTCTTTGCACTTTCTCAGTCGCTGTTCTAAAAATAGCATCAGGTATCCAGTTCGCTACATATTTTTCCGTCGCGCACACGCTGCATATGATTCTTAATGCGTTGAAATCAGCATGTGCATTTAACGAAAAGTTTGTGCACGCTCAGTCAGCCTTCTGGCGGTGGGCAAAGACTTGATTCTTGCCTGTCATCACAGAAAACTTCTTTTGCGTGGAGCGGTTGACACCCTTGTTTTAACAGCACCAGCTTCCGCATAACGAGTGGCTCATTTTAGATCGAATAGATCGACTCGAATACATTTGTAGTAGTAGAAGTAGTTCTGGCGTATATTTTTGACGTTTTTAGGATTAGCCAAATCGCTCCTTCGAGAGTTACCAGTATTTAGGACTAGCTGGAATCACTCCTTCGGGAGTTTCCAGTATTTAGGCTTCGGCCGGAATCATTCCTTCGGGAATTTCAAGGCTTCGGCAGAAATTGGTTCTTCGGAACCTTCTCCAGCATTGTAAGGTCGTGATTACGCTATCGAGCATGCTTGGAAGGAATCTTACTCTCATTTTTGTGATCGGAGTACGTGCTTAAATTGTGGTTACGCTTGTACTCGACCAACGCTTGCATTTTTCAAAAATAGGTATTTTTTTTTACCTTCAACAGTAACCCGTCTACTACACAAATGATAAAACGTATAATTTGAGTTGTAGTTTTCGTTGCTGTCAACTGCATTGTGATATGGTCCCAACATTTTTGCCGAACGTCGCGGTTCATATATTGCGGACTTTTAATGTCCCAGAGGCACTCTTTTTGTTGGAGCAAATTTACGAGAGCCTCTGTTGTTTCTCGATCCCAACAAAAATACATTTTAACACTGAAAATTGAAATATTAATAGGAATACGCGAAATAAAATTAACTTGAAATACAATATAATGTCCGAATCACTTACATTTTGTATGCATAACCAATGATACGAATCCTATATCCACAGCCACTGCAATTGAAAGCAAGAAATTATTGCAAAAAAACATACAACACAAACTGTTGAAGGTAAAAAATACCTATTTTTGAAAAATGCAAGCGTTCGTCGAGTACAAGCGTAACCACAATTTAAGCACGTACTCCGGTCACAAAAATGAGAGTAAAATTCCCTACGTGCATGTTTGATAGCGTAATCACGGCCTTGCAATGCTCGAAGGTTCCGAAGACCAATTTCGGCCGAAGCCTTGAAATTCCCGAAGGAATGATTCCGGCCGAAGCCTAAATACTGGTAACTCCCGAAGAAGTGATTCCGGCTAATCCTAAATACTGGTAACTCCCGAGGGAGTGATTCCGGCTAATCCTAAATAAGTCAAAAATTTACGCCAAAACTACTTCTACTATTACAAATGTATTCGAGTCGATCCACTCGATCTAAAATAAGCCACTCGTTATGCGGAAGCTGGTGCTGTTAAACCAAGGGGGTCAACCGCTCCACGCAAAAGAAGTTTTCTGTGATGACAGGCAAGAATCAAGTCTTTGCTCACCGCCAGAAGGCTGACTGAGCGTGCACAAACTTTTCGTTAAATGCACACGCTGATTTGAACGCATTAAGAATCATATGCAGCGTGTGCGCGACGAAAAAATATGTAGCGAACTGGATACCTGATGCTATTTTTAGAACAGCGAAAGAGAAAGTGCAAGGAGAAATAGAAAACGAAAATAAGCTGGTCGAACAATTCTATTTTTAGAAATGCTTCTGCGCTTCTGTGTGTACGTTTTATTACTTGAGCGTTTGTAAATATATTGTATATTGTTGTGTGGTGTTTTGTCGATTGTTTACGATTTATTTTTATACCCTACACCCGAAGGGAGCATGGTATATTCACTTTGTTCTTCTATAGAAAAGTATATATTATATTCGTGCTCAGCGTCATCTCCTGAGTCTGTCTGTCTGTGTCTGTTGAAATCACGATTACGGGAGAACGAAAAGCGATATCGCAATGAAATTTGGCACAAATATTCTTTGTTATGTAGGGCAGTTTAGAATTGGGAAAATGGGCGAAATCGGTTAACAACCACGCGGAATTTAAACGGAAATGAATCGGTTAATAACCAAAACGGAATGTAAACGGTATACGATATTAACACGTGATTCTATCACGAGGTATCTACAGGTATTACCAATTCGTACACTAGATATGGGCGTGGTTCTCACACTTATACAAAACTTGTCAATATTCCATAAACGGTTCAAAATATTAATATGTGATTCTATCCAGCAGTATCTAGACGCCTTCCAAAAATATTTTCCCAAAATGGGCGTGGTCCACCTACTTATATTATACAAAAGCTGTTAAGTAGCGAAATTATAATTTTTTCCGTTACTCGGTTGTAGGGTAGGGTCAGTTCCCTCCATGATTAACAGTCCCTTGACAGTAACGAGGATGTAAACGATTATTTTTAGGTCTGCGAACTGTCTTCATTCCTTCTGAGTGTTTTAGATTAAACTACGACTCATCAGAAAATAGTACCGTTTACTATTTTTTCACTGGCCAGCCAAGATGTTCCTGAGCAAATTTTTTGCGGGATTTACGATTTTTTTAGAAATTAACGGCTTTTTTGGGTGCTCGATAACTTTTTATCCCAGCTTCACATGCCCTCCTTTGAACTGTTCGGGTACAATTAAGCTTTCGTGCCACTATCAGTGTCGTGTCGTGACCATGGTCGAAGTAGGATGCTGCGACCCACCGCAGTGCAGTGTTTAAAGTGTGCTCGCGGGAAAAAAAAATACAAAACCAAATAGAAAAAACCTCGCTCCTTTTCACCAAGCATAATAAAATCACATTGCAATAACATTAGATTAAAACATAAAGAAACATAAACATCAACAAATTCACAGAAATAAAAGCACCAAATAACAAAACCAAATAAAACCAATAGACTATCAAACGGAATGCAGAGAACCAAGCGAGGGGCTTATTTATGCTATCCGCGATGAATTTCGCATAGATTCCACAAATGTGAGTGGCTTGAGGGCGAATTTCTTCGCGGTCTATGAGAATTTTTGTACTCACCATCCGCATGTAATGGCACTAAGTGAGACCCAGGTGTCTGAGGTTGCAGATCCACTGGATTTTCACATGCCTGGGTACCATTTACTGCCATTGTTTTCACCACACAGAGGCCTCGCCTTATACATTCGTAGTGATGTTGCGTACCAGTGTCAGCAACATCTTTGCACGACGGATGCCGAATTTAGAACCATGTGGGTTAAGTTCAAAATCCACTCGCACATCCTGCACTTCTGCTTCATTTATAGAAGCCCGGGTCTAGGGAGGCTGCCAACTTTTGATAAATTGGACAGTCTCTCTGATTCGATTTCTAAAATTCTGGAATCGTATCCGAACAATGAAATTGTTGTTGCTGGTGATTTCAATGTTCATAATTCCAATTGGCTACGTCATTCGAGTCACACGACATCCGAGGGTTTGTATGTTGAGTTATTTGTTGAGTCTAATAATTTGACTCAATTAGTGAAGGTACCAACGCTCTTCCTTGCGTTGATGGGCAAAACCAAAATATTCTGGACCTTTTTCTAACTTCACATCACAGCAAGTATGATGTGAATGTTCTTGCACCTCTTGGTAATTCGGATCACGCTACAATTTCTACTACCTTCCCATATTCTAGTCTTCAATCCGCTCATCAGCCAACTCCGAAGCGGACAGTGTGGATTTATGAGAAGGCTAATTGGGATGCGCTGAACTCCTTTTTCAGCCGTTTCAATTGGCAGTTGTATTTCAGAGATAGAAACATAAATGCTGCAGCAAAATTGATATAAAATATAATTTTATTTGGTATGGTCTTTCATACCCAATAAAAGAATTTCCATTAAACCAAAAGACCATTCTTGGTTTAATTTAGTCCTGGATATCGAGTTTCCTAAGCGGCCGTTCTATTCGGGTTGTGATAGACGGTTTTGCTTCCGAAGACCACTCCATTAATGCTGGAGTTCCACAGGGTTCAGTTCTGTCTCCAACTCTTTTTCTCATTTTTATCAGTGACCTCCTGTCATTGACATCAAACCCCGTCTACTCGTTTAGTGATGACAGCAGCATTTGTCATTCATATTCGTTCTCCAGGCGTTCTTCTATTCTGGAGATCACTAGAGAACGCAGAATTATGAATGACACACTCCAATCTGACCTCAATAAAATCCATGATTGGGGTCGAGCGAATCGGGTCGATTTTAATGCGCGGAAGACCCAATGCTGTTTGTTGACCCACAAACGTCTGGCGGGTGACAACTTCCCACCTCTAAATATGGGTGGTGTGGATACTAATGAGTCGGAGGCTCTTGATGTTCTGAGCATGTCAATCCAATGCGATATTCGTTGGAACGATCACATCTTTGACGTGTCGAAAGAAGCATCCAAGTGCTTAGGCTTTCTTAAGCTGTGCAAGATACTTCACTCCAACACCATCTATATCCGTCCGGAAATGGAGTACAACTCGAATATATGGTCGGGAGCTTCGAAAACATATCTTCAGCTTCTGGACCGTATACAAGGTCGTGCGATAAAACTTATAGGGGACAGTAGGGTATCCAGCTCTAGTGAAACCTTGGGATGTCGTCGGGATGTGGGGTGGTAATCCTTATTTTAACGATACTTTAATGGTAATTGTTCCTCTGAAGTAGCCAGCCTTATTCCTTCGGTTCAGGTATTCAACAGATTTACTCGTCTTTCCAGAGTGGTGCACACCTTTTACGTCTTGATTCCTTTCCAACGCACTACCCAATACCGCTATAACTCGTCTTTCGGTCGGGCAGTTAAATTGTGGAATAGTCTCCCTGCGCATGTTTTCCCACCCACTTATAACGTCGATGCTTTCAAAAGAGGTGTAAATCGACACTACTCCCACTTTTCCCCTTCCCACTAACCTTTACCCTTCTAAACCAACGAATGCTTTGCATGGATAGGGGGCATCCCCTGAGCTTGGTTCTATCTGCCATAAAAAAAAAAAAAAAAAAAAAAAAAAAAAAAATTTGCTCAGGAACATCTTGGCTGGCCAGTGAAAAAATAGTAAACGGTACTATTTTCTGATGAGTCGAAGTTTAATTTAAAACACTCAGAAGGAATGAAGATAGTTCGCAGACCTAAAAATAATCGTTTACACCCTCGTTACTGTCAAGGGACTGTTAATCATGGAGGGAACTGACCCTACCCTACAACCGAGTAACGGAAAAAATTATAATTTCGCCACTTAACAGCTTTTGTATAATATAAGTAGGTGGACCACGCCCATTTTGGGAAAATATTTTTGGAAGGCTTCTAGATACTGCTGGATAGAATCACATATTAATATTTTGAACCGTTTATGGGATATTGACAAGTTTTGTATAAGTGTGAGAACCACGCCCATTTTTGGTATACGAATTGGTAATACCTGTAGATACCTCGTGATAGAATCACGTGTTAATATCGTATACCGTTTACATTCCGTTTTGGTTATTAACCGATTCATTTCCATTTAAATTCCGCGTGGTTGTTAACCGATTTCGCCCATTTTCCCAATTCCAAACTGCCCTACATAACAAAGAATATTTGTGCCAAATTTCATTGCGATATCGCTTTTCGTTCTCCCGTAATCGTGATTTCAACAGACACAGACACAGACAGGAGATGACGCTGAGCACGAATATAATATATTCTTTTCTATAGAAGAACAAAGTCAATATACCCTGCTCCCTTCCGGTGTAGGGTATAAAAATAAATCGTAAACAATCGAAAACACCACACAACGTCCAAGCTTATAACGTCCAAGCTTTTAAAAGAGGTGTAAATCGACACTACTCTCACTTTTCCCATTCCCACTAAACTTTTCCCTTCTAAACCAACGAATGCTTTGCATGGATAGGGGGCATCCCCTGAGCTTGGTTCTAACTGCCATAAAAAAAAGAGCTAAGCGACTCAACTACACTAGGTGCTGATTTGCCAGGATGCTTTTTTGAATTCTCTGACTATTCTTTCGTCTTCTCTTCGCGTCGTGCGTATTGGCCGCCCCACATTGCAAAGTTTCAGTAGTTCCCGTATTTTTAAATTTTTTTATTATAAAGCTTACTGTGGATTTTCCCAAGGCAAACCTCTCGCAAATGTCTTCTTGGGATAAAGCACATTTGTAAGCATTTATAATTAGTGTTTTCAAATCTTGCTTTCAAATATTACTTTATTATATATTAGCTAAAAATTAACAAACTCCTGCCCACACTAGCACAAGTGTTCCAACTGAACAATTATCATATACTTAGCTGCCAACGGAACTGGGACGTAATCATTCTTTTCGGAATTTAATTCTACCTCAATCCCAAGGAATTAGGAATGTGGAATTGAGGCTCACCCAAACAAGGGAATTGGAATTGAGAGAGCCTCAATTCCTTCTGATTGAAATTTGGAATTAAAGTCCTAAATATTAAAATTTTTAAAAAAGAATTGAAATTTTCAATTCCATTCCAGTCCTTTGGAATTGCCGGTTAAGAATTCCAATCCTCTGACGGAGTTGATGTGCTTAATTCCAAATTCCAATTCCTTCAAAAGAACTGAGGCTCTCAGTAGGCTGTTAAAAATACCCTTAGTCAACGGTTGAGAGTATTTTTAACAGTCTACTGAGATGATTATGACGTATTCAGTATGTTTTGTAGCGCCATTTTTTGGAAACCAACGTTTACTGTAAAATGTGCGAATGAAATCTTTTTTTTCTTTTTGTTCTCCTGAAATCGTGATTTCAACAGACAGACAGACTTTTTACTTTACTTTTTACTTTTTATCTCTTCTCCTTCTCTGCGTTACAAACGGAGGAACAAAGTGAATATACCCTACTCCCTTCGGGTGCAGAGTAGAAATATTTACTCAAGCAACGAAAGGCTATGAAAATCGGTTTCCACGGTTGACATTCCACTTGTTATATCCGTTCCTAAAGTAGGAGGGGTTCTACCATTAGTACCCATTTTAACTGCCCTCGATTTGGATGCAGCTGGAGGAGCTTCAATCGCAAAAGCAATTAATGATATAAAAACCGCACAGCAAGAATTGGAAAAAGCGAACTGACATAATATTAATATTTTCACGATGTTTTCGCTTTGGATATCGCTCAGGGCGTGTCCAGGATCGCGGCAGAAATAATTTGTATTTCGGAACTTTAATTTAAGAAATTAACTTTATTTACACTTCAGATCCTTACACTACGGGGTGTAGACACGATGGTGAGTGTTGGTGGTATTAGAGGTGGTGAGATGACGATGTGAGATTGACAGGCCGTCGATGCGTCGGTGTGTGCGTATATACGTTGCGATGCGTTGATGCGGCGCTTGTCGACGCAGCAGGGCGTTGATGCGTTGGCGTGACGTGTAGATGCGACGCGTGGCATTGACGCGACGCTCGTTGACGCAGCAGGCCGTCGATGCGTTGGTGCTCGGGTGCGACGCGCAGTGGCCTGTGATGCACTGCTGTAGATGCGATGCTCGGGTGCGACGCGCAGTGTCCTGTGATGCACTGCCGTCGATGCGATGCTCTGATGCGACGCGCTGTGTCCTGTAATGCACTGCCGTCGATGCGACGCTCGGGGTTACGACGAGCAGCGGACTTTGTCTCAAGTGACAAGGAGTATATAGTGGCTCTGACTACAAGGACACGGGTAGGATGGATCCAGGACACCTCTTGCCGGGTAGTATTGGTGCAATCCGTCACCCGTCGATGGCAAAAGGATTACGGAGGACACACAACTGACAGGATTGGTGCAATCCGTCGCCAGTTGGTGGCAAAAAAGGATATGCGGAGTGCGCGACTGAGACGACACACAGGACTCGTTTCTGGCAGGATTGGTGCAATCCGTCACCAGTCACAGGACTTGTGTTCGCGAAAGGAGGTGGGAAGGATTGGGATTTCAAGGGGAGCCACTACTACTTTTCCACTTACCTTGTCACTTTCCATGGTACTGCTGCGCGGCTGACTGCCGGAAAACTAACCTCGAGTTTGGCTTGTGCGCCGCCTTTTATACATGTCGTCCTGTTCTTCTTCCCTGCTGATTATTCCAGATGTTGATAGCAACATCATTGATTTCCAGAAATGTTGCTGGCAACATGCTGTGTTGCTACGCATTCCAACCCACTTCTACTGCACACGCCATCACTGCTTGTCCCGCTCACTCCTCTCCAGTGAGGCACTCACCGTCGTTGCCATACTCTCACTTCCTTAAACTATGCCCTGCTTACACTTATCTAATTCGCAAGACGCAGAAAAATCCCATGTGGGTTTAAATATTCCTAACTTTAAATATTTAAGTAATCCTGACAATGTTTAAATTGAAGTATTTAAATTAAAATATTACGTTCTACGTAATTAATAATTAAAATAAAAATTATACAAAATATAAGAAAATATATACAAAATAAGAATTGAAAAGAAATAATAATCTGTGGGAGGCTCCAGGCTACTCACACCCACTTCTCTCTTCCGGGAAGACAAAAAACGCTGACCCTGCCAGCCCTGCTGATGCGGATGCTGTATACATCGCTGCTGGTGCGTACAATGTACCTTGCTTGCGTACCGGTCTTCCACGTCGTGCTCGACACCAGCAGCTCTTCCTTAACTTCTCGTGGCCACGCTCCCTTACAAATCTGCACTGCCTCAGTGTTGCCACTACCATCGATTTTGTTGAAGTTATCGTTATTGTGGTGAGTATTGCTGCTTTCACTTTCGTCGCCGCTGCTATCGCTTTCTTCACCGCTGGTGCTGCTTCCGTCGCCAGTGTTGTGTGTTGTCATACTTGGCAGATCTATCGGCGGAAGTTCCTGGCTGGGGTCCTTCTCTTTGGCCAGTTCATTAAACAGTTGAGCAATCCTACAGCGTTGTCGGTTGATCTCGTTTGAGGTGGGTTGCTTAACATCGTTTTCCCCGCTGCCGAGTCTTCATAAAATATTTTCATATCTTGTACATGAGTTTTACGTATTTTCCTGTCACATTTTCGTTTTACTTACAATTACTGGTGAAACGAAATTTACGACTCGGTAGAGGCCGTTGTATTTTGGAGCAAGTTTCGCGGCGAATCCCTCGATGGCCTTGGATAAATGGTGTTCCTTGACCAGAACCCGGTCTCCAATTTTCGGTGTCCAGTTCCGTCGACGTAAGTTATAATACCTGGCCTGATCCTGTGCCGCCTTCTCCAAGTTTCGTCGAACCATATCGAAAATACATTTAATTTGCTCCGCTTTTCCCTCGGCCGTATGACTTGCTTGCCCGCTGCCGAATGTCACCTCGTCGTACAGAGATTTTGGTACACGCGGTTCACGTCCTTGCACAAGGAATGCCGGTCTGTAACCTGTTGTTTCGGAGACGCTGATGTTAATGGCTAATGAGATTTCTGGGAGCAGGTCATCCCATCGCCGCTGATTTTCCTCTGCGAACTGCGACACCATGACCTTTAAGGTTCGATTCACTCGTTCTGTCGCGTTTTCCTGAGGGCAGTAGGGTGCAGTGAATTGGTGTTTGACTCCGATGTCCTGCATAAATTTTTGGAATTCCTGGGCAGTAAATTGGGAACCGTTGTCCGTCACCAGATTTTTTGGTAACCCAAACCTGGAAATTATCCTCTCCCGGAACGCTTTTATGAGGGTTTCGACGGTTGCCGCTCGTAGTGGAATGATTTCTGTCCACTTCGTGAATTTATCCAGGAATACCAACATCATTGTATTTCCATGCGTGGATCTAGGAAGAGGACCCACTCTCAATTCTCTCTGGTGTTCCTCGTTGGTATATGCCTGTATAGCACGCCGTCCTCCACCACGTAGTCCAGATATTTTTCTGCATTCTGGCGTATTTCCTGAATTTTCTTGTTTATCCTTGGGCACGAAATCTCCTTTTCTCCTGGCGATACTGTCATCGAAAGCAACACGTTTCGCGGTTATCGAGATAAACCGTCGGCGACAACGTTTTGCTTTCCTCGTCGGTATTTGATGTCAAAGCGGAACTGTTGCAGTTCCAGCGCCCAGCGTGCGATCCGTCCTGAAGGACTTTCGATGGAATTCAGCCACTTCAGAGCGAGATGGTCGGTGACAATTGTAAATTCGTATCCCTCGAGGTACTGGTCTCATCTTCCTTACTCCCCACACGATGGCAAGATACTCTTTTTCTGTAGGCGAGTAGTTGAGTTCAGCTTTATTTAACCGTCGGCTGGCATACGCAATAACCCTTTCAGTTCCATCGATTTCCTGTGTGAGGACGACGCCCAGACCATAATCATTTGCGTCTGTCTGCATGGTAAACCTCTTGTTGAAATCTGGACAGGCTAATACACGGGCTTCGGTGAGGCGCTTTTTCATTTCTTGAAACGCATTCTCTTGTGCAGATTCCCATTTCCATTTGCGTCCCTTTTTAAGCAGCTCGGTGAGTGGTTGTACCAGCTCGGAGAATTCTGGCACAAATCTCCTATACCACGACGCTACTCCTAAATATTGACGCAGCTCTCGAAGGTTTGAAGGTGGTTTCAGCTCCTGGATAGCGGCTATCTTTTCCGGGTCCGTGTGGTTGCCCGCTGGGGTTACGATGTGTCCCAAGTAGCGGATCTCGCGTTTGAAAAATTCGCATTTTTCTACATTTATCTTCAGGTTGGCCTCCCTCAGCTTCCGAAATACCTGGCACAACTTCTCCATATGATCTTGCATGTATTCTCCTATGACGACAATATCGTCAAGATAGGCGAAGGCAAATGGTTCCATCTCCGGCCCGATGACTCCGTCGGGGGCTCTTTGAAATGTGGCCGGCGCAGAGTGCAGTCCAAAAGGCATGACACGCCATTGAAATAATCCACGCCCGGGTACCGTGAAGGCAGTGAATTGCTTGCTTTCCTTGTCCATGGGGACCTCGGAGTTGCTTTCCAGGTGTGGTGGCGACTAGTCGTGTTTTTCGCAGTGTCATTCCTAGGGGTGCCTTTTTTGGACTTTTGTGTCCAAAATTTGTTATAACAAATTATTAACAATACTAACATACAGTTGTGCCGATTTTGACGGTCCCGTGGTCGAGTGGTACACTTGAGAAGTGTCGAGTGCTGTGGAAATGTCCACAAAGACGACGCGTGTGAAGTCGCGGAAGAAGGCCGTCGCGGTTGGCGCGGTCGGGGTGAATGGCGCGGCAGAGGTGGGCGTTGTGCTGGTGAAGTCCGCGAGGGAGGTCTCGTCGGCGGTCTCCGAGTCGGAGCTCGCTGCGGCCTCCAAACATGCCAGGAAGGCGGATGGTACCGCAAAGGCCATCAAGAAGGCGTTCTCGGTGGACGCGCTGAAGATGGTGGGTCTGACGAGCGATTGCGAGTCCTCGTCATCGTCGTCAGACTCGGAGGCGAAGGTGGTAAGTCCCAAGTTTGCCACCAAGGTAAGTCCTAAGGTAGTTAAGGCGGGGAAGGGTTCCGGTGGGAGTGCCCGTGAGGGTACTCATGTGAGTGCTCCGGTGGTTGCCACCGCTGCCTCTGGGTCGTTCGGTGAACGGCTCAAGGCAGTCACGGGTGCCCTCATCGGGGTCCTCTTTGAGGGCGACGGTGTCAGCCGGGCGCTGACCCGTCGCATTTTAGATGTAGCCGGGGGGGTATGAGCGTTTGCTCATCGAGCTTTCTGGAGAGAACGAGCGTCTGAAGGGACGCTTGGAGGAGCGAGGAACCGCCGGTATCGGCTTCGTGGCGCCGGTGGGTCGGCCAGTGCCGGTGAATCGGCCGGTAGCGGGGGTATGGTGGGTCCTTCGGGGGTTCCTGCCGGTGCTGGTGGTAGCACCGTTGTGGCAGCACCGTTGTGGCAGCGCCCTCGACCTTTCCAGCCCTGCCTCCTGCGCGCCCCGCTGTCAAACCTGTTGAGACGTGGTCCTTGGTGGTCAAGAGCCGGAAGGCCGGTGAAACATCCAAGGAAGTGGTTGACAAGGTGGTGAAGCAGGTGGGCCCGACCCTGGGTGTGCGCATACACGAAGTTAAAGCTCTTCGTGGTGGTGGTGGTGCGATTATTCGCACCCCCTCCTTCCGAACGCGAGAACGCGTTAAACCCGAAGTTTAGCGAGGTTGGGTTGGACGTGAGCGTCAATAAGAAGCTTGGTCCCAAGGTCGTCGTTCGTGGGGTCCACTGTAGGATCACTCTTGACGAGTTCATGGGTGATCTATGAGATGAACCTCAAGGAGCGGATGAGTTTGAAGACCTTTAAGAAGGAAGTCAAACTGGTGAGCCGTCCATGGAAGAAGGGCGGAGATGATGCGACTAACGTCATCCTGGAGGGTAGTGGCCGTGCCATGGAAGCTCTCCTGGAGGTAGGTAGTTGCTACATCAAGTGGTTCTGCTTCCGTCTGTGGGAACACGAGATGACTCCTGGCTGCTTCCGCTGTCTCAGCTTGGACCACAGGGTGAGCGAGTGTAGGCTGAAAGAAGATGTCTGCCGTCGTTGTGGGCAGTCTGGCCATCATGGTCGGAAGTGCGAAAATGCTTTGCACTGCCGAAACTGCGCGTTCAATGGGAAGCCAGCTGCACATCGTATGATGTCGGCTGACTGCCCCATTCACGCTGCATATGTTGCCCGCGCGAATGCAAGACATTAGAATGTCTTGTAAGATTGTGCAGTTGAACTGTCAGCGCGCTTATGCTACGATGGGTGACTTGGGGCAGTTTCTGTGCGAGTCTGGCAGCAGCTTTGCTCTGCTGTAGGAGCCGTACTACCAGCAGGGTGGGGTAAGGGGTTTGCCAGCTGGTATGCGTGTCTTCTCCGATGTGGGGAGCAATGCTGCTGTGGTAGTGAATGACGTGCATACCCAGTGTATGCTCGTTGATTCAAGCGAATGGGGTGTTTGTGTGAGTGGGGAGGGTGTGTACGGCAAGCTCTTGTTGGCAAGTGTGTACTGCCATTATACCGGTGATCTAGAGCCCTATATAAAGTATATGGATAGGGTGCTACTACTTGCGAGTAGCCATCCCGTTATCCTCGTTGCTGACGCGAATGCATCGTCCGCGCTTTGGTTCAGCAAAACGTCCAGATTAGCTGGGTGGCTGAGTCAACAGCGGGGTGAGATGCTGAGTGATTGGGTCACGAGTAGTGGCGTTCACGTGCTCAATGAGCCGAGTGAGTGGTATACCTTTGAGGGGCCTAGAGGTGTGAGTGATATTGACGTGACGTTTGCGAATGAGGCGGCAATGAATTTGTATGGATTTCGTTGGTCCATCCGGGGACGGCTTAAGTGTAAGTGATCACAATCTCATTGAGATTGAGGTCACTTATGGCCACGTAGAAAATACAGGCAGTGTCACTAAGCGTTGGCGTACTCTGGGGGTCAATTGGGATACGTATGCGGTTAGGGTCGGGGAGGCGGTTACTTCGGTACCACTTGCTGACTTTGACAACCTTGGTGTGGATGAGCAGGTAGCCAGTTTGACTGAGGCCGTTTGGCGTGTCAACGACGAGCTCTTCGAGAGATGCCGGTTGGCAAATCGTAGAGGGGTGAAGTGGTGGACACGTGGCTTAACGGAGAAGCGTAGGGAGGTTCGCCGCCTCAGGAAACGTTTCCAGAGAGCGCGAATTGCTGGTGATGCGAATATTGATCAGATCAGGTTGTCTTTTAGGCGCGAATTGAAAGAATATAAGCGCATGCTTATGGCGACTAAGGAGAATGAATGGAGACAGTTTGCTGTGCGCCACAGCGATGACCCCTGGGGTCAGCTGTATAAGGTGTGTCGTGGCAACAGAAGGATTGTTGAAATTAGTGGCATCCGTGTTGGCGATTCCGTGTTGCCAACATGGAATGCTTCTGTGAGTGCACTACTTTCTGAGTTTTTTCCTGGTGCGGTGCCTTCAGGTCATCCTCACGATGTGGGGCTGCCTGTTGGTCCCCCTGAATTGGTGACCGCGGAAGTTGGGTGTGCGGTCTCGCTGATAAGGTCCAGGATGTCTCCCGGGTTGGATGGGATTACTGGAGAGATGGTAAAAGCCATCTGGAAGGTAATTCCTGAATACCTGGTTGCCCTGCTCGGGAAGTGTGTGCGTGACGGATACTTTCTTTCTGAATGGAAGACCGCCAGAGTCGTTGTGCTCTTGAAGTCGCCTGATAGGGTCAGGTCTAATCCTAGATCCTATCGGGGGATTAGCCTTCTTCCGGTACTTGGAAAAGTGCTGGAGAGGGTTATGGTAGAACGGCTTCATGAGTGCTTGCGTGATGACATGTGTCCTTGGCAGTTTGGTTTCAGGAGTGGTCGGTCTGTGGAGGATGCGTGGGCGTATGTGAGGGATTGTGTGAGCTCCTCTAGTGCGGAATACGTCTTGGGTGTATTCGTGGACTTCAAGGGTGCGTTTGACTACTTGAGCTGGTCTAGTATCACCAGTAGGCTACGTGAGTTGGGCTGCCGAGAGGTTGGACTGTGGGAGAGTTACTTCTCTGACAGAAAGGCCTGCGTGGCTGGAAGTAATCAATGCGTATGGGCTGATGTGGTCAGGGGCTGTCCGCAGGGTTCCGTCTGTGGGCCATTTATTTGGAACCTCATGATGGATCCTCTGTTGCGGCGTCTTGGTCTGTCCTGGAAGTGTTGTGCTTACGCCGACGATCTGCTTGTCCTCGTTGAGGGTCAGTCGCGTGCCGCGATTGAATCCTTGGGAGAGAGTGCCATGAGTGTTGTGTGTGAGTGGGGTGCTCAGGTGGGTGTGGACGTGGCAATGGACAAGACCGTGATAATGCTGCTCAAGGCAGATTATCACGTAATCGACATCCAATTGTCCGTGCATCTGGTGTCTTCCTCAAGTATGAGACTGAGGTCAAGTACTTGGGGACTATCGGTGAAAGGATGAACTTCCTTCCCCATCTGACACATACGCGAGAGCGTCTTGTGTGGGTGGTGGGTCAGGTGCGTCGGCTGCTTAGGTGTGACTGGGGTCTGAGTAGACGTGCTGTCCGTGTCCTCTATGGGGGTCTGTTTCTTGCGTGTGCAACCTTTGGTGCGTCGGTCTGGTGCGATGTGGTAACGTCTGCTGCTGGGTATCGCAAGATTCTGGCATGTCAGAGGGTTATGCATGCTGCATGCCTGCCAGTATGCCGTACGGTCTCCACTGAGGCGCTACAGGTATTAATGGGGGTTGCCCCTCTTGACTTGGAGGTGGTCCGTCGTGCGGCCATCCTCAGATGCAGGAGGGGATTACCATTGCCGCAGCATGAATGGTTTGAGAGTGATGTGGAGAGGCTTAGTGTGACAGAGCGCTAAGCGTTCTTGAATGAATGTGTTTCATCTAGCTGGCAAACTAGATGGAACAATAGTGAAAAGGGTAGGACGACGTATGAGTACATACGGGACGTCACATTTGCTGCAAGTCATCCTTGGTTTGGCTTCAGTCTGAGCTTGGGCTTTTTACTAACTGGTCATGGCTCTCTTAATGCGATTTTGTTTAAGAGATGCCTCACGGCTTCAGAAGCTCGTGACTGTGGAGCTGAAATTGAGGATTGGCTGCATGTCTTGTGTGTCTGCCCATTGTACTCTGACTTTAGGGATTTGGGGGCTATGGGTATTAGTTGGACTGACCAGGGGTTCTGTGTGAGTGAGGCTCTCTCCACATCAGAGCGACGGATTGGCCTCGCTCCCGCAGTGAGGAAGACATGTCCATACACATGTCTTTAGACTGTTTTCACGTTTGGTGTGGGCAATTTCTGTCTGCACCAAGTTCTATCCACAGCTGGACTTAAAAACTTTTGGGCGACCGGTCCCGGGCTGTAAGGAGCCCAACTGGTAGTAGTCTTGACTACGAAGTCTGACCAGAGGCTTTGTCTGGTACCACGGGGATCAGGAGCCCCTGTAGCGTGTTCGCTCATGCTCAGCCTGGTCATTGTTGGAAGGACCCCTGGTGGGAGCATCGTGGGGGCTGTGGTTGACGCCCAAACGTACGCGGGCAGAGCTATTATTTATAGCCCGGTGTGGAGTTGCATTGCAACCGGGTGCCGTGACCCGCAGAGGTGTTAGAAAGGCCTCGACCCCTCACCAAGAGGGAGTACTTGTCCTTTACGCAAGTACTCGAATTGGTTCCCGCGGACTGGTACCAGGTACCTATTCAAGGGGGCGTTGGTTGACGCATTGACTTCAACCCCATGTGTGATGGCACACCGTGAGCTTAAGTCAGTCTTGGCAGGCGCTCACGTTAAACACCCGGAGACACTTCTGTCCATAGGGACCTGCCAGTAGCCATTTTTGAGGTCCAATGTGCTGATCACTTTGAGGTCCAATGTGCTGATCACATGTGTTGCATTTTAGGGAGCGGATACGCGTCTGGCACAGATTTCGCGTTAAGTTGTCGATAATCCACGCAGAGCCTCCATTTCCCATTCTTCTTCTTGGCCAACGCGATGGCCGCGCTGTACGGACTCTTCGAGGGTTCAATGCAGCCTGCTGACAATAACTCGTCAACCTGCTTATTGATGATTGCCTGCATCGCAGGGTTCCGGGGAAAATAACGTTGTTTAATCGGCTGATCATTCGATAGGGCGTGACTTTTGCTGGACCCTGTACGGCACCAAACGCTCGCAACTCTGAATCTAAAAATTCCTTGACAAGCACCTCTTCACTGCTTAGGATTGGGAAAACCTGTCAATGTTTTCAGCAGTATTTTTTAAGTTCGTTGTGAGCCCACCGATCGTTATAGAGGCTCCCATTTTGTCCAGAAAATCCAGTCCAAGTATGAGTAAGTCAAATGCTTCCGGTAATAGTAACAGTTGCACTTCACATTCTCTATTGTTGATCGCTACTCCCTTGATCACAGACCTGCGTATTCCTATGGACTCCGGTTGCCAATATCACCGTGGTTGTTGCTGGTGATTTCAATGTTCATAATTCCAATTGGCTACGTCATTCGAGTCACACGACACCCGAGGGTTTGTATGTTGAGTTATTTGCTGAGTCTAATAATTTGGCTCAATTAGTGAAGGTACCAACGCACTTTCCTTGCGTTGATGGGCAAAACCAAAATACTTTGAACCTTTCTCCAACTTCACATCACAGCAAGAATTTTGTGAATGTTCTTGCACCTCTGGGTAATTCGCACCACGCTGCAATTTCTGCTACCTTCCCATATTATAGTCATAAATACGCTCACCGGCCAACTCCGAAGCGGACAGTGTGGCTTTATGAGAAGGCTAATTGGGATGCGCTGAACTGCTTTTTCAGCCATTTCAATTGGCAATTGTCCAAAATACCATTCCTGGTTTAATGCGACTTGCAGACAAGCAGTCAGGTCTAAAGAGCAAGCATTTAGGAATTGGTGTTTAAACAAAACTGCTGATGCTAAACTGCACTGTAAAGCGCGAAAAAGTTCTCTACGAACAGCGCCTTAGAAGTAGAGTTGTTGAATACCATAAGGGTAGCGAGAACTTCTGGTCGTTCGTGGGGAGAGTGAAGAATCAGACGCGATCGTGCTTTCTAACTCTCCTCAAGCATGATCAGATCTTCACTCACTCGGGTGATAAGGCAAACTTATTAGCCAAAATGTTTGCTGAAAACTGCTCTCTTCCTGAGAGTAGCCATCACTAACCGTGATGGATGGTGTGTCTCATATTATGCCTGAGATGCACTTTCGAACGCGCGCTGTTGAGTTGTATGAGCTGTATGAGCTGTATGAGTGCTTGTAAACCTCAACGTAAATAAATCCTCGGGACCGGATGGCATTTCAACCCACGTGTTGAGAAAGCGCGCTTCAATACTGGCTCGCCCATTGCGCAATTTCTTTAATTTATCGTTTACTTCAGGAGTTTTTTCCACTTCCTGGAAGATTGCCAATGTGCAGCCAGTTCCCAAAAAAGGTGAGGCTACGAATCCTGCAAATTACCGGCCCATAGCAATCTGCTCAGTGCTCTCCAAAGTTATGGAGAGCATTATAAATTTTAACTTGATGAGGTATCTGGAGAGCAACCATTTGAGGGAGCACCTTTGGCGAGTGGCAGTTGGCGTTAACATACCGCCCGCCTTGCAGGACTGCAAACCCTAAACCACGACAACTGGCGCCGTACATCGCCTTTGGCCTAATGCAGGAGGGTGTGATGCTACTCCCCGCACGTTCGGCAGCGCAAGGGGCTGTGGCAAGCGGACAGTGTAAGCACACGTGCCGAGCTCGCGCAGTCAGGTTCCGTTGCGCGATGGTCTGCTGCAGGAACCAATGGCAGCGGCGCATCACATTTAGCGAAGCACACTTAATGAGTGTCCTGTTGATTTCGCTGCTGTGGGGGGGGAGGACTGGACTGTATATTCGAGGGAGGTCGCATCAAAGAATGCGGCCTTTCTTGCTGAGAAGCATGATGGGTCGAACATGGTATAAAGTTCGAATGGGGAGGGTCATGAGTACGCGGAGCGCTATCATACCGTTGCTCTTGTTGTGAGACGGTAGGGGTCGAATCTGGTGCAGCATTCGATGGGGATAAAGCATGCTCACGATGTAAGAGAGTATAGTTGCATTTGAGGGAATTGAATCTGCTCGGACAGTTTTTCACGTAGTGAGATCTGGCCATGCAGTTGCTGCACAGGCGATTATTCTGAACGAAATTCAGCCGCTATATAACTGGCATGCTCAGAAACTGAGAGCAAGACCGCAAATTATGTTGCTTCTGGCAAGGAGAGCAACTATTGTGGGACAATTTCAATTGAAAAGTGTTGACGCGTTTGGAGGCTGTAGACGAGTGAGTTGGAGTTGGGGTTTGCTTGGACTTCGAGGCGGGTGTGAATTTAATATCTTGCACAGTTTGAAGGGTCTGGAAGCGATGAGTGAGAAACGCATCCAGATCTGCCCATTTTGGAATTTCCGTTTCGTTAATAAGGGATTGATCCCAAAGTGAAAGCGTTGCTTTCGGGAGCTTGCTGGAACACAAAAAAAAACTATTATCGCAACCCAATGCGAAGTATCAACTCCTTGTAGCGCGAGTGCAGCGAGAATGTTGTTTATTTCGCGCTGTAGGTTTTTAGTATCGGTACCGGTTTCTTTGGTGATGAGGGACAAGCCGAAAAGATTCTTTAAATGGGCGTTTACCAGTACTCGTTTATTTTCGTACCTGCCTGAGAGATTTTTTCATGCCTGGCGAAACCTTCATTCGTGAGGGGGCATTTCTGCACGATCTCTTTAGCCTCACCTTTTGTCTTCTGATTGAGATGGAAAAGTTTCTCAACGGGTGCAACTCTGGGATTCTGAATGTAAAGGGCCGTGAACATATCCCGAAAAGAGGGCCCCGACAGATAATAGCCGTGGAATATTTGGCTAATATTGTAGCGAGATGTTGGCATTTCAGCTGCTGTTGTATTGGGCGCGGAAGAAGTGGAACGAGTTTTTCGGCATGCGCCGATTTTCGTCGCGCATCTAATATAAGCTCGGTAGCAACTGCGTTCTTTGATCTTAATTACTTCTACGTCATCGGAAGTGGATTCTTTGGAGGCTTTCAGATGGTCTAAGCACGTGTCATAAACTTCCTTGGTCGCCTTCCACATCGACTCGAGCTCTTCCAGATGACTATCCAATGAAATGTCCGAGTGCTTCTGCTCAGGAAATGTCACGAAGTCGGCTTCCAATTCGACGATCCCGTCGGAGTCCCGTATAAATTTGTCGAGCGAAGCCATTACGACTGGGTTGGTTTAGTGACAGCGATGGGTGCTAACGCAGTAAGAAAAATAAGCCGCAAGAACCAAAGAGAAACGCACCGCAAGCTCTTATATATATATATATATGAGTGTGTTCCTATTTTTCTTGTGGTGTAGTATGTGGTCGGTTTTATTGTTAACACTCGTCGTGAACAATTTAGTGTGGTGGGAAATAACGTCCACCTTCTCCCGCGGTCACATCACAACTGATATTTGATTGTAGAATATTTGTATGTAGGATACAGAGCTGTGTGAAAGAGTACGGGCGCGGGTTGCGGCAGCCTAAGCATTGGCTCCGTAAGCAGTAACTGCCTATGCAGAGGCTCTGTAAGCAGAAGTAGAGTTGTTGTTTATTTAATTGCTTTGCTTTTTACTCTGAAATTTAATGTAAACATTAGGTGAATGGATCAAACTGCGGTTTGGAGGACATGCATGATCTGGAGCGTTGAGCTGAGTAAGCAGAAGTAGTGGCGTTGTTCTTGTTTTATTTAATTGCTTGAGATCGAACTAAAGCTTGATTCGAATTTTGGTGGAATTGAATTGTATTTAATTTTTTAATAGCACTTTACTGAAGGCATTGGGGAGACTTTTTATTTTATTATTGCTGTTGTTTTGACATCGTAACTTTTTGATATCGTTATTTTCTGAATATAACGCTAAATATTATATTACACAATTATGTATACGTACTATAGTGTAAGCGTATAAAGTACTTATTGTTTGCTGTGTGTGTGTGTGTGTGTGTGTGTGTGTGTTTTTTGTTAAGGAATTCACAGCTATTAGTAAGAGTCATCAATTTCCCAGAATTCCACTTTTCCCCTTCCCACTAACCTTTTCCCTTCTAAACCAACGAATGCTTTGCATGGATTAATTTAAGAGAGGTGAATCGCTATGACAGAGGAGTATAAAAGGAGCAACAAGTTATTACAGAACTTCATTAATCGTTTGGTTCTCCAAGACATCAAGCCGTGTGAGCTCCAAATAACTTTTGAGAAAACACTCATATATTTTGTACAGTTTAAAATTATTAAATAAATTATAATTATATTTATAACTAAAAGTAGTAAACGAAAAATTATTTACCTTTATTCAAATTCGATAAAACGTATTAGTTTGCAAAACTAAAACCGAGAGCATTCACAAAGAGTACATTAAAGTGTAAACTAAAACTTAAAGCTTTATAAAGAACGCACAAATTTTTAAGGAGACTGAAGTGAAATCTACTTCATTAATATTATTATGAAAACTCTCAACCACACCGTCACAGTCACCACCAACAACAAAATGAAGGGTTTCATTTGTGATAAGTATGGTGGTCGTTTCACCGAAAGTCGCAACCTTAAACGCCACGTTAAGTCTGTGAGGACACAAATCCCGCGTCTCACAAAGCCAACAAGAACAAATTGGAATAATGTAATGAAATGTATATACACTTTGAAGTTCTCTGTATATTAAAGTAAACAGTTTGTAAATACCATTGTGTAAGTGAATTCAAGCAGTCAAGTCAAGTCAAGCAGTCAAGTCAAGTCAAGTCAAACCGTAAAATCAAGTCAAGTCAAGCAGTCAAGTTAAGTCAAGTAAAGCAGTCAAGTCAAATCAAGCAGTCGAGTCAAGTCAAGTCAAGCTCTCACGTCAAGCAGACAAGTCAAGTAGTCAAGTCAAATCGGTACAGGTCAAGTCAAGGCATCATCGGTTCTACCTCACATGTGCCAAGCTCGGTTATCATAGCACATAGTGCATAAGACCTACTAGTTTCCTCCTTACCCCTTAGAACTTGCGCTAAATTGTAAATAGGTTAAGACGAGAAAATTGTGAAATAGAGATTACTCGAATTAAAACCAGTAGCGTTGCTCTTCAAAACGGGTCCCCGAAATCAATAAATTTCTTGAAAGACCGAACCGGGGAAACCCGGAGTTCCTTTCAAGTGGCGCCCGAGCAGGGAGAGAAGAGGAAAACTAGTATGGTCAAAACATCTTGGGCCTACGGGCTCCGTACGAGATTGGTCTCGAGCGTACAGGCACAGTGGATGAGATGAGGAAAGCACTCGCGAGTACCATAACAGCGTCTGAAGTGAGGCCGGAAATCTTACAAGTGGTTCAATTATGGGAAGGTGGGCCCAGTCCAGCAGCGCGGCAATGTTCGTGGGTCCGGAAACTTCCTCCAGAGCCACAAGCCCCCGTCGCCAGCCGGCAGGAGAATTATCGTGCGCAGCAGTCATGGACCGGGTCCGGAAATGGTCGGGTCGGTTCGGCGGGAAAAGTGACCGCCTGGAATTTGTGGAACGAATCGAAGAACTATGCAGTACCTATGACCTGAATAAGAACTGGGTGACGCGAGTGATGTCGGAATTATTGGAAGGTTGAGCATTGCTGTGGCTGCGCAACAACCGGAGGGACTGGGCTATATGGGAGGAATTCAAGACAGACTTTTTGAGGTTCTTCTTACATTCACGATTCTTCGAGGGATTGGAGGCCCAAATCCGCACCCGTTTGCAAACACCCGCAGAATCTTTCAAGGACTACTTGCTGGCCATGCAGAATCTGATGCGTCACTCTTCTTACACGCTGATTAAAAAAATCGACAGGATCTGTCGTAATAGCCGTCGGGAGTACCAGTTATTCATGAGGCATCACGACATAACCAGTCTTGAGCAAATGATCGACCTGGCCGAGAGATATGAGGATATCAGGTCAGCAGATTCCGAAACGCGAGTTGAGAGGTTAGCAGAGCCAAGAACAGGCAACCATGGCATACGCCAAGAACGGGTGGATATTAGCAACCCCCGAGAGGCATGTCGGCGCTGCGAACACGGATATTTCGCACGTGAGTGTAACGGGCCAAGGACCTTATTCTGCTGGGAGTGTGGCAGGCGAGGGACGCGTACCCTGGACTGCTGTCATAGAACTAGAGAAACAACCACCTCGAGAAACAGGCAGTTCGAGAAACGGGCAGAAGTGGTCAGTCAGAGTGGGGAGGCGACCGGCCACATGTAACAAGTCCTTCCCCGTTGAGATACGCAAATTCGAGTTTCGTAGCAGATGTAGAAGCAGGTGGAATCCGGTTAGAGGCGGTCATCGACACCGGGGGCCACCAGAAGTTTCGTTAACAAGTATTTTGCAGAGGAAATGACCAAGGTAAAAGGGATGCAGGAAGTGAAGGTGGGTGTACATATGGCGGACGGCTCGATCCGATACGTGAATCAGGAGGTAGTGGTCAAGGTGCGGCTAGGCACTGCTGAAGTGGAGCTTCCACTCTTACTTATGCCCGGCGCGTTAGAATCCTTAACTCTGGGCATGGATTTCTTGGAAAACGCTGGGACCAGGCTAACCTGCGGAGAACAATCCATAACGTTCGGCGTGACGGGGGCAACTAAACTCTCAAGGGTCTGCGAGATCACGGATAAAGACATCGAGGAGTTCCTCAAGCAACAGATTGACTCTTTTGAAAGAATTAAAGGGGTCTCTGATATCGCATACTACAAAATACGAATGCGAGACGACATTCCAATAAAAGTACGCTATCGCCCGAAGAATCCCGCCATGCAAGCCATAATAAACAAGGAGGTAGATAAGCTGTTAGCTTCCGGCTGCATACAGTGCTCGAACAGCGCCTATAGCGCACCCATCGTCCTGGCTCCTAAAACGACAGGAGAGTGGAGACTATGCGTCGACTACCGGGTACTTAATTCGAGGTCGTACCCGGATGCTTACCCTCTGCCCAGAATCGGACACATCCTCGACAAGCTACGTGAAGCCAGATGCATTAGCACCATAGATCTCAAGAATGGTTATTGGCAGATACCAATGCACCCTGCCAGCAGGAAGTATACGGCGTTTACCGTTCCAGGACGCGGACTCTTTGAATGGAAGGTAATGCCCTTCGGGCTCCATTCAACCCCGCCCACGTTTCAAAGGGTTTTGGATCAGGTCATTGGTCCCGATATGGAACTGAATGCTTTCGTTTACTTGGACGATATCATCGTGGTCAGTAGAGATAGGAAAGAACACGTCCAGCATTTGAGCCAAGTTTTTTAACGTCTCCGAGCGGCGAAGCTGAAAATCAACCGGGACAAATGCCATTTCTTCCAAAAGGAACTCAAATATCTCGGCCACGTGGTGACAGAGCAAGGCATTCGCACAGATCCTGACAAATTGGCTGCAATTCGAAACGTCAAACCACCGATAAATCTACGAGAGTTGAGGAGATACTTGGGTACAGCTTCATGGTATCGACGGTTCGTACCTGAGTACTCGGAAATCATCCATCCTTTGACAAGCCTACTAAAGAAGAGAAACCGTTGGCAGTGGGGAGAGAGGCAACAGCAGGCGTTTGACACTCTTAAACAACGTTTGACGGAAGCCCCAGTCCTGGCTTGTCCGGACTTCACTAGGAAATTTACACTTCAAACTGACGCCAGTACAATTGGCTTGGGAGCAGTATTGACTCAGGATTTCGACGGAGCTGAGGGGGTGATCGCTTATGCGAGCCGACATTTACAGGGAGCCGAACGAAATTATTCAGCCACGGAAAGGGAGTGTCTGGCGATTATATGGGGTATAAGGAAGATGAGACCTTACCTATCGATCACAACCCCACAGGGCGCATAGCTCGTTGGGCCCTAGAGCTCCAGCAGTACACCTTCGACATTGAGTACCGCAGAGGGAAGTATAATGTCATCGCCGACGCGCTGTCCCGACAACCATGCGAACCCGTGGAGAGTATGAGGGCCGCAACGACTGAGGTCCCAACATGCGGCTGGATACAGAAACTGCGTCGTAACATAGAGCAGAAACCAGAGAAATATCCAGATTACGTAGTGGAAGGCGAGAGGATCTACCGTTTAAGTCCACATCAGCCCGACGACGACGACGACACACCATGGAAAATGTGTGTTCCCAGCTATCAGCGGAAGAGAGTGCTGCAGGAGAATCACGACCAGCCGACGGCAGGCCACTTGGGTATACGCAAGACCATCAATAGAGTGGCCCAACGGTACTACTGGCCCGGCACGTTCCGGGAAATCTCCAAATACGTCCGGAACTGCCCATCATATCAACGCTATAAGGCCGAGCAACGAAAACCACCACGTCGGATGTTAACGAGTTTGCCTTCCGAACCATGGGACACCGTGTGCTCCGACTTTATCGGGCCGTTACCACGATCGAAACAAGGCCACAATATGCTATTAGTCTTCGTCGACCGATTTTCAAAATGGACAGAGCTAGTCCCACTACGACGGGCAACGACGAGTACTCTCCAGAAGGCATTCCGCGAGCGCATAGTGGCCAGGTTTGGAGTGCCGAGGGTACTCATCTCCGACAACGGGACTCAGTATACCAGTCGAGAGTTCAAAAGATTCATGCGAGAACTAGGCATACACCAACAGCTAACTGCGCCTTATACTTCGCAAGAAAATCCAACAGAAATGGTGAATCGCATCATAAAGACTATGATTTCACAATACACCACGGGGGATCAGCGAACATGGGACGAACACTTACCGGAAATTATGCTTGCCTTCAACACCTGTGTGTCAGACGCGACAGGATATTCCCCGGCTTTCATTAATCACGGAAGAGAGCCACGACTTCCAGGAACTCTCTATGATGAGGGAGGTATAAACTCCTCCCCGGTTTCTCAGCCCGGTTATTGGTTCCTACAACCTATACTTGTCTGCTTTCATGATATCGCGCCCGCTCACTTTGCCGGAGTTCTATTAGCGTATTAGTAACATGCGTACTCACTTCGTTCCAGCTTCGCGGACCTTGAAGCCTATACTCCACAATATTTTGGGGTTCGAGAGCAGCAACTCTTCTGAACCGCGTGCATTGGAATATAACGTGTTCAGCATCTTTCTCATATTAATGCAATTTGGACACAAAGGTGATACATCATGGCCAACTCTGTGCAGATACTTTCGGAAACAGCCTTGACCAGAGAGAAACTGTGTAAGGTAATAGTTTAGGTAGCCATGGTTTTCAGGTAACATATGCAGTCATCCCATTTATTATACCCCACACCCGAAGGGAGTAGGGTATATTCACTTTGTTCTTCCGTTTGTAACGCAGAGAAGGAGAAGAGATAGATATAGAAAAGTATATATATTCTTGCTCAGCGTCACCTCCTGAGTTAGCCCTGTGTGTCCGTCTGTCTGTTGAAATCACGATTACGAGAGAACGAAAAGAGATATCGGTATGAAACGCCTACTTTCCAATATCCGTCAATATCCCATAAACGGTTCAAAGTATTAATACGTTCATAATTCTATGTAGCAGTACCTAGAGACATTACAAAAACATTTGCCGGAAATGGCGTGGCCCGCCTACTTATACAAAAATTGTTAAGTGGTGAAATTATAATTTTTTCAGTTACTCGGGTGTAGGGTATTTAGATTTCGGCCAGACCGAAAACAACACTTTTACTTGTTTTATATTTCGACAACTTTCAGATAAATAACCCTCTCGGAAGTCATACGTCATCAATTTATGCATGTTATTATTCTTTTCCAAGCTTACCACAGTACCTATTATTTAAATTAGACTTCATTTTTACTGGCGCTTTTATTTCGTCAAAAAATGTTAAAACGTGTGGGAATGACATATTTATTTTCATCTTATAAATGAACGTTCTTGTACTTATTAGAGGTGACAATTTGGGATTTAACAGCATATCCGGTTTCGTCCAGTCTTTCAAATCTAGTACCCGATGGCCACAATAAGGCTTCTTTCTTCTTTCTTCAAAAGTTTCATGGAAAGGGAAGGGATGTGAGAAGAGAAAAGTCTCCACACATTCTTCAAATAGGAGAGATTTTTTGAAGCCCAAATTCTGTTGGATTCTCGGTTCTTCTTACGCACACAATTAAACAGTTGCCGCCCGAACGAGTTCCGACGAGGTTTTCCGAACGTTTGTTTACCTTTTGATACCGCGCTTTGAAAGTGAAAATAAAGTGTTAAGTATAGTGAAAATTGAAAAATATGATTAAAAAACAATAAATAAAATCAAATAAATATATTTAAAATCATAAAGTATTGATATAAAATAAAAACAAGTATGTTTATGAGGCACTCGTAGACTTCAAGGTAAATTTGGGGCTCGAAGAGCTTGGAATTCACCAATGCTTTATTGTCACTATTTGTTCACAATTCACGATTTCTATTTAAGAATATAAACTAAAAAAGTCTCTTTTGGACTGATGACAAAAAGTATTAAAAAGTTTCGAAATGTTCAAACAAGACTGTTAGCTCGCACGCGTCAACTCCGGGTGAATAAGAGTAAGTGACTGCCTGGGTACAGCGACGATCGCTGGAGGCCGGTCGATTTGCGCCAGTTGCCGCGGGGAGAGCCCGCAGCCGAGCTTACTCTCACGAGAGAGGCGCATCTCATGACCGTCAGGCTGACAAGAGAGAGAACTGCAGTTCTCACTCCTGACACCCTACCGATCGATGAGGGAGCACCTCTGGCGAGCGGCAGTTGGCGTTAACATACCGCCCGCCTTGCAAGGCTGCAAGCCCCTTACCCCGACAACTGGCGCCGTGCCTCATCTCCGGCCTAGTGGAGGAGCGTGTGGTGCGCCTCCCCGCACGTGCGGCAACGCATGGGGCTCCGGCACTTAGCCAACCGATGCGACCGCGCCAAACAGTTGCGGCACATGTGCCGCGCGTGTGCCGTCAAGTTCCGCTGCGCCGGTGTCTGCTGCAGAAACAGCCGGCAACGGCTCAGCACATGCCGCCCCGCACACAGGGGACAGCAAAGCTTGCGCTCGCGGCCCTCCGTAGGTGGTGGACGCGGTATGTGGCGCGGCGGATATCGCACCGACCTCGCGCGAACCCGCAGACATCCACGGCCTCGGAGTTCTTCATTATAGCGATGCATCGGTGCTGGGACCAGATCGTAGGAGGCTTCCTCAGGCTGGACGAAGAAGTCCGGACAGTTCGGGTCGGCGGGGTGGGCGAGCGCCGTGGCGATTTGCCGACGGGTCAAATACATGCTGGGGCTGTAATGAGAAAAAAAGGGGTTACTAGGAGGCTGTCATGCACAGGGTAAGGGCACTAATTTCGTAATGGGACGCGTGACGTGACCCCTTCGGTTAAGAGGTCAGTCACGCGTACGCGGTTGTCTTGTCCGCGGTAGACAGCTGTAACCCGGCCTAAGCGCCACGCATTAGACGGCAAGTTGTAGTCGCGAATGACAACGAGATCGTCGAGTTGGCACGATTCGATCTTACTCAGAAGAGTGGAAAACACTTTTCGGAGATGGGTTTTGAGGCTCTTCACCCCCCCCCCCCCCCCCCGGCTTCCAAAGACCAACCATGTGCGGCGCTCCTGGCGGCAAAAAATGCCAGGAGACGTGTTGGTGTGAGTACCGGGTTTCTATCAGCTCCTTTGTACGAGACATGAAGTCCTGGAAGTCGCGCCGGAGCTCTTTGGAGGCGCCTACAAAATTGGTGTCGTTATCCGAGTATATGTTGGCAGGGCAGCCTCTGCGGGCGGCGAACCGGGAAAAGGCGGCAAGGAAAGTAGCGGTGGAGAGGTCGCTAGTGGGTTCCAAATGAATGGCCTTCGTTGCGAAACAGACGAAGACACAAACATAGCCTTTAGTAATTAAGCATGCGCGCCCCGTGTAATTTTTAATGTCGAAGGGGCCGGCGAAATCAACTCTGGTATTAGTAAATGGGCGGGAGAACGTGACGCGTTCTGGTGGCAATGCTGCCATGAGTTGGGTTCGTTGCTTCTTCCGATGTAGGATGCACGGCTTGCAAGTATGGGTCGTCGTTTTGATAAGGTTTTTCACCTTGGGGATCCAGAATTGGGTACGGACTAGACGAAGAACTAATTGGTTGACCCGTGTAGAGATATTTCGTGTATAAAACGAATGAGCAATCGCGAGAATTGACAGCCGTATGGCAGAATAATCGGGTGCCGTTCGTCGAACGGCAAATTGGGACACGAGGACAACCGCCCGCCAACGCGCATCGTGTTGTCCGTGTGGAGGAACGGGTTCAACGAGAGTAGGCTGCTTTTAGATCGCAGTATCGCGTGGTTTTCTAGCGCGGCGTACTCGTTCGCGAAGTGAATCTTCTTGCAGGATATCGCGAGGTAGCCTTTCGTTTCCTTTATTTCTCCCGGTGGGAGGTGCAGGTTGGGGTGCGAGTGCCGGTGACGCTTAGCTGGATGAGCGTTGTGAAGAAATCGATATACGTGTGAGTATACGTGTAGGGCTCGTGGCAGCGACGAAAATCGTTCGAGCGGATCCTCATCGGGAGCGCAATGGGTGTGCAGCGTTCTGAACGTCTTCTGCTCCAGTGTGGTGACGTATTCGTCTGAGGCGCGGAATTCGGGCCAGCGATCCTTATCGTGGGCGAGCCAAGCAGGTCCATTCCACCAGAGGGTGCTCTCAGCGAGATCTTGGGCCGTGGCACCGCGACTGGCTAAATCCGCGGGGTTCTCCTGGGAATCCACATGGAACCATTGCGACTTCTCGATCATTTTGGCAACTCGGTTTGCCACGAACGTCGCCCAAACGCAGGGGGATTTCTTCAGCCAGGCTAAGACAATGGTGTAGTCGCTCCAACAGTAGATCGTGTAATGGGGCAGATGCAGCGTAGGCACGAGAGTGTCGATCATCTCAGCAACTAAAGTGGCTCCGCACAATTCTAACCTGGGGAGAGACAAAGTTTTAATTGGGGCTACACGAGTTTTGGAGTACAAAAGGAAAACTTGGACTTCCTGAGCGACCTTGATGCGGGCATAGATGATTCCTGCATAGGCTTTCTGTGAGGCATCGCAAAAGGCATGGAGTTCGACTTCGCTTTCTGGGGTGTAACTCCCCATCGCGGGATGCGGATGGCGCGGAAGTGCTGGTAATTCTGGAGAAAACTTAACCAGTTAGCGTGAGTTACCAGAGGCAGAGTGTCATCCCAGTCGATTTTGTCCAACCAGACTTGCTGGATCAGAATCTTCGCTGCAACGATGATCGTTGCCAGCCACCCGGCTGGATCGAACAGCTTGGCGACCAGAGACAACATTTCTCGTTTCGTGTACGCAGCTTTGATAACGATGGCTTGGGCATCGAAGTAGAACTCATCCTGGGTCGCGTTCCAGCGAATTCCAAGCATTTTGGCAGTGCTGGAATCTTCTAGCGTCAGGAAATAGGAATGGAGCAGATGGGATGCCGGCAAGTCTGCCAGAATGCCTTTATGGTTGGCAGTCCATTTGCTAAGGGCAAACTCTGCTGAGTCGAGAGCCGCTATGAGTTGGTCGCGGGTCTGGGTAGCTGTCACCAGGTGATGCGTGCCTGCTAACACATCATCCACGTACATGGAATGCTGTAGAATGTGTGATGCAAGCGGAAACTGGTGCTTCACGTCGTCTGCCAAATGAAGAAGGGTGCTTATTGCAAGCAACGGAGCGCAATTAACTTCAAACGTTATCGTTTGAAGCTCGAAGTCGGTAAATTCGGACTTGTACGGGTCTCGGAAGAGAATGCGCTGATAAGGGATGTGCGTTGGGTCAACCAATATTTGGCGATACATCTTTAGAATGTCTCCGTTGAAGACATAGCGGAAGAAACGCCATCGTAGAATTAAAAACGTCAAATCGGACTGTAGCACGGGGCCTGAGGCTTAGTCCGCTTGTGGTTGGACTGGACGCGTTGAAGACGACTCTGACCTTCGTAGAGGTGCTTTCGGGTTTTATGACAGCATGGAGGGGCAAATAGTAGTGATTTCTAGGCTCTTGAGGCTCTAAGGGATTGACTACTCTCATATGGCCTAAATCGACATACTCATTTAACAACGTGTCGTACTGGTGCTTGAGACCTTCGTCCTTTCCTAATCGTGCTTCCAGACGCGTGTATTGTTTAAGCGCAATGTGTCTCGAGGCCCCTAACCGGAGCGTGTCTGTGAAGCCGATTTTAAAGGGAAGTGATACGATGTAGCGGCCGTCATCGCGTCTTCGCGTCGTTTTCACGAAATTTTCTTCGCAAAACTTGTCGGAGGGTGATAGCCATTTAGTTTTGGGAAGAACCTCCACCTCCCAAAAACGTTCGAACTGTTGTTCGAAGGAGACTTCGTTGAAGTAAGCCACTTTTATGGGTGCAGTGGCAGATTTCGTGATGGGAACCGGCCCGGTCAGATTCCAACCGAACACGGTTTGCTGAGCCTTAAAGGAGCCCAGCACTTGGCGGCGGATGCCGTCCAGCAGGATTGCTGGATATAAATCGGCTCCGATGAGGACGTCGACCTGCTCGCTTTTGGAGAAGTTGACATCTGCGAGCTCGATGTCTTGAGGGAGGCCACTGCGAAGTGACTTGTCTAACGACTGGGAGGGCAACCGCCCTGTAATTTGTGGGAGCACGAGCGCCGTCACGTTGATTTGAAATTTGGGATCAAGTGGCGAATTCATGAGAAAATCGCACGATCTTGATATTTTTGCGTTCTGAGAAATGTACCCGCAAAAACCAACCAGCAAAAGGTGGTGGTTTTTTGACTTGCACTGAGCGCACAAGTAACTCCCTCTTTTATTGGCAAGGAGAGCGCAAACCAAGAAAGCGAAAGTGTGTGATCTTTTCACTTTCTTTGTGAGAGCGCGGGGCTTAATAGAAAATCAAGCCGTAAATTTGGCGCAAAAATTGTCTCTCGATTCTCGAAGGTTTGACGGTCAAATGAAGGGTATATATATAAGGAGGACAGCTCCTTTTATATATATATATAAATATGGCCAGAAGGCTTTATTATTGGAAAACGTGAACTCATCACTTCGTACACAGTTTATTTACTGGGGCGTCGGTTCTGCTGACGTCGGTTTTGGGCGTCCGTTATGATGACGTTGGTTTTGGACGTCGGTTATGATGACGTTGGATCCTCGTCGGCGGAAATCCGGCTCGCAATGGACCAAATGTTTGTTCGAAAATGGTTGGGTGGTCTCCGAGCACTATCCGGCTCGAAGGACCAAATGTTTGTTTGGGAAATCAGAAGTTATATTTATGTTCACAATTTAAATCTCTCGATTAGCTTTACGTTATATTCAAGTTCACAATTTAATCCAATCTATTAGTTTTAAGGTATATTAAAAGAAAATGCACAAATTCAATTTATGTATGTAGATATATATATACGGGAATATACATATATGTAAATATGGCCGGAAGGGCTGTACGGGGCTAGAGTGACGGGCACGGATTCAAAGTGCACCGTGCTCACTAGCTAGTGCACGAGACGCACTTTTAAACTCGCAAGTAGACTTGCGTACAAGTTCGCACAAAAGCGGGGGCCAAATTACATAGGAGACGTAAAATTACCGTTTCACTCGACTTCGTGATTGGGGCTAATGACGTCGAATCCTCGGCGGCGGCAATCCGGCACGTCTTGGACCAAAATGTTTATGAGGAACTCGTACACTTCAAGGTAAATTTGGGGCTCGAAGAACTTGGAATTCACCAATGCTTTATTGTCACTATTTGTTCACAATTCACGATTTCTATTTAAGAATATAAACTAAAAAAAAGTCTCTTTTGGACTGATGACAAAAAGTATTAAAAAGTTTCAAAATGTTCAAACAAGACTGTTAGCTCGCACGCGTCAACTCCGGGTGAATAAGAGTAAGTGACTGCCTGGGTCCAGCGACGATCGCTGGAGGCCGGTCGATTTGCGCCAGTTGCCGCGGGGAGAGCCCGCAGCCGAGCTTACTCTCACGAGAGAGGTGCATCTCATGACCGGCAGGCTGACAAGAGAGAGAACTGCAGTTCTCACTCCTGACATCCTACCGATCGATGAGGGAGCACCTCTGGCGAGCGGTAGTTGGCGTTAACAAAGTATGTAGAAAACAGAAGAAGAAAAGAACAACAAACGAAGTGTCCGCCATCATGAAATTGTATGACTGCCATACCGAAGTTCTTTGCAAAAATTCTCTTTTCTTAGAAATGTAGTTTACTTATCCTATTTTGGCAACGTATTTTGCAACAATGCGATTCATTTTAATTTAAAAGAAATTATACACACATAGAAATTCTTTTTTTAAGTGTTAATTATCATGCAATATAACTATGGCAACTCTGGCGAACATTCGGAAATTCAGTAAATTTCACTCACACACATTTAGGAATCACACATATATTAATTTTAAAATCAAAGAAGAAACTATGTGTAGCCAAGCATTATTCAAGAAGCCGGTTCCAAGAACCCGCTCGAGAAGACAGAGGTGGCCAACCCCATAGGTTTTGTCGTGTTTGTACCAGATCACGTCAAGAAACACTTGCAAATAAAATTCAATACATTGAAAATATAAGAAACCAGGAAGAAAAATAATTACAGTGAAACCGATATTAAGTTTATATGCATTTTTCATCAGTTGGGTACCTTCCATTTAACAGATAACATATACAGTTGAACCTCGATTATCCGGGTTGCTCGGGACCGGGCTCAATTTTATTTATTTTTAACAAGAACATCTGAAATGCATCCAATTTCTTTTTATTGACTATTTCTTTTATATACATTATAGACTAGAGTTATTTACATTATTTATGCTCTTCTACATGCTTCGGTGCATTTTTTCATAAGCTATTACTCTTATAAATACTATACATTATTATTATAATTAGGAACAAGAATGTTTGACTTAATACATGGTATAGTTGGCTGCTATACCATTAGCATTAGTGCTTAAGACTAGTATAAAAGATAGAGAAGGAGAAGTATTTACAAATATTTACAATAATAAAGAAATTGCTGTCAGTTAACAGTTGTTTTGATATATTGTTCTGTGCTGTAGACCATATTACTTGCTGCGTCAAGCGTATTTCTTTTTCTATTATAAAAAATTAGTTTGTTATTGCTGTACATTAAGTTTTTCATTAGGAAATATTTCAGGTATATGGTTGAAAAGTATTGTTTGTTTTGTAAATTTGCTATTTCTCTTATTTTGCCAAAAAGTTTTTTAATATCTTCGTTATCGCTGTGTTCAAATTTGTCAATAAATCTTTCTGCTGTTTTAACGGCAAAGAAATCTAGTATTCTGTTAATTTTAGCTTTGTTATAAATTGTTTTATTAGAATGGCATTTAATTACTCCATTTTCTTTTGTAAATACACCTTTCAAAAGCTCTTATTCTTTCCATTTGATGGAAAGAAATACTAAACCATGGAGAAAATCCATATCTAATAGTGGGCCTTATTATTTGTTTGTAAGGGTTGACTTTAATACGTGTGCTAAGGGCTTTATTACTTTTAATAACTCTTAGGAACAGATAATATTTGTTCTTAGCTTTATTAAAATGGCATTGATGTGCGGAATAAAATTGAATTTTTTGTCTATTACTGTCCCAAGGTATTTAGAGTTTTCATTATATTTGATGGTTTGGTGATGGTCATTTATGGCTATTTTAGGTATGAATTTTCTGTTGTACTGATTTAGAGGTTTAGTTCCCTGTTAGTTAGTTCCCTGATATAAATATAGATATAGAGGTTTAGTACCCTGTTTAGTTCTAACTGCATTTAAGATGAGCATATCATCTGCATATACTATATTATATACATATGTTGCAGCGATCTGGTTTAGGTAAGTCCGCTATGTATAGGTTATAAAGATATGGTCCTAACAACGAACCCTGAGGTACTCTAGCTTTGATTGCCTTGAGGGAGGAATTGACGTTATCAACGCTTACATAAAATGCTCTAGAAGAATAATTTTGCACATAAACGGGTCGAATTTATAAATTGCATGGAGTTTATATACCACTCCTTCTGTCCATACCGTATCAACTGCAATGGTAGTTCTCTTGATATTAAGCTTAGTGCAGACATAGTCTGAGCAAATAGCCAAGGCATGATTAGAGGAAAGTCCGCATTTGTAAGGATATTTTTATCAATTACAATTTTTATCAAGTTGTCAATTACAATTTTTATCAAGTTGTCAATATCTTGTAAACTGTATAAGATATTAACACGTAATTTTATCACGAGGTATCTACAGGTATTACCAATTCGTATTAAAAAAATGGGCGTGGTCCGCCCACTTGCACAAAAGTTGTCAATATCCCATAAATGGTTCAAAATATTAATACGTAATTCTATCTAGCAGTATCTAGAGACATTACAAAAACATTTTCCCGAAGTGGGCGTGGTCCGCCTACTTATACAAAAGTTACTAAATGGCGAAATTATAATTTTTTTCAGTTACTCGGGTGTAGGGTATTTAGATTTCGGCCAGGCCGAAGACAACACTTTTACTTGTTTTTATTTTATTATAGTTATTGAATAATTTAGGCGTAGATGCGGATTGCTTGCAGTGATGACTTGTATTTCTATCGCTTTAGGATCTGATTCAAAAGGAAACGTGTTTAATTTATCATTACCATTTTGGTAATTGGAGAAATTGATACTCGTAGTTGGAGATACAAAGACCAAGTCAAGGTATGAGGACGATCTGGTAGTAACCCGAGTCGGTTCCACAGTCTTGATAAGTTTAACTGACGGATTTATTGCCAACCAATTGTGCAGAATGGTTTTATTTTGGTTCGTAAGATAGTCATTCCAGTCCGCGTGCCTTGCATTAAAGTCACCTGCTAAAATAAAATCTTGAGTGTCAATTTTGCTAGTTACGTTGTTAATGTCAGAAATTATTAATTGGTCTTTTGATCTATTGTACAGGGAGACAAACGTTAGCTGCTTCCCATCTACTAGAAATATTTTTATAGCCGTGAACTCAAGGTTAGTGTTTCGGCCTAAGATAAGGGTTTCAAATTTTATCTTATCTCTTATAAGTATAGCCTTGCCATAATTAGTAGTAGCATTTGTTTGAATATTCCTTTTAGCCCTGCATGTTTGCTTGACAAATGTGTATTTTTTTAATTTAATTTTATGACTGTCATTTAATCTTGTTTCAGCTAATAAAAGTATCTCCGGATTATGTTCCTTTATGAACTCACTAAGGAAATATCTCTTTTGTAGATATACAAGTGCACGACTGAGATTTCTGGAGTGGGTAGCTGCTATAGTTAGCTTTCGAACGATATACAACGTTTGTTGATATTATGGTTTTCGTTTAACAAAAAGTTTGTCGAAATGTATGAAGCGCTATATAGCAGGAGATGCACTGGGTGAGGGCAGTTGGAATGGCCACTGACGCCACATTCCTGGCTGTGCATTCCTGGCTGAGATATCTAGAGTAGGTAGCTGCAATTGTTGCCTTTCGAACGATATACAAAACTTTTCCAGATCATGTGCTTTACTAAACGAATAAGTAGTTATAAGTGACGCCTTATATTGGTACTTCTTCGTAAGTACGAATTTAAATTTGTATTTTGGGTTTGTGACTTTGCTAAATTCGCGTCGTATATACGAATTTAACTTCACGCACTTATGATTAAATCTTTGGCACTTTTTACATTGAACAATACTTCGTGGTCTTAATTTTTCAAACTTGACACCGCAGTTTAATATGTACTTAATATTATGAATTCTAAATTCTTTAGTATTTGAATTTCTCCTTAGTTGCAGTAGTCAATTTTTATTCTTTAGTTGGACTAAATTTTTAATTTGCATGTCCAAGTTGAGTTCATTCAAGTAGTCTGATATTTCTTTCTCATAATAAAAGGAAAGTTTTTTAATGACAATAGAATACGGCTTCTCTTCAAGAGGCGTATACACTATATATATATATATATATATATATATTTTACTTTGTTATTTATCAAAAAATCTTTAATATTATTATAATATTTTAGTAAGAGAGTATTAATATACGTAGTGTCTTCATTTACAATATATAAGGAGAAATTCTTATGATTTAGGATTTTGGCTAATTTGCCTATCATGATTTTTTGATTTACAAAATGTTGGTGGTTTAACATTTTTGTTAGTTCTATTCATATTTTCTTTAACAATATTATTTCTGAACTTATCATTATTCTTACCATTAATAATCTGCAAGGCATACTTATTAGCCAAAATGTTTGCTGAAAACGGCTCTTTTCCTGAGAGTAGCCAACTACTACCCGTGATCGATGGTGTGTCTCATATTATGCCTGAGATGCACTTTCGAACGCGGGCTGTTAAAAGAGTGCTTGTAAACCTCAACGTCAATAAATCCTCGGAACCGGATGGCATTTCAGCCCACGTGTTGAGAAAGTTAGGAGTATATGCATGATCATTGGTTCTTATGTGACATTTGAGTCCATGTTGAATTTGTTTTTAATAGCTCTACATCACAATCTGAGCGGCCATCGTTTAATAATTTTAATTTTTTGTTAAATTTTTTGTTTAATAATTTTATCTCACATGAGCATAAAAGCTAACCGGTGTATAGGACGCTTAACTATTCCTGTTGTTGTTTGTACTTCAACAACTCGAACTAAATCATCTTCTCCTTTATGAATTTGAGTAATTCTTCCGAGTGGCCAATGATGTACTGGAGTGTTGTCTTCCTTGAATCTTTTAAGTGCTCCTATGACTGCTTCTGTTGTTAAATCACTAACAAGTTGGAGACGAACTGCCTTTGTGGCAAAGCTAGATACGCATTTGTTGGTCGTGTAATCGGAGTTTATAATGTATCCAAAATGCTCCACAGTAATCAACTTTTTTTTTTTTTTTGTTATGGCAGATAGAACCAAACTCAGGGGATGCCCCCTATCCATGGAAAGCATTCTTTGGTTTAGAAGGGAAAAGGTTAGTGGGAAGGGAAAAAGTGGGAGTAGTGTCGATTTACACCCCTCTTAAAAGCATCGACGTTATAAGTGGGTGGAAAAACATGCGCAGGGAGACTATTCCACAACTTCACTTCGCGACCGAAAAACGAATTCTCGTGGTAATGGGAAGTGAGTTGGAACGGGATCGAGACGTAAAAGTGGTACTCCACTCTGGAAAGCCGAGTAGATCTGTTGAATACCTGAACCGAAGGAATCAGGCTGGCTACTTCAGAGGAACAATTACCATTAAAGTATCGGTAAAATGAAGTTACACACCCCACGTCCCGACATCACAAGATTTCAATAGAGCTTGATACCCTACTGTCCCCTATAAGTTTTATCGCACGATCTAGTATACGGTCCAGAAACTGAAGATATGTTTTCGAAGCTCCCGACGAAATATGCGAGTTGTACTCCATTTTCGGACGGATATAAGCGGTGTACATACAACGAAGGTCGGTTGGAGTGAAGTATTTCTTACACCGTTTTAAAAAGCCTAAGCACTTGACTGCTTCTTTCGACACATCAATAATGTGATCGTTCCAACAAGGATCGCATTGTATTGACATGCCCAGAACATCAAAAGCCTCCGACTCATTAATATCCAGACCACCTATATTTAAAGGTGGGAAGTTGTCACCCGCCATACGCTTGTGGGTCAACAAACAGCATTGGGTCTTCCGCGCATTAAAATCGACTCGATTCGCTTGACCCCACTCTTGGATTTTGTTGAGATCAGATTGGTTTGTCATTCATAATTCTGCGTTTTCTATTGATCACCAGAATGGAAGGACGTCTGGAGAATGAATATGAATGACAAATGCTGCTGTCATCAGCAAACGAGTAGACGGGGTTTGATGTCAATGACACGTCATTGATAAAAATGAGAAAAAGTGTTGGGGACACGACCGAACCCTGCGGGTCCTCCAGCATTAATGGAGTGTTCTTCGGAAGCGGAGCGGTCTATCACAACCCGAATAGACGGGATACGATTCCAGGATTTTAGAAATCGAATCATAGAGACTGTTCCAGTTTATCAAAAGTTGGCAGCCTATCAAGACCCGGGTTTCTATAAATGAAGCAGAAGTGCAGGATATGCGACTGGATTTTGAACTTAACCCACATCGAGCTAAATTCGGCATCCGTCGTGCGAAGGTGTTGCTGACACTGGTACGCAACATCACTGCGAATATATAAGGCGAGGCCTCTGTGTGATGAAAATAATGGCAGTAAGTGGTACCCAGGCAAGTGAAAATCCAGTGGATCTGCACTCTCAGACACCTGGGTCTCACCCAGTGCCATTATATGCGGTTGCTGAGTACAAACATACGCATAGACCGCGAAGAAATTCGCCCTCAAGCCACGCACATTTGTGGAGTCTATACGAAATTTTGTCATCGCCACCCACTGGAAAGGGTTATAAAGTCAGCTGCACAAGCGGTCAAGCCTACACCGCAGGCAAAGCAAAACGCGGCAAGACAAGTGTTATGCCTTTACCTTGCCACGCTTCAGCCCACGGTGCACTCACTGCCGCCTGCACACCTAACGAGACCAGGGAGAAGGAGGAGGAGAAGAAAGAAACGAAATGGTGGTCTTTACTGCGGAGGGCATAAATAAGCCCTTCGCTTGGTTCTCTGCATTCCGTTTGATTGTCTATTTGTGATATTTGGTTACGTTATGTGGTGTTATTGTTTTTGCGAATTTATTAATGTTTATTGTTATGTTTTAAAGCACTGTATTCCAAATGAATGTCATTGCACTGTGATTGTGTTTGTTGAAAATATTTCTTTATATTGGTTGGTTTTTTTTTCCGCGAGCACACTGAGCACTGCACTGCGGTGGGTAGCAGCATCCACCCTCGTCCGCGGTCACGACACTACTGACTCCTGCATGAATGGTCGTGCTGGTGTCTTGCTGGTAGATTTCCCATTAATTGCTGCAATAACTGTGGCCGGGCCTTAAAACATCGGACACAATGGTGAACTTTTGACTTCGCCATTAATTGCTGCAATAACTGTGGCCGAACATCGGACACTATGGTGAACTTTTGACCTCGCCATACTGGATGCCTTGACTGGCCAAAAACGCTGTTTTACGTGCGCCACTAATGTTGTTGGACCGCAGTGCATATGTTCTTCGTGTATCATCTCTGCATTAACAACTTTGTTAACGGATCGTTGCAGGTAAGCCATGTTTGGTGCTTGTTCTCATGTGGTAATTTGGATGCATTTAGCCTTGCCCCTACTCTCATTATACCACCCTTGTCTATGAATGGTGCAAGGTTATAAATTGGAATGTTTTTGTTGACGGTTTTATACTTTTTTAATGCCAGGATTTCTGATTTAAAATCTGCAGCTTGCATTGTTTTGACAGTTACCTTCAGCGTCTTATCTAGTTCGGCTGGAGTAAGTACCCATGAAGTTTCTCGATTTTGTCGTGCATTTTTTGCATGTTCTCCAAATCGAAACACGTATCCCAAAACTCTTTGTAACTTTCGAAATGAATTTCCATGATTGATGGAATAGATTATCTGTTCTGCATCACTCTGTGTGGTTATCAAAGATGTTGGAACCCTTCTTCTGCCCTCTCCGCCCTCTTCAGTTGTTTTCAGTTTATCCTTGGAGACAGATTGAAACCAATGTCATTCCTTTCCATGTAGAAAGAATGTCCGAAAAACCATAAATTGCACTGAGTAAATGTTCTAGGATCACATCCTCTTGATACTAAGTCTGCTGGATTTTGTTTTGACTCTATATACCGCCATTGCTAAGCAAGTGAAAAGTTTGAATTTTGGCAATCCTGTTTGCTACAAAAACTTCATACAGATGATGAATCTGCATTTATCCATTTCTCCAGCATTTATCCAGTCCAATAATATGTGTGCTCGCTTCCAAACTTAAGATATTGTTGAACTCGTGCGTTTAACTGAGCTCCTAGTAGCGCTGCTCTCTACTGTAGACGTGCAACTGTCTGACGTTGGTGATTGATGGGTGCGACACGTGATTTTGCGCATAAACAAGTACCCGTCCATCCTGTATTACCTAACGTAGATATATGTATTGTATAACAGCACCATACGCCTTCTCTGATGCGTCGGTAAATACATGCAGTTGCCATGATTTTGGTGTTTCATGGTTATGGAAGTGACGAGGAATTTTCCAATCCTTTAACCCCTGGAGTTGGTCTCGAAAGCTTGTCCACGTAGTTTTTAAGTCATAAACTCTTGGGCTTGGGAAGATCTCTTGGGCTTCATCCCAATTGGATCGAATATTCCAGTTTTCATGCAGAAAGAGTGTCCAGTTTTAATGCAGAAAGAGTCAGCTTTGGGTAACCACGTTAATCCTAGCGTCTTAATGCAGTCACGGTATTCTACATCAAAATGTAAATTTAGTTCCTTGTGATCTACTGGAATTCCTTGAAGTAGTTGTGGATGATTAGCGCAACACTTCCTTAGTTCGAATCCAACTGATTTCAAAATCGTCAAAAAATTGTGATTTCTTTCTGAATTCCTATAGCTTGTCACTCCCTGTTAGACAATCATCCACGTAGAAATTATTTTTCAGAGCTTCGGATCCTAAAGGATATTTTAAGATATTTTCATTAGCTAGCTGCAGCAAACAAATTTTATGGCTAAATATGGAGCTGCTCTAGTCCCATAGGTAACAGTATTTAGTTGATAGAATTTCAACTCCGTCTCTGGATTTTTTCTCCAGATAATTATTTGATATGGTCGATCAGCTGGGCTGATAAGGATCTGCCTATACATCTTTTGTATGTCTGTCGTAAAGACATGTCGTGGCAGACGGAATCGCAGCAGGACTGTGAAGAGATCATCTTGGATGACAGGCCCTGTATGCATGATGTCATTCAGGGATTGACCTGATGCCGGTTTTGCTGATGCATCGAACACCACGCGAAGTTTTGTGCTTTTATGACGCAATCATGTGGGATTAAGTAGCTCATGTTGTTTGATTGTCGGCTGGAAATTTCTCTCATATGCCCAAGCTACTCATATTCTCTCATGAACTCGACATAAGAGTTTTTTAGTTCAATGTTTTTATTAAAACGTCTTCGAGTGCCATGAATCTATTTACAGCCAACTGCTTTGAGTCTAATAATGAACCTGGATTGTCCGTAAAAGGTAGTCTTACATTGAACCTTCCCTCAGGTGTTCTCATTTTGTTATGAGCAAAATGTGATTCACAGCGTTTTTCTGCTGCTGTGAATTGCGGTTCATTCTTTTCACTTTCCCCTAATCTCCAGAATTTTTCTAGCAAAGCATGAGTGACTTGATCATCTGTGCTAAATATGCCACAAGTAGTTGCATCTTGCTGTCTTCCGTCCACTTTACCAGATACTATCCACCCAAATACCGTGTTTTGTAATATGGGTAACTTACTTCCCAAGCTGATTTGTCCTATTGACAGAACTTGGTGAAATAATTCTGCACCCAGTAGTACATCTATCCTGCCAGGTTGATTAAGTGTGGGATCAGCCAACTGAATGTTATCTGGAATCTGCCAAGAGGAAACGTCAAGTTGTAGTGATGGTTGATCGTTGACTAATTTTGGCAACACCAATGCCTCTAGCCGTGTTGCGAATTCATTTATATTTGATCGCATTTCTACATTGATCCTGTGTCTGCATTCCTTTCGGTGAGAGCCAATTCCTTCCAATGGGATTGATGCATGTTTTGCTTGGAGTCCTAACTGCTTCACCAATCTCTCTGTTACTACATTGACCTGAAAGCCGGAGTGCAATACTGCTCTACATACTAAGCCCACTCAAGCCCACTGTTTGTAATCCAACGAGGACGAACAGTGCTGAGCAGTACATATTTGCTATGAAGATAGCCACTCGCTGCCGACAAACTTACTGGCTTGGATGTAACTGTACCAGTCGTTTTGTTAGTACACCTTCTTGCCCAACAATTCTTCAAAAAGTGTCCTTCTTTGAGACAATTTACAAATAATTGGCTGCATTTTACCACTTGAAGGTGATCTGCTGGCTTTAATTTTAAGAACGACTTGCACGCAAAGAGCTGATGTTTTCCAATTTTGCATACTTCACATCCTCGTATTCCGTGATTTGTTGAAATGACTGAGGTACATGATCGTGGTTGTCCATACTTTTCCTTGTGATCAATCGCCTCCAATGCCTGAAACTGTGTCTCAAGGAAAACCAAAAAGTCTATTATGCTGGGCACTTCTTTTGGATTCTTTAGTGATCGTTCATACATCACATGGGTTGATTTGTATAACTTTTTCAGTAGTAGGTGCAGAAGGATCGGATCATTTAAGGTAATCACCATTAAATTGTGGAATGGTGATCTTTGGTAACTTTAAGGGCTCATCGTTAACAACGGTTGTTGTTGTTTGTGCCGTTCTGGATACTAGTTTCATGCGAGCAGCAAGCACCTTTTCTTCGCATGCTAAGTAATCTTCAAAGTTGTATCCAAGTTCGGACGGTTGATCACCGAACTTAGTGATCACTTGGTGTTTCAATTTCCTGATATAACTTATTTATCTGGACGTTGGAAATTAACTCCCCTGTTCTCTTTTGCCATTAATTCTTCAAAAGTCTTCATCTTGTTGTCTGGTGAACGAAACCGGTGAACGCTGAATTGATGAATGATACTAGTAGACGCTGAGCTGGTGAGCGAACTGATGAAGGTTTATAGTAACTGATAAACGAACTGTTGTGATGTGAATCCTTTTTGCCCACCCGGGGGCGCCAAATGTTCAAATTCGCGTAGGGATTTTGTTTCGTTTGGTTATAGTCCAAGCACATGAACCACGACTATGGATTGTTTTTCAGATTTGTAGGTTTTAATTGCAGGCACATAAACCTGAACTAAAGATCTGATGTTGAAGTACAATTCAGCACTTGAAACTGATTGTATTGAGCTAAATAGTTCAATGCTTACAATCAGGACATAAACTGATGCAAGCCCTGTCCAGAATGATGGTTGAGAATAGAATGACATTTATTAATTGAATTGTTCTGCTTTTATATACACTTTTATATACAATTTTTGCTTATTGTAATAATAATTTTTGCTTATTGCAATTGATATTTTTTGGCATTTCATGAACTACACTAAGCTGTCTGGGTTTATTCTCGGTCAAGCGAAATTGTGTAAGCATAAGCACAATATGCAGGCATAAACGGAATTACTTAACGACGCTAGCTGACGGCACACGTCGGTGAATTCTGCTGACGCTGCTCATGGAATGACAAAAACAAATGCACAACGTTAAAAACAAAATACATATGTACATATACTTTTATAATTCAGTTTTTAATAATTCTGTGCTTTAATAATCCTGATTTTAATAATTCTGATGACAATGGGTATAACAGAATGAAATGCAAAGAAAATGTATGATTTCGTACAATTATCATTCAATATCTTTGAGATTTGCAGGCAGCAACAGAGGTTGTGAATCACGAGTAAAATTAGCTTTGTTTAAATTTAACATGCAGATCATACAGTAGAGCATGAAGATCACGTTCAAAATTCAAGTTGAGGCCATCATACGGATATGTATCAGAGTTTAAGTGCACTTTAACATTAGTCAAATGGCAATGTAGAAACTTGTTGTCCCCTCGAAAAGCAATCAGTATAAAACGTGACCTTTTTATTCTGCGTAGATAATTTAACGTTCCACAGGTGTTTGCTTCCTTGAGCAAGTGAAGGATTGAAATGATAATCCCAACTACGGAATGCTATTGATAAAGTTTGTCCGCTTTGGATTATCTGGAAGAGTTGCAATTCTGCAAAGTCAGCCAACTGCATAAGCAGAATTTCCCATTAGTTATACTCAGTTTCAATTTTTTTTATTGCAACACTTGAATAAACAGCATTTTCATCCGATTTCGAACGCAGTAGTACACGTTATTATTTAGCATTTAAGATAATTTTACTAGCCTTCATCAAAGCCCAGCAACATTTTCAATGGCATACAGAAGTAAAATATTCATCCTTTATTTCACGTCCATTCTTTGCAAACCAATCAGCATTTTTCAGCATTACTTTTAGTCGTATTCAAAGAGACATAACTTTTCATAGTTGTAGCTACACCCAAGTGACGCGTACGATCAATCTCCAGTCCATTCATATTCTAGCGCATCTCGTAGGGTGTCTATCATTATTTTCCCGTAACTTTAATGGTATTCATCTGAAATAACCAGCCTGATTCCTCCGGTTCAGGTAATTACCAGATCTACATGGCTGTCATCTTTGGTTGTCATCGCGTAGGTGCCTCAAAAAACGGCGCCTGTTCAATTGTCCAGATTTGCGATTTTAATTACAATTTAATCTGAGCTTTACTCTGAAAAGAAATTTCATTACAACCAAATTAAAACAATTAGCGAATGCACCTCACGGACGTTTGCCCTCTCTACATAAACGAACGAACTAAACTGATCTGAACTGAAGCACAAACTAACTTCGCATGGCGAAAGTAAATAACGAGGAGCAATACGAATAATAAAGTATTGCAGGGTGTGTTCACGTGGAGACACCTCCTTAAGTGTGTAACACAAGATGCGCTTCACACGCCGCACCATCCGCTCCCATACTCCACCTTCAGCGGGGTTGCTAGGGCAATTAAACAACCATTCAATTCCTTTGATTAGGCTTCATCTTAAAGACGTGTGCAGTGAAACACCTAAGCAATGCGTTATGGTTTCTGATTAACTCTAACAAGGTTTTTTCCCTTGTCACTTCGTATGCGTACAGGAGTCCCTCGACGGCTTATGAAGTTTCTAATTTCCAGAATACATGCATCTGTTGAGAGATCGGCAGCAACTTCGACATGGATGGCACGGACGGAGAGGCAAGTGAACAGCGCCACCCAACGTTTTTATGTGCGGCGGTCAATCGTAACGGTGATCGGGCCGAAATAATCTAAACCAACGTAAGACAAAGGACTCACACATAGCTTACACCGATCCTCAGGAAGAAGTGATCCATTCATTGTAGGCTGAACCGGCATAGCAGGCGTAAAATTCCAAACATTTTCCTTAACAGTAGCTACTGTTGGAATGGCTGACAGAGGGAGCGGAAGAGGAAGGTAATGTCGTAACCGCGGACGTAGGCGGATGGTGCGCCCGCCAATATATTAATTTTATTACTGTTGCGGAAATAAAAATAAAATAGTAGATCTAAACTACTTAACCTACGCCGCGAAACATTTTCTACACACAAAACAATAGTGAACAGTGAATTTAATAAGAAGAATATAATTAACTAAACAATAAATGAACAAAATCCATTAATACAACAAATAAATAGACAATCAAACGGAAAGTAGACAACCATAGGCGAGGCTTTTTTATGCTCTCCGCAGTAAGGTCGGCATTCCGTTTGTTTCCACTCCTCCTCCTTCTTCCTGGTCCCGTTAGGTGTGCAGGCGGCTATGAGTGCACCGTGGCCTGAAGCACGGCAAGATAAAGGCATAACGCTTGCCTTGTCGAGTTTTCCTTTGCTTGCGACGTACGCATGGCCGCTTGTACAACTGACCTTACACTTCCTTACAGTGTGTGGTGATGAGAAAATTCCGAATAGATTCCACTAATGTACGTAGCTTGGGGGTGCATTTTTTCGCGATCTATGCGCATATTTGTGCCCTCCAACCGCATGTAATGGCACTAGGTGAGACCCACGTGTCTGATGGTGCAGCTCCACTGGATTTTCACATGCCTCGGTACCATTTACTTCTTTTCACCACACAGAGGTCTCGCCTTATACATTCCCAGTGATGTTGCGTACTAGTGTCACCAACACCTTTGCACGACGGATCCCGAATTTAGCTCCATGTGGGTTAAGTTCAAAATACAGTCACACATCCTGCACTTCTGCTTCATTATAGAAGCCCGGGTCTAGAGAGGCTGCCAACATTTGATAAACTGGACAGTCTCTCTGATTCGATCTCCAAAATTCTGGAATCGTATCCTAACAGTGAAATTGTTGTTGCTGGTGATTTCAATGTTCATAATTCCAATTGGCTACGTCATTCGAGTCACACGACACCCGAGGGTTTGTATGTTGAGTTATTTGCTGAGTCTAATAATTTGACTCAATTTGTGAAGGAACCAACGCACTTTCCCTGCGTTGATTCAAAAAAGACACTTTGATGAAAAAACACTTTTTGAAAAAAAGACACTTCAATCAGCGTGCAATGTTCTTCTGGATTGAACAGTCTTGCTTGCCGCTGCTTATCTATTTCAAATGAACAGGCTTGATGAACTGTGTTGTGAGCCGCTGCTTTCGCGGAATACATTTTCAGTCGACCATAATGATGTCGCACTAAGCATTAAAGCTAAGCTAGTGAAGCATCTAAGCTAGTGAAGCGGTATTGCACTTGTTGGCCGTGGAACTAGTGACCCACTTTCTTGCGCTCAGGTGTTCAGGCAGATCTTTTCCGCTACAGTCAGCGTGTTATTATTTCCATGTTTAAGCTTCCGCGTGCAAATGTATAAATGAGATTGGAATATAGCAGATAAGAGTAGTCATTAGTGAAGCAGAGCTCCGAATCGTGTGCAACTCTAGTGTAATTTTTAATAAAGTGATTAAAGTAGAATTGAAGTGTTTTAATTCGAAACGAACTGTGGAAGGAAGGGACTTCAGAGAAGCCCACAACAAGGATATTTCAGCAGGGACACAACATTTTTGGCGCAGGACAGACAGGAATATAAATTATTTGTTGCATATATATAGTAGTTAGAAGAAATAAAAATTCATACTAACACACATATATAATCCTGGGCAAGACTCCTTTAACCTTAATCCTGTGGCTGAGTCTGACTATAGGGGGATTAATATAATAATTTGTTGTGCAAATTAAAAAATTGTTGAAGACGAATAATTTGTGATAACAGTAGACTTAGCAGTTTTGCGAATGCTACGAGAAAAAATTGAAAGAAAATACGTGAAGTGTGTCTACAATTAAAACGTGACGCGAAACTCAAGAGTGGCGGTGGCTCTTAGCTTAGCTGAATTTCGCGCCATAAAAAATAGATACGACAACTATTTGACAGACAGAGAATTAGAGGCGATTTTAGTAAAGGAAGTAGAAGAAAATATTAGATTGAGAAAAAGGGAGTTTCGGGAAGTTTGCTCTCGATAGTTTTAAACCAAAAAAGCAAGGAAAGTTTTGACTCCTTAGAAGAGGCTCATAAGAGAATAGAGGAGTTAAAAGAAGAGAATAGGCTCCTTCGACAGGAAGAATTGTTAGCAGATAAGACCCTTCCGCACAAAGATCCGATTGGACGTCCTTCACTACCTGCAACAGGTTTAAAGATCATCAGGAGTAAAACAGGCTTAAAAATGAGTATAGAAGTAGTTGCAAAAAATGTAAACAGATTAATACCATTTTTCTCAGGTAGCCGTTCGCCTGATTTGAGAAATGAAGTGTATAAGTTTATTGAGGGATGTGAACTCGCAAAGAGGGGGATATCGGATTCCGAAATAGGTGAATTCTTAGCGTGTGTAAAGCAAAGGTTTCATGGGAACGCTTACGGGTTAATTAGGGGAAAGAAAATAACAAGCGTAGAAGAGCTATACAGTATCTTAAAGCTGTCCTATCTGAAGTGTAGATCGCTAGATACAATAATCTCGGAAATACAGATAGTGTCCCAGCTCTCAGAGGAAGAAATAGTGGAGTTCGAAGAAAGGTTAATAAATCTAAGAACACAGGCGGAAAATGTCTTCCGCGAAATCCCAATATACTGAGGCCCAGGATCATGGACTGCGAATTGAGATTAACATATCATTAGCGAGGACATTCGTGTTGGGGTTAAGAGACCCAGCGATAAGGATGAAGATGTTGGGCACCAACGTGATCGACATGGAGAGGCTGATCGCAGAAGCATTACAGCTAAACGGGATCATCACCAGATCTCTCGGAGCCCAGCCAAACCTTTTAGCAAGCATGAATCCGGTCTGGACGGTAGAAATGAACCAAAGGAATGCAAGCCATACACCCATGGATGCCCCAGGGAAACTAAATACGCAGCATGGCGATAACTCCATGCAAAACCCGAGTATCACGCGGAACGGCAAAAGGATGGGACGTCCACAAGGATATGGTGGGGAAGCCAGTGCCAAGACGCGAATAGTATGTAGTGTCTGCGGAAGAAAAGGCCATACTAGGGACGAGTGTCTGATAAGGAAAAATAGGCCATTCTGTGAGAAGTGTATGCTGTATGGGCATGAACTAAATTTGAGATGTCAGCCATGGTGGCAGCCGACGAGAGGAAATTTAGCCGAACTTCAGGTAGGTGATCAGAGAAGAAATGGTAACGACGCCATGAGTAGTGGCAAATATCAGGCACAATCTAATGAGGGTAGATGGAATATGAGTAATGGGGGAAATGGAAGCAGGAGAGATGATATCAAGTGTTTTGGTTGTGAAAAAACAGGACACATAGCAATAAATTGCCCCGTCAAGAGATATCAGGGAACAACGCAGGGAAATTATCGAGGAAACTATCGAAACTACCGTGCAGGCGGGAGTGTTGAAAGTGTTGAATCACTCCCGGAAGAAGTTGACGGTTGTGAGGAGGTAAGCGAAATTGGAGTTAAGCAAGTAGTTGATAACAAAAAACCGGTAAAGCCGACGGCCGTTGAGTCAGCGGATACGTTTGGAGTTTTGACTTCATGCTTAAGTGCAAGCATTGCACAAATTTTCGTTTTAATCATATTGTCTCTGGGTATAAAAAAAGATATAGTTAAAGAAAAGAAAATAAAAGTTTTTAATTGTACTTAGCATTTTTTAAATAGCAAGAAGACAAATTTGATTTCATGAAAAAAAGACGCAACAAAAATGTTAGAACATTTTTTTCTCAAGGGTAGAAAGAGGGATAAGTAAAGACGTTAATATAAAAAGGAATACAACGGCAAAAAGATGGCAAATTAATTCAGGATTGAACTGACAGAAGGGTCGCCCAGACACTACAGATGACGTGTTCATTGAAGTATCATGTGAAGGTGCAAAAAGTGGAAAACTCATCCTATTAGTGGATACTGGAGTAGACACGAGCCTGGTAAAGGAGAGCACGTTGAGTGAATCATTGACGGTAAAAACTAACGACGTAAAAACCCTTAATGGAGCTTTTGGTGGATGTGTAACCACCTATTAGAGGATACTGGAGCAGACACGAGCCGGGTAAGGAGAGCACGTTGAGTGAATCATTGATGGTAAACACTAACGACGTAAAAATCCTTAATGGAGCTTTTTGTGGATGTGTAACATAATTGGTAGGGACAATTTGTAGAATCTGTCGATTATAAACACAGTTAGTAAATGAATAATATTTATGGATGAGAATAAGAAACATATTGAGACGCTGGTTATGCGTTCAAGGGGAAAACGGGATCAGATCTTACATATAGTAATGAAAGTTCGAAAGTAATGGCAAGAACTATTAGAGCAGTTCCAGTTAGGATTAGAACCAATATTCCGGAAATAGTAGTTCATAAACAGGAAATTGTTCCGGGAGTATATATAGGGGAAACTTTAGCGAAAGTAAAGGGGGCGTAGTTTACGTTACGATACTGAATTCAACGGAACAAGATGTAGAAATAGACAGTGACTTTAGGCCGGGGTTTTCTAGTTTCAATGAGTTTGAAACACCCCGCGCTAGTATGATAAATAGAGTAGGAGAGATAGATGTTAAGGATAAAATAAGTACTCTGATGAATAAATTAAGTCTAGATGATAGTTTGGATAAGAAGGAAAGGGGTTCAGTAGAGAGAGTATGCGCAGCTTTTCATGATATTTTTCTGCTGGAAGGTGATGAATTGTCCTATACGATGTCTTAAAACACGAAATACCGATCAGGCAAGACCAATCACCAATTAATCAGAAGCAGTATAGGTTACCTCACATCCATAGGGAGGGAGTAAACAGGCAGGTACGGAAGCTGCTAGACGACGGGATTATCTCCCCCGCAAATCGTCGTGGAAGCTGCTAGACGACGGGATTATCTCCCCCAGCAAATCGTCGTGGAATTCGCCACTGTTACTGGTACCAAAGAAAGCTGCGAAAGACGGTCAGAAAAAATGGCGTCTAGTGGTTGACTTTAGAAAATTAACTGACATTACGATTAAACAGGTTTTCCCTATACCCAGAATTGAGGAGATTTTAAAGCAGTTAGGATATAGTAGTATTTTTCAGCATTAGATCTTGCGAGTGGGTATCACCAGGTTTTGGTGGATGAAAAAGACAAAGAAAAGACCGCGTTTAGTTCAGGATTAGGACATTTCGAATTCAACAGAATGCCTTTTGGTTTAACGGGGGCGCCCGCGACGTTTCAAGGAATAATGAATCATATTCTCACTGGGCTCCAAGGGATAGATTGTTTAATTTATTTAGATGATATAGTAGTTTATGGTAGGAATTTAAAACAGCATGAAGATAGGTTATTTAAGGTGCTTAGCGTCCTTAGTCAAAATAGTTTAAGACTAAACACGGAAAAGCGTCAGTTGTTAAGACGAGAAATAGTTTATTTAGGCCATAAGTGTTCTGAGCAGGGTGCACTGCCCGACCCACGGAAGGTTGAGTGTGTAAGGAATATAAAACCTCCCACGAACAAAAAGGAGGTGCAGGAATTCCTGGGGTTAGCCAACTACTATAGAAAATTTATTGTGAGCATGGCGAAAATCGCTTTGCCAATTAACAAATTACTGAGAAAGAATACCGAATTCCAATGTTCGGAGGACTGCCAGAAAGCGTTCGTCAAGCTGAAGGAGGCAATAGCATCACCACCTGTACACGCGTATCCGGATTTTTCGAAACAATTTTTGTTAACAACAGACGCCAGCAATGAAGCTCTCGGAGCAGTATTGTCCCAATGGGAAGTAGGCAAGGACAGGTCAATAGCTTTCGCCAGTAAGGCGTTGAGTGGAGCCGAGAAACGGTACTCCACAATTGAAAAGGAATTCTTGGCTATAGTTTGGGAAACGAAGAATTTTAGGGCATATCTTTTGGGGAGGCCGTTCAAAATATTTATAGACCACCAACCCCTAAAGGGTGTAGCGAATTTAAAGGATAAGACTTCTCGTATAGCCAGGCTTAGACATAAACTATCGGAGTACGAGTTCGAAATTATATTGGGTCCTTGAATAAGTTCTCGCTGTTTTTTCAAAGATGGCAGTAGCAGTACCCTGTGGAATTTCGAATGGTAACACACATGCAATACAGTAGTATATCTAACCTTAAATTTCAGTGTATGGTAGTTCACTTTAGTGTAAAGAAAATAATTTTTTTTTTATTTCTGAAAATGTATACTTTTGTGCCAAATAAAGTGCATTTGCGGGGAATTTTATTGCACTACTTTATTCAAGAGAAATCTGCAGCTGAAGCATATAGAGTTCTTGTTGAGACTTATGGTGACAATGCTTTGTCGTATACGACATGCAGAGACTGGTTTCGACGCTTCAAAAGTAATGATTTTGAACTTGAGGATAAAGAACGTTCTGGCGCACCGAAAAAATTTGAAGACGAAAAGTTGGAGGAATTACTCGATCAAGACCGATGTCAGACGCTAGCAGAACTTAGAAAAACATTACAAGTAGATGATTCAACTGTTTCAAAACGTTTAAAAGTTTTAGGAATGGTCCAGAAGCAAGGATATTGGGTACCGTATGAATTGAACCCAGGAGACGTCGAACGGCGTTTTCTCACGTGTGAACTACTGCTTCAACGGCAGAAAAGAAAAGGTTTTTTGCACCGCATCGTGACTGGCGATGAAAAGTGGATACACTACGATAATCCAAAGCGTAGAAAAACGTGGGGTAAGCCCGGCCATGCATCAATATCGTCTGCAAAACCAAATATCCATGGTTCGAAGCTTCTTCTCTGTATTTGGTGGGATCAGCAGGGTGTAATTTATTATGAGCTGCTCAAACCGAATGATACTATCACGGGGAAGCGCCATCGACTTCAATTGAAGCGTTTAAGTCGAGCCTTTAAAGAAAAACGAGCCGAGACACGAAAAAGTGATTTTGCTACATTCGGCCTCATGTTGCAAAACCAGTGAAAACCTACCTGGAAACGCTTCAATGGGAAGTTCTACCCCACCCGCTGTATTCATCTGACATAGACCCTTCTGATTTTCACCTATTCCGTTCGATGGCCCAGCTGACCAGCGCTTTCATTCTTATGAAGAAGCTAAAAAATGGATCGATTCCTGGATAGCCTCAAAAGACATATCGTTTTTCCGACGAGGAATTCATATACTGCCAGAAAGATGGGAGAAAGTGGTCGCCAGTGGTGGGCAATACTTTGAATGACATGTTTTTGTTCCTTATAATTTAAATAAAGCTTTTATTTTGTAAAAAAAACAGCGAGAACTTATTCAATCATCCAATATATAAACCCGGGAAGAAAAATTTAAATGCAGACGCTCTGAGTAGAATATCCCAACATAACAATGAGGTCGCGGCAGTCCAAACGCGCTCTAAGGCGAAAGAACTAAAAACCCAAGAAAACGACAAGCCGCAGGAAATTTCCGCATCAGTGGAACCGGATAGTCCAAAGACAGAACAGAGTGGTAATACAATTCTTCTGGAAGACCCAAAGAAATTGAGATGATAATAAAAGATTTCCATGATAAACCATTAGGAGGCCATCAAGGGGCGGCAAAAACCTATTTACGCATTAGGCAAGAATACAGGTGGCCAGGCATGCAAAAACAGATAAAAGAATATGTTAGACCATGTCCCAAATGTCAGGTGAACAAAAGTTCGAAACTAACGAAAATGCCCCTAGTATTAACTGACACGCCAGTGCGGCCCTTCGATAAGGTTTATATGGACATTGTAGGTATATTACTGGAGACTGTATCCGGTAATAAGTACATTCTTACATTTCAGGACGACTTTTCAAAATTTGTGGCATGCACAGCTATTCCTGACGCAGAAGCAAGCACCGTAGCCAGAGCCTTCTACGACGAAGTGATAACGCGATACGGAATTCCACGAATTCTAGTAACAGATAACGGTGCAAACTTCACTTAAAGATTATTCGCCGATACATGTAAATTGTTAGGAATTAAAAAGTTACACACGACACCACCCACAGGCCAGTGGTTCCTTAGAATGAAGCCATAGACCCTTGGCAGAGTATTTGCGCAGTTTTGCAAAAGAGGACGGATCCAATTGGGACCAATTATTATCAGCGGCAATGCACGTGCATAATCACACTCCGCATACAACCACCAAACAAACCCCTTTTCGCACATTGTATGGGTTCGACGCGCAGATGCCAACGAATTTGAAAAAAAAAATTTGACCCACTCTATAACGCGGACGGTCCCATCAATGTCCAGAAATTCCAAATACAAAGGGCCAATGAGATGGTTAGGCAAAATCAGGAACGTGCAAAAGAAGCGGCCGAAGGAAGTACGATGACGGGCTAAAGCCCGTAATTTTTAAAGCTGGAGATAAAGTAGTGCTAAAAAATCAAACTAGGAAAAACAAATTTTCAACGATATGGTTAGGCCCATATGAGCTGATAGGCATTAGAAGCCCAGTCACGACAGTTATTAATATTAAGAACAGGGATAAGCCATTCCATAACAATTTTCTTAAACAGTATAACAATTTTAATAAAATAGACAAACAGTCAAGGACTAGATAAACAGTCAAGGACGCAGTAAATCGGAACCGGGAAACCACGCTTAACACATACAATAGTTCAACAAAAAAGAATTCAGATTTTAGTAAACAGGGAAAATCAACGAACGTAAAATAACATATATTTTTGTATATTTCAAGGCGGCCGTAAGTGGTGCACGGGAAATCCGTTGTGGTGCACGCTGGATCCCATTATATGCGACGCCGCAAATAATTGCTCAGGGTAATCATCTGGTAAGGTATATTCTGTGCGCTAAAGTATGTCCAAAGGTGCTCATCCATATAAAACCGTTTTGGCTAGTTTACTTATAAGGGGAATTTTCTGTAGCTAACCGGACACTTACTTTTTTTTTTTTGTTTATGGCAGATAGAACCAAACTCAGGGGATGCCCCCTATCCTTGCAAAGCATTCGTTGGTTTAGAAAGGAAAAGGTTAATGGGAAGGGGAAAAGGTTAGTGGGAAGGGGAAAAGGTTAGTGGGAAGGGGAAAAGTGGGAGTAGTGTCGATTTACACCTCTTTTAAAAACATTGACGTTATAAGTGGGTGGGAAAACATGCGCAGAGAGACTATTCCACAACTTAACTGCGCGACCGAAAAACGAATTCTCGCGGTAGTGGGTAGTGCGATGGAACGGGATCGAGACGTAAAAGGGGTGCACCGCTCTGGAAAGCCGAGTAGATCTGTTGAATACCTGAACCGAAGGACTAACTAGCTTTGCTTACTAACAAAATTTATTAATTAATTGTCGAACCTGTTTAAACCGTATATTTGGGTTTGGTTAAAGCAATATATTAAGTTTATGTTGTTTATATCGTTTCCAAATACATTCATATGGTTGAAACAATATAAACTTAGTTTTAATTCAATTATATTCCTACTTGATCTAATCCTGTTTATTCCTACTTGACCTAGATATCAGGGCGCCATGACATTATGTGGCATCGCAAATCAGTCTACCGTTACGTGTAATGAATTAGTTAAATACACAAGCTTGTAGTATCACAATTGTAACGAATCGGAGCAAGTAAAATAGAATTTAAAGTTACTTTTCAAGTCAGCTTGCTAAAGAATTAAATTAAATTAAGTTAATTATATAATTGTTAGCTTTAATTAATTAAGTAATTTTAATTGTAACATAGAAGTCATAAGCTAATTTAAATAGAGTTATTAATTGTGTATAGCAATAGGAGAAAAATAGTTGAAGTAATTGTACATAAAAAAAAAGTGACAAAACTCTTGGGTAAAAAAGAAATTAAAACACAAAAAAGGCGTAAAGAACAAAGAAAAAAAAAAAGGAAAAAAACATTCTGCAAAATTACATGAAAATAAAGAACAATTTTAAAAGAAAGAAAAGGGAAAAACGAAATGACAATGGAAATTTTGTTGAAAAAAGAAAAAAAAAAGAAACTAGATGAAAGGCACTAGGAAAATATTTTTAAGTACACATAATTATGATACTCTAGAATAACGAAAAGTGTCAAAAATTTCACCTAAAATTTAATGGTTTCACTTGATAAATGTATTGATTTTAGTTTGATAGTCGAATACGCACGCAAGTCGTACATAGTCATAAGTGTGTATATACTCGCATTTACTGCAGCGTAAATATTAAGGTGCAAACCTAAGATAATTAAAATATTACTCATGAAATAACAAACTTCATTGAATTAAGTCATAGTATAAGTATTAGAAAATAAATAAGATAAGCCACCAACGGCGTCAATACCTATGGAAGCTTCAGTTTAATCATGGACTCCAATATACGAGCTTGAGTTTAATCATGGACTCTAACTCGAAATAATCAGACACTAAATCAAGAAGGTTATATTCACTATTTTTGGCAATTGCAAAACACGAAGACGACGAGGATGGTCCCTTGCTTGGAACGAACACGACCTAACCCAATTCCGTTCTGGTAACTACGGCCCACCCTTATGTAGAGTAATAGTTTCGGAAGATATGCCCAAGTGACAATGATTCACGCCTATCAAAAGTTTCGGCTTCACATTTGAATAAGGCTTTGTGCGCATCCGTTCAAATAATTCGGCATCATAGCAGCTACTGTTGAAGCTCTGCACCGGCAAACTCAGATTCGAAACTGCATATTGTAATGGTAGAGCCTTCGTCCAGTAGAGCGTAAATATCAATATGTGTGTTCGAGCCATAAAGTGTAACCGGTAGCACCCAAAATAATAAATTGCTTTTCTCAGCTACGATGGCTGCGCAGCTAAAAATGGCTCCTTCGGCATTGCTGACATCATTGTGCACATGTCGTGGATGCATTCTCCTGTTGTTGTGGCGCGAACGACTTAGGTAGGTAATAGCTTAGCTATTAATTTATCAACAAAGTGGGATTCGACAAGTGCTGTTGCCTCTCTGCAGGAATACGGCAAGATTCCCAACCTTCCGAAATGGAAGAAACTTCCCTTATTTGGCGTAGCTGGCTGCGTATTAATTAGTCGGAACGACCAAAACGAAATTTCGACAGCTGAGGTTGGTCTCAACGCCTCACCCCGGAATCAAAGATTTTTATATCTTGTTGGGGGTCCAGTTAAATTGGGGTTAATCCCCGTCTATAGGTGCCACTCCCTGTTGAGTGGAAGAGGTAAGGATAGGCCTCGCTCCCGCAGTGAGGAAGATATGTCCATACACATTTCTTCAGACTGATTCATGTTTGGTGTGGGCAATTTTTGTATGCACCTAGTTCTATCCACAGCTGGACTCAAAAATTTTTGGGCGACCGCTTCTGGGCTGTAAGGAGCCCAACTGGTAGTAGTTTTGACTACGAGGTCTGACCTGAGGCTTTGTCTGGTACCACGGGATCAGGAGCCCCTGTAGCGTGTTCGATCACGCTCAGCCTGATCATTGTAGGTAGGACCCCTGGTGGGAGAATCGTGGGGCCGGTATTTACTATAATACCCAAATGTACGCGGGCAGAGCTTTTAGCTCGGTGTGGAGTTGCATTGCAACCGGGTGCCGTGACCCATAGAGCGGCAGAGGTGTTATAAAGGCAAATTATATACCCCCTTACCAAGAGGGAGTACATGTCCTTTATATGGGGCGCTGGTTGACGCATTGATTTAACCCCATGTGTGATGACACACCGTGAGTTAGAGCTAGTCTTGGCAGGCACTCACGTTAAACATTCGGTGACACTTCTGTTCCATTACTGCTTGTATATTTTCCTAATGTATAAATAATGAACACACGCACTCTATGGCCTCGCCCTTGAGGCATTTCTGCAGGCGCTGATTGTTCTCTAAATTCGAGTAATCATATGCAGCTGTAGTTTGTACGTATGATGTTGAAAACATTGGCCAGTCGTCTGGATGGCCAGAGAACTCCGGCAAATCTAGAAGCTTTGGCGGTGCCATTGGTGAAACTAGAACTGGTGTAATGCAGTGATTGCCAGAACGACACGGCAAAAATCTAACATTTGATTCGACGTACATGATCTGTCCTGAATTTGGTTGTGGTCGTGGGTAAATCATTGTGACATTGGGAACAGTGTGCAAATTTACAGTGGGCAAGGAGTAATTGGCGCACGAAGTTGTTGAATTCGGCTGCTGTGCCGAAGATAATGAAAACGTGGCAACAGCTGAACGCGGCGTCATTGTGGCGAAAGATGATGAGAGCGAAGTAACGGATAACGGTGGTATTCTGCCCTATTCAATGTAACTGAACATCGAAGTCGACGCGGCTGGTACAGTTGATAATGTCCGAGACTCCACCTCATGTTTTAATGCGTTATAACGGAGATAGCTTTCATTCATCCTCATTCTTGTATTTCCCAATTCCGTTTCTAAAGCGATTAATCTCGCTTGCAGTTAATGCAGGAGAACGGTTTGGTTGTCTGTAGCGCTGGCAGCGACGTTGGCCGAAACTGTTTCTTTGCTGGTGGAGGCCGTTATACTTACTGCGACGACCGTTGTAGTGACTGCTGATTCTCGGTTGCTGGCCGTAGTTGTTGCACTGATTATTCCACTGTCCATGCTTCCTTCCATAAGGTTGATACGAGGGCTCATTTTCGGCGGTGTACGACTCAACGTAGTATATGTATAATTCACTCAACGGATTTGGAGCTTTACGACTGGCGGCGACAGGACAATTAGCCTACGTATCAACACAAATGGCTTACAAATGCGTGAAAAAATGTTCGATTGTCGAGATTTGAGATTTTAGTTACAATCTAATCTGAAATTTACTCTACAAAGGAATTTCATTATAACCAAATTAAGGGCCTTATTTTGTATCTGCGGAACGGTAGCGACGGCTAAGCTTCTGCTTCTGTTCCCGTTGCTGTTAAAACCGTATTTTGTAACTCTTACGTTCAGCCCCGTTGAGCGCACTGGGCTTTACGTCTTTTGCGTTCCAGTCAGCTGGTATGGAAATGTTGTGTATTTGGTGTACACAAAGACGACATTCACACGTCTCTTTCCTTCTTATGATTAGATGCATGCAATGAATTTGTTCTTATACCTGTTTTCTTTTGCCTCGATCAACTTTTGTTTATCAAAGCCAGCTGGCAGTGTGTTTGAAAACGGGGAACAAATCGCAAATCGATGCTTAGAGCATTTTTTGAATAATAATGCAAAATTTTTATTTTGTGCTGTACTTTTATAAAGTAAAAATAAAAATGTTATTCGATTTGTTATGAAGTGGCTCAGACCAGGAAAATGACGAGGAAACAAACATTCCAGCCAGGGTACGCAACCCAGCATTGAAAAGCAATGCATGGATATTAGAGGTCACTTCAAAGAAAATTGCAGTTACACTTTCTTCGAAATTTCCATTATATTATTTTATAATAATTATTTAAATTATTTTATTTAATTTTTTTATTTAAAAAAAAATACCTTAAATAAAAATAAAATGAAAAAATAAAAACAAATAAAAAATAACTGAACAAAAGACTCCCTCACTCGTCGAGCTCTACACACAAACTGTGCGAACGGCAGCATTTTAGCTTCCGCCTCTCTACAATGGCCACCACGAGCGCTTCTGTTATTACAAGATGCCATTTTCCAACGTAAGCACGTAAGAAGTATGCAATTGTAGTTGTAAACCCAGCTGTACAGTAGCGTCAACAGTAGCGGCAGCGGTGTGTATTTTGTGCACACATTTTGATCAGCTGTTTTACGAATATAACAAAGAGGAACGTAGAAGAGCCATACCGTTCGCAGATACAAAATAAGGCCCTAAAACAATTAGCGAAAGCGCCTCACCGAAGTTTTCCCTCTCTCCTCAATCGAACGAACTGAACTGATCTTAACTGCACAAATAACTTCACATGGCGAATGGAAATAACGAGTAGCCACACGAATGAGAGAGAAAGAGCAAACCACTGAACATTTACAATTTACGAAAGAGACTACAACGCTCTTTCACAACGTCTTTCAATTTTTGTCTATATTCATCCTATCCATTATTATTGATTAACAGCAAAAGAAAGTCTTCCATATTTATTTATGTTTCTCTGAACAATTTATTTTAAACAAAGAAATATAATACAACCGCACAATGAAAATTCAACTCGTAATGAACTTTTACTCCCTGCCAAGATGTATTTGTCATTAACAAAATAGTTAAGAAGATAACTTTTATATTTCCACCAGAATACGAAACCTTAACAGCTGGCAAATATTATTTTGTAATTGTGGTGGCTTTAGTTAACCAGTCAGAATACGGCTGTATATCGCTATATGGGGGATTTAGTATTCATTATTGCAGTAATTTGTAAGATTAATCGTTCTAGAGATTTATCTGGACCAAGTTGCTTAAAGGAGCCAACCGAAATAGCATCAGTCGCACTGTCAAGAATGATAGAATACAAGACTGCGCCTATCAGGTTTCAAAATGTCATAAATTTTCAGGTTTTCAAAATGTCAGCTTGGTTTCATCTGTCATAAAAAAAAATAGCCATTCAATATGGCCGAACTGTCAAGCTCGTATACATTTCGTATATAAAAGTGTAAACATTACTGTGCAATTTTAGATATTACAAATATATAATTACTCGGTTATAGGATATAATTATTGTAAAAATTTGTTTAAAGTAAACAGATTTGTGTAATGTGCGCTTTGTATTTTAAGAATAATTGATAACTTCCCGTGTCAGCCAACTTCATGAAATAGGAATTCGGAGCTGGTGTTGGAGTACTGCGTTGGTACTTCTCAAGGTACTGCGTTGAATGGCAAGACCAATTTGAATGGCTTGCGTTTCCTCTCCGAAGACTGAACAGAGTTCATAAGTGCCGAACTGATGCGTGAAGCCTCAAAGCACCAGTGAAGCAAAGAGCTAATTCGATCTTCACGCCAGATGCAAGCACCACATTCCGCATTTAATTTTAAGGCTAACCTACTGTTGAACGGAGGTCCTGTGCCGGTAAATTGCAACATTGGAGACACACGAATTGCTTCTGCTTAAATTTTATAAGCGTTTCTATCGAGTCGCTTGTTCAGCTATCACAGAAGTCCTGCCCGCTTTACATGCGTGTTTGCCACGAACAACTGGGCGCTGTACATCACCCTAAACATTTTGATCGCATGCAGTGCGGTGTCTTTTTGAAGGACATCGGTGTGACACTTCTATAAAGTAAATGCATGTAACCGAAATATAAATACGGGCGTTTATTTTCCAAACCAGCTTAAGAATACTTGTCACTGATTTCAAATTGTAAGTTGAAATATAGGGATACACTTATATTTTGTATAATTTTCAATATTTATTAGTACACGTATCATATGACAGGAAATATATGTTTAAAAAAGTTTACAATTGTACATGTTTACTTACATTATATTAATCTTTTAAAGATAATACACGAAATGTATGGTACAGTATTGCATTGCTTCATTTTCTTTTTTAGGCATTCTCTTCAATGTCTTTATTTAGTTTCCTGATTTTTAAAAACATTCTTGACGGAAGAACACTCTTGTTACCTTTATATGACAATTGATTTCTGTCATCACATTCCTGGAGTAACAATGGAACAATATTTTTGTTATCCCCTCTCTGGATTTTTTCCTCACGTTCTGCTGGCAGTATGTGATTTCCAGAGAATTCTATTCTTCGCAAATCCTATTAATTTAAAGTGCACAGTAATACAGAATAATGACGAAAAACTTATTTGCTTATCTATTTCGAACTGCAGATTTTTTTCATAGATATAAGATATTCCATGCAAACAAATGAATTTTTAACATTAAACTTATTTCTGTGTCGGAAAAAAAATTAATTAATAAAAAATTAATTTTTTTAACAATTCCTTGTCGGTAGAAAAATGAAAAACCTGCACAAAGAAGCTGCATCGCCATTCCAATTTTTACATTCCAACACTGAACCTCAGTTTGTATTTTATTACTTTTATTTATAAAACTTCAACTATACTCTTCGACGCGCACAGAAGTTATGGTTATTCCGAAGGCACGCACCCAACAGCTGATTATCAAACTTGCTGACGGCGAATAGCGGGCCTGCGCAATACGTAATGTTTTTTCTATCATTCTTGTCGTACTGTAGTACATATGTATTGAAATCGATTTTAAGGTAAGAAACTGACAATTCAAATCTTGTCTTCATACACACTCTCAGTTGAGCCAGATAAAACTAGCTCACCTGCCGGCAAACTGTGTGCAAGTGATACCTTTCACTGATAAGTGTTAATGTCCTAAAAGCGTATTATAATATTTACTTAAGTACATACCAGGATAGCATCGCGAATATTTTTTTTTATATCGTCAATTTTTTGTTTTCTCTCTTGCTCGGAAAATCCATTAACATGTAAAATACGCATTTGTTTGACGATAGTCGATTTTCCAGACTCACCAGCACCTAGTAACAGTAATCTATGGGTAGCACGATATAGCTGCTTATCTTTCTGTAACTGTCTCGAAATTGCATCACTTCGCCTCTTTTGATTTTTTGAGTTTTCTGCGTTTGTATTTTTTTGTTTCGATTCGGGAGATCCAAAACAACCCATTTTCGACCAAAAATTCCACCAACAAGCCGTAGAGGCTTCGTGAAATTCTTCGGGAGACTCAAACTCCCGAAGTTCTTCGTTATTAGCCAGTCTGAAAAAAAATGTTTAAAAATTGTTTTTGTATTCATTAAAACTGTGCTAATATTAATTTAAGGAAATGTATCGGACATTATGACCCTTTGTAGTCACAATTTCAAAAATCATTTTTCATTTTTTAAACTGCATTTATTAAACTAAATATTTCTTTCCTTATATATTATTAATAATAATAATGTAAAAGTGTTTTATAATAAAAGGCAGTAGTTTGTGAAGGCTTTGTTTCTGATAGACGGATAATATAACGTTGATTTGAGATGCTCCTGAGAAGCCCCGAGAAAAACGATCAATACTTTGTTTTGTTGAAAAATGTTATTACTAGAAACTGTGAAACAAACACCCTAATGTTTGTTTTGAGTAAATATATTTTTTCTCATTTCTGGCATTTTTATCTGGCAACAATTCTCTTTGCGTTTTATTTTTTTGTGTGTTTCATTTAGTCCTTAGTCTTTAAGTACTCGTCCTGTGAACCGGACTGTGAACAACATGTATTTAAATATATATTTTAAATAGGTACGTTTAATACGACCTGTTTAGATCGAAATCTAATCGTTCGAATCTAATCGTTTTAATCTAATCGTTTTAAAGTAAAACGAATCTAATCGTTTTAAAGTAAAACTATAAATAGTGAGTGCGTTTTTCCAAGTAAAAAATTAGACGAGTCATACATTCCCATTTGTGGGGAGTTGTCTGCGACTCCGATAAGGCCGCATTTGATACAATCGATACGTTATCTAGCTACTCGAAGAGAGTGCGCAAGTGGAAAGCGAGGGAAAATTTGAACATTCCTCGGATTTTCACCAAAGCACAACAAAAAGAACATGAAAAATTTGAAATATTTCAATTGGTCGTCGCGGGCATTTACGACTGTGTAATGATCCAAAGAAGGCTGAAAGCAAGCGAGACAAAAAGAATAATTCTGAACGTTCGTGATAGCGGACAATACGAAGTAAACGCGTATCGCGCTAGAACAGCACGTATTGTGATCCTCATCATATCAAATCCCTTATTAATTATAATAACGAAATAAGAAATTTCAGAGGTATCCTGGAAATCCATTTTCGAAAATATAAATGGGATACTAGAGACGGCGAAGTTACAGAAAACGCTGTTAACAAAGACCACAGCACATTTGGGCGCCTTAAAAATCGAAGGTGGGCTGTTAAAAGAGTGCTTGTAAACCTCAACGTCAATAAATCCTCGGGACCGGATGGCATTTCAGCCCACGTGTTGAGAAAGTGCGCCTCAACATTGGCTCGCCCATTGCGCAATCTGTTTAACTTATCGTTCACTTCAGAAGTTTTTCCTACTTCCTGGAAGATTGCCAATGTGCAGCCAGTTCCCAAAAAAGGTGAGGCTACGAATCCTGCCAATTACCGGCCCATAGCAATCTGCTCAATGCTCTCCAAAGTTATGGAGAGCGTTATAAATTTTAACCTGATGAGGTATCTGGAGAGCAACCAATTGGTCAGCGATCGCCAGTACGGTTTCCGTGCTCACCGCTCCACAGGCGATTTGATGGCGTTCCTCACTGAGCGGTGGAACAGTTGTGTTCACCAATTCGGTGAGAGTAAGGTTGTTGCTCTGGATATCTCCAAGGCATTTGACCGAGTGTGGCATAAAGCACTTGTGTCTAAACTGGCTGCTTATGGTGTCGGTGATACATTCACTCGATGGATATCGAGTTTCCTCAGCGGCCGTTCTATTCGGGTTGTAATAGACGGCGTTGCTTCCGAAGAGCACTCCATAAACGCTGGAGTTCCGCAGGGTTCGGTCCTGTCTCCAAAACTTGTTCTCATTTTTATCAATGACCTTCTGTCATTGACATCAAACCCCGTCTACTCGTTTGCTGATGACAGCAGCATTTGTCATTCATATTCATTCTCCAGGCGTCCTTCTATTCTGGAGATCAATAGAAAACGCAGAATTATGAATGACACACTCCAATCTGACCTCAACAAAATCCAGGAGTGGGGTCAAGAGAATCGGGTCGATTTTAATGCGCGGAAGACCCAATGCTATTTGTTGACCCACAAGCGTCTGGCGGGCGACAACTTTCCACCTTTAAATATGGGTGGTGTGGATATTAATGAGTCGGAGGCTCTTGATGTTCTGGGCATGTCAATACAATGCGATCTTCGTTGGAACGATCACATTTTTGATGTGTCGAAAGAAGCAGCCAAGTGCTTAGGCTTTTTAAAGCGGTGCAAGAAATACTTCACTTCAACCGACCTTCGTTGTATCTACACCACTTATATCCGGCCGAAAATGGAGTACAACTCGCATATTTGGTCTGGAACTTCGAAAGCATATCTTCAGCTTCTGGACCGTATACAAGGTCGTGCGATAAAACTTATAGGGGACAGTAGGGTATCCAGCTCTATTGAAACTTTAATGGTAACTGTTCCTCTGAAGTAGCCAGCATGATCCCTTCGGTTCAGGTATTCAACAGATCTACTCGGCTTTCCAGAGCGGTGCACCCCTTTTACGTCTCGATCCCGTTCCATCGCACTACCCACTACCGCGATAATTCGTTTTTCGGTCGCGCAGTTAAATTGTGGAATAGTCTCCCTGCGCATGTTTTCCCACCCACTTATAACGTCGATGCTTTTAAAAGAGGTGTAAATCGACACTACTCCCACTTTTCCCCTTCCCACTAACCTTTACCCTTCTAAACCAACGAATGCTTTGCATGGATAGGGGGCATCCCCTGAGCTTGGTTCTATCTGCCATAAAAAAAAAAAAAAAAAGGTGACAACCGTCACACCTCATTTGAACGGACACTTCGGGGTCTCTTGAAAGCCCACTTCCCTGAGTGTGTATTTCTCGGAAATAAAGCAAAGTCACTTAATCTCCTATACAAAAATAGATATATCCATAGGAATGCACTAGTATACAATATTGCAACTCTTAAGAAAACTGATTGCTGTATAAAACCATTCAAACCATATAAGACTCCTGGGCCAGATGGAATTTTTCCAGCTCTCCTATAAAATGGATCAAGCCAGCAAACCAGAAGACTGGTTTTTTTTTATGTCAGATGAAATCAAGCTCAGGGGATGCCCCCCTCCATGCAAAGCATTTGTTGGTTCCGAAGGGACTACAGGTTACTGGGATGGGGGAAAGAGGGAGTAGTGACGGTTTACACCTCGCTTCAAGGTTTCGATAATGTACTCACGATAATGCGTGATTCGTTGGAACGGAATCGTGACATAAAAGGGGTGCACCACTCGGGAAAGCCGAGCAGTTCTGCAAAATACCTGAACCGGAGGAATCAGGCTGGCTACTTCAAAAGAACATTTACCATGAAAGTAACGGTAAAATAATGATACACACCCTACATCACGACGACGCTCCAAGGTTTCAATAGACCTGAATACCCTACTGTCCCCTATAAGTTTTAACGCGAACCCTGCGGAACTCCAGCATTAATGGAGTGATCTTCAGAAGCAAAGCCGTCTATCACAACCCGAATAGAACTGCCGCTGAGTGCTTTATGCCACACCCGGTCAAATGCCTTGGAGATATCCAGGGCAACAACCTTGCTCTTACCGAACTGGTGAATACAACTGTTCCACCGCTCAGTGAGAAACGCCATCAAATCGCCTGTGGAGCGGTGAGCACGGAAACCGTACTGGCGATCGCTGACCAATTGGTTGCTCTCCAGATACCTCATCAGGTTGAAATTTATAACGCTCTCCATAACTTTAGAGAGCATTGAACAGATTGCTATGGGCCGGTAATTGGCAGGATTCGTAGCCTCACCTTTTTTGGGAACTGGCTGCACATTGGCAATCTTCCAGGAGGTAGGAAAAACTCCTGAAGTGAACGATAAGTTAAACAGATTGCGCAATGGGCGAGCCAATGTTGAGGCGCACTTTCTCAACACGTGGGCTGAAATGCCATCCGGTCCCGAGGATTTATTGACGTTGAGGTTTACAAGCACTCTTTTAACAGCCCGCGTTCGAAAGTGCATCTCAGGCATAATATGAGACACACCGTCGATCACGGGTAGTGGTTGGCTACTCTCAGGAAGAGAGCAGTTTTCAGCAAACATTTTGGCTAATAAGTTTGCCTTATCAACCGAGTGAGTGAAGATCTGATCGTCCTTGAGGAGAGTTGGAATAGACGATCGCGTCTGATTCTTCACCCTCCACACGAACGACCAAAAGTTCTTGCTACCCTTATGGTATTCAAGAACTCTGCGTCTAAGGCGCTGTTCGTAGAGAACTTTTTCGCGCTTTAGAGTGGCATTGCACGTATTTCTGGCCTGATTGCGCAGCAGTTTAGTATCAGCAGTTTTATTTAAACGCCAATTCCTAAATGCTTCCTCTTTAGACCTGACTGCTTGTCTGCAAGTCGCATTAAAGCAGGAATGGTCTTTTGGTTTAATAGAAATTCTTTTATTAGGTATGAAAGACCTCATACCAAATAAAATTATATTTTCTACCAATTTTGCTGCAGCATTTATGTTTCTATCCCTGAAACACAATTGCCAATTGAAACGGCTGAAAAAGGAGTTCAGCGCATCCCAATTAGCCTTCTCATAAAGCCACACTGTCCGCTTCGGAGCTGGCTGATGAGCGGATTGAAGACTAGAATATGGGAAGGTAGCAGAAATTGTAGCGTGGTCCGAATTACCAAGAGGTGCAAGCACATTCACATCATACTTGCTGTGATGCGAAGTTAAAAAAAAGGTCCAGAATATTTTGGTTTTGCCCATCAACGCAAGGAAAGTGCGTTGGTTCCTTCACTAATTGAGTCAAATTATTAGACTCAGCAAATAACTCAACATAGAAACCCTCAGATGTTGTGTGACTCGAATGACGTAGCCAATTGGAATTATGAACATTGAAATCACCAGCAACAACAATTTCACAGTTCGGATACGATTCCAGGATTTTAGAAATCGAATCAGAGAGACTGTCAAGTTTATCAAAAGTTGGCAGCCTCTTCAGACCCGGGCTTCTATAAATGAAGCAGAAGTGCAGGATATGCGACTGGATTTTGAACTTAACCCACATGGAGCTAAATTCGGTATCCGTCGTGCAAAGGTGTTGCTGACACTGGTACGCAACATCACTGCGAATATATAAGGCGAGGCCTCTGTGTGATGAAAATAATGGCAGTAAGTGGTACCCAGGCAAGTGAAAATCCAGTGGATCTGCACCCTCAGACACCTGGGTCTCACCCAGTGCCATTATATGCGGTTGGTGAGTACAAACATACGCACAGACCGCGAAGAAATTCGCCCTCAAGCCACGCACATTTGTGGTGTCTATACGAAATTTTGTCATCGCCACCCACTGTATAAAGTCAGCTGCACAAGCGGACAAGCCTACACCGCAGGCAAAGCAAAACGCGACAAGACAAGTGTTATGCCTTTATCTTGCCACGCTTCAGCCCACGGTGCACTCACAGCCGCCTGCACACCTAACGGGACCAGGAAGAAGGAGGAGGAGAAGAAAGAAACGAAATGCTGAGCTTTACTGCGGAGGGCATAAATAAGCCCTTCGCTTGGTTCTCTGCATTCCGTTTAATTGTCTATTTGTGATATTTGGTGTTATTGTTTTAGCGAATTTATTGATGTCTATTGTTATGTTTTAATGCACTGTAATCCAAATCAATGGTATTGCACTGTGACTTTGTTTGTTTGAAAATATTTCTTTATATTTGTTTGTTTGTTTCCGCGAGCACACTAAACACTGCACTGCGGTGGGTAGCTGCATCCAGCCTCGTCCGTGGTCACGACACTACTGTTTGTTTCATTCATAAATTTGATGGCACTTCAACACACGCACAATTTATCCATCTTTCCAATAACCACACTTGAATCAAGACTGTAATCATAATTAAGATCGTAATGGAATGCACCAAGATTTAAATCAGCGTGCAGTGTTCGTCTTGATCGAGCAATGCATACTCGAACGGATTCCGGTCTTGCTTCCCGCTGCTTGTCTGTTTCAGATGACCGGGCTTGAGCAGTACCTACTCAAATGTTTTCCAGTCTTGCTTTCCGTTGCTCGTCTGTTTCAGGCGATAGGGCTTGAGAAGTGCTTACTGCCGTTGCTCGTCTGTTTTAGATGAACGGACTTACGCAGTGCGTATTTGAATGGTTTCGTGTTGTTTCCTTTGCTCGTTTGTTGCAGATGAACGGTCTTGAGCAGTGTGTATGGTTTCCAGTCTTGCTTCCCGTTGCTCGTATGTTCCAGATTAACGGCCTTGAGCAGTGCGTACACAAATGGCTTCCATTCTAGCTTTCCGTTAATTGTGTTTTAGATTACCGGCTTGAGCAGTGTGTACTCGAATGCTTTAGAGTAAATGTTTTTCTCGAACGGATTACAGTCTTGCTTCCTGTTGCTCTACTGTTTTAGATGAACAGGCTTGAGCATTGCATACTCGAGGGGTTTCCAGTCTTGCTTCCTGTTACTTGAATGTTTCAGACAGTCGTGTGTGCTCGCACTTACAGAAATGTAGCAACAGGCAATTGTAGGAGCGTCGGCCGTCGCGGGAGATGCTAATGTGAGCAGCTTGGGATTCCAGGTAAGGTAATGAAGTGTGTTTCATATATCGCTATTTATATTCGTAATTGTCGTAGGATACCAGGCTAATTGTTCCCAAAGCCGGTAGTTCCGAAAGCGTCGCGAGCCCAGCCGTTTACTCGGAAAGCATCGCGAAACCAGCCGCTCGCTCATAATGCGTCCCAAGTCCGTCCGGGCGGAAGCGCAAGTTAAATTTTATTTGTCATGGCTTGATAAAAAAAAATTAATAAAATGCCAAATTTTAATTTTTTAATTTCACTTAAGTAAATCTTTATTTACGAGTTAAACTTCAGTTTTAAAACTAAACTGAAACTAAGTTAATAATTATTCGTGCACTGATATTTATATTGGTTTCTTTTTCCTCTTACAATGCTTCTTCTTAATCTAACACTTGCTTCCAGATACATTTATACGATATCCTATAAAGAATAGTCCTGAGAATGTCGGTTTAGTAGTACTCCGAAGATTCATGGGAATGTTATTAGCGTATGAATTCAGGTGTTTGATGTGAAAACTGGTAGACGAACTAATTCCATGAATTATATTTCCGTGAGAACAGAAATGTCGCACGGTATTTCTACAGGTGTTCAATGTGACTAGTTGGTAGAAGAATTGGTGAATATTAAAATTAAATGTAACTTATTCCATGAATTGTATTTCTGTGAGAACATGAATGTCATTTCGAGAGAATGAGCCTTCACACTTTTTACTTAACGTCGGTCCAGAATTTTTCACTAACACATACAAGCCAGTGTTCACGTACACATTTTCTATACTACTTCTATTCATCTTGTGTGTGACGACGAGAACAAATATTGTGCATGCATAATTGTGTTCGCGTGTGTAGGGCCAATGATAACTATATAATAAATATAATAAAACAAAATTTATATATAATAAAATTTAATTATTAGGAATTGGTTTTCTGTGTGAACGGAAATGTCGTCTGGTACTTCTGCAGGTGTTCAATGTGTATTCTAACTTGTCGGTTAATTTAGACTGCCGTATATTTATCTCCAATGTATCTTTATATGTCTATGGGTTGACAATGTGCAATATAGTGTCGTATGTTGTCACAATATTAGCGTCTTCCGTCTGTACTTCGATGTACTGCTTTCAATTCTCTCCAATTCTTTTGTACACATTTTCCAATTCTTTCTTAATAAGTTTAGGTTCTTCTTTATGACTAATACTTTTACAATTCTTATTCTTTTTTTTCTTAATTCTTTTTTGTCTATCTAATATCTTTATAGCTTTCCCCATTTTGATTCCTTTTCTCAATATATTTTTTCTTTCCTTGAATATTTTTGAAAATTTCTTCCTTATTACATTTCCCTTGCTGGACGTTGATCTGAAAATTTGTGTTTACGCTTGATGCTTGATGTATGCACATTTTCCAATTCTTTCTTAATAAATTTAGGTTCTTCTTTACGCCTAATACTTTTACAATTCTTATTATTTTTTTTTTCTTAAGTCTTTTTGTCTATCTTCTATCTTTATAGCTTTCCCTATTTTGATTCCTTTTCTCAATATATTATTTCTTTCCTTGAATATTTTTGAAAATTTGTTCCTTATTACATTTTGCTTCCTGGACATTCAATGTTTTTTTTGTCGCTGTGTGGTAACTATTGTTATACCATTCTAACTGCAAACGTCTGAATTGCCTGTATGACTATTCGGTTTGGCTAAGTGTAAATTTATATTTTCCCTTCTTGAGCACTCCTTAATATTGACGTTACGAAATTCGTTATCAATTATAAGTTTGTGATGGTGTCCATTTTGTGACTTAAAATGTCTCAGTTTTTCTATAATAGTCTGACTTGTACGATCTTTAAGGTAATAAGTTGTTGCGAATTTAGAAAATTTGTGAACGAATGTGAGAAAATTTTATTTATAGTTAGTATATATGTAAGTCCATATGTACAGTCTGTATATCTGTCGGTGTTTCGGTTAATTCGAATTTGTTCTTAACTGGGTTTGAATAGTACTTTGTTCTAGTTCAAGAGTCGCAATTGTTTATGTATTTCTGTATTAAAAGTTTAAGATTCGGAAAATATATTAATCTCTTAAATCCTTCATAGTTTTCGCTTATACCTGTTTGACCAATTTCATACTTATAATATTTTTGAACATGTTTATAAGCATTCCGAAAATATTTATAAGTTTAAGTATTTGTTTATAAGCTTTATTTTCTGTGGCTAAATCTTTTGCATGGTAGGACCATCTCACGAAATTAATTTTACTGTTTGAATCGAATATCATAGTTTGTTGTTGTAAAATGTTATATTCTGTCTAACAGTTCGGTATGAATTCCTATTTTCTCTGTGCCTATATATTTATCTCCCTAAAATATCAGATGTTGAATTTTTGAATTTTCATCTATATAAATCGTTTTTTATTATTATGTTTCGTTTCGTAACCCTTTGTTTTATTAGCTATTAGTATTATTTGTGTTTTGAAACGATTAACGACTGTATCAAGGTGTTTATTGCTAACGGCTTGGGTGGTCTCCGAGCATATATCCGGCTCGAAGGACCAAACTGTTTATTGCTAACTTCTGGGGTGGTCTCCGAGCATAAATCCGGCTCGAAGGACCAAAATGTTTAGGTTGGGTGGTCTCCGAAGGACCAAATGTTTAATTGCAAACACTCTGTTTATATTTAGTTTCACAATAGTTTTTACTTTATAGCACAAATTCAAAAGTTCTTTTACTTAACGGTAGTAAGGTGCGTCAACGATTGAAACGGAAGAGAGTTGTGTGGGTCCAGCGACGATCGCTGGAGGCCGGTCAAACAGCGCCAGTTGCCGCGGAGGGAGCCCGCAGCCGGGCTTACGCTCACGAGAGAGGCGCATCTCATGACCGGCAGGCTGACAGGAGAGAGACTGGAGTGCTCACTCCTGACACCCTACCGATCGATGAGGGAGCGCGTCGGGGGCCCGACGACTTGGAGGCGCGTGTCTTGGGGCCGATGGTGCTGATGGAGCCGGTGGTGCTGGTGGTGCACGTCGCGGCGCCGGTTCTAGTGGGGCAAGCCGCAGACGTCTCGCGACCGGTGTGGGTGGTGAGAGCGCACGTCTCGGGGCCAGCTCTGGTAGTGGACGTTGCTCGTGGCGCGGCGGATACCGCACCCACATCGTGCGAACTCGCAGACTTCCGCGATCTCGGAGGTCTTCGTGATAGATGGGCATCTGTGCTGGGGCCGGACCGAAGGAGGCTTCCTCAGGCCGGACGAGAGAACTCCGGAAAGCTCGGGTTGGCGGTGGGGGGTAGCGTCGTGTCGTGGCAAGCGCTTGTGTTATCCGTGTGGAGAAAAGGGGTTCAACGAAAGTAAACTGAGGTGACGCTGAGCTGGATGAGCGTTGTGGCGAAATCGATATACGTATGAGTATACACGTAGGGCTCGTGGCAGCGACGAAAATCATTCGAGAGGATCCTCATCGGTAGCGCAATGGCAACTCGGTTTGTCACGAATGTCGCCCAAACGCACGGGGATTTCTTCAGCCAGGCCAAAACAATGGTGGAGTCGCCAACCGTGGATCGTATAATGGGGCAACTGCAGCGTAGGCACGAGAGTGTCGATCATCTCAGCTACTAAAGTAGCTCCGCACAATTCTAACCTGGGGAGAGACAAAGTTTTAATTGGGGCTACACGAGTTTCGGAGTACAAAAGGAAAACTTGGACTTCCTGAGCGACCGTGATGCGGGCATAGATGACTCCTGTGTAGGCTTTTTCTGAGGCATTGCAAAAGGCATGGAGTTCGACTTCGCTTTCTGGGGTGTAACTCACCCATCGCGGGATGCGGATGTGCTGATAATTCTGGAGAAAACTTAACCAGTTAGCGTGAGTTACCTGAGGCAGAGTGTCATCCCAGTCGATTTTGTCCAACCAGACTTGCTGGATCAGAATCTTCGCTGCAGCGATGATCGGAGCCAGCCACCCGGCTGGATAGAACAGCTTGGCGACCAGAGACAACATTTCTCGCTTCGTGTACGCCGCTTTGATGACGATGGCTTGGACATCGAAGTAGAAGTCATCATGCGTCGCGTTCCAGCGAATTCCCAGCATTTTAGCGATGCTGGGGTCTTCTAGCGTCAGGAAATAGGTATGGAGCAGATGGGATGCCGGCAAGCCAGAATGCCTTTATGGTTGGCAGTCCACTTGCGAAGTGAAAAAACCTGCCGAGTCGAGAGCCGCTATGAGTTTTCCACGGGTCTGGGTAGCTGTCACCAGGTCATGCGTGCCTGCGAACACATTATCCACGTACATGGAATGCAGTAGAATGTGTGACGCAAGCGGAAACTGGGCTCCACCTCGTCTGCCAATTGAAGAAGGGTGCGTATAGCAAGAAAAAGGGGCGCAATTAACTCCAAACGTTACCGTTTGAAGCTCGAAGTCGGCAAGTTCGGACTTGTACGGGTCTCGGAAGAGAATGCGCTGATATGGTGTGTGCTTTGGGTCGACCAATATTTGGCGATACATTTTGAATGTCTCGAAGCCCCTGAGCGGAGCGTGTCTGGGAAGCCGACATTAAAGGCAATGGCACGATGTTGCGGCCGTCATTGCGTCTTCGCGTATTTTTCTTCGCGAAACTTTTAGGAGTGGGATAGCAATCTAGTTTTGGGAAGTTCCTCCACCTCCCAAAAACGTTCGAACTGTTGTTCGAAGGTGACTTCGTTGTGTAAGCCGCTTTGATGGGTGCAGTGGCATCAACCGAACACGGTTTTCTGAGCCATGAGGGAGCCCAGCACTTGGCGGCTGATGCCGTCCAGTAGGATTGCTGGGTATAAATCGGCTCCGATGAGGACGTCAACCTGCTCGCTTTTGGAGAAGTTGACATCTGCGAGCTCGATGTCTTGAGGGAGGCCACTGAGAAGTGACCTGTCTAACTAGTGGGAGGGCAACCGCCCTGTGATTTTTGGGAGCACGAGCGCCGTCACGTTAACTTGAAAGTTGGGATCAAGTGGCGAATTCAGCAGAAAATCGCTCGATCTTGATATTTTTTTTTTCTATATCAGAGTTCAGGAGCTGCTAAGCTTCAAAGCTTTTTGTGCTGATAGCACGAGATCCTGTTAATAGGGTTGATAGAGGGAGGGGAGTGGAAAGATTTTTTTTTTAACTTGTAGAACTATTCTTTTAGGTTTTGTATAACTAATAGCGCTAGGTTAGGCCTTGGGTACGCTGAAAACAACACAATTAACATCCAGGCGTGAATCGAACCCGCATCCCCGGAGCTCGCAGCGAGGTTATCACCCACTGTGCCACCGAGGACGGTCGCAACGAAAGCAACAACAGTCTCGTGCAGCAACAGTCTCGTTGAGACCTGATACTACAGCTGTAGTTGGCTGCATTGGTAGCTTTAAGAGCTTTTGTATGCGCTCAGAGATGAACGACACTTCGGATCCAGGATCAATCAAGGCGCGCGCGATGTAACATGTACCGTAATGGCGTATTGTTACCATAGCAGTCCCTAACAGTACCTGTTTTGGTGCTTTCGCGAAGCACACCTGATGCGTATCCTGTGGATTTCGCTGTTGTGTGGGGGGGAGGAATGGACTGTATATGCGTGGGAGGTCGCATCGAAGAATGCGGCCTTTCTTGCTGGGAAGCATGCTGAGTCGAACCTGGAATAAAGTTCGAATAGGCAGGGGCTTGAGTACACGGAGCGTTATCATACCGTTGATCTTGATTTCGTTGCTGCGTGGGTGGAGGAGTGGACTGTATATGCGTGGGAGGTCGCATCGAAGAATGCGTTTTCAAACCGCCGCTCTGGGTGTGAGGCACGTGGGGTCGAATCTAATGCAGCATTCGAGGAGGATGGAGCATGCTCACGATGCAAGAGGGTGTGATGCCTGCCGTTGCATTTGAGGCAATTAAATCTGCTTGGACAGTTTTTCACGGAATGAGATCTGGCCAAGCTGAACGGTATTCAGCCGCTGTGGGACGGGCAAGCTGAGAAACTGAGCGCAGGATCTCAACCTGTGCTGCTTCTGGCAAAGAGGGCAGCTATCTTGGGACACCTTCAACTGAAAGGTGTTGACGCGTTTAGAGGCTGGAGTCGAGTGAGTCGGAGTTGGGGGCTGTGTTGACTTCGATGCGGGTGTGCATTTGATATCTTGCACCGTTTCAAGGGTCTGGAAGCGATGCGTGAGAAACGCATCCAGATCTGTCCATTTTGGGATCTCCGTTTTGTTCGTGAGAGATTGTCCCCAAAGGGAAAGCGTTGCTTCTGGGAGCTTGCTGGAACACAAAAAGACGATTATCGCGTCCCAATGTGAGGTATCGACACCTTGTAGCGCGAGTGCGGCGAGAATATTATTGATTTTGCGCTGCAGGTCTTTAATAGCGCCACCGGTTTCCTTCGTGATGGGGGACAGGCTGAAGAGCTTCTTCAAATGGGCGTTGGTGAGGACGCGCCCGTTCTCGTACCTGTCGGAGAGGTTTTTCCACGCTTGGGCAAAACCTTCATTCGTGAGAGGGGATTTCTGCACGATTTCTTTCGCTTCGCCCGTTTTTTGATTCAGGTGGAAAAGCTTCTCAACCGGCGCAATTCTGGTGTTCTGGATATAAAGGGCGGTGAACATATCCCTAAAAGAGGGCCACGAGAGGTAATCGCCGTGGAAGGCTTGGGTGTCGCAAGGGGGCAAGCTGATGTTGTAGCCAGATGCTGGCATTTCAGCTGCTGCTGTATTGAGTGCGGAAGAAGTGACGAGTTTTTCGGCATGCGCCGATTTTCGTGGCGCAGCGAATATAAGTTCGGTAGCAGTTGCGTTGCTTCGTCTTAATCACTTCTACGTCAGCGGGTGCGGATTCTTTGGAGGCCATCAACTGGTCTAGGCACGTGTAGTAGACTTCTTTGGTCGCCTTCCACATCGTCTTGAGCTCTTCCAGATGAGCATCTAATGAAAAGTCCGAGTGCTCCTGCTCAGGGATGGTCACGAAGTCGGCCTCGAATTCGACGATCGCGTAGGAGGCGCGTATAATTTTCTCGAGTGACGCCATTATATTTTTAGGGTTCGCTCAGGGGCGGCGAAGAAAGTCGAAAAACCAAAAGAAAACGCACCGAAAAACTATTTCGGAAAAAATTTTATTTTATTTTAGAGGAAAAAAGTCACAGAATATTTGCGCGTCGCTAGCTGATTGCGTTGGGGCTCGAGGAGCTTGCTGCCGAAAATCAACCACGCGTTGTCTCTAAAGTTGGCAACTAGTTACAAAGAGACTAGTTGCTGCGAACACTTCTGCCTACCGGGTGTCTCGCTTTTTCGATTTCGCGTTGGGTCACCGTTGAATAGTGAATTTTACACTGCTATCACTTGGGAGAGTGCAGACAGAAAGAACAGGTTTTTGTGTTCTGTGTGCACTCTGTATGACTGATCAACGCAAGCGGAAGCGCGCGAGCAGCAGAAAAAAATACCCGCAAAAACCAACTAGCAAAAGGTGGTGGTTTTTCGTTTTTGCACTGAGCGCAATTACGGAGCACTCAAGTGACTTGGTGCAAAAATGTGAGAGCATGAAACCAAAGCAATCTCCCGGGAGAGCTCAGCGGAAGGCTGCTTTCAAGTTTAGAGTCTAAAGATTTCTTGTGCGGGAGCACGGGGCTTGCTTATGCGCCAAGCAGTAAATTTTTGCAAAAAATGTGGGCTTCGCAGCAAGCGATGCTTGCGAAGACGGTCAGCAACAAAAATTTAAGCTTTGGTGCTGCCGTTACTTAAGGGGACCGTTACCCACGAATCGAAGATTCTGGAAGGTTTGACGATCAAACCAAGGGTATATATAAGGAGGACAGTTCCTTATATATATATAAATATGGCCAGAAGGGTTTTATTATTGGAAAACGTGAACTCACCACTTCGTACACGGTTTATTTACTGGGGCGTCGGTTCTGCTGACGTCGGTTTTGGGCGTCGGTTATGATGACGTTGGTTTTGGACGTCGGTTATGATGACGTTGGATCCTCGTCGGCGGCAATCCGGCTCGCAATGGACCAAATGTTTGTTCGAAAATGGTTGGGTGGTCTCCGAGCACTATCCGGCTCGAAGGACCAAATGTTTGTTTGGGAAATCAGAAGTTATATTTATGTTCACAATTTAAATCTCTCGATTAGCTTTACGTTATATTCAAGTTCAAAATTTAATCCACTCTATTAGTTTTAAGGTATATTTAAAGAAAAGGCACAAATTCAAATTGATGAGACTGGTTGAGACCTGCATGCGTCAACTGCTTGATGGTAAGAGAGCCGTGTGGGTCCAGCGGCGATCGCTGGAGGCCGGTCAATTAGCGCCAGTTGCCGCGGAGAGAGCCCGCAGCCGAGCTTACTCTCACGAGAGAGGCGCATCTCATCACCGGCAGGCTGACAGGAGAGAGACTGGAGTGCTCACTCCAGACACCCTACCGATCGATGAGGGAGCACCTCTGGCGAGCGGCAGTTGGCGTTAACAAATGGTACTAATCTGTTTACATTTTTTCCCAATTCTTTCTGTGCTCATTTCTGTAACGCAGAGGAGGAGACGAGATAGATATAGAAAAGTATATATATTCTTGCTCTGCTTCACCTCCTGAATCGATTTAGCCCTGATATATATATATATCATTAAAGAATCTGCGTAACAAGTTCTTCAGTATATTTAAACTTACTGGTTGCATAGAATACAAAACAAAATATGCACATTATATGCGAGAGTTTAACTTCTTAAATAAAATCCTTTATAAGCAATATATTCTTAGTTTAGAAGATAATATAAAAAATAACCCAAATGCATTTTGGAGATATATACAATCCAAAAAGAAATCTTTTATTTCCTCGTCGACATTTCTTAATGATGTAATTTCATATTCTCTGAAAGACACAGTAAATTTACTTCCAAACTTTTTTAAGTCTACTTGTCAAGAAGATATTCTAACTTGTAATAATACTGCAATCGACAATTCTGTAAATTATCTAAATTTTGCTTCCTTAAGATTAAGTAACGAAGTTAAACATATCTGTACTCTAACTCTCATACAAGAAGATTTTGATGGTCTCAACTTCTTTCTATTTAAAAAGTGTGCTCATTCCATATCTCATCCATTAACTAGAATTTTCATTTGTCTCTTATCTCTGGTTATTTTATTGATAGATGGAAAATATCATTTATCTTGCCAATCTTCAAATCAAGTGACAAGTTTTTATAACTACTGGCATAACATGATCCATCGATAATACTAGGGCACATAAATTTTGTTGGTGAATCAAACAGTGGATTATAATTAAATCCTCTCTTTTGGAGCGGATTTTAGTTTACAAAACTAGTCATTTTGTTATTGGATTCTATTTTATCTATTAGTAATTTTGAGCAATCAAAAATGAAACAGAATAAATTGTCTTAACAATATTGGAAGGTTGCTGTAATGCTGCACCAAACATTTTTTGTTGGGACTTTAATCGTGACTTAAACACCTTGAGCTTCGATTGTTTCACTTCTTTGCCCAATTTCAAATAATCCCCGTTTTGTTTCGTAATGCCTCTTAACATTATATTCCGTAAATACAGCAACGATCTCTCGGCAAATTAAACACAATAATTTTGTATTTTCCACTATGAAGAAGTACTTTTCTTGCCATTCCTCGCTATACTTTCTATTTTCGTCGACTATTCTTCTTTTCTTTGCAGTCATACTGAAAATAAAAGCTGTTCTTGTTTTAAATATGTTGTTGAAGTACAGGTATATTAAAATAATTATCCTGCAGTCACATCACACAAAATTAAACCAAAAAGCAAATTTTCACTTGAAACTAACAGCCGTATTTTCGATCTGCGAACGGTACCGCTTCTCAACGTTACTCTTTGTTATATTCGTAAAACAGCTGATCAAAATGCTTGTACAGAATACACACCGCTTCCGCTACTGTTCCGCTTCTGTTGAGAAGCGGTACCGCTGGGTTTACAACAACAATTGCATACTGCTTACGTACGTCCGTTAGAAAATAGTATTTTCGATCAACAGAAGCGCAAACGGTGACCCCGTTGAGAAGCGGTTGCTATAAAGTAGCCGTTCGCACAATTTGCGTGTAGAGATCGACGAGTGCGGGAGTTATTCGGTGATTTTTTTATTTGTTTTTATTTTTTTCATTTTTCTTTTCAATTTCATTTTTATTTCACGTATTTTGTTAACGTAAATTACAATAATTGAAATAATTAATGTATTATAAAATAATATAATGGAAATTTCGAAGAAACGGTAAGTGCAATTTGCTTTGAAGTGATATCTAAAATGCATGCACTGCTTCTCAATGCTGGGTTGCGTACCCTGGCTGGAATATTTGTGCAGTCATTTTCCTCGTCTGAGCTACTCATTAATAACTCGAAGAACATTTTTATTTTCACTTTATAAAAATACAGCACAAAATAAAAATTTTGTATTATTATTCAAAAAATGCTCTAAGCACTGATTTGCAATTTGTTCCACGTTTTTAAACACACTGCCTTCCGGCTGGCTGTGGTAAATAAAAGTTGATGATATACACTCAAGGCAAAAGAAGAAAACAGGTAGAAGAACAAATATATTGCATGCAAATAATCATAAGGAAGAAAGAGACGTGTGAATGTCGACTTTGTGTACACCAAATACACAACTTTTCTGTTTTGTTTATTTAATAGGTGATTGAATTTGGAACTTGAACCAATTGCAATCCCTTTTTATTTATTTATAAGTGTAAATTCGGAACTTGAACCGAATCCACACCTTTTATTGTTTGAGTGATAATAGCTTGGGTTAATTGATAATAGCTTGAGTTAAAACACTCTGATTCTGTGTTGAATACTGAAAATTTCTTTATTGAATGGCTTAATTTATAGATAAAAACACTTAACCTAAGCATAAATAACAATAAAAATACGTATAAGAAATATTGCCTAATTGACAAAGAAATATTGCGAAACAATTATTAACTTAAAAAGAAAACCAAATTATGAAAAACGCTACATTAGTGCGCGTCAGCAAATTCGCAAGGTAAATTAATTGTTTTTAAATTCTGTCATCGACCGCCAGCGTAACATGAGTGCAGTCAATGACACTGAGCCATGCTCGCAGTCGATGACCCAGTTCAAGGTAGGAAAAGTGCTTCCGTTAGCATAGCGAATCGCGACATCCTCCCGTCCGTTGAATAGTATTCAAGCCTATACGTTGATTGAATATACGGTGCTCGGTCTCAAGCGGGGTGGTTTAGGTGGTCCTGTAGCTCGTGGCTTCTTATGCCAAATTTTATAGCTGGTGTAAGCCAATAATAGCAGGCTCAGCACCAATGCAGAGTAGCTGATGATATGATGATGGATTGTACTATTTTCAATAGTTTCTGGAAAATGTATATTCTTCACGTGCTTGTTGGCTTCCAAAACAGCGTCAAAATCTGAGGTGCCCTCGATAATTTTGTTACTATTGCTGCGGCCGTTTGAAGTTTTGTTGATTATTAGGGATGCTGCTTCAACCGCGGCTTCAAAACGTGTGTAGGACGTGTGCATTACTGTAGCTATCGTGAAATGCCCCTTAAGGCTCAGCATTGCGTTTCGTATTGTGCCATAGGGAGCCATTCATCGTTGTTATTAGTGGGAATATAATTGCAATCTGCTGTTGGTTTATTGGTTAAAAGCAGCACTTCGCACCATGTACATATCGTCATCCAATCGATTGCAAGCCATTAATTCCTCCCACGTCATTGGAAAGTATTTACCCCGATGAGCATTGATCGCCATTATCTCCATGCTAGGGTGAATTCTCATGAGTGTTCCATTGTGAACTGCGGGAATGGGCACCAGATTAAATAGATGATACGACTCCAAGCCTACTAATGGAATCATTATTTTGAATATGGCATGTTGGTCTGTCAATGTGCTCTTGATGTCCATTGTTTTGTACAATTGTAAAAGGTTGTTATCGCCGTTGGGGAGCAACAGACCTGGCGATATATGGTTTTTAATTTCCTTTAATTGCTCTTGTAGTTGTTTTGGCGTCAGCAGTAGTGGACTGACGCGCTCATGATGTACAGCAGTCATTACATCCAAGATTGCGGTTTGAACTCTTCTTAGATTTACGGCCATTGCTGAGAGTTGTGTGGAAAGCGATATATACCATTGGAAGATTTTGTAATGGTCGATTTCATCCATTAGTTCAGCAGGTTGATCATTAATGTGTTTCAGATTAGCTTGTGATTCCAATTCCCTTCTATTGACAATATTTATTGTTGAGTCTATTGTGGAGGTTTGATTTTTCACTAACTCCAGTAGGAATTCTTCATTGTTTCGGACTTTGTTGATGGTGGTGGACATTTCTTTAGCATATTCACTATCTAACACTCCACATAGAGACCGGGCGACATTTCCAACAATGTCTAATGCTCCTCGTTTTTTGCGAGTACTATGTAGGATATCACTGTCAACTTGCATTTCGTTCCTTAATGTTCTAAAGTGCGCTGTTAAGGCGAGGCAAGGTTTATTATCCTTTAGTTTTCGACATATGTGGTCTAATGCATTTGTCCCGTTTTCAAAGGCCTTTAGTTCGTTTTGAAGTGGTAGAAGATCGTAATGTACAATTAACGTCCAGGCTGTAGGAGAAATCTCAGTAAATCCTATTCCATCGAAATATATTCCAAGTCCGTTGTTGAAATTCGTTATACTTATAGAACCAGCGCATATAAGTGGCAGCAAGAAAAGAGCAATTATACAGTTGATCACCATTGAAGTGTGAGATATTCGTTTTCTTTTCGACGGGGTAGAAGATCCTTCGGTGAGCTCCTTCTGAGGCTTCGGTGGAATTTCAGCTCCTTCGCGTGAATGTTTCTGAGCCACTGAGGTAGTTGACCCTTCATCTGGGGTTGCAGCTGTGCTAGAATCCTCCTTCATTAATGGAGCTAAATTGTGGATTGGTCGACGAAGCATACCAGACGCGGTTTTTAGGTCCACAACTGGTACTGCTCCATCAGGACCGCGGTATATTTTGGTCACTCTACCCAGAGGCCAGTTGAGTACTGGAACGTTGTCAGTTTTAATGATTACTAGAGTGTCTTCCTTAATATCAGCGATCTGCTTCGTCCATTTTTGTCTGTGTTGTAATTGATTTAAATACTCCACGTTTCATCGTTTCCAAAATTCATGCTTTAGCTCAGACACTAATTTCAATCTTGTACTAAGGGTTTTATTCAGTTTAGGTGCGCACACATCTACCTGAGCAGTCAGGGGTTCGCCGATCAAAAAATGACCAGGTGTTAATGCTGTGAGGTCATTAGGATCATTGGACATAGGAGTTAAAGGGCGTGAATTCAAAATTGCTTCGACTTCTACTATGACTGTTTCCAGTTCTTCATATGTCAAAGATGCTGTTGATACGCTTCTCAGCAACAGATGCTTTGCAGATTTCACCGCCGCTTCCCAAAGGCCTCCGAAATGTGGTGCCCTAGGAGGAATGAATTTGAACTCGATTCCCTTGGCGCCACATGCCCCCTTAATGCTGTTTTGCGCCTTATCCGAAAAAATCGTCTCACTTAACTCGGTCAACATGTTCTTGGCTCCAATGAAATTTGTTGCATTATCAGAATATAATGTTTGACATCTTCCCCGTCTGCTAATAAATCTTTTTATTGCGCCAATAAATGCTTCAGTGGTTAGATCGCTGACCAATTCCAGGTGAACAGCTTTAGTCGAGAAACAGCAAAATATTGCGAGATAAATCTTATGTGGTTTTTTACCTCGAATTTTATAATGCACCCAAAAGGGGCCACAATAATCTACTCCTGATGTAATAAACGGTCGCGCGGGCGATATTCTTTCTGCTGGTAGGTTTCCCATTATTTGCTTAAATAGGTGAGGCTTTGCTCGATTACATCGAACACAATTTTGAATAACACTTCTCGTCATATATTTGCCCTTTATGATCCAGAATTGTTGTCGGGATATAGCCAGAAGTGCCTGGGCTCCGCAATGTTTGTTGTCTTCATGCAGACCCTGGAGCAGTAACCTTACCAATGAATATGGTAAGAGTAGTGGATGTTTTGCATCGTATGATAGATTAGCTGCTTGTAGATGACCTCCCACTCGAAGAAGATTGTGTTCATCCATAAATGGTGATAAATTATTTATTGAATTTGCTTTGTCTAGTGCCTTGTGTTGAGTAAGTGCTTTTATTTCTGTTGCGAAGTCTGACTGCTGTATCGTTTGTACTATTAGTTGTAGGCCCATTTGTAATTCTTGTGATGATAATTCTCTTTCCTGTAACCGTGGTGTAGTATGACGTACGTTGCTGATGAACCGCAAGACATAGGCGACAATGCGTTGCAGTGTGCGAAAAGAATTCCTGTGATTAATACCATATATAAGTTCTCCTCTTCCCGCCGTGCTTATTAACGAGGTTGCTGCGATTGATTTCCTTTCTAATTCGGGTTCATGGCTTGAGGGTTTTGAAAATGACGCAGGCCAGTGAGATTCATTGCCGTGCAAGAAGAAGTGGATTTTCCTTCGTATTGACATACCGCCACTGCGTAGGTGTTGTTCTTTGTTGAATTTTTGCGATCCTAGTGGCCACAAAGGTGTGAAAGGATGACGTTGTTGAGTGTATCCAGCATAGTACCACCTGAGAGTCCGACCATAAGACAGCCTTGGCGTCTTGCAATCTTAGATCAGTTCTTATCCTGGTTGTAAGTTCGGCGCCTAAAACAGCTGCACATAGTTCTAGGCGTGGTATAGTTTGCTTTTTAAGTGGAGCAACTCTAGATCTCGCACACAGCAATCGCAGTATAACCTGTCCGTTTCTGAATGTAGATCTTAGATATACCGCTGCCCCGTAAGCCTTTTCTGAGGCGTCTGCAAATGTGTGGATTTGCACTGAGGTTGGTATTTCCTTTCTGAAGACATGTCTATCAATTCTAATTTTATTTAGAGCTGCCGACATTTCTTGAAAGCTCCGCCATTCCTTTTGTAGTTGCTCTGGTAAAACGTAATCCTATGACAGCTTTAATTGCCAAAGCTGCTGGATGAATATTTTGGCAATTACCACTACGGGTGCGAGGATTCCCAGAGGATCAAAAATGCGAGCCAGATCTGAAGTAACTGATCGCTTTGTTGAACATTGTATGGGAGTCATTTTCACCCGCACTGAGAATTGATCATCCCTTGGTAGCCACATTACACCTAGTGTCTTTATGTAAGGAGAATGTGCAGAGTGGAGATCAAGATCAACTTCTTGGTCATGAGATGCAATGTTCTCGAGCAATTTCGCATCATTAGCGCACCACTTGCGCAGCTTAAACCCTGCGTTATCTAAGATGTGCCTCAGTTGCGCCTGAATTTCTAATGTTGCGGCAATACTGTTTGCACCGCTCAAGCAATCATCCATATAAAAGTCATCTAGTAGTGCTTGAGATCCCGTTGGATGATCCAACTTGTTCTGCCTTGCTAGCGTTTGAAGGCATTTTGTAGCTAAGTACTGAGCGGCCGACGTCCCATATGTTACCGTTTGTAGGCGATAATACTTTAGCTCTTGTTTTCTATGGTTTCGCCAAATTATCAACTGATATCTCTGATCCTCACGATGTATTAAGATTTGCCGATACATTTTTTCGATATCAGCGGAGAATGCATATTTGTGGAGACGAAAACGAATTAAAATGGAGAAGAGTTCTTCTTGAATCGTTGGTCCGACGTGTAGTATGTCATTTAAGAAGAGTCCTGAAGAAGACTTTGCTGAAGCATCGAAGACAACTCGTAATTTAGTGGTAGTACTATCCGGCTTTAGAACGCAATGATGAGGAATGAAATAGTGTTCCTTTGCTACATCTTTGGGTGCGATCTCTTCCATGTGTCCAAGTTGAGAATACTCTTTCATAAAGTTGCAATAGGCTGTGTTCAGAGTTTGATTTTTTTGTAATCGTCTCTCAAGAGCATAAAATCGGCTAAGAGCCATTGAAAATTACTCTCCCAATGCTTCACCCTTTTCTGCTAATGGTAACCGGACTATGAAACGTCCAGTTGCGGATCTCGATACTGTTTGCGTAAAGCTGCTTTCACATAACTGCTCTGCCACCGTCAATTGTTTTTTCTCGTCCTAAGTGTTCTCTAATAACCAAAATCTTTCGATTAACTCGTCTGTGGTCTCGGTGCTGTTAGGGAATATTCCGCACGTAACAGGTTGATGAGTTGTTGAGTTCATTTTTCCTTAAACTATCCATCCTAATTTTGTATTTTGTAGGATGGGCATATCCTTGCCGAGGTGTAACTGTTCGATTTGCATTAAATCGTAGAAGAACTCTGCTCCTAGGAGTACATCGATTTTGCCCGGTTTGTCGAAAGTTGGATCCGCTAATACGTTACTTGGTATAGACCATTTTGAAATGTCTAACGTCTGTGTCGGCTGTGGTGCCACAATTTGCGGTAATACATAAGCCTCGAGCCTGGTGTAGAAAGTTCCATCTTGTGATTGAAGTCCTACATTGACCCTGTTGCTAGAATTGCGAGTCTTACGTCCGATGCCTTCGATTTGAAGTGATGAAGTTCGAGGCGATAGGGATAGCTTCTTGATGAGCCTCTGAGTTACCAGTTTAACTTGCGAGCCGGAATCTAAAACAGCCTTAAAGTTGAATGACTTGCCATTGGCTGCAGAAATTGAAAATACAGGGGTAGCTAATATAACATACGCCTGCCTGTTGCCTTGTTCATTGGCTGATGCTACTGTAGTTGGTGCGTTGTTTGCCTTAACATGTGTAGAGTTTGTTGGCCGAGTGCTGTCCTTAAATTGCTGATTGTTCTGCCCTGTACTGAAGTTTTGAGTGTGCTCCAAATATAATAGCGTGTTGTGCTTTTTATTACACCGACTGCAACTTCGCGAAGGACACTGACCAGCCAGATGACCTGCCTTCAAACAATTTACACAAACATTTTGCTTGCGCACAAAATTTAATCGGTCTGATGCTCCAAGCTGAAGAAAGTGTAGACACGCAAATAACGGATGCGTGCCACATTTGCATGATCGACATGTGTTCTTGCCCTGAGGTTTCGAGACGAATGTTGCATGGACATGTGCAGTTTTCTGAGCTGCTGGAACCTTATCCCTTTATCCTATCATTTCCAGTGAGAAGAATTGTCCTTCCAAAAAGGTAAGAAAGTCGGGAATTGTTTGCACTTCTCTGGGATTCGAAATTGTTTGCTCATATCGAATCAATAACTGTCTGTCCAGCTTTTTCGTAAGTAAATTTAATAATAAGGGATCCCACTGTGCCGTGGCAATTTCCAAATTGTTTAGGGCCAGACGACATTCCTGAGTTGTATCGTGTAATCCTTTTAACGTCATTACTGATCCAGATACTGATGGTTGATCGACGATTTTTTGGATTAGAGTTGATACCAATACCCTTCTATTGTTGTAGCGCTGTCGCAGCATTGTCCAAGCAACATCATAATTTTCCTCAGTAGGGGCTAAGTGGTCGGGATATATGGTCGCATATATGGTGGTGGTTCGCATATATGGTCGGGAGCTTCGCGGGCATATCTTCAGCTTCTCGACCGTGTCCAATGTCGTGCGTTATAACTTATAGGGGACAGTAGGGTATCCAGCTCTATTGAAACCTTGGAGCGTCGTCGTGATGTGGGTGTGTATCACTATTTTACCGCTACTTTCACGGTAAATGTTCTTCTGAAGTAGCCAGCCTGATTCTTCCGATTCAGGTATTTAGCAGAACTACTCGGCTTTCCAGAGCGGTGCACCCCTTTTATGTCGCGATTCCGTTCCAACGAACCACGCATTACCGTGAGAGTTCGTTTTTCGGTCGCGTCGTTAGATTGTGGAATACAGCGTCGAAATATTCAAGCGAAGTGTAAACCGTCACTACTCCCTCTTTCCCCCTTCCCACTAACCTGTCATCCCTTCGGAACCAACAAATGCTGTGCATGGATAGAGGGCATCCCCTGAGCTTGGCATCTGTCATAAAAAAAAAAAAAAAAAAAGTGACTGATTAATCTTTCGGCTTCTCCAAGAAGGTTCGATTTCAAGTAAAACATTTTTTGAACCTTGGGAATTGGTTGTTGGTCCACCATTTGCGAAAAGAGATCGAAGAACTGACGCCAATGAAGATACTTCCATCAAATTTAGGAATTGTTAGCTTAGGTAGATGTATTTTAGTTTGCAATGCTGAATTATTTGTAGTTGAAGTTGTTGATATATCGCTACTTATTTTCTGTTGTTCTGCAATGACTGCTAAGTTGACTAATGTTTGCTGCACTTGTTCTTATTCATATCGACATATGGCTGTATGTTATAACCGACGGATTCGGGACTTTCAAATTGAGTCCAGATCTCATCGTTTATTTTTTCAATTTGTTCCCATGCTTGTTTGATGGTTTTTATTTTGATGTCGTAGTATAGCTGTGGCTGAGCTGCCTGTTGCTATTTACGTTTGACAGCAGTCGCTCTAGTGCATTGCATCTTGCGACAAGCTTTCGTACCAATCCACTATGATTTTTGATGTCTGTTTCTGAACCTTGTGCCTGACTGGCGGCATCTTGTAATTGGTCCTTTGTTGGCGGCACCTGTTTCTTTTCTTCTTCGAACATTTGGATGTAAGTTGCCGTTAACTTCTTCATTTGGTCGAAAAAGTCCGATGTGAAATAGGCGTCCTCCTGGTCCACATGTTCGTGCTCTCGAATTATCCTGTCTCTCGTCACGAATTCGTCTTAGATTTCCCTCAGCCACTGCAGACGATCGGTGAAATATTTCACATTTTGTTTGCGTGAAGCCGAATCCTTCTTGTAGTTTCGTATGATAGTCTGTATTTGATTTCCAGCCTCTTGTTGCTCCTTTATCAATTTAGTAAGCCCTTCCATGTTGGGTTTATCCTTGTAGACTCTTCTTGTAGACTCTGTGCTGCGGTGTGTGTTGTTTATGTGATCCCTTAAAGGATCACGTCGGGGTCACCAAATGTTTTGTTTATATAATAGGTCATTGAATTTGGAACTTGAACCAATTCCAATCCCTTTTTATTTATTTATAAGTGTAAATTCGTAACTTGAACCGAATCCACGCCTTTTATTGTTTGAGTGATAATAGCTTGGGTTAATTGATAATAGCTTGAGTTAAAACACTCTGATTCTGTGTTGAATACTGAAAATTTCTTTATTGAATGGCTTAATTTTTAGATAAAAACACTTAACCCAAGCATAAATAACAATAAAAATACGTATAAGGAATATTGCCTAATTGACAAAGAAATATTGCGAAACAATTATTAACTTAAAAAGAAAACCAAATTATTAAAAACGCTACATTAGTGCGCGTCAGCAAATTCGCAAGGTAAATTAATTGTTTTTAAATTCTGTAATCGACCGCCAGCGGAACATGAGCGCAGTCAATGACACTGAGCCATGCTCGCAGTCGATGACCCAGTTCAAGGTAGGAAAAGTGCTTCCGCTAGCATAGCGAATCGCGACATTTTCCATAGCAGCTGACTAGTACGGAAAACGGGAAAACAGTGCGCTCTACGGGGCTCATCATAAGAGTTACAAAATACTGTTTTCACAGCAACGTGAACAGAATAGGGAGCGTAGGCACCGCTTCCGTTCCGCAGATAGAGAATAAGGCTGTAAGAGTCTGCTCTGCTATCAACATCCAACTGTGCGTATCCAGGGATGGCCATTGCGTCACTGAGGTTACTTAGCCCGGATTCACATTGATGAGACTTAACGAGATACACTTCATTTTCAATGCCTATTTATTTTGTCTCACGAATGGCTATTCACACTGAGGAGATTCGTCTCGTGAGATTTCTTACTACCTTACTGCTGGACGGTATTGCCGTTGTGTATTGCTAAACACGAAAAAATACTACCTCTTATATTATTGTTATCTACAAAATATTGTCCACACACGTCCTCTTTGATTTCTTTGGTGGTGTAAAGCATTTGTTTCACATTCCACAAGCACTGTCTCTGCTGCAAAACAAGTGCTGATTTTCACTACTTTAGCCATTATAAAATAAATATTTTTTGTAAAAGTGTAATGAATATCTCGTAGGCCGGAAAAATGTACAAGGCGGGTTAGACACGAGCTGAAATATCAGTGAAAAGGTTTGCCTCAGCGGCTAATCGTACATAATTAGCGACTTTCGCGGTGGTTCGACCTTCTTGAGGGTTACGAGATCTCCCAAACTGGAGTCTGAGGCGACTGGCACTACCCCCGCTTAAAAGGCAAACTCGTTACAATTCGAATGCGAAACTTATATATTTTTACGACTATTAAAAAATTAACTTGAAACATTATAATTTAATTGACAGCGAAAGTTATATATTTAACTATTAAAAATTCAATTAAAAAATTAAAGGAAAATGCGTGTTATATATGATGAGGGTAATACTTTCACGCGATGGATGTCGATTTTCCGTTCTATTCGCGGCCGTTCTATTCGGGTTGTGATAGAAGGTTTTGCTTCCGTCTTTGGAGTTCCGCAGGGTTAGGTCCTGTCTCCAATTCTTTTTCTCTTTTTCTGTGGATATTAATGAGTCGGAGGCTCTTGATGTTCTGGGCATGTCAATCCAATCCGATATTCGTCGGAACGATCACATTTTTGACGCTTACGCTTTCTTAAGCGGTGTAAGTAATACTTCACTCCAACCGATCTTCATTCTATCTACACCACCTATATCCGTCCGCAAATTGAGTACAATACGCATATATGGTCGGGAGCTTCCCGAACATATCTTCAGTTTCTAGACCGTGTCAAATGATATGCGTTAAAACTTATAGCGGACAGTAGGGTATCCAGTTCTATTGAAACCTTGGAGCGTCGTCGGGATGTAGGGTGCGTATCATTAATTTACCGTTACTTTTATGGTAAATCTTCATCTGAAGTAGCTAGCCTGATTCCTCCGGTTCAGGTATTTAGCAGAACTATTCGGCTTTCCAGAGTGGTGCACCCCTTTTATGTCGCGATTCCGTTCCAACGAACCACGCATTACCGTGGGAATTCGTTTTTCGGTCGCGTCATTAGCTTGTGGAATAGTCTCCCTTGCGCATGTCTTCCCGCCCACTTACAGCGTCGAAACCTTTAAGTGATGTGTAAACCGTCACTAATCCCTCTTTCTCCATTCCCACTAACCTCTCATTCCTTCGAAACCAAAAATGCTTTGCATGGATAGGGGGCTCTCGTCTCCTTCTCTACGTTACAAACGGAAGAACAAAGTGACTATACTACTCCCTTCGGGTGTAATTATAAAATTTTAAGTGTTAAATAAAGACATTAATAGAAATTATTTGTAGCGAATATATAATATTTAGAAGAAATAAAAATTAATACTAACACACATATATAATCCTGCGCAAGACTCCTTTAACCGTAATCCTGTGGCTGAGTCTGGCTATAGGGGATTAATATAATAATTTGTTGTGCAAATTAAAAAATTGTTGAAGACGAATAATTTCTGAATCGTTTGTGTCAAATTTCATCGCGATATCTCTTTTCGTTCTCCCGTAATCGTGATTTCAACAGACAGATAGACAAACGGACGGACAGGGCTAAATCGATTCAGGAGGTGAAGCAGAGCAAGAATATATATACTTTTCTATATCTATCTCGTCTCCTCCTCTGCGTTACAGAAATGAGCACAGAAAGAATTGGGAAAAAATGTAAACAGATTAGTACCATTTGTTAACGCCAACTGCCGCTCGCCAGAGGTGCTCCCTCATCGATCGGTAGGGTGTCTGGAGTGAGCACTCCAGTCTCTCTCCTGTCAGCCTGCCGGTGATGAGATGCGCCTCTCTCGTGAGAGTAAGCTCGGCTGCGGGCTCTCTCCGCGGCAACTGGCGCTAATTGACCGGCCTCCAGCGATCGTCGCTGGACCCACACGGCTCTCTTACCATCAAGCAGTTGACGCATGCAGGTCTCAACCAGTCTCATCAATTTGAATTTGTGCCTTTTCTTTAAATATACCTTAAAACTAATAGAGTGGATTAAATTTTGAACTTGAATATAACGTAAAGCTAATCGAGAGATTTAAATTGTGAACATAAATATAACTTCTGATTTCCCAAACAAACATTTGGTCCTTCGAGCCGGATAGTGCTCGGAGACCACCCAACCATTTTCGAACAAACATTTGGTCCATTGCGAGCCGGATTGCCGCCGACGAGGATCCAACGTCATCATAACCGACGTCCAAAACCAACGTCATCATAACCGACGCCCAAAACCGACGTCAGCAGAACCGACGCCCCAGTAAATAAACCGTGTACGAAGTGGTGAGTTCACGTTTTCCAATAATAAAACCCTTCTGGCCATATTTATATATATATAAGGAACTGTCCTCCTTATATATACCCTTCATTTGACCGTCAAATCTTACAAGAATCTTAGATTCGTGGGTAACGGTCCCCAGAAATAACGGCAGCACCAAAGCTGAAAGCTTTGTTGCTGACCGTCTTCGCAAGCATTGCTTCCTGCGAGGCCACATTTTTTGCAAAAAATTTACCGCTTGGCGCATAAGCAAGCCCCGTGCTCCCGCACTAGAAATCTTTAGAGCAGCCTTCTGCTGAGCTCTCCCGAGAGATTGCATACCAAACCCCGCGCTCTCACAAAGAAAGTGAAAAGATCAAACACTTTCGATTTCTTGTTTTTGCGCTCTTCTTGCTTCTATAAGAGCGAGTTACTTGTGCGCTCAGCGCAAATCGAAAAACCACCACCTTTTGCTGGTTGGTTGTTGCGGGTATTTTTTGTTCTTGCTCGCGCTCTTCTGCTTGCGTTCATCAGACCCACAGAGTGCACACAGAACATAAAAACCTGTTTTTTCTGTCTGCACTCTCCCAAGTGATAGCAGCGTGAAATTCACTATTCAACGGTGACCCAACGGGAAATCGAAAAAGCGAAACACCCAGTAGGCAGAAGTGTTCGCAGCAACTAGTCTCTTTGTAACTAGTTGCCAACTTTAGAGACAATGCGTGGTTAATTTTCGGCAGCACGCTTTTCGAGCCCCAACGCCACCGCATAGCGACCCAAAAACATTTTTGCGATTTTTTCAAATAAAATAAAAAGTTTTTTTGTTTCCGAAATAAGTTTCGGTGCGTTTTATTTCGATTTTGCGACCTCCTTCGCCGACCCTAACAGAAACCTAGACATATAATGGCTGCGATCGCATCCTTTATTCGTATAGCCGATGCGCTGATCGAGTTCGAGGTGGACTTCGACAAGACACCCACCACGGACCACACCGTTTACACCCTTGGAATTCAGCGGGAAGAAATACGATCGCAGTGGCTGCTGATTAAAAGCGCCTATGAAAGGGTGCTTGCGGAGCTGGACTCGACGAAGGACAAAGGCAAAGAATTCGAAGGCGTAAAGTAGAAGCGGCGCCCATGCTATGCGGTATATCTGCGCTGTGCGGGAAAAATTGATCAACTGATCGAAGCCGCAGCGTCGCCTCCAGTTGCAGCGACCCCTTCGCCGGTGGCTGCCGAGATGCCCCAGTCTGGCTACAATATCAGCCTGCCTCCCTGCGACACCCAAGCCTTCCACGGCGATTACCTTTCGTGGCCCTCTTTTAGGGATATGTTCACCGCCCTTTATATTCAGAATACCCGAATTGCATCGGTGGAGAAGTTGTTCCACCTGAACCAGAAAACCACGGGCGAAGCGAAAGAAATCGTGTAGAAATCCCCTCTCACGAACGAAGGTTTTGCCCAAGCGTGGAAAAATCTGTCTGACAGGTACGAGAACAGGCGCGTCCTCACCAACGCCCATTTGAAGAAGCTCTTCGGCCTGTCCCCCATCACGAAGGAAACCGGTGGCGCTATCAAAGACCTGCAGCGCGAAATCAATAATATTCTCGCCGCGCTCGCGCTACAAGGTGTTGATACCTCCCATTGGGACGCGATACTCGTATTTCTGTGTTCCAGCAAGCTCCCGGGCGTAACACTTTCCCTTTGGGAACAATCTCTCACGAACAAAACGGAGATCCCAAAATGGACAGATCTGGATGCGTTTCTCACTCATCGATTCCAGACCCTTGAAACGGTGCAAGATATCAAATGCACACACGCATCGAAGTCAACACAGCCCCCAACTCCGACTCACTCAACTCCAGCCTCTAAACGCGTCAACACCTTCCAGATGAAGGTGTCTCAAGGTAGCTGCCCTCTTTGCCAGAAGCAGCACATGTTGAGATCCTGCGCTCAGTTTCTCAGCTTACCCGTCCCACAGCGGCTGAGTACCGTTCAGAATAACCGCTTGTGCAGCAACTGCTTGGCCCGATCTCATTCCGTGAAAAGCTGTCCAAGCAGATTTAATTGCCTCAAATGCAATTCAATCAATGTGCTCAATCCCCTGTCTATTCGAATTTTGTTCCCGGTTCGACACATCATGCTTCTCAGCAAGAAAGGCCGCATTCTTCGATGCGACCTCCCACTCATATACAGTCCATTCCTCCCCCCACGCAACAGCGAAATCCACAAGACACGCATCAGGTGTGCTTCGCAAAAGCACCAAAACAGGTACTGTTAGGGACTGCCATGGTAACAATACGCCATCGCGGTACATGTTACATCGCGGGCGCCTTGATTGATCCTGGGTCCGAAGTGTCGTTCATCTCTGAACGCATACAAAAGCTCTTAAAGCTCCCAGCGCGGCCAACTGCAGCCGTCGTATCCGGTCTCAACGAGACCGTGTACGCAAAAATATCAAGGTCGTGCGATTTTCTCCTGAATTCGCCACTTGATCCCAAATTTCAAGTTAACGTGACGGCGCTTGTGCTCTCACAAATCACAGGGCGGTTGCCCTCCCACTCGTTAGACAGGTCACTTCTCAGTGGCCTCCCTCAAGACATCGAGCTCGCAGATGTCAACTTCTCCAGAAGCGAGCAGGTCGACGTCCTCATCGGAGCCGATTTATACCCAGCAATCCTGCTGGACGGCATCCTCCGCCAAGTACTGGGCTTTCTCATGGCTCAGCAAACCGTGTTCGGTTGGATTCTGACCGGGCCGATTCCCAACACGCAATCTGCCACGGCCCCCATAAAAGTGGCTTACTTCAACGAAGTTTCCTTCGAACAACAGTTCGAACGTTTTTGGGAGGTGGAGGAACTTCCCAAAACTAGGTGGCTGTCCCCCTCCGACAAGTTTTGCGAAGAAAATTTCGTGAAAACGACGCGAAGACGCGATGACAGCCGCTACATCGTATCACTGCCCTTTAAAATCGGTTTTACAGCCACGCTCCGCTTAGGGGCATCGAGACACATTGCGCTCAAACAATACACGCGTCTGGAAGCACGATTAGGGAAGTAAGAAGGCCTCAAGCACCAGTACGACACGGTGTTAAATGAGTATGTCGATTTAGGCCACATGAGAGTAGTCAATCCCCCCGAGCCTCAAGCGCCGAGAAATCACTACTATTTGCCTCACCATGCTGTCATAAAACCCGAAAGCACCTCTACGAAGGTCAGAGTCGTCTTCAACGCGTCCAGTCCAACCACAAGCGGACTAAGCCTCAATGATGTAATTCACACAGGCTACAGTCCGATCTGACTTTTTTAATTCTACGATGGCGTTTCTTCCGCTATGTCTTCAACGGAGACATTCAAAAGATGTATCGCCAAATATTGGTTGACCCAAAGCACACCCCTTATCAGCGCATTCTCTTCCGAGACCCGTACAAGTCCGAACTTACCGACTTCGAGCTTCAAACTGTAACGTTTGGAGTTAATTGCGCCCCGTTCCTGGCAATACGCACCCTTCTTCAATTGGCAGACGACGTGAAGCACCAGTTTGCGCTTGCATCACACATTTTACAGCATTCCATGTACGTGGATGATGTGTTAGCAGGCACTCATGACCTGGGGACAGCTACCCAGACCCGCGACCAACTCATAGCGGCTCTCGATTCAACAGGGTTTGCTCTTCGCAAATGGACTGCCAACCATAAAGGCATTATGGCAGACTTGCCGGCATCCCATCTGCTCCATTCCTATTTCCTGACGCTAGAAGATTCCAGCACTGCCAAAATGCTTGGAATTCGCTGGAACGCGACCCAGGATGAGTTCTACTTCGATGCCCAAGCCATCGTTATCAAAGCTGCGTACACGAAACGAGAAATGTTGTCTCTGGTCGCCAAGCTGTTCGATCCAGCCGGGTGGCTGGCAACGATCATCGTTGCAGCGAAGATTCTGATCCAGCAAGTCTGGTTGGACAAAATCGACTGGGATGACACTCTGCCTCTGGTAACTCACGCTAACTGGTTAAGTTTTCTCCAGAATTACCAGCACTTCCGCGCCATCCGCATCCCGCGATGGGGAGTTACACCCCAGAAAGCGAAGTCGAACTCCATGCCTTTTGCGATGCCTCACAGAAAGCCTATGCAGGAGTCATCTATGTCGACACTCTCGTACCTACGCTGCAGCTGCCCCATTATACGATCTGAAGTTGAAGCGACTCCACCATTGTCTTGGCCTGGCTGAAAAAATCCCCCTGCGTTTAGGCGCCGTTCGTGGCAAACCGAGTTGCCAAAATCATCGAGAAGGTACCACAGTCGCAATGGTTCCATGAGGATTCCCAGGACAACCCCACGGATTTAGCCAGTCGCGGTGCCACGCCCCAAGATCTCGCTGAGAGCACCCTCTGGTGGAATGGACCTGCTTGGCTCGCCCACGATAAGGATCGCTGGCCCGAATTCCGCGCCTCGGACGAATACATCACCACACTGGAACAGAAGACTGTCAAAACGCTGCACACCCATTGCGCTCCCGAGGAGGATCCGCTCGAACGATTTTCGTCGCTGCCACGAGCCCTACGCGTATACTCATACGTATATCGATTTCTTCACAACGCTCATCCACCTAAGCGTCAACGGCACTCGCACCCCAACCTGCACCTCCCACCCGGAGAAATAAAGGAAACGAAACGCTGCTTCGCGATCTCCTGCCAGAAGATTTACTTTGCGGACGAGTACGCCGCGTTAGAAAACCACGCGATGCTGCGATCTAAAAGCAGCCTTCTCTCGTGGCACCCGTTCCTCCACACGGACAACACGATGCGCGTTGGTGGGGGGTTGTCCTCGTGTCCCAATTTGCCTTTCGACGAACGGCACCCAATTATTCTACCATACGGCTGTCAATTTTCGCGACTGCTCATTCGTTTTATACACGCAATATCTCTACACGGGGGCAACCAATTAGTTCTTCTTCTGGTCCGTACCTAATTCTGGATCCCCAAGGTGAAAAACCTCATCAAAACGACGACCCATACTTGCAAGCTGTGCATCCTACATCGGAAGAAGCAACGAACCCAGCTCATGGCAGCATTGCCACCAGAACGCATCACGTTCTCCCGCCCATTTGCCAATGCCAGAGTCGATTTCGCCGGCTCGTTCGATATTAAAAATTACACGGGACGCGCGTGCTTAATTACCAAAGGCTATGTTTGTGTCTTTGTCTGTTTCGCAACGAAGGCCAACACATACTCGGATAACGGCACCAATTTTGTAGGCGCCTCCAAGGAGCTCCGGCGCGACTTCCAGGACTTCATGTCTCGTACAAAGGAGCTGATAGAAACCCGATATTCACACCAAGACGTCTCCTGGCATTTTTTGCCGCCAGGAGCCCCGCACATGGGCGGCCTATGGGGAGCGGTGGTCAAGAGCCTCAAAACCCATCTCCGGAAGGTGGCCCCAGCCATAAAATTCACCTTCGAAAAGTTTTCCACTCTTCTGAGTAAGATCGAGTCGTGCCTTAATTCACGCCCCCTCACTGCTTCCTCCGAAGACCCAACTGTGATGGACATTTTCTAATGGACGGGCATTTTCTAATTGGCGGGCCCTTACTCGCTCCAGCCAAACTCGAGCGGCATAACAACCCGCTCTCCATTCTCAATCGGTGGCGACGCGTGCAAGCTCTCGCTCAGCATCTCTGTCTGAGATGGAAGACAGAATACCTGCGCGAACTTTCCCGCCGTACCACGTGGAAGACTCCACAACGCGATTTCCAACTCGACGATCTCGTTGTCATTCGCGACGACAACTTGCCGTCTAACGCGTGGCGTTTAGGCCGGGTTACAGCTGTCTACCGTGGACAAGACAACCGCGTACGCGTGGCTGACCTCTTAACCGAAAGGAGTCACGTCACGCGTTCCATTACGAAACTAGTGCCCTTACCCTGTGCATGACAGCCTATTAGTAACCCCCTTTTTTCTCATTACAGGCCCGCCATGTATTTGATCCGCCGGCAGTACGCGCGGACCCGAGGGCGTCTGCTAGCACCACCCGGGGCTGTGCCCATCTGCGACACGTCCAACGCCGCTCCGCCCATTGCTGCCTCCCGTCCTCGGGAGCCGTCCCCCACGGCTGACGGCCTAGTGCTCGACGTCTCGGCTGAGGAGTCACATGCGATTGCACGGCGCGACGCTCGCCCACCCCGTCGACCCGAGCTTTCCGGAGCTTTTTTGTCCGGCCTGAGGAAGCCTCCTCCCGTCCGGCCCCAGCACAGATTTCTCTTTATAACGAGGAACTCCGAGGTCGTCCGGCCTCACGACGCGCGCCCGTGATGCCGGCCAGGCGGCACACCTGGTGCCCGCCAGCCCAGCGGCTTCCTACGGAGGGCCGCGAGCGCGAGCTGTGCTGTCCCCTGTATGCAGGGCGGCATGTGCTGAGCCGTTGCCGGCTGTTTCTGCAGCAGTCACCGGCGCAGCGGAACTTGACGGCACACGCGCGGCACATGTGTCGCAACTGTTTGGCGCGGTCGCACAGATTGGCTTAGTGCCCCATGCGCTGCCGCAAGTGCGGGGAGGCGCACCACACGCTCCTCCACTAGGCCGGAGACGTGGCACGGTGCCAGTTGTCGGGGTTTGGGGGTTTGCAGTCCTGCAAGGCGGGCGGTATGTTAACGCCAACTGCCGCTCGCCAGAGGTGCTCCCTCATCGATCGGTAGGGTGTCAGGAGTGAGCACTCCAGTCTCTCTCCTGTCAGCCTGCCGGTCATGAGATGCGCCTCTCTCGTGAGAGTAAGCTCGGCTGCGGGCTCTCTCCGCGGCAACTGGCGCTAATTGACCGGCCTCCAGCCATCGTCGCTGGACCCACACGGCTCTCTTACCATCAAGCAGTTGACGCGTGCAGGTCTCAACCAGTCTCATCAATTTGAATTTGTGCATTTTCTTTAAATATACCTTAAAACTAATAGAGTGGATTAAATTGTGAATTTGAATATAACGTAAAGCTAATCGAGATATTTAAATTGTGAACATAAATATAACTTCTGATTTCCCAAACAAACATTTGGTCCTTCGAGCCGGATAGTGCTCGGAGACCACCCAACCATTTTCGAACAAACACTATTTTTCTCAGGTACCCGTTCGCCTGATTTTTTTTTTTTTTTTTTTTTTTTTTATGACAGATGAAACCAAGCTCAGGGGATGCCCCCTATCCATGCACAGCATTTGTTGGTGCCGAAGGGATGACAGGTTAGTGGGAAGGGGGAAAGAGGGAGTAGTGACGGTTTACACTTCGCTTGAATGTTTCGACGCTGTAAGTGGGCGGGAAGACATTCGCAGGGAGATTATTCCACAATCTAACGACGCGACCGAAAAACGAACTCTCACGGTAATGCGTGGTTCGTTGGAACGGAATCGCGACATAAAAGGGGTGCACCGCTCTGGAAAGCCGAGTAGTTCTGCTAAATACCTGAATCGGAGGAATCAGGCTGGCTACTTCAGAAGAACATTTACCGTGAAAGTAGCGGTAAAATAGTGATACACACCCCACATCACGACGACGCTCCAAGGTTTCAATAGAGCTGGATACCCTACTGTCCCCTATAAGTTTTAACGCACGACATTGATTTGAGGAATGAAGTGTATAAATTTATTGAGGGATGTGAACTAGCAAGGAGGGGAATATCGGATTCCGAAATATGTGACTTCTTAGCGTGTGTAAAGCAAAGGTTTCATGGGAACGCCTACGGGTTAATTAGGGGAAGGAAAATAACGAGCTGTCAGTACCTTAAGAGAGCTGTCAGTACCTTAAGAGCTGTCAGTACCTGAGAAGAGCTATACAGTACCTTAAAAAGCTGTCCTATCTGAAGTGTAGATCGTTAGATACAATAATCTCGGAAATACGGACAGTGTCCCAACTCCCAGGGGATGAAATAGTGGAGTTCGGATAAAGGTTAATAAATCTGAGAACACAGGCGGAAGACATTACGAAATCCCAATATACTGAAGCCCAGGATCATGGACTGCGAATTGAGATTAACAAATCATTAGCGAGGACATTCGTGTTGGGGTTAAGAGACCCAACGATTAGGATGAAGATGTTGGGCAATAACAGCAGATCATCAGATCTCTCGGAGCCCACCCAAAACGTTTAGCAAGTGTAACGAAGCTTTCCCCTTCTCTGGCCAGGGTATGTGACTCAGCCGAGTCCAGGATCCGTCCAGTTTATTTATTTGATGGGACATAAGACTTCCTTCGACGAATTCTCTCTTTTATTAATTCTATAAATTAATTCAATAATTCGTCATTCTTAAGCTTATGTACATATATAGTATATATCAAATATTTTGAAATGGCTTTAAAATGTATAAATGGCTACAAAATAGATGTATGGCCACTGATACCCTTCACAGGTGGACGCTGTGGTGAAAGAAAACCTGTCCCCGATCCAGTGGGGTGCGAGCGAACCGGGTGTTGGCCGCCGAAGTGCAACTCCACAGGCGACGTTCTGGTGCATTTGTTGGCCGCGGGAGTGCAACTCCACAGGCGACTTGCTGATGCGAATCGTTGGCCGCGGGAGTGCAACTCCACAAGCGACGTTCTGATGCGAATTGTTGGCCGCGGGAGTGCAACTCCACAGGCGACTTGCTGAGGCGAATCGTTGGCCGCGGGAGTGCAACTCCACAAGCGACGTTCTGATGCGAATTGTTGGCCGCGGGAGTGCAACTCCACAGGCGACTTGCTGAGGCGAATCGTTGGCCGCGGGAGTGCAACTCCACAAGCGACGTTCTGATGTGAATTGTTGGCCGCGGTAGTGTAACTCCACAAGCGACGTTCTGGCTCTGCCGAAATCGAGGCTCTGCTGGCGTCGAGGTTGTGGCTCTGCCGAAATCGACGTCGACGTTGTGGCTCTGCCAAAGTCAAGGCTCTGCTGGCGTCGACGTTGTGGCTCTGCCGAAGTCGAGGCTCTGCTGGCGTCGACGTTGTGGCTCTGCCGTTGAAATGCCTTACCGAGGATGGGATTCCAGAAGACCACTGTCCAGGCAAGGAGTTCACGTACAAAAGCCTCGATTCCTCTTAGTGAAGCGCCTTTTATAGTGGCGATGGTATTCCTACGTACTGATTGTAAGACGCTTGTTGTCTCTTTCTTGCCTACGTGGTCGTGACTGCGGTCGAGCTCTCTAGACCCACCCAGGCGATGGTGCTACTTTCTAATAACTCTCAATTTCAATAACTCTTTGTCAAATCTCTTTCTTTTTTACTTTGCCATATAGTTCGTTACATACTGCGACGAATTTACAATGAAACTTTCGCGAAAGTTCTGGAAACCATTCAAATCGCGCATAGATAGCTAGTTTCACAACCTTTCACATCTTTGTACGGCGACATCTAGCGCGAGATAGATCGACAATTTGCTACATAATTCTAGAACCTTTCGCAGCAGTATCAACTGCCATATATATATATATATATATATATATATATATATATATATATATATATATATATATATATATATATATATATATATATATATATATATATATATATATATATATATATATATATATATGTCATATATATATATATATATATATATATATATATGTCATATATATATATATATATATATATATATATATATATATGGCAGTTGATACTGCTGCGGAAGGTTCTAGAATTATGTAGCAAATATATACTTGAGTGAATTTGACAAATTGAGTCGCACATAATTTCTTCCTCACAGGAAGAAATTATGTGCGACTCAATTTGTTCCTGCCACAAGCATGAAATCCGGTCTGGACGGTAGAAATGAACCAAAGGACTGCAAGCCATACACCCATGGATGCCCCAGAGAAACTAAATACGCAGGATGGCGTTAAATCCATGCAAAACCCGAGTATCACGCGGGACGGAAAAAGGATGGGACGTCCAAAAGGACATGGTGGGGAAGCCAGTGCCAAGACGCGAATAGTATGTAGTTTCTGCGGAAGAAAAGACCATACTAGGACGAGTGTATCATAAGGAAAAATAGGCCATTCTGTGAGAAATGTATGCTGTATGGGCATGAATTAAATTGGAGATGTCAGCCATGGGGGCCGACGCGACGATTAGAGAAGAAATGGTAACGACGCCATGAGTAGTGGCAGATATCAGGCACAATCTAATGAGGGTAGATGGAATACGAGTAATGGGGGAAATGGAAGCAGGAGAGATGATATCAAGTGTTTACGTTGTGAAAAAACAGGACACATAGCAATAAATTGCCTCGTCAAGAGATATCACGGAACAACGCAGGGAAACTATCGAAGGCCCAGCCAAGGCCACTAAGCTAGGAACCCGAAAAGATAAGTAACTCGAGGCCACACATCATGGGGGTGACGAGTCATACATCGACAACGATTGTTGAACCGTCCTCCTGATCGTTGCGAGGAAGTCGATCACGGGCGAATCGATATTGCAGGCGGGAGTGCTGAAAGTGTTGAATCATTCCCGGAAGAAGTTGACGGCTGTGAGGAGCTAAGCGAAATTGGAGTTAAGCAAGTAGTTGATAACAAACAAACAGTAAAGCCGACGGCCGTAACGCGGATACGTTTGGAGTTTTGACTTCATGCTTAAGTGCAAGCATTGCACAAATTTTCGTTTTAATCATATTGTCTCTGGGTATAATAAAAGATATAGTTAAAGAAAAGAAAATAAAAGTTTTTAATTGTACTGAGCATTTTTTAAATAGCAATAAGACCAACTTGATTTCATGAAAAAAAGACGCAGCAAAAATGTTAGAAAATTTTTTCTCAATGGTAGAAAGAGGGATAAGTAAAGGCGTTAATATAAAACGGAATACAACGGGAAAAAGAGGGCAAATTAGTTCAGGATTGAACTGACAGAAGGGTCGCCCAGACACTATAGATGACGTGTTCATTGAAGTATCATGTGAAGGTGCAAAAAGTGGAAAACTCATCCTATTAGTGGATACTGGAGCAGACACGAGCCTGGTAAAGGAGAGCACGTTGAGTGAATCATTGACGGTAAAAACTAACGACGTAAAAACCCTTAATGGAGCTTTTGGTGGATGTGTAACCACCTCTTAGTGGATACTGGAGCAGACACGAGCCTGGTAAAGGAGAGCACGTTGAGTGAATCATTGACGGTAAACACTAACGACGTGAAAATCCTTAATGGAACTTTTTGTGGATGTGTAACCACAAGGGGTTCCGTAGTGATCAAACCTAGCGGTATGAATCACCTTTGTTTAACGCTACATATAGCGCCACTTACACCGGGAGTACCAGCGGATGGCACAATTGGTAGGGACAATTTGTAGAATCGGTCGATTATAAACACAGTTAGTAAACGAATAATATTTATGGATGAGAATAAGAAACATATTGAGACGCTGGTTATGCGTTCAAGGGAAAAACGGGATCAGATCTTACATATAGTAATGAAAGTTCGAAAGTAATGGCAAGAACTATTAGAGCAGTTCCAGTTAGGATTAGAACCAATATTCCGGAAATAGTAGTTCATAAACAGGAAATTGTTCCGGGAGTATATATAGGGGAAACTTTAGCGAAAGTAAAGGGGGCGTAGTTTACGTTACGATACTGAATTCAACGGAACAAGATGTAGAAATAGACAGTGACTTTAGGCCGGGGTTTTCTAGTTTCAATGAGTTTGAAACACCCCGCGCTAGTATGATAAATAGAGTAGGAGAGATAGATGTTAAGGATAAAATAAGTACTCTGATGAATAAATTAAGTCTAGATGATAGTTTGGATAAGAAGGAAAGGGGTTCAGTAGAGAGAGTATGCGCAGCTTTTCATGATATTTTTCTGCTGGAAGGTGATGAATTGTCCTATACGATGTCTTAAAACACGAAATACCGATCAGGCAAGACCAATCACCAATTAATCAGAAGCAGTATAGGTTACCTCACATCCATAGGGAGGGAGTAAACAGGCAGGTACGGAAGCTGCTAGACGACGGGATTATCTCCCCCGCAAATCGTCGTGGAAGCTGCTAGACGACGGGATTATCTCCCCCAGCAAATCGTCGTGGAATTCGCCACTGTTACTGGTACCAAAGAAAGCCGCGAAAGACGGTCAGAAAAAATGGCGTCTAGTGGTTGACTTTAGAAAATTAAGGATACAGTAGTATTAGGATATAGTAGTATTTTTCAGCATTAGATCTTGCGAGTGGGTATCACCAGGTTTTGGTGGATGAAAAAGACAAAGAAAAGACCGCGTTTCGTTCAGGATTAGGACATTTCGAATTCAACGGAATGCCTTTTGGTTTAACGGGGGCGCCCGCGACATTTCAAAGAATAATGAATCATATTGTCACTGGGCTCCAAGGGATAGATTGTTTAATTTATTTAGATGATATAGTAGTTTATGGTAGGAACTTAAAACAGAAGATAGGTTATTTAAGGTGAAGAAGGTTATTAACACGAAGATAGGTTATTTAAGGTGTTTAGCGTCCTTACGGAAAATAGTTTAAGACTAAACACGGAAAAGCGTCAGTTGTTAAGACGAGAAATAGTTTATTTAGGCCATAAGTGTTCTGAGCAGGGTGCACTGCCCGACCCACGGAAGGTTGAGTGTGTAAGGAATATAAAACCTCCCACGAACAAAAAGGAGGTGCAGGAATTCCTGGGGTTAGCCAACTACTATAGAAAATTTATTGTGAGCATGGCGAAAATCGCTTTGCCAATTAACAAATTACTGAGAAAGAATACCGAATTCCAATGTTCGGAGGACTGCCAGAAAGCGTTCGTCAAGCTGAAGGAGGCAATAGCATCACCACCTGTACACGCGTATCCGGATTTTTCGAAACAATTTTTGTTAACAACAGACGCCAGCAATGAAGCTCTCGGAGCAGTATTGTCCCAATGGGAAGTAGGCAAGGACAGGTCAATAGCTTTCGCCAGTAGGGCGTTGAGTGGAGCCGAGAAACGGTACTCCACAATTGAAAAGGAATTCTTGGCTATAGTTTGGGCAACGAAGAATTTTAGGGCATATCTTTTGGGGAGGCCGTTCAAAATATTTATAGACCACCAACCCCTAAAGGGTGTAGCGAATTTAAAGGATAAGACTTCTCGTATAGCCAGGCTTAGACATAAACTATCGGAGTACGAGTTCGAAATTATATTGGGTCCTTGAATAAGTTCTCGCTGTTTTTTCAAAGATGGCAGTAGCAGTACCCTGTGGAATTTCGAATGGTAACACACATGCAATACAGTAGTATATCTAACCTTAAATTTCAGTGTATGGTAGTTCACTTTAGTGTAAAGAAAATAATTTTTTTTTTATTTCTGAAAATGTATACTTTTGTGCCAAATAAAGTGCATTTGCGGGGAATTTTATTGCACTACTTTATTCAAGAGAAATCTGCAGCTGAAGCATATAGAGTTCTTGTTGAGACTTATGGTGACAATGCTTTGTCGTATACGACATGCAGAGACTGGTTTCGACGCTTCAAAAGTAATGATTTTGAACTTGAGGATAAAGAACGTTCTGGCGCACCGAAAAAATTTGAAGACGAAAAGTTGGAGGAATTACTCGATCAAGACCGATGTCAGACGCTAGCAGAACTTAGAAAAACATTACAAGTAGATGATTCAACTGTTTCAAAACGTTTAAAAGTTTTAGGAATGGTCCAGAAGCAAGGATATTGGGTACCGTATGAATTGAACCCAGGAGACGTCGAACGGCGTTTTCTCACGTGTGAACTACTGCTTCAACGGCAGAAAAGAAAAGGTTTTTTGCACCGCATCGTGACTGGCGATGAAAAGTGGATACACTACGATAATCCAAAGCGTAGAAAAACGTGGGGTAAGCCCGGCCATGCATCAACATCGTCTGCAAAACCAAATATCCATGGTTCGAAGCTTCTTCTCTGTATTTGGTGGGATCAGCAGGGTGTAATTTATTATGCGCTGTTCAAACCGAATGATACTATAAAGGGGAAGCGCCATCGACTTCAATTGAAGCGTTTAAGTCGAGCCTTAAAAGAAAAACGGCCGCTATACGAGCCGAGACACGAAAAAGTGATTTTGCTACATTCGGCCTCATGTTGCAAGACCAGTGAAAACCTACCTGGAAACGCTTCAATGGGAAGTTCTACCCCACCCGCTGTATTCATCTGACATAGACCCTTCTGATTTTCACCTATTCCGTTCGATGGCCCAGCTGACCAGCGCTTTCATTCTTATGAAGAAGCTAAAAAATGGATCGATTCCTGGATAGCCTCAAAAGACATATCGTTTTTCCGACGAGGAATTCATATACTGCCAGAAAGATGGGAGAAAGTGGTCGCCAGTGGTGGGCAATACTTTGAATGACATGTTTTTGTTCCTTATAATTTAAATAAAGCTTTTATTTTGTAAAAAAAACAGCGAGAACTTATTCAATCACCCAATATATAAACCCGGGAAGAAAAATTTAAATGCAGACGCTCTGAGTAGAATATCCCAACATAACAATGAGGTCGCGGCAGTCCAAACGCGCTCTAAGGCGAAAGAACTAAAAACCCAAGAAAACGACAAGCCGCAGGAAATTTCCGCATCAGTGGAACCGGATAGTCCAAAGACAGAACAGAGTGGTAATACAATTCTTCTGGAAGACCCAAAGAAATTGAGATGATAATAAAAGATTTCCATGATAAACCATTAGGAGGCCATCAAGGGGCGGCAAAAACCTATTTACGCATTAGGCAAGAATACAGGTGGCCAGGCATGCAAAAACAGATAAAAGAATATGTTAGACCATGTCCCAAATGTCAGGTGAACAAAAGTTCGAAACTAACGAAAATGCCCCTAGTATTAACTGACACGCCAGTGCGGCCCTTCGATAAGGTTTATATGGACATTGTAGGTATATTACTGGAGACTGTATCCGGTAATAAGTACATTCTTACATTTCAGGACGACTTTTCAAAATTTGTGGCATGCACAGCTATTCCTGACGCAGAAGCAAGCACCGTAGCCAGAGCCTTCTACGACGAGGTGATAACGCGATACGGAATTCCACGATTTCTAGTAACAGATAACGGTGCAAACTTCACTTAAAGATTATTCGCCGATACATGTAAATTGTTAGGAATTAAAAAGTTACACACGACACCACCCACAGGCCAATGGTTCCTTAGAACGAAGCCATAGACCATTGGCAGAGTATTTGCGATCCAATTAAGACCAATTATTATCAGCGGCAATGCACGTGCATAATCACACTCCGCATACAACCACTAAACAAACCCCTTTTCGCACATTGTATGGATTCGACGCGCAGATGCCAACGAATTTGAAAAAAAAATTTGACCCACTCTATAACGCGGACGGTCCCATCAATGTCCAGAAATTCCAAATACAAAGGGCCAATGAGATGGTTAGGCAAAATCAGAAACGTTCAAAAGAAGCGACCAAAGGAAGTACGATGACAGGCTAAAGCCAGTAATTTTTAAAGCTGGAGATAAAGTAATGCTAAAAAATCAAACTAGGAAAAACAAATTTTCAACGATATGGTTAGGACCATATGAGCTGATAGGCATTAGAAGCCCAGTCACGACAGTTATTAATATTAAGAACAGGGATACGCCATTCCATAACAATTTTCTTAAACAGTACAACAATTCGAGTAAAATAGAAACAGTCACGGACACAATTCAACAAAAAAGGAATTCAGATTTTAGTAAACAGGGAAAAATAACGAACGTAAAATAACATATATTTTTGTATATTTCAAGGCGGCCGTAAGTGGGGCACGGGAAATTTCCGTATTTGCTAGGACGACAGAAAAAAGAGGGCTGGATCCCATTATATGCGACGCCGCAAATAATTGCTCAGGGTAATCATCTGGTAAAGTATATTCTGTGCGCTAAAGTATGTCCAAAGGTGCTCATCCATATAAAACCGTTTTGGCTAGTTTACTTATAAGGGGAATTCTCTGTAGCTAACCGGACACTTACTAACTTGGCTTACTAACAAAATTTATTAATTAATTGTCAAACCTGTTTAAACCGTATATCTGGGTTCATCGCAGATCATCTGTGGCATCGCAAATCAGTCTACCGTTACGTGTAATGAATACGTTAAATACACAAGTTTGTAGTATCACATTTGTAAGGAATGGGAGCAAGTAAAATAGAATTCAAAGTTACTTTTCAAGTCAGCTTGCTAAAGAATTAAATTAAATTAAGTTAATTAAATAATTGTTAACTTTAATTAATTAAGTAATTTTAAATGTAACATAGAAGTCAAAAGCTAATTTAAATAGAGTTATTAATTGTGCATAGCAATAGGAGAAAAATAGTTGAAGTAATTGTACATAAAAAAAACTGACAAAATTCTTGGGTAAAAAAGAAATTGAAACACAACGTTATATACAACGTTATACACAATTGTTACGAGCGGTACATCGAAGGTGCTTCTCCGAATCATCACTTTGTACCGCACCATCACAGAAGTAAAGGATATCATTGTCGGACAAAGACGGCCATGAAAATGTTTTCTCACTAGCGTTAGTCAACAAGGTAGACGTGCTAAAACGTTTTTATTTTGGGGCGTTCCCCGCTAATTAACGTCTGACTACAGATCATAGTTGCAAATTAGAGCTAACGTCCCGAAGTGAGATAAGTATATGAGCTTATTCGATCAATTAGCGCAAGCAAGATCCACCAAACAGTCAGTAACGTCGCACACAACCCCAGCCGTCCGAGAAAACGAGAAAAACCATCGAAGGCCACATCACTCCGTTCAGAGTAGACCAGAATTACGATGAGCGTGTCCAATCGATGCAGTCATACAGATACACAGCATTTCTTTAAATGTTGGTGCCATACAACGCGTCATACAAGAAAACATCACCGAAACACGAGATGACAATTCGTAGCAGCAAAAGTATAATTCGGTAGAACCATCATGATCTTCATATCCAATCAGCACGTCCGAGAGAGGCCAGACAAGAAACGATTATGGTATTCACTTAAGAAATTTGTAGTAGCATTAAGACTAATATAAAACAGTTGACCAACCAGTAGAAACATTGTAATAAAAGAAAAAATTAACATCGCTTCACGATATCAATTTTTTCTTTCCCTAGGGGTGGAGGGATGTTGTGAGTCGCTCCTTCCGCGGAATACATTTTCAGTCGACCATAATGATGTCGCACTAAGCGTTTAAATTCCATCGCACTAAGCGTATAATTCCGCATTGCAACTTGTTTCAAGGCCAATTCATCGAGCGCGCGCTAGCCGCTGGTGAAGCGGTATTGCACTTGTTAGCTGTGGAACCAGTGACCCACTTTCTTGCGCTCAGGAGTTCAGACAGGTCTTTTCCGCTACAGCCAGCGTGTTATTATTTCCATCATTAAGCTTCCGCGTACAAATGTATAAATGAGATTGGAATATAGCAGATAAGAGTAGTCATTAGTGAAGCAGAGCTCCGAATCGTGTGCAACTGTAGTGTAATTTTTAATAAAGTGATTAAAGTAGAATTGAAGTGTTTTAATTTGAAGCGAACTTTCGAAGGAAGGACTTCAGGGAAGCCCACGACAAGGATATTTCAGCAGGGACACAACACCTGGTACCGCTGCAAAGTCGTGTTGGATTCATGTTTCGTGGAGGGATTATAGGCACGCTAATTTTCAATGTGAAAACATGCGGCGGTATGCCTGCAAATCAACTTATTTCAAAAAATCATTTGGATTTTAAAAAATTAATAAATAAATGTGCAGAAACCTTCGCGCCCGTGAGCATAACAACTAACCAATCGCAGACGGATGAATGGTATAGGAATGCATGCAAAGGAAAAAAAAACATCCATTTTTATATATACAGACTTATTTGACAGCGAAAGTAATGTTTTTTGATGACTATTAAAAATTCAATTAGAAAATCAATGAACGTGCGTTTTATATCTTTAACTACTATAATGTCGACCAACAATTGGAATTTCATAATCAACACCACTTGTTGCAGCGGCATGCCTAGCAAGTCAATTGAATTTAACTATTTCGTTTTCTTGCTTTTTTTTTACTATCCTTGTATGTTCGGTCATATAGTTTTGTGTATTCTATTGTTGCCTTTTTTCCTGCATTCCCGTTCGGTCCGGTCTTAGTGCACCTCTACAGTGTAAAACGAATCACCATGTAAAATTTCACGTTCTTAAGCCTTGTATAATTGTTTTCAAATTACGGCTATTTTACTTGCAACGCCCATTTCAACTACTTAGGGGCGGCGTTGTCAAAAATCCGTTCTACCTTCCATAGATCATAAGGAACATTTTAAAAAAATTATTATAATCCGTTACGTAGTTTGCGAGTTCATGGAGGACATACGCGAACAGGCATTACCTTTTATATATATATAGATAAATAAAATATATATAAATAAATAAAATACTGCGTTGTTTTTCGAACTCCTTCGAAATCTAAATATTGACAGTGGGTTGCCTGTAAGTGGTTACTATATATGTTTATATCGTAATATTTTATTCAGCGCTAAAAATGTTAAAAAATAATCCACTTCTCAGTAAATTTTTAAGATTTATTAGTTTAACATTTCAAAATAAAAAAATTGATTTAGCAGTAAAAATCTATTTACTATTTTAAATTTTCATTTAATTTCATTTATTTCATCTACTGGGCAAAATCCTCACAGATTACAGAGTATCTTAAAGCTAATAGTAATATAGGTAATAATAAAAAAATAATAATAATTGCAAAAGATTTAATTTATTTGTAGAATTATGTTAGAACTCTCAACAAACTGCCCTATATAGTTGTAAATCGATTTTAGTAATGTTACATACAGGCTTATTTTGTAAACTCACATCCTGCGTTCAGTTCGATTTTATTCTCTATTCTCTTTTGTTATTTTCTTAAAACATATGTTCTCTTGTCAGAAAAAAATAAAACTGAACGCATCACATCCCATGTCTTTGCGACGTATGTTGTTGGTAGTTTTACATGCTTTTCAAAGCTGTTTACGAAAACATACGAATTTTGTAACATTCGACTGCATGCGTTCATCTGTCATCTGGCTCGCAAAAGAAAACCAGTCGTTTCTACTCTGTCGGTGTTTGTGGTCATTTTGTCAGTGAAATTTTTTTGCGCTAACATTTAATATTGAATTTATGTGCGTTATTATAATTATTTTCCTAGTTAAAACTTCAATATTTTCACAATAAAACTTCAATATTTTCACACAATGCACTTTCTCTACTTAATTGATGATTTTCCATGACGCTAACCATTGTTGCCAGGTTACGCCACATTAAATTTACATAAGAAATTGCGAAATTTACATACAAAATTACTTCATTTTAATTGAGATTATGTTGAAAATTTTAAGAATGTTCAACATTTAAAATCATGACACAATTTAGCAAATAAATAAATTCTTCATGTATAAAAATGTGGGAGATATCATTTAAGCAATTGCTCTCATACTTAGCCTTCATTATACATGGTAACACTATGCCGATTGAAATAGTATTCAAACACATGAAGAATGTCAGATAAAAACAAAACCCGGTCAATTCTTACGAGTTCCCATCCCATGTTTCTGTAAGCTTACAGAATACCTCGTTTTTGATCATGTGATAATTTGAACGCAGGAACTGAACGCAGGATGTGAGTTTACAGAATAAGCCTGATAGATTAAGGCATCTAGATAACGGCTCACTATGACCATAGTTTGTTTTGTGAACTTTTGTGTAAAATGTGCAATATTCCCTTAGTGGCCGAGAAGAAATATGGAATGGAATCAGCGATAGAAGTTCGGGTGAATCGATTTTGCCATCAAGTAATGATTTTGTTGTGATGTAACCGCGGACGGAGGCGGATGGTGTGTCCGCCAGTACTTTTGGAAAAAACACGAAAACAATAGTGAAAACAATTATCTACGCCGCGAAACACGTTTAGTACAATAATAACACTTCACCAGTCAACACTTTTTAACAAACAAACAATTGTGCACTACTTATTAACAATTCATCTTATAGTAATAAATAAATAAAACTTGATCAAATTACAACAAATACTATAAATAGAAAATCAAACGGGACGCAGAGAACCATGCGAGGGGCTTTTTATGCTCTCCGCAGTAAAGCTCGGCATTTCGTTTGCTTTCACTTCTCCTCCTTCTTCCTGGTCCCGTTAGGTGTGCATGCGGCTGTGAGTGCACCGTGGGCTGAAGCGCGGCAAGATAAAGGCATAACACTTGTCTTGTCGCGTTTTGCTTTGCTTGCGACGTACGCGTGGCTGCTTGTACGGCTGACTTTACACTTCGCTACAGTGGGCGGCGATGACAAAATTCCGCATAGACTCCACTAATGTACGTGGCTTGAGGGCGAATTTCTTCGCGGTCTATGCGCATATTTGTACTAACCAACCGCATATAATGGCACTAGGTGAGGCCCAGGTGTCTGAGGGTGCAGATCCACTGGACTTTCACATGCCGGGGTACCATTTACTGCCATTGTTTTTACCACACAGAGGCCTCGACTTATACAATCGCAGTGATGTTGCGTACCAGTGTCGGCAACACCTTTGCACGACGGATGCCGAACTTAGCTCCATGTGGGTTGAGTTCAAAATCCTGTCGCACATCCTGCACTTCTGCTTCATTTATAGAAGCCCGGGTCTGGAGAGGCTGCCAACTTTTGATAAACTGGACAGTCTCTCTGATTCAATCTCCAAAATTCTGGAATCGTATCCGAACAGTGAAATTGTTGTTGCTGGTGATTTCAATGTTCATAATTCCAATTGACCAATACGCCATTTGAGTCACACGACACCCGAGGGCTTGTATGTTGAGTTATTTGCTGAGTCTAATAATTTGACTCAATTAGTGAAGGAACCAACGCACTTTCCCTGCGTTGATAGGCAAAACCAAAATATTCTGGACCTTTTTCTCACTTTACATCACAGCAAGTATGATGTAAATGTTCTTCCATCTCTTGGTAATTCGGACCACGCTACAATTTCTGCTACCTTCCCATATTCTAGTCTTCAATCCGCTCACCAGTCAGCTCCGAAGCGGAAAGTGTGGCTTTATGAGAAGGCTAATTGGGATGCGCTGAACTGCTTTTTCAGCCGTTTCAATTGGCAATTATGTTTCAGAGATAGAAACATATATGCTGCAGCAAAATTGGTAGAAAATATAATTTTATTTGGTATGAGGTCTTTCATACCCAATAAAAGAATTTCCATTAAGCCAAAAGACCATTCCTGGTTTAATGCGACTTGCAGACAAGCAGTCAGGTCTAAAGAGGAAGCATTTAGGAATTGGCGTTTAAACAAAACTTCTGATACTAAACTGCTGCGCAATCAGGCCAGAAATAGGTGCAATGCCACTCTAAAGCGCGAAAAAGTTCTCTACGAACAGCGCCTTAGACGTAGAGTTCTTGAATACCATAAGGGTAGTAAGAACTTTTGGTCGTTCGTGGGGAGAGTGAAGAATCAGACGAGATCGTCTATTCCAACTCTCCTCAAGGATGATCAGATCCTCACTCACTCGGTTGATAAGGCAAACTTATTAGCCAAAATGTTTGCTGAAAACTGCTCTCTTCCTGAGAGTAGCCAACCACTGCCCGCGGTCGATGGTGTATCTCATGCTATGCCTGAGATGCATTTTCGAACGCGAGCTGTTAAAAGAGTGCTTGCAGAACTCAATGTCAACAAATCCTCTGTTGACCATGTCATTGAGCACCTTCGGTATGACCGATATGAAGATGGGTACGATGTAAGCGGGTTTCCATTCATCTGGGAATATTCCGCTTGACAGAGACATATTACAAATTATAGTTAATGGGGTGCACAGAGAGGATACACAACATTTTGTTTTTTTTATAAGAGATTTTTAGAGTAGCTCTCTTAAGAGAAGCAAGAAGTTGACAGAAGGATGGAGTCAAGAAGTTGACAGAAAGAGGGGTGGAAAGGGAATTACTTCTTATACCAATCGATTCAGGCAAGTGTTGCTCTACAAGGCTATAGAAAAACTTTTTCCCTTTTTTCTTTTTTTATACCCTACACCCGAAAGGAGTATGGTATATTCACTTTGTTCTTCCGTTTGTAACGCAGAGAAGGAGACGAGATAGATATAGAAAAGTATTGATATTCTTGCTCAGCGTCACCTCGTGTATCGATGTAGCCCTGGCCGTCCGTCTGTCTGTCTGTTCACGATTACGGGAGAAGGAAAAGAGATATCGCGATGAAATTTGGCACAAATATTCTTTGTTATGTAGGGTTGTTGGGATTGAAAATGGGCGAGATCGGTGAACAGCCACGCTTACTTTACATACGGAATGTAAAGGCACCTCGTTTCAAAAAATGTTATAATCTAAATATTTCATAAACCGTGTGAGATATTAAGGTATAATTTTATTCCGGAACATGTAGCGCCATTACTAAAACGTTTGAAAAAAATGGGCGTGCCAGGCCCACTGATAACAAACTTGGAATTATCTCATGATCGGTATAAGATATTGAGATGTAATTTTATCAGGATATATAGGGAAGCATTACCAATAAGCTTGCCAAAAATGGGCGTACCACGCCCACTTATACAAAAGTTGTAAATATCCCATAAGCGGTTCAAAATGTTAATACGTTCGTAATTCTATCTATCAGTACCTACAGACATTACAAAAATATTTGTAAAATGGGCGTGGTCCGCCTACTTATACAAAAGTTGTTAAGTGGCGAAATTATAATTTTTTCAGTTACTCGGGTGTAGGGTATTTAGATTTTAGCAGGATTTGTCTACTGGTTCAACAGCAGCCTGATGATCTGCATTATTATGTGAGAGCTTCCTTTGCTTATTTGTGACTTCTTGTTAGCCTTGTCATTAAAAGCATTCAGTAAAACACCACGTAGGTCTCTCACTTCACGCGTTATTAGACAATTTTTCCTTCATCGAATTTATTTCAAAATGTAGATTTTCTAACATCTGAGTTAAGAGCAGTTTGTCACTTTGCAAAGAGCTTACCAATGCGATAGCATGGGCATTTTCGGATGTAAGAGCGACAATTTCGCTGTAAACAGAATTCAACGTTATTTGTCGCTTATTCTCACTGTCTTGCTTTTTGTCACCTCGTTGCTGAGGCAAAACAGGTTTGGACTGTTGTTGCTGTTGCCGAGTAGTAGGAACCGCTTTAGGGTATTGCGCTTGCTAATTAGACTGTTGTTTGTCTTCATTACTGATTTTTACTCTTTCACCTCGCTGCTGGAGTACAAACGGTTGAGACTGTTGTTGCTGTGGTTTCGGCAATTGTTGATGCCATGAAACACCGAGAGTCATTTGGGTAAGAACAGGATAGCTAGTTGATGCAGCAGTTTTAGACGTCACTCCCTCAACCCGGATTACGGAAGGAGGAGAACACATGGACTTACAGTTAATACAAGAAAATTCCTTTCCAGAGATGAGCAAAGATTCATGGTCCGATATCAAAAAACCGACACAATTCGAGTGGAAAAATTCATTACATTTTCCGCACTGCAGTTTGGCTGTGTTACGATCAACTTTTTTACACAAGGCATTTTTGCTTAATTAAGAGTCACTAACGGACGCAAAACTAAAGAAGAAAAACACAGAGCGCCGCAAAATCACGCCCGCTCACGACGAAGCGTCTTCACTAACTGAACTGTAGCACCAAACAAACTGATTTCGATTTTTTTTCTTTTTTTATAAAAACAGCGAAAACAAATGGAACTGAATTAATTCATAACCATTTAATTGATATCTTCTTAATTTAAAATTAAGAAAAGGGAAAATAAAAAAGTTGCTAGATTTCAGAGAAAAAATTTTTTTTTCAAGCAATTTTGGTTTTAATACATATTTAAAATGTTTCTGACATGTATTCATTGGCTAGGTTTGAACAATTTAAGGAAATTTCTTACACGTGGCAACATATAAATTATCTAAAAATTCAAAGTTTTTTTTAAACTAATACAGATTTCAATTTAAAAAAATTCGTAGTAAAATGTATAAAAGGATTAAACATGTTTTAATAGATACTCGTTAGTAAATGTTACCTCGTTAGTAGAGGTTATTCAAAATGTTGCAAGTGTTAGAAATTTTGTTTTGCTTTTACATTATTTAAAATTATTTAATTTAATTTCCGCTTTCTAATATACAAGAAAAAAAAACTTATTATATTGACAATTTTTTTTCTGTTTTGAAAACCTGTTGCAAACGTGTTTTCATGTATGGTTTCAACATCAAATTTAAGTACAACATACTTTTTTCTTCACAAGTACGTGATGCCAATTTACAGAATGGCCTCAAAGTAATGTGACAAATACACGTTATATTAGAACAAAAAACTTATTATATTGACTGTTGGCAACTCTTTTGCACCTTTAGTACTTTTGCACTTTACTTTACTAGGTAGCACTTTTGTACTTTACTTCCTCTTTTGTTAATAAAGGATTGGTGTGAACTCCGCGTGTTGCTGTATCCTTAGATTGGCTCGTGAATCGCCTGTGATCTGGAGCGATATTATCAGGGTTTGGGTCTGTGTTTAATCCAGAAATCGTTTTACACAATAACATTGGTCCTTCGAGCCGGATCGCAAAAGTAAGAATGGCTAGTCTAAAGGCTAGAGACTCCGCTACAAATGCCATAAAACGATATATGGAAGCAAGCAATAAGATTACAGAGCAGACTGAGCAAGAGCAAATAGCAACGTATTTAAAGGTATTAGAGGAGCAGTGGATGCGTTTCAATCAAGCACAAGATTTAGTAGAGGAAACTTGTGGTGAGGCAACGTTGGAAGGGGAGGAAGCGAATAGAGATCGTGCCGAGCAATGGTATGTAAAAGCTCGGACAAATTTTCAGCTTGCCATTAGAAATGCATCCAGGGTTACCACGCAGAACACCTCTGCGAATAATAGCGTAAGGACAAAAGCAAATTATGTACATCTTCCCAAGTTAGAATTGCCCAGCTTCTCTGGCGATCCCACTGAGTGGGTCAGCTTTCACGATGCCTTCCTAGCAGCGATTGGTCACAACGATAGTTTAGCCGAAGGTAAAAAATTGCACTTCTTCAAAATTGCTTAAAAGGCGAAGCTGCACGTGTGGTGAGCACCTTTAAAGCTGACAATGCAAACTACGAGCAAGCGATGCAAAAAAATCTCGATATAAAGTTCTGCGCATTATTGTAGAAAAACATCTGTGCGCAATTGATAAAATCGCTAAAGCTCATAGCGATACTGACAGTGGAATAAAGCAGATTTTGGATGGAGTGGTCAAACACTCAAGAGCGCTGCTGCATTGGGGCGACCACTTGAGTTTTGGGACGACTGGCTAGTCGACACTCGGAAACAATGGGAGCTATCCCTAACTGGAATTGAGCCACCAATATTCGAAGAGCTGCGAAATTTCCTCGAAAATCGATGTCGGTCGTTGGCAATGATCGAAAGTGTCGATGAGCCACAATGGTTACCGAAAAATCATCGCAAGGAAACCAAAGCATTCTACGCAACGAAGCAGTCGGTGCCAACATCGAAGCAAGGTAGCAGCTCACTCACTCCGAAATGTTTGCATTGTAACGGCAACCACAAAACATACGACTGCAGTAATTTTAAAAGTTTGAATCCAATGATTAAAAGGCAACTAATTCAGCAAAAGGATGCATGTTGGAACTGTCTTAGCACTGGACATCACGTGTTCAAATGTCGAAATAAAAGCAGTTGTCGCGAATGTCAGAAGCGGCATCATACTCTTCTTCATTTAGCAGTTACACCTAACCGCACACAAGACGTACGCAGAGAACATGCAATTATGGCATCGAGCGAACAAAGCCCGATCAACATTCAGGCTGCTCCTGAATGTCAGAGCGATGACGTACTGCCGACACCTAGCAATACAAAAATATTACCACAATTATCGAAGTATAACAGTGCTAACTCCGCTGCTGCTTTTACTGGCAGTGTTAAAGCTCTTAAGCAAGATTGGGATTCATATTATGCAGAAAGCACAAAGACTGTGCTTTTAGCCACGGCGCATGTTCGTGTGCAGGATGCTAGCGGACGCTGGCAAACGGCTCGCGTTTTGTTTGATAGTGGGTCATGCGCCACGTTTGTGACCGAAGCTTGTGTTCAGCGAATTCGTCTCAACAGAAGATCGCCTTCTATGGTGGTGACTGGCATCGGCTCTTCACAAAGAGGCAGCACCAGAGGTGAGTGCACACTGACCTTATCGTCTTTGTATACGAATAACTACTTTAACATTAATGCGCTCATTCTAAGCAAAATATGTAACGAACTGCCAGTTGCTATGTCACAAGCGGGCAATTGGCAGCATATCAAGGGGTTCCAATTAGCCGATCCTAGTTCTTCAGTATCTGGTCACATTGATATACTAGTAGGTATGGATGAGATACCAAACCTTTTGCTCGCCGATATTCGCAAAGGCACCGGTAACATGACTGTAGCCCAAAATACTGTTTTCGGTTGGGTGATATATGGATGTATATCGAATTCAAGTGAGAATCAGATCAATCTGCAAAACTTGCAACGTTGAATTGGCAAAAACTGTTGCCAAATTATGGGAATTAGATGAGAGTTCTCAAGGGAAGCACCTCACTATAGAAGAAGCTTACTGTGATGAGCTTTTTGACGCAACTCACCGCCGCACCTCCGATGGAAATTTTATTCTTCAACTTCCTTTTAGAAAGTCTATCCGTCTAGGAGAGATGCGAAATATCGCTATACGCAGATTTCTTAGTTTGGAAAAACGCCTCATCGCAAACGTTAATCTTAGACACGAATACAACGCATTCATGAATGAATTAGTCAACGTGGGTCATATGGAGCCCGTCGATAGCGTTCCTGACAAGTGCTTCTATATGTCTCATCACCCGGTAGTTAAAGATTCAAGTATCACGACAAGATTGCGGGTTGTGTTCAACGCATCAATGAAGTCTTCCGGGCATTCTCTCAATGACGCATTAATGGTTGGGCCTCAGCTTCAATCAGACCTATTTTCAATAGTTCACAGCGCCATGTACAGTGAAGTCTAAAATTTGGTTTCAGCAACTTTGGAAAGTCGATATATGTTCGGATGCAGCAGTGCCTGCAGATATAGCTAAGCAGTGGTTAGATCACCGCCGAGACCTCGCTAATCTTGCTAAAGTCAAAGTTAAACGCTGGTCTATCGAAGACCAGAAAGGAAACACTTCGTTGCACGTCTTTTGTGATGCGTCAGAACGTGCTTATGCTGCCGCTATATATTCCAGAACGGTGTTTGATAATGACGTTCATGTAACGCTAATTGCAGCGCGCACACGGGTCGCTCCGCTAAAGGTGATCACATTACCGCGGCTTGAGTTGTGTGCAGCCCACCTCGCCGCAAAGTTAGCGGAGAAGGTAATCTCAAGATTTTCTGAAATGGTCTATCCTGTGTACGCATGGTCAGATTCAACAATCGCGCTTGCCTGGTTGCAAGACCATCCAAGTCGATGGTCCTCTTTTGTTGCTAACCGCGTAGCAGATATTCAAAAAATACTGCCATTTGACTGTTGGGGGCATGTACACTCAGAGAGCAATCCAGCCGATTGCGCGTCTCGAGGCATTTTTCCTACCGAACTATTAAAGTTCCAATTGTGGTGGCATGGGCCCACTTGGTTAAAAGATGCTCCCGAAATATGGTGTCAACAAACTTCAACACATCGCTAGAAGTGCGACACAAGAATGTCACGTTTTTTTTTTACGCATTATTACGCAAAGAAATGAAGAGTGGGAATTAATCGATAAGTATTCATCGTACCTGGAACACGCCAGTTGATACGGAAGACGTTTCACAGTTGTCTAAAGTGCATCAAACAGAAACGACAGCCTTTCAAACAAGTCAGATGTGGCAGATTTACCAGCGGGTCGGACGATGTACGCAAGGCCCTTTCAATTACAAATACGCTGCAGGCCGTGGGTCCAAATCAATCAAAGGTTACATCGCGATGTTCATATGCATGAGTACTGGTGCGATGCACCTAGAATTCGTCGGAGACCTATCGTCCATCACGTTTCTTAATGCATACAAACGCTTTATTAGCAGAAGAGGATACTGCCAGCAGCTGCACTCGGACGAATTTTGTTGGGGCAGAAAGGGAGCTACGAGCAATGATAAATAATTGCCTAGCTGAGGATAAAATTGGTGAGTTCTTCGCCGATTCACACGTCGCTTGGTACTTCAACCCGCCAAGTGCTCCACATATGGGAGGCTATTGGGAAACCGGGTCAAATTTCATTTACGCCGAGTGGTCGACAATGTCCTGTTGACCTTTGAAGAGTTCTGCACGCTCCTATGCGAAATCGAAGCATGTGTCAAACTCCTGTCCACTATGTGCACAATCTGTTTTACAAGATGAGTTCGACGTATTGACTCCGGCCCATTTTCTAGTTGGAGAACCGCTCAAAGTTGTACCTGGAGAGGAAATAACGCTATTCAAAGGAAATCTGAGCCAGCGCTGGTCTGTCATAACCGTGTGGTTTTCTCTTAGTTTTTTATTACTCAATCTTTATTTACAGAAATTTACCACTTAACTTTCAATATTTACAATGTCACACTAATGTTTACTGTTACATTAATTTAAGCCGCGAGTCGCCAAGAGCACCGAGTGTCGCTGGATAGACGCCGAAAACTTAACTGTCGCTTTAAGAAGCAGTCGCTCGCTGCTTATGGTGTTGGCAGCATATCCCAGAGGGATTGCCACCACCACCACTGCAGAAAATATTTCGCCGCGAAATATAAGACGGTCACCGAGAGCAGACCGATGGTCACGTACTTCCACATTGTTGCAATGTTCTCACGATGCATCGCGCTGGGCCTTATAAACAACCCTCCCACGTCAGCGCTAACGATAGGAGAGCTGCGCCGGCCAGCGCTCGCATGCTGACGCTGCGTCTTTACAGTAGACGAAAGCGAGCTCGATGCACTGATGGGTCAAGACGGCGGGTAGCTACTCCGTCGCCTCAAATCGCAGCGCCGACGTTCGTCAGCGTCAGCAATGAGCGCGCCAGGCTACAGCCTGCAGCGAATCAGATGACTGTCGCCCGTCGTTATCGTACTCCGCGATGAGTAACCATGTTGGATGCCGGCAATGAAAACCAAACCGAATTTGCGCTAATTCGCGTTCAACGACTCGCGGCTTCGATGCTTGTGGGGACCACCAGGTCCGCCACAGTACTCCCCCCCCCCCAATAACGCATTTGCGCTAGCAAAAATCTCGCTGGAATTTTCGCCCGCGTAGCCTTAGCGTAAAGTATTTCTCGCTGCGCTTAAGGATGCGGAAGGGGCCCTCGTAACGTGGCTGTAACGGTCGCTGGACTTTGTCGATCCTCACGAAGGCCTGTGAGCACGTACTGAGCTCTGGTTGGATGAAGACTCTCGTGGTGTCGTGATGCGCGGCTGGGACTGGCGCTACCTTCGCCATTCTGCGTCTCAAATCCTTTACGAACTCGGACTCCGAAATTTTCGATGGCGTGGGCATCAGGAACTCGCCTGGTAACCGGAGCGTCGTACCATAAACTAACTCCGCTGGTGTCGCTGCGATGTCTTCTTTAAATGTGGCGCGCAGCCCAAGCAGCACGAGTGGTAATATTTCGCTCCACTCATCATGCTTGTAGCAGATTATCGCTGTCTTCAATGTCCTGTGCCAGCGCTCGATCATCCCGTTCGCTTGCGGGTGATATGGTGTCGTTATATAATGCTGAACGCCGAGCATCTCGTTTAACTGCCGGAAAAGCTCGGATTCGAACTGCCGTCCGAGATCGGTTGAAATCCTCACCGGGATCCCGAATTTCGCGAACCAGCCTGAGATGAGGTTCTTCGCTACGCTCTCCGCTGATATGTCGATAAGCGGAATTGCCTCCGGCCACCTTCGATGTGCTTCAGCTGCTGATTTCTTTTGGATATAATAATCTAATAAAATTCCCCGCAAACGTTTTTGTTGATACGAAATCCGACATGTTTAAGGCGATGTAAAAAATGTTCTTCTCCTTTTCATAGTTCAACACATACTAACATTATTGAGGTTCAAGGTGTAGCTTTATCATAAAATTGGTTTCAGTATTGCCGAATGTGTATATAAAAACTTACAATTCCAATAAGAAAAACGCGAGAAGTTATTTGTACTCCCAATATGTAAATAAAAAACCAGTCATAACAATAAATTAAAACCGAAATAAAAATCCACGCATAGCTTCGGTCGCAAATTTTTTTTTGCAGCTAAGCCAACGTTTGGCTTGCTAGAGAAGAAAACCCTAAAACGCGGCCGAAAGCTGTCCACGTAGTGAAGCTTTAGGCATAAAATTAAGGGTTGATTAGCCAATTCGACCGAGATCGGTCAAAAGTATCAAAATCAATATCTACCTTATAGGGATTGCGGGTATTCGTTTAGCGAAATAATGTTCGAAACCAACACGAAGCCAAATATCTGCCGAGATGAGATATTTTGACACACACCACTCCGATGACAGCAAAATGTGGTTGCTATTCCTCTGACTCATCTGGGTTGCCAACCCTTTTGAGCTTCTATAATTGGTGTTTGGAAATTACATGGAATTTTTAAAGAATTCAATCATTTATTTCAAGTCAACAGTAACCATAAAAATTTTATTTTTTAAGTTAAATTCTTCAATAACGAACAAGTTTAAACATTTACATTTTAGGTCGGTTTGAAAGCTATTTAATGTATCTGTTCACGCGGGAGTGCGTGATTTGGTGGTTAATGAAAATGAAAAGTGAGAGTGAAGCGTGAGACTTACCGGTTTGATTCTTCTTCAAATGTGGATGATGTTGATAAAAGGATGGATATAGATGAGATGATGTACGGCGCCGTCGTCATTGGGATCAAGATGAACTGGGATGATCGATGATTCGTAGATAAGCAATGAAGTTGTAGAGAAGCGATGAAGTTGTAAAGAAGCAATGAAGTTGTAAAGAAGCACTGTGCTCAAAATACTATCACTTTGCAATTGTTTTTCACTGGAGCAAGACGTGTGCTTATTTTCACAGATCACAGAAGAATGTGTGGGGAGTGTTTGCGAGACGGGTGCTCGTTTGTTCGCTTCTTAGAATGGAATGGCCAATGCCACTTCCTGATACTGTCCATGAGCTGCTTGCCCTTCTACTGAGATGGAGAAGAGCCGCTTTAACTCAAAGAGCGAGAGAAAGCGGAGGCATAACTCACCGAGTACCACCGTGGGAGGGAGAATCTTTAGCATGGAATGGTGAGCTGCTTGCCCTTCTGCTGAGATGCAGAAGAGCCGCTTTCGCTCGGAAGCGAGAGAAAGCAACGACAGATCTCACCGCATGCCAAATAGATTTTGAGAGGCGAGGGTTGCCGTTGTGCGTTGCGGCGGACAGCAGTTTGGCGTAAACAGTATCTTTGATTTATTGATATTAAGTTTTGTTGAACCTTCGTCTTACAGTTGCCTTATATTTTCCGCAATAAAATGCAACTTCGGGATTGGAATTCACAGTGAGGATACATTAAGATTTTATTAAGTAAGGATTTATTAAGGAAGGAATATCGTACATATAAATAATATTATTTTCCACAACTTTTGCTACAAATAGTTTACAAGAATTAAAAATATTTTTATGACTGTAATGCCGATTTTAATATCTGCCTTAAAAGTTATCAATTTTTCTGGTTTTGTTCTAAACTTAAAAAGGTTCTGTACTTGTTTACCGAGAAAACAGAATAAACAAAGCTTAAAACTTCTTGAGTTCAGAAGCTTGTTGATTACAAGCAATTTACAATTTCAAATAACCATACCTTTTTAGAAACAAGAAATCTTTCTTTAAGTTAAACATATTGTGCGCGGTACACGTACTAGTACGTTTTCTGACGATTGATACTTCAGCGCGTAACACGTACTAGTACGGGTTAGTGTAACGGCATGGTTTCTTTGTATAGCTTTTATAGAAAGAAGTAGTAGGCTGGTAGACACATTTTTAGCTATTCTTTGTACAAAATTAATTGGAGTAGATCAATTCAAAACGCCTTTGCTGTTCTCGGTGGCTCGGTGGTGTAGTGTGTGGCACACTAGCCATCGATTTTCCGGGGACGTGGGTTCGAGTCCCGCCTTGCGCATGGGTGTTAACTTTTCTTATCGTGACGTCTCAAATTCTAATGCGTACTTAGGGCCTCGTCTAGCGCTAGTTCTGAAATTAAGAACCATTCGTTGACTCCGGCAGTATTTGCAATAATAAAGCAAAATAGCTGTTCTTAGAAAGCTTTGCTTCGCAACACTTGCCGGAGTCGAATTAGTAGAATGCGAAAAAGTTTCCTTTCCCTTCCTCTCCCTCTGTCACCATTCCACCAGTAGCCAACCATGAAAAAAGAGATTGACCTATTAAGGGCTATTGCTAGAATCTGATATAAAAAAAAAAAAATACAAAATCACAGCAGACGGCCCATAGCGCTACTGTATAGCATGCGTTAAACAATTGTCGCTCTTGTTTGTGGGTACAAAAATACCGATATATACTGCGACGACCCAAATTTTTGACAAACTATAATTTAGCGCAGAGCAAGGAAAATAATTACCATCAAACTAACACACGTCTTGCAATAACAAAAGGGGAAAAAGTACACAAAAAACGAACTCTCCCCGTTGACACCTGTCACTTTTATACGTGAAGTAGAAGTACACAGGGCATAAATACTGGGAACAGTTTACGAGTAGCAAAGATCCCCAACACCAGCATGCAACAAATGTATGCATATCGGTAGAAACGCCCACACACTCCTACGGACAGCGGAGAAATTTTCAGAAAGTAAAAGTGGCGTGGTGTGCATAACACACGCAAGGCAAACTGAGCGGCAAAGCGGAATAGCCGCTGACAGCATGCATGAATACCGGCGAGTAGAGCAGTCAGAGTGAGAAATCGAATCACGGTGCGTAGTGATAGCTCGATTCATACACTACACAACATTGGTACAGTGAATACATAAGATCAGCGCTCAGCTGATCCAAACTATGACCCACTTTGAACAGCTTATGTGCTGCAAAAAACCCTGCATATGTACGGAGACGGCAGGAAAGGTCACTGACCGAATAATTCGATAACCTTGAAAAAGAGGTTTTTAAAATATATATTTATACAAGATTAAATAAGACTAAATAAGGAAAACGGCTTAGCGGAATATGAATTACCGTACTCCGTTAAGTTGGTTCAGTTGAGTCAGTCAGTCAGCTCAGTTCAGTTCAGTGTCAGTCAGTTTAGCAAAAGTCGTGTAATTCAGAAAGAACGATTCAGTGCAAAGTGATCAAGCAGGTATAGCTTTGAGTCCGTGATTTTATTCGTGACAAGGTGAGCAGTCGAAAACAGTGTAAACAAGCGTAGAAAAGTGCTGCCGCCGCGTCATAATTTTTGAGACACACAGTAAGTACCAGCTGAGATCCATCTAACTAGCGAGACAAGACAAGGGAAGACAGCAAGCGTGATAATTGAAAGCAAGGAATTGCATAAAATCTTGAGTACGAATTCGCTGTCGCAGTGACTCAAATGCCCTCCTGTTAAAACTCGCAAAGGGACGAATTCACAGTCGCAGTGACTCAAATGCGCTCTTGTTAATACTCGTGAAGAGTCGAATTCACAGTCGCAGTGGCTCAAATGCCCTTCTGTTAATACTCGTAAAGAGTCGAATTCACAGTCGCAGTGGCTCAAATGCCCTACTGTTAATACTCGTGAAGAGTCGAATTCACAGTCACAGCGGCTCAAATGCCCTCCTGTTAATACTCGTGAAGAGTCGAATTCACAGTCGCAGTGGCTCAAATGCCCTTCTGTTAATACTCGTAAAGAGACGAATTCACAATCGTAGTGGCTCAAATGCCCTCCTGTAAATACTCGTAAAGAGACGCAGCAATCATCAGGGACTTCAAAACGCAGTGAGACCCAGGAGAATTCCAGAGATCTCAAAAGTGAGATATGAACGACCCAATAGAATACCACGCACCTAAATAACGCAGTGATATACCAACGACTCGGCAGAATACTCGTGATCTCAAAAACGCAGTGAGATATCAACGACCCAGGAGAATACCAGTGATCTCAATAACGCAGCGAGATATCAATGACCGAATTATCTCAAAATCGCAGAAGATACGAGCAACGCAGCAAACAACAGCGACCTCAAAATCGCAGTGAAGAAGAAGACTCAGCTACTCAGAAGTATCAAGTGTTAATACATTCAGTCCATCATCGGTGGCCTTAAAGCGCATAGAGGTAGCAACGATATTATATTATTCCTAGTGCAACTACCATTTGTATAAGCAAAACACAATACAAACTATAGAAAAAGTTCGATTAAGGTGAATAAAGATATTGAATCGAACTCTTGAATCCCGGCGAGCTAATCTAAGCCATAACAAGTAAGAGTGTTGTCTTCGGCCTGACCGAAATCTAAATACCCTACACCCGAGTAACTGAAAAAATTATAATTTCGCCACTTAACAACTTTTATATAAGTAGGCTGACCACGCCCATTTCGGGAAAATGTTTTTGTAATGTTTCTAGGTACTTCTAGAGAGAATTACGTATTAATATTTTGAACCTATTATGGGATATTGACAACTTTTGTATAGGTGGGCAGACCACGCTCACACTTTGTGTGCTTATCCGGAGATTGTGGAATAATCTCCCTGCGAATGTCTTCCCGTAAGTGGTTACAGCGTCGAAATCTTTAAGCGAGGTGTAAACCGTCACTACTCCCTCTTTCTCCCTTCCCATTAACCTGTCAACCCTTCGGAACCAACAAATGCTGTGCATGGATAGGGGGCATCCCCTGAGCTTGGTTTCATCTGTAATAAAAAAAAAAATAAAAAAAAAGGTGGGGAAGGTGATCGTAAAAGCTTGCTCCTACAATGTCAAAATGTTGAATATGTTTAATTCATTAATTATCTGAAAGATTTTCATATCAACATATAGTTTTGACATTTGATCCGTGTACTTGCCACAATATATCAGCCAGACTAATACCAGCCTGTAAAATACCTTCTCCTTCCGAGCGTCGCAGGCTCGTTTCAGTTACCACACATGAATTTCGTTTCAATTACCGCACATTCAAAACAAAAAACCTCTTGACGACAGCTTGCTCTTTACCATCTCATTTCACACCAGCGAAGACCTGCTTTCGCCTTTCGGAATACACATTTCTTACGACAAAATGAGCAAAACGAGGCAAGCAATTTACAAAGTCGTTTAGCTCGACTATCAGAATAACAAAAGACCAAAATCAGCTGATTTTAGGGCGAAAGTAGACGAAACCAGACGATAGTGACTTTTCAGAATCTGGATGTAAATTTGGAAGTTCAAGGGACTATATTTTAAACAATTGCCACCTTTTTTTCTTCACCATTATGTATTAGATCGTATGTAGGTAATAATATAAACTGATATTATGATATTCGACCCTGTTCATTATCATTGAGCAATTTACCTAAAAATTTGGTTGATCCTTTGTAAAATTTCTTCGTAAGAATTTGTATCATGATATTTTCACAATTTGAAATTAGAATCTCCCGGAACTTTTACACATTTGAGAAATTTATAACATCATCCCGTTGCAACTAGAATACTCTAAAAATGTTGGGGACGCGGATAAATCAGTTCTTAAATATCTTTAAATTTTCAATTTCGGAAGTAATTGTTAATGTTACCACTCATTAGAGATGAGCGATATTTTTGTACAAGTTTTATGCACTTGATTTTGAAGTCACAGGTCTCTGGAACTGCCGTATATTATTTAGGGCCTTATTTTGTATCTGCGGAACGGTAGCGACGGCAGAGCTTCTGCTTCTGTTCCCGTTGCTGTTAAAACCGTATTTTGTAACTCTTACGTTGAGTCCCGTTGAGCGCACTGGGCTTTACGTCATTTGCGTTCCAGTCAGCTGGTAGGGAAATGTTGTGTATTTGTTGTACACAAAGACGACATTCACACGTCTCTTTCCTTCTTATGATTAGATGCATGCAATGAATTTGTTCTACCTGTTTTCTTTTGCCTCGATCAACTTTTGTTTATCAAAGCCAGCTGGCAGGCAGTGTGTTTGAAAACGGGGAACAAATCGCAAATCGATGCTTAGAGCATTTTTTGAATAATAATGCAAAATTTTTATTTTGTGCTGTACTTTTATAAAGTAAAAATACAAATGTTATTCGATTTGTTATGAAGTGGCTCAGACCAGGAAAATGACGAGGAAACAAACATTCCAGCCAGGGTACGCAACCCAGCATTGAAAAGCAATGCATGGATTTTAGAGGTCACTTCAAAGAAAATTGCAGTTACACTTTCTTCGAAATTTCCATTATATTATTTTATAATAATTATTTAAATTATTTTATTTAATTTTTTTTATTACAAAAAAAATACCTTAAATAAAAATAAAATGAAAAAATAAAAACAAATAAAAAATCAATAAACAAAACACATCCGCACTCGTCGAGCTCTACGCACAAACTGTGCGAACGGCAGCATTTTAGCTTCCGCTTCTCTACAATGGCCACCACGAGCGCTTCTGTTGTTACAAAATACCATTTTCCAACGTAAGCACGTAAGAAGTATGCAATTGTTGTTGTAAACCCAGCTGTACAGTAGCGCCAACAGTAGCGTCAGCGGTGTGCATTTTGTGCACACGTTTTGATCAGCTGTTTTACGAATATAACAAAGAGGAACGTAGAAGAGCCATACCGTTCGCAGATACAAAATAAGGCCCTTAAACCGGTGACAGTGACAGGACCCAACAGAGGTAAAGCTATACGAAACTTCTAAATTCCCTCTAAATTTTCCATGAATGCGAACTCGCTAGTTTGTTGAATTAACCAAACTTAATTTCCCACCCTGTATTGGAACTTCTACTTCAAAGGAACCGATTTATTTGTGCTTGCAAAAGAGGATTTCGCCACTTCTAGGGACTAATTAGTCGAAATACAACCAACCTGCAAGAACTATATAAAATTTTTGCAGCATAAATGATAACTAGTATAAATGATATTAATTTTTAGGACTTTTTAAGTACTTCGCTACTATTACCAAATACCAATTATTGTATTATGACGAGAAAACTTTCGATATAAAAGTACTGCTAATATATATTTATATGCTAAATATAATTATTAGTAATATTATTACGTATAAACATTGATTCCAACTTGAAATATCCTAAAAGTTTTTAGTATGTAGTAGTTTTCCATACAAGGTTATTAACTATTTCAATAATTTATTAGACTTGACAAATTAAAGCAGCCCTCTAATATAAAAATCTAATATAAAAGTGTAAGTGCAATTCTTTCAAGCATTAATTAAACAAAGACGTGCAACATTAAATATGTACAAAATCCTATTTGAGTACAAAAAATTTAGTTGCATATTACACGATGACGCTTGACGCCTGAGTCAAATGTATTTGGTTGTAGTATGAGAGAGTTGGAGAAAAACTTCGCCGGTTTTCGCCGTGTAGTGGGTTCAATTTTGACCCCAGATCAGTACTGGCGTCACGTAGGTCAAACAGACTGGCTTATTCTGTAAACTCACATCCTGCGTTCAGTTCCGGCGTTCAAATTATCACATGATCAAAAACGAGGTATTCTGTAAGCTTTCAGAAACATGGGATGGGAACTCGTAATAATTGACCGGGTTTTGCTTTTATCTGTCATTCTTCATGTGTTTGTATACTATTTCAATCGGCATAGTGTTACCATGTATAATGAATGCTAAGTGTGAGAGCAATTGCTTAAATGAGATCTCCCACATTTTTATACATGAAGAATTTATTTATTTGCTAAATTGTGTCATGATTTTAAATGTTGAATATTCTTAAAATTTTCAACATAATCTCAATTAAAATGAAGTAATTTTGTATGTAAATTTCGCAATTTCTTATGTAAATTTAATGTGGCGTAACCTGGCAACAATGGTTAGCGTCATGGAAAATCATCAATTAAGTAGAGAAAGTGCATTGTGTGAAAATATTGAAGTTTTATTGTGAAAATATTGAAGTTTTAACTAGGAAAATAATTATAATAACGCACATAAATTCAATATTAAATGTTAGCGCAAAAAAATTTCACTGACAAAATGACCACAAACACCGACAGAGTAGAAACGACTGGTTTTCTTTTGCGAGCCAGATGACAGATGAACGCATGCAGTCGAATGTTACAAAATTCGTATGTTTTCGTAAACAGCTTTCAAAAGCATGTAAAACTACCAACAACATACGTCGCAAAGACATGGGATGTGATGCGTTCAGTTTTATTTTTTTTCTGACAAGAGAACATATGTTTTAAGAAAATAACAAAAGAGAATAGAGTATAAAATCGAACCGAACGCAGGATGTGAGTTTACAGAATAAGCCTGAGAGTTCCTTTGCTAAAAAAAAATTTGAAATGTATAGAATTGGACCAAACTACTCCGTTCCTTTACAAGGCATAGTTTTATTTTTGTATCAGGCAACCCTTACATTCTTTCTTCTCTGAACTGATTACAGTTATGAGTTAGTGAGTACACAGTTACTGATTACAGTCTTAGCTCTCTGAAAGTAGCTCTTGTGTTTTAATTGCCATGTAAGTTTTAATGTATTTTATTTGCTAATATTATTTGTATTGAAAGAAATTATTTATTTTTAACAGAAAATGACGCTGTTCTGGACTAGAGAAGCCTTAAACACAATCACGGACTCAAGACGCAGATTCATTTTTTAACTGTCAAAATTACACGGGCTCTTATGGAGATCGAGAAAAAAGTTTGCTTTCCATTTTGCTACCCTATTTTGCTGCCGCACTTTGCATCCCGCAACCGAGCTAATTCTAATTTTGAGGGATGCAAAAGCGTTCTCGTTCTTCTTCGTTGTTTGTGTTTGTTGAAATTTAATTCTTTTTGTATTTTTCTGTTGCTTTTTTTTATTATTATTATTATTTATTTATTATTATTAAAAATAAAAAAATTAAATAATATTTAATATTTTATTAAATTACTGTAAACAGCTAAACTAAGAGAATTTAAAGACAGAATAATCTTCGAGAATTTGGTATTGTATTGAATTGTATTTATTGAATTTCTACTATCAAATTTTTGAACTTTCATACTTCTGCTTCCCGAAAACGCTTCTCTGCTATTTGGATTAAAGTCGAGCCATTTCTTGCGTCCCTAACTTGAATCTGCCTCTTGCAGTCCTGATTGTGTTTAAGGCTAGACTTTACAGAATTATTAAGCTCAAGCTGAAAATTATTATCGCTGATCCGAAAATAGTTTGGTAGCTCCATTGGTCACTATCCCGCAGTGAACTCGCCCCAGCCAAGCATCCTTTAGTGTTTCAACAACACGATTTCGTTTTGCGAGTTTTTAATTTTAATAAATTATCCAATATTTGGCAAAATTTGCGCAAAACCATTCTATCATGATCCGTCATAAACACAATACGCTTAACGTAGGTTTCGGCTAGCCTTATAATTTCAATCACTACACCATCTAATGAATCCATTTTGCTTATTAATTTTTACGTTTACGTTCTGCCTACATATTTTCAAAAAGACATAACAAGACTATTAAAAAGGTACTAAAGTAAAAGTACTAAAAAGCAAGATTTTGTCGAGCGTCAAGGGGCATCGTGTAATCAGTTTGTCTTCAAAGAGAGAGGCATATAAAATTGCGAAGAGTTATCGAGGCGTCAAGCGTCACCGTGTAATATGCCACTAAGTGTTTTTCTCACGGCCGCCCAACACCGAAAACAATTAGCTCGCAAGTTTGTTGAGTATGACGATTTGTTACTAACCCATTTGTTACTAGCTTTCACAGTTGTCAGACGAATTCTGAAAAAGAATTGGAAGCATAAAACACTAAGTACATTTGTATTCGGTTATCTTTATCTCATTTTCTTAAGAACAAATCAAAATCATTCCCCTCGAACAAAATACAAAATCGAAACGTAAACAAAACGTTGAAACGTAAACAAAGGAATAGCAAGAGAAGAAGAAGAGCACTTTGTGTGTGTCAAATTAGAAAAAGATCTAACCCAAAGATATTTGTCTTTTTATATATGGACATTTGATCTCAGATAAATATTTTTTTTCTCGTTTCCCATAAGAGCAGGTGTAATTTTGACAGCTGATTTTGTGTTTAGTGTTTCCTATTGTGTAAGTCAGTACTTTTGAAACTTTTTATTTCTGATGACCAGCGCCCTCGTTCCTAACACCGTGAATTCGCTTTATGATATTTTTTTTGTAACTAGGACAATGAATACACCAGGGTTGCCGTTTTTGACATTTAAAGTTCTTTGCAGTTAAACCTTGTGAGGCCGCCCTGTGTTTATGATTGAGACGTTTTGAGGTCACCCTGTGATCTGCATTCGCACGCGTTCCATTTCGCCGTGCCGCAATGCAGATATCGGTGTCTGCCTCTCCCCACCATGTGCCTGAGAGAGCGGATCCCGTAGTGTGGCGGGATCGAATGTTCTAGAAGGTTTTTTTTACATGAACTTCGCATCACGCCATACTACGTGACCTGCTTAGAGTGCAGAACATGATGGGAGGGAGGGAGACAGCGATGCCTGCATTGTCAGTGGCGAAGCCACAGAAAAATTATACTGAGCAGAGTTGAGTAGAAGATCGAAGTGAAGGCGGTCGCGTGCTGCTGAGTGCGCAAGTGAAAAATGAATAGTTTGTTGAAAATGTGTAAAGCTTCCGCTAAAGTTATTTGCTAATGCATTAAATTAAAACTTGGAGTTAGCGAGACCCCGGACTGAGCGACCTGCACAGAAGGGGCTGGTGCACAGCAACAACCGCACCATCCAGGTTGGGTGGGTAAAGACAGGGGAGGAAAACAACACCTACTCCTCCCCTCTCTCTTTTTCCATCCACTCCATAATTCGTCTCTGCCGCCGTCAGGGTATGATTAGGCATTTGTGCTCACCTTCATCCAGAGGCTGTATCGTCTTGGCTTCTATGTCGGTTTGTTTGTAACCGGGGTATCCAATCCGCTGTTGGGGTTAAAGAACCTCCCACTTTCCCTGAGCACGGCCGGATGAGCCAAGCGGCCCTCAACAGCGGGCTCTTTTTTTTTGTTTTGAATTTTTTTTTTATTAAGCATACACCCCCAACGTTACAACCTTCTATGGAAAAACCCAACTATTTTATATTTTTCTTGTAACATACTATAATACTGAAATATTTTCTATTTAATCGCACATATTAATTGTTATTACACCATTATGCATTGTTAGAAAAATAAAATATGAAAATATTAAAATAATTTAAATTTTATTGTCCTAATTGCAAATATGAATTTCTAATACTTGAAATGACATTTGATATAAAATTATTATATAATAATATATTGTATATTGTAAACATTAATAAAAGTACATATCAATATCTTATACCGTTCATTAGATATTACCAACTTTGTTATCAGTGGGCGTGGCACGCCAATTTATTTCAAACATTTTAGTAATGACGCTATATGTTCTGGAATAAAAATATACCTTAATATCTCACACGGTTTATGAAATATTCAGATTTTAACATTTTTTGAAACGTGGTGCATTTACATTCCGTATGTAAAGTAGGCGTAGCTGTTTACCGATCGCGCCCATTTTCAATCCTAAACAGCCCTACATAACAAAGAATATTTGTGCCAAATTTCATCGCGATATCTCTTTTCGTTCTCTCGTAATCGTGATTTCAACAGACAGACAGGCAGACAGACAGACAGACAGACAGACGGACGGACAGGGCTAAATCGATTCAGGAGGTGACACTGAGCAAGAATATATATACTTTTCTATGTCTATTTCGTCTCCTTCTCTGCGTTACAAACGGAAGAACAAAGTGAATATGTGGCCTATACCCTCACCTTCGGGTGTAGGGTATAATAAATAAACAATAAAATAGTATTTAATTGTTAATAATGTAATTAATAAGTTTGTATTTTATTATAATGTTACTTAATTATTATTAAATAACATTGTAATAAATTTATTTATTAATATGTTATTTAATCACATATCCAGAGCTAATGCTTTATTTTACATTTACTTAATGTGAATTAAATAATATATATAAGCTTCCTGATGCCTTCAATTTATAATTGTTTTTATTTATAAAAAAAATACGTTTTGTCGCAATTAAACAGTCCTATAATAAAAAAATATTGTATCATAAGAGATATTAGACAGTAAAAATAAAAACTGAAGAAATAAATAAAGTCAAAATTAACTGTTAATTTTTTAATTTAATAAAAAATGTAATTTTTAATTTAATAAAAAATTAAGGAAAAACAGAAATATTAGCTCCGACTTTAATAATGTGTTTAATAGCATCTTATCTTGTTTCGAATTCTCTGGAGTGCAACTTTCACTTTCTAAATATAGACAAAGTCTTGATATTGTATTTGTCGGAAACATAATTGCAAATGTATCATATTTTCAAACATCAAACATGGAGTATCCATGTTGAACATACTTTCAACATGGATACTCCCATGTTTAGTAAATTTTTCACTCTTTATCAAACAGGCTTAATATTATAAAATTCCTTATCGGTTATAAAGTTAACTGTAGTACTCACACTCTTATCTCTATAATCAACTTTATATTAATTTCTAGAATTACCAGGGTATATACCCTTACGGCCACTCACCAAGATCTTTAATTATCCAATAACTGAGGAAGTTCACCATAAGTGACGATGCAAAGCTGGTCTTTGACAGACTTAAAAAGAGTCTTATCTCAGCGCCAGTTTTGACTAATCCGGACTTTGACAAGCACTTTTATATACAGTGTGACGCATCGACGCAAAGGGTAGGGAGAGTACTCTCCCAAATGCATGACGAAGGGAATGAGCATCCGATCGCCTACATGTCTGCTAAGCTCCTCAGGGCTCAGAAGTATTATAGTGTCACCGAGCTGGAGTGTTTTGCAGGGATATTAAGAAGCGTAAACAAATTCCGCCCTTATGTGGAAGGACTACCCTTCACCATAATTAGGGATCACGCAAGCTTGAAGTGGTTGATGAGCCAAAAAGATCTGTCCGGAAAGTTTTGCCTATGGAGTTTAAAACTTCAAGCGTACAACTTTAATATTGAGCACTGAAAAGGAGCTCAAAATTTGGTGCCCGATGCTTTTTCCCGGATTTACATGGAAGAGTTATGACAAGTGGACAGGACTTAAGAGCTTGATCTCAGCTCCCCAGCTTTCTCTTCGGAGGAATATAAGGAGCTGAAGCATGCCACTACGAAGAACCAAGACTGACTGCCAGACCTACTAATATCGGATGGCTACGTGTACAGACGGACGGGGTTTATGGCCGGGGACGTGGTGCAGAACGACCATGCCTGGCAGCGTCCCTGAGTTTGTTTATTCTGACAATGGCAAACAGTTTGTGTCCGAGACCTTTAAATTTTTATTGTCTAAATATGGTATAAAGCATGTGAGGACAGGGGTCTATTGTCCACAAGCGATGGAGCGGGTTAACCGATTGTGTTGAAGATGTTGCGTTCGTTTGTGGGGGAGGACCAACGACACTGGGACTCACATGTTAGTGACGCGGCTTTTGCGCTAAGGAGTGTAGTCCATCGTTCGATCGGCGTAGCGCCCTACTACGCGGTGTTCGGAGCTCAGATGGTACAACATGCCGGCGCCTATGAGCTCATGAGAAGGGTCAATGCCATTAAGGATTACGACTGCGTCGTAACATATCCGGCTGGTAAGCAGTTGATCCAACAGAAGGTGCTTGCAGCATTGAAGTCAGCTCATGAGAGAAGTGCCAGAAATTATAACACGCGTAGTAGGGATATTTGTTATCATACTGGACAAGTGGTATACCGCCGCAACTTCAAGCTGAGTAACCAAGTAAAGGGTTACAATGCCAGTTGGCCAGTTGAAGTATTACCCCAGCAAATGTAAAATGCATTGTCCAAAAGTAGATAGGCAATTTACTATATGAGCTGGGAACGTAAAGTGGTAAGAAGTTGGGCGTGTACAACGCCAAAGATTTGTTTGTGTCGTAAATTTTGTGGTAATTATGCGACTGGACCTCGTGATTATTTGTAAATTTTTTCAAGTGGATGTAACTGTCCTATTGTGTCGCTTATTTATTTATTTATTGACTTATTTACTTCCGTATTTATTTGTTTGGACTATTTATGTATTTTGTAATTATACATTTATTTATTTATTAATTTTCCTTTTTTGATTTCTTGACTCGTTTTTGTAAATATTTATTTCTTGACTATCTTTATTTATTATACCCTACACCCGAAGGGAGTAGGGTATATTCACTTTATTCTCCCGTTTGTAACGCAGAGAAGGAGACGAGATAGATACAGACAAGTATATATAGTATATTCTTGCTCGGCGTCACCTCAGCCCTGTCCGTCCATCTGTCTGTCTGTCTGTTGAAATAACGATTACGGGAGAACGAAAAGAGATATCGCGATAAAATTTATCACAAATATTCTTTGTTAAGTAGGGCTCTTTGGGATTGAAAGTGGGCGAGGTCGGTATACAGCCACGCCTACTTTACATACGGAATGTAAAGGCACATCGTTTCAAAAAATGTTATAATCTAAATATCTCATAAGCCGTACGAGATATTAAGGTATAATTTTATTCCCGAACATATAGCTCCATTACTAACATCTTTACAAAAATGGGTGTGACACGCGCACTCATAACAAAGTTGGCAATATCTGATGAACGGTATAAGATATTGTGATGCAATTTTTTCGCGATGTATCCGGAAGCATTACCAATAAGCTTGCCAAAAATGGGCGTGCCACGCCCACTCATACAAAAGTTATCAATATTTTGAAAACGGTATAAGATATTAACATTATTAAGTAATTTTATCGCGATGTATAGTATTACCAATTTGTATACCAGAAATGGGCGTGCTCCATGTACTTATAAAAAAGTTGTACATATCCCATAAATGTTTCAAAATATTAATACGTGATTCTATCCAGGAGTATCTAGAGACATTACAAAAATATTTGCCCAAATGGGCGTGGTCCTTATACAAAAGTGGCGAAATTATAATTTTTTTAGTTACTTGGGTGTAGGGTATTTAGACTTCGGCCAGGCCGAAGACAACACTTTTACTTGTTTATTTCTGTGATATTTTACTTTACTATTTATTTGCTCCAGTGGTGTTCTATCTGTGATATTTTATTTTAGAGAAGCCTAGGTTTGTAAGTAGTTTAGTGCAATAGTAGTCGTAGTATAGAGTTAGGTTTATGGGGTAGTGCAACAACTAGGGAATTGTGCAATTTCTGTGTTCTTATTGCATAGTAAGAATTTGAATTTGAACTGCATAGTAAGAAATTTAATTTAAATTATTATTGTTGGAAAGCTACTGTCATATACATAGTTTCAGAATCAGTATGTGTCATTTAGCTGAAGCGTAAACAACAATCCTTTTTTTTACTCTGAAAATGTCGAATTTCGTGCCGAATAAAGTGTTTTTGCGGGGAGTACTTCTTCATTACTTCAATATGAAGAAAAAGGCTGCCGAAAGTCATCGTATTTTGGTGGAAGTGTATGGTGTGCACGCTCTAGCTGAGCGTACGTGCCAGAAGTGGTATGCACGGTTTAAAAGTGGCAATTTTGACTTGGAGGACGATGAACGGCCCGGACAACCAAAAAAGTTTGAAGATCACGAATTGGAGACATTGCTCGACCAAGATCCATCCCAAACGCAAGAAGAACTTGCAAAATCACTTGGCGTCACTCAACAAACCATTTCCGATCGTCTAAAAGCAATGGGAATGATCCGGAAGGTAGGCCATTATGAATTGATGCCGTATGAATTGAAGCCAAGAGACGTCGAACGCCGATTTTTCACGTGTGAACAACTGCTTCAACGGCACAAAAGAAAAAGTTTTTTGCATCTAATTGTCACGGGCGATGAAAAGTGGGTCCATTACGATAACCCAAAACGTCGAGCAACGTATGAATACTCCGGCCATGCATCAACATCGTCTGCAAAATCAAATATCCATGGTTCGAAGCTTCTTCTCTGTATTTGGTGGGACCAGCTGGGTGTGATCTATTATGAGCTGTTGCAACCGAATGAAACGATCACAGGGGAAGTCTACCGACGACAATTGATGCGTTTGAGCCGAGCACTGCGCGAAAAACGGCCGGAATATGAACAAAGGCACGGCAAGGTAATTTTGCAACATGACAATGCTCGGCCACATGTTGCACAGGTCGTCAAAACCTACCTTGAAACGCTCAAATTAGATGTCCTACCCCACCCGCCGTATAGTCCAGACCTTGCGCCTTCCGATTACTATCTCTTCCGATCAACATGGTCTGGCTGACCAGCACTTCTCCAATTATGAAGAATTCAAAAATTGGATCGATTCGTGGATAGCGGAGAAGCCGGCCGAATTTTTCAGAAAGGGTATTCGTGAATTGCCAGACAAATGGGAAAAAGTTATAGGTAGCGATGGACAATACTTTGAATATTAAATTTGTAACCATTTTTTCACAATAAAGTTTCAATTTTCGAAAAAAAACCGCACGAATTAACCGATACACCTAATAGTTTATGGTAATAATTTAGAGCAGCATGAGGTCAGGTTAGCGAAAGTATTAGAAGCTTTAAGAATTAATAATCTCAAATTAAATATTAAGATATGTCAGTTTTTGCGGCACGAAGTCGTGTATTTAGGTCATAAGTGCTCAGAAAATGGTGCACTGCCGGACCCACAGAAGGTAGAATGTGTTAAGAACATTTTGCCACCTAGGACTAAGAAGGAGGTACAAGCATTTTTGGGTTTAGTAAATTATTATAGGAAATTCATAGACAATATGGCAAGGATAGCTTTACCTATTAATAAGCTATTGAGGAAGAATGTAGTTTTTAAATGGTCCGAGGATTGCCAAAAGGCTTTCGAGACGTTAAAACGAGCAATAACTTCACCACCGGTGTTGACATACCCAGATTTTAGCAGGGAATTTCTGTTGACCACCGATGCTAGTGGCGAAGCTCTAGGGGCCGTGTTGTCGCAAGGGAAAATTGGCGAAGATAGACCGATAGCTTTCGCTAGCAGAGCATTGAGTGACATCGGGAAGAGATACACAACTATAGAGAGGGAATTGTTGGCCATTGTCTGCGCTACACGAAATTTCAGAGCGTATATTCTGGGAAGGCCTTTTAAGATAGTAACAGACCACCAACCATTGAAGGGCATAGCGAATTTGATAGATCAGACATCTCGTCTAGCCAGATTTAGGCATAAACTATCGGAATACGAATTCAAAATTATATATAAACCCTGTAAGAAGAATTAGAATGCAGACGCATTAAGCAGAATTCCACAGGAAAATAATGGTATTGTTGCCGTGCAGGTTCGCTCAAAAGCGAAGGCAAAGGAACAGGATGAGGTAGACAGCTCATGTCAAAACTCACAGCAAGGGTACGCAACAACATGCGATGCAGAAGAGGTGAAATCTGATAATGCAGTATTGCTATCCCTAAGGAGATAGAAACGGTAATAAGAGATTTCCACGGTTCACCGTGTTGGGGGTCAATCTGCACACCCTAAAACCACCGCAAGTATTTTGGTTAATACGGTACTTTGCCAGCTTAAGCTGAATACTTCCAACGTGGAGGCTTGCAGTTATTTCTTTGGAAGGCAACTTTTAGGCCAAACTGTGGTTGATTCTCGATCACAGTTCAATAAATTCAAAGTAGAATTTAAAATGCGCAAGAGCATTTTTTTTCCAAAATAGCAAGTCCGCTTGCGGAATCCAAGCTCCGCAAGCGAGGCATCAAAGTTTGAGTTGCGAAACTCCCACTTGCCCAACAGCCCACAATTTCCAGCAGAATTCCAATTCTGCAAGAAAGGCATATTGCACAATGTATCTCCCATATCACAAATATCTCCCAGACGCAGAAGCAAGTACTGTTGCCAGGGCTTTTTATGACGAAGTGATCACACGTTACGGAATTCCGCGAATTCTAATTACAGATAACGGAACTAATTTCATTTCGAAATTTTTCTCAGATACTTGTAAATTGTTAGGTATTAAAAAATTACATACTATATAACTCCATACCATCCGCAAGCTAATGGCTCATTAGAAAGAAGCCACGGACCTTTAGCGGAATATTTGCGTAGTTTTGCTAAAGAAGGCGGGTCGATAAGGCAACTCTGCATGTATAGTGAGAAGACGCGTTTTAGTTTCGCCCGTAATTTTTCCTGGTCAGTTTTCTGCTTCGGACCACCAAAGGCGTTTTGTTTGCTTGCTGTCCCTTTTGCGGAGCTCGTTTGATCATTGGATGCTGTAATCCGGTTGAGTCTGGCTGGATTTTGGATGTTCTTGGTGCCAGGTGGTTTGGAGTGCTAGACTGCTGTTTCATTGTTGTTGTTGGAAACGGCCTCCACCGCATTTTTCTTCTTCCCTTATGTCTCCCACAAGGCAAATTTCGCGCCAACATGCAACCTCTCCCGGCTCTTCTCTTATACGTGACGGTTAGATCTCCAATTCTAACCTCGCTCTTGCTGATCGTTTTACCAAGCTGGAGAATAAAATGGAAACTCAAAAAACTGAAATATTCGCTGAGTTCAAAGAAATCGTGAGCAGCTCTATTAATAAGTTGATGGAGAGAATTGGTGAGCTAATGGGCGAGATTGCTATTCTGCGAATGAACTTTGTTGCCCTAGCCAAACGTTTGAGTACTTTAGAAACTAATTGCAGCAAATTTGATGCTGTTCGTCATACTCTCGACGAGGTGAAGGCTGAGAACGAGGAGCTGAGACATTTAATATCGTATACTGATCTTGTCGTGAGCGGTGTTCCTTGCACGGTTGGTGAAGATATCCAAAAATTGTCTGCGAGACTGTGCCAGTGCGTTGGTGCAGAGGAGATCAAGATCCGTGAGGCTTTCCGTGTAGGGTCATCCCTTAAGCACACCAATGAGAATATGATAAAGAACAAGCCGCCGCTAATCATAGTGAAGCTTTTCTCTGCAACTGAGCGCACTAAGCTTTTAAAATCAATTGCAGCTTTCTGCAAGAATACTAGGAGACAGATCTCTTTGAGAGATCTTAGTTTTGCAAATGACGCCAAAATTGAAATTTTTGAGTCACTACAAAAACCTAACGATTTCTCATGCGTTATGCCACGTAGGTAAAAAGAAAGAATATGCTGTCGTCTGCTTTATCGATGCGGGGCTTTGTTTATGTAAAGAAGAGACGTGATGGAGACATGAAAAGAGTCTGCAGTCTTGGAGACATAGACGCTGTTGCGGGTGTTACTTGTACGGATTACCTGTATGAATGCTGGTATCTATTTTCATAGTTGATTTTAACTTTAATACTGTGGTTAGTTACTTAAAACTTGTGAAGGTTCTAGATATGAAGATTATAATGTATTCTACAATGATTTCTTCTTCTCTCTTTATCCCATTAATAATACCTTCACTCTTTCCTGTCTGGAGTTCAGCTAGTTATCTTTCCCTTGACGTACGGTGATCTGCACTCTGGTGCTGATGGAAATACAAAAGTTATTATTGATATTTTTGCCTAGCAACAGTCAGGTCTTAAAATATTATGTTTTAATGCAAGAAGTCTCACTGACGCCAAACTTGACTTTCTAAAATTTGTGATTGCGGACTCTGAGATTGATGTAATTTGTGTCACTGAAACGTGGTTTCATTCTGACATGAAGGATGCGCTTCTGAACATTAATAATTACAAGATTTTCCGCAATGACAGATCTGGGCGAAGAGGCGGTGGTGTTGCTATTTACTGTAAATCGTATCTAAATGTGAAAGTTATATACAAATCCTCTGATGCTGATGTTGAATTTATTAGTATTACCATCTTTAATTGTGAATTTAAGCTTCTTTTATCTTGTGTTTACAACCCTCATCGTAATAATTGTCTGAACCCTTTCCTCTGTAGTTTACGCGATTCCATTACTGATTTTAATGTCAATATGCTGTCCCGCTTTCAATGGGCTTCGCAATGATTTTGACTCGCTAGGTCTAGCTGTAGTTAATACCGTGGTACCTACCCGCTATGCAGACAATGCTTGTCCGAGCTTACTGAACCTCTTTGTAGTATCTGAGTTAGAATCTGTGCTATTTTTCAATCAAACCTCATTCATTTCTGACCACGACCTAATTCTCTGCACACTTGGTTTTAATTTCTTGACTCAACAATCTCCTGAGTATTTCTCATATCGTGACTACAGTGCAATTGACTTTGAGCGTATGTTTTCTGACGTATCGTCTATCGAATGGACTGACTGCTGGCTTTCTACCTCAGCGGTGGACAAGCTTTCATTTTTTGTGGACACTGTTTTGAATATTTACAATCTGCATGTGCCTATCCGGAGGGTAAGAGCTATTAATAAAGCTAGTCCATTGTTTACAAATAGCGTTAGGAACTTGTTAAAAGATAAGCAGAAAAAATATCGAATCTGGAAGAGAAATCCCATCCCATTCCATTGGAGGAATTACAAGAAAGCACGAAACGCTGCTACGGCATCCATCAGACTCTCCAAATCGCTATTCTATAGATCTAAGCTCAATGCTTCCCTACCAACTAAATTGCTGTGGTCTTATCTTAAACGAATAGGTATTGGCAACAAACAATCATTAAGCTGTGATATTGATCCTGACGAGTTGAATAATTATTTTGTATCCCGTATGAGCTTTGATTCGCACACCTACCCAACTGAGTTTTCTGACTACCTTATAGGTGAGTCTCGTTTCTATTTTGCAGCTATCAAACCATCAGATGTCATCAGATGCATAATGAAAATTAAATCTAATGCTGTTGGCGACGATGGCATTCCTCTGAGGTTTTTAAAACTAAATCTTTCTTACATTATCAACCCCTTGGTCCATATCTTTAATCACTGCTTCACTACCTCAAGTTTCCCTACCATTTGGAAACGTGCTACGGTTATTCCTTTAGCGAAAAATTCTAATGCCTCTGAACCTAATGATTTTCGACCAATTAGTATCCTCTCTTCTGTCTCCAAACTAATGGAATTACTAATGGTGGAGCAGATAACCAGACACATTGAAGCTAATCACTTGCTGTCTTCTTTTCAGTCGGGTTTTAGACGAAAACACAGCTGTGGCACGGCAATCGTCAAAATACTGGACGAAATCAGATTACCTTTCGACGAAGGGCATCTGATCCTGCTTTCCCTTGACTTGACTTGACTTTTCTAAAGCATTTGATTGTGTTGACCACCATATTCTATGTAATAAGCTCTTACTTAATTTCAATTTTTCTAGTTCTGCAGTGCATTTATTAAAAAATTATCTAATGGACAGAACTCAGCGGGTCAAAATAAATAACCACTTCTCTGCTTACAAAATCATTAAGTATGGCGTCCAGGCTCAATTCTGGGTCCTCGTCTTTTTTCCATGTTCCTAAATGATATTTTTTCTGTCTGCAAATAAGTCAGTATGCACGCATATGCCGATGATTTGCAAATTTATCTTTCTCGCCCTCGTAATCTCGCGGGGGACCTTTGTTCTAGAATTAATGAGGATGTGAATGCTATCTACAAATGGGCTAGTGATAATAAGCTCATCCTAAATACCAATAAATCCTACATATTGCCCATTTCCAAGAAGTCCTTTCCGACTGAGAATCTGCCTCGCTTAGTTATAAATAACAGTCCTTTAAAACTAGTTAGTCGTAAGCAAAATCTATTCGACTCTGAGAAACGTGCGCAGGACGGCGCACTTTGTCCCAATGAGCACCCGCAAACACTTAGCTGCCCAAATGATCACACCTCTAATAACGTACGCAGAAAATGTCTACTGTGTTTTAGATGCCAGTTGTAGTAATAAACTACAAGTCGCTTAGAACAATATTACTCGCTATGTCTACGGCCTGAGTAGGTTTCAGAGGGTATCCGTGTACAGCAATCGAATTCTGGGTTGCAGCTTATTCAACTACCTGAAAGCTCGTAGATGTTTATTCTTACACAATCTTGTGCGCAACAAAACTCCTCATTATTTATTTGACAAATTCAATTTCTGCAGATCTGAAAGAAATATGAGCTTCATTGTCCCTTACCATAAATACCTTGAATCCGGCCGTTTGTTTTTCATCAGTACCGTTCAACTTTGGAATTCTCTACCGTATAGCATCAAACTTGAATCTAACATATCGAACTTCAGACAGCTAATTTTAAATTATTTCTCTTAAGGCTCTCCTATTTCTTTCTCTAACCCCACTGTTTCTTCAGTAACAAGCTCCACCTCAAACTCTACTATTTCTCTTATCGCCTATGCTTCTTGCCTCTAGTGTTTCTTATCTTAACTGTTATGTCATCGTTCTGGAACCTAATAAATTAGTTATCTAATTAATTAATCTATTTCCTTTTGTACCTATCTTACAGATTATAATAGTAATAACTCTTACTTTTACTTTTAATTTTACATTGTATTTTTTCTTCTGGTTCTACGTTGTACTCATTTAATGTATTAATTTTATTTCTGCCTCGTCGCATGTAAAAGAGATTTAACTCTCACGTGTGATTACGACCAATAGTAAACTTAAATTGAATTGAATTGAATTGAATTGGGATCAATGGTTAACTGCAGCGATGCATGTTCATAACCACACACCCCACATTACGACCAAACAAACACCGTTCCGTACTTTATTTGGATTCGATACAGAGATGCCGACTAACTTAAAAAGAAAGTGTAGTCCGGTATATAATGCCGAAGATCCGAATAAAGTATTAAAATTTCGAATACAAAGAGCTCACGAAATAGTGAGAAAAAATCAAGATAGGGCCGAGCAAATAGCAAAGCAGCAATATGATGCTAAGTTAAATTTAGTAGAATTTAAGGTAGGAGATAACGTTTTGGTTAATGTAACTTGTATATTAATATAGTATAAACAATTTTTATGTAAAAAGAAAACGTCAAAAGTAGTAAGCAAATCCCAAAACAGCGACCAAATTCAAGAATAACAATCAAATCAAACAAATCTCTGAGGAACAACCAAATTCCAGAAAACTGAATTCCAACATAGAAAAAAAAATAAATAAAAGCATTTTCTTCTGTTATTATTCTTTATTATACATCATTAGCAAATTTACAATAATGAATAGCTTTTAATTCTGTTTAAAATTGAATTGTTGAATTGCTGCCAAGCAATAAGTACTAATAGTAGTAGTAGTATAAATAGTAAGCAAAATTGCGAAACGCATTCAGCCAGCGATTTAATTATGTTGCGAAATGTATCGGAAAATGATATTTAGGGGGCGCTCACTAAGCAACGCCTAATAATAAATTGCAATTGCGTTATTATTATTACAAAATAGATGCCAACACAAGATATACGAGCGGAATTAAGTCACATGTAAGGCCTACCTAAAACTGAAGGAAATGAATATATATTTGTTTTTCTGTTTAACTTAACCAAACAGGAGATAAATATATATTGGACAATATATTGACCAGGATTTAATGTTTGCGCTCCAAAACACAACAAAAAAGGGGGTAGAGTACAATACTCATAGGAAGGAGAAAAAAAACCTACTTACAAACTAACCGTAATTGTTGAAAACAATAAAAAAAAATATATACAATATACACAACAAAAAAACCAAAACATAAAAAATGTTATAAGAATTAATATTAAAATAAAATAAAAAAGAAATTGACTTAAAAAAAAGAAGAATACAGAAAGAGAAAAAAATTTAGAATAAAATAAGAGAACAAAATGAAATATTAAAAAAAAGTTAAAGAAAAAAAAGAAAGACAAGAAAATAAAAGAGAGAAAAAAAAATATTTACTAGCACAACTAATTGAAAATAACCACTAACTTTTAACTACGCACGTTTCAATAAGCAAAGACCTGCTTACTTAAACGCAAATTACAGCATTTGTCAGGTGCGATCAATCCGCCTTCTGCAACGATTGTTTGGACGGAATTTGTTTACAAAAGTGCAATTGAACAGGATCATGCTCTGTAGTGATGTAATGTAATATCCGTAGCTGTGACAGACTGCAGCCTGGTTCGGTGTTAGAGAAAAAGGGTAATCAAAAGAATTTATGCGACTATATTGTCCAGAGATATACTGCAGGTGTGGTGTGTTCATTGCCTTTCAGATTCGTGAAGACTTCCAGGAAATTAATCGGTACGCAGCAGCATTCGAATTTTGGAGCTTTCTGTCGCCGTTGTTGTTGCTGCTTTTATTACTGGCGATGATGTTGTTACTGCTTCTATTACTGGCGATGTTGTTGTTGCCGACGGTTTTAGTTGATATTGACGTTCCTGCGTTTTAAGCACTATTTGTTTTGTTCTGTTATTGTATTTGCTGTCGCAACAGTTGTTGTTGTTGTTGTGTTCTTCTTGCTGTTATTGTTGTTGTTTTCTTCTTGTTGTTATTGTTGTTGTTAACTCTCTCTAATAAATATAAATTACATTTACTTAACTATTTATATTATATAAATTTATAAAGTATACCTAATTCATTTCGTTATCACCATTAATTTACACATTCTAGCTGCTTCGAAATCTTTAAGAAGCTATTTAGAACTTAATTCCAGAATCCATATCGATAAATATAAGACTGAAATTATTATATTATCTATTTTATTCTAATAATTATCCTTAACAAAGGTGTTAATGAAAATTAATTTATTCTTAAAATAAGTTACAATATGTTATATCCGTACATCTTGTTTTAAAAATTTCACAAATCAGTGATTGATTATTCAAGCAATAATTTTTTGTTTTCTTAAAATTCAATTAATTTATCACATTGATTAATTTAAATATTTAATCTTCTGGAATTTTACAACATAGTTTTTTTTTCAATATTGTCAATTATTCAGTTTTTCAGTTTTATTTTCAATATTTTTTTTCTCATTTGAATAAGCAAATTTGTCTTGCTTGTTGAAACGATTCTTTTTTATACCCTACACCCGAAGAGAGTAGGAGAAACATATAGCGTCATTATTAACACGTTAGAGAAAAATTGGCGTGCCACGCCCACTGAAAGTTGGCAATATCTCATTAACGGTATAAGATATTGATATGTAATTTTATCAGGATACATAGGGAAACATTACCAATAAGATTTCCAAAAATGGGCGTGCCACGCCCACTGATAACAAAGTTGGAAATATATCATGAGCGGTATAAGATATTGATATGTAATTTTATCAAGATATATAGGGATGCATTACCAATAAGCTTGCTAAAAATGGGAGTGCAATGCCCACTCATACAAAGTTGCCAATACCTTGAAAACGGTATAAGATATTAACACGAAATTTTATCACGAGGTATCTACATTTATTACCAATTTGTATACAAAAAAAGGGCGTGGTCCGCCCTTATACAAAGTTGTCAATATCCCATAAACGGTTCAAAATATTAGAACGTAATTCTATCTAGCAGTATCTAGAGACATTACAAAAACATTTGCCCGAAATGGGCGTGGTCCGCCTACTTATACAAAAGTTGTTAAGTGGCGAAATTATAATTTTTTCAGTTACTCGGGTGTAGGGTATTTAGATTTCGGCCAAGCCGAAGACAACACTTTTACTTGTTTTCTTTTCTTATGTTTTAACACTTGCAAATAAATGCTTTGCAAGCATACTTTTAATTGCTAAGTGCAATGCCCTAAAGGCGGCTTGAAGCCATTCTTCCTCGGTTTTTTTTCCTTTCTGGTTGTGAATTTCTTTAGTTTTGTAAAAACCTGGGACGTTGCTGTTTTGGAGAAACGAGGTAATTTGTACCCTTTTTTGTACAAATGTTGTAATTTGCGTTTAAGTAAGCATGCCTTTATACTTTTGCTTACCGAAACGCACGTAATTAAATATTAGTGTTTAGTTTCAATTAGCTGTGTTAGTAAATTTCTTTTTCTTTCTCTTTCTTTTTTCCTATGAGTACTCTACCCCCCTTTTGTTTTAGGAGTGCAAACATTGAATCTTGGTCAATGCTTGTCCTTTAGTGAACAATTCCTTACGATGGTCTATACTGAATGTATAGATCTCTAAGAAATTGGAACTGTATTGTCCAAATATATATTTAATTCTCCTGTTTTTGGTAAGTGAAACAGAAAAATAAATATATATTTATTTTTGTCTGTTTTGGGTAAGTCTTATACTGACCCAATTCTTCTTGCATATTATTTTTACATAAAAGTTGTCTATACTATAGTTATATACAAATTACCTGCTACTATCCTAATTTCTAATTTTCTTATATATTCCTACACTTTATGTAGGCTATACAATTTAAGAAGATTGTTGTGAAAGGGTTTATCTTTTTCCTTAATCTCTAGACTTTGTAATTGGACGTTGTAATTGGACTCTTTATTCTTTTTACTTTGTACGGTCCTATCCATATTGGAGAAAACTTGTTTTTCCTAGCCTAATTCTTAACCAAAACGTTATCTCCTACCTAAATCTATTAAATTTAACTTGTTATCATATTGTTCCTTTGCTATTTGCTTAGCCCTATCTTTATTATTTATCAATATTTCGTGAGCCCTCTGCATTTTTTTTTTATGACAGATGAAACCAAGCTCAGGGGATGCCCCCTATCCATGCACAGCATTTGTTGGTTCCGAAGGGATGACAGGTTAGCGGGAAGGGGGAAAGAGGGAGTAGTGACGGTTTACACTTCGCTTGAATGTTTCGACGCTGTTGTGGAGATTATTCCACAATCTAAAGACCTTTCAAAGGTACTGTAACCGGCTTAAAAGTCTCACTCAATTGATTCTCTAAATCGGCTTTTCTTAACTTTAAAGCCCTAAATTTTTGTTTAAGTTATCGTCTAGTCGTCAAGTTCTTTTAAAAATTAAATATACAACTTCAGTGTCTTAAGTGAGCTGTAACAGTCAGTTATCAAGATTAGGTGTATCAACTATCAAATCAGATCAGATCGGATTAGATCTGGTATATCAGCTATCAGATGAGATGTATCAACTATCAGATCAGATCAGGTGCAACAGCTATCAGCTATTAGATGAGATCAGTTCAAAGGCTGTTTGCGTTCAGTAATCGGATAGTTTTTGTTGATTACAAGAAACCCATATTTATCTTTTCAACTTTCTTTACATATATTTAAAAATTTTATAAAAGTCGTGGCTCATGATCATTACATATGTGACTCATTTTTCCCGTAAATACTCCAGCCTGCTACCAGGAGTGCATGCGCTAGTAGCACCTTACATCGTTTCTTTTTTTCTTGTTTTCATTCCGCTTCGCGTTTCTCCTCTGCAATTAATTGATCGAACCAAATGCCATTCAGTAATGAGATTTAGTTCCTCATGAGGAGTATGAGGATTACAACAAAAACAACAACAGGCAAAAGCATACATCCTCATGAAGGGTATACAACAACAAAAACAACAACAACAGGCAAAATCATACCTCCTATATTTGGCGCAGCCGGTAGGATATGTTGGGGTTCTTTATGGAATATCCTTGTCGTGGGCTTCTCCGAAGTCCTTCCTTTCACAGTCCGTTCGAATTAAAACACTACAATTCCACTTTAATCACTTTATTACCAAATACACTAGAGTTGTTCACTGTTTTTAAGCTCTGCTTCACTAATGAATACTCTTATCTGCTATATTCCAACCTTATTTATATGTTTTGAACGCGGAAGCTTAAACACGGAAATAACAATATGCTAACTGTAGCGGAAAAGAGCCGCCTCAACACCTGAGCGCAAGAAAGTGGGTCACTAGTTCCACGGTCAGCGATATTTAATGGAAACGAAACCGCGGCTTCAGCGACCTGCGCTCATTCGACGAATTGCTCTAGAAACGGCAATGCGGAATTAAACCAACAAGCATAACGTGCAAAAAATGATCAGTGCGATATAATAATTTAAGTATCGCCTGAAAGTATGCCTAGCGGAACCAGTGACTCACAACATCCCTGCACCCCTATGGAAAGGAAAAATTAATATCGTTAAGCAATGTTTATTTTTCCTTTTATTACATTGTTTCCACTGGGTGGTCAACTTTTCGATATTAGTCTTAATGCTACTACAAATTCCTTAAGTGAATACCATAATCGTTTTCGTCTGGCCTCCCTTGGACATGCTGTTTGGAGATGAAGACGATGATGGTTCTACCGAATTTTTTTGCTGCTTCGAGTTGTTATCTTGTCTTACGGTGATGTCTTCTAGTCTGACGCGTTGCAGGGCACCCACATTTTGAAGAAATGGTGTGTATCTGTATGACTGCATCTATCGGACACGCTCATCGTAATTCTGGTCTACTCTGAACGGAGTGATGCGGCCTTCGGTTTCTTTTCTCGTTTTCTCGGACGGCTGGGGTTGTGTGCGACGTTCTTGACTGTTTGGTAGACCTCCCATCTTGCTTGACGCTAATTGACCGAAGAAGCTTATATCTCGACTGTGCCTTCACGATTCCCTTGTTTTACTTCGGGACGTTAGCTCCAATTTGCGACTATGATCTGTAGTCAGATGTTAATTAGCGGGGAGCGCCCCAAAATAAAAACGTTTTAGCACGTCCACCTTCTTGACTAATGCTAGCGAGAAAACATCGCCATTGCCGTTTTTGTCGAACAATGATCTCCCTTATTTCTGTGATGGTGCCGTACAACGTGATGGTTCGGAGAAACAACTTCTATGTACCGCTCGTATCTTGGAGTCCATGATTAAACTGAAGCTTCCATAGTTGGTGGCTTATCCTATTTATTATCCAATACTTACACTATGACTTATAATATTTTAATTATCTTAGGTTGGCTCCTTAATATTTACGCTGCAGTAAATGCGAGTATATACATAGTTATGTATGACTATGTACAACTTGCGTGCGTATTCGATTATCAAACTAAAACCATTACATTTATTAAGTGAAACCATTAAATTTTACGTGAAAACTTTTTACACTTTTCGTTATTGTAGAGTATCATAATTATGTGCCCTTAAATATATTTTCCTAGTGCCTTTCATCTAGTTTTTCTTTTTTCCCTCTTCTTTTTTCAATAAAATTTCCATACTCATTTCCCTTTTTCTCTTTTTTAAATTGTTGTTCTTTATTTTCATATATTTTTCAGAATGTTTTTGTTTTTTTTTTCCTCTTGTTTTTTTGTCTTTTTTTTTAGTTTTATCATAATTTTTTTTTATGTACAGCTATTTTTCTCCTACTGCTATACACAATTAATAAATTACTTATGACTTCTGTGTCACAATTAAAATTACTTAATTAATTAAATTTAACAATTATTAACTTAATTTAATTTTATTCTTTAGCAAGCTTACTTTAAATTCTATTATACTTGCTCCTTTCCTTACAAATGTGATACCACACGCTTGTATATTAACGTATTCATAACACGTAACGGTAGACTGATTTGCGATGCCACATAATGTCATGGCTCCCTGACACCATGTGACAAAACCGTCTACGAAATATCTACCCAAAAATTATTGCAACTTGGACTTCTGATAAATAGGATTAGGTCCAAGTAATAATTGAATTAAAACTAAGTTTATATTGTTTCAACACTATGCATGAATTTGGAAGCAATATAAACAACAAAAACTTAATACATTGCCTTAACCAAGCCTAGATATATGGTTTAAGCAAATTCGATAATTAATTAATACATTTTGTTAATAAGCAAAGTTAGTAAGTGTCCGGTTAGTTATAACAAAATTTCCTCTAAAATTACCTATTAAACCCGAAACCGTTTTGTGTTAATAAAGAGATTCCTAACTTACTTAAGCGCATTGAATATACTTTACCAGATGATTACCCTGAGCAATTATTTGCGGCTTCGCAGTTAATGGGATCCAGCCCTCTCTTTTTCGTCGTCCTGGCAAATACGGAATTTCCCTGTGCCCCACCTACGACCGCCTTGAAATACAAAAATATATGTTATTTTACGTTCTTTATTTTTCCCTATTTATTAAAATCTGAATTCCTTTTTTGTTGAATTGCGTCCGTGACTGTTTCTGTTTTACTCGAATTGTTGTACTGCTTAAGCGAATTGTTATGTAATGGCTTATCCCTGTTCTTAATTTTTATAACTGTCGTGACTGGGCTTCTAATGCCTATCAGCTAATATGGGCCTAACCATATCGTTGAAAATTTGTTTTTCCTAGTTTGATTTTTTAGCACTACTTTATCTCCAGCTTTAAAAATTACGGGCTTTAGCCCGTCATCGTACTTCCTTTGGCCGCTTCTTTTGCACGTTCCTGATTTTTCCTAACCATCTCATGGGCCCTTTGTATTTGGAATTTCTGGACCTTGATGGGATCGTCCGCGTTATAGAGTGGGCCACATTTTTTCTTCAAATTCGTTGACATTTGCGCGTCGAATCCATACAATGTACGAAAAGGGGTTTGTTTGGTAGTTGTATGCGGAATATGATTATGCACGTGCATTGCCGCTGAAATAATTGGTCCCAATTGGATCCGTCCTCTTTTGCAAAACTGCGCAAATACTCTGCCAAAGTTCTATGGCTTCGTTCTAAGGAACCATTAGCTTGTGGGTGGTACGGTGTTGTGTGTAACTTTTTAATTCCACAATTTACATGAGTCGGTGAATAATTTTGAAGTGAAGTTACTGAATTATCAAATTATTACATTATCTGTTACGTCATTAGTGTTTACCGTCAATGATCCACTCAACGCGCTCCCTTTTAGCAGGCTCGTGTCTGCTCCAGTATCCACTAATAGGATGAGTTTTCCACTTTTTGCACCTTCACATGATACTTCAATGAACACGTCATCTATAGTGTCTGGGCGACCCTTCTGCCAGTCCAACCCCGAATTAATTTGCCCTCTTTTTCCCGTTGTATTCCGTTTTATATTAACGCCTTTACATATCCCGCTTTCTACCCTGGAGAAAAAATTTCCTATCATCCTTGTTGCGTCTCTTTGCCATGAATTCAAGTTTGTCTTATTGCTATTTAAAACAATGCTCAGTAGAATTAAAAACTTTTATTTTCTTTTCTTTTACTACATCTTTTATTATACCCAGGGACAATATGATTAAAACGAAAATTTTTGCAATACTTGCACTTAAGCATGAAGTCAAAACTCCAAACCTATCCACTGACTCAACGGCCGTCGGCTTTACTGTTTGTTTGTTACCAACTGCTTGCTTAACTCAAATTTCGCTTACCTCCTCACAACCGTCAACTTCTTCTGGGAATGATTCAACACTTTCAACGCTCCCGCCTGCACTATCGATTCGCCCGTGATCGACTTCGTCGCAACGATCATAGGAGGACGGTTCAACAATCGTTTTCGATGTATGACACGTCACCCCCATGATGTGTGGCCTCGAGTTACTTATCTTGTCGGGTTCCCAGCTTAGTGGCCTTGGCTGGGCCCTCGATAGTTTCCCTGGGTCGTTACTATTTCCTCTCTGATTACCTACGTGACGTTCGGCTAAATTTCCTCTCGTCGGCTGCCCCCGCGACTGACATCTCCAATTTAGTTCATGCCCATACATCATGCATTTCTCACAGAATGGACTATTTTTCATTACGAGGCACTCGTCCCTATGGCATTTCCTTCCGCAGAAACTACATACTATTCGCATTTTTGCACTGGCTTCCTCACCATATCCTTGTGGACTTCCCATCCTTTTGCCGTCCCGCGTGATACTCGGGTTTTACGTGGAGTTGTCGCCATGCTGCATATTTAGTTTCCTTAGGGCATCCATGGATGTATGGCTTTCAGTCCTTTGGTTCGTTTCTACCTTCCAGACCGGATTCAGGCTTGCTAAAAGGTTTGGCTGGGCTCCGAGAGATCTGCTGATGATCTCGTTTAGCTGTACTGTTTCTGCGATCAGCCTCTCCATGTCGATCACGTTGGTGCCCAACATCTTCATCCTTATCGTTGGGTGTCTTAACCCCAATTCGGACATTCGTGTCCTCGCTAATGATTTGTTAATCTCAATTCGCAGTCCATGATCCTGGGCATCAGTATATTGAGATTTCGTAATGTCTTCCGCCCATGTCCTTAGATTTAATAACCTTTCTCCGAACTCCACTATTTCTTCGCCTGGGAGTTGGGACACTGTCTGTATTTCCGAGATTATTGTATCTAGCGATCTACACTTCAGATAGGACAGCTTTAAGGTACTGTATAACTCTTCTACGCTCGTTATTTTATTTCCCCTAATTAACCCGTAAACGTTCCCATGAAACCTTTGCTTTACACACGCTAAGAAGTCACCTATTTCGAAATCCGATATCCCCCTCCTTGCGAGTTTACATCCCTCAATAAATTTATACACTTCATTTCTCAAATCAGGCGAAGGGGTAGCTGAGAAAAATTATACTAAAAAAAATTAGAAAGTTAAATTAGAAAGAAAAATTAAACTAATACTAATCTGTTTACTTTTTGCAATTACTTTTATACTCATTTTTAAGCCTGTTTTACTCCTGATTATCTTTAAACCTGTTGCAAGTAGTGAAGGACGTCCAATCGGATCTTTGTGCGGCAGGGTCTTATCTGCTAGCAATTCTTCCTGTCCAAGGAGCCTATTCTCATCTTTTAACTCCTCTATTCTCCTATGAGCCTCTTCTAAAGAGCCAAAACTTTCCCTGCTTTTTTTGTTTAAAACTGTCGAGAGCAAATTTCCCGAAACTCCCTTTTTCTCAATCAACTTTCTCAATCTAATATTTTCCTCTTCCACTTCCTTCACTAAAATCGCCTCTAAATCTCTCTCTGTCAAATAGTCTTCGTATCTCTTTTTTAAGGCGTGAAATTCAACTTTCCACCTTTATAATTCCTTTAGCACACTTTTATTTTTATTTGATATAAAAATGAGCAGCTCCTCTAAAATTGTATCCGCCTTCTCCACCTTGGGGAGTTTACCTAGATCTTTAATCGTTTCCTTTATTAACACTAAATTCTCCTTATTGTTTTCAATGGACGAAAGATTATTTTTTTTTTCATTTAACCTGTCTAACTGCCCCACCAAATCTTTATAATCCCTTCCTAAATCCCTTAATCGTGCCTCCAAATCGAGCGAAATATCCATAAAGTAACAAAAACAACAAAAACAAAAAGACAACGCTTGCAATTCTGCCAACACTTTGGGTCTGACGAGCAAATGAGCAAAAACAATCAAAACCAGCAACGTTTTGCGCTGAAATCCGACCTCAAGCAAGCGTAAGCGCCACTACCACTCTCGCGTATCGCGTCATGTTTTAATTATATTCTTTCTGGAATATCCTTGTCGTGGACTTCTCCGAAGTCCTTCCTTTCACAGTCCGTTCGAATTAAAACACTACAATTCCACTTTGATCACTTTATTACCAATTACTCTAGAGTTGCACACTGTTTTTAAGCCCTGCTTCACTAATAACTACTCTTATCTGCTATATTCCAACCTTATTTATATGTTTTGAACGCGGAAGCTTAAACACGGAAATAACAATATGCTAACTGTAATGGAAAAGAGCCGCCTCAACACCTGAGCGCAAGAAAGTGGGTCACTAGTTCCACGGTCAACGATATTTAATGGAAACGAAACCGCGGCTTCAGCGACCTGCGCTCATTCGACGAATTGCTTTAGAAACGCAATGCGGAATTAAACCAACAAGCATAACGTACAAAAAATGCTCTTTGCGATATAATAATTTAAGTATCGCCTGAAAGTATGCCTAGCGGAACCAGTGACTCACAACACAATATACTACTCCGGAGCAACAACTTCGTTTAAACCATATTGTTTTGCTATTTCCCGATTTTGCGACTGAAGGACTCTGTAAAACTTCGATACTAGAGTACAGTATTCAGTTAGAAAAGGAAGCCAAACCCATAAAACAAAGATATTTTTCGGTATCACCAGCGGTAGAAAAGAAAATTCATTCCGAAATAGATAATATGCAGTTAGGAGTAATAGAACTTGCACCGCCATATTGTCCTTGGAGTAGTCCGGTAGCTCTCGTCCAAAAGGAAGGAAAAGCGAGACTTTGTCTATATTCACGAAAATTGAATAGCGTAACAGTTAAGAATACGTATCCCCAACCAAAATTAACGGAATAATTTCTCGATTACTAAGGGCAGAATACATTTCTTCTTTAGATTTTTGCAAATAGCCCTAGAGGAAGAGACATGACAGCTTTTACAGTTCCCAATCGCCTTTTGTATGGTTTTAAAGTAATGCCATTCGGCTTAACAAATGCTCCACAGACGTTGTGTCGTCCGATGGATATTGTAATTCCAGCCACTCTAAAAAATCGAGTTTTTGTATACCTAGACGATTTGCTTTTGGTTAGCGAAAGTTTCGAGGAATACATGAGGCTATTAATCGAAGTATCTCAGTTGTTTAGAAGTGCAGGTTTAACTTTATATGTTCCTAAATGCAAATTTTGCTAGAAGTGCGATATCGAGGCTACATTATAGAAAATGGTTGTATCAAACCTGATTCCGAAAAGGTGTCGATCATAACAAATATATGTATACCTCGGAATGAGCGTGAAATGAGACGTTTCTTGGGCTTAGCAGGTTGGTATATAAACTTACCTGAGCTGACTAAAAAAGGACAGGAATTTACTTGGACGAATGAAGACCAAACTGCATTCGATAAAATAAAAGAATTATTAACCGCAGCCCCTGTGCTTATTACAGCCGACTTTAATCAACCACTTATCATACAATGTGATGCTTCCAAAACCGGGGTTATTACCGATCACGCTAGCCTCAAATGGTTGATATAGCAATCCGATCTAAGTAGTATGAATATGCCGGTTCTCAATGGCACCACCCGTGTATTTCGGTGGTGCTCGGCGGTGCTCACCGCCCAAGGGTCGCTGTGTGTGTGCAGAGCGAGACAGTGGACGTAGTGTATGTAAGAGTGAGAAAGAGGATTGAGAGTGAAGGCTGGAAGCTGGTGGCCGGCGGAGAGACAGACGGACGGACGGACAGACGGACGGACAGACAGACGGACGGACAGACAGACGAACGGACATACGGACGGACAGACGAACGGACATACGGACGGACAGACGGACGTTTAGTCGGTCGGTCGGACCGATAGTCGGCTGTAGGTTGTAGGTTATCATATTATTAATATGATATATAATAATTAATTGCAGTTGTAGGATATCATATTAAGATTTTTTATTGGTGAGGTGTGAATGAGCCCAGCAACTGTGGCTTGTGTGTTGCATAGAGTACGCTGTAGTTGTAGTTGTTGTAGTTTTAATATTTGTATTTAGGATACATAGCTGTGGGAACGAGTACAGGCGTTCGTAGCGGCTGCGTAGGCAGAGGTTTTGTTGTTAGTGGGAAGTGTAATAAAATGTCAAGTGGCTGCGTGCTCCGTATCTTGACACGCATGCGGTTCGCGCGCAGAGAGATGTTTGAGGAAAATTTGACACCTCTGTTTTAGCTGTGCAGTACTTTAAATACCGCAGACAAGTCGACAATTTTAATTTATGACTTCACTTCCAGACAGGTGGTCTAACAAATTAGCGTCAAGAATTTAAAATTTATTGAATGGACCAACGCGTGGCTGGGAGCTCAGGATTGAGCGTTATTAGAATAGTAGGTTTTGTTTTCGCTCCTTTAATCTCTCTTTTTCGCGTCTTTTTAGTCTCATTTGTGCAAACATAAAAGTTCGTAGGCTAATATTTTGTATTAAGGTTTTAGTGATATGGTATGATTGGATGAGGGTAGGATAGGGATATGTACGGTGAGTGTCAGCGTGTGACTTTTGTTTTGCTCGTTTTGTTTATTGGAGGAGGCGAACTGTGACTTGTGTCGCGCATAGGGTTGGTGAATGAAGTTATTTTTTAGGAAATTTAGGAAGTATGTTGTTGTTGTTGTCGTTTTAATGTTTGTATGTAGGTTTCACAGCTGAGGGAAAATGTGTGATCGCGGGTGGCAGCTTGCTAGAAGAGGCTGCCTAAGCAGAAGCTGCGTAATCAGAAGTAGTGTTGTAGTTGTTGTTTATTTAATTGCTTCGCTTTTGAGACGCCGCTCCAGAAGTGTAGTGAAAATTTCAAGTTGTAAGGAAGCATAACTTCCTTACAAATCGGCTGTAGAACCTGGACCACACTCCACCTGAGCTGATCCCGCGAAAATCGCTTCAAGGGATGCAGTAACCTCGAGTTGTGCGGACCAAACTTGAGGTGGACTTAATTCTATAAATACGGCCAACCAACTTCAACCAAGTTGGGGGAACTTGTTGAAGGAGAACGAATCGAACACCAAATAGAAAGCTCGACTCCGGGGAAGAAAACAAAACTCTCACCGCACTCAACAAGAAGAAATCTGCACACAATAAGCACAACAACAATAACATGTACAAAACCGGGAATGCAATAAAGAGCAAATAATAAAACCAAAGTCACATAGAAATTAGCAACAACAAACATAGGCAAATTACATGCAGCAAGCTAACCAGAAAAAACTGGTTTAAAACAACAACATGCAAAGTCGATACTGAGCAAAAAAATAATTTTACACTCTGCTACGGCAACAACCCCAGTCGAAAGCAAAAGAAACGATTAACAGAAATTTTCGAAGGCCAAACTAAAATAACAAAATGACCAAATGCCGTTAGGTGAGCCATATAAAAGCAGCCTTCGAATTGTAAATCGCTCTCTTGGAAATCAACCATCTAAGTGGTAAGTCCTCGTTGAATAATTCCTGCCTGTCTGAATTTGGTGGAGTGCTTCTAGTGGAAGCCAAATTCAGAATCCTGAAATCCTGAATAATTCCTGCCTGTCTGAATTTGGTGGAGTGCTTCTAGTGGAAGCCAAATTCGGAATCCTGAAATCCTGAATAATTCCTGCCTGTCTGAATTTGGTGGAGTGCTTCTAGTGGAAGCCAAATTCAGAATCCTGAAATCCTGAATAATTCCTGCCTGTCTGAATTTGGTGGAGTGCTTCTAGTGGAAGCCAAATTCAGAATCTCGAGAGCCTGGCTATCATGCGAGCAGGTCCTGAATCCAAATAAGAGTCCCGTAATCACCCTCCTCGTAGTAGCTAAATATCCCCGTGTATTTAAGCAAAATTAGCCCTGACATACTTACGAATAAACATATTGAAGAAAGTGTAACCCAGAAATAAAAGTTAGACTATAACTAGTTATAAGGGAGAAAGTACTAATGTATGTGAAAAAAAAAATAAAGAAAAGAATTAAACTAATTAAGAATAGATTGTGGGTTTTTATATTTAAATGAACGCTGGACAGCCATGAGGATATCCTGGCGAGAAGACACTCGTTACAAATGGCAGGGACCCGAAAAGGGAGAAAGACTGCAAGAAAAATCATGTATCTCGTAAACCGAAAGTGACTGGAAAAAAAAGACCGCGAGGGAAGAAAAGCCTGTATCTCGTAAACCGAAAGTGGCTGAAAAAAAAGACCGCGAGGGAAGAAAAGGGTGTATCTCGTAAACCGAAAGTGACTGGAAAAAAAAGGAAGACCGCGAGGGAAGAAAAGCGTGTATCTCGTAAGCCGAAAGTGGCTCTGGAAGAAAAAAAAAACCCGCGAGGGAAGAAAAAGCGGGTATCTCGTAAACCAAAAACGAATTATAGGAAAAGGAAGACCACGGGGGGAAAAGTCATTGTATCTTGAAAACCGTGCAGCTGAAGAATAGGGAAAAATTACGCCAGTGGGAAAAAAAAGATATAACTACATAAAACCAGGTAGCATACATTGTGAAATTGAAAAGACACAAATAGGGAAAAGTTAATCAGGAAAATATAATAGAACTAACAAATTATAAACCTTCGGAAACAAAGTGTGCAATGGGTAAAAGCTGGATTTACAACGTTTCGAAGGAGAAGCTACAAGACATTCTACGCGAATTTGAGATAGAGCCGAATGGCGGGGTTGAAGAATTACGCAGGCTTATGTCCGGATTTGTGTCATAGTCCGACTTGTCAGCCGAGTTCAGAGATCGATTGGATAAGTTAGAGGCGCAATGGAGCCGTAGTGTTTCTCCAGGGGCGAGGGCGTTGTCGCCGATACGTCAGACACCCCCTACGAAACAGTATACAGGCAAGGGAGGTCTAGGTGCCATGCCCAAGGTGCTACTGACAACGATGCCAAGTCAAAGACCCGTGTACAACGACCAAACAGCCGCAAGGGACCCAAGAACCACAGGAACTGAACGGGAATATGCGGACCAACGAAGAAGCATCTCTAGCTATTCGGAGGTAATAGATAAAGTACGTAAGTGGGCTTGTCAGTATGATGGCGGGAAAGACCCTATTACCTTCATAGAAAGGGTCGAAGAACTCACAGAGGTATACGAACTACCCAAGGATTTATTACCCCGAACCATGCCTGAGCTGTTAAAGGATAAAGCCCTCTGTTGGTTCAGAAATAATAATAAAGGTTAGCTCACGTGGGAATCCTTCAAAGTGGATTTCATGAAATTATTTTTATCGTCGAGATATTTCGAAGAACTGGAAGACAATATTAGGAAAAGAACCCAAGCCACAAAGGAGAAGTTCAAGGATTATGTGTTAGCCATGCAAACGTTGATGCGTCATGTTGGCTATACGGAAGAACACCAGCTACAGAGAATCTACCGGAATTGCCATCGAGACTACCTGCTTTACATAAGACGGACAGACTTCTCGTCACTAGAAGAATTAGTATCCATGGCAGAAGATTTCGAGGGTATACGCCAGGACACAGAGCCCTCACGTACGCCCCGGGAACCGTGGCGATCAAAACCGGAACACTATCGAATGATGTCAGCCGCACCATCGGGGAACCGAATAGACCCGCGGACCGTCTGTCGGAGATGCGGTGAAAACGGCCATTTCCAGAGAGAGAAATGAGGCATCGAACATGCAGCGAACCATGCGAGGGGCTTGTTTATGCTCTCCGCAGTAAAGCTCAGCATTTCGTTGATTTTCACTCCTCCTCCTTCTTCCTGGTCCCGTTAGTTGTGCATGAGGCTCTGAATGCACCGTGGGCTGAAGCGTGGCAAGATAAAGGCATAACACTTGTCTTGTCGCGTTTCGTTTTGCCTGCGGTGTAGGCTTGGCCGCTTGTACGGCTGACTTTATACCTCTTTACAGTGGGTAGTGATGACAAAATTTCGTATAGACTCCACAAATGTGCGTGGCTTAAGGGCGAATTTCTTCTCGGTCTATGCGTATGTGTGTACTCACCAACCGCATATAATGGCACTGGGTGAGACCCAGGTGTCTGAGGGTGCAGATCCACTGGATTTTCACTTGCCTGGGTACCACTTACTGCCATTATTTTCATCACATAGAGGCCTCGCCTTATATATTCGCAGTGATGTTGCGTACCAGTGTCAGCAACACCTTTGCACGACGGATGCCGAATTTAGCTCCATGTGGGTTAAGTTCAAAATCCAGTCGCACATCCTGCACTTCTGCTTCATTTATAGAAGCCCGGGTCTAGAGAGGCTGCCAACTTTTGATAAACTTGACAGTCTCTCTGATTCGATTTCTAAAATCCTGGAATCGTATCCGAACAGTGAAATTGTTGTTGCTGGTGATTTCAATGTTCATAATTCCAATTGGCTACGTCATTCGAGTCACACAACACCTGAGGGTTTGTATGTTGAGTTATTTGCTGAGTCTAATAATTTGACTCAATTAGTGAAGGAACCAACGCACTTTCCTTGCGTTGATGGGCAAAACCAAAATATTCTGGACCTTTTTTTAACTTCGCATCACAGCAAGTATGATGTGAATGTTCTTGCACCTCTTGGTAATTCGGACCACGCTACAATTTCTGCTACCTTCCCATATTCTAGTCTTCAATCCGCTCATCAGCCAGCTCCGAAGCGGACAGTGTGGCTTTATGAGAAGGCTAATTGGGATGCGCTGAACTCCTTTTTCAGCCATTTCAATTGGCAATTGTGTTTCAGGGATAGAAACATAAATGCTGCAGCAAAATTGGTAGAAAATATAATTTTATTTGGTATGAGGTCTTTCATACCCTATAAAAAAATTTCCATTAAACCAAAAGACCATTCCTGGTTTAATGCGACTTGCAGACAAGCAGTCAGGTCTAAAGAGGAAGCATTTAGGAATTGGCGTTTAAATAAAACTGCTGATACTAAACTGCTGCGCAATCAGGCCAGAAATACGTGCAATGCCACTCTAAAGCGCGAAAAAGTTCTCTAGGAACAGCGCCTTAGACGCAGAGTTCTTGAATACCATAAGGGTAGCAAGAACTTTTGGTCGTCCGTGGGGAGGGTGAAGAATCAGACGCGATCATCTATTCCAACTCTCCTCAAGGACGATCAGATCTTCACTCACTCGGTTGATAAGGCAAACTTATTAGCCAAAATGTTTGCTGAAAACTGCTCTCTTCCTGAGAGTAGCCAACCACTACCCGTGATCGACGGTGTGTCTCATATTATGCCTGAGATGCACTTTCGAACGCGGGCTGTTAAAAGAGTGCTTGCAAACCTCAACGTCAATAAATCCTCGGGACCGGATGGCATTTCAGCCCACGTGTTGAGAAAGTGCGCCTCAACATTGGCTCGCCCATTGCGCAATCTGTTTAACTTATCGTTCACTTCAGGAGTTTTTCCTACTTCCTGGAAGATTGCCAATGTGCAGCCAGTTCCCAAAAAAGGTGAGGCTACAAATCCTGCCAATTACCGGCCCATAGCAATCTGCTCAATGCTCTCCAAAGTTATGGAGAGCGTTATAAATTTTAACCTGATGAGGTATCTGGAGAGCAACCAATTGGTCAGCGATCGCCAGTACGGTTTCCGTGCTCACCGCTCCACAGGCGATTTGATGGCGTTCCTCACTGAGCGGTGGAACAGTTGTGTTCATCAATTCGGTGAGAGTAAGGTTGTTGCTTTGGATATCTCCAAGGCATTTGACCGAGTGTGGCATAAAGCACTTGTGTCTAAACTGGCTGCTTATGGTGTCGGTGATACATTCACTCGATGGATATCGAGTTTCCTCAGCGGCCGTTCTATTCGGGTTGTGATAGACGGCTTTGCTTCCGAAGAGCACTCCATAAATGCTGGAGTTCCGCAGGGTTCGGTCCTGTCTCCAACACTTTTTCTCATTTTTATCAATGACCTTCTGTCATTGACATCAAACCCCGTCTACTCGTTTGCTGATGACAGCAGCTGATGACACCATTCATATTCATTCTCCAGGCGTCCTTCTATTCTGGAGATCAATAGAAAACGCAGAATTATGAATGACACACTCCAATCTGACCTCAACAAAATCCAGGAGTGGGGTCAAGCGAATCAGGTCGATTTTAATGCGCGGAAGACCCAATGCTGTTTGTTGACCCACAAGCGTCTGGCGGGCGACAACTTTCCACCTTTAAATATGGGTGGTGTGGATATTAATGAGTCGGAGGCTCTTGATGTTCTGGGCATGTCAATACAATGTGATCTTCGCTGGAACGATCACATCTTTGACGTGTCGAAAGAAGCAGCCAAGTGCTTAGGCTTTTTAAAGCGGTGCAAGAAATACTTCACTTCAACCGACCTTCGTTGTATCTACACCACTTATATCTGGCCGAAAATGGAATACAACTCGCATATTTGGTCTGGAGGGTCATATCTTCAGCTTCTGGACCGTATACAAGGTCGTGCGATAAAACTTATAGGGGACAGTAGGGTATCCAGCTCTATTGAAACCTTGGGATGTCGTCGGGATGTGGGGTGTGTAACCTTATTTTACCGTTACTTTAATGGTAACTGTTCCTCTGAAGTAGCCAGCCTGATCCCTTCGGTTCAGGTATTCAACAGATCTACTTGGCTTTCCAGAGCGGTGCATCCCTTTTACGTCTCGATCCCGTTCCATCGCACTACCCACTACCGCGATAATTCGTTTTTCGGTCGCGCAGTTAAATTGTGGAATAGTCTCCCTGCGCATGTTTTCCCACCCACTTATAACGTCGATGCTTTTAAAAGAGGTGTAAATCGACACTACTCCCACTTTTCCCCTTCCCACTAACCTTTACCCTTCTAAACCAACGAATGCTTTGCATGGATAGGGGGTATCCCCTGAGCTTGGTTCTATCTGCCATAAAAAAAAAAAAAAGAATGCCATAACCCCCGAAAACTGTTCTGCTGGGAGTGTGGAAAACAAGGGCTACGAACGATTGATTGTTGCAGGAAAGCTCCGGAAAACGGGCAGGGCATCCAGCAGAGACGAGGACTGCTGGAGCCAGGGAACCAAAACTCTCCTCGTACCCCACCAAGTGCTTAAACTTCAGTCAGGACAGAATCTTCGCAAAAGTGGCATTAGGAAGGGAACTTGTCACCGGCACTATCGACACGGGAGCCTCGAGAAGTTTCATCAGCGAACTACTAGCCAGAGATATTGCCGCCGAAGGACGACAAGTAGACGTAGATGTCGACGTTAAGATGGCAGATGGTACGCCGCGTACAATTGACCAAGCAATGGAGGTGGTTATGCGGCTCGGAGCGGCGGAATGTGAAATGTCGTTGCTCATACTCAAGGATGCCATCGATCATGTAATTCTGGGGATAGACTTCCTCACGAATATAGGAGCATCGATCAGCTGTGGAGGTGAAACCATAACTTTAGGTGCTCCGGTGACAACAGCTCCAAATGGTGGACAAGCCGGCGGTTCTACACTTCGGACAATGAGGATAGAGACGAAAACAGCTTCGCACGGAGGCACAACGCAAGAGAGGGCCACCACAACCAACGGCCAAACAGCAGAAGGCACGCAAGGAAGTGAAGATGATAAGACGAAAGAAAGACAAGTTATAAAAACATTCTTGGAAGCAGAACTACCGAAGTTCGAGGCTTTGAAGGGCCCTTCTAACATCACCACCCATCAGATCGTGATGAAGGATGACCGACCCATCAAGCAGAGATATTACCCGAAAAACCCAGCCATGCAAGCGATTATAAACAAGGAAATAGATGAACTGTTAGAAAAGGACTGTATTGAACCCTCGCATAGCCGGTACAGTGCCCCTATCGTCTTGGTGAAGAAGAAAAACGGAAAGTGACGCCTATTTATTGATTACCGGCAGTTGAATGCACGATCAGTTCCAGATGCATACCCACTTCCTAGGATACAACACATCTTGGACCGGTTACGCGACGCTCAGTACATCAGTAGCCTGGATCTGAAGAATGGTTACTGGCAGATTCCCATGAACCCGGGCAGCAAGCAGTATACGGCTTTTACTGTTCCAGGGAGAGGACTCTTTCAGTGGCGTGTCATGCCGTTTGGTCTGCATACGGCTCCAGCAACTTTCCAAAGGGCATTGGACCAGGTGATCGGGCCAGAAATGGAACCACACGCATTCGCGTATCTTGACGACATAATTGTGACTGGGAAAACTCTAGAGGAACACAAGAAGAATTTACAAGAAGTATTTCAACGTCTGCGAGCAGCTAACCTAAAAATAAACAGCGAAAAATGTGAGTTTTTCAAAGAAGATTTGAAATATCTAGGTCACGTGGTAAGCCGTCCATACCGATCCCGATAAGGTGGCGGCTATCAAGGAATTAGAGCCACCAACAAGCGTAAGAGGTGTTCGCCCCTTTCTGGGAGTGGCATCATGGTATCGCCGGTTCGTACCGGACTTCGCTGATTTAGTCATGCCACTCACAAGCCTCTTGAAGAAGGGTTAACGGTGGAAATGGACTGAGGAACAACAACAAGCCTTCGAGACGATGAAGAAGAAGCTCACGGAAGCACCGGTATTGGCATGTCCCGATTTTTCCAAGAAGTTCACACTGCAGACGGACGCCAGTAACTACGGTTTGGGAGCAGTGCTGACCCAAGAAAGTCAAGAAGGAGAGTGAGTGATCGCATATGCCAGTCGTCATTTAAACAAAGCCGAACAGAACTACTCTGCTACGGAAAAGGATTGTCTGGCAATCGTATGGGGCATTAGGAAAATGCGACCATATTTAGAAGGTTACCACTTTAGTATTATCACGGATCATCTCTCACTGAAGTGGCTAAACTCACTGGAAAACCCTTCAGGCCGGTTAGCCAGGTGGGCACTCGAACTACAGCAATACACTTTCGATGTAATATACAGGCGAGGTAAGTGGAACGTAGTCGCGGATGCACTCTCGAGGCAGCCATTCGAAAAACTAGGAAAGGTTAAGACGATGGAAGGAAAAGGCAGCTGGATCGAAACGAGAATGACAGACATAAGAAAGAACCCAGAGAAATTTGCGGACTACGTAATCGAGAACGGGCAACTATACCGACATATCCCAGGTGCCTCAAATGATGAAGATTGCGCAGCGTGGAAACTCTGCGTACCTAACAACCTCCGAAACCGAGTGATAAAAGAAAACCACGACGACCCGAGCGCCGGACACCCTGGAATTCGGAAGACAGTGACAAGGATCGCCAACAGATACTACTGGCCAGGTATGTTCAAAGACATCAGAAAGTTCGTGCGATGTTGCGAGTCATGTCAACGGTACAAACCAGTACAAGACAAGGTGGCAGGGAAGATGCCCAGATACCATAGGGCCGTTACCACGGTCAAAACATGGTAATACAATGATACTAGTTTTCTTAGACAAATTCTCGAAATGGACCGAAATAGTACCACTGCGGCAAGCAACTACGGATAGTTTGAAGAGAGCTTTTTGGGAAAGAATATTGGCGAGATATGGAGCTCCAAAGGTACTCGTCACAGACAACGGTGTGCAGTTCAACAGCCGACACTTCCAACGGTTCCTCCAGGATTTAGGTGTTCGTCAGCAGTTTACCGCCCCATATACACCCCAAGAAAATCCCGCCGAAAGAGCAAACAGGAACGTGAAGAGGATTGTGGGCACAGGTGATAAAAAACGATCAGACGAGTTAGAACGAATTCATTCCGTAAATCTCCTTGGGCATCAACACGATGACATCAGACACAACTGGATTTAGTCCAGCATTCCTCACACAGGGTCGAGAACCGCTGTTACCGAAGAAACTCCTCGACGAAGTCACTTAAGGAACCGGAACCGCGGCACAAAGTCCAGAACAGAGGGGTAATCGCCTTCGAGAAGTTTTCCATATCGTGAAGAGAAATCTTGAAAGGGCAGCAAAGGACCAGGCTCGGAATTACAATCTTCGACGAAGACACTGGAACCCCCAATCGGAACACTTGTCCTGGTAAAAACAAACCACCTATCGAAAGCGGTGGATAAATTCAACGCCAAGCTGGCACCAAACTACGAGGGACCTTACCGAATCGACAGATATACATCACCAGTCATCGTGCAGCTAACCAACATGGAAAATTCAAGAGGTCGCACGGCCCACATCCGAGATCTTAAGGAATATCATGAAGACAGATCAAATACGACCGTGAAGACAGATCAAATACGACCGTGGGCGGCGAACTTCTTACAGAACCCCAGTAGTTAAACTTCATATGTCATGTGGCGTCGTAGATCGTGTTGTCCGTCAGTGTAGTAGACCAACCCGTTACTTATTTTCCTCCCTCTTAGAAAACCATCAAAAACCAACAACAAATCAACAACAATGGCAACAACCGCAGAGAAGGAACAATGGTTCGATCGGCTGGACGAACTAATCAAGTCAAGCAAAGGAGCCGGAACGACAACACCCGTCTTTGCTCCCCTCCGTCGTGTGAGCAGTGACAGCGCAAAGCCGGAGAGAAAGCGGAACCACGAGGGTCAGAGGATGAAGTCCTTGACAGAACTAGCGGACGCGGATGATAACGAGGAGGAACCCTTCGTTATTTATCCGCCTGGCCGCGGTGGAATACCGATCCGGGCCGAGGACTATCGCCGTTTAGCCAGAGGGCGGTTCCTGAATGACGCTCTGGTAGAGATGTACCTCCAATTCATCAAAAACACCAGGGTCGCAGAATCAGAGAGGCAGCGGATGCACCTGTTCAGCACCCATTTCTTTGATCGCATCAACCAGGCCGGCACGCCGTGGAAACGGCACGGCAGAGTGAGGCGGGACAAAGAATGTGGATTTGTTCACGATGAACCACATCCTTGTTCCAGTGAACAGGGACCAACATTGGTTCCTAATGGTCGTGTGCTTCGTGGGTAGCACCAGCGTCAGGATGATGGAGAAGCCGAAGCAGGACGGGACATGGGGTGCACAGCTACCCTGTATCCTCCAATTCGACTCCCTAAGCCCGGGTCCACGGACGGAGGTAGGCCAACGGATACGAGAGTATCTCGAGTGCGAATACCACTCACGCAAGCCCGACGGCGTTCCCCGGACATTCAGCAACGTGAACCTACCCCTATTCGAGCACAGGGTGTTGCAGCAGGACAACGGGACGGATTGCGGCATATTTCTGTTACAATACGCAGAACAACTATTCGTCCGGCCAATCGAAGACTACCGCGACGAGTACTTAAACATGGAAGAGTGGTTCTCCAGAAAAGAGGTAGGCAGGAAGCGGCAGAACATCGCAAATACCATCCGGAAGCTGGCAGCCGACCTAGGGAAGCCACACCGGAAGTTCCCCGCTCTCGTCTTCGGGGAACCCACCCCAGAAGCGCCAAAAAGGGCAGAACTGGTAGGAGGACCGATACCCACAGACACCGGACACCCGAACTATTTCGACCTTCTGAGCGGCACATTCTACGACGACTTCTGCTCCGAAGTCGATGGACATTTGGGGCTAGAAACAGTGGCAGAACTACCGCCACCAAAACCAGTTAGCGAGGAAGTTACAACACCAACAGAGTCCAGCGAGGTAGTCGAGCAGAACGACATCCCAATGCCGCGACAGTTCTGCGACCTGGACGAGCTCGAGGGCCCAGCAGGAACATGCATTAACCGAGAGGTGGTAGACGGTATACGCAGGGGATACCCGCGTTTGGCACAACAGCCACGGAAACGCCAACGCATCCAGTTCCTCTGTGCCGGCCACAGGGTGACCATCACGTCAAGGGCGATCACTATTCTTCCGCCACCGGAAAGAAAGGAGGGAGTGTAAGGAAGCATAGCTTCCTTACAAATACGGGTGTAGAACCTGGACCACACTGAGCTGATCCCGCGAAAATCGCTTTAAGGGATGCAGTAACCTCGAGTTGTGCGGACCCAACTTGAGGTGGACTTAATTCTATAAATACGGCCAACCAACTTCAACCAAGTTGGGGGAACTTGTTGAAGGAGAACGAATCGAACACTAAACAGAAAGCTCGACTCCGGGGAAGAAAACAAAACTCTCACCGCATTCAACAAGAAGAAATCTGCACACAATAAGCACAACAACAATAACATGTACAAAACCGGGAATGCAATAAAGAGCAAATAATAAAACCAAAGTCACATAGAAATTAGCAACAACAAACACAAGCAAATTCCATGCAACAAGCTAACCAGAAAAAACTGGTTTAAAACAACAACATGCAAAGTCGATACTGAGCAAAAAAATAATTTTACACTCTGCTACGGCAACAACAACCCCAGTCGAAAGCAAAAGAAGCGATTAACAGACATTTTCGAAGGCCAAACTAAAATAACAAAATGACCAAATGCCGGTAGGTGAGCCATATAAAAGCAGCCTCCGAATTGTAAATCGCTCTCTTGGAAATCAACCATCTAAGTGGTAAGTCCTCGTTGAATAATTCCTGCCTGTCTGAATTTGGTGGAGTGCTTCTAGTGGAAGCCAAATTCAGAATCCTGAAATCCTGAATAATTCCTGCCTGTCTGAATTTGGTGAAGTGCTTCTAGTGGAAGCCAAACTCAGAATCCTGAAATCCTGAATAATTCCTGCCTGTCTGAATTTGGTGGAGTGCTTCTAGTGGAAGCCAAATTCGGAATCCTGTAATCATAAATAATTCCTGCCTGTCTGAATATGGTGGAGTGCTTCTAGTGGAAGCCAAATTCAGAATCCTGAAACCCTGAATAATTCCTGCCTGTCTGAATTTGGTGGAGTGCTTCTAGTGGAAGCCAAATTCAGAATCTCGAGAGCCTGGCTATCATGCGAGCAGGTCCTGAATCCAAATAAGAGTCCCGTAATCACCCTCCTCGTAGTAGCTAAATATCCCCGTGTATATAAGCAAAATTAGCCCTGACATACTTACGAATGAACATATTGAAGAAAGTGTAACCCAGAAATAAAAGTTAGACTATAACTAGTTATAAGGGAGAAAGTACTAATGTATGTGGAAAAAAATAAAGAAATGAATTAAACTAATTAAGAGTAGCCGTGAGGATATCCTGGCGAGAAGACACTCGTTACAAAGTGGCTGGATGGTTGTGCGATCCGTAACTTAGCATGAATGAGGATGACGAATAGAGTTGTTGAGGAAGTTTAACACCTCTCTTTTAGGTGTGTAGTAATTTTAATAATGCAGGGACGTCGATGATTTTATTTTATGACTGGTCAAAGAATATCTTTTTTAAAATACCTACACAGGCGGTCTAACAAATTAGTGCAAACATTTCAAAATTTATTGCATATTAATGTTTAGTGATATGGTGTGATTGGATGAGGGTAGGATAGGGATATGTAGAGTGAGTGTCAGTGTGTGACTTTTGTTTTGTTCGTTTTGTTTATGAGAGAAGGCGAACTCTGCCTTGTGTTGCATAGGGTTAGTTGGTTGGTTGGTCAGTGGAGTTATTTTTAGGAAATTTAGGAAATGTGCTGTTGTAGTTGTTGTAGTTTTAATATTTGTGTCAACTCAATAAAAAAACGATCGTCAAATATTGAATGAATGTTATTTACTACAAAAATTAATTATTGTGATGTTAACTCAACAACGACGCTGGCTACACTAAACTTCTCTTCATCGCAACTCGGCACTCTCTCTCCAGTATGTGCGTGTGTGTGTGTATGCGTGTGTTTTCTGTTGGTGTCGCTGACAGCTCGGCCCATCCTGTATCTAATCGTCCTCGATTTCTTGTCTGATGCATACACTGACTTGTATTTTCGTGTGGTAACTGGTGCACCGGGAATATCCTCCACCAGGTAGCGATCCTTCTCCAGAACTCTTTTTATAACATAAGGCCCACGATATTTAGGTTCCAGTTTTCTAGATTGTGATGTCGAAGGTGCTTCATTTTCTAAAACCACGAGGTCACCTTCGCTGTAGATGGTCGGCGCAGCGTGTTTGGAGTCGAACCGTTGCTTCCATTTCTAACGCTCTTGTTGGATTCTCTCTGCAGCTATTTGTCGCTTCGAATACGTGTCGATTGTATCCGATGGTAACTGATCTATATCGTTATGCACGGCAGCAAACAGGTGATTTTGTACAACGTCTGCCAACACAAAGTCAAATACCAGTTCGTTTGGACTGTAGCCCGACGTTGCGTTTTTTTGTGAGTTTATGGTCCACTGTAGATCTCGTAATGTGAAATCCCAGTCGTTTGAGTTCTCAACAGTCGTATGCAAATACGATAGAATCGTTTGGTTTGTACGCTCAACTTGGCCATTTGCCCGTGGGGTTCATACCGCCGTTTTTATATGTTGGATTCCGTTGCGCTTGCAGTATTCCTCAAACGATTTGGCCGTGTACGCCGTTCCTCGATCCGATACGATGCATTTCGGTAGGCCATAATAACTTATGACTTGGTTGAGTGCATGAATTACAGGGACAGTTTTTGTGTCTCGGACTCTAGCCCTCTGTATACTTTAAACCCAGCAGTCATCTCCTTCAATCACAACACGTTTTCCTTCAGTGTACAAGATATCCTTACCTAGAAGCACATCCTCAGTAAGGTATTCGTCAGCAACAACAAGTAGATCGGCCTTAAGTAATGTTGCATCGATTTGCACTGCAACGTTAACTTTACGTGTACTAACATATTGACCTCCTGCGAACCCGTCTAAGATAACCATGCATGCTGCTGGGTTACCTACTCGTATAGCTACTGTTTCGCGAATTAGCGTGCGATTGCTACCGGGATCGATGATGGCTCTAACTGACACTTGATTTATGTTTATTATTTTCGTGATCACATCACTGCTAGGGGCATTCTCCGCGATCCTATTTATAGCTACCTTCGATCGTTTTTCCGGAGTGTCATGACTTCTTGACGTACATTGCTGTGTTTGATGTGTGGTTCTCTGACAAATTTCACATCTCTGTTTTCGTTGTGGTTCGGGACAGTTTGCGGAATAATGGCCTAGTTTAAAACAATTATAGCATTTAACAATTTTGGCGTTTTTGTTAAATGTTTTATTTTCCGATACGTTAACTGGTGGACTCGATGCTACATTACCACCGGTTATTACATCTCTGCCTTTTATATAAACAGGTGTTTTGATTCCGTTATAACTGCAATAAGTTATAATATCGCGAAGAAGTTCGTTACAATTTTTGTATTCGTTGGATATCTTCTTCTTTAAATCTGGCTCGTTTATACCATTGATGATGTGCCTAGCTATAGCACAGTCTGGAATGCCAGCTTTCAGTCCTATAGCGAGGAGCTTATAATAAGAAACGATTGGTGATTCGGTTGAGTTGCGTTTTGCACGAGTCATTTTGATATGTGCATCCGCCACATTTTCGGTGCACGGAAAATCCCTTAGAAACTTGTCCACAAATTGTGCCCAGTGCAGAAATACCTCTTTATGTGTGTCGATCCAATACCTAGCAGGTCCCTGCAATTTTTGTTGCACTGCAAATATTAAGGGTTGATCATCCCATTTATATGCGGTTTTTAAAGTTTCAATGCGATTGATGAATTGCTTCGAATTCAAGGATTCATCATTAATTGGGTTAAATTCTGGTAGGACGGCGATAATATCTCGGACGTTTCCGTATAAATTAGTAATTAACGATGGTTGCGTAGGTTGACAATTATTCGGATGTTGTTGCAACATGTCTTTATGGATCCGTGTTTACAGACGGATGGAAATGTTGACAAACATCGCTAGGTTTCCATTGTATAGACGATTGCAACATCTGCTGGTGACACGGCTGCAAATGTTGCGACGCAGCACTTGTTGCTCGCTGTGAAGTTTCAGAAGACTGCTGCAAAGACTGCTGAGAGACCGGCCTCCTCGGTTGATTCCTCGTTTCATTCTGCACGCAAACCGCATGCGTGTCAAGATACGGAGCACGCAGCCACTTGACATTATATTATACTTCCACTAACAACACAACCTCTGCTTAAGCAGCCTCTGCTTAGGCAGCCTCTGCTTAGGCAGCCTCTGCTTAGGCAGCCTCTGCTTAGCAAGCTGCCACACGCGAGCACCCATTCCCTCAGCCCTGAATCCTACATACAAACTTTAAAACTGTGACGGCCTAAATTTTTACGAATAAAATTTGGCACACAACATATATAATTACCATTAAACGGACGACAACAAAAATACACAAATACACAAAAAAAGACGCACAAGGAAAAAAGACACAAAAGACGAACTTTCTCCGCTGACACTTGTCACTTGCATACGTCAAGTGAAGGTACACAGGTCTTAAATACTGGGAAAAGTCTACTGGCAATAAAGATCCCCAACACCAGCATGCAGCGAACGTGTGCATTTTATTAGAAACGCCCACACACCGACGCTCAGCGGAGAAATTGGCAGAAAGTAAACCCGCGTATGTGCGTAGACTGGAGTGAAGTTCACTGACCAAATGACTCGATAACCTTGAAAAGAGGTTTTTTGTTTTTAACATACGTGTTTCTGCAGAAATAAATAAGGAGAAACAGCTTAGCGGAATACATATTACCGTACTCCGTTAGAACGGAACCTTCTAGAAGAAAAGCCGAGAAGATATAAAACCGGCTGCAAAGCAGATCTCGAGGCATTCGCAGCAGTTCAGAAAGTTCATACGGTTCAGTTGTTCAGTCGGTTCAGTCAAAGCAGTGGTTCAGCCAGTTCAGTTGTGCAGTCAGTTTGGCAGTACTCAAGTAAAATTAAAGAGTGAATTAGTGAAAAGTGCTCAAGCAGGCAACGCCTTGAAAACAGTAAAACCGAAGACAGTGAAAACCAGCGCAGTACGAATTCACAGTTGTAGTGGCTCAAATGCCCTACTGTTAGTACCCGTAAAGAGTTGAATTCACAGTCGTAGTGGCTCAAATGCCCTCCTATTAAAGCTCGTAAAGAGTCGAATTCGCAGTCGTAGTGGCTCAAATGCAATCCTGCTAAAACTCAAAAAGGGACGAATTTCCAGTTGTAGTGGCTCAAATGCCCTCCTATTAGTACTCGTAAAGGAACGAATTCACAGTTGTAGTGGCTCAAATGCCCTACTGTTAGTACTCGTAAAGAGTCGAATTCACAGTTGTAGTGGCTCAAATGTCCTCCTGTTAAAACGCGCAAAGGGACGAATTCACAGTCGTTGTGGCTCAAATGCCCTCCTGTTAATACTCGAAAAGGGTTGAATTCACAGTCGCAGTAACTCAAATGCCCTCCTGTTTATGCTCGAAAAGAGACGCGTAACCACCAGCTATCTCAAAAACGCAGTGAGGTACCAGCAAGTCAGCAGAACACCAGTGATCTCACAAACGCAGTGATCTCACAAATCAGCAAGTCAGAAGAGCACCAGTGATCTCACAAACGCAGTGAGATATCAGCAAATCTGCAGAGCACCAGAGATCTCACAAACGCAGTGAGATATCAACAAGTCAGCAGAACACCAGTGATCTCACAAACGCAGTGAGATATCAGCAAGTCAGCAGAACAGCAGTGATCTCACAAACGCAGTGAGATATCAGCAACTCAGCAGAACACCAGTGATCTCACACATGCAGTGAGATATCAGCAAACCAGCAAGATACCAGTGATCTCACACACGCAGTGAGATATCAGCAATCCAGCAGAACACCAGGGATAACAATCGTAGTCAGAAATCAGCAACAGCGAGACATCAGCAATCCAGCAGAACACCAGACAATATCATATGCACCAATAGAAAAAAAAACACGACTAGAAATATATATAATATAATAAATTAAAATTTATCATGGAGCCGACTGAGTCCAAAACGTACCGAACAGGATGGTTATACCGGCTAAATAAAGAAGCGCTTGCTCAGTGCTTGAGTGAGTTTGGACTTGTCACAGAAGGAACCTTAAATGACATGAGGAAAAGACTCGTCGAGTTCGTCAACGAAGGAAACCACGCGGAGAGTGTGGAACGAAGGTACTGATCATGGATGTTCCGACGAGGGAACGCAGCCCGATTGGCCGAGGGAACGTAAACACCCCACGGGTGACGGACAGCAACCTGCTGGAAAGGATTGAGCGATATTCGGACCCCGATGTTATTGACAAGGTGAGGAAATGGCCGTGAGGTATAATGGCGGTGTCGACCCTTTGGCCTTCGTGGAACGGATGGAGGAACTGGCAGAAACATATTGTCTCGATAGCAATATTTTGCCACGCGCAATGCCAGAGCTGCTGGAAGACAAAGCCTTGCTCTGGTAGCGAAATAATAATAATCATTGGCGGTCATGGGAGGCCTTTAAGCAAGACCTCTTGGGCTTCTTCTTACCTAGTCGTTTCTTTGAAAGACTCGGCGACGACATTCGCAGTCGGCAACAGCCCGCAAACGAGAAGTTCAGTGACTACGTCATAAGCTTGCAAAATCTGATGAGACATAGCAGGTACACGGAGAGAAAAGTTGGAGAGAATCTTCAAAAACTCTACGTTTGAGTATCAGTTTTATATAAAAAGACAAGATTTCCGGGAGCTGAAAGAGTTGCTCTCGCTGGCCGAGGATTTCGAGTGCCTGTGATTTGCGAAGACGGACAAGTTTTCAGAGGAATACCAGACGCGGCCAGTAGCCTCAAGACAATGGCCATCTGAACGCAACCATGCGGTGAGCCAGGCGGTCTCAAGGCCTTTCAACCCGAAAACGGCATGCGGACGCTGCAGACAGGAAGGGCACATGCGCCGTGATTGCCGAAACCCTGTCGTGATTTTCTGCTCGGAGTGTGGCCGAGAGGGATTAAGGACCATTAACTGTTGCAGACAGGCACAGGGAAACGACCTGGGACCCCGCCGAAAACGAGAGGAGGCGGGCTCCAGCCAGAGGATCTCTCGCAGAAATTAAAGCCCCTCCGAATAGACAATCGACGCATCGTGGCCATGGTGTCCATTCAAGGCAAGCAAATACAGGTGACAGTGGACACGGGAGCGACGCGAAGTTTCGTGAGCAGGACGCTCGCGGAAAGACTGGTGGGAGAGAGGCCGTTGGAGAAAGCGAAGATGGAAATTCGCATGGCGCACGGGACAACTAGAAAAGTGTCCGAGTGTACCACACTAAAAGTTGCGATGGGAACTGGTACATGCGAGTTGTCCGTCCTTGTTTTGACAGAAGTCCTGGACGACTTCCTCCTCGGGATAGATTTTCTGTGCGGGATAGGAGCGACACTCTCCTTCGGAGGCGAAACCGAGTCTTTGGGCCCGACGGAGAAACAGGAGAAGCTGAATGACGCAGTCATTTGCACATCAGCACAAGAATCAGGTCCTAGACGCCTGAAAGGCGTCTCCAATATTACGGAGCATAAAATAGTGATGCGGGATGAGCGTCCTATAAAACAATGGTACTTTCCCAGAAATCCGGCGATGCAGGCTGTCATAGACAAGGAGATCGACGAACTCCTAGAGAAGGGCTGCATAGAACCCTCAAGCAGTCCATACAGCGCACCAATCGTGTTGGTGAAAAATAAGTCTGTTGAATGGAGGCTGTGTGTAGACTACCGCCAGCTTAACGCCCGATCGATTCCAGATGCATACCCCATTCCGAGAATTCAACACATTCTGGAGCGGCTGCGAGACGCGAAGTATATCAGTAGCCTTGACTTAAAGAGCGGGTACTGGCAGATTCCCATGGCGGAGGACAGTAAGCAATACACGGCGTTTACTGTACCTGGAAGAGGACTTTTCCAGTGGCGGGTGATGCCCTTCGGGCTCCATTCGGCTCCAGCCACTTTCCAGCGAGTCTTGGACCAGGTTACTGATTTGGAGTCTAATGCCTACCTGGACGACATAATTGTCACCGATTCGTCCGCGGAAGACCACATTGCAAATCTTCGAGAGGTTTTCTGGCGTTCGAGACAGGCAAATCTCAGAACTAAAATACATTGGGCATGTGGTAAGCGAACAAGGCATCCAGACAGACCCGGAGAAAATTTCGGCGATTCAAAATTTGAAACGTTTTCTGGCGTTCGAGACAGGCAAGTCTCAAACTCAACGTGAAAAAGTGTGAGTTCTTTAAGAAAGAACTAAAATACATGGGGCATGTGGTAAACGAACAAGGCATCCAGACAGACCCGGAGAAAATTTCGGCGATTCAAAATTTGAAACCGCCAACCACCACCAAAGAATTGCGAAGATTGGGCATTGCCTTCTGGTACCGCAGGTGCGTGCCAGATTTCGCGAACGTCCAGCCAATGACCACGCTACTACGGAAGGGAAAACATTGGAAGTGTACACCAATACTGGCGTGCCCAGATTTTAACGAGAGATTCCAACTGCAAACGGACGCGAGCGACTTCGGACTTGGAGCCGTGCTCACACAACAACTAGAGGGTCAGGAGCGCGTTATCGCGTACGCCAGCCGGCATCTGAACAAGGCCGAAAAGAATTACTCGTCAAGAGAGATGAAATGCCTGGCCATAGTGTGGGGTATTCGCAAGATGCACACTTACCTTGAGGGATACCGATTTACCGTAATCACAGATCATCTAGCGCTAAAGTGGCTAAATTCAATTGAGAGTCCATCCCGGAGAATAGCGAGATGGGCCTTGGAGCTACAAAAATTTTCCTTTGACATCCAGTATCGGAAGGGGAAGCTGAATGTAATCGCGGATGCACTATCACGACAGCTGCAAGAAACCGTCGCCAGAGTAGCAGCAGAGGATACACGCGAACAGCACTGCAAGTGGATACAAGCAAAGGTCAGAGAAGTGGAACAAAATCCGGAGAAGTTCCCAGACTACACCTTGGAGAATGGGAGTCTATACCGGCATATTCCAAATCGACTTGGAGACGAGGACTGCACGCCGTGGAAATTGTGCGTGCCCAGGACCATGAGAGGCAGAGTACTCAAAGAGAACCACGACCATCCGTGCGCTGGCCATGGAGGAGTCCGCAAGACCATATGCCGGTTAACAAATAAATATTACTGGCCAGGAATGTTTCACGATGCGAGAAGATAAGTGCGGCAATGTGAATCGTGTCAACACTACAAGCCGAATCAGCATAAGGCAGCGGGGAAAATGCTCACTCAATTGGCAGAAGAACCTTGGGCGATACTCTGTGCGGATTTTGTGGGTCCGCTACCGCGTTCTACACACGGAAACACAACGCTTCTCGTATTCTTTGATAAATTTCCAAAATGGACGGAAATGATACCGTTACGCAAAGCCTCAACACTTGAAGCGAGCGTTCCGAGAACGCATTCTGGCCCGGTTCGGAGTACCCAAGATTCTAGTAACGGATAATGGGACTCAGTTTACGAGTCGCAGTTTTCGTCGTTTCCTCCAGGATATGGGTGTAAAGCAACAGTATGCTGCTCCATACACGCCACAGGAGAATCCCACGGAGAGAATAAACAGGACGATCAAAACGATAATAGCACAACTTTCTGACAACAAGAATCGGAACTGGGACGAACTGCTCCCAGAAATTACGCTAGCCATCAATAGCACCGTATCCGAGACCACAGGGTACAGCCCGGCGTATCTCACGCAAGGACGAGAACCAAGAATTCCTGGATCCTACTACGACGAACAAACGCCAGGCAGCGGTCAGGAACCCATGCAGCCCTCAGGGAAGCGGAAAATTTAAAAGAAGTCTTCAAATTGGTGGTGAGAAACTTGGAAAGGGCAACGCAGGATCAGGCGCACCACTATAACTTGCGACGACGACAGTGGAAACCAGAAACTGGGCAATCAGTACTCGTGCGATATTGCAATCAGAAGCAATAGACAGCTTCGCGACGAAATTGTCTCCGAAGTTCGACGGCCCGTACCAGGTAATTGGATTCGTGTCAACCGTGATTGTCCGTTTACAGAAGGAAGGTGAGACTCTGCCAAGAACGGCTTATGTGAGCGAGCTCAAGGCGTATGAATAGGCGGCAGCGCAAAGTGACCATACTCCCGAAGGATTTTCTGGCAGCGAACGTCTGGTTCAGGGTACAGGAAGCCCGCCAACCACAGACGCTGACGGTCAAACCAAACCGGAAGCGAAAACAAGCAAACGCTGGCCCAGAAGGAAACTGTGTCAGCCAGAACCCGATTACAGGAAAGGAAAATCGGTTTCAGCAAGAATAGCCACAGCCAGTGAAGAATTCAACAGCGACCCGAAAGCAAAACACAGGCAGAATCCGCAAACGCGGCGACCGAACTACAACAGGCCACAGATGGACACCCGTGGCGCAGACGTAAAAAAGAAGCAGAAGACTACACATCCGTCGGACGGAAAACAAACGACTCGAGCATATTCGCAAGATCGCGAGCACTTGAAATTCGGCGACTTCACACCGGAAGAAAGGAAGGCATTATTTCACAGCGAATTGCCCTCCCAGCTATCAGCTTCGAGAATCAAAGCAAAATCCGAACTACAGGGAAAGAAAAAATTCCCAACAAGGTGTTGGGCCTCGAAGGCTAAGAATCTACAATAGAGAGTTCCACGAGAGAACTGCAGGATACGCTATAACGATGCACGTTCGATTGGCACGATATGATAACAATAACAAGAACAACATATGCAACAACAGCAACATCGAGAACAACACACGTAAAATATCTTTAATAAAATACTCAATTAGAAGTGATAACAGAAAAAACGAGGCACACACAACAGGATCTCACAATTTTAGCAAAACAGCTACGGAAAATTCTGGCAGCCACACCAACAACGTTAACAACAAATAAAAATTTTTGCGTTTAAAAAAAAAGGAAAAAAAACAGTGCATATGATAACTTAAAAATGCTTCAAACAAACAACAGTAGAAGTCAAGATCCAGGAAGCAAATCGGTGCTGGTTCGCGGGGCAAGCAAATCAGAATCCAGATCCACACTCCGAATGAAGAACTTCTTCACGAGCAAAGCATCGCTGAACACTTTCCCCAGATTGTTTTTCAAGACTTTTCCATTTTTACATGGATGCGTTACATCTGTCGGGCAGATTTTTCATGGTTGCACGCGAGTTCTTGATTCTTAAAAAAATTGCTGGTCTGAAAAGAGTGAATGTAAAGAAACACAAAACATGAAACAAGTAATTCGGAAATATTAAATTTAAGAAGGCACAAAACAGGAAACAAGTAATTCGGCAGCAGTACACAGAATGAGGACTACAAGTACTGGCATGTATGCACTTAAGTTAAGTTGTGGACAGACTTCTCAGACTTCGTGTCAGAACGCCGCCAATGTCTTCGCAACACCAGCTTCTCGCGATCGTTCGTGACGCCTTCAGCTACCATGCGCGTCGTCATTGGCAGCGCGTTGTCCTCGTCCAGCCTCAAGCAGAAGCTGGCCAGCAGCACCACTCTTAAGCAACAGTAGCAGCTTCATTCTTTTCCCACTCACCAAATGGAGCAGGGCATAGAGATACACAACCATCAGTTGTCGGTGCTGCGTAGGGAGCTGCATACTTGCAGGTGGAAATCATCTGTGCCAGGAAAACAAATTTTCCAACAGAAGTGTGGCCGGGATCACAACAGAAAATTTGTAGGGAAGGTTTAATGGTACAACGGAAAAAGAGGTTTCCTCATGTCAGTGCAGGAAGGTGTCCGGTGCTCCATCAAGCACTCTGGGGCTTCAAAGTGAGGGTTTGGAAAGAAATAAGCGAGAAAATTCGCGCACATACGATTTTACAAAGATTTGCTTGAATGGCGGAACTCGAAGTGTGTAGCGGATCCACGGAGGAAAAAAAAAGTAAAATAAACCAAAGAAATAAAAATTTAAATTAATGGATTAAAAAATTAATAGAGTAGAAAGGAAAATATGTACCAGGAGGATATCCCAACATTCACTATCTCCGACTCGGTGGAGGAGTTTACGGAGGAGAGCGAGGAGGAGATTGACGCAAGTGAAGCCAACGTAGAGCTCACAAATTTTTACACTACCCGGGACGTGGTGCGACGACCGGGTCGCCTGTATCAACTGTGGCAGATTACCCGGGTGGAGACGGTGGTGACGCGGGATGGCATCAGCGGAGGAGGTGGGTGAGGACCACCTGGGTCTAATAAGCCAGGCGAACCTCAGCTTCGCGGCGCAAATGAGAGGGCTGCATGACGCCGCTACCCAGACAGAAGCTCTCTGTAACCCCGAGGCGGCCGTACAAACAGAAGCCAGTGGCCGGGGTGAGATCGCCGTGCAAACAATCGACTTCGGACAAACGGAATGTGCCACGCACGCGCCGTTACGCCAGTCACCCGCAGGCAGAGAGAGCAGCGGATACGAAGACGTACCAGTGGAGAGGGCTCCCCCTAAAGTGGTAAGGATGGCGGAGGAACTCCTTCAAAAACACAGGCGGGGGCAAGCCCTCAACAAAATAATACACGTAGGTGGAGCGCGGTTCCGAATTAAAGTGAGCAGGTCTGGCCAGATCCGGATACGCAGCGAAGCCTAGACGGCGAAGAGGTTGAATTGGAAACAGACAGAGGGTGGACAGAGGAAAGCTGCATAACAATCTGTAAATAGAAGTGAATTAAATGAATTAAGATTTTTTTTATATGAATTTATTAAACGGAATAATTGGAATTGAACTGATTAAAAATGAATTGGAAATTGCAGGCAAGAGGGGGAAAAAAGAGGGATTTTTTTTCTCCGAAGTAGGAGGGGAGTGTGACGGCCTAAATTTTACGAATAAAATTTGGCACACAACATAAATAATTACCATTAAACGGACGACAACAAAAATACACAAATACACAAAAAAAAGACGCCCAAGGAAAAAAGACACAAAAGACGAACTTTCCCCGCTGACACTTGTCACTTGCATAACTCAAGTGAAGGTACACAGGGATTAAATACAGTCAGTTTGGCAGTACTCAAGTAAAATTAAAGAGTGAATTAGTGAAAAGTGATCAAGCAGGCAACGCCTTGAAAACAGTAAACCCGAAGACAGTGAAAACCAGCGCAGTACGAATTCACAGTTGTAGTGGCTCAAATGCCCTACTGTTAGTACCCGTAAAGAGTTGAATTCACAGTCGTGGTGGCTCAAATGCCCTCCTATTAAAGGTCGTAAAGAGTCGAATTCGCAGTCGTAGTGGCTCAAATGCAATCCTGCTAAAACTCACAAAGGGACGAATTCCCAGTTGTAGTGGCTCAAATGCCCTCCTGTTAGTACTCGTAAAGGAACGAATTCACAGTCGTAGTGGCTCAAATGCCCTCCTGTTAGTACTCGTAAAGAGTCGAATTCACAGTCGTAGTGGCTCAAATGCCCTCCTGTTAAAACGCGCAAAGGGACGAATTCACAGTCGTAGTGGCTCAAATGCCCTCCTGTTAGTACTCGTAAAGGAACGAATTCACAGTCGTAGTGGCTCAAATGCCCTCCTGTTAGTACTCGTAAAGAGTTGAATTCACAGTCGCAGTGGCTCAAATGCCCTCCTGTAATTACCCGTAAAGAGACGCGTAACCACCAGCTATCTAAAAAACGCAGTGAGGTATCAGCAAGTCAGAAGAACACCAGTGATCTCACAAACGCAGTGAGATATCAGCAACCCAGCAAGATACCAGTGATCTCACAAACACAGTGAGATATCAGAAATCCAGCAGAACACCAGGGATCACAATCGTAGTCAGAAATCAGCAACAGCGAGATATCAACAATCCAGCAGAATACCACTAATCTCACAAACGCGGTGAGACATCAACAACCCAGCAGCATAGAGCGCAAAGAGCATAGAGGTACCATCGGCATCATATTATTTCTAGTATAAGCAAAACGCCATACAAACTTTAGAACAAATTAGATTAAGGTGAATAAAGATATTGAAGCTATTAAAACAATCTTGTCTTGTAATCGAACCCTGCAATCCCGGCGAGCTAATCCAAGCCATAGCAAAGAGACTAGAAGGTTCGTTACAAGTGGCGCCCGAACAGGGACAATATCATATGCACCAATAGAAAAAAAAACACGACTAGAAATATATATAATATAATAAATTAAAATTTATCATGGAGCCGACTGAGACTAAAACGTACCGAACAGGATGGTTATACCGGCTAAATAAAGAAGCGCTTGCTCAGTGCTTGAGTGAGTTTGGACTTGTCACAGAAGGAACCTTAAATGACATGAGGAAAAGACTCGTCGAGTTCGTCAACGAAGGAAACCACGCGGAGAGTGTGGAACGAAGGTACTGATCATGGATGTTCCGACGAGGGAACGCAGCCCGATTGGCCGAGGGAACGTAAACACCCCACGGGTGACGGACAGCAACCTGCTGGAAAGGATTGAGCGATATTCGGACCCCGATGTTATTGACAAGGTGAGGAAATGGCCGTGAGGTATAATGGCGGTGTCGACCCTTTGGCTTTCGTGGAACGGATGGAGGAACTGGCAGAAACATATTGTCTCGATAGCAATATTTTGCCACGCGCGATGCCAGAGCTGCTGGAAGACAAAGCCTTGCTCTGGTAGCGAAATAATAATAATCATTGGCGGTCATGGGAGGCCTTTAAGCAAGACCTCTTGGACTTCTTCTTACCTAGTCGTTTCTTTGAAAGACTCGGCGACGACATTCGCAGTCGGCAACAGCGCGCAAACGAGAAGTTCAGTGACTACGTCATAAGCTTGCAAAATCTGATGAGACATAGCAGGTACACGGAGAGAAAAGTTGGAGAGAATCTTCAAAAACTCTACGTTTGAGTATCAGTTTTATATAAAAAGACAAGATTTCCGGGAGCTGAAAGAGTTGCTCTCGCTGGCCGAGGATTTCGAGTGCCTGTGATTTGCGAAGACGGACAAGTTTTCAGAGGAATACCAGACGCGGCCAGTAGCCTCAAGACAATGGCCATCTGAACGCAACCATGCGGTGAGCCAGGCGGTCTCAAGGCCTTTCAACCCGAAAACGGCATGCGGACGCTGCAGACAGGAAGGGCACATGCGCCGTGATTGCCGAAACCCTGTCGTGATTTTCTGCTCGGAGTGTGGCCGAGAGGGATTAAGGACCATTAACTGTTGCAGACAGGCACAGGGAAACGACCTGGGACCCCGCCGAAAGCGAGAGGAGGCGGGCTCCAGCCAGAGGATCTCTCACAGAAATTAAAGCCCCTCCGAATAGACAATCGACGCATCGTGGCCATGGTGTCCATTCAAGGCAAGCAAATACAGGTGACAGTGGACACGGGAGCGACGCGAAGTTTCGTGAGCAGGACGCTCGCGGAAAGACTGGTGGGAGAGAGGCCGTTGGAGAAAGCGAAGATGGAAATTCGCATGGCGCACGGGACAACTAGAAAAGTGTCCGAGTGTACCACACTAAAAGTTGCGATGGGAACTGGTACATGCGAGTTGTCCGTCCTTGTTTTGACAGAAGTCCTGGACGACTTCCTCCTCGGGATAGATTTTCTGTGCGGGATAGGAGCGACACTCTCCTTCGGAGGCGAAACCGAGTCTTTGGGCCCGACGGAGAAACAGGAGAAGCTGAATGACGCAGTCATTTGCACATCAGCACAAGAATCAGGTCCTAGACAACCAGAGAACATCGAGAGTTTTCTTCAGGGGGAAATGAAAAAATTTGAAATCCTGAAAGGCGTCTCCGATATTACGGAGAATAAAATAGTGATGCGGGATGAGCGTCCTATAAAACAACGGTACTTTCCCAGAAATCCGGCGATGCAGCATGTCATCGACAAGGAGATCGACGAACTCCTAGAGAAGGGCTGCATAGAACCCTCAAGCAGTCCATACAGCGCACCAATCGTGTTGGTGAAAAATAAGTCTGTTGAATGGAGGCTGTGTGTGGACTACCGCCAGCTTAACGCCCGATCGATTCCAGATGCATACCCCATTCCGAGAATTCAACACATTCTGGAGCGGCTGCGAGACGCGAAGTATATCAGTAGCCTTGACTTAAAGAGCGGGTACTGGCAGATTCCCATGGCGGAGGACAGTAAGCAATATACGGCGTTTACTGTACCTGGAAGAGGACTTTTCCAGTGGCGGGTGATGCCCTTCGGGCTCCATTCGGCTCCAGCCACTTTCCACCGAGCCTTGGACCAGGTTACCGATTTGGAGCGTAATGCCTACCTGGACGACATAATTGTCACCGATTCGTCCGCGGAAGAGCACATTGCAAATCTTCGAGAGGTTTTCTGGCGTTGGAGACAGGCAAATCTCAAACTCAACGTGAAAAAGTGTGAGTTCTTTAAGAAAGAACTAAAATACATGGGGCATGTGGTAAGCGAACAAGGCATCCAGACAGACCCGGAGAAAATTTCGGCGATTCAAAATTTGAAACCGCCAACCACCACCAAAGAATTGCGAAGATTGGGCATTGCCTTCTGGTACCGCAGGTGCGTGCCAGATTTCGCGAACGTCCAGCCAATGACCACGCTACTGCGGAAGGGAAAACATTGGAAGTGGGGCGAGGCGCAACAGGAAGCCTTTGAAACCCTCAAGCAAAAACTCACGGAGGCACCAATACTGGCGCGCCCAGATTTTAATGAGAAATTCCAACTGCAAACGGACGCGAGCGACTTCGGACTTGGAGCCGTGCTCACACAAAAACTGAAGGGTCAGGAGCGCGTTATGGCGTACGCCAGCCGGCATCTGAACAAGGCCGAAAAGAATTACTCGTCAAGAGAGATGAAATGCCTGGCCATAGTGTGGGGTATTCGCAAGATGCACACTTACCTTGAGGGATACCGATTCACCGTAATCACAGATCATCTAGCGCTAAAGTGGCTAAATTCAATTGAGAGTCCATCCCGGAGAATAGCGAGATGGGCCTTGGAGCTACAACAATTTTCCTTTGACATCCAGTATCGGAAGGGGAAGCTGAATGTAATCGCGGATGCACTATCACGACAGCTGCAAGAAACCGTCGCCAGAGTAGCAGCAGAGGATACACGCGAACAGCACTGCAAGTGGTTACAAGCAAAGGTCAGAGAAGTGGAACAAAATCCGGAGAAGTTCCCAGACTACACCTTGGAGAATGGGAGTCTATACCGGCATATTCCAAATCGACTTGGAGACGAGGACTGCACGCCGTGGAAATTGTGCGTGCCCAGGACCATGAGAGGCAGAGTACTCAAAGAGAACCACGACCATCCGTGCGCTGGCTATGGAGGAGTCCGCAAGACCATATGCCGGTTAACAAATAAATATTACTGGCCAGGAATGTTTCACGATGCGAGAAGATATGTGCGGCAATGTGAATCGTGTCAACGCTACAAGCTGAATCAGCAAAAGGCAGCAGGGAAGAAGCTCACTCAATTGGCAGAAGAACCTTGGGCGATACTCTGTGCGGATTTTGTGGGTCCACTACCGCGTTCTACACACGGAAACACAACACTTCTCGTATTCTTTGATAAATTTTCAAAATGGACGGAAATGATACCGTTACGCAAAGCCTCAACACTTGAAGCGATGTTCGGATTCAAGATTCTAGTAACGGATAATGGGACTCAGTTTACGAGTCGCAGTTTTCGTCGTTTCCTCCAGGATATGGGTGTAAAGCAACAGTATGCTGCTCCATACACGCCACAGGAGAATCCCACGGAGAGAATAAACAGGACGATCAAAACGATAATAGCACAACTTTCTGACAACAAGAATCGGAACTGGTCCGAACTGCTCCCAGAAATTACGCTAGCCATCAATAGCACCGTATCCGAGACCACAGGGTACAGCCCGGCGTATCTCACGCAAGGACGAGAACCAAGAATTCCTGGATCCTACTACGACGAACAAACGCCAGGCAGCGGTCAGGAACCCATGCAGCCCTCAGGGAAGCGGAAAATCTAAAAGAAGTCTTCAAATTGGTGGTGAGAAACTTGGAAAGGGCAACGCAGGATCAGGCGCACCACTATAACTTGCGACGACGACAGTGGAAACCAGAAATTGGGCAATCAGTACTCGTGCGACAGCAATCGCTCTCAAAAGCAATAGACAGCTTCGCGACGAAATTGTCTCCGAAGTTCGACGGCCCGTACCAGGTAATTGGATTCGTGTCAACCGTGATTGTCCGTTTACAGAAGGAAGGTGAGACTCTGCCAAGAACGGCTTATGTGAGCGAGCTCAAGGCGTATGAATAGGCGGCAGCGCAAAGTGACCATACTCCCGAAGGATTTTCTGGCAGCGAACGTCTGGTTCAGGGTACAGGAAGCCCGCCAACCACAGACGCTGACGGTCAAACCAAACCGGAAGCGAAAACAAGCAAACGCTGGCCCAGAAGGAAACTGTGTCAGCCAGAACCCGATTACAGGAAAGGAAAATCGGTTTCAGCAAGAATAGCCACAGCCAGTGAAGAATTCAACAGCGACCCGAAAGCAAAACACAGGCAGAATCCGCAAACGCGGCGACCGAACTACAACAGGCCACAGATGGACACCCGTAGCGCAGACGTAAAAAAGAAGCAGAAGACTACACATCCGTCGGACGGAAAACAAACGACTCGAGCATATTCGCAAGATCGCGAGCACTTGAAATTCGGCGACTTCACACCGGAAGAAAGGAAGGCATTATTTCACAACGAATTGCCCTCCCAGCTATCAGCTTCGAGAATCAAAGCAAAATCCGAACTACAGGGAAAGAAAAAATTCCCAACAAGGTGTTGGGCCTCGAAGGCTAAGAATCTACAATAGAGAGTTCCACGAGAGAACTACAGGATACGCTATAACGATGCACGTTCGATTGGCGATGCACGATATGATAACAATAACAAGAACAACATATGCAACAACAGCAACATCGAGAACAACACACGTAAAATATCTTTAATAAAATACTCAATTAGAAGTGATAACAGAAAAAACGAGGCACACACAACAGGATCTCACAATTTTAGCAAAACAGCTACGGAAAATTCTGGCAGCCACACCAACAACGTTAACAACAAATAAAAATTTTTGCGTTTAAAAAAAAAGGAAAAAAACAGTGCATATGATAACTTAAAAATGCTTCAAACAAACAACAGTAGAAGTCAAGATCCAGGAAGCAAATCGGTGCTGGTTCGCGGGGCAAGCAAATCAGAATCCAGATCCACACTCCGAATGAAGAACTTCTTCACGAGCAAAGCATCGCTGAACACTTTCCCCAGATTGTTTTTCAAGACTTTTCCATTTTTACATGGATGCGTTACATCTGTCGGGCAGATTTTTCATGGTTGCACGCGACTTCTTGATTCTTAAAAAAATTGCTGGTCTGAAAAGAGTGAATGTAAAGAAACACAAAACACGAAACAAGTAATTCGGAAATATTAAATTTAAGAAGGCACAAAACAGGAAACAAGTAATTCGGCAGCAGTACACAGAATGAGGACTACAAGTACTGGCATGTATGCACTTCATTTAAGTTGTGGACAGACATCTCAGACTTCGTCTCAGAACGCCGCCAATGTCTTCGCAACACCAGCTTCTCGCGATCGTTCGTGACGCCTTCAGCTACCATGATCGTCGTCATTGGCAGCGCGTTGTCCTCGTCCAGCCTCAAGCAGATGCTGGCCAGCAGCACCACTGTTAAGCAACAGTAGCAGCAGCATTCTTTTCCCACTCACCAAATGGAGCAGGGCATGGAGATACACAACCATCAGTTGTCGGTGCTGCGTAGGGAGCTGCATACTTGCAGGTGGAAATCATCTGTGCCAGGAAAACGAATTGTCCAACACAAGTGTGGACGGGATCAAAACAGAAAATTTGTAGGGAAGGTTTAATGGTACAAAGGAAAAAGAGGTTACCTCATGCCAGTGCAGGAAGGTGTCTGGTGCTCCATCAAGCACTCTGGGGCTTCAAGGTGAAGGTTTGGAAAGAAATAAGCAAGAAAATTCGCGCACATACGATTTTACAAAGATTTGCTTGAATGGCGGGTCTCGAAGTGTGAAGCGGATTCACGGAAGAAAAAAAAAAGTAAAATAAACCAAAGAAATAAAAATTTAAATTAATGGATTAAAAAATTAATAGAGTAGAAAGGAAAATATGTACCAGGAGGATATCCTAACATTCACTATCTCCGACTCGGAGGGGAAGTTTACGGAGGAGAGCGAGGAGGAGATTGACGCAGGTGAAGCCAACGTAGAGCTCACAAATTTTTACACCACCCGGGACGTGGTGCGACGACGATCTGCCTGTATCAACTGTAGCAGATTACCCAGATGATGATAAGGATGGCGGAGGAACTCCGTCAAAAACACAGGCGGGGGCAAGTCCTCAACAAAATAATACACGTAGGTGGAGCGCGGTTCCGAATTAAAATGAGCAGGTCTGGCCATATCCGGATACGCAGCGAAGCCTAGACGGCGAAGAGGTTGAATTGGAAACAGACAGAGGGTGGACAGAGGATAGCTGCATAACAATCTGTAAATAGAAGTGAATTAAATGAATTAAGATTTTTTTATATGAATTTATTAAACGGAATAATTGGAATTGAACTAATTGAAAATGAATTGGAAATTGCAGGCAAGAGGGGGAAAAAAAGAAGGATTTTTTCTTTTCCGAATTAGGAGGGGAGTTTGACGGCCTAAATTGTGATGACGCAAAATCCTACGTCACACAATAATTTTAAATTTTCACACTAAACTTATACTTTTTATACTACTTATATACATAATCTAAACTAACAAAATAATGAATTTAATAATGTACTTATACTACCTATATATATAATAAATCAAAATAAAGTAATAAAATAATGAATTTAACCTAATAAATATGATGAATAAATCTAATTTAATAAAATCATGTAATAATATATATTAGTATAAGACAATAAATATAAGCAACTATGAAATAAGAGTAAATATGTTAAAATAACTAGAAATAAGTATATAAGTAAAATAAGAATTACGAAGAACAACGAAGACAAATTCATGGAAATAACGGGACCAACAAGCACAAATAAGAATTAGCGATAAGAAATGCAAACGGTGACTAGAACGAACAACGAAGAGAAATTCATGGAAATAACGGGACCAACAAGCACAAAAGCATACCTACGAGAAAGAGCGAGAGAAGAGAGAACAAAACATACGTACACAGCGGAACAAAATCCGCGCACAAGCATATAAAAGGAACAAGCTCAACCAGACGAGTCAGTCAGTTGCCAGCCTCGATGCGATCAACATCAGTCAAAGCTAACACCGCGGTAAGTGCAGTACACAGCCAATCCTCCTTCCCTCCGACCAAGCAGGCGGATTTGATAAATCTTCCTGGTCAATCCTCCTTCCCTCCGACCAAGCAGGCGGATTTGATAAATCTTCCTGGTCAATCCTCCTCCCCTCTGACCAAGCAGGCGGATTTGATAAATCTTCCTGGTCAATCCTCCTCCCCTCCGACCAAGTAGGCGGATTTGATAAATCTTCCTGGTCTTCTGTCCTTCCCATCCTACGTACTTGCTACCCGGGAGCGCTCCGCAAATCGCAGTCGGCACAAGCAGCGCACACCGAAGCACAGTCACAGCAGAGCACACGTAGCACACTTTCACGTGAAGCACGCCTTCCAGAGAAGCACATGTAACACACATTCCAGTGAAGCAAATGTAGCTCACGTTTCAGTGAATCACACGTAGCACACGTTCCAGGGAAGCACATGTAGCACACGTTCCAGAACAGCACTCGTAGCACACGTTACAGATGCGACAGTAGCACACGATCCACCGAAGCACAGTCACAGCGGCGCACAGCAGCGCACACCGAAGCACAGTCACAGCGGCGCACAGCAGCGCACATCGAAGCACAGTCACAGCGGCGCACAGCAGCGCACACCGTAGCACAGTCACAACGGCGCACAGCAGCGCACATCGAAGCACAACGGCTACGCCTTCTCTCTCGAAGCACAACGGCTACGTACTACACTCTCTCGAAGCACAACGGCTACGCCTACTCTCTCAGAGCACAAAGGCCACGCATACACCTACAGAACACGGTCAACGACTACGCATACTCTCTCGGAGCTAAGCAAGTACCCACGCATACTCTCTGAAAGTACAGTCAGCACCTACGTTCACTTTCGGAGAACCTAATCAACATACGCACCCCAACGCTACGAAGCCTGATTCCACGACACAGCAACACGGCTTACCCACTATAGCATTCGTTCGAAGTCACCGTCATATATGTAACAAACCTTGAATAATTCATTCAACAAAGCTAGATTCATACTGAAGAGTACCCAAAATACAAATCTTTTCCTTTAACGAAGTCCTGGACTCGCTGAGTTATATCCTGGCCTAAGAAACATCGTTACAGGTGGCGCCCGAACAGGGACTCTTCATCGAAAAGAACAAAACCATACTTTTCATTAAAATCGTTACAAGCTTCAATATGGCGAAGACAGCATGGATTTACAAAGTAAACAAGGAAGAACTCCTAAACATTACGAGAGACTTGGAGTTGGGAGAACGAGAAACAGTAGAGGAATTACGTAAGCAATTAGCCACTTTCATAACACAAAAGGGGTATAATGAGGAAATTGAGAGGCGACTTGAAGCTCACGAAAGCAAGTATACCAGGACTCGAGCAAATTCACCCAACTTACTTGGACTTACAGACGACGATACGTTCGCTACACCGCCTGTTGTAACCAACACACCAAACAATGCACAGGGACATACGAGCACTACCGAATATGGAACAACAATAGAAAAAGTGCGGAAGTGGTCTACTAAGTACGATGGAGGCCGCGACCCACTGGAATTCATTGAAAGAATTGAGGAACTCGCCGCGACGTATAATGTGCAAAGAGATTTGCTACCACGAACAATGCCAGGACTCCTCAAGGACAAAGCCCTTATGTGGTATCGCAATAATAATAGGCAATGGTCAGGCTGGGAACAATTCAAAGCTGACTTCTTACGATTTTATCTACCACCGTGGTATTTCGAAAAACTTGGTGACGAAATCCGTATGAGACAGCAAAAGGCTAACGAACCATTTAAAGAATATGTTGTCGCTCTCCAGGACCTTATGCGACACGCGAATTATACCAACACCGAGCAGCTGGAACGTATATTCGACAATTCACGCACCGACAACCGGTGGTATATACGTCCAAGAGACTTCTCAACCCTAGACGAGTTAACCATTTTAGCAACAGAGGTTGAGTGCCTACACTTAGAGGAAACCACAAGAAACCAACAGCCGAAGAATAGAGAACCACGACACGAGCCACCAACGCATATGCGACGTGAGCCAAATACATCAACAGAGGCACAAAGACATCAGATAGTAGAAGAAAAGCATCGAGTAGCGGAAGTAGTGGCCGAGCGATTAAACCCAAGAACAGCATGCCGTAGGTGCGGACAAGAAGGGCATTACAGTCAAGGTTGCCAATTGCCTCCAGTGTTATTCTGTTGGGAATGTGGTAAGAAGAATGTCAGGACAATTCACTGCTGTAAACCAAAACCGGGAAACGGCAGAGGAGCCCGCTCTTAAGGAGGCAGAACGGGACCCCGAGCATTACAACCTCCTCCCCCACCACGTCAACAAGCAGCAGCGAATCAGAGGAAACAGAGCTAAAACTAGAATGTGGACGAATTGTCGCGGTGGTAAGCATAAACGGACGACCAATCAAAGGCACAGTAGACACAGGAGCCACGCGCAGTTTTCTTAACGAGGTGCTCGCTGAAGCAGTACGGACCCCAACGAATCAGGTCCCATCACATGCGTACGTCCGGTTAGCCAACGGAGTGACAACCATGACAACCTCCGCCTTAGATGTGACCATAAAACTCGGAAACAGTGTTGTCAACATGCCATTGCTAATTCTTCTAAACGCTATCGACGGCCTAATCTTAGGACTGGATTTTTTAAGAACGATAGGGGCAAATCTATCACTGGGAGGACATAGCTTGACCATTTGCAGTGAAGCGCAAGCAAATATGAAGTCAGAATGCTTAATCATACGTAGCCAGCAGATCACGAAAGCAGAAGCAATAGACGAATTCATCCAAGCCGAACTGAAACAATTCGATGAGGTCAAAGGCCCAACGAACATTGCGTGTCACAGAATAATAATGACCGACGAGCGACCTATCAAGCAGCGTTACTTTCCAAGAAACCCCGCAATGCAAGAAGTTATCAATACTGAGATTGATGGGCTATTGGAAAAGGGGTTAATTGAACCATCAAATAGTCCATATAGTGCGCCCATAGTTTTAGTGAAGAAGAAAAATGGCCAATGGAGAATGTGTGTGGATTACAGGCAACTCAACGCAAAATCTGTCCCGGACGCCTATCCGCTCCCACGAATTCAACACATACTCAACCAGCTGCGAGACGCCAAACTAATAAGCACCATCGACCTGAAGAACGGGTATTGGCAAATCCCTATGGAATCAGAAAGCAAGAGATACACTGCATTCACGGTGCCAGGGCGTGGCCTATTTCAATGGCGGGTCATGCCTTTTGGTCTTCATTCGGCTCCCGCGACGTTCCAGCGCGCACTCGACAGTGTCATTGGACCCGACTTGGAACCCTACGCTTACGCCTATTTAGACGACATCATCGTCACCGGCAGATCCGTTGAAGAACATATGTGCAACCTCCGCCGCGTCTTCCAACGATTACGTGAGGCAAATCTGAAGATAAACAACGACAAATGCGAGTTCTTTAAGACTGAAATAAGATATCTTGGACATCTGGTAACCGCCGAAGGGATACACACCGACCCAGAGAAAATCGCCGCAATAAAGGAATTGCAACCACCAGGAAACCTACGAGAATTACGCCGCTGTCTTGGAGTAGCGTCCTGGTACCGACGCTTTGTACCAGCATTTTCAGAAGTAGTGCAGCCATTAACGGCTTTACTCAAAAAGAATCATCGTTTTAAATGGGAAGCTCAACAACAGGAAGCATTCGAACGCCTGAAAGCATTGCTCACGGAGGCACCGGTACTGACATGTCCCGACTTTAAGAAGAAATTTACGCTGCAAACGGACGCAAGTGATCATGGGTTGGGAGTAGTACTCACGCAAGAGGCAGAAGGACAGGAACGAGTAATCGCGTATGCCAGTCGCCGACTAAATAAAGCAGAACTAAACTACTCGCCGACTGAAAAAGAATGTCTGGCGATAATCTGGGGCATCAGGAAAATGAGACAATACCTCGAGGGGTACGAATTTTCCATAGTCACCGACCATTTGGCACTCAAGTGGCTGAACACGATAGAAAATCCATCTGGACGAATTGCAAGATGGGCTTTAGAGATGCAGCAGTATCGTTATGATGTACACTACCGAAAAGGCAAACTCAACGTCGTTGCCGATGCGCTGTCACGACAACCCCGAGAAGTGCTCTGTCAAACACTGGTAGAACCGCTAGACCAAACCACGTGCTCCTGGACAAAGAACAAGATTTCTGAAATTCATCAGAACCCTGCAAAGTTCCCTGATTATCTGATAGAAGGAGAACAGCTTTACCGACATATCGCTAACCGGAGTGGAGACGAAGAATGTGCGTCTTGGAAACTATGTGTCCCAAAACCTATGCGAGACCGGGTACTCAAAGAAAACCATGATGCACTAACAGCTGGACATCTGGGAATTCGAAAAACCATCACACGACTGGCAAATTTATACTATTGGCCAGGAATGTTCCGGGATGCACGCCGCCATGTAAGACAATGCGAATCCTGTCAACGCTATAAAGCCAACCAACAAAAACCTGCGGGACAAATGCTGACCCAAATAGCCAGCGAACCATGGGAAATCATATGCACCGATTTCGTTGGACCACTACCTCGATCAACCCATGGCAATACCATGATGCTGGTATTCATAGATAAATTTACGAAGTGGACCGAAATAATTCCAATGCGCAAGGCCACGGCAACAAATGTGAAGAAAGCTTTTCGGGAGTGTATTTTATCCCGGTACGGAGTACCAAAGATTTTGGTTACGGACAACGGAGCACAATTTACGAGCAAAAGCTTCCAGAAGTTTATGCAAGAGCTCGGAGTCAAACAGCAATACACCGCACCCTACACTCCACAAGAGAATGCCACTGAAAGGGCAAACCGAACGATCAAGACCATGGTATCCCAACTCGCCGGAGGCAACCAAAGAAAATGGGATGAGTTACTTCCAGAAATCACCCTTGCAATTAACACCAGCGTCTCCGAAAGTACCGGCTATAGTCCAGCCTTCCTTAATCAAGGACGCGAGCCACGCCTGCCACGAACACTCTACAACGAAAAGACGTTTGGAAGCGGACAAACCTCACAAAACCCTGATGACAAAGCCAATCAACTGAAGGAAGTTTTCCGCATAGTACAACGTAATCTGGAATCAAGATTCAACGCATTGGCTCTACTCAAACCAGGTCCGCCCATGTTAAGGAATTAAAAATATTCCACGGAAATCACGCCGAAATTCCATTAGGGGAACCCCCCAAAACACAGCTTAGCTCAATTCAGAAGTAATCTCGCCCACAGCGTATCAGTCGTCATCCAGTCAACACCAAAACAAGTCCTTCCGAGAAAAAAAAAATACCAACGCCGCAGCAATACTGATCACCATACGATTGCAATAGAATAAGCACGCAAGAACTATTTCACTGACTACACATCAGTCTGTGCTCAACCATCATCGAGATAAGTCGCAAAAGAGAGAGAGAAAAATTAAATTAAAGAAGTACAGGCTAAAACAAAAAAAAAAACAAATAAATGGATAACGACGAGAACCTATTCCAGGAGGTACCGTTTTCTCGACAATCAACGATCTAGAATCCGAGCCTTGGACCACAATTGGATAGAAGATTTGGGTCGAGGACAACGATTGAGGTTTCGCGCTCGGCCTTCTGGAAACAAAGAACAGCTGTCAAGAACCAACACGAAAGAAGTAGTGCTTTTGCAACGAGCAGAAGTTATCCAGCAATAACAACAACAGTTACCACAACAACAACAAGAGCAACAGCTATGGCATCAAGAACAACAACAACAACTACTAGAGCAACAACAAGAGCAACAGCTACTTCAACAACAACAACAGCCAATACAGCAAAACCTATTGCATCAGCAACAACAAGCAACACTACAACGGGAACTTTCACAACAACAGCAACCCCCACTTGAAGTACAGCAAGCCCTGTGTGTCTACCCGGAAAAGCAAGGGATAGCAATTTACAGGGAGGATTACAGACGGCTCGCTAAAGGTCAATGGCTGAATGACTCAATCATCGACCTATACCTCCAATGGATATGGAAGGAAGGATTACCAAAAGCACAGCAGACGGCAGTGTACGTTTTTTCTTCGTACTTCCTTACGCGACTAACACGGAAGAAAAGCGATGGAACACTTCCGCCAGCAGCCGAAAGACACGAGGCCGTAAGACGATGGACACGAAACGTCGACTTGTTTGAGAAGCAGTGCATCATTCTACCGGTAAACGACAACGCCCATGGGCACCTTGTGATTGTCATCAACCCCACAGCAGCCATTCGAACACCCGAGTCCGGAGCCACCCGCCCAAACGCCGCCATACTAATTATGGACTCACTAAGCGGTAGAACACGAGTGTAACTCGGTGCGGTCATTAGAGAGTATTTCCAGGAGTAACACCGATACCGGAAAATGGAAACAAGCACCACAATCAGCGAACAGGACCTTCCGGTAATAGAAGTGAAAGTTCCACAACAAAGTAACGCCAACGATTGTGGAGTATACATGCTATACTTTGCCGAACTGTTTGCCACCTGGCTTCCCAATCTGACCCAAATAAACGAGTTCTACCAAAGAAACCCGGTCACGGAACGAAAAATAGATCGTTTTCGGCGACGAATAGCCCGTCTCATCAGATATTTGGCCTGTAAGGAGAACCCGAGAGTTCTGATACCAATGATTCAGTTGCCAAATGTCGACACAAGTAGTTCCGAAGATGAAGCAAACGACAACAAAAGAAGCGCAAATTCCACCACAACTTGTCACGAGACCAGGAACGACGACCCGAAGCCAACAAAACACAAGACTTCCGTTCCCGAGAACTGCTGGCCGCAAGAGCTGCGACAGTGCATCGAAGCTAGCAAACAAACCCTAGCACGTGGAAAGCAACGACGCTTCATGACCGACATTGGCGGACACACATACATCGTCATCATAGCTAAATCCAAGAACGTCAACGTCTTCGTCGTCACGGAAAGTACGGAGGGGATGTGATGACGCAAAATCCTACGTCACACAATAATTTTAAATTTTCACACTAAACTTATACTTTTTATACTACCTATATACATAATCTAAACTAACAAAATAATGAATTTAATAATGTACTTATACTACCTATATATATAATAAATCAAAATAAAGTAATAAAATAATGAATTTAACCTAATAAATATGATGAATAAATCTAATTTAATAAAATCATGTAATAATATATATTAGTATAAGACAATAAATATAAGCAACTATGAAATAAGAGTAAATATGTTAAAATAACTAGAAATAAGTATATAAGTAAAATAAGAATTACGAAGAACAACGAAGACAAATTCATGGAAATAACGGGACCAACAAGCACAAATAAGAATTAGCGATAAGAAATGCAAACGGTGACTAGAACGAACAACGAAGAGAAATTCATGGAAATAACGGGACCAACAAGCACAAAAGCATAACTACGAGAAAGAGCGAGAGAAGAGAGAACAAAACATACGTACACAGCGGAACAAAATCCGCGCACAAGCATATAAAAGGAACAAGCTCAACCAGACGAGTCAGTCAGTTGCCAGCCTCGATGCGATCAACATCAGTCAAAGCTAACACCGCGGTAAGTGCAGTACACAGCCAATCCTCCTTCCCTCCGACCAAGCAGGCGGATTTGATAAATCTTCCTGGTCAATTCTCCTCCCCTCCGACCAAGTAGGCGGATTTGATAAATCTTCCTGGTCTTCTGTCCTTCCCATCCTACGTACTTGCTACCCGGGAGCGGTCCGCAAATCGCAGTCGGCACAAGCAGCGCACACCGAAGCACAGTCACAGCAGAGCACACGTAGCACACTTTCACGTGAAGCACGCCTTCCAGAGAAGCACATGTAACACACATTCCAGTGAAGCAAATGTAGCTCACGTTTCAGTGAATCACACGTAGCACACGTTCCAGGGAAGCACATGTAACACACGTTCCAGAACAGCACTCGTAGCACACGTTACAGATGCGACAGTAGCACACGATCCACCGAAGCACAGTCACAGCGGCGCACAGCAGCGCACACCGAAGCACAGTCACAGCGGCGCACAGCAGCGCACATCGAAGCACAGTCACAGCGGCGCACAGCAGCGCACACCGTAGCACAGTCACAACGGCGCACAGCAGCGCACATCGAAGCACAACGGCTACGCCTTCTCTCTCGAAGCACAACGGCTACGTACTACACTCTCTCGAAGCACAACGGCTACGCCTACTCTCTCAGAGCACAACGGCCACGCATACACCTACAGAACACGGTCAACGACTACGCATACTCTCTCGGAGCTAAGCAAGTACCCACGCATACTCTCTGAAAGTACAGTCAGCACCTACGTTCACTTTCGGAGAACCTAATCAACATACGCACCCCAACGCTACGAAGCCTGATTCCACGACACAGCAACACGGCTTACCCACTATAGCATTCGTTCGAAGTCACCGTCATATATGTAACAAACCTTGAATAATTCATTCAACAAAGCTAGATTCATACTGAAGAGTACCCAAAATACAAATCTTTTCCTTTAACGAAGTCCTGGACTCGCTGAGTTATATCCTGGCCTAAGAAACATCGTTACAGGTGGCGCCCGAACAGGGACTCTTCATCGAAAAGAACAAAACCATACTTTTCATTAAAATCGTTACAAGCTTCAATATGGCGAAGACAGCATGGATTTACAAAGTAAACAAGGAAGAACTCCTAAACATTACGAGAGACTTGGAGTTGGGAGAACGAGAAACAGTAGAGGAATTACGTAAGCAATTAGCCACTTTCATAACACAAAAGGGGTATAATGAGGAAATTGAGAGGCGACTTGAAGCTCACGAAAGCAAGTATACCAGGACTCGAGCAAATTCACCCAACTTACTTGGACTTACAGACGACGATACGTTCGCTACACCGCCTGTTGTAACCAACACACCAAACAATGCACAGGGACATACGAGCACTACCGAATATGGAACAACAATAGAAAAAGTGCGGAAGTGGTCTACTAAGTACGATGGAGGCCGCGACCCACTGGAATTCATTGAAAGAATTGAGGAACTCGCCGCGACGTATAATGTGCAAAGAGATTTGCTACCACGAACAATGCCAGAACTCCTCAAGGACAAAGCCCTTATGTGGTATCGCAATAATAATAGGCAATGGTCAGGCTGGGAACAATTCAAAGCTGACTTCTTACGATTTTATCTACCACCGCGGTATTTCGAAAAACTTGGTGACGAAATCCGTATGAGACAGCAAAAGGCTAACGAACCATTTAAAGAATATGTTGTCGCTCTCCAGGACCTTATGCGACACGCGAATTATACCAACACCAAGCAGCTGGAACGTATATTCGACAATTCACGCACCGACTACCGGTGGTATATACGTCCAAGAGACTTCTCAACCCTAGACGAGTTAACCATTTTAGCAACAGAGGTTGAGTGCCTACACTTAGAGGAAACCACAAGAAACCAACAGCCGAAGAATAGAGAACCACGACACGAGCCACCAACGCATATGCGACGTGAGCCAAATACATCAACAGAGGCACAAAGACATCAGATAGTAGAAGAAAAGCATCGAGTAGCGGAAGTAGTGGCCGAGCGATTAAACCCAAGAACAGCATGCCGTAGGTGCGGACAAGAAGGGCATTACAGTCAAGGTTGCCAATTGCCTCCAGTGTTATTCTGTTGGGAATGTGGTAAGAAGAATGTCAGGACAATTCACTGCTGTAAACCAAAACCGGGAAACGGCAGAGGAGCCCGCTCTTAAGGAGGCAGAACGGGACCCCGAGCATTACAACCTCCTCCCCCACCACGTCAACAAGCAGCAGCGAATCAGAGGAAACAGAGCTAAAACTAGAATGTGGACGAATTGTCGCGGTGGTAAGCATAAACGGACGACCAATCAAAGGCACAGTAGACACAGGAGCCACGCGCAGTTTTCTTAACGAGGTGCTCGCTGAAGCAGTACGGACCCCAACGAATCAGGTCCCATCACATGCGTACGTCCGGTTAGCCAACGGAGTGACAACCATGACAACCTCCGCCTTAGATGTGACCATAAAACTCGGAAACAGTGTTGTCAACATGCCATTGCTAATTCTTCTAAACGCTATCGACGGCCTAATCTTAGGACTGGATTTTTTAAGAACGATAGGGGCAAATCTATCACTGGGAGAACATAACTTGACCATTTGCAGTGAAGCGCAAGCAAATATGAAGTCAGAATGCTTAATCATACGTAGCCAGCAGATCACGAAAGCAGAAGCAATAGACGAATTCATCCAAGCCGAACTGAAACAATTCGATGAGGTCAAAGGCCCAACGAACATTGCGTGTCACAGAATAATAATGACCGACGAGCGACCTATCAAGCAGCGTTACTTTCCAAGAAACCCCGCAATGCAAGAAGTTATCAATACTGAGATTGATGGGCTATTGGAAAAGGGGTTAATTGAACCATCAAATAGTCCATATAGTGCGCCTATAGTTTTAGTGAAGAAGAAAAATGGCCAATGGAGAATGTGTGTGGATTACAGGCAACTCAACGCAAAATCTGTCCCGGACGCCTATCCGCTCCCACGAATTCAACACATACTCAACCAGCTGCGAGACGCCAAACTAATAAGCACCATCGACCTGAAGAACGGGTATTGGCAAATCCCTATGGAATCAGAAAGCAAGAGATACACTGCATTCACGGTGCCAGGGCGTGGCCTATTTCAATGGCGGGTCATGCCTTTTGGTCTTCATTCGGCTCCCGCGACGTTCCAGCGCGCACTCGACAGTGTCATTGGACCCGACTTGGAACCCTACGCTTACGCCTATTTAGACGACATCATCGTCACCGGCAGATCCGTTGAAGAACATATGTGCAACCTCCGCCGCGTCTTCCAACGATTACGTGAGGCAAATCTGAAGATAATCAACGACAAATGCGAGTTCTTTAAGACTGAAATAAGATATCTTGGACATCTGGTAACCGCCGAAGGGATACACACCGACCCAGAGAAAATCGCCGCAATAAAGGAATTGCAACCACCAGGAAACCTACGAGAATTACGCCGCTGTCTTGGAGTAGCGTCCTGGTACCGACGCTTTGTACCAGCATTTTCAGAAGTAGTGCAGCCATTAACGGCTTTACTCAAAAAGAATCATCGTTTTAAATGGGAAGCTCAACAACAGGAAGCATTCGAACGCCTGAAAGCATTGCTCACGGAGGCACCGGTACTGACATGTCCCGACTTTAAGAAGAAATTTACGCTGCAAAGGGACGCAAGTGATCATGGGAGTAGTACTCACGCAAGAGGCAGAAGGACAGGAACGAGTAATCGCGTATGCCAGTCGCCGACTAAATAAAGCAGAACTAAACTACTCGCCGACTGAAAAAGAATGTCTGGCGATAATCTGGGGCATCAGGAAAATGAGACAATACCTCGAGGGGTACGAATTTTCCATAGTCACCGACCATTTGGCACTCAAGTGGCTGAACACGATAGAAAATCCATCTGGACGAATTGCAAGATGGGCTTTAGAGATGCAGCAGTATCGTTATGATGTACACTACCGAAAAGGCAAACTCAACGTCGTTGCCGATGCGCTGTCACGACAACCCCGAGAAGTGCTCTGTCAAACACTGGTAGAACCGCTAGACCAAACCACGTGCTCCTGGACAAAGAACAAGATTTCTGAAATTCATCAGAACCCTGCAAAGTTCCCTGATTATCTGATAGAAGGAGAACAGCTTTACCGACATATCGCTAACCGGAGTGGAGACGAAGAATGTGCGTCTTGGAAACTATGTGTCCCAAAACCTATGCGAGACCGGGTACTCAAAGAAAACCATGATGCACTAACAGCTGGACATCTGGGAATTCGAAAAACCATCACACGACTGGCAAATTTATACTATTGGCCAGGAATGTTCCGGGAAGCACGCCGCCATGTAAGACAATGCGAATCCTGTCAACGCTATAAAGCCAACCAACAAAAACCTGCGGGACAAATGCTGACCCAAATAGCCAGCGAACCATGGGAAATCATATGCACCGATTTCGTTGGACCACTACCTCGATCAACCCATGGCAATACCATGATGCTGGTATTCATAGATAAATTTACGAAGTGGACCGAAATAATTCCAATGCGCAAGGCCACGGCAACAAATGTGAAGAAAGCTTTTCGGGAGTGTATTTTATCCCGGTACGGAGTACCAAAGATTTTGGTTACGGACAACGGAGCACAATTTACGAGCAAAAGCTTCCAGAAGTTTATGCAAGAGCTCGGAGTCAAACAGCAATACACCGCACCCTACACTCCACAAGAGAATGCCACTGAAAGGGCAAACCGAACGATCAAGACCATGGTATCCCAACTCGCCGGAGGCAACCAAAGAAAATGGGATGAGTTACTTCCAGAAATCACCCTTGCAATTAACACCAGCGTCTCCGAAAGTACCGGCTATAGTCCAGCCTTCCTTAATCAAGGACGCGAGCCACGCCTGCCACGAACACTCTACAACGAAAAGACGTTTGGAAGCGGACAAACCTCACAAAACCCTGATGACAAAGCCAATCAACTGAAGGAAGTTTTCCGCATAGTACAACGTAATCTGGAATCAAGATTCAACGCATTGGCTCTACTCAAACCAGGTCCGCCCATGTTAAGGAATTAAAAATATTCCACGGAAATCACGCCGAAATTCCATTAGGGGAACACCCCAAAACACAGCTTAGCTCAATTCAGAAGTAATCTCGCCCACAGCGTATCAGTCGTCATCCAGTCAACACCAAAACAAGTCCTTCCGAGAAAAAAAAAATACCAACGCCGCAGCAATACTGATCACCATACGATTGCAATAGAATAAGCACGCAAGAACTATTTCACTGACTACACATCAGTCTGTGCTCAACCATCATCGAGATAAGTCGCAAAAGAGAGAGAGAAAAATTAAATTAAAGAAGTACAGGCTAAAACAAAAAAAAAACAAATAAATGGATAACGACGAGAACCTATTCCAGGAGGTACCGTTTTCTCGACAATCAACGATCTAGAATCCGAGCCTTGGACCACAATTGGATAGAAGAGATGGGTCGAGGACAACGATTGAAGTTTCGCGCTTGGCCTTCTGGAAACAAAGAACAGCTGTCAAGAACCAACACGAAAGAAGTAGTGCTTTTGCAACGAGCAGAAGTTATCCAGCAATAACAACAACAGTTACCACAACAACAACAAGAGCAACAGCTATGGCATCAAGAACAACAACAACAACTACTAGAGCAACAACAAGAGCAACAGCTACTTCAACAACAACAACAGCCAATACAGCAAAACCTATTGCATCAGCAACAACAAGCAACACTACAACGGGAACTTTCACAACAACAGCAACCCCCACTTGAAGTACAGCAAGCCCTGTGTGTCTACCCGGAAAAGCAAGGGATAGCAATTTACAGGGAGGATTACAGACGGCTCGCTAAAGGTCAATGGCTGAATGACTCAATCATCGACCTATACCTCCAATGGATATGGAAGGAAGGATTACCAAAAGCACAGCAGACGGCAGTGTACGTTTTTTCTTCGTACTTCCTTACGCGACTAACACGGAAGAAAAGCGATGGAACACTTCCGCCAGCAGCCGAAAGACACGAGGCCGTAAGACGATGGACACGAAACGTCGATTTGTTTGAGAAGCAGTGCATCATTCTACCGGTAAACGACAACGCCCATGGGCACCTTGTGATTGTCATCAACCCCACAGCAGCCATTCGAACACCCGAGTCCGGAGCCACCCGCCCAAACGCCGCCATACTAATTATGGACTCACTAAGCGGTAGAACACGAGTGCAACTCGGTGCGGTCATTAGAGAGTATTTCCAGGAGTAACACCGATACCGGAAATGGAAACAAGCACCACAATCAGCGAACAGGACCTTCCGGTAATAGAAGTGAAAGTTCCACAACAAAGTAACGCCAACGATTGTGGAGTATACATGCTATACTTTGCCGAACTGTTTGCCACCTGGCTTCCCAATCTGACCCAAATAAACGAGTTCTACCAAAGAAACCCGGTCACGGAACGAAAAATAGATCGTTTTCGGCGACGAATAGCCCGTCTCATCAGATATTTGGCCTGTAAGGAGAGCCCGAGAGTTCTGATACCAATGATTCAGTTGCCAAATGTCGACACAAGTAGTTCCGAAGATGAAGCAAACGACAACAAAAGAAGCGCAAATTCCACCACAACTTGTCACGAGACCAGGAACGACGACCTGAAGCCAACAAAACACAAGACTCCCGTTCCCGAGAACTGCTGGCCGCAAGAGCTGCGACAGTGCATCGAAGCTAGCAAACAAACCCTAGCACGTGGAAAGCAACGACGCTTCATGACCGACATTGGCGGACACACATACATCGTCATCATAGCTAAATCCAAGAACGTCAACGTCTTCGTCGTCACGGAAAGTACGGAGGGGATGTGATGACGCAAAATCCTACGTCACACAATAATTTTAAATTTTCACACTAAACTTATACTTTTTATACTACTTATATACATAATCTAAACTAACAAAATAATGAATTTAATAATGTACTTATACTACCTATATATATAATAAATCAAAATAAAGTAATAAAATAATGAATTTAACCTAATAAATATGATGAATAAATCTAATTTAATAAAATCATGTAATAATATATATTAGTATAAGACAATAAATATAAGCAACTATGAAATAAGAGTAAATATGTTAAAATAACTAGAAATAAGTATATAAGTAAAATAAGAATTACGAAGAACAACGAAGACAAATTCATGGAAATAACGGGACCAACAAGCACAAATAAGAATTAGCGATAAGAAATGCAAACGGTGACTAGAACGAACAACGAAGAGAAATTCATGGAAATAACGGGACCAACAAGCACAAAAGCATAACTAGGAGAAAGAGCGAGAGAAGAGAGAACAAATCATACGTACACAGCGGAACAAAATCCGCGCACAAGCATATAAAAGGAACAAGCTCAACCAGACGAGTCAGTCAGTTGCCAGCCTCGATGCGATCAACATCAGTCAAAGCTAACACCGCGGTAAGTGCAGTACACAGCCAATCCTCCTTCCCTCCGACCAAGCAGGCGGATTTGATAAATCTTCCTGGTCAATCCTCCTCCCCTCCGACCAAGTAGGCGGATTTGATAAATCTTCCTGGTCTTCTGTCCTTCCCATCCTACGTACTTGCTACCCGGGAGCGGTCCGCAAATCGCAGTCGGCACAAGCAGCGCACACCGAAGCACAGTCACAGCAGAGCACACGTAGCACACTTTCACGTGAAGCACGCCTTCCAGAGAAGCACATGTAACACACATTCCAGTGAAGCAAATGTAGCTCACGTTTCAGTGAATCACACGTAGCACACGTTCCAGGGAAGCACATGTAGCACACGTTCCAGAACAGCACTCGTAGCACACGTTACAGATGCGACAGTAGCACACGATCCACCGAAGCACAGTCACAGCGGCGCACAGCAGCGCACACCGAAGCACAGTCACAGCGGCGCACAGCAGCGCACATCGAAGCACAGTCACAGCGGCGCACAGCAGCGCACACCGAAGCACAGTCACAACGGCGCACAGCAGCGCACATCGAAGCACAACGGCTACGCCTTCTCTCTCGAAGCACAACGGCTACGTACTACACTCTCTCGAAGCACAACGGCTACGCCTACTCTCTCAGAGCACAACGGCCACGCATACACCTACAGAACACGGTCAACGACTACGCATACTCTCTCGGAGCTAAGCAAGTACCCACGCATACTCTCTGAAAGTACAGTCAGCACCTACGTTCACTTTCGGAGAACCTAATCAACATACGCAACCCAACGCTACGAAGCCTGATTCCACGACACAGCAACACGGCTTACCCACTATAGCATTCGTTCGAAGTCACCGTCATATATGTAACAAACCTTGAATAATTCATTCAATAAAGCTAGATTCATACTGAAGAGTACCCAAAATACAAATCTTTTCCTTTAACGAAGTCCTGGACTCGCTGAGTTATATCCTGGCCTAAGAAACATCGTTGCAAAATTTTTACGAATAAAATTTGGCACACAACATATATAATTACCATTAAACGGACGACAACAAAAATACTCAAATACACAAAAAAAAGACGCACAAGGAAAAAAGACACAAAAGACGAACTTTCCCCGCTGACACTTGTCACTTGCATACGTCAAGTGAAGGTACACAGGTCTTAAATACTGGGAAAAGTCTACTGGCAATAAAGATCCCCAACACCAGCATGCAGCGAACGTGTGCATTTTATTAGAAACGCCCACACACCGACGCTCAGCGGAGAAATTGGCAGAAAGTAAAAGTGGCGTGGTGTGCATTACACACGCAAGACAAACCGTGCGACAGAGCGGGACAGCCGCTGACAGCATGCATGAGAAATCGCATCACCACACAACAGAAGAGTTACAGTGAATACATATGTGATGCAAAAAACCGCGTATGCGCGTAGACTGGAGTGAAGTTCACTGACCAAATGACTCGATAACCTTGAAAAGAGGTTTCTTGTTTTTAACATACGTGTTTCTGCAGAAATAAATAAGGAGAAACAGCTTAGCGGAATACATATTACCGTACTCCGTTAGAATGGAACCTCCTAGAAGGAAAGCCGAAAAGGCTACAAAGCAGATCTCGAGGCATTCGAAGCAGTTCAGCAAGTTCATACGGTTCAGTTGTTCAGTCGGTTCAGTCAAAGCAGTGGTTCAGCTAGTTCAGTTGTGCAGTCAGTTTGGCAGTACTCAAGTAAAATTAAAGAGTGAATTAGTGAAAAGTGATCAAGCAGGCAACGCCTTGAAAACAGTAAAGCCGAAGACAGTGAAAACCAGCGCAGTACGAATTCACAGTTGTAGTGGCTCAAATGCCCTCCTGTTAGTACCCGTAAAGAGGTGAATTCACAGTCGTAGTGGCTCAAATGCCCTCCTGTTAAAGCTCGTGCAGAGTCTAATTTGCAGTCGTAGTGACTCAAATGCCCTCCTGCTAAAACTCGTAAAGAGTCGTAAACACAGTCGTAGTGGCTCACATGCCCTCCTGTTAGTACTCACACAGGGACGAATTCGCAGTCGTAGTGGCTCAAATGCCCTCCTCTTAATGCTCACAAAGGGACGAATTCACAGTCATAGTGGCTCAAACGCCCTCCTGTTAGTACCCGTAAAGAGGTGAATTCACAATCGTAGTGATTCAAATGCCCTCCTGTTAGTAACCGTAAAGAGGTGAATTCACAATCGTAGTGGCTCAAATGCCCTCCTGTTAAAACTCGTAAAGAGTCGAAAACACAGTCGTAGTGGCTCAAATGCCCTCCTGTTGGTACTCACAAAGAGACGAATTCACAGTCGTAGTGGCTAAAATGCCCTCCTCTTAATACTCACAAAGGGGCGAATTCATAGTCGTAGTGGCTCAAATGCCCTCCTGTTAATATTCACAAAGGGACGAATTCACAGTTGTAGTGGCTCAAATGCCCTCCTGTTAGTACCCGTAAAGAGTCTAATTCTCAGTCGTAGTGACTCAAATGCCCTCCTGCTAAAACTCGTAAAGAGTCGAAAACACAGTCGTAGTGGCTCAAATGCCCTCCTGTTAGTACTCACAAAGAGACGAATTCACAGTCGTAGTGGCTCAAATGCCCTCTTCTTAATACTCACAAAGGGACGAATTCACAGTCGTAGTGGCTCAAACGCCCTCCTCTTAATACTCACAAAGGGACGAATATTCTGCTGGCTGTCGGTATCTCACCGCGTTTTTGAGATAACTGGTGTTCTGCTGAGTTGTCGATATCTCACTGTTTCTAAGATAACTGTTATTCTGCTGGGTCGTCGATATCTCACTGTGTTTTTGAGATAACTGGTAATCTGCTGGTTGTCGGTATCTCACCGCGTTTTTTAGATAACTGATGATTATGCGTCTCTTTACGAGTATTAACAGGAGGGCATTTGAGCCACTACAACTGTGAATTCGTCCCTTTGCGAGTACTAACAGGAGGGCGTTTGAGCCACTACGACTGTGAATTCATCCCTTTGTGAGTATTAACAGGAGGGCATTTGAGCCACTACGGCTGTTAATTTGACTCTTTACGAGTTTTAACAGGAAGGCATTTGAGCCACTACGACTTTGAATTCGACTCTTTACGGGTTTTAGCAGGAGGGCATTTGAGCCACTACGACTGTAAATTCGTTCCTTTGCGAGTATTAAGAGGAGGGCATTTGAGCCACTACGACTGTGAATTCAACTCTTTACGAGTTTTAACAGGAGGGAATTTGAGCCGCTGCGACTGCGAATTCGTACTCGAAATTTTATGCAATTCATTGCTTTGAATTACCACCTTGCCTTTCTTTGCCTTGTCTCGCTAGTTAAACGGATCTCAACTGGTACTTAGTGTGTGTCTCACAAATTATGACGCGGCAGCAGCACTTTCCTGCGCTGTTTTTTACTGTTTTCGGCTTCACTGTTTTCAAGACGATGCCTGCTTGAAAACTTTTCACTAATTCGCTCTCTGATTTACACGAGTTCTGCCAAACTGACTGCACAGAACTGAACTGAGCTGACCGACGACACCAATTGAAACAACTGCACCGACTGAACCCCGAGTTCTGCTTTGATGCCGGTTTTATACCTTCCCGGCTTTTTTTCTAGAAGATTCCATTCTAACGGAGTACGGTAATACGTATTCCGCTAAGCTGTTTCTCCTTATTTATTTCTGTAGAAACACGTATGTTTCAAAAAAAAAACCTCTTTTCAAGGTTATCGCATCATTTGGTCAGTGAACCAGTCTACGTACATACGCGGGGTTTTTGTAGCACATAAGCTGTGCTAAGTGGGTATTCACTGTACCTCTAATGTTGTGTGGTGTACGAATCGAGCTATCACTATGCATCGTGATTCGATTTCTCATTCTGACTGCTCTACTCGCCGGTATTCCTGCGTGCTGTTAGCGGCTATCCCGCTCTGTCGCACGGTTTGTCTTGCGTGTGTAATGCACACCACGCCACTTTTACTTTCTGCCAATTTCTCCGCTGATCGTCAGTGTGTGGGCGTTTCTAATAAAATGCACACGTTTGCTGAATGCTGGTGTTGGGGATCTTTGTTACAGGTAAACTGTCCCCAGTATTTAATCCCTGTGTACTTTCACTTGACGTATGCAAGTGACAAGTGTCAGCGGGGTGAGTTCGTCTTTTGTGTATTTTTCCCCCTTTTTGTTGTTGTCTGTTTAATGGTAATTATTGTTTGTAAAAATTTGGGTCGTCACACTCCCCTCCTAATTCGCGGTGAAAAAAAATCTTTTTTTTTCTCTTGCATGCAATTTCCTCTTTCGGCGATAATTCCAATGAGCCAGGTTTTGTGTGTTGCTTAGATTCATTCATTCAATTTCCTCTTTCGACGATAATTCCAATAAGTTCATGTTTTGTGTGTTGCTTAGATTCATTCAGGTTTGCTTAAAGGAAAATTCAATAGAAATTTGGTTGTCCAAGTTTATGTGCGGTAGACCTTCTCGATTGTAAGTTCTCGGCTTTCGAGACCCAACGTCTTGTTGGGTTTTTTTCCCTTGTAGTTAGGCTTTCGCTTTGCTTCGCGAACTGACAGCTGGGAGGGCAATTCGTTGTGAAATAATGCCTTCCTTTCTTCCGGTGTGAAATCGCCGAATATTAATTGCTCGCGATCTTGCGAATATGCTCGAGTTGTTTGCTTTGCCTCCGATGGATGTGTGGCCTTCTGCTCCTTTTTTACGTCTGCGCCATGGGTGTCCACCTGTGGCCTGTCGTAATTCTGTTGCCGCATTTGCGGATTCCGCCTATGTTTTGCTTTCGGGTCGCTGTTGAATTTTTTTTTTTTATATCAAAGTTCAGGAGCTGCTAAGCTTCAAAGCTTCTTGTGCTAATAGCACGAGCTACTGTTACATGGGTTGATAGAGGGAGGGGAGTGGAAAGTGTTTTTTTTTGTTTTTTTTTTTGTAAATTGTAGAACTGTTTTTCAGTTTTTGTAGAACTAATAGTGCTAGGCTAGGCCTTAGGTACGCTGAAAACAACACAATTAACATCCATGCCCAGGCGGGATTCGAACCCGCAATCCCGGAGCTCGCAGCGAGGTTATCACCCACTGCGCCACCGAGGACGGCGCATTTTTCGCTGGCTATGGTTATTCTTGCTGAAGCCGGTTTTCCTTTCCTGTAATCGGATTCTGGCTGACACAGTTTCCTTCTGCCCCGCGTTTGCTTGTTTTTGCTTGCGGTTTGGTTTGACCGTCAGCGTCTGTGGTTGGCGGGCTTCCTGTACCCTGAACCAGACGTTCGCTGCCAGAAAATCCTTCGGGAGTATTGTCACTTTGCGCTGCCGCCTGCTGGTACGCCTTAAGCTCGTTCACATGAGCCGTTCTTGGCCGAGTCTCACCTTCTTTCTGTAAACGGACGATCACTGGTGACACGAATCCAATCACCTGGTACGGCCCGTCGAACTTCGGAGACACTTTCGCCGCAAAGCGGTCTATTGCTTTTGACAGCGGGTGCTGGCGAACAAGTACTGATTGCCCAATTTCTGGTTTCCACTGTCGGCGTCGCAAGTAATAGTGGTGCTCCTGATCCTGCGTTGCCTTTTCCAAGTTCCTCACCACCAATTTGAAGACTTCTTTTAGGTTTTTCCCTTTCTCTGCGGGTTATATGGGTTCCCGACCGGTGCCTGGCGTTTTTTTTTTTATGATAGATGAAACCAAGCTCAGGGGATGCCCCCTATCCATGCACAGCATTTGTTGGTTCCGAAGGTATGACAGGTTAGTGGGAAGGGGGAAAGAGGGAGTAGTGACAGTTTACACTTCGCTTAAAGGTTTGTTCGTCGTAGTAGGTTCCAGGAAGTCTTGGTTCTCGCCCTGGGGTGAGATATGCTGGGCTGTATCGTGTGGTCTCCGATACGCTGCTATTACTGGCTAGCGTAATTTCTGGAAGCAGTTCGTCCCAGTGCCGATGCTTCTTGTCCGAAAGTTGTGCTATTATCGTTTTTATCGTCCTGTTGATTCTCTCCGTGGGATTCTCCTGTGGCGTGTATGGAGCAGTATATTGTTGCCTTACACCCATATTCTGGAGGAAACGACGAAAACTGAGTCCCATTATCCGTTACTAGAATCTTGGGTACTCCAAACCGGGTTAGAATGCGTTCTCGGAACGCTCGCTGCAAGTGTTCTGTTGAGGCTTTGCGTAACGGTATCATTTCCGTCCATTTTGAAAATTTATCAAAGAATACGAGAAGCGTTGTGTTTCCGTGTGTAGAACGCGGTAGCAGGCTCACAAAATTCGCCCAGAGTGTCGCCCAAGGTTCTTCCTCCAATTGAGTGAGCGTTTTCCCTGCTGCCTTTTGCTGATTCGGCTTGTAACGTTGACACAATTCACATTGCCGCACATATCTTCTCGTATCGTGAAAAATTCCGGGCCAGTAATATTTGTTTGTTAGCCGGCATATGTTCTTGCGGACTCCTCCATGGCCAGCGCACGGATGGCCATGGAGGAGTCCAGTTTCCGCGGCGTGCAGCCCTCGTCTACGAGTCGATTCGGAATATGACGGTATAGATTCACATTCTCCAAGGTGTAGTCTGGGAACTTCTCCGGATTTTGTTCCACTTTTCTAACATTTGCTTGTAACCACTTGCAGGGCTGTCCGCGTGTCTCTTCTACTGCCACTCTGGCGACGGTTTCTTGCGGCTGTCGGAATAGTGCGTCCGCGATCACATTCAACTTCCCCTTCCGGTACTGGATATCAAAAGAAAACTTTTGGAGCTCCAAGGTCCATCTCGCTATTCTCCCGGAGGGGCTCTCAATAGAATTTAGCCACTTAAGCGCCAGATGATCTGTGACCACTGTGAATCGGTAGCCCTCAAGGTAAGCGCGCATCTTGCGAATACCCTACACTATAGCGAGGCATTCCTTCTCTGTTGCCGAGTAACTCTTTTCGGCCTTGTTGAGATGTCCGCTGGCGTACGCCATAACGCGCTCCTGACCCTTCAGTTTTTGTGTGAGCACGGCTCCAAGTCCGAAGTCGCTCGCGTCCGTTTGCAGTTGGAATCTCTCGTTAAAATTTGGGCCAGTATAGGTACCTCCGTGAGTTTTTGCTTGAGGGCTTCGAACGCTTCCTGTTGTGCCTCGCCCCATTTCCAATTTTTCCTTTTCGTAGTAGCGTGGTCATTGGCTGGACGGTTCGCGAAATCTGGCACGAACCTGCGGTACCAGGAGGCAATACCCAAACACCTTCGCAATTCTTTTTTCTCCGGGTCTGTCTGGATGCTTTGTTCGCTTACCACATGCCCCATGTATTTTAGTTCTTTCTTAAAGAACTCACACTTTTTCACGTTGAGTTTGAGATTTGCCTGTCCCAAACGCCTGTCGAAGATTTGCAATGTGCTCTTCCGCGGACGAACCTGTGCCAATTATGTCTTCCAGGTAGGCAAAAGCTTTAGGCTCCAAATCGGGACCGATAACCTGACCCAAGGCTCGCTGGAAAGTGGCTAAAGCCGAATGTAGACCGAAGGGCATCAGCTGCCACTTGTAAAGTCCTCTTCCAGGTACAGTAAACGCCGTGTATTGCTTACTGTCCTCCGCCATGGGAATGTGCCAGTACCCGCTCTTTAAGTCAAGGCTACTGCTATACTTCGCGTCTCGCAGCCGCTCCAAAATGTGTTGAATTCTCGGAATGGGGTATGCATCTGGAATCGATCGGGCGTTAAGCTGGCGGTAGTCTACGCACAACCTTCATTCACCAGACTTCTTTCTCACCAACACTATTGGTGTGCTGTATGGACTGCTGGAGGTTTCTATGCAGCCCTTCTCTAGGTGTTCGTCGATCTCCTTGCCGATGACAGCCTGCATCGCCGGATTTCTGGGAAAGTGCCGTTGTTTATTAGGACGCTCATCCCGCATCACTATTTTGTGCTCGGTAATATTGGAGACGCCTTTCAGGGTTTCAAACTTCTTCATTTCTTCCTAAAGAAAACTCTCGACGTCCTCCGGTTATTTAAGCCCTGATTCTTGCGCTGATGTACAAATGACTGCCTCATTCGTCTTTTCCTGTTTTTCCGTTGGGCCCAAAGCCACGGTTTCGCCTCCGAAGGAGAGTGTCGCTCCTATTCCTCACAGAAAATCTATCCCGAGGAGCAAGTCGTCCAGGACTTCTGTCAAAACAAGGAAGGACAACTCGCATGTACCAGTTCCCATCGCAACTTTTAGTGTGGTACACTCGGACACTTTTCTGGTTATCCCGTCCGCCATGCGAATTTCCATCTTCGCTTTCTCCAACGGCCTCTCTCCCACCAGTCTTTCCGCGAGCGTCCTGCTCACGAAACTTCGCGTCGCCCGTGTCCACTGTCGATACGTCGGTTGTTAATTCGGAGGGGCTTTAATTTCTGCGACAGATCCTCTGGCTGGGGCCCGCCTACTCTCGCTCCCGGCGAGGTCCCAGGTCGTTTCCCTGTCTCTGTGTACAACAGTCAATGGTTCTTGTTCCCTCTCGGCCACACTCCCAACAGAAAATCACGATAGGGTTCCGGCAATCACGGCGCATGTGTCCTTCCGGCCTGCAGCGTCCGCATGCCGTTTTCGGGTTGAAAGGCCTGGAGACCGCCTGGCTCACCGCATGATTGCGTTCAGATGGCCATTGTCTTGAGGCTACTGGCCGCGTCTGGTATTCCTCTGAAAACTCGTCCGTCTTCGCAAATCGCAGGCACTCGAAATCCTCGGCCAAAGAGAGCAACTCTTTCTGTTCCCGGAAATCTTGCCTTTTTATGTAAGACTGGTACTCGAATGCCGAGTTCTCCCTAGGCCAATCGGACTGCGTTCCAATCGGGCTGCGTTGGAACTTCCATCATCAGTGCCTTCGGAAGGTCACTGGGATTTGGTGTTGCGCGACCGTCTTCCGCCTCATACGCCCTCAACCTTCATTCCACTCTTTTCGCGTGGTTTCCCTCGTTGATGAACTCGATAAGTTTCTCACTCATGTCATTTAAGGTGCCTTCGGGGACAAGTCCAAACTCACTCAAGCACTGAGCAAGCGCTTCTTTATTTAGCCGGTATAACCATCCTGTTCGGTACGTTTTGGTCCCAGTCGGCTCCATGATAAATTTTAATTTATATTTCTAGTTGTGTTTTAGCTATTGGTAAATATGATATTGTCCCTGTTCGGGCGCCACTTGTAACGAACCTTCTTGCCTCTTTCTATGGCTTGGATTAGCTCGCGGGGAATCCAGGGTTCGATTACAAGACAAGATTGTTTTAATAGGTTCAATATCTTTATTCACCTTAATCTAACTTGTTCTAACGTTTGTATGGTGTTTTGCTTATACTAGAAATAATATAATGCCGATGGTACCTCTGTGCGCTTTACCACCGGTGACTGACTGAATGAATAAACACTTGGTACTTCGCTGAATTTATGTTGTTGATACCTCGCTGCGTTTTGGAGGTCTCTGGAAATCTTCTGAGTCTCACCGCGTTCTGAAATCACTGGCACTGAACTGGGTCGCTGACGTCCCACTGCGTTCTGGAGATCACTGGTATTCTGCTGGGTTGTCGATATCTCACTGCGTTTTTGAGATAACTGGTATTCGGCTGGGTTTTCGATATCTCACTGCGTTTTTGAGTTAACTGGTATTTTGCTGGGCTGTCGATATCTCACTGTGTTTTTGAGATAACTGGTGTTCTGCTGGGTTGTCGATATCTCACTGCGTTTTTGAGATAACGGGTATTCTGCTGGGTTGTCGATATCTCACTGCGTTTTTGAGATAACTGATGATTATGCATCTCTTTACGGGTATTTACAGGAGGGCATTTGAGCCACTACGACTGTGAATTCGACTCTTAACCCGCCTGGCGACATTAAGGCTTCTTTCTTCTTTCTTCAAAAGTTTCTTGGAAAGAGAGGGGGGTGTGAGGAGAGAAAATTCTCCACACATTCTTCAAGTGGAGAGATTTTTTGAAGCCCAATTTCTGTTGGATTCTCGGTTCTTCTTACGAGCTTCAAACGGTAACGTTTTGAGTCAATTGCGGCCCTTTTCTTGCCATCCGCACCCTCCTCCAATTGGCGGACGATGCGAAGCACGAGTTTCCTCTTGCGTCACACATTTTAAAGCATTTTATGTACGTCGATGATGTGTTACCAGGCACGCATGAGCTGGTGACAGCTAGCCAGATCCGTGACCAACTTATAGCAGCCCTCGACTTAGCAGGTTTTTCCCTTGGCAAATAAAGGCATCCTGGCAGACTTGCCTGCATCGCATCTACTCAACACCGGTTTTCTGACGCTTGAATATTCCAGCACAGCCAAAATTCTGGGAATTCGCGACCCATGATGACTTCTATTTTGAGGTCAAAGCTATCGTCATCAAATCAGCGTATACCAAAAGGAAAATGTTGTCTCTGATCGCCAAGCTGTTCGCTGCAGCCGGTTGGCTGGCTCCGATCATCGTTGCAGCAAAAATTATGATTCAAGAGGTCAGATTGGACAAAATCGAATGAGATGACATTGTGCCTCAGGTAACTCAAGCTAACTGGTTAGGTTTTCTACAGAATTACCAGCACAGAATTACCGCTTCATTCGCATCCCGCGACGGGTGAGTTACACCCCCGACAGCGAAGTGGAATTCCATGCCTTTTGCGGTGCCTCTGAAAAAGACTACGCAGGAGCGATTTATGCTCGCATCAGGTTTGAACAGGAAGTCCGAGTTTTCCTTTTATACTCCAAAACTCGTGTAGCCCCGATTAAAACTTTGTCTCTCCCCAGGTTAGAATTGTGGCTACTTTAGTTGCTGAGATGATCGACGCCCTCGTGCCTACTCTGCACTTGCAAAATTACGCGGTCTACTGTTGGAGTGGAATCCACTATCGTTTTAGCCTGGCTGAAGAAGTTGCCGTGCGTTTGGGCTACGTTCGTTGCGAACCGAGTCGCAAAAATCATCGAGAAGGTGCCACATTCCCAATGGTTCCATATGGAGTCCCAGGACAACCGCGCGGATTTGGCCAGTCGCGGTCCCACACCCCAAGATCTCGCTGAGAGCCCGCTCTGGTGGAATGGACCTTCTTGGCTTGCCCAGGATAAGGATCATTGGCCCGAATTCAACGGCTCGGACGAATACGTCACAACTCTGGAACAGAAGACAGTCAAAACACTTCACACCCATTGCGCTGCTGATGAGGATCCTCTCGAACGATTTTCGTCACTGCCACGAGTCTTACGCGTATACTCATACGTATATCGGTTTCTCCGCAATGCTAATCCAGTTCAACGTCACCTGCATTCGCACCCAACCCTACATATAAAGGAAACTAAACGCTGCCTCTTCATATCCTGTCGCAAGATTTATTTACGAATACGCAGCCCTAGTAAATATTTTTCTTTTATGGCAGACGAAACCAAGCTCTTGGGATGACCCCTATCGATGCACCGCATTTGTTGGTTCCGAAGGGATGACAGGTTAGTGGGAAGGGGGATAGAGGGAGCAGTGACGGTTTTCACTTCGCTTAAAGGTTTCGACGCTGTAAGTAGGAGGAAAGACATTCGCAGGGAGATTATTCCACAATCTAACGACGCAACCAAATACGAATTTCCACCATAATGCGTGGTTCGTTGGAACGGAATCGCGACATAAAAGTGATGCACCATTCTGGAAAGCCGAGTAGTTCTGCTAAATACCTGAATCGGGGGAATCAGGCTGGCTACTTCAGAAGAATATTTACCATGAAAGTAACGGTAAAATAATGATACACACCCTACATCACGACGACGCTCCAAGGTTTCAATAGAGCTGGATACCCTACTGTCCCCTATAAGTTTTAACGCACGACTTTTGACACGGTCTAGAAGCTGAAGATATTTTTGCGAAGCTCCCGACCATATATGCGAATTGTATTCCATATTCGGACGGATATAAGTGGTGTAGATACAACGAAGATCCGGTGGAGTGAAGTATTTTTTACATTGCTTAAGAAAGCCTAAGCACTTGGCTGCTTCTTTCGACACGTCAAAAATGTGATCGTTCCAACGAAGATCGCTTTGGATTGACATGCACAGAACATCAAGAGCCTCCGACTCATTAATATCCACACCACACATATTAAGAGGTGGAAAATTGTCACCCGCTAAACGCTTGTCTGTCTTCAGGCAGCATTCGGTTTTACGCACATTAAAATCGACCCGATTCGCTCGACCCCACTCTTGGATTTTGAGGTCACATTGGAGTGTGTCATTCACAATTATGCGTTTTCCAATGATCTCCAGAACAGAAGGACGCCTGGAGAATGAATATGAATGACAAATACTGCTGTCATCAGCAAACGAGTAGATGGGGGTTTGACGTCAATGATAGAAAGTCATTGATGAAAATAAGAAAAAGTGTCGGAGACAGGAGCGAACCCTGCGGAACTCCAGCATTGATGGAGTGTTCTTCGGAAGCAGAGCAGTCTATCACAACCCGAATAGAATGGCCGCTGAGGAAACTCGATATCCATCGAGTGGATATATTATCAACACCATAAGCAGCCAGTTTAGACACGAGTGCTTTATGCCACACTCGGCAAATGCCTTGGAGATATCCAAAGCAAGAACCTCTTACTCTCACCGATTTGGTGAATACAAGTGTTCCACCACAGTGATAAGTTAAAAAAATAGCGCAATGGGCGAGCTAGTCTTGAGGCGGACTTTCTCAACACGTGGGCTGAAATGCCATCCGGTCTCGAGAATTTATTCACAATGAGGTTTACAAGCACTCTTTTAACAGCCCACGTTCGAAAGTGCATCAGGCATAATATGAGACACCCCATCGACCACGGGTAGTATTTGGCTACTCTCAGGAAGAGATCACTTTTTAGCAAACATTTTGGCTAATAAGTTTGCCTTATCAACCGAGTGAGTGAAGATCTGATCATCCTTGAGGAGAGTTGGAATGGACGATCGCGTCTGATTCTTCACTCTCCCCACGAATGACCAAAAGTTCTTACTACCTTTATGGTATTTAAGAACTCTACGCCTAAAACGCTGTTCGTAGAGAACTTTTTCGCGCTTTAGAGTGGCATTTCACCTATTTCTGGCCTGATTGCGCCGCAGTTTAGTATCAGCAGTTTTGTTTAAGCGCCAATTCCTAAATGCTTTGTCTGCTTATCTGCAAGTCGCATTAAACCAGGAAAGGTCTTTTGGTTTAATGGAAATTCTTTTATTGGGTATGAAAGACCTCATACCAAATAAAATTATATTTTCCACCAATTTTGCTGCAGCATTTATATTTCTATCTCTGAGACACAATTGCCAATTGAAGCGGCTGAAAAAGCAGTTCAGCGCATTCTTGCTGTGGTGTGAAGTTAGAAAAAGGTCAGAATATTTTGGTTTTTCCCTTTAACGCAGGGAAAGTTCTTTGGTTCTTTCGCTAATAGAGTCACATTATTAGACTCGGCAAATAACTCAACATACAAACCCTCAGGTGTTGTGTGACTCGAATGATGTAGCCAATTGGAATTATGAACATTGAAGTCACCAGCAACAACAATTTCACTGTTCGGATACGATTCCAGAATTTTAGAAATCGAATCAGAGAGACTGTCCACTTTATCAAAAGTTGGCAGCCTCCCTAGACCTGGGCTTCTATAAATGAAGCATGTGCGACTGGATTTTGAACTTAACCCACATGGAGCTAAATTCGGCATTCGTCATGCAAAGGTGTTGCTGACAGTGGTACGCAACATTACTGCGAACATATAAGGCGAGGCCTCTGTGTGGTGAAAACAATGGCAGTAAATGGTACCCAGGCATGTGAAAATCTAGTGGATCTGCACCGTCAGACACCTGGGTCTCACTTAGTGTCATTACATGCGATTGATGAGTACAAATATGCGCATAGACCGCGAAAAAATTCGCCTTCAAGCCACGTACATTAGTGCAATCTTTGCGGAATTTTGTCATCGCCACCCACTGTAAGGAAGTGTACGGTCAGCTGTACAAGCGGCCACGCGTACGTCGCAAGCAAAGCAAAACGCGACAAGAGAAGTGTTATGCCTTTATCTTTCCGCGCTTCAGCCCACGGTGCACTCACAGCCGCCAGCACACCTAACGGGACCAGGAAGAAGGAGGAGGAGTGAAAACAAACGAAATGCTGAGCTTTAGTGCGGAGAGCATAAATAAGCCCCTCGCTTGGTTCTCTGCATTCCGTTAGACTAAATTTCTTTAATTTTTTTATTGTTGCATGTTTATAAGTTATATTATTGGTTTGGGTAATGTGTTTCTATTTTATTGTGGTGTAAATGTGTTTCTATTGTGTGACGCGGTACCAACACCACGCCACAATCTATTTATTAATAAAAGTACAATGAATTTAATACTCCCATGGAGGGAAGCTTAGAGTAAGTTAAAATTAAGAACATTACATGAATTAAATGAATTTTTGAAAAGAGGGAAAAAAGGGAAAAGTTAAAATTGAGGGCAACTCTGGCTCAGAAACCGAGCACCTGGAAACCCCGAAACAACAGCTTGTCAGAACGAGCCCAACAACAATGCACGGCATAATCAACACAACAACAAGGTAAAACACAAAAGGGGTATAAAAGCAGGCACACAAGGAGCCAGAAGGCAGTTCTTCGCAGGCAGTGGCCTGAGCAACATCGTGGAATCCCGGCTTCAGCAAAATCTTGGTAAGTTGCAAAGCAGCATCCTTCCTCCCCTCTCCGCTGTAGGTGCACGGATGTATTACGCCTGCCTACAGTATTCCCCCTCCTTCCCCTTCACCGCTGTAGGTACACGGATGTATTACGCCTGCCTACAGCATCCTTTCTCCCCCTCTCCGCTGTAGGTGCACGGATGTGTTACGCCTGCCTCCTCCTTCCCTTACCCCACACCGCTTAACGCAACACACCAACGCATTCATCGGCGCATCCACCGGCGCGAAAAAGGCGCATTCACCAGCGCATACCAGCGCACGGCAGAGCGTTCATTGGCGCATCCACCGGAGCATTCATCGGCGCATCCACCGGCGCGACAAAGGCGCATCCACCGGCGCGACAAAGGCGCAGCCACCGGCGGATTCATCGGCGCATCCACCGGCGCGACAAAGGCGCATCCACCAGCGCATAGCAGAGCATTCATCGACGCATTCACCAGCGCACAGCAGAGCATTCATCGGCGCATTCAGCGGCGCGATAAAGGCGCATTCATCGGTGCGACAAAGGAGCATTCATCGGCGCATCCACCGGCGCATTCACCAGCGCATTCACCAGCGCATTCACCACCACATTCACCGACGCATTCGTCGACGCATTCACCAGGAAATATTCGTCGACAGTAGCACACGATCCAGTGAAGCACGCGTTCCAGAGAAGCACATGTAGCACACGTTTCAGTAAAGCACATGTAGCACACGTTCCAGTGAAGCACACGTTCCAGAACAGCACGCGTAGCACACGTTACAGATGCGACACTAGCACACCATCCAGTGAAGCACACATAGCACGCGTTCCAGAGAAGCACATGTAGCACATTCACAGTGGCGCACAGCAGCGCACACCGAAGCACATTCACAGCGGCGCACAGCAGCACATCAAAGCACATTCACAGCAGCGCACACCGAAGCACAATCGCAGCGGCGCACAGCAGCGCACATCAAAGCACATTCACAGCGGCGCACAGCAGCGCACACCGTAGCACAGTCACAGCGGCGCACAGCAGCGCACATCAAAGCACATTCACAGCAGCGCACACAGAAGCACAGTCACAGCGGCGCACATCAAAGCACATTCACAGCGGCGCACATCAAAGCACATTCACCGCGGCGCACAGCAGCGCACACCGAAGCACAGTCACAGCGGCGCACAGCAGCGCACATCAAAGCACATTCACAACGGCGCACAGCAGCGCACACCGAATTACATTCACGGCGGCGTACAGCAGCGCACATCGAATCAGCGCACACTAAAGTATACACCAGGCGCGCATCGACGCAACCACCAGCGTACACCGGCGCAGCCACCAGTGCACACCAACGAAGACACCAGCAATACAACCATATTTAGACTAAGACTGAGATTTAGAAAATAATGTGAATTTATCTTGTTCCACCAAAAATACAAATTTTCTGTGGACGGAACTCTGGTCAAACTCGCTGAGTCAGACCCTGGCTAGAGCAACGTTACAGATGGCGCCCGAAGGGGGACAATAAATTCACAAAAGCACTCAACATCCAAGAAATACAAACCAGTCTTAGTCAAAATTACAAGTTATATCTCGGCACTTCAGCAAAATGGTGGCAACAAGTTGGATTTACCACTTAAGCAAGGATCAGCTTCTGGAAGTCTGCTCGGAATTCGGACTCACAGAATCCAGTACCATGGATGAACTAAGGAAGGCCCTGGTGGCCTTCATTAACTCAGGCACACATTCGACGGAAGATACGAAGCGACTAGAGGAGATGCAGACAACATACACAAGGAAGACCCCGACACCAGTAAGGGCCACGAGCCCTACCCCTACTAAAACAACGACAGATGAACTAACAGTGCACCCCTCAGGCAGCGCTCCCGGCCCAACCAACATAAAGGCGTCGACACAGACCAGGACCACAAGTCCTGCTCCACCTAGAATCAGATCGGAGGCACCGTCAGGATCTTCTAAGACCACTATCCTTAGCATGACTAGCGAGCAAGTGATGGACAAAGTACGAAAGGGACTTCCTGACATTCTTCCTCCCGGGCTGGTATTTCGAGCAACTGGACGACGCCATCAAAGCATGTCGGCAGAAACCGAAGGAACCTTTCAAGGACTATGTAGTAGCCATCCAAGACCTGATGAGACACGCCGAATACACCAGAGAACAGAAGCTGGAACGAATTTATCGGAATTCGCGCACCGAGCTGCAAAGACACATAAGGCGCAAGGACTTCGTCGATCTGAAAGAACTGACGGCAATTGCCTTAGAGCTGGAATGCCTCCAAGATGACGAAGGAACACAGGTGTTGAACCCAGAGAGGGGGGCGACACACGACAGCGTTTCAGGCAAGTGGAAGACTTCATCGACACCCGCAGTGCATGTTATCGATGTGGACAGAGCGGATACAACAAGAGAGAATGCCGAAACCCGGAGTACCTATTGTGCTGGCTGTGCGGCAGTATCCAAACGGATCCCGATAAAATCATCGCCATTCAGAACTCCAGCCACCAACTACTATAAAGGAATTACGACGATGCCTGGGAGTAACATCATGGTATCGCCGATTTGTCCCCGATTTCTCCAACATCGTCCAACCGCTGACATCACTACTAAGATAAGGTAAACGATGGGTTTGGGGCCCTGAACAACAAGAGGCCTTTGAATGCTTCAAAGAGAAGTTGACACAGGCACCAGTACTCGCCGTGCCGGATTTTATACAGCGCTTCACGCTTCAGACGGATGCCAGCAACCATGGGCTTGGGGTTGTACTCTCGCAACGAATAGAGGATAAAGAGAGGGTCATCGCATACGCTAGCCGCCGCCTTAGCAACACGGAAGCTAACTACTCCTGCACCGAGAAGGAATACCTGGCGATTGTGTGGGGCATTAGGAAGATGCGACAATATCTGGAGTGGACGAATTCACGATCATCACGGACCACCTCGCCATCAAGTGGCTGAACTCTATAGAGAGCCCATCAGGACGTCTCGCCCGCTGGGCACTGGAGCTCCAACAATATCGGTACGATATACAATATCGGAAAGGGCAGCAAAACGTGGTCGCTGACGCATTGTCACGCCAACCGATTGACACCTGTGAGAGAGCGGCAACGACACTTGAAAACCAAGCTTGTGTATGGATTGAGCGGAAGAAGATGGAAGTACAACAAGAACCTGGAAAGCACACGGACTACGGTTTCAAAGCTGATCAGCTCTACCGCTATATACCAAGGCGGGTCGGACGCGAAGAAGGGGATTCATGGAAATTGTGCGTACCAACACTCCAAAGACGGCGAGTATTATCCGAGAACCACGATTCACCGACGGCGGGACACTGTGGCGTATTTAAAAACATTCAGCGCCTAGCACAACGCTACTACTGGCCAGGAATATTTCGAGACGCATTCATTGATCACACTTCAAACCGAAAGGACGTGTCTCAAGCCTCCAAGTGAACCTGGATAGTGAAAACAAACAACAGCAACAGCGGCAACAACAACAGCGACGACAACAACAACAATAGCGACGACAACAACAGCAACAGCGGCAACAAACAACAGCGACGACAACAAAAACAACAGCGACAACAACAGCGACGACAATAACAACAGCGGCAAAAACAACAGCGACAACAATAACTACAACAACAACAACAAGAGCGAAAACAACAATAACAGCAACCAGGATGGACAACAAACGGACATTTGAACGAACCGCCGAAGACGTACGGCGTAAGTACCAGCAGCTGAGGGCAGCAAAACCCTGTGCCATACTCTTGGGACCCGAATGGTCAGAGAGTTGCGGACCGAAGGGAAGACTCCTCGTGCGCCGTGCTACCCCGGAGGAAGAATTCGGACCCAGCCAAGCCAAACAAATACAGCCGACACCGACCGTGCATGCAAGCATCCGTGAAACGCCGAGGGAGGGAGCCGCAGAGGAGGAACAACAGGTGCTCGTCCCACCAACAACGGGCGGCATCAAGGTCATGACGTGGGACTACGAACGTCTGGCGTTCGGCCAACACCTAGACGACACGTTGGTAAATTTCTTTTTGCGGTGGCTTTGGAAGGAAGGGGTACCAGAAGCGACTAGAGAGCAACTCTACGTGTTCGACACGTGTTTCATCCAGCGCCTGTTACGGTTCCCCAACCAGACCCATGAGGAAAGACACCAGGGCTTACGGCGGTGGGTCAGGAAGGTGGACCTGTTCCAGCTACGACACATTGTCGTACCGGTTGTTCAGAACGAACATTGGTACGCCATAATTTGTACCAACATGGACATGTTGGCCGATAATGGCGGAACCCCGCGATGTCCAGCTATGGTAGTCATTGACTCCTTCGCAAACCAACCACGGACCTTGGTCGTAGATGCGGTTCGTAATTTCCTGCGTCTGGAGTATCAGACCAGGGTCAATCCGCAGGGAGGAGCCCAATTCCACGAGGACCGTCTTCCATGCATCTACGCAAAGGTCCCGCAACAGACCAACGGGTGGGACTGCGCATATCTTCTCCATTATGTGAAGAAGTACTTCGAGAGGCCGGAAACTGACTTCGACGCCCAGGAGAAAGAGAAGTGGGGAAACAGCAGAAGTGCCGACAGAACCCGTCGAGGCGTTGCCAGATTAATAAGAGTACACGCAGGGTTGCATGGCACCAGACACCGGCTGCCGATATCAACCTGCCTGCGGTGACCACCAGCAGCGACGAGAGCAGCGGCGAAGACAGCGATAGCGACGATAGCAGCGGTGAGGACAGCAGCAGCGACGATAACAGCAGAGAGGACAGCAGCAGCGGGGACGGCAGCAGCGTGGACAGCAGCAGCGGTAACGGCAGTAAGAGGGGCGATGACCAGAAAAGTAGCGCTAGCCAGCCGCCATCAATGCTGGCCGAAACGGCGGGCACACCAAACCCATCAACGGAGCCCACGCCACCAACGAACAACCAAGGTCCCCCGCAAGGCATCCCATGGGGAGAATGGCCGGAGGAGCTGCGCGACCAGGTTGAAGCGGCAAAGGGACAGGCGAGGATGCGCGCCCGTTTTCTGACTACGGTAGACGGACTGTTATACCAAGTCCATATTAATCGATCCGGGAAGACTCAGGTTTTTCTTCGCCACCCAAAATAAGGGGGGAATGTGACGCGGTACCAACACCACGCCACAATCTATTAATTAGTAAAAGTACAATGAATTTAATACTCCCATGGAGGGAAGCTTAGGGTAAGTTAAAATTAAGAACATTACATGAATTAAACGAATTTTTGAAAAGAGGGAAAAAAGGGAAAAGTTAAAATTAAGGGCAACTCTGGCTCAGAAACCGAGCACCTGGAAACCCCGAAACAACAGCTGGTCAGAACGAGCCCAACAACAATGCAAGGCATAATCAACACAACAACAAGGTAAAACACAAAAGGGGTATAAAAGCAGGCACACAAGGAGCCAGAAGGCAGTTCTTCGCAGGCAGTGGCCTGAGCAACATCGTGGAATCCCGGCTTCAGCAAAATCTTGGTAAGTCGCAAAGCAGCATCCTTCCTCCCCTCTCCGCTGTAGGTGCACGGATGTATTACGCCTGCCTACAGTATTCCCCCTCCTTCCACTTCACCGCTGTAGGTACACGGATGTATTACGCCTGCCTACAGCATCCTTTCTCCCCCTCTCCGCTGTAGGTGCACGGATGTGTTACGCCTGCCTACAGCATCCTCCTATTTTCCCTTCCCACACTGCTTAACGCAACACACCAACGCATTCATCGGCGCATCCACCGGCGCGACAAAAGGCGCATTCACCAGCGCATAGCAGAGCATTCATCGACGCATTCACCAGCGCACAGCAGAGCATTCATCGGCGCATCCACCGGAGAATTCATCGGCGCATCCACCGGCGCGACAAAGGCGCATCCACCGGCGCGACAAAGGCGCAGCCCCCGGCGCATTCATCGGCGCATCCACCGGCGCGACAAAGGCGCATCCACCGGCGCGACAAAGGCGCATCCACCGGCGCGACAAAGGCGCATCCACCAGCGCATAGCAGAGCATTCATCGACGCATTCACCAGCGCACAGCAGAGCATTCATCGGCGCATTCAGCGGCGCGATAAAGGCGCATTCATCGGTGCGACAAAGGAGCATTCATCGGCGCATCCACCGGCGCATTCACCAGCGCATTCACCAGCGCATTCACCAGCACATTCACCGACGCATTCGAATATTCATCGACAGTAGCACACGGTCCAGTAAAGCACGCGTTCCAGAGAAGCACATGTAGCACAAGTTTCAGTAAAGCACATGTAGTACACGTTCCAGTGAAGCACACGTTCCAGAACAGCACGCGTAGCACACGTTACAGATGCGACACTAGCACACCATCCAGTGAAGCACACGTAGCACGCGTTCCAGAGAAGCACATGTAGCACATTCACAGTGGCGCACAGCAGCGCACACCGAAGCACATTCACAGCGGCGCACAGCAGCACATTCACAGCAGCGCACACCGAAGCACAATCGCAGCGGCGCACAGCAGCGCACATCAAAGCACTTTCACAGCGGCGCACAGCAGCGCACACCGTAGCACAGTCACAGCGGCGCACAGCAGCGCACATCAAAGCACATTCACAGCAGCGCACACCGAAGCACAGTCACAGCGGCGCACATCAAAGCACATTCACAGCGGCGCACATCAAAGCACATTCACCGCGGCGCACAGCAGCGCACACCGAAGCACAGTCACAGCGGCGCACATCAAAGCACATTCACAACGGCGCACAGCAGCGCACACCGAATTACATTCACGGCGGCGTACAGCAGCGCACATCGAATCAGCGCACACTAGAGTATACACCAGGCGCGCATCGACGCAACCACCAGCGTACACCGGCGCAGCCACCAGTGCACACCAACGAAGACACCAGAAATACAACTATATTTAGACTAAGACTGAGATTTAGAAAATAAAGTGAATTTATCTTGTTCCACCAAAAATACAAATTTTCTGTGGACGGAACTCTGGTCAAACTCGCTGAGTCATACCCTGGCTAGAGCAACGTTACAGATGGCGCCCGAAGGGGACAATAAATTCACAAAAGCACTCAACATCCAAGAAATACAAACCAGTCTTAGTCAAAATTACAAGTTATATCTCGGCACTTCAGCAAAATGGTGGCAACAAGTTGGATTTACCACTTAAGCAAGGATCAGCTTCTGGCAGTCTGCTCGGAATTCGGACTCACAGAATCCAGTACCATGGATGAACTAAGGAAGACCCTCGTGGCCTTCATTAACTCAGGCACACATTCGACGGAAGATACGAAGCGACTAGAGGAGATGCAGACAACATACACAAGGAAGACCCCGACACCAGTAAGGGCCACGAGCCCTACCCCTACTAAAACAACGACAGATGAACTAACAGTGCACCCCTCAGGCAGCGCTCCCGGCCAAACCAACATAAAGGCGTCGACACAGACCAGGACCACAAGTCCTGCTCCACCTAGAATCAGATCGGAGGCACCGTCAGGATCTTCTAAGACCACTATCCCTAGCATGACTAGCGAGCAAGTGATGGACAAAGTACGAAAGGGACTTCCTGACATTCTTCCTTCCGGGCTGGTATTTCGAGCAACTGGACGACGCCATCAAAGCACGTCGGCAGAAACCGAAGGAACCTTTCAAGGACTATGTAGTAGCCATCCAAGACCTGATGAGACACACCGAATACACCAAAGAACAGAAGCTGGAACGAATTTATCGCAATTCGCGCACCGAGCTGCAAAGACACATAAGGCGCAAGGACTTCGTCGATCTGAAAGAAATGACGGCAATTGCCCTAGAGCTGGAATGCCTCCAAGATGACGAAGGAACACAGGTGTTGAACCCAGAGAGGGGGCGACACACGACAGCGTTTCAGGCAAGTGGAAGACTTCATCGACACCCGCAGTGCATGTTATCGATGTGGACAGAGCGGATACAACAAGAGAGAATGCCGAAACCCGGAGTACCTATTTTGCTGGCTGTGCGGCCGCAGGAAGGTGCGCACCATACAATGTTGTCGCATGGGGTCGTGTCGAAACCGAGGCTAGACAGGACCCAACCAACTAGCGCCACAACGCCCGATGCCTCAACCATCAACTATGTCACGCCAGCCACAGCCAACACAAAGGACCGATCGTCCTTGGAGTGGCAAAGGGATCGCATTACTATCACTATGGATGTCGACGATGTCTGAGTAGAAGCCGTCATAGACACCGGAGCTACCAAGAATTTCATTAGTGATAACCTGGCCGAGCTAATCTGGACCCCAAATATACGGCTGTCAACACCTCTGACGATCAGTCTGGCCGACGGAAGGACCACGACCATAACTGAGTCACTCATGGTCCCGATACGCTTCAGTGGTACGGAATACAAAACGCAGTTGTACATATTACTAAATGCGATTGATGACCTCATTCTGGGATTAGACTTCCTCAAAAAGTCCAAAACAAAGATCACCATCGGGGGGCGTACAATGGAACTTCCAACAGAGACCGAAGAAACCATATCGCCGCGATGTCCGATGGTTCGTAACGACGAAGGCAACACCGACACATAGATCTCCGAATTTCTGGACCACGAACTCAAAGCCTTCGAAACGATGAAGGGCACCACCAACATCGCCTCTCACCGAATAGTCATGCAAGATGACCGACGCATTAAGCAACGATATTTCGTTCGGAACAGCAAGCAGCATACAGCGTTCACCGTTCCTGGACGGGGGCTGGATAATGGAGAGTCATACCGTTCGGGCTTCATTCTGCCCCAGCTACTTTTATACGTGCTCTCAACAAAGTCATCGGACCAGATCTGGAACCGAACGTATTCGCCTACTTGGACGATATCATCGTCACCGGAGAGTCCATCGAACATCATATGGACAACCTGCGCCTGAGGACAGCCTGAAACGCCTTAGGACAGCCAATCTACGAATAAATCCAGAGAAATGCGAATTCTTGAAGAAGGAGATCCGCTATTTGGGCCACTTGGTCACGTCAGTTGGTATCCAAACGGATTCCGATAAAATCATCGCCATTCAGAACTCCAGCCACCAACTACTATAAAGGAATTACGACGATGCCTGGGAGTAACATCATGGTATCGCCGATTTGTCCCCGATTTCTCCAACATCGTCCAACCACTGACATCACTACTAAGATAAGGTAAACGATGGGTTTGGGGCTCTGAACAACAAGAGGCCTTTGAATGCTTCAAAGAGAAGTTGACACAGGCACCAGTACTCGCCGTGCCGGATTTTATACAGCGCTTCACGCTTCAGACGGATGCCAGCAACCATGGGCTTGGGGTTGTACTCTCGCAACGAATAGAGGATAAAGAGAGGGTCATCGCGTACGCCAGCCGCCGCCTTAGCAACACGGAAGCTAACTACTCCTGCACCGAGAAGGAATACCTGGCGATTGTGTGGGGCATTAGGAAGATGTGACAATATCTGGAGTGGACGAATTCACGATCATCACGGACCACCTCGCCATCAAGTGACTGAACTCTATAGAGAGCCCATCAGGACGTCTCGCCCGCTGGGCACTGGAGCTCCGACAATATCGGTACGATATACAATATCGGAAAGGGCAGCAAAACGTGGTCGCTGACGCATTGTCACGCCAACCGATTGACACCTGTGAGAGAGCGGCAACGACACTTGAAAACCAAGCTTGTGTATGGATTGAGCGGAAGAAGATGGAAGTACAACAAGAACCTGGAAAGCACACGGACTACGTAATCAAAGCTGATCAGCTCTACCGCTATATACCAAGGCGGGTCGGACGCGAAGAAGAGGATTCATGGAAATTGTGCGTACCAACACTCCAAAGACGGCGAGTATTATCCGAGAACTACGATTCACCGACGGCGGGACACTGTGGCGTATTTAAAAACATTCAGCGCCTAGCACAACGCTACTACTGGCCAGGAATATTTCGAGACGACAACAACAGCAACAGCGGCAACAAACAACAGCGACGACAACAAAAACAACAGCGACAACAACAGCGACGACAATAACAACAGCGGCAAAAACCACAGCGACAACAATAACTACAACAACAACAACAAGAGCGAAAACAACAATAACAGCAACCAGGATGGACAACAAACGGACATTTGAACGAACCGCCGAAGACGTACGGCGTAAGTACCAGCAGCTGAGGGCAGCAAAACCCTGTGCCATACTCTTGGGACCCGAATGGTCAGAGAGTTGCGGACCGAAGGGAAGACTCCTCGTGCGCCGTGCTACCCCGGAGGTAGAATTCGGACCCAGCCAAGCCAAACAAATACAGCCGACACCGACCGTGCATGCAAGCATCCGTGAAACGCCGAGGGAGGGAGCCGCAGAGGAGGAACAACAGGTGCTCGTCCCACCAACAACGGGCGGCATTAAGGTCATGACGTGGGACTACGAACGTCTGGCGTTCGGCCAACAACTAAACGACACGTTGGTAAATTTCTTTTTGTAGTGGCTTTGGAAGGAAGGGGTACCAGAAGCGACTAGAGAGCAACTCTACGTGTTCGACACGTGTTTCATCCAACGCCTGTTACGGTTCCCCAACCAGACCCATGAGGAAAGACACCAGGGCTTACGGCGGTGGGTCAGGAAGGTGGACCTGTTCCAGCTACGACACATTGTCGTACCGGTTGTTCAGAACGAACATTGGTACGCCATAATTTGTACCAACATGGACATGTTGGCCGATAATGGCGGAACCCCGCGATGTCCAGCTATGGTAGTCATTGCCTCCTTCGCAAACCAACCACGGACCTTGGTCGTAGATGCGGTTCGTAATTTCCTGCGTCTGGAGTATCAGACCAGAGTCAATCCGCAGGGAGGAGCCCAATTCCACGAGGACCGTCTTCCATGCATCTACGCAAAGGTCCCGCAACAGACCAACGGGTGGGACTGCGCATATCTTCTCCATTATGTGAAGAGGTACTTCGAGAGGCCGGAAACAGACTTCGACGCCCAGGAGAAAGAGAAGTGGGGAAACAGCAGAAGTGCCGACAGAACCCGTCGAGGCGTTGCCAGATTAATAAGAGTACACGCAGGGTTGCATGGCACCAGACACCGGCTGCCGATATCAACCTGCCTGCGGTGACCACCAGCAGCGACGAGAGCAGCGGCGAAGACAGCGATAGCGACGATAGCAGCGGTGAGGACAGCAGCAGCGACGATAACAGCAGAGAGGACAGCAGCAGCGGGGACGGCAGCAGCGTGGACAGCAGCAGCGGTAACGGCAGTAAGAGGGGCGATGACCAGAAAAGTAGCGCTAGCCAGCCGCCATCAATGCTGGCCGAAACGGCGGGCACACCAAACCCATCAACGGAGCCCACGCCACCAACGAACAACCAAGGTCCCCCGCAAGGCATCCCATGGGGAGAATGGCCGGAGGAGCTGCGCGACCAGGTTGAAGCGGCAAAGGGACAGGCGAGGATGCGCGCCCGTTTTCTGACTACGGTAGACGGACTGTTATACCAAGTCCATATTAATCGATCCGGGAAGACTCAGGTTTTTCTTCGCCACCCAAAATAAGGGGGGAATGTGACGCGGTACCAACACCACGCCACAATCTATTAATTAGTAAAAGTACAATGAATTTAATACTCCCATGGAGGGAAGCTTAGGGTAAGTTAAAATTAAGAACATTACATGAATTAAATGAATTTTTGAAAAGAGGGAAAAAAGGGAAAAGTTAAAATTAAGGGCAACTCTGGCTCAGAAACCGAGCACCTGGAAACCCCGAAACAACAGCTGGTCAGAACGAGCCCAACAACAATGCAAGGCATAATCAACACAACAACAAGGTAAAACACAAAAGGGGTATAAAAGCAGGCACACAAGGAGCCAGAAGGCAGTTCTTCGCAGGCAGTGGCCTGAGCAACATCGTGGAATCCCGGCTTCAGCAAAATCTTGGTAAGTCGCAAAGCAGCATCCTTCCTCCCCTCTCCGCTGTAGGTGCACGGATGTATTACGCCTGCCTACAGTATTCCCCCTCCTTCCACTTCACCGCTGTAGGTACACGGATGTATTACGCCTGCCTACAGCATCCTTTCTCCCCCTCTCCGCTGTAGGTGCACGGATGTGTTACGCCTGCCTACAGCATCCTCCTATTTTCCCTTCCCACACTGCTGAACGCAACACACCAACGCATTCATCGGCGCATCCACCGGCGCGACAAAGGCGCATTCACCAGCGCATAGCAGAGCATTCATCGACGCATTCACCAGCGCACAGCAGAGCATTCATCGGCGCATCCACCGGAGAATTCATCGGCGCATCCACCGGCGCGACAAAGGCGCATCCACCGGCGCGACAAAGGCGCAGCCCCCGGCGCATTCATCGGCGCATCCACCGGCGCGACAAAGGCGCATCCACCGGCGCGACAAAGGCGCATCCACCGGCGCGACAAAGGCGCATCCACCAGCGCATAGCAGAGCATTCATCGACGCATTCACCAGCGCACAGCAGAGCATTCATCGGCGCATTCAGCGGCGCGATAAAGGCGCATTCATCGGTGCGACAAAGGAGCATTCATCGGCGCATCCACCGGCGCATTCACCAGCGCATTCACCAGCGCATTCACCAGCACATTCACCGACGCATTCGAATATTCATCGACAGTAGCACACGGTCCAGTAAAGCACGCGTTCCAGAGAAGCACATGTAGCACAAGTTTCAGTAAAGCACATGTAGTACACGTTCCAGTGAAGCACACGTTGCAGAACAGCACGCGTAGCACACGTTACAGATGCGACACTAGCACACCATCCAGTGAAGCACACGTAGCACGCGTTCCAGAGAAGCACATGTAGCACATTCACAGTGGCGCACAGCAGCGCACACCGAAGCACATTCACAGCGGCGCACAGCAGCACATTCACAGCAGCGCACACCGAAGCACAATCGCAGCGGCGCACAGCAGCGCACATCAAAGCACTTTCACAGCGGCGCACAGCAGCGCACACCGTAGCACAGTCACAGCGGCGCACAGCAGCGCACATCAAAGCACATTCACAGCAGCGCACACCGAAGCACAGTCACAGCGGCGCACATCAAAGCACATTCACAGCGGCGCACATCAAAGCACATTCACCGCGGCGCACAGCAGCGCACACCGAAGCACAGTCACAGCGGCGCACATCAAAGCACATTCACAACGGCGCACAGCAGCGCACACCGAATTACATTCACAGCGGCGTACAGCAGCGCACATCGAATCAGCGCACACTAGAGTATACACCAGGCGCGCATCGACGCAACCACCAGCGTACACCGGCGCAGCCACCAGTGCACACCAACGAAGACACCAGAAATACAACTATATTTAGACTAAGACTGAGATTTAGAAAATAAAGTGAATTTATCTTGTTCCACCAAAAATACAAATTTTCTGTGGACGGAACTCTGGTCAAACTCGCTGAGTCATACCCTGGCTAGAGCAACGTTACAGATGGCGCCCGAAGGGGACAATAAATTCACAAAAGCACTCAACATCCAAGAAATACAAACCAGTCTTAGTCAAAATTACAAGTTATATCTCGGCACTTCAGCAAAATGGTGGCAACAAGTTGGATTTACCACTTAAGCAAGGATCAGCTTCTGGCAGTCTGCTCGGAATTCGGACTCACAGAATCCAGTACCATGGATGAACTAAGGAAGACCCTCGTGGCCTTCATTAACTCAGGCACACATTCGACGGAAGATATGAAGCGACTAGAGGAGATGCAGACAACATACACAAGGAAGACCCCGACACCAGTAAGGGCCACGAGCCCTACCCCTACTAAAACAACGACAGATGAACTAACAGTGCACCCCTCAGGCAGCGCTCCCGGCCAAACCAACATAAAGGCGTCGACACAGACCAGGACCACAAGTCCTGCTCCACCTAGAATCAGATCGGAGGCACCGTCAGGATCTTCTAAGACCACTATCCCTAGCATGACTAGCGAGCAAGTGATGGACAAAGTACGAAAGGGACTTCCTGACATTCTTCCTTCCGGGCTGGTATTTCGAGCAACTGGACGACGCCATCAAAGCACGTCGGCAGAAACCGAAGGAACCTTTCAAGGACTATGTAGTAGCCATCCAAGACCTGATGAGACACACCGAATACACCAAAGAACAGAAGCTGGAACGAATTTATCGCAATTCGCGCACCGAGCTGCAAAGACACATAAGGCGCAAGGACTTCGTCGATCTGAAAGAAATGACGGCAATTGCCCTAGAGCTGTAATGCCTCCAAGATGACGAAGGAACACAGGTGTTGAACCCAGAGAGGGGGCGACACACGACAGCGTTTCAGGCAAGTGGAAGACTTCATCGACACCCGCAGTGCATGTTATCGATGTGGACAGAGCGGATACAACAAGAGAGAATGCCGAAACCCGGAGTACCTATTTTGCTGGCTGTGCGGCCGCAGGAAGGTGCGCACCATACAATGTTGTCGCATGGGGGTCGTGTCGAAACCGAGGCTAGACAGGACCCAACCAACTAGCGCCACAACGCCCGATGCCTCAACCATCAACTATGTCACGCCAGCCACAGCCAACACAACGGACCGATCGTCCTTGGAGTGGCAAAGGGATCGCATTACTATCACTATGGATGTCGACGATGTCTGAGTAGAAGCCGTCATAGACACCGGAGCTACCAAGAATTTCATTAGTGATAACCTGGCCGAGCTAATCTGGACCCCAAATATACGGCTGTCAACACCTCTGACGATCAGTCTGGCCGACGGAAGGACCACGACCATAACTGAGTCACTCATGGTCCCGATACGCTTCAGTGGTACGGAATACAAAACGCAGTTGTACATATTACTAAATGCGATTGATGACCTCATTCTGGGATTAGACTTCCTCAAAAAGTCCAAAACAAAGATCACCATCGGGGGGCGTACAATGGAACTTCCAACAGAGACCGAAGAAACCATATCGCCGCGATGTCCGATGGTTCGTAACGACGAAGGCAACACCGACACATAGATCTCCGAATTTCTGGACCACGAACTCAAAGCCTTCGAAACGATGAAGGGCACCACCAACATCGCCTCTCACCGAATAGTCATGCAAGATGACCGACGCATTAAGCAACGATATTTCGTTCGGAACAGCAAGCAGCATACAGCGTTCACCGTTCCTGGACGGGGGCTGGATAATGGAGAGTCATACCGTTCGGGCTTCATTCTGCCCCAGCTACTTTTATACGTGCTCTCGACAAAGTCATCGGACCAGATCTGGAACCGAACGTATTCGCCTACTTGGACGATATCATCGTCACCGGAGAGTCCATCGAACATCATATGGACAACCTGCGCCTGAGGACAGCCTGAAACGCCTTAGGACAGCCAATCTACGAATAAATCCAGAGAAATGCGAATTCTTGAAGAAGGAGATCCGCTATTTGGGCCACTTGGTCACGTCAGTTGGTATCCAAACGGATCCCGATAAAATCATCGCCATTCAGAACTCCAGCCACCAACTACTATAAAGGAATTACGACGATGCCTGGGAGTAACATCATGGTATCGCCGATTTGTCCCCGATTTCTCCAACATCGTCCAACCACTGACATCACTACTAAGATAAGGTAAACGATGGGTTTGGGGCTCTGAACAACAAGAGGCCTTTGAATGCTTCAAAGAGAAGTTGACACAGGCACCAGTACTCGCCGTGCCGGATTTTATACAGCGCTTCACGCTTCAGACGGATGCCAGCAACCATGGGCTTGGGGTTGTACTCTCGCAACGAATAGAGGATAAAGAGAGGGTCATCGCGTACGCCAGCCGCCGCCTTAGCAACACGGAAGCTAACTACTCCTGCACCGAGAAGGAATACCTGGCGATTGTGTGGGGCATTAGGAAGATGTGACAATATCTGGAGTGGACGAATTCACGATCATCACGGACCACCTCGCCATCAAGTGACTGAACTCTATAGAGAGCCCATCAGGACGTCTCGCCCGCTGGGCACTGGAGCTCCGACAATATCGGTACGATATACAATATCGGAAAGGGCAGCAAAACGTGGTCGCTGACGCATTGTCACGCCAACCGATTGACACCTGTGAGAGAGCGGCAACGACACTTGAAAACCAAGCTTGTGTATGGATTGAGCGGAAGAAGATGGAAGTACAACAAGAACCTGGAAAGCACACGGACTACGTAATCAAAGCTGATCAGCTCTACCGCTATATACCAAGGCGGGTCGGACGCGAAGAAGAGGATTCATGGAAATTGTGCGTACCAACACTCCAAAGACGGCGAGTATTATCCGAGAACTACGATTCACCGACGGCGGGACACTGTGGCGTATTTAAAAACATTCAGCGCCTAGCACAACGCTACTACTGGCCAGGAATATTTCGAGACGCATTCAGTGATCACACTTCAAACCGAAAGGACGTGTCTCAAGCCTCCAAGTGAACCTGGATAGTGAAAACAAACAACAGCAACAGCGGCAACAACAACAGCGACGACAACAACAACAATAGCGACGACAACAACAGCAACAGCGGCAACAAACAACAGCGACGACAACAAAAACAACAGCGACAACAACAGCGACGACAATAACAACAGCGGCAAAAACCACAGCGACAACAATAACTACAACAACAACAACAAGAGCGAAAACAACAATAACAGCAACCAGGATGGACAACAAACGGACATTTGAACGAACCGCCGAAGACGTACGGCGTAAGTACCAGCAGCTGAGGGCAGCAAAACCCTGTGCCATACTCTTGGGACCCGAATGGTCAGAGAGTTGCGGACCGAAGGGAAGACTCCTCGTGCGCCGTGCTACCCCGGAGGTAGAATTCGGACCCAGCCAAGCCAAACAAATACAGCCGACACCGACCGTGCATGCAAGCATCCGTGAAACGCCGAGGGAGGGAGCCGCAGAGGAGGAACAACAGGTGCTCGTCCCACCAACAACGGGCGGCATTAAGGTCATGACGTGGGACTACGAACGTCTGGCGTTCGGCCAACAACTAAACGACACGTTGGTAAATTTCTTTTTGTAGTGGCTTTGGAAGGAAGGGGTACCAGAAGCGACTAGAGAGCAACTCTACGTGTTCGACACGTGTTTCATCCAACGCCTGTTACGGTTCCCCAACCAGACCCATGAGGAAAGACACCAGGGCTTACGGCGGTGGGTCAGGAAGGTGGACCTGTTCCAGCTACGACACATTGTCGTACCGGTTGTTCAGAACGAACATTGGTACGCCATAATTTGTACCAACATGGACATGTTGGCCGATAATGGCGGAACCCCGCGATGTCCAGCTATGGTAGTCATTGCCTCCTTCGCAAACCAACCACGGACCTTGGTCGTAGATGCGGTTCGTAATTTCCTGCGTCTGGAGTATCAGACCAGAGTCAATCCGCAGGGAGGAGCCCAATTCCACGAGGACCGTCTTCCATGCATCTACGCAAAGGTCCCGCAACAGACCAACGGGTGGGACTGCGCATATCTTCTCCATTATGTGAAGAGGTACTTCGAGAGGCCGGAAACAGACTTCGACGCCCAGGAGAAAGAGAAGTGGGGAAACAGCAGAAGTGCCGACAGAACCCGTCGAGGCGTTGCCAGATTAATAAGAGTACACGCAGGGTTGCATGGGACCAGACACCGGCTGCCGATATCAACCTGCCTGCGGTGACCACCAGCAGCGACGAGAGCAGCGGCGAAGACAGCGATAGCGACGATAGCAGCGGTTTGGACAGCAGCAGCGACGATAACAGCAGAGAGGACAGCAGCAGCGGGGACGGCAGCAGCGTGGACAGCAGCAGCGGTAACGGCAGTAAGAGGGGCGATGACCAGAAAAGTAGCGCTAGCCAGCCGCCATCAATGCTGGTCGAAACGGCGGGCACACCAAACCCATCAACGGAGCCCACGCCACCAACGAACAACCAAGGTCCCCCGCAAGGCATCCCATGGGGAGAATGGCCGGAGGAGCTGCGCGACCAGGTTGAAGCGGCAAAGGGACAGGCGAGGATGCGCGCCCGTTTTCTGACTACGGTAGACGGACTGTTATACCAAGTCCATATTAATCGATCCGGGAAGACTCAGGTTTTTCTTCGCCACCCAAAATAAGGGGGGAATGTGACGCGGTACCAACACCACGCCACAATCTATTAATTAGTAAAAGTACAATGAATTTAATACTCCCATGGAGGGAAGCTTAGGGTAAGTTAAAATTAAGAACATTACATGAATTAAATGAATTTTTGAAAAGAGGGAAAAAAGGGAAAAGTTAAAATTAAGGGCAACTCTGGCTCAGAAACCGAGCACCTGGAAACCCCGAAACAACAGCTGGTCAGAACGAGCCCAACAACAATGCAAGGCATAATCAACACAACAACAAGGTAAAACACAAAAGGGGTATAAAAGCAGGCACACAAGGAGCCAGAAGGCAGTTCTTCGCAGGCAGTGGCCTGAGCAACATCGTGGAATCCCGGCTTCAGCAAAATCTTGGTAAGTCGCAAAGCAGCATCCTTCCTCCCCTCTCCGCTGTAGGTGCACGGATGTATTACGCCTGCCTACAGTATTCCCCCTCCTTCCACTTCACCGCTGTAGGTACACGGATGTATTACGCCTGCCTACAGCATCCTTTCTCCCCCTCTCCGCTGTAGGTGCACGGATGTGTTACGCCTGCCTACAGCATCCTCCTATTTTCCCTTCCCACACTGCTTAACGCAACACACCAACGCATTCATCGGCGCATCCACCGGCGCGACAAAGGCGCATTCACCAGCGCATAGCAGAGCATTCATCGACGCATTCACCAGCGCACAGCAGAGCATTCATCGGCGCATCCACCGGAGAATTTATCGGCGCATCCACCGGCGCGACAAAGGCGCATCCACCGGCGCGACAAAGGCGCAGCCACCGGCGCGACAAAGGCGCATCCACCAGCGCATAGCAGAGCATTCATCGACGCATTCACCAGCGCACAGCAGAGCATTCATCGGCGCATTCAGCGGCGCGATAAAGGCGCATTCATCGGTGCGACAAAGGAGCATTCATCGGCGCATCCACCGGCGCATTCACCAGCGCATTCACCAGCGCATTCACCAGCACATTCACCGACGCATTCGAATATTCATCGACAGTAGCACACGGTCCAGTAAAGCACGCGTTCCAGAGAAGCACATGTAGCACAAGTTTCAGTAAAGCACATGTAGCACACGTTCCAGTGAAGCACACGTTCCAGAACAGCACGCGTAGCACACGTTACAGATGCGACACTAGCACACCATCCAGTGAAGCACACGTAGCACGCGTTCCAGAGAAGCACATGTAGCACATTCACAGTGGCGCACAGCAGCACATCAAAGCACATTCACAGCAGCGCACACCGAAGCACAATCGCAGCGGCGCACAGCAGCGCACATCAAAGCACATTCACAGCGGCGCACAGCAGCGCACACCGTAGCACAGTCACAGCGGCGCACAGCAGCGCACATCAAAGCACATTCACAGCAGCGCACACCGAAGCACAGTCACAGCGGCGCACATCAAAGCACATTCACAGCGGCGCACATCAAAGCACATTCACCGCGGCGCACAGCAGCGCACACCGAAGCACAGTCACAGCGACGCACATCAAAGCACATTCACAACGGCGCACAGCAGCGCACACCGAATTACATTCACGGCGGCGTACAGCAGCGCACATCGAATCAGCGCACACTAGAGTATACACCAGGCGCGCATCGACGCAACCACCAGCGTACACCGGCGCAGCCACCAGTGCACACCAACGAAGACACCAGCAATACAACTATATTTAGACTAAGACTGAGATTTAGAAAATAAAGTGAATTTATCTTGTTCCACCAAAAATACAAATTTTCTGTGGACGGAACTCTGGTCAAACTCGCTGAGTCATACCCTGGCTAGAGCAACGTTACAGATGGCGCCCGAAGGGGACAATAAATTCACAAAAGCACTCAACATCCAAGAAATACAAACCAGTCTTAGTCAAAATTACAAGTTATATCTCGGCACTTCAGCAAAATGGTGGCAACAAGTTGGATTTACCACTTAAGCAAGGATCAGCTTCTGGCAGTCTGCTCGGAATTCGGACTCACAGAATCCAGTACCATGGATGAACTAAGGAAGACCCTCGTGGCCTTCATTAACTCAGGCACACATTCGACGGAAGATACGAAGCGACTAGAGGAGATGCAGACAACATACACAAGGAAGACCCCGACACCAGTAAGGGCCACGAGCCCTACCCCTACTAAAACAACGACAGATGAACTAACAGTGCACCCCTCAGGCAGCGCTCCCGGCCAAACCAACATAAAGGCGTCGACACAGACCAGGACCACAAGTCCTGCTCCACCTAGAATCAGATCGGAGGCACCGTCAGGATCTTCTAAGACCACTATCCCTAGCATGACTAGCGAGCAAGTGATGGACAAAGTACGAAGGGACTTCCTGACATTCTTCCTCCCGGGCTGGTATTTCGAGCAACTGGACGACGCCATCAAAGCACGTCGGCAGAAACCGAAGGAACCTTTCAAGGACTATGTAGTAGCCATCCAAGACCTGATGAGACACACCGAATACACCAAAGAACAGAAGCTGGAACGAATTTATCGCAATTCGCGCACCGAGCTGCAAAGACACATAAGGCGCAAGGACTTCGTCGATCTGAAAGAAATGACGGCAATTGCCCTAGAGCTGGAATGCCTCCAAGATGACGAAGGAACACAGGTGTTGAACCCAGAGAGGGGGCGACACACGACAGCGTTTCAGGCAAGTGGAAGACTTCATCGACACCCGCAGTGCATGTTATCGATGTGGACAGAGCGGATACAACAAGAGAGAATGCCGAAACCCGGAGTACCTATTTTGCTGGCTGTGCGGCCGCAGGAAGGTGCGCACCATACAATGTTGTCGCATGGGGGTCGTGTCGAAACCGAGGCTAGACAGGACCCAACCAACTAGCGCCACAACGCCCGATGCCTCAACCATCAACTATGTCACGCCAGCCACAGCCAACACAACGGACCGATCGTCCTTGGAGTGGCAAAGGGATCGCATTACTATCACTATGGATGTCGACGATGTCTGAGTAGAAGCCGTCATAGACACCGGAGCTACCAAGAATTTCATTAGTGATAACCTGGCCGAGCTAATCTGGACCCCAAATATACGGCTGTCAACACCTCTGACGATCAGTCTGGCCGACGGAAGGACCACGACCATAACTGAGTCACTCATGGTCCCGATACGCTTCAGTGGTACGGAATACAAAACGCAGTTGTACATATTACTAAATGCGATTGATGACCTCATTCTGGGATTAGACTTCCTCAAAAAGTCCAAAACAAAGATCACCATCGGGGGGCGTACAATGGAACTTCCAACAGAGACCGAAGAAACCATATCGCCGCGATGTCCGATGGTTCGTAACGACGAAGGCAACACCGACACATAGATCTCCGAATTTCTGGACCACGAACTCAAAGCCTTCGAAACGATGAAGGGCACCACCAACATCGCCTCTCACCGAATAGTCATGCAAGATGACCGACGCATTAAGCAACGATATTTCGTTCGGAACAGCAAGCAGCATACAGCGTTCACCGTTCCTGGACGGGGGCTGGATAATGGAGAGTCATACCGTTCGGGCTTCATTCTGCCCCAGCTACTTTTATACGTGCTCTCGACAAAGTCATCGGACCAGATCTGGAACCGAACGTATTCGCCTACTTGGACGATATCATCGTCACCGGAGAGTCCATCGAACATCATATGGACAACCTGCGCCTGAGGACAGCCTGAAACGCCTTAGGACAGCCAATCTACGAATAAATCCAGAGAAATGCGAATTCTTGAAGAAGGAGATCCGCTATTTGGGCCACTTGGTCACGTCAGTTGGTATCCAAACGGATCCCGATAAAATCATCGCCATTCAGAACTCCAGCCACCAACTACTATAAAGGAATTACGACGATGCCTGGGAGTAACATCATGGTATCGCCGATTTGTCCCCGATTTCTCCAACATCGTCCAACCACTGACATCACTACTAAGATAAGGTAAACGATGGGTTTGGGGCTCTGAACAACAAGAGGCCTTTGAATGCTTCAAAGAGAAGTTGACACAGGCACCAGTACTCGCCGTGCCGGATTTTATACAGCGCTTCACGCTTCAGACGGATGCCAGCAACCATGGGCTTGGGGTTGTACTCTCGCAACGAATAGAGGATAAAGAGAGGGTCATCGCGTACGCCAGCCGCCGCCTTAGCAACACGGAAGCTAACTACTCCTGCACCGAGAAGGAATACCTGGCGATTGTGTGGGGCATTAGGAAGATGTGACAATATCTGGAGTGGACGAATTCACGATCATCACGGACCACCTCGCCATCAAGTGACTGAACTCTATAGAGAGCCCATCAGGACGTCTCGCCCGCTGGGCACTGGAGCTCCGACAATATCGGTACGATATACAATATCGGAAAGGGCAGCAAAACGTGGTCGCTGACGCATTGTCACGCCAACCGATTGACACCTGTGAGAGAGCGGCAACGACACTTGAAAACCAAGCTTGTGTATGGATTGAGCGGAAGAAGATGGAAGTACAACAAGAACCTGGAAAGCACACGGACTACGTAATCAAAGCTGATCAGCTCTACCGCTATATACCAAGGCGGGTCGGACGCGAAGAAGAGGATTCATGGAAATTGTGCGTACCAACACTCCAAAGACGGCGAGTATTATCCGAGAACTACGATTCACCGACGGCGGGACACTGTGGCGTATTTAAAAACATTCAGCGCCTAGCACAACGCTACTACTGGCCAGGAATATTTCGAGACGACAACAACAGCAACAGCGGCAACAAACAACAGCGACGACAACAAAAACAACAGCGACAACAACAGCGACGACAATAACAACAGCGGCAAAAACCACAGCGACAACAATAACTACAACAACAACAACAAGAGCGAAAACAACAATAACAGCAACCAGGATGGACAACAAACGGACATTTGAACGAACCGCCGAAGACGTACGGCGTAAGTACCAGCAGCTGAGGGCAGCAAAACCCTGTGCCATACTCTTGGGACCCGAATGGTCAGAGAGTTGCGGACCGAAGGGAAGACTCCTCGTGCGCCGTGCTACCCCGGAGGTAGAATTCGGACCCAGCCAAGCCAAACAAATACAGCCGACACCGACCGTGCATGCAAGCATCCGTGAAACGCCGAGGGAGGGAGCCGCAGAGGAGGAACAACAGGTGCTCGTCCCACCAACAACGGGCGGCATTAAGGTCATGACGTGGGACTACGAACGTCTGGCGTTCGGCCAACAACTAAACGACACGTTGGTAAATTTCTTTTTGTAGTGGCTTTGGAAGGAAGGGGTACCAGAAGCGACTAGAGAGCAACTCTACGTGTTCGACACGTGTTTCATCCAACGCCTGTTACGGTTCCCCAACCAGACCCATGAGGAAAGACACCAGGGCTTACGGCGGTGGGTCAGGAAGGTGGACCTGTTCCAGCTACGACACATTGTCGTACCGGTTGTTCAGAACGAACATTGGTACGCCATAATTTGTACCAACATGGACATGTTGGCCGATAATGGCGGAACCCCGCGATGTCCAGCTATGGTAGTCATTGCCTCCTTCGCAAACCAACCACGGACCTTGGTCGTAGATGCGGTTCGTAATTTCCTGCGTCTGGAGTATCAGACCAGAGTCAATCCGCAGGGAGGAGCCCAATTCCACGAGGACCGTCTTCCATGCATCTACGCAAAGGTCCCGCAACAGACCAACGGGTGGGACTGCGCATATCTTCTCCATTATGTGAAGAGGTACTTCGAGAGGCCGGAAACAGACTTCGACGCCCAGGAGAAAGAGAAGTGGGGAAACAGCAGAAGTGCCGACAGAACCCGTCGAGGCGTTGCCAGATTAATAAGAGTACACGCAGGGTTGCATGGCACCAGACACCGGCTGCCGATATCAACCTGCCTGCGGTGACCACCAGCAGCGACGAGAGCAGCGGCGAAGACAGCGATAGCGACGATAGCAGCGGTGAGGACAGCAGCAGCGACGATAACAGCAGAGAGGACAGCAGCAGCGGGGACGGCAGCAGCGTGGACAGCAGCAGCGGTAACGGCAGTAAGAGGGGCGATGACCAGAAAAGTAGCGCTAGCCAGCCGCCATCAATGCTGGCCGAAACGGCGGGCACACCAAACCCATCAACGGAGCCCACGCCACCAACGAACAACCAAGGTCCCCCGCAAGGCATCCCATGGGGAGAATGGCCGGAGGAGCTGCGCGACCAGGTTGAAGCGGCAAAGGGACAGGCGAGGATGCGCGCCCGTTTTCTGACTACGGTAGACGGACTGTTATACCAAGTCCATATTAATCGATCCGGGAAGACTCAGGTTTTTCTTCGCCACCCAAAATAAGGGGGGAATGTGACGCGGTACCAACACCACGCCACAATCTATTAATTAGTAAAAGTACAATGAATTTAATACTCCCATGGAGGGAAGCTTAGGGTAAGTTAAAATTAAGAACATTACATGAATTAAATGAATTTTTGAAAAGAGGGAAAAAAGGGAAAAGTTAAAATTAAGGGCAACTCTGGCTCAGAAACCGAGCACCTGGAAACCCCGAAACAACAGCTGGTCAGAACGAGCCCAACAACAATGCAAGGCATAATCAACACAACAACAAGGTAAAACACAAAAGGGGTATAAAAGCAGGCACACAAGGAGCCAGAAGGCAGTTCTTCGCAGGCAGTGGCCTGAGCAACATCGTGGAATCCCGGCTTCAGCAAAATCTTGGTAAGTCGCAAAGCAGCATCCTTCCTCCCCTCTCCGCTGTAGGTGCACGGATGTATTACGCCTGCCTACAGTATTCCCCCTCCTTCCACTTCACCGCTGTAGGTACACGGATGTATTACGCCTGCCTACAGCATCCTTTCTCCCCCTCTCCGCTGTAGGTGCACGGATGTGTTACGCCTGCCTACAGCATCCTCCTATTTTCCCTTCCCACACTGCTTAACGCAACACACCAACGCATTCATCGGCGCATCCACCGGCGCGACAAAGGCGCATTCACCAGCGCATAGCAGAGCATTCATCGACGCATTCACCAGCGCACAGCAGAGCATTCATCGGCGCATCCACCGGAGAATTCATCGGCGCATCCACCGGCGCGACAAAGGCGCATCCACCGGCGCGACAAAGGCGCAGCCCCCGGCGCATTCATCGGCGCATCCACCGGCGCGACAAAGGCGCATCCACCGGCGCGACAAAGGCGCATCCACCGGCGCGACAAAGGCGCATCCACCAGCGCATAGCAGAGCATTCATCGACGCATTCACCAGCGCACAGCAGAGCATTCATCGGCGCATTCAGCGGCGCGATAAAGGCGCATTCATCGGTGCGACAAAGGAGCATTCATCGGCGCATCCACCGGCGCATTCACCAGCGCATTCACCAGCGCATTCACCAGCACATTCACCGACGCATTCGAATATTCATCGACAGTAGCACACGGTCCAGTAAAGCACGCGTTCCAGAGAAGCACATGTAGCACAAGTTTCAGTAAAGCACATGTAGTACACGTTCCAGTGAAGCACACGTTCCAGAACAGCACGCGTAGCACACGTTACAGATGCGACACTAGCACACCATCCAGTGAAGCACACGTAGCACGCGTTCCAGAGAAGCACATGTAGCACATTCACAGTGGCGCACAGCAGCGCACACCGAAGCACATTCACAGCGGCGCACAGCAGCACATTCACAGCAGCGCACACCGAAGCACAATCGCAGCGGCGCACAGCAGCGCACATCAAAGCACTTTCACAGCGGCGCACAGCAGCGCACACCGTAGCACAGTCACAGCGGCGCACAGCAGCGCACATCAAAGCACATTCACAGCAGCGCACACCGAAGCACAGTCACAGCGGCGCACATCAAAGCACATTCACAGCGGCGCACATCAAAGCACATTCACCGCGGCGCACAGCAGCGCACACCGAAGCACAGTCACAGCGGCGCACATCAAAGCACATTCACAACGGCGCACAGCAGCGCACACCGAATTACATTCACGGCGGCGTACAGCAGCGCACATCGAATCAGCGCACACTAGAGTATACACCAGGCGCGCATCGACGCAACCACCAGCGTACACCGGCGCAGCCACCAGTGCACACCAACGAAGACACCAGAAATACAACTATATTTAGACTAAGACTGAGATTTAGAAAATAAAGTGAATTTATCTTGTTCCACCAAAAATACAAATTTTCTGTGGACGGAACTCTGGTCAAACTCGCTGAGTCATACCCTGGCTAGAGCAACGTTACAGATGGCGCCCGAAGGGGACAATAAATTCACAAAAGCACTCAACATCCAAGAAATACAAACCAGTCTTAGTCAAAATTACAAGTTATATCTCGGCACTTCAGCAAAATGGTGGCAACAAGTTGGATTTACCACTTAAGCAAGGATCAGCTTCTGGCAGTCTGCTCGGAATTCGGACTCACAGAATCCAGTACCATGGATGAACTAAGGAAGACCCTCGTGGCCTTCATTAACTCAGGCACACATTCGACGGAAGATATGAAGCGACTAGAGGAGATGCAGACAACATACACAAGGAAGACCCCGACACCAGTAAGGGCCACGAGCCCTACCCCTACTAAAACAACGACAGATGAACTAACAGTGCACCCCTCAGGCAGCGCTCCCGGCCAAACCAACATAAAGGCGTCGACACAGACCAGGACCACAAGTCCTGCTCCACCTAGAATCAGATCGGAGGCACCGTCAGGATCTTCTAAGACCACTATCCCTAGCATGACTAGCGAGCAAGTGATGGACAAAGTACGAAAGGGACTTCCTGACATTCTTCCTTCCGGGCTGGTATTTCGAGCAACTGGACGACGCCATCAAAGCACGTCGGCAGAAACCGAAGGAACCTTTCAAGGACTATGTAGTAGCCATCCAAGACCTGATGAGACACACCGAATACACCAAAGAACAGAAGCTGGAACGAATTTATCGCAATTCGCGCACCGAGCTGCAAAGACACATAAGGCGCAAGGACTTCGTCGATCTGAAAGAAATGACGGCAATTGCCCTAGAGCTGGAATGCCTCCAAGATGACGAAGGAACACAGGTGTTGAACCCAGAGAGGGGGCGACACACGACAGCGTTTCAGGCAAGTGGAAGACTTCATCGACACCCGCAGTGCATGTTATCGATGTGGACAGAGCGGATACAACAAGAGAGAATGCCGAAGCCCGGAGTACCTATTTTGCTGGCTGTGCGGCCGCAGGAAGGTGCGCACCATACAATGTTGTCGCATGGGGGTCGTGTCGAAACCGAGGCTAGACAGGACCCAACCAACTAGCGCCACAACGCCCGATGCCTCAACCATCAACTATGTCACGCCAGCCACAGCCAACACAACGGACCGATCGTCCTTGGAGTGGCAAAGGGATCGCATTACTATCACTATGGATGTCGACGATGTCTGAGTAGAAGCCGTCATAGACACCGGAGCTACCAAGAATTTCATTAGTGATAACCTGGCCGAGCTAATCTGGACCCCAAATATACGGCTGTCAACACCTCTGACGATCAGTCTGGCCGACGGAAGGACCACGACCATAACTGAGTCACTCATGGTCCCGATACGCTTCAGTGGTACGGAATACAAAACGCAGTTGTACATATTACTAAATGCGATTGATGACCTCATTCTGGGATTAGACTTCCTCAAAAAGTCCAAAACAAAGATCACCATCGGGGGGCGTACAATGGAACTTCCAACAGAGACCGAAGAAACCATATCGCCGCGATGTCCGATGGTTCGTAACGACGAAGGCAACACCGACACATAGATCTCCGAATTTCTGGACCACGAACTCAAAGCCTTCGAAACGATGAAGGGCACCACCAACATCGCCTCTCACCGAATAGTCATGCAAGATGACCGACGCATTAAGCAACGATATTTCGTTCGGAACAGCAAGCAGCATACAGCGTTCACCGTTCCTGGACGGGGGCTGGATAATGGAGAGTCATACCGTTCGGGCTTCATTCTGCCCCAGCTACTTTTATACGTGCTCTCGACAAAGTCATCGGACCAGATCTGGAACCGAACGTATTCGCCTACTTGGACGATATCATCGTCACCGGAGAGTCCATCGAACATCATATGGACAACCTGCGCCTGAGGACAGCCTGAAACGCCTTAGGACAGCCAATCTACGAATAAATCCAGAGAAATGCGAATTCTTGAAGAAGGAGATCCGCTATTTGGGCCACTTGGTCACGTCAGTTGGTATCCAAACGGATCCCGATAAAATCATCGCCATTCAGAACTCCAGCCACCAACTACTATAAAGGAATTACGACGATGCCTGGGAGTAACATCATGGTATCGCCGATTTGTCCCCGATTTCTCCAACATCGTCCAACCACTGACATCACTACTAAGATAAGGTAAACGATGGGTTTGGGGCTCTGAACAACAAGAGGCCTTTGAATGCTTCAAAGAGAAGTTGACACAGGCACCAGTACTCGCCGTGCCGGATTTTATACAGCGCTTCACGCTTCAGACGGATGCCAGCAACCATGGGCTTGGGGTTGTACTCTCGCAACGAATAGAGGATAAAGAGAGGGTCATCGCGTACGCCAGCCGCCGCCTTAGCAACACGGAAGCTAACTACTCCTGCACCGAGAAGGAATACCTGGCGATTGTGTGGGGTATTAGGAAGATGTGACAATATCTGGAGTGGACGAATTCACGATCATCACGGACCACCTCGCCATCAAGTGACTGAACTCTATAGAGAGCCCATCAGGACGTCTCGCCCGCTGGGCACTGGAGCTCCGACAATATCGGTACGATATACAATATCGGAAAGGGCAGCAAAACGTGGTCGCTGACGCATTGTCACGCCAACCGATTGACACCTGTGAGAGAGCGGCAACGACACTTGAAAACCAAGCTTGTGTATGGATTGAGCGGAAGAAGATGGAAGTACAACAAGAACCTGGAAAGCACACGGACTACGTAATCAAAGCTGATCAGCTCTACCGCTATATACCAAGGCGGGTCGGACGCGAAGAAGAGGATTCATGGAAATTGTGCGTACCAACACTCCAAAGACGGCGAGTATTATCCGAGAACTACGATTCACCGACGGCGGGACACTGTGGCGTATTTAAAAACATTCAGCGCCTAGCACAACGCTACTACTGGCCAGGAATATTTCGAGACGCATTCAGTGATCACACTTCAAACCGAAAGGACGTGTCTCAAGCCTCCAAGTGAACCTGGATAGTGAAAACAAACAACAGCAACAGCGGCAACAACAACAGCGACGACAACAACAACAATAGCGACGACAACAACAGCAACAGCGGCAACAAACAACAGCGACGACAACAAAAACAACAGCGACAACAACAGCGACGACAATAACAACAGCGGCAAAAACCACAGCGACAACAATAACTACAACAACAACAACAAGAGCGAAAACAACAATAACAGCAACCAGGATGGACAACAAACGGACATTTGAACGAACCGCCGAAGACGTACGGCGTAAGTACCAGCAGCTGAGGGCAGCAAAACCCTGTGCCATACTCTTGGGACCCGAATGGTCAGAGAGTTGCGGACCGAAGGGAAGACTCCTCGTGCGCCGTGCTACCCCGGAGGTAGAATTCGGACCCAGCCAAGCCAAACAAATACAGCCGACACCGACCGTGCATGCAAGCATCCGTGAAACGCCGAGGGAGGGAGCCGCAGAGGAGGAACAACAGGTGCTCGTCCCACCAACAACGGGCGGCATTAAGGTCATGACGTGGGACTACGAACGTCTGGCGTTCGGCCAACAACTAAACGACACGTTGGTAAATTTCTTTTTGTAGTGGCTTTGGAAGGAAGGGGTACCAGAAGCGACTAGAGAGCAACTCTACGTGTTCGACACGTGTTTCATCCAACGCCTGTTACGGTTCCCCAACCAGACCCATGAGGAAAGACACCAGGGCTTACGGCGGTGGGTCAGGAAGGTGGACCTGTTCCAGCTACGACACATTGTCGTACCGGTTGTTCAGAACGAACATTGGTACGCCATAATTTGTACCAACATGGACATGTTGGCCGATAATGGCGGAACCCCGCGATGTCCAGCTATGGTAGTCATTGCCTCCTTCGCAAACCAACCACGGACCTTGGTCGTAGATGCGGTTCGTAATTTCCTGCGTCTGGAGTATCAGACCAGAGTCAATCCGCAGGGAGGAGCCCAATTCCACGAGGACCGTCTTCCATGCATCTACGCAAAGGTCCCGCAACAGACCAACGGGTGGGACTGCGCATATCTTCTCCATTATGTGAAGAGGTACTTCGAGAGGCCGGAAACAGACTTCGACGCCCAGGAGAAAGAGAAGTGGGGAAACAGCAGAAGTGCCGACAGAACCCGTCGAGGCGTTGCCAGATTAATAAGAGTACACGCAGGGTTGCATGGCACCAGACACCGGCTGCCGATATCAACCTGCCTGCGGTGACCACCAGCAGCGACGAGAGCAGCGGCGAAGACAGCGATAGCGACGATAGCAGCGGTTTGGACAGCAGCAGCGACGATAACAGCAGAGAGGACAGCAGCAGCGGGGACGGCAGCAGCGTGGACAGCAGCAGCGGTAACGGCAGTAAGAGGGGCGATGACCAGAAAAGTAGCGCTAGCCAGCCGCCATCAATGCTGGTCGAAACGGCGGGCACACCAAACCCATCAACGGAGCCCACGCCACCAACGAACAACCAAGGTCCCCCGCAAGGCATCCCATGGGGAGAATGGCCGGAGGAGCTGCGCGACCAGGTTGAAGCGGCAAAGGGACAGGCGAGGATGCGCGCCCGTTTTCTGACTACGGTAGACGGACTGTTATACCAAGTCCATATTAATCGATCCGGGAAGACTCAGGTTTTTCTTCGCCACCCAAAATAAGGGGGGAATGTGACGCGGTACCAACACCACGCCACAATCTATTAATTAGTAAAAGTACAATGAATTTAATACTCCCATGGAGGGAAGCTTAGGGTAAGTTAAAATTAAGAACATTACATGAATTAAATGAATTTTTGAAAAGAGGGAAAAAAGGGAAAAGTTAAAATTAAGGGCAACTCTGGCTCAGAAACCGAGCACCTGGAAACCCCGAAACAACAGCTGGTCAGAACGAGCCCAACAACAATGCAAGGCATAATCAACACAACAACAAGGTAAAACACAAAAGGGGTATAAAAGCAGGCACACAAGGAGCCAGAAGGCAGTTCTTCGCAGGCAGTGGCCTGAGCAACATCGTGGAATCCCGGCTTCAGCAAAATCTTGGTAAGTCGCAAAGCAGCATCCTTCCTCCCCTCTCCGCTGTAGGTGCACGGATGTATTACGCCTGCCTACAGTATTCCCCCTCCTTCCACTTCACCGCTGTAGGTACACGGATGTATTACGCCTGCCTACAGCATCCTTTCTCCCCCTCTCCGCTGTAGGTGCACGGATGTGTTACGCCTGCCTACAGCATCCTCCTATTTTCCCTTCCCACACTGCTTAACGCAACACACCAACGCATTCATCGGCGCATCCACCGGCGCGACAAAGGCGCATTCACCAGCGCATAGCAGAGCATTCATCGACGCATTCACCAGCGCACAGCAGAGCATTCATCGGCGCATCCACCGGAGAATTTATCGGCGCATCCACCGGCGCGACAAAGGCGCATCCACCGGCGCGACAAAGGCGCAGCCACCGGCGCGACAAAGGCGCATCCACCAGCGCATAGCAGAGCATTCATCGACGCATTCACCAGCGCACAGCAGAGCATTCATCGGCGCATTCAGCGGCGCGATAAAGGCGCATTCATCGGTGCGACAAAGGAGCATTCATCGGCGCATCCACCGGCGCATTCACCAGCGCATTCACCAGCGCATTCACCAGCACATTCACCGACGCATTCGAATATTCATCGACAGTAGCACACGGTCCAGTAAAGCACGCGTTCCAGAGAAGCACATGTAGCACAAGTTTCAGTAAAGCACATGTAGCACACGTTCCAGTGAAGCACACGTTCCAGAACAGCACGCGTAGCACACGTTACAGATGCGACACTAGCACACCATCCAGTGAAGCACACGTAGCACGCGTTCCAGAGAAGCACATGTAGCACGTTCACAGTGGCGCACAGCAGCACATCAAAGCACATTCACAGCAGCGCACACCGAAGCACAATCGCAGCGGCGCACAGCAGCGCACAGCAGCGCACATCAAAGCACATTCAGAGCGGCGCACAGCAGCGCACACCGTAGCACAGTCACAGCGGCGCACAGCAGCGCACATCAAAGCACATTCACAGCAGCGCACACCGAAGCACAGTCACAGCGGCGCACATCAAAGCACATTCACAGCGGCGCACATCAAAGCACATTCACCGCGGCGCACAGCAGCGCACACCGAAGCACAGTCACAGCGACGCACATCAAAGCACATTCACAACGGCGCACAGCAGCGCACACCGAATTACATTCACGGCGGCGTACAGCAGCGCACATCGAATCAGCGCACACTAGAGTATACACCAGGCGCGCATCGACGCAACCACCAGCGTACACCGGCGCAGCCACCAGTGCACACCAACGAAGACACCAGCAATACAACTATATTTAGACTAAGACTGAGATTTAGAAAATAAAGTGAATTTATCTTGTTCCACCAAAAATACAAATTTTCTGTGGACGGAACTCTGGTCAAACTCGCTGAGTCATACCCTGGCTAGAGCAACGTTACAGATGGCGCCCGAAGGGGACAATAAATTCACAAAAGCACTCAACATCCAAGAAATACAAACCAGTCTTAGTCAAAATTACAAGTTATATCTCGGCACTTCAGCAAAATGGTGGCAACAAGTTGGATATACCACTTAAGCAAGGATCAGCTTCTGGCAGTCTGCTCGGAATTCGGACTCACAGAATCCAGTACCATGGATGAACTAAGGAAGACCCTCGTGGCCTTCATTAACTCAGGCACACATTCGACGGAAGATACGAAGCGACTAGAGGAGATGCAGACAACATACACAAGGAAGACCCCGACACCAGTAAGGGCCACGAGCCCTACCCCTACTAAAACAACGACAGATGAACTAACAGTGCACCCCTCAGGCAGCGCTCCCGGCCAAACCAACATAAAGGCGTCGACACAGACCAGGACCACAAGTCCTGCTCCACCTAGAATCAGATCGGAGGCACCGTCAGGATCTTCTAAGACCACTATCCCTAGCATGACTAGCGAGCAAGTGATGGACAAAGTACGAAAGGGACTTCCTGACATTCTTCCTCCCGGGCTGGTATTTCGAGCAACTGGACGACGCCATCAAAGCACGTCGGCAGAAACCGAAGGAACCTTTCAAGGACTATGTAGTAGCCATCCAAGACCTGATGAGACACACCGAATACACCAAAGAACAGAAGCTGGAACGAATTTATCGCAATTCGCGCACCGAGCTGCAAAGACACATAAGGCGCAAGGACTTCGTCGATCTGAAAGAAATGACGGCAATTGCCCTAGAGCTGGAATGCCTCCAAGATGACGAAGGAACACAGGTGTTGAACCCAGAGAGGGGGCGACACACGACAGCGTTTCAGGCAAGTGGAAGACTTCATCGACACCCGCAGTGCATGTTATCGATGTGGACAGAGCGGATACAACAAGAGAGAATGCCGAAACCCGGAGTACCTATTTTGCTGGCTGTGCGGCCGCAGGAAGGTGCGCACCATACAATGTTGTCGCATGGGGGTCGTGTCGAAACCGAGGCTAGACAGGACCCAACCAACTAGCGCCACAACGCCCGATGCCTCAACCATCAACTATGTCACGCCAGCCACAGCCAACACAAAGGACCGATCGTCCTTGGAGTGGCAAAGGGATCGCATTACTATCACTATGGATGTCGACGATGTCTGAGTAGAAGCCGTCATAGACACCGGAGCTACCAAGAATTTCATTAGTGATAACCTGGCCGAGCTAATCTGGACCCCAAATATACGGCTGTCAACACCTCTGACGATCAGTCTGGCCGACGGAAGGACCACGACCATAACTGAGTCACTCATGGTCCCGATACGCTTCAGTGGTACGGAATACAAAACGCAGTTGTACATAATACTAAATGCGATTGATGACCTCATTCTGGGATTAGACTTCCTCAAAAAGTCCAAAACAAAGATCACCATCGGGGGGCGTACAATGGAACTTCCAACAGAGACCGAAGAAACCATATCGCCGCGATGTCCGATGGTTCGTAACGACGAAGGCAACACCGACACATAGATCTCCGAATTTCTGGACCACGAACTCAAAGCCTTCGAAACGATGAAGGGCACCACCAACATCGCCTCTCACCGAATAGTCATGCAAGATGACCGACGCATTAAGCAACGATACTTCGTTCGGAACAGCAAGCAGCATACAGCGTTCACCGTTCCTGGACGGGGGCTGTATTAATGGAGAGTCATACCGTTCGGGCTTCATTCTGCCCCAGCTACTTTTAAACGTGCTCTCGACAAAGTCATCGGACCAGATCTGGAACCGAACGTATTCGCCTACTTGGACGATATCATCGTCACCGGAGAGTCCATCGAACATCATATGGACAACCTGCGCCTGAGGACAGCCTGAAACGCCTTAGGACAGCCAATCTACGAATAAATCCAGAGAAATGCGAATTCTTGAAGAAGGAGATCCGCTATTTGGGCCACTTGGTCACGTCGGTTGGTATCCAAACGGATCCCGATAAAATCATCGCCATTCAGAACTGCAGCCACCAACTACTATAAAGGAATTACGACGATGCCTGGGAGTAACATCATGGTATCGCCGATTTGTCCCCGATTTCTCCAACATCGTCCAACCACTGACATCACTACTAAGATAAGGTAAACGATGGGTTTGGGGCCCTGAACAACAAGAGGCCTTTTAATGCTTCAAAGAGAAGTTGACACAGGCACCAGTACTCGCCGTGCCGGATTTTATACAGCGCTTCACGCTTCAGACGGATGCCAGCAACCATGGGCTTGGGGTTGTACTCTCGCAACGAATAGAGGATAAAGAGAGGGTCATCGCGTACGCCAGCCGCCGCCTTAGCAACACGGAAGCTAACTACTCCTGCACCGAGAAGGAATACCTGGCGATTGTGTGGGGCATTAGGAAGATGTGACAATATCTGGAGTGGACGAATTTACGATCATCACGGACCACCTCGCCATCAAGTGACTGAACTCTATAGAGAGCCCATCAGGACGTCTCGCCCGCTGGGCACTGGAGCTCCAACAATATCGGTACGATATACAATATCGGAAAGGGCAGCAAAACGTGGTCGCTGACGCATTGTCACGCCAACCGATTGACACCTGTGAGAGAGCGGCAACGACACTTGAAAACCAAGCTTGTGTATGGATTGAGCGGAAGAAGATGGAAGTACAACAAGAACCTGGAAAGCACACGGACTACGTAATCAAAGCTGATCAGCTCTACCGCTATATACCAAGGCGGGTCGGACGCGAAGAAGAGGATTCATGGAAATTGTGCGTACCAACACTCCAAAGACGGCGAGTATTATCCGAGAACTACGATTCACCGACGGCGGGACACTGTGGCGTATTTAAAAACATTCAGCGCCTAGCACAACGCTACTACTGGCCAGGAATATTTCGAGACGCATTCAGTGATCACACTTCAAACCGAAAGGACGTGTCTCAAGCCTCCAAGTGAACCTGGATAGTGAAAACAAACAACAGCAACAGCGGCAACAACAACAGCGACGACAACAACAACAATAGCGACGACAACAACAGCAACAGCGGCAACAAACAACAGCGACGACAACAAAAACAACAGCGACAACAACAGCGACGACAATAACAACAGCGGCAAAAACAACAGCGACAACAATAACTACAACAACAACAACAAGAGCGAAAACAACAATAACAGCAACCAGGATGGACAACAAACGGACATTTGAACGAACCGCCGAAGACGTACGGCGTAAGTACCAGCAGCTGAGGGCAGCAAAACCCTGTGCCATACTCTTGGGACCCGAATGGTCAGAGAGTTGCGGACCGAAGGGAAGACTCCTCGTGCGCCGTGCTACCCCGGAGGTAGAATTCGGACCCAGCCAAGCCAAACAAATACAGCCGACACCGACCGTGCATGCAAGCATCCGTGAAACGCCGAGGGAGGGAGCCGCAGAGGAGGAACAACAGGTGCTCGTCCCACCAACAACGGGCGGCATTAAGGTCATGACGTGGGACTACGAACGTCTGGCGTTCGGCCAACAACTAAACGACACGTTGGTAAATTTCTTTTTGCAGTGGCTTTGGAAGGAAGGGGTACCAGAAGCGACTAGAGAGCAACTCTACGTGTTCGACACGTGTTTCATCCAACGCCTGTTACGGTTCCCCAACCAGACCCATGAGGAAAGACACCAGGGCTTACGGCGGTGGGTCAGGAAGGTGGACCTGTTCCAGCTACGACACATTATCGTACCGGTTGTTCAGAACGAACATTGGTACGCCATAATTTGTACCAACATGGACATGTTGGCCGATAATGGCGGAACCCCGCGATGTCCAGCTATGGTAGTCATTGACTCCTTCGCAAACCAACCACGGACCTTGGTCGTAGATGCGGTTCGTAATTTCCTGCGTCTGGAGTATCAGACCAGGGTCAATCCGCAGGGAGGAGCCCAATTCCACGAGGACCATCTTCCATGCATCTACGCAAAGGTCCCGCAACAGACCAACGGGTGGGACTGCGCATATCTTCTCCATTATGTGAAGAGGTACTTCGAGAGTCCGGAAACAGACTTCGACGCCCAGGAGAAAGAGAAGTGGGGAAACAGCAGAAGTGCCGACAGAACCCGTCGAGGCGTTGCCAGATTAATAAGAGTACACGCAGGGTTGCATGGCACCAGACACCGGCTGCCGATATCAACCTGCCTGCGGTGACCACCAGCAGCGACGAGAGCAGCGGCGAAGACAGCGATAGCGACGATAGCAGCGGTGAGGACAGCAGCAGTGACGATAACAGCAGAGAGGACAGCAGCAGCGGGGACGGCAGCAGCGTGGACAGCAGCAGCGGTAACGGCAGTAAGAGGGGCGATGACCAGAAAAGTAGCGCTAGCCAGCCGCCATCAATGCTGGCCGAAACGGCGGGCACACCAAACCCATCAACGGAGCCCACGCCACCAACGAACAACCAAGGTCCCCCGCAAGGCATCCCATGGGGAGAATGGCCGGAGGAGCTGCGCGACCAGGTTGAAGCGGCAAAGGGACAGGCGAGGATGTGCGCCCGTTTTCTGACTACGGTAGACGGACTGTTATACCAAGTCCATATTAATCGATCCGGGAAGACTCAGGTTTTTCTTCGCCACCCAAAATAAGGGGGGAATGTGACGCGGTACGAACACCACGCCACAATCTATTAATTAGTAAAAGTACAATGAATTTAATACTCCCATGGAGGGAAGCTTAGGGTAAGGTAAAATTAAGAACATTACATGAATTAAATGAATTTTTGAAAAGAGGGAAAAAAGGGAAAAGTTAAAATTAAGGGCAACTCTGGCTCAGAAACCGAGCACCTGGAAACCCCGAAACAACAGCTGGTCAGAACGAGCCCAACAACAATGCAAGGCATAATCAACACAACAACAAGGTAAAACACAAAAGGGGTATAAAAGCAGGCACACAAGGAGCCAGAAGGCAGTTCTTCGCAGGCAGTGGCCTGAGCAACATCGTAAGTAAGCTTGGTAAGTCGCAAAGCAGCATCCTTCCTCCCCTCTCCGCTGTAGGTGCACGGATGTATTACGCCTGCCTACAGTATTCCCCCTCCTTCCACTTCACCGCTGTAGGTACACGGATGTATTACGCCTGCCTACAGCATCCTTTCTCCCCCTCTCCGCTGTAGGTGCACGGATGTGTTACGCCTGCCTACAGCATCCTCCTATTTTCCCTTCCCACACTGCTTAACGCAACACACCAACGCATTCATCGGCGCATCCACCGGCGCGACAAAGGCGCATTCACCAGCGCATAGCAGAGCATTCGACGACGCATTCACCAGCGCACGGCAGAGCGTTCATCGGCGCATCCACCAGAGAATTCATCGGCGCATCCACCGGCGCGACAAAGGCGCATCCACCGGCGCGACAAAGGCGCAGCCACCGGCGCATTCATCGGCGCATCCACCGGCGCGACAAAGGCGCATCCACCGGCGCGACAAAGGCGCATCCACCGGCGCGACAAAGGCGCATCCACCGGCGCGACAAAGGCGCATCCACCAGCGCATAGGAGAGCATTCATCGACGCATTCACCAGCGCACAGCAGAGCATTCATCGGCGCATTCAGCGGCGCGATAAAGGCGCATTCGTCGGTGCGACAAAGGAGCATTCATCGGCGCATCCACCGGCGCATTCACCAGCGCATTCACCAGCGCATTCACCAGCACATTCACCGACGCATTCGAATATTCATCGACAGTAGCACACGGTCCAGTAAAGCACGCGTTCCAGAGAAGCACATGTAGCACAAGTTTCAGTAAAGCACATGTAGCACACGTTCCAGTGAAGCACACGTTCCAGAACAGCACGCGTAGCACACGTTACAGATGCGACACTAGCACACCATCCAGTGAAGCACACGTAGCACGCGTTCCAGAGAAGCACATGTAGCACATTCACAGTGGCGCACAGCAGCGCACACCGAAGCACATTCACAGCGGCGCACAGCAGCACATTCACAGCAGCGCACACCGAAGCACAATCGCAGCGGCGCACAGCAGCGCACATCAAAGCACATTCACAGCGGCGCACAGCAGCGCACACCGTAGCACAGTCACAGCGGCGCACAGCAGCGCACATCAAAGCACATTCACAGCAGCGCACACCGAAGCACAGTCACAGCGGCGCACATCAAAGCACATTCACAGCGGCGCACATCAAAGCACATTCACCGCGGCGCACAGCAGCGCACACCGAAGCACAGTCACAGCGGCGCACATCAAAGCACATTCACAACGGCGCACAGCAGCGCACACCGAATTACATTCACGGCGGCGTACAGCAGCGCACATCGAATCAGCGCACACTAGAGTATACACCAGGCGCGCATCGACGCAACCACCAGCGTACACCGGCGCAGCCACCAGTGCACACCAACGAAGACACCAGCAATACAACTATATTTAGACTAAGACTGAGATTTAGAAAATAAAGTGAATTTATCTTGTTCCACCAAAAATACAAATTTTCTGTGGACGGAACTCTAGTCAAACTCGCTGAGTCATACCCTGGCTAGAGCAACGTTACAGATGGCGCCCGAAGGGGACAATAAATTCACAAAAGCACTCAACATCCAAGAAATACAAACCAGTCTTAGTCAAAATTACAAGTTATATCTCGGCACTTCAGCAAAATGGTGGCAACAAGTTGGATTTACCACTTAAGCAAGGATCAGCTTCTGGCAGTCTGCTCGGAATTCGGACTCACAGAATCCAGTACCATGGATGAACTAAGGAAGACCCTCGTGGCCTTCATTAACTCAGGCACACATTCGACGGAAGATACGAAGCGACTAGAGGAGATGCAGACAACATACACAAGGAAGACCCCGACACCAGCAAGGGCCACGAGCTCTACCCCTACTAAAACAACGACAGATGAACTAACAGTGCGCCCCTCAGGCAGCACTCCCGGCCAAACCAACATAAAGGCGTCGACACAGACCAGGACCACAAGTCCTGCTCCACCTAGAATCAGATCGGAGGCACCGTCAGGATCTTCTAAGACCACTATCCCTAGCATGACTAGCGAGCAAGTGATGGACAAAGTACGAAAGGGACTTCCTGACATTCTTCCTCCCGGGCTGGTATTTCGAGCAATTGGACGACGCCATCAAAGCACGTCGGCAGAAACCGAAGGAACCTTTCAAGGACTATGTAGTAGCCATCCAAGACCTGATGAGACACACCGAATACACCAAAGAACAGAAGCTGGAACGAATTTATCGCAATTCGCGCACCGAGCTGCAAAGACACATAAGGCGCAAGGACTTCGTCGATCTGAAAGAAATGACGGCAATTGCCCTAGAGCTGGAATGCCTCCAAGATGACGAAGGAACACAGGTGTTGAACCCAGAGAGGGGGCGACACACGACAGCGTTTCAGGCAAGTGGAAGACTTCATCGACATCCGCAGTGCATGTTATCGATGTGGACAGAGCGGATACAACAAGAGAGAATGCCGAAACCCGGAGTACCTATTTTGCTGGCTGTGCGGCCGCAGGAAGGTGCGCACCATACAATGTTGTCGCATGGGGGTCGTGTCGAAACCGAGGCTAGACAGGACCCAACCAACTAGCGCCACAACGCCCGATGCCTCAACCATCAACTATGTCACGCCAGCCACAGCCAACACAAAGGACCGATCGTCCTTGGAGTGGCAAAGGGATCGCATTACTATCACTATGGATGTCGACGATGTCTGAGTAGAAGCCGTCATAGACACCGGAGCTACCAAGAATTTCATTAGTGATAACCTGGCCGAGCTAATCTGGACCCCAAATATACGGCTGTCAACACCTCTGACGATCAGTCTGGCCGACGGAAGGACCACGACCATAACTGAGTCACTCATGGTCCCGATACGCTTCAGTGGTACGGAATACAAAACGCAGTTGTACATATTACTAAATGCGATTGATGACCTCATTCTGGGATTAGACTTCCTCAAAAAGTCCAAAACAAAGATCACCATCGGGGGGCGTACAATGGAACTTCCAACAGAGACCGAAGAAACCATATCGCCGCGATGTCCGATGGTTCGTAACGACGAAGGCAACACCGACACATAGATCTCCGAATTTCTGGACCACGAACTCAAAGCCTTCGAAACGATGAAGGGCACCACCAACATCGCCTCTCACCGAATAGTCATGCAAGATGACCGACGCATTAAGCAACGATACTTCGTTCGGAACAGCAAGCAGCATACAGCGTTCACCGTTCCTGGACGGGGGCTGTATTAATGGAGAGTCATACCGTTCGGGCTTCATTCTGCCCCAGCTACTTTTAAACGTGCTCTCGACAAAGTCATCGGACCATATCTGGAACCGAACGTATTCGCCTACTTGGACGATATCATCGTCACCGGAGAGTCCATCGAACATCATATGGACAACCTGCGCCTGAGGACAGCCTGAAACGCCTTAGGACAGCCAATCTACGAATAAATCCAGAGAAATGCGAATTCTTGAAGAAGGAGATCCGCTATTTGGGCCACTTGGTCACGTCGGTTGGTATCCAAACGGATCCCGATAAAATCATCGCCATTCAGAACTCCAGCCACCAACTACTATAAAGGAATTACGACGATGCCTGGGAGTAACATCATGGTATCGCCGATTTGTCCCCGATTTCTCCAACATCGTCCAACCACTGACATCACTACTAAGATAAGGTAAACGATGGGTTTGGGGCCCTGAACAACAAGAGGCCTTTGAATGCTTCAAAGAGAAGTTGACACAGGCACCAGTACTCGCCGTGCCGGATTTTATACAGCGCTTCACGCTTCAGACGGATGCCAGCAACCATGGGCTTGGGGTTGTACTCTCGCAACGAATAGAGGATAAAGAGAGGGTCATCGCGTACGCCAGCCGCCGCCTTAGCAACACGGAAGCTAACTACTCCTGCACCGAGAAGGAATACCTGGCGATTGTGTGGGGCATTAGGAAGATGTGACAATATCTGGAGTGGACGAATTCACGATCATCACGGACCACCTCGCCATCAAGTGACTGAACTCTATAGAGAGCCCATCAGGACGTCTCGCCCGCTGGGCACTGGAGCTCCAACAATATCGGTACGATATACAATATCGGAAAGGGCAGCAAAACGTGGTCGCTGACGCATTGTCACGCCAACCGATTGACACCTGTGAGAGAGCGGCAACGACACTTGAAAATCAAGCTTGTGTATGGATTGAGCGGAAGAAGATGGAAGTACAACAAGAACCTGGAAAGCACACGGACTACGTAATCAAAGCTGATCAGCTCTACCGCTATATACCAAGGCGGGTCGGACGCGAAGAAGAGGATTCATGGAAATTGTGCGTACCAACACTCCAAAGACGGCGAGTATTATCCGAGAACTACGATTCACCGACGGCGGGACACTGTGGCGTATTTAAAAACATTCAGCGCCTAGCACAACGCTACTACTGGCCAGGAATATTTCGAGACACATTCAGTGATCACACTTCAAACCGAAAGGACGTGTCTCAAGCCTCCAAGTGAACCTGGATAGTGAAAACAAACAACAGCAACAGCGGCAACAACAACAGCGACGACAACAACAACAATAGCGACGACAACAACAGCAACAGCGGCAACAAACAACAGCGACGACAATAACAACAGCGGCAAAAACAACAGCGACAACAATAACTACAACAACAACAACAAGAGCGAAAACAACAATAACAGCAACCAGGATGGACAACAAACGGACATTTGAACGAACCGCCGAAGACGTACGGCGTAAGTACCAGCAGCTGAGGGCAGCAAAACCCTGTGCCATACTCTTGGGACCCGAATGGTCAGAGAGTTGCGGACCGAAGGGAAGACTCCTCGTGCGCCGTGCTACCCCGGAGGTAGAATTCGGACCCAGCCAAGCCAAACAAATACAGCCGACACCGACCGTGCATGCAAGCATCCGTGAAACGCCGAGGGAGGGAGCCGCAGAGGAGGAACGACAGGTGCTCGTCCCACCAACAACGGGCGGCATTAAGGTCATGACGTGGGACTACGAACGTCTGGCGTTCGGCCAACAACTAAACGACACGTTGGTAAATTTCTTTTTGTAGTGGCTTTGGAAGGAAGGGGTACCAGAAGCGACTAGAGAGCAACTCTACGTGTTCGACACGTGTTTCATCCAACGCCTGTTACGGTTCCCCAACCAGACCCATGAGGAAAGACACCAGGGCTTACGGCGGTGGGTCAGGAAGGTGGACCTGTTCCAGCTACGACACATTGTCGTACCGGTTGTTCAGAACGAACATTGGTACGCCATAATTTGTACCAACATGGACATGTTGGCCGATAATGGCGGAACCCCGCGATGTCCAGCTATGGTAGTCATTGACTCCTTCGCAAACCAACCACGGACCTTGGTCGTAGATGCGGTTCGTAATTTCCTGCGTCTGAAGTATCAGACCAGGGTCAATCCGCAGGGAGGAGCCCAATTCCACGAGGACCGTCTTCCATGCATCTACGCAAAGGTCCCGCAACAGACCAACGGGTGGGACTGCGCATATCTTCTCCATTATGTGAAGAGGTACTTCGAGAGGCCGGAAACAGACTTCGACGCCCAGGAGAAAGAGAAGTGGGGAAACAGCAGAAGTGCCGACAGAACCCGTCGAGGCGTTGCCAGATTAATAAGAGTACACGCAGGGTTGCATGGCACCAGACACCGGCTGCCGATATCAACCTGCCTGCGGTGACCACCAGCAGCGACGAGAGCAGCGGCGAAGACAGCGATAGCGACGATAGCAGCGGTGAGGACAGCAGCAGCGACGATAACAGCAGAGAGGACAGCAGCAGCGGGGACGGCAGCAGCGTGGACAGCAGCAGCGGTAACGGCAGTAAGAGGGGCGATGACCAGAAAAGTAGCGCTAGCCAGCCGCCATCAATGCTGGCCGAAACGGCGGGCACACCAAACCCATCAACGGAGCCCACGCCACCAACGAACAACCAAGGTCCCCCGCAAGGCATCCCATGGGGAGAATGGCCGGAGGAGCTGCGCGACCAGGTTGAAGCGGCAAAGGGACAGGCGAGGATGCGCGCCCGTTTTCTGACTACGGTAGACGGACTGTTATACCAAGTCCATATTAATCGATCCGGGAAGACTCAGGTTTTTCTTCGCCACCCAAAATAAGGGGGGAATGTGACGCGGTACCAACACCACGCCACAATCTATTAATTAGTAAAAGTACAATGAATTTAATACTCCCATGGAGGGAAGCTTAGGGTAAGTTAAAATTAAGAACATTACATGAATTAAATGAATTTTTGAAAAGAGGGAAAAAAGGGAAAAGTTAAAATTAAGGGCAACTCTGGCTCAGAAACCGAGCACCTGGAAACCCCGAAACAACAGCTGGTCAGAACGAGCCCGACAACAATGCAAGGCATAATCAACACAACAACAAGGTAAAACACAAAAGGGGTATAAAAGCAGGCACACAAGGAGCCAGAAGGCAGTTCTTCGCAGGCAGTGGCCTGAGCAACATCGTGGAATCCCGGCTTCAGCAAAATCTTGGTAAGTCGCAAAGCAGCATCCTTCCTCCCCTCTCCGCTGTAGGTGCACGGATGTATTACGCCTGCCTACAGTATTCCCCCTCCTTCCACTTCACCGCTGTAGGTACACGGATGTATTACGCCTGCCTACAGCATCCTTTCTCCCCCTCTCCGCTGTAGGTGCACGGATGTGTTACGCCTGCCTACAGCATCCTCCTATTTTCCCTTCCCACACTGCTTAACGCAACACACCAACGCATTCATCGGCGCATCCACCGGCGCGACAAAGGCGCATTCACCAGCGCATAGCAGAGCATTCGACGACGCATTCACCAGCGCACGGCAGAGCGTTCATCGGCGCATCCACCAGAGAATTCATCGGCGCATCCACCGGCGCGACAAAGGCGCATCCACCAGTGCGACAAAGGCGCAGCCACCGGCGCATTCATCGGCGCATCCACCGGCGCGACAAAGGCGCATCCACCGGCGCGACAAAGGCGCATCCACCAGCGCATAGCAGAGCATTCATCGACGCATTCACCAGCGCACAGCAGAGCATTCATCGGCGCATTCAGCGGCGCGATAAAGGCGCATTCGTAGGTGCGACAAAGGAGCATTCATCGGCGCATCCACCGGCGCATTCACCAGCGCATTCACCAGCGCATTCACCAGCACATTCACCGACGCATTCGAATATTCATCGACAGTAGCACACGGTCCAGTAAAGCACGCGTTCCAGAGAAGCACATGTAGCACAAGTTTCAGTAAAGCACATGTAGCACACGTTCCAGTGAAGCACACGGGCGCACAGCAGCGCACACCGAAGCACATTCACAGCAGCGCACACCGAAGCACAATCGCAGCGGCGCACAGCAGCGCACATCAAAGCACATTCACAGCGGCGCACAGCAGCGCACACCGTAGCACAGTCACAGCGGCGCACAGCAGCGCACATCAAAGCACATTCACAGCAGCGCACACCGAAGCACAGTCACAGCGGCGCACATCAAAGCACATTCACAGCGGCGCACATCAAAGCACATTCACCGCGGCGCACAGCAGCGCACACCGAAGCACAGTCACAGCCGCGCACATCAAAGCACATTCACAACGGCGCACAGCAGCGCACACCGAATTACATTCACGGCGGCGTACAGCAGCGCACATCGAATCAGCGCACACTAGAGTATACACCAGGCGCGCATCGACGCAATCACCAGCGTACACCGGCGCAGCCACCAGTGCACACCAACGAAGACACCAGCAATACAACTATATTTAGACTAAGACTGAGATTTAGAAAATAAAGTGAATTTATCTTGTTCCACCAAAAATACAAATTTTCTGTGGACGGAACTCTGGTCAAACTCGCTGAGTCATACCCTGGCTAGAGCAACGTTACAGATGGCGCCCGAAGGGGACAATAAATTCACAAAAGCACTCAACATCCAAGAAATACAAACCAGTCTTAGTGAAAATTACAAGTTATATCTCGGCACTTCAGCAAAATGGTGGCAACAAGTTGGATTTACCACTTAAGCAAGGATCAGCTTCTGGCAGTCTGCTCGGAATTCGGACTCACAGAATCCAGTACCATGGATGAACTAAGGAAGACCCTCGTGGCCTTCATTAACTCAGGCACACATTCGACGGAAGATACGAAGCGACTAGAGGAGATGCAGACAACATACACAAGGAAGACCCCGACACCAGTAAGGGCCACGAGCCCTACCCCTACTAAAACAACGACAGATGAACTAACAGTGCACCCCTCAGGCAGCGCTCCCGGCCAAACCAACATAAAGGCGTCGACACAGACCAGGACCACAAGTCCTGCTCCACCTAGAATCAGATCGGAGGCACCGTCAGGATCTTCTAAGACCACTATCCCTAGCATGACTAGCGAGCAAGTGATGGACAAAGTACGAAAGGGACTTCCTGACATTCTTCCTCCCGGGCTGGTATTTAGAGCAACTGGACGACGCCATCAAAGCAACCGGCAGAAACCGAAGGAACCTTTCAAGGACTATGTAGTAGCCATCCAAGACCTGATGAGACACACCGAATACACCAAAGAACAGAAGCTGGAACGAATTTATCGCAATTCGCGCACCGAGCTGCAAAGACACATAAGGCGCAAGGACTTCGTCGATCTGAAAGAAATGACGGCAATTGCCCTAGAGCTGGAATGCCTCCAAGATGACGAAGGAACACAGGTGTTGAACCCAGAGAGGGGGCGACACACGACAGCGTTTCAGGCAAGTGGAAGACTTCATCGACACCCGCAGTGCATGTTATCGATGTGGACAGAGCGGATACAACAAGAGAGAATGCCGAAACCCGGAGTACCTATTTTGCTGGCTGTGCGGCCGCAGGAAGGTGCGCACCATACAATGTTGTCGCATGGGGTCGTGTCGAAACCGAGGCTAGACAGGACCCAACCAACTAGCGCCACAACGCCCGATGCCTCAACCATCAACTATGTCACGCCAGCCACAGCCAACACAAAGGACCGATCGTCCTTGGAGTGGCAAAGGGATCGCATTACTATCACTATGGATGTCGACGATGTCTGAGTAGAAGCCGTCATAGACACCGGAGCTACCAAGAATTTCATTAGTGATAACCTGGCCGAGCTAATCTGGACCCCAAATATACGGCTGTCAACACCTCTGACGATCAGTCTGGCCGACGGAAGGACCACGACCATAACTGAGTCACTCATGGTCCCGATACGCTTCAGTGGTACGGAATACAAAACGCAGTTGTACATATTACTAAATGCGATTGATGACCTCATTCTGGGATTAGACTTCCTCAAAAAGTCCAAAACAAAGATCACCATCGGGGGGCGTACAATGGAACTTCCAACAGAGACCGAAGAAACCATATCGCCGCGATGTCCGATGGTTCGTAACGACGAAGGCAACACCGACACATAGATCTCCGAATTTCTGGACCACGAACTCAAAGCCTTCGAAACGATGAAGGGCACCACCAACATCGCCTCTCACCGAATAGTCATGCAAGATGACCGACGCATTAAGCAACGATACTTCGTTCGGAACAGCAAGCAGCATACAGCGTTCACCGTTCCTGGACGGGGGCTGTATTAATGGAGAGTCATACCGTTCGGGCTTCATTCTGCCCCAGCTACTTTTAAACGTGCTCTCGACAAAGTCATCGGACCATATCTGGAACCGAACGTATTCGCCTACTTGGACGATATCATCGTCACCGGAGAGTCCATCGAACATCATATGGACAACCTGCGCCTGAGGACAGCCTGAAACGCCTTAGGACAGCCAATCTACGAATAAATCCAGAGAAATGCGAATTCTTGAAGAAGGAGATCCGCTATTTGGGCCACTTGGTCACGTCGGTTGGTATCCAAACGGATCCCGATAAAATCATCGCCATTCATAACTCCAGCCACCAACTACTATAAAGGAATTACGACGATGCCTGGGAGTAACATCATGGTATCGCCGATTTGTCCCCGATTTCTCCAACATCGTCCAACCACTGACATCACTACTAAGATAAGGTAAACGATGGGTTTGGGGCCCTGAACAACAAGAGGCCTTTGAATGCTTCAAAGAGAAGTTGACACAGGCACCAGTACTCGCCGTGCCGGATTTTATACAGCGCTTCACGCTTCAGACGGATGCCAGCAACCATGGGCTTGGGGTTGTACTCTCGCAACGAATAGAGGATAAAGAGAGGGTCATCGCGTACGCCAGCCGCCGCCTTAGCAACACGGAAGCTAACTACTCCTGCACCGAGAAGGAATACCTGGCGATTGTGTGAGGCAATAGGAAGATGTGACAATATCTGGAGTGGACGAATTCACGATCATCACGGACCACCTCGCCATCAAGTGACTGAACTCTATAGAGAGCCCATCAGGACGTCTCGCCCGCTGGGCACTGGAGCTCCAACAATATCGGTACGATATACAATATCGGAAAGGGCAGCAAAACGTGGTCGCTGACGCATTGTCACGCCAACCGATTGACACCTGTGAGAGAGCGGCAACGACACTTGAAAACCAAGCTTGTGTATGGATTGAGCGGAAGAAGATGGAAGTACAACAAGAACCTGGAAAGCACACGGACTACGTAATCAAAGCTGATCAGCTCTACCGCTATATACCAAGGCGGGTCGGACGCGAAGAAGAGGATTCATGGAAATTGTGCGTACCAACACTCCAAAGACGGCGAGTATTATCCGAGAACTACGATTCACCGACGGCGGGACACTGTGGCGTATTTAAAAACATTCAGCGCCTAGCACAACGCTACTACTGGCCAGGAATATTTCGAGACGCATTCAGTGATCACACTTCAAACCGAAAGGACGTGTCTCAAGCCTCCAAGTGAACCTGGATAGTGAAAACAAACAACAGCAACAGCGGCAACAACAACAGCGACGACAACAACAACAATAGCGACGACAACAACAGCAACAGCGGCAACAAACAACAGCGACGACAACAAAAACAACAGCGACAACAACAGCGACGACAATAACAACAGCGGCAAAAACAACAGCGACAACAATAACTACAACAACAACAACAAGAGCAAAAACAACAATAACAGCAACCAGGATGGACAACAAACGGACATTTGAACGAACCGCCGAAGACGTACGGCGTAAGTACCAGCAGCTGAGGGCAGCAAAACCCTGTGCCATACTCTTGGGACCCGAATGGTCAGAGAGTTGCGGACCGAAGGGAAGACTCCTCGTGCGCCGTGCTACCCCGGAGGTAGAATTCGGACCCAGCCAAGCCAAACAAATACAGCCGACACCGACCGTGCATGCAAGCATCCGTGAAACGCCGAGGGAGGGAGCCGCAGAGGAGGAACAACAGGTGCTCGTCCCACCAACAACGGGCGGCATTAAGGTCATGACGTGGGACTACGAACGTCTGGCGTTCGGCCAACAACTAAACGACACGTTGGTAAATTTCTTTTTGCAGTGGCTTTGGAAGGAAGGGGTACCAGAAGCGACTAGAGAGCAACTCTACGTGTTCGACACGTGTTTCATCCAACGCCTGTTACGGTTCCCCAACCAGACCCATGAGGAAAGACACCAGGGCTTACGGCGGTGGGTCAGGAAGGTGGACCTGTTCCAGCTACGACACATTGTCGTACCGGTTGTTCAGAACGAACATTGGTACGCCATAATTTGTACCAACATGGACATGTTGGCCGATAATGGCGGAACCCCGCGATGTCCAGCTATGGTAGTCATTGACTCCTTCGCAAACCAACCACGGACCTTGGTCGTAGATGCGGTTCGTAATTTCCTGCGTCTGAAATATCAGACCAGGGTCAATCCGCAGGGAGGAGCCCAATTCCACGAGGACCGTCTTCCATGCATCTACGCAAAGGTCCCGCAACAGACCAACGGGTGGGACTGCGCATATCTTCTCCATTATGTGAAGAGGTACTTCGAGAGGCCGGAAACAGACTTCGACGCCCAGGAGAAAGAGAAGTGGGGAAACAGCAGAAGTGCCGACAGAACCCGTCGAGGCGTTGCCAGATTAATAAGAGTACACGCAGGGTTGCATGGCACCAGACACCGGCTGCCGATATCAACCTGCCTGCGGTGACCACCAGCAGCGACGAGAGCAGCGGCGAAGACAGCGATAGCGACGATAGCAGCGGTGAGGACAGCAGCAGCGACGATAACAGCAGAGAGGACAGCAGCAGCGGGGACGGCAGCAGCGTGGACAGCAGCAGCGGTAACGGCAGTAAGAGGGGCGATGACCAGAAAAGTAGCGCTAGCCAGCCGCCATCAATGCTGGCCGAAACGGCGGGCACACCAAACCCATCAACGGAGCCCACGCCACCAACGAACAACCAAGGTCCCCCGCAAGGCATCCCATGGGAAGAATGGCCGGAGGAGCTGCGCGACCAGGTTGAAGCGGCAAAGGGACAGGCGAGGATGCGCGCCCGTTTTCTGACTACGGTAGACGGACTGTTATACCAAGTCCATATTAATCGATCCGGGAAGACTCAGGTTTTTCTTCGCCACCCAAAATAAGGGGGGAATGTGACGCGGTACCAACACCACGCCACAATCTATTAATTAGTAAAAGTACAATGAATTTAATACTCCCATGGAGGGAAGCTTAGAGTAAGTTAAAATTAAGAACATTACATGAATTAAATGAATTTTTGAAAAGAGGGAAAAAAGGGAAAAGTTAAAATTAAGGGCAACTCTGGCTCAGAAACCGAGCACCTGGAAACCCCGAAACAACAGCTGGTCAGAACGAGCCCAACAACAATGCAAGGCATAATCAACACAACAACAAGGTAAAACACAAAAGGGGTATAAAAGCAGGCACACAAGGAGCCAGAAGGCAGTTCTTCGCAGGCAGTGGCCTGAGCAACATCGTGGAATCCCGGCTTCAGCAAAATCTTGGTAAGTTGCAAAGCAGCATCCTTCCTCCCCTCTCCGCTGTAGGTGCACGGATGTATTACGCCTGCCTACAGTATTCCCCCTCCTTCCCCTTCACCGCTGTAGGTACACGGATGTATTACGCCTGCCTACAGCATCCTTTCTCCCCCTCTCCGCTGTAGGTGCACGGATGTGTTACGCCTGCCTACAGCATCCTCCTATTTTCCCTTACCCCACGCTGCTACACGCAACACACCAACGCATTCATCGGCGCATCCACCGGCGCGACAAAGGCGCATTCATTGGCGTATCCACCGGCGCGACAAAGGCGCATTCACCAGCGCATAGCAGAGCATTCGACGACGCTTTCACCAGCGCACGGCAGAGCGTTCATCGGCGCATCCACCGGAGCATTCATCGGCGCATCCACCGGCGCGACAAAGGCGCAGACACCGGCGCATTCATCGGCGCGACAAAGGCGCATCCACCAGCGCATAGCAGAGCATTCATCGACGCATTCACCAGCGCACAGCAGAGCATTCATCGGCGCATTCAGCGGCGCGATAAAGGCCCATTCATCGGTGCGACAAAGGAGCATTCATCGGCGCATCCACCGGCGCATTCACCAGCGCATTCACCAGCGCATTCACCAGCGCATTCACCAGCACATTCACCGACGCATTCACCGACGCATTCGTCGACGCATTCACCGGGAAATATTTATCGACAGTAGCACACGTTCCAGTGAAGCACGCGTTCCAGAGAAGCACATGTAGCACACGTTACAGATGCGACAGTAGCACACCATCCAGTGAAGCACACGTAGCACGCGTTCCAGAGAAGCACATGTAGCACATTCACAGTGGCGCACAGCAGCGCACACCGAAGCACATTCACAGCGGCGCACAGCAGCGCACACCGTAGCACAGTCACATCGGCGCACAGCAGCGCACATCAAAGCACATTCACAGCAGCGCACACCGAAGCACAGTCGTAGCGGCGCACAGCAGCGCACATCAAAGCACATTCACAGCGGCGCACAGCAGCGCACACCGTAGCACAGTCACAGCGGCGCACAGCAGCGCACATCAAAGCACATTCACAGCAGCGCACACCGAAGCACAGTCACAGCGGCGCATATCAAAGCACATTCACAACGGCGCACAGCAGCGCAGACCGAATCACATTCACAGCTGCGCACAGCAGCGCAAACCGGAGCACATTCACAGCGGCGCACAGCAGCGCAGACCGAATCACATTCACAGCTGCGCACATCAGAGCACACCGAAGCACATTCACAGCGGCGCACATCAGCGCACACCGAATTACATTCACGGCGGCGTACAGCAGCGCACACCCAATCAGCGCACACTAAAGTATACACCAGGCGCGCATTTTTTTAGGGAGAAGACGTGTGCACGTCGGCTCCTTCCTAAAAAGCCGTTCTTGGTCGGATTAAGTGCGTTTTAATTGCAGTTTTCGATTCGAAGAAATTATTTAGTGTGCGATAGTGCAATCTCGCGTCGTGTTTTACCGTGCGGTTTGCCTGGGACACAGCAGTGTTATTTTTAAATTTGAAACACAAGAAAAATAAGAAACACAAGAGCAAAATTTTCTTGCAACAAAAGATCCCGCGCAACATTAGTGCAAATAGTTTAAACATAAGCTAATCTGTCAAAGTGCGGAATACGAATTTGGCGCGCTGACAGTTTTCTTGCTACCAACAAATCTGAAAGAGCGCCACTTTTCCCCCCTATCAACTAGTCTAGCTTAGTATAGCTTAGTGAAGACAACTTTAGCAGCGGTTCTGGCCTACGCTAAAGCTATGCCTGGTGGGAGCGAGACGGCACTACTATCAGAAGGTGGAAAAAAGAGTGCGAAATCAGCAGAGGGCAGAACTAGTGATCTGCAACAAAATGGCGGCAAGCACGCTACAGGTGGGATAAAATGCCCTGCATTTAAAGCGGCATGCGGCAATCGGAAATGAAGTTGCTGCAGATTAACCTAAACCATTGTGAAGCGGCCCAGGAGCTTCTCAAACAGACGGTAGCCGAACTAAAACTGGACGCAGTGATTATGGCTGAGCAGTACCGAAATCAGCGAGAATGGTTCTCTGATAAAAAGGCGAAGACGGCTATCTGGAACTGTGGAAACTTATCTTTCCAGTGGAAGCATGAAGTCGAAAGGGATTACTACGTTGTAGTAAAGATTGCTGGTATTTATATATATAGCTGCTACTGTCCGCCAAGTTTAACCGACCTGGAATACTCGGCAGTGATTGATCAGTTGGTAAGGGACGCTCGCAATACTTCACCCTTTATAACAGCGGGGGATTTTAATGCGTGGGCCGTGGAATGGGGCAGCCTGCTCACTAATGAAAGAGGTAGAATTCTGCTCGAAGCCTTTGCGTATTTAGACGCCGTACTGCTAAACAATGGGCGTCAGCACACATTCGAAAGGAACGGAAGAATATCGACGATAGATATTACATTCGCAAGCTGTTCGTTGGTAAGACCCATCGATTGGCGGGTTAGCAGCCGGTATACAAATAGCGACCACCGTGCTTTGATAATTCATATCAGGCGTGATCACGCAGAGGAGGTGGTACAAAGTACCTCAAGAATAAGGAGTTGGAAACTACACACGTTGGACAGAGATGTTTTTGAGCAAATGCTGCGAATGTCTGCTCCACAAGCGGAAAGAGCAGAAGACTTAGTCAGACAAGTTGTCTCGTGGCTCAATGCAGCTTGCGATGCGTCAATGGCGAGAAGGGGCAATAAACAAGGCCGACGATCAGTGTTCTGGTGGAATGATGAGATCGCTGCGCTTAGAAGGAAATGTCTCAAAGACAGAAGAAGGGAACAACGCAGCATTGCAACCGAAAATTATGAAGCACATCGAGCTCCACATACGATGTCACGCAGGGCACTTAAAAAGGCGATCAAGAAGAGCAAGAATGCCTGCTTCAGGAAATTGTGCGATGACGTGGATTCTAACCCATGGGGCGACGCGTACAAAATCGTAATGTCGAGGGTAAAATATCCAAAGGTACAAATTCCCACAGCGCAGGAATTTATGCAGAAGGTGGTGCAGAAACTCTTTCCGCAGCATGAGCATAATACACCCACCATAGAGTATGAGACAACTATTATGCCAGCGCCGACTGTCACCGACGAGGAAATAGTTGCGGCAATGAGTTCCTTCGGCTGTAAAAAGGCACCAGGACCAGATGGGATACCCAATGAAATCATAAAGTTGGCATACAGCATCACACCTGAACCATTTCGGAAATTATTTTAGGCTTGCGTGAACGAGAATATCTTCCCGAAAATATGGAGAATTCAGCGCTTGGTATTACTTCCAAAGCCCAACAAGCCCTCAATGGAGCCAAGCTCATACAGGCCATTATGCATGGTGGATGCACTGGGAAAGGTACTGGAACATATCCTGCGTGAGCGCCTACAGCGCCATGTGGACGAGATAAGTGGACTATCGCCTCATCAGTATGGTTTTCGAAAGGGCCATTCTACAGTAGACGCTATCCAGAGAGTAATAAGCATAGCCGAGAAAGCAATCGAGGGCTCTCGCTGGTTACACGGCACAAAAGAGTACTGTTTGGTCATAACATTGGACGTCTAAAACGCCTTCAATTCAGCAAGCTGGGAAAGCATCATCACAGCCCTGGAGCGGCTGCATACACCACGCTACCTCGTCAGAATTCTGAAGAATTTTCTTTCAGACAGAATTCTTCTTTATAGCACCGATGTGGGTAACAAGGCTCGGTGCTGGGGCCAATAATATGGAATTTAATGTACGATTCGGTGCTGCGCATACCCGTACCAGGCGGCGTAAATATAATTGGATATGCTGACGATGTTGCTGTCGTCATTGTGGCTAAACATCTCCACCAACTCCAAGGTTTAGCGACCAGCGTGGTGAACACCATTAAGACATGGCTAGTAAAAAATAAACTACACCTGGCTGCCCAGAAAACAGAAGCTGTGCTAATAACCAGCAGGAAGAAGCTGGAGTTTGTAGATCTAAACATCGATGGAGTGACAATTACATCTTCCTCCGCAATTCGATACCTGGGCGTTATGTTGGATAGCAGATTGTCATTTGCTGCGCATATCGAAATGGTTTGCGGTAAGGCGATGACAAGTTATACGGCCTTAGCTCGTATAATGGCAAATACGTATGGGCCCACTCAAAGACGTAGGCTGCTACTATCGAAGGTAGTCACTTCGATAATTATGTATGCTGCACCGGTTTGGGCTAAGGCGGTATATTTGGAAAGGAATGTGCGACAGTTAAACCGGGTCTTCCGATTGTGTGCTCTGCGGATTTGTAGCGGCTTCCGAACCATTTCGCACTAAGCAGCCGGAGTAATTGCGGGCTTACCACCACCAGATCTGTTGGTCGCTGAGACTACGATGCGATATCGCAAGAGGGCTGAAACTCGTAGAAAACTCACAGCCCACGAGATAGAGGAGATTGTGAGCATCACTTTCTCTAAGTGGCAAGATCGGTGGAGCAGCTCCAGCAAAGGTCGATGGACACACCTGCTAATCCCGGACGTAAGACGGTGGGTTGAAAGGCAGCACGGGGAACTGGACTTCTATTTGACGCAGATGATTAGCGGTCACGGTTGCTTCCGCGGTTATCTGTATAAATATGGCCATGATACGAGCTCAATATGTGGGTGGTGCTCCAGTGCACGTGAAGATGCACGTCACATTTTTTTTGAATGCGGTAGCCTCTCGCAAGTAAAAAGAAGCGCTGAAATTGTGCTGCGGAGCTCATTAACTGTGGACAACATCGTTAATTGTATGCTGCAGTCAGCAGATGCCTGGATGGCCGTCAAATCCTTGTGTGCTACTGTTATGCAACGCCAACGCATGTTGGAGCGTGTGCGTAGTAGACAACTGTGAACAGTGAACCGGACAAACGAACGTGTCAACTGCGACGTTATAATTTAGAGACTTACAACGATAGGACGTAAACGTACGTTTGAGCTTTAGCTCCACCTGCCTCCCGACGGTATGCTTAACGGTAGTTCCGGGGGGACCAACAGACACGGGGAGAGGTTTTAGCGTGTTAAAGTCTCGCACTCAGGCTGTCGATGCTTTCCTCTCATTTAAAAAAACAAAAAAAAAATAAAAAAAAAACACCAGGCGCGCATCGACGCAACCACCAGCGTACACCGGCGCAGCCACCAGTGCACACCAACGAAGACACCAGCAACATTATTTAGACTAAGACTGAGATTTAGAAAATAAAGTGAACTTATCTTGTTCCACCAAAAATGCCAATTTTCTGTGGACGGACCTCTGGTCAAACTCGCTGAGTCAGACCCTGGCTAGGTCTTATTTTTTCGCGAGCACTCGACGCGAACAATGAAGTGTGGTGGGGAGTAACATCCACCTTCGCCCGCGGTCACATCACAAATACGTTACGACGTTTCGATGCAAAAGCAGCTTATTTTCGTTGAACGCCTGTAGCCACACTGACAACACGACGCGCGTTGGCGGGCGGTTGTCCTCATGCCCCAACCTGCCTTTCGACCCATTACAAAAGGCTACGTTTATGTCTTTGTCTGTTTCGCAACGAAGGCCATTCATTTGGAGCTCATTCAACCGCTACGTTCCTCCAGTCCCTGTTCGCCGCACGCAAACGCCCTGGCGTTAGGCATTGGCGTTTAAACAAAACTACTGATACTAAATTGCTGCGAAATCAGGCCAGAAATAGGTGCAATGCTACTCCAAATCGCGAAAAGGTTCTCCATTAACAGCGCCTTAGACGCAAGGTTCTTGAATACCATAAGGGTAGTAAGAACTTTTGGTCGTTCGTGGGGAGAGTGAAGAATCAGACGCGATCGTCCATCCCAGCTCTCCTCAAGGATGATCAGATCTTCACTCACTCGGTTGATAAGGCAAACTTAAAGCCAAAATGTTTACTTAAAACTGCTCTCTTCCTGGGAGTAGCCAACCACTGCCCGCGGTTGATGGTGTATCTCATGCTATGCCTGAGATGCATTTTCGAACCGGATGGCATTTCAGCCCATGTGTTGAGAAAGTGCGCCTCAACACTGGCTCGCCCATTGCACAATCTCTTTAATCTATCGATTACTTCAGGAGTTTTTCCCAATTACCAGCCCATAGCAATCTGCTCAGTGCTCTCCAAAGTCATGGAGAGCATTGTAAATTTTATATTGATGAGGTATCTGGAGAGCAACGAGTTGATCAGCGATCGCCATTACGGCTTCCGTGCTTACCGTTCCACCGGCGATCTGATGGCGTTTCTTACTGAGCGGTGGAACAGTTGTATTCACCAATTCGGTGAGAGTAAGGTTCTTGCTTTGAATATCTCCAAGGCATTTGACCGGGTGTGGCATAAAGCACTTGTGTCTAAACTGGCTGCTTATGGTGTCGGTGATACATTCACTCGATGGATATCGAGTTTCCTCAGCGGCCGTTCTATTCGGGTTGTAATAGACGGCTTTGCTTCCGAAGAGCACTCCATTAATGCTGGAGTTCCGCAGGGTTCGGTCCTGTCTCCGACACTTTTTCTTATATTCATCAATGACCTTCTGTCATTGACATCAAACCCCGTCTACTCGTTTGCTGATGACAGCAGCATTTGTTATTCATATTCATTCTCCAGGCGTCCTTCTATTCTGGAGATCACTAGAAACGGCAGAATTATGAATGACACACTCCAATCTGCCCTCAAAAAAATCCAGGATTGCGTTCGAGCGAATCGGGTCGATTTTAATGCCCGGAAGACCTAATGCTGTTTGTTGACCCACAAACGTCTGGCGGGTGGCAACTTCCAACCTCTAAATATAAGTGTAGTGGATATTAATGAGTCGGAGGCTCTTGATGTTCTGGGCATGTCAATCCAATGCGATCTTCGTTGGAACGATCACATTTTTGACGTGTCGAAAGAAGCAGCCAAGTGCTTAGGCTTTCTTAAGCGGAGTAAAAAATACTTCACTCCAACGGATCTTCGTTGTATCTACACCACTTATATCCGTCCGAAAATGGAGTACAATTCGCATATATGGTCGGGAGCTTCGCAAACATACCTTCAGCTTCTAGACCGTGTCAAAGGTCGTGCGTTAAAACTTATAGGGGACAGTTGGGTATCCAGCTCTATTGAAACCTTGGAGCGTCGTCGTGATGTAGGGTGTGTATCATTATTTTACCGTTACTTTCATGGTAAATATTCTTCTGAAGTAGTCAGCCTGATTCCCCCGATTCAGGTATTTAGCAGAACTACTCGGCTTTCCAGAATGGTGCATCACTTTTATGTCGCGATTCCGTTCCAACGAACCACGCATTATGGTGGAAATTCCAATTTGGTTGCGTCGTTAGGTTGTGGAATAATCTCCCTGCGAATGTCTTCCCGCCTACTTACAGCGTCGAAACCTTTAAGCGAAGTGAAAACCGTCACTGCTCCCTCTTTCCCCTTCCCACTAACCTGTCATTCCTTCGGAACCAACAAATGCTTTGCATGGATAGGGGGCATCCCCTGAGCTTGGTTTCATCTGTCAAAAAAAAACAAAACAAAACAAAACATTAGTTCCGCTTTCGAGTAACAGGTTTACGCAGACGAGTAACGGGAAGCAAGACGAAACTTTTGAGTACGCAGCGAAACAGACGAGCAGCATGAAGAAAGACTGGAAACTATTCGAGTATGCACTACTCAAGCCCGTTCATCTGAAACTGTCGAACAACGGCGAGCAACGGGCAAGGGCGTTCACAGGAGGGTGCAAAAAAGCAGTTGCGTACCCCTTGAAACTAGAAAAAAAAAAATTAAATATAGCAATGGGAAATTTCGCACGAAACTGGCAATACTGTCCTCCACAAGATATTTTAATTATTAACGAGCGTTCTTGTTAGCAAAGATAGCTAGAACGTATAAAGGCCTGATTAGTCAAACTTCGTACGTCATACTTAACTTGATGGATAGAAGGGAAAGCAAAACGGAAAACTTAAAAAAACTGTTGTTTCGTGAAAGAATTATAGCAATTTATTGGGAAGCCCGTGGATATTTTTAAGTTGTTGTGGGAATTAGTGCATACATATTTTCTTCGGTCTTTTGCATGAAATTTATGTTCATGTGCGTGAATTTTATATTATGAGGTGGCAACTCTGCATGCATAGTGAGTAGACGCGTTTTAGTTTCGCCCGTGTTCTTTCGTAATTTTTCCTGGTTAGTTTCCTGCTTCGGACCACCAAAGGCGTTTTGTTTGCTTGCTGTCCCTATTGCAGAACTCGTTTGATCATTGCATACTGTAATCCGGTTGAGTCTGGCTGGATTTGTGGATGTTTTTGGTGCCAGGTGGTTGGAGTGCTTGACTGCTGTTTCATTGTTGTTGTTGTTAGATTCGGTCTCCATCGCATTATTCTTCTTCCTTTATGGCTTCCACAAGGTAAAGTTCGCGCCAAAATGCAACCTCTCCCGGCCCTTCTCCTATACGTGACGGTCAGATCTCCAATTCTAACCTCGCTCTTGCTGAGCGTTTTACTAAGCTGGAAAATAAGATGGAAGCTCAAAAAACTGAAATATTGGCTGAGTTCAAAGAAATCGTAAGCAGCTCTGTTAATAAGTTGATGGAGAGAATTGGTGAGCTAATGGGCGAGATTGCTACTCTGCGAATGAACTTTGTTGCCCTAGCCAAACGTGTGAGTACTTTAGAAACAAATCGCAGCAAATATGATGTTGTTCGTGATACTCTCGACGAGGTGAAGGCTGATAACGAGGAGCTCAGGCATTTAATATCGTCCACTGATCTTGTCGTGAGCGTTGTTCCTTGCACGGTTGGTGAAGATATCCAAAAATTGTCTGCGAGACTGTGCCAGTGCGTTGATGCAGAGGAGATCAATATCGGTGAGGCTTTCCGTGTAGGGTCATCCCTTAAGCACACCAATGAGAATATGATAAAGAACAAGCCGCCGCTAATCATAGTGAAGCTTTTCCCTGCAACTGAGCGCACTAAGCTTTTAAAATCAATTGCAGCTTTCTGCAAGAATATTAAGAGTCAGATCTCTTTGAGAGATCTTGGTTTTGCTAATGACTCTAAAATTGCAATTTTTGAGTCTCTTACAAAAACCCAACGAGATCTCATGCGTTATGCCACGGAGCTAAAGAGAAAGAATATGCTGTCGTCTGCTTTCTCGATGCTGGGCTTCGTTTATGTAAAGAAGAGACGTGATGGAGACATGAAAAGAGTCTGTACGGATTAGATATAAGAATGCTGGTATCTATTTTCATAGTTGTATTTTACTTTAATACTGTGGTTAGTTACTTAAAACTTGTGAAGGTTCTAGATATGAAGATTATAACGTATTCTACAATGATTTCTTCCTCTCTCTTTATCCCATTAATAATACCTTTACTGCTTCCTGTCTGGAGTTCAGCTAGTTATCTTTCCCTTGACGTACGGTGATCTGCACTCAGGTGCTGATGGGAATACAAAAGTTATTATTGATATTTTTTCCAAGCAACAGTCAGGTCTTAAAATAATATATTTTAATGCAAGAAGTCTCACTGACGCCAAACTTGACTTTCTAAAATTTGTGATTGCGGACTCTGAGATTGATGTAATTTGTGTCACTGAAACGTGGTTTCATTCTGACCTGAAGGATGCGCTTCTGAACATTAATAATTACAAGATTTTCCGCAATGACAGATCTGGGCGAAGAGGCGGTGGTGTCACTATTTATTGTAAATCCTATTTAAATGTGAAAGTTATAAACAAATCCTCTGATGCTGATGTTGAATTTATTAGTATTACCATCTTTAATTGTGTCCTTTAAAACTAGTTAAGAAAGTCAAGAACCTGGGCATTATTATAAACTCCTCATTAAACTGCAATGACCACATCAACTTAGTCGTAAGCAAAATTTATTCGACTCTGAGAAACTTGCGCAGGACGGCGCACTTTGTCCCAATGAGCACCCGCAAACACCTAACTGCCCAAATAGTAACAGCCTGAATAGGTTTGAGAGGGTATCCGTGTACAGCAATCGTATTCTGGGTTGCAGCTTATTCAACTACCTGAAAGCTCGTAGATGTTTATTCTTACACAATCTTGTGCACAACAAAACTCCTCATTATTTATTTGAGAAGCTCAATTTCTACAGATCTGGAAGAAATGTGAGCTTCATTGTCCCTTACCATAAATATCTTGAATCCGGCTGTTTGTTTTTTATCAGCACCATACAACTTTGGTATTCTCTACCGTATAGCATCAAACGTGAATCTAACGTATCGAAGTTCAGACAGCTAATTTTAAATTATTTCTCTTAAGACTCTCCTATTTCTTTCTCTAAACTCATTGTTTCTTCAGTATCAAGCTCCACCTCAAACTAAGATGTTTCTTTTATCCCCTATGCTTCTTGCCTCTAGTCTTTTTTATCTCAACTATTATGCATCGTTAAGTACATTAGTCATTTCGTTCGTGCCATATCTGGAACTTAATAAATTAATTATCTAATTAATCTATGTTCTTTCGTACCCACCAGAAAGATATTATATTATACAGTTTATAATAGTAATAACTTTTACATTTTATTTTTTCTGGATTTAAGTTGTACTCATGTAATGTCTTAATTTTATTTCTGCCTCGTCGCATGTAAAAGAGATTTAACTCTTATGTGTGATAACGACTAATAATAAACTTAAATTGAAGTTGGATTGGAATTGAAATATTAAATGGATTCAATGTATTCAAAGGAGGCGCTGGAAGGTTCGTCCAATAAACAATGATGAAGCACTACATAGTGATTATAGGTAAACCTTACCTATAACCTAAAAATAAGAATTTTGGACGAACAACAGTTTTACGTTCATACTATTATAACACGACCTGTTTATGATTTGCTTTTGAGGTTGGTGAGCTTCTAACAAGAAAAGTCCAGACAAATCATCGGTACTAAGCAGCGGGTTTCAATTACACTCCTGTAAGTTCCCACTCACTTCTGGCTTTTCATTGGAAAACTGGTATGAAAGGTTTAGATTGGAAAGCTAGAAGTGATTCACACCTTCTTAGTGGCCGGAATAATGGACGAGGTAATAATCGGCGTGGATTTTATGCTAACCCATGTGTTATGTGCGCCTGTTGCACTGTCACACAAGTGAAAAAAAAAATTATATAAGTAATATTAATATGTGTTAAGGTTTAGTTTTGGCAACATGATTATTTGTTTTTTTTTTTACTGCTTACCTTGTTTGTGTCAATTTTCGTTGTTTTCGTCCACTGTAATCCGTTAATCAAGAAAGTTCTAGAAGTTAGAACTAACCTTGATTTTTGTGTGGTCACTGCTCTCAGTTTTTAGCTTTGTAAAGTTGATGTGTTTTATGTCTAGCTGTAAGTATATACTTATCTGTCGTGCTCACCTTAGCTAAGCAGCACAGGAGCGGGCCCTGCAGCATTTCGCTCTCCTTCTGCTTAGAAGTTGTGAGTAGATGGCTGAGGAGTGCGTATGTGCGTGTGTACGTGTTATGTGCATGAGAAGAGTTGGAGTTTTTGGTTGATTAGAAAGTGTCTGGGGTGGGTGAAGTCAGAACGTTTGAAAAAAAAAGTAAAAAAAAAGAAAAGGTTTAAAAAAAAGAAAAAAAAAGAAAAGGTTTAAAAAAAAGAAAAAAGAAAAACTAAGGAACCTGCATCTGTGGTAATTTTTTTTGGGAATAACTAATACGTGAACTGCTCAGCTCAATCTGTGTTGCAAAGTATTGGATTTTAATTTATAAAAGAAAAGAAAACGATGGATGCTGGTGCAGGTTGGAAGATGCCACCAAAAAAAAAATAAAAAAAAGGAGTGAACTAAATTGAATTTTGAGTTGTGAAGTAAAAAAAAATGAGGCCTGTATTTTAAAACAAGAAGTCTGGAAAGGAGCTTTGGCGGAGAGAGGGCCCGGTCTGGTGTAGCGGAGCGGAGGAACAGTTGGAGTGCTATATACTTTTTTTTTCATTTGCTCTTGGTATCTTACTACAATATGTACAATCCAGTTTTTTTCTAGAAATTATAGCCTCAGGAGCCGCATGGTGGTACCATCAGCAGAATACCCTACAGGTGAGTGCTTATGTCAGTGCTTTTATAAACACTTTTAATTTGAATTTTTTTGAATTGAAGAAAACGGGATTAGCTTTATGATTTTGATTTTTTTTTTTAAAAAAACCAAACAAAATAACTGGAACTGCCTGAAATTTTAGAGGAGTAACATTTGATTTAAAATTTTAAAAAATTGGGTTAAAAATAAAGTAAAAATAAAATAAAAATAAAATTAAATAAAATTTTGATGTTCTGAAATAAGAGTTTAATTGGATATTGAATTTGTATTAAATTGAAGGAAAATTGCATTAAACTGTATTATTTTCTTATTGTACTATCAATATACTTAATTGAAATAAATTGGAATTAAAATTGAAATTTGAATTTAACGAAATTTAGCAATAAATATACACATAACTATAAACAACAACCAATACGAAGATTTTTAGATTTTTTTTCTTTGACAACTTCTGTTGTGGGTCAATCTGCATACCCTAAAACCAGCGCAAGTATTTTGATTAGTACGGTACTTTGCCCGTTTACGCTGCATACTTCTAACGTGGAGGCTTGCAGTTATTTTTTTGGAAGGCATACATTTAGGCCAAACTGTGGTCGCTTCTCGATCACAGTTCAATAAATTTAAAGTAGAATTTAAATTGCGCAAGAGTATTTTTTCTCCAAAATAGCAAGTCCGCTTGCGGAATCCAAGTTCCGATTGACCCACTTAGCTGGCTCAACCGAGCTGGCTAGTAGTTGGTTTTAATTTTAAGCTAGAGTCTAATTTGAATTTTAATAAAGAGCGGACGTCGTGTCCGCATTAAAATTTTAAAAGTAGTGTTTGCTTTGCCGCGGGTATCCTTCAACGGAAGGATACCACAACATTATTTAAAGTGTAATTTTATTTGTCGTGGGTGTCCTTCAGCGGAAGGATACCACAACATATTTGGCGCAGCCGGTCCGTGAACCGAAGATCGCGGAAGTTTAAAGAAAGTTCTTAGTAAGTGAAATAAAAAAGGGAAAATTAAGAGAAGTTAAGTAAAAGTGAAAAGGTAAAAAGGAAAGTGATTTCAAATGGAAAAAGAATAGAATTATGAAAATTTTAATAAAGCTCAATAGCTGGAGAAGTAAAAATCCGGAAGATAAGGAAGTTTTAAAAGAAAATGAAATTGTAGAAAATTAAATTAATTGAAAGTGAGGAAGTGAAAAAAAAGAAGATTATTCGAATTAGGTAAGGTAATAAAAAAAAGAGAATTTTAAAAAATTTTAAGAAGAAGAGAAGATCGCGGAAATTTTAAAAATTTAAATTAAAGTGAAAAGTCAGTGAAAAGTGTAGATGAGAAAGTCGAAAGTTCACGAATAGCATATTAGAGGAATTTACGGTAAAATAAACTGTTGAGAACGAATAGTATATAAAATAAAAGGATAATTCTAAAGGGGTTCTAAGATTCTGAATCAATAAAGCCCATTTGTGAAAACTCGATGAAAAGGCTAACTTTCCGCCTAAAGAAAATTGTGTGAAGGGTTGGAGCCGTTGAGTGGTTTCCCCTCCTAATCAGTTCCACAAGTTTGCCACTTTCGTGAAAATTTGTCAGTTTACTGTCAGGGACTTTAGATTTATTCAATATTTCCTGTTTTATTGTAGAATAATATCTATCTGAGCATCAGACACTAAATATAAAAATATCTAAGACAAAAAATTTAAAAGTGAAGATACATAACTTGAAAATTAAATACGATTAAAATTGAAAGGAAATTCTAAAACAATAAAGAAGAAATAATAAGAGTAAAAGGAAAAAGTTTTTTTAAAAAAAAAGAAAAATTTGGAACATTAGTGCAGTGTAAAAATTTTTTTATGCAGTAATTTGAGTGCAATTTAAAAATTGTCCAACATTTTCGCCCGAAAGCAGCGGGGAAAAAGGGAAGCGGATAGTTGGGTGAGTTTTAGTTTTTAATTAAGAAATGGCAGAAGGCTATTTCTAATATTTCAAGTTTACGTTGTGAGGTGCAAAGTGTGAAGTCGCGGGAAAAAAAAAACAATAAAGGAACGATTGAGCGTTCTAAGTTGAACAGTGCGTTTTTACTTAAGCGGTTGAGGAAAGTGAAGGACCAGTGTCTTCAAAACAATAATAAGTTTGGCGAAATAAATGGACCACCCATTAAGCCGTCATCCTAGAAAGAAGACTTACATTATATATGATGAGTTTATTATTATTAAGATTTATTATAATTTTACATAATTTTTTTTTTAAGTACTAACAAAACTCAATCCTGGGCAAGACTCCTTTACCCTTTAACCTGAGGCTGAGTCTGGCTTTGGGGGGATTGATACACCAACACAAGCTCGAATGGAATTGGTCCTGGTTGAAGCCAATACCAATTGCAGGAGAGTCCTCCCAGCGGCATATTATGCCGGGTTGATTTTTTTTTTGTACACCTCAAACTAACTAGAGGGAAAAATAATTCCTCTCAATGTTTTTCATAATTATTTTGGGATTTTTGGGAATTATTTTGAGAAAAAGGGACATTGGGTTCAGTGGAAGTTGGTTCCCAAATGTTTTACCCACATACCGCGCGTGTTTTAACACAGTTTAACGCAATGAACTTTGTTTTGTATCAGGTTACGCGTTTTACAAACCTAAAGTGTCAGTAGTTTTCTTTTCGTTGGCCCCGCTGACCGAGTGAACAAAAAGAAAAAAAACCACAGAAGTAATGTATAAATTGAATATGTGCAGTGAAGTGTACATCTAAACCTAGTATAAGTTAAATAAAAATGTAATTTTATTTAAAGAGGAAAAAATAAATGTATTTAGCTTGCAGATAAAAATAAATCACCTGTTTATAAAAGTTCGAACAAGAGTTCGAGTGTTTTATTTGGTTAAACCTTGAAACGCGATCATTGCTTCAAGGTTAACGTTTTGTTTCCGCGTAGTGAGCGAACGGTGAACGACCGTAAGAATAAAGAAATTCGACGCTCGATTTTAATGCGGCCACTTACTCTGGCCTTGAATTTATTTCAGCGTGTTATGTAATTTTTGTTAATTGAAGTAGGTCAGTAGTGACAAAGAAGAGAGTTGCTGACTGCAGCAGTTTTAATCGCAGCCAAACTAATTAAGTTAGCTTAATGGAAATAGTGAGTGAATGGGAAGAAAAATTTTTGATATTAAATAGAGAATATAATGATTTGTCAGGACAAATAGATAGATTTATAGATAAGATATGGTTAAATTTGAATTTAACAATAAATAATAAGGAAAACTTAGAATTAATTAAAGCGAAGTTAAACGGGGCCAGCAATAGTTCAAAAGTAGAGCAGGCAGATGCCGTTTTGGATGAATTATTGAATTTCATAGACCATAGGAACCAGAAGTACGTGGAGGAAATAAGGAATTGGAAAAGACAATTTGGACATTTGAAAAACAGATACGACAACCATCTAGTCGAAAGGGAAATAGAAGCGAGCCAGTTAGCAGAATTGGAAGCTGAAAGAGACGACCTTAGGGAGCGCCTACAAAATAGAGGACTTTCTACGTCAGCGGAGGATAGGACGCCAAAACAGTGGAGTAAGGAGGACTTCTCGTCGTTGGAACAGGAATGCCGGAGACTCCAAGAGCTAAAAGAAGAGAATAGGCTTCTAAAACAAGAGCTGGAGCTGGCCCACGATCAAACGCTGCACCATAAGGAAGCTGTTGTTCAAGTCAGCAGCCCAAAGCAGAGCAACTCTATTTCCTTTCCTTCCGCTTTATCAATAAAAGAGAAAATGGGTATCGAGGCGATTTCGAAATCTGTTAGTAGGCTGGTACCTCTGTTTTCAGGGACAAGATCACCTGACTTGAGAGGGGAGGTCTATAAGTTGCCTCGATAACAAGGACGTTTACATTAGGCTTACAGGACCCTACCCTGAGGATGAGACTGGTAGGTTCCTCGGAAACAAATTTGGAGAAGCTGGTAGATCTGGCGTTAAATTTATATGAAGTTGTTAGCAGATCACACTTCAGCCAAGGGGGTTGGCCAAGTACACAAGGGAAGCGAATAGCGGGTATGAATCCCGTATGGGAGCTGGGGGATTCCACTTATGTACAGCCCAGAAATACCTCCCAAATACAACCAAACGCGAGAAATGAATACCGTTCGAATCGAATGGAAGTGAATTCATCTGAGAAAGGGGGTAGTCCCATGCGGGCAGAGCGAAACGACAACCCCAAACTTAAAATTGTGTGTAGTTTCTGCAATAAAAAAGTCCATACCAGAGATGAATGCCTGATAAGAAAAAATAAGCCTTATTGCGAGAAATGCTTGGTATACGGGCATGAGACAAACTGGAGGTGCGGCAATCAACGGACTCAGGACCACAGGCAAAATAACACCACGAGAGAACCACTTAGTGGTTTCCAAAGCCAGTCAAACCGGAGAGTGGAAGTGCGACAAAGGAACCAACCACAGCGGAATTGTCATCCGATGCAACAGCAGAGTCAGAGAAGGTTCGAAAACCCGAATTCGAATGCTTCAAACAGTATGCAAAGAATCAGGGTGCGGGGAACACATCGGACAGAGCTAACCGAATAGTGTGTCATTGGTGTAACAGACCAGGACATATGATGGCAGATTGCGGGGCTAGAAGAAATTGGGAAAAATTCCAAGGCAATCGCCAGGGAAACTGGCAAGGGCCCAGAACAGGCCAGTAATCTGGGAACCCAATAATGACAGTAATTTAAGGCCAAATGAGGTAATAACGGTAAGTAAGACATCGGAAACGATTGTGGATACATTACCAACTTCTCCAAGCGAAACAGTAACTGTAAGTCCGACGTCGGAAACGATTGTGGATACGTTACCAATTTCGTCGAGTGAAGGAGTAACTGTAACTCCGACATCGGAAGCGATTGTCGATACGTTACCAGCCTCAATAACTGAAGTAGTAACAGTACGTCCTACGTCTAAAGAGATTGTGGATACGTTACTAAATTCAGCAAAATTGAAGAAGGCCAGAAAGGTAGAGAAAACAGCTGATAAGAACATAGAAAACAAAAATAATATTCGGAGAAAATCAGACGAATGGTTAGTTCAGGCTGTAAAGATAACTGAAGTTGGAGTACAGTATTTAATGACGATACTTCCAATGGCACAATTGGTTGCTGTGTTTATTATAAGAACAATCTTCCGCAATTTCCAGCGTTGTAAAGCAAGGAGCATTAGTCTTAGAAGAACGGAATATGTTACCTTTATAAAAGCACTTGCAAGTCATATAAAATCAGATATAATAGCCAAATGGAGAGTTTCTTTTCCTAAGTTGCCAAATCAAGGTGTGCATGCGAGTGTTCATGTTCATAACTTGCATAATAAAAGTAAAAAGATTGAGGGGGAAGTGTCTAACTGGGAACAATCTAATATAAATGACGTGTTTATTGAGTTGCCTTGCGAAGAGGCCAGAAGTAAAAAACTCATTCTGCTAGTTGATACAGACGCCAACAATAGCTTACTTAAAGATAATATTGTGAACGAAGTTCTCAACGTAGACACAGGTGACATGCAAACAGTAGTGCACCAGAAGAGAATTCCACCAGTAATATACCAGGGAAAACTGGTTAATCTGGAAAAGGGTAAAATTTTTGTACCCGTATTAGAATCAAGCGGACATGATTTCGCCTTTAACCAAAATTTCGCATCGGATTTCACAAATCTTAACAACTTGCAGTTAAGTAAACAAGCTAATATGAATTACATGACGATACATGTAAAAAATCGAAGAAGAAACATTAGTAGAAGACTAGAATTTAAATAAAAAAAAAAAAAAAAAAGGAGTTTAATTAATAAAAATTGTAAATATTATTGGTCTTAAAACCATTAGAGTTAGATATATTAGAGTTAATAATAAAAAATTTTATTAAAACTATAATAATATAGTTAATAATGTTAATTAAATATCGTGTATCAGAATTTGTCACTAAGAGTCTAAACGCATTTTTCGGCTATATCAATTTAGTCGAAACAATGTGGAAATATGAAAAATAGATCAGGCTAATATGTGAATACATATTACACAGTACATTACTTAAAGACTCAAACCAATATGGAAGACATATTGGATGCGAGTTAAAAGTAATCCCGTTCCATTTTAGAGTATTTCATTCGTCTTACTCTATACTATATGTATTAAATATTTGATTTAGGATAGCCGAATTCAACTTTAGTTGATACGATGGAAATTGGCCCGAGAAGAAGGCAATCCTCACAACTCCAAAGGATATGACATTGGCAAAGATGGCCTAAAACAATGTCCAACGATTCGAAAACTTACTTACAAGCTAACCCTAAATGTTGAAAAAAGAAAACAAGAAAAAAAAGAAAAGAAAAACAAAAATTAAAACGAAAAACATAAAGAAAATAAGTTATATTAAAATAAGAACAAACTTGAGTTTAAAAAAAAAAGAAGAAATACAGAAATAGAAAAAGATGTGGAAAAAAATAAGAGAAAAAAAACTGAAATATAAGAAACAGGTTTAAGAAAAAAAAAAAAAAGAAAGACAAGAAAATAAAAGAGAGAAGAAATTTTATAAAGAGAAAAATAAAAGAGAGAAGAAAAATTTTTTACTAACACAATTAATTAAAACTAATTACTAACTTTTAACTACGGGCGTTTCAGTAAGCAAAGACCTGCTTACTTAAACGAAAGTTACAGCATTTGTACAAAAAGGGTACAAATTACCTCGTTGCTCCAAAACAGCAACGACCCAGGTTTTTTTTGTTTTTTTTTTAACTGAAGAGATTAAAAACCAGAGGAAAAAACCCTTAGGAAGAATTGCTTCAAGCCACCTTCAGTGCATTGCACTTAGCAATTAAAATTATGCTTGCAAAGCATCTATTTGCAACTATCAAAATATAAGAAAAGAGAAAAAAAAAAACGTTTCAGCAAGCAGGAAAATTTGCTTAATAAATGATGATAATGATGAGATGTTATAATGAGAAAGAGAAAAACAAAATTATATTGTAATTAAATTGAAAAATAATGTATAATATCATTTTATGGAATTTTCAAGTAGATTTATTATTAGAAGCTTATATTTAATGAAACTACTATTAAATAAATTGTATAGTTTTAAATTGAAACTTTGAATTAAATATAATTAAAATTCAATATTACAATATGTACCTGCTAATTCGTAGCATTATAACAATAATTAGAATTAAGACACAGAACCACAACAGCATCGGGCAAGCAGCTACAACTCCAAAAACAATAAGGACATAACAAAGATAGGTTCCATAAAGAGAGTGAAAAATATTGAAATGTAAAATTTTTTTAATAATAATATAAAAAGGGAATATAAAAGAAAAGGATTAAAACTAAACGACAAACAATGTAGTAGTAATGAAAAACAATATAGTTACAACGACAATTGTAATTAGATATAAGATACGGGCTATGAATGATAAAAATCATGTAGACGATTTTACACCACACATGGACCACGAGATGTTGAAGTACAATCCCAGACAACGCCACTGACGTCATGGGTCTGAAGGAATATACTATTATTGACTAGGTACAAAATGTCGCACGAACTATTTTCCATTAAAGGAAAGAGGACTCTTGATGAACCCAGAAACCGCGGTCCCCCACCAATTTGAGACAAACTTGCGAAAAGAGGTGCATCTGTTGCTGACGACAACGACGAAACAAAATCGGAAAAGCGGTCGTACCGATTCACCGCTGGTCTAGGGTCTCAGATGTTGATCCAGCCGGCTCTTCGCTGGCAGTTACTCGCAACATGGCCGTGGGAATGATACGTATACCGTATTATAGACGCGGTGACACCTCAGGACTTTAGAAAGTTTTTGAAACCAACCAAGTCTCAGCTGTGGGCTACAATTTTCAGAGCCTACAAGGTTGTAACCCTTTAACCCCGGTTTCACAAATGTTTGATAAGAGATGCACTCATGAAACCAAACTTCAATCGCAAGAGTTAACATACAACTGAATTTCTCAGTTGTAGAGATCCACAATCATCATTCATAAGCAGAAACGGTACCCGGACCCTGACACAGGCAATACGGATTGAAATGACGCCCAACCTTCAAACACCCTAATAGCAGAATTAAACACAACACATCCAACGGTCGACATGAGCAGCAGGGTTATAAATACTACAATCAACAGATACACTAAGGTAGAACTTAAGATAGAGTTAAATTAAACAGTTTTAGAGACTTAGTTTTAAGCGACACCTGTATAACTGTACAGAAAAAATTAATATCGTTTCACGATATTAACTTTTCCTTCCCTAAGGGTGGAGGGATGTTGTGGGTCAATCTGCACACCCTAAAACCAGCGCAAGTATTTTGATTAATACGGTACTTTGCCCGTTTACGCTGCATACTTCTATCGTGGAGGCTTGCAGTTATTTTTTTGGAAGGCATACTTTTAGGCCAAACTGTGGTCGCTTCTCGATCACAGTTCAATAAATTTAAAGTAGAATTTAAATTGCGCAAGAGTATTTTTTCTCCAAAATAGCAAGTCCGCTTGCGGAATCCAAGTTCCGCAAGCGAGGCATTAAAGTTTGAGTTGCGAAACCCCCACTTGCCCAACAGCCAATAATATCTAGCAGAATTCCAATTCTGCAAGAAAGGCATATTGCACAATGGTACAAAGTGCAGCGATTGACCCACTTAGCTGGCTCAACCGAGCTGGCTAGTAGTTTGTTTTAATTTTAAGCTAGAGTCTAATTTGAATTTTAATAAAGAGCGGACGTCGTGTCCGCATTAAAATTTTAAAAGTAGTGTTTGCTTTGCCGCGCGTATCCTTCAACGGAAGGATACCACAACATTATTTAAAGTGTAATTTTATATGTCGTGGGTGTCCTTCAGCGGAAGGATACCACAACACTTCCATCGGAGATGCTCTGAAGGGAACCGGGGGGTTTTTTTGGTCTTTCGCCTGATCAGCAGCATGCATTGCTGAAACACAAAGCATTTGGGCTGATCTGCAAGAGGGACCTGAACGAAGGGACCCGTAGCTCCTGGTTGTGACGTACGGACAAAAATGACGGACGGACAGAAATGAGACTTTTGACTGAATCAGTGGCGGGGGATCACACTAACAACGCTGGATCCAGAGTGTGATCCATGGTTGTGACCTTGTTGGTCACAAGAGAGGTGGGTTGGCTCCACCACTGACGGACAGGACTATAGGGTTCGTGATGTTTTGTGTCGTTTCGGGTGAATGTGTTCAGGTTATGGGAGTGCTGGGTAAGATTGTGCCTGGTGATGGTATGAGTGGGGTGAAGTGAATGGAGGTGGGTGAGGTAAGTGAGTGGTGGGGAAATGGTTCGGAATTTGTGAGATGACAGGGTGATAGGATAAGGTGAAAGGGGCGCTCTCATCACATGCACGTCAGGTGCATGGGACTTCTTTTCCTCATTCTCTTTCTTTCTTACCCTCCTTTAATTTCCTCTTTCCTCTCTTCCCCTATTTCCCTTCTTTCTAAACTTTTTTCTTGTTCTCTTTTATTTATATATATACTATATATATAAAAAATATATATAGTATATATATAAAAAAAAACATTATTTTTGGCACGAAGTTTTGCTGTGGGTTATGGTGGTAACAACCCCCCCCCCCCACCCTCTTAGCCGGCGAGCTGAGCCGCTGCCACCGTGCCACTGCCACCTGAACCAGGCCCACAACACATGGTCTTACTCTAGATCTGAACAAAAGAATGCTGACGTGCCAGAACATGGAGATATCCCTAAGCAATGGGCACGAACCACCTCAGATCAGAAATGTAAGTGTAAGTCACCGTCAGCAGATTACACCGTCAGCAAGTTCCTACCATCGTGGGTACCTGGTTGAATGAGGTTAGCTAGCCAGAAAGGATGAAAGCAAAACGGCTACTAGAAAAGTATAGCTCTATATTTGCCAACGATGGCAATAAATTTGGTAGAAATGCCATCGTGCAACATCGGATAGATACTGGCGATGCAAGACCGATTCGGGAAGCTCCGCACAGAGTCCCACTAGCAAAACGAGAAGAAGTGCGACAGATAATAGACGAAATGCAAATAGGTGGAGTTATTGAACCATCAACTAGCATATGGTGTTCACCGGTCGTGTTAGTTAAAAAGAAAGATGGAAGCACCCGGTTTTGCGTTGACTATCGGAACGCTTAAAGATGTCACTAAAAAGGACAGCTACCCTCTGCCACGAATAGACCTCACGTTGGACACATTATTTGCAAAGTGGTTATTGGCAAGTGGAGATCAAGGACTCCGATCGCGAAAAAACTGCGTTTAGCATCGGGGATTCATTGCTGCAATTCTCCGTGATGCTATTTGGATTATGCAATGCTCCGGCAACTTTTGAGCGTTTAATGGACAAAGTACTAAAGGGCCTTCGCACAAACAAAAACATGTTTGGTGTATCTTGATGACATTATAGTCATGGGCCAGAGTTTTAATGACCACTTAAAAAATTTAGAAGATGTCTTTCGACGAATTGCTTCTGCTGGATTACGGTTGAATCCAAAGAAATACAATCTATTTAAAACCGAAGTAACTTATTTGGGCCACAAATTCACTACTAGAGGAATTCACATTGATGAAGACAAAATAAAATCGGTAAGAGGTTGGCCTCGAACCACGAATGTTCATGTAGTGCGAAGCTTACTTGGACTCTGTACATATTACCGGCGCTTTGTACCCGGATTTGCAATGTCGCAAAAAGTTTGCATAATTTGTCAAAAAAACTGTCTGGAAAGAAGAGGAACAGAAAGCCTTTCAGCAATTGAAGGAATTGCTTTCTACAGCTCCAAACATACAGCTTATCCAGTTCCTGGGGGAAAATTCGTCCTAGACACAGATGCTAGTGCACATGTAATAGGAGGTGTACTCACTGGTTATCGGAGGTAAGGAAAAATTAATTGGGTACTATAGCAGGGCTCTTGGAGAACCGTAACCGTGTGTTACAAGGCGGGAACTCTTGGCAGTGGTCGAATGCGTGAAACATTTTCACAAATACTTGTATGGACAGCATTTCCATCTAAGAAAAGATCATTCAGCACTCAGATGGTTACTCCAGTTTAAAAATCCGGAAGGACAGATTACGCGATGGATAGAAAGGTTGCAGAATTATGACTGTAAAATACAGCATCGGAAAGGTGGCCAACATGGGAACGCCGATGCACTATCTCGACGCCCTTGTGCAGTGGAGTGTAAACATTGCTCCAAAGCTGAAAAAAGCGAAGGTATCGTCGACATCCGATTAACAAATCTGCAACTTGATGATGAATGGGAATCCAGCACTGTAAGGAAAAGCCAACTGAAGGATGCATTTCGGCGTCACGAAAATTCTGGAAATATTAAACAATGGTTTCATTGGATGAATTGTTAAGAATCAGTTGCTGAAAGATTAAAAACTGCGCGCAATGCATGGCAGCTTAGGGTCCGAATGTTAGAAGCAGAGGAAGGTTGCAGCAATACAATGCGGGAGCACCATTTGAACGCGTTGCAATGGATGTAGCTGGTCCATTTCGTACTAGCGACTCTGGAAACAAATATGTGTTGGTGATTATGGACTATTTCAGTAAGTGGCCAGAAGTATACGCTATACCAAATTAGCAGGCTAAAACTGTGGCCGAAGCTTTTGTGCAGAATTGGGTCACGCGGTTTGGAATACCAATTGAGTTGCATTCAGATCAAGGGAGAAACTTTGAGTCTGCTATATTTTAAGAAATGTGCTCATTGTTGGGTATCAAGAAAACTCAAACGACAGCTCTACATTCACAATCGGATGGCATGGTGGGAAGTTGTAACCGTACATTAGAAGAACAATTGCGAAAAGTACTGGGCAAATGTCAGCGCATTTGGAACAAGCATATTCAAATTCCACAGCGTTGCAAACGACATCTAGCGCGAGATAGATCAAATGGAGAGATCGTTTCAGAGAAACGATCAGACTTTAGTGGAGGATAGTGTGACAAATTTACAATCGAAGTTTCGTGAAACTACTGGAAACCATCCCAATCGCGACATCTACATGTCATCTAGCCTAATAAAGAAGGACATGGGTAGCTACTTCCACAACCTTCCACAGCGTTGCAAAACGACATCTAGCGCGAGATAGATCAAATAGAGAGATTGACAATTTACTAGATAGTTCTAGAACCATCCGCAGCAGTATCAGCTGGCATATAAGTAGCCGCAGGGCGTTCCACAGAATTAATTCGAATTTGGTTCTTGAACGAAATACATCGACCACCTTGTGAGCAAAGTGTCAAGTAATAAGTGTTAAAAAGTGCAATCAGAAAAGAATAAATTTGTGAAATTAAAAACAACAACACTTTTGAGTTTTATTGGATTATTCACAATCCAGATATCGAACCTAAGTAGTACCCGTAAATCTAAATTTACGTAACAATATGCATGCAGGTAGTAAGCCGTGTGAGTAGAGCCAAATTTTAGCTTTCTGATATAAATAAAAATTGATAAGAAAGATTTTCTATTAAAAGAGTACAAAAATTATTGTATTCATTTGCAAATCTTTTTCATAGCAAATATTTATATTGTAACTTCTTGTCTCCATATAAAGACTAGGATTAGCTCGCCGGGATTCCAGGGTTCGATTACAAGGGTGTATTAGTAGGTTTTATATCTTTATTCACCTTACAACTAGCTCAATATAATATTTATATTGAGTTTGTCAACACAAAAGTAATTTTACTGTACAGAGTACGGTATCGTTGAGCTCACTTTTGATCACTGAAGGTTTTACTGAGTCGCAGGTATCTCAAAGTGTTTTTGAGAACACTGATGACTTACTGAACTGATATCTCACGAGTTGTCGAGATCGCTGTTAATTCACTGAGACGATAATACCTCTGACGTGTCGAGATCACTGATGGTTTACTGAGCCATTGGTATCTCACTGCGTTTTTGAAATTAATGATTTATTGAACAGAGTATATTTCGCTAGTTTTCAAGATCTCTGTTAATTCACTAACACGGTGATATTTCCGAGAAGTCGAGGTTACTGATCGTTTTACTGAGTCGTTGGTATCTCACTGTGTTTTTGATATCCCTGATGATTTACTGAACTGATGATATCTAGCCGAATTTTCGAGATCGCGGCTGGTTCATTGAGACGGAGATATCTTTGCTGAGTCGTTCTATGTCCTCATGAGTTTCCACTGACGGAAGGGCCTACAAGCCACTGCGACCGTGCTGTAGTATATGTGGTGTGTTTACTCCCTGAAGCTTTCCGTAGGAGGGCATACAAGCCAATGCGGCTAAAAATTCTTTGTTTCTAGTTTACTCGCGTTTACCAGGAAGTAGGAGGGCATACAAACCACTACGACTACTGGTTCTGCGCCGTTACGTTTGGCAACAGGAGGGCATAAAAGCCACTAAAACTGTGAATTTTGGCCCTTTATCTTTTTCAACAGGAGGGCATACAAGCCACTGCAACTGTACATTTCTGGCGCTTTAAATTTGGCAACAGGAGGGCATACAAGCCACATCAACTGTGAATTCTGGCTCTTTATCTTTGGCAAAAGGAGGGCATACAAGCCACTATGGCTGTGAATTCTGGCTCTTTATCTTTGGCAACAGGAGGGCATACAAGCCACTACGACTGTGAATTCAGGCTCTTTATCTTTGGCACAGGAGGGCATACAAGCCACTGCAACTGTGAATTTCTGGCGCTTTAAGTTTGGGAACTGGAGGGCATAAAAGCCACCACGACTGTGAATTCTGGCGCTTTACCTTTGGCAACAGGAGGGCATACAAGCCACTAAGACTGCTGTCTAGCTGTTTGTATATTCACGTATTAAATAAATTACAGTACTTGGACATATTGATGGGTTTTGCTAAACCGATTTCTCCTTGTGTCTACTTCTTCCTGGTGGTAAGGTGCTGAACTTCCTGCCGAAAAGGTCCTTGTGTCGACACAAGATTTTGACGATGGTGATTTCACATGAGTTCGCCAAACTTTTACAAGAATAACCAAGGTTCTGATAAACACATTTTGTAATTTAAATTAGGCAAAATAACTTTGTCACTGCAACTGCACTTTTCACCGGACTTTTTCGTCGAAGAATAATGAAACGGCAAAATATCAATTTTGAAGAAACACACTGACTGAGCTGCCAAACCGACTAAGTCCATAGTTCTGTTCTACAGCCGGTTTTATAGGCTGTAGAATTCCTTCTAGAAATTTCGAAAATAACGCCGTACGGTAATATGTAATACGATAAGCAATTATTTAAGGGATTTTGTTCTTGGTTTAAGTCTTAATTATTTACTTGGTGAGTCAGTTATAACTGTTAAACTTTCCCACCGCCACTGTAAATATTTACTTTATTTCAGTATATGTTCAGTGCTCCCGCACTGATTTATTATGTACACTTAAAAAATTGTGCAATACACAATAATATTGAATTATTAAAGTATTCCGATTCCATTATTGTTATGTGTAGAAGAAGCACATAAGGAAAGTTCCATAAAGAAAGTTATTTGCACTTGTAATCGACAAGCGCAAAGAGAACAATTTAGTACCAACCTTTGTAGTTATAATAATCAACTGCTTCCATTTTCGAAGGTTTTATCTCAATGGGGCAACCGTCTGAAAATCACATTAGTAGATGAGTTTGTAGCAAATAGGAAATTGAGGTCCACCCTACCGACAGCGCCAATGCATTGCACGAATCCATTATCCTCAAAGCCTTTTACGCATTCCACTATATTTTCCTGTGTAAGAAAATCACTGGGTAAGTACTTTGGAGCAATCACATACCACATTAATTTGCAGAAGTCCTTTAAAATGTGACAGACGCTGGCTCCGGACACGACAAATAATCTGACAAGTGAGCTAAATTCTGCTGATGACCGCAATCTATACAGAGCAATAGCTACTCGTTTATCCAGCGGTATACATAGCCTGTAATTCGTGTCCTCTCTCGACATGATAGGCTTTCGCATAAAAGTGCGTAGCACTCTCGGCTCATTCTGAAGCTTTCTTTGAAAAAAGCATCGCTGTTGTTCGGAAAATCCCGCTCCCAGAATTTACCATACCTTTCCTGAAAGACTACATGAGGTGAATAAATTATGATATCTGCAGAAATTCTTATGCTTTCAACAGTCCACCATCGCATGTCGACTCCTGCACCAATGTGTGAAACCAATGCAATGTTGCTTTGGGCAATTTCCATTAACAGCCTTATCAAGACTCTCAGCCGTGCTAATGCACAATTTCTTATTACGCTTCTAGTTGCATTTTGAATAATCTCTGAGGAAATAATTTCTTCGCAACGCATTTTTATAAAAACCAAATAAATATAAATGATTACAACACGTACATAATAGAAGAAACAAAACCGACGAGCTGTCAAAAATAATAAACAATTTATCAGTGTAAACTTTGTGCTTAGTGCAAAACGCATTGGAATTAAGTTCCGATTTTAATAATGTGTTCAACGACAGCTCATCTTGGGCGTATTTCGGGAGCGCAACTTTTATTTTCTAAATGTAGACAATATCTTCATATTTGTCGGAAACGTATTTGCAAATGTATCATACTTTCAAACTTCCCCATTGAAAATGTGGATAGAATTTATATTTATTTTTATTTTTGGATAAATTTAATTGGCAAATTGAAAAATAAATATTAGCAAAAATTTGATAACATACGTGGAGTAAAAATATTTTTCAACAGAGGATTATTATTACAATGTAAAATTTAAATGGGTTAAATTTCCAGGTAAAAACCAGTTGAAATATAAACATCAATCTAAAAATCAATCTTGCTCCCTTGGATTACAACCCTGCCGACAATAAGTAAAATTTATTTTTTTAACCTAAAATTTTAAAAAAAACAGGATAAGTAGGTGTAAAATTATATGCATATAAAAAATAATTTGGACAAAATAAAATATTATATAATATAATTCTTTTAAATGTCATTTTAAGTATTAGTTATTATATTTGCAATTAAGCCAATAAATATTAAATTTTTTTAATATTTTCATATATTATTTTTCAAATAATGCAATAAGAATATCGGCATAATAATAAATAATATCTGCAGTAAAATATCAAATATCTCATTATTTTATATTGTAACCTTAAAAATATAAAATATGTCGGTGTTTTCATAGCAGGTTTTTTAACTGCTAAGAACAATAAATGTCAAAATCTCCACACTAGTTTATTCGGTATACTAAAATAAAATACGTGAAAACTATCGTAAAGCGAATTCACGACGACAAAAACAAACCAGTGACAGCAACGACTAAATATCGTGGAACGAGGGCACCGGTCACTGTCAAGTCACTAGTAAAAATATTGTTCAGTCGATTAATGACCATTGACTTTTAAAACCATTTGACAGCGTTATAAAAATATCGCTCATATCTAGTCTTCAGGCAATCATCATTATATAGAAATATCGAGCATATCTACTCTAGGATCTTTATGAAATCGGTATGAATTTACCCAGTACTATTGTAGGTAAATGAAAATGTTTTAGGTAGTGGTTTCTTGTGGTAGTAATTTCTTGTGGTAGTAATTGTGTGGTAAACATGAAAACAATACAAATTAATGAACTATTTTTTACCAGGGGGACGAAAACTTGCAATAACAGCTGTGCTGGACAGATAGACGTTTATAATAAAGAGCCGAATCAGGGATAAAGATTGTGGATGACCAAATAATTGTCGAGATAGATTAACTTTTAATCCTTAAAATGCCATCCAAGAAGAAAAAATACAACGCACGCTTTCCAGCGGTAAGATAGTCCGTTAGCGGCTTTGAATAATATGTGGACTCCTGGTGTCTTTCGACTGGCTTAAACGTCGAGCTCTAAGGTGGTTGAATTTTGTGGTCCAGAAATTATAACCTCGCTCCGTATTCTTTTTTGCCTGAATTAAGTGTTACATAATGTTAAGAATTATTTTATGGACTGCTTCAACAGTATATAAAATATTTTCGTTACGAACAATCGCCCGTGTATGATATTTAGGGCCACATTCTGTATAGTCTCGTCTGAGCGACACAGGCTCGGTCAAATTTTAACCAAGTGCCTTCTAATTGCTTTCCCTTCTACATCGTAGGAGAAACCATTGGCGAAGCCGATGCTCATAAGAGCAAAATGCTTGCAACGGTTTGCTCCAAAGTGATTGAAGGGCCGCCACCCACCTCAGCCTTTTTAACAAAATTTCTTTAACAAATATATTTTTCTACTGCTTACAGATACCTTCTCCTACAGCAAAATGAAAGTGATAACGCGAAATAATGAATGGCGACATAATTGCACTTCTAATTACATATCCATATGCAGACAGAAAGGGTGTTTGTGAGGCTAATGAATGATCCGAGAGAACGAAAATTAACCGAAAAAACCACAAGCACTTTGTTAAAATTCGACCAAGGCTGCGTCGCAGATTCATTTTAGTTACCACACATGAATTTCGTTTCAGTTACCGCACATTCAAAACAAAAAACCTCCTGACGGCAGCCTTTTCTTTACCGTCTTATTTATCAGCTGGTAACGCCAGCTTTCGTCTTTCAGAATACACATTTCTTACGACAAAAGACGAAAGCTCTTTGCAGAGACGTTAGTCACGTCTTTCAGAATACCAAAAGACGAAAATCAGCTGATTTTAGGACGAAAGTAGACGAAATCAGACGAAAGTGACTATAGAGAATCTGGCCCTATATCGTTCAATTTGTATCCCTCTCGTCAGAGATAACAAAATATTTGTTCAAGGCAAAAGTCCAGTTCGCTTAATGCTTAAAATGAAAAATTCCGCCTTCCTCACTTAGAGATGCCCACCCACCTCCGTCCATTTGAAAGATCCGCTCCAAATCATCCTATATCAATTGCAACAATACAAAATGTTGCTCAAAATTTGATCCTACATGGTTCAAACTCTGCGATGTAAAACAAAAAATGAACCGCCATGGAAAAACCAACATTTTCGAACTATTTGTGTTCATCGTTTTCAATCCCTGCCATAAAATTATTTTCATCTTCAAAGATCGAATGTTTGCCTCCGCAGCCTTTTCTTGATCCGCAGCGTTCGTTATTATACGAAAGCCCAAGTTTTTCCATCCTCCTTGCGAAGAAACGAACTTTTTTCATCTTCAGGTTTCGAAATGTTTGCAGATAGCAATTATTTTCAACCCTAGTGATATTTATCACAATATCAAAATTTTTTGATCTTGAGCAATATTTATTTTTTGTGCGTGGATGGAAAAGAAAATATCGCTCGTGATGGAAAATTTTTTTATCCCATCGGTTTTTTTTTATGCCAGGGATTTAAATTGTTCTGTTATTTTGAGCGATATATTCTGAACCCCGGTTGTTTATTCCGTACACTCGAAGGGATAAGGGTATATTCACTCTGTTCATCCATTTGTAACGCATTAATGGAGGCGTGGAAGGTATCGAAAAGAATATATATTTTTGCTCAGAATCACCTGAGCTGATTTAGCCATGTCCGTCCGTCTGTCTGTCTGGAAATCACGGTTACAGGAGAAAGGATAGTGGTATCATCATGAAATGGCACGAGTATTCTCGAATATATATATTCTTGCTCAGAATCACCTGAGGTGATTTAGCCATGTTCGTCCGTCTGCGTGTCTATCTGGAAATCACGGTTACAGGACAACAGATAATGGTATCACCATGAAATGGCACGAATATTCTCTGTCCTCATAGGCTGTTTAAGATTGAAATTGGGCGAAATCTGTTAGTAACCACGCCTACTTTACATACGGAAAGTAAAGGTACCTCGTTTTCAAAAACGTTATAAAGTGAATATCTCATAGACCGTGTGGAATATTGAGGCATAATTCTATTCCCGGAACACAGCGCCATTACTAAAATTTGTGCGAAAGATGGGCGTGGTCCACTCATTAAAAAATTTGGCAATATATCAAAAACAGTGCAAAATATTAATACGTGATTTTATCCTGTAGTATCTAGAGACATTACCAAGATGTTATGCAAGAAATGGGCTTCGTCCGCCCACTTATACAAAAGGGTTTAACGGGCGGAATTATTTTTTTAGCTACTCGGCTGTAAGGTATTTAGACTTCGGCCTGGCTTACTTGGCCTGTATTTTCATATTTTTTCAATGTCGAATAAAGCGAGATAACTAGAGTTTGTAAGAAAGAGATCGATAGCGAATCGGAAACATATGTCAAACATGACCTTTTGGGCAGTTGCTTTTATTATTTATAGAAATTAATTATAGAAACAAAAAGTGTGTTGTTTTCAAAGCTTTCAGCACTTAAAACCTCACCTAGCGCTAATAATTGTATAAATATAAGTACCTGGTATCCCAAACAGTTGCTCGGACTCTAAGGGCCTTATTTTGTATCTGCGAACGGTATGGCTCTTCTACGTTCCTCTTTGTTATATTCGTAAAACAGCTGATCAAAATGTGTGCACAAAATGCACACCGCTGACGCTACTGTTGGCGCTACTGTACAGCTGGGTTTACAACAACAATTGCATAGTTCTTACGTGCTTACGTTGGAAAATGGTATTTTGTAACAACAGAAGCGCTCGTGGTGGCCATTGTAGAGAAGCGGAAGTTAAAATGCTGCCGTTCGCACAGTTTGTGTGTAGAGCTCGACGAGTGAGGGAGTCTTTTATTCAGTTATTTTTTATTTGTTTTTATTTTTTCATTTCATTTTTATTTAACGTATTTTTTTTTAATAAAAAAAATTAAATAAAATAATTTAAATAATTATTATAAAATAATATAATGGAAATTTCGAAGTGTAACTGCAATTTTCTTTGAAGTGATCTCTAAAATCCATGTATTGCTTTTCAATGCTGGATTGCGTACCCTGGCTGGAATGTTTGCTTCCTCCTCATTTTCCTGGTCTGAGCCACTTCATAACAAATCGAATAACATTTTTATTTTTACTTTATAAAAGTACAGCACAAAATAAAAATTTTGCATTATTATTCAAAAAATGCTCTAAGCATCGATTTGCGATTTGTTCCCCGTTTTCAAACACACTGCCTGCCAGCTGGCTTTGATAAACAAAAGTTGATCGAGGCAAAAGAAAACAGGTATAAGAACAAATTCATTGCATGCATCTAATCATAAGAAGGAAAGAGACGTGTGAATGTCGTCTTTGTGTACACCAAATACACAACATTTCCATACCAGCTGACTGGAACGCAAAAGACGTAAAGCCCAGTGCGCTCAACGGGGCTCAACGTAAGAGTTACAAAATACGGTTTTAACAGCAACGGGAACAGAAGCAGAAGCTTAGCCGTCGCTACCGTTACGCATATACAAAATAAGGCCCTAAATTTTTTTCTTTTTTATTGACATGCGAGGCTGAGAAAGATAAATTCGTATCTTGTAACGACCGTCGCTTGGTATCTCTTTATTCCGGAACCGCTCTACGCATTACGGTGTCCATCTGCACTAATTTAGCTGCTCTCGTATCTGCTGCTCTTAATACTACGTTTACATCGACCTCGAATGACTCATTCGCGTCAGATTTCGCGAATGAGAAGCCGAATGAAAATAATTTCCATACGATTTGATAAATGAGAATCCATCTCATTCGTTTTGAATGAGAATCGAATGAGAACAAAATAAAGATTTTGAAACACCCTATAGCTGGGATCAAAAAATTCCCAAAACAAAAACAGTGGAAATGGAAGGCAAATAATTGCAATCAGCTGTTTTACACGTTTTACAAGTGTGGGGACAACCCACATTAACATAAAGGAAACGTTATCTATAATGAATAGTGAATTCCAATTTATATGTATAAAATCGGCGTTTCAAATTGTTGCAAGAGTTGTTTGCATAGTTGAAATTAATAATGCTGTTTTTGTTAATTCTTCCATTTTTCGCAATCAATAAATTATTTGACTATGTTGTAAATTATTTTCAATCGAGTTTTCAGAACAGCTGATGGTTCTGTAAAAACAAATGAGAAAGGCGATGTAAACGGTTTGCGAATGACTGATTCTATATTCTCATTCGAGGTCGATGTAAACGTACTATAAAGTTGAAGGCTCTTCCTATACTAACTGCGCTGTGTGTTTTTTTTTTAAATTTAAATTTCCTTGCTTCTTGGAGCGTCCTCCCGACTTTAAAGCGTTCCATATCTTATCTTATGAAACGAGCAAATATATATGAACGCCTGAACCGCGAATCAACGCCAGAACCGCCATGGATGTACCCGTTGCCACTGCCGCCGCAACGATTCCAATCACAAATGTTGCCACTACCGTTGCAATGATTCCAACCACAAATGTTGCTACTGCCGCCGCAACAATTACGGACGTATCCTTTGCCACTGCCGCCGCAACAATTACGGCCGTATCCTTTGCCACAGCCGCCGCAACGTGTACGAGGAATAATGTTCCTGACATGTGGATATTGAATGCCATACTCGACAAGATGAATCAGAAGGATCAGGAGTTGCGCTCTGTACGTCTCCAACTTTAAAACAGACATCAGTAATGCAACCAGTCAGAGCATTTATTGCAAAGCAAAATCTCGCCGACATCCACATCTTTAGTGGATAACTATACAGCAGACATGACGCTATCGTCAAGTGCTGTTGCACATCCGTAATCGGAATAGTTATCTGTCTCGCTCTCGCCTTCGATGCGACTACCTGTGAACAGATCATTGCCATTCGTAAATACGTGTGCGGCGCTATCGTCACTTTGTAACACGGTCACTTCAGCCATCGCTGAGAATACAACTTTGCCACAGCAAAGTGTGGATTTTATGCAAATGCCGACCACAACGAATACGTTAAATAGCATTCCAAATCCTGTACGAACAGAGCTTGCGAATGGCAGTGTCGCTTCAAATATTCCAATACAATTTAATGACATTGCTATGAATCTGCCGTACCAGTCTACAGAAAGTGTTTATGCGCCACCAGCCCTGGCCGGCCCACGTAAGGTACAGGATTTGCCAGAATTTTAGATGCAGTCGACAGTCGTGTACAAGTATACAAATTTGGAAAACTGCCAGAGGTTACAGAGATGCTTGAGTTGAGGGGCGAAGCCAGAGAGACTGTTCAATCACTACTGATTCACCCGGACACCCGGATGGACCAGTTATGTAAAATTCGAGAGATTGCCCCCGTTACAGAAGCTGCCGTAGAACTGTTGGTTCCGCTCGCATTAAAGGTAAGAAATCTAGCCGTTTTCCTACAATCAGTAAATGGACAACATCACTTGTCGAATCAAACACTACTTGATGAATTAATCAACAAGCTCCCTATGAGTAAGCGTTTAGAATGGACGAAGCGTGCAGTGACAATACAGCCATACGCCACAATTTCCGATTTTAGCTCCTGGCTGTCTGAGTGGGCAAATTTAATCAACGCGGTACAAGGGTTTAGCCGTACTGCTCCTGAGCCGTGTGACCGTGACGAGTAGTCTTACACGCTGCTGAGGTTTCGCTCTCGAATTCACAGCAGTGCCAAATTTGTGAAGGCAGACACGAAGTGTATAAATGTCAGAATTTTCTTGAATTCGACGTCAATAAAAGATGGCAATAAGTGAAGCAAAGGCAACTTTGTTTTACATGTCTAGAGGCAGGGCATACGGGCCGTAATTGTCGTCGTCGAAAACGTTGTCTCATTGCGGGATGTCAACGACGACACCATCAGCTGTTGCATGAGCGTAAGGTTCATGCTCAAAATGCACCATTTTCTCGTTTATCGCAACAACAATAAAGTGCAGAGCCGCTGCATGTTTTCCAAGGACAAGGTACTGCACATACGACACGCTCCTTTCAACGAGAAGGTCCAAATAGGGCCAACAGCTAACCAGTTGAAGGCACAATAATTGGATGCACTGAAGTTGTGAAGAGAAATATACTGTTACGAATACTGTCAGTAATTTTGTATGGGCCAAGCAGAAATATCGAGGTATACGCTCTACTAGACGAGGGTTCCACAGTAACCATGATGGACAATAGTGTGTTAGAACTGTTCGGTTTACGAGGACACAAGCGTCCTTTAAACATTCAGTGGTTTGGTGGCAAAACTGCTAGTGAGTCAGTGGCTGATCGCCACATACCGTTCCATCCTGCAGTGGAACGGTATGTGGCGACCAGCTGCCCATGTAACCATATTCCAATATAACGCCACAGCTCCTAATATGTATGGATCACTGCCATCTAGGCATACGAGATAAATCAATCCCTTTAGAAAGAGATGGACCCTATGCTGCAAGAACCGAACATGGATGGGTAGTCCTCGGTCCAATTGACGAAAACGCATCCTTATCGTCATGTTTGATGATAAATAACATTCGCGATGATGAACTACATAAATTAGTAGCTGACTATTTTGCAATAGAAAGCTTTGGCGTACGACCAGCGCCAGCAGTAGAAAGCGAAGTGGACAAACGATCGCGAGACATACTTAAAGCAACTACCACGAAGGTTAATGGGTGATATCAAGTCGGGTTGCTTTGGAAATATAATGGCGTTAAATTGCCAAATAGTTTTACGATGGCTAAACAACGTTTGTTGGGGGTTGAAGAAAAATGTAGAGTTTGCGGAAGCCTATAGAACCATAGTAAAATCGTAAATTTTTTTTTAATGGCAGATGAAATCCCCTATAGGTTTAAACGCAAGACCTTGTATACGGTCCAGAAGCTGAAGATATGTTTTCGAAGCTCCCGACCAAATATGCGAATTGTACTCCATTTTCGGACGGATATAGGTGGTGTACATACAACGAAGATCGTTTGGAGTGAAGTATTTCTTACACCGCTTAAGGAAGCCTAAGCACTTGGCTGCTTCTTTCGACACGTAAAAAATGTGATCGTTCCAACGAAGATCGCTTTGGATTGACATGCCCAGAACATTAAGAGCCTCCGACTCATTAATATCCACACAACCCATATTAAGAGGTGGAAAATTGTCACCCGCTAAACGCTTGTCTATCCTCAGATAGCATTGGGTTTTACACGCATTAAAATCGACCCGATTCGCTCGACCCCACTCTTGGATTTTATTTAGGTCAGATTGGAGTGTGTCATTCATAATTCTGCGTTTTTTAATGATCTCCAGAATAGAAGGACGCCTGGAGAATGAATATGAATGACAAATGCTGCTGTCATCAGCAAACGAGTAGACGGGGTTTGATGTCAAAGACAGAAGGTCATTGATGAAAATAAGAAAAGGTGTCGGAGACAGGAGCGAACCCTGCGGAACTCCAGCATTGATGGAGTGCTCTTCGGAAGCAGAGCCGTCTATCACAACCCGAATAGAACGGCCGTTGGGGAAACTCGATATCCATCGAGTGAATGTATTACCGACACCATAAGCAGCCAGTTTAGACACGAGTGCTTTATGCCACACTCGGTCAAATGCCTTGGAGATATCCAAAGCAACAACCTTACTCTCACCGAATTGGTGAACACAGCTGTTCCACCGCTCAGTGAAGAACGCCAACAAATCGCCTGTGGAGCGGTGAGCACGGAAACCGTACTGGCGAACACTGCCCATCAAGTTAAAATTTATAATGCTCTCCATAACTTTGGAAAGCATTGAACAGATTGCTATGGGTCGGCAATTGGCAGGATTCGTAGCCTCACCGGCCTTTTTTTTACCGGCTATTTTTTGGGTACCGGCTGCACATTGGCAATCTTCCAGGAAGTAGGAAAAACTCCTGAAGTAAACGATAAATTAAAGAGATTGCGCAATGGGCGAGCCAGTGTTGAGGCCCACTTTCTCAAGACGTGGGCTGAAATGTCATCCGGTCCCAAAGATTTATTTACGTTGAGGTTTACAAGCACTCTTTTAACAGCCCCCGTTCGAAAGTGCATCTCAGGCATACTATAAGACACACCATCGATCACGGGTAGTGGTTGGCTACTCTCAGAAAGAAAGCAGTTTTCAGCAAAATTGAAATACATTGAGAAAAATTACGCACGGAAACTCACACTAGAAGAGGCAGCTATTTGCACTCCGAGAACGTGGTATATACCTCATTTTGCTGTAGTGAATCCCAACAAACCTGAAAAGTTTCGTTTAGTGTTCGATGCTGCTGCTAGGGTTGACGGCACAAGTTTAAATTCGTGTTTATTGAAAGGCCCACTAGAATATCAATTGATGCCATTTAATTTAATTTTCGGGCCCGTGCGGTAGCGGTCTGTGCAAACATAAGAGAAATGTTTCACCAGGTGTTGGTGCGGCCAGAGGATCGGTGTTCACAGAGGTTCTCTGGCGGGATGGCAATCCTACAAACGCTATGGAAGTATATGAAATGGTAGTGATGACCTTTGGGGGCCGCATGTTCGCCTTGTGCAGCTCAATACATTAGAAATTTAAACGCGCAAAAACAACATAATTGCGATCCTCGAGCAATTAAAGCAATTTTGCTTATTATGACAATTGCTTGTTATGGCAATTTATTCCTTCGGTTCAGGTATTCAACAGATCTACTCGGCTTTCCAGAGCGGTGCACCCCTTTTACGTCTCGATCCCGTTCCAACGCACTACCCACTACCGCGAGAATTCGTTTTTCGGTCGCGCAGTTAAGTTGTGGAATAGTCTCCCTGCGCATGTCTTCCCACCCACTTATAACGTCAATGTTTTTAAAAGAGGTGTAAATCGACACTACTCCCACTTTTCCCCTTCCCACTAACCTTTTCCCTTCTAACCAACGAATGCTTTGCATGGATAGGGGGCATCCCCTGAGTTTGGTTCTATCTGCCATAAAAAAAACAAAAAAAACCACTTAGCGATATTTTTAAGTACCAAATAAAATTCCATAAAGCCGATGCCGATGCCGATGTAACATCTGGAAACAGGCGCCCCCACAAAGAGAGAACTGTTAAGTATCGCTATGTCGGTCTTCGTTTCTCACGGGTTTCTCTGTAATTTTATGATCGTTACGAAACTGATAGTGCGAGAAGTATGGAAGCACCAGGTTGGCTGGAATGAAAGGCTTCTGGACCATATTTTTGATGCCTGGGACAGATGGCTAAATGATATCTCAAAGGTACAAAATGTTGCAGTTCGTGGATGTTACTTTAGAAAAGGGCCGCCAAATGAACTTCAACTGCACACCTTCGTAGATGCAAGCGAGGAAGCATTTGCTGCTGTTTCGTATTGGAGATAGGTTGCTGATGACGGTACAATCGAAGTCAGCTTTGTGAGCGGCAAAACTAAATGCGCGCCAATAAAGATTCTCACAGTGCCGCGACTCAAACTTCAAGCGGCAGTCCTCGGAGTGCGATTGGCTCGGACTATCCTAGAGGTACATCGTTTAAAAGCGACTTGTATAATGTGGAGTAACTCTAAAACAGTGCTGAGGTGGATCGCATCCAGGCATTGCCGATTCAAACCATTTGTTGCTCACAGATGTAGCGAACCAACAGGTTGCTACAAATTTGATATATATTTTATGTTTGTTTAAACTAAAATATACCTGAATTACGAATAATTATTAGATTTAATAAGCTAAACAACAACAAACCAGAATTAACTAAACCACAAAACCAGAATTGAACCCGGAAATTGTAAAAACAAATTAAGCCCCGTAACACACGATAATATACGCTCAGAGATAAGACATACGCACAAGTAGAGCAGCGGCAATTCTAAAAATAGAATCATGCGACAAGCTTATTTTCACTTTCTCTTTTCCTTTGCGCTTTCGCTGCCGCTGATCTAAAAATAGAAACAAGCATTCAGCTTACACATGTTTTCTTTCGTCGCGCAAGCACTGCATACAGTTCTCATTTAGTTTTGATCAGCATGCGCTTTTAACGACTAGTTTGTGCAAGATCAAGTCAGCCTTCTGCCGGTAAGCAACGACTCAATTCGTGCTTGCTCTTACAGAAACTCTTTTTGCTTGGAGCAGTTGACCACCTAGTTCGACAGCCCCAGAATTGCATAAACGAGTGGCTCACATATTTTGAAGGGTTCACCAACCCTATCTATACATCCAGTAGAGTAGAAGTAGTTGCCGGCGTAGTATAGACGTATTTTAGGAGTATCTTTGGGCGTATTTAGGACTAGTTACCGTATTTAGGACTAGCCGGAACCATTCCTTCGGGAATTTCAAGGCTTTGGCCGGAATCATTCCTTCGGGAATTTCAAGGCTTCGGCCGGAATCATTCCTTCGGGAATTTCAAGGCTTCGGCCGGAATCATTCCTTCGGGAATTTCAAGGCTTCAGCCGGAATCATTCCTTCAGGAATTTCAAGGCTTCGGCCGGAATCAGTTCTTCGGAGCTTTCAACCGTATTGTGAGCGGCCTTCTGCCGCGGAGCACTCAGCTTCCCCGAACTTTGCATTCAACAGTTGTAAGCGGCCTTCTGCCGCGGGGCATTCGGTCCCTCCGTCACCTGTACACTCGCAACAGTTGTAAGCGGCCTTCTGCCGCGGGGCATTCGGTCCCTCCGTCACCTGTACACCCGCAACAGTTGTAAGCGGCCTTCTGCCGCGGAGCACTCGGCGCCGGTACTCACAAATCATTGTACGCGGCCTTCTGTCGCCAGGCATTTGGCCTGACAAAAGCATTTGTAACCAGTAGCAAGTACGATTGTAAAGGACTTTTTGTGAATTGGAACAAATAAAAGAATAAAAAAGGAAAAAACGAACACCAACCCGCATACGTCCGAGCTGAATATTTCAGTGATAGATTTGCTTAACAGCAAATCGTGTGCAATTTTTGACCGTCGCGGTGTTTGGTAATTGGAGGGTTACGAGATCCCCCAAAATGGACCCTGGGGCGACTGACGCTACCCCAGCTGGGAACAAAAACTCGTTACAAATGGCGCCCGAGCAGGGACTGACTTCGTCAAGAAGCAGTTCACAAACAAGAAAGCGAAAAGGAAGAAAGACTTCTCCCAGACAGTCTGAGTTTCATTTACAAGCTGCGAAAAGAAGAGTTGGAGGGACAAATGCAGCTAATCGGATTATCAACAGACGGCACGGTGAAGGAGATACGACAGAGACTCACCAATTTTATCAGGAAGCAGCGAAACATAAAGTCCACCGAGAACCTGGCAAAAGAGGAGGCAGCAACGGAGAAGGCCACCACCAGCATACCTGTACCCGACATGGCCGCAAAGCATTCGACAACCAGCTACCTGCCAGCAGAATGCGAGATCATGAATACTATCAGAAAATGGGGCCTACACTTCAACGGCACTCGCTCTATTCTGGATTTCATAGAAAGCATCGAAGAGTCAGCCAATGGCTACCGCATTCATCACGACCAACTACTGTTGCCGCTAAATGAAGTACTACGCGATCGCGCCAAAGATTGGTGGCGTTATAAAAGAGATGAAATTAAAACGTGGACGCAATTCAAAGAAGCAGCCATGAACTTCTTCTTACCGCCGAGATATCTTCAACGCCTAGAGGAGGATATTTTCCGGCGGCGACAAGGGCCACGAGAAAAGGCAAAAGAATATGTCATGAGTGTGATAACCATGATACGGCAGCACCCCAGGCTACGTCAGGAAGATCACATCGACCGAATTTATGAAGGGCTACGACCAGATTATCGCTTATATATTCGGCGCAGTGATTTCCAAGACCTGGATTCTCTAATGAGTCGAGGTGACGAGTATGAATATATACGGGGAGAAGAAAACCGGTCGCAGCGGACACACACGACCAATTGGGTTGCCGACCTTCCGTATTCACGCTCCACCCACTGTTGGACCTGCAAAAAACCAGGCCACACGCGCAGAAACTGCCGTGGGAAGCGAGTAATCTTCTGTTCATATTGCGGCAAAACCAACACCCTCACACGGGATTGTTCCTGCCAGAAGAGAATAACAGTCAGCGAAAATACTCCGCATTCCGAAACCATCACACCTGAACCCCGCTACCAAATGAACATAATGTGTAATGGTCGCCAGACGATGGCATTCGTGGACACCGGGGCTACACTCTCCTTTGTGGGAGCCACCCTAAACGACTATTTGCGAGGCCACGCCCACGTCATGAAGGAAAATAAATTGTTAACTCTCGCCAACGGCAAAACCATCTGTCTTCACCAGAGTTACCAAGTCACACTCCAGAAAAACCAACAGCAATTCACTCACCGTGTATATTACCTACCAGGACTGAAAGAGGAATTCGTTGTAGGTATGGATTTGCTATGCAAGCTCCGTTGTAAAGTGATTATTGATAAAGAGGAGCTAGCCACCGTGGGATTTCTGGGCACTCCAAACGCACATACAATAACCAGCCATATTCCAAAACGAAACAGCATAATTGAAGCATTCGCAGACAAAAAAAGTCCAAGGATGGCGATTACGAGGCACGGCAAGATGCGCCGTCGCGCCAACAGAGGACAGATCCAACCGAGCCGAGAGAGAAGGCCACCCGAAGCAGCCACTCAACAGCCGTCAGATCGATCACCGTCCGAAGTAACTAGGAGGAGACGGGCAGTTCCACTCCCGACACACATCGTGTCCAGGGCCGCACCGAGCCAAACATCCTCAGCAACAAGCCCAAAGGGGAAGAGACCCAAAAAGACACCAGACAAGCTCGACCACCATCCAGAAACAAGGTCGACACTACAGCCCCCTCTAAGGATATCCGAGTACCCCCCGGGCGTAACCAGAAAAAGAAAACAGCGTCGCGTCGAAAAGAAATGGGGATTCCTAAGTGACGGTACGGGATGGCTGAGCACAGCTTCTACTCAGAACTCACGACCCCCAGCAACAACCTCCGCCTGCCGATTTTATTGGAACAAGAGTTATATTAAAATATTTTGTATGAATTAGATTATTGGTTTTCGTTGAAATGTCACGAAACATTTAAAATATCACAGCGCAATTAGTTTAACGATTGGTATATTAAAAAAAAAATTAACCGAACACTTTTTTGTTCTACCCCGTTGTTGGGGTAGAATGTAGCGAACCAACAGGTTGCTACAAATTTGATATATATTTTATGTTTGTTTAAACTAAAATATACCTGAATTACGAATAATTATTAGATTTAATAAGCTAAACAACAACAAACCAGAATTAACTAAACCACAAAACCAGAATTGAACCCGGAAATTGTAAAAACAAATTAAGCCCCGTAACACACGATAATATACGCTCAGAGATAAGACATACGCACAAGTAGAGCAGCGGCAATTCTAAAAATAGAATCATGCGACAAGCTTATTTTCACTTTCTCTTTTCCTTTGCGCCTTCGCTGCCGCTGATCTAAAAATAGAAACAAGCATTCAGCTTACACATGTTTTCTTTCGTCGCGCAAGCACTGCATACAGTTCTCATTTAGTTTTGATCAGCATGCGCTTTTAACGACTAGTTTGTGCAAGCTCAAGTCAGCCTTCTGCCGGTAAGCAACGACTCAATTCGTGCTTGCTCTTACAGAAACTCTTTTTGCTTGGAGCAGTTGACCACCTGGTTCGACAGCCCCAAAATTGCATAAACGAGTGGCTCACATATTTTGAAGGGTTCACCAACCCTATCTATACATCCAGTAGAGTAGAAGTAGTTGCCGGCGTAGTATAGACGTATTTTAGGAGTATCTTTGGGCGTATTTAGGACTAGCCGGAATCACTCCTTTGGGAGTTACCGTATTTAGGACTAGCCGGAACCATTCCTTCGGGAATTTCAAGGCTTCGGCCGGAATCATTCCTCCGGGAATTTCAAGGTTTCGGCCGGAATCATTCCTTCGGGAATTTCAAGGCTTCGGCCGGAATCATTCCTTCGGGAATTTTAAGGCTTCGGCCGGAAACATTCCTTCGGGAATTTCAAGGCTTCGGCCGGAATCAGTTCTTCGGAGCTTTCAACCGTATTGTGAGCGGCCTTCTGCCGCGGAGCACTCAGCTTCCCTGAACTTTGCATTCAACAGTTGTAAGCGGCCTTCTGCCGCGGGGCATTCGGTCCCTCCGTCACCTGTACACTCGCAACAGTTGTAAGCGGCCTTCTGCCGCGGGCATTCGGTCCCTCCGTCACCTGTACACCCGCAACAGTTGTAAGCGGCCTTCTGCCGCGGAGTCCGCATACGTCCGAGCTGAATATTTCAGTGATAGATTTGCTTAACAGCAAATCGTGTGCAATTCTTGACCGTCGCGGTGTTTGGTAATTTGAGGGTTACGAGATCCCCCAAAATGGACCCTGGGGCGACTGACGCTACCCCAGCTGGGAGCAAAAACTCGTTACACAGAATAGCGGAGATTCTGGCTTCGACAGATAAGTCAAACTAGAGATGGGTGCCGTCAGCAGAAAACGTTGCAGACGAATCGACGAGAGCAAATTACCGGAGGTACTTTGAATCAACAGCACGCTGGTTAGAGGGGCCGGAGTTTTTACAAAGGGATTGCAGCTTATGGCCGACCACTAAAGTCGATCTGAACGAAGGAGACGACGAGGAAATGCTGCCAAGAAAATTCGGATTGTTCATTCGTAAGTCATTCATTAATATGCTTTGTACGTTTCTCGTCATATATAGTAATAAGGTAAAACGCACAATGGGCTAGGTATTACGATTTGTCAATCGATCCCGTAAACAACAAGACGCCCAAGAGAATGGGCTTACTGCAACTGAATTAATGAAAGCCAAGTATGCATTGTGTCGTCAAGCTCAATATGAAGCGCTTGCTGATGATATAAGGCAAATAAAAAACCACGATTATGTAAAAAAAGGGAGTGAATTATACACTTTTTCACCCTACATCGACTATGAAGGCGTTCTTAGTTCAAAGGGCCGAATAGATGTTGCCAGTTGTTTACCGTACGACGACCAATTATATTACCAATTATATTACCGCAAAAACATACCTTTACTAAATTACTCGTGTTTTACCAACATTGCTGGATGCGACATTCAAATTACGAAGCCACGATATGTGAGATTCATCGTCGTTTCTGGATACCCGGCGTGAGAAGACTTTTCCGAAAGGAGATCGGAGGCTGCAACATATGCAAAATAGCGCGTGCATCACCTAGGCAGATAGAAATGGGCCCTCTTCCGGAAGATCGTTGCAAACCGTTTGTTCGTCCGTTTTCATATGTTGGACTATATTATTTCGGCCCGCTCCAAGTCATAATTGGGAGGCGTAAAGAAAAACGATGGATAGCACTTTTCACCTGCCTGGCGGTAAGAGCCATTCATTTGGAAGTCGCTGCCGACTTATCAACAGACGCTTGCATACTAATTCTAAGGAATTTTATGAATCGACGCGGACTCCTGTGAGAATGCGGAGCTACAACGGTAGAAACTTTATCGGTGCAGACCAGGTGGCGAAGAGGATCAGCGACGTATTCGACTGCAACCGTCTCCAGACAGAAGTTTCATCGAAAGGGGTCGAATGGTTGTTTAATTGCCCTAGCAATCCCTCTGCTGGTGGTGTATGGGAGCGGATGGTACAATGTGTGAAACGTCTTACCTCATGCTCTCAAAGAAGTCGCTCCACGTGAACACGCTGCAATCATTCATAATAGAGGCCGAGAATGTGGTCAATTCTCGACCGCTTACGTGTGTAAGCTTCCTGTAACCACAGTTTCTTTGAGTCGCGCTACTTAAGCCGCGTCTGCCAACAGCTACGCTCGCAGAGCCGTTTACGTGGGCACCACAGTCCTGCAGCTACACTGGTCGCATCGTTTACGTGACTCACAAGTTCTTGCACGACGCCTCGCGTCCCTAAAGCAGAGATTAGCCAATACTCTTAAGGATAGAGCTTCTTCCTGATTTGCTGTCACCGAGACCGACAGTAACCCACAAGAAGCTTGTATGAAAACCCTAGCATTTAAGAAAGGCCACAATAAATAAAATTGTTTAGAAAATCCCAACAAACAAATTTCTGTACTGGATCCTGGCGAGCTTACCCCAGCTCTGAACGCCGAAGACCGGAAGCTTCGTTACAGTGGCGCCCGAGCAGTGAAACTGCTTAATATAAATAACTTCAGAAAACTCTCTACCATTTATTGTGAGCCAAACCAATTCGACAAGCTCACGTAACCACAACATCATGGTCAATACCTCGTGGATCTATACACTCCGAAAGGAATGTTTATTAGTGTACGCCAAGGAATTTGGATTAGACACAGGCGGGACAGTGGAGGATCTTCGAAAGCGGTTCGCGGAGTTTATAAACGATGCCAATTTATCGCCCGAAAATAGAAAACGTATAAGCCAACTCATGGAAGTTCGTCGCACACAGATTACATGAGCCCAACTACAACTACAGAGGTACGCAGTAATATCCCGGTCCACCACCAGAGAGAGCTCCTGTGCCATTTTAGACCGAGTGAAAAAAGTGGGCTACGATTGTGTTCACGTCCCACTATTGTTGAGATTGATTGAAAAACTAGCGGAAGTCTACAACATCAACACAGACGTGTTGCCAAATGCAATGCCTGAGCTCCTACAGAACCAATCATTGCATTGGTATAGAAATAACAACAAAAGTGGGGAGTCGTGGGGAGCATTCAAGCACGACTTTTTGGAATGTTTCCTACCATCTAGATTTTTTGAACGGTTGGATGACGACATACGTAAACGACTGCAGAGACCTGACAAGAGGTTCAAAGACTACGTCGTGTTGCTCCAAAATTTAATGCGTCACACAGATCTACAGGAATCCCAGCGCATAGAACGAATCTACTGAAACAGTAGCAATGAATTACAACACTACGTCAAAAGATGCGAGTTCGAGACATTGGAAGAACTGATTACTTTGGCCGGCGACTGGGAATACTTAAAGGCGGATGTGGAAATCACAACGCAACAACAACTACCAACAACTCGAACACCACAGCGTAACACAATAACAGCAGAGATTCATCGGCAGGCTGTAGACCAGAGAGAATTATGTAACCAATCTGCAGTCTGCATGTCGCCGCTGCAGACAAGAGGGGCATTTTTCGAAGCTGTCGAGCTGAACGGATGAATTTCTGTCGGACATGCGGAAGGAAAGTATAATAGCACGAACCATAGAATGTTGTCGAAAACAACAACAGCAAAAACAACAAACGCCGTCCTCGGTGGCGCAGTGGGTGATAACCTCGATACGAGCTCCGGGGATGCGGGTTCGAATCCCGCCTGGGCATGGATGTCGATTGTGTTGTTTTCAGCGTACTTAAGTCGCCTTAGGCGACGAGCTCATGAAGCCCACTTTAGACACTGGAGCCACCCGTAGTTTCATAAGCAGCTGCTTTGCGCATAAACTGGAAAGTGTTCACCCAACTACCAACGTTCAATCGCGATTACGTATGGCCAACGATAAACTACAAACGATAACAGAGGCGCTAACCACTCGGGTCTACATGGGAAACAAAAGCTGCACGGTCACGTTGTTTATCCTCCCAGAGGTAGTGGACGACCTTAGGACTAGACTCCCTAGCTCGTATTGGCACAAGGATGGAATGCGCAAACCTCTCCGTGGAAATCAAAGAAGCACGGAACGAAGTGGAAGAGAACTTTGCAACAGAACCAAAGAAGTTCGATCGGAACAGCAGTACATCGACACATTTATACACGAGGAGTTAAAAAGGTTCGAGCAAATCGAAGGCAGTTTAAATATCACGAAGCAACGCATAGTTATGCGAGATGAACACCCCATAAAAAAGCGATTGTTTCCCAAAAATCCTGCGATGCAGAATATCATAGAACGCAAAGGCTACACGGCGTTTACTGTGCCGGGACGTGGACTTTTTCAATGGAGAGTGATTCCATTTGGTATCCACTCAGCTCCCGCAACCTTCCAACGAGCGTTGGACACCGTAGTTGGCCCCGACATGGAACGAGTAGCCGAATAAAGTACCTAGGTCATGAGATAAGTGAGCAAGGCATTCACACCGATCCCGAGAAAATCGCCGCCATAAGGGAGCTAAAGCTACCTCAAAACGTTCGCGAGGTGCGTAGATTTCTCGGAATCGCGTCGTGGTACCGTCGATTCGTACCGGATTTTTCAAAAGTCGTCCAGCCCTTGACGTCACTGCTCAAAAGGGAAAAAATTTCAAATGGAGCCAGGAGCAGCAACATGCATTCGAAGGTCTTAAGCAAAGACTCACCCACGCCCCAGTGTTAGCCTGCCCGGACTTTAGCCAACGGTTCTACATACAGACAGACGCCTGCGATTATGGCCTGGGAGCAGTTTTATGCCAGGTAATTGATGGACAAGAACGGGCCATCGCGTACGCCAGCCGGCACATTAACGGCGCCGAAAAAAATTATACCACCACCGAGAAGGAGTGTTTGGCGGCGATATGGGCGGTACGAAAAATGCTACCTTATATCGAAGGATATAATTTCACTATAATTACGGATCACCTTTACCTAAAATTGCTAAACTCGATAGAGAGCCCTTCCGGTCGAATTGCACGATGGGCGCTGGAATTACAACAATACACTTATGACGTCCAATATTGGAGGAGAAACATAACGTCGTCGCCGATGCATTCTCTCGCCAACTCCTGGAAGGTATCTACGCAAACTTGAAGGAACAAAATAGAAGCAAACCGGAAACTTGGCACAAAAGAAAAATAAAGGAGGTAAGCGGAGATCCACAAAAGTTCCCGGAGTACTATATCCAAAATTGAAAACTACCGACATATCCCCAGGGGAACCGATGACGAAGAATCTACGCCTTTCAAACTATGTGTGCCTGAAGCCTTGAGGCATGAGGTACTGATGGAAACACATGATACACCCACGGCGGGACACTTAAGCATACGAAAAACCATCGCACGAGTTGCCCAACGATACTATTGGCAAGAATGTTCCGACAGGTGAGCCGGTACGTCAGAGCGTGCAAAAGTTGTCAACAGTACAAGGTCAGCCAGTAGGTAAAATGCTGACACACCTCCCGGAGGAGCCCTAAGTCACCATGAGTGCAGACTTTGTCGGCCCTCTACCTAGAACCAAGCATGGAAATAGCACCCTTATAGTACTCACCGACAAGTTCTGCAAATGGGTCGAGTTGATACCGTGTCGCAAGGCGACTGCTGAGCAACTCAAAGGCTTTTCGCAAACGCATCTTAGCCCGTTTTGGAGTACCGAAGATCTTTATCTCCGATAACCGGGTACAATTCACCAGTAGAAGCTTCCAACGATTTCTGAAAGATCTAGGCGTAAAACATCAGTACACAGCACCCTACACTCCGCAAGAAAACCCGACACCCTACACTCCGCAAGAAAAAACCACGATTATGTAAAAAAAAGGGAGTGAATTATACACTTTGTCACCCTACATCGACTATGAAGGCGTTCTTAGTTCAAAGGGCCGAATAGATGTTGCCAGTTGTTTACCGTACGACGACCAATTATATTACCAATTATATTACCGCAAAAACATACCTTTACTAAATTACTCGTGTTTTACCAACATTGCTGGATGCGACATTCAAATTACGAAGCCACGATATGTGAGATTCATCGTCGTTTCTGGATACCCGGCGTGAGAAGACTTTTCCGAAAGGAGATCGGAGGCTGCAACATATGCAAAATAGCGCGTGCATCACCTAGGCAGATAGAAATGGGCCCTCTTCCGGAAGATCGTTGCAAACCGTTTGTTCGTCCGTTTTCATATGTTGGACTATATTATTTCGGCCCGCTCCAAGTCATAATTGGGAGGCGTAAAGAAAAACGATGGATAGCACTTTTCACCTGCCTGGCGGTAAGAGCCATTCATTTGGAAGTCGCTGCCGACTTATCAACAGACGCTTGCATACTAATTCTAAGGAATTTTATGAATCGACGTGGACTCCTGTGAGAATGCGGAGCTACAACGGTAGAAACTTTATCGGTGCAGACCAGGTGGCGAAGAGGATCAGCGACGTATTCGACTGCAACCGTCTCCAGACAGAAGTTTCATCGAAAGGGGTCGAATGGTTGTTTAATTGCCCTAGCAATCCCTCTGCTGGTGGTGTATGGGAGCGGATGGTACAATGTGTGAAACGTCTTACCTCATGCTCTCAAAGAAGTCGCTCCACGTGAACACGCTGCAATCATTCATAATAGAGGCCGAGAATGTGGTCAATTCTCGACCGCTTACGTGTGTAAGCTTCCTGTAACCACAGTTTCTTTGAGTCGCGCTACTTAAGCCGCGTCTGCCAACAGCTACGCTCGCAGAGCCGTTTACGTGGGCACCACAGTCCTGCAGCTACACTGGTCGCATCGTTTACGTGACTCACAAGTTCTTGCACGACGCCTCGCGTCCCTAAAGCAGAGATTAACCAATACTCTTAAGGATAGAGCTTCTTCCTGATTTGCTGTCACCGAGACCGACAGTAACCCACAAGAAGCTTGTATGAAAACCCTAGCATTTAAGAAAGGCCACAATAAATAAAATTGTTTAGAAAATCCCAACAAACAAATTTCTGTACTGAATCCTGGCGAGCTTACCCCAGCTCTGAACGCCGAAGACCGGAAGCTTCGTTACAGTGGCGCCCGAGCAGGGAAACTGCTTAATATAAATAACTTCAGAAAACTCTCTACCATTTATTGTGAGCCAAACCAATTCGACAAGCTCACGTAACCACAACATCATGGTCAATACCTCGTGGATCTATACACTCCGAAAGGAATGTTTATTAGTGTACGCCAAGGAATTTGGATTAGACACAGGCGGGACAGTGGAGGATCTTCGAAAGCGGTTCGCGGAGTTTATAAACGATGCCAATTTATCGCCCGAAAATAGAAAACGTATAAGCCAACTCATGGAAGTTCGTCGCACACAGATTACATGAGCCCAACTACAACTACAGAGGTACGCAGTAATATCCCGGTCCACCACCAGAGAGAGCTCCTGTGCCATTTTAGACCGAGTGAAAAAAGTGGGCTACGATTGTGTTCACGTCCCACTATTGTTGAGATTGATTGAAAAACTAGCGGAAGTCTACAACATCAACACAGACGTGTTGCCAAAAGCAATGCCTGAGCTCCTACAGAACCAATCATTGCATTGGTATAGAAATAACAACAAAAGTGGGGAGCATTCAAGCACGACTTTTTGGAATGTTTCCTACCATCTAGATTTTTTGAACGGTTGGATGACGACACGTAAACGACTGCAGAGACCTGACAAGAGGTTTAAAGACTACGTCGTGTTGCTCCAAAATTTAATGCGTCACACAGATCTACAGGAATCCCAGCGCATAGAACGAATCTACTGAAACAGTAGCAATGAATTACAACACTACGTCAAAAGATGCGAGTTCGAGACATTGGAAGAACTGATTACTTTGGCCGGCGACTGGGAATACTTAAAGGCGGATGTGGAAATCACAACGCAACAACAACTACCAACAACTCGAACACCACAGCGTAACACAATAACAGCAGAGATTCATCGGCAGGCCGTAGACCAGAGAGAATTATGTAACCAATCCGCAGTCTGCATGTCGCCGCTGCAGACAAGAGGGGCATTTTTCGAAGCTGTCGAGCTGAACGGTTGAATTTCTGTCGGACATGCGGAAGGAAAGTATAATAGCACGAACCATAGAATGTTGTCGAAAACAACAACAGCAAAAACAACAAACGCCGTCCTCGGTGGCGCAGTGGGTGATAACCTCGATACGAGCTCCGGGGATGCGGGTTCGAATCCCGCCTGGGCATGGATGTCGATTGTGTTGTTTTCAGCGTACTTAAGTCGCCTTAGGCGACGAGCTCATGAAGCCCATTTTAGACACTGGAGCCACCCGTAGTTTCATAAGCAGCTGCTTTGCGCATAAACTGGAAAGTGTTCACCCAACTACCAACGTTCAATCGCGATTACGTATGGCCAACGATAAACTACAAACGATAACAGAGGCGCTAACCACTCGGGTCTACATGGGAAACAAAAGCTGCACGGTCACGTTGTTTATCCTCCCAGAGGTAGTGGACGACCTTAGGACTAGACTCCCTAGCTCGTATTGGCACAAGGATGGAATGCGCAAACCTCTCCGTGGAAATCAAAGAAGCACAGAACGAAGTGGAAGAGAACTTTGCAACAGAACCAAAGAAGTTCGATCGGAACAGCAGTACATCGACACATTTATACACGAGGAGTTAAAAAGGTTCGAGCAAATCGAAGGCAGTTTAAATATCACGAAGCAACGCATAGTTATGCGAGATGAACACCCCATAAAAAAGCGATTGTTCCCCAAAAATCCTGCGATGCAGAATATCATAGAACGCAAAGGCTACACGGCGTTTACTCTGCCGGGACGTGGACTTTTTCAATGGAGAGTGATTCCATTTGGCATCCACTCAGCTCCCGCAACCTTCCAACGAGCGTTGGACACCGTAGTTGGCCCCGACATGGAACGAGTAGCCGAATAAAGTACCTAGGTCATGAGATAAGTGAGCAAGGCATTCACACCGATCCCGAGAAAATCGCCGCCATAAGGGAGCTAAAGCTACCTCAAAACGTTCGCGAGGTGCGTAGATTTCTCGGAATCGCGTCGTGGTACCGTCGATTCGTACCGGATTTTTCAAAAGTCGTCCAGCCCTTGACGTCACTGCTCAAAAGGGAAAAAATTTCAAATGGAGCCACGAGCAGCAACATGCATTCGAAGGTCTTAAGCAAAGACTCACCCACGCCCCAGTGTTAGCCTGCCCGGACTTTAGCCAACGGTTCTACATACAGACAGACGCCTGCGATTATGGCCTGGGAGCAGTTTTATGCCAGGTAATTGATGGACAAGAACGGGCCATCGCGTACGCCAGCCGGCACATTAACGGCGCCGAAAAAAATTATACCACCACCGAGAAGGAGTGTTTGGCGGCGATATGGGCGGTACGAAAAATGCTACCTTATATCGAAGGATATAATTTCACTATAATTACGGATCACCTTTACCTAAAATTGCTAAACTCGATAGAGAGCCCTTCCGGTCGAATTGCACGATGGGCGCTGGAATTACAACAATACACTTATGACGTCCAATATTGGAGGAGAAACATAACGTCGTCGCCGATGCATTCTCTCGCCAACTCCTGGAAGGTATCTACGCAAACTTGAAGGAACAAAATAGAAGCAAACCGGAAACTTGGCACAAAAGAAAAATAAAGGAGGTAAGCGGAGATCCACAAAAGTTCCCGGAGTACTATATCCAAAAGTGAAAACTACCGACATATCCCCAGGGGAACCGATGACGAAGAATCTACGCCTTGGAAACTATGTGTGCCTGAAGCCTTGAGGCATGAGGTACTGATGGAAACACATGATACACCCACGGCGGGACACTTAAGCATACGAAAAACCATCGCACGAGTTGCCCAACGATACTATTGGCAAGAATGTTCCGACAGGTGAGCCGGTACGTCAGAGCGTGCAAAAGTTGTCAACAGTACAAGGTCAGCCAGTAGGTAAAATGCTGACACACCTCCCGGAGGAGCCCTAAGTCACCATGAGTGCAGACTTTGTCGGCCCTCTACCTAGAACCAAGCATGGAAATAGCACCCTTATAGTACTCACCGACAAGTTCTGCAAATGGGTCGAGTTGATACCGTGTCGCAAGGCGACTGCTGAGCAACTCAAAGGCTTTTCGCAAACGCATCTTAGCCCGTTTTGGAGTACCGAAGATCTTTATCTCCGATAACCGGGTACAATTCACCAGTAGAAGCTTCCAACGATTTCTGAAAGATCTAGGCGTAAAACATCAGTACACAGCACCCTACACTCCGCAAGAAAACACGACACCCTACACTCCGCAAGAAAAAACCACGATTATGTAAAAAAAAGGGAGTGAATTATACACTTTGTCACCCTACATCGACTATGAAGGCGTTCTTAGTTCAAAGGGCCGAATAGATGTTGCCAGTTGTTTACCGTACGACGACCAATTATATTACCAATTATATTACCGCAAAAACATACCTTTACTAAATTACTCGTGTTTTACCAACATTGCTGGATGCGACATTCAAATTACGAAGCCACGATATGTGAGATTCATCGTCGTTTCTGGATACCCGGCGTGAGAAGACTTTTCCGAAAGGAGATCGGAGGCTGCAACATATGCAAAATAGCGCGTGCATCACCTAGGCAGATAGAAATGGGCCCTCTTCCGGAAGATCGTTGCAAACCGTTTGTTCGTCCGTTTTCATATGTTGGACTATATTATTTCGGCCCGCTCCAAGTCATAATTGGGAGGCGTAAAGAAAAACGATGGATAGCACTTTTCACCTGCCTGGCGGTAAGAGCCATTCATTTGGAAGTCGCTGCCGACTTATCAACAGACGCTTGCATACTAATTCTAAGGAATTTTATGAATCGACGTGGACTCCTGTGAGAATGCGGAGCTACAACGGTAGAAACTTTATCGGTGCAGACCAGGTGGCGAAGAGGATCAGCGACGTATTCGACTGCAACCGTCTCCAGACAGAAGTTTCATCGAAAGGGGTCGAATGGTTGTTTAATTGCCCTAGCAATCCCTCTGCTGGTGGTGTATGGGAGCGGATGGTACAATGTGTGAAACGTCTTACCTCATGCTCTCAAAGAAGTCGCTCCACGTGAACACGCTGCAATCATTCATAATAGAGGCCGAGAATGTGGTCAATTCTCGACCGCTTACGTGTGTAAGCTTCCTGTAACCACAGTTTCTTTGAGTCGCGCTACTTAAGCCGCGTCTGCCAACAGCTACGCTCGCAGAGCCGTTTACGTGGGCACCACAGTCCTGCAGCTACACTGGTCGCATCGTTTACGTGACTCACAAGTTCTTGCACGACGCCTCGCGTCCCTAAAGCAGAGATTAACCAATACTCTTAAGGATAGAGCTTCTTCCTGATTTGCTGTCACCGAGACCGACAGTAACCCACAAGAAGCTTGTATGAAAACCCTAGCATTTAAGAAAGGCCACAATAAATAAAATTGTTTAGAAAATCCCAACAAACAAATTTCTGTACTGAATCCTGGCGAGCTTACCCCAGCTCTGAACGCCGAAGACCGGAAGCTTCGTTACAGTGGCGCCCGAGCAGGGAAACTGCTTAATATAAATAACTTCAGAAAACTCTCTACCATTTATTGTGAGCCAAACCAATTCGACAAGCTCACGTAACCACAACATCATGGTCAATACCTCGTGGATCTATACACTCCGAAAGGAATGTTTATTAGTGTACGCCAAGGAATTTGGATTAGACACAGGCGGGACAGTGGAGGATCTTCGAAAGCGGTTCGCGGAGTTTATAAACGATGCCAATTTATCGCCCGAAAATAGAAAACGTATAAGCCAACTCATGGAAGTTCGTCGCACACAGATTACATGAGCCCAACTACAACTACAGAGGTACGCAGTAATATCCCGGTCCACCACCAGAGAGAGCTCCTGTGCCATTTTAGACCGAGTGAAAAAAGTGGGCTACGATTGTGTTCACGTCCCACTATTGTTGAGATTGATTGAAAAACTAGCGCAAGTCTACAACATCAACACAGACGTGTTGCCAAAAGCAATTCCTGAGCTCCTACAGAACCAATCATTGCATTGGTATAGAAATAACAACAAAAGTGGGGAGCATTCAAGCACGACTTTTTGGAATGTTTCCTACCATCTAGATTTTTTGAACGGTTGGATGACGACATACGTAAACGACTGCAGAGACCTGACAAGAGGTTTAAAGACTACGTCGTGTTGCTCCAAAATTTAATGCGTCACACAGATCTACAGGAATCCCAGCGCATAGAACGAATCTACTGAAACAGTAGCAATGAATTACAACACTACGTCAAAAGATGCGAGTTCGAGACATTGGAAGAACTGATTACTTTGGCCGGCGACTGGGAATACTTAAAGGCGGATGTGGAAATCACAACGCAACAACAACTACCAACAACTCGAACACCACAGCGTAACACAATAACAGCAGAGATTCATCGGCAGGCCGTAGACCAGAGAGAATTATGTAACCAATCCGCAGTCTGCATGTCACCGCTGCAGACAAACGGGACATTTTTCGAAGCTGTCGAGCTGAACGGTTGAATTTCTGTCGGACATGCGGAAGGAAAGTATAATAGCACGAACCATAGAATGTTGTCGAAAACAACAACAGCAAAAACAACAAACGCCGTCCTCGGTGGCGCAGTGGGTGATAACCTCGATACGAGCTCCGGGGATGCGGGTTCGAATCCCGCCTGGGCATGGATGTCGATTGTGTTGTTTTCAGCGTACTTAAGTCGCCTTAGGCGACGAGCTCATGAAGCCCATTTTGGACACTGGAGCCACCCGTAGTTTCATAAGCAGCTGCTTTGCGCATAAACTGGAAAGTGTTCACCCAACTACCAACGTTCAATCGCGATTACGTATGGCCAACGATAAACTACAAACGATAACAGAGGCGCTAACCACTCGGGTCTACATGGGAAACAAAAGCTGCACGGTCACGTTGTTTATCCTCCCAGAGGTAGTGGACGACCTTAGGACTAGACTCCCTAGCTCGTATTGGCACAAGGATGGAATGCGCAAACCTCTCCGTGGAAATCAAAGAAGCACAGAACGAAGTGGAAGAGAACTTTGCAACAGAACCAAAGAAGTTCGATCGGAACAGCAGTACATCGACACATTTATACACGAGGAGTTAAAAAGGTTCGAGCAAATCGAAGGCAGTTTAAATATCACGAAGCAACGCATAGTTATGCGAGATGAACACCCCATAAAAAAGCGATTGTTCCCCAAAAATCCTGCGATGCAGAATATCATAGAACGCAAAGGCTACACGGCGTTTACTCTGCCGGGACGTGGACTTTTTCAATGGAGAGTGATTCCATTTGGCATCCACTCAGCTCCCGCAACCTTCCAACGAGCGTTGGACACCGTAGTTGGCCCCGACATGGAACGAGTAGCCGAATAAAGTACCTAGGTCATGAGATAAGTGAGCAAGGCATTCACACCGATCCCGAGAAAATCGCCGCCATAAGGGAGCTAAAGCTACCTCAAAACGTTCGCGAGGTGCGTAGATTTCTCGGAATCGCGTCGTGGTACCGTCGATTCGTACCGGATTTTTCAAAAGTCGTCCAGCCCTTGACGTCACTGCTCAAAAGGGAAAAAATTTCAAATGGAGCCACGAGCAGCAACATGCATTCGAAGGTCTTAAGCAAAGACTCACCCACGCCCCAGTGTTAGCCTGCCCGGACTTTAGCCAACGGTTCTACATACAGACAGACGCCTGCGATTATGGCCTGGGAGCAGTTTTATGCCAGGTAATTGATGGACAAGAACGGGCCATCGCGTACGCCAGCCGGCACATTAACGGCGCCGAAAAAAATTATACCACCACCGAGAAGGAGTGTTTGGCGGCGATATGGGCGGTACGAAAAATGCTACCTTATATCGAAGGATATAATTTCACTATAATTACGGATCACCTTTACCTAAAATTGCTAAACTCGATAGAGAGCCCTTCCGGTCGAATTGCACGATGGGCGCTGGAATTACAACAATACACTTATGACGTCCAATATTGGAGGAGAAACATAACGTCGTCGCCGATGCATTCTCTCGCCAACTCCTGGAAGGTATCTACGCAAACTTGAAGGAACAAAATAGAAGCAAACCGGAAACTTGGCACAAAAGAAAAATAAAGGAGGTAAGCGGAGATCCACAAAAGTTCCCGGAGTACTATATCCAAAAGTGAAAACTACCGACATATCCCCAGGGGAACCGATGACGAAGAATCTACGCCTTGGAAACTATGTGTGCCTGAAGCCTTGAGGCATGAGGTACTGATGGAAACACATGATACACCCACGGCGGGACACTTAAGCATACGAAAAACCATCGCACGAGTTGCCCAACGATACTATTGGCAAGAATGTTCCGACAGGTGAGCCGGTACGTCAGAGCGTGCAAAAGTTGTCAACAGTACAAGGTCAGCCAGTAGGTAAAATGCTGACACACCTCCCGGAGGAGCCCTAAGTCACCATGAGTGCAGACTTTGTCGGCCCTCTACCTAGAACCAAGCATGGAAATAGCACCCTTATAGTACTCACCGACAAGTTCTGCAAATGGGTCGAGTTGATACCGTGTCGCAAGGCGACTGCTGAGCAACTCAAAGGCTTTTCGCAAACGCATCTTAGCCCGTTTTGGAGTACCGAAGATCTTTATCTCCGATAACCGGGTACAATTCACCAGTAGAAGCTTCCAACGATTTCTGAAAGATCTAGGCGTAAAACATCAGTACACAGCACCCTACACTCCGCAAGAAAACACGACACCCTACACTCCGCAAGAAAAAACCACGATTATGTAAAAAAAAGGGAGTGAATTATACACTTTGTCACCCTACATCGACTATGAAGGCGTTCTTAGTTCAAAGGGCCGAATAGATGTTGCCAGTTGTTTACCGTACGACGACCAATTATATTACCAATTATATTACCGCAAAAACATACCTTTACTAAATTACTCGTGTTTTACCAACATTGCTGGATGCGACATTCAAATTACGAAGCCACGATATGTGAGATTCATCGTCGTTTCTGGATACCCGGCGTGAGAAGACTTTTCCGAAAGGAGATCGGAGGCTGCAACATATGCAAAATAGCGCGTGCATCACCTAGGCAGATAGAAATGGGCCCTCTTCCGGAAGATCGTTGCAAACCGTTTGTTCGTCCGTTTTCATATGTTGGACTATATTATTTCGGCCCGCTCCAAGTCATAATTGGGAGGCGTAAAGAAAAACGATGGATAGCACTTTTCACCTGCCTGGCGGTAAGAGCCATTCATTTGGAAGTCGCTGCCGACTTATCAACAGACGCTTGCATACTAATTCTAAGGAATTTTATGAATCGACGTGGACTCCTGTGAGAATGCGGAGCTACAACGGTAGAAACTTTATCGGTGCAGACCAGGTGGCGAAGAGGATCAGCGACGTATTCGACTGCAACCGTCTCCAGACAGAAGTTTCATCGAAAGGGGTCGAATGGTTGTTTAATTGCCCTAGCAATCCCTCTGCTGGTGGTGTATGGGAGCGGATGGTACAATGTGTGAAACGTCTTACCTCATGCTCTCAAAGAAGTCGCTCCACGTGAACACGCTGCAATCATTCATAATAGAGGCCGAGAATGTGGTCAATTCTCGACCGCTTACGTGTGTAAGCTTCCTGTAACCACAGTTTCTTTGAGTCGCGCTACTTAAGCCGCGTCTGCCAACAGCTACGCTCGCAGAGCCGTTTACGTGGGCACCACAGTCCTGCAGCTACACTGGTCGCATCGTTTACGTGACTCACAAGTTCTTGCACGACGCCTCGCGTCCCTAAAGCAGAGATTAACCAATACTCTTAAGGATAGAGCTTCTTCCTGATTTGCTGTCACCGAGACCGACAGTAACCCACAAGAAGCTTGTATGAAAACCCTAGCATTTAAGAAAGGCCACAATAAATAAAATTGTTTAGAAAATCCCAACAAACAAATTTCTGTACTGAATCCTGGCGAGCTTACCCCAGCTCTGAACGCCGAAGACCGGAAGCTTCGTTACAGTGGCGCCCGAGCAGGGAAACTGCTTAATATAAATAACTTCAGAAAACTCTCTACCATTTATTGTGAGCCAAACCAATTCGACAAGCTCACGTAACCACAACATCATGGTCAATACCTCGTGGATCTATACACTCCGAAAGGAATGTTTATTAGTGTACGCCAAGGAATTTGGATTAGACACAGGCGGGACAGTGGAGGATCTTCGAAAGCGGTTCGCGGAGTTTATAAACGATGCCAATTTATCGCCCGAAAATAGAAAACGTATAAGCCAACTCATGGAAGTTCGTCGCACACAGATTACATGAGCCCAACTACAACTACAGAGGTACGCAGTAATATCCCGGTCCACCACCAGAGAGAGCTCCTGTGCCATTTTAGACCGAGTGAAAAAAGTGGGCTACGATTGTGTTCACGTCCCACTATTGTTGAGATTGATTGAAAAACTAGCGCAAGTCTACAACATCAACACAGACGTGTTGCCAAAAGCAATGCCTGAGCTCCTACAGAACCAATCATTGCATTGGTATAGAAATAACAACAAAAGTGGGGAGCATTCAAGCACGACTTTTTGGAATGTTTCCTACCATCTAGATTTTTTGAACGGTTGGATGACGACATACGTAAACGACTGCAGAGACCTGACAAGAGGTTTAAAGACTACGTCGTGTTGCTCCAAAATTTAATGCGTCACACAGATCTACAGGAATCCCAGCGCATAGAACGAATCTACTGAAACAGTAGCAATGAATTACAACACTACGTCAAAAGATGCGAGTTCGAGACATTGGAAGAACTGATTACTTTGGCCGGCGACTGGGAATACTTAAAGGCGGATGTGGAAATCACAACGCAACAACAACTACCAACAACTCGAACACCACAGCGTAACACAATAACAGCAGAGATTCATCGGCAGGCCGTAGACCAGAGAGAATTATGTAACCAATCCGCAGTCTGCATGTCACCGCTGCAGACAAACGGGGCATTTTTCGAAGCTGTCGAGCTGAACGGTTGAATTTCTGTCGGACATGCGGAAGGAAAGTATAATAGCACGAACCATAGAATGTTGTCGAAAACAACAACAGCAAAAACAACAAACGCCGTCCTCGGTGGCGCAGTGGGTGATAACCTCGATACGAGCTCCGGGGATGCGGGTTCGAATCCCGCCTGGGCATGGATGTCGATTGTGTTGTTTTCAGCGTACTTAAGTCGCCTTAGGCGACGAGCTCATGAAGCCCATTTTAGACACTGGAGCCACCCGTAGTTTCATAAGCAGCTGCTTTGCGCATAAACTGGAAAGTGTTCACCCAACTACCAACGTTCAATCGCGATTACGTATGGCCAACGATAAACTACAAACGATAACAGAGGCGCTAACCACTCGGGTCTACATGGGAAACAAAAGCTGCACGGTCACGTTGTTTATCCTCCCAGAGGTAGTGGACGACCTTAGGACTAGACTCCCTAGCTCGTATTGGCACAAGGATGGAATGCGCAAACCTCTCCGTGGAAATCAAAGAAGCACAGAACGAAGTGGAAGAGAACTTTGCAACAGAACCAAAGAAGTTCGATCGGAACAGCAGTACATCGACACATTTATACACGAGGAGTTAAAAAGGTTCGAGCAAATCGAAGGCAGTTTAAATATCACGAAGCAACGCATAGTTATGCGAGATGAACACCCCATAAAAAAGCGATTGTTCCCCAAAAATCCTGCGATGCAGAATATCATAGAACGCAAAGGCTACACGGCGTTTACTGTGCCGGGACGTGGACTTTTTCAATGGAGAGTGATTCCATTTGGCATCCACTCAGCTCCCGCAACCTTCCAACGAGCGTTGGACACCGTAGTTGGCCCCGACATGGAACGAGTAGCCGAATAAAGTACCTAGGTCATGAGATAAGTGAGCAAGGCATTCACACCGATCCCGAGAAAATCGCCGCCATAAGGGAGCTAAAGCTACCTCAAAACGTTCGCGAGGTGCGTAGATTTCTCGGAATCGCGTCGTGGTACCGTCGATTCGTACCGGATTTTTCAAAAGTCGTCCAGCCCTTGACGTCACTGCTCAAAAGGGAAAAAATTTCAAATGGAGCCACGAGCAGCAACATGCATTCGAAGGTCTTAAGCAAAGACTCACCCACGCCCCAGTGCTAGCCTGCCCGGACTTTAGCCAACGGTTCTACATACAGACAGACGCCTGCGATTATGGCCTGGGAGCAGTTTTATGCCAGGTAATTGATGGACAAGAACGGGCCATCGCGTACGCCAGCCGGCACATTAACGGCGCCGAAAAAAATTATACCACCACCGAGAAGGAGTGTTTGGCGGCGATATGGGCGGTACGAAAAATGCTACCTTATATCGAAGGATATAATTTCACTATAATTACGGATCACCTTTACCTAAAATTGCTAAACTCGATAGAGAGCCCTTCCGGTCGAATTGCACGATGGGCGCTGGAATTACAACAATACACTTATGACGTCCAATATTGGAGGAGAAACATAACGTCGTCGCCGATGCATTCTCTCGCCAACTCCTGGAAGGTATCTACGCAAACTTGAAGGAACAAAATAGAAGCAAACCGGAAACTTGGCACAAAAGAAAAATAAAGGAGGTAAGCGGAGATCCACAAAAGTTCCCGGAGTACTATATCCAAAAGTGAAAACTACCGACATATCCCCAGGGGAACCGATGACGAAGAATCTACGCCTTGGAAACTATGTGTGCCTGAAGCCTTGAGGCATGAGGTACTGATGGAAACACATGATACACCCACGGCGGGACACTTAAGCATACGAAAAACCATCGCACGAGTTGCCCAACGATACTATTGGCAAGAATGTTCCGACAGGTGAGCCGGTACGTCAGAGCGTGCAAAAGTTGTCAACAGTACAAGGTCAGCCAGTAGGTAAAATGCTGACACACCTCCCGGAGGAGCCCTAAGTCACCATGAGTGCAGACTTTGTCGGCCCTCTACCTAGAACCAAGCATGGAAATAGCACCCTTATAGTACTCACCGACAAGTTCTGCAAATGGGTCGAGTTGATACCGTGTCGCAAGGCGACTGCTGAGCAACTCAAAGGCTTTTCGCAAACGCATCTTAGCCCGTTTTGGAGTACCGAAGATCTTTATCTCCGATAACCGGGTACAATTCACCAGTAGAAGCTTCCAACGATTTCTGAAAGATCTAGGCGTAAAACATCAGTACACAGCACCCTACACTCCGCAAGAAAACCCGACACCCTACACTCCGCAAGAAAAAACCACGATTATGTAAAAAAAAGGGAGTGAATTATACACTTTGTCACCCTACATCGACTATGAAGGCGTTCTTAGTTCAAAGGGCCGAATAGATGTTGCCAGTTGTTTACCGTACGACGACCAATTATATTACCAATTATATTACCGCAAAAACATACCTTTACTAAATTACTCGTGTTTTACCAACATTGCTGGATGCGACATTCAAATTACGAAGCCACGATATGTGAGATTCATCGTCGTTTCTGGATACCCGGCGTGAGAAGATTTTTCCGAAAGGTCGGAGGCTGCAACATATGCAAAATAGCGCGTGCATCACCTAGGCAGATAGAAATGGGCCCTCTTCCGGAAGATCGTTGCAAACCGTTTGTTCGTCCGTTTTCATATGTTGGACTATATTATTTCGGCTCGCTCCAAGTCATAATTGGGAGGCGTAAAGAAAAACGATGGATAGCACTTTTCACCTGCCTGGCGGTAAGAGCCATTCATTTGGAAGTCGCTGCCGACTTATCAACAGACGCTTGCATACTAATTCTAAGGAATTTTATGAATCGACGTGGACTCCTGTGAGAATGCGGAGCTACAACGGTAGAAACTTTATCGGTGCAGACCAGGTGGCGAAGAGGATCAGCGACGTATTCGACTGCAACCGTCTCCAGACAGAAGTTTCATCGAAAGGGGTCGAATGGTTGTTTAATTGCCCTAGCAATCCCTCTGCTGGTGGTGTATGGGAGCGGATGATACAATGTGTGAAACGTCTTACCTCATGCTCTCAAAGAAGTCGCTCCACGTGAACACGCTGCAATCATTCATAATAGAGGCCGAGAATGTGGTCAATTCTCGACCGCTTACGTGTGTAAGCTTCCTGTAACCACAGTTTCTTTGAGTCGCGCTAAGCCGCGTCTGCCAACAGCTACGCTCGCAGAGCCGTTTACGTGGGCACCACAGTCCTGCAGCTACACTGGTCGCATCGTTTACGTGACTCACAAGTTCTTGCACGACGCCTCGCGTCCCTAAAGCAGAGATTAGCCAATACTCTTAAGGATAGAGCTTCTTCCTAATTTGCTGTCACCGAGACCGACAGTAACCCACAAGAAGCTTGTATGAAAACCCTAGCATTTAAGAAAGGCCACAATAAATAAAATTGTTTAGAAAATCCCAACAAACAAATTTCTGTACTGAATCCTGGCGAGCTTACCCCAGCTCTGAACGCCGAAGACCGGAAGCTTCGTTACAGTGGCGCCCGAGCAGGGAAACTGCTTAATATAAATAACTTCAGAAAACTCTCTACCATTTATTGTGAGCCAAACCAATTCGACAAGCTCACGTAACCACAACATCATGGTCAATACCTCGTGGATCTATACACTCCGAAAGGAATGTTTATTAGTGTACGCCAAGGAATTTGGATTAGACACAGGCGGGACAGTGGAGGATCTTCGAAAGCGGTTCGCGGAGTTTATAAACGATGCCAATTTATCGCCCGAAAATAGAAAACGTATAAGCCAACTCATGGAAGTTCGTCGCACACAGATTACATGAGCCCAACTACAACTACAGAGGTACGCAGTAATATCCCGGTCCACCACCAGAGAGAGCTCCTGTGCCATTTTAGACCGAGTGAAAAAAGTGGGCTACGATTGTGTTCACGTCCCACTATTGTTGAGATTGATTGAAAAACTAGCGCAAGTCTACAACATCAACACAGACGTGTTGCCAAAAGCAATGCCTGAGCTCCTACAGAACCAATCATTGCATTGGTATAGAAATAACAACAAAAGTGGGGAGCATTCAAGCACGACTTTTTGGAATGTTTCCTACCATCTAGATTTTTTGAACGGTTGGATGACGACATACGTAAACGACTGCAGAGACCTGACAAGAGGTTTAAAGACTACGTCGTGTTGCTCCAAAATTTAATGCGTCACACAGATCTACAGGAATCCCAGCGCATAGAACGAATCTACTGAAACAGTAGCAATGAATTACAACACTACGTCAAAAGATGCGAGTTCGAGACATTGGAAGAACTGATTACTTTGGCCGGCGACTGGGAATACTTAAAGGCGGATGTGGAAATCACAACGCAACAACAACTACCAACAACTCGAACACCACAGCGTAACACAATAACAGCAGAGATTCATCGGCAGGCCGTAGACCAGAGAGAATTATGTAACCAATCCGCAGTCTGCATGTCACCGCTGCAGACAAACGGGGCATTTTTCGAAGCTGTCGAGCTGAACGGTTGAATTTCTGTCGGACATGCGGAAGGAAAGTATAATAGCACGAACCATAGAATGTTGTCGAAAACAACAACAGCAAAAACAACAAACGCCGTCCTCGGTGGCGCAGTGGGTGATAACCTCGATACGAGCTCCGGGGATGCGGGTTCGAATCCCGCCTGGGCATGGATGTCGATTGTGTTGTTTTCAGCGTACTTAAGTCGCCTTAGGCGACGAGCTCATGAAGCCCATTTTAGACACTGGAGCCACCCGTAGTTTCATAAGCAGCTGCTTTGCGCATAAACTGGAAAGTGTTCACCCAACTACCAACGTTCAATCGCGATTACGTATGGCCAACGATAAACTACAAACGATAACAGAGGCGCTAACCACTCGGGTCTACATGGGAAACAAAAGCTGCACGGTCACGTTGTTTATCCTCCCAGAGGTAGTGGACGACCTTAGGACTAGACTCCCTAGCTCGTATTGGCACAAGGATGGAATGCGCAAACCTCTCCGTGGAAATCAAAGAAGCACAGAACGAAGTGGAAGAGAACTTTGCAACAGAACCAAAGAAGTTCGATCGGAACAGCAGTACATCGACACATTTATACACGAGGAGTTAAAAAGGTTCGAGCAAATCGAAGGCAGTTTAAATATCACGAAGCAACGCATAGTTATGCGAGATGAACACCCCATAAAAAAGCGATTGTTCCCCAAAAATCCTGCGATGCAGAATATCATAGAACGCAAAGGCTACACGGCGTTTACTGTGCCGGGACGTGGACTTTTTCAATGGAGAGTGATTCCATTTGGCATCCACTCAGCTCCCGCAACCTTCCAACGAGCGTTGGACACCGTAGTTGGCCCCGACATGGAACGAGTAGCCGAATAAAGTACCTAGGTCATGAGATAAGTGAGCAAGGCATTCACACCGATCCCGAGAAAATCGCCGCCATAAGGGAGCTAAAGCTACCTCAAAACGTTCGCGAGGTGCGTAGATTTCTCGGAATCGCGTCGTGGTACCGTCGATTCGTACCGGATTTTTCAAAAGTCGTCCAGCCCTTGACGTCACTGCTCAAAAGGGAAAAAATTTCAAATGGAGCCACGAGCAGCAACATGCATTCGAAGGTCTTAAGCAAAGACTCACCCACGCCTCAGTGTTAGCCTGCCCGGACTTTAGCCAACGGTTCTACATACAGACAGACGCCTGCGATTATGGCCTGGGAGCAGTTTTATGCCAGGTAATTGATGGACAAGAACGGGCCATCGCGTACGCCAGCCGGCACATTAACGGCGCCGAAAAAAATTATACCACCACCGAGAAGGAGTGTTTGGCGGCGATATGGGCGGTACGAAAAATGCTACCTTATATCGAAGGATATAATTTCACTATAATTACGGATCACCTTTACCTAAAATTGCTAAACTCGATAGAGAGCCCTTCCGGTCGAATTGCACGATGGGCGCTGGAATTACAACAATACACTTATGACGTCCAATATTGGAGGAGAAACATAACGTCGTCGCCGATGCATTCTCTCGCCAACTCCTGGAAGGTATCTACGCAAACTTGAAGGAACAAAATAGAAGCAAACCGGAAACTTGGCACAAAAGAAAAATAAAGGAGGTAAGCGGAGATCCACAAAAGTTCCCGGAGTACTATATCCAAAAGTGAAAACTACCGACATATCCCCAGGGGAACCGATGACGAAGAATCTACGCCTTTCAAACTATGTGTGCCTGAAGCCTTGAGGCATGAGGTACTGATGGAAACACATGATACACCCACGGCGGGACACTTAAGCATACGAAAAACCATCGCACGAGTTGCCCAACGATACTATTGGCAAGAATGTTCCGACAGGTGAGCCGGTACGTCAGAGCGTGCAAAAGTTGTCAACAGTACAAGGTCAGCCAGTAGGTAAAATGCTGACACACCTCCCGGAGGAGCCCTAAGTCACCATGAGTGCAGACTTTGTCGGCCCTCTACCTAGAACCAAGCATGGAAATAGCACCCTTATAGTACTCACCGACAAGTTCTGCAAATGGGTCGAGTTGATACCGTGTCGCAAGGCGACTGCTGAGCAACTCAAAGGCTTTTCGCAAACGCATCTTAGCCCGTTTTTGAGTACCGAAGATCTTTATCTCCGATAACCGGGTACAATTCACCAGTAGAAGCTTCCAACGATTTCTGAAAGATCTAGGCGTAAAACGTCAGTACACAGCACCCTACACTCCGCAAGAAAACCCGACACCCTACACTCCGCAAGAAAAAACCACGATTATGTAAAAAAAAGGGAGTGAATTATACACTTTGTCACCCTACATCGACTATGAAGGCGTTCTTAGTTCAAAGGGCCGAATAGATGTTGCCAGTTGTTTACCGTACGACGACCAATTATATTACCAATTATATTACCGCAAAAACATACCTTTACTAAATTACTCGTGTTTTACCAACATTGCTGGATGCGACATTCAAATTACGAAGCCACGATATGTGAGATTCATCGTCGTTTCTGGATACCCGGCGTGAGAAGACTTTTCCGAAAGGAGATCGGAGGCTGCAACATATGCAAAATAGCGCGTGCATCACCTAGGCAGATAGAAATGGGCCCTCTTCCGGAAGATCGTTGCAAACCGTTTGTTCGTCCGTTTTCATATGTTGGACTATATTATTTCGGCCCGCTCCAAGTCATAATTGGGAGGCGTAAAGAAAAACGATGGATAGCACTTTTCACCTGCCTGGCGGTAAGAGCCATTCATTTGGAAGTCGCTGCCGACTTATCAACAGACGCTTGCATACTAATTCTAAGGAATTTTATGAATCGACGTGGACTCCTGTGAGAATGCGGAGCTACAACGGTAGAAACTTTATCGGTGCAGACCAGGTAGCGAAGAGGATCAGCGACGTATTCGACTGCAACCGTCTCCAGACAGAAGTTTCATCGAAAGGGGTCGAATGGTTGTTTAATTGCCCTAGCAATCCCTCTGCTGGTGGTGTATGGGAGCGGATGGTACAATGTGTGAAACGTCTTACCTCATGCTCTCAAAGGAGTCGCTCCACGTGAACACGCTGCAATCATTCATAATAGAGGCCGAGAATGTGGTCAATTCTCGACCGCTTACGTGTGTAAGCTTCCTGTAACCACAGTTTCTTTGAGTCGCGCTACTTAAGCCGCGTCTGCCAACAGCTACGCTCGCAGAGCCGTTTACGTGGGCACCACAGTCCTGCAGCTACACTGGTCGCATCGTTTACGTGACTCACAAGTTCTTGCACGACGCCTCGCGTCCCTAAAGCAGAGATTAGCCAATACTCTTAAGGATAGAGCTTCTTCCTAATTTGCTGTCACCGAGACCGACAGTAACCCACAAGAAGCTTGTATGAAAACCCTAGCATTTAAGAAAGGCCACAATAAATAAAATTGTTTAGAAAATCCCAACAAACAAATTTCTGTACTGAATCCTGGCGAGCTTACCCCAGCTCTGAACGCCGAAGACCGGAAGCTTCGTTACAGTGGCGCCCGAGCAGGGAAACTGCTTAATATAAATAACTTCAGAAAACTCTCTACCATTTATTGTGAGCCAAACCAATTCGACAAGCTCACGTAACCACAACATCATGGTCAATACCTCGTGGATCTATACACTCCGAAAGGAATGTTTATTAGTGTACGCCAAGGAATTTGGATTAGACACAGGCGGGACAGTGGAGGATCTTCGAAAGCGGTTCGCGGAGTTTATAAACGATGCCAATTTATCGCCCGAAAATAGAAAACGTATAAGCCAACTCATGGAAGTTCGTCGCACACAGATTACATGAGCCCAACTACAACTACAGAGGTACGCAGTAATATCCCGGTCCACCACCAGAGAGAGCTCCTGTGCCATTTTAGACCGAGTGAAAAAAGTGGGCTACGATTGTGTTCACGTCCCACTATTGTTGAGATTGATTGAAAAACTAGCGGAAGTCTACAACATCAACACAGACGTGTTGCCAAAAGCAATGCCTGAGCTCCTACAGAACCAATCATTGCATTGGTATAGAAATAACAACAAAAATGGGGAGTCGTGGGGAGCATTCAAGCACGACTTTTTGGAATGTTTCCTACCATCTAGATTTTTTGAACGGTTGGATGACGACATACGTAAACGACTGCAGAGATCTGACAAGAGGTTTAAAGACTACGTCGTGTTGCTCCAAAATTTAATGCGTCACACAGATCTACAGGAATCCCAGCGCATAGAACGAATCTACTGAAACAGTAGCAATGAATTACAACACTACGTCAAAAGATGCGAGTTCGAGACATTGGAAGAACTGATTACTTTGGCCGGCGACTGGGAATACTTAAAGGCGGATGTGGAAATCACAACGCAACAACAACTACCAACAACTCGAACACCACAGCGTAACACAATAACAGCAGAGATTCATCGGCAGGCCGTAGACCAGAGAGAATTATGTAACCAATCCGCAGTCTGCATGTCGCCGCTGCAGACAAGAGGGGCATTTTTCGAAGCTGTCGAGCTGAACGGTTGAATTTCTGTCGGACATGCGGAAGGAAAGTATAATAGCACGAACCATAGAATGTTGTCGAAAACAACAACAGCAAAAACAACAAACGCCGTCCTCGGTGGCGCAGTGGGTGATAACCTCGATACGAGCTCCGGGGATGCGGGTTCGAATCCCGCCTGGGCATGGATGTCGATTGTGTTGTTTTCAGCGTACTTAAGTCGCCTTAGGCGACGAGCTCATGAAGCCCACTTTAGACACTGGAGCCACCCGTAGTTTCATACGCAGCTGCTTTGCGCATAAACTGGAAAGTGTTCACCCAACTACCAACGTTCAATCGCGATTACGTATGGCCAACGATAAACTACAAACGATAACAGAGGCGCTAACCACTCGGGTCTACATGGGAAACAAAAGCTGCACAGTCACGTTGTTTATCCTCCCAGAGGTAGTGGACGACCTTAGGACTAGACTCCCTAGCTCGTATTGGCACAAGGATGGAATGCGCAAACCTCTCCGTGGAAATCAAAGAAGCACAGAACGAAGTGGAAGAGAACTTTGCAACAGAACCAAAGAAGTTCGATCGGAACAGCAGTACATCGACACATTTATACACGAGGAGTTAAAAAGGTTCGAGCAAGTCGAAGGCAGTTTAAATATCACGAAGCAACGCATAGTTATGCGAGATGAACACCCCATAAAAAAGCGATTGTTCCCCAAAAATCCTGCGATGCAGAATATCATAGAACGCAAAGGCTACACGGCGTTTACTGTGCCGGGACGTGGACTTTTTCAATGGAGAGTGATTCCATTTGGCATCCACTCAGCTCCCGCAACCTTCCAACGAGCGTTGGACACCGTAGTTGGCCCCGACATGGAACGAGTAGCCGAATAAAGTACCTAGGTCATGAGATAAGTGAGCAAGGCATTCACACCGATCCCGAGAAAATCGCCGCCATAAGGGAGCTAAAGCTACCTCAAAACGTTCGCGAGGTGCGTAGATTTCTCGGAATCGCGTCGTGGTACCGTCGATTCGTACCGGATTTTTCAAAAGTCGTCCAGCCCTTGACGTCACTGCTCAAAAGGGAAAAAATTTCAAATGGAGCCACGAGCAGCAACATGCATTCGAAGGTCTTAAGCAAAGACTCACCCACGCCCCAGTGTTAGCCTGCCCGGACTTTAGCCAACGGTTCTACATACAGACAGACGCCTGCGATTATGGCCTGGGAGCAGTTTTATGCCAGGTAATTGATGGACAAGAACGGGCCATCGCGTACGCCAGCCGGCACATTAACGGCGCCGAAAAAAATTATACCACCACCGAGAAGGAGTGTTTGGCGGCGATATGGGCGGTACGAAAAATGCTACCTTATATCGAAGGATATAATTTCACTATAATTACGGATCACCTTTACCTAAAATTGCTAAACTCGATAGAGAGCCCTTCCGGTCGAATTGCACGATGGGCGCTGGAATTACAACAATACACTTATGACGTCCAATATTGGAGGAGAAACATAACGTCGTCGCCGATGCATTCTCTCGCCAACTCCTGGAAGGTATCTACGCAAACTTGAAGGAACAAAATAGAAGTAAACCGGAAACTTGGCACAAAAGAAAAATAAAGGAGGTAAGCGGAGATCCACAAAAGTTCCCGGAGTACTATACCCAAAATTGAAAACTACCGACATATCCCCAGGGGAACCGATGACGAAGAATCTACGCCTTTCAAACTATGTGTGCCTGAAGCCTTGAGGCATGAGGTACTGATGGAAACACATGATACACCCACGGCGGGACACTTAAGCATACGAAAAACCATCGCACGAGTTGCCCAACGATACTATTGGCAAGAATGTTCCGACAGGTGAGCCGGTACGTCAGAGCGTGCAAAAGTTGTCAACAGTACAAGGTCAGCCAGTAGGTAAAATGCTGACACACCTCCCGGAGGAGCCCTAAGTCACCATGAGTGCAGACTTTGTCGGCCCTCTACCTAGAACCAAGCATGGAAATAGCACCCTTATAGTACTCACCGACAAGTTCTCCAAATGGGTCGAGTTGATACCGTGTCGCAAGGCGACTGCTGAGCAACTCAAAGGCTTTTCGCAAACGCATCTTAGCCCGTTTTTGAGTACCGAAGATCTTTATCTCCGATAACCGGGTACAATTCACCAGTAGAAGCTTCCAACGATTTCTGAAAGATCTAGGCGTAAAACGTCAGTACACAGCACCCTACACTCCGCAAGAAAACCCGACACCCTACACTCCGCAAGAAAAAACCACGATTATGTAAAAAAAAGGGAGTGAATTATACACTTTGTCACCCTACATCGACTATGAAGGCGTTCTTAGTTCAAAGGGCCGAATAGATGTTGCCAGTTGTTTACCGTACGACGACCAATTATATTACCAATTATATTACCGCAAAAACATACCTTTACTAAATTACTCGTGTTTTACCAACATTGCTGGATGCGACATTCAAATTACGAAGCCACGATATGTGAGATTCATCGTCGTTTCTGGATACCCGGCGTGAGAAGACTTTTCCGAAAGGAGATCGGAGGCTGCAACATATGCAAAATAGCGCGTGCATCACCTAGGCAGATAGAAATGGGCCCTCTTCCGGAAGATCGTTGCAAACCGTTTGTTCGTCCGTTTTCATATGTTGGACTATATTATTTCGGCCCGCTCCAAGTCATAATTGGGAGGCGTAAAGAAAAACGATGGATAGCACTTTTCACCTGCCTGGCGGTAAGAGCCATTCATTTGGAAGTCGCTGCCGACTTATCAACAGACGCTTGCATACTAATTCTAAGGAATTTTATGAATCGACGTGGACTCCTGTGAGAATGCGGAGCTACAACGGTAGAAACTTTATCGGTGCAGACCAGGTAGCGAAGAGGATCAGCGACGTATTCGACTGCAACCGTCTCCAGACAGAAGTTTCATCGAAAGGGGTCGAATGGTTGTTTAATTGCCCTAGCAATCCCTCTGCTGGTGGTGTATGGGAGCGGATGGTACAATGTGTGAAACGTCTTACCTCATGCTCTCAAAGGAGTCGCTCCACGTGAACACGCTGCAATCATTCATAATAGAGGCCGAGAATGTGGTCAATTCTCGACCGCTTACGTGTGTAAGCTTCCTGTAACCACAGTTTCTTTGAGTCGCGCTACTTAAGCCGCGTCTGCCAACAGCTACGCTCGCAGAGCCGTTTACGTGGGCACCACAGTCCTGCAGCTACACTGGTCGCATCGTTTACGTGACTCACAAGTTCTTGCACGACGCCTCGCGTCCCTAAAGCAGAGATTAACCAATACTCTTAAGGATAGAGCTTCTTCCTGATTTGCTGTCACCGAGACCGACAGTAACCCACAAGAAGCTTGTATGAAAACCCTAGCATTTAAGAAAGGCCACAATAAATAAAATTGTTTAGAAAATCCCAACAAACAAATTTCTGTACTGAATCCTGGCGAGCTTACCCCAGCTCTGAACGCCGAAGACCGGAAGCTTCGTTACAGTGGCGCCCGAGCAGGGAAACTGCTTAATATAAATAACTTCAGAAAACTCTCTACCATTTATTGTGAGCCAAACCAATTCGACAAGCTCACGTAACCACAACATCATGGTCAATACCTCGTGGATCTATACACTCCGAAAGGAATGTTTATTAGTGTACGCCAAGGAATTTGGATTAGACACAGGCGGGACAGTGGAGGATCTTCGAAAGCGGTTCGCGGAGTTTATAAACGATGCCAATTTATCGCCCGAAAATAGAAAACGTATAAGCCAACTCATGGAAGTTCGTCGCACACAGATTACATGAGCCCAACTACAACTACAGAGGTACGCAGTAATATCCCGGTCCACCACCAGAGAGAGCTCCTGTGCCATTTTAGACCGAGTGAAAAAAGTGGGCTACGATTGTGTTCACGTCCCACTATTGTTGAGATTGATTGAAAAACTAGCGCAAGTCTACAACATCAACACAGACGTGTTGCCAAAAGCAATGCCTGAGCTCCTACAGAACCAATCATTGCATTGGTATAGAAATAACAACAAAAGTGGGGAGCATTCAAGCACGACTTTTTGGAATGTTTCCTACCATCTAGATTTTTTGAACGGTTGGATGACGACACGTAAACGACTGCAGAGACCTGACAAGAGGTTTAAAGACTACGTCGTGTTGCTCCAAAATTTAATGCGTCACACAGATCTACAGGAATCCCAGCGCATAGAACGAATCTACTGAAACAGTAGCAATGAATTACAACACTACGTCAAAAGATGCGAGTTCGAGACATTGGAAGAACTGATTACTTTGGCCGGCGACTGGGAATACTTAAAGGCGGATGTGGAAATCACAACGCAACAACAACTACCAACAACTCGAACACCACAGCGTAACACAATAACAGCAGAGATTCATCGGCAGGCCGTAGACCAGAGAGAATTATGTAACCAATCCGCAGTCTGCATGTCGCCGCTGCAGACAAGAGGGGCATTTTTCGAAGCTGTCGAGCTGAACGGTTGAATTTCTGTCGGACATGCGGAAGGAAAGTATAATAGCACGAACCATAGAATGTTGTCGAAAACAACAACAGCAAAAACAACAAACGCCGTCCTCGGTGGCGCAGTGGGTGATAACCTCGATACGAGCTCCGGGGATGCGGGTTCGAATCCCGCCTGGGCATGGATGTCGATTGTGTTGTTTTCAGCGTACTTAAGTCGCCTTAGGCGACGAGCTCATGAAGCCCATTTTAGACACTGGAGCCACCCGTAGTTTCATAAGCAGCTGCTTTGCGCATAAACTGGAAAGTGTTCACCCAACTACCAACGTTCAATCGCGATTACGTATGGCCAACGATAAACTACAAACGATAACAGAGGCGCTAACCACTCGGGTCTACATGGGAAACAAAAGCTGCACGGTCACGTTGTTTATCCTCCCAGAGGTAGTGGACGACCTTAGGACTAGACTCCCTAGCTCGTATTGGCACAAGGATGGAATGCGCAAACCTCTCCGTGGAAATCAAAGAAGCACAGAACGAAGTGGAAGAGAACTTTGCAACAGAACCAAAGAAGTTCGATCGGAACAGCAGTACATCGACACATTTATACACGAGGAGTTAAAAAGGTTCGAGCAAATCGAAGGCAGTTTAAATATCACGAAGCAACGCATAGTTATGCGAGATGAACACCCCATAAAAAAGCGATTGTTCCCCAAAAATCCTGCGATGCAGAATATCATAGAACGCAAAGGCTACACGGCGTTTACTCTGCCGGGACGTGGACTTTTTCAATGGAGAGTGATTCCATTTGGCATCCACTCAGCTCCCGCAACCTTCCAACGAGCGTTGGACACCGTAGTTGGCCCCGACATGGAACGAGTAGCCGAATAAAGTACCTAGGTCATGAGATAAGTGAGCAAGGCATTCACACCGATCCCGAGAAAATCGCCGCCATAAGGGAGCTAAAGCTACCTCAAAACGTTCGCGAGGTGCGTAGATTTCTCGGAATCGCGTCGTGGTACCGTCGATTCGTACCGGATTTTTCAAAAGTCGTCCAGCCCTTGACGTCACTGCTCAAAAGGGAAAAAATTTCAAATGGAGCCACGAGCAGCAACATGCATTCGAAGGTCTTAAGCAAAGACTCACCCACGCCCCAGTGTTAGCCTGCCCGGACTTTAGCCAACGGTTCTACATACAGACAGACGCCTGCGATTATGGCCTGGGAGCAGTTTTATGCCAGGTAATTGATGGACAAGAACGGGCCATCGCGTACGCCAGCCGGCACATTAACGGCGCCGAAAAAAATTATACCACCACCGAGAAGGAGTGTTTGGCGGCGATATGGGCGGTACGAAAAATGCTACCTTATATCGAAGGATATAATTTCACTATAATTACGGATCACCTTTACCTAAAATTGCTCGATAGAGATAGAGAGCCCTTCCGGTCGAATTGCACGATGGGCGCTGGAATTACAACAATACACTTATGACGTCCAATATTGGAGGAGAAACATAACGTCGTCGCCGATGCATTCTCTCGCCAACTCCTGGAAGGTATCTACGCAAACTTGAAGGAACAAAATAGAAGCAAACCGGAAACTTGGCACAAAAGAAAAATAAAGGAGGTAAGCGGAGATCCACAAAAGTTCCCGGAGTACTATATCCAAAAGTGAAAACTACCGACATATCCCCAGGGGAACCGATGACGAAGAATCTACGCCTTGGAAACTATGTGTGCCTGAAGCCTTGAGGCATGAGGTACTGATGGAAACACATGATACACCCACGGCGGGACACTTAAGCATACGAAAAACCATCGCACGAGTTGCCCAACGATACTATTGGCAAGAATGTTCCGACAGGTGAGCCGGTACGTCAGAGCGTGCAAAAGTTGTCAACAGTACAAGGTCAGCCAGTAGGTAAAATGCTGACACACCTCCCGGAGGAGCCCTAAGTCACCATGAGTGCAGACTTTGTCGGCCCTCTACCTAGAACCAAGCATGGAAATAGCACCCTTATAGTACTCACCGACAAGTTCTGCAAATGGGTCGAGTTGATACCGTGTCGCAAGGCGACTGCTGAGCAACTCAAAGGCTTTTCGCAAACGCATCTTAGCCCGTTTTGGAGTACCGAAGATCTTTATCTCCGATAACCGGGTACAATTCACCAGTAGAAGCTTCCAACGATTTCTGAAACATCTAGGCGTAAAACATCAGTACACAGCACCCTACACTCCGCAAGAAAACCCGACGTAGCGTGCCAACCGAACGATCAAAGTGATGATAATACAGTTTACAGGACCTAAGCATAATACGTGGGATGAGTTACTCCCAGAGATTACCTTGGCGTTTAATTCAAGCGAATTAGAGTCAGCCGGGTATTCTCCAGCATTTTTGGTTCATGGCAGGGAACCACGCTTACCAAACGCATTATTCGACAGAGAAACGAACGGTACCGGTCACGTCGAAAGATCACCGTTAGCACACTCCGAGCCATTAAAACCGGCTTTCCAAATCGCAAGATCAAATATGCAACAAGCTGCGCAAAACCAAGCTAAACATTACGACCTACGCCGGAGGCAACGGAAGCCGGACACAGGTCAACTAGTAATGGTAAAACAACACCTACTCTCAAAAGCCGTTGATAAATTCACCGCAAAATTAGCATCACGATATGACGGGCCTTATAGAATTGAGAGCTATATTTCACCAGTGGTAGCGAAACTACGAAAGCACAATGAAAAACGGATGCGGACAGCTCATATATCCGACCTGAAAGTATATTGTGCATACCACCTCCCAGGAAAACACTATAGCACAGTCACAAATTCAACCCCGACCATTAGATGCCACTTACACTCCGCAGTGTAATCAGTGTAAGGGCATCCACAGCAATTCATTATTACAGCTAACGAACATGACCGCGACCGAGCAAACATCGCAATGGAGACGGAAGACAACAAATTCGCGAAGTCAGCCGAAAATTTAAGAAGCGACTGATGGAGGAGCAGCTGAACCAGCCCCATACTCGACGGCTGAGCGACAGCTTCGATGAGGTGAGCGACCAACCGGATGCCAAGTGGCCACGCATACGCGTCCTGCGACGTATCAGCAACGAAGCACAAGAGGATATTGGTAAAGGAACCAGGCGCTCTCCGGATAAACGCCCTAGAACCTAGGAGCCTTAGGAAGTAATAGTAGTCGGAAATAGCCCGGACGAAGACGAAGACGTTCAGATGGCATCCAAAGAAGACAAGCAATGGCCCCGTACGTCCAAGTAGTACCGCCGTCCCGAACAAAACGAAGAGGAGTACTATGGGTACCTTGGACCCGAACTAGGAGCCTTAGGAAGTAATAGTAGTCGGAAATAGCCCGGACGAAGACGAAGACGTTCAGATGGCATCCAAAGAAGACAAGCAATGGCCCCGTACGTCCAAGTAGTACCGCCGTCCCGAACAAAACGAAGAGGAGTACTATGGGTACCTTGGACCCGAACACGAGGACGAACGACTCTTAAGCTCATCCGAGGAGTATTATGAGTACCACTAACCCGGCCGCGAGGAAGGTGCAGAGGTGGATTCGAGATGTGAACACGAGGAGGAGGAGGAAATCAGATCACCACGAGCGCACTATTCGGTCCACTGCGATACAGAGATCGACACAGGAACAGGGTATGTCCAAACTTCCTATAATTGCACCATCACCCACATAATCCTTGACTCAAGACGTACCACCCCCACCTATCGGGGTTGCAACCATCCGTCAGGCGACTGAAGGATTGTCACCAGCCACCGAGACCGAAATACCGTACCAAGCGACCATATGAACCGATGAGCCACTGCCGGCAGTCAACGTTTGCTAAATAATTTTATTTTTTGTAGGCTTTCTTAAATGCTATGGTTTTACAAGCATCTTGGGGGTTACTTTCTCTCCCTATGTCTCTCTCTCTCTCTCTCTCTCTCTCTCTCGCTCTCTATTATAATTGTAGTATTAGTCCAAAATTCATCTTCAATTAATTGTGTCCTTCAATTCTTTTTAAGCCACCTGTATTAGTCTGTTACCGTCGCCCGAATCGAAAAAAAAGAAAGTCTGAAAGCACTTAATTATTTAATTTATCAGCGTGCGGCTAAGATGAAGAAATGCAAGCAGATTAATGCAGTTTTCACTATATGCGGATTGGTGGTAATCAAGGAGGATAAAAATAGTAGCATCATCACTGTGCAAGACATAGGAATTTTAGATGCTATTGCCGAGAAGTCTTCAGATGTATTGCTTAACCAATGATTTTGTTGTACTTTATATTGATTAGCTATTCATATTTGAGCTACGAACTTATAACATCTTCTCTTTAATGTACTTTTATACATTATTTACTTTTATTATATCCTACACCCGAAGGGAGTACTTCTCCTACTCACTTTGTGTAGGGTATATTCACTTTGTTCTTCCGTTTATAACGCAGAGAAGGAGACGAGATAGATATAGAAAGGTATATATATTCTTGCTCAGCGTCACCTCATGAATCTATTTAGCCCTGTCCGCCCGTCTGTCTGTCTGTCTGTTGAAATCACGATTACGAGAGAACGAAAAGAGATGTCGCGATGAAAGTTGGCACAAATATTCTTTGTTATGTAGGGCTGTTTTAGATTGAAAATAGGTGAGATCGGTAAACAGCCACGCCTACTTTACATACGGAATGTAAAGGCACCTCGTTTAAAAAATGTTATAATCTGAATATTTCATAAACCGTGTGAGATATTGAGGTATAATTTTATTCCGGAACATACCGAGCCATTACTAAAACGTTAGAAAAAAATGGGCGTGCCACGCCCACTGATAACAAAGTTGGAAATATATCATGAACGGTATAAGATATTGATATGTAATTTTATCAGGATATATAGGGAAGCATTAGCAATAAGCTTGTCAAAAATAGGCGTGCCACGCCCACTCATACAAAAGTTGTCAATATCTTGTAAACGGTATAACATATTAACACGAAATTTTATCACGAGGTATATACACGTGTTACCAATTTGTATAAAAAAAATAAATATACAAAATAATTATACAAAAGCTGTCAATATCCCATAAACGGTTCAAAATATTAATACGTTCGTAATTCTATCTATCAGTATCTGGAGACATTACAAAAACATTTGCTCGAAATGGTCGCGGTCCGCCTACTTATACGAAAGTTGTTAAGTGGCGAAATTATAATTTTTTCAGTAGGGTACGGGTGTAGGGTATTTAGATTTCGGCCAGGCCGAAAACAACACTTTTACTTGTTTTTATTACAGTTGCAAAATTTTTGATGATGTTTTAACTTTTTCTTACCGGTCTTCTTCATCAAATTGCCTACGTTATTCGATTCCAATCTTTCTTTGCTTAAATAACATAATTTCTTTGTCGGTTCTCACACTGTTGATAATGTCTGGTCACAGAGAAATAATTTAATTTATTTCTTACTTATATTTCTTTTTTACTCGTACTTTTTGTATGCTGTCTTGGCGCTGGATTCAAAACTATAGTAATTTAAATGTCGCTTAATAATAATAACGTTATTTCCGGAGTGCAGTATATGCAATGACGCGTATTCTCTATAATCGAGAAGTAGGCCTCAAAATATTAATGACAGAAGTTTAATATTGGAAGCATGGGTAGCATAGGTTTGCTTCCTGTAAATGAGTCTATGCCAACACATCACTAACACCACTGAAACCTGATTAAATGTGTTTTTTGTTTGTGTCATAAGTAAGGTCAAGCTATACGATTAGTTCTCTGCTCTAATGTTTTCCAAACACGACTTGATTTTTATGACATGATTTCTCACCTGTTTATCATGGTTATCAATTTTACTATTGTGATTACAAAAACATTAATTATTTACTTCTTAGTTCGGCAGTCGATAAAATTAGATGGGATAACATACATATATGGCATGATCAGTGTGGATGAACAGGTTGAATTTTTGAAAACAATTATTGTATTTTATTGATCGTATTGTACACAATAAAAGAGGAAATATACTCCGAATTATTATATTGTGTACGAAATAATAATTATATTATATTATATTGTACACAATACGATCAATGAGCATATCAGATTATTTCAACACGATGAGATGAACAAAAAAGAGATTGACCTCTTAAGGGCTACAGGGCTACTGCTAAAATCTGATATAAAAAAAACAGAAACAGTAGAGGAAAAAGTACTCCGAAATATGGGCTTTTACATTAATACTATCTATAGTACAACTAACTTACGATCAATAGATTTCGTACTAGGCTAACGAACTAAACGAAGTTCGTTATCTACTCTAATTTTGGTAATTTTGCCCCGGGTACTATATTGAAGTAACTTTGACATATATTGAAGTAACTTTGATTTAAATTCTGTCCAAGATCTATTGTTTATGTTGTATGCCTGTGCGTATTGGAAAACATTATCTTTTGGAGTTTTTCTATTTTTCTCGATGTTGTATATTTCACAGTTGTTTTTAAAAATGGTTATTCTTTTTTTTACATTAGGGTTATATATTTAATTTCGTAATTCATTAAATACTTCCATTCTCCTATGATTATTTCGTTTATGTTCTTCCTCTAATACTTGGACAAGTTCTTCCTCGTCTTCCATGTCCCTTAAGAGTTTCTTACATCTTATTATTTGTAAGCTAGAAAAAATTTCATCGTGGACAGTTTTAAAAATGAAAAAAATTCGTCGTCGTTAAGGTTCTCTATCTAAGTTTTCCACTGAAATTACTTTTATTATTAAATACTTTTAAGTTCCTAATTTTTAAAGATTTTGATAAGGTTTTTGTTATTGTAATTTTAGTTTTGAATACGTTAATGTTAGATTAATTTTCTGCTATGCTTGTTGGGAGTGTTTCAGAGGTGTTTAAGTGCACTTCAGGAATTTTTATTCGAGATAATGCATCAACATTGCCGTTTTTCCTGCTGTTTTTATTTGCTTTCATAGTTAAAATTTGATAATTTCAAACGACGTCTCTCTAATTTAGAGTTTGGTTCTTTAATAGAGAAAAGCCATGTGTGATGTTTATGGTCAGTTTCGATTATGAATATTCTTCCAAAGAGATATGGGCGAAAATACTTTGTATCGCAGACTATTGCGAGTAATTCTTTTTCAATTGTGCTATAATTTATTTCACGTTCGTTTAATGTATGGTTGGCAAAAGAAATTGGGTGATTTTCTTCGGACAATACTGCTCCGAGTGAAAAATTACTAGCATCTGTTGTTAATGTGAAAGTCTTTCTATAGTCAGGGTACCTCAGTACTGGATCACTACTATTAAGAATAGTTTTGAGAGTCTTAAAGCTATCTATGTACTGTTGGTTTTCCAAATCTATTTTGAAGTCCTTTTTTAAGAATCATGGGTTTTGCTATTAATCCTTTCATGCCCGAATTAATTGGGGCGTATCTAAAAATATTTTAATGTTATATCTTAATTATTTAGGATATATTGTAAATATGCTGGGAAATAATATTCAGAGTCCTATGTGTCCTAGTTTGTCCTTTACGAGATGTTGCCCTACAGTTTTTATTAGTCTGTGTATAGCTCAGAACGGTTGGGTGGTCTCCGAGCACAATCCGGCTCGAAGGACCAAAATGTTCGAGTGCGAACTCACAAGTTATACCTCTTTAATAAATCAACGAATGTTCAATTCTTTAAGATTCTTAGTTCTTTAGATTCACAATTCAATTCTTTAAGATTAGCCTTCAGAAAAAATGCACAAAATTCAAAGTGATGACACTGGTTGCAACCCGCACGCGTCAACTGGTTGATAGTGAGTTGTGTGGGTCCAGCGACGATCGCTGGAGGCCGGTCAATTTATGCCAGTTGCCGCGGAGAGAGCCCGCAGCCAAGCTTACTCTCACGAGAGAGGCGCATCACATGACCGGCAGGCTGACAGGAGAGAGACTGGAGTGCTTATTCCTGACACCCTACCGATCGATGAGGGAGCACCTCTGGCGAGCGGCAGTTAGCGTCAACATACCGCCCGCCTTGCAGGACTGCAAACCCCCAAACCCCGACAACTGGCGCCGTGCATCGTCTCCGGCCTAGTGGAGTAGCGTGTGGTGCGCCTCAGGGCACTGGTGGTGTACGCGGCAAGCGACGCGGCGGATATCGTACCGACATCGCACGACCTCGCAGACATCCACGACCTCGTAGGTCTTCGTGATAGATGGGCATCTGTGCTGGGGCCGGACCGGAGGAGGCTTCCTCAGGCCGGACGAGAGAACTCCGGAAAGCTCGGGTTGGCGGTGTGGGCGAGCGTCGTGTCGTGGCAAGCGCTTGTGCCTCGTCGGCCGAGACGTCGAGCACCAGGACGTCAGCCGTTGGGGACAGCTCCCGAGGACGGTGGGCAGCAATAGGCGGCGCGGCGGCGCAGATGGGCACCGCCCCGGGTGGTCAATTTAGTCCCCCAAAGAGCTTCTATTGTTGTTGGCGCAGGCACTACAAGTTTGCGGACAAATTTCCAGGAAATAATTTGTCGTTGGTGCATGTGCTTAGATCTTGTGTACAGATTTTTAACGAAAGCAAAAGCTGTTGTTGGCTGCATGTACTTAGAGCGTTTGGAGTTCTGTTAAAATTTTCAATGAAAGACCACTCCAAAAGCAGGTTGTTGAGGAGTTTAATTCTCTATGGTACTCTAGGTAGTTGGTGCTTAAGGTCCAATTATGTTAACTTGACTTGATAAAGCAAATTGACTTGAGAGAGAAGTTCGACTTTCACCTTATAGAATCGTGTGTATGCGATCAAAGTGGCGAGAGGGCGAATTGACTTGGCAAAAATATCAAATCCATTCTAATATTTTACCAAGTCGAGCCAAAGTAAGAGAGAGTCAACGTTGCCACCTCAATTTTCCACTCAATTAGTTTGCAAACACTTTTGCGCTGTATGAAATGTATGCGGGAAATTGCATGGAATTTCCACATTATTTTGAAGTCGTCCGCAATATCTTTGTATTGTGACTCTGTCGGCTCGCTTAAATAGACTGACGAAAGTGCAGTCCACAAACTTCGCATGTTTCTAAAATAATATTGCGAACTGTGGTCTTTCCTAATTTATAACCCCAAGCAATTGACTAAATAGACACTCCGTGGGCTAGATACCTAAAGATAGCATATATAAGTTCTTAGTAGTGAGCTTAAAATATACTGTATCCTTATTATTTATTAACTTGGTGGTAGCACATTAAAGGATCATTTATTTTTTGTTTGTGTTTTCAAGTATTGGTTACCCTACATTTGCGAGTTTGCATTTACTATTTCTTTAATATTTCAAAGCAAATCAGTAATTTCTTTTTACAGAACGAACGGGCACACAAAAATAAGTATGTACATACATACGAGGAAAAACGACGCAAAGGTTTGTTTTCTTGTGTCGTGAAATAGCGTGAGGGAATAGTTTATACCCTACACTCGAATGGATAAGGGCATATTCATTTTGTTCTTCCGTTTGTAACGCATTGAAGGCGGCGTAGTAGATATAGAAAGGTATATATATTCGTGCTCAGAATCACCTCCTAAGTCAATTTAGCCATGTCCGTCCGTCTGTTTGTTTGGCTGTCTGACTGTCTGTTTGTCCGTCTGTGGAAATCACGATTACAGAAGAACGAATAGAGGTATCGTAATAAAATTTGGCACGAATATTCTCTCTATAGGCTGTTTGGGTTTTGCCAAAAATGGGCGTGGTACCCCTACTCATACAAAAATAGTTAAGGTGTGAAATTAATATTTTTTTAGTTACTCCGCTGAAGAGTTTAGACTATGTACGTCCAAAGATAACACTTGTTTTCTGTGGATTTTTATATTTACACCATAAAAAGACGTTAAACTACAATTAAACTAGAATGAAACAAAGTTTTTTTATTATAGTTTAAAATAAATTAGAAAAGAGTAAAAAATTCAAAAGTACATGTGTACATGTCATCAACGCACTCCGACCATGGAGTGGGCAGTGACCACTTCATCATGCCAGTGTAGGCTAACTAAAAATGCGCGTTTTCAGTACCTTTTTTCGTAACTTTAGAAAAATATTCTGACCAAGTGGCATATATCGGTGGAAAGGGCTGTCATTAGCTCTCCAGCATGGTAAGTTTCATCAACGCACTCGGACCATGGAGTGGGCAGTGGACACTTCATCATGACAGTATATGTAGATCATGTTGTATCCTGGGGCGGGTTGCGGTTCGTGTCTTTGCTAAACTAAATACGTATTTATCTTCTCAACTTAAATACGTATTTATCTTCACGCAGTTTATATTATTTTCTTCTAAAAAGTCTTCGAATTCTTGTGATGTGAAACAGCTTCCCCTGTCAGATATGTTTTTTGGCCTACGGTACGATCTAAAAGAGTCTCTAAGTGCTACTAATGTTTTTTTTTTATGGCAGAAAGAACCAAACTCAGGGGATGCCCCTATCCATGCAAAGCATTCGTTGGTTTAGAAAGGAAAAGGTTCATGGGAAGGGGAAAAATGGGAGTAGTGTCGATTTACACCTCTTTTAAAAGCTTCAACTACCTACCTACAGGAGAGCTTCCATGGATGACGTTAGTCGCACCATCTCCGCCCTCCTTCCAAGGGCGGCTCACGAGTCTGACCTCCTTCTTGAAGGTCTCCAAGGTCATTTTCTCCTTGAGATTCATCTCGTAGAGATCACCTATGAACTCGTCAAGGGTGATTCTACTATAAACCCCACGAACCACGACCTTCGGACCCAGCTTCTTATTGACGCTCACGTCCAACCCAACCTCGCTAAACTTCGGGTTCAACACGATTTTCTCGCGTTCGGACACGGAGGGGGTTCGAATAATCGCACCACTACCACGAAGAGCCTTTACTTCGTGGACGCGCACACCCAGGGTCGGGCCCACCTGCTTCACCACCTTGTCGACCACTTCCTTGGGTGTCTCACCGGCCTTCCGGCTCTTGACCACCAAGGACCACGTCTCAACTGGTTTCACAGCGGGGCGCGCAGGAGGCAGGGCTGGAAAGGTCGAGGGCGCTGCCACAACGGTGCTGCCACCAGCACCGGCAGGAACCCCCCAAGACCCACCATACCCCCCATTACCGGCCGATTCACCGGCACAGGCCGACCCACCGGCGCCACGAACCCGCTACTGGCGGTTCCTCGCTCCTCCAGGCGTCCCTTCGGACGCTTGTTCTCCCCAGCAAGCTCGATGAGCAAACGCTCATACCCCCCGGCTACATCTAAAATGCGACGGGTCAGCAATCGGCTGACACCGTCACCCTCATAGAGGACCCCGATGAGGGCACCCGTGACTGCCTTGAGCCGTTCACCGAACGACCCAGAGGCAGCGGTGGCAACCACCGGAGCACTCACATGAGTACCCTCACGGGCACTCCCACCGGAACCCTTACCTGCCTTAGCTACCTTACCACTTACCCTCTGGGTGGCCTTCGGACTTACCAACTTCATGGGCTCATCTGAAGATGACGAGGACTCACAGTCACTCGTGAGACCCACCATCCTCAGTGCGTCCACGGAGCGCGCCTTCTTCATAGCCTTCGCGGCACCTTCCTTCTTCGCCAGCTTGGAGGCAGCAGCAAGCTCCGACTCCGAAACCGCCGACGAGTCCTCCCTTGCGGACTTCACGACCACAACGCCCACCTCAGTCGCACCGTTAACGTCAATCGCGACGGCCTTCTTGCGCGACTTCACTCGCGTCATTGTCGTCTTAGTGCTCATATTGGCACTGACCTTGCGCATAAATCGTATCGAGGAACCGTCAAAACCGGTACAGCAGTATTATCTATTAGTTAAGAATTTGTATACAACACTCGCACAAAAACGCGTAAGCACTAATCGCAAGGCAAAAATCACAAAAAGTCACCCCTAGGGATGACTTCAAAAACTAAAGTAATTTGTTTTTAACAAATTACTTACCGAATCCGTGCAACAACGCACCTACACGAATTCAAAACGTAAACCGACGGTATCACCACACCAAAACTGCAAAAACTCGCGAAAAGGCCTACCAAGGTAGTCCGCCACGAACGCACGTCTAGTCGCCACCACACCTGGAAAGCAACTCGATCCATCTGACCACAGTGGGTGGCACTCAAAGTTACTGAGAGCCACACGAATAGAACCAAATTACGTGTTATTGAAAGCTCCCTCAATATCCAGGAAAGCGACTGAACATATTTCTTTGGAAAAGATAGAGCTCTCAATTCTCGCCACCAGATTCACAAGGGCAGACTCAGTAGATCTTCCTTTAATGTATGCTTGTTGATCATCACATAAAGGATTGTACTGTAGAATATCATCTGCAATATACCTTTCAATAATTTTTTCCATGCACAGTACAAAGGACATAAGACTAATGCGACGGAAGGATTTTGGATTGTGCATCTCATTCCTGCTCGGTTTAGGTATATATCTAACCACCACTGGCCTCCATGCTTCAGGGATATGCCCATAAGCTAGACTATATTTATATAGTTTAGATAGAATCGGAGGTAATATGCTGGATCCATATTGCAGTAACGCAGAAAATATTTCATCCTCTCCATACGATTTATACGGCTGGAAAGAGTCCGATGACCATTTAACCATACGTATACTGCATATATTTCTCGCAACCCTCCAATCTTCCCTGGGAGCTTGATTTACCATTCGTCCTATTGGGAGATTGTTAACAATGAGGGGATTCAATATAATTGAATCTATGAGAAATGAGTTATAAGCAAGAGCTTAAGGGTCTCTAACTTATTTTGGGCATAACTATCATTTTCTCTCACTAAAGTGCCAAGGGAGGTAGTCTTATCTAATGAACCTTTACCAGGCGACAGCCAGACTGGACAACAGAAATATATATCTATTATTTGAATGAATGATATATGCAGAGCGCACTAAGAGACAAGTTATTTTATAGCGCATTTACAGAATACTAAAAATTTTACAATTTGACTTAAACATTATAATACAAATAAAGTCTTTTTAGAAATATATATATATAGATGTGAAGATAGTAAGTATTAGAAGAAGTTATAAAGAAGAGAAGATTAGAAGATAGGAGACAAAGTGCAAACAGAGCAGGAAATCGAAATAGACACTACAGAGCACAACTGCAAGATTTGCTGACAAAATGAGTTCATCTATAATTATTTTAAGAAATGATTCCTAACCAGCGTTCTGAAGAGACTTCTCTCACGATTCTTAATACTATTAGGCAAACTATTCCATAGTCTAATGGCGCTGACAAAAAAGAACCGACCAGAATTCATATATGTAGGTATATATAGGTATAATAAGACAACTCGAGCGGGAAGAGTAAAAAAAGCATAAGTTTTCATAGAGATAAAAAAGAGTCCATGAGATAATGAGCTGGTGTTAGAAAAATATAATTCCTCTAGTTAATGTAATTTTGGAAGTTACATCCAAGCAAGGAATATCTAAAACTTGAACGGCGATAAAATTTCTTAAGACCATGCATGAAACGTGTTATGTTATTGAATAACACATAAAGTTTGTGGGACGAATTAGAATAGTCTTACAGCTATAGGAAAACCTTCTGAAGAATAGCGTAAGTTCCTAAGTATTGTCATGATGTCGATGCGATGCTCTGATGCGACGCGCAGCGTCCTGTGACGCACTGCCGTCGATGCGATGCTCGGGTGCAACGCGCAGTGTCCTGTGATGCACTGCCGTCGATACGATGCTCGGGTGCGACGCGTAGTGTCCTGTGATGCACTGCCGTCGATGCGATGCTCTGGTGCGACGCGCAGTGTCCTGTGATGTACTGCCGTCGATGCGATGTTCTGATGCGATGCGCAGTGTCTTGTGACGCATTGCCGTCGATGCGATGCTCGGGTGCGACGCGCAGTGTCCTGTGATGCACTGCCATCGATGCGATGCTCTGATGCGACGCGCAGTGTCCTGTGATGCTCCGAGCTCCTCACAGTATATAATAAGCTTTACTAACCACGGAGTTAGTATGATCTATGCAGGTTAAAGAAGAGTTAATAACAACAGCAAGATTTTTAATTTTTGTCACAAACTTAAGAACAGAATTATCGAGATATATAGGAGGAATACAGGAAATGTCTAAACTAGTCTTAGAAATAGGTAACACAAACGACTTGGAAGAATTTAATTGAAGAAGATTATTCTCAGACCTAAAAAGTTGGTCTGACGTTTTAAATCATTATTCACCTTGAAACACAAGTCATCAATCAGATGGAGACAATTAGAAAGATACAATTGAACATCATCCGCGTATACATTCATTGACGAATATTGCACTACGGAGAAGATATCATTTATGAATAAAGAAAATAACAAGGGACCCAAAACAGATCCTTGTGACACACCAACATAAACACGCCTAAAACTAGAGTAGTCATTGCCGACTTTGACCCGTTGGGAGCTATCTGTAAGAGAACTCTTTATTAATTTAATAGCACTTACTGAAAGAGAGAATAGGCTGAGCAATTTTCGACAAAGTAGTGCATGATTTACACTGTCGAATGCTTTGAAAAAATCCAGAAGACAAAGTAAAGTCACTTGCTTATTGTCAAAGGCTATTCGAATATCATCTGTGATTTTAAGCATTGTTTAGGCCGAAATCCTGACCGGAGAGGATTCATAAGATGTCTATCACCAAGATAAAGGTTTATTTGTTCAGCTAGAAGGCCTTCACATACCTTAGAAAGTGCAACCAAGATACTAATTGGACGAAAATCAGATAGTTCAACTGGTGCAGATTTCTTAGCGATTGGAAGGACAGTAGCAAGCTTTCATAGAGAAGGGAATGTAGAAGTAGTAATTATGTGATTAATAAGATCAGTAAGTGGCAAAACGATAAACGGCAAAATTAATTTAATATAATGAATCAAGATACCATCCTCACCGATAGCAGATGACTTAACCGCCATAAGGCGCTTTGCAACATCAAATACAGAGACACAAAGGAGTTGGAAGAGATTCAGACTATCTTCTTCATGCGAACAGTGAACATAAGATCCATATATTGTCACAGTACAGCCTGAAAAATTCTATTTTGGCTTTCTTAATTTTTTAATTATAGTTTGTTAGTTCTATAGAGTACGTCAGTCATCATTTCGGGACTATTAAATAACTTCCTAACATGTTTACGTAATTTGGCAAGGTGTGAATTCCACCACGGTGTTTGCCTCCTTCAACTTTTTGTCAGTTGCCCCAATTGTCCTCAAACGATGATATACTAGAGCGACTAACATATTTAGCTACACGCTCTAACCTATTAATAGTATCAATTCTAGAGGGAATGTTATCGGCGACTAGGTGATCCAGCTGCAGGTTGAACAGCCTCGAGTTAGTCATCTTTTTCTGTCGATAGTAGATAAATTTGTTCGAACTGACAACTCTCAAGTCAAGCAAGTATTTGTCTATAATCTGAACAAGACGGTTCGCCCGAGACATGCCAGTTCGTGACTAAATCAGAGTAGAAATTTGAAGTTAAGGTAGTAGCTCCACAGTCACAAGCTTCTGTAGCCGTAAGGCTTCTTTTAAATAAAAATGCATTAAGAGAGCCATGGCCAGTTAGCAAAAAGCCCAAGGTCAGACTGAAGCCAAACCAAGGACGGCTTACAGCAAATGTGACGTCTCGAATGTACTTGTACGTCGTCCTACCTTTTTCACTATGGTTCCAAATAGTTTGCCAGCTAGATGAAACACATTCATTCAAGAACGCTTTGCGCTCTGTCACACTAAGCCTCTCCACATCTCTCAAACCATTCATGCTGCGGCAAAGGTAATCCCCTCCTGCTTCTGAAGATGGCCTCACGACGGACCACCTCCAAGTCAAGAGGGGCAACAACCATTAAAACCTGTAAGGCCTTCGTGGAGACCGTACGGCTTACTGGTAAGTATGCAGTAAGCATAACCCTCTCACATGCCAGAATCTTGTGATACCCAGCAGCAGACGTTACCACATCACACCAGACGGACGCACCAAAAGTTGCACACGCAATAAATAGCCCCCCTTATAAAATACGGACGGCACGTCTACTCAGACCCCATTCACACCTAACCAATCGACGCACCTGACCTACCACACACACGAGACGTTCACGTGTATGGGTCAGGTGGGGAAGGAAATTCATCCTTTCACCGATAGTCACCCCCAAGTACTTGACCTCAATCACATATCTAAGGGAGACACCAGATCCACGGACACTTGGATGTCGATTACATGATAATTTACATTAAGTAAAATTATCACGGTCTTGTCCATTGCCACGTCCACACCTACCTGTACACCCCACTCACACACAACACCCATAGCACTCACTCCCAGGGATTCAATCGCGGCACGCGACCAACCCTCAACGAGGCAAGCAGATCGTCAGCATAAGCACAACACTTCCATGACAAACCAAGACGCCGCATCAGAGGATCCTTCATGAGGTTCCAAATAAATGGACCGCAGATGGAACACTGCAGACAGCCTCTGGCCACATCAGCCCATACGCATTGATTACTTCCAGCTACGCAGGCCTTTCTATCAGAGAAGTAACTCTCCCACAGTCCAACCTCACGGCAGCCCAACTCACGTAGCCTACTGATAATGCTAGACCAGCTCAAGTAATCAAACGCACCCTCGAAGTCGATGAATACGCCCCTGACGTATTCTGCGCTAGAAGAGCTGACGCAATCTCTTACATACGCCCACGCATCCTCCACAGACCGACCACTCCTGAAACCAAACTGCCAAGGACACATGTCATCACGCAAGCACTCATGAAGCCGTTCTACATTAACCCTCTCCAGCACTTTTTCAATTACCGGAAGAAGGATAATACTCCGATATGATTTAGGATTACACCTGACCCTATCAGGCGACTTCAGAAGCACAATGACTCTGGCAATCTTCTATTCAGAAGGAAAGTATCCATCACGCACACACTTCCCAAGTAGGGCTACCAGGTATTCAGGAATGACCTTCCAGATGGCTTTCACCATCTCTCTAGTAAGCCCGTCGAACCCAAGAGACGTCCTGGACCTGATTAGTGAGACCGCACACCCAACCTCCGCAGTCACCAATTCAGGGGACCATCAGCCACCCCCTCATCATGAGGATGATTACATGGCACCGCACCAGGGAAAAACTACGACAGTAGTGCACTTACGGAAGCGTTCCATGTTGACAATACGGAATCGCCAACACAGATGCTACCGACTTCAACCACCCTTCTGTTGCCACGACACACCTTATACAGCTGACCCCAGGGTTCATCGCTGTGGCGGTCAGCAAACCGTCTCCACTCACCCTATTTAGTCGTGATAAGCATGCGCTTATATTCATTCAACCCGGGCCTGTAAGACACCTAAGCTAATCACCATTAGCATCACCAGCAATCCGCGCTCTCGGGAGACGTTTCCTGAGACGGTAAACCTCCCTATGCTTCTCATTCACACTGGCTACATGCTCATCCACGCTAAGGTTATCAAAGTCAACAAGCGGTACCGAAGTAACCGCTTTCCTGACCCTAACAGAATACGCATCCCAATTGACCCCCAAAGTACGCCAACGCTTAGTGTCACTGCCCGTATTAGCTACGCGGCCATAAGTGACCTCAGTCTCAATGAGATTGTGATCACTTATACTTAAGCCCCCCATGGACCAATGAAATCGCCATGATCGCCACTACCCATGGCCCATTCACTAAGCATCTCACCCCGCTGTTGACTCAGCCGCCCAGCCAATCTAGACATTTTGCTGAACCAAAGCGCGGACGATGCATTCGCGTCAATACCGAGGATAGCAGGATTGCTACTCACAAGTAGTGGCACCCTATCCATATACCTTATATAGGGCTCTAGATCACCGTTAAAACGGCAATACGCACTTATCAAAAAGAGCTTGCCATACACACCTACACTCACTCAAACACTCCATTCACTTGAATCAACGAGCATACACTGAATATGCGCGTCATTCACAACCACAGCAGCATTGCCCCCCCCCCACCCCTTTTTGGAGAAGACCCGTATACCAGCTGGCAAACCCCTTAGCTGCTGGAAATACGGCTCCAGCAGCAGAGCAGACATGCTGCCAGACTCGCACAAAAATTGTCCCAAATCACCCATCGTCGCGTAAGCACACTGACGACCGTGATGGCCGGGCTGCCCACAGCGACGGCAGACATTCTTCTTCAGCCGACACTCATTCACCCTTTGGTCCAAACTCAGACAACGGAAACAGCCGGGCGTCACCTCGTGTTCCCACACACGGAAGCAGAACCACTTAATGTAGCAACTTCGACGAATTCGACGGGTCGTAGACCGGTCGACACCGTCCCCCTCAAAGAGGACACCAATGAGTGCACTCGTGATCAACGAACGACCCAGAGACAGCGGTAGCAACTACCGGAGCACTCAATCGAGTGCCTTCACGAGCAAAACACAACCAGTCGCCACCAGAGCTGGAGAGCAACTGATCCATCTAACCACAGTGGGTGGCACTCCAAAGTTACTGAGAGCCACATGAATAGAACCAATTTAGGTGTTATTGAAAGCTCCCTCAATATCCACGAAAGCGACTAAACATATTTCTTTGGAATAGATAGAGCTCTCAATTCTCGCCACCAGATTCACAAGGGCAGACTCAGTAGATCTTCCTTTAATGTGTGCATGTTGATCATCACATAAAGGATTGTACTGCAGAATATCATCTGCAATATACCTTTCAATAATTTTTTCCATGCACAGTACAAAGGACATAAGACTAATGCGACGGAAGGATTTTGGATTGTGCATCTCATTCCTGCTCGGTTTAGGTATATATCTAACCACCACTGGCCTCCATGCTTCAGGGATATGCCCATAAGCTAGACTATATTTATATAGTTTAGATAGAATCGGAGGACATGTGCTAGATCCATATTGCAGTAACGCAGAAAATATTTCATCCTCTCCAGACGATTTATACGGCTGGAAAGAGTCCGATGACCATTTAACCATACGTATACTGCATATATTTCTCGCAACCCTCCAATCTTCCCTGGAAGCTTGATTTACCATTCGTCCTATTGAAAGATTGTTAACAATGAGGGGATTCAATATAATTGAATCTATGAGAAATGAGTTATAAGCAAGAGCTTAAGGGTCTCTAACTTATTTTGGGCATAACTATCATTTTCTCTCACTAAAGTGCCAAGGGAGGTAGTCTTATCTAATGAACCTTTACCAGGCGACAGCCAGACTGGACAACAGAAATATATATCTATTATTTGAATGAATGATATATGCAGAGCGCACTAAGAGACAAGTTATTTTATAGCGCATTTACAGAATACTAAAAATTTTACAATTTGACTTAAACATTATAATACAAATAAAGTCTTTTTAGAAATATATATATATAGATGTGAAGATAGTAAGTATTAGAAGAAGTTATAAAGAAGAGAAGATTAGAAGATAGGAGACAAAGTGCAAACAGAGCAGGAAATCGAAATAGACACTACAGAGCACAACGGCAAGATTTGCTGACAAAATGAGTTTATCTATAATTATTTTAAGAAATGATTCCTAACCAGCGTTCTGAAGAGACTTCTCTCACGATTCTTAATACTATTAGGCAAACTATTCCATAGTCTAATGGCGCTGACAAAAAAGAACCGATCAGAATTCATATATGTAGGTATATATAGGTACATATAATAAGACAACTCGAGCGGGAAGAGTAACCAAAGCATAAGTTTTCATAGAGATAAAAAAGAGTCGATGAGATAATGAGCTGGTGTTAAAAAAATATAATTCCTGTAGTTAATGTAATTTTGGAAGTTACATCCAAGCAAGGAATATCTAAAACTTGAGCGGCGACCAAATTTCTTAAGACCATGCATGAAACGTGTTATGTTATTGAATAACACATAAAGTTTGTGGGACGAATTAGAATAGTCTTACAGCTATAGGAAAACCTTCTGAAGAATAGCGCAAGTTCCTAAGTATTGTCACGATGTTTTCGCTTTGGATATCGCTCAGGGCGTGTCCAGGATCGCGGCAGAAATAATTTGTATTTCGGACCTTTAATTTATGAAATTCACTTTATTTATACTTCAGATTCTTACACTACCGGTGTAAGAATCTGATACCGGTGCCGGTGGAGTTGGAGGTGGTGAGATGACGATGTGTCCGGTAACGAAGTGAACGACGCTCGTTGACGCGGCAGGCCGTCGATGCGTCGGTGTGTGCGTAGATACGTTGCGATGCGTTGATCAGACCGTAGATGCGTTGTGATGCTCGGGTGCGACGCGCAGTGTCCTGTGATGCACTGCCGTCGATGCGATGCTCTGATGCGACGCGCAGCGTCCTGTGACGCACTGCCGTCGATGCGATGCTCGGGTGCGACGCGCAGTGTCCTGTGATGCACTGCCCTCGATACGATGCTCTGGTGCGACGCGCAGTGTCCTGTGATGCACTGCCGTCGATGCGATGCTCTGGTGCGACGCGCAGTGTCCTGTGATGCACTGCCATCGATGCGATGCTCTGATGCGACGCGCAGTGTCCTGTGATGCTCCGGGCTCCTCACAGTATATAATACGCTTTACTAACCACGGAGTTAATATGATCTATGCAGGTTGAAGAAGAGTTAATAACAACAGTAAGATTTTTAATTTTTGTCACAAACTTAAGAACAGAATTATCGAGATATATAGGAGGAATACAGGAAATGTCTAAACTAGTCTTAAAAATAGGTAACATTCTTGGAAGAACGACTTGGAAGAATTTAATTGAAGAAGATTATTCTCAGACCTAAAAAGGTGATCTGATGTTTTAAATCATCATTCACCTTGAAACACAAGTCATCAATCAGATCGAGACAATTAGAAAGATACAATTGAACATCATCCGCGTATGCATGCATTGACGAATATTGCACTACGGAGAAAATATCATTTATGAATAAAGAAAATAACAAGGGACCCAAAACAGATCCTTGTGGCACACCAACACAAACACGCGTAAAACTAGAGTAGGGCTTGCCGACTTTGACCCGTTGGGAGCGATATGTAAGAGAACTCTTTATTAATTTATTAGCACTTACTGAAAGAGAGAATAGGCTGAGCAATTTTCGACAAAGTAGTGCATGATTTACACTGTCGAATGCTTTGAAAAAATCCAGAAGACAAAGTAAAGTCACTTCCTGCTTATCAAAGGCTATTCGAATATCATCTGTGATTTTAAGCATTGTTTAGGCCGAAATCCTGACTGGAGAGGATTCATAAGATGTCTATCACCAAGATAAAGGTTTATTTGTTCAGCTAGAAGGCCTTCACATACCTTAGAAAGTGCAACCAAGATACTAATTGGACGAAAATCAGATAGTTCAACTGGTGCAGATTTCTTAGCGATTGGAAGGACAGTAGCAAGCTTTCATAGAGAAGGGAATGTAAAAGTAGTAATTATGTGATTAATAAGATCAGTAAGTGGCAAAACGATAAACGGCAAAATTAATTTAATATAATGAATCAAGATACCATCCTCACCGATAGCAGATGACTTAACCGCCATAAGGCGCTTTGCAACATCAAATACAGAGACACAAAGGAGTTGGAAGAGATTCAGACTATCTTCTTCATGCGAACAGTGAACATAAGATCCATATATTGTCACAGTACAGCCTGAAAAATTCTATTTTGGCTTTCTTAATTTTTTAATTATAGTTTGTTAGTTCTATAGAGTACGTCAGTCATCATTTCGGGACTATTAAATAACTTCCTAACATGTTTACGTAATTTGGCAAGGTGTGAATTCCACCACGGTGTTTGCCTCCTTCAACTTTTTGTCAGTTGCCCCAATTGTCTTCAAACGATGATATACTAGAGCGACCAACATATTTAGCTACACGCTCTAACCTATTAATAGTATCAATTCTAGAGGGAATATTATCGGCGACTTGGTGATCTAGCTGCAGGTTGAACAGCCTCGAGTTAGTCAACTTTTTCTGTCGATAGTAGATAAATTTGTTCGAACTGACAAACTCAAGTCAAACCGTATTTGTCTATAATCTGAACAAGACGGTTCGCCCGAGACATGCCAGTTCGTGACTAAATCAGAGTAGAAGTTTGAAGTTAAGGTCAAAGCCAAAACCCTTTTATTTATTGTAATGATAGTGGGATTATTGCCTACATTACATATATTTAAATTATAAGAATTTATAAATTCTAAAAGGTACTCACCTCTCCCATTAGTATCGGTGCCGCCCCAAATTGTATGGTGGGTATTGGCATCGCATCCGAAGACGGCTTCCGTTCTGGTCTTCCTTCTATGCACCACCACTTCGTTAAGGTGGCAATCGGGATTATTTCCCGCGAAGTACGCTGACGCCACAATCACCTCCCTATATCTACAGCTAACCCTAGCCGCAGTCAGGCTCTTCGTTTGGTATTCTGAAAGAAATTTAACTTATTAAATATTTGGTCGGTAGCGCCCGATTTTGCATGTGAAGAACACGCAGAATCTTATCCGGCTTGGCTAACTTCCCAGGAAAGAAAGTTGTAGCCACGAATAGTTTCGGAAGATCATCTATTTCCACCACATGCAGCTCAGTCCCCTCCCATGGTCTGATGACCTTAATAATATTAGTCAGCCAATTTCCTGCTATCACGTCTGCACACTTCAAAACCAGCCAACCTAGTTTGAATGAGCAGTCAAGAAACCTGATTTGTGGGCCATCCTCGGGAGCCTTGTGCAGATGCTGGCTGCACAGTCAAAAATTATTGCCGATTTGGTAAACGCAGTCGCTGATATAGTAAATGCGTTACAAAAGAAGAGTAAATGAAAATGTTATGTAAATGTAAATAAAATGTCAATGAAATGTTTTTAATTACAGTTTTATTTCAAATAAGAAATTTTAAATTAGAAATGTTTTATTAAATACTGTCTAAAGGGAAAAACATATCTGTTTCGCACGCGTTCGCCTTCTCTCAGAAAAGAATGTTCGTATTCGGTAGATGGTGTTTCTGTGGCTTCCACATTTTCTTCAAAATGTAGGTCTTCAGATACACCGCTTTTTTAATTGCTATGTTGTGCAGAATAACAGAAGCATAAATTATATTTGCTACCGTTGGGTAGGGTGTTCTAGACAAACATCTGAAACATGCTTTTAAGACACCAAGATTCCTCAGATGCATTTGCGGTCCGTAATAAATGCAATCTCGCTGGTGATGTACACCATATAGCCGAGTCATGACAAGACCCAGGAAATTTCATTAACCGATGATCGCAAGCCTATAAATAACAACTATTACAACGTTGCTTACGTTTTACTAATCCTACCGCTTCTACGTTGATGCTGTAGTAGTCTCCTTTGCAATTCATATATAAACTTAGGGGTCGCTCCCTATTGTTTGCTGGAGGCGATATTCGTGTCGTGGTTGTCGTGGGGTCAACACGTTCCGGTTGAGATTTCTTTTAATCTATTTTACAATGCCGTGTCTGCAATCAAAAAGTGGAAAGAACTCAGGACAAAATCAAGTGTGCAAGTTTTTCACTACAGATGTTTGAATTTTAATAAAACCTGTTCAAGAACATACTCCTGCACGCATACACACCAAAGAAATGCAAAACAAAGTTGCCTCCGCTGTCAGCAGCAGACGCGCTAAATTCTGCTAGAGTCGGATGTCGTCGTGGCACCAATCCGTCGACATGCTCTGCGCCGGTGTCTGCTTGTACGCAACGTCGCCGTGGGAACCACTGCATTTCATATTTTATAATTTTTTATTTCTCATAGTAATTTTGATATTTTCATTGTGTATATGATATTTCCAATTCTATTTGGTAGTGATTTCGTTGAATGTGTGCATGTCAAATTATTATATAAGAGAGAAGTTTAATTAATAAAGAGTCAGTTAGTCAAACAACCTTAACTCTAACTGTGTTCATTAAAATCCTTCTTCAAGTTCAAGTACTTAAAGAAGCTCAATATAAAATATCCAACAACTCGTTCAGCACCACCTGCTGAACTTCAAAAGGCTACAACAAGTTCAAGTGCTTGTACCAAGAAAAACAGATTTTGTAATAAATCCCTACAAGTTCAAGTGCATAAGGTTCAAAAGTAAAATTCAAGTAGGTATTACCAAATTGAGAAACAAACATTGGTGTCCCCGATGTGATGGAGACTCCATCCAGCGGAATGACGTTCACAGCGCTAGTAGTATCTCAACAGGACAATTGAAATGAGATCCAACGAATCATCCGCAATTACAAAAAAAAATCTGCGGTCAGTAAAACATCAGTGAAATACTTTGAAGAGCGCGTGAATCAATTAAAGGAAGCATGGGCACAATTCGATCAAAAGGATTACGAGATCCGTTCCTGACAGGATATGGATTTGACCCACGAATACTTCACCAAGGACTACTACAACAAAATAAAGACAGTAGTGGATCAGTACACTGAGCTTTTTGAACAAGAACTGGATACTTTGCAGCAATCTTAATCCATCAATCGAGAAAAGGCTGCCGAAGCATACCCCAATTCATCAGACAACTCAGCTAGCACGAACACCAAAACAGCCAAAGGTGCCTCTATCATGTCTATCATCCGCAAATAAAGGGTAACGATGACCTCCATTGAAAGGTTTCTCAATGGAAGTGCACTAGAGAATTCACCGGCACAATGTCTCACAGCGATGGAAGAACTATGAAACAACATCGAGGCAGCCAACTTTACTCTGTGGGAGCTCCATGACGACCCTCAATCAGAAGGATACGATATGGCACCCTACATCTAACTAGAAGAAAGGGTGATTGAACAACGTGGAGAATTAAAACCCTCATCATGCCAGTAAGCAGCCCAACACATCCTGTCAAAATATCGGCACTCCAACTACCAAAAATTGAAATCCCGAAATTTGATGGGTATTATCTGAAATAGTCAGTTTCATGATCTGTTTAATGAAATTATCCATACTCAGGCGCTTCCAAGCATCCAAAAGCTGTGGTATCTGAAGACCAATTTGACTGGCGAAGCAGAAAAAACTTGTCAGACATTTGACATTGGCGGAGGAAAACTACCGAACGACCTGGGACACATTGAAAGACCGGTACAACAACGTGCGTCTCCTCACCACTAGCTTACTCGATAAGCTGTTTGGGCAACCCAAGCATACGGAGCCGCCGGTTGCCGCAATAAAGTAATTTCATGACACCATCAAGGAATTGTTAGCTGCCTTAACCAACATCGCTACTGATTCTTGTGGTCAATTGCTGGTTCACATTCTCATCAAAAAGTTGGAGCGAGAAACGTATCTGCTCTTCGAGCAATCCTTGTAAAAGCCACGGGAGCTTCCTTCGACACAGCAGCTGTTAACATCACTGGGAGTCCGATTCCAGTCCTTGGAAGCGATTGGCCAGAAGGAAAGAGGCAAAACTTTGACGACAATGGCTACCTCCACCAGTCAGCCAACCAAAAAATGCTTCGTGTGTAAGGACATGGTGCAACTGTTCGCTTTTCCACAATTTAAACGATTGCCCATCAGTGAACGAGTGAAAGTCGTAAAAACAAACAACATGTGTTTCAATTGCCTAAAACAAAACCACACCGCAAATCAATGCGCATTAAGGAATTGCACAAAATGCAATAAGAAGCACAACTCGTTGTTGCATATGCCAACATACAGCAGCAAAAGTTATCTACAAGTACCTGTAATCAAGAACCAAGAAAGACCACTACGACGACGCCATCAACAGTCACATTGGCCACATCCTCAAAGCTAAAAAGGGGAAATGTGCTACTCAACACCGAGCCTTGCTGGATTCCGGCTCACAGGTCAATCTGATCACTCAAAGGTTGGCCAACCAGCTTCAAATATACCAAACAGGGACATCGGCGACGATCGAAGGAGTCGGAAACAGAAGAAAAGCAATACAAAGACTCGCCAACATAAGTCTAGAATCCAAGAACTCCATCCCAGGAAATAGATATCTCAGCGTGGTCTATCCCTCCAACCATTAATTTGGCTGATTTCCGCTTCTGCCTTCCAGGAAATGTCGATGTACTACTTGGAGTAGAGTATTGTCATACGTTTTTCACGAACGAAAAACTTTCACTGGGAGACGGATTCCCAACTTCCCAGAAGACGCAAACTCCACTACATGTGCAATCTGCACGAAAGAGGAACTGGCCAATCAGATTGAAAGGTTCTGGACTTTGGAAGAAGCAGAAGGAGACAAGTCAACACTCAGAACCACAGAACGACTTTGTGAAAATTATTTTGCACTTCACACAATCTGTGATATTGACAGACGATTCATGGTGAAATTACCTTTCATCGACCCAGTCTCTCCATTAGAACACTCTCAACACATCAAACAAATCAAACAATTTTCTTGCGTTAGAAAGACGTCTGGATAAAAACAAAGAACTCAAGGAAAATTACGCGAAATTCATGACGGAATACGAAGAGGTTGGGTGATATGACTAACGTAAACAAATTAGTATCACCACGCTATTTTATTCAGCACCACTGCATACATCGACCCGAAAGCAGTTCCACAAAGTTGAGAGTAGTCTTTGATGCTTTCGCCAGAACATCCACAGGCGTAGCATTATAGTAAATGACATCATGCAAACTGGACCATTTCTGAAAAGCGACTAATTCAACGTATTGCTTCGCTTCCGACTCCCACGATTTCTATTTACAGCAGATATCGAAAAAAATGTACCGCCAAATTTGAGTACATCCTGCGACCGCCGATATCAGCTCATTGTGTCGAGGAACAATAAGTCCGATGAACTACAGCATTACCAGCTGAATACAGTCACGTGCGGCACAAGAGCTGCACCATATCTGGCAATCAAATGCCTTTTAAAATTAGCAACCAAACACAAGGCTATCTATCCAAGCGGTGCCAAAGCAATCCAGGAGAACTTTTGTGTTGATGATTGCTTGAGTGGCGCCGACAGCCTCGTGGTAGCATAGGAAACAGACGCAATTAATAGATATTTTGCAAACTGCAGGTTGTATGTTACGGAAATGGTGTGCCAACCACCCGAAGTTACTGTGAGACATTCCAGCAGAAGATAAAGAATCCAACCGTGATTTCACGGATGATGTCTACAGTAAAAACTTTAGGACTTGCATGGCTCCCAAAGGATGACAACTTCTTCATCAAGATACATCTCGGTCAGCATCCTCGAACAACCAAACGAGCTATAGTGTCCGATGTGGCACGAATTTTTGATCCTGTCCCCTATCGTAGTAAGTGCCAAAAAATTGATTCAGGAGTTGTGGCAAATCAAACTTTCCTAGGACGAGGAGTTACCTGCTGCAATGCTTAGCAAGTGGATCGCATTTAGGAACAGCCTGCTAGTGATCAACGACATTACAATCGGCAGGCACGTATTCAACAATAACACCACAACGTCCTTTCAACTTCATGGTTTTGCTGACGCCAGAGAAGGCATATGGTACAGCAATATATGTCGGATAGAACTATTGCAGTACAACTGTTAGCTCCAAATCGCGATTAGCTACGGTTAAACAACAAACCCTACCAAGACTAGAACTGTGCGCGGCCGTCTTATGTGCGCAATTGATGCATGGGATAGTAGGCGAGTTGAAGTTGGGAGACGTACCCATTGTGGATGGACTCTGAAATCGTCTTGTCATGGATCAACATCATCATTCCACACTTTCGTTGCAAACCGAGTCGACACAATTCAACAATTAACACTGGCTGAACAATCGCGACACGTGAAATCAGAAGACAATCCGGCTGATTTCATATCGCGAGGGATAGCACTGAGGCAGTTTAAATAATGCAATATGTGGTTCCTTGGCCCGATCTTCCTCCATAAGAAAACGAACACATGGTTATCCGAACAGCCCATCACCATAACGCTGAAGACAGACAACGAAAGAAAACAAAAGGGTGCTGTCCTAAATATCACATCCAATGCTGCAGAGTACTTGCTGTACAGGATTAACCATCGGGATTCGTTCAACAACTTTATCTATATCATCACTTATGTTCAGCGGTTTATTCGCCATGCCAAGAACTTAAATATTCAACGAGCCAACGACCTCATTGCGACCCCTCAAGAGTTAAGGCAAGCGCTGTCAACGATTATGTTTGTTTTTCTTTCGTTTTTTTATTATTATTATTACGTATCATGCAACATTCAGATTGAAGAGGAATTCCAAGCAGTAAATAAACGTACTCCAGTAAGCAAAACAAGTCAACTCAGAAGCCTCAACCCTTTCTTAGATGATGGTATTCTGCGTGTGGGTGGTCGCATTGAGTCATCAACACTTCCGTACGATGCCAGACATCCCATGATTCTTCCCTACAATAATCCCTTGACAAAACTTCTAATGAAGTGGCTCCATGAAGAACACTCCCACTGCGGATCCCAGAGGCTTGTAGCTCAAGTTCGGCAAGGATTTGCGCCAATCAAAAAGAAAAACAATGGCCTGCAAGCTGCAAGAACTGTACCAGCACGACCATTAATCAATGCAGGTGTGGACTTCGCAAGACCCTTCTGGATACACTTCAAACTCCGAGGGAAAAGGCCACATAAGGCTTATCTTGCTATATTTTGCTGCTTCAGCACATAGGCTGTCCATCTTGAACTAGCAAGTGATCTCACTACCGATGCCTTTCTGGGATACTTAAAACGGTTCATTGCGCGGCAATGAATCAAATTTCGTTGGAGCGAAAAAAAAACTTGAAGAACTTTCCAACATTATTTACTCAGACAAGGTATCAACGGCAATAAAGAATATCTGCAGTAGCCAGGGGAATCCATTTTCATTTCATCCCTCCAAGGGCGCCTCACTTCGAAGGACTATGGGAAGCCGCAGTAAAAAGTGCCAAACAGTTGTTCCTAAGAGGAGCCTCAAATGCGTCATTAACTTATGAAGAACTAGAAACCCTTGTGCTCGGAATTAAAGCCATACTCAACTCACGACCTCTGATTCCAGTCTCAAACGATCCGAACGATTTAAGTTGTCTGACACCTGCGCATTTTCTCATTGGAGAGGCGTTAACAGCGTAAACATTCCTTATCCATAAAGATTTTGCTATTGACAAGATGGAAATTAGTATCCCATATGAAACAAGAATTTTTGGCGGCGGTGGTCACAGGAATATCTCACCAAACTTCAAAGCAGAAATAAATGGAAGGAACTCAGTCAAAATGTTACACCTGGAACCACGGTAATCATCAAGGAAGATGGGATGCCCCTCTAACATGGCCATTAGGAAGAATTGTCAAGGTCTATCTGGGTCCCGATAATGTTGTTCGCGTCGCGGAAGTGAAAACAAAAAATGGCATCTTGAAAAAAGCTATTCATCGATTGGCACCACTCCTTGCGGAGAATAATATACCCATAAGCACAACTGGAACAGATGACCTCACTTCACCGCGCGAAGAAGTAGACAGCACAAGCAAAAGTAACACGAATTCACGATCTTCACAGGATGACACAGAGATCGAAGAATCACCATCCACTTCTAACAGGGTCAAACGGACTAAAGGCGCAACTATCCTGACAGTCATATTATGTCTTTTTTTACCCGTCGCGTATGCCTCTTCAATAACCATTCAACTTATTGATACGACTACGGGTGCACATTTCGAGAACATTGGACCTGCTGCAATTATCACCAGTGAATGGAACTTAATCACATATTTCAACATGCAAACATTCTGGAAAGAAGTAAAAATCATCAACTCATACAAACCGGCATTAAGAAAAATGTGTAAATGGTTTCATCATGCACCAAAATGTTCAGTGTTAGCACAATTCGAACAGCTATCTCGAGGTATAAATTCTACAAATCAACTATTGAAATTCAATCCTTCAGCAAGTGCTAAGAAAGGTGCGATAAATGTGATCGAAAACATTGCTCGATCGTTATTTGGTGTTTTCGATAACGAATATGCCGAACAAGCAGCAATGACGATTGACAAACTCGAACAAAATTATGAATCACTACTAAAAAGAATTGAAAATCAGACATCATTATTAGATAGTACCCTCAACATCACGAAGAAAAATCAAAAGGAAATCGAACGTGAATTTGCAAGAGTGAAAGTCGTAATAAATCAAACTAACAGTCAGTTAAAAAACCTCAACCAACAGCTTACTTCCGAGAAAATAGGACAAACATTCCTAGAATTGACCCGCAAATCCATTTTAGCATTGACCAATGTCAAACGGATTATATATTCTATAATCGATATTTTAACCGACATCCATCACTGAACCATCAATCCAATACTAATCTCACCAGAGCAGCAATGGAACCTATGCAAATCAAAATTAATCTCCCTGTCTCAAGCTCCCAGTCCCACTCAATAATTTCTTAAAACTGTACGCTCTCATGACCATAGAAGGAAGAATCACTGAGAAATATTTTATTTTTAAAATTAATCTACTCCTAATCTCCACAGAAGCTTTTGAGATGCTTAAACTCACACCCATTCCGTGGAGGTCAGCTAAAACTTACAACATGATGGCAGTAGCATTTGATTTTTTGATAGTCAACTTGCATCGGGATCAATACGTTCCAATAACAACAAATGAACAACGCAATTGCATCAAATATGACCAACAGAAGTACTTGTGTCATCAATTTCGTCCAGTATACCAGAAAGGTTCAAATATAGGCGCTTGTGAAACAAGTTTGCTCACATTAGATACAGCTACATGATCCGAATCAATGTTAAATGCAGTCTGCAAAGGAAACCGTACCCACTTCACTTTGCAAAATATTGGGATTCCCAGTCTATGAGAAGACTGCAGCATTCGATTGCCTTATTTAAGCATTCAAGGTCACCGCCAACTGAAAACACGAGCATGTCTCCTACATGTCAGAAATCAACGCAACTAACTTTAACCCGGAATCAGACGATCTAACCACCGCAATACCCCTCCACTACACCAAAAGGTCTCCAAGGATCTGGACCATGCACATCTTTGGAGACATACGCTCCCACGACATTCACCACTACACATTGGGATACGCATGTCTAATTGTTATCATTCTCTTCATAATCATCGCCATCGTAAAAAGACATGGGAAAACCAAGAAGGCCACCGAAACGAGTCGTGTTGTACCGCAACCAACACCAAGACAGTTCGACCAATTCAGCATACAGGCATAGTTGAAAAAAATTACGTGATTCCCCTGGGTATGGGGGGTAGAATTTCAAGAACATACACCTGCCCGCATACAGAAATTCTAAATTCTGCTAGAGTCAGATGTCGTCGTGGGAAAAGCACCAATCCGCCGACGTGCTCTGCGTCGGTGTCTGCTTGCAAGTAACAAACTTTAACTTTAACTGTGTTCATTAAAATCCTTCTTCAAGTTCAAGTGCTTGAAGAAGCTGAATATAAAATATTCCACAACTCGTTCAGCACCACCTGCTGAATTTCAAAAGGCTACAACAAGTTCAAGTGCTTGTTGTACCAAGAAAAACAGATTCCCTAACAAATCCAAGTTCAAGTGCTGTAGGAATTACCAAATTGAGAAACAAACAACAGATATTGAGTTTATGCAAAAGAATAAAAGTCCTTTTCTATTGTTAACTTGTTCTGCCAAAAGGCGCGATTTTCTTCGTTCTCCGCCAATTATCTCTGCATCAACTTCTAATTCATGTCATAATTCAACAATGAGTACAACTACAACAACAGCTTCTTAAACATAACATATCTTAACGTATGTTTAATCACCCTCAACAGAATTTCATTAGTAAATCAGTGGAAAGTAAAGAAACGGCTATTGCTCTTGAGCTTGTCTATGAGGAAACTTTTGCTCTCAGGAAGACGAACTTCGAAGCGCTCTCGCTACAAGAAGAGAAACAGTTACTTTTGAATCAAGTTGACAAACTACAAAAAGAAGACTGTAAACTCCAGTTTAAGTGTGACGAAAAGTGTGTAGATATTGTTGGAGTTAATAATTTAAACAGCAGCAATTCTTGATTACCATATCATCGTTGATTAGCATATCTTCTAATCCTGACTGCTTGGATGGGTTTTATATAATTTCTCAAAATACTCGCACTTTACGTAAAAATTTTGATAATTTAGTTTTACATGTTGATTCATTTTTAAACAAGCTGGATTTAATTTTCTTAACGGAGACATGGATTTTTGATACAGAAGAACCCCTATTTCATATTCCAGGTTACAAATTTTTCGCTAATTGCACTAATCAGTATGCTGCTGGTGGTGTTGCCTCTTGTAAAAACATTGGTTGTGAATATCTAAGCCATAATCTTAAAAGTTGCGATATATAGTAATCATAATTACTTTTATAAGTTGTGGTTTAAAATTTACTATTATTTGCATTTATAGGTTTCATGGTAGCTGCTCACATGAGGTATTTTTAGGTGAACTGAAAGATTAGTGAACTGAAAGATTTGCTTCAGAGGTATAATTCGGAAAATTTAATTACCTTAGGTAACATTAATTTAAATATAATGCAGGATTTAGTATATATAGACAAGTACCTTCTTTTGCTTTCGTCTTTTGGCCTTGAATCTTGAATTAATCAAGCAACTCGAATTACAAACCTTTAGAGGACCTGTATAGACCATATATTTGTGCGCTTAATCAAACCCACAAACCTATCACTAAATAACTGTTTGCGACCTGAATTTATCAGATCATTGCCTAACTTTTCTGAGCATAAAAAATTTGCCAGTTGGTAAAAATTATCCAGTGCATACTGATCTAACCTACTGATTTTGTTTAGCTAAATAAACTTCTTGTATTTAAGGGTTGGAGTCTTGTATATATGGAACATAATCCCTAGTTAGCTTTCCATTTATTTATCGATACCTTATCGGATTACATTAGTCAATGTTCAATTAGTAGAAAAATAACCTTTTCCAGAACTAAGAAAAGACTAAAGCCATGGATAACTCCGGAGTTATGAAATCAAATTTAAAGAATAAAGTCTATAAAAAGCTTAGGAAATCTCCATTGGATATTAATCTGAGGGTATACTATAAAATCCTCTGCAAACAAATTATTGTTGAAGTTACGAAATCTATCTAATTCGAAATCGATCTAATTCTATCTCAACAAATTCACTAATTCCAGAGGTGACTCCAAGAAGGAATGGGATTTAATAAATAAAATTCTAAACATTTAGACCTCCTGACTTAATTGTTGACGGTAAGGTTTATACTGTATCGAGTGAAAAAGCCAACTTATTCAAGAATTTTTTCTGAAATAGTTAGTGAGGTAGTTGCTAGAAATGGTCTTATAGATTCTTCCTGTAATTGTATTGATTTCGAAAATTCTAATCCTGCCAGTTACTTCTTTAAACCAATGACATCTTTGGAAATCTACAATACCATTATGTCCCTTAAGGGCTCTAACTCCTCATATTTTCCAGCGAATTTTTTCAACTTATAGTGTTTAACATCTCTGATATACTTTCCTATTGGTTTAATACAAGTACCTTCTCTGGTACTTTTCCGGATAATTAAAAAGTTGCTGAGATAATTCCCTTCTTTAATCAAGGCAAATCTATGCTAAATAACTATAGACCTATCTCTCTTCTACACACTCGGTATGGTAGATTTTTGCCAATTTGGCTTTAGAGGTGGAATGTCTACTGAGGACGCGCTTTAGAAATTCTTCTCCAATATTTATAAGAGCCTGAATAGTAAAAAAGTCACTGCTGCTCTCTTACTTGATATAACTAATTCTTTTGACACAGTTGGACACAGTATCCTTTTGGACAAACTATTTAAATGTGGTTTTAGGGGTTTCTTCATAAATTGCTCACCTCATATTTAAGAAATCGTTTACAGAGAGTTAAACTGGACAATCATTACAGTGCCTATAGTATAATACGATAAGTATTGGCGTTCCTCAAGGCTCCGTCTTAGACCCAATTTTGTTTTTAATTTACAGAAATTAAATTTTTGCACAAATATTTGAAAGTAATATAAATGTATTTGCTGATGATACGGCATTTACGTGTTTCTCTAACTCTATTTTCGATAGTACTATATTGTTTTTTTGAGAAACTTCTTTTAAGTGACAAAACTTGTTTTAAGTGACAAAACCAAAATAATGTTTTTTAATGTTACTGGTAGAGAATTACAGATACCACAACTCTTTTTTCACTCTCCGACCTGCAAAAAATTTCTTATGCATAACTCCTACATATAGTACGTCCTAACTACTACATATAGTACGTCCTCTGTTGAATATTCCTATCTCTCCAAATTCCTGTTCTGTTAACTGCATTCTAATTCAGTGTGTTAAAACCTTTAAATATCTTTGACTTTGGATTGATTGGAAAATGAGCTGGCTTGATCATTCTATTGCGTTGAACAAATACAGGGTGGACCAAAAGTTCGTTTACATTTATATCATCTTACATGTATAACACATTTATAACATCGATGTAATTATTATTATATAAAATTATATATGTATGTATGTATGTATATATATATATATATATATATATATATATATATATATATATATATATATATATATATATATATATATATATATATATATATATATATATATATATATATATATATATATATATATATATATATATATATATATATATATACATGTATGTTATAAATGTAAACGAACTTTTGGTCCACCCTGTACTTACTAGTTGCAACAAGGCAACTGTATGTTTTAAAATCAGTTTGTTCTAAAAAATTGCTTAATTCCATATATTATGGAAATTTTCATTTCAGACTCCAATATGGTTTGACTTGTTGGGGGGGTATGCACTGGAATAAAATCGTGCGTGTAGTTTTAACTCAAACGCTCAAGTGCGCGGGATTGAAGGTGAGTACCAGGAGCTCGAGGTGAGCCATTCTGAAACATACAAAGTTTAGAAACCTGAGCGGTAACCGTTTTATTGACACTCGCCGCTTGGCTTGGATGGCTTTCACTGGGAGTTTCAATTGCTTCTGAATGCGTTCAGATAAGAAAGTGGCTTTGGAGCCAGGGTCTATGAGCGCACGCGCTAAGTATGGTTCATCGCGGTGGTAAATATTAATCATAGCTGTGGCGAGCAGCACCTGCTTAGGTCTCGATGTGAAGCACGTCAATACGTTTGATGTGGAGGGGGCTTCGTTGGACTGTGTATTAGGGTTGTGGGGAGAGGGGCTCGCTCGAGTGTGAGAAGGGAGGTTCGACGAACGGCCAGGAGGAGATACTCTAAACGTGAGTTGTATGATTTCTTCAAATCTGACCAAACCATTTTGAGTTCCTCAAGATGAGTGTCCAAGGTGTATGTCGAATGTTCAAGTTCAGGAATGGCGTTGAAGTCTGCTTCAAATTCCTCCAGGGTGTCGGACACGCTGATGAACTTAGTAAGAGAGTACATGGCGGGTCGACAAATTATAAATAAAAAGGAAGCAGATAATAAGAACGACCGGAGAGATGTGAGGTTTATATAGTAATAGTGGTAATTTAATAAAAATATGAGAAGTAATTTAAAATATATTAGTCTAAGTTGAGATTTAACTAATTGAATTGGTACGATGTCAACGACGATCGCAGCGGATATAGCATAAAGCATCTCCGAAAAACAAGAGAGCCCTTGTTTTCGCATGTAGAAAGGTGGTGGTTTTTATTGATGATGATGAGTATCTAACGCTGCTGCGAGGAGCGTTAATATAACAGATGTATTAACGAACACCGAATTGTTGTGCAGCACGGGATGGGTCAGTCAAAAAACGAGATTTTTTTGGGGATCACAATTGGTCACTTTTCAGAGGAGAAAGGAACCGCGTGGTCTTCCAAAATGCTGCTGCGCGACGCCGAAACGAGACAATGGGTTTATAATTACTAATAATTACAATTAATTATAAGCTTCTCACTGCAGAAGATGTGTTTGGGAGGTGGGGTTTTTCCGGCGCAATATGAGGTTCGATTGGACCAAAAATGTTGGGAGCTAAGGGGGCAGCAAGAATATCACTCGGTACGTTGCGAGTCAGCGAAGAATATCACTTGGAACGTTGCGAGTCAGCGAAGAATAGAGTGAGACGGAACCACCACCATCATATTTAGAACATCTGGAAAAAGAGACGAGTTGTCAGCAGTCTCCGCAGTTTATTCGCTCGGAGCGAAACTGATACGTTAAGCAGAGCAAAGCGTTCGCGTCGCTGTCAGGACGGCTTAGCTACCCGGCATGACGTTCGTGCTGACATTGCTTATTGCTCGAATTAGCGCTGGCCTGGACGAGAGCAGATATAAAAACCGCGGCAACAAAGTTGCACGTATTTGGAAATCAAAAGATGTCAACGGCTGCTTACGTTTTTGTGGCTGTGCTTGTCGTGTGCGCTCTGTACTTCGCGTTGAAGTATTTGCTGCGCCAGCTTTTTTGGTATTCCCTCTGGGACATGCTAAATATAGCTGGCTAGAGAGTAGTGGCTGGAGTCAGAAAAATTCATTCCTACGCGAGTAGTCCCGCTGGTTTGTCAGTAATATTATTCGAAGACCAAATTTGACCAGACCAAATTTGACGAGGGATGACGGAAATTCGTTCCAAAATACATCATCTTCCTACCCTGTCGGAAAAGCGACCTAACACCAAGAAACAATTAATATTATTCAAAATCTTATATAGCCTTAATATTATTCAAATATTATTCAAAATCTAATAATCCGATTGTTTTCAACAGGCTCGTCCACTCATACAAACGTCAATATCTCATAAACAGTGCAAAATTTGAATACATGATTCTATCCGGGGTACCTAGAGACATTAGCAAAATGTTTGCCAAAAATGGGCGTGGTCCGCCTACTTATACAAAAGCTGTCAACCGGCGAAAATATTATTTTTTAGTTACTCGGGTGTAGGGTATTTAGAATTCGGCCTGGCCGAAGACACTTTTACCTGTTTCATATTATATTTCTGATTCCATTATTTCTAGAGTCAATGAAATCCGCGATCTAGGTATTTTATTCAATACTGGTCTACAATTTAATGCTCATATTAAATCTATTATTCAAACAGCATATTATTCTATTATTCAAACAGCATATTATTCTATTATTCAAACAGCATATTCGCTAGCTTTTGTCAAGCGTCATAGCACTAACTTTGAGGACCTGTACACTTTGAAGTGCTTGTATTTGGCTTTCGTGAGATCTACATTAGAATATTGTTCCTTAATCTGGAACCCGTTTTATAAAGTTCATATGGATAGAATTCAGCGTATTCAGTAAAAACTTTTAAATTATGCTTTGAGATTTCTATATTTTCATAAACAAATTCTTCCTTATAAAACTCGATGTGTGCTAATTGATCTTTCTACTCTTGAGTTACGACGCTTAATTCATAGTATTGTATTTATTTATGGTTTATTTAATGACAATAATAATTGTGAACCCCTTTTCCAGTTAATAACGTTTATTATCATATCTTAGGTTTTATTAATATTTGCATTTGTCTCTTCAAAGGGCTAATTGCGCGCTCAATGAGCCCATTTTTAGAGCTCTTGCTTGTATCAATAAAATCTATAATAGTAATTCTGTTCAATTTTCCATACCGAAAGGTAATTTTTAAAAAAAATGTAATTATCTTGTTAACGCCAACTGCCGCTCGCCAGAGGTGCTCCCTCATCGATCGGTAGGGTGTCAGGAGTGAGCACTCCAGTCTCTCTCCTGTCAGCCTGCCGGTCATGAGATGCGCCTCTCTCGTGAGAGTAAGCTCGGCTGCGGGCTCTCTCCGCGGCAACTGGCGCTAATTAACCGGCTTCCAGCGATCGTCGCTGGACCCACACTTCTTTCTTCTTGATTCAAAACCACGGACGCGTGCAGAGGCAATTACAGCGAACATATTATTAGTGAACTTACTGAGTCATTTTACGTTATTAATTTTTAATTGTGAACTTAATAAATACCAATTGTGAAATCTGAGAAGAACATTTTTGGTCCTTCGAGCCGGATAGTGCTCGGAGACCAACCCATCTGAGCTTAACATTTGGTCCTTCGAGCCGGATTTATGCTCGGAGACCACCCAAGCCGTTAGCATTAAACATAGCTTACTTCATTCTAATTTGTACAATTAGTTGTGTTTTATCTAGTAAGGTCTTTCATTTTCTTAAATAAAGAATTAAAGTAAATGAATTTACTGACTGATTTTTTACAAAAATATTTCGTAATAAATTTTTACAAAAATTAATTTTTCCTTTTAATTCATATTTTCTTATTTCATATGAGTGCCTATTTCTCGAGGGATTTGTAACGCGTTCTTCGGTGGGCGCGTCACAGAACGCGTATGCCAAAAGTGGTAGGGCATCATTGATATCGAAATCTCCGTTCTGGAGATTTTGACATCAATGATGCGCCCCGCTCCGGTCGTCCAACCGAAATTAACTCGAGAGATATTAAAGCTATAATCGATGTAAATCAATCCCAATCGATACGAGAGATTTATAAGATCTTTAATATATCCCACACAAGCGCAGAAAACATCTGCGATTCGCTACGGCGCATATTACACGATAACGATTGACCCATCGATTACTCGCCGCGATATTATTTACTTCTCTTTTTGTAGACAAACTGATTACACGATACCCCTTGTTGCTCGTCAAAATCTTGCTATTTAGTACTTTTATACATACCTTTTTACTATTTCTTGTTATACCTTTTTGAATATATGTATGCTGAAGGTAACCGTGTGAGAAGAGCCATATTTTGTGAAAAGCTTTCTGATATAAATAAAAATTAATAAGCAAAATGGACTCATTAGATGGTGTAGTGATTCAAATTATAAGGCTTGCCGAAACCTACGTTAAGCGTATTTTGTTTCTGATGGAGCACAATAGAATTGTTTTGCGCAAATTTTGCCAAATATTGGATAAATTATTAGAGCTTATAACTCGCAAAACGAAATCGTATTGGATTAAATCAGGGCGCATTAAGAGAAATAGTGAAGGATGCTTGGATGGGACGAGTTCACTGCGAGTAATCTTTGGTATCTGTAATTAGTTTAGAGAGGAAAGAAAGTAAGGGTTGCCTGTGGCAAAAATAAAACGACACTGTATAGAAACTGAGTAGTTTTAGTTCTATTCTCTACCTTTCCAATTTTTTTAGCAAAGGAACACTTTGACTGGTACTGGTGTGGCGTCAAAAATGAACCAAAAACAGGGCGAAAAACGCGGCGAAGTTTTTCTCCCACTCTCACACAGTGACAAAATACATTTGATTCATGCGTCAAGCGTCACCGTCTAATATGCCACTACGGAGACGCCAAGAAAACCATCAGTTGTTGAAATCAATGGTGACGGCTGACAAAAAATATCGATTGAAGAGTACCATAACGTACCGCGTTAGAGATCATGGGGCACAGGAGCGAGCCACCACAAACAAGTTAAGCGTCTTCAATCGAAAATGGAGAAGTCCACCGATGTTATTCCGTATTACAAGCATTCTTGAAATAAAACTTCGTGTTATCTACTTTGATTTTTCTAAAACTATCTGCTCTTTCAGGTTCTGTCTTAACTGCGTCAAATGCAATAAAATTCTGGACATGTGAATTCTAATTAACTTCACAGAAAGGTATTTTAATAGGGGCTTGGCCGTAAAAGGAATACCAATGCCAGTGATTATTCTTATAATGAACTATTTCGCTCCCAACACCTGTCAGTGCGGGATACACCTCCGCAACAACAATCCTCTGAAACAATGGCTCTAATAGTAATTTCTTGACTTTATGGCGAGAGGACCTACTGTCACTCTTTTTTATACCCTACACCCGAAGGGGGTAGTACTTTGTTCTTCCGTTTGTAAAGCAGAGAAGGAGACGAGATAGATACAGAAAAGCATATATATTTATGCTCAGCGTCACCTCCTGAATCGATTTAGCTTTGTCCGTCCGTCTATCTGTCTGTCTGTTGAAATCACGATGAAGGGAGAACAAAAAGAGATCGCAAGAAATTTGGCGCAAATATTCTTTGTTATGTAGGGCAGTTTGGGATTGAGAATGGACGAGATCGGGTAACAACCACGCTTATTTTACATACGGAATATAAAGGCACCTTGTTTTAGGAAATGTTATGATGTAAATATCATAAACTCTGCGAGATATTGAGCTGTAATTTTATTCCGGAATATGTAGCGCCATTACTAAAATTTTTGCCATTACTAAAAAATGGGCGTGGCACGCCCACTCATAACAAAGTTGGCAATATCTCATTAACGGTTGGCAATATCTCATCACGAATCCGGAAGCAAATTACCAATAAGCTTGCTAAAAATGGACGTGCCATGCCCACTCATACATAAAATCTCTCCTTTCTTGATGGCAAATATGTTGGCATATTAAACCAATTACTTGTGCTAAGCGATTAAATCAAAATGGTATTAACTCTTCGCAACTAAATAAATACTCTGCACTCGTAGGAAGCGTTCTCGTCGTGGCTTGTAAATTTTTATTGTTTATCTACAATATAATACGTTCACGCCTAATCTCTATACATCAGTCCTCTTTCCGCATACTATTTGCAGCAGTTGCTTCACATTTTTATAGTTCTGCTAGTTCGAACTAAATAGTTTCATCGTTTTCTCCTAAAGCTAAATTTAATTTAATTCACCAGGTGCATCATTAGCACATTTTCCGTTAAAGCCAAATTGGATTTCTATGTACATTCACTACCGAAAATTCTTTTTCATCGCCAGAAGTTAAATTTCCTTGATCTTCCGTGAAAATCGAATAAAATAATGTAAAAAAAATTGAATACGTTTTCTAGATTGCTAAACGAAACCGTTTAGAAGAAACAAATTGGTTGTATAAAAATAAGGCAAAAAGGAGCATTACGTATATATCAGGAAAAAACCGATATAAAATATAGGCTTACAGAATTTCCCTTTTCAGTATAGTTATATAGTTTTAGTATGAAGCCTTGTGTATTTTAAGTCAGGTATAATATGTATATTTTAATTCAGGTCTGTTTAAGTCAAGTCATTTAAGTCAGCCTTGTATATTTTAAGTCAGGCAAAACATGTGATAAATTTAATCATAGAATTAGAGTAATTAGAACATCTTTAATATTTATTAACTAAGCTTTCTTATTAATAATCAAATGATTTTAGGGTCGAATCAAGAAGATTATGCAAAGTGATGAGGACATTGGAAAAGTTGCTCAAGCCGTTCCTGTTATAATCTATATCCTTTTAATATTATTTTAATATTTTTCTTATAAACTTTTCGGCACAAGTTGTTTCTAAATAAAAATGGTTCCTTAACAAATAATCTATTTTTCTTCGTCTTGTATACCTAGAACCCTTGAACTCTTCGTGGAGTCCTTACTTAACAAAACCTTGAAGATTACGAATTCCCGAAATGCAAAAACTCTCTCAACATCGCACCTAAAGCAATGTATCATGACTGAACAGCGATTTGATTTTTTACAGGAATTGGTGAAAAATATTCCCGATATCAGTGTCACAGAGGAGGCTGTAAACTACAATGAAGATGAAATTGAGAGTTCTCCGGAACGTCAGAACTACCCTGACTCAGATACGCCTTATGATTTAACTATGTCCTCGACATCAACACGACTCATACGTGATGTCATAAACGGTAATTTCCAAAAGTTTAAAAATTCACATACATATGCCGAAAATGATTGTAATATAAAAATTGGTTCTTCTGAAGCAGCAATAAATACTAATACGATATACGATAAAGATCTGCATGCACAAGTTGAAAGACATAGTAAACCATTGAGACATGAGTCGGTGATGGCGCAATGTTGCCCCACACCTACACCTTTCGCCGCAAAAAGTGCTAAAACGCAAGCAATGCGATCGCAAGACATACTCGAAGCTGAGATTGCAAAACTTTCCGAAACAGAAACTCAGTCGTTTGAGGAGGAAGGTCACGAACATTTAAAAACTGAAGTGGCTCTCAGGAAGCATAGGCGTCAACGAAAATCTCATAATATCCCAAAGCCCACTCCTTCAGTAATTAGGCATACTACCTCGCTACTTAATACGGACCATGCACCATATCCGCCCGTAAAATTGTATTGCACTAATTCAGCCCCAGCTGTGTCAGTCGGTGACTGGTTGCTCCCACTGCAACATTTGACTGAGTCGCGATCTGTTCCATGTGACATGAAAGCAGTATTTCCACTGATTCCTGGGCCTTTTGTTAGCATTGATTTTTGTAATAAGCCAGTTGTGAAAATTGATTACAGCAATTTGTGTTTACCAAACCAAGTGCCCACGTCAGGAAAAGGCAACGCAAGAGGCTTTAACTTCAATGCTGAACCAATTATAAACATAGACCTTTCAAATATTGTCACTAGTTCTGGTAATGATCTAAACGTCACTCCCATGCCTACGTTTTTTAATCCCTTAGCGCAATCTAATATAATAGAAGAAAGTATGGCACAGGGTAACTCGAATTCTTCAATTGCATCTGCCATGGAGCATTCATCAAGTGCTGTGACCTCCGCGATAGCATCGTCCCCGTCAGCAGTAAGACAACATGATTCACTGTTAGAATTAGACGAAGATTACGACAATATATGAATAATTTTTAAGTTTATACATAAAAATATGTATATTTTTAATGATAAATGCAATCATTTATACATTGAATAATAGAATAATATAAGTTTAAACTATTAAAACTTTCCCAAAATAATTTTACCTTAATTGGAAAACCAAACCAAATTTTTGGACCTTTACAGGCAAGGGGAGCAATTAATTCACTAAGTTTGAAAAATAAAGAAATGTTTGCTACTGCTCCATATTGCTTAGCAATCACTTTGGCCAGCACGAAGAATTGAAAAATGCATTTTTGGCCTAAAAAATGAATTTTTGGCCTAAAAACCAAACTGAAAATAATCAAACTGGACTTCCTTTATGAATAAGTTATTTAAAGCCGTATTCTGACTGCTTGACTAAGCTCTACACATTAAGACCACAGTTAATATTAATTGCTCGTTAAGAATTCGTATTCTGGCGAAAAATCCAGAGATGATTTCTTAACTAATTTGTTAATCAGCGAGTAGGTCTTAACAGAGTTATTAATGACAGAAGTAAAAGTAAAATTTCATTAGCTGAATTTTTATTGTGTGTTTGTGTTGTTATCTGATTTAAATAAATTGATTAAAAAAACTTATAAATATAGATATTATATTAAATAAATATTATTAAAAAGATAATATATTATATTAAATAAATTTATAATATAAATATAAATATATATAAATATGGAAGAAATTATTTTGCTGCTGATGGATAATAATGGAGAGGATGAACGTAGGCAAAAAATTTAAAGACGTCGTTTTTTGAGGCAACTGCGCGATGACAATGATGCCTTTACATGATGAGGAATTTATCTAAAATTTCCGCATGAAAAAATCATTGTGCCGTAAAATAATGAATTACACCCGTATGACACTTAGAAGACATCTTTGCCCTTTTTGTCAAGATTTCTAACCGCTTTGTACTTTTTTGGACATAGCTCTCAGAAATATGTTAGAAACCATTGTGTCCTAACTGTGAGCCAATCGTCTGTTTCACGAAGTTTGGCCGAAATATAGTAGCAAAATTATTAATTTTAATAAAGTATGATAAATAATGTTTTATGAAATATTATTCTCACAAAGCTTAAATACTATTCAGATTTTATACTAATTTTGGTATAAAGGGGACCGTAGGTGCAATCGATTGCACCCATATATCAATTGTTGCTCCATCGTCAAGTGCTGAAGCCCGTTTCTGTATATGAACAGAAAGGGCTTTTACGGTATCAATGTTAAAGCCGTATCAATGTTGAAATTCCCTGGATCTTGCCACGATTTGGGGATTTGGATAACGTTATTATGACGGTGAGGTCACATATGATGACAAATCAGAACGCGCAAATGGATAATTGGTTTAGGCGACCAAAGCTATCCTCCGGAACCTTGGCTTCTTACTCCATTGTCTGGGCCTCTTGGAGTTAAAGAAATCCAATTTAAAAATTACATGTGAAAAGAGCAAGAATGTTATAGAAAGGGCGTTCTTGTTGGCCTCCTCATGCTATTCAAATTTTCTGCCAATTCTCGCCACCGGTCTTGAACCAATTCAGCGACAATGTTTGTGTGTTTGCCGGCAAGCATTTCTGGGTGCTGCGGGCAAAATTCCATATAAAAGCTTAATTTTCTTCTGTTGAACGCTGGAATTTAGCTTTTCTACATAAAAAATACAATTAAAATAGAAAATATATTGTATGTAACTTTTATCAGTATGGTGAATTTTAGAGCTAATGAGTTTCAACGGGTGTTGAATGCGAAAACCGAAAATTCAAGGTTTACAAGGTTTAATGTTTATTTCACTTCCAAAATGTTTTTCTCAAAAATGTTCACAATTTAATTATAACTGTTATTATAACTGCGTTAAGCCAAATTTGCTCGCTGCTTTATTCTTCTTACTAGGTAAGCTGTTTCCACCTCTGTACGCGACCGTTTTTAAGCAGGAAGTGCTAGTATGGGTCCAGCGGCGATCGCTGGAAGCCAGAGAACACTGCGTCGGCTGCGCCAGCTGCCGCGGGGAGAGCACGCAGCCGAGCTTACTCTCTCGAGAGAGGCGCATCTCATGACCGGCAGGCTGACAAGATCTGCAGTTCTCGCTCCTGACAACCTACCAATCGATGAGGGAGTACCTCTGTTGTGGTATTCTTCCGCTGAAGGACACCTACGAGATATGAAACTAAACTTAAATAATGTGGTGGTATCCTTCCGTTGAAGGATACCCGCGACAAAACAAACACTACTTTTAAAATTTTACTGCGGACACGACGTCCGCTCTTTATTTAACTCCAAATCAGACTCTTAGCTTAAAGTTAAAAAAATTACTAGCCAGCTCGGTTGAGCCAGCTAAGTGGGTCAATCGCTGCACTTTGTCCCATTGTGCAATATGCCTTTCTTGCAGAATTGGAATTCTGCTAGAAATTATTGGCTGTTGGGCAAGTGGGAGTTTCACAACTCGAACTTTAATGCCTCGCTTGCGGAACTTAGATTCCGCAAGCGGACTTGCTATTTTGGAGAAAAAATACTCTTGCGCAATTTAAATTCTACTTTAAATTTATTGAACTGTGATCGAGAAGCGACCACAGTTTGGCCTAAAAGTATGCCTTCCAAAAAAATAACTGCAAGCCTCCACGTTGGAAGTATAGTATGCAGCGTAAACGGGCAAAGTACTGTATTAATTAAAATACTTGCGCTGGTTTTAGGGCAGTGGTGTCCAAACACATACTATCACAATTGATCGTGTGTTGGAAATTTTTGTCACTCAGCACTGAGAAAAATAGATGCGCTGAAACACAAAACATGGATTTTTTTTTGATTTATGTTTGTTTGCACACTACATTTTTGGATTATTACAACAGATAAATCAGAAAAGATTTTTTCCCATTCCTTCCCGGAATACAAAATATAGTCAGAACGCATACTATAATAGTGTCTTTTCAAAGAATATCTATTTGTTTTGATAAGTGAAGTAAAGCAAACCAGGCATTGTGCTTCATGGAAATCATTACAAATACATAAAAATTCGATTTGATACCTTAAATCAATCATTTTATTTTTTATTAAATAATATAATTTTTTGGGTGTAGCATAATCAAATGAGCGCAGCATACAGTACTAATTCATTGATGGTTTGATGGGTACTGACCAAAGACAACAAGACTGGAAACTCATTTTTTGCTTTCACTGTGTTAGTGAAATCAGGTTGAAGTGTGTAAATTACACAAACAAAATGCATGCAATTTTGACAACTTGAAGAAAATTTTGACAACTTGGAAAAATATTGTTTACAAAATTGTGAGAGAGGATTTACATTTTTTGAGAGAGAATTGCAACTCTTGTTCTTCTTCACCGCACTAGCCTAGGAACATAATTTTTAAAATACGTAAAGAAAACAAGGAGATAGGCTTTAAACTAACTTATGCTTTTAGAAATGCATAAGAACTCTTTTCCAAGTCATGTTGCTGCATTATATCATATAATTTGCGAAGGAAACCAAGTCAAACTCCATAAAATTTGCACGATTCGCAAATATAATCAGCTGTTTTTACCTACCACAAGTACTTTTAGCTGTGAGATGCCAACATATTTTACTTTAGATTGTGGTGTAAATTTCCACACCACCTCAAAGATGGTGTGGAAATGTAGCAAAAGCTTTTTTGTAAAGTTATTACAATAGTTAGAAAGTAACTCAGAAATCATTGTTATAGTTGTTTAAAAGATATTTTCTTTTACAAATTACAAAAACAAGTCAGTTTTATTACTGCTTCCATATTGTTTATTGTTTATATAATGTTTGTTGTATATTTCCAAACAGTTAAGGAATCATACAAAACCGCGAAGGATCTTACATGCAGTGAAGATTTTCTATTAAAGCTTACTTAAAAATCCATATAAGTAATAATTAATAATTGCGTCTCGTTGGTATCCCTGTTATGAACTCACCCCATCATCTTGTGACGGTGTGGTAACAAACCTGAATGGTTTACTTTTTCAGCTAACTTCCTTTGCATTAGCCAGTTTTAGCTTGTAACAAGGAGACAATTTCACCATAAATCTCACATACGCTGTACGTGAGCGCGCGGACGGACATGTTTTCGAGCTCGCTCACGAAATGAGAGGAGTTTCCAGTCTTGTTGTCTTTGGTACTGACGTATTTCGGCAAATACACTCAATGTATACATAGTATGCCACTCAAAAATTGATTGCCCAAATGGCTGCTCTTGGACATCACTGTTTTAGGGTGTGCAGATTGACCCACAACATCCCTCCACCCTTAGGGAAGAAAAAGTTAATATCGTGAAGCGATATTAATTTTTTCTGTACATACTTACACAGGTGTCGCTTAACACTAAGTCTCTAAAACTGTTTAATTTAACTCTATCTTAAGTTCTACCATAGAGTAAGAATAACAAGAGTCCGAATCTTGAACAACGAAATTTTTTTATGGAGGATTCAGTAGTGGACCTCCTTTTCACTCATTTTTGAGTGTTTTGAGTTCTTACTCTCTTCTCTATAGCTCTTCACTGTTTTGCACTGATGCTCTCAGAATTCGTTTCTCACTTTGTATGTAAGTATACAAAAAATGTAAATATTCAGCCTGTACCCGATTCTTCTTTTCTTAACTTTTCAAAAGCTTATTAGAAAGAGAGGGCATGAGAGGAGAGAAAAGCCTCCACACATTCTTCAAATGTAGAGATTTTTTGAAGCCCAAATTATGCCGTATTCTCGGTTCTTATTACGCACACAATTAAACGCACGAACCGGTTTTTCAAGGCAGTTTGCCGAACGTAAATTTCACGCACACACATTGAGGTGTCACACGTATACGACTTTTAGAATCAAAGAAGAAACTACGTTTAGCAACGCATTCTTCAAGATGCCAGCTTCAAGAAGCCGCTTCAAGAAGAATGATGTAGCCAAGGGCATTGACAGTTTAGTAACAGTACTACTGACGTATTTCGGCAAATACACTCAATGTATACATATTATGCCACTCAAACATTGAGTGCCCAAATGGCTGCTCTTGGACATCACTGGTTTAGTTTAGCAAAGTTGTGGGTCGGTAAAGCCATCATAGGACATGATGGCTGTAAATATTTTGCGCCCACTTGCAATAGTAAAATTTTTCCAGGTTTATCATGGCTTGGAAATAAAGGCAAACGTGTAAAAGAGATTATTATTCTTATAAGAAATTTTCGGGTGAAATTTTTATGAAAAAAATGTGGACATACCTCATTTTATACTTCTAAAATTATAATATAATAAAATAAGATATCGATTTTTCACTTTCCATTTTTCACTTTTCATTTTGCACTTTTCAATAATATAATATAAAATAATAAAATATTATATAAAATAAATGTATTTTCTAGCCGGTCTTGGTTAAGTAATTTAGTTAAAATAAAAAAAATTCCTTTTCAGAGTGAAATCGTGAAATCTGCTCATCTGCTAACTGCAAAAGCGCATTAGGAGTTATTTTCATCTCTTTTAAAAAATTGACTTGCTTTTCGTTGTTCGTAAAAAATATTTTCTAGGTACGTCAGGAAATATTTTACAAATATATGTGCCTCATTGTTTAGTTGCATGGCAGAACGATAGCAATTATCCGCATAAAGTGATATGATATTAAGGCAGATAATCTTATCATTTTTTTCTGTAAAATCAGCACTAAAATCAGCTAAAGCGACTTCACAATTGCATTTTTTAAAGATAAGACCAGTTGGCAAAAAGGCCTTTCACCATAAATACAAAAATGTGTTTGGCCTTTACATTACCTCTAAAATAGCCGTTATTTTCGAGACCATCAACAAGGTCCAATGGCAAAATTTCTATTCAAGTCCCTCAAAGTGCTACATTTCATCTGTTCGCGCAGAAGGCCAAATTTTCTCACACTAAATTTAAGCATGAAATTCAATCATTAAATTCCGAAGTGTATGCAAATTGTCAACGGCATTTCCCACAATCCATGCAGGTTAGCAAGAAATGATAAGAAGAGTCAATGACCGCGTCGCAAGCTTCCGATTGCAGTGCACGACAAACCTTGGTCGCAAGACTTAAATGTCACCGTGCGAATGATTTTGGCAGGCAAAATGCAAGGTTGCATTGACTGTGGGAAACATCAATCTAAATTTTGTTATACCTGTTGTTACCTTTTAAGTTTCCTGTTCCTATTAGCTGTAATTTTTGTTATAAATATGATAGACAATAATAATAAAGGGCTTTTTGACTTCAGCAGTGAAACAGTGCTAATCTAGTGATTTTGCAGTGCGATCCATCTTCATCATTTCTCAAATAAACGACTAGCTGGTTAGTACCAGATAGTCAATTCAACGTATAAATTGGTTGTGTACCAATTTATTCATTTTGTCGTCAAAAGAGGCGTACATAAAGTGGTTGAAACAGTGCTAATCTAGTGATTTTGCAGTGCGATCCATCTTCATCATTTCTTAAATAAACGACTAGCTGGTTAGTACCAGATAGTCAATTCAACGTATAAATTGGTTGTGTACCAATTTATTTATTTCGTCGTCAAAAGAGGCGTACATAAATTTGGTGACCCCGACGTGATCAGAAGGTTACGTGATTCGTCGATATGAACAAATTGGAAGAATACCTGCAGAAGCAGGACGAAGTTGCAGTGGCCCTGCAAAAAACCATCAACAACTTCAAGAAGACCGCAAAGGACAAAAGAACTTTGGAATTCGTCGAACGGAAGATAAACGAAATGGATGAATATTGGAAGGCATTTGACAAATGGGATAACGTGATTAGACAGCATCCGTCAATCACAGAGGAACACCATTACATTCAAGCCAACATACACGGCACATTGGGAGAAAAATACAGCGATGCCAGGGATCAAATGGTTACCTGGCTGCAATTGTTAAAAGCAAAAGCTGCAACAGATAGACAGGAAGCCGGACCATCCAATCAAGCGTCCACTCAAACCACTCTACTGATAGCGAAGCAGAAAAAGGTAACCGAGATGTTGTTAAGCACATTGACAAAAATGCTTGATGACACGAGTGCTCATCCACAACAATATTACGATGGCAAAATTCCTACTCTTGAAAGGCATTTCAAGAGCATTCAAGATCTGCACGAAAGGATCTGGAACTCACTGGAAACTATCGATGATGTTACATACGATTTGAATAAATATTCAAACATCGAAGAAGAAATCAGTAACAAGATTCTGCAATTACAACTAAAAGCAGGCTCCCGGACTTCAGCATCATCAAGGGTCGAAGCAAGCGGAAACACAGCACTTCCGCTTCCGAAAATTGAATTGCCGAAATTTTCCGGTCAGTATTTGTACTGGCGACAATTCCGTGATCTATTTGTTGAATTAGTTCACAATCAGCCGATACCTACATGTCAAAAAATGTGGTATCTCAAAACAGTGTTAACTGGAGAGGCAGCAGGACTCATACAACATTTCACGAGCACAGAGGCTAATTACGACCCGGCTTGGAAAATAATCAACGATCGTTACAAAAATCCGCGGCTGTTAATAGATGCAGTCATTACAAAATTATTGTCGCAGCCAGCTAACCAGCAAGAAACAGTAGCATCAACAAAACTGTTACATGATACTACAGTAGAATGTCTACTGAGCCTGACAAGTTTAGGTGTAAACACACAAAATTGGGATCCACTACTGCTGCATGTCCTTGTTAATCGACTCAGCAAAACTACACATGCCTTATGGGAACAATCCATTACAAATCCCAGACAAACTCCCACACTAAAGGAGTTCACAGATTTTCTAGAGCGGCGCTTTCAAGCTCTAGAATCATTAGGAGCAAATTCTGGAAAATCAGAATTATCTAAACGATCGGATTCATGCAAATCATTGACTGTTTCAATCGCACCCAAAACGTGCATCATTTGCAACAATCAACATCCCTTGTTCATGTGTAACCAGTTCCTGCAAATGAAACCAAAATCTCGGTTATCCAGCGTTCAAAAAGCCAAGCTTTGCGTCAATTGTTTAAAGAGTGGACACTTGGCGAAAGATTGCTTTTCCAGATGTTGCATTAAATGCAACAAAAGACACAACACTCTATTGCATTTGGGCAGCAAAGGAACGACAGCATCTTCGAAAATGCAGACATCCAGCAACATTCCTAAGGAGGCATCGTCTAAACCTCCGCCATCAACGCCAGCAAGTACAAGCACTTCTGGTTCTTCACCAGCGATCACATTATCAGCAATCCCGATTATCCCAGTGTCGCACCACGCCATTAACAAAACAACGCTATTGAGCACAATCCAACTAAAGGTTAGGGATAACTGGGGACACGACATCAATTGCCGCGCAGTTCTAGACAGCGGTTCGCAAGCAAACTTCATTACAAAACGTCTAGCAACCAAGTTAGGCATGCGTAAAATCCCACATCTTGTAGATATTGAAGGGATAGGAGAGACGCGTCGCTATACAACTGATCGAATAAACATACAACTAACGTCCAGAACAACAGAATTTTCGGCAAGGATAGAGGCACAGATTTTATTCAAAATTGTGTCAAACCAGCCTACTCAACAAATTGACACAGAAGGCTGGCAAATTCCAAAAAATCTACCACTTGCAGATCCAGAATTTGCAACGCCTGGATCGATCGATCTACTAGTTGGAGCAGGATTGTTCTACAACATATTGTGCATTGGACAAATAAGATTAAGAGCGGATCTTCCAGTTCTTCAAAACACACTCTTCGGTTGGGTTGTTGGAGGTGAATTCAACAATAAGCCTTCTCAATTATCAACAATAACTTGTGGGATTAGTAGTGAAACCAAATTAAATGAAGCCGTCGAAAGATTGTGGCGAATAGAAGAATGTGACGTTCGGACTGACGTCTTGACCACAGCAGAAAAACGATGTGTATCACATTTCAACTTAAATGTTCAACGACATTGCGACGGTCGATATATCGTTCGGTTGCCATTTGATGGAGAGCCCAGCCAATTAGGTGACTCAAAGGATATAGCGCTTCAGCGCTTCCGTGCAATCGAAAGGAAATTTGAAAGAAATGACGACTTCAAGAAGCTATACGTACAGTTCATGCGTGAATATGAAGTCTTGGGCCACATGGAAAGGGTGATCCTTGAGAAAATCGAAAAACCACATTTTTTTCTCCCTCATCATGGAGTGTTGAGACCCGACAGTAGCACTACTAAACTTAGGGTGGTATTCGATGCTTCAGCGAAAACTTCATCGAACTATTCATTAAACGATATGTTGTCAACAGGACCGAACATACAAGCTGATCTCTTTACCATATTGCTTCGTTTCCGAATGCCGAGATATGTGTTTACTACCGACATTGAAAAGATGTATCGGCAAATATGGGTGCATCCATCGGATCGGAAGTATCAGCTCATCTGGTGGAGAGAGAATCAAACGCTTCCACTACAGTGCTATCAACTAAACACCGTAACTTACGGCACAACTTGTGCCCCATTCTTGGCAATTCGGTCCCTTCAACATTTGGCAGAACAAAACAGCGACAAATACCCACTAGCAGCTGAAGCAATAAAAAATAACTTCTATGTAGACGACGGCCTATGTGGAAGTGACAACCTTGCCGTCGCATTAGATACGCAAACACAACTCATCAACTTGTTGCAAACAGCAGGGTGCATTCTACGCAAATGGTGCGCGAACGACAAAAGATTACTGCAAAACGTTCCAGCTGTGGACAAGAAGGCAGAGACCGAATTCGAGAACAAAGGTGAAGAGCTTACCAAGGCGATGGGACTAAAATGGAATCCCGCAAGCGACACATTTTCAGTCAGAACTGGGAATACGACTAAGGAAAGGATTACAAAAAGATCAGCTCTTTCTGACGTTTCTCGCATCTTTGATCCACTTGGTTTCATTGCGCCAGTAGTAGTTTCAGCGAAAATATTTTTGCAAAATTTATGGCGGTTAAAACTGGATTGGGATGCCGCAATTCCTCAAGATCTTCACACCTTTTGGGAAAACTTCAAGGACAAATTACCAGAACTGGAAAAGATTTCAACTCCACGTCATGTGTTTGGTCACCAAACACGTAAGAACTTCCAAGTCCACATATTTGCAGACGCTTCTGAGCAGGCCTATGGCGCTGTATCATACATAAGGAGTATCGATGTGAAGGGTACAATCCGAGTACGATTTCTCTGTGCGAAATCAAAGGTGGCACCCGTTAAACAAATCAGTCTTCCACGATTAGAACTCTGCGCAGCAAAACTAGCCGTAGATCTAATGAGAAGAATTCAACAAGACTTAAACATTAATAAAGAGATAATTTATCTGTGGACAGACTCAACGGCCGTTCTTGGTTGGGTCAATGCAAGCTCCGCAAATTATCATACTTTTGTGGCTAATCGAGTAGCTTCAATACAACGCAACATGCTATCCAAACAATGGAGATATGTACAATCACATCAAAATCCTGCTGATATAGTGTCCAGGGGTGTGACCCCAGAAAAAATTGCAGACAACAATTTTTGGTTTTATGGTCCCATATTTTTACACGGATCCGAAGGACAATGGCCGTCTCAACTCACAAAACATGAAGAATGCTGTATAGAGCGCCGCAACAACGTCAAAGCAGTTCTGACATCAAACGTCAATCCATCAGAAGACTTGTTAACAAGAATTAAACACAGCCACTCATTTAGGCGATTGCAGAGAATCGTGGCTTACACGCTTCGTTTTGGCAACACATCAAAGCTAAGAACATGTACAGCAACACCAAGTTCAACCGAAATGGAAAAAGCTCTTCTTTGCATTATCAAAATAATGCAACAGAATGAGTTTGGAGACGACATAAAAAACCTCCGCCAACACAAATGCGTCAACCGAAGCAGCTCGTTAAGCAGTTTAGCACCTTTTATGAGTGAAGATGGCCTTTTACGAGTAGGCGGACGCCTTGAATCAGCTCTGCTAAAGTTCGACTCAAAACATCCAATGGTTCTACCCTACCGCCACCCTGTAACCAAAATGTTGATAAATGATCTACATAAAGAACACCTTCATGTAGGTCCACAGACACTCTTGTCCATCGTTAGACAGCGATTTTGGCCTATAAAAGGGAAAACACTTGCTCGGTCTGTTGTCCAAGGATGTATGAGATGCTCCCGGATGCAGCCAAAGCTACTTACACAATTAATGGGCAATTTACCGGCAGATCGTGTACAACCAGCGCGACCATTTATCAACGCAGGAGTTGACTTCTTCGGTCCAGTTTGGACTCATTTCAAACTTCGCGGCAAGCGGCCACAAAAGGCTTATGTCGCTGTTTTTTGCTGTTTTGCCACAAAGGCGGTGCATATGGAACTTGTGAGTGACCTAACCACGGAAGCCTTTTTAGGCGCTCTCAAACGCTTCATGGGTCGACGTGGACACTGCCAAAAAATATACTGCGATAACGCAACAAATTTCGTAGGTGCAAGAAATCAACTTCAAGAATTACAGAACGCGGTACAATCAAAAGATGCTCAAGAAAGGATAGTCGGAGAATGCAGCAAAAGAAGAGTTGAATTCCTATTCATACCCCCGAGATCGCCTCATTTCGGCGGCTTGTGGGAGGCAGCGGTAAAGTCAGCCAAACAGTTATTGCAGCACACCTTATCCTCAGCTTCTCTAACTTACGAGGAATTGGAAACGGTCATCATTGAAGCAGAAGCTATATTAAATTCTCGACCTATAACGCCACTGTCATCAGACCCAAATGACTTAACCGCTCTAACACCTGGACATCTTCTAATCGGCGAACCTCTTGTATCAACAATAGATCCTCACATTACGCCTGCCCATTCGACTCTTGCAACGAGATGGAAGTTATTCACACACATAAAAGCAGAATTCTGGAGGAGATGGAGTCGAGAGTATTTAAATCATCTCCAACACCGATATAAGTGGAAAACTGAATGTCATAATATAACTCCTGGAACTTTAGTTGTTATAAAGGATGACAACTTGCCACCACTAAAATGGTCGCTGGGACGTGTTATACAGGTAATCCGCGGAGATGATGGACTCGTTCGAGTAGTAGATGTGCGCACACCAACAAATGTGATACGACGCCCAGTGCATAAAATAGCGCCATTGCCATCAGAGACTCCCACTGACAACAGTCAAAGCAGCAGCTCCAGCCATCAAGATGACAACGGTCCAAGCAACCAAAACCCACCAAAACGAATTAAGAACAATGATGAGGGACCCAAGAAGAACAACCATCAAACACGTAAAAAACAACGCATCAGCATTGGTTCAGCAATAGTTAATGTCCTTATGGTTATGTTACTTGTTTCACCTGGTCACAGCAAAGATGTGCAAGTACAAAGGTTCAACAATGATCCAGGAATTTACTTCGAAAACCTTGGTTTTGCGGAAATCATTGTAAGCGACTGGAATTTAATAACTTTCTTCAAACTACAACCATATTGGACAGAATTTAATGCAATTACACATTATGTAATGTCATTGGATAAAATGTGTGAACTCATCAAAGCCACAGATGGAACCTGTTCTGGGGTAGTGAGCCAAATACAAAGATTCAGCGATGACATAGAACAAATGAATTCAATGTTAACACCGCAGTCTATCCGACGAAGCAAAAGAGGAGCACTAAACATAATCGGAAATGTCGCCCGCAGCTTGTTCGGTGTCCTGGACTCAGAATATGCCGAAGAAATAGCTGCCACGATCGACAAAATTTATCGAAATGAAGAATATTTGACAACAGCGATACGAAACCAGACGTCATTCATAGACACCACATTAAATATCATGCAAAAGAATCAAGAAGAGATTGAAGGCGAATTTAGTAAAGTCAAGGAAGAAATTGAACACATCAACTCGGAATTCAGAAGGGTTAAGCAACTGTTCGACTTGCGTCTAAGATTTTACGAAATGTCTCTTCACACATTGACAGTTCTAAACAACTACCAACGAATGCAAAACTCGCTCTTTGACATATTAATTGATTCTCACCAAGGAAAAATGAATCCAGAATTAATTCCCCCCGCCACACTTCAAGCGGAATTAATCAAGGTCCAGACTAACCTACCAAGGACAATGAGGCTTCCACTACCCACAAACGAACTTCGAAAATTTTACCAACTAATGCTGATAGAAAGCCAAATAACGAAAACATATATTATCTTCAAAGTAAGAATTCCAATAATTTCAACAGAATCGTTTGAACTTTTGAAACTTACGCCCATTCCATGGAAGGGCAACAGCGGCTTCAAAATAATAACACCATCGACACCGTATATGATGGCAAACTTACACAGAGATCAATATTATCCCATAATGGAGGCAGAGCTTCAACAGTGCTTTTCACTTAAAGAAAACGAACACCTGTGCAGACCTCACAACCCGATTCTAAAACGAGGATCCTCCAAAGCTGCTTGCGAAATCAATTTGCTCGATGATGGACAAAACTTAGCATCATGCAACATTAACCCCCTTACTACAAACTCTTATTGTGTTAAGCTTAATAATCCCAACAAGTGGATCTATGCTGTGGCTAATAGAACTCTCGTGAATGCGGTTTGCAGCGAAAACCTAACCCAATTAGTACTGGAGGGATCAGGAATATTGACAATTCACGAGGGATGTATCATCAAATTGCCGTTCTTAACAATACAAGGGCATCAATCTATTGAAGTAAACCGGTACACCTCATACATTCCATCAATAAATGTTAGCTTTATACAAGCAGAATCATCATCAGAAGACGTCACAACAGCAGTTCACAAACTAGATACCACCCAAACACCCCAGCTGACAAAACTAAGAAACCAAATTTCAAAATTCAAAGTTGACAGTCCGGATAAATTACGAAACCACGACATCCATCATTACACGCTGGGTTACGGAAATCTCATTATAATCGTAGCTGTTGGCTCAATCATCGGCTGGAAGCTCTACCATAAGGATCAAAAACCAACCACCACAGAAGTAATCCCACAAGATGTACAGGGTGTGTCTACGGAAGCAGAGAATACTGGTGCCTCCGCGGACTCAGGATTCATTAGAGTCCAAGGCTATCCAACGTTTACAAGTTGAGCAAACGACTATTGCTCAACGCCGGGGAGGATGTTCGCGCAGAAGGCCAAATTTTCTCACACTAAATTTAAGCATGAAATTCAATCATTAAATTCCGAAGTGTATGCAAATTGTCAACGGCATTTCCCACAATCCATGCAGGTTAGCAAGAAATGATAAGAAGAGTCAATGACCGCGTCGCAAGCTTCCGATTGCAGTGCACGACAAACCTTGGTCGCAAGACTTAAATGTCACCGTGCGAATGATTTTGGCAGGCAAAATGCAAGGTTGCATTGACTGTGGGAAACATCAATCTAAATTTTGTTATACCTGTTGTTACCTTTTAAGTTTCCTGTTCCTTTTAGCTGTAATTTTTGTTATAAATATGATAGACAATAATAATAAAGGGCTTTTTGACTTCAGCAGTGAAACAGTGCTAATCTAGTGATTTTGCAGTGCGATCCATCTTCATCATTTCTCAAATAAACGACTAGCTGGTTAGTACCAGATAGTCAATTCAACGTATAAATTGGTTGTGTACCAATTTATTCATTTTGTCGTCAAAAGAGGCGTACATAAAGTGGTTGAAACAGTGCTAATCTAGTGATTTTGCAGTGCGATCCATCTTCATCATTTCTTAAATAAACGACTAGCTGGTTAGTACCAGATAGTCAATTCAACGTATAAATTGGTTGTGTACCAATTTATTTATTTCGTCGTCAAAAGAGGCGTACATCATCTTTGAAGGAATCAAAGCCAGTATTCATAAATCCTGGTTGAAGATTTTTAATTAGTGCCCAATTGTTTATTGAATCTTACTGTGGCAAATTAATGTTTAATTTATTTCTTAAAAATAGGTATGATTTCATAGACACCTAAAAAATATTTTGTGCCAAATACTTAGATTCCTCATCGTACATTTGCTGACGAGATTTAATAATTATTTTACAGAAAGATTTTGATTCCTTGCTTATGGTTTCGATGGAATCAAATGCCTTTACTACCCACATTTCTCCCATTTTAGCCTGCTGCGCTCTTAACTTTTTATTTGCCTTGCGCAGATATTCATTTTGCTTAAGCAATTGTGCACATTTCTTACTATAAAAAGTAACGTTTTTGATTTGTTTTTCACAATTTTTGCAAAAAAACATCTAGGTCACTTGAATTACCTATTTCAGGTGAATCAAGTGTACCGATATCATTATATTTGGTATTGATAAAATAAATAGGTATAACGCCGCGCTTTAAAAACTTTTTTCCAATATCGGAAGCTGCGAAATGTTTGTTGCATATTTTTAGTTTTCTGTTATAAATTTCTAGAGGTATCCCACATTTTTCCCGCCAAATTTTCCCTAAGGTTTGATCTGGACGAAATTTAAAAAATTTTGCATCGTTATCATTTCGCTGAGACCGACGACATGAAGTGATGCAGCATACATCATGATTAAAATTTTTCCTCGTGTATAGTACATCTTATTGATTCGCAGTTCGCAATCATAACGAAGCCACCAAAAACGAAAACAGCAATTTGCACTTTGCAACAGAGCATGTGTAATTCTCACTACCAGAAAAGAGTGATAGAGAGGAGAGACGCAGGTCTTTTGAGAATACAAGCACACAAGATCGTGAATGCTTGCGTATGTACATACATATGTTTGTGCCGTGAAATTGCGTGGGGTTACGGGAATTGTTTTCAGTGGATTTTTATGCTTACAGCATGAAATGAAATTAAACTTCAATTAAAATAAAATGAAACAAATTTTTTTTAAATTATAAAATAGTAAAAAGGTCAAAACTACATGTGTAGATTTATTCATGCAAACATATGCATGTACACACAATTGCCGATCATATGCTTGAGCGATGCCTCTTTTCGCAAGAAGCCATTCGTTTTTTACTTTCTTTGCAAAAAGAGAACGAGTGTTTTGTTCGCATCACCTTCCCGACCGCCCGCGTCAATGTTGCCGAATGAGTAACTTGTGTTGATTCGGACTCTTGTTATTCTTACTCTATGGTTCTACCTTAGTGTATCCGTTGATTGTAGTATTTATAACTCTGCTGATCATGTGGACCGTTGAATGTGTTGTGTTTAATTCTGATATTAGGGGGTTTGAAGGTTGGGCGTCATTTCAATCCGTATTGCCTGTGTCAGGGTCCGGGTACCGTTTCTGCTTATGACTGATGATTGTGGATCTCTACAGCTGAGAAATTCAGTTGTATGTTAACTCTTGCGATTGAAGTTTGTTTTCATGAGTGCATCTCTTATTAAACATTTGTGAAACCGGGGTTAAAGGGTTACAACCTTGTAGGCTCTGAAAATTGTAGCCCACAGCTGAGACTTGGTTGGTTTCAAAAACTTTCTAAAGTCCTGAGGTGTCACCGCGTCTATAATACGGTATACGTATCATTCCCACGGCCATGTTGCGAGTAACTGCCAGCGAAGAGCCGGATGGATCAACATCAGAGACCCTAGACCAGGGGTGAATCGGTACGACCGCTTTTCCGATTTTGTTTCGTCGTCTTCGTCAGCAACAGAAGCACCTCTTTTCGCCAGTTTGTCTCAAATTGATGTGCGACCGCGGTTTCTGGGTTCATCAAGAGTCCTCTTTCCTTTAATGGAAAATAGTTCGTGCGACAATTTGTACCTAGTCAATAATAGTATATTCCTTCAGACCCATGACGTCAGTGGCGTTGTCTGGTATTGTACTTCAACATCTCGTGGTCCATGTGTGGTGTAAAATCGTCTACATGATTTTTATCATTCATAGTCCGTATCTTATATCTAATTACAATTGTCGTTGTAACTGTATTGTTTTCATTACTACTACATTATTTGTCGTTTAGTTTTAATCTTTTTCTTTTATATTCCCTTTTTATATTTGTGACGCGACACACAGGTACACGTCACAAATCAAGCTATGCTGTATTTTTTTAGTAAACAATGAAATGAATATGAACAGAAATGAATACTTTGCGACGCGACCCGTCACAAACCAAGCGATTTACGCTTTATTTTTAAGTAAACATTAATTTTGTAACGAATGAAATGAATATGAACAGAACTGAATACTTTGTGACGCGACACCACAGGTACACGTCACAAACCAAGCTATTTACGCTTTATTTTTAAGTAAACATTAATTTTCTAACGAATGAAACTAATATGAGCAGAACTGAATATTTTAAAAGTAATATCTCGCTGAGAATTAATTGAAACTAATTGTAAAGTAGTTAACATTAGATTTAGTAGCTGGTAATTTCACCTACGGATACTGGATACCTGGTCACCTCGAAATAACAGCTGAACGAGGTGTAACAGCCATCGAGGTGCGAACAACGAATCAACAAGAAAGTACGGACAGGAAAAGGTATAAAAGAGACATTTCGGAAGTTCTTCGCAGGCAGCGGTCTGGACAGCATCGTGGCTCCAAGTTCCAGTCTGGTAAGTGGTATAGTAGCTCCTGACTCCTTCCTTACTCTAGGTGTACGGGTGTTATACATCCTGCCGAAGGCACTCCTTCCTTGCTCTAGGTGTACGGGTGTTATACATCCTGCAGAAGGCACTCCTTCCTCGCTCTAGGTGTACGGGTGTTATACATCCTGCCGAAGGCACTCCTTCCTTGCTCTAGGTGTACGGGTGTTATACATCCTGCCGAAGGCACTCCTTCCTTGCTCTAGGTGTACGGGTGTTATACATCCTGCCGAAGGCAATCCTGTATCCCTTTACATAAGCTACTAGCCACGACACCAGAGTCACCGGCGCATTCATCGGCGCAGTCATCGGCGCATTCATCGGCGCAGTCACCGGCGCATTCATCGGCGCAGTCATCGGCGCATTCATCGGCGCAGTCACCGGCGCATCCACCGGCGCAGTCACCGGCGCATTCATCGGCGCATTCATCGGTGCATTCATAGGTGCATTCACCAGCGCATTTACCGGCGCGACACAGGGGCATTCACCAACGCGACACCAGCACGTTCACCAGTGCGACAAGAGCACATTCATCGGCGCAGTCACCAGCGCATTCATCGGCGCATTCACCGGCGCGAGACAGGCGCATTCACCGGCGCGACACAGGTGCATTCACCGGCGCATTCATCGGCGCGACACAGGCGCATTCAGTGGCGCGACACAGGCGCATTCACCGGCGTGACCCAGGCGCATTCACCGCCACGACACAGGCGCATTCATCGGCTCGACACAGGCGCATTCACCGGCGCGACACAGGCGCATTCACCGGCGCGACACAGGCGCATTCACCGGCGCGACACAGGCGCATTCACACGCGCGACACAGGCGCATTCATCGGCGCGACACAGGCGCATTCAGCGGCGCGACACAGGCGCGACCCGGGCGAATTCACCGGCGCGACACAGGCGCATTCACCGACGCGACACAGGCGCCTTCACACGCGCGACACAGGCGCATTCATCGGCGCGACACAGGCGCATTCACCGGCGCGACACAGGCGCATTCACCAGCGCATTCACCGACGCGACAAAGGCGCATTCATCGGCGCATTCACCAGCGCATTCACAGCAGCGCACATCGAAGCACATTCCCAGGCGCATAGCAGCGCACACCGAAGCACATTCACAGCGGCGCACAGCAGCGTACACCGAAGCACATTCACAGCGGCGCACAGCAGCGCACACCGAAGCACACTCATCGGCGCACATCGAAGCACATTCACCGCGGCGCATAGCAGCGCACACCGAAGCACATTCACAGCGGCGCACAGCAGCGCACACCGAAGCACATTCACGGCGGTGCACAGCAGCGCACACCGAAGCACATTCACGGTGGCGCACGGCAGCGCACATCGAAGCACATTCACAGCGGCGACATCAGCGCGACACCGGCACAGTCATCGGCGTGTTCATCAACTCGACACCAACGCGACACAGGCGCGACATCAAAGCGACACAGGCACATACCGGGCACATATACGCCCCAGAGCAAGACGACACGAAGGAAAGCCGACTCTCAAGGACGTCAAGCAGTCAGTAAAGGTGGAATTACCAGCTACTCGACAGGGGTGTATAAATTACATAAATAGTGTGTTAAGATTGAGTTAACAAATAAAGTGAATTTATTGTTCCACTAAATTTTCTGTGGACTGAACTCCGGTCTAACTCCTCGAGTTATATCCCGGCCAGAGCAACGTTACAGATGGCGCCCGAACAGGGACAATAAATTCACAGTAAACACGGCACTCGAGTGAGCTAACGGAACACTGAGAGCAAGTGAAGGAAGCCAGTCTTAAGCCAACACACTACTCAGGTCACAAAACCAAAGATGGTTTCTACAAGCTGGGTTTATTACCTAAACAAAGATGAACTCCTTGCGGCATGCACCGAATTTGGCTTCAAGGAAGCTGGCACCGCGGAAGAATTAAGGAAAACGCTGGTGGCCTTTATTAATGCGAAACAATATTCAGCAGACGACAAAACCCGACTCGAAGAATGGGAGGCCTCGCACGGAAAGAAAGTGACGACTCATTCGAGATCCACGAGGCCGATGCCACCTAAACACCTAGCGGATGGCGCACCAGGACAGCTCTCAATCAGCACAGCCGACGGAAAAATATCAGTGCAAACAAGAGCAGCGAGTCCCGTCGCAAATAAATACACAACAGAAGAGCCGCCAGGACCCACCAAGGTGACCTTCTACCGCAGCATGAGCGAGCAGGTAATGGACAGGGTTCGGAAGTGGTCGGCGAGATACAATGGCAAGGGAGATCCCATTTCATTCATTGAACGGGTCGAAGAATCAGCCAGGTCGTATGGAATTGATCCTGACCTCGTCCTGAAAACCATGCCAGAGCTATTGACGGACATGGCATCCGCATGGTACCGAAATAATGACGAGCAATGGGTGGAATGGGCTGCGTTCAAGAGGGATTTTTTGACGTTCTTTCTTCCGGGCCGATATTTCGAGCAGCTGGACGACGCCATTAAGGCTCGACGACAACAACCAGGTGAGAGATTTAAGGAGTATGTCGTAGCAATCCAAGATCTTATGAGACACGCCGAGTATACAGAGGAGCAGAAACTCGAGCGAATTTATCGCAATTCACGGACTGAGCTACAGAGGCACATTCGACGCAAGGATTTCACCAGTCTGAAGGAATTAACTGCACTTTCCCTGGAGTTGGAGTGCCTGTAGGACGATGAAACGACGCCGACGTCCGCCCTGCCGAAGCGTATAGACACCCGGACGCGGTTCAGGCAGGTTGAAGACTTCATTGACACCCGCCAGGCCTGTTACCGTTGTGGTCAAAACGGACACGTCGAAAGACAATGTCGAAATCCAACGCACTTGTTTTGCTGGGTGTGGGGGCGTCGGAATGTACGCACGATCGAATACTGCCGACAGGGAAACGCCGAAGGGTCACGTATAAATCGAGGCGGTGCGGGACCCGAACAACGAGCGCCAGACGTCTCAACCACCAACGCACCAACAACAACCAACTCGGAGGACAGATCGGCAATAGGGTGGGAAAATGATCGTATTACTATAAACGTGGACGTCGACGAAGTTTGGGTGGAGGCAGTCATCGACACCGGAGCGACGCGAAATTTTATCAGCGAGGCATTGGTCACACTGGACGCCAGACACACATCGGGCAAGTGAAGGTCACAGAATCACTCATGGTACCCATCCGATTTAAGGGCATTCAATGCGAGACGCAGCTGTTCGTACTGCCTAACGCCATCGACGACTTAATTTTAGGCCTGGACTTCCTCAGGAAATCCAACACGGAAATAACAATTGGAGGGCTGACACTTAAACTTCCCCCCGGCACTGAAGATATTCGCCAGCTCCTTTGCCCGATGGTGTGCAACGAAGAATACAACCAAGAGACACAAATCGCGGCCTTCCTGGAAAATGAATTACGAGCCTTCGAATCAGTAAAGGGCACCGCGAACATCACGTCACACCGAATCGTCATGAAGGAAGATCGTCCACTAAAGCAGCGGTACTTCCCACGGAACCCGGCCATGCAAGCTGTGATCAACGAACAGATCGACGAATTAATCAGGGATGGACGTATTGAACCTTCTAAGAGCCCGTATAGCGCACCAATTGTGCTGGTGCGGAAGAAAAACAACAAATGGAGGCTCTGTGTTGACTATCGCCAGCTTAACGCCAAGTCAATACCGGATGCCTATCCTCTGCCGCGCATACAGCATATTTTGGACCAGCTGCGGAATGCTAAGGTCATCAGCACTCTAGACTTAAAAAACGGTTACTGGCAGATCCCGTTGGAGGAATCTAGCAAGCAGTATACGGCATTCACCGTTCCGGGACGTGGACTGTATCAGTGGAGAGTTATGCCATTCGGGCCTAATTGGCTCCTGCCACCTTTCAACGTGCTCTCGATAAAATCATTGGGCCCGAATTGGAGCCATATGCATTCGCCTACCTTGACGATATCATCGTCACCGGGGAGTCCGTGGAGCACCATATGGACAATTTGCACAAAGTATTCAAGCGATTGAAGGAGGCCAACCTACGAATTAACCCGGAAAAATGTGAATTCTTTAAGAATAAGATCTGCTATTTAGGACATTTGGTCACTTCAAAGGGGATCCAGACCGACCCGGATAAAATTGCGGTCATTCAGGAACTACAACCACCTACAACACTGAAAGAATTATGACGTTGCCTGGGTGTTACCTCGTGGTATCGGAGATTTGTTCCCAATTTTTCAAATATAACTCAAGCACTAACATCACTGCTAAGGAAAGGAAAACGGTGGATCTGGGGACCAGAACAGCAGGAGGCATTCGAGCTGCTCAAACAGAAATTGACGCAGGCACCGGTTCTGGCAGTTCCTGACTTCACACAGCGCTTCACACTCCAAACGGACGCCAGCAACCATGGACTCGGAGTTGTACTATTCCAAAGAATTGAAAATCAAGAAAAGGTCATCGCCTACACCAGCCGTCGTCTTACGAACGCCGAAAGCAATTACTCGTGTACGGAAAAGGAATGCCTAGCAATTGTGTGGGGTATCAGAAAAATGAGGCAATACCTGGAGGGGTATGAGTTCACAATAGTCACGAATCACCTGGCCCTGAAATGGCTCAACTCCATTGAGAGTCCGTCAGGACGCATCGCTCGCTGGGCGTTGGAGTTGCAACAATTCAGGTACGACATACAATACCGGAAAGGATTGCAAAACGTGGTTGCCGACGCGCTATCGCGACAACCAAGAGACACTTTCGAGCGGGCTGAAGCATCGGCAGAAGGCCAAACATATGCATGGGTCGAGAGGAAGAAGGCGGAAGTACGACGAGAACCCAAGAGATACGGCGACTATATCATCAAGGAGGAACAGCTCTACCGTCACATTCCACGGCGAGTCGGACACGAGGAGGGAAACGAGTGGAAACTGTGCGTACCATCATACCAGAGACGGAGAGTGCTGTCCGAGAACCACGATTCTCCAACAGCTGGGCACTTTGGGGTCTACAAAACCATCCAACGTCTGGCGCAACGCTATTACTGGCCAGGTATGTTTAGAGATGCCAGCACCTATGTACGCAACTGCAATTCTTGCCAGAAGTACAAACCGGAACAACAGAAGCCAGCCGGAGAAATGTTCACACACACATCGCGAAGGAACCTTGGGCCACAGTCTGCGTAGATTTCGTGGGACCCTTACCCAGGTCTACCCACGGCAACACGGCCATACTCGTGTTCGTGGACAAATTTTCCAAGTGGACGGAAATAGTACCAGTACGCGCGGCTACCGCTGAAGCAGTGAAGAAAGCATTCAGAGAGAGAATCCTGTCCCATTTTGGGGTCCCGAAAGTGTTGATTTCGGACAGCGGTACGCAGTTTACGAGTCGTATCCTTCGAAAATACGTACAACAACTGGGAGTGAGACAGCAGTATACGGCTCCGTACACACCACAGGAGAACGCCGCCGAAAGAGCCAACCGAACTATCAAAACCCTGGTTGCTCAGCTGGCAGAAAATGACCACAGGCGATGGGACGACAAATTACCAGAGATAACCCTAGCTATTAACACGGGCGTGTCTGAAACCACTGGATACAGCCCTGCTTTCTTAGTATAAGGCCGCGAACCCTGACTGCCGGCGGCCCTCTACGACGAAGTCACCTTGGGCAACGAGAATTCCACCCAGCACCCGACAGGAAAAGCAGAAAACCTCAGAGAAATTTTCCAGATAGTTAACAGGAATCTTGAAAAGGCTTCGAAAACGCAGGCTTAACATTACAATCTGCGAAGGCGCCCCTGGAAACCCGAAATTGGGCAACAAGTACTGGTCAGACAACACCCCTTGTCAAAGGCAGCAGAAGGCTTGGAGGCGAAACTAGCACCAAAGTACGAAGGGCCGTATCGTGTCACTAACTTTATTTCACCCGTCATTGTACTTGTGGAAAAAGAAGGAGACAAGAAGAAGAGGAAAGTTCATTTGAGTGAGCTCAAACAATTTCACAACAACTCCAAGTAACGGTCCCACCAAGTGGCGGCAGTGAGTGAGATCAAAAGCGCAGGCAGAAGGATTATCAGTCAGTCTACCCACTCTATGAGGACAAGACGTGCTTATTCAAATTGCGGAAATTAGTGAAAAGTGGGGGGGGAAAAAAATTAAAAATTAAATGCTTATGCTTACCGTACCAACAACATCACGTTGAGTAGCCGATTACAACAACAATCACAGGCAAAACGATCATCACATACATTAAAATATTCAGTGCAGACAAGACGTGCTCAATTACAGCCCTACAAAAGATTTTAAGTGCTTACCGTGTCAACAACAACCACGTTAGATTACAACAAACAATAGCCGGTTACAACAACAATCACAGACAAGACAATTAACCCGTGTCAAAAATTGTTCAGTGCAGACAGCACAACAACAATCACAGACAAGACAATCAGCACAGCCACAACTATCGACGGCACCCAAAACAATACCAATCAGGAAAAAGAAAATAAATATAATTTTAACAACCGCGGGTGCACTTCAAATTTACCTCGGAAGCGAAACGGTGAATCAAAAAAAAAAAACACAAATAGCAGAAATCATCATACCATTACAAAAACAACACACACAGCAGAAATCATTACCTACAGTACAAGCACAACGCAGACAACCAGAATTCGAGATGAATGAGGATGGAAAATTCGAACAGACTGCGCAAGCTGTACGGCGCAAATACCACCTCTTGGAAGCAGAACGACCCCGTACCGTTCTCCTGGGTTCAGAGTGGATCGAGGAATGTGACCCGAGCGACAGGCTACGCGTCTGTCATGCACGACCGGACGTGATTATCAGTGGTCCCAGCAGCGTCAAACGCTGCCGTACAACCTCGCCAGCGTCTGCGAGAATCGACACCGAAGAAGATACCATCCAACCCAATACGGACATCGATACACTCGTGTACCCAACGACGGGAGGCGTAAGAATTATGAGGAAGGATTATAAACTCCTGGCCTGTGGACAAAAATTAAATGACGCAATTGTCAACTTTTTGCTTCGATGGCCTTGGAAGGAGGGATTGCCGGAGGAAACAAGGGTAAGAACCCACATTTTTGAGACTTTCTTCCTACAGGGGCTGTTGCGTCAACCAGCACAAACGGCCGAAGACCGATACCTGAGTATGAGACTCTGGGTACGGAAGGTCGATTTATTCCAGCAGCGTCATGTGGTCATTCCGGTCGTCCGTAATGAGCACTGGTATGCGGTCATCGTCACCAACCTGGACGCCGTGGCCGCTGCAAACCGCGCTCAGCGACGTCCGGCCATCCTGGTGCTCGTCTCATGTGCACCGCAGCCCCGGATGGAGGTAGTAGAAGAAATACGTCACTTTCTGCGACGAAACTACGAAGAAACGATCGACCCTGAAGGGGGTGTTCACTTCAGTAACGAAGCCCTTCCGCATAAATCAGTCAAGGTCCGACAGCATAATAACGGATGGGACTGCGGCGTCTATCTGCTGCATTATATCCGAAGGTACCTCGAGGAATCACCAACAGAACCCACTGACTGGGATAAGGTGTCCTGGGCAACCAGCCGAAGTGCCGATCGGACCCGGCGAGAGATCGCCAGGTTAATACGGTACAAAGCCGCTCAACAACATCTCCGACCCAGGATTCCAGACATTAACCTTCCGGATGTGGTCACCAGTGACGAAAGCAGCAGCAGCAGCAGCAGTGGAAGCGGCATCAGCAGCAGCAGTGAGAGTGACAACAGCAGCCTCAGTCACACCAACCATAAGCACACGCAATGCGACCAAAACAACCGGAAGCCTTCCTCAATAAGGAATGAAGCAGATGATAACCTCGTGACACCTTCTACCAGCTCGCGATATCTTCCAGAAGCAAAATGGCCTGAGGAACTTCTTCATTACGTAAAGTAAAGGGGGAGTGTGACGCGACACACAGGTACACGTCACAAATCAAGCTATTTATGCTGTATTTTTTTAGTAAACAATGAAATGAATATGAACAGAATTGAATACTTTGCGACGCGACCCGTCACAAACCAAGCGATTTACGCTTTATTTTTAAGTAAACATTAATTTTGTAACGAATGAAATGAATATGAACAGAGCTGAATACTTTGTGACGCGACACCACAGGTACACATCACAAACCAAGCTATTTACGCTTTATTTTTAAGTAAGCATTAATTTTGTAACGAATGAAACTAATATGAGCAGAACCTGTAGCTGGTAATTTCACCTACGGATACTGGATACCTGGTCACCACGAAATAACAGCTGATCGAGGTGTAACAGCCATCGAGGTGGGAACAACGAAATCAACAAGAAAGTACGCACAGGAAAAGGTATAAAAGAGCGTGCACAGCAGACATTGGGGAAGTTCTTCGCAGGCAGTGGCCTGGACAGCATCGTGGATCCAAGTTCAAATCTGGTAAGTTGTACAGTAGCTCCTGACCCCGTCCTTGCTTTAGGTGTACGGGTGTTATACATCCTGCCGAAGGCACTCCTTCCTTGCTCTAGGTTTACGGGTGTTATACATTCTGCCGGAGGCACTCCTTCCTTGCTCTAGGTGTACGGGTGTTATACTATACATCCTGCCGAAGGCACTCCTTCCTTGCTCTAGGTGTACGGGTGTTATACATCCTGCCGAAGGCACTCCTTCCTTGCTCTAGGTGTACGGGTGTTATACATCCTGCCGAAGGCACTCCTTCCTTGCTCTAGGGGTACGGTTGTTATACAACCTGCCGAAGGCACTCCCTCCTTGCTCTATGTGTACGGGTGTTATACATCCTGCCGAAGGCAATCTTGTATCCCTTTACATAAGCTACTATCCACGACACCAGAGTCACCGGCGTATTCATCGGCGCATTCAGCGGCGCAGTCACCGGCGCATTCATCGGCGCAGTCACCGGCGCATTCACCGGCGCATTCACCGGCGCAATCATCGGCGCGTTCATCGGCGCATTCATCGGCGCGACACAGACGCATTCACCGGCGCGACACAGGCGCATTCACCAAGGCGACACCAGCGCGTTCACCAGTGCGACAAGAGCACACTCATCGGCGCGACACAGGCGCATTCACCGGCGCGACACAGGCGCATTCACCGGCGCGACAAAGGCGCATTCACAGCAGCGCACATCGAAGCACATTCATCGGCGCACAGCAGCGCACATCGAAGCACATTCACAGCGGCGCACAGCAGCGCACACCGACGCACATTCACAGCGGCGCACAGCAGCGCACACCGAAGCACATTCACAGCGGCGCACAGTGGCGCACACCGAAGCACATTCACAGCGGCGCACAGCAGCGCACACCGAAGCACATTTACAGCGGCGCACAGCAGCGCACACCGAAGCACATTCACAGCGGCGCACGTCAGCGCACATCGAAGCAGATTCACAGCGGCGACATCAGCGCGACACCGGCACAGTCATCGGCGCGTTCATCAACGCGACATCAACGCGACACAGGCACATACCGGGCACATATACGCCCAAGAGCAAGACGACACGAAGGAAAAGCCGACTCTCAAGGACGTCAAGAAGTCAGCAAAGGTGGAATTAGCAGCTACTCGACAGGGGTGTATAAATTGCATAAATAGTGTGTTAAGATTTCACCTACGGATACTGGATACCTGGTCACCTCGAAGTAACAACTGATCGAGGTGTCACCGGCGCATTCATCGGCGCAGTCACCGGCGCATACAGCGGCGCAGTCACCGGCGCATTCAACGGCGCAGTCACCGGCGCATTCATCGGCGCAGTCACCGGCGCATTCATCGGCGCGACACAGGCGCAGTCATCGGCGCGACAAAGACGCATTCACCGGCGCGACACAGGCGCATTCACCAAGGCGACACCAGCGCGTTCACCAGTGCGACAAGAGCACACTCATCGGCGCGACACAGGCGCATTCACCGGCGCGACACAGGCGCATTCACCAGCGCATTCACCGGCGCGACAAAGGCGCATTCACAGCAGCGCACATCGAAGCACATTCATCGGCGCACAGCAGCGCACATCGAAGCACATTCACAGCGGCGCACAGCAGCGCACACCGAAGCACATTCACAGCGGCGCACAGCAGCGCACACCGAAGCACATTCACAGCGGCGCACAGCAGCGCACACAGAAGCACATTCACAGCGGCGCACAGCAGCGCACACCGAAGCACATTTACAGCGGCGAACAGCAACGCACACCGAAGCACATTCACAGCGGCGCACGTCAGCGCACATCGAAGCAGATTCACAGCGGCGACATCAGCGCGACACCGGCACAGTCATCGGCGCGTTCATCAACGCGACATCAACGCGACACAGGCACATACCGGGCACATATACGCCCAAGAGCAAGCCGACACGAAGGAAAAGCCGACTCTCAAGGACGTCAAGCAGTCAGCAAAGGTGGAATTACCAGCTACTCGACAGGGGTGTATAAATTACATAAATAGTGTGTTAAGATTGAGTTAACAAATAAAGTGAATTTATTGTTCCACTAAATTTTCTGTGGACTGAACTCCGGTCTAACTCCTCGAGTTATATCCCGGCCAGAGCAACGTTACATATTGTTGGTTCCATTATGCTGACAATCATAAAATGTTGTTTATCACTTTAAATATAAATTCTTCATAATTTGTACAACAAAAAATTCTTTGAAAACAATGTAAAGCAAAAGGCTTCAGCTCTGCTGACGCAGCGTAAATGCAAGCAGTGCGGACGCTTGTAACGCGATACTCCTTCATGGCTTACCTGTGAGCACTCCGCTTGTTTAAGCAAACTCTGCTTCCATAGCTCAAGCCTTCTGTTAAGAATTATTAGCAACAACAATATGCTGATGACAGTATAATTTTCCTTTAAATACGCGACAAATAAATGCATTCAGGCATTCGAAAACTATCAAGCAGTAGTCATCATTGTCATCATCCAGTTCAGAATTCGGAAATAGCGGATAAACACAAAATATAATTCAGTACAAGCACTAGAATTATAACACATACAATTCAGTTCAAGTGCTGAAATTGTATAACAAAATTCCCTACCGATTGTCTTAGTACATGCACTAAAGGCAATCTCGAAAATCTGGAAAATAAAAGTTATTCAAATAGATAACATTTTTTGGTGACCCCGACGTGATCGCACTCGTTCGTCAGAATGCAGAATTTTGAAGAAATCATCACCGAGCAGGAAGAGCAGTCAGTAGGATTGCAGCCTGACAGGCGTATCATTGGCAGATAAGCCCAAGGTAACGGTTCCAAAAACCACAACTAAAATAGATCCAATACAGCAAAAATCATTAGTGACTGAACAGGATATCACGACCAAGTTGATTCGTAAACAAGAAGTTATCAACAAAATAATCAAGGGTATGATCGACAAGGTCATAAATGACAAAACGCCACGGGTTGGCAGTTATTATTCCAATAAAGCCAAAATTATTGAATCTCATTGGGCTGCAGTGCATAAGCTGCATAGCCAAATTATAGAGTCAATAGATGGTTTTGATTCAACCAACTACAACTTGGAAAAGTATCTACAAGAAGAAGATTACATTAATGAACAATTAATGAAAATCCAAGATATGGGAGAAAATAGCAGACAGAACTTCTCCTCACGCAGTGAAACACCAACCATTAATTTGCCAACAATCAGCTTGCCACAATTTGATGGAAATTATTTAAAATGGAATCAATTTCATGACATGCTCCGGGAAATGATTGATTCAAGGCCACTTCCAAAAATCCAAAAGATGTGGTATTTGAAAACAAATCTCACGGGTGAAGCTGAAAGGCTTGTTCGACACTTTTCTTTAACAGAAGAAAACTACCAAACAGCATGGACGACTCTTCAAGACAGATATAATAATAAGCGATTAATAATATCAGCCGCTTTGGACAAATTATTGGACCAGCCGTAACGCACCAATGATCATACATCAATCAACTCATTGAAGGCTCTTCACGATACAACAAAGGAAACACTTATGGTTCTGGGCAATTTGGGCTTGAACATCGCATCATGGGATCCAATGATCATGCATATACTCCTCAAAAAGGTGGATAAGGAAACACACACAATCTTCGAACAAACACTGGAATCTCCAAGAGAGCCACCAGCAGTCAAAAATTTCCTTCAATTCCTGGAAAAGAGATTTCAAGCTCTAGAAAGTATCGGAGGAAAAGAAAAATTTTTATCGCATAAAGCTGTTTCATCAGTAGTCACATCGAGCCAACAACACAGCATCAAATGCGAGGCATGTAATAATGACACTCACTTCTTGCCTGTCCAAAATTTTTAAAGTTAACAACAAATAAACGATGGCAATTTCTGAAGGCACACAAATTGTGTATTATGGCCAAATTTTCAACCAACGAACGAGGTGATTCTTCGTGATTCTGCTTTCTTATTTTCGCGATATCGTTACATTGTGATTTTCAAACAACGAGCAGCTCGTTCGTTAAAAACACAACAACACTTTCCATACTTGTTACGAGTTCTCGTTCGTTACATGGTATTTTCAATCATTATTTCAGCGATATGAACTGTCAAAAGTAACGACTGCTAAAAGGCTGTCGTTACTCCATTCTTTCTGGTGCAAATTTTGTGTAACAATGGATTCCAGCAAAAAGAGGTAAGTTACTTTCTATTTAATGGTTAATTTTAAACAGAATGGAAATTAATTTTAAATTTTTCTTAGAATTACGAACATAACGCAGTTCAACCTGCTGCTGTGGGAAATGGCAAATAACCCCGAATTTGCGAGAGGTGTTCCGGTCTTTGGCTCGAACCAAAGATCCATGGATAATGAGTGGGAGAGGGTTAAAGGAATCCTCAATGCGAATGGTCCGCCAGTTCGGTCAACGGCCGAATGGAAAAAGGTAAGTTTAATTTGTGTTCATATACAGATGTACTGTATATAAAAATTTTTACAATGTTAGGTTTGGACTGATTTGAAGAATCGGTCCAAGAGAAAATTGTCTCAAAACGCAGCAGAGTTGAGAAGAACGGGAGGCGGACCGTACTGCGCTGCACACCTCAATCCGCAGGAAGAGGAAACTGTACGGATCATGAACATGCAAAACAGTGTTTTGCCCATTGGAGCTTATTTTGGAGTGGAGTATGATAATTCTGGTAAGTATTTGTTAGCAGTTCCACTAAATGTATAGTGAACGTTCTAATGGGGATTCCAAAATTGTTTCTGTGGTAGATTCTCCGGTTCTTGCTGGTGCTGTAGTCTCACATCGAGCATCTGGTGCTGCCTCAACTGACGTTTCTACTAATGCGTCAGCGGGCGTAACTATCAATGCGTCACCTGGAGTGACTACCAATGCGTCGGCGGGCGTAACTATCAATGCGTCACCTGGAGTGACTACCAATGCGTCGGCGGGCGTAACTATCAATGCGTCACCTGGAGTGACTACCAATGCGTCAGCGGGCGTAACTATCAATGCGTCACCTGGAGTGACTACTGCTACTGCTTCGCCCCGGGTAGGAAATCTTCCTACTATGTCTAGAAAGCGTAAAGCTGCGGATGATTTATCGGCGTTGCTCCAGCAACAATTATCAAATCAAAAAGAACAACTTGAAGCTATGGACGTTCAAAATGGTCACTTGGAGCGAATAGCTATAGCATTGGAGCAGCTGGTGAAGCAGAAGGCAGCAGCAGACTCTTCACCTTCACTATAAATTGTTTTGTTTTTCCTTTGATTTTGTATTTTATTTAATTTTTTAACAAAGTGAATTTTTATTTTAATTTTTTACCAAAACGTGAATTATGTACCTTTATTTAACAAAACTACTGAATTATGTTCCTTTGTTTAACTTTATTTATTAATAAAGTTTAATATTTACTTAATATTTAATTAAAATAAACTTGATCATTTCATTTAATAATATTTTATATAATAAAATAATAAAAAAATTTTAACACAAAAAGTTAAAAAGTAAACATCTTAAGATTTATGTTATACTCATCGCCAACTCATTCCTAACGCTTATGGCGGAATTTGCTGGCGCGTCTTCTTCAGGTGCGTCCGGTAATTCGCCATCAGCATAACTTTCTAATTCCCATGGAATGTGTGTGCCGTCTACGCACCCAACGACTCCAGGAATTCCATACTTTTCATAAAATTGTTGTTTCAGCTGATTTTCTTCCTCCGGCGTCATAGCAAGCCTGATGTACTTGGGACATAAATATCTTTCGAAAATGTCCAAGAATTCCGCAATATTCCTGGACACTCTTCCTTGCGACATAGTTGCGAAATATTGGTTTCCGATGCCTCGCTGGTAATTTCCGCCTGCCAGGAAACGCAAAAAGGATGCTAATTTAAGGATTGGCGGAATTGTTGTTGCTTTTCTCTCAGGCTTCATCCATGGCGTTACTTCATCTAAAAGTTTGATGAAGCAAGCCTTATTCATCCTAAAATTGTTTATGAATCTAAAATTATTGTTTATACATCATTATTTATACACAATTATTAACTCCTGCTCCGGCATCTCCAAAATATTTGAAGAATGCCTCATTTCCCTATTCCTATGTCTCAGGCTGTGCTCATCTTCCGAATCACTTTCGAATTCCTCCATGGCAAATTCCACTCCTGAAAACATGTTTACTTTTTCAATTCACTATTTTCAGCACTTCAAACACAACACATCAATAATAACAATATGTCAAAAACATATGAGAAACCAGGGTCTAATAATGAGCGAGTAAGAATGATAAGCAAAAATTAGAAAGCATGCGAAGAAAAGAGAAATCCGAGTGTACCCTTAAAAAATTAAACACATCTTTAAAGTGCCTACGAGAAGCGAACTACTCGCTACGTAAGTGTTTAGAAATCGCATTTTACATTCACGGTGACGAGTAACGATTTCTCGCTTCTTAGTGACAGTGATAATTGAAAATCTGGCCATTAATTCCCTAAAGTCTGGACATATGTCAAAAGAGTGCAGATCAAGAAAATGCACTAAATGTAATAAAAAAAATAATACATTGCTACATTTCGATAAACTTGATAATGGTACACCAATGAAAAATGCAGCAATCGCCAATTCATCATCCGAAAAAGTGATAACGGAAAGATTAATTCACCCACAGCCCAGGGTGAGCTTAACCGCATCTGAAAAATCTTCAAAGACAGACTACACCTTATTAAGTACGGCCCTTGTCAGATTGGAAGCAACAAACGGACGGTTCATCGAATGTAGAGCCGTATTAGATTCCGGCTCTCAAGTCAACCTAATAACGGAAAGGCGTCATCATTGCGTTAAACGTCTTGAAAGCAGCACAACCAAATTACGAGTTGTATTCGACGCATCATCAAAAACATCCACTGGCCTATCACTTAATGCATACTGGACCAACAATTCAGGATGAACTGTTTTCCATTTAACTTCGTTTTAGAGTTTGGAAATATGTTTTGACATCTGACATCGAAAAAATGTATCGGCAGATCTGGATTCATCATGAAGACAAAAAATACCAACTATTTTTTTGGAGACAAAACAAAACTGAAAAATTAAAATGCTATCAGCTAAATACAGTCACTTACGGGACTAGAATGGCTCCATATCTCGCAATAAAATGTTTACAAGAATTGGGACAACAACATCAAGCTTCGGAACCTCTAGGAGCAGCTGCACTTTTGAACGACTTCTACGTTGATGACTGTTTAACAGGCGCAGACAGTCTATTTACAGCAATTGAAACCCAAAAACAATTAACCTCCATTTTAGAATCTGCTGGCTTCAAATTAAGAAAATGGTGTTCAAATCATTCAAAATTACTTCAAGACATTCCAGTTCAAGGCCAAGAAAAATAGACATTAACAATGATAAAAACGAGGCGATTAAAACTCGGCCTAGTCTGGCTACCAAGAACAGATGAATTAGGAGTCAGAGTCAACCTAAAGGCTTCCAACCGCATCACAAAACGTTCCATCCTATCAGACATCGCAAGTATTTTTGATCTATTAGGATTTCTTGGACCTGTAGTAATAACCGCCAAAATAATTATACAAGAACTTTGGAAACTTAAAATAAGTTGGGACGATGACCTGCCAACTCACTTACACAAGAGTTGGACGTTATTTCGAGAATAACTTCCTGTGCTCAATAACACAAAAATAAGCAGACATGTACTTCTGCAGGGTGTAAAAACCAGCCTTCAAATCCATGCCTTTGCCGATGCATCAGAAAAGGCATACGGTGCGGTAGGTTATGTGCGATCGAAGAACAAGCTCGAAGAGTTAGTATATGGAATTAATCATCGTAACTCATTCAAGACGTTAGTTCACATCGTCGCATATATACAAATTCTTCAACAAGCTGAAGACGGAATCTACAACATCTTCTGGAGACACATACACTACTCCTGAAGAGCAAGAGAAGGCACTCAATATAATTATAAAAGGAATTCAACAATCTGAATTTAACGACGAAATAACATCAATAAATAATAAAAAACCATTAATTAAAAAGAGTCAACTGATAAGCTTAAATCCATTCATAGACGATGAAGGAATATTAAGAGTCGGATGACGACTTGAGCACGTATCAATAACATATGATGCTAAACACCCGGTAATCCTACCATACAACGATCCTCTAGTAAAATTATTAATAAAGTGGCATCACGAGGAGCTTTATCATTGCGGCGCTCAAGCGTTATTAGCTCATGTGAGACAAAGACTTTGGCCTATTAAAAGAAAGACTATGGTACGATCGGTTGTACAAAAATGTCTACGTTGTACAAGAGCGAGGCCTAAATTATTCAATCAAATCATGGGAAATTTGCCAAAATCACGAATTCAGCCAGCACGACCATTTGTAAATTCCGGAGTAGATTTTTGTGGCCCATTCTGGATCCATTACAACATTCGCGGAAAACGCCCTCAAAAGGCATATGTCGCAGTATTTTGTTGTTTTGTAGTGCACTAAGGCAGTGCACTTAGAAATTGTCTCCGATTTGAGCAGCGACGCATTTATTGGCTGCTTAAAACGCTTTATTGGACGAAGGGGGCATTGTGCTAATCTTTGTTGTGACAACGCCACCAATTTTGTGGGAGCCAAAAATCAATTAGCTGACCTAAGCGAAGCAATGCGTTCAGAGCGCTTAAAAACATCATTAACAAGATTCTGCAGTGACAGGTCAATCGGATTTAATTTTATTCCTCCAAGAGCACCACATTTTGGAGGATTATGGGAAGCCGCGGTAAAAAGTGCCAAAAATCTTTTCATAAAAGGCACAGCCAACGCTTCACTCACATATGAAGAACTGGAAACGGTAAGGTTGAGATAGAAGCAATATTGAATTCACGGCCTCTGACGCCATTATCCAACGATCCCAATGACTTAAGTATTCTAACACCTGGACATTTTCTTATCGGCAAACCATTAACAGCACAGATTGATGTAACAGCCACCACCAGTAAGGGAACATTGTTACAACGATGGAAACTGGTTTCTCATTTAAAACATACATTTTGGAGACAGTGGGTAAAAGAATATCTGAACGAGCTACAAACTCGTCACAAATGGAAATCTACCAGTGACAGCGCCAAGGAAGGTATGTTGGTGATCATAAAAGAGGACAACGTTGCTCCATTACAGTGGCCTTTAGGCCGAATAACAAGAGTCTACCCAGGTGACGACAACAGAATAAGGGTAGCGGACGTAAAAACTTCAAAGGGAACGTTAAAGCGACCAATTCACAAATTAGCTCCTCTTCCGTTGGAACAACAGAAAGAGGAACTCTACATTCAAAGTCATAACGATTATTCGCCCGAAAACCCTGATCACCGAGAACCAGAAACCAAACGGCGAAAGCAAAGAGGTAACAGTGATAGAAGCAACAATGGTACAACTTCAAGTAGAAAGACAGCTAAAACAACAAAAACTTCTTTGATGTCATTAATCACATATCTCCTAATTCTACCTATGGTGCTGAGCAATCCAATAAAAATAAACACATTCAATAATACTACAGGCATTCACTTCGAAAAATTGGGTACGACACACAGTAGCTCTACTCACTGGACGCTCATAGTTTATTACAACTTACTACACTTGAAAAGCGACATCACAACTTTGGGAAGCGGATCAGATACAATTCTTCGTTTATGCGATCAAGAAAGCCAGAAGCTACTATGCGAAGTGCTTGTAGCACAATTGAGGCGCACTGAACACAATCTGCGAATAGACAATAACTTGTTGACCCGCCACAAGCAGAAAAGAGGTGCAATTAATGTAATTGGAATTGTGGCTAACGCACTATTCGGAGTCCTAGATAATGATTATGCAAACGAAATGTCAAAAACAATATCTCACATTGAAACAAACGAAAATCATCTGGTTCATTTATTAAACAACCACACTTCGATCTTAGATGCAACTACAAATATTATGAAACGGGATCAAGAGGCAGCTTTAGAGACTTTTATAAATCTGCAAGATAAAATCAAAACACTCGAAATGCATATGACAAAAGTAGAACATGACATAGACGAATCAAAGAAATTACTACTTGTCACCACATTGGGACTGGATTTAATTCTAATATCCTCAAACATTAATCGGGCACAAACCTTACTAACCAACGTCCTAACGAATGCTTACCACGGCCAAATCAGTCCATTATTATTAAAACCCCATCAACTTCAGACTGAAATGAAACAAATCAGAAGTCATCTTCCACCAAATGTCAAAATCCCAAGTAATGAAGATGATCTTCTTCATATCTACAAATTGATGACAGTCCAAGCAGGCCTAACTGGCGATCACGCTATCTTTAAAATAACGATTCCACTAATAAACGATGAACCATTCATTCTGTATCGGCTCATTCCAATTCCTGCTCTTATCAACAACACAATGATTACAATCAAGCTGTCAACACCTATTCTGGCAATTACGCTTCATCGGGACAAATATTTTCCAGCAAACTTGGAGTTCCTTCAACAATGCCAGACGATTCAAAACCAAAATTATTTATGCCCTAATAGTCAACCTATCTACCAAAAAGCGGCTAACAAATGTGCATGTGAGATTAGTCTATTCCATAATGAATCACGACAACTTTGTGAACTTACAAGGGACAATAAGGAAAAATGGATCAAATCCAACATTGAGAACCGGTGGTTTTTTGCATTGGCAACACCAACACAAATTACTACTATCTGCGGCACCAAGGCTTCGCAAAAAACTTTACAAGGATCTGGATCATTAGAAATGGAGTCGAATTGCGTTGTAAAAACTGATGCCGTCACTCTATTAGGCAGCCAAACACTTACAACCAACAATAGTGACTCATACACCAGTTTTGGTAGCATTCCACAAATAGCTATACCTAATCAATCAATTTGGAATGATACCATGGCACAACCCTACCTGACTCAGTTGGAGGAGCTTACAGCACTACAAAAGGTTCTTAACGTTAAAGAGATGGCCGAACTTCCACGACAACTGCAATTTAACAATTACCATAACACCGCAATTGGGTATATCGCATTGGTAGCGGTTGTAATAATGGGAGCAGTAATTTTCATAAAACGAAAACGACGACAAACAAAAAAAAACCGACCCCCCGCCCAAGAAGCATCTCGGCAGAACATCATAGGCAAAATCTACCAGAAGACGAGGTCATCAGTATATTCCCAAAGATTGACCTCTGGTCAATGGCGGGGAGTATGTTGGTTTCATTATGCTGACAATCATAAAATGTTTATCACTTTAAATATAAATTCCTCATAATTTGTACAAGAAAAAATTCTTTGAAAACAATGTAAAGCAAAAGGCTTCAGCTCTGCTGACGCAGCGTAAATGCAAGCAGTGCGGACGCTTGTAACGCGATACTCCTTTATGGCTTACCTGTGAGCACTCCGCTTGTTTAAGCAAACATAGCTCAAGCCTTCTGCTAAGAATTATTAGCAACAAAAATATGCTGATGACAGCATAATTTTCCTTTAAATACGCGACAAATAAATGCATTCAGGCATTCGAAAACTATCAAGCAGTAGTCATCATTGTCATCATCCAGTTCAGAACTCGGAAATAGCGGATAAACACAAAATATAATTCAGTACAAGCACTAGAATTATAACACATACAATTCAGTTCAAGTGCTGAAATTGTATAACAAAATTCCCTACCGATTGTCTTAGTACATGCACTAAAAGCAATCTCGAAAATCTGGGAGATAAAAGTTATTCAAATAGATAACCCATATTATTATTTAAAAAAATTTTATATTTCAATATTTTTCACTTTCTTTATGGAACCTATCTTTGTTATGTCCTTGTTGTTTTTGGTGTTGTAGCTGCTTCCCCGATGCTGTTGTGGTTCTGTGTCTTAATTCTAATTATTGTTATAATGCTACGAATTAGCAGGTACATATTGTAATATTGAATTTTAATTATATTTAATACAAAGTTTCAATTTAAAACTATACCATTTATTTAATAGTAGTTTCATTAAATATAAGCTTCTAATAATAAATCTACTTGAAAATTCCATAAAATGATATTATACATTATTTTTCAATTTAATTAAATTATAATTTTGTTTTTCTCTTTCTCATTATAACATCGTTTTATTAAGCAAATTTTCCTGCTTGCTGAAACGTTTTTTTTTCTCTTTTCTTATATTTTGATAGTTGCAAATAGATGCTTTGCAAGCATAATTTTAATTGCTAAGTGCAATGCCCTGAAGGTGGCTTGAAGCAATTCTTCCTAAGGGTTTTTTTCTTTTTGGTTTTGAATTTCTAGTTTTCAAAAAAAAAAAAAAACAAAAAACCTGGGACAAACCAAAACGTTGTTTTGGAACAACGAGGTAATTTGTACCCTTTCTTGTACAAATGTTGTAATTTGCGTTTAAGTAAGCAAGTTTTTGCTTATTGAAACGCGCGTAGCTAAAAGTTAGTGGTTAGTTTAAATTAGTTATGTTATTAAATTTTTTTTCCCTCGCTCTTTTTTTTCTTGTCTTTTGTTTTTTTTACCTTTTTTTATATTTAATTTTTTTCCTCTTATTTTATTCTGCATCTTTTTCTCTTTCTGTATTCTTATTTTTTTTTAAGTCCATTTCTTTTTTATTTTATTTTAATATTAATTCTTATAATATTTTTTATGTTTTCGTTGTTGTTTTTTTTTTGGTGTATATTGTGTAAATTTTTTTGTATTCTTTTCAACATTTAGGGTTAGTTTGTAAGTAAGATTTTCGACTCGTTGGACATTGTTTAAGTCATCTTTGCCAATGTCATATCCGTTGAAGTGGTGAGGATAGCGTTCTTCTCGGATCAATTTCGTATCAACTAAAGTTGAATTCGGCTATCCTAAATTAGCTAAGAGTCAACTAGAAAATATTTAATACATATAGAGTAAGATGAATCAAATAGTTTAAATGGAACGGGATTACTTTTACCTCGCATCCAATATGTCTCACATACTATATTGGTTTGAGTCTTTAAGTAATGGTTTCTTTTGAATATGTATTCACATATTAGCCTGATCTATTTTTCCTATTGTTTTGACATTGTTTCGACATTTTTTTTTGTGTGTTTTTTTAATTTAAATTCTAGTCTTCTACTAATTTTTCTTCTTCGATTTCTCACATGTATCGTCATGTAATTCATATTAGCTTGCTTTATTAACTGCAAGTTATTAAGATTTGTGAAATCGGATGCGAAATTTTGATTAAAGGCGAAATCATGTACGCTTGATTCTAATACGGGTACAAAAATTTTATCATTTTTCAGATTAACCAGTTTTCCCTGGTATATTATTGGTGGAATTCCCTTCTTGTGCACTACAGTTTGCATGTCACCTGTGTCTACGTTGAGAACCTCATTCAAAATATTATCTTTAAGTAAGCTATTGTCGGCATCTGTATCAACTAGCAGAATGGGTTTTTTATTTGGGACCTCTTCGCAAGGCAACTCAATAAACACGTCATTCAAATTTGATTGCTCCCGGTTAGACACTTCCACCTCAATCTTTTTATTTTCATTATGCAAGTTATGAACGTGAACACTCGCATTCACACCTCGATTTGGCAATTTAGGAAAAGAAACTTTCCACTTGGCTATGATTTTTGATTTCATATGACTTGCAAGTGCTTTTATACAGTTAACATATTCTGTTATTTTAAGACTAATGATCCTTGCTTTACAATGCTGAAAATTGCGGAAGATTGTTCTTATAATAAATCCAGCAACCAATTGTGCCATCAGAAGTATTGTCATTAAACACTGTACTCCAACTTCAATTATCTTTACAGCCTGAGCTACCGATTCGTCTGATTTTCTCCGAATATTATTTTTGTTTTCTATATCTTATCAGCTGTATTTTCTACCTTTCTAGCCTTCTTCAATTTTGCTGAAGTACTGTTACTACTTCAGTTTTTGAGGCTGGTAACGTATCCACAATCGCTTCCGATGTCGGAGTTACAGTCACTCCTTCACTCGACGAAATTGGTAACGTATCCACAATCGTTTCCGACGTCGGACTTACAGTTACTGTTTCGCTTGGTGAAGTTGGTAATGTATCCACAATCGTTTCCGATGTCGGACTTACTGTTATCACCTCATTTGGCCTTAAATTACTGTTATTATTGGGTTCCCAGATTACTGGCCTGTTCTGGGCCCTTGCCAGTTTCCCTGGCGATTGCCTTGAAACTTTTCCCAATTCCTCTTCGCCTCACAATCTCGTATAATGGCAACCTTGTGGAACTGATTAGGAGGGGAAACCACTCAACAGCTCCAATACTTTACTCAATTTTCTTTAGGCGGAAAGTTAGCCTTTACATCGATTTTTCACAAATGGGCTTTATTGATTTAGAATCTTAGAATCCCTTTAGAGATCTCCTTTTATTTTATATATTGTACTATTCGTTTTCAACAGTTTATTTTTCCGTAAATTCTTCTAATATGGTATTCGTGAACTTTCGACTTTCTCATCTACACTTTTCACTGACTTTTCACTTTAATTAAAATTTTTAAAACTTCCGCTATCTTCGGTTCGCGGACCGGCTACGCCAAATATGTTGTGGTATCCTTCCGCTGAAAGACACCCACGACATATGAAATTAAACTTAAATAATGTGGTGGTATCCTTCCGTTGAAGAATACCCGCGACAAAACAAACACTACTTTTAAAATTTTACTGCGGACACGACGTCCGCTCTTTATTTAACTCCAAATCAGACTCTTAGCTTAAAGTTAAAACAAATTACTAGCCAGCTCGGTTGAGCCAGCTAAGTGGGTCAATCGCTGCACTTTGTACCATTGTGCAATATGCCTTTCTTGCAGAATTGGAATTCAGCTAGAAATTATTGGCTGTTGGGCAAGTGGGAGTTTCGCAACTCAAACTTTAATGCCTCGCTTGCGGAACTTGGTTTCTGCAAGCGGACTTGCTATTTTGGAGAAAAAATACTCTTGCGCAATTTAAATTCTACTTTAAATTTATTGAACTGTGATCGAGAAATTTTAATTTAACTCTATCTTAAGTTCTACCTTAGTGTATCTGTTGATTGTAGTATTTATAACCCTGCTGCTCATGTGGACCGTTGAATGTGTTGTGTTTAATTCTGCTATTAGGGTGTTTGAAGGTTGGGCGTCATTTCAATCCGTATTGCCTTTGTCAGGGTCCGGGTACCGTTTCTGCTTATGACTGATGATTGTGGATCTCTACAGCTGAGAAATTCAGTTGTATGTTAACTCTTGCGATTGAAGTTTGGTTTCATGAGTGCATCTCTTATCAAACATTTGTGAAACCGGGGTTAAAGGGTTACAATCTTGTAAGCTTTGAAAATTGTAGCCCACAACTGAGACTTGGTTGATTTCAAAAACTTTCTAAAGTCCTGAGGTGTCACCGCGTCTATAATACGGTATACGTATCATTCCCACGGCCATGTTGCGAGTAACTGCCAGCGAAGAGCCGGCTGGATCAACATCTGAGTCCCTAGACCAGCGGTGAATCGGTACGACCGCTTTTCCGATTTTGTTTCGTCGTTGTCGTCAGCAACAGATGCACCTCTTTTCGCCAGTTTGTCTCAAATTGATGTGCGACCGCGGTTTCTGGGTTCATCAAGAGTCCTCTTTCCTTTAATGGAAAATAGTTCGTGCGACAATTTGTGCCTAGTCAATAATAGTATATTCCTTCAGACCCATGACGTCAGTGGCGTTGTCTGGGATTGTACTTCAACATCTCGTGGTCCATGTGTGGTGTAAAATCGTCTACATGATTTTTATCATTCATAGCCCGTATCTTATATCTAATTAAAATTGTCGTTGTAACTATATTGTTTTTCATTACTACTACGTTATTTGTCGTTTAATTTTAATCCTTTTCTTTTATATTCCCTTTTTATATTATTATTAAAAAAAATTTTACTTTTCAATATTTTTCACTTTCTTTATGGGACCTATCTTTGTTATGTCCTTATTGTTTTCGGTGTTGTACCTGCGTGCCCGATGCTGTTGTGGTTCTGTGTCTTAATTCTAATTATTGTTATAATGCTACGAATTAGCAGGTACATATTGTAATATTGAATTTTAATTATATTTAATACAAAGTTTCAATTTAAAACTATACAATTTATTTAATAGTAGTTTCATTAAATATAAGCTTCTAATAATAAATCTACTTGAAAATTCCATAAAATGATATTATACATTATTTTTCAATTTAATTACAATATAATTTTGTTTTTCTCTTTCTCATTATAACATCGTTTTATTAAGCAAATTTTCCTGCTTGCTGAAACGTTTTTCTTTCTCTTTTCTTATATTTTGATAGTTGCAAATAGATGCTTTGCAAGCATAATTTTAATTGCTAAGTGCAATGCTCTGAAGGTGGCTTGAAGCAATTCTTCCTAAGGGTTTTTTTCTTTCTGGTTTTGAATTCGTGCGACAATTTGTACCTAGTCAATAATTCGTTCGTGCGACAATTTGTACCTAGTCAATAATAGTATATTCCTTCAGACCCATGACGTCAGTGGCGTTGTCTGGGATTGTACTTCAACATCTCGTGGTCCATGTGTGGTGTAAAATCGTCTACATGATTTTTATCATTCATAGCCCGTATCTTATATCTAATTACAATTGTCGTTGTAACTATATTGTTTTTCATTACTACTACGTTATTTGTCGTTTAGTTTTAATCCTTTTCTTTTATATTCCCTTTTTATATTATTATTAAAAAAAAATTTTACATTTCAATATTTTTCACTTTCTTTATGGAACCTATCTTTGCTATGTCCTTATTGTTTTTGGTGTTGTAGCTGCTTGCCCGATGCTGTTGTGGTTCTGTGTCTTAATTCTAATTATTGTTATAATGCTACGAATTAGCAGGTACATATTGTAATATTGAATTTTAATTATATTTAATAAAAAGTTTCAATTTAAAACTATACAATTTATTTAATAGTAGTTTCATTAAATATAAGCTTCTAATAATAAATCTACTTGAAAATTCCATAAAATGATATTATACATTATTTTTCAATTTAATTACAATATAATTTTGTTTTTCTCTTTCTCATTATAACATCGTTTTATTAAGCAAATTTTCCTGCTTGCTGAAACGTTTTTTTTCTCTCTTTTCTTATATTTTGATAGTGGCAAATAGATGCTTTGCAAGCATAATTTTAATTGCTAAGTGCAATGCCCTGAAGGTGGCTTGAAGCAATTCTTCCTAAGGGTTTTTTTCTTTCTGGTTTTGAATTTCTACAGTTTTCCAAAAAAAACAAAAAACCTGGGACGTTGCTGTTTTGGAGCAACGAGGTAATTTGTACCCTTTCTTGTACAAATGTTGTAATTTGCGTTTAAGTAAGCAAGTTTTTGCTTATTGAAACGCACGTAGCTAAAAGTCAGTGGTTGACCCTGTACATGACAGCCCATTATTAACCCATTTTCTCATTCCAGATCTACAATGTATCTGATCCGCTGGCAATATGCGCGGAACCGAAGAGGGCGTCTGCTGGCACCACCCGGGGTGCCCATCTGTGCCGCTCGCCAGAGGTGCTCCCTCATCGATCGGTAGGGTGTCAGGAGTGAGCACTCCAGTCTCTCTCCTGTCAGCCTGCCGGTCATGAGATGCGCCTCTCGTGAGAGTAAGCTCGGCTGCGGGCTCTCCGCGGCAACTGGCGCTAATTGACCGGCTTCCAGCGATCGTCGCTGGACCCACACGAGTCACTTCTTTCTTCTTGATTCAAAACCACGGACGCGTGCAGAGGCAATTACAGCGAACATATTATTAGTGAACTTACTGAGTCATTTTACGTTATTAATTTTTAATTGTGAACTTAATAAATACCAACTGTGAAATCTGAGAAGAACATTTTTGGTCCTTCGAGCCGGATAGTGCTCGGAGACCAACCCATCTGAGCTTAAAAATTTGGTCCTTCGAGCCGGATAGTGCTCGGAGACCAACCATTTTTGAATTAAACATTTTGGTCCTTCGAGCCGGATTGCCGTGGCCAGGAACTATCGTCACCGACGCCCAAATCATCATTACCACAGCCCACGAGTCACAACGTCATCGTCATCGACGCCCGATCCACCAAATCGTGTACGAAGCGGTGAGTTCACGTATATTTAGGCCCTAATAATTAGCCTAAATATTAGCCCCGAGCCCTTCCGGCCATATACATTTTTATATATATCTATATATAAGGAACTGTCCTCCTTATATATATACCCTTCATTTGACCATCAAACCTTCGAGAATCTTCGAATCGTGGGTAACGGTCCCCAAGAATAACGGCAGCACCAAGGCTTGATGTTTTTGTTGCTGACCGTCTTCGCAAGCATTGCTTGCTGCGAAGCCCACATTAAAAATGCACCGCTTGATTTTCTATTAAGCCTCGCGCTCTTACAAAGAAAGTGAAAAGATCACACACTTTCGCTTTCTTGGTTTGCGCTCTCCTTGCCAATAAAAGAGCGAGTTACTTGTGCGCTCAGTGCAAGTCAAAAAACCACCACCTTTTGCCGGTTGGTTTATGCGGGTACATTTCTCTGCTGATCGCGCTCTTCTGCTTGCGCTGCCCATACATATACGCAGAGTGCACACAGAACGGAAAACCAGTTTTTCTGTCTGCACTGTAACAATACGCCACCACGGTACATGTTACATCGCGCGCGCCTTAATTGATCATGGGTCCGAAGTGTCGTTCATCTCTGAACGCATACAAAAGCTCTTAAAGCTCCCAGCGTGGCCAACTGCAGCCGTCGTTTCCGGTCTCAACGAGACCGTGTCCGCAAAAAAATCAAGGTCGTGCGAGTTTCTCCTGAATTCGCCACTTGATCCCAACTTTCAAGTTAACGTGACGGCGCTTGTGCTCTCACAAATCACAGGGCGGTTGCCCTCCCACTCGTTAGACAGGTCACTTCTCAGTGGCCTCCCTCAAGACATCGAGCTCGCAGACGTCAACTTCTCCAAAAGCGAGCAGGTCGACGTCCTGATCCGAGCCGATTTATACCCAGCAATCCTGCTGGACGGCATCCGCCGCCAAGTGCTGGGCTCCCTCATGGCTCAGCAAACCGTGTTCGGTTGGATCCTAACCGGCCCGGTTCCCACCATGCAATCTGCCACTGCACGCATCAAAGCGGCTTACACAGCGAAATCACCATCGAACAACAGTTCGAACGTTTTTGGGAGGTGGAGGAACTTCCCAAAACTAGATTGCTATCCCACTCCGAAAAGTTTCGCGAAGAAAAATACGCGAAGACGCAATGACGGCCGCTACATCGTGCCATTGCCTTTAAAGTCGGCTTTCCAGACACGCTCCGCTCATGGGCTTCGAGACATTCAAAATTTATCGCCAAATATTGGTCGACCCAAAGCACACACCATATCAGCGCATTCTCTTCCGAGACCCGTACAAGTCCGAACTTACCGACTTCGAGCTTCAAACGGTAACGTTTGGAGTTAATTGCGCCCCTTTTCTTGCTATACGCACCCTTCTTCAATTGGCAGACGAGGTGAAGCACAAGTTTCCGCTTGCGTCACACATTCTACAGCATTCCATGTACGTGGATGATGTGTTCGCAGGCACGCATGACGTGGTGACAGCTACCCAGACCCGTGACCAACTCATAGCGCCTCTCGACTCAGCAGGTTTTTCACTTCGCAAGTGGACTGCCAACCATAAAGGCATTCTGGCAGACTTGCCGGCATCCCATCTGCTCTATTCCGATTTCCTGACGCTAGAAGATTCCAGTACTGCCAAAATGCTTGGAATTCGCTGGAACGCGACCCATGATGACTTCTACTTCGATGTACAAGCTATCGTCATCAAAGCTGCGTACACAAAACGGGAAATGTCTCTGGTCGCCAAGCTGCTCGATCCAGCCGGTTGGCTGGTTCCGATCATCGTTGCAGCGAAAATTCTGATTCAACAAGTCTGGTTGGACAAAATCGACTGAGATGACACTCTGCCTCAGGCAACTCACGCTAACTGGTTAAGTTTTCTCCAGAATTATCAGCACATCCGCGCCATCCGCATCCCGCGATGGGTGAGTTACACCCCAGAAAGCGAAGTCGAACTCCATAACTTTTGCGATGCCTCAGAAATAGCCTACGCAGGAGTCATCTATGCCCGCATCAAGGTCGCTCAGGAAGTCCAAGTTTTCCTTTTGTACTCCCAAACTCGTGTAGCCCCAATTAAAACTTTGTCTCTCACCAGGTTAGAATTGTGCGGAGCCACTTTAGTTGCTGAGATGATCGACACTCTCGTGCCCACGCTGCAGCTGCCCCATTACACGATCTATTGTTGGAGCGACTCCACCATTGTTTTGGCCTGGCTAAGAAATCCCCATGCGTTTGGGCGACGTTCGTGGCAAACCGAGTTGCCAAAATCATCGAAAAAGTACCGCATTCGCAATGGTTTCATGTTGAATCCCAGGACCACCCCGCGGATTTAGCCAGTCGCGGTGCCACACCCCAAGATCTCGCTGAGAACACCCTCCGGTGGAATGGACCTGCTTGGCGTGCCCACGACAAGAATCGCTGGGCCGAATTCCGCGCCTCAGACGAATATATCACCACACTGGAGCAGAAGACTGTCAAAACGCTGCACACCCATTGCGCTACCGATGAGGATCCTCTCGAACGATTTTCGTCGCTGCCACGAGCCTTACGCGTATACTCATACGTATATAGATTCCTCCACAACGCTCATCCAGCTCAGCTCAAATAAAGGAAACTAAACGCTGCCTCGCGATCTCCGGCCAGAAGACTCATGTTACGGACGAGTACGCCGCTCTCGTAAACCACACGATGCTGCGATCTAAAAGCAGTTTACTTTCGTTGAACCCCTTTTCTCCACACGGATAACACGATGCGCGTTGGCGGGCAGTTGTCCTCGTGTCCCAACTTGCCTTTCGACGAACGGCACCCGATTATTCTGCCATACGGCTGCCAATGCTCGCGATTGCTCATTGGTTTTATACACTAAAATTAGTTCTTCGTCTGGTCCGTACCCAATTCTGGATCCCTAAGGTTACAACCTTATCAAAACGACGACTCATACCTGCAAGCCTTGCATCCTACATCGGAACAAGCAACGAACCCTGTATATGACAGCCCATTATTAACCCATTTTCTCATTCCAGATCTACAATGTATCTGATCCGCTGGCAATATGCGCGGAACCGAAGAGGGCGTCTGCTGGCACCACCCGGGGTGCCCATCTGTGCCGCTCGCCAGAGGTGCTCCCTCATCGATCGGTAGGGTGTCAGGAGTGAGCACTCCAGTCTCTCTCCTATCAGCCTGCCGGTCATGAGATGCGCCTCTCGTGAGAGTAAGCTCGGCTGCGGGCTCTCCGCGGCAACTGGCGCTAATTGACCGGCTTCCAGCGATCGTCGCTGGACCCACACGAGTCACTTCTTTCTTCTTGATTCAAAACCACGGACGCGTGCAGAGGCCAGCGAACATATTATTAGTGAACTTACTGAGTCATTTTACGTTATTAATTTTTAATTGTGAACTTAATAAATACCAATTGTGAAATTGTGAAATCTGAGAAGAACATTTTTGGTCCTTCGAGCCGGATAGTGCTCGGAGACCAACCCATCTGAGCTTAACATTTGGTCCTTCGAGCCGGATTTATGCTCGGAGACCACCCAAGCCGTTAGCATTAAACATAGAAACTTCATTCTAATTTGTACAATTAGTTGTGTTTTATCTAGTAAGGTCTTTAATTTTCTTAAATAAAGAATTAAAGTAAGTGAATTTACTGACTGATTTTTTACAAAAATATTTCGTAATAAATTTTTACAAAAATTAATTTTTCCTTTTAATTCATATTTTCTTATTTCATATGAGTGCCTATTTCTCAAGGGATTTGTAACGCGTTCTTCGGTGGGCGCGTCACAGAACGCGTATGCCAAAAGTGGTAGGACATCATTGATATCGAAATCTCCGTTCTGGAGATTTTGACATCAATGATGCGCCCCGCTCCGGTCGTCCAACCGAAATTAACTCGAGAGATATTAAAGCTATAATCGATGTAAATCAATCCCAATCGATACGAGAGATTTATAAGATCTTTAATATATCCCACACAAGCGCAGAAAACATCTGCGATTCGCTACGGCGCATATTACACGATAACGATTGACCCATCGATTACTCGCCGCGATATTATTTACTTCTCTTTTTGTAGACAAACTGATTACACGATACCCCTTGTTGCTCGTCAAAATCTTGCTATTTAGTACTTTTATATATACCTTTTTACTATTTCTTGTTATACCTTTGAACTATTTCTTGTTATACCTTGAATATATGTATGCTGAAGGTAACCGTGTGAGAAGAGCCATATTTTGTGAAAAGCTTTCTGATATAAATAAAAATTAATAAGCAAAATGGACTCATTAGATGGTGTAGTGATTCAAATTATAAGGCTTGCCGAAACCTACGTTAAGCGTATTTTGTTTCTGATGGAGCACAATAGAATTGTTTTGCGCAAATTTTGCCAAATATTGGATAAATTATTAGAGCTTATAACTCGCAAAACGAAATCGTATTGGATTAAATCAGGGCGCATTAAGAGAAATAGTGAAGGATGCTTGGATGGGACGAGTTCACTGCGAGTAATCTCTGGTATCTGTAATTAGTTTAGAGAGGAAAGAAAGTAAGGGTTGCCTGTGGCAAAAATAAAACGACACTGTATAGAAACTGAGTAGTTTTAGTCCTATTCTCTACCTTTCCAATTTTTTTAGCAAAGGAACACTTTGACTGGTACTGGTGTGGCGTCAAAAATGAACCCACTACAGGGCGAAAAACGCGGCGAAGTTTTTCTCCCACTCTCACACAACAACAAAATACATTTGATTCATGCGTCAAGCGTCACCGTCTAATATGCCACTACGGAGACGCCAAGAAAACCATCTGTTGTTGAAATCAATGGTGACAAACAAGTTAAGCGTCTTCAATCGAAAATGGAGAAGTCCACCGATGTTCTTCCGTATTACAAGCATTCTTGAAATAAAACTTCGTGTTATCTACTTTGATTTTTCTAAAACTACCTGCTCTTTCAGGTTCTGCATTAACTGCGTCAAATGCAATAAAATTCTGGACATGTGAATTCTAATTAACTTCACAGAAAGGTATTTTAATAGGGGCTTGGCCGTAAAAGGAATACCAATGCCAGTGATTATTCTTATAATGAACTATTTCGCTTCCAACACCTGTCAGTGCGGGATACACCTCCGCAACAACAATCCTCTGAAACAATGGCTCTAATAGTAATTTCTTGACTTTATGTCGAGAGGACCTACTGTCACTCTTTTTTATACCCTACACCCGAAGGGGGTAGTACTTTGTTCTTCCGTTTGTAAAGCAGAGAAGGAGACGAGATAGATACAGAAAAGCATATATATTTATGCTCAGTGTCACCTCCTGAATCGATTTAGCTTTGTCCGTCCGTCTATCTGTCTGTCTGTTGAAATCACGATGAAGGGAGAACAAAAAGAGATCGCAAGAAATTTGGCGCAAATATTCTTTGTTATGTAGGGCAGTTTGGGATTGAGAATGGACGAGATCGGGTAACAACCACGCTTATTTTACATACGGAATATAAAGGCACCTTGTTTTAGGAAATGTTATGATGTAAATATCATAAACTGTGCGAGATATTGAGCTGTAATTTTATTCCGGAATATGTAGCGCCATTACTAAAATTTTTGCCATTACTAAAAGATGGGCGTGGCACTCATAACAAAGTTGGCAATATCTCATTAACGGTATAAGATATTGAAACGTAATTTTCGATTATATATATATATATATATATATATATATATATATATATATATATATATATATATATATATATATATATATATATATATATATATATATATATATATATATATATATATATATATATATATATATATATATATATATATATATATATATATATATATATATATTCATATAAGATATTGAAACGAAGTAAATTACCAATAAGCTTGCTAAAAATGGGCGTGCCATGCCCACTCATACAAAAGTTGTCAATATCCTGTAAACGGTATAAAATATCAACACGTAATTTTATTACGAGGTATCTACAAGTATTACCGATTTGTATACCAAAAATTGGCGTGGTCCGCCCACTTATACAAAAGTAGTCAATATCCCATAAACGGTCAAAATATTAATACGTGATTCTATCCAGCAGCATCTAAAGACATTACAAGAATTTTTTTATGGCAGGTGAGACCAAGCTTAGGGGATGCCCTCTATCCATGTAAAGCATTTCTTGATTCCGAAGATGACAGGTTAGTTGGAAAGGAGGAAAGAGGGAGTGGTGACGGTTTACACTTCGCTTAAATGTTTCGACGCTTTGCCAAAATGGGCGTTGTCCTTATACAAAAGTTGTTAAGTGGCGAAATTATATTGTTTTTAGTTACTCGGGTGTAGGGTATTTAGACTTTGGCCAGGCCGAAGACAACACTTACTTGTTTTTTTTAGATTTAAATCTAAATAAATCTTTTTGAATTTGCTCTATTCTTAACGTATGGATAAGAGCCAAGAGCACGGTTCGAATTTCGTGTATCACTGGAACAACAGTTATTTTAGTCTGCTTAAAATCTCTCCTTTCTTGTTGGCAAATATGTTGGCATATTAAACCAATTACTTGTGCTAAGCGATTAAATCAAAATGGTATTAACTCTTCGCAACTAAATAAATACTCTGCACTCGTAGGAAGCGTTCTCGTCGTGGCTTGTAAATTTTTATTGTTTATCTACAATATAATACGTTCACGCCTAATCTCTATACATCAGCCCTCTTTCCGCATACTATTTGCAGCAGTTGCTTCACATTTTTATAGTTCTGCTAGTTCGAACTAAATAGTTTCATCGTTTTCTCCTAAAGCTAAATTTAATTTAATTCACCAGGTGCATCATTAGCACATTTTCCGTTAAAGCCAAATTGGATTTCTATGTACATTCACTACCGAAAATTCTTTTTCATCGCCAGAAGTTAAATTTCCTTGATCTTCCGTGAAAATCGAATAAAATAATGTAAAAAAAATTGAATACGTTTTCTAGATTGCTAAACGAAACCGTTTAGAAGAAACAAATTGGTTGTATAAAAATAAGGCAAAAAGGAGCATTACGTATATATCAGGAAAAAACCGATATAAAATATAGGCTTACAGAATTTCCCTTTTCAGTATAGTTATATAGTTTTAGTATGAAGCCTTGTGTATTTTAAGTCAGGTATAATATGTATATTTTAATTCAGGTCTGTTTAAGTCAAGTCATTTAAGTCAGCCTTGTATATTTTAAGTCAGGCAAAACATGTGATAAATTTAATCATAGAATTAGAGTAATTAGAACATCTTTAATATTTATTAACTAAGCTTTCTTATTAATAATCAAATGGTTTTAGGGTCGAATCAAGAAGATTATGCAAAGTGATGAGGACATTGGAAAAATTGCTCAAGCCGTTCCTGTTATAATCTATATCCTTTTAATATTATTTTAATATTTTTCTTATAAACTTTTCGGCACAAGTTGTTTCTAAATAAAAATGGTTCCTTAACAAATAATCTATTTTTCTTCGTCTTGTATACCTAGAACCCTTGAACTCTTCGTGGAGTCCTTACTTAACAAAACCTTGAAGATTACGAATTCCCGAAATGCAAAAACTCTCTCAACATCGCACCTAAAGCAATGTATCATGACTGAACAGCGATTTGATTTTTTACAGGAATTGGTGAAAAATATTCCCGATATCAGTGTCACAGAGGAAGCTGTAAACTACAATGAAGATGAAATTGAGAGTTCTCCGGAACGTCAGAACTACCCTGACTCAGATACGCCTTATGATTTAACTATGTCCTCGACATCAACACGACTCATACGTGATGTCATAAACGGTAATTTCCAAAAGTTTAAAAATTCACATACATATGCCGAAAATAATTGTAATATAAAAATTGGTTCTTCTGAAGCAGCAATAAATACTAATACGATATACGATAAAGATCTGCATGCACAAATTGAAAGACATAGTAAACCATTGAGACATGAGTCGGTGATGGCGCAATGTTGCCCCACACCTACACCTTTCGCCGCAAAAAGTGCTAAAACGCAAGCAATGCGATCGCAAGACATACTCGAAGCTGAGATTGCAAAACTTTCCGAAACAGAAACTCAGTCGTTTGAGGAGGAAGGTCACGAACATTTAAAAACTGAAGTGGCTCTCAGGAAGCATAGGCGTCAACGAAAATCTCATAATATCCCAAAGCCCACTCCTTCAGTAATTAGGCATACTACCTCGCTACTTAATACGGACCATGCACCATATCCGCCCGTAAAATTGTATTGCACTAATTCAGCCCCAGCTGTGTCAGTCGGTGACTGGTTGCTCCCACTGCAACATTTGACTGAGTCGCGATCTGTTCCATGTGACATGAAAGCAGTATTTCCACTGATTCCTGGGCCTTTTGTTAGCATTGATTTTTGTAATAAGCCAGTTGTGAAAATTGATTACAGCAATTTGTGTTTACCAAACCAAGTGCCCACGTCAGGAAAAGGCAACGCAAGAGGCTTTAACTTCAATGCTGAACCAATTATAAACATAGACCTTTCAAATATTGTCACTAGTTCTGGTAATGATCTAAACGTCACTCCCATGCCTACGTTTTTTAATCCCTTAGCGCAATCTAATATAATAGAAGAAAGTATGGCACAGGGTAACTCGAATTCTTCAATTGCATCTGCCATGGAGCATTCATCAAGTGCTGTGACCTCCGCGATAGCATCGTCCTCGTCAGCAGTAAGACAACATGATTCACTGTTAGAATTAGACGAAGATTACGACAATATATGAATAATTTTTAAGTTTATACATAAAAATATGTATATTTTTAATGATAAATGCAATCATTTATACATTGAATAATAGAATAATATAAGTTTAAACTATTAAAACTTTCCCAAAATAATTTTACCTTAATTGGAAAACCAAACCAAATTTTTGGACCTTTACAGGCAAGGGGAGCAATTAATTCACTAGGTTTGAAAAATAAAGAAATGTTTGCTACTGCTCCATATTGCTTAGCAATCACTTTGGCCAGCACGAAGAATTGAAAAATGTATTTTTGGCCTAAAAAATGAATTTTTGGCCTAAAAACCAAACTGAAAATAATCAAACTGGACTTCCTTTATGAATAAGTTATTTAAAGCCGTATTCTGACTGCTTGACTAAGCTGTACACATTAAGACCACAGTTAATATTAATTGCTCGTTAAGAATTCGTATTCTGGCGAAAAATCCAGAGATGATTTCTTAACTAATTTGTTAATCAGCGAGTAGGTCTTAACAGAGTTATTAATGACAGAAGTAAAAGTAAAATTTCATTAGCTGAATTTTTATTGTGTGTTTGTGTTGTTATCTGATTTAAATAAATTGATTAAAGAAACTTATAAATATAGATATTATATTAAATAAATATTATTAAAAAGATAATATATTATATTAAATAAATTTATAATATAAATATAAATATATATAAATATGGAAGAAATTATTTTGCTGCTGATGGATAATAATGGAGAGGATGAACGTAGGCAAAAAAATTAAAGACGTCGTTTTTTGAGGCAACTGCGCGATGACAATGATGCCTTTACATGATGAGGAATTTATCTAAAATTTCCGCATGAAAAAATCATTGTGCCGTAAAATAATGAATTACACCCGTATGACACTTAGAAGACATCTTTACCCTTTTTGTCAAGATTTCTAACCGCTTTGTACTTTTTTGGACATAGCTCTCAGAAATATGTTAGAAACCATTGTGTCCTAACTGTGAGCCAATCGTCTGTTTCACGAAGTTTGGCCGAAATATAGTAGCAAAATTATTAATTTTAATAAAGTATGATAAATAATGTTTTATGAAATATTATTCTCACAAAGCTTAAATACTATTCAGATTTTATACTAATTTTGGTATAAAGGGGACCGTAGGTGCAATCGATTGCACCCATATATCAATTGTTGCTCCATCGTCAAGTGCTGAAGCCCGTTTCTGTATATGAACAGAAAGGGCTTTTACGGTATCAATGTTAAAGCCGTATCAATGTTGAAATTCCCTGGATCTTGCCACGATTTGGGGATTTGGATAACGTTATTATGACGGTGAGGTCACATATGATGACAAATCAGAACGCGCAAATGGATAATTGGTTTAGGCGACCAAAGCTATCCTCCGGAACCTTGGCTTCTTACTCCATTGTCTGGGCCTCTTGGAGTTAAAGAAATCCAATTTAAAAATTACATGTGAAAAGAGCAAGAATGTTATAGAAAGGGCGTTCTTGTTGGCCTCCTCATGCTATTCAAATTTTCTGCCAATTCTCGCCACCGGTCTTGAACCAATTCAGCGACAATGTTTGTGTGTTTGCCGGCAAGCATTTCTGGGTGCTGCGGGCAAAATTCCATATAAAAGCTTAATTTTCTTCTGTTGAACGCTGGAATTTAGCTTTTCTACATAAAAAATACAATTAAAATAGAAAATATATTGTATGTAACTTTTATCAGTATGGTGAATTTTAGAGCTAATGAGTTTCAACGGGTGTTGAATGCGAAAACCGAAAATTCAAGGTTTACAAGGTTTAATGTTTATTTCACTTCCAAAATGTTTTTCTCAAAAATGTTCACAATTTAATTATAACTGTTATTATAACTGCGTTAAGCCAAATTTGCTCGCTGCTTTATTCTTCTTACTAGGTAAGCTGTTTCCACCTCTGTACGCGACCGTTTTTAAGCAGGAAGTGCTAGTATGGGTCCAGCGGCGATCGCTGGAAGCCAGAGAACACTGCGTCGGCTGCGCCAGCTGCCGCGGGGAGAGCACGCAGCCGAGCTTACTCTCTCGAGAGAGGCGCATCTCATGACCGGCAGGCTGACAAGATCTGCAGTTCTCGCTCCTGACAACCTACCAATCGATGAGGGAGTACCTCTGTTGTGGTATTCTTCCGCTGAAGGACACCTACGAGATATGAAACTAAACTTAAATAATGTGGTGGTATCCTTCCGTTGAAGGATACCCGCGACAAAACAAACACTACTTTTAAAATTTTACTGCGGACACGACGTCCGCTCTTTATTTAACTCCAAATCAGACTCTTAGCTTAAAGTTAAAAAAATTACTAGCCAGCTCGGTTGAGCCAGCTAAGTGGGTCAATCGCTGCACTTTGTCCCATTGTGCAATATGCCTTTCTTGCAGAATTGGAATTCTGCTAGAAATTATTGGCTGTTGGGCAAGTGGGAGTTTCGCAACTCGAACTTTAATGCCTCGCTTGCGGAACTTGGATTCCGCAAGCGGACTTGCTATTTTGGAGAAAAAATACTCTTGCGCAATTTAAATTCTACTTTAAATTTATTGAACTGTGATCGAGAAGCGACCACAGTTTGGCCTAAAAGTATGCCTTCCAAAAAAATAACTGCAAGCCTCCACGTTGGAAGTATAGTATGCAGAGTAAACGGGCAAAGTACTGTATTAATTAAAATACTTGCGCTGGTTTTAGGGCAGTGGTGTCCAAACACATACTATCACAATTGATCGTGTGTTGGAAATTTTTGTCACTCAGCACTGAGAAAAATAGATGCGCTGAAACACAAAACATGGATTTTTTTTTGGATTTATGTTTGTTTGCACACTACATTTTTGGATTATTACAACAGATAAATCAGAAAAGATTTTTTCCCATTCCTTCCCGGAATACAAAATATAGACAGAACGCATACTATAATAGTGTCTTTTCAAAGAATATCTATTTGTTTTGATAAGTGAAGTAAAGCAAACCAGGCATTGTGCTTCATGGAAATCATTACAAATACATAAAAATTCGATTTGATACCTTAAATCAATCATTTTATTTTTTATTAAATAATATAATTTTTTGGGTGTAGCATACACAAATGAGCGCAGCATACAGTACTAATTCATTGATGGTTTGATGGGTACTGACGTATTTCGGCAAATACACTCAATGTATACATAGTATGCCACTCAAAAATTGAGTGCCCAAATGGCTGCTCTTGGACATCACTGTCAAAGACAACAAGACTGGAAACTCCTCTCATTTCGTGAGCGAGCTCGAAAACATGTCCGTCCGCGCGCTCACGTACAGCGTATGTGAGTTTTATGGTGAAATTGCCTGCTTGTTAGAAGCTAAAACTGGCTATTGCAAAGTAAGTTAACAGGAAAAGTAAACCATTCCGGTTTGTTACCACACCGTCTTAAGATGATGGGGTGAGTTCATGACAGGGATACCAACGAGACACAATTATTAAATATTACTTATATAGATTTTTAAGTAAGCTTTAATAGAAAAACTTCATTGCATGTAAGATCCTGCGCGGTTTTGATGATTCCGTAACTGTTTGGAAATATACAACAAACAGTATGTAAACAATAAACAATATGGAAGCAGTAATGTAAACTGACTTGTTTTTGTAATTTGTAAAAGAAAATATCTTTTAAACAACTATAACAATGATTTCTAAGTTACTTTCTAACTATTGTAATAACTTTACAAAAAAGCTTTTGCTACATTTCCACACCGTCTTTGAGGTGGTGTGGAAATTTACACCACAATCTAAAGTAAAATATGTTGGCATCTCTTACAGCTAAAAGTACTTGTGGTAGGTAAAAACAGCTGATTATATTTGCGAATCGTGCAAATTTTATGGAGTTTGACTTGGTTTCCTTCGCAAATTATATGATATAATGCAGCAACATGACTTGGAAAAGAGTTCTTATGCATTTCTAAAAGCATAAGTTAGTTTAAAGCCTATCTCCTTGTTTTCTTTACGTATTTTAAAAATTATGTTCCTAGGCTAGTGCGGTGAAGAAGAACAAGAGTTGCAATTCTCTCTCAAAAAATGTAAATCCTCTCTCACAATTTTGTAAACAATATTTTTCCAAGTTGTCAAAATTTTCTTCAAGTTGTCAAAATTGCATGCATTTTGTTTGTGTAATTTACACACTTCAGCCTGATTTCACTAACACAGTGAAAGCGAAAAATGAGTTTCCAGTCTTGTTGTCTTTGGCTTGGACATCACTGGTTTAGTTTAGCAAAGCTTTGTTTGCTTGTGGGTCGGTAAAGCCATCATAGGACATGATGGCTGTAAATATTTTGCACCCACTTGCAATAGTAAAATTTTTCCAGGTTTATCATGGCTTGGAAATAAAGGCAAACGTGTAAAAGAGATTATTATTCTTATAAGAAATTTTCGGGTGAAATTTTTATGAAAAAAATGTGGACATACCTCATTTTATACTTCTAAAATTATAATATAATAAAATAAGATATCGATTTTTCACTTTCCATTTTTCACTTTTCATTTTGCACTTTTCAATAATATAATATAAAATAATAAAATATTATATAAAATAAATGTATTTTCTAGCCGGTCTTGGTTAAGTAATTTAGTTAAAATAAAAAAAATTCCTTTTCAGAGTGAAATCGTGAAATCTGCTCATCTGCTAACTGCAAAAGCGCATTAGGAGTTATTTTCATCTCTTTTAAAAAATTGACTTGCTTTTTGTTGTTCGTAAAAAATATTTTCTAGGTACGTCAGGAAATATTTTACAAATATATGTGCCTCATTGTTTAGTTGCATGGCAGAACGATAGCAATTATCCGCATAAAGTGATATGCTATTAAGGCAGATAATCTTATCATTTTTTTCTGTAAAATCAGCACTAAAATCAGCTAAAGCGACTTCACAATTGCATTTTTTAAAGATAAGACCAGTTGGCAAAAAGGCCTTTCACCATAAAAACAAAAATTTGTTTGGCCTTTACATTACCTCTAAAATAGCCGTTATTTTCGAGACCATCAACAAGGTCAAATTTCTCATTACACTTTAATGCTAATGGTATGGACATCAAAATTCTGATCGTGGATATCTCATCAAAAACCATAATGGCAAAATTTCTATTCAAGTCCCTCAAAGTGCTACATTTCATCTTTGAAGGAATCAAAGCCAGTATTCATAAATCCTGGTTGAAGATTTTTAATTAGTGCCCAATTGTTTATTGAATCTTACTGTGGCAAATTAATGTTTAATTTATTTCTTAAAAATAGGTATGATTTCATAGACACGTAAAAAATATTTTGTGCCAAATACTTAGATTCCTCATCGTACATTTGCTGACGAGATTTAATAATTATTTTACAGAAAGATTTTGATTCCTTGCTTATGGTTTCGATGGAATCAAATGCCTTTACTACCCACATTTCTCCCATTTTAGCCTGCTGCGCTCTTAACTTTTTATTTGCCTTGCGCAGATATTCATTTTGCTTAAGCAATTGTGCACATTTCTTACTATAAAAAGTAACGTTTTTGATTTGTTTTTCACAATTTTTGCAAAAAAACATCTAGGTCACTTGAATTACCTATTTCAGGTGAATCAAGTGTACCGATATCATTATATTTGGTATTGATAAAATAAATAGGTATAACGCCGCGCTTTAAAAACTTTTTTCCAATATCGGAAGCTGCGAAATGTTTGTTGCATATTTTTAGTTTTCTGTTATAAATTTCTAGAGGTATCCCACATTTTTCCCGCCAAATTTTCCCTAAGGTTTGATCTGGACGAAATTTAAAAAATTTTGCATCGTTATCATTTCGCTGAGACCGACGACATGAAGTGATGCAGCATACATCATGATTAAAATTTTTCCTCGTGTATAGTACATCTTATTGATTCGCAGTTCGCAATCATAACGAAGCCACCAAAAACGAAAACAGCAATTTGCACTTTGCAACAGAGCATGTGTAATTCTCACTACCAGAAAAGAGTGATAGAGAGGAGAGACGCAGGTCTTTTGAGAATACAAGCACACAAGATCGTGAATGCTTGCGTATGTACATACATATGTTTGTGCCGTGAAATTGCGTGGGGTTACGGGAATTGTTTTCAGTGGATTTTTATGCTTACAGCATGAAATGAAATTAAACTTCAATTAAAATAAAATGAAACAAATTTTTTTTAAATTATAAAATAGTAAAAAGGTCAAAACTACATGTGTAGATTTATTCATGCAAACATATGCATGTACACACAATTGCCGATCATATGCTTGAGCGATGCCTCTTTTCGCAAGAAGCCATTCGTTTTTTACTTTCTTTGCAAAAAGAGAACGAGTGTTTTGTTCGCATCACCTTCCCGACCGCCCGCGTCAATGTTGCCGAATGAGTAACTTGTGTTGATTCGGACTCTTGTTATTCTTACTCTATGGTTCTACCTTAGTGTATCCGTTGATTGTAGTATTTATAACTCTGCTGATCATGTGGACCGTTGAATGTGTTGTGTTTAATTCTGATATTAGGGGGTTTGAAGGTTGGGCGTCATTTCAATCCGTATTGCCTGTGTCAGGGTCCGGGTACCGTTTCTGCTTATGACTGATGATTGTGGATCTCTACAGCTGAGAAATTCAGTTGTATGTTAACTCTTGCGATTGAAGTTTGTTTTCATGAGTGCATCTCTTATTAAACATTTGTGAAACCGGGGTTAAAGGGTTACAACCTTGTAGGCTCTGAAAATTGTAGCCCACAGCTGAGACTTGGTTGGTTTCAAAAACTTTCTAAAGTCCTGAGGTGTCACCGCGTCTATAATACGGTATACGTATCATTCCCACGGCCATGTTGCGAGTAACTGCCAGCGAAGAGCCGGATGGATCAACATCAGAGACCCTAGACCAGGGGTGAATCGGTACGACCGCTTTTCCGATTTTGTTTCGTCGTCTTCGTCAGCAACAGAAGCACCTCTTTTCGCCAGTTTGTCTCAAATTGATGTGCGACCGCGGTTTCTGGGTTCATCAAGAGTCCTCTTTCCTTTAATGGAAAATAGTTCGTGCGACAATTTGTACCTAGTCAATAATAGTATATTCCTTCAGACCCATGACGTCAGTGGCGTTGTCTGGTATTGTACTTCAACATCTCGTGGTCCATGTGTGGTGTAAAATCGTCTACATGATTTTTATCATTCATAGTCCGTATCTTATATCTAATTACAATTGTCGTTGTAACTGTATTGTTTTCATTACTACTACATTATTTGTCGTTTAGTTTTAATCTTTTTCTTTTATATTCCCTTTTTATATTTGTGACGCGACACACAGGTACACGTCACAAATCAAGCTATGCTGTATTTTTTTAGTAAACAATGAAATGAATATGAACAGAAATGAATACTTTGCGACGCGACCCGTCACAAACCAAGCGATTTACGCTTTATTTTTAAGTAAACATTAATTTTGTAACGAATGAAATGAATATGAACAGAACTGAATACTTTGTGACGCGACACCACAGGTACACGTCACAAACCAAGCTATTTACGCTTTATTTTTAAGTAAACATTAATTTTCTAACGAATGAAACTAATATGAGCAGAACTGAATATTTTAAAAGTAATATCTCGCTGAGAATTAATTGAAACTAATTGTAAAGTAGTTAACATTAGATTTAGTAGCTGGTAATTTCACCTACGGATACTGGATACCTGGTCACCTCGAAATAACAGCTGAACGAGGTGTAACAGCCATCGAGGTGCGAACAACGAATCAACAAGAAAGTACGGACAGGAAAAGGTATAAAAGAGACATTTCGGAAGTTCTTCGCAGGCAGCGGTCTGGACAGCATCGTGGCTCCAAGTTCCAGTCTGGTAAGTGGTATAGTAGCTCCTGACTCCTTCCTTACTCTAGGTGTACGGGTGTTATACATCCTGCCGAAGGCACTCCTTCCTTGCTCTAGGTGTACGGGTGTTATACATCCTGCAGAAGGCACTCCTTCCTCGCTCTAGGTGTACGGGTGTTATACATCCTGCCGAAGGCACTCCTTCCTTGCTCTAGGTGTACGGGTGTTATACATCCTGCCGAAGGCACTCCTTCCTTGCTCTAGGTGTACGGGTGTTATACATCCTGCCGAAGGCAATCCTGTATCCCTTTACATAAGCTACTAGCCACGACACCAGAGTCACCGGCGCATTCATCGGCGCAGTCATCGGCGCATTCATCGGCGCAGTCACCGGCGCATTCATCGGCGCAGTCATCGGCGCATTCATCGGCGCAGTCACCGGCGCATCCACCGGCGCAGTCACCGGCGCATTCATCGGCGCATTCATCGGTGCATTCATAGGTGCATTCACCAGCGCATTTACCGGCGCGACACAGGGGCATTCACCAACGCGACACCAGCACGTTCACCAGTGCGACAAGAGCACATTCATCGGCGCAGTCACCAGCGCATTCATCGGCGCATTCACCGGCGCGAGACAGGCGCATTCACCGGCGCGACACAGGTGCATTCACCGGCGCATTCATCGGCGCGACACAGGCGCATTCAGTGGCGCGACACAGGCGCATTCACCGGCGTGACCCAGGCGCATTCACCGCCACGACACAGGCGCATTCATCGGCTCGACACAGGCGCATTCACCGGCGCGACACAGGCGCATTCACCGGCGCGACACAGGCGCATTCACCGGCGCGACACAGGCGCATTCACACGCGCGACACAGGCGCATTCATCGGCGCGACACAGGCGCATTCAGCGGCGCGACACAGGCGCGACCCGGGCGAATTCACCGGCGCGACACAGGCGCATTCACCGACGCGACACAGGCGCCTTCACACGCGCGACACAGGCGCATTCATCGGCGCGACACAGGCGCATTCACCGGCGCGACACAGGCGCATTCACCAGCGCATTCACCGACGCGACAAAGGCGCATTCATCGGCGCATTCACCAGCGCATTCACAGCAGCGCACATCGAAGCACATTCCCAGGCGCATAGCAGCGCACACCGAAGCACATTCACAGCGGCGCACAGCAGCGTACACCGAAGCACATTCACAGCGGCGCACAGCAGCGCACACCGAAGCACACTCATCGGCGCACATCGAAGCACATTCACCGCGGCGCATAGCAGCGCACACCGAAGCACATTCACAGCGGCGCACAGCAGCGCACACCGAAGCACATTCACGGCGGTGCACAGCAGCGCACACCGAAGCACATTCACGGTGGCGCACGGCAGCGCACATCGAAGCACATTCACAGCGGCGACATCAGCGCGACACCGGCACAGTCATCGGCGTGTTCATCAACTCGACACCAACGCGACACAGGCGCGACATCAAAGCGACACAGGCACATACCGGGCACATATACGCCCCAGAGCAAGACGACACGAAGGAAAGCCGACTCTCAAGGACGTCAAGCAGTCAGTAAAGGTGGAATTACCAGCTACTCGACAGGGGTGTATAAATTACATAAATAGTGTGTTAAGATTGAGTTAACAAATAAAGTGAATTTATTGTTCCACTAAATTTTCTGTGGACTGAACTCCGGTCTAACTCCTCGAGTTATATCCCGGCCAGAGCAACGTTACAGATGGCGCCCGAACAGGGACAATAAATTCACAGTAAACACGGCACTCGAGTGAGCTAACGGAACACTGAGAGCAAGTGAAGGAAGCCAGTCTTAAGCCAACACACTACTCAGGTCACAAAACCAAAGATGGTTTCTACAAGCTGGGTTTATTACCTAAACAAAGATGAACTCCTTGCGGCATGCACCGAATTTGGCTTCAAGGAAGCTGGCACCGCGGAAGAATTAAGGAAAACGCTGGTGGCCTTTATTAATGCGAAACAATATTCAGCAGACGACAAAACCCGACTCGAAGAATGGGAGGCCTCGCACGGAAAGAAAGTGACGACTCATTCGAGATCCACGAGGCCGATGCCACCTAAACACCTAGCGGATGGCGCACCAGGACAGCTCTCAATCAGCACAGCCGACGGAAAAATATCAGTGCAAACAAGAGCAGCGAGTCCCGTCGCAAATAAATACACAACAGAAGAGCCGCCAGGACCCACCAAGGTGACCTTCTACCGCAGCATGAGCGAGCAGGTAATGGACAGGGTTCGGAAGTGGTCGGCGAGATACAATGGCAAGGGAGATCCCATTTCATTCATTGAACGGGTCGAAGAATCAGCCAGGTCGTATGGAATTGATCCTGACCTCGTCCTGAAAACCATGCCAGAGCTATTGACGGACATGGCATCCGCATGGTACCGAAATAATGACGAGCAATGGGTGGAATGGGCTGCGTTCAAGAGGGATTTTTTGACGTTCTTTCTTCCGGGCCGATATTTCGAGCAGCTGGACGACGCCATTAAGGCTCGACGACAACAACCAGGTGAGAGATTTAAGGAGTATGTCGTAGCAATCCAAGATCTTATGAGACACGCCGAGTATACAGAGGAGCAGAAACTCGAGCGAATTTATCGCAATTCACGGACTGAGCTACAGAGGCACATTCGACGCAAGGATTTCACCAGTCTGAAGGAATTAACTGCACTTTCCCTGGAGTTGGAGTGCCTGTAGGACGATGAAACGACGCCGACGTCCGCCCTGCCGAAGCGTATAGACACTCGGACGCGGTTCAGGCAGGTTGAAGACTTCATTGACACCCGCCAGGCCTGTTACCGTTGTGGTCAAAACGGACACGTCGAAAGACAATGTCGAAATCCAACGCACTTGTTTTGCTGGGTGTGGGGGCGTCGGAATGTACGCACGATCGAATACTGCCGACAGGGAAACGCCGAAGGGTCACGTATAAATCGAGGCGGTGCGGGACCCGAACAACGAGCGCCAGACGTCTCAACCACCAACGCACCAACAACAACCAACTCGGAGGACAGATCGGCAATAGGGTGGGAAAATGATCGTATTACTATAAACGTGGACGTCGACGAAGTTTGGGTGGAGGCAGTCATCGACACCGGAGCGACGCGAAATTTTATCAGCGAGGCATTGGTCACACTGGACGCCAGACACACATCGGGCAAGTGAAGGTCACAGAATCACTCATGGTACCCATCCGATTTAAGGGCATTCAATGCGAGACGCAGCTGTTCGTACTGCCTAACGCCATCGACGACTTAATTTTAGGCCTGGACTTCCTCAGGAAATCCAACACGGAAATAACAATTGGAGGGCTGACACTTAAACTTCCCCCCGGCACTGAAGATATTCGCCAGCTCCTTTGCCCGATGGTGTGCAACGAAGAATACAACCAAGAGACACAAATCGCGGCCTTCCTGGAAAATGAATTACGAGCCTTCGAATCAGTAAAGGGCACCGCGAACATCACGTCACACCGAATCGTCATGAAGGAAGATCGTCCACTAAAGCAGCGGTACTTCCCACGGAACCCGGCCATGCAAGCTGTGATCAACGAACAGATCGACGAATTAATCAGGGATGGACGTATTGAACCTTCTAAGAGCCCGTATAGCGCACCAATTGTGCTGGTGCGGAAGAAAAACAACAAATGGAGGCTCTGTGTTGACTATCGCCAGCTTAACGCCAAGTCAATACCGGATGCCTATCCTCTGCCGCGCATACAGCATATTTTGGACCAGCTGCGGAATGCTAAGGTCATCAGCACTCTAGACTTAAAAAACGGTTACTGGCAGATCCCGTTGGAGGAATCTAGCAAGCAGTATACGGCATTCACCGTTCCGGGACGTGGACTGTATCAGTGGAGAGTTATGCCATTCGGGCCTAATTGGCTCCTGCCACCTTTCAACGTGCTCTCGATAAAATCATTGGGCCCGAATTGGAGCCATATGCATTCGCCTACCTTGACGATATCATCGTCACCGGGGAGTCCGTGGAGCACCATATGGACAATTTGCACAAAGTATTCAAGCGATTGAAGGAGGCCAACCTACGAATTAACCCGGAAAAATGTGAATTCTTTAAGAATAAGATCTGCTATTTAGGACATTTGGTCACTTCAAAGGGGATCCAGACCGACCCGGATAAAATTGCGGTCATTCAGGAACTACAACCACCTACAACACTGAAAGAATTATGACGTTGCCTGGGTGTTACCTCGTGGTATCGGAGATTTGTTCCCAATTTTTCAAATATAACTCAAGCACTAACATCACTGCTAAGGAAAGGAAAACGGTGGATCTGGGGACCAGAACAGCAGGAGGCATTCGAGCTGCTCAAACAGAAATTGACGCAGGCACCGGTTCTGGCAGTTCCTGACTTCACACAGCGCTTCACACTCCAAACGGACGCCAGCAACCATGGACTCGGAGTTGTACTATTCCAAAGAATTGAAAATCAAGAAAAGGTCATCGCCTACACCAGCCGTCGTCTTACGAACGCCGAAAGCAATTACTCGTGTACGGAAAAGGAATGCCTAGCAATTGTGTGGGGTATCAGAAAAATGAGGCAATACCTGGAGGGGTATGAGTTCACAATAGTCACGAATCACCTGGCCCTGAAATGGCTCAACTCCATTGAGAGTCCGTCAGGACGCATCGCTCGCTGGGCGTTGGAGTTGCAACAATTCAGGTACGACATACAATACCGGAAAGGATTGCAAAACGTGGTTGCCGACGCGCTATCGCGACAACCAAGAGACACTTTCGAGCGGGCTGAAGCATCGGCAGAAGGCCAAACATATGCATGGGTCGAGAGGAAGAAGGCGGAAGTACGACGAGAACCCAAGAGATACGGCGACTATATCATCAAGGAGGAACAGCTCTACCGTCACATTCCACGGCGAGTCGGACACGAGGAGGGAAACGAGTGGAAACTGTGCGTACCATCATACCAGAGACGGAGAGTGCTGTTCGAGAATCACGATTCTCCAACAGCTGGGCACTTTGGGGTCTACAAAACCATCCAACGTCTGGCGCAACGCTATTACTGGCCAGGTATGTTTAGAGATGCCAGCACCTATGTACGCAACTGCAATTCTTGCCAGAAGTACAAACCGGAACAACAGAAGCCAGCCGGAGAAATGTTCACACACACATCGCGAAGGAACCTTGGGCCACAGTCTGCGTAGATTTCGTGGGACCCTTACCCAGGTCTACCCACGGCAACACGGCCATACTCGTGTTCGTGGACAAATTTTCCAAGTGGACGGAAATAGTACCAGTACGCGCGGCTACCGCTGAAGCAGTGAAGAAAGCATTCAGAGAGAGAATCCTGTCCCATTTTGGGGTCCCGAAAGTGTTGATTTCGGACAGCGGTACGCAGTTTACGAGTCGTATCCTTCGAAAATACGTACAACAACTGGGAGTGAGACAGCAGTATACGGCTCCGTACACACCACAGGAGAACGCCGCCGAAAGAGCCAACCGAACTATCAAAACCCTGGTTGCTCAGCTGGCAGAAAATGACCACAGGCGATGGGACGACAAATTACCAGAGATAACCCTAGCTATTAACACGGGCGTGTCTGAAACCACTGGATACAGCCCTGCTTTCTTAGTATAAGGCCGCGAACCCTGACTGCCGGCGGCCCTCTACGACGAAGTCACCTTGGGCAACGAGAATTCCACCCAGCACCCGACAGGAAAAGCAGAAAACCTCAGAGAAATTTTCCAGATAGTTAACAGGAATCTTGAAAAGGCTTCGAAAACGCAGGCTTAACATTACAATCTGCGAAGGCGCCCCTGGAAACCCGAAATTGGGCAACAAGTACTGGTCAGACAACACCCCTTGTCAAAGGCAGCAGAAGGCTTGGAGGCGAAACTAGCACCAAAGTACGAAGGGCCGTATCGTGTCACTAACTTTATTTCACCCGTCATTGTACTTGTGGAAAAAGAAGGAGACAAGAAGAAGAGGAAAGTTCATTTGAGTGAGCTCAAACAATTTCACAACAACTCCAAGTAACGGTCCCACCAAGTGGCGGCAGTGAGTGAGATCAAAAGCGCAGGCAGAAGGATTATCAGTCAGTCTACCCACTCTATGAGGACAAGACGTGCTTATTCAAATTGCGGAAATTAGTGAAAAGTGGGGGGGGAAAAAAATTAAAAATTAAATGCTTATGCTTACCGTACCAACAACATCACGTTGAGTAGCCGATTACAACAACAATCACAGGCAAAACGATCATCACATACATTAAAATATTCAGTGCAGACAAGACGTGCTCAATTACAGCCCTACAAAAGATTTTAAGTGCTTACCGTGTCAACAACAACCACGTTAGATTACAACAAACAATAGCCGGTTACAACAACAATCACAGACAAGACAATTAACCCGTGTCAAAAATTGTTCAGTGCAGACAGCACAACAACAATCACAGACAAGACAATCAGCACAGCCACAACTATCGACGGCACCCAAAACAATACCAATCAGGAAAAAGAAAATAAATATAATTTTAACAACCGCGGGTGCACTTCAAATTTACCTCGGAAGCGAAACGGTGAATCAAAAAAAAAAAACACAAATAGCAGAAATCATCATACCATTACAAAAACAACACACACAGCAGAAATCATTACCTACAGTACAAGCACAACGCAGACAACCAGAATTCGAGATGAATGAGGATGGAAAATTCGAACAGACTGCGCAAGCTGTACGGCGCAAATACCACCTCTTGGAAGCAGAACGACCCCGTACCGTTCTCCTGGGTTCAGAGTGGATCGAGGAATGTGACCCGAGCGACAGGCTACGCGTCTGTCATGCACGACCGGACGTGATTATCAGTGGTCCCAGCAGCGTCAAACGCTGCCGTACAACCTCGCCAGCGTCTGCGAGAATCGACACCGAAGAAGATACCATCCAACCCAATACGGACATCGATACACTCGTGTACCCAACGACGGGAGGCGTAAGAATTATGAGGAAGGATTATAAACTCCTGGCCTGTGGACAAAAATTAAATGACGCAATTGTCAACTTTTTGCTTCGATGGCCTTGGAAGGAGGGATTGCCGGAGGAAACAAGGGTAAGAACCCACATTTTTGAGACTTTCTTCCTACAGGGGCTGTTGCGTCAACCAGCACAAACGGCCGAAGACCGATACCTGAGTATGAGACTCTGGGTACGGAAGGTCGATTTATTCCAGCAGCGTCATGTGGTCATTCCGGTCGTCCGTAATGAGCACTGGTATGCGGTCATCGTCACCAACCTGGACGCCGTGGCCGCTGCAAACCGCGCTCAGCGACGTCCGGCCATCCTGGTGCTCGTCTCATGTGCACCGCAGCCCCGGATGGAGGTAGTAGAAGAAATACGTCACTTTCTGCGACGAAACTACGAAGAAACGATCGACCCTGAAGGGGGTGTTCACTTCAGTAACGAAGCCCTTCCGCATAAATCAGTCAAGGTCCGACAGCATAATAACGGATGGGACTGCGGCGTCTATCTGCTGCATTATATCCGAAGGTACCTCGAGGAATCACCAACAGAACCCACTGACTGGGATAAGGTGTCCTGGGCAACCAGCCGAAGTGCCGATCGGACCCGGCGAGAGATCGCCAGGTTAATACGGTACAAAGCCGCTCAACAACATCTCCGACCCAGGATTCCAGACATTAACCTTCCGGATGTGGTCACCAGTGACGAAAGCAGCAGCAGCAGCAGCAGTGGAAGCGGCATCAGCAGCAGCAGTGAGAGTGACAACAGCAGCCTCAGTCACACCAACCATAAGCACACGCAATGCGACCAAAACAACCGGAAGCCTTCCTCAATAAGGAATGAAGCAGATGATAACCTCGTGACACCTTCTACCAGCTCGCGATATCTTCCAGAAGCAAAATGGCCTGAGGAACTTCTTCATTACGTAAAGTAAAGGGGGAGTGTGACGCGACACACAGGTACACGTCACAAATCAAGCTATTTATGCTGTATTTTTTTAGTAAACAATGAAATGAATATGAACAGAATTGAATACTTTGCGACGCGACCCGTCACAAACCAAGCGATTTACGCTTTATTTTTAAGTAAACATTAATTTTGTAACGAATGAAATGAATATGAACAGAGCTGAATACTTTGTGACGCGACACCACAGGTACACATCACAAACCAAGCTATTTACGCTTTATTTTTAAGTAAGCATTAATTTTGTAACGAATGAAACTAATATGAGCAGAACCTGTAGCTGGTAATTTCACCTACGGATACTGGATACCTGGTCACCACGAAATAACAGCTGATCGAGGTGTAACAGCCATCGAGGTGGGAACAACGAAATCAACAAGAAAGTACGCACAGGAAAAGGTATAAAAGAGCGTGCACAGCAGACATTGGGGAAGTTCTTCGCAGGCAGTGGCCTGGACAGCATCGTGGATCCAAGTTCAAATCTGGTAAGTTGTACAGTAGCTCCTGACCCCGTCCTTGCTTTAGGTGTACGGGTGTTATACATCCTGCCGAAGGCACTCCTTCCTTGCTCTAGGTTTACGGGTGTTATACATTCTGCCGGAGGCACTCCTTCCTTGCTCTAGGTGTACGGGTGTTATACTATACATCCTGCCGAAGGCACTCCTTCCTTGCTCTAGGTGTACGGGTGTTATACATCCTGCCGAAGGCACTCCTTCCTTGCTCTAGGTGTACGGGTGTTATACATCCTGCCGAAGGCACTCCTTCCTTGCTCTAGGGGTACGGTTGTTATACAACCTGCCGAAGGCACTCCCTCCTTGCTCTATGTGTACGGGTGTTATACATCCTGCCGAAGGCAATCTTGTATCCCTTTACATAAGCTACTATCCACGACACCAGAGTCACCGGCGTATTCATCGGCGCATTCAGCGGCGCAGTCACCGGCGCATTCATCGGCGCAGTCACCGGCGCATTCACCGGCGCATTCACCGGCGCAATCATCGGCGCGTTCACCGGCGTATTCATCGGCGCAGTCACCGGCGCATTCACCGGCGCGACACAGGTGCATTCACCAACGCGACACCAGTGTGTTCACCCGTGCGACAAGAGCACACTCATCGGCGCGACACAGGCGCATTCACCGGCGCGACACAGGCGCATTCACCGGCGCGACAAAGGCGCATTCACAGCAGCGCACATCGAAGCACATTCATCGGCGCACAGCAGCGCACATCGAAGCACATTCACAGCGGCGCACAGCAGCGCACACCGACGCACATTCACAGCGGCGCACAGCAGCGCACACCGAAGCACATTCACAGCGGCGCACAGTGGCGCACACCGAAGCACATTCACAGCGGCGCACAGCAGCGCACACCGAAGCACATTCACAGCGGCGCACAGCAGCGCACACCGAAGCACATTCACAGCGGCGCACGTCAGCGCACATCGAAGCAGATTCACAGCGGCGACATCAGCGCGACACCGGCACAGTCATCGGCGCGTTCATCAACGCGACATCAACGCGACACAGGCACATACCGGGCACATATACGCCCAAGAGCAAGACGACACGAAGGAAAAGCCGACTCTCAAGGACGTCAAGAAGTCAGCAAAGGTGGAATTAGCAGCTACTCGACAGGGGTGTATAAATTGCATAAATAGTGTGTTAAGATTTCACCTACGGATACTGGATACCTGGTCACCTCGAAGTAACAACTGATCGAGGTGTCACCGGCGCATTCATCGGCGCAGTCACCGGCGCATACAGCGGCGCAGTCACCGGCGCATTCAACGGCGCAGTCACCGGCGCATTCATCGGCGCAGTCACCGGCGCATTCATCGGCGCGACACAGGCGCAGTCATCGGCGCGACAAAGACGCATTCACCGGCGCGACACAGGCGCATTCACCAAGGCGACACCAGCGCGTTCACCAGTGCGACAAGAGCACACTCATCGGCGCGACACAGGCGCATTCACCGGCGCGACACAGGCGCATTCACCAGCGCATTCACCGGCGCGACAAAGGCGCATTCACAGCAGCGCACATCGAAGCACATTCATCGGCGCACAGCAGCGCACATCGAAGCACATTCACAGCGGCGCACAGCAGCGCACACCGAAGCACATTCACAGCGGCGCACAGCAGCGCACACCGAAGCACATTCACAGCGGCGCACAGCAGCGCACACAGAAGCACATTCACAGCGGCGCACAGCAGCGCACACCGAAGCACATTTACAGCGGCGAACAGCAACGCACACCGAAGCACATTCACAGCGGCGCACGTCAGCGCACATCGAAGCAGATTCACAGCGGCGACATCAGCGCGACACCGGCACAGTCATCGGCGCGTTCATCAACGCGACATCAACGCGACACAGGCACATACCGGGCACATATACGCCCAAGAGCAAGCCGACACGAAGGAAAAGCCGACTCTCAAGGACGTCAAGCAGTCAGCAAAGGTGGAATTACCAGCTACTCGACAGGGGTGTATAAATTACATAAATAGTGTGTTAAGATTGAGTTAACAAATAAAGTGAATTTATTGTTCCACTAAATTTTCTGTGGACTGAACTCCGGTCTAACTCCTCGAGTTATATCCCGGCCAGAGCAACGTTACATATTGTTGGTTCCATTATGCTGACAATCATAAAATGTTGTTTATCACTTTAAATATAAATTCTTCATAATTTGTACAACAAAAAATTCTTTGAAAACAATGTAAAGCAAAAGGCTTCAGCTCTGCTGACGCAGCGTAAATGCAAGCAGTGCGGACGCTTGTAACGCGATACTCCTTCATGGCTTACCTGTGAGCACTCCGCTTGTTTAAGCAAACTCTGCTTCCATAGCTCAAGCCTTCTGTTAAGAATTATTAGCAACAACAATATGCTGATGACAGTATAATTTTCCTTTAAATACGCGACAAATAAATGCATTCAGGCATTCGAAAACTATCAAGCAGTAGTCATCATTGTCATCATCCAGTTCAGAATTCGGAAATAGCGGATAAACACAAAATATAATTCAGTACAAGCACTAGAATTATAACACATACAATTCAGTTCAAGTGCTGAAATTGTATAACAAAATTCCCTACCGATTGTCTTAGTACATGCACTAAAGGCAATCTCGAAAATCTGGAAAATAAAAGTTATTCAAATAGATAACATTTTTTGGTGACCCCGACGTGATCGCACTCGTTCGTCAGAATGCAGAATTTTGAAGAAATCATCACCGAGCAGGAAGAGCAGTCAGTAGGATTGCAGCCTGACAGGCGTATCATTGGCAGATAAGCCCAAGGTAACGGTTCCAAAAACCACAACTAAAATAGATCCAATACAGCAAAAATCATTAGTGACTGAACAGGATATCACGACCAAGTTGATTCGTAAACAAGAAGTTATCAACAAAATAATCAAGGGTATGATCGACAAGGTCATAAATGACAAAACGCCACGGGTTGGCAGTTATTATTCCAATAAAGCCAAAATTATTGAATCTCATTGGGCTGCAGTGCATAAGCTGCATAGCCAAATTATAGAGTCAATAGATGGTTTTGATTCAACCAACTACAACTTGGAAAAGTATCTACAAGAAGAAGATTACATTAATGAACAATTAATGAAAATCCAAGATATGGGAGAAAATAGCAGACAGAACTTCTCCTCACGCAGTGAAACACCAACCATTAATTTGCCAACAATCAGCTTGCCACAATTTGATGGAAATTATTTAAAATGGAATCAATTTCATGACATGCTCCGGGAAATGATTGATTCAAGGCCACTTCCAAAAATCCAAAAGATGTGGTATTTGAAAACAAATCTCACGGGTGAAGCTGAAAGGCTTGTTCGACACTTTTCTTTAACAGAAGAAAACTACCAAACAGCATGGACGACTCTTCAAGACAGATATAATAATAAGCGATTAATAATATCAGCCGCTTTGGACAAATTATTGGACCAGCCGTAACGCACCAATGATCATACATCAATCAACTCATTGAAGGCTCTTCACGATACAACAAAGGAAACACTTATGGTTCTGGGCAATTTGGGCTTGAACATCGCATCATGGGATCCAATGATCATGCATATACTCCTCAAAAAGGTGGATAAGGAAACACACACAATCTTCGAACAAACACTGGAATCTCCAAGAGAGCCACCAGCAGTCAAAAATTTCCTTCAATTCCTGGAAAAGAGATTTCAAGCTCTAGAAAGTATCGGAGGAAAAGAAAAATTTTTATCGCATAAAGCTGTTTCATCAGTAGTCACATCGAGCCAACAACACAGCATCAAATGCGAGGCATGTAATAATGACACTCACTTCTTGCCTGTCCAAAATTTTTAAAGTTAACAACAAATAAACGATGGCAATTTCTGAAGGCACACAAATTGTGTATTATGGCCAAATTTTCAACCAACGAACGAGGTGATTCTTCGTGATTCTGCTTTCTTATTTTCGCGATATCGTTACATTGTGATTTTCAAACAACGAGCAGCTCGTTCGTTAAAAACACAACAACACTTTCCATACTTGTTACGAGTTCTCGTTCGTTACATGGTATTTTCAATCATTATTTCAGCGATATGAACTGTCAAAAGTAACGACTGCTAAAAGGCTGTCGTTACTCCATTCTTTCTGGTGCAAATTTTGTGTAACAATGGATTCCAGCAAAAAGAGGTAAGTTACTTTCTATTTAATGGTTAATTTTAAACAGAATGGAAATTAATTTTAAATTTTTCTTAGAATTACGAACATAACGCAGTTCAACCTGCTGCTGTGGGAAATGGCAAATAACCCCGAATTTGCGAGAGGTGTTCCGGTCTTTGGCTCGAACCAAAGATCCATGGATAATGAGTGGGAGAGGGTTAAAGGAATCCTCAATGCGAATGGTCCGCCAGTTCGGTCAACGGCCGAATGGAAAAAGGTAAGTTTAATTTGTGTTCATATACAGATGTACTGTATATAAAAATTTTTACAATGTTAGGTTTGGACTGATTTGAAGAATCGGTCCAAGAGAAAATTGTCTCAAAACGCAGCAGAGTTGAGAAGAACGGGAGGCGGACCGTACTGCGCTGCACACCTCAATCCGCAGGAAGAGGAAACTGTACGGATCATGAACATGCAAAACAGTGTTTTGCCCATTGGAGCTTATTTTGGAGTGGAGTATGATAATTCTGGTAAGTATTTGTTAGCAGTTCCACTAAATGTATAGTGAACGTTCTAATGGGGATTCCAAAATTGTTTCTGTGGTAGATTCTCCGGTTCTTGCTGGTGCTGTAGTCTCACATCGAGCATCTGGTGCTGCCTCAACTGACGTTTCTACTAATGCGTCAGCGGGCGTAACTATCAATGCGTCACCTGGAGTGACTACCAATGCGTCGGCGGGCGTAACTATCAATGCGTCACCTGGAGTGACTACCAATGCGTCGGCGGGCGTAACTATCAATGCGTCACCTGGAGTGACTACCAATGCGTCAGCGGGCGTAACTATCAATGCGTCACCTGGAGTGACTACTGCTACTGCTTCGCCCCGGGTAGGAAATCTTCCTACTATGTCTAGAAAGCGTAAAGCTGCGGATGATTTATCGGCGTTGCTCCAGCAACAATTATCAAATCAAAAAGAACAACTTGAAGCTATGGACGTTCAAAATGGTCACTTGGAGCGAATAGCTATAGCATTGGAGCAGCTGGTGAAGCAGAAGGCAGCAGCAGACTCTTCACCTTCACTATAAATTGTTTTGTTTTTCCTTTGATTTTGTATTTTATTTAATTTTTTAACAAAGTGAATTTTTATTTTAATTTTTTACCAAAACGTGAATTATGTACCTTTATTTAACAAAACTACTGAATTATGTTCCTTTGTTTAACTTTATTTATTAATAAAGTTTAATATTTACTTAATATTTAATTAAAATAAACTTGATCATTTCATTTAATAATATTTTATATAATAAAATAATAAAAAAATTTTAACACAAAAAGTTAAAAAGTAAACATCTTAAGATTTATGTTATACTCATCGCCAACTCATTCCTAACGCTTATGGCGGAATTTGCTGGCGCGTCTTCTTCAGGTGCGTCCGGTAATTCGCCATCAGCATAACTTTCTAATTCCCATGGAATGTGTGTGCCGTCTACGCACCCAACGACTCCAGGAATTCCATACTTTTCATAAAATTGTTGTTTCAGCTGATTTTCTTCCTCCGGCGTCATAGCAAGCCTGATGTACTTGGGACATAAATATCTTTCGAAAATGTCCAAGAATTCCGCAATATTCCTGGACACTCTTCCTTGCGACATAGTTGCGAAATATTGGTTTCCGATGCCTCGCTGGTAATTTCCGCCTGCCAGGAAACGCAAAAAGGATGCTAATTTAAGGATTGGCGGAATTGTTGTTGCTTTTCTCTCAGGCTTCATCCATGGCGTTACTTCATCTAAAAGTTTGATGAAGCAAGCCTTATTCATCCTAAAATTGTTTATGAATCTAAAATTATTGTTTATACATCATTATTTATACACAATTATTAACTCCTGCTCCGGCATCTCCAAAATATTTGAAGAATGCCTCATTTCCCTATTCCTATGTCTCAGGCTGTGCTCATCTTCCGAATCACTTTCGAATTCCTCCATGGCAAATTCCACTCCTGAAAACATGTTTACTTTTTCAATTCACTATTTTCAGCACTTCAAACACAACACATCAATAATAACAATATGTCAAAAACATATGAGAAACCAGGGTCTAATAATGAGCGAGTAAGAATGATAAGCAAAAATTAGAAAGCATGCGAAGAAAAGAGAAATCCGAGTGTACCCTTAAAAAATTAAACACATCTTTAAAGTGCCTACGAGAAGCGAACTACTCGCTACGTAAGTGTTTAGAAATCGCATTTTACATTCACGGTGACGAGTAACGATTTCTCGCTTCTTAGTGACAGTGATAATTGAAAATCTGGCCATTAATTCCCTAAAGTCTGGACATATGTCAAAAGAGTGCAGATCAAGAAAATGCACTAAATGTAATAAAAAAAATAATACATTGCTACATTTCGATAAACTTGATAATGGTACACCAATGAAAAATGCAGCAATCGCCAATTCATCATCCGAAAAAGTGATAACGGAAAGATTAATTCACCCACAGCCCAGGGTGAGCTTAACCGCATCTGAAAAATCTTCAAAGACAGACTACACCTTATTAAGTACGGCCCTTGTCAGATTGGAAGCAACAAACGGACGGTTCATCGAATGTAGAGCCGTATTAGATTCCGGCTCTCAAGTCAACCTAATAACGGAAAGGCGTCATCATTGCGTTAAACGTCTTGAAAGCAGCACAACCAAATTACGAGTTGTATTCGACGCATCATCAAAAACATCCACTGGCCTATCACTTAATGCATACTGGACCAACAATTCAGGATGAACTGTTTTCCATTTAACTTCGTTTTAGAGTTTGGAAATATGTTTTGACATCTGACATCGAAAAAATGTATCGGCAGATCTGGATTCATCATGAAGACAAAAAATACCAACTATTTTTTTGGAGACAAAACAAAACTGAAAAATTAAAATGCTATCAGCTAAATACAGTCACTTACGGGACTAGAATGGCTCCATATCTCGCAATAAAATGTTTACAAGAATTGGGACAACAACATCAAGCTTCGGAACCTCTAGGAGCAGCTGCACTTTTGAACGACTTCTACGTTGATGACTGTTTAACAGGCGCAGACAGTCTATTTACAGCAATTGAAACCCAAAAACAATTAACCTCCATTTTAGAATCTGCTGGCTTCAAATTAAGAAAATGGTGTTCAAATCATTCAAAATTACTTCAAGACATTCCAGTTCAAGGCCAAGAAAAATAGACATTAACAATGATAAAAACGAGGCGATTAAAACTCGGCCTAGTCTGGCTACCAAGAACAGATGAATTAGGAGTCAGAGTCAACCTAAAGGCTTCCAACCGCATCACAAAACGTTCCATCCTATCAGACATCGCAAGTATTTTTGATCTATTAGGATTTCTTGGACCTGTAGTAATAACCGCCAAAATAATTATACAAGAACTTTGGAAACTTAAAATAAGTTGGGACGATGACCTGCCAACTCACTTACACAAGAGTTGGACGTTATTTCGAGAATAACTTCCTGTGCTCAATAACACAAAAATAAGCAGACATGTACTTCTGCAGGGTGTAAAAACCAGCCTTCAAATCCATGCCTTTGCCGATGCATCAGAAAAGGCATACGGTGCGGTAGGTTATGTGCGATCGAAGAACAAGCTCGAAGAGTTAGTATATGGAATTAATCATCGTAACTCATTCAAGACGTTAGTTCACATCGTCGCATATATACAAATTCTTCAACAAGCTGAAGACGGAATCTACAACATCTTCTGGAGACACATACACTACTCCTGAAGAGCAAGAGAAGGCACTCAATATAATTATAAAAGGAATTCAACAATCTGAATTTAACGACGAAATAACATCAATAAATAATAAAAAACCATTAATTAAAAAGAGTCAACTGATAAGCTTAAATCCATTCATAGACGATGAAGGAATATTAAGAGTCGGATGACGACTTGAGCACGTATCAATAACATATGATGCTAAACACCCGGTAATCCTACCATACAACGATCCTCTAGTAAAATTATTAATAAAGTGGCATCACGAGGAGCTTTATCATTGCGGCGCTCAAGCGTTATTAGCTCATGTGAGACAAAGACTTTGGCCTATTAAAAGAAAGACTATGGTACGATCGGTTGTACAAAAATGTCTACGTTGTACAAGAGCGAGGCCTAAATTATTCAATCAAATCATGGGAAATTTGCCAAAATCACGAATTCAGCCAGCACGACCATTTGTAAATTCCGGAGTAGATTTTTGTGGCCCATTCTGGATCCATTACAACATTCGCGGAAAACGCCCTCAAAAGGCATATGTCGCAGTATTTTGTTGTTTTGTAGTGCACTAAGGCAGTGCACTTAGAAATTGTCTCCGATTTGAGCAGCGACGCATTTATTGGCTGCTTAAAACGCTTTATTGGACGAAGGGGGCATTGTGCTAATCTTTGTTGTGACAACGCCACCAATTTTGTGGGAGCCAAAAATCAATTAGCTGACCTAAGCGAAGCAATGCGTTCAGAGCGCTTAAAAACATCATTAACAAGATTCTGCAGTGACAGGTCAATCGGATTTAATTTTATTCCTCCAAGAGCACCACATTTTGGAGGATTATGGGAAGCCGCGGTAAAAAGTGCCAAAAATCTTTTCATAAAAGGCACAGCCAACGCTTCACTCACATATGAAGAACTGGAAACGGTAAGGTTGAGATAGAAGCAATATTGAATTCACGGCCTCTGACGCCATTATCCAACGATCCCAATGACTTAAGTATTCTAACACCTGGACATTTTCTTATCGGCAAACCATTAACAGCACAGATTGATGTAACAGCCACCACCAGTAAGGGAACATTGTTACAACGATGGAAACTGGTTTCTCATTTAAAACATACATTTTGGAGACAGTGGGTAAAAGAATATCTGAACGAGCTACAAACTCGTCACAAATGGAAATCTACCAGTGACAGCGCCAAGGAAGGTATGTTGGTGATCATAAAAGAGGACAACGTTGCTCCATTACAGTGGCCTTTAGGCCGAATAACAAGAGTCTACCCAGGTGACGACAACAGAATAAGGGTAGCGGACGTAAAAACTTCAAAGGGAACGTTAAAGCGACCAATTCACAAATTAGCTCCTCTTCCGTTGGAACAACAGAAAGAGGAACTCTACATTCAAAGTCATAACGATTATTCGCCCGAAAACCCTGATCACCGAGAACCAGAAACCAAACGGCGAAAGCAAAGAGGTAACAGTGATAGAAGCAACAATGGTACAACTTCAAGTAGAAAGACAGCTAAAACAACAAAAACTTCTTTGATGTCATTAATCACATATCTCCTAATTCTACCTATGGTGCTGAGCAATCCAATAAAAATAAACACATTCAATAATACTACAGGCATTCACTTCGAAAAATTGGGTACGACACACAGTAGCTCTACTCACTGGACGCTCATAGTTTATTACAACTTACTACACTTGAAAAGCGACATCACAACTTTGGGAAGCGGATCAGATACAATTCTTCGTTTATGCGATCAAGAAAGCCAGAAGCTACTATGCGAAGTGCTTGTAGCACAATTGAGGCGCACTGAACACAATCTGCGAATAGACAATAACTTGTTGACCCGCCACAAGCAGAAAAGAGGTGCAATTAATGTAATTGGAATTGTGGCTAACGCACTATTCGGAGTCCTAGATAATGATTATGCAAACGAAATGTCAAAAACAATATCTCACATTGAAACAAACGAAAATCATCTGGTTCATTTATTAAACAACCACACTTCGATCTTAGATGCAACTACAAATATTATGAAACGGGATCAAGAGGCAGCTTTAGAGACTTTTATAAATCTGCAAGATAAAATCAAAACACTCGAAATGCATATGACAAAAGTAGAACATGACATAGACGAATCAAAGAAATTACTACTTGTCACCACATTGGGACTGGATTTAATTCTAATATCCTCAAACATTAATCGGGCACAAACCTTACTAACCAACGTCCTAACGAATGCTTACCACGGCCAAATCAGTCCATTATTATTAAAACCCCATCAACTTCAGACTGAAATGAAACAAATCAGAAGTCATCTTCCACCAAATGTCAAAATCCCAAGTAATGAAGATGATCTTCTTCATATCTACAAATTGATGACAGTCCAAGCAGGCCTAACTGGCGATCACGCTATCTTTAAAATAACGATTCCACTAATAAACGATGAACCATTCATTCTGTATCGGCTCATTCCAATTCCTGCTCTTATCAACAACACAATGATTACAATCAAGCTGTCAACACCTATTCTGGCAATTACGCTTCATCGGGACAAATATTTTCCAGCAAACTTGGAGTTCCTTCAACAATGCCAGACGATTCAAAACCAAAATTATTTATGCCCTAATAGTCAACCTATCTACCAAAAAGCGGCTAACAAATGTGCATGTGAGATTAGTCTATTCCATAATGAATCACGACAACTTTGTGAACTTACAAGGGACAATAAGGAAAAATGGATCAAATCCAACATTGAGAACCGGTGGTTTTTTGCATTGGCAACACCAACACAAATTACTACTATCTGCGGCACCAAGGCTTCGCAAAAAACTTTACAAGGATCTGGATCATTAGAAATGGAGTCGAATTGCGTTGTAAAAACTGATGCCGTCACTCTATTAGGCAGCCAAACACTTACAACCAACAATAGTGACTCATACACCAGTTTTGGTAGCATTCCACAAATAGCTATACCTAATCAATCAATTTGGAATGATACCATGGCACAACCCTACCTGACTCAGTTGGAGGAGCTTACAGCACTACAAAAGGTTCTTAACGTTAAAGAGATGGCCGAACTTCCACGACAACTGCAATTTAACAATTACCATAACACCGCAATTGGGTATATCGCATTGGTAGCGGTTGTAATAATGGGAGCAGTAATTTTCATAAAACGAAAACGACGACAAACAAAAAAAAACCGACCCCCCGCCCAAGAAGCATCTCGGCAGAACATCATAGGCAAAATCTACCAGAAGACGAGGTCATCAGTATATTCCCAAAGATTGACCTCTGGTCAATGGCGGGGAGTATGTTGGTTTCATTATGCTGACAATCATAAAATGTTTATCACTTTAAATATAAATTCCTCATAATTTGTACAAGAAAAAATTCTTTGAAAACAATGTAAAGCAAAAGGCTTCAGCTCTGCTGACGCAGCGTAAATGCAAGCAGTGCGGACGCTTGTAACGCGATACTCCTTTATGGCTTACCTGTGAGCACTCCGCTTGTTTAAGCAAACATAGCTCAAGCCTTCTGCTAAGAATTATTAGCAACAAAAATATGCTGATGACAGCATAATTTTCCTTTAAATACGCGACAAATAAATGCATTCAGGCATTCGAAAACTATCAAGCAGTAGTCATCATTGTCATCATCCAGTTCAGAACTCGGAAATAGCGGATAAACACAAAATATAATTCAGTACAAGCACTAGAATTATAACACATACAATTCAGTTCAAGTGCTGAAATTGTATAACAAAATTCCCTACCGATTGTCTTAGTACATGCACTAAAAGCAATCTCGAAAATCTGGGAGATAAAAGTTATTCAAATAGATAACCCATATTATTATTTAAAAAAATTTTATATTTCAATATTTTTCACTTTCTTTATGGAACCTATCTTTGTTATGTCCTTGTTGTTTTTGGTGTTGTAGCTGCTTCCCCGATGCTGTTGTGGTTCTGTGTCTTAATTCTAATTATTGTTATAATGCTACGAATTAGCAGGTACATATTGTAATATTGAATTTTAATTATATTTAATACAAAGTTTCAATTTAAAACTATACAATTTATTTAATAGTAGTTTCATTAAATATAAGCTTCTAATAATAAATCTACTTGAAAATTCCATAAAATGATATTATACATTATTTTTCAATTTAATTAAATTATAATTTTGTTTTTCTCTTTCTCATTATAACATCGTTTTATTAAGCAAATTTTCCTGCTTGCTGAAACGTTTTTTTTTCTCTTTTCTTATATTTTGATAGTTGCAAATAGATGCTTTGCAAGCATAATTTTAATTGCTAAGTGCAATGCCCTGAAGGTGGCTTGAAGCAATTCTTCCTAAGGGTTTTTTTCTTTTTGGTTTTGAATTTCTAGTTTTCAAAAAAAAAAAAAAAACAAAAAACCTGGGACAAACCAAAACGTTGTTTTGGAACAACGAGGTAATTTGTACCCTTTCTTGTACAAATGTTGTAATTTGCGTTTAAGTAAGCAAGTTTTTGCTTATTGAAACGCGCGTAGCTAAAAGTTAGTGGTTAGTTTAAATTAGTTATGTTATTAAATTTTTTTTCCCTCGCTCTTTTTTTTCTTGTCTTTTGTTTTTTTTACCTTTTTTTATATTTAATTTTTTTCCTCTTATTTTATTCTGCATCTTTTTCTCTTTCTGTATTCTTATTTTTTTTTAAGTCCATTTCTTTTTTATTTTATTTTAATATTAATTCTTATAATATTTTTTATGTTTTCGTTGTTGTTTTTTTTTTGGTGTATATTGTGTAAATTTTTTTGTATTCTTTTCAACATTTAGGGTTAGTTTGTAAGTAAGATTTTCGACTCGTTGGACATTGTTTAAGTCATCTTTGCCAATGTCATATCCGTTGAAGTGGTGAGGATAGCGTTCTTCTCGGATCAATTTCGTATCAACTAAAGTTGAATTCGGCTATCCTAAATTAGCTAAGAGTCAACTAGAAAATATTTAATACATATAGAGTAAGATGAATCAAATAGTTTAAATGGAACGGGATTACTTTTACCTCGCATCCAATATGTCTCACATACTATATTGGTTTGAGTCTTTAAGTAATGGTTTCTTTTGAATATGTATTCACATATTAGCCTGATCTATTTTTCCTATTGTTTTGACATTGTTTCGACATTTTTTTTTGTGTGTTTTTTTAATTTAAATTCTAGTCTTCTACTAATTTTTCTTCTTCGATTTCTCACATGTATCGTCATGTAATTCATATTAGCTTGCTTTATTAACTGCAAGTTATTAAGATTTGTGAAATCGGATGCGAAATTTTGATTAAAGGCGAAATCATGTACGCTTGATTCTAATACGGGTACAAAAATTTTATCATTTTTCAGATTAACCAGTTTTCCCTGGTATATTATTGGTGGAATTCCCTTCTTGTGCACTACAGTTTGCATGTCACCTGTGTCTACGTTGAGAACCTCATTCAAAATATTATCTTTAAGTAAGCTATTGTCGGCATCTGTATCAACTAGCAGAATGGGTTTTTTATTTGGGACCTCTTCGCAAGGCAACTCAATAAACACGTCATTCAAATTTGATTGCTCCCGGTTAGACACTTCCACCTCAATCTTTTTATTTTCATTATGCAAGTTATGAACGTGAACACTCGCATTCACACCTCGATTTGGCAATTTAGGAAAAGAAACTTTCCACTTGGCTATGATTTTTGATTTCATATGACTTGCAAGTGCTTTTATACAGTTAACATATTCTGTTATTTTAAGACTAATGATCCTTGCTTTACAATGCTGAAAATTGCGGAAGATTGTTCTTATAATAAATCCAGCAACCAATTGTGCCATCAGAAGTATTGTCATTAAACACTGTACTCCAACTTCAATTATCTTTACAGCCTGAGCTACCGATTCGTCTGATTTTCTCCGAATATTATTTTTGTTTTCTATATCTTATCAGCTGTATTTTCTACCTTTCTAGCCTTCTTCAATTTTGCTGAAGTACTGTTACTACTTCAGTTTTTGAGGCTGGTAACGTATCCACAATCGCTTCCGATGTCGGAGTTACAGTCACTCCTTCACTCGACGAAATTGGTAACGTATCCACAATCGTTTCCGACGTCGGACTTACAGTTACTGTTTCGCTTGGTGAAGTTGGTAATGTATCCACAATCGTTTCCGATGTCGGACTTACTGTTATCACCTCATTTGGCCTTAAATTACTGTTATTATTGGGTTCCCAGATTACTGGCCTGTTCTGGGCCCTTGCCAGTTTCCCTGGCGATTGCCTTGAAACTTTTCCCAATTCCTCTTCGCCTCACAATCTCGTATAATGGCAACCTTGTGGAACTGATTAGGAGGGGAAACCACTCAACAGCTCCAATACTTTACTCAATTTTCTTTAGGCGGAAAGTTAGCCTTTACATCGATTTTTCACAAATGGGCTTTATTGATTTAGAATCTTAGAATCCCTTTAGAGATCTCCTTTTATTTTATATATTGTACTATTCGTTTTCAACAGTTTATTTTTCCGTAAATTCTTCTAATATGGTATTCGTGAACTTTCGACTTTCTCATCTACACTTTTCACTGACTTTTCACTTTAATTAAAATTTTTAAAACTTCCGCTATCTTCGGTTCGCGGACCGGCTACGCCAAATATGTTGTGGTATCCTTCCGCTGAAAGACACCCACGACATATGAAATTAAACTTAAATAATGTGGTGGTATCCTTCCGTTGAAGAATACCCGCGACAAAACAAACACTACTTTTAAAATTTTACTGCGGACACGACGTCCGCTCTTTATTTAACTCCAAATCAGACTCTTAGCTTAAAGTTAAAACAAATTACTAGCCAGCTCGGTTGAGCCAGCTAAGTGGGTCAATCGCTGCACTTTGTACCATTGTGCAATATGCCTTTCTTGCAGAATTGGAATTCAGCTAGAAATTATTGGCTGTTGGGCAAGTGGGAGTTTCGCAACTCAAACTTTAATGCCTCGCTTGCGGAACTTGGTTTCTGCAAGCGGACTTGCTATTTTGGAGAAAAAATACTCTTGCGCAATTTAAATTCTACTTTAAATTTATTGAACTGTGATCGAGAAATTTTAATTTAACTCTATCTTAAGTTCTACCTTAGTGTATCTGTTGATTGTAGTATTTATAACCCTGCTGCTCATGTGGACCGTTGAATGTGTTGTGTTTAATTCTGCTATTAGGGTGTTTGAAGGTTGGGCGTCATTTCAATCCGTATTGCCTTTGTCAGGGTCCGGGTACCGTTTCTGCTTATGACTGATGATTGTGGATCTCTACAGCTGAGAAATTCAGTTGTATGTTAACTCTTGCGATTGAAGTTTGGTTTCATGAGTGCATCTCTTATCAAACATTTGTGAAACCGGGGTTAAAGGGTTACAATCTTGTAAGCTTTGAAAATTGTAGCCCACAACTGAGACTTGGTTGATTTCAAAAACTTTCTAAAGTCCTGAGGTGTCACCGCGTCTATAATACGGTATACGTATCATTCCCACGGCCATGTTGCGAGTAACTGCCAGCGAAGAGCCGGCTGGATCAACATCTGAGTCCCTAGACCAGCGGTGAATCGGTACGACCGCTTTTCCGATTTTGTTTCGTCGTTGTCGTCAGCAACAGATGCACCTCTTTTCGCCAGTTTGTCTCAAATTGATGTGCGACCGCGGTTTCTGGGTTCATCAAGAGTCCTCTTTCCTTTAATGGAAAATAGTTCGTGCGACAATTTGTGCCTAGTCAATAATAGTATATTCCTTCAGACCCATGACGTCAGTGGCGTTGTCTGGGATTGTACTTCAACATCTCGTGGTCCATGTGTGGTGTAAAATCGTCTACATGATTTTTATCATTCATAGCCCGTATCTTATATCTAATTAAAATTGTCGTTGTAACTATATTGTTTTTCATTACTACTACGTTATTTGTCGTTTAATTTTAATCCTTTTCTTTTATATTCCCTTTTTATATTATTATTAAAAAAAATTTTACTTTTCAATATTTTTCACTTTCTTTATGGGACCTATCTTTGTTATGTCCTTATTGTTTTCGGTGTTGTACCTGCGTGCCCGATGCTGTTGTGGTTCTGTGTCTTAATTCTAATTATTGTTATAATGCTACGAATTAGCAGGTACATATTGTAATATTGAATTTTAATTATATTTAATACAAAGTTTCAATTTAAAACTATACAATTTATTTAATAGTAGTTTCATTAAATATAAGCTTCTAATAATAAATCTACTTGAAAATTCCATAAAATGATATTATACATTATTTTTCAATTTAATTACAATATAATTTTGTTTTTCTCTTTCTCATTATAACATCGTTTTATTAAGCAAATTTTCCTGCTTGCTGAAACGTTTTTCTTTCTCTTTTCTTATATTTTGATAGTTGCAAATAGATGCTTTGCAAGCATAATTTTAATTGCTAAGTGCAATGCTCTGAAGGTGGCTTGAAGCAATTCTTCCTAAGGGTTTTTTTCTTTCTGGTTTTGAATTCGTGCGACAATTTGTACCTAGTCAATAATTCGTTCGTGCGACAATTTGTACCTAGTCAATAATAGTATATTCCTTCAGACCCATGACGTCAGTGGCGTTGTCTGGGATTGTACTTCAACATCTCGTGGTCCATGTGTGGTGTAAAATCGTCTACATGATTTTTATCATTCATAGCCCGTATCTTATATCTAATTACAATTGTCGTTGTAACTATATTGTTTTTCATTACTACTACGTTATTTGTCGTTTAGTTTTAATCCTTTTCTTTTATATTCCCTTTTTATATTATTATTAAAAAAAAATTTTACATTTCAATATTTTTCACTTTCTTTATGGAACCTATCTTTGCTATGTCCTTATTGTTTTTGGTGTTGTAGCTGCTTGCCCGATGCTGTTGTGGTTCTGTGTCTTAATTCTAATTATTGTTATAATGCTACGAATTAGCAGGTACATATTGTAATATTGAATTTTAATTATATTTAATAAAAAGTTTCAATTTAAAACTATACAATTTATTTAATAGTAGTTTCATTAAATATAAGCTTCTAATAATAAATCTACTTGAAAATTCCATAAAATGATATTATACATTATTTTTCAATTTAATTACAATATAATTTTGTTTTTCTCTTTCTCATTATAACATCGTTTTATTAAGCAAATTTTCCTGCTTGCTGAAACGTTTTTTTTCTCTCTTTTCTTATATTTTGATAGTGGCAAATAGATGCTTTGCAAGCATAATTTTAATTGCTAAGTGCAATGCCCTGAAGGTGGCTTGAAGCAATTCTTCCTAAGGGTTTTTTTCTTTCTGGTTTTGAATTTCTACAGTTTTCCAAAAAAAACAAAAAACCTGGGACGTTGCTGTTTTGGAGCAACGAGGTAATTTGTACCCTTTCTTGTACAAATGTTGTAATTTGCGTTTAAGTAAGCAAGTTTTTGCTTATTGAAACGCACGTAGCTAAAAGTCAGTGGTTGACCCTGTACATGACAGCCCATTATTAACCCATTTTCTCATTCCAGATCTACAATGTATCTGATCCGCTGGCAATATGCGCGGAACCGAAGAGGGCGTCTGCTGGCACCACCCGGGGTGCCCATCTGTGCCGCTCGCCAGAGGTGCTCCCTCATCGATCGGTAGGGTGTCAGGAGTGAGCACTCCAGTCTCTCTCCTGTCAGCCTGCCGGTCATGAGATGCGCCTCTCGTGAGAGTAAGCTCGGCTGCGGGCTCTCCGCGGCAACTGGCGCTAATTGACCGGCTTCCAGCGATCGTCGCTGGACCCACACGAGTCACTTCTTTCTTCTTGATTCAAAACCACGGACGCGTGCAGAGGCAATTACAGCGAACATATTATTAGTGAACTTACTGAGTCATTTTACGTTATTAATTTTTAATTGTGAACTTAATAAATACCAACTGTGAAATCTGAGAAGAACATTTTTGGTCCTTCGAGCCGGATAGTGCTCGGAGACCAACCCATCTGAGCTTAACATTTGGTCCTTCGAGCCGGATTTATGCTCGGAGACTACCCAAGCCGTTAGCATTAAACATTTTGGTCCTTCGAGCCGGATAGTGCTCGGAGACCAACCCATCTGAGCTTAAAAATTTGGTCCTTCGAGCCGGATAGTGCTCGGAGACCAACCATTTTTGAATTAAACATTTTGGTCCTTCGAGCCGGATTGCCGTGGCCAGGAACTATCGTCACCGACGCCCAAATCATCATTACCACAGCCCACGAGTCACAACGTCATCGTCATCGACGCCCGATCCACCAAATCGTGTACGAAGCGGTGAGTTCACGTATATTTAGGCCCTAATAATTAGCCTAAATATTAGCCCCGAGCCCTTCCGGCCATATACATTTTTATATATATCTATATATAAGGAACTGTCCTCCTTATATATATACCCTTCATTTGACCATCAAACCTTCGAGAATCTTCGAATCGTGGGTAACGGTCCCCAAGAATAACGGCAGCACCAAGGCTTGATGTTTTTGTTGCTGACCGTCTTCGCAAGCATTGCTTGCTGCGAAGCCCACATTAAAAATGCACCGCTTGATTTTCTATTAAGCCTCGCGCTCTTACAAAGAAAGTGAAAAGATCACACACTTTCGCTTTCTTGGTTTGCGCTCTCCTTGCCAATAAAAGAGCGAGTTACTTGTGCGCTCAGTGCAAGTCAAAAAACCACCACCTTTTGCCGGTTGGTTTATGCGGGTACATTTCTCTGCTGATCGCGCTCTTCTGCTTGCGCTGCCCATACATATACGCAGAGTGCACACAGAACGGAAAACCAGTTTTTCTGTCTGCACTGTAACAATACGCCACCACGGTACATGTTACATCGCGCGCGCCTTAATTGATCATGGGTCCGAAGTGTCGTTCATCTCTGAACGCATACAAAAGCTCTTAAAGCTCCCAGCGTGGCCAACTGCAGCCGTCGTTTCCGGTCTCAACGAGACCGTGTCCGCAAAAAAATCAAGGTCGTGCGAGTTTCTCCTGAATTCGCCACTTGATCCCAACTTTCAAGTTAACGTGACGGCGCTTGTGCTCTCACAAATCACAGGGCGGTTGCCCTCCCACTCGTTAGACAGGTCACTTCTCAGTGGCCTCCCTCAAGACATCGAGCTCGCAGACGTCAACTTCTCCAAAAGCGAGCAGGTCGACGTCCTGATCCGAGCCGATTTATACCCAGCAATCCTGCTGGACGGCATCCGCCGCCAAGTGCTGGGCTCCCTCATGGCTCAGCAAACCGTGTTCGGTTGGATCCTAACCGGCCCGGTTCCCACCATGCAATCTGCCACTGCACGCATCAAAGCGGCTTACACAACGAAATCACCATCGAACAACAGTTCGAACGTTTTTGGGAGGTGGAGGAACTTCCCAAAACTAGATTGCTATCCCACTCCGAAAAGTTTCGCGAAGAAAAATACGCGAAGACGCAATGACGGCCGCTACATCGTGCCATTGCCTTTAAAGTCGGCTTTCCAGACACGCTCCGCTCATGGGCTTCGAGACATTCAAAATTTATCGCCAAATATTGGTCGACCCAAAGCACACACCATATCAGCGCATTCTCTTCCGAGACCCGTACAAGTCCGAACTTACCGACTTCGAGCTTCAAACGGTAACGTTTGGAGTTAATTGCGCCCCTTTTCTTGCTATACGCACCCTTCTTCAATTGGCAGACGAGGTGAAGCACAAGTTTCCGCTTGCGTCACACATTCTACAGCATTCCATGTACGTGGATGATGTGTTCGCAGGCACGCATGACGTGGTGACAGCTACCCAGACCCGTGACCAACTCATAGCGCCTCTCGACTCAGCAGGTTTTTCACTTCGCAAGTGGACTGCCAACCATAAAGGCATTCTGGCAGACTTGCCGGCATCCCATCTGCTCTATTCCGATTTCCTGACGCTAGAAGATTCCAGTACTGCCAAAATGCTTGGAATTCGCTGGAACGCGACCCATGATGACTTCTACTTCGATGTACAAGCTATCGTCATCAAAGCTGCGTACACAAAACGGGAAATGTCTCTGGTCGCCAAGCTGCTCGATCCAGCCGGTTGGCTGGTTCCGATCATCGTTGCAGCGAAAATTCTGATTCAACAAGTCTGGTTGGACAAAATCGACTGAGATGACACTCTGCCTCAGGCAACTCACGCTAACTGGTTAAGTTTTCTCCAGAATTATCAGCACATCCGCGCCATCCGCATCCCGCGATGGGTGAGTTACACCCCAGAAAGCGAAGTCGAACTCCATAACTTTTGCGATGCCTCAGAAATAGCCTACGCAGGAGTCATCTATGCCCGCATCAAGGTCGCTCAGGAAGTCCAAGTTTTCCTTTTGTACTCCCAAACTCGTGTAGCCCCAATTAAAACTTTGTCTCTCACCAGGTTAGAATTGTGCGGAGCCACTTTAGTTGCTGAGATGATCGACACTCTCGTGCCCACGCTGCAGCTGCCCCATTACACGATCTATTGTTGGAGCGACTCCACCATTGTTTTGGCCTGGCTAAGAAATCCCCATGCGTTTGGGCGACGTTCGTGGCAAACCGAGTTGCCAAAATCATCGAAAAAGTACCGCATTCGCAATGGTTTCATGTTGAATCCCAGGACCACCCCGCGGATTTAGCCAGTCGCGGTGCCACACCCCAAGATCTCGCTGAGAACACCCTCCGGTGGAATGGACCTGCTTGGCGTGCCCACGACAAGAATCGCTGGGCCGAATTCCGCGCCTCAGACGAATATATCACCACACTGGAGCAGAAGACTGTCAAAACGCTGCACACCCATTGCGCTACCGATGAGGATCCTCTCGAACGATTTTCGTCGCTGCCACGAGCCTTACGCGTATACTCATACGTATATAGATTCCTCCACAACGCTCATCCAGCTCAGCTCAAATAAAGGAAACTAAACGCTGCCTCGCGATCTCCGGCCAGAAGACTCATGTTACGGACGAGTACGCCGCTCTCGTAAACCACACGATGCTGCGATCTAAAAGCAGTTTACTTTCGTTGAACCCCTTTTCTCCACACGGATAACACGATGCGCGTTGGCGGGCAGTTGTCCTCGTGTCCCAACTTGCCTTTCGACGAACGGCACCCGATTATTCTGCCATACGGCTGCCAATGCTCGCGATTGCTCATTGGTTTTATACACTAAAATTAGTTCTTCGTCTGGTCCGTACCCAATTCTGGATCCCTAAGGTTACAACCTTATCAAAACGACGACTCATACCTGCAAGCCTTGCATCCTACATCGGAACAAGCAACGAACCCTGTATATGACAGCCCATTATTAACCCATTTTCTCATTCCAGATCTACAATGTATCTGATCCGCTGGCAATATGCGCGGAACCGAAGAGGGCGTCTGCTGGCACCACCCGGGGTGCCCATCTGTGCCGCTCGCCAGAGGTGCTCCCTCATCGATCGGTAGGGTGTCAGGAGTGAGCACTCCAGTCTCTCTCCTATCAGCCTGCCGGTCATGAGATGCGCCTCTCGTGAGAGTAAGCTCGGCTGCGGGCTCTCCGCGGCAACTGGCGCTAATTGACCGGCTTCCAGCGATCGTCGCTGGACCCACACGAGTCACTTCTTTCTTCTTGATTCAAAACCACGGACGCGTGCAGAGGCCAGCGAACATATTATTAGTGAACTTACTGAGTCATTTTACGTTATTAATTTTTAATTGTGAACTTAATAAATACCAATTGTGAAATTGTGAAATCTGAGAAGAACATTTTTGGTCCTTCGAGCCGGATAGTGCTCGGAGACCAACCCATCTGAGCTTAACATTTGGTCCTTCGAGCCGGATTTATGCTCGGAGACCACCCAAGCCGTTAGCATTAAACATAGAAACTTCATTCTAATTTGTACAATTAGTTGTGTTTTATCTAGTAAGGTCTTTAATTTTCTTAAATAAAGAATTAAAGTAAGTGAATTTACTGACTGATTTTTTACAAAAATATTTCGTAATAAATTTTTACAAAAATTAATTTTTCCTTTTAATTCATATTTTCTTATTTCATATGAGTGCCTATTTCTCAAGGGATTTGTAACGCGTTCTTCGGTGGGCGCGTCACAGAACGCGTATGCCAAAAGTGGTAGGACATCATTGATATCGAAATCTCCGTTCTGGAGATTTTGACATCAATGATGCGCCCCGCTCCGGTCGTCCAACCGAAATTAACTCGAGAGATATTAAAGCTATAATCGATGTAAATCAATCCCAATCGATACGAGAGATTTATAAGATCTTTAATATATCCCACACAAGCGCAGAAAACATCTGCGATTCGCTACGGCGCATATTACACGATAACGATTGACCCATCGATTACTCGCCGCGATATTATTTACTTCTCTTTTTGTAGACAAACTGATTACACGATACCCCTTGTTGCTCGTCAAAATCTTGCTATTTAGTACTTTTATATATACCTTTTTACTATTTCTTGTTATACCTTTGAACTATTTCTTGTTATACCTTGAATATATGTATGCTGAAGGTAACCGTGTGAGAAGAGCCATATTTTGTGAAAAGCTTTCTGATATAAATAAAAATTAATAAGCAAAATGGACTCATTAGATGGTGTAGTGATTCAAATTATAAGGCTTGCCGAAACCTACGTTAAGCGTATTTTGTTTCTGATGGAGCACAATAGAATTGTTTTGCGCAAATTTTGCCAAATATTGGATAAATTATTAGAGCTTATAACTCGCAAAACGAAATCGTATTGGATTAAATCAGGGCGCATTAAGAGAAATAGTGAAGGATGCTTGGATGGGACGAGTTCACTGCGAGTAATCTCTGGTATCTGTAATTAGTTTAGAGAGGAAAGAAAGTAAGGGTTGCCTGTGGCAAAAATAAAACGACACTGTATAGAAACTGAGTAGTTTTAGTCCTATTCTCTACCTTTCCAATTTTTTTAGCAAAGGAACACTTTGACTGGTACTGGTGTGGCGTCAAAAATGAACCCACTACAGGGCGAAAAACGCGGCGAAGTTTTTCTCCCACTCTCACACAACAACAAAATACATTTGATTCATGCGTCAAGCGTCACCGTCTAATATGCCACTACGGAGACGCCAAGAAAACCATCTGTTGTTGAAATCAATGGTGACAAACAAGTTAAGCGTCTTCAATCGAAAATGGAGAAGTCCACCGATGTTCTTCCGTATTACAAGCATTCTTGAAATAAAACTTCGTGTTATCTACTTTGATTTTTCTAAAACTACCTGCTCTTTCAGGTTCTGCATTAACTGCGTCAAATGCAATAAAATTCTGGACATGTGAATTCTAATTAACTTCACAGAAAGGTATTTTAATAGGGGCTTGGCCGTAAAAGGAATACCAATGCCAGTGATTATTCTTATAATGAACTATTTCGCTTCCAACACCTGTCAGTGCGGGATACACCTCCGCAACAACAATCCTCTGAAACAATGGCTCTAATAGTAATTTCTTGACTTTATGTCGAGAGGACCTACTGTCACTCTTTTTTATACCCTACACCCGAAGGGGGTAGTACTTTGTTCTTCCGTTTGTAAAGCAGAGAAGGAGACGAGATAGATACAGAAAAGCATATATATTTATGCTCAGTGTCACCTCCTGAATCGATTTAGCTTTGTCCGTCCGTCTATCTGTCTGTCTGTTGAAATCACGATGAAGGGAGAACAAAAAGAGATCGCAAGAAATTTGGCGCAAATATTCTTTGTTATGTAGGGCAGTTTGGGATTGAGAATGGACGAGATCGGGTAACAACCACGCTTATTTTACATACGGAATATAAAGGCACCTTGTTTTAGGAAATGTTATGATGTAAATATCATAAACTGTGCGAGATATTGAGCTGTAATTTTATTCCGGAATATGTAGCGCCATTACTAAAATTTTTGCCATTACTAAAAGATGGGCGTGGCACTCATAACAAAGTTGGCAATATCTCATTAACGGTATAAGATATTGAAACGTAATTTTCGATTATATATATATATATATATATATATATATATATATATATATATATATATATATATATATATATATATATATATATATATATATATATATATATATATATATATATATATATATATATATATATTCATATAAGATATTGAAACGAAGTAAATTACCAATAAGCTTGCTAAAAATGGGCGTGCCATGCCCACTCATACAAAAGTTGTCAATATCCTGTAAACGGTATAAAATATCAACACGTAATTTTATTACGAGGTATCTACAAGTATTACCGATTTGTATACCAAAAATTGGCGTGGTCCGCCCACTTATACAAAAGTAGTCAATATCCCATAAACGGTCAAAATATTAATACGTGATTCTATCCAGCAGCATCTAAAGACATTACAAGAATTTTTTTATGGCAGGTGAGACCAAGCTTAGGGGATGCCCTCTATCCATGTAAAGCATTTCTTGATTCCGAAGATGACAGGTTAGTTGGAAAGGAGGAAAGAGGGAGTGGTGACGGTTTACACTTCGCTTAAATGTTTCGACGCTTTGCCAAAATGGGCGTTGTCCTTATACAAAAGTTGTTAAGTGGCGAAATTATATTGTTTTTAGTTACTCGGGTGTAGGGTATTTAGACTTTGGCCAGGCCGAAGACAACACTTACTTGTTTTTTTTAGATTTAAATCTAAATAAATCTTTTTGAATTTGCTCTATTCTTAACGTATGGATAAGAGCCAAGAGCACGGTTCGAATTTCGTGTATCACTTTAACAACAGTTATTTTAGTCTGCTTAAAATCTCTCCTTTCTTGTTGGCAAATATGTTGGCATATTAAACCAATTACTTGTGCTAAGCGATTAAATCAAAATGGTATTAACTCTTCGCAACTAAATAAATACTCTGCACTCGTAGGAAGCGTTCTCGTCGTGGCTTGTAAATTTTTATTGTTTATCTACAATATAATACGTTCACGCCTAATCTCTATACATCAGCCCTCTTTCCGCATACTATTTGCAGCAGTTGCTTCACATTTTTATAGTTCTGCTAGTTCGAACTAAATAGTTTCATCGTTTTCTCCTAAAGCTAAATTTAATTTAATTCACCAGGTGCATCATTAGCACATTTTCCGTTAAAGCCAAATTGGATTTCTATGTACATTCACTACCGAAAATTCTTTTTCATCGCCAGAAGTTAAATTTCCTTGATCTTCCGTGAAAATCGAATAAAATAATGTAAAAAAAATTGAATACGTTTTCTAGATTGCTAAACGAAACCGTTTAGAAGAAACAAATTGGTTGTATAAAAATAAGGCAAAAAGGAGCATTACGTATATATCAGGAAAAAACCGATATAAAATATAGGCTTACAGAATTTCCCTTTTCAGTATAGTTATATAGTTTTAGTATGAAGCCTTGTGTATTTTAAGTCAGGTATAATATGTATATTTTAATTCAGGTCTGTTTAAGTCAAGTCATTTAAGTCAGCCTTGTATATTTTAAGTCAGGCAAAACATGTGATAAATTTAATCATAGAATTAGAGTAATTAGAACATCTTTAATATTTATTAACTAAGCTTTCTTATTAATAATCAAATGGTTTTAGGGTCGAATCAAGAAGATTATGCAAAGTGATGAGGACATTGGAAAAATTGCTCAAGCCGTTCCTGTTATAATCTATATCCTTTTAATATTATTTTAATATTTTTCTTATAAACTTTTCGGCACAAGTTGTTTCTAAATAAAAATGGTTCCTTAACAAATAATCTATTTTTCTTCGTCTTGTATACCTAGAACCCTTGAACTCTTCGTGGAGTCCTTACTTAACAAAACCTTGAAGATTACGAATTCCCGAAATGCAAAAACTCTCTCAACATCGCACCTAAAGCAATGTATCATGACTGAACAGCGATTTGATTTTTTACAGGAATTGGTGAAAAATATTCCCGATATCAGTGTCACAGAGGAAGCTGTAAACTACAATGAAGATGAAATTGAGAGTTCTCCGGAACGTCAGAACTACCCTGACTCAGATACGCCTTATGATTTAACTATGTCCTCGACATCAACACGACTCATACGTGATGTCATAAACGGTAATTTCCAAAAGTTTAAAAATTCACATACATATGCCGAAAATAATTGTAATATAAAAATTGGTTCTTCTGAAGCAGCAATAAATACTAATACGATATACGATAAAGATCTGCATGCACAAATTGAAAGACATAGTAAACCATTGAGACATGAGTCGGTGATGGCGCAATGTTGCCCCACACCTACACCTTTCGCCGCAAAAAGTGCTAAAACGCAAGCAATGCGATCGCAAGACATACTCGAAGCTGAGATTGCAAAACTTTCCGAAACAGAAACTCAGTCGTTTGAGGAGGAAGGTCACGAACATTTAAAAACTGAAGTGGCTCTCAGGAGGCATAGGCGTCAACGAAAATCTCATAATATCCCAAAGCCCACTCCTTCAGTAATTAGGCATACTACCTCGCTACTTAATACGGACCATGCACCATATCCGCCCGTAAAATTGTATTGCACTAATTCAGCCCCAGCTGTGTCAGTCGGTGACTGGTTGCTCCCACTGCAACATTTGACTGAGTCGCGATCTGTTCCATGTGACATGAAAGCAGTATTTCCACTGATTCCTGGGCCTTTTGTTAGCATTGATTTTTGTAATAAGCCAGTTGTGAAAATTGATTACAGCAATTTGTGTTTACCAAACCAAGTGCCCACGTCAGGAAAAGGCAACGCAAGAGGCTTTAACTTCAATGCTGAACCAATTATAAACATAGACCTTTCAAATATTGTCACTAGTTCTGGTAATGATCTAAACGTCACTCCCATGCCTACGTTTTTTAATCCCTTAGCGCAATCTAATATAATAGAAGAAAGTATGGCACAGGGTAACTCGAATTCTTCAATTGCATCTGCCATGGAGCATTCATCAAGTGCTGTGACCTCCGCGATAGCATCGTCCTCGTCAGCAGTAAGACAACATGATTCACTGTTAGAATTAGACGAAGATTACGACAATATATGAATAATTTTTAAGTTTATACATAAAAATATGTATATTTTTAATGATAAATGCAATCATTTATACATTGAATAATAGAATAATATAAGTTTAAACTATTAAAACTTTCCCAAAATAATTTTACCTTAATTGGAAAACCAAACCAAATTTTTGGACCTTTACAGGCAAGGGGAGCAATTAATTCACTAGGTTTGAAAAATAAAGAAATGTTTGCTACTGCTCCATATTGCTTAGCAATCACTTTGGCCAGCACGAAGAATTGAAAAATGTATTTTTGGCCTAAAAAATGAATTTTTGGCCTAAAAACCAAACTGAAAATAATCAAACTGGACTTCCTTTATGAATAAGTTATTTAAAGCCGTATTCTGACTGCTTGACTAAGCTGTACACATTAAGACCACAGTTAATATTAATTGCTCGTTAAGAATTCGTATTCTGGCGAAAAATCCAGAGATGATTTCTTAACTAATTTGTTAATCAGCGAGTAGGTCTTAACAGAGTTATTAATGACAGAAGTAAAAGTAAAATTTCATTAGCTGAATTTTTATTGTGTGTTTGTGTTGTTATCTGATTTAAATAAATTGATTAAAGAAACTTATAAATATAGATATTATATTAAATAAATATTATTAAAAAGATAATATATTATATTAAATAAATTTATAATATAAATATAAATATATATAAATATGGAAGAAATTATTTTGCTGCTGATGGATAATAATGGAGAGGATGAACGTAGGCAAAAAAATTAAAGACGTCGTTTTTTGAGGCAACTGCGCGATGACAATGATGCCTTTACATGATGAGGAATTTATCTAAAATTTCCGCATGAAAAAATCATTGTGCCGTAAAATAATGAATTACACCCGTATGACACTTAGAAGACATCTTTACCCTTTTTGTCAAGATTTCTAACCGCTTTGTACTTTTTTGGACATAGCTCTCAGAAATATGTTAGAAACCATTGTGTCCTAACTGTGAGCCAATCGTCTGTTTCACGAAGTTTGGCCGAAATATAGTAGCAAAATTATTAATTTTAATAAAGTATGATAAATAATGTTTTATGAAATATTATTCTCACAAAGCTTAAATACTATTCAGATTTTATACTAATTTTGGTATAAAGGGGACCGTAGGTGCAATCGATTGCACCCATATATCAATTGTTGCTCCATCGTCAAGTGCTGAAGCCCGTTTCTGTATATGAACAGAAAGGGCTTTTACGGTATCAATGTTAAAGCCGTATCAATGTTGAAATTCCCTGGATCTTGCCACGATTTGGGGATTTGGATAACGTTATTATGACGGTGAGGTCACATATGATGACAAATCAGAACGCGCAAATGGATAATTGGTTTAGGCGACCAAAGCTATCCTCCGGAACCTTGGCTTCTTACTCCATTGTCTGGGCCTCTTGGAGTTAAAGAAATCCAATTTAAAAATTACATGTGAAAAGAGCAAGAATGTTATAGAAAGGGCGTTCTTGTTGGCCTCCTCATGCTATTCAAATTTTCTGCCAATTCTCGCCACCGGTCTTGAACCAATTCAGCGACAATGTTTGTGTGTTTGCCGGCAAGCATTTCTGGGTGCTGCGGGCAAAATTCCATATAAAAGCTTAATTTTCTTCTGTTGAACGCTGGAATTTAGCTTTTCTACATAAAAAATACAATTAAAATAGAAAATATATTGTATGTAACTTTTATCAGTATGGTGAATTTTAGAGCTAATGAGTTTCAACGGGTGTTGAATGCGAAAACCGAAAATTCAAGGTTTACAAGGTTTAATGTTTATTTCACTTCCAAAATGTTTTTCTCAAAAATGTTCACAATTTAATTATAACTGTTATTATAACTGCGTTAAGCCAAATTTGCTCGCTGCTTTATTCTTCTTACTAGGTAAGCTGTTTCCACCTCTGTACGCGACCGTTTTTAAGCAGGAAGTGCTAGTATGGGTCCAGCGGCGATCGCTGGAAGCCAGAGAACACTGCGTCGGCTGCGCCAGCTGCCGCGGGGAGAGCACGCAGCCGAGCTTACTCTCTCGAGAGAGGCGCATCTCATGACCGGCAGGCTGACAAGATCTGCAGTTCTCGCTCCTGACAACCTACCAATCGATGAGGGAGTACCTCTGTTGTGGTATTCTTCCGCTGAAGGACACCTACGAGATATGAAACTAAACTTAAATAATGTGGTGGTATCCTTCCGTTGAAGGATACCCGCGACAAAACAAACACTACTTTTAAAATTTTACTGCGGACACGACGTCCGCTCTTTATTTAACTCCAAATCAGACTCTTAGCTTAAAGTTAAAAAAATTACTAGCCAGCTCGGTTGAGCCAGCTAAGTGGGTCAATCGCTGCACTTTGTCCCATTGTGCAATATGCCTTTCTTGCAGAATTGGAATTCTGCTAGAAATTATTGGCTGTTGGGCAAGTGGGAGTTTCGCAACTCGAACTTTAATGCCTCGCTTGCGGAACTTGGATTCCGCAAGCGGACTTGCTATTTTGGAGAAAAAATACTCTTGCGCAATTTAAATTCTACTTTAAATTTATTGAACTGTGATCGAGAAGCGACCACAGTTTGGCCTAAAAGTATGCCTTCCAAAAAAATAACTGCAAGCCTCCACGTTGGAAGTATAGTATGCAGAGTAAACGGGCAAAGTACTGTATTAATTAAAATACTTGCGCTGGTTTTAGGGCAGTGGTGTCCAAACACATACTATCACAATTGATCGTGTGTTGGAAATTTTTGTCACTCAGCACTGAGAAAAATAGATGCGCTGAAACACAAAACATGGATTTTTTTTTGGATTTATGTTTGTTTGCACACTACATTTTTGGATTATTACAACAGATAAATCAGAAAAGATTTTTTCCCATTCCTTCCCGGAATACAAAATATAGACAGAACGCATACTATAATAGTGTCTTTTCAAAGAATATCTATTTGTTTTGATAAGTGAAGTAAAGCAAACCAGGCATTGTGCTTCATGGAAATCATTACAAATACATAAAAATTCGATTTGATACCTTAAATCAATCATTTTATTTTTTATTAAATAATATAATTTTTTGGGTGTAGCATACACAAATGAGCGCAGCATACAGTACTAATTCATTGATGGTTTGATGGGTACTGACGTATTTCGGCAAATACACTCAATGTATACATAGTATGCCACTCAAAAATTGAGTGCCCAAATGGCTGCTCTTGGACATCACTGTCAAAGACAACAAGACTGGAAACTCCTCTCATTTCGTGAGCGAGCTCGAAAACATGTCCGTCCGCGCGCTCACGTACAGCGTATGTGAGTTTTATGGTGAAATTGCCTGCTTGTTAGAAGCTAAAACTGGCTATTGCAAAGTAAGTTAACAGGAAAAGTAAACCATTCCGGTTTGTTACCACACCGTCTTAAGATGATGGGGTGAGTTCATGACAGGGATACCAACGAGACACAATTATTAAATATTACTTATATAGATTTTTAAGTAAGCTTTAATAGAAAAACTTCATTGCATGTAAGATCCTGCGCGGTTTTGATGATTCCGTAACTGTTTGGAAATATACAACAAACAGTATGTAAACAATAAACAATATGGAAGCAGTAATGTAAACTGACTTGTTTTTGTAATTTGTAAAAGAAAATATCTTTTAAACAACTATAACAATGATTTCTAAGTTACTTTCTAACTATTGTAATAACTTTACAAAAAAGCTTTTGCTACATTTCCACACCGTCTTTGAGGTGGTGTGGAAATTTACACCACAATCTAAAGTAAAATATGTTGGCATCTCTTACAGCTAAAAGTACTTGTGGTAGGTAAAAACAGCTGATTATATTTGCGAATCGTGCAAATTTTATGGAGTTTGACTTGGTTTCCTTCGCAAATTATATGATATAATGCAGCAACATGACTTGGAAAAGAGTTCTTATGCATTTCTAAAAGCATAAGTTAGTTTAAAGCCTATCTCCTTGTTTTCTTTACGTATTTTAAAAATTATGTTCCTAGGCTAGTGCGGTGAAGAAGAACAAGAGTTGCAATTCTCTCTCAAAAAATGTAAATCCTCTCTCACAATTTTGTAAACAATATTTTTCCAAGTTGTCAAAATTTTCTTCAAGTTGTCAAAATTGCATGCATTTTGTTTGTGTAATTTACACACTTCAGCCTGATTTCACTAACACAGTGAAAGCGAAAAATGAGTTTCCAGTCTTGTTGTCTTTGGCTTGGACATCACTGGTTTAGTTTAGCAAAGCTTTGTTTGCTTGTGGGTCGGTAAAGCCATCATAGGACATGATGGCTGTAAATATTTTGCACCCACTTGCAATAGTAAAATTTTTCCAGGTTTATCATGGCTTGGAAATAAAGGCAAACGTGTAAAAGAGATTATTATTCTTATAAGAAATTTTCGGGTGAAATTTTTATGAAAAAAATGTGGACATACCTCATTTTATACTTCTAAAATTATAATATAATAAAATAAGATATCGATTTTTCACTTTCCATTTTTCACTTTTCATTTTGCACTTTTCAATAATATAATATAAAATAATAAAATATTATATAAAATAAATGTATTTTCTAGCCGGTCTTGGTTAAGTAATTTAGTTAAAATAAAAAAAATTCCTTTTCAGAGTGAAATCGTGAAATCTGCTCATCTGCTAACTGCAAAAGCGCATTAGGAGTTATTTTCATCTCTTTTAAAAAATTGACTTGCTTTTTGTTGTTCGTAAAAAATATTTTCTAGGTACGTCAGGAAATATTTTACAAATATATGTGCCTCATTGTTTAGTTGCATGGCAGAACGATAGCAATTATCCGCATAAAGTGATATGCTATTAAGGCAGATAATCTTATCATTTTTTTCTGTAAAATCAGCACTAAAATCAGCTAAAGCGACTTCACAATTGCATTTTTTAAAGATAAGACCAGTTGGCAAAAAGGCCTTTCACCATAAAAACAAAAATTTGTTTGGCCTTTACATTACCTCTAAAATAGCCGTTATTTTCGAGACCATCAACAAGGTCAAATTTCTCATTACACTTTAATGCTAATGGTATGGACATCAAAATTCTGATCGTGGATATCTCATCAAAAACCATAATGGCAAAATTTCTATTCAAGTCCCTCAAAGTGCTACATTTCATCTTTGAAGGAATCAAAGCCAGTATTCATAAATCCTGGTTGAAGATTTTTAATTAGTGCCCAATTGTTTATTGAATCTTACTGTGGCAAATTAATGTTTAATTTATTTCTTAAAAATAGGTATGATTTCATAGACACGTAAAAAATATTTTGTGCCAAATACTTAGATTCCTCATCGTACATTTGCTGACGAGATTTAATAATTATTTTACAGAAAGATTTTGATTCCTTGCTTATGGTTTCGATGGAATCAAATGCCTTTACTACCCACATTTCTCCCATTTTAGCCTGCTGCGCTCTTAACTTTTTATTTGCCTTGCGCAGATATTCATTTTGCTTAAGCAATTGTGCACATTTCTTACTATAAAAAGTAACGTTTTTGATTTGTTTTTCACAATTTTTGCAAAAAAACATCTAGGTCACTTGAATTACCTATTTCAGGTGAATCAAGTGTACCGATATCATTATATTTGGTATTGATAAAATAAATAGGTATAACGCCGCGCTTTAAAAACTTTTTTCCAATATCGGAAGCTGCGAAATGTTTGTTGCATATTTTTAGTTTTCTGTTATAAATTTCTAGAGGTATCCCACATTTTTCCCGCCAAATTTTCCCTAAGGTTTGATCTGGACGAAATTTAAAAAATTTTGCATCGTTATCATTTCGCTGAGACCGACGACATGAAGTGATGCAGCATACATCATGATTAAAATTTTTCCTCGTGTATAGTACATCTTATTGATTCGCAGTTCGCAATCATAACGAAGCCACCAAAAACGAAAACAGCAATTTGCACTTTGCAACAGAGCATGTGTAATTCTCACTACCAGAAAAGAGTGATAGAGAGGAGAGACGCAGGTCTTTTGAGAATACAAGCACACAAGATCGTGAATGCTTGCGTATGTACATACATATGTTTGTGCCGTGAAATTGCGTGGGGTTACGGGAATTGTTTTCAGTGGATTTTTATGCTTACAGCATGAAATGAAATTAAACTTCAATTAAAATAAAATGAAACAAATTTTTTTTAAATTATAAAATAGTAAAAAGGTCAAAACTACATGTGTAGATTTATTCATGCAAACATATGCATGTACACACAATTGCCGATCATATGCTTGAGCGATGCCTCTTTTCGCAAGAAGCCATTCGTTTTTTACTTTCTTTGCAAAAAGAGAACGAGTGTTTTGTTCGCATCACCTTCCCGACCGCCCGCGTCAATGTTGCCGAATGAGTAACTTGTGTTGATTCGGACTCTTGTTATTCTTACTCTATGGTTCTACCTTAGTGTATCCGTTGATTGTAGTATTTATAACTCTGCTGATCATGTGGACCGTTGAATGTGTTGTGTTTAATTCTGATATTAGGGGGTTTGAAGGTTGGGCGTCATTTCAATCCGTATTGCCTGTGTCAGGGTCCGGGTACCGTTTCTGCTTATGACTGATGATTGTGGATCTCTACAGCTGAGAAATTCAGTTGTATGTTAACTCTTGCGATTGAAGTTTGTTTTCATGAGTGCATCTCTTATTAAACATTTGTGAAACCGGGGTTAAAGGGTTACAACCTTGTAGGCTCTGAAAATTGTAGCCCACAGCTGAGACTTGGTTGGTTTCAAAAACTTTCTAAAGTCCTGAGGTGTCACCGCGTCTATAATACGGTATACGTATCATTCCCACGGCCATGTTGCGAGTAACTGCCAGCGAAGAGCCGGATGGATCAACATCAGAGACCCTAGACCAGGGGTGAATCGGTACGACCGCTTTTCCGATTTTGTTTCGTCGTCTTCGTCAGCAACAGAAGCACTTCTTTTCGCCAGTTTGTCTCAAATTGATGTGCGACCGCGGTTTCTGGGTTCATCAAGAGTCCTCTTTCCTTTAATGGAAAATAGTTCGTGCGACAATTTGTACCTAGTCAATAATAGTATATTCCTTCAGACCCATGACGTCAGTGGCGTTGTCTGGTATTGTACTTCAACATCTCGTGGTCCATGTGTGGTGTAAAATCGTCTACATGATTTTTATCATTCATAGTCCGTATCTTATATCTAATTACAATTGTCGTTGTAACTGTATTGTTTTTCATTACTACTACATTATTTGTCGTTTAGTTTTAATCTTTTTCTTTTATATTCCCTTTTTATATTTGTGACGCGACACACAGGTACACGTCACAAATCAAGCTATGCTGTATTTTTTTAGTAAACAATGAAATGAATATGAACAGAAATGAATACTTTGCGACGCGACCCGTCACAAACCAAGCGATTTACGCTTTATTTTTAAGTAAACATTAATTTTGTAACGAATGAAATGAATATGAACAGAACTGAATACTTTGTGACGCGACACCACAGGTACACGTCACAAACCAAGCTATTTACGCTTTATTTTTAAGTAAACATTAATTTTCTAACGAATGAAACTAATATGAGCAGAACTGAATATTTTAAAAGTAATATCTCGCTGAGAATTAATTGAAACTAATTGTAAAGTAGTTAACATTAGATTTAGTAGCTGGTAATTTCACCTACGGATACTGGATACCTGGTCACCTTGAAATAACAGCTGAACGAGGTGTAACAGCCATCGAGGTGCGAACAACGAAATCAACAAGAAAGTACGGACACGAAAAGGTATAAAAGAGACATTTCGGAAGTTCTTCGCAGGCAGCGGTCTGGACAGCATCGTGGCTCCAAGTTCCAGTCTGGTAAGTGGTATAGTAGCTCCTGACTCCTTCCTTACTCTAGGTGTACGGGTGTTATACATCCTGCAGAAGGCACTCCTTCCTTGCTCTAGGTGTACGGGTGTTATACATCCTGCCGAAGGCACTCCTTCCTTGCTCTAGGTGTACGGGTGTTATACATCCTGCCGAGGGCAATCCTGTATCCCTTTACATAAGCTACTAGCCACGACACCAGAGTCACCGGCGCATTCATCGGCGCAGTCACCGGCGCATTCATCGGCGCAGTCACCGGCGCATTCATCGGCGCAGTCATCGGCGCATTCATCGGCGCAGTCACCGGCGCATCCACCGGCGCAGTCACCGGCGCATTCATCGGCGCATTCATCGGCGCATTCATAGGTGCATTCACCAGCGCATTCACCGCCGCGACACAGGCGCATTCATCGGCTCGACACAGGCGCATTCACCGGCGCGACACAGGCGCATTCACCGGCGCGACACAGGCGCATTCACCGGCGCGACACAGGCGCATTCACCGGCGCGACACAGGCGCATTCAGCGGCGCGACACAGGCGCATTCAGCGGCGCGACACAGGCGCATTCACCGGCGCGACCCGGGCGAATTCACCGGCGCGACACAGGCGCATTCACCGGCGCGACACAGGCGCCTTCACACGCGCGACACAGGCGCATTCATCGGCGCGACACAGGCGCATTCACCGGCGCGACACAGGCGCATTCACCAGCGCATTTACCAGCGCATTCACCAGCGCATTCACCGACGCGACAAAGGCGCATTCATCGGCGCATTCATCGGCGCATTCACCAGCGCATTCACAGGAGCGCACATCGAAGCACATTCCCAGCGGCGCATAGCAGAGCACACCGAAGCACATTCACAGCGGCGCACAGCAGCGTACACCGAAGCACATTCACAGCGGCGCACAGCAGCGCACACCGAAGCACATTCACAGCGGTGCACAGTAGCGCACACCGAAGCACATTCACGGTGGCGCACGGCAGCGCACATCGAAGCACATTCACAGCGGCGACATCAGCGCGACACCGGCACAGTCATCGGCGTGTTCATCAACTCGACATCAACGCGACACAGGCGCGACATCAAAGCGACACAGGCACATACCGGGCACATATACGCCCCAGAGCAAGACGATACGAAGTAAAGCCGACTCTCAAGGACGTCAAGCAGTCAGTAAAGGTGGAATTACCAGCTACTCGACAGGGGTGTATAAATTACATAAATAGTGTGTTAAGATTGAGTTAACAAATAAAGTGAATTTATTGTTCCACTAAATTTTCTGTGGACTGAACTCCGGTCTAACTCCTCGAGTTATATCCCGGCCAGAGCAACGTTACAGATGGCGCCCGAACAGGGACAATAAATTCACAGTAAACACGGCACTCGAGTGAGCTAACGGAACACTGAGAACAAGTGAAGGAAGCCAGTCTTAAGCCCACACACTACTCAGGTCACAAAACCAAAGATGGTTTCTACAAGCTGGGTTTATTACCTAAACAAAGATGAACTCCTTGCGGCATGCACCGAATTTGGCTTCAAGGAAGCTGTCACCGCGGAAGAATTAAGGAAAACGCTGGTGGCCTTTATTAATGCGAAACAATATTCAGCAGACGACAAAACCCGACTCGAAGAATGGGAGGCCTCGCACGGAAAGAAAGTGACGACTCATTCGAGATCCACGAGGCCGATGCCACCTAAACACCTAGCGGATGGCGCACCAGGACAGCTCTCAATCAGCACAGCCGACGGAAAAATATCAGTGCAAACAAGAGCAGCGAGTCCCGTCGCAAATAAATACACAACAGAAGAGCCGCCAGGACCCACCAAGGTGACCTTCTACCGCAGCATGAGCGAGCAGGTAATGGACAGTGTTCGGAAGTGGTCGGCGAGATACAATGGCAAGGGAGATCCCATTTCATTCATTGAACGGGTCGAAGAATCAGCCAGGTCGTATGGAATTGATCCTGACCTCGTCCCGAAAACCATGCCAGAGCTATTGACGGACATGGCATCCGCATGGTACCGAAATAATGACGAGCAATGGGTGGAATGGGCTGCGTTCAAGAGGGATTTTTTGACGTTCTTTCTTCCGGGCCGATATTTCGAGCAGCTGGACGACGCCATTAAGGCTCGACGACAACAACCAGGTGAGAGATTTAAGGAGTATGTCGTAGCAATCCAAGATCTTATGAGACACGCCGAGTATACAGAGGAGCAGAAACTCGAGCGAATTTATCGCAATTCACGGACTGACCTACAGAGGCACATTCGACGCAAGGATTTCACCAGTCTGAAGGAATTAACTGCACTTTCCCTGGAGTTGGAGTGCCTGTAGGACGATGAAACGACGCCGACGTCCGCCCTGCCGAAGCGTATAGACACCCGGACGCGGTTCAGGCAGGTTGGAGACTTCATTGACACCCGCCAGGCCTGTTACCGTTGTGGTCAAAACGGACACGTCGAAAGACAATGTAGAAATCCAACGCACTTGTTTTGCTGGGTGTGGGGGCGTCGGAATGTACGCACGATCGAATACTGCCGACAGGGAAACGCCGAAGGGTCACGTATAAATCGAGGCGGTGCGGGACCCGAACAACGAGCGCCAGACGTCTCAACAACCAACGCACCAACAACAACCAACTCGGAGGACAGATCGGCAATAGGGTGGGAAAATGATCGTATTACTATAAACGTGGACGTCGACGAAGTTTGGGTGGAGGCAGTCATCGACACCGCAGCGACGCGAAATTTTATCAGCGAGGCATTGGTCAATTACTCTGGACGCCAGACACACATCGGGCAAGTGAAGGTCACAGAATCACTCATGGTACCCATCCGATTTAAGGGCATTCAATGCGAGACGCAGCTGTTCGTACTGCCTAACGCCATCGACGACTTAATTTTAGGCCTGGACTTCCTCAGGAAATCCAACACGGAAATAACAATTGGAGGGCTGACACTTAAACTTCCCCCCGGCACTGAAGATATTCGCCAGCTCCTTTGCCCGATGGTGTGCAACGAAGAATACAACCAAGAGACACAAATCGCGGCCTTCCTGGAAAATGAATTACGAGCCTTCGAATCAGTAAAGGGCACCGCGAACATCACGTCACACCGAATCGTCATGAAGGAAGATCGTCCACTAAAGCAGCGGTACTTCCCACGGAACCCGGCCATGCAAGCTGTGATCAACCAACAGATCGACGAATTAATCAGGGATGGACGTATTGAACCTTCTAAGAGCCCGTATAGCGCACCAGTTGTGCTGGTGCGGAAGAAAAACAACAAATGGAGGCTCTGTGTTGACTATCGCCAGCTTAACGCCAAGTCAATACCGGATGCCTATCCTCTGCCGCGCATACAGCATATTTTGGACCAGCTGCGGAATGCTAAGGTCATCAGCACTCTAGACTTAAAAAACGGTTACTGGCAGATCCCGTTGGAGGAATCTAGCAAGCAGTATACGGCATTCACCGTTCCAGGACGTGGACTGTATCAGTGGAGAGTTATGCCATTCGGGCCTAATTGGCTCCAGCCACCTTTCAACGTGCTCTCGATAAAATCATTGGGACCGAATTGGAGCCATATGCATTCGCTTACCTTGACGATATCATCGTCACCGGGGAGTCCGTGGAGCACCATATGGACAATTTGCACAAAGTATTCAAGCGATTGAAGGATGCCAACTTACGAATTAACCCGGAAAAATGTGAATTCTTTAAGACTAAGATCTGCTATTTAGGACATTTGGTCACTTCAAAGGGGATCCAGACCGACCCGGATAAAATTGCGGTCATTCAGGAACTACAACCACCTACAACACTGAAAGAATTACGACGTTGCCTGGGTGTTACCTCGTGGTATCGGAGATTTGTTCCCAATTTTTCAAATATTGCTCAAGCATTAACATCACTGCTAAGGAAAGGAAAACGGTGGATCTGGGGACAAGAACAGCAGGAGGCATTCGAGCTGCTGAAACAGAAATTGACGCAGGCTCCGGTTCTGGCAGTTCCTGACTTCACACAGCGCTTCACACTCCAAACGGACACCAGCAACCATGGACTCGGAGTTGTACTATTCCAAAGAATTGAAAATCAAGAAAAGGTCATCGCCTACACCAGCCGTCGTCTTACGAACGCCGAAAGCAATTACTCGTGTACGGAAAAGGAATGCCTAGCAATTGGGGGGTGTGGGGTATCAGAAAAATGAGGCAATACCAGGAGGGGTATGAGTTCACAATAGTCACGAATCACCTGGCCCTGAAATGGCTCAACTCCATTGAGAGTCCGTCAGGACGCATCGCTCGCTGGGCGTTGGAGTTGCAACAATTCAGGTACGACATACAATACCGGAAAGGATTGCAAAACGTGGTTGCCGACGCGCTATCGCGACAACCAAGAGACACTTTCGAGCGGGCTGAAGCATCGGCAGAAGGCCAAACATGTGCATGGGTCGAATGGAAGAAGGCGTAAGTACGACGAGAACCCAAGAGATACGGCGACTATATCATCAAGGAGGAACAGCTCTACCGTCACATTCCACGGCGAGTCGGACACGAGGAGGGAAACGAGTGGAAACTGTGCGTACCATCATACCAGAGACGGAGAGTGCTGTCCGAGAACCACGATTCTCCAACAGCTGGGCACTTTGGGGTCTACAAAACCATCCAACGTCTGGCGCAACGCTATTACTGGCCAGGTATGTTTAGAGATGCCAGCACCTATGTACGCAACTGCAATTCTTGCCAGAAGTACAAACCGGAACAACAGAAGCCAGCCGGAGAAATGTTCACACACATCGCGAAGGAACCTTGGGCCACAGTCTGCGTAGATTTCGTGGGACCCTTACCCAGGTCTACCCACGGCAACACGGCCATACTCGTGTTCGTGGACAAATTTTCCAAGTGGACGGAAATAGTACCAGTACGCGCGGCTACCGCTGAAGCAGTGAAGAAAGCATTCAGAGAGAGAATCCTGTCCCATTTTGGGGTCCCGAAAGTGTTGATTTCGGACAGCGGTACGCAGTTTACGAGTCGTATCCTTCGAAAATACGTACAACAACTGGGAGTGAGACAGCAGTATACGGCTCCGTACACACCACAGGAGAACGCCGCCGAAAGAGCCAACCGAACTATCAAAACCCTGGTTGCTCAGCTGGCAGAAAATGACCACAGGCGATGGGACGACAAATTACCAGAGATAACTCTAGCTATTAACACGGGCGTGTCTGAAACCACTGGATACAGCCCTGCTTTCTTAGTATAAGGCCGCGAACCCTGACTGCCGGCGGCCTTCTACGACGAAGTCACCTTGGGCAACGAGAATTCCACCCAGCACCCGACAGGAAAAGCAGAAAACCTCAGAGAAATTTTCCAGATAGTTAACAGGAATCTTGAAAAGGCTTCGAAAACGCAGGCTTAACATTACAATCTGCGAAGGCGCCCCTGGAAACCCGAAATTGGGCAACAAGTACTGGTCAGACAACACCCCTTGTCAAAGGCAGCAGAAGGCTTGGAGGCGAAACTAGCGCCAAAGTACGAAGGGCCGTATCGTGTCACTAACTTTATTTCACCCGTCATTGTACTTGTGGAAAAAGAAGGAGACAAGAAGAAGAGGAAAGTTCATTTGAGTGAGCTCAAACAATTTCACAACAACTCCAAGTAACGGTCCCACCAAGTGGCGGCAGTGAGTGAGATCAAAAGCGCAGGCAGAAGGATTATCAGTCAGTCTACCCACTCTATGAGGACAAGACGTGCTTATTCAAATTGCGGAAATTAGTGAAAAGTGGGGGGGGAAAAAAATTAAAAATTAAATGCTTATGCTTACCGTACCAACAACATCACGTTGAGTAGCCGATTACAACAACAATCACAGGCAAAACGATCATCACATACATTAAAATATTCAGTGCAGACAAGACGTGCTCAATTACAGCCCTACAAAAGATTTTAAGTGCTTACCGTGTCAACAACAACCACGTTAGATTACAACAAACAATAGCCGGTTACAACAACAATCACAGACAAGACAATTAACCCGTGTCAAAAATTGTTCAGTGCAGACAGCACAACAACAATCACAGACAAGACAATCAGCACAGCCACAACTATCGACGGCACCCAAAACAATACCAATCAGGAAAAAGAAAATAAATATAATTTTAACAACCGCGGGTGCACTTCAAATTTACCTCGGAAGCGAAACGGTGAATCAAAAAAAAAAAACACAAATAGCAGAAATCATCATACCATTACACAAACAACACACACAGCAGAAATCATTACCTACAGTACAAGCACAACGCAGACAACCAGAATTCGAGATGAATGAGGATGGAAAATTCGAACAGACTGCGCAAGCTGTACGGCGCAAATACCACCTCTTGGAAGCAGAACGACCCCGTACCGTTCTCCTGGGTTCAGAGTGGATCGAGGAATGTGACCCGAGCGACAGGCTACGCGTCTGTCATGCACGACCGGACGTGATTATCAGTGGTCCCAGCAGCGTCAAACGCTGCCGTACAACCTCGCCAGCGTCTGCGAGAATCGACACCGAAGAAGATACCATCCAACCCAATACGGACATCGATACACTCGTGTACCCAACGACGGGAGGCGTAAGAATTATGAGGAAGGATTATAAACTCCTGGCCTGTGGACAAAAATTAAATGACGCAATTGTCAACTTTTTGCTTCGATGGCCTTGGAAGGAGGGATTGCCGGAGGAAACAAGGGTAAGAACCCACATTTTTGAGACTTTCTTCCTACAGGGGCTGTTGCGTCAACCAGCACAAACGGCCGAAGACCGATACCTGAGTATGAGACTCTGGGTACGGAAGGTCGATTTATTCCAGCAGCGTCATGTGGTCATTCCGGTCGTCCGTAATGAGCACTGGTATGCGGTCATCGTCACCAACCTGGACGCCGTGGCCGCTGCAAACCGCGCTCAGCGACGTCCGGCCATCCTGGTGCTCGTCTCATGTGCACCGCAGCCCCGGATGGAGGTAGTAGAAGAAATACGTCACTTTCTGCGACGAAACTACGAAGAAACGATCGACCCTGAAGGGGGTGTTCACTTCAGTAACGAAGCCCTTCCGCATAAATCAGTCAAGGTCCGACAGCATAATAACGGATGGGACTGCGGCGTCTATCTGCTGCATTATATCCGAAGGTACCTCGAGGAATCACCAACAGAACCCACTGACTGGGATAAGGTGTCCTGGGCAACCAGCCGAAGTGCTGATCGGACCCGGCGAGAGATCGCCAGGTTAATACGGTACAAAGCCGCTCAACAACATCTCCGACCCAGGATTCCAGACATTAACCTTCCGGATGTGGTCACCAGTGACGAAAGCAGCAGCAGCAGCAGCAGTGGAAGCGGCATCAGCAGCAGCAGTGAGAGTGACAACAGCAGCCTCAGTCACACCAACCATAAGCACACGCAATGCGACCAAAACAACCGGAAGCCTTCCTCAATAAGGAATGAAGCAGATGATAACCTCGTGACACCTTCTACCAGCTCGCGATATCTTCCAGAAGCAAAATGGCCTGAGGAACTTCTTCATTACGTAAAGTAAAGGGGGAGTGTGACGCGACACACAGGTACACGTCACAAATCAAGCTATTTATGCTGTATTTTTTTAGTAAACAATGAAATGAATATGAACAGAATTGAATACTTTGCGACGCGACCCGTCACAAACCAAGCGATTTACGCTTTATTTTTAAGTAAACATTAATTTTGTAACGAATGAAATGAATATGAACAGAGCTGAATACTTTGTGACGCGACACCACAGGTACACATCACAAACCAAGCTATTTACGCTTTATTTTTAAGTAAGCATTAATTTTGTAACGAATGAAACTAATATGAGCAGAACCTGTAGCTGGTAATTTCACCTACGGATACTGGATACCTGGTCACCACGAAATAACAGCTGATCGAGGTGTAACAGCCATCGAGGTGGGAACAACGAAATCAACAAGAAAGTACGCACAGGAAAAGGTATAAAAGAGCGTGCACAGCAGACATTGGGGAAGTTCTTCGCAGGCAGTGGCCTGGACAGCATCGTGGATCCAAGTTCAAATCTGGTAAGTTGTACAGTAGCTCCTGACCCCGTCCTTGCTTTAGGTGTACGGGTGTTATACATCCTGCCGAAGGCACTCCTTCCTTGCTCTAGGTTTACGGGTGTTATACATTCTGCCGGAGGCACTCCTTCCTTGCTCTAGGTGTACGGGTGTTATACTATACATCCTGCCGAAGGCACTCCTTCCTTGCTCTAGGTGTACGGGTGTTATACATCCTGCCGAAGGCACTCCTTCCTTGCTCTAGGTGTACGGGTGTTATACATCCTGCCGAAGGCACTCCTTCCTTGCTCTAGGGGTACGGTTGTTATACAACCTGCCGAAGGCACTCCCTCCTTGCTCTATGTGTACGGGTGTTATACATCCTGCCGAAGGCAATCTTGTATCCCTTTACATAAGCTACTATCCACGACACCAGAGTCACCGGCGTATTCATCGGCGCATTCAGCGGCGCAGTCACCGGCGCATTCATCGGCGCAGTCACCGGCGCATTCACCGGCGCATTCACCGGCGCAATCATCGGCGCGTTCATCGGCGCATTCATCGGCGCGACACAGACGCATTCACCGGCGCGACACAGGCGCATTCACCAAGGCGACACCAGCGCGTTCACCAGTGCGACAAGAGCACACTCATCGGCGCGACACAGGCGCATTCACCGGCGCGACACAGGCGCATTCACCGGCGCGACAAAGGCGCATTCACAGCAGCGCACATCGAAGCACATTCATCGGCGCACAGCAGCGCACATCGAAGCACATTCACAGCGGCGCACAGCAGCGCACACCGACGCACATTCACAGCGGCGCACAGCAGCGCACACCGAAGCACATTCACAGCGGCGCACAGTGGCGCACACCGAAGCACATTCACAGCGGCGCACAGCAGCGCACACCGAAGCACATTTACAGCGGCGCACAGCAGCGCACACCGAAGCACATTCACAGCGGCGCACGTCAGCGCACATCGAAGCACATTCACAGCGGCGCACAGCAGCGCACACCGACGCACATTCACAGCGGCGCACAGCAGCGCACACCGAAGCACATTCACAGCGGCGCACAGTGGCGCACACCGAAGCACATTCACAGCGGCGCACAGCAGCGCACACCGAAGCACATTTACAGCGGCGCACAGCAGCGCACACCGAAGCACATTCACAGCGGCGCACAGTGGCGCACACCGAAGCACATTCACAGCGGCGCACAGCAGCGCACACCGAAGCACATTTACAGCGGCGCACAGCAGCGCACACCGAAGCACATTCACAGCGGCGCACGTCAGCGCACATCGAAGCACATTCATCGGCGCACAGCAGCGCACATCGAAGCACATTCACAGCGGCGCACAGCAGCGCACACCGAAGCACATTCACAGCGGCGCACAGCAGCGCACACCGAAGCACATTCACAGCGGCGCACAGCAGCGCACACAGAAGCACATTCACAGCGGCGCACAGCAGCGCACACCGAAGCACATTTACAGCGGCGAACAGCAACGCACACCGAAGCACATTCACAGCGGCGCACGTCAGCGCACATCGAAGCAGATTCACAGCGGCGACATCAGCGCGACACCGGCACAGTCATCGGCGCGTTCATCAACGCGACATCAACGCGACACAGGCACATACCGGGCACATATACGCCCAAGAGCAAGCCGACACGAAGGAAAAGCCGACTCTCAAGGACGTCAAGCAGTCAGCAAAGGTGGAATTACCAGCTACTCGACAGGGGTGTATAAATTACATAAATAGTGTGTTAAGATTGAGTTAACAAATAAAGTGAATTTATTGTTCCACTAAATTTTCTGTGGACTGAACTCCGGTCTAACTCCTCGAGTTATATCCCGGCCAGAGCAACGTTACATATTGTTGGTTCCATTATGCTGACAATCATAAAATGTTGTTTATCACTTTAAATATAAATTCTTCATAATTTGTACAACAAAAAATTCTTTGAAAACAATGTAAAGCAAAAGGCTTCAGCTCTGCTGACGCAGCGTAAATGCAAGCAGTGCGGACGCTTGTAACGCGATACTCCTTCATGGCTTACCTGTGAGCACTCCGCTTGTTTAAGCAAACTCTGCTTCCATAGCTCAAGCCTTCTGTTAAGAATTATTAGCAACAACAATATGCTGATGACAGTATAATTTTCCTTTAAATACGCGACAAATAAATGCATTCAGGCATTCGAAAACTATCAAGCAGTAGTCATCATTGTCATCATCCAGTTCAGAATTCGGAAATAGCGGATAAACACAAAATATAATTCAGTACAAGCACTAGAATTATAACACATACAATTCAGTTCAAGTGCTGAAATTGTATAACAAAATTCCCTACCGATTGTCTTAGTACATGCACTAAAGGCAATCTCGAAAATCTGGAAAATAAAAGTTATTCAAATAGATAACATTTTTTGGTGACCCCGACGTGATCGCACTCGTTCGTCAGAATGCAGAATTTTGAAGAAATCATCACCGAGCAGGAAGAGCAGTCAGTAGGATTGCAAAGCCTGATACTCAATGTCAAGAAGGCTCCAAAGGAAAGACGAACTCAGGACTATTTAAAGAAAAGGTTGGAAGAGTTGGACGAATCATGGACCAAGTTTCAACGGTTGGACAACGCTTTGCGACGACACCCTAACGCTCCACCAAAACATGCGTATTTTGCCCAAGATATATACGCAACGGTTGGAGAAAAATACAACAAGGCTCGAGATGAACTTGACCAGGAACTACGCAGCCTGACAGGCGTATCATTGGCAGATAAGCCCAAGGTAACGGTTCCAAAAACCACAACTAAAATAGATCCAATACAGCAAAAATCATTAGTGACTGAACAGGATATCACGACCAAGTTGATTCGTAAACAAGAAGTGATCAACAAAATAATCAAGGGTATGATCGACAAGGTCATAAATGACAAAACGCCACGGGTTGGCAGTTATTATTCCAATAAAGCCAAAATTATTGAATCTCATTGGGCTGCAGTGCATAAGCTGCATAGCCAAATTATAGAGTCAATAGATGGTTTTGATTCAACCAACTACAACTTGGAAAAGTATCTACAAGAAGAAGATTACATTAATGAACAATTAATGAAAATCCAAGATATGGGAGAAAATAGCAGACAGAACTTCTCCTCACGCAGTGAAACACCAACCATTAATTTGCCAACAATCAGCTTGCCACAATTTGATGGAAATTATTTAAAATGGAATCAATTTCGTGACATGCTCCGGGAAATGATTGATTCAAGGCCACTTCCAAAAATCCAAAAGATGTGGTATTTGAAAACAAATCTCACGGGTGAAGCTGAAAGGCTTGTTCGACACTTTTCTTTAACAGAAGAAAACTACCAAACAGCATGGACGACTCTTCAAGACAGATATAATAATAAGCGATTAATAATATCAGCCGCTTTGGACAAATTATTGGACCAGCCGTAACGCACCAATGATCATACATCAATCAACTCATTGAAGGCTCTTCACGATACAACAAAGGAAACACTTATGGTTCTGGGCAATTTGGGCTTGAACATCGCATCATGGGATCCAATGATCATGCATATACTCCTCAAAAAGGTGGATAAGGAAACACACACAATCTTCAAACAAACACTGGAATCTCCAAGAGAGCCACCAGCAGTCAAAAATTTCCTTCAATTCCTGGAAAAGAGATTTCAAGCTCTAGAAAGTATCGGAGGAAAAGAAAAATTTTTATCGCATAAAGCTGTTTCATCAGTAGTCACATCGAGCCAACAACACAGCATCAAATGCGAGGCATGTAATAATGACACTCACTTCTTGCCTGTCCAAAATTTTTAAAGTTAACAACAAATAAACGATGGCAATTTCTGAAGGCACACAAATTGTGTATTAATTCCCTAAAGTCTGGACATATGTCAAAAGAGTGCAGATCAAGAAAATGCACTAAATGTAATAAAAAAAATAATACATTGCTACATTTCGATAAACTTGATAATGGTACACCAATGAAAAATGCAGCAATCGCCAATTCATCATCCGAAAAAGTGATAACGGAAAGATTAATTCACCCACAGCCCAGGGTGAGCTTAACCGCATGAAAAATCTTCAAAGACAGACTACACCTTATTAAGTACGGCCCTTGTCAGATTAGAAGCAACAAACGGACGGTTCATCGAATGCAGAGCCGTATTAGATTCCGGCTCTCAAGTCAACCTAATAACGGAAAGGCGTCATCATTGCGTTAAACGTCCTGAAAGCAGCACAACCAAATTACGAGTTGTATTCGACGCATCATCAAAAACATCCACTGGCCTATCACTTATTGACATACTGCATACTGGACCAACAATTCAAGATGAACTTTTTTCCATTTAACTTCGTTTCAGAGTTTGGAAATATGTTTTGACATCTGACATCGAAAAAATGTATCGGCAGATCTGGATTCATCATGAAGACAAGAAATACCAACTAATTTTTTGGAGACAAAATAAAACTGAAAAACTAAAATGCTATCAGCTAAATACAGTCACTTACAGGACTAGAACGGCTCCATATCTGGCAATAAAATGTTTACAACAATTGGGACAACAACATCAAGCTTCGGAACCTCTAGGAGCAGCTGCACTTTTGAACGACTTCTACGTTGATGACTGTCAGGCGCAGACAGTCTATTTACAGCAATTGAAACCCAAAAACAATTAACCTCCATTTTAGAATCTGCTGGCTTCAAATTAAGAAAATGGTGTTCAAATCATTCAAAATTACTTCAAGACATTCCAGTTCAAGGCCAAGAAAAATAGACATTAACAATGATAAAAACGAGGCGATTAAAACTCGGCCTAGTCTGGCTACCAAGAACAGATGAATTAGGAGTCAGAGTCAACCTAAAGGCTTCCAACCGCATCACAAAACGTTCCATCCTATCAGACATCGCAAGTATTTTTAATCTATTAGGATTTCTTGGACCTGTAGTAATAACCGCCAAAATCCTTATACAAGAACTTTGGAAACTTAAAATAAGTTGGGACGATGACCTGCCAACTCACTTACACAAGAGTTGGACGTTATTTCGAGAATAACTTCCTGTGCTCAATAACACAAAAATAAGCAGACATGTACTTCTGCAGGGTGTAAAAACCAGCCTTCAAATCCATGCCTTTGCCGATGCATCAGAAAAGGCATAGGGTGCGGTAGGTTATGTGCGATCACTTAACAAAAATAACGTAGTAATTATACGTTTAATGTGTCCCAAATCTCGTGTAGCACCTACTAAAAGGCAAACTCTGTCGCGTTTAGAATTGTGTGCAGCCGTTCTTTGTGCCCAATTAGCGGATAGAGTAAAAAGGGACTTGAAGTTAAAGGAGGCACCATTATTCCTATGGACAGATTCCGAAATAGTGCTATCTTGAATAAGATCATCATCATCATCACTCAAAACTTTCGTCGCCAACCGAGTTTCAACTGTCCGGAGGTTGTCCCAACCAACTCAATGGCGCCATCTCAAATCCAAACAAAACCCAGCTGATCTGATTTCTCGCGGTATACAACCAAAGGAGTTTAATTCTTGCTCACTATGGTTCTACAGACCTTTCTTTCTACACTGCAAAGAATCAACATGGGTGAAAGACTACAAAATCAATTCTGACAAAGTTCTAAGCGATCCCGAAAGAAAAGAAGCACTTTCCTTAGTAACAACAACCTCTCGATCGAAAAACAAGCTCGAAGAGTTAGTATATGGAATTAATCATCGTAACTCATTCAAGACGTTAGTTCACATCGTCGCATATATACAAATTCTTCAACAAGCTGAAGAAGGCATCTACAACATCTTCTGGAGACACATACACTACTCCTGAAGAGCAAGAGAAGGCACTCAATATAATTATGAAAGGAATTCAACAATCTGAATTTAACGACGAAATAACATCAATAAATAATAAAAAACCATTAATTAAAAAGAGTCAGCTGATAAGCTTAAATCCATTCATAGACGATGAAGGAATATTAAGAGTCGGATGACGACTTGAGCACGTATCAATAACATATGATGCTAAACACCCGGTAATCCTACCATACAACGATCCTGTAGTAAAATTATTAATAAAATGGCATCACGAGGAGCTTTATCATTGCGGCGCTCAAGCGTTATTAGCTCATGTGAGACAAAGATTTTGGCCTATTAAAGGAAAGACTATGGTACGATCGGTTGTACAAAAATGTGTACGTTGTACAAGAGCGAGGCCTAAATTATTCAATCAAATCATAGGAAATTTGCCAAAATCACGAATTCAGCCAGCACGACCATTTGTAAATTCCGGAGTAGATTTTTGTGGCCCATTCTGGATCCATTACAACATTCGCGGAAAACGCCCTCAAAAGGCATATGTCGCAGTATTTTGTTGTTTTGTAGTGCACTAAGGCAGTGCACTTAGAAATTGTCTCCGATTTGAGCAGCGACGCATTTATTGGCTGCTTAAAACGCTTTATTGGACGAAGGGGGCATTGTGCTAATCTTTGTTGTGACAACGCCACCAATTTTGTGGGAGCCAAAAATCAATTAGCTGACCTAAGCGAAGCAATGCGTTCAGAGCGCTTAAAAACATCATTAACAAGATTCTGCAGTGACAGGTCAATCGGATTTAATTTTATTCCTCCAAGAGCACCACATTTTGGAGGATTATGGGAAGCCGCGGTAAAAAGTGCCAAAAATCTTTTCATAAAAGGCACAGCCAACGCTTCACTCACATATGAAGAACTGGAAACGGTAAGGTTGAGATAGAAGCAATATTGAATTCACGGCCTCTGACGCCATTATCCAACGATCCCAATGACTTAAGTATTCTAACACCTGGACATTTTCTTATCGGCAAACCATTAACAGCACAGATTGATGTAACAGCCACCACCAGTAAGGGAACATTGCTACAACGATGGAAACTGGTTTCTCATTTAAAACATACATTTTGGAGACAGTGGGTAAAAGAATATCTGAACGAGCTACAAACTCGTCACAAATGGAAATCTACCAGTGACAGCGCCAAGGAAGGTATGTTGGTGATCATAAAAGAGGACAACGTTGCTCCATTACAGTGGCCTTTAGGCCGAATAACAAGAGTCTACCCAGGTGACGACAACAGAATAAGGGTAGCGGACGTAAAAACTTCAAAGGGAACGTTAAAGCGACCAATTCACAAATTAGCTCCTCTTCCGTTGGAACAACAGAAAGAGGAACTCTACATTCAAAGTCATAACGATTATTCGCCCGAAAACCCTGATCACCGAGAACCAGAAACCAAACGGCGAAAGCAAAGAGGTAACAGTGATAGAAGCAACAATGGTACAACTTCAAGTAGAAAGACAGCTAAAACAACAAAAACTTCTTTGATGTCATTAATCACATATCTCCTAATTCTACCTATGGTGCTGAGCAATCCAATAAAAATAAACACATTCAATAATACTACAGGCATTCACTTCGAAAAATTGGGTACGACACACAGTAGCTCTACTCACTGGACGCTCATAGTTTATTACAACTTACTACACTTGAAAAGCGACATCACAACTTTGGGAAGCGGATCAGATACAATTCTTCGTTTATGCGATCAAGAAAGCCAGAAGCTACTATGCGAAGAGCTTGTAGCACAATTGAGGCGCACTGAACACAATCTGCAAATAGACAATAACTTGTTGACCCGCCACAGGCAGAAAAGAGGTGCAATTAATGTAATTGGAATTGTGGCTAACGCACTATTCGGAGTCCTAGATAATGATTATGCAAACGAAATGTCAAAAACAATATCTCACATTGAAACAAACGAAAATCATCTGGTTCATTTATTAAACAACCACACTTCGATCTTAGATGCAACTACAAATATTATGAAACGGGATCAAGAGGCAGCTTTAGAGACTTTTATAAATCTGCAAGATAAAATCAAAACACTCGAAATGCATATGACAAAAGTAGAACATGACATAGACGAATCAAAGAAATTACTACTTGTCACCACATTGGGACTGGATTTAATTCTAATATCCTCAAACATTAATCGGGCACAAACCTTACTAACCAACGTCCTAACGAATGCTTACCACGGCCAAATCAGTCCATTATTATTAAAACCCCATCAACTTCAGACTGAAATGAAACAAATCAGAAGTCATCTTCCACCAAATGTCAAAATCCCAAGTAATGAAGATGATCTTCTTCATATCTACAAATTGATGACAGTCCAAGCAGGCCTAACTGGCGATCACGCTATCTTTAAAATAACGATTCCACTAATAAACGATGAACCATTCATTCTGTATCGGCTCATTCCAATTCCTGCTCTTATCAACAACACAATGATTACAATCAAGCTGTCAACACCTATTCTGGCAATTACGCTTCATCGGGACAAATATTTTCCAGCAAACTTGGAGTTCCTTCAACAATGCCAGACGATTCAAAACCAAAATTATTTATGCCCTAATAGTCAACCTATCTACCAAAAAGCGGCTAACAAATGTGCATGTGAGATTAGTCTATTCCATAATGAATCACGACAACTTTGTGAACTTACAAGGGACAATAAGGAAAAATGGATCAAATCCAACATTGAGAACCGGTGGTTTTTTGCATTGGCAACACCAACACAAATTACTACTATCTGCGGCACCAAGGCTTCGCAAAAAACTTTACAAGGATCTGGATCATTAGAAATGGAGTCGAATTGCGTTGTAAAAACTGATGCCATCACTCTATTAGGCAGCCAAACACTTACAACCAACAATAGTGACTCATACACCAGTTTTGGTAGCATTCCACAAATAGCTATACCTAATCAATCAATTTGGAATGATACCATGGCACAACCCTACCTGACTCAGTTGGAGGAGCTTACAGCACTACAAAAGGTTCTTAACGTTAAAGAGATGGCCGAACTTCCACGACAACTGCAATTTAACAATTACCATAACACCGCAATTGGGTATATCGCATTGGTAGCGGTTGTAATAATGGGAGCAGTAATTTTCATAAAACGAAAACGACGACAAACAAAAAAAAACCGACCCCCCGCCCAAGAAGCATCTCGGCAGAACATCATAGGCAAAATCTACCAGAAGACGAGGTCATCAGTATATTCCCAAAGATTGACCTCTGGTCAATGGCGGGGAGTATGTTGGTTTCATTATGCTGACAATCATAAAATGTTTATCACTTTAAATATAAATTCCTCATAATTTGTACAAGAAAAAATTCTTTGAAAACAATGTAAAGCAAAAGGCTTCAGCTCTGCTGACGCAGCGTAAATGCAAGCAGTGCGGACGCTTGTAACGCGATACTCCTTCATGGCTTACCTGTGAGCACTCCGCTTGTTTAAGCAAACATAGCTCAAGCCTTCTGCTAAGAATTATTAGCAACAAAAATATGCTGATGCATTCAGGCATTCGAATGCATTCAGGCATTCGAAAACTATCAAGCAGTAGTCATCATTGTCATCATCCAGTTCAGAAGTCGGAAATAGCGGATAAACACAAAATATAATTCAGTACAAGCACTAGAATTATAACACATACAATTCAGTTCAAGTGATGAAATTGTATAACAAAATTCCCTACCGATTGTCTTAGTACATGCACTAAAGGCAATCTCGAAAATTTGGAAAATAAAAGTTATTCAAATAGATAACCCATATTATTATTTAAAAAAATTTTACATTTCAATATTTTTCACTTTCTTTATGGAACCTATCTTTGTTATGTCCTTGTTGTTTTTGGTGTTGTAGCTGCTTGCCCGATGCTGTTGTGGTTCTGTGTCTTAATTCTAATTATTGTTATAATGCTACGAATTAGCAGGTACATATTGTAATATTGAATTTTAATTATATTTAATACAAAGTTTCAATTTAAAACTATACAATTTATTTAATAGTAGTTTCATTAAATATAAGCTTCTAATAATAAATCTACTTGAAAATTCCATAAAATGATATACATTATTTTTTAATTTAATTAATTTATAATTTTGTTTTTCTCTTTCTCATTATAACATCGTTTTATTAAGCAAATTTTCCTGCTTGCTGAAACGTTTTTTTTCTCTTTTCTTATATTTTGATAGTTGCAAATAGTTGCTTTGCAAGCATAATTTTAATTGCTAAGTGCAATGCCCTGAAGGTGGCTTGAAGCAATTCTTCCTAAGGGTTTTTTCTTTTTGGTTTTGAATTTCTACAGTTTTCAAAAAAAAAAAAAAAAAAAAAAAAAACAAAAAACCTGGGACAAACCAAAACGTTGTTTTGGAACAACGAGGTAATTTGTACCCTTTCTTGTACAAATGTTGTAATTTGCGTTTAAGTAAGCAAGTTTTTGCTTATTGAAACGCGCGTAGCTAAAAGTTAGTGGTTAGTTTAAATTAGTTATGTTAGTAAATTTTTTTTCCCTCGCTCTTTTTTTTCTTGTCTTTTGTTTTTTTTACCTTTTTTTATATTTAATTTTTTTCCTCTTATTTTATTCTACATCTTTTTCTCTTTCTGTATTCTTATTTTTTTTTAAGTCCATTTCTTTTTTATTTTATTTTATTATTAATTCTTATAATATTTTTTAATGTTTTCGTTGTTGTTTTTTTTGGTGTATATTGTGTAAATTTTTTTGTATTCTTTTCAACATTTAGGGTTAGTTTGTAAGTAAGATTTTCGACTCGTTGGACATTGTTTAAGTCATCTTTGCCAATGTCATATCCGTTGAAGTGGTGAGGATAGCGTTCTTCTCGGATCAATTTCGTATCAACTAAAGTTGAATTCGGCTATCCTAAATTAGCTAAGAGTCAACTAGAAAATATTTAATACATATAGAGTAAGATGAATCAAATAGTTTAAATGGAACGGGATTACTTTTACCTCGCATCCAATATGTCTCACATACTATATTGGTTTGAGTCTTTAAGTAATGGTTTCTTTTGAATATGTATTCACATATTAGCCCGATCTATTTTTCCTATTGTTTCGACATTTTTTTTTGTGTGTTTCTTTAATTTAAATTCTAGTCTTCTACTAATTTTTCTTCTTCGATTTCTCACATGTATCGTCATGTAATTCATATTAGCTTGCTTTATTAACTGCAAGTTATTAAGATTTGTGAAATCGGATGCGAAATTTTGATTAAAGGCGAAATCATGTACGCTTGATTCTAATACGGGTACAAACATTTTCTCATTTTTCAGATTAACCAGTTTTCCCTGGTATATTATTGGTGGAATTCCCTTCTTGTGCACTACTGTTTGCATGTCACCTGTGTCTACGTTGAGAACCTCATTCAAAATATTATCTTTAAGTAAGCTATTGTCGGCATCTGTATCAACTAGCAGAATGGGTTTTTTATTTGTGACCTCTTCGCAAGGCAACTCAATAAACACGTCATTCAAATTAGATTGCTCCCGGTTAGACACTTCCACCTCAATCTTCTTATTTTCATTATGCAAGTTATGAACGTGAACACTCGCATTCACACCTCGATTTGGCAATTTAGGAAAAGAAACTTTCCACTTGGCTATGATTTTTGATTTCATATGACTTGCAAGTGCTTTTATACAGTTAACATATTCCGTTATTTTAAGACTAATGATCCTTGCTTTACAATGCTGAAAATTGCGGAAGATTGTTCTTATAATAAATCCAGCAACCAATTGTGCCATCAGAAGTATTGTCATTAAACACTGTACTCCAACTTCAATTATCTTTACAGCCTGAGCTACCGATTCGTCTGATTTTCTCCGAATATTATTTTTGTTTTCTATATCTTATCAGCTGTATTTTCTACCTTTCTAGCCTTCTTCAATTTTGCTGAAGTACTGTTACTACTTCAGTTTTTGAGGCTGGTAACGTATCCACAATCGCTTCCGATGTCGGAGTTACAGTCACTCCTTCACTCGACGAAATTGGTAACGTATCCACAATCGTTTCCGACGTCGGACTTACAGTTACTGTTTCGCTTGGTGAAGTTGGTAATGTATCCACAATCGTTTCCGATGTCGGACATACTGTTATCACCTCATTTGGCCTTAAATTACTGTTATTATTGGGTTCCCAGATTACTGGCCTGTTCTGGGCCCTTGCCAGTTTCCCTGGCGATTGCCTTGAAACTTTTCCCAATTCCTCTTCGCCTCACAATCTCGTATAATGGCAACCTTGTGGAACTGATTAGGAGGGGAAACCACTCAACGGCTCCAATACTTTACTCAATTTTCTTTAGGCGGAAAGTTAGCCTTTACATCGATTTTTCCTCCGATTCAGGTATTTAGCAGAACTACTCGGCTTTCCAGAGCGGTGCACCCCTTTTATGTCGCGATTCCGTTCCAACGAACCACGCATTACCGTGAGAGTTCGTTTTTCGGTCGCGTCGTTAGATTGTGGAATAATCTCCTTGCGAATGTCTTCCCACCCACTTACAGCATCGAAACATTCAACCGAAGTGTAAACCGTCACTACTCCCTCTTTCCCCCTTCCCACTAACCTGCCATCCCTTCGGAACCAACAAATGCTGTGCATGGATAGGGGGCATCCCCTGAGCTTGGTTTCATGTCATACAAAACAAACAAAAAAAAAATGGTCTTTATTGATTTAGAATCTTAGAATCCCTTTAGAATTCTCCTTTTATTTTATATATTGTACTATTCGTTTTCAACAGTTTATTTTACCGTAAATTCTTCTAATATGCTATTCGTGAACTTTCGACTTTCTCATCTACACTTTTCACTTTAATTTAAATTTTTAAAACTTCCGCTATCTTCGGTTCCCGGACCGGCTACGCCAAATATGTTGTGGTATCCTTCCGCTGAAAGACACCCACGACATATGAAATTAAACTTAAATAATGTGGTGGTATCCTTCCGTTGAAGAATACCCGCGACAAAACAAACACTACTTTTAAAATTTTACTGCGGACACGACGTCCGCTCTTTATTTAACTCCAAATCAGACTCTTAGCTTAAAGTTAAAACAAATTACTAGCCAGCTCGGTTGAGCCAGCTAAGTGGGTCAATCGCTGCACTTTGCACCATTGTGCAATATGCCTTTCTTGCAGAATTGGAATTCAGCTAGAAATTATTGGCTGTTGGGCAAGTGGGAGTTTCGCAACTCAAACTTTAATGCCTCGCTTGCGGAACTTGGATTCCGCAAGCGGACTTGCTATTTTGGAGAAAAAATACTCTTGCGCAATTTAAATTCTACTTTAAATTTATTGAACTGTGATCGAGAAGCGACCACAGTTTGGCCTAAAAGTATGCCTTCCAAAAAAATAACTGCAAGCCTCCACGTTGGAAGTATACAGCGTAAACGGGCAAAGTACTGTATTAATAAAAATACTTGCGCTGGTGTTAGGGTGTGCAGATTGACCCACAACATACCTTCACCTTTAGGGAAGAAAACGTTAATATCGTGAAGCGATATTAATTTTTTCTGTACAGTCATACAGGTGTCGCTTAAAACTAAGTCTCTAAAACTGTTTAATTTAACTCTATCTTAAGTTCTACCTTAGTGTATCTGTTGATTGTAGTATTTATAACCCTGCTGCTTATGTGGACCGTTGAATGTGTTGTTTTTAATTCTGCTATTAGGGTGTTTGAAGGTTGGGCGTCATTTCAATCCGTATTGCCTTTGTCAGGGTCCGGGTACCGTTTCTGCTTATGACTGATGATTGTGGATCTCTACAGCTGAGAAATTCAGTTGTATGTTAACTCTTGCGATTGAAGTTTGGTTTCATGAGTGCATCTCTTATCAAACATTTGTGAAACCGGGGTTAAAGGGTTACAACCTTGTAGGCTCTGAAAATTGTAGCCCACAGCTGAGACTTGGTTGGTTTCAAAAACTTTCTAAAGTCCTGAGGTGTAATAATACTATATACGGTATACGTATCATTCCCACGGCCATGTTGCGAGTAACTGCCAGCGAAGAGCCGGCTGGATCAACATCTGAGACCCTAGACCAGCGGTGAATCGGTACGACCGCTTTTCCGATTTTGTTTCGTCCTTGTCGTCAGCAACAGATGCACCTCTTTTCGCCAGTTTGTCTCAAATTGATGTGCGACCGCGGTTTCTGGGTTCATCAAGAGTCCTCTTTCCTTTAATGGAAAATAGTTCGTGCGACAATTTGTACCTAGTCAATAATAGTATATTCCTTCAGACCCATGACGTCAGTGGCGTTGTCTGGGATTGTACTTCAACATCTCGTGGTCCATGTGTGGTGTAAAATCGTCTACATGATTTTTATCATTCATAGCCCGTATCTTATATCTAATTACAATTGTCGTTGTAACAATATTGTTTTTCATTACTACTACATTATTTGTCGTTTAGTTTTAATCTTTTTCTTTTATATTCCCTTTTTATATTATTATTAAAAAAAATTTTACATTTCAATATTTTTCACTTTCTTTATGGAACCTATCTTTTCTATGTCCTTATTGTTTTTGGAATTGTAGCTGCTTGCCCGATGCTGTTGTGGTTCTGTGTCTTAATTCTAATTATTGTTATAATGCTACGAATTAGCAGGTACATATTGTAATATTGAATTTTAATTATATTTAATACAAAGTTTCAATTTAAAACTATACAATTTATTTAATAGTAGTTTCATTAAATATAAGCTTCTAATAATAAATCTACTTGAAAATTCCATAAAATGATATTATACATTATTTTTCAATTTAATTACAATATAATTTTGTTTTTCTCTTTCTCATTATAACATCGTTTTATTAAGCAAATTTTCCTGCTTGCTGAAACGTTTTTTTTTTCTCTTTTCTTATATTTTGATAGTGGCAAATAGATGCTTTGCAAGCATAATTTTAATTGCTAAGTGCAATGCCCTGAAGGTGGCTTGAAGCAATTCTTCCTAAGGGTTTTTTCTTTTTGGTTTTGAATTTCTACAGTTTTCAAAAAAAAAAAACAAAAAGCTGGGACAAACCAAAACGTTGTTTTGGAACAACGAGGTAATTTGTACCCTTTCTTGTACAAATGTTGTAATTTGCGTTTAAGTAAGCAAGTTTTTGCTTATTGAAACGCACGTAGCTAAAAGTCAGTGGATAGTTTAAATTAGTTATGTTAGTAAATTTTTTTCCCTCGCTCTTTTTTTTCTTGTCTTTTGTTTTTTTTTTTTAACTTTTTTTTATATTTCATTTGTTTCCTCTTATGTTATTCTACATCTTTTTCTCTTTCTGTATTCTTTTTTTTTATTTAAGTCCATTACTTTTTTATTTTATTTTAATATTAATTCTTATAACATTTTTTTATGTTTTCGTTTTTGTTTTTTTGTTGGTGTATATTGTGTAAATTTTTTTGTATTCTTTTCAACATTTAGGGTTAGTTTGTAAGTAAGATTTTCGACTCGTTGGACATTGTTTAAGTCATCTTTGCCAATGTCATATCCGTTGAAGTGGTGAGGATAGCGTTCTTCTCGGATCAATTTCGTATCAACTAAAGTTGAATTCGGCTATCCTAAATTAGCTAAGAGTCAACTAGAAAATATTTAATACATATAGAGTAAGTTGAATTAAATAGTTTAAATGGAACGGGATTACTTTTACCTCGCATCCAATATGTCTCACATATTGGTTTGAGTCTTTAAGTAATGCTTTCTTTTGAATATGTATTCACATATTAGCCTGATCTATTTTTCCTATTTCCCCATTGTTTCGACTGAATTGATATAACCGAAAAATGCGTTTAGACTCTTAGTGACAAATTCTGATATTTTATTTATTTTATTAATTTATTCTCATTAATTTTATTACTATTATAGTTTTACTAAATTTTTTGTCATTAATTCTACTAGCTTAAGACCAATAATATTTACAATTTTTATTCATCAAGTCATTTTTTTTGTTTTTTTTATTTAAATTCTAGTTTTCTACTAATTTTTCTTCTTCGATTTTTCACATGTATCGTCATGTAATTCATATTAGCTTGCTTTGTTAACTGCAAGTTATTAAGATTTGTGAAATTGGATGCGAAATTTTGATTAAAGGCGAAATCATGTCCGCTTGATTCTAATACGGGTACAAAAATTTTATCATTTTTCAGATTAACTAGTTTTCCCTGGTATATTATTGGTGGAATTCCCTTCTTGAGCACTACAGTTTGCATGTCACCTGTGTCTACGTTGAGAACTTCATTCAAAATATTATCTTTAAGTAAGCTATTGTCGGCGTCTGTATCAACTAGCAGAATGGGTTTTTTATTTCTGACCTCTTCGCAAGGCAACTCAATAAACACGTCATTCAAATTAGATTGCTCCCGGTTAGACACTTCCACCTCAATCTTCTTATTTTCATTATGCAAGTTATGAACGTGAACACTCGCATTCACACCTCGATTTGGCAATTTAGGGAAAGAAACTCTCCACTTGGCTATGATTTTTGATTTCATATGACTTGCAAGTGCTTTTATACAGGTAACATATTCCGTTATTTTAAGACTAATGCTCCTTGCTTTACAATGCTGAAAATTGTGGAAGATTGTTCTTATAATAAATCCAGCAACCAATTGTGCCATCAGAAGTATTGTCATTAAACACTGTACTCCAACTTCAATTATCTTTACAGCCTGAGCTACCGATTCGTCTGATTTTCTCCGAATATTATTTTTGTTTTCTATATGCTTATCAGCTGTATTTTCTACCTTTCTAGCCTTCTTCAATTTTGCTGAAGTTGGTAACGTATCCACAATCTCTTTAGACGTAGGACGTACTGTTACTACTTCAGTTTTTGAGGCTGGTAACGTGTCCACAATCGCTTCCGATGTCGGAATTACAGTTACTCCTTCACTCGACGAAATTGATAACGTATCCACAATCGTTTCTGACGTCGGACTTACAGTTACTGTTTCGCTTGGTGAAGTTGGTAAAGTATCCACAATCGTTTCCGATGTCGGACTTACTGTTATCACCTCATTTGGCCTTAAATTACTGTTATTATTGGGTTCCCAGACTACTGGCCTGTTCTGGGCCCTTGCCAGTTTCCCTGGCGATTGCCTTGAAACTTTTCCCAATTCCTCTTCGCCTCACAATCTCGTATAATGGCAACCTTGTAGAACTGATTACAAGGGGAAACCTCTCAACGGCTCCAACACTTTACTCAATTTTCTTTAGGCGGAAAGTTAGCCTTTACATCGATTTTTCACAAATGGGCTTTATTTTATATATTGTACTATTCGTTTTCAACAGTTTATTTTACCGTAAATTCTTCTAATATGCTATTCGTGAACTTTCAACTTTCTCATCTACACTTTCCACTGACTTTTCACTTTAATTTAAATTTTTAAAACTTTCGCTATCTTCGGTTCGCGGACCGGCTACCCCAAATATGTTGTGGTATCCTTCCGCTGAAAGACACCCACGACATATGAAATTAAACTTAAATAATGTGGTGGTATCCTTCCGTTGAAGGATACCCGCGACAAAACAAACACTGCTTTTAAAATTTTACTGCGGACACGACGTCCGCTCTTTATTTAACTCCAAATCAGACTCTTAGCTTAAAGTTAAAACAAATTACTAGCCAGCTCGGTTGAGCCAGCTAAGTGGGTCAATCGCTGCACTTTGTACCATTGTGCAATATGCCTTTCTTGCAGAATTGGAATTCAGCTAGAAATTATTGGCTGTTGGGCAAGTGGGAGTTTCGCAACTCAAACTTTAATGCCTCGCTTGCGGAACTTGGATGCCGCAAGCGGACTTGCTATTTTGGAGAAAAAATACTCTTGCGCAATTTAAATTCTACTTTAAATTTATTGAACTGTGATCGAGAAATTTTAATTTAACTCTATCTTAAGTTCTACCTTAGTGTATCTGTTGATTGTAGTATTTATAACCCTGCTGCTTATGTGGACCGTTGAATGTGTTGTGTTTAATTCTGCTATTAGGGTGTTTGAAGGTTGGGCGTCATTTCAATCCGTATTGCCTGTGTCAGGGTCCGGGTACCGTTTCTGCTTATGACTGATGATTGTGGATCTCTACAGCTGAGAAATTCAGTTGTATGTTAACTCTTGCGATTGAAGTTTGGTTTCATGAGTGCATCTCTTATCAAACATTTGTGAAACCGGGGTTAAAGGGTTACAACCTTGTAGGCTCTGAAAATTGTAGCCTACAGCTGAGACTTGGTTGGTTTCAAAAACTTTCTAAAGTCCTGAGGTGTTACCGCGTCTATAATACGGTATACGTATCATTCCCACGGCCATGTTGCGAGTAACTGCCAGCGAAGAGCCGGCTGGATCAACATCTGAGACCCTAGACCAGCGGTGAATTGGTACGACCGCTTTTCCGATTTTGTTTCGTCGTTGTCGTCAGCAACAGATGCACCTCTTTTCGCCAGTTTGTCTCAAATTGATGTGCGACCGCGGTTTCTGGGTTCATCAAGAGTCCTCTTTCCTTTAATGGAAAATAGTTCGTGCGACAATTTGTACCTAGTCAATAATAGTATATTCCTTCAGACCCATGACGTCAGTGGCGTTGTCTGGGATTGTACTTCAACATCTCGTGGTCCATGTGTGGTGTAAAATCGTCTACATGATTTTTATCATTCATAGCCCGTATCTTATATCTAATTACAATTGTCGTTGTAACAATATTGTTTTTCATTACTACTACATTATTTGTCGTTTAGTTTTAATCTTTTTCTTTTATATTCCCTTTTTATATTATTATTAAAAAAAATTTTACATTTCAATATTTTTCACTTTCTTTATGGAACCTATCTTTGTTATGTCCTTATTGTTTTTGGAATTGTAGCTGCTTGCCCGATGCTGTTGTGGTTCTGTGTCTTAATTCTAATTATTGTTATAATGCTACGAATTAGCAGGTACATATTGTAATATTGAATTTTAATTATATTTAATACAAAGTTTCAATTTAAAACTATACAATTTATTTAATAGTAGTTTCATTAAATATAAGCTTCTAATAATAAATCTACTTGAAATCCATAAAATGATATTATACATTATTTTTCAATTTAATTACAATATAATTTTGTTTTTCTCTTTCTCATTATAACATCGTTTTATTAAGCAAATTTTCCTGCTTGCTGAAAGGTTTTTTTTTTTTTTCTCTTTTCTTATATTTTGATAGTGGCAAATAGATGCTTTGCAAGCATAATTTTAATTGCTAAGTGCAATGCCCTGAAGGTGGCTTGAAGCAATTCTTCCTAAGGGTTTTTCTTTTTGGTTTTGAATTTCTACAGTTTTCAAAAAAAAAAAAACAAGAAGCTGGGACAAACCAAAACGTTGTTTTGGAACAACGAGGTAATTTGTACCCTTTATTGTACAAATGTTGTAATTTGCGTTTAAGTAAGCAAGTTTTTGCTTATTGAAACGCACGTAGCTAAAAGTCAGTGGTTAGTTTAAATTAGTTATGTTAGTAAATTTTTTTTCCCTCGCTCTTTTTTTTCTTGTCTTTTGTTTTTTTTTTTAACTTTTTTTTATATTTCATTTGTTTCCTCTTATTTTATTCTACATCTTTTTCTCTTTCTGTATTCTTATTTTTTATTTAAGTCCATTACTTTTTTATTTTATTTTAATATTAATTCTTATAACATTTTTTTATGTTTTCGTTTTTGTTTTTTTGTTGGTGTATATTGTGTAAATTTTTTTGTATTCTTTTCAACATTTAGGGTTAGTTTGTAAGTAAGATTTTCGACTCGTTGGACATTGTTTAAGTCATCTTTGCCAATGTCATATCCGTTGAAGTGGTGAGGATAGCGTTCTTCTCGGATCAATTTCGTATCAACTAAAGTTGAATTCGGCTATCCTAAATTAGCTAAGAGTCAACTAGAAAATATTTAATACATATAGAGTAAGATGAATCAAATAGTTTAAATGGAACGGGATTACTTTTACCTCGCATCCAATATGTCTCACATACTATATTGGTTTGAGTCTTTAAGTAATGGTTTCTTTTGAATATGTATTCACATATTAGCCTGATCTATTTTTCCTATTGTTTTGACATTGTTTCGACATTTTTTTTTGTGTGTTTTTTTAATTTAAATTCTAGTCTTCTACTAATTTTTCTTCTTCGATTTCTCACATGTATCGTCATGTAATTCATATTAGCTTGCTTTATTAACTGCAAGTTATTAAGATTTGTGAAATCGGATGCGAAATTTTGATTAAAGGCGAAATCATGTACGCTTGATTCTAATACGGGTACAAAAATTTTATCATTTTTCAGATTAACCAGTTTTCCCTGGTATATTATTGGTGGAATTCCCTTCTTGTGCACTACTGTTTGCATGTCACCTGTGTCTACGTTGAGAACTTCATTCAAAATATTATCTTTAAGTAAGCTATTGTCGGCGTCTGTATCAACTAGCAGAATGGGTTTTTTATTTCTGACCTCTTCGCAAGGCAACTCAATAAACACGTCATTCAAATTTGATTGCTCCCGGTTAGACACTTCCACCTCAATCTTTTTATTTTCATTATGCAAGTTATGAACGTAAACACTCGCATTCACACCTCGATTTGGCAATTTAGGAAAAGAAACTTTCCACTTGGCTATGATTTTTGATTTCATATGACTTGCAAGTGCTTTTATACAGTTAACATATTCCGTTATTTTAAGACTAATGATCCTTGCTTTACAATGCTGAAAATTGCGGAAGATTGTTCTTATAATAAATCCAGCAACCAATTGTGCCATCAGAAGTATTGTCATTAAACACTGTACTCCAACTTCAATTATCTTTACAGCCTGAGCTACCGATTCGTCTGATTTTCTCCGAATATTATTTTTGTTTTCTATATCTTATTAGCTGTATTTTCTACCTTTATAGTCTTCTTCAATTTTGCTGAAGTTGGTAACGTATCCACAATCTCTTTAGACGTAGGACGTACTGTTACTACTTCAGTTTTTGAGGCTGGTAACGTATCCACAATCGCTTCCGATGTCGGAGTTACAGTCACTCCTTCACTCGACGAAATTGGTAACGTATCCACAATCGTTTCCGACGTCGGACTTACAGTTACTGTTTCGCTTGGTGAAGTTGGTAATGTATCCACAATCGTTTCCGATGTCGGACATACTGTTATCACCTCATTTGGCCTTAAATTACTGTTATTATTGGGTTCCCAGATTACTGGCCTGTTCTGGGCCCTTGCCAGTTTCCCTGGCGATTGCCTTGAAACTTTTCCCAATTCCTCTTCGCCTCACAATCTCGTATAATGGCAACCTTGTGGAACTGATTAGGAGGGGAAACCACTCAACGGCTCCAATACTTTACTCAATTTTCTTTAGGCGGAAAGTTAGCCTTTACATCGATTTTTCACAAATGGGCTTTATTGATTTAGAATCTTAGAATCCCTTTAGAATTCTCCTTTTATTTTATATATTGTACTATTCGTTTTCAACAGTTTATTTTACCGTAAATTCTTCTAATATGCTATTCGTGAACTTTCGACTTTCTCATCTACATTTTTCACTGACTTTTCACTTTAATTAAAATTTTTAAAACTTCCGCTATCTTCGGTTCGCGGACCGGCTACGCCAAATATGTTGTAGTATCCTTCCGCTGAAAGACACCCACGACATATGAAATTAAACTTAAATAATGTGGTGGTATCCTTCCGTTGAAGAATACCCGCGACAAAACAAACACTACTTTTAAAATTTTACTGCGGACACGACGTCCGCTCTTTATTTAACTCCAAATCAGACTCTTAGCTTAAAGTTAAAACAAATTACTAGCCAGCTCGGTTGAGCCAGCTAAGTGGGTCAATCGCTGCACTTTGTACCATTGTGCAATATGCCTTTCTTGCAGAATTGGAATTCAGCTAGAAATTATTGGCTGTTGGGCAAGTGGGAGTTTCGCAACTCAAACTTTAATGCCTCGCTTGCGGAACTTGGTTTCTGCAAGCGGACTTGCTATTTTGGAGAAAAAATACTCTTGCGCAATTTAAATTCTACTTTAAATTTATTGAACTGTGATCGAGAAATTTTAATTTAACTCTATCTTAAGTTCTACCTTAGTGTATCTGTTGATTGTAGTATTTATAACCCTGCTGCTCATGTGGACCGTTGAATGTGTTGTGTTTAATTCTGCTATTAGGGTGTTTGAAGGTTGGGCGTCATTTCAATCCGTATTGCCTTTGTCAGGGTCCGGGTACCGTTTCTGCTTATGACTGATGATTGTGGATCTTTACAGCTGAGAAATTCAGTTGTATGTTAACTCTTGCGATTGAAGTTTGGTTTCATGAGTGCATCTCTTATCAAACATTTGTGAAACCGGGGTTAAAGGGTTACAACCTTGTAGGCTCTGAAAATTGTAGCCCACAGCTGAGACTTGGTTGGTTTCAAAAACTTTCTAAAGTCCTGAGGTGTCACCGCGTCTATAATACGGTGTACGTATCATTCCCACGGCCATGTTGCGAGTAACTGCCAGCGAAGAGCCGGCTGGATCAACATCTGAGACCCTAGACCAGCGGTGAATTGGTACGACCGCTTTTCCGATTTTGTTTCGTCGTTGTCGTCAGCAACAGATGCACCTCTTTTCGCCAGTTTGTCTCAAATTGATGTGCGACCGCGGTTTCTGGGTTCATCAAGAGTCCTCTTTCCTTTAATGGAAAATAGTTCGTGCGACAATTTGTACCTAGTCAATAATAGTATATTCCTTCAGACCCATGACGTCAGTGGCGTTGTCTGGGATTGTACTTCAACATCTCGTGGTCCATGTGTGGTGTAAAATCGTCTACATGATTTTTATCATTCATAGCCCGTATCTTATATCTAATTACAATTGTCGTTGTAACAATATTGTTTTTCATTACTACTACATTATTTGTCGTTTAGTTTTAATCTTTTTCTTTTATATTCCCTTTTTATATTATTATTAAAAAAAATTTTACATTTCAATATTTTTCACTTTCTTTATGGAACCTATCTTTGTTATGTCCTTATTGTTTTTGGAATTGTAGCTGCTTGCCCGATGCTGTTGTGGTTCTGTGTCTTAATTCTAATTATTGTTATAATGCTACGAATTAGCAGGTACATATTGTAATATTGAATTTTAATTATATTTAATACAAAGTTTCAATTTAAAACTATACAATTTATTTAATAGTAGTTTCATTAAATATAAGCTTCTAATAATAAATCTACTTGAAAATTCCATAAAATGATATTATACATTATTTTTCAATTTAATTACAATATAATTTTGTTTTTCTCTTTCTCATTATAACATCATTATAACAAATTTTCCTGCTTGCTGAAAGGTTTTTTTCCTCTTTTCTTATATTTTGATAGTGGCAAATAGATGCTTTGCAAGCATAATTTTAATTGCTAAGTGCAATGCCCTGAAGGTGGCTTTAAGCAATTCTTCCTAAGGGTTTTTTCTTTTTGGTTTTCAATTTCTACAGTTTTAAAAAAAAAAAAAAACAAAAAGCTGGGACAAACCAAAACGTTGTTTTGGAACAACGAGGTAATTTGTACCCTTTCTTGTACAAATGTTGTAATTTGCGTTTAAGTAAGCAAGTTTTTGCTTATTGAAACGCACGTAGCTAAAAGTCAGTGGTTAGTTTAAATTAGTTATGTTAGTAAATTTTTTTTCCCTCGCTCTTTTTTTTCTTGTCTTTTGTTTTTTTTTTAACTTTTTTTTATATTTCATTTGTTTCCTCTTATTTTATTCTACATCTTTTTCTCTTTCTGTATTCTTATTTTTTATTTAAGTCCATTACTTTTTTATTTTATTTTAATATTAATTCTTATAACATTTTTTTATGTTTTCGTTTTTGTTTTTTTGTTGGTGTATATTGTGTAAATTTTTTTGTATTCTTTTCAACATTTAGGGTTAGTTTGTAAGTAAGATTTTCGACTCGTTGGACATTGTTTAAGTCATCTTTGCCAATGTCATATCCGTTGAAGTGGTGAGGATAGCGTTCTTCTCGGATCAATTTCGTATCAACTAAAGTTGAATTCGGCTATCCTAAATTAGCTAAGAGTCAACTAGAAAATATTTAATACATATAGAGTAAGATGAATCAAATAGTTTAAATGGAACGGGATTACTTTTACCTCGCATCCAATATGTCTCACATACTATATTGGTTTGAGTCTTTAAGTAATGGTTTCTTTTGAATATGTATTCACATATTAGCCTGATCTATTTTTCCTATTGTTTTGACATTGTTTCGACATTTTTTTTGTGTGTTTTTTTAATTTAAATTCTAGTCTTCTACTAACTTTTCTTCTTCGATTTCTCACATGTATCGTCATGTAATTCATATTAACTGCAAGTTATTAAGATTTGTGAAATCGGATGCGAAATTTTGATTAAAGGCGAAATCATGTACGCTTGATTCTAATACGGGTACAAAAATTTTATCATTTTTCAGATTAACCAGTTTTCCCTGGTATATTATTGGTGGAATTCCCTTCTTGTGCACTACTGTTTGCATGTCACCTGTGTCTACGTTGAGAACTTCATTCAAAATATTATCTTTAAGTAAGCTATTGTCGGCGTCTGTATCAACTAGCAGAATGGGTTTTTTATTTCTGACCTCTTCGCAAGGCAACTCAATAAACACGTCATTCAAATTTGATTGCTCCCGGTTAGACACTTCCACCTCAATCTTTTTATTTTCATTATGCAAGTTATGAACGTAAACACTCGCATTCACACCTCGATTTGGCAATTTAGGAAAAGAAACTTTCCACTTGGCTATGATTTTTGATTTCATATGACTTGCAAGTGCTTTTATACAGTTAACATATTCCGTTATTTTAAGACAATTATCCTTGCTTTACAATGCTGAAAATTGCGGAAGATTGTTCTTATAATAAATCCAGCAACCAATTGTGCCATCAGAAGTATTGTCATTAAACACTGTACTCCAACTTCAATTATCTTTACAGCCTGAGCTACCGATTCGTCTGATTTTCTCCGAATATTATTTTTGTTTTCTATATCTTATCAGCTGTATTTTTTACCTTTATAGCCTTCTTCAATTTTGCTGAAGTTGGTAACGTATCCACAATCTCTTTAGACGTAGGACGTACTGTTACTACTTCAGTTTTTGAGGCTGGTAACGTATCCACAATCGCTTCCGATGTCGGAGTTACAGTCACTCCTTCACTCGACGAAATTGGTAACGTATCCACAATCGTTTCCGACGTCGGACTTACAGTTACTGTTTCGCTTGGTGAAGTTGGTAATGTATCCACAATCGTTTCCGATGTCGTACTTACTGTTATCACCTCATTTGGCCTTAAATTACTGTTATTATTGGGTTCCCAGATTACTGGCCTGTTCTGGGCCCTTGCCAGTTTCCCTGGCGATTGCCTTGAAACTTTTCCCAATTCCTCTTCGCCTCACAATCTCGTATAATGGCAACCTTGTGGAACTGATTAGGAGGGGAAACCACTCAACGGCTCCAATACTTTACTCAATTTTCTTTAGGCGGAAAGTTAGCCTTTACATCGATTTTTCACAAATGGGCTTTATTGATTTAGAATCTTAGAATCCCTTTAGAATTCTCCTTTTATTTTATATATTGTACTATTCGTTTTCAACAGTTTATTTTACCGTAAATTCTTCTAATATGCTATTCGTGAACTTTCGACTTTCTCATCTACATTTTTCACTGACTTTTCACTTTAATTAAAATTTTTAAAACTTCCGCTATCTTCGGTTCGCGGACCGGCTACGCCAAATATGTTGTGGTATCCTTCCGCTGAAAGACACCCACGACATATGAAATTAAACTTAAATAATGTGGTGGTATCCTTCCGTTGAAGAATACCCGCGACAAAACAAACACTACTTTTAAAATTTTACTGCGGACACGACGTCCGCTCTTTATTTAACTCCAAATCAGATTCTTAGCTTAAAGTTAAAACAAATTACTAGCCAGCTCGGTTGAGCCAGCTAAGTGGGTCAATCGCTGCACTTTGTACCATTGTGCAATATGCCTTTCTTGCAGAATTGGAATTCAGCTAGAAATTATTGGCTGTTGGGCAAGTGGGAGTTTCGCAACTCAAACTTTAATGCCTCGCTTGCGGAACTTGGTTTCTGCAAGCGGACTTGCTATTTTGGAGAAAAAATACTCTTGCGCAATTTAAATTCTACTTTAAATTTATTGAACTGTGATCGAGAAATTTTAATTTAACTCTATCTTAAGTTCTACCTTAGTGTATCTGTTGATTGTAGTATTTATAACCCTGCTGCTCATGTGGACCGTTGAATGTGTTGTGTTTAATTCTGCTATTAGGGTGTTTGAAGGTTGGGCGTCATTTCAATCCGTATTGCCTTTGTCAGGGTCCGGGTACCGTTTCTGCTTATGACTGATGATTGTGGATCTTTACAGCTGAGAAATTCAGTTGTATGTTAACTCTTGCGATTGAAGTTTGGTTTCATGAGTGCATCTCTTATCAAACATTTGTGAAACCGGGGTTAAAGGGTTACAACCTTGTAGGCTCTGAAAATTGTAGCCCACAGCTGAGACTTGGTTGGTTTCAAAAACTTTCTAAAGTCCTGAGGTGTCACCGCGTCTATAATACGGTGTACGTATCATTCCCACGGCCATGTTGCGAGTAACTGCCAGCGAAGAGCCGGCTGGATCAACATCTGAGACCCTAGACCAGCGGTGAATTGGTACGACCGCTTTTCCGATTTTGTTTCGTCGTTGTCGTCAGCAACAGATGCACCTCTTTTCGCCAGTTTGTCTCAAATTGATGTGCGACCGCGGTTTCTGGGTTCATCAAGAGTCCTCTTTCCTTTAATGGAAAATAGTTCGTGCGACAATTTGTACCTAGTCAATAATAGTATATTCCTTCAGACCCATGACGTCAGTGGCGTTGTCTGGGATTGTACTTCAACATCTCGTGGTCCATGTGTGGTGTAAAATCGTCTACATGATTTTTATCATTCATAGCCCGTATCTTATATCTAATTACAATTGTCGTTGTAACAATATTGTTTTTCATTACTACTACATTATTTGTCGTTTAGTTTTAATCTTTTTCTTTTATATTCCCTTTTTATATTATTATTAAAAAAAATTTTACATTTCAATATTTTTCACTTTCTTTATGGAACCTATCTTTGTTATGTCCTTATTGTTTTTGGAATTGTAGCTGCTTGCCCGATGCTGTTGTGGTTCTGTGTCTTAATTCTAATTATTGTTATAATGCTACGAATTAGCAGGTACATATTGTAATATTGAATTTTAATTATATTTAATACAAAGTTTCAATTTAAAACTATACAATTTATTTAATAGTAGTTTCATTAAATATAAGCTTCTAATAATAAATCTACTTGAAATCCATAAAATGATATTATACATTATTTTTCAATTTAATTACAATATAATTTTGTTTTTCTCTTTCTCATTATAACATCGTTTTATTAAGCAAATTTTCCTGCTTGCTGAAAGGTTTTTTTTTTTTTTCTCTTTTCTTATATTTTGATAGTGGCAAATAGATGCTTTGCAAGCATAATTTTAATTGCTAAGTGCAATGCCCTGAAGGTGGCTTGAAGCAATTCTTCCTAAGGGTTTTTCTTTTTGGTTTTGAATTTCTACAGTTTTCAAAAAAAAAAAACAAGAAGCTGGGACAAACCAAAACGTTGTTTTGGAACAACGAGGTAATTTGTACCCTTTATTGTACAAATGTTGTAATTTGCGTTTAAGTAAGCAAGTTTTTGCTTATTGAAACGCACGTAGCTAAAAGTCAGTGGTTAGTTTAAATTAGTTATGTTAGTAAATTTTTTTTCCCTCGCTCTTTTTTTTCTTGTCTTTTGTTTTTTTTTTTAACTTTTTTTTATATTTCATTTGTTTCCTCTTATTTTATTCTACATCTTTTTCTCTTTCTGTATTCTTATTTTTTATTTAAGTCCATTACTTTTTTATTTTATTTTAATATTAATTCTTATAACATTTTTTTATGTTTTCGTTTTTGTTTTTTTGTTGGTGTATATTGTGTAAATTTTTTTGTATTCTTTTCAACATTTAGGGTTAGTTTGTAAGTAAGATTTTCGACTCGTTGGACATTGTTTAAGTCATCTTTGCCAATGTCATATCCGTTGAAGTGGTGAGGATAGCGTTCTTCTCGGATCAATTTCGTATCAACTAAAGTTGAATTCGGCTATCCTAAATTAGCTAAGAGTCAACTAGAAAATATTTAATACATATAGAGTAAGATGAATCAAATAGTTTAAATGGAACGGGATTACTTTTACCTCGCATCCAATATGTCTCACATACTATATTGGTTTGAGTCTTTAAGTAATGGTTTCTTTTGAATATGTATTCACATATTAGCCTGATCTATTTTTCCTATTGTTTTGACATTGTTTCGACATTTTTTTTTGTGTGTTTTTTTAATTTAAATTCTAGTCTTCTACTAATTTTTCTTCTTCGATTTCTCACATGTATCGTCATGTAATTCATATTAGCTTGCTTTATTAACTGCAAGTTATTAAGATTTGTGAAATCGGATGCGAAATTTTGATTAAAGGCGAAATCATGTACGCTTGATTCTAATACGGGTACAAAAATTTTATCATTTTTCAGATTAACCAGTTTTCCCTGGTATATTATTGGTGGAATTCCCTTCTTGTGCACTACTGTTTGCATGTCACCTGTGTCTACGTTGAGAACTTCATTCAAAATATTATCTTTAAGTAAGCTATTGTCGGCGTCTGTATCAACTAGCAGAATGGGTTTTTTATTTCTGACCTCTTCGCAAGGCAACTCAATAAACACGTCATTCAAATTTGATTGCTCCCGGTTAGACACTTCCACCTCAATCTTTTTATTTTCATTATGCAAGTTATGAACGTAAACACTCGCATTCACACCTCGATTTGGCAATTTAGGAAAAGAAACTTTCCACTTGGCTATGATTTTTGATTTCATATGACTTGCAAGTGCTTTTATACAGTTAACATATTCCGTTATTTTAAGACTAATGATCCTTGCTTTACAATGCTGAAAATTGCGGAAGATTGTTCTTATAATAAATCCAGCAACCAATTGTGCCATCAGAAGTATTGTCATTAAACACTGTACTCCAACTTCAATTATCTTTACAGCCTGAGCTACCGATTCGTCTGATTTTCTCCGAATATTATTTTTGTTTTCTATATCTTATCAGCTGTATTTTCTACCTTTATAGCCTTCTTCAATTTTGCTGAAGTTGGTAACGTATCCATCTCTTTAGACGTAGGACGTACTGTTACTACTTCAGTTTTTGAGGCTGGTAACGTATCCACAATCGCTTCCGATGTCGGAGTTACAGTCACTCCTTCACTCGACGAAATTGGTAACGTATCCACAATCGTTTCCGACGTCGGACTTACAGTTACTGTTTCGCTTGGTGAAGTTGGTAATGTATCCACAATCGTTTCCGATGTCGGACTTACTGTTATCACCTCATTTGGCCTTAAATTACTGTTATTATTGGGTTCCCAGATTACTGGCCTGTTCTGGGCCCTTGCCAGTTTCCCTGGCGATTGCCTTGAAACTTTTCCCAATTCCTCTTCGCCTCACAATCTCGTATAATGGCAACCTTGTGGAACTGATTAGGAGGGGAAACCACTCAACGGCTCCAATACTTTACTCAATTTTCTTTAGGCGGAAAGTTAGCCTTTACATCGATTTTTCACAAATGGGCTTTATTGATTTAGAATCTTAGAATCCCTTTAGAATTCTCCTTTTATTTTATATATTGTACTATTCGTTTTCAACAGTTTATTTTACCGTAAATTCTTCTAATATGCTATTCGTGAACTTTCGACTTTCTCATCTACATTTTTCACTGACTTTTCACTTTAATTAAAATTTTTAAAACTTCCGCTATCTTCGGTTCGCGGACCGGCTACGCCAAATATGTTGTGGTATCCTTCCGCTGAAAGACACCCACGACATATGAAATTAAACTTAAATAATGTGGTGGTATCCTTCCGTTGAAGAATACCCGCGACAAAACAAACACTACTTTTAAAATTTTACTGCGGACACGACGTCCGCTCTTTATTTAACTCCAAATCAGACTCTTAGCTTAAAGTTAGCAATGCCCTGAAGGTGGCTTGAAGCAATTCTTCCTAAGGGTTTTTTTCTTTCTGGTTTTGAATTCGTGCGACAATTTGTACCTAGTCAATAATTCGTTCGTGCGACAATTTGTACCTAGTCAATAATAGTATATTCCTTCAGACCCATGACGTCAGTGGCGTTGTCTGGGATTGTACTTCAACATCTCGTGGTCCATGTGTGGTGTAAAATCGTCTACATGATTTATATCATTCATAGTCCGTATCTTATATCTAATTACAATTGTCGTTGTAACTATATTGTTTTTCATTACTACTACGTTATTTGTCGTTTAGTTTTAATCCTTTTCTTTTATATTCCCTTTTTATATTATTATTAAAAAAAAATTTTACATTTCAATATTTTTCACTTTCTTTATGGAACCTATCTTTGTTATGTCCTTATTGTTTTTGGTGTTGTAGCTGCTTGCCCGATGCTGTTGTGGTTCTGTGTCTTAATTCTAATTATTGTTATAATGCTACGAATTAGCAGGTACATATTGTAATATTGAATTTTAATTATATTTAATACAAAGTTTCAATTTAAAACTATACAATTTATTTAATAGTAGTTTCATTAAATATAAGCTTCTAATAATAAATCTACTTGAAAATTCCATAAAATGATATTATACATTATTTTTCAATTTAATTACAATATAATTTTATTTTTCTCTTTCTCACTATAACATCGTTTTATTAAGCAAATTTTCCTGCTTGCTGAAACGTTTTTTTTCCTCTTTTCTTATATTTTGATAGTTGCAAATAGATGCTTTGTATAATTTTAATTGCTAAGTGCAATGCCCTGAAGGTGGCTTGAAGCAATTCTTCCTAAGGGTTTTTTCTTTCTGGTTTTGAATTTCTTCAGTTTTCCAAAAAAACAAAAATCCTGGGACGTTGCTGTTTTGGAGCAACGAGGTAATTTGTACCCTTTCTTGTACAAATGTTGTAATTTGCGTTTAAGTAAGCAAGTTTTTGCTTACTGAAACGCACGTAGCTAAAAGTCAGTGGTTAGTTTAAATTAGTTATGTTAGTAAATTTTTTTCCCTCGCTTTTTTTTCTTGTCTTTTGTTTTTCTTTAACTTTTTTTTATATTTCATTTTTTCCTCTTATTTTATTCTACATCTTTTTCTATTTCTGTATTCTTATTTTTTTTTAAGTCCATTTCTTTTTTATTTTATTTTAATATTAATTCTTATAACATTTTTTTATGTTTTCGTTTTTGTTTTTTTTTGGTGTATATTGTGTAAATTTTTTTTTGTATTCTTTTCAACATTTAGGGTTAGTTTGTAAGTAAGATTTTCGACTCGTTGGACATTGTTTAAGTCATCTTTGCCAATGTCATATCCGTTGAAGTGGTGAGGATAGCGTTCTTCTCGGATCAATTTCGTATCAACTAAAGTTGAATTCGGCTATCCTAAATTAGCTGAGAGTCAACTAGAAAATATTTAATACATATAGAGTAAGATGAATTAAATAGTTTAAATGGAACGGGATTACTTTTACCTCGCATCCAATATGTCTCACATATTGGTTTGAGTCTTTAAGTAATGGTTTCTTTTGAATATGTATTCGCATATTAGCCTGATCTATTTTTCCTATTTCCCCATTGTTTCTACTAAATTGATATAACCGAAAAATGCGTTTAGACTCTTAGTGACAAATTCTGATATTTTATTTATTTTTGTAACGAAGTTTCTTGCCGGGGTATACTCAGTCTCGCCAGAGTCCCGTACCGAACACTTAAATAAAAAGCTTTCGGTTTTCTTTTCACAGTTTTTCGACTATTTATTTACCGTAATTCAAAATTTAATTTTTCGGTATTTTATTGCTAACAGTATTTCTTAAAACTAGTTCCTTTAATTCTAATGTCCGCTGAATAGCACTCAGTCCGTAAAAATACAAAATCTATATACACACAGAGTTCTAGAATACGAGGTTTTATAATTGTCGGCGTCAGCCACTACGAGGTACTAGAATTTACTTTGATTCAGGATTGGCGTCCGCTTAAAAGCACTCGGCCACGAGGAGGTACTAAAATTTACTTGGATTCAGAATTGGCGTCTGCTTAAAAGCACTCAGCCAGGACGAGGTACTAAAATTTACTTGGAATCGGGATTGGCGTCCGCTTAAGAGCACTCAGCCAGGACGAGGTACTAAAATTTACTTGGAATTGGGATTGGCGTCCGCTTAAGAGCACTCAGCCAGGACGAGGTACTAAAATTTACTTGGAATTGGGATTGGCGTCCGCTTAAGAGCACTCAGCCAGGACGAGGTACTAAAATTTACTTGGAATAGGGATTGGCGTCCGCTTAAGAGCACTCAGCCAGGACGAGGTACTAAAATTTACTTGGAATTGGGATTGGCGTCCGTTTAAAAGCACACGGCCACGACGAGGTACTAAAATTTACTTGGATTCGGGATTGGCGTCCGCTTAAAAGCACTCAGCCAGGACGAGGTACTAAAATTTACTTGGAATTGGGATTGGTGTCCGCTTAAGAGCACTCAGCCAGGACAAGGTACTAAAATTTATTTGGAATCGGGATTGGCGTCCGCTTAAGAGCACTCAGCCAGGACAAGGTACTAAAATTTATTTGGAATTGGAATTGGCGTCCGCTTAAGAGCACTCAGCCAGGACGAGGTACTAAAATTTACATGGAATTGGGATTGGCGTCCGCTTAAGAGCACTCAGCCAGGACAAGGTACTAAAATTTACTTGGAATTGGGATTGGCGTCCGCTTAAGAGCACTCAGCCACTACGAGGTACTAGAGGTTCAAGGTTCGACGACTTACCACTTGGAGCACGATATTCCAAAAGAGATCGAATTCAGCGCGGTGGGCCCTTTTATACACCGATCAAAACAACTCCGCTGCAGTTGTTGTTCTTGTGCACATTCTGGAATTTTCTAATGTGCATAGCGGCACACAATGTACTTGTTGTTGTTGTGCTAATTTCGAGAAATATTTCTTGTGATTTTGTTGGTAGTTCTTGTTCACATTCCAGAATTTTCTAATCTGCATAGCGGCACACAACGTACTTGTTGTTGTTGTGGTTATTTCTAGAAATAAATTCTTGTGATATTGTTGGTAGCTTCCCACGCTCTAATTTAATTTTTGCTTGCTGGTTTCGCGTCTCAGTCTGTGTTGTAGTTGTTGTAAACAGTATTCCAACTGATTTTATTAGTAATTTCCCAAGGCTCTGCTTTAATTTTTTTCTTGCTGATTTGGCGTCTCGGTCTGTGTTTTAATTGTTGTAAAAAGTATGTGGTTCATGTATTCTGTGTGACTGTGGTTTTTTAATCCCTTTGTTAGCAAGCGAGTTAATGTGGTTGTTGTTGTTATTGTTAGTTTTGCATATTTTCGCCTTTGCTACGTTGCCTTTTTTCTTTTTATTGTTGTTGATAGAATTTATTCCACCTGAAGTTGGGTCCGCACAACCCAGGTCACCGCGTTTTCAGTTTATGTTTACTAAAAACGGGCTCGGTTGGGATGCAGGCCAGGTTCTACACCCGGAGTTGTAAGGAAAAAAAAAATATTTTTTTCTTACATTTTATTAATTTATTCTCATTAATTTTATTATTATTATAGTTTTACTAAATTTTTTGTCTTTAATTCTACTAGCTTAAGATCAATAATATTTACAATTTTTATTCATCAAGTCTTTTTTTTTGTATTTTTTTTTAATTTAAATTCTAGTCTTCTACTAATTTTTCTTCTTCGATTTCTCACATGTATCGTCATGTAATTCATATTAGCTTGCTTTGTTAGCTGCAAGTTATTAAGATTTGTGAAATTGGAGGAGAAATTTTGATTAAAGGCGAAATCATGTCCGCTTGATTCTAATACGGGTACAAAAATTTTATCTATTTTCAGATTAACCAGTTTTCCCTGGTATATTATTGGTGGAATTCCCTTCTTGTGCACTACTGTTTGCATGTCACCTGTGTCTACGTTGAGAACTTCATTCAAAATATTATCTTTAAGTAAGCTATTGTCGGCGTCTGTATCAACTAGCAGAATGGGTTTTTTATTTCTGACCTCTTCGCAAGGCAACTCAATAAACACGTCATTCAAATTAGATTGCTCCCGGTTAGACACTTCCACCTCAATCTTCTTATTTTCATTATGCAAGTTATGAACGTGAACACTCGCATTCACACCTCGATTTGGTAATTTAGGAAAAGAAACTTTCCACTTGGCTATGATTTTTGATTTCATATGACTTGCAAGTGCTTTTATACAGTTAACATATTCCGTTATTTTAAGACTAATGATCCTTGCTTTACAATGCTGAAAATTGCGGAAGATTGTTCTTATAATAAATCCAGCAACCAATTGTGCCATCAGAAGTATTGTCATTAAACACTGTACTCCAACTTCAATTATCTTTACAGCCTCAGCTACCGATTCGTCTGATTTTCTCCGAATATTATTTTTGTTTTCTATATCTTATCAGCTGTATTTTCTACCTTTCTAGCCTTCTTCAATTTTGCTGAAGTTGGTAACGTATCCACAATCTCTTTAGACGTAGGACGTACTTTTTTTTTTTTTTTTTTTTTATGACAGATGAAACCAAGCTCAGGGGATGCCCCCTATCCATGCACAGCATTTGTTGGTTCCGAAGGGATGACAGGTTAGTGGGAAGGGGGAAAGAGGGAGTAGTGACGGTTTACACTTCGCTTAAATGTTTCGATGCTGTAAGTAGGCGGGAAGACATTCGCAGGGAGATTATTCCACAATCTAACGACGCGACCGAAAAACGAACTCTCACGGTAATGCGTGGTTCGTTGGAACGGAATCGCGACATAAAAGGGGTGCACCGCTCTGGAAAGCCGAGTAGTTCTGCTAAATACCTGAACCGGAGGAATCAGGCTGGCTACTTCAGAGGAACATTTACCGTGAAAGTAGCGGTAAAATAGTGCTACACACCCTACATCACGACGACGCTCCAAGGTTTCAATAGAGCTGGATACCCTACTGTCCCCTATAAGTTTTAACGCACGACATTGGACTCGGTCTAGGAGCTGAAGATATGTTCGCGAAGCTCCCGACCATATATGCGAATTGTACTCCATTTTCGGACGGATATAAGTGGTGTAGATACAACGAAGATCGGTTGGAGTGAAGTACTTCTTACACCGCTTAAGAAAGCCTAAGCACTTGGCTGCTTCTTTCGACACGTCAAAGATGTGATCGTTCCAGCGAAGATCACATTGGATTGACATGCCCAGAACATCAAGAGCCTCCGACTCATTAATATCCACACCACCCATATTTAGAGGTGGGAAGTTGTCACCCGCCAAACGCTTGTGGGTTAACAAACAGCATTGGGTCTTCCGCGCATTGAAATCGACCCGATTCGCTTGACCCCACTCCTGGATTTTGTTGAGGTCAGATTGGAGTGTGTCATTCATAGTTCTGCGTTTTCTATTGATCTCCAGAATAGAAGGACGCCTGGAGAATGAATATGAATGACAAATGCTGCTGTCATCAGCAAACGAGTAGACGGGGTTTGATGTCAATGACAGAAGGTCATTGATAAAAATGAGAAAAAGTGTTGGAGACAGGACCGAACCCTGCGGAACTCCAGCATTAATGGAGTGCTCTTCGGAAGCAAAGCCGTCTATCACAACCCGAATAGAACGGCCGCTGAGGAAACTCGATATCCATCGAGTGAAAGTATTACCGACACCATAAGCAGCCAGTTTAGACACGAGTGCTTTATGCCACACCCGGTCAAATGCCTTGGAGATATCCAGAGCAACAACCTTGCTCTCACCGAACCGGTGAATACAACTGCTCCACCGCTCAGTGAGAAACGCCATCAGATCGCCGGTGGAACGGTGAGCACGGAAGCCGTACTGGCGATCGCTGATCATTTCGTTGCTCTCTAGATACCTCATCAATTTAAAATTTACAATGCTCTCCATGACTTTAGAGAGCACTGAGCAGATTGCTATGGGCCGGTAATTTGCAGGATTCGTAGCCTCACCTTTTTTGGGAACTGGCTGCACATTGGCAATCTTCCAGGAAGCTGGAAAAACTCCTGAAGTATAAGATAAATTAAAGAGATTGCGCAATGGGCGAGCCAGCGTTGAGGCGCACTTTCTCAACACATGGGCTGAGATGCCATCCGGTCCCGAGGACTTATTGACATTGAGGTCTGCAAGCACTCTTTTAACAGCTCGCGTCCGAAAATGCATCTGAGGCATAGCATGAGATACACCATCAACCGCGGGCAGTGGTTGACTACTCTCAGGAAGAGAGCAGTTTTCAGCAAACATTTTGGCTAATAAGTTTGCTTTATCAACCGAGTGAGTGAAGATCTGATCGTCCTTAAGGAGAGTTGGAATAGACGATTTCGTCTGATTTTTCACCCTCCCCACAAACGACCAAAAGTTCTTGCTACCCTTATGGTATTCAAGAACTCTGCGTCTAAGGCGCTGCTCGTAAAGAACTTTTTCGCGCCTTAGAGTGGCATTGCACCTATTTCTGGCCTGATTGCGCAGCAGTTTAGTATCAGCAGTTTTATTTAAACGCCAATTCCTAAATGCTTCCTCTTTAGACCTGACTGCTTGTCTGCAAGTCGCATTAAACCAGGAATGGTCTTTTGGTTTAATGGAAATTCTTTTATAAGGTATGAAAGACCTCATACCAAATAAAATTGTATTTTCTACTAATTTTGCTGCAGCATTTATGTTTCTATCTCTGAAACACAATTGCCAATTGAAACGGCTGAAAAAGCAGTTCAGCGCATCCCAATTAGCCTTCTCATAAAGCCACACTTTCCGCATCGGAGCTGTCTGGTGAGCGGATTGAAGACTAGAATATGGGAAGGTAGCAGAAATTGTAGCGTGGTCCGAATTACCAAGAGGTGCAAGAACATTCACATCATACTTGCTGTGATGTGAAGTTAGAAAAAGGTCCAGAATATTTTGGTTTTGCCCATCAACGCAGGGAAAGTGCGTTGGTTCCTTCACTAATTGAGTCAAATTATTAGACTCAGCAAATAACTCAACATACAAACCCTCGGGTGTCGTGTGACTCGAATGACGTAGCCAATTGGAATTATGAACATTGAAATCACCAGCAACAACAATTTCACTGTTCGGATACGATTCCAGAATTTTAGAGATCGAATCAGAGAGACTGTCCAGTTTATCAAAAGTTGGCAGCCTCCCTAGACCCGGGCTTCTATAAACGAAGCAGAAGTGCAGGATGTGCGACTGGATTTTGAACTTAACCCACATGGAGCTAAATTCGGCATCCGACGTGCAAAGGTGTTGCTGACACTGGTACGCAACATCACTGCGAATGTATAAGGCGAGGCCTCTGTGAGGTAAAAATAATGGCAGTAGATGGTACCCCGGCATGTGAAAGTCCAGTGGATCTGCACCCTCAGACACCTGGGTCTCACCCAGTGCCATTATATGCGGTTGGTGAGTACAAATATGCGCATAGACCGCGAAGAAATTCGCCCTCCGCACACCATCCGCCTCCGTCCGCGGTCACATCACAACTTTATGACTGTTACTACTTCAGTTTTTGAGGCTGGTAACGTATCCACAATCGCTTCCGATGTCGGAGTTACAGTTACTCCTTCACTCGGCGGAATTGGTAACGTATCCACAATCGTTTCCGACGTCGGACTTACAGTTACTGTTTCGCTTGGTGAAGTTGGTAATGTATCCACAATCGTTTCCGATGTCGGACTTACTGTTATCACATCATTTGGCCTTAAATTACTGTTATTATTGGGTTCCCAGATTACTGGCCTGTTCTGGGCCCTTGCCAGTTTCCCTGGCGATTGCCTTGAAACTTTTCTCAATTCCTCTTCGCCTCACAATCTCGTATAATGGCAACCTTGTGGAACTGATTAGGAGGGGAAACCACTTAACGGCTCCAACACTTTACTCAATTTTCTTTAGGCGGAAAGTTAGCCTTTACATCGATTTTTCACAAATGGGCTTTATTGATTTAGAATCTTAGAATCCCTTTAGAATTCTCCTTTTATTTTATATATTGTACTATTCGTTTTCAGTTTTTTTTTACCGTAAATTCTTCTAATATGCTATTCGTGAACTTTCGACTTTCTCATCTACACTTTTCACTGACTTTTCGCTTTAATTTAAATTTTTAAAACTTCCCCTATCTTCGGTTCGCGGACCGGCTACGCCAAATATGTTGTGGTATCCTTCCGCTGAAAGACACCCACGACATATGAAATTAAACTTAAATAATGTGGTGGTATCCTTCCGTTGAAGGATACCCGTGACAAAACAAACACTACTTTTAAAATTTTACTGAGGCCACGACGTCCGCTCTTTATTTAACTCCAAATCAGACTCTTAGCTTAAAGTTAAAATAAATTACTAGCCAGCTCAGATGAGCCAGCTAAGTGGGTCAATCGCTGTACTTTGTCCCATTGTGCAATATGCCTTTCTTGCAGAATTGGAATTCTGCTAGAAATTATTGGCTGTTGGGCAAGTGGGAGTTTCGCAACTAAAACTCTGATTCCTCGGTTGCGGAACTTGGATTCTGCAAGTTTGTGGCCCACGCAGGACTCAGGACGAGTACACCGCTCTAGAAAACCATACGATGCTGCGATCTAAAAGCTGCTTACTTTCGTTGAACCCCTTTTTCCACACGGACAACACGATGCGCGTTGGTGGGCGGTTGTCCTCGTGTCCCCAATTTGCCTTTCGACTAACGGCATCCGATTATTCTGCCATACGGCTGCTAATTTCCGGGATTGCTCATTCGGTTCATACACGAAATATCTGTACACGGGGGCAACCAATTAGTTCTTCGTCTGGTCCGTACCCAATTCTGGATCCCAAGGTTAAAAACTTTATCAAAACGACAACACATACCTGCAAGCCTTGCATCCTACATCGAAAGAACCCAACTCATGGCAGCATTGCCAACAGAACGCATCACGTTCTCCCGCGCATTTGCCAATAGCGGAGTCGATTTTGCCAATACCAGAGTCGGTCTTTACCATATTAAAAATTACACAGGACGCGCGTGCTTAATTACAAAAGGCTATGTTTGTATCTTCGTCTGTTTCGCAACGAAGGCCATTCATTTGGAACCCACTAGCGACCTCTCAACCGCTATATTCCTTGCTGCCTTTTCCCGTTTCGCCGCCCGCAGAGGCTGCCCTGCCAACACCTACTCCGATAACGGCACCAATTTTGTAGGCGCCTCCAAAGAGCTCCGACTTCCAAGACTTCATGTCTCGCACAAAGGACTTTATCGAAGTCCGGTGTTCACACCAAATTATTACGTCTTCTGGCACTTTTTGCCACCAGGAGCCCCACACATGGGTGGCCTCTGGGAGGCGGGGGTCAAGAGCTTCAAAACCCATCTCCGAAAAGTGGCCCCGGTCATGAAATTCACATTTGAAGAATTTTCCACTCTTCTGAGCACGATCGAATCGTGCCTTAATTCACGCCCCCTCAGAGGACCCAACCGTGATGGACGCCATCACCCCCCCATTTTCTAGTTGGCGGGCCCTTACTAGCTTCAGCAGAACTCGAACAGCACAATAATCCTCTCTCCATTCTCAATCGGTGACGATGAGGGCAAGCCCTTGCTCAGTATCTCTGTCTAAGATTGAAGACAGAATATCTCCGAGAACTTTCCCGCCGAAGTGGAAGACTCCATAGCGCGATCCAAATCGACGATCTTGTTGTCATTCGCGATGACAATTTACCATCCAATGCGTGGCGATTAGGCCGTGTTACACCCGTTTACCGCGAAAAAGTTTGGGGCTTGCAGTCCTGCAAGGCGGGCGGTATGTTAACGCCAATTGCTGCTCGCTAGAGATGTTGATTAATACGGTATTTTGCCCGTTTACCCTGCATATTTCCAACGTGGAGGCTTGCAGTTATTTTTTTTAAGGCATACTTTTAGGCCAAACTGTGGTTGCTTCTCGATCACAGTTCAATAAATTCAACGTAGAATTTAAATTGCGCACGTGCATTTTTTTGCACGTCCTGCGTGGGCGAGCCAAGCAGGTCCATTCCACCAGAGGGTGCTCTCAGCGAGGTCTTGGGGCGTGGTACCGCGACTGTTGTCCTGGGATTCCACATGAAACCATTGCGAACGTGGGACCTTCTCGATGATTTTGGCAACTCGGTTTGCCACGAACGTCGCCCGAACTAATGGGGATTTCTTCAGCTAGGCCAAAACAATGGTGGAGTCGCTCCATCAGTAGATCGTGTAATGGGGCAGCTGCAGCACGAGAGTGTCAATCATCTCAGCAACTAAAGTGGCTCCACACAATTCTAACCTGGGGAGAGACAAAGTTTTAATCGGGGCTACACGAGTTTTGGAGTATAAAAGGAAAACGCGGACTTCCTGAGCGACCTTGATGCGGGCATAGATTACTCCTGCGTAGGCTTTTTGTGAGGCATCGCAAAAGGCGTGGAATTCCACTTCGCTGTCGGGGGTGTAACTCACCCATCGTGGGATGCGAATAGAGAGGATGTGCTGATAATTCTGTAGAAAATTTAACCAGTTAGCGTGAGTCACCTGAGGCAGAATGTCATCCCAATCGATTTTGTCCAATCAGACTTGTTGAATCAGAATTTTCGCTGCAACGATGACCGGAGCCAGCCAACCGGCTGGATCGAACAGCTTGGCGACCAGAGACAACATTTCCCGTTTTGTGTACGCTGCTTTGATGACGATAGATTGGACGTCAAAGTAAAAGTCATCACGGGTCGCGTTCCAGCGAATTCCAAGCATTTTGGCAATGCTGGAATCTTCGAGCGTCAGGAAATCGGTATGGAGTAGATGGGATGCCGGAAAATCTGCCAGAATGCCTTTATGTTTTGCAGTCCATTTGCGAAGGGAAAAAACTGCTGAGTCGAGTGTTGTGCGTCCTCCTAGAACGCGTTTCCTCCCGAAGAAAAGCCCAAGGTACCTTCAACGATCTTTATTATTTCTATCTATGCAGCGGCAGTCTGCGCTCTGTGGGCTCACAATCCAAACTTAACTTTAAAACATTTACTCAATTTAACTTAAGCTCGGTCGACGTAGCCGTCGGCGAAACTAAAGTGGACCAGTATGTCGCAATTCCACTTATTTTGCAATAGTAAATTCTTAATATTAATATTTGCCGATATTAACGTCGGCAGAATCAAATTGGGAACGATTTAATTCTTCCGTGTTTGCTCCTTACTTTTTGTTTTGGCTAATTTTATTTACCCCGAAAGCTGTTTGGTTCGAGCTCGAAAAAAGCTATTTGGCGGCAGTTAACTTCCACACTTGCTACCATGCATACTGTGCTGGTTGCTAACTTGGCTTTCGAGAGCTTTGCCCGGAAGCTTATAATTAGCTTCCACACTTGCTACCATGCAGAGTGCGACGGTTGCTAGCTTGGCTTTCGAGATTCCCAAACAAAATGCATAGCTTGCAGTAAATACTGAACTTGACCTTGACTCACTAACTGAGTTATTAACAAGTGCCAATGTTCTTGCCTTGACGATCTGAATGCGACATACAACATCCCTCCTCCCCTAGGGAAAGAAAAAATTAATATCGTGAAGCGATATTAATTTTTCTGTACAGAATAGTACTTGGGTGGCTTAAAATTAAGTCTCTATAATTGTTTACCTTAAATCTACCTTGAATCCCATTCTATTGCATTTGTTGAACGTGGTATTCACAACTCTGTTGCTCATGTGGACCGTTGAATGTGTTGTATTGTCGTGGATGTTGTGAGTGTAGTCACGCAGCTCCTGGACTTGCTTCCATGCAGTATCGAAGCTGTACCAACCGCTGTATTTATCGCAGTTGTATACCTTGATTCCTGGATGTTGCTGTTCAACTTGGCGAACCAACAGCACCATGAACTCCGACCCCGAAAGTATCCCGTGCACCACAACCACTGGTTTGTACTTCTCACTGCATTCAAATCAGAGAAATTAAACTGCAGCCAACTTCATTGCTATTTTCATTGCGTCTTTTCCAATTACCTACTTAGATTCGTCAGGTGCGATCAATCCGCCTTCTGTAACGACTGTTTGGACGGAATTTGTTTACAAAAGTGCAATTGAGCAGAATCATGCTCGGTAGCGATGTAATGTAATATCAATAGCTGTGGCAGACTGCAGCCTGGTTCGGTGTCAGAGAAAAAAAGGTAGAAAGAATATATGCGACTTAATGTCCCGAGATAAACTGAACAACAGTGGTGTTCATTGCCTTTCAGATTCGTGACGACATCCAGGAAATTAATCGGTACGCAGCAGCATTCGAATTTTTAAGTTCAGTGTCGCCGTTGCTGTTGCTGCTTCTATTACTGTCGATGTTGTTGTTGCCGACGGCCTTAGTTGATATTGACGTTCCTGCGTTTTAAGCACTATTTGTGTTGTTCCGTTTTTGCATTTGATGTCGCGGCAGTTGTTGTTGTTGATTTAATCCTCTTTAATAAATATAAATGACATTTCCTTAACTATTTATACTCTATGATATAAATTTTTAAATTATATTTAATTTATTTCGTTATCACCATTAATTTACACATTGTAGCTATTCAGAAATCTTTTAAGGAGCTAATTACAAATTAATTTCAGAACCCGTATCGATAAATATAGGATTGAAATTATTTTATTATCTATTGTATTCTAATAATTATCCTTAACACAGGTGTTAATGCAAATTAATTTATTCTTAAAATAGGTTACAATATGTTTTATTCGTACATCTTGTTTTAAAAATTATACAAATCATTGATTTATTATTCAAGCAATAATTTTCGATTTTCTTAAAATTAAATTAATTTATCATATTGATTAATTTAAGGTATTTAATCTTCTGGAATTCATTTACATACTTTTTCTTCTTTACATTTCAACCTTATTCAGTTTCCTTTTTTTCGTTTGAATAAGCAAATTTGTCTTGCTTGTTGAAACGATTTTTTCCCCTCTTTACTTATATTTTCATACTTGCAAATAAATACTTTGCAAGCATAATTTTAATTGCTAAGTGCAATGCCCTAAAGGCGGATTGAAGCAATCTTCTCCAGGTTTTTTTAAGGGTTTTGAATTTCTTCAAATTCGAGTTTCGAATTTCGTCAAATTCGAATTTCTTCATTTTTCAAAAACCTGGACATTGCTGTTTTTGAGCAACGAGGTAATTTGTACCCTTTTTTGTACTAATGTTGTAATTTGCGTTTAAGTATTTGCTTACTGAAACGCATGTAGCTAAAGGTTAGTGGTTAGTTTAAATTAGTTGTGCTAGTAAATTTTTTTTTATTTTTCTTTTTTTATATTTTCTTCTTGTCTTTCCTTTTTTTCCTCTTAACTTTTTATATTTCATTTTTTCCACATCTTTTTCTCATTCTGTATTTTTCTTTTTTTTTTTAAATCATTTCTTTTTTATTTTAAATTAATATTAATTTTTATAACCTTTTTGTTTTTTCGTTTTTTTTGCTTTTTTTTTCTTCAACATTTAGGGTTAGTTTGTAAGTAAGGTTTTTTTAATTTTTTTTTCATTAGCATTGTACTCTACGCCCCTTTTTTGTTTTAGGAGCGCAAACATTGAATCTTAGTCAATGCTGGTCCTTTAGTAAACACTTGAAATTCCTTACGATGGTCTATACCGAAGGTATAGATCTCTAAGAAATTGGAAGTGTATTGTCCAATATATATTTATCTCCTGTTTGGGCAAGTTAAACAGAAAAACAAATATATATTAATTTCCTAACCTAATTCTGCTCGTATATTTTGTATTGTCATCCATTTTGTAATAATAATAATGCAATTGAAATTTAGTATTAGGTGTTGCTTACTGAGCGCCCCCTAAATATCAGTTGCCGCTTCTTAAAATCGTTTTGCGAATATTGCATTTTCCGCTGACATTTCGCAACATAATTAAATCGCTGGTGACGCAGTATTACTCTGGCTGAATGCGTTTCACAACTTGTAACGAAACGTTCACCTTCTCTGGCCAGGGTATGTGACTCAGCCGAGTCCAGATCCGTCCAGTTATTTATTTGATGGGACACAAGACTTCCTTCAACGTATTCTTTCTTTTATTAATTTTCTAAATTAATTCAATAATTCGTAATTCTAATTCAACAATTAAACTTAAACTTATGTACATATATATATATATATATATATATATATATATATATATATATATATATATATATATATATATATATATATATATATATATATATATATATATATATATATATATATATATATATATATATATATATATATATATATATATATATATATATATATATATATATATATATATATATATATTCTCTATATTTATTTTGTATTTGATCTATTTTGTACCCATTTATACATTTTAAAACCATTTCCAAATATTGTATATATATATATACAAAATAGTACAAAATAGATGTATGACCACTGATAGCCTTCACAGGTGAACGCTGTGGTAAAAGAAAACTTGTCCCCGCTCTATCGGGATGCGAGTGAATCGGGTGTTGGCCGCGGGAGTACAACTCCACAAGCGACGTTCTGGTGCGATTGTTGGCCGCGGGAGTGCAACTCTACAGGCGACTTTCTGATGCGATCGTTGGCCGCGGGAGTGCAACTCCACAGGCAACGTGCTGTTGAGAATTGTTGGCCGCGGGAGTGCAACTCCACAGGCGACGTTCTGGTGCGAATTGTTGGCCGCGAGAGTGTAACTCCACAGGCGACTTTCTAATGCGAGTGTTGGCCGCGGGAGTGCAACTCCACAGGCGACGTTCTGATGCGATTGTTGGCCGCGGGAGTGCAACTCCACAGGCGACGTGCTGATGAGAATTGTTGGCCGCGGGAGTGCAACTCCACAGGCGACGTTCTGGCTCTGCCGAAGTCGAGGCTCTGCTGGCGTCGACGTTGTGGCTCTGCCGAAGTCGAGGCTCTGCTGGCGTCGACGTTGTGGCTCTGCTGAAGTCGAGGCTCTGCTGGCGTCGACATTGTGGCTCTGCCGTTGAAATGACCTACCGAGGATGGGATTCCGGAAGACCACTGTCCAGGCCGGGAGTTCACGCGAATTGTTGGCCGCGGGAGTGCAACTCCACAGGCGACGTTCTGATGCGAGTGTTTGCCGCGGGAGTGCAACTCCACAGGCGACGTTCTGATGCGATTGTTGCCCGCGGGAGTGCAACTCCACAGGCGACGTGCTGATGAGAATTGTTGGCCGCGGGAGTGCAACTCCACAGGCGACGTTCTGGCTCTGCCGAAGTCGAGGCTCTGCTGGCGTCGACATTGTGGCTCTGCCGTTGAAATGACCTACCGAGGATGGGATTCCAGAAGACCACTGTCCAGGCCGGGAGTTCACGTACAAAAGCCTCGATTCCTCGTGTTGGAGCGCCTTTTATAGTGGCGAAGGTATTCCTACGTACTGATTGTAAGACGCTTGTTGTCTGTTTCTTACCTGCGTGGTCGTGACTGTGGTCGAGCTCTCTCGACCCACTCAGGCGATGGTGCTACTTTCTAATAACTCTCAATTTCAATAACTCTTTGTCAAATCTCTCTTTTTTTACTTTGCCATATAGTTCGTTACATACATATAACTGCACAGAACGGTTACCATATATTTTAGGTATGCGTATACATATATATACAAGTAGAAAATTTGTGAGGAAGAAATTAAGTGCGATAAAATTTGTTCCTGACATCTCCCTCTTAATTCATCGAATTAATTGACAAGCATTCCTTTCAGCTTATCGAAGGCCTTCAGCTGCTCGTCTTGCCACTTCTAGCGTCGTCCATGGGTATTTGCCAATACCCGTTTCTAAGATCCAAGCTGCTGGTAATCTTTGCGTTTCGCAGTCCGTCGAGTATGTAATGTATACGCGGAAGTGGATAGGCGTCAGGAACTGATCTGTCGTTTAGCTGCCGGTAGTCAATGCAGAGACTCCAGGTGCCCGTTTTCTTTTTGACCAGGACTATCGGGGCACTGTAGGTACTGTGTGACGTTTCGATGCATCCTTTAGCCAGAAGTGCGTCGACCTCTCTGCTTATTATTTCCTGCATGGCCGAGTTGCGCGGGATATATCTCTGCTTGATCAGCCGCTCATTTTTCATGGCAATCTTGTGCGACGTAATATTGCATGTTCCTTGTACCTCATCGAATTTCGCGAGTTCGTTCCGCAGGAATTCATCGATGCCCAGCGATGGAGGGTCCTCCTCCTTGAGAGCCGTGCACGTCCACTCCTCTCGCCGCTTCTATCCGTGTGTTTCTCGCAGAGTGACCGTCTGTCCGCCGCAGCTGATGACGGCCCAAGCCTTCGCCAAGAAGTCTAGGCCCAGAAGCAAGTCGTCCGATGCCCCGGCCATAATCAACAGCTCCACATCGATTTCACATGTGCCGAGTTGGATTCTTACCCGGAGGCATTCCTTGGTGATCCTTCGTGTGTTGTCGGCTAGACGAATGTAGTTGGTGGAAGTAGTTCGGCTCACCGGAAGACCGAGCTCCTGCACAAAGGCTTGGCTGGCAAAGCTCCTTGTCGCTCCCGTGTCCAACACCGCTCTTTTCTTGAGGTGTTCCACTATGACTTCTGCAGTTAAATGGGTACTGTCGTGGTGTAGGAGGCTTAGTTGACCCGGCGAGAGGTGGTAGTTGCTGGACCCGCCTTCCCTCCTGACTGGCGTGGTCCGTCCTCGTTTCCCGAGGTAGGTCGTTGGCAGCATTTGATAGTGCGGAGTCCACGACGTCCGCCAGTCCAACAAAACATGATGCGGCGGTTGTGACAATACCATTCCGTGTGTCCGTCTTGACTTGACATCGTCGACAGGCAGTGGCTGGGTTTATACTCACTTCGGCGGGGGTTGCCAGCTGTCGATGCTTCATTTCTCGCTCACGTGGCCGGTGGTTTGTGGGTTCCGGTTGCCGTCCATGTATTTCTTCAAGGTCCTCTGCTAGACCGATGAGTTCCTCGAGGCTCATGAAGTCGCGCCGTTTCACATAAAGTTGCACGTCTTTCCGCGCGTTTCGATAGAGGCGTTGAAGCTTCTCCTCCTCGGCCCAGTTGACATAGCGTCGTACAGGTCGAGCACGTAGTCCTTGAAGGGTCTGGTTTTTGTTGCCGGTTACGTATGTGGTCCTCGAGTCCCTCAAAATATCGGGTGGACAGAAACAATTTCAAAAACGCCGTTTTCAATTGACGTCAGGCTTGCCAATCCATTATTCTGTTGCGGAATCAGACCAGAGCTCGGTCTCGAAGAAGTTCCGGCATTTTCCTTGGTAGCAAGTCGCGGCTTATCCCATACGTGGTGGCCAGTTTTTCAAAACTTTCGATAAAAGCGAGAGGATAGCGACCACCGTCATATTTAACTGACCACTTCCGCACTTTGTCCATGACGTCGGCGTGATCTGTCGCGCGTTCCCTCGATGGTGGCCCGCACTCACCCCCTTGACATGCTGTTGAAACGGTGGTGGGCAGTTCAAGAGTTTTCACTGTTTCTGGCTGATGCGTCTGTACCGTCCCCATTCGGTGCGGGGACTTCGCTTGCTGGTGAAACCTTTCCAGTTCTTCTAGTCGCGCCGTGACCTTTTCGTCGTCCTTCGAGTCTGATGCAAAAGTGGCCAGCCGTTTTCTCAAATCCTCGACGGTTCCACCTTCGTCGAGCTCAAACGTGATAAAACTACTACCGATTTCACCCGTTTTCAATTCCAAACAGCCCTACATAGCTAAGAATATTTGTGCCAAATTTCGGCGCGATACCTCTTTTCGTTCTCCCGTAATCGTGATTTCAGCAGATAGACAAACAGACAGACAAACGGACGGAGGTGACACTGAGCTAGAATATATATACTTTTATATATATATTTCGTCTTGTTTGTGCACGGAGTGCAATGAATACTAATTAAATTCTATTGTAAATAAAATTCCTGGAGTGCAAAAAACTCGTGCTCACGCTTGCGTTTATTTATTCACACTGAAAACTCCAAGTTACAGCACCACTTCGGTCGAACCCCATACCGGTAAATCTTCACAAACTTGAAAATAATACAACAAAAACACAGTGTCAAAAGTAATCTTTGTTCAAAAGAACCGCTCATCTGCTCGCAATCAAAAAATCCAGTCATAAAAAACTCACACCAGGGAGCGACCGCAACAACAAAGCTGCAGCAGACAAAAAACTTATTGTTGTAGACTCTACTCTGCACTGTGGGCAGAAGAGCGCTTCTCGCGAGCCAATCCACTCTGTTTAGTGTACAAACACGTCTCCTCTACGTTGCAAGTGGAAGAACAAAGTGAATATACCCTACTCCTTCCGGGTGTAGGGTGTGATGAATCAACTACATAAAACTGATTCGTCTCCATCATTTGCTGCTGCGGAGGACTTCAACCAAAGGAATTATAACTACAAGAGAAATCCACATGTTAAGGATATGGTCCCAAACAGATGCTACAACATTCAAAATGTGTGCAGGGCAACAACTAAATATGGGGATCGTATCCTGGTGCAGCTGGAAAATTGTGTACTAATTCTTCCACAAAAATTCAATAACATTTGTGATATAACTATAACTGAACTCAGCAATGGAAATTACTGCTTAATTAAACTGCTAGCGGATGATGGAAAAAACTTTCGTTTGGAAATCCAAATTGTTTTCCTCAATCGCAGCCGTTTCTTTCTCCCGCTCATCTAGCCATCACTATCCGCCCTCTCTTCCCTCTCACCCGCTCCAACAACCACCGCCAGCCGTCGGTCCTCAGCTTCCAGCCTTCAGCCCTCAGCTTTCAGCCTTCAGATCCAGCCACAAGGGCAGCCAGAGACTGCCGCCAGGGTAGCCTCCAAATCCCCACAAACGTCCCCAAATCCCTAAAAAATCACCACAAAAAAGCCATGACAAAATTCCTCGATCTGGCAACTTTTCTGTTTGCTTTTATATCTTCTGTCTCACTCTTACACAGAGAGCCCCTTTGGCGGTTAATCCACCGAAATACACAGGCGGATGCATTGGTCCAGAACGCACCTATACATACTACTTACATTTCTTTACTTCTAAATTAGTTATTACGCAATTAACAGAATAGTACCTGGTATCCCGAGCAGTTTCTCGGACTCTATGCTTTTTTTTTTAACCTTCTAGGTTGGGTAAAATACCTTCTTTTGTGTAACGACCGTCGTCGTTACGTATTAGTGTAGCCACTAAAAACCCACCTCATCATTTGGGATCTCTCACTACCCCGGAACCGCTTTCGCATTACGTCAAAGTAGAGACTCAAGAGGTTCCACAGGATTATTGTACTCTCTTACGTCCAGGTCCGTCATTTTACCATTGCTCTTGCAATAGTTTTTCTTTGCTGTATTTCTCTACTCGCTGTTTGCTGTTGCCCTTCTGCGTCTTCGAGGTCTCTTTTCTTTTTTTTATGCATATCTCTAGACAATATTAGGGGTGTGACATGTGACATGCATTCTCTGGTGGTAAAAGAATCTTTAATTTATTTTCATTCTTAACTTTGAGCTTTGTTTGAATCGGGGGCAATTCTAGGAATATACCCGATTGTTTCCCAGTAACAATTTTGGCTTTAATTATGCTATTACACATTTCGGCCACAAACAGCCTACTACCATTGCATAGACCTTTTGATACATCTAAATTACGGAGCAGCATTATGATCTTTGACATAATCATAACTTTTATATATATTTAAGAAAGTTTGTAAATAATTTAATAAATAAGTTTGTAAATAATTTAATAATACTGGAGCGAGTATAGCGCGGTCTTTCATATTTTCATAACTTCGACTGGTTAAGCACTTCTCTGTCAATTTTTTGAATATTTATTGACACACCTGTTGATATTAGGGGGAAAACATTTTTTTGTTTAGAAAAAAATGTCAATAAATGAATTTAATTAATGATTTTAATTAAGAAACAAGTAAAAGTATTGTCTTCGGCCTGCCCGAAGTCTAAATACCCTACACCCGAGTAACTACAAAAATTATAATTTCGCCACTTAACAACTTTTGTGTAAGTAGGCGAACCAGACCTAAATATTTTTCTAATGTCTCTAGATACTGCTGGATAAGTAGTATATAAATGTATGTTCTAATCCACAACAACAACAGGTAAAATCATAGCTCCTCATGAGGAGCACGAGGAGTGTAACAACAACAACCTCGCGGAGTTGCCAGATCGAGGATTAATCTTCACGGAGTTGCCAAATACAGGGATTTCGGTGGACAGAGTGGCCAGATTGAGGATTATTATTATTATTATTTTATTTTTTAAATTTGTTGGGAATTTTACGTGGGATTTTTTGTGTTGATTTGGGGACTTTTTGTGGGGATTTGGATACTTTCCATGGAATTTTCCGGGATTTTCAGATGGCAACCCTGGAGGCTGGAGCTGAGGATTGAAGGCTGGAAACTGAGGGCTGGCGGCTAACGGTCGGTCGAATGGACGGTCGGTCGGACCGACGGTAGGTTGAGGGAGATGGTGAGGAAGCGTGAAGAGGGAGAGGAGCGACGTGCGTTATGGTATATGAGTATTGGGTGACCAGCAGGTGGGTGTGCTTGATGGATCCGAGTTTCAGCAATGTATGCGGATCGTGGTAGCGAAGGCAGAATTAGTGTTGTTGTTGTTGATATAAGACACTGACTCAGAAAATTTAACGTAAACAATCAGCGGGCTTGCCTTGTGGTTGTTCTTACAGTTGTTTATTTTATGAGAACTGTGAACTGCGGATTAGCATGCATTGGGAAACAAAGCATTTTCTTGTGTAATTATTCTTTATTATACAATGATATCAAAATTATCAAAAATTATCAAATTTACAATAATAAAATTTTAATTTCGAATTTAATATGATAACTTGTTGATAAACATTTTGATAGGAAGTTCAAAAATTTTGAATTTAATGCTGCCAAACAGGGAGGTAGCCGTGGTATGTTATAGAAGTTCCGATGCAGCACTCGGAGGATACCCACAAGTAGACGTAGGCCCTGATGGGGGGGGCGTTCCTGGAACTCCTGGTGGATGCTGCGAAGTGCGTCGGACAAATGGTCCAGGTCCCAGTAGTTCTCTTTCAACACCTCGACGACGGCAGTGAGGTGGTATGCCAGAGGGAATTCGTAGAAGGCAAGCGGGAACATCTTTCACACTGTACGGTACTATATGAACCGTCGCGTATTTATACCGAAATTAATATATATTTATTTTTCCTTTTAACTTAACCCAAACAGGAGAAATAAATATATATCGGACAGTACAATTCCAATTACGTAGAGATCTATATATTCTTTATAGACCATCGTAAGGAAATGTAAGTGTTTACTAGAGGACCAGCATTGACCAAGATTCAATGTTTGCGCTCCTAAAACAAAAAGGGGGTAGAGTACAATAGTCACAATACTTACAAACTAACCCTAAATTTGGATAATAGAAAACAAAAAAAACAAAAACAAAAAAAAAAAAAAAACAAAAACTAAAACGAAAAACAAAGAAAAGAAGTTATATTAAAATAAGAACAAACTTGATTTAAAAAAAAAAAGAAAGAAAAAATACAGAAAGAGAAAAAGATATAGAACATAATAAGAGAAAAATAATGAAATATAATGTATAAAAAAAAAGTTAAAGAAAAAAAAAAGAAAGACAAGAAACTAAAAAAAGGAAAAATTTACTAACACAACTAATTAAAACTAATTACTAACTTTTAACTACGTGCGTTTCAGTGAGCAAAGCCCTGCCTACTTAAACGCAAGTTACAGCATTTGTACAAAAAAGGGTACAAATTACCTCGTTGCTCCAAAACAGCAACGTCCCAGGATTCTTCTTTTTGAAAACTGAAGGAATTCAAAACCAGAGAAAAAAAACCTGAGGAAGAATTGCTTCAAGCCAACTTCAGAGCATTGTACTTAGGAATTAAAATTATGCTTGCAAAGCATTTATTTGCAACTATTAAAATATAATAAAAGAGAGAAAAAAATCGTTTCAGCAAGCAAGAAAATTTGCTTATTAAAACGATGTTAAAATTAGTAAAAGAAGAACAAAATGATATTGTAATCAAATTGATAAGAAATATTTAATTACTATATAAATGAAAATATGGAATTATTAAGGATATTTATTGTTACAAATTAATAGTTAATAAAATAATTTTAGTTACAAGTACATGATAGTAATAAGTTTAATGATTCATGCTTGTCCCTTCAGGTTAACTTTCAAACAGTTTTTGTTGAATAGGAAAACTCCAAATAGCTAAAATCTTTAAAATAATTGTGAAATAATTGGGATCCACTTTATAGATTTGTATATAAATAGTTAAGGAAATGTAATTTATATTTATTAAAGAGTCAACATTTGTTAATTAAGTCAACAACACCAAGAACTACAAGAGCAACAACAACAATACAATCGCAGTGTTCGGCCACCAATAAACCAGCTCCAAAATTGCAAAATTGCAACAACAACAAAACAACACGAAGAAACCACAACAATGTCGACAGCAACTAAAACCGTCAGCAACAACAGCATCGCAGCAAGTTAAGGAATAAAAGCAGAAACAACAACGGCGACAGAAAACTCCAAAATTTGAATGCCGCTGCGTACCAATTAATTTCCTGGATGTCGTCACAAATCTGAGAGGTAATAAACAGACCACACCACAGTGTATCTCGAGACAATAAGTCATCTCTTTTCTCTAACACCGAACCAAGCTGCAGTCTGCCACAGCTACGGATAATACACTACATCACTACAAAGCATGATTCTGCTTAATTGCACTTTTATAAACAAACTCCGTCCAGACAATCGTTGAAGAAGGCGGATGGATCTCACTTGACGAATTTCTAATTAGGTAATTGGAAAAGACGCAGTGAAAATAGCACTGAAGTTGGCTGCAGTTTTATTTCTCTGTTTGAAATGTAGATGGGCCTATAAACCGTTGGTTATACCCAAACTGCCCTACATAACAAAGAATATTTGTGCCAAATTTCATTGCGATATCTCTTTTTGTTCTCCCGTTATCGTGATTTCAACAGACAGACAGATGGATGGACAGGGCAAAAAAATTCAGGTGGTGTGGCTGTGCAAGAATATACTATATATACTTTTCCGTATCTATCTCGTCTCCTTCTCTGCGTTACAAACGGAAGAACAAAGTGAATATACTCTATTCCCTTCGGGGGTAGGGTATAAAAATGAATGTTTCTTTCCTCGTTCTGCATGCATTCCTATACTATTCATCCGATTGCGATGAAACTTTGGTGAGTTGTTATGCTCACGGCCGTAAAATTTCTACATTTTTTTTTATTTTTTTCGTTAAAATATCCGCACGAATTATTAAATTCTATTAATTTCTCAGGCATCCCGCGACAACAAGTAATGTCGATAATGAAATGCCAATTGTTGGTCGACATTAGACAATAGATATAACATGCATTTTCCTTGCTTTTACTAACTGAATTTCTATTACACATTAAGAAACTTTACTTTCGCTGTCAAATAAATCATAATATTCAAAGTTAAGTTTTTAATAGTCGTGAAAAGATTTGACTTTCGCTTTCAAATAAATAATGCCACGAAAACGAAAGTCGATTGGTCGATTTACACTTAAAACGAAAAAAACCAAAAAGCATCACAAGCTTCAGAATAAGGTTGTTTCTCTGGATATCTCCAAGGCATTTGACCGGCTGTGCACTGTAAAGCACTCGTGTCTAAACTGACTGCTTATGGTGTCGGTAATACTTTCACTCAATGGATATCGAGTTTCCTCAGCGGCCGTTCTATTCGGGTTGTGATAGACGGCTTTCGAAGAGCACTCCATTAATGCTGGAGTTCCGCAGGGTTCGGTCCTGGGTCCAACTCCTTTTCTAATTTTTATCAATGACCTTCTGTCATTGACATCAACCCCGTCTACTCTCTTGCTGATGACAGCAGCATTTGTCATTCATATTCAATATCCAGGCGTTCATCTATTCTGGAGATCAATAGAAAACGCAGAATTATTAATGACACACTCCAATCTGACCTCAACAAAATCCAGGAGTGGGGTCAAGCGAATCGGGTCGATTTTAATGCGCGGAAGACCCAATGCTGTTTCTTGACCCACAAACGTCTGGCGGGTGAAAACTTCCCACCTCTAAATATGGGTGGTGTAGTTATTAATGAGTCGGAGGCTCTTGATGTTCGAGCCATGTCAATCCAATGCAATCATCGCTGGAACGATCACATTTTTGACGTGTGGAAAGAAGCAGCCATGTGCTTAGGTTTTCTTAAGCGGTGTAAGAAATACTTCACTCCAACCGATCTTCGTTGTATCTACACCACCTATATCCGTCCAAAAATGGAGTACAATTCGCATATATGGTCAGGAGCTTCGTGAACATATCTTTACCTTCTGGACCGTGTCCAATGTCGTGCGTTAAAACTTATAGGTGACGGTAGTGTATCCAGCTCTATTGAAACCTTGGAGAGTCGTCGTGATGTAGGGTGTGTATCATTACTTTACCGTTACTTTCATGGTAAATGTTCTTCTGAAGTAGCCAGCCTGATTCCTCAGGTATTTAGCAGAACTACTCGGCTTTCCAGAGTGGCACCATTTTTATGTCACGATTCCGTTCCAACGAACCACGCATTATCGTGGAAATTGGTTTTCCGATCGCGTCATTAGATTGTGGAACAATCTCCCTGCAATTGTCTTCCCGCCCACTTACAGCGTCGAAACCTTCAAGCGAGGTGTAAACAGTCACTACTCCCTCTTTCTCCTTCCCACTAACCTTTCATCCCTTCGGAAGCAACACATGCTTTGCATGGATAGGGAGCATCCCCTGAGCTTGGTTGATGAAACCATAAAAAAAACAGACGAACAACGGGAAGCAAGACTGGAAACCGCTCGAGTACGCAATGCTAAAGCCTGCTCGTCTGAAACAGTCGAGCAATGCGAAGCAAAACTGGAAACCGCTCAAGTACGAAATGCTCAAGACGGCTTGTCTGAAACAGTCGCGCAACCTGAAGCAGGACTGGAATACGTTCGAATACGCAATGCTCAAGACCTTTCATCTGAAACAAACGAGTGTTGTGAGTCACTGGTTCCCTGGTGCAGCCGGTTATTACGAACCGAAAATCGTTCGCACAGGTGAGTTTGTGTTAACATAAAAATGTTAAGTGTTAAATAAAGATAGGAAAAGAAATTATTTGTAGCGAATATATATTAATACTAACACACATAAATAATCCTGGCCAAGACTCCTTTACACGTAATCCTGTGGCTGAGTCTGGCTATAGGTGGATAATTATAATAATTTGTAGTGCAAATTTAAAAATTGTGAGACAAAGGAAGAATTCTAAAACGAATAATTTATGATAATTTCTGAACAGTGGACTTAGCAGTTTTGCGAATGCTATGAGAAAAAAAATTTTTGTAAGAAAATACGTGAAGTTTGTGAAAATACGTGTTTGTGTTTTTGCTCATTTGCTCTTCAGACGCAAAGTGTTGGCAGAATTGCAAGCGTTGTCTTTTTGTTTTTGTTGTTTTTTATTACTTTATGGATATTTCACTCGATTTGGACGCACGATTAAGGGATTTAGGAAGGGATTATAAAGATTTGGGCAGTTGGATAGGTTTATTGTAAAAATTTTGTATATTCTTTCATCCACAGTAAACAATAAGGAGAATTTAGTGTTAATAAAGGAAAAGATTAAAGATCTAGGTAGCCTCTCCAAGGTAGAGAAGGCGGATGCAATTTTAGAGGAGCTGCTCAATTTTATAGCAAATAAAAATAAAAGTGCGCTAAAGGAATTAGAGAGGTGGAAAGTTGAAGATGGAGAGGCTGATCGCAGAAGCAGTACAGCTAAACGAGATCATCAACGGAATTCTCGGAGCCCAACCAAACCTTTTAGCGAGCACGAATCCGGTCTAGACGGTAGAAATGAACCAAAGGAATGCAAGCATGTAACTCGAGGCCACACATCATGGGGGTGACGAGTCATACATCGAGTGTTGAATCATTCCCAGAAGAAGTTGACGGTTGTGAGGAGGTAAGCGAAATTGGAGTTAAGCCAGCAGTTGATAACAAACAAACAGTAAAGCCGACGGCCGTTGAGTCAGTGGATACGTTTGGAGTTTTGACTTCATGCTTAAGTGCAAGCATTGCACAAATATTCGTTTTAATCATATTATCTCTGGGTATAATAAAAGATGTAGTTAAAGAAAAGAAAATAAACGTTTTTAATTGTCCTGAGCATTTTTTAAATAGCAATAAGACAAACTTTAATTCATGGCAAAAAAAACCCAACAAAAATGTTAAAACATTTTTTCACAAGGGTAGAAATTGGGATAAGTAAAGGTGTTAATATAAAACGGAATGCAACGGGAAAAAGATAGCAAATTAATTCAGGATTGAACTGGCAGAAGGGTCGCCCAGACACTATCGATGACGTGTTCATTGAAGTATCATGAAAAGGTGAAAAAAGTGGAAAACTCATCCTATTAGTGGATACTGGAGCAGACACGAGCCTGGTAAAGGAGAGCGCGTTGAGGAGAGTTCCATTGTGAGGAGAGTACCATTGACGGTAAACACTAACGACGTAAAAACCCTTAATGGAGCTTTTGGTGGATGTGTAACAACGAAGGGTTCCGTAGTGATCAAACCTAACGGTATGAATCATCTTTGTTTGAAGCTACAATTAGTGCCATTTGGACAGGGAGTGCCAGCGTATGGCATAATTGGTAGGGAGAATTTGTGGAATCGGTCAATTATAAACTCAGTTAGTAAACGAGTACCATTTATGAACGAGGATAAGAAACATATTAAGACGCTGGTTATGCGTTCAAGGGGAGAATTGGATCAGATTTTACATAAGAAAGTTCGAAAGTAATGGCGAGAGCTATCAGAGCAGAACTATCAGAAAACTATCAGAGCAGTTCCATTTAGAATTAGAACCAATATTCCGGAAATAGTAGTTCATATACAGGAAATTGTTCCAGGAGTGTATATGGGGGAAACTTTAGCGAAAGTAAAGGAGGGCGTAGTGTACGTTCCAATACTGAATTCAATGGAACAAGATGTAGAAATAGACAGTGATTTTAGGCGGGGGTAGAATAAGTACTCTCATGAATAAACGAAGTCTAGATAACAGTTTGAATAAGGAGGAAAGGGAGCATATGTGCTCTGAGCAGGGTGCACTGCCCGACCCGCAGAAGGTTGAGTGTGTAAGGAACATAAAACCTCCCAGGAACAAAAAGGAGGTACAACCATTCTTGGGGTTAGTCAACTACTATAGAAAATTTATTGGAAGCATGGTAAAAATCGCCTTGCCAATTAACAAATTACTAAGAAAGGATACCAAGCTCCAATGGTCGGAGGACTGTCAGAAAGCGTTTGATAAGCTGAAAGAAGCAGTAATTTCACTGTCTGGGCTACACGAAATTTCAGAGCATATACTCTGGGCAGGCTCTTTAAGATAGTGACAGACCACCAACCGAATTCAAAATTATATATAAACCCGGTTAGAAGAATTTGAATGCAGACGCATTAAGTAGAATTCCACAAGAAAATAGTGGTATTGTTGCCATACAGACTCGCTCAAAAGCGAAGGCAAGGGAACAGGATGGGGTAGACAGTTCATGTCAAAACTCACTGCAAGGGTACGCAACAACATGCGATGCAGAAAGGTGAAATCTGAAAATGCAGTATTGCTATCCGACACAAAGGAAATAGAAACAGTAATGAGAGATTTCTACGGTTCACCGTTAGGAGGACGCACAACATTTTAGCGTAGCCGGTAGGAGGCCATCAGGCGGCAGTGAAGACCTATTTACGCATTAGGCAAAAATTCAGGTGGCCAGGCATGCAAAAACAGATATGTTAAAACATGTCCCAAATGTCAAGTCAACAAAAGTTTAAAATTGACGAAAATGCCACTAGTATTAACAGACACGCCAGTGCGGCCCTTTCATAAGATTTACATGGACAATGTGGGTATTTTACCAGAAACTGTGTACTGGTAATAAGTACATCCTAATATTTCAGGATGATTTTTCAAAATTTATGACGTGCACAGCTATCCCTGACGCTGAAGCAAGCACCGTAGCTGGGGCTTTTTATGATGAGGTAATAACGCGGTACGTAATTCCACGAATTCTGGTAACGGATAACGGTACTAATTTCACTTCAAAATTATTTACCGATACTTGCAAACGCCTTTTCGCATCTATTAGGTTTCGATATAGAGATGCCGACAAATTTGAAAAGAAAATGTAGTCCGATTACAATGCCGACGACCCAAATAAGGTTTTAAAGTTTCAAATACAGAGGGCTAACGAAATAGTGAGAAAAAAATCAAGATGGGGCTAAGCAATTAGCAAAGGAGCAATATGATAATAAGTTAAATTTAGTAGAGTTTAAGGTAGGTGATAACGTTTTGATTAAGAACCAGACTAGGAAAAAGAAGTTTTCTCCAATCTGGATGGGTCTCTACAAAGTTAGAAGAATAAAGAGTCAAATTACTACGTTTTTAGAGATTAAGGGAAAAGATAAACCCTTTCACAATAATCTTCTCAAATTGTATAGTAACGGGCATAGAGTGTAGGAATGTATAAAAAATGAGAAATTAGGATAGTAGCAGGTAATTTGTATATAACTATAGTATAAATAATTTTTAGGTAAAAAGAAAAACGTCAAAAAGGAATCCATAAAGGAGGCAAAATGCAAATCATAACTGTTGGGTTGATGATCATGGTGGCGCTGATGAAGACATATTCAGCAATAGAAACAGAAAGCTTAGTGGAAACATCACTGGTATTTGAAAAACTAACCAGGCAATGTTCTTCAAAGATACCTGGACATTAAAAACAACTGTTGAACGTAGCAATTTCGAAGGGATAATAAATGGATTATTAGATTACATCAGTAAAATTCAACACTTTTGTGAAAATTTAAATAAACAGCCAGAAATAACCAAGTTTGCACAAGCTTGTAGTAATTTTAACCGCCCATTGAAAGCAACAATTGATCAATTAATACATAACGAAGAAATAATAAAACAAACGTAAAAGCATCAAAGAAGGAGTAAAAGAGCATTAGAAGGAGATGAGTTTAGGAGATGCATCGTAGGAGATGCATTAAATTGGGCATTTGGTACGATGAGTCAAAAGAATGCGAATGAAATCTACAATCACTTGAAAAATATAGACAGTCATCAATCAAAAACGTACAAGCTGATGGAACAACAAGTTACAGTGATGGAATCAAATTACAAAAAAACATTAGAATCACTAAAGCGGTCAGCTGATGACATATATAAACTCCAGAATGAGCTAGCGAAAACAATAAATTACCAAATACAAATAAATAATAATAACGAACGGAAAATGGCTCAAGTGGAGAATTTGCTACGAACACTAGAGATACACGCAGCGATACAGGCTAGCTTAGTGGAGATACGGGGAAGACAAGAAGTCGAAATTCAAGTTCTTGGTGATTTGTATAAGGGAAGACTTCATCCGTCAATACTAAGAGAAGCAGATCTAAAGGAAATCGTAGGAAAGTTAGATTTGAAGAACAAGGCAAAGTGGTTGTTAACCGATTTGTTTAGAATACTCCAGTTGGCCACAGTGGATACGTTGACGACAGGTGAAAATATATTAATAAAAGTAACGATACCTTTACATGAAGAGGAAGTTTATAGCATATGCAAAATATACCAAGTGATAATTTTCACGAATACAACGTATGATCTCACAGTTAAGCCAACATTCGATTATTTGGCAGAGTCAAAGCAGGAATGGCAGTTTAGAGGTTTATCAAGGAAAGATATGGAAGATTGCCAGGGCATAAACAACCCGATAGAAATGAATGAACTTAATAGACAGGACAATATCCTAATCTGTAAAAGCCGAGGCAGAAAGCTAAGCGGAAAGCATCCAACGTGCGAAATAGCGTTACAGCAGCATAATGTAAATATGAAAGATTTGTGCATTTCTACGGCTATCCCGGCAAGCGAGGGGATGATGGTAAAACTTGAAACACCAAACAGATGGCTTTATAATTTCAAGCATAACACAATATTCCAAACAACATGCACCACGGGGTCAACCACAATATCTTTAAAAGGGTTGGGGATATTAACGATGACGCAAAATTGTAAGATACATAATCACGAGAGCACAATAGAATTCGAGGAACACCAGACAACTACGATTAACAACATATATGCCAAAGTAGACCACACCCAATTCATAGAATTCCTGAAAGACAGCTTGACAGATTCGGTAGCAACTCCGGAAAATGGGCAAAATTTAAGACAAATAATATTATCAGATCATAAAAGTTTCAGCCAAACGCTGTAAGCAGGGGAGAGGGATATCGAATACCTGAAAGCAGGAATTAAGCAGGTGGAGATCACTCAAAGAATCCAATACAAACATCATGAACCAACGCAATTGGAGCTCGCCGGCATAGAAAGACAGGACAACTTAAACCACCGGATAATACTGGAGGCGCGAAGTTAAAATGTGTTGCGGGCTCGTCACCAATTGCCAGTGTCCAAACAAACAAATTGCCAAACAAATCCCAAGATAGCAATCAAGTTCCAGCGACCAAGTTCAAGAATAACAATCAAATAAAACAAATCTCTGAAGAACAACCAAATTCCAGAAAACCGAGTTCCAACATAGAGGGGAAAAAATAATAAATAAAGCATTTTCTTGTGTAATTATTCTTTATTATACAATGTTATCAAAATTGTCAAAAATTATCAAATTTACAATAATAAAATTTTAATTTCGATTTTACTATGATAACTTGTTGATAAACATTTGGTAGGAAGTTCAAATATTTTGAATTTAATGCTGCCAAACAGGGAGGTAGCCGTGGTATGTTATAGAAGTTCCGATGCAGCACTCGGAGGATGCCCACAAGTAGACGTAGGCCCTGATGCGTGGGGCGTTCCTGCAACTCCTGGTGGATGCTGCGAAGTGCGTGGGACAAATGGTCCAGGACCCAGTAGTTCTCCTCCAACACCTCCACGACGGCAGTGAGGTGGTATGCCAGAGGGAATTCGTAGAAGGCAAACGGGTAATAGTAAGCAAAATTGCGAAACGCATTCAGCCAGAGTAATACCGCGTCACCAGCGATTTAATTATGTTGCGAAATGTTATCGGAAAATGCAATATTCGCGAAGCGTTTTTGAAGAGCAGTAACTGATATTTAGGGGGCGCTCATTAAGCAACGCCTAATACTAAATTGCAATTACCTTATTATTATTACAAAATGGATTCCAATACAAGATATACGAGCGGAATTAGGTCACATATAAGGCCTACTTAAAACTGATGGAGTTAAATATATATTTATTTTTCCGTTTAACTTAACCCAAACAGGAGAAATAAATATATATCGGACAATATAGTACACTTCCAATTTCAGTTTCAATTTCATTTCGGACAATATAGTACAGAGAAAAAAGATTCGTTTCAGCAAGCAAGAAAATTCGCTTATTAAAACGATGTTAAAATGAGTAAAAGACGAAAAAAATGATATTGTAATCAAATTGATAAGAAATATATTATTTAATTACTACATAAATGAAAATATGGAATTATTAAGGATATTTATTCTTACAAATTAATAGTTAATAAAATAATTTTAGTTACAAGTACATGATAGTAATAAGTTTAATGATTTATGCTTGTCCCTTCAGGTTAACTTTCAAACAGTTTTTGTTGAATAGGAAAATTCCAAATAGCTAAAATCTTTAAAATAATTGTGAAATAAATGGGATCCACTTTATAGATTTGTACATAAATAGTTAAGGAAATGTAATTTATATTTATTAAAGAGTCAACATTTGTTAATTAAGTCAACAACACCAAAAACAACAAGAGCAACAACAACAATACAATCGCAGTGTTCGGCCACCAATAAACCAGCTCCAAAATTGCAAAATTGCAACAACAACAAAACAACACGAAGAAAACACAACAACGTCGACAGCAACTAAAACCGTCAGCAACAACAGCATCGCAGCAAGTTAAGGAATAAAAGCAGAAACAACAACGGCGACAGAAAACTCCAAAATTTGAATGCCGCTGCGTACCAATTAATTTCCTGGATGTCGTCACAAATCTGAGAGGTAATAAACAGACCACACCACAGTGTATCTCGAGACAATAAGTCATCTCTTTTCTCTAACACCGATCCAGGCTGCAGTCTGCCACAGCTACGGATATTACACTACATCACTACAGAGCATGACTCTGCTTAATTGCACTTTTATAAACAAACTCCGTCCAGACAATCGTTGAAGAAGACGGATTGATCTCACTTGACGAACTTCTAATTAGGTAATTGGAAAAGACGCAATGAAAATACCACTGAAGTTGGCTGCAGTTTTATTTCTCTGCTTGAAATGTGGTTGGGCCTACAAACCGTTGGTTATGGTGCACGGAATACTTGCGGGGTCAGAGTCCGTGGTGCTGTTGGTTCGCCAAGTGGAACAGCAACATCCAGGAATCAAGGTCTACAACTGCGATAGTTACCGCGGTTGGTACAACTTAGAGAGTACATGGAAACAAATCCAGGAGCTGCGTGAGTACATACACAACAAACACAACCACAACACACTGATTGACATGAACAACGAGGATACACTAAGGTAGAACTTAAGGTAGGGTTAAGTTAGATAATATTATAATAGAGAATTAAAATAAACCACTCCTGTATCATATTGTACAGAAAAAATTAATATCGCTTCACGATATTAATTTTTTCTTTCCCTAGGGGTGGAGGGGTGTTGTATGTCGCATTCACACTGTCAAAGCAAGAACATTGGCACTTCTTAATAACTCAGTTAGTGAGTCAAGGTCAAGTTCAGCCTTTAGTGCAAGCCAAGCATTTTGTTTGGGAAGCTCGAAAGCCAAGCTAGCAACCAGCACTCTGTATGGTGGCAAGTGTGGAAGCTAATTATAAGCTCCGGGCAAAGCTCTAGAAAGCCAAGATAGTAACCAGCACAGTCTGCGTGGTAGCAAGTTTGGAAGCTAATTTCTACCAAATAGCTTTTCTCGAGCTCAAACCAAGCAGCTTTCGAAGTAAATAAAACTAGCTAAAACAATGAGTAAAAAGCAAACGCGGAAGAATTAAATCATTCCCAATTTAATTCTGCCGACGTTGATATTGGCAAATATTAATATTAAGAATTTAATATTGCAAAATAGTGGAATTGCGACATACCGATCCACTTTAGTTTCGCCGACGGCTACGCCGACCGAGCTTAAGTGGAAATAAGAAAATGTTTGAAAGTTGAGTTCTGTTAGTGAGCCCACAGCGCTTAGACTGCCGCTGCATACTTCAGAGGAAAAGTAAAGAACACTAGAAGGCATTCCGGTCTTTTCTTTGGGAGGATCATAATTTTCAGGAGGTAACTACAACATCCCCCTCCCCGACGACTGTCCAGTTGCCAGCCGTCAGGGTTACCACTTGACAAAATCTCTCGGAAAAAATCCCTGAGAAAATACCCAAATCCCCACAACAACTACCCAACAAAATCCCCAAAAAATCATCACAAAAATTCCTCGAACTGGCAACTCCGTACACCAAAACTCCTCGATCTGGCAACTACGCCCAACAAAATCCTCGATATGGCAACTCTGTTCTCTGCCAACATCTTCTGTCTCACTCTTACACACGTTATGCCCACTGTCTCGCTCTTACACACACAGCGCCCCTTAGGTGGTGCCACCACCAAAATACACGAGTGGTGCCTTTGGATTAGAACCGGCATATTCATACTATTGATATTCACATTATAACTTTTTTTAAAACGAGGTGCCTTTACATTCCGTATGTAAAGTAGGCGTGGTTGTAAAACTATCTCGACCATTTTCAATCTCAAACTGACCTACATAACAAAGAATATTTGTGCCAAATTTCATTGCGATATCTCTTTTTGTTCTCCCGTTATCGTGATTTCAACAGACAGACAGATGGATGGACAGGGCAAAAAAAATTCAGGTGGTGTGGCTGTGCAAGAATATACTATATATACTTTTCCGTATTTATCTCGTCTCCTTCTCTGCGTTACAAACGGAAGAACAAAGTGAATATACTCTATTCCCTTCGGGGGTAGGGTATAAAAATGAATGTTTCTTTCCTCGTTCTGCATGCATTCCTATACTATTCATCCGATTGCGATGAAACTTTGGTGAGTTGTTATGCTCACGGCCGTAAAATTTCTAAATTTTTTTTATTTTTTTCGTTAAAATATCCGCACGAATTATTAAATTCAATTAATTTCTCAGGCATCCCGCGGCAACAAGTAATGTCGATAATGAAATGCCAATTGTTGGTCGACATTAGACAATAGATATAACATGCATTTTCCTTGCTTTTACTAACTGAATTTCTATTACACATTAAGAAACTTTACTTTCGCTGTCAAATAAATCATAATATTCAAAGTTAAGTTTTTAATAGTCGTGAAAAGATTTGACTTTCGCTTTCAAATAAATAATGCCACGAAAACGAATGTCGATTGGTCGATTTACACTTAAAACGAAAAAAACCAAAAAGCATCACAAGCTTCAGAATAAGGTTGTTGCTCTGGATATCTCCAAGGCATTTGACCGGGTGTGCACTGTAAAGCACTCGTGTCTAAATTAACTGCTTATAGTGTCGGTAATACTTTCACTCAATGGATATCGAGTTTCCTCAGCGGCCGTTCTATTCGGGTTGTGATAGACGGCTTTCGAAGAGCACTCCATTAATGCTGGAGTTCCGCAGGGTTCGGTCCTGGGTCCAACTCCTTTTCTAATTTTAATTAATGACCTTCTGTCATTGACATCAACCCCGTCTACTCTCTTGCTGATGACAGCAGCATTTGTCATTCATATTCAATATCCAGGCGTTCATCTATTCTGGAGATCAATAGAAAACGCAGAATTATTAATGACACACTCCAATCTGACCTCAACAAAATCCAGGAGTGGGGTCAAGCGAATCGGGTCGATTTTAATGCGCGGAAGACCCAATGCTGTTTCTTGACCCACAAACGTCTGGCGGGTGAAAACTTCCCACCTCTAAATATGGGTGGTGTGGATATTAATGAGTCGGAGGCTCTTGATGTTCGAGCCATGTCAATCCAATGCGATCATCGCTGGAACGATCACAATTTTGACGTGTGGAAAGAAGCAGCCATGTGCTTAGGTTTTCTTAAGCGGTGTAAGAAATACTTCACTCCAACCGATCTTCGTTGTATCTACACCACCTATATCCGTCCAAAAATGGAGTACAATTCGCATATATGGTCAGGAGCTTCGTGAACATATCTTTACCTTCTGGACCGTGTCCAATGTCGTGCGTTAAAACTTATAGGTGACGGTAGTGTATCCAGCTCTATTGAAACCTTGGAGAGTCGTCGTGATGTAGGGTGTGTATCATTACTCTGCCGTTACTTTCATGGTAAATGTTCTTCTGAAGTAGCCAGCCTGATTCCTCAGGTATTTAGCAGAACTACTCGGCTTTCCAGAGTGGCACCATTTTTATGTCACGATTCCGTTCCAACGAACCACGCATTATCGTGAAAATTGGTTTTCCGATCGCGTCATTAGATTGTGGAACAATCTCCCTGCAATTGTCTTCCCGCCAACTTACAGCGTCGAAACCTTTAAGCGAGGTGTAAACAGTCACTACTCCCTCTTTCCCCTTCCCACTAACCTTTCATGCCTTCGGAACCCACAAATGCTTTGCATGGATAGGGAGCATCCCCTGAGCTTGGTTGATGAAACCATAAAAAAAACAGACGAACAACGGGAAGCAAGACTGGAAACCGCTCGAGTACGCAATGCTAAAGCCTGCTCGTCTGAAGCAGTCGAGCAATGCGAAGCAAAACTGGAAACCGCTCAAGTACGAAATGCTCAAGACGGCTTGTCTGAAACAGTCGCGCAACCTGAAGCAGGACTGGAATACGTTCGAATACGCAATGCTCAAGACCTTTCATCTGAAACAAACGAGTGTTGTGAGTCACTGGTTCCCTGGTGCAACCGGTTATTACGAACCGAAAATCGTTCGCACAGGTGAGTTTGTGTTAACATAAAAATGTTGTGTTAAATAAAGATAGGAAAAGAAATTATTTGTAGCGAATATATATTAATACTAACACACATAAATAATCCTGGCCAAGACTCCTTTACACGTAATCCTGTGGCTGAGTCTGGCTATAGGGGGATAATTATAATAATTTGTAGTGCAAATTTAAAAATTGTGAGACAAAGGAAGAATTGTAAAACGAATAATTTATGATAATTTCTGAACAGTGGACTTAGCAGTTTTGCGAATGCTATGAGAAAAAAAATTTTTGTAAGAAAATACGTGAAGTTTGTGAAAATACGTGTTTGTGTTTTTGCTCATTTGCTCTTCAGACGCAAAGTGTTGGCAGAATTGCAAGCGTTGTCTTTTTGTTTTTGTTGTTTTTTATTACTTTATGGATATTTCACTCGATTCGGACGCACGATTAAGGGATTTAGGAAGGGATTATAAAGATTGGGGCAGTTGGATAGGTTTATTGTAAAAATTTGGGATATTCTTTCATCCACAGTAAACAATAAGGAGAATTTAGTGTTAATAAAGGAAAAGATTAAAGATCTAGGTAGCCTCTCCAAGGTAGAGAAGGCGGATGCAATTTTAGAGGAGCTGCTCAATTTTATAGCAAATAAAAATAAAAGTGCGCTAAAGGAATTAGAGAGGTGGAAAGTTGAATTTCACACTTTAAAAAACAGATACGACAACTTTTTGACAGACAGAGAATTAGAAGCGGTTTTAGAAGAGGAAAATATTAGATTGAGGAAGTTGGTTGAGAAAAAGGGAGTTTCGGGAAATTTGCTCTCGACAGTTGTAAACCAAAAAAGCAGGGGAAGTTTTGACTCCTTAGAAGAGGCTCATAAGAGAATAGAGGAGTTAAAAGAAGAGAATAGGCTCCTTCGACAGGAAGAATTGTTAGCAGATAAGACCCTACCGCACAAAGATCCGATTGGACGTCCTTCACTACCTACAACAGGTCTAAAGATCATCAGGAGTAAAACAAGCTTAAAAATGAGTATAGAAGTAATTGCAAAAAATGTAAACAGATTAGTACCATTTTTCTCAGGTACCCGTACGCCTAATTTGAGGAATGAAGTGTATAAATTTATTGAGGGATGTGAACTCGTAAGGAGGGGAATATCGGATTCCGAAATAGGTGACTTCTTAGCGTGTGTAAAGCAAAGGTTTCATGGGAACGTTTACGGGTTAATTAGGGGAAATAAAATAACGAGCGTAGAAGAGTTATACAGTACCTTAAAGCTGTCCTATCTGAAGTGTAGATCGCTAGATACAATAATCTCGGAAATACAGACAGTGTCCCAACTCCCAGGCGAAGAAATAGTGGAGTTCGGAGAAAGGTTATTAAATCTAAGGACATGGGCGGAAGACATTACGAAATCTCAATATACTGAGGGCCAGGATCATGGACCGCGAATTGAGATTAACAAATCATTAGCGAGGATATTCGTGTTGGGGTTAAGAGACCCAACGATAAGGATGAAGATGTTGGGCACCAAAGTGATCGACATGGAGAGGCTGATCGCAGAAGCAGTACAGCTAAACGAGATCATCAGCAGATCTCTCAGAGCCCAACCAAACTTTTTAGCGAGCATGAATCCGGTCTGGACGGTAGAAATGAACCAAAGGAATGCAAGCCATACACCAATGGATGTACCAGAGAAACTAAATACACAGCATGGCGATAACTCTATGCAAAACCCGAATATAATGAAGGAAAGGCCATACTAGGGACGAGTGTCTCATAATGAAAAATAGGCCGTTCTGTGCGAAATGCATGATGTATGGGCATGAACTAAATTGGAGATGTCAGCCACGGGGGCAGCCAGCGAGAGGAAATTTAGCCGAACGTCAGGTAGGTAATCAGAGAGGAAATAGTAACGACTCCTTGAGTAGTGGTAGACTTTAGAAAATTAAATTACGTTACGATTAAACAGGTTTTCTCTATACCCAGAATTGAGGAGATTTTAGAGCAGTTAGGACATAGTAGGTAATTTTCAACATTAAATCTTGCTAGTGGGTATCAGCAGGTTTTGGTGGATGAAAAAGACAAAGAAAATACCGCGTTTAGTTCAGGATTAGGACATTTCGAATTCAACAGAATGCCTTTTGGTTTAACAGAGGCGCCCGCGACGTTTCTCACTGGGCTCCAAGGGATAGATTGTTTCGTTTATTTAGATGATTTAATAGTTTATGGTAGGAATTTAAAACAGCATGAAGACAGGTTATTTAAGGTGTTTAGCGTCCTTAGGGAAAATAGTTTAAAACTAAACACGGAAAAGTGTCAGTTGTTAAGACGAGAAATAGTTTATTTAGGCCATAAGTGTTCTGAGCAGGGTGCACTGTCCGACCCACAGATGGTTGAGTGTGTAAGGAATATAAAACCTCCCAGGAACAAAAAGGAGGTGCAGGCATTCCTGGAGGTAGCCAACTACTATAGGAAATTTATTGGGAGCATGGCGAAAATCGATGCCAATTAACAAATTACTGAGAAAGGATACCAAATTCCAACGGTCGGAGGACTGCCAGAAAGCGTTCGTCAAGCTGAAGGAGGTAATGGCATCACCACCTGTACTCTCGTATCCGGATTTTTCCAAACAATTTTTGCTAACAACAGACGCCAGCAATGAAGCTCTGGGAGCAGTATTTTCCCAAGGGGAAATAGGCAAGGACAGGCCAATAGCGTTCGCCAGTAGGGCGTTGAGTGGAGCCGAGAAACGGTACTCCACAATCGAAAAAGAATTCTTGGCTATAGTTTGGGCAACGAAGAATTTTAGGGCATATCTTTTGGGGAGGCCGTTCAAAATATTTACAGACCACCAACCCTTAAAGGGTATAGCGAATTTAAGGGATCAGACTTCTCGTCTAGCCAGGTTTAGATATAAACTATCGGAGTACGATTTCGAAATTATATATAAACGTGGGAAGAAAAATTTAAATGCAGACGCTCTGAGTAGAATACCCCAAGGCGAAAGAACAAAAAACCCGAGAAAACGACAAGCCGCGGGAAATTTCCGCATTAGTAGAACCGGATATTCAAAAGACGGAACGGAATTCCACATTGCCGTTTCTAGAGCAATTCGTCGAATGATCGCAGGTCGCTGAGACCGCGGTTTCGTTTTCATTAAATATTGTTGGCCGTGGAACTAGTGGCCCTCTTTCTTGCGCTCAGGTGTTGAGGCGGGTCTTTTCCGCTACAGTTAGCGTATTGTAACACAGCCAACCCGTGTTTAAGTTTCCGGGTACAGAAATATAAATAAGACTGGTATGTAGTAGTCAGTAGTTATTTAGTCAGTGTCGCAGAACTGTGAAGTGTACAGTGTGAGGACTAGTTAGAAAATAAAGATAGGAAAAACGCAAAGAAGTGTCAGTTTAATTGTCGAACAATGACCCCAGCGATAAGGGCCTGTCAGGAGATTCTCCGGGAGTTAGAGAACTACAACACGAGCAACGGGAAGCAAGACTGGAAACCATTCAAATAAGCACTGCTCAATCCCGTTCGTCTAAAACATACGAGCAACGGGAAGCAAACTGGAATCGGTTCAAGCATGCACTACCAATCTAGCTGCGATCTTCTAACAGTGGAAATGCAACCACTTAGTTGGCCATATCTGACAAACTAAAGTTACAAAAAGTAGCAGCCAACCCATGTGCAGATGAAATTCATCTAATCACATAAATAACACGCCTACCAATATAAATATAAGGCCAACCACACTGTACTTTAGATTTGTACAGTTGTGGAAAAAACATCACCGCAGGACTAACTATCTTTTAATGAGAAAAAGTAGCCTGTGAATGATCTTGTAGTCTTGAAAATTAATTACTTTTCATATATACATATACTCCCATACGTATGAGATTTTCTCTTAAATGATTATTTTATTAGCAAGGTGTAAAAAAAATATTAATGGGCAGTCACAACAATAGTAAAGTTCTCTATAGCACGAGAAAAATAAGCAAAATTATTAAGCTACAATTATTGTTATTTTTTTATTAAATAGTTCTTTGTACATAAATTATTAGCAGCGCACGAGTATTGAGTCAAGCAACTTAATTTATTGTTTCTTTTTAAATTAAGCTGAAAGTAAAAAGCAAAATACAAAACTGACGATTTTAATTGACCTGAATTGTGACCCTATTGTGTTGCTATTTTTTCACCGCAGCTTAAGTACAATGAAACATTTAAATTTTTATAAAACTAAAAATATACATACATCGTTTTTCTGTAAGTCTATTCGCTAAAAGTTAAGAAGATTCGAAGGAATGCGGAACTCGGATATATTCAGTTTTGTCTATATTTTATAGACTTTCCAAGATGCTTGCCTTAAGATATCGAAAATTTTAAAATATTTTTATCATTATCATTATGAAGCCGATTAAAGAAGCCATTATATTCATAACACTTGGTCGGGGTCGATACTTGTTGAAAGTCGATACTTGAACAGTTGAAAGAATTAGTTTTAGCAATTAATACTCAACCCAAATACAATAAAAATTTTCCGTAAACCTCAGTCCAAAACCTCTTCGAAAATTTGTTGAGATAATTTCGTAAAAAAATCTTAATAATAAATTTAACTTTAATATTAAATGTGGCCATGCTGAGCTCAGAATGCGGCTGGTCAAGTTTTAGCGGTTCAAAGCATCGCATGTCACTCCTGCTCCAGGCTTTCATATATTCTCACGAAAGTTCAATGAAAACTGCATACAAGGTAGCTGCAGAACGAAAGAGAAACTTTATTTTATTAATAAAAGTAATGACAATATTATTAATAATATAATATTAATATTATTGACAATGACAATATATTATTATGATAGCTGTAGTTATTATTATTATTACATGGTAATTCTTGAGAATGACTTCTGTATGACTATTCTGTTATGTATATTAGTAAGTTACTTTTAGAACTACGTGTTATTTTAATACCGTTGTAAGAGTTGACACTTACTTAATTATTTTGATTAAGAGTTTACTTACACAAAATTTACAATTAAGGTCAACGCTCATAGGGTACTTCAGACTTCTACGTCGAAGTTCTGCACTGTCAAAACGAGTTAAATGTATGCATTCCTACGAGCAAACGCCCATATCTTACGAGCAAACGCCATATCCCAGCTCTTTTGACAGATTGTTATTGTTGCATTGTATACATTCTCATTACATTGTTTACATTTTAGTACCACTGAAACTGACAACTTTACCCGTCAGCAAAGTATTCATTGGGCGCTCTCAATTTTTGCAGACTCGTATTGGTTGCACAGACTTTGAAATCGAAGTCTGACGTACTTTATGGACGTTCAGCTTTAGTTTTGAGCTCGAAAAATCAGTATATCTTACAAAACACAATTTCATATCGGTAGTTACGCGAATAAGCTAAATTGTAGAATTATAGGATCAGAAAATAGATAGACAGGCAGACAAGGACAGACAGACAGGGCCAGACAGACAGACAAAGACAGACAGAAAGACATACATACAGACAGAGAGACAGACATGTATGTATGTATTTCTGAGCAAGAATGTATCTACTTTTCCATATCTATCTCGTCTCCTTCTCTGCGTTACAAACGGAAGAACAAAGTGAATATACTTTATTCCCTTCGGGAGTGGGGTATAAAAATTAATGTTTCTTTCTTGGTTCTGCATGCATTCCTATACTATTCATCCGATTGCGATGAAGCTTTGGTGAGTTGTTATGCTCACGGCCGTAAAATTTCTAAATTTTTTTAGTTTTTTTTTTGTTAATATATGCATGAATTATTAAATTCTATTAATTTCTCAGGCATCCCGCGGCAACAAGTAATGTCGATGATGAAATTCCAATTGTTGGTCGACATTAGACAATAGATATAACATGCATTTTCCTTGCTTTTTCTAACTGAATTTCTATTACATATTAAGAAACTTTAGTTTGGCTGTCAAATAAATTATAATATTCAAAGTTAAGTTTTTAATAGTAGTGAAAAGATTTGACTTTCGCTTTAAAATAAATAATGCCACGAAAACGAAAGGCGATTGGTCGATTTACACTTAAAACGATAAAAAACCAAAAGGCATCACAAGCTTCGAAATAAGGTTGTTGCTCTGGGTATCTCCAAGGCATTTGACCGGGTGTGGCATAAAGCACTCGTGTCTAAACTGACTGCTTATGGTGTCGGTAATACTTTCACTCGATGGATATCGAGTTTCCTCAGCGGCCGTTCTATTCGGGTTGTGATAGACGGCTTTGCTTACGAAGAGCACTCCATTAATGGTGGAGATCCGCTGGGTTCGGTCCTGTCTCCAACTCCTTTTCTGATTTTTATCAATGACCTTCTGTCATTGACATCACTCTACTCTACTCTCTACTTGTCTACTCGTTTGCTGATGACAGCAGCATTTGCCATTCATATTCAATCTCCAGGCGTTTTTCTATTCTGGAGATCAATAGAAAACGTAGAATTATGAATGACACACTCCAATCTGACCTAACAAAATCCAGGAGTGGTGTCGAGCGAATCGGGTCGATTTTAATGCGCGGAAGACCCAATGCTGTTTCTTGACCCACAAACGTCTGGCGGGTGAAAACTTCCCACCTATATATGGGTGGGAAGTTTTGATATATATGGGTGGTGTGGATATTAATGAGTCGGAGGCTCTTGATGTTCGAGCCATGTCAATCCAATGCGATCATCGCTGGAACCATCACATTTTGGACGTGTCGAAAGAAGCAGCCATGTGCTTAGGCTTTCTTAAGCGGTGTAAGAAATACTTCACTCCAACCGATCTTCGTTGTATCAACTCCTCCTTTATCCGTCCAAAAATGGAGTACAATTCGCATATATGGTCGGAACTTCGTGAACATATCTTCAGCTTCTAGACCGTGTCCAATGTTGTGCGTTAAAACTTATAGGTAACAGTAGTGTATCCAGCTGTATTGAAACCTTGGAGAGTCGTCGTGATGTAGGGTGTGTATCATTACTTTACCGTTACTTTCATGGTAAATGTTCTTCTGAAGTAGCCAGCCTGATTCCTCAGGTATTTAGCAGAACTACTCGGCTTTCCAGAGTGGCACCATTTTTATGTCACGATTCCGTTCCAACGAACCACGCATTATCGTGAAAATTGGTTTTCCGATCGCGTCATTAGATTGTGGAACAATCTCCCTGCAATTGTCTTCCCGCCAACTTACAGCGTCGAAACCTTTAAGCGAGGTGTAAACCGTCACTACTCCCTCTTTCCCCTTCCCACTAACCTTTCATGCCTTCGGAACCCACAAATGCTTTGCATGGATAGGGAGCATCCCCTGAGCTTGGTTGATGAAACCATAAAAAAAACAGACGAACAACGGGAAGCAAGACTGGAAACCGCTCGAGTACGCAATGCTAAAGCCTGCTCGTCTGAAACAGTCGAGCAATGCGAAGCAAAACTGGAAACCGCTCAAGTACGAAATGCTCAAGACGGCTTGTCTGAAACAGTCGCGCAACCTGAAGCAGGACTGGAATACGTTCGAATACGCAATGCTCAAGACCTTTCATCTGAAACAAACGAGTGTTGTGAGTCACTGGTTCCCTGGTGCAGCCGGTTATTACGAACCGAAAATCGTTCGCACAGGTGAGTTTGTGTTAACATAAAAATGTTGTGTTAAATAAAGATAGGAAAAGAAATTATTTGTAACGAATATATATTAATACTAACATATTAATACTAATACTGAGTCTGGCTATAGGGGGATAATTATAATAATTTGTAGTGCAAATTTAAAAATTGTGAGACAAAGGAAGAATTGTAAAACGAATAATTTATGATAATTTCTGAACAGTGGATTTAGCAGTTTTGCGAATACTATGAGAAAAAAAATTTTTGTAAGAAAATACGTGAAGTTTGTGAAAATACGTGTTTGTGTTTTTGCTCATTTTCTCTTCAGACGCAAAGTGTTGGCAGAATTGCAAGCGTTGTATTTTTTGTTTTTGTTGTTTTTTATTACTTTATGGATATTTCACTCGATTTGGACGCACGATTAAGGGATTTAGGAAGGGATTATAAAGATTTGGGCAGTTGGATAGGTTTATTGTAAAAATTTGGGATATTCTTTCATCCACAGTAAACAATAAGGAGAATTTAGTGTTAATAAAGGAAAAGATTAAAGATCTAGGTAGCCTCTCCAAGGTAGAGAAGGCGGATGCAATTTTAGAGGAGCTGCTCAATTTTATAGCAAATAAAAATAAAAGTGCGCTAAAGGAATTAGAGAGGTGGAAAGTTGAATTTCACACTTTAAAAAACAGATACGACAACTTTTTGACAGACAGAGAATTAGAAGCGGTTTTAGAAGAGGAAAATATTAGATTGAGGAAGTTGGTTGAGAAAAAGGGAGTTTCGGGAAATTTGCTCTCGACAGTTTTAAACCAAAAAAGCAGGGGAAGTTTTGACTCCTTAGAAGAGGCTCATAAGAGAATAGAGGAGTTAAAAGAAGAGAATAGGCTCCTTCGACAGGAAGAATTGTTAGCAGATAAGACCCTACCGCACAAAGATCCGATTGGACGTCCTTCACTACCTACAACAGGTTTAAAGATCATCAGGAGTAAAACAAGCTTAAAAATGAGTATAGAAGTAATTGCAAAAAATGTAAACAGATTAGTACCATTTTTCTCAGGTACCCGTTCGCCTGATTTGAGGAATGAAGTGTATAAATTTATTGAGGGATGTGAACTCGTAAGGAGGGGAATATCGGATTCCGAAATAGGTGACTTCTTAGCGTGTGTAAAGCAAAGGTTTCATGGGAACGTTTACTGGTTAATTAGGGGAAAGAAAATAACGAGCGTAGAAGAGTTATACAGTACCTTAAAGCTCTCCCATCTGAAATGTAGATCGCTAGATAGAATAATCTCGGAAATACAGGCAGTGTCCCAACTTCCAGGGGAAGAAATAGTGGAGTTCGGAGAAAGGTTATTAAATCTAAGGACACAGGCGGAAGACATTACGAAATCTCAATATACTGAGGGCCAGGATCATGGACCGCGAATTGAGATTAACAAATCATTAGCAAGGATATTCATGTTGGGGTTAAGAGACCCAACGATAAGGATGAAGATGTTGGGCACCAAAGTGATCGACATGGAGAGGCTGATCGCAGAAGCAGTACAGCTAAACGAGATCATCAACGGAATTCTCGGAGCCCAACCAAACCTTTTAGCGAGCACGAATCCGGTCTAGACGGTAGAAATGAACCAAAGGAATGCAAGCCATACACCCATGGATGTCCCAGAGAAACTAAATACACAGCATGGTGATAACTCAATGCAAAACCCGAGTATCACGCGGGACGGCAAAAGGATGGGACGTCCACAAGGATATGGTGGGGAAGCCAGTGCCAAAACACGAATAGTATGCAGTTTCTGCGGAAGGAAAGGCCATACTAGGGACGAGTGTCTCATGAGGAAAAATAGGCCATTCTGTGAGAAATGCATGATGTATGGGCATGAACTAAAGATGTCAGCCAGATGTCAGCCACGGGGCAGCCGACGAGAGGAAATTTAGCCGAACGTCAGGTAGGTAATCAGAGAGGAAATAGTAACGACGATGAGTAGTGGTAGACTTTAGCCACAATCTAATGAGGGTAGTTGGAATACGAATAATAAGGGAAACAGAAGCAGGGGAGATGATATCAAGTGTTGTAAAAAAGCAGAACACATAGCAATAAATTGCCCGTTAAGAGATATCAAGGAACAACGCAGGGAAACTATCGAGGACCCAGCCAAGGGCATTAAGCTGGGAACCCAAAAGGATAAGTAACTCGAGGCCACACATCATGGGGGTGACGAGTCATACATCGAGTGTTGAATCATTCCCAGAAGAAGTTGACGGTTGTGAGGAGGTAAGCGAAATTGGAGTTAAGCCAGCAGTTGATAACAAACAAACAGTAAAGCCGACGGCCGTTGAGTCAGTGGATACGTTTGGAGTTTTGACTTCATGCTTAAGTGCAAGTGCAAGCATTGCACAAATATTCGTTTTAATCATATTATCTCTGGGTATAATAAAAGATGTAGTTAAAGAAAAGAAAATAAACGTTTTTAATTGTCCTGAGCATTTTTTAAATAGCAATAAGACAAACTTTAATTCATGGCAAAAAAAACCCAACAAAAATGTTAAAACATTTTTTCACAAGGGTAGAAAGTGGGATAAGTAAAGGTGTTAATATAAAACGGAATGCAACGGGAAAAAGATAGCAAATTAATTCAGGATTGAACTGGCAGAAGGGTCGCCCAGACACTATCGATGACGTGTTCATTGAAGTATCATGTGAAGGTGAAAAAAGTGGAAAACTCATCCTATTAGTGGATACTGGAGCAGACACGAGCCTGGTAAAGGAGAGCGCGTTGAGGAGAGTTCCATTGTGAGGAGAGTACCATTGACGGTAAACACTAACGACGTAAAAACCCTTAATGGAGCTTTTGGTGGATGTGTAACAACGAAGGGTTCCGTAGTGATCAAACCTAACGGTATGAATCATCTTTGTTTGAAGCTACAATTAGTGCCATTTGGACAGGGAGTGCCAGCGTATGGCATAATTGGTAGGGAGAATTTGTGGAATCGGTCAATTATAAACTCAGTTAGTAAACGAGTACCATTTATGAACGAGGATAAGAAACATATTAAGACGCTGGTTATGCGTTCAAGGGGAGAATTGGATCAGATTTTACATAAGAAAGTTCGAAAGTAATGGCGAGAGCTATCAGAGCAGAACTATCAGAAAACTATCAGAGCAGTTCCATTTAGAATTAGAACCAATATTCCGGAAATAGTAGTTCATATACAGGAAATTGTTCCAGGAGTGTATATGGGGGAAACTTTAGCGAAAGTAAAGGAGGGCGTAGTGTACGTTCCAATACTGAATTCAATGGAACAAGATGTAGAAATAGACAGTGATTTTAGGCGGGGGTAGAATAAGTACTCTCATGAATAAACGAAGTCTAAATAACAGTTTGAATAAGGAGGAAAGGGAGCATATATGCTCAGAGCAGGGTGCACTGCCCGACCCGCAGGAGGTTGAGTGTGTAAGGAATATAAAACCTCCCAGGAACAAAAAGGAGGTACAACCATTCTTGGGGTTAGCCAACTACTATAGAAAATTTATTGGAAGCATGGTAAAAATCGGCTTACCAATTAACAAATTACTAAGAAAGGATACCAAGCTCCAATGGTCGGAGGACTGTCAGAAAGCGTTTGATAAGCTGAAAGAAGCAGTAATTTCACTGTCTGGGCTACACGAAATTTCAGAGCATATACTCTGGGCAGGCTCTTTAAGATAGTGACAGACCACCAACCGAATTCAAAATTATATATAAACCCGGTTAGAAGAATTTGAATGCAGACGCATTAAGTAGAATTCCACAAGAAAATAGTGGTATTGTTGCCATACAGACTCGCTCAAAAGCGAAGGCAAGGGAACAGGATGGGGTAGACAGTTCATGTCAAAACTCACTGCAAGGGTACGCAACAACATGCGATGCAGAAAGGTGAAATCTGAAAATGCAGTATTGCTATCCGACACAAAGGAAATAGAAACAGTAATGAGAGATTTCTACGGTTCACCGTTAGGAGGACGCACAACATTTTAGCGTAGCCGGTAGGAGGCCATCAGGCGGCAGTGAAGACCTATTTACGCATTAGGCAAAAATACAGGTGGCCAGGCATGCAAAAACAGATATGTTAAAACATGTCCCAAATGTCAAGTCAACAAAAGTTTAAAATTGACGAAAATGCCACTAGTATTAACAGACACGCCAGTGCGGCCCTTTCATAAGATTTACATGGACAATGTGGGTATTTTACCAGAAACTGTGTACTGGTAATAAGTACATCCTAATATTTCAGGATGATTTTTCAAAATTTATGACGTGCACAGCTATCCCTGACGCTGAAGCAAGCACCGTAGCTGGGGCTTTTTATGATGAGGTAATAACGCGGTACGTAATTCCACGAATTCTGGTAACGGATAACGGTACTAATTTCACTTCAAAATTATTTACCGATACTTGCAAACGCCTTTTCGCATCTATTAGGTTTCGATATAGAGATGCCGACAAATTTGAAAAGAAAATGTAGTCCGATTACAATGCCGACGACCCAAATAAGGTTTTAAAGTTTCAAATACAGAGGGCTAACGAAATAGTGAGAAAAAAATCAAGATGGGGCTAAGCAATTAGCAAAGGAGCAATATGATAATAAGTTAAATTTAGTAGAGTTTAAGGTAGGTGATAACGTTTTGATTAAGAACGAGACTAGGAAAAAGAAGTTTTCTCCAATCTGGATGGGTCTCTACAAAGTTAGAAGAATAAAGAGTCAAATTACTACGTTTTTAGAGATTAAGGGAAAAGATAAACCCTTTCACAATAATCTTCTCAAATTGTATAGTAACGGGCATAGAGTGTAGGAATGTATAAAAAATGAGAAATTAGGATAGTAGCAGGTAATTTGTATATAACTATAGTATAAATAATTTTTAGGTAAAAAGAAAAACGTCAAAAAGGAATCCATAAAGGAGGCAAAATGCAAATCATAACTGTTGGGTTGATGATCATGGTGGCGCTGATGAAGACATATTCAGCAATAGAAACAGAAAGCTTAGTGGAAACATCACTGGTATTTGAAAAACTAACCAGGCAATGTTCTTCAAAGATACCTTCACATTAAAAACAACTGTTGAACGTAGCAATTTCGAAGGGATAATAAATGGATTATTAGATTACATCAGTAAAATTCAACACTTTTGTGAAAATTTAAATAAACAGCCAGAAATAACCAAGTTTGCACAAGCTTGTAGTAATTTTAACCGCCCATTGAAAGCAACAATTGATCAATTAATACATAACGAAGAAATAATAAAACAAACGTAGAAGCGTCAAAGAAGGAGTAAAAGAGCATTAGAAGGAGATGAGTTTAGGAGATGCATCGTAGGAGATGCATTAAATTGGGCATTTGGTACGATGATTCAAAAGAATGCGAATGAAATCTACAATCACTTGAAAAATATAGACAGTCATCAATCAAAAACGTACAAGCTGATGGAACAACAAGTTACAGTGATGGAATCAAATTACAAAAAAACATTAGAATCACTAAAGCGGTCAGCTGATGACATATATAAACTCCAGAATGAGCTAGCGAAAACAATAAATTACCAAATACAAATAAATAATAATAACGAACGGAAAATGGCTCAAGTGGAGAATTTGCTACGAACACTAGAGATACACGCAGCGATACAGGCTAGCTTAGTGGAGATACGGGGAAGACAAGAAGTCGAAATTCAAGTTCTTGGTGATTTGTATAAGGGAAGACTTCATCCGTCAATACTAAGAGAAGCAGATCTAAAGGAAATCGTAGGAAAGTTAGATTTGAAGAACAAGGCAAAGTGGTTGTTAACCGATTTGTTTAGAATACTCCAGTTGGCCACAGTGGATACGTTGACGACAGGTGAAAATATATTAATAAAAGTAACGATACCTTTACATGAAGAGGAAGTTTATAGCATATGCAAAATATACCAAGTGATAATTTTCACGAATACAACGTATGATCTCACAGTTAAGCCAACATTCGATTATTTGGCAGAGTCAAAGCAGGAATGGCAGTTTAGAGGTTTATCAAGGAAAGATATGGAAGATTGCCAGGGCATAAACAACCCGATAGAAATGAATGAACTTAATAGACAGGACAATATCCTAATCTGTAAAAGCCGAGGCAGAAAGCTAAGCGGAAAGCATCCAACGTGCGAAATAGCGTTACAGCAGCATAATGTAAATATGAAAGATTTGTGCATTTCTACGGCTATCCCGGCAAGCGAGGGGATGATGGTAAAACTTGAAACACCAAACAGATGGCTTTATAATTTCAGGCATAACACAATATTCCAAACAACATGCACCACGGGGTCAACCACAATATCTTTAAAAGGGTTGGGGATATTAACGATGACGCAAAATTGTAAGATACATAATCACGAGAGCACAATAGAATTCGAGGAACACCAGACAACTACGATTAACAACATATATGCCAAAGTAGACCACACCCAATTCATAGAATTCCTGAAAGACAGCTTGACAGATTCGGTAGCAACTCCGGAAAATGGGCAAAATTTAAGACAAATAATATTATCAGATCATAAAAGTTTCAGCCAAACGCTGTAAGCAGGGGAGAGGGATATCGAATACCTGAAAGCAGGAATTAAGCAGGTGGAGATCACTCAAAGAATCCAATACAAACATCATGAACCAACGCAATTGGAGCTCGCCGGCATAGAAAGACAGGACAACTTAAACCACCGGATAATACTGGAGGCGCGAAGTTAAAATGTGTTGCGGGCTCGTCACCAATTGCCAGTGTCCAAACAAACAAATTGCCAAACAAATCCCAAGATAGCAATCAAGTTCCAGCGACCAAGTTCAAGAATAACAATCAAATAAAACAAATCTCTGAAGAACAACCAAATTCCAGAAAACCGAGTTCCAACATAGTGGGGAAAAAAATAATAAATAAAGCATTTTCTTGTGTAATTATTCTTTATTATACAATGTTATCAAAATTGTCAAAAATTATCAAATTTACAATAATAAAATTTTAATTTCGATTTTACTATGATAACTTGTTGATAAACATTTGGTAGGAAGTTCAAATATTTTTAATTTAATGCTGCCAAACAGGGAGGTAGCCGTAGTATGTTATAGAAGTTCCGATGCAGCACTCGGAGGATGCCCACAAGTAGACGTAGGCCCTGATGCGTGGGGCGTTCCTGCAACTCCTGGTGGATGCTGCGAAGTGCGTGGGACAAATGGTCCAGGACCCAGTAGTTCTCCTCCAACACCTCCACGACGGCAGTGAGGTGGTATGCCAGAGGGAATTCGTAGAAGGCAAACGGGTAATAGTAAGCAAAATTGCGAAACGCATTCAGCCAGAGTAATACCGCGTCACCAGCGATTTAATTATGTTGCGAAATGTTATCGGAAAATGCAATATTCGCGAAGCGTTTTTGAAGAGCAGTAACTGATATTTAGGGGGCGCTCATTAAGCAACGCCTAATACTAAATTGCAATTACCTTATTATTATTACAAAATGGATTCCAATACAAGATATACGAGCGGAATTAGGTCACATATAAGGCCTACTTAAAACTGATGGAGTTAAATATATATTTATTTTTCCGTTTAACTTAACCCAAACAGGAGAAATAAATATATATCGGACAATATAGTACACTTCCAATTTCAGTTTCAATTTCATTTCGGACAATATAGTACAGAGAAAAAAGATTCGTTTCAGCAAGCAAGAAAATTCGCTTATTAAAACGATGTTAAAATGAGTAAAAGACGAAAAAAATGATATTGTAATCAAATTGATAAGAAATATATTATTTAATTACTACATAAATGAAAATATGGAATTATTAAGGATATTTATTCTTACAAATTAATAGTTAATAAAATAATTTTAGTCACAAGTACATGATAGTAATAAGTTTAATGATTTATGCTTGTCCCTTCAGGTTAACTTTCAAACAGTTTTTGTTGAATAGGAAAATTCCAAATAGCTAAAATCTTTAAAATAATTGTGAAATAAATGGGATCCACTTTATAGATTTGTACATAAATAGTTAAGGAAATGTAATTTATATTTATTAAAGAGTCAACATTTGTTAATTAAGTCAACAACACCAAAAACAACAAGAGCAACAACAACAATACAATCGCAGTGTTCGGCCACCAATAAACCAGCTCCAAAATTGCAAAATTGCAACAACAACAAAACAACACGAAGAAAACACAACAACGTCGACAGCAACTAAAACCGTCAGCAACAACAGCATCGCAGCAAGTTAAGGAATAAAAGCAGAAACAACAACGGCGACAGAAAACTCCAAAATTTGAATGCCGCTGCGTACCAATTAATTTCCTGGATGTCGTCACAAATCTGAGAGGTAATAAACAGACCACACCACAGTGTATCTCGAGACAATAAGTCATCTCTTTTCCCTAACACCGATCCAGGCTGCAGTCTGCCACAGCTACGGATATTACACTACATCACTACAGAGCATGACTCTGCTTAATTGCACTTTTATAAACAAACTCCGTCCAGACAATCGTTGAAGAAGACGGATTGATCTCACTTGACGAACTTCTAATTAGGTAATTGGAAAAGACGCAATGAAAATACCACTGAAGTTGGCTGCAGTTTTATTTCTCTGCTTGAAATGTGGTTGGGCCTACAAACCGTTGGTTATGGTGCACGGAATACTTGCGGGGTCAGAGTCCGTGGTGCTGTTGGTTCGCCAAGTGGAACAGCAACATCCAGGAATCAAGGTCTACAACTGCGATAGTTACCGCGGTTGGTACAACTTAGAGAGTACATGGAAACAAATCCAGGAGCTGCGTGAGTACATACACAACAAACACAACCACAACACACTGATTGACATGAACAACGAGGATACACTAAGGTAGAACTTAAGGTAGGGTTAAGTTAGATAATATTATAATAGAGAATTAAAATAAACCACTCCTGTATCATATTGTACAGAAAAAATTAATATCGCTTCACGATATTAATTTTTTCTTTCCCTAGGGGTGGAGGGGTGTTGTATGTCGCATTCACACTGTCAAAGCAAGAACATTGGCACTTCTTAATAACTCAGTTAGTGAGTCAAGGTCAAGTTCAGCCTTTAGTGCAAGCCAAGCATTTTGTTTGGGAAGCTCGAAAGCCAAGCTAGCAACCAGCACTCTGTATGGTGGCAAGTGTGGAAGCTAATTATAAGCTCCGGGCAAAGCTCTAGAAAGCCAAGATAGTAACCAGCACAGTCTGCGTGGTAGCAAGTTTGGAAGCTAATTTCTACCAAATAGCTTTTCTCGAGCTCAAACCAAGCAGCTTTCGAAGTAAATAAAACTAGCTAAAACAATGAGTAAAAAGCAAACGCGGAAGAATTAAATCATTCCCAATTTAATTCTGCCGACGTTGATATTGGCAAATATTAATATTAAGAATTTAATATTGCAAAATAGTGGAATTGCGACATACCGATCCACTTTAGTTTCGCCGACGGCTACGCCGACCGAGCTTAAGTGGAAATAAGAAAATGTTTGAAAGTTGAGTTCTGTTAGTGAGCCCACAGCGCTTAGACTGCCGCTGCATAGTTGAGAGGAAAAGTAAAGAACACTAGAAGGCATTCCGGTCTTTTCTTTGGGAGGATCATAATTTTCAGGAGGTAACTACAACATCCCCCTCCCCGACGACTGTCCAGTTGCCAGCCGTCAGGGTTACCACTTGACAAAATCTCTCGGAAAAAATCCCTGAGAAAATACCCAAATCCCCACAACAACTACCCAACAAAATCCCCAAAAAATCATCACAAAAATTCCTCGAACTGGCAACTCCGTACACCAAAACTCCTCGATCTGGCAACTACGCCCAACAAAATCCTCGATATGGCAACTCTGTTCTCTGCCAACATCTTCTGTCTCACTCTTACACACGTTATGCCCACTGTCTCGCTCTTACACACACAGCGCCCCTTAGGTGGTGCCACCACCAAAATACACGAGTGGTGCCTTTGGATTAGAACCGGCATATTCATACTATTGATATTCACATTATAAATTTTTTAAAAACGAGGTGCCTTTACATTCCGTATGTAAAGTAGGCGTGGTTGTAAAGCTATCTCGACCATTTTCAATCCCAAACTGCCCTACATAACAAAGAATATTTGTGCCAAATTTCATTGCGATATCTCTTTTTGTTCTCCCGTTATCGTGATTTCAACAGACAGACAGATGGATGGACAGGGCAAAAAAATTCAGGTGGTGTGGCTGTGCAAGAATATACTATATATACTTTTCCGTATCTATCTCGTCTCCTTCTCTGCGTTACAAACGGAAGAACAAAGTGAATATACTCTATTCCCTTCGGGGGTAGGGTATAAAAATGAATGTTTCTTTCCTCGTTCTGCATGCATTCCTATACTATTCATCCGATTGCGATGAAACTTTGGTGAGTTGTTATGCTCACGGCCGTAAAATTTCTACACTTTTTTTATTTTTTTCGTTAAAATATCCGCACGAATTATTAAATTCAATTAATTTCTCAGGCATCCCGCGACAACAAGTAATGTCGATAATGAAATGCCAATTGTTGGTCGACATTAGACAATAGATATAACATGCATTTTCCTTGCTTTTACTAACTGAATTTCTATTACACATTAAGAAACTTTACTTTCGCTGTCAAATAAATCATAATATTCAAAGTTAAGTTTTTAATAGTCGTGAAAAGATTTGACTTTCGCTTTCAAATAAATAATGCCACGAAAACGAAAGTCGATTAGTCGATTTACACTTAAAACGAAAAAAACCAAAAAGCATCACAAGCTTCAGAATAAGGTTGTTGCTCTGGATATCTCCAAGGCATTTGACCGGGTGTGCACTGTAAAGCACTCGTGTCTAAACTAACTGCTTATGGTGTCGGTAATACTTTCACTCAATGGATATCGAGTTTCCTCAGCGGCCGTTCTATTCGGGTTGTGATAGACGGCTTTCGAAGAGCACTCCATTAATGCTGGAGTTCCGCAGGGTTCGGTCCTGGGTCCAACTCCTTTTCTAATTTTAATCAATGACCTTCTGTCATTGACATCAACCCCGTCTACTCTCTTGCTGATGACAGCAGCATTTGTCATTCATATTCAATATCCAGGCGTTCATCTATTCTGGAGATCAATAGAAAACGCAGAATTATTAATGACACACTCCAATCTGACCTCAACAAAATCCAGGAGTGGGGTCAAGCGAATCGGGTCGATTTTAATGCGCGGAAGACCCAATGCTGTTTCTTGACCCACAAACGTCTGGCGGGTGAAAACTTCCCACCTCTAAATATGGGTGGTGTGGATATTAATGAGTCGGAGGCTCTTGATGTTCGAGGCATGTCAATCCAATGCGATCATCGCTGGAACGATCACAATTTTGACGTGTGGAAAGAAGCAGCCATGTGCTTAGGTTTTCTTAAGCGGTGTAAGAAATACTTCACTCCAACCGATCTTCGTTGTATCTACACCACCTATATCCGTCCAAAAATGGAGTACAATTCGCATATATGGTCAGGAGCTTCGTGAACATATCTTTACCTTCTGGACCGTGTCCAATGTCGTGCGTTAAAACTTATAGGTGACGGTAGTGTATCCAGCTCTATTGAAACCTTGGAGAGTCGTCGTGATGTAGGGTGTGTATCATTACTCCGCCGTTACTTTCATGGTAAATGTTCTTCTGAAGTAGCCAGCCTGATTCCTCAGGTATTTAGCAGAACTACTCGGCTTTCCAGAGTGGCACCATTTTTATGTCACGATTCCGTTCCAACGAACCACGCATTATCGTGAAAATTGGTTTTCCGATCGCGTCATTAGATTGTGGAACAATCTCCCTGCAATTGTCTTCCCGCCAACTTACAGCGTCGAAACCTTTAAGCGAGGTGTAAACAGTCACTACTCCCTCTTTCCCCTTCCCCCTAACCTTTCATGCCTTCGGAACCCACAAATGCTTTGCATGGATAGGGAGCATCCCCTGAGCTTGGTTGATGAAACCATAAAAAAAACAGACGAACAACGGGAAGCAAGACTGGAAACCGCTCGAGTACGCAATGCTAAAGCCTGCTCGTCTGAAGCAGTCGAGCAATGCGAAGCAAAACTGGAAACCGCTCAAGTACGAAATGCTCTAGACGGCTTGTCTGAAACAGTCGCGCAACCTGAAGCAGGACTGGAATACGTTCGAATACGCAATGCTCAAGACCTTTCATCTGAAACAAACGAGTGTTGTGAGTCACTGGTTCCCTGGTGCAGCCGGTTATGGCGAACCGAAAATCGTTCGCACAGGTGAGTTTGTGTTAACATAAAAATGTTGTGTTAAATAAAGATAGGAAAAGAAATTATTTGTAGCGAATATATATTAATACTAACACACATAAATAATCCTGGCCAAGACTCCTTTACACGTAATCCTGTGGCTGAGTCTGGCTATAGGGGGATAATTATAATAATTTGTAGTGCAAATTTAAAAATTGTGAGACAAAGGAAGAATTGTAAAACGAATAATTTATGATAATTTCTGAACAGTGGACTTAGCAGTTTTGCGAATGCTATGAGAAAAAAAATTTTTGTAAGAAAATACGTGAAGTTTGTGAAAATACGTGTTTGTGTTTTTGCTCATTTGCTCTTCAGACGCAAAGTGTTGGCAGAATTGCAAGCGTTGTATTTTTGTTTTTGTTGTTTTTTATTACTTTATGGATATTTCACTCGATTTGGACGCACGATTAAGGGATTTAGGAAGGGATTATAAAGATTTGGGCAGTTGGATAGGTTTATTGTAAAAATTTTGTATATTCTTTCATCCACAGTAAACAATAAGGAGAATTTAGTGTTAATAAAGGAAAAGATTAAAGATCTAAGTAGCCTCTCCAAGGTAGAGAAGGCGGATGCAATTTTAGAGGAGCTGCTCAATTTTATAGCAAATAAAAATAAAAGTGCGCTAAAGGAATTAGAGAGGTGGAAAGTTGAATTTCACACTTTAAAAAACAGATACGACAACTTTTTGACAGACAGAGAATTAGAAGCGGTTTTAGAAGAGGAAAATATTAGATTGAGGAAGTTGGTTGAGAAAAAGGGAGTTTCGGGAAATTTGCTCTCGACAGTTTTAAACCAAAAAAGCAGGGGAAGTTTTGACTCCTTAGAAGAGGCTCATAAGAGAATAGAGGAGTTAAAAGAAGAGAATAAGCTCCTTCGACAGGAAGAATTGTTAGCAGATAAGACCCTACCGCACAAAGATCCGATTGGACGTCCTTCACTACCTACAACAGGTCTAAAGATCATCAGGAGTAAAACAAGCTTAAAAATGAGTATAGAAGTAATTGCAAAAAATGTAAACAGATTAGTACCATTTTTCTCAGGTACCCGTTCGCCTGATTTGAGGAATGAAGTGTATAAATTTATTGATGGATGTGAACTCATAAGGAGGGGAATATCGGATTCCGAAATAGGTGACTTCTTAGCGTGTGTAAAGCAAAGGTTTCATGGGAACGTTTACGGGTTAATTAGGGGAAATAAAATAACGAGCGTAGAAGAGTTATACAGTACCTTAAAGCTGTCCTATCTGAAGTGTAGATCGCTAGATACAATAATCTCGGAAATACAGACAGTGTCCCAACTCCCAGGCGAAGAAATAGTGGAGTTCGGAGAAAGGTTATTAAATCTAAGGACATGGGCGGAAGACATTACGAAATCTCAATATACTGAGGGCCAGGATCATGGACCGCGAATTGAGATTAACAAATCATTAGCGAGGATATTCGTGTTGGGGTTAAGAGACCCAACGATAAGGATGAAGATGTTGGGCACCAAAGTGATCGACATGGAGAGGCTGATCGCAGAAGCAGTACAGCTAAACGAGATCATCAGCAGATCTCTCAGAGCCCAACCAAACTTTTTAGCGAGCATGAATCCGGTCTGGACGGTAGAAATGAACCAAAGGAATGCAAGCCATACACCAATGGATGTACCAGAGAAACTAAATACACAGCATGGCGATAACTCTATGCAAAACCCGAATATAATGAAGGAAAGGCCATACTAGGGACGAGTGTCTCATAATGAAAAATAGGCCGTTCTGTGCGAAATGCATGATGTATGGGCATGAACTAAATTGGAGATGTCAGCCACGGGGGCAGCCGGCGAGAGGAAATTTAGCCGAACGTCAGGTAGGTAATCAGAGAGGAAATAGTAACGACTCCTTGAGTAGTGGTAGACTTTAGAAAATTAAATTACGTTACGATTAAACAGGTTTTCTCTATACCCAGAATTGAGGAGATTTTAGAGCAGTTAGGACATAGTAGGTAATTTTCAACATTAAATCTTGCTAGTGGGTATCAGCAGGTTTTGGTGGATGAAAAAGACAAAGAAAATACCGCGTTTAGTTCAGGATTAGGACATTTCGAATTCAACAGAATGCCTTTTGGTTTAACAGAGGCGCCCGCGACGTTTCTCACTGGGCTCCAAGGGATAGATTGTTTCGTTTATTTAGATGATTTAATAGTTTATGGTAGGAATTTAAAACAGCATGAAGACAGGTTATTTAAGGTGTTTAGCGTCCTTAGGGAAAATAGTTTAAAACTAAACACGGAAAAGTGTCAGTTGTTAAGACGAGAAATAGTTTATTTAGGCCATAAGTGTTCTGAGCAGGGTGCACTGTCCGACCCACAGATGGTTGAGTGTGTAAGGAATATAAAACCTCCCAGGAACAAAAAGGAGGTGCAGGCATTCCTGGAGGTAGCCAACTACTATAGGAAATTTATTGGGAGCATGGCGAAAATCGATGCCAATTAACAAATTACTGAGAAAGGATACCAAATTCCAACGGTCGGAGGACTGCCAGAAAGCGTTCGTCAAGCTGAAGGAGGTAATGGCATCACGACCTGTACTCGCGTATCCGGATTTTTCCAAACAATTTTTGCTAACAACAGACGCCAGCAATGAAGCTCTGGGAGCAGTATTTTCCCAAGGGGAAATAGGCAAGGACAGGCCAATAGCGTTCGCCAGTAGGGCGTTGAGTGGAGCCGAGAAACGGTACTCCACAATCGAAAAAGAATTCTTGGCTATAGTTTGGGCAACGAAGAATTTTAGGGCATATCTTTTGGGGAGGCCGTTCAAAATATTTACAGACCACCAACCCTTAAAGGGTATAGCGAATTTAAGGGATCAGACTTCTCGTCTAGCCAGGTTTAGATATAAACTATCGGAGTACGATTTCGAAATTATATATAAACGTGGGAAGAAAAATTTAAATGCAGACGCTCTGAGTAGAATACCCCAAGGCGAAAGAACAAAAAACCCGAGAAAACGACAAGCCGCGGGAAATTTCCGCATTAGTAGAACCGGATATTCCAAAGACGGAACGGAATTCCACATTGCCGTTTCTAGAGCAATTCGTCGAATGATCGCAGGTCGCTGAGACCGCGGTTTCGTTTTCATTAAATATTGTTGGCCGTGGAACTAGTGGCCCTCTTTCTTGCGCTCAGGTGTTGAGGCGGGTCTTTTCCGCTACAGTTAGCGTATTGTAACACAGCCAACCCGTGTTTAAGTTTCCGGGTACAGAAATATAAATAAGACTGGTATGTAGTAGTCAGTAGTTATTTAGTCAGTGTCGCAGAACTGTGAAGTGTACAGTGTGAGGACTAGTTAGAAAATAAAGATAGGAAAAACGCAAAGAAGTGTCAGTTTAATTGTCGAACAATGACCCCAGCGATAAGGGCCTGTCAGGAGATTCTCCGGGAGTTAGAGAACTACAACACGAGCAACGGGAAGCAAGACTGGAAACCATTCAAATAAGCACTGCTCAATCCCGTTCGTCTAAAACATACGAGCAACGGGAAGCAAACTGGAATCGGTTCAAGCATGCACTACCAATCTAGCTGCGATCTTCTAACAGTGGAAATGCAACCACTTAGTTGGCCATATCTGACAAACTAAAGTTACAAAAAGTAGCAGCCAACCCATGTGCAGATGAAATTCATCTAATCACATAAATAACACGCCTACCAATATAAATATAAGGCCAACCACACTGTACTTTAGATTTGTACAGTTGTGGAAAAAACATCACCGCAGGACTAACTATCTTTTAATGAGAAAAAGTAGCCTGTGAATGATCTTGTAGTCTTGAAAATTAATTACTTTTCATATATACATATACTCCCATACGTATGAGATTTTCTCTTAAATGATTATTTTATTAGCAAGGTGTAAAAAAAATATTAATGGGCAGTCACAACAATAGTAAAGTTCTCTATAGCACGAGAAAAATAAGCAAAATTATTAAGCTACAATTATTGTTATTTTTTTATTAAATAGTTCTTTGTACATAAATTATTAGCAGCGCACGAGTATTGAGTCAAGCAACTTAATTTATTGTTTCTTTTCAAATTAAGCTGAAAGTAAAAAGCAAAATACAAAACTGACGATTTTAATTGACCTGAATTGTGACCCTATTGTGTTGCTATTTTTTCACCGCAGCTTAAGTACAATGAAACATTTAAATTTTTATAAAACTAAAAATATACATACATCGTTTTTCTGTAAGTCTATTCGCTAAAAGTTAAGAAGATTCGAAGGAATGCGGAACTCGGATATATTCAGTTTTGTCTATATTTTATAGACTTTCCAAGATGCTTGCCTTAAGATATCGAAAATTTTAAAATATTTTTATCATTATCATTATGAAGCCGATTAAAGAAGCCATTATCTTCATAACACTTGGTCGGGGTCGATACTTGTTGAAAGTCGATACTTGAACAGTTGAAAGAATTAGTTTTAGCAATTAATACTCAACCCAAATACAATAAAAATTTTCCGTAAACCTCAGTCCAAAACCTCTTCGAAAATTTGTTGAGATAATTTCGTAAAAAAATCTTAATAATAAATTTAACTTTAATATTAAATGTGGCCATGCTGAGCTCAGAATGCGGCTGGTCAAGTTTTAGCGGTTCAAAGCATCGCATGTCACTCCTGCTCCAGGCTTTCATATATTCTCACGAAAGTTCAATGAAAACTGCATACAAGGTAGCTGCAGAACGAAAGAGAAACTTTATTTTATTAATAAAAGTAATGACAATATTATTAATAATATAATATTAATATTATTGACAATGACAATATATTATTATGATAGCTGTAGTTATTATTATTATTACATGGTAATTCTTGAGAATGACTTCTGTATGACTATTCTGTTATGTATATTAGTAAGTTACTTTTAGAACTACGTGTTATTTTAATACCGTTGTAAGAGTTGAAAAAAACACACGACACTTACTTAATTATTTTGATTAAGAGTTTACTTACACAAAATTTACAATTAAGGTCAACGCTCATAGGGTACTTCAGACTTCTACGTCGAAGTTCTGCACTGTCAAAACGAGTTAAATGTATGCATTCCTACGAGCAAACGCCCATATCTTACGAGCAAACGCCATATCCCAGCTCTTTTGACAGATTGTTATTGTTGCATTGTATACATTCTCATTACATTGTTTACATTTTAGTACTACTGAAACTGACAACTTTACCCGTCAGCAAAGTATTCATTGGGCGCTCTCAATTTTTGCAGACTCGTATTGGTTGCACAGACTTTGAAATCGAAGTCTGACGTACTTTATGGACGTTCAGCTTTAGTTTTGAGCTCGAAAAATCAGTATATCTTACAAAACACAATTTCATATCGGTAGTTACGCGAATAAGCTAAATTGTAGAATTATAGGATCAGAAAATAGATAGACAGGCAGACAAGGGCAGACAGACAGGGGCAGACAGACAGACAAAGACAGACAGAAAGACATACATACAGACAGAGAGACAGACATGTATGTATGTATTTCTGAGCAAGAATGTATCTACTTTTCCATATCTATCTCGTCTCCTTCTCTGCGTTACAAACGGAAGAACAAAGTGAATATACTTTATTCCCTTCGGGAGTGGGGTATAAAAATTAATGTTTCTTTCTTGGTTCTGCATGCATTCCTATACTATTCATCCGATTGCGATGAAGCTTTGGTGAGTTGTTATGCTCACGGCCGTAAAATTTCTAAATTTTTTTAGTTTTTTTTTGTTAATATATGCATGAATTATTAAATTCTATTAATTTCTCAGGCATCCCGCGGCAACAAGTAATGTCGATGATGAAATTCCAATTGTTGGTCGACATTAGACAATAGATATAACATGCATTTTCCTTGCTTTTTCTAACTGAATTTCTATTACATATTAAGAAACTTTAGTTTGGCTGTCAAATAAATTATAATATTCAAAGTTAAGTTTTTAATAGTAGTGAAAAGATTTGACTTTCGCTTTAAAATAAATAATGCCACGAAAACGAAAGGCGATTGGTCGATTTACACTTAAAACGATAAAAAACCAAAAGGCATCACAAGCTTCGAAATAAGGTTGTTGCTCTGGGTATCTCCAAGGCATTTGACCGGGTGTGGCATAAAGCACTCGTGTCTAAACTGACTGCTTATGGTGTCGGTAATACTTTCACTCGATGGATATCGAGTTTCCTCAGCGGCCGTTCTATTCGGGTTGTGATAGACGGCTTTGCTTACGAAGAGCACTCCATTAATGGTGGAGATCCGCTGGGTTCGGTCCTGTCTCCAACTCCTTTTCTGATTTTTATCAATGACCTTCTGTCATTGACATCACTCTACTCTACTCTCTACTTGTCTACTCGTTTGCTGATGACAGCAGCATTTGCCATTCATATTCAATCTCCAGGCGTTTTTCTATTCTGGAGATCAATAGAAAACGTAGAATTATGAATGACACACTCCAATCTGACCTAACAAAATCCAGGAGTGGTGTCGAGCGAATCGGGTCGATTTTAATGCGCGGAAGACCCAATGCTGTTTCTTGACCCACAAACGTCTGGCGGGTGAAAACTTCCCACCTATATATGGGTGGGAAGTTTTGATATATATGGGTGGTGTGGATATTAATGAGTCGGAGGCTCTTGATGTTCGAGCCATGTCAATCCAATGCGATCATCGCTGGAACCATCACATTTTGGACGTGTCGAAAGAAGCAGCCATGTGCTTAGGCTTTCTTAAGCGGTGTAAGAAATACTTCACTCCAACCGATCTTCGTTGTATCAACTCCTCCTTTATCCGTCCAAAAATGGAGTACAATTCGCATATATGGTCGGAACTTCGTGAACATATCTTCAGCTTCTAGACCGTGTCCAATGTTGTGCGTTAAAACTTATAGGTAACAGTAGTGTATCCAGCTGTATTGAAACCTTGGAGAGTCGTCGTGATGTAGGGTGTGTATCATTACTTTACCGTTACTTTCATGGTAAATGTTCTTCTGAAGTAGCCAGCCAGATTCCTCCGGTTCACATATTTAGCAGAACTACTCGGCTTTCCAGAGTGGTGCACCCCTTTTATGTCACGATTCCGTTCCAACGAACCACGCATTATCGTGGGAATTGGTATTCCGGTCGCGTCATTAGATTGTGGAACAATCTCCCTGCAATTGTCTTCCCGCCAACTTACAGCGTCGAAACCTTTAAGCGAGGTGTAAACAGTCACTACTCCCTCTTTCCCCTCCCCACTAACCTTTCATCCCTTCGGAACCAACAAATGCTTTGCATGGATAGGGAGCATCCCCTGAGCTTGGTTTTATCTGCCATAAAAAAAAACAGACCAGCAACGGGAAACAAGACTGGAAACCGCTCGAGTACGCAATGCTCAAGCCTGCTCGTCTAAAGCAGTCGAGCAATGCGAAGCAAAACTGGAAACCGCTCAAGTACGAAATGCTCAAGCCCGCTTGTCTGAAACAGTCGAGCAACATGAAGCAGGACTGGAATACTTTCGAGTACGCAATGCTCAAGACCTTTCATCGCAACGGGAATCGGTTCAAACATGCACTACCAATCTAGCTGCGATCTTCTATCAGTGGAAATGCAACCACTTAGTTGGCAATATCTGACAAACTAAAGTTACAAAAAGTAGCAGCCAACCCATGATGAAATTCATCTAATCACATAAATAACACGCCTACCAATATAAATATAAGGCCAGCCTCACTGTACTTTAGATTTGTACAGTTGTGGTAAAAACAGCACCGCAGGACTATCTTTTAATGAGAAAAAGCAGCCTGTGAATGATCCTGTAATCTTGAAAATTAATTACTTTCCATGTATACATATACTCTCATACGTATTAGATTTTCCCTTAAAATGATTATTTTATTAGCAAGGTGTTAAAAAATAATATTAATGGACAGTCACAACAATAGCAAAGTTCTCTATAGCACGAGAAAAATAAGCAAAATTATTAAGCTATTATTACTGTTATTATTTTTTTATTAAATAGTTCTTTGTACATAAATTATTAGCAGCGCACGAGTATTGAGTCAAGCAACTTAATTTATTGCTTCTTTTTAAATTAAGCTGAAAGTAAAAAGCAAAATACAAAACTAACGAATTTAATTGACCTGAATTGTGACCCTATTATGTTGCTATTTCTTTCACCGCAGCTTAAGTACAATGAAACATTTAAATTTTTATAAAACTAAAACTATATTCAAGAAAATACATCGTTTTTCTGTAAGGCTATTCGCTAATAGTTAAGAAGATTCGAAGGAATGCGGAACTCGGATATATTCAGTTTTGTCTATATTTTATAGACTTTCCAGGATGCTTGCCTTAAGATATCGAAAAGTTTAAAATATTTTTATCATATATACATACATATTAAACCTTAGTCCAAAACCTCTTCGAAAATTTGTTGAAATAATTTCGTAAAAAAATCTTAATAATAAATTTAACTTTAATATTAAATGTGGCCACGCTGAGCTCAGGATGGGGCTGGTCAAGTTTTAGCGGTTCAAAGCATCGCTTTATGTCACTCGTGCTCCAGGCTCTCATATATTCTCACGAAAGTTCAATGAAAACTGCATACAAGGTAGCTGCAAAACGAAAGAGAAACTTTATTTTATTAATAAAAGTATTGACAATATTATATTATGATAGCTGTAGTTATTATTATTATTATTACATGGTAATTCTTGAGAATGACTTCTGTATGACTATTCTGTTATGTATATTAGTAAGTTACTTTTAGAACTACGTGTTATTTTAATACCGTTGTAAGAGTTGACACTTACTTAATTATTTTGATTAAGAGTTTACTTACACAAAATTTACAATTAAGGTCAACGCTCATAGGGTACTTCAGACTTCTACTTCGTAGTTCTGCACTGTCAAAACGAGTTAAATGTATGCATTCCTACGAGCAAACGCCCATATCTTACGAGCAAACGCCATATCCCAGCTCTTTTGACAGATTGTTATTGTTGCATTGTGTACATTCTCATTACATTGTTTACATTTTAGTACCACTGAAACTGACAACTTTACCCGTCAGCAAAGTACTCATTGGGCGCTCTCAATTTTTGCAGACTCGTATTGGTTGCACAGACTTTGAAATCGAAGTCTGACGTTTTTTATGGACGTTCAGCTTTAGTTTTGAGCTCGAAAAATCAGTATATCTGACAAAACTCAATTTCATATCGGTAGTTACGCGAATAAGCTAAATTGTAGAATTATAGAATCAGAAAATAGATAGACAGGCATACAGGGACAGACAGACAGACAGAGGCAGACAGACAGAGAAAGACAGACAGAAAGACATATATACAGACAGAGAGACAAACATGTATTTCTGTGCAAGAATGTATCTACTTTTCCATATCTATCTCGTCTCCTTCTCTGCGTTATAAACGGAAGAACGAAGTGAATATACTTTATTCCCTTCGGGAGTGGGGTATAAAAATTAATGTTTCTTTCTTGGTTCTGCATGCATTCCTATACTATTCATCCGATTGCGATGAAGCTTTGGTGAGTTGTTATGCTCACGGCCGTAAAATTTCTAAATTTTTTTGGTTTTTTTTTTGTTAATATATCCGCATGAATTATTAAATTCTATTAATTTCTCAGGCATCCCGCGGCAACAAGTAATGTCGATGATGAAATTCCAATTGTTGGTCGACATTAGACAATAGATATAACATGCATTTTCCTTGCTTTTTTTAACTGAATTTCTATTACATATTAAGAAACTTTAGTTTGCCTGTCAAATAAATTATAATATTCAAAGTTAAGTTTTTAATAGTAGTGAAAAGATTTGACTTTCGCTTTAAAATAAATAATGCCACGAAAACGAAAGGCGATTGGTCGATTTACACTTAAAACGATAAAAAACCAAAAGGCATCAGAAGCTTCGGAATAAGGTTGTTGCTCTGGATATCTCCAAGGCATTTGACCGGGTGTGGCATAAAGCACTCGTGTCTAAACTGACTGCTTATGGTGTCGGTAATACTTTCACTCGATGGATATCGAGTTTCCTCAGCGGCCGTTCTATTCGGGTTGTGATAGACGGCTTTGCTTACGAAGAGCACTCCATTAATGGTGGAGATCCGCTGGGTTCGGTCCTGTCTCCAACTCCTTTTCTCATTTTTATCAATGACCTTCTGTCATTGACATCAACCCCGTCTACTCGTTTGCTGATGACAGCAGCATTTGCCATTTATATTCAATCTGTAGACGTTTTTCTATTCTGGAGATCAATAGAAAACGCAGAATTATGAATGATACACTCCAATCTGACCTAGCAAAATCCAGGAGTGGTGTCGAGCGAATCGGTTCGATTTTAATGCGCGGAAAACCCAATGCTGTTTCTTGACCCACAAACGTCTGGCGGGTGAAAACTTCCCACCTATATATGGGTGGGAAGTTTTTATATATATGGGTGGTGTGGATATTAATGAGTCGGAGGCTCTTGATGTTCGAGCCATGTCAATCCAATGCGATCATCGCTGGAACGATCACATTTTGGACGTGTCGAAAGAAGCAGCCATGTGCTTAGGCTTTCTTAAGCGGTGTAAGAAATACTTCACTCCAACCGATCTTCGTTGTATCTACTCCTCCTTTATCCGTCCAAAAATGGAGTACAATTCGCATATATGGTCGGGAGCTTCGTGAACAATATCTTCAGCTTCTAGACCGTGTCCAATGTTGTGCGTTAAAACTTATAGGTAACAGTAGTGTATCCAGCTGTATTGAAACCTTGGAGAGTCGTCGTGATGTAGGGTGTGTATCATTACTTTACCGTTACTTTCATGGTAAATGTTCTTCTGAAGTAGCCAGCCAGATTCCTCCGGTTCACATATTTAGCAGAACTACTCGGATTTCCAGAGTGGTGCACCCCTTTTATGTCACGATTCCGTTCCAACGAACCACGCATTATCGTGGGAATTGGTATTCCGGTCGCGTCATTAGATTGTGGAACAATCTCCCTGCAATTGTCTTCCCGCCAACTTACAGCGTCGAAACCTTTAAGCGAGGTGTAAACAGTCACTACTCCCTCTTTCCCCTTCCCACTAACCTTTCATGCCTTCGGAACCCACAAATGCTTTGCATGGATAGGGAGCATCCCCTGAGCTTGGTTGATGAAACCATAAAAAAAACAGACGAACAACGGGAAGCAAGACTGGAAACCGCTCGAGTACGCAATGCTAAAGCCTGCTCGTCTGAAGCAGTCGAGAAATGCGAAGCAAAACTGGAAACCGCTCAAGTACGAAATGCTCAAGACGGCTTGTCTGAAACAGTCGCGCAACCTGAAGCAGGACTGGAATACGTTCGAATACGCAATGCTCAAGACCTTTCATCTGAAACAAACGAGTGTTGTGAGTCACTGGTTCCCTGGTGCAGCCGGTTATTACGAACCGAAAATCGTTCGCACAGGTGAGTTTGTGTTAACATAAAAATGTTGTGTTAAATAAAGATAGGAAAAGAAATTATTTGTAGCGAATATATATTAATACTAACACACATAAATAATCCTGGCCAAGACTCCTTTACACCTAATCCTGTGGCTGAGTCTGGCTATAGGGGGATAATTATAATAATTTGTAGTGCAAATTTAAAAATTGTGAGACAAAGGAAGAATTGTAAAACGAATAATTTATGATAATTTCTAAACAGTGGACTTAGCAGTTTTGCGAATGCTATGAGAAAAAAAATTTTTGTAAGAAAATACGTGAAGTTTGTGAAAATACGTGTTTGTGTTTTTGCTCATTTGCTCTTCAGACGCAAAGTGTTGGCAGAATTGCAAGCGTTGTCTTTTTGTTTTTGTTGTTTTTTATTACTTTATGGATATTTCACTCGATTTGGACGCACGATTAAGGGATTTAGGAAGGGATTATAAAGATTTGGGCAGTTGGATAGGTTTATTGTAAAAATTTGGGATATTCTTTCATCCACAGTAAACAATAAGGAGAATTTAGTGTTAATAAAGGAAAAGATTAAAGATCTAGGTAGCCTCTCCAAGGTAGAGAAGGCGGATGCAATTTTAGAGGAGCTGCTCAATTTTATAGCAAATAAAAATAAAAGTGCGCTAAAGGAATTAGAGAGGTGGAAAGTTGAATTTCACACTTTAAAAAACAGATACGACAACTTTTTGACAGACAGAGAATTAGAAGCGGTTTTAGAAGAGGAAAATATTAGATTGAGGAAGTTGGTTGAGAAAAAGGGAGTTTCGGGAAATTTGCTCTCGACAGTTTTAAACCAAAAAAGCAGGGGAAGTTTTGACTCCTTAGAAGAGGCTCATAAGAGAATAGAGGAGTTAAAAGAAGAGAATAGGCTCCTTCCACAGGAAGAATTGTTAGCAGATAAGACCCTACCGCACAAAGATCCGATTGGACGTCCTTCACTACCTACAACAGGTCTAAAGATCATCAGGAGTAAAACAAGCTTAAAAATAAGTATAGAAGTAATTGCAAAAAATGTAAACAGATTAGTACCATTTTTCTCAGGTACCCGTTCGCCTGATTTGAGGAATGAAGTGTATAAATTTATTGAGGGATGTGAACTCGTAAGGAGGGGAATATCGGATTCCGAAATAGGTGACTTCTTAGCGTGTGTAAAGCAAAGGTTTCATGGGAACGTTTACGGGTTAATTAGGGGAAATAAAATAACGAGCGTAGAAGAGTTATACAGTACCTTAAAGCTGTCCTATCTGAAGTGTAGATCGCTAGATACAATAATCTCGGAAATACAGACAGTGTCCCAACTCCCAGGCGAAGAAATAGTGGAGTTCGGAGAAAGGTTATTAAATCTAAGGACATGGGCGGAAGACATTACGAAATCTCAATATACTGAGGGCCAGGATCATGGACCGCGAATTGAGATTAACAAATCATTAGCGAGGATATTCGTGTTGGGGTTAAGAGACCCAACGATAAGGATGAAGATGTTGGGCACCAAAGTGATCGACATGGAGAGGCTGATCGCAGAAGCAGTACAGCTAAACGAGATCATCAGCAGATCTCTCAGAGCCCATCCAAACTTTTTAGCGAGCATGAATCCGGTCTGGACGGTAGAAATGAACCAAAGGAATGCAAGCCATACACCAATGGATGTACCAGAGAAACTAAATACGCAGCATGGCGATAACTCTATGCAAAACCCGAATATAATGAAGGAAAGGCCATACTAGGGACGAGTGTCTCATAATGAAAAATAGGCCGTTCTGTGCGAAATGCATGATGTATGGGCATGAACTAAATTGGAGATGTCAGCCACGGGGGCAGCCGGCGAGAGGAAATTTAGCCGAACGTCAGGTAGGTAATCAGAGAGGAAATAGTAACGACTCCTTGAGTAGTGGTAGACTTTAGAAAATTAAATTACGTTACGATTAAACAGGTTTTCTCTATACCCAGAATTGAGGAGATTTTAGAGCAGTTAGGACATAGTAGGTAATTTTCAACATTAAATCTTGCTAGTGGGTATCAGCAGGTTTTGTTGGATGAAAAAGACAAAGAAAATACCGCGTTTAGTTCAGGATTAGGACATTTCGAATTCAACAGAATGCCTTTTGGTTTAACAGAGGCGCCCGCGACGTTTCTCACTGGGCTCCAAGGGATAGATTGTTTCGTTTATTTAGATGATTTAATAGTTTATGGTAGGAATTTAAAACAGCATGAAGACAGGTTATTTAAGGTGTTTAGCGTCCTTAGGGAAAATAGTTTAAAACTAAACACGGAAAAGTGTCAGTTGTTAAGACGAGAAATAGTTTATTTAGGCCATAAGTGTTCTGAGCAGGGTGCACTGTCCGACCCACAGATGGTTGAGTGTGTAAGGAATATAAAACCTCCCAGGAACAAAAAGGAGGTGCAGGCATTCCTGGAGGTAGCCAACTACTATAGGAAATTTATTGGGAGCATGGCGAAAATCGATGCCAATTAACAAATTACTGAGAAAGGATACCAAATTCCAACGGTCGGAGGACTGCCAGAAAGCGTTCGTCAAGCTGAAGGAGGTAATGGCATCACCACCTGTACTCGCGTATCCGGATTTTTCCAAACAATTTTTGCTAACAACAGACGCCAGCAATGAAGCTCTGGGAGCAGTATTTTCCCAAGGGGAAATAGGCAAGGACAGGCCAATAGCGTTCGCCAGTAGGGCGTTGAGTGGAGCCGAGAAACGGTACTCCACAATCGAAAAAGAATTCTTGGCTATAGTTTGGCCAACGAAGAATTTTAGGGCATATCTTTTGGGGAGGCCGTTCAAAATATTTACAGACCACCAACCCTTAAAGGGTATAGCGAATTTAAGGGATCAGACTTCTCGTCTAGCCAGGTTTAGATATAAACTATCGGAGTACGATTTCGAAATTATATATAGACGTGGGAAGAAAAATTTAAATGCTGACGATTTTAATTGACCTGAATTGTGACCCTATTGTGTTGCTATTTTTTCACCGCAGCTTAAGTACAATGAAACATTTAAATTTTTATAAAACTAAAACTATACATACATCGTTTTTCTGTAAGTCTATTCGCTAAAAGTTAAGAAGATTCGAAGGAATGCGGAACTCGGATATATTCAGTTTTGTCTATATTTTATAGACTTTCCAAGATGCTTGCCTTAAGATATCGAAAATTTTAAAATATTTTTATCATTATCATTATGAAGCCGATTAAAGAAGCCATTATCTTCATAACACTTGGTCGGGGTCGATACTTGTTGAAAGTCGATACTTGAACAGTTGAAAGAATTAGTTTTAGCAATTAATACTCAACCCAAATACAATAAAAATTTTCCGTAAACCTCAGTCCAAAACCTCTTCGAAAATTTGTAGAGATAATTTCGTAAAAAAATCGTAATAATAAATTTAACTTTAATATTAAATGTGGCCATGCTGAGCTCAGGATGCGGCTGGTCAAGTTTTAGCGCTTCAAAGCATCGCATGTCACTCCTGCTCCAGGCTCTCATATATTCTCACGAAAGTTCAATGAAAACTGCATACAAGGTAGCTGCAGAACGAAAGAGAACCTTTATTTTATTAATAAAAGTAATGACAATATTATATTATGATAGCTGTAGTTATTATTATTATTACATGGTAATTCTTGAGAATGACTTCTGTATGACTATTCTGTTATGTATATTATTAAGTTACTTTTACAACTACGTGTTATTTTAATACCGTTGTAAGAGTTGAAAAAAACACACGACACTTACTTAATTATTTTGATTAAGAGTTTACTTACACAACAATTAAGGTCAACGATCATAGGGTACTTCAGACTTCTACTTCGAAGTTCTGCATTGTCAAAACGAGTTAAATGTATGCATTCCTACGAGCAAACGCCATATCCCAGCTCTTTTGACAGATTGTTATTGTTGCATTGTGTACATTCTCATTACATTGTTTACATTTAATACCACTGAAACTGACAACTTTACCCGTCAGCAAAGTATTCATTGGGCGCTCTCAATTTTTGCAGACTCGTATTGGTTGCACAGACTTTGAAATCGAAGTCTGACGTACTTTATGGACGTTCAGCTTTAGTTTTGAGCTCGAAAAATCAGTATATCTGACAAAACTCAATTTCATATCGGTTTTTACGCGAATAAGCTAAATTGTAGAATTATAGGATCAGAAAATAGATAGACAGGCAGACAGGGACAGACAGACAGACAGGGGCAGACAGACAGGCAAAGACAGACAGAAAGACATACATACAGACAGACATGTATGTATGTATTTCTGTGCAAGAATGTATCTACTTTTCCATATCTATCTCGTCTTCTTCTCTGCGTTACAAACGGAAGAACAAAGTGAATATACTTTATTCCCTTCGGGAGTGGGGTATAAAAATTAATGTTTATTTCTTGGTTCTGCATGCATTCATATACTATTCATCCGATTGCGATGAATCTTTGGTGAGTTGTTATGCTCACGGCCGTAAAATTTCTAAATTTTTTTGGTTTTTTTTTGTTAATATATCCGCATGACTTATTAAATTCTATTAATTTCTCAGGCATCCCGCGGCAACAAGTAATGTCGATGATGAAATTCCAATTGTTGGTCGACATTAGACAATAGATATAACATGCATTTTCCTTGCTTTTTCTAACTGAATTTCTATTACATATTAAGAAACTTTAGTTTGGCTGTCAAATAAATTATAATATTCAAAGTTAAGTTTTTAATAGTAGTGAAAAGATTTGACTTTCGCTTTAAAATAAATAATGCCACGAAAACGAAAGGCGATTGGTCGATTTACACTTAAAACGATAAAAAACCAAAAGGCATCAGAAGCTTCGGAATAAGGTTGTTGCTCTGGATATCTCCAAGGCATTTGACCAGGTGTGGCATAAGGCACTCGTGTCTAAACTGACTGCTTGTGGTGTCGGTAATACTTTCACTCGATGGATATCGAGTTTCCTCAGCGGCCGTTCTATTCGGGTTGTGATAGACGGCTTTGCTTACGAAGAGCACTTCATTAATGCTGGTGTTTCGCAGTGTTCGGTCCTATCTCCAACTCCTTTTCTCATTTTTATCAATGACCTTCTGTCATTAACATTAACCCCGTCTACTCGTTTGCTGATGACAGCAGCATTTGCCATTCATATTCAATCTCCAGGCGTTTTTCTATTCTGGAGATCAATAGAAAACGCAGAATTATGAATGCACACTCCAATCTGACCTCAACAAAATCCAGGAGTGGGGTCGAGCGAATCGGGTCGATTTTAATGCGCGGAAGACCCAATGCTGTTTCTTGACCCACAAACGTCTGGCGGGTAAAAACTTCCCACCTCTGGTGCACCCCTTTTATGTCACGATTCCGTTCCAACGAACCACGCATTATCGTGAGAATTGGTATTCCGGTCGCGTCATTAGATTGTGGAACAATCTCCCTGCAATTGTCTTCCCGCCCACTTACAGCGTCGAAACCTTTAAGCGAGGTGTAAACAGTCACAACTCCCTCTTTCCCCTTCCCACTAACCTTTCATCCCTTCCCACTAACCTTTCATCCCTTCGGAACCAACAAATGCTTTGCATGGATAGGGAGCATCCCCTGAGCTTGGTTTTATCTGCCATAAAAAAAACAGACGAGCAACGGGAAGCAAGACTGGAATCCGCTCGAGTACGCAATGCTCAAGCCTGCTCGTCTAAAGCAGTCGAGCAATGCGAAGCAAAACTGGAAACCGCTCAAGTACGAAATGCTCAAGCCCGCTTGTCTGAAATAGTCGAGCAACATGAAGCACAACTGGAATACTTTCGAGTACGCAATGCTCAAGACCTTTCATCTGAAACAAATGAGCAAAGGGAAGCAAACTGGAATCGGTTCAAGCATGCACTACCAATCTAGCTGCGATCTTCTATCAGTGGAAATGCAACCACTTAGTTGGCAATATCTGACAAACTAGTTACAAAAAGTAGCAGCCAACCCATGTGCAGATGAAATTCATCTAATCACATAAATAACACGCCTACCAATATAAATATAAGGCCAACCACACTGTACTTTAGATTTGTACAGTTGTGGAAAAAACATCACCGCAGGACTAACTATCTTTTAATGAGAAAAAGCAGCCTGTGAATGATCTTGTAGTCTTGAAAATTAATTACTTTCCATATATACATATACTCCCATACGTATTAGATTTTCTCTTAAATGATTATTTTATTAGCAAGGTGTAAAAAAATATATTAATGGGCAGTCACAACAATAGTAAAGTTCTCTATAGCACGAGAAAAATAAGCAAAATTATTAAGCTACAATTATTGTTATTATTTTTTTATTAAGTAGTTCTTTGTACATAAATTATTAGCAGCGCACGAGTATTGAGTCAAGCAACTTAATTTATTGTTTCTTTTTAAATTAAGCTGAAAGTAAAAAGCAAAATACAAAACTGACGATTTTAATTGACCTGAATTGTGACCCTATTGTGTTGCTATTTTTTCACCGCAGCTTAAGTACAATGAAACATTTAAATTTTTATAAAACTAAAACTATACATACATCGTTTTTCTGTAAGTCTATTCGCTAAAAGTTAAGAAGATTCGAAGGAATGCGGAACTCGGATATATTCAGTTTTGTCTATATTTTATAGACTTTCCAAGATGCTTGCCTTAAGATATCGAAAATTTTAAAATATTTTTATCATTATCATTATGAAGCCGATTAAAGAAGCCATTATCTTCATAACACTTGGTCGGGGTCGATACTTGTTGAAAGTCGATACTTGAACAGTTGAAAGAATTAGTTTTAGCAATTAATACTCAACCCAAATACAATAAAAATTTTCCGTAAACCTCAGTCCAAAACCTCTTCGAAAATTTGTAGAGATAATTTCGTAAAAAAATCGTAATAATAAATTTAACTTTAATATTAAATGTGGCCATGCTGAGCTCAGGATGCGGCTGGTCAAGTTTTAGCGCTTCAAAGCATCGCATGTCACTCCTGCTCCAGGCTCTCATATATTCTCACGAAAGTTCAATGAAAACTGCATACAAGGTAGCTGCAGAACGAAAGAGAAACTTTATTTTATTAATAAAAGTAATGACAATATTATATTATGATAGCTGTAGTTATTATTATTATTACATGGTAATTCTTGAGAATGACTATTCTGTTATGTATATTAGTAAGTTACTTTTACAACTACGTGTTATTTTAATACCGTTGTAAGAGTTGAAAAAAACACACGACACTTACTTAATTATTTTGATTAAGAGTTTACTTACACAACAATTAAGGTCAACGATCATAGGGTACTTCAGACTTCTACTTCGAAGTTCTGCATTGTCAAAACGAGTTAAATGTATGCATTCCTACGAGCAAACGCCATATCCCAGCTCTTTTGACAGATTGTTATTGTTGCATTGTGTACATTCTCATTACATTGTTTACATTTAATACCACTGAAACTGACAACTTTACCCGTCAGCAAAGTATTCATTGGGCGCTCTCAATTTTTGCAGACTCGTATTGGTTGCACAGACTTTGAAATCGAAGTCTGACGTACTTTATGGACGTTCAGCTTTAGTTTTGAGCTCGAAAAATCAGTATATCTGACAAAACTCAATTTCATATCGGTTTTTACGCGAATAAGCTAAATTGTAGAATTATAGGAACAGAAAATAGATAGACAGGCAGACAGGGACAGACAGACAGACAGGGGCAGACAGACAGACAAAGACAGACAGAAAGACATACATACAGACAGACATGTATGTATTTCTGTGCAAGAATGTATCTACTTTTCCATATCTATCTCGTCTTCTTCTCTGCGTTACAAACGGAAGAACAAAGTGAATATACTTTATTCCCTTCGGGAGTGGGGTATAAAAATTAATGTTTCTTTTTTGGTTCTGCATGCATTCATATACTATTCATCCGATTGCGATGAAGCTTTGGTGAGTTGTTATGCTCACGGCCGTAAAATTTCTAAATTTTTTTGGTTTTTTTTTGTTAATATATCCGCATAACTTATTAAATTCTATTAATTTCTCAGGCATCCCGCGGCAACAAGTAATGTCGATGATGAAATTCCAATTGTTGGTCGACATTAGACAATAGATATAACATGCATTTTCCTTGCTTTTTCTAACTGAATTTCTATTACATATTAAGAAACTTTAGTTTGGCTGTCAAATAAATTATAATATTCAAAGTTAAGTTTTTAATAGTAGTGAAAAGATTTGACTTTCGCTTTAAAATAAATAATGCCACGAAAACGAAAGGCGATTGGTCGATTTACACTTAAAACGATAAAAAACCAAAAGGCATCAGAAGCTTCGGAATAAGGTTGTTGCTCTGGATATCTCCAAGGCATTTGACCGGGTGTGGCATAAAGCACTCGTGTCTAAACTGACTGCTTATGGTGTCGGTAATACTTTCACTCGATGGATATCGAGTTTCCTCAGCGGCCGTTCTATTCGGGTTGTGATAGACGGCTTTGCTTACGAAGAGCACTTCATTAATGCTGGTGTTTCGCAGGGTTCGGTCCTATCTCCAACTCCTTTTCTCATTTTTATCAATGACCTTCTGTCATTAACATCAACCCCGTCTACTCGTTTGCTGATGACAGCAGCATTTGCCATTCATATTCAATCTCCAGGCGTTTTTCTATTCTGGAGATCAATAGAAAACGCAGAATTATGAATGCACACTCCAATCTGACCTCAACAAAATCCAGGAGTGGGGTCGAGCGAATCGGGTCGATTTTAATGCGCGGAAGACCCAATGCTGTTTCTTGACCCACAAACGTCTGGCGGGTAAAAACTTCCCACCTCTGGTGCACCCCTTTTATGTCACGATTCCGTTCCAACGAACCACGCATTATCGTGAGAATTGGTATTCCGGTCGCGTCATTAGATTGTGGAACAATCTCCCTGCAATTGTCTTCCCGCCCACTTACAGCGTCGAAACCTTTAAGCGAGGTGTAAACAGTCACTACTCCCTCTTTCCCCTTCCCACTAACCTTTCATCCCTTCCCACTAACCTTTCATCCCTTCGGAACCAACAAATGCTTTGCATGGATAGGGAGCATCCCCTGAGCTTGGTTTTATCTGCCATAAAAAAAACAGACGAGCAACGGGAAGCAAGACTGGAAACCGCTCGAGTACGCAATGCTCAAGCCTGCTCGCCTAAAGCAGTCGAGCAATGCGAAGCAAAACTGGAAACCGCTCAAGTACGAAATGCTCAAGCCCGCTTGTCTGAAACAGTCGAGCAACATGAAGCACGACTGGAATACTTTCGAGTACGCAATGCTCAAGACCTTTCATCTGAAACAAATGAGCAAAGGGAAGCAAACTGGAATCGGTTCAAGCATGCACTACTAATCTAGCTGCGATCTTCTATCAGTGGAAATGCAACCACTTAGTTGGCAATATCTGACAAACTAAAGTTACAAAAAGTAGCAGCCAACCCATGTGCAGATGAAATTCATCTAATCACATAAATAACACGCCTACCAATATAAATATAAGGCCAACCTCACTGTACTTTAGATTTGTACAGTTGTGGAAAAAACATCACCGCAGGACTAACTATCTTTTAATGAGAAAAAGCAGCCTGTGAATGATCCTGTAATCTTGAAAATTAATTACTTTCCATATATACATATACTCTCATACGTATTAGATTTTCCCTTAAAATGATTATTTTATTAGCAAGGTGTAAAAAAATAATATTAATGGACAGTCACAACAATAGCAAAGTTCTCTATAGCACGAGAAAAATAAGCAAAATTATTAAGCTACAATTACTGTTATTATTTTTTTATTAAATAGTTCTTTGTACATAAATTATTAGCAGCGCGCGAGTATTGAGTCAAGCAACTTAATTTATTGCTTCTTTTTAAATTAAGCTGAAAGTAAAAAGCAAAATACAAAACTAACGAATTTAATTGACCTGAATTGTGACCCTATTATGTTGCTATTTCTTTCACCGCAGCTTAAGTACAATGAAACATTTAAATTTTTATAAAACTAAAACTATATTCAGGAAAATACATCGTTTTTCTGTAAAGCTATTCGCTAATAGTTAAGAAGATTCGAAGGAATGCGGAACTCGGATATATTCAGTTTTGTCTATATTTTATAGACTTTCCAGGATGCTTGCCTTAAGATATCGAAAAATTTAAAATATTTTTATCATTATCATTATGAAGCCGATTAAAGACGCCATTATCTTCATAACACTTGGTCGGGGTCGATACCTGTTGAAAGTCGATACTTGAACAGTTGAAAGAATTAGTTTTAGCAATTAATACTCAACCCAAATACAATAAAAATTTTCCGTAAACCTCAGTCCAAAACCTCTTCGAAAATTTGTAGAGATAATTTCGTAAAAAAATCGTAATAATAAATTTAACTTTAATATTAAATGTGGCCATGCTGAGCTCAGGATGCGTCTGGTCAAGTTTTAGCGCTTCAAAGCATCGCATGTCACTCCTGCTCCAGGCTCTCATATATTCTCACGAAAGTTCAATGAAAACTGCATACAAGGTAGCTGCAGAACGAAAGAGAAACTTTATTTTATTAATAAAAGTAATGATAATATTATATTATGATAGCTGTAGTTATTATTATTATTACATGGTAATTCTTGAGATTGACTTCTGTATGACTATTCTGTTATGTATATTAGTAAGTTACTTTTACAACTACGTGTTATTTTAATACCGTTGTAAGAGTTGAAAAAAACACACGACACTTACTTAATTATTTTGATTAAGAGTTTACTTACACAACAATTAAGGTCAACGATCATAGGGTACTTCAGACTTCTACTTCGAAGTTCTGCACTGTCAAAACGAGTTAAATGTATGCATTCCTACGAGCAAACGCCATATCCCAGCTCTTTTGACAGATTGTTATTGTTGCATTGTGTACATTCTCATTACATTGTTTACATTTAATACCACTGAAACTGACAACTTTACCCGTCAGCAAAGTATTCATTGGGCGCTCTCAATTTTTGCAGACTCGTATTGGTTGCACAGACTTTGAAATCGAAGTCTGACGTACTTTATGGACGTTCAGCTTTAGTTTTGAGCTCGAAAAATCAGTATATCTGACAAAACTCAATTTCATATCGGTTTTTACGCGAATAAGCTAAATTGTAGAATTATAGGATCAGAAAATAGATAGACAGGCAGACAGGGACAGACAGACAGACAGGGGCAGACAGACAGGCAAAGACAGACAGAAAGACATACATACAGACAGACATGTATGTATTTCTGTGCAAGAATGTATCTACTTTTCCATACCTATCTCGTCTTCTTCTCTGCGTTACAAACGGAAGAACAAAGTGAATATACTTTATTCCCTTCGGGAGTGGGGTATAAAAATTAATGTTTCTTTCTTGGTTCTGCATGCATTCATATACTATTCATCCGATTGCGATGAAGCTTTGGTGAGTTGTTATGCTCACGGCCGTAAAATTTCTAAATTTTTTTGGTTTTTTTTTGTTAATATATCCGCATAACTTATTAAATTCTATTAATTTCTCAGGCATCCCGCGGCAACAAGTAATGTCGATGATGAAATTCCAATTGTTGGTCGACATTAGACAATAGATATAACATGCATTTTCCTTGCTTTTTCTAACTGAATTTCTATTACATATTAAGAAACTTTAGTTTGGCTGTCAAATAAATTATAATATTCAAAGTTAAGTTTTTAATAGTAGTGAAAAGATTTGACTTTCGCTTTAAAATAAATAATGCCACGAAAACGAAAGGCGATTGGTCGATTTACACTTAAAACGATAAAAAACCAAAAGGCATCAGAAGCTTCGGAATAAGGTTGTTGCTCTGGATATCTCCAAGGCATTTGACCGGGTGTGGCATAAAGCACTCGTGTCTAAACTGACTGCTTATGGTGTCGGTAATACTTTCACTCGATGGATATCGAGTTTCCTCAGCGGCCGTTCTATTCGGGTTGTGATAGACGGCTTTGCTTACGAAGAGCACTTCATTAATGCTGGTGTTTCGCAGGGTTCGGTCCTATCTCCAACTCCTTTTCTCATTTTTATCAATGACCTTCTGTCATTAACATCAACCCCGTCTACTCGTTTGCTGATGACAGCAGCATTTGCCATTCATATTCAATCTCCAGGCGTTTTTCTATTCTGGAGATCAATAGAAAACGCAGAATTATGAATGCACACTCCAATCTGACCTCAACAAAATCCAGGAGTGGGGTCGAGCGAATCGGGTCGATTTTAATGCGCGGAAGACCCAATGCTGTTTCTTGACCCACAAACGTCTGGCGGGTAAAAACTTCCCACCTCTGGTGCACCCCTTTTATGTCACGATTCCGTTCCAACGAACCACGCATTATCGTGAGAATTGGTATTCCGGTCGCGTCATTAGATTGTGGAACAATCTCCCTGCAATTGTCTTCCCGCCCACTTACAGCGTCGAAACCTTTAAGCGAGGTGTAAACAGTCACTACTCCCTCTTTCCCCTTCCCACTAACCTTTCATCCCTTCGGAACCAACAAATGCTTTGCATGGATAGGGAACATCCCCTGAGCTTGGTTTTATCTGCCATAAAAAAAACAGACGAGCAACGGGAAGCAAGACTGGAAACCGCTCGAGTACGCAATGCTCAAGCCTGCTCGCCTAAAGCAGTCGAGCAATGCGAAGCAAAACTGGAAACCGCTCAAGTACGAAATGCTCAAGCCCGCTTGTCTGAAACAGTCGAGCAACATGAAGCACGACTGGAATACTTTCGAGTACGCAATGCTCAAGACCTTTCATCTGAAACAAATGAGCAAAGGGAAGCAAACTGGAATCGGTTCAAGCATGCACTACCAATCTAGCTGCGATCTTCTATCAGTGGAAATGCAACCACTTAGTTGGCAATATCTGACAAACTAAAGTTACAAAAAGTAGCAGCCAACCCATGTGCAGATGAAATTCATCTAATCACATAAATAACACGCCTACCAATATAAATATAAGGCCAACCTCACTGTACTTTAGATTTGTACAGTTGTGGAAAAAACATCACCGCAGGACTAACTATCTTTTAATGAGAAAAAGCAGCCTGTGAATGATCCTGTAATCTTGAAAATTAATTACTTTCCATATATACATATACTCTCATACGTATTAGATTTTCCCTTAAAATGATTATTTTATTAGCAAGGTGTAAAAAAATAATATTAATGGACAGTCACAACAATAGCAAAGTTCTCTATAGCACGAGAAAAATAAGCAAAATTATTAAGCTACAATTACTGTTATTATTTTTTTATTAAATAGTTCTTTGTACATAAATTATTAGCAGCGCGCGAGTATTGAGTCAAGCAACTTAATTTATTGCTTCTTTTTAAATTAAGCTGAAAGTAAAAAGCAAAATACAAAACTAACGAATTTAATTGACCTGAATTGTGACCATATTATGTTGCTATTTCTTTCACCGCAGCTTAAGTACAATGAAACATTTAAATTTTTATAAAACTAAAACTATACATACATCGTTTTTCTGTAAGTCTATTCGCTAAAAGTTAAGAAGATTCGAAGGAATGCGGAACTCGGATATATTCAGTTTTGTCTATATTTTATAGACTTTCCAGGATGCTTGCCTTAAGATATCGAAAAATTTAAAATATTTTTATCATTATCATTATGAAGCCGATTAAAGACGCCATTATCTTCATAACACTTGGTCGGGGTCGATACCTGTTGAAAGTCGATACTTGAACAGTTGAAAGAATTAGTTTTAGCAATTAATACTCAACCCAAATACAATAACAATTTTCCGTAAACCTCAGTCCAAAACCTCTTCGAAAATTTGTAGAGATAATTTCGTAAAAAAATCGTAATAATAAATTTAACTTTAATATTAAATGTGGCCATGCTGAGCTCAGGATGCGGCTGGTCAAGTTTTAGCGCTTCAAAGCATCGCATGTCACTCCTGCTCCAGGCTCTCATATATTCTCACGAAAGTTCAATGAAAACTGCATACAAGGTAGCTGCAGAACGAAAGAGAAACTTTATTTTATTAATAAAAGTAATGATAATATTATATTATGATAGCTGTAGTTATTATTATTATTACATGGTAATTCTTGAGAATGACTTCTGTATGACTATTCTGTTATGTATATTAGTAAGTTACTTTTACAACTACGTGTTATTTTAATACCGTTTTAAGAGTTGAAAAAAACACACGACACTTACTTAATTATTTTGATTAAGAGTTTACTTACACAACAATTAAGGTCAACGATCATAGGGTACTTCAGACTTCTACTTCGAAGTTCTGCATTGTCAAAACGAGTTAAATGTATGCATTCCTACGAGCAAACGCCATATCCCAGCTCTTTTGACAGATTGTTATTGTTGCATTGTGTACATTCTCATTACATTGTTTACATTTAATACCACTGAAACTGACAACTTTACCCGTCAGCAAAGTATTCATTGGGCGCTCTCAATTTTTGCAGACTCGTATTGGTTGCACAGACTTTGAAATCGAAGTCTGACGTACTTTATGGACGTTCAGCTTTAGTTTTGAGCTCGAAAAATCAGTATATCTGACAAAACTCAATTTCATATCGGTTTTTACGCGAATAAGCTAAATTGTAGAATTATAGGATCAGAAAATAGATAGACAGGCAGACAGGGACAGACAGACAGACAGGGGCAGACAGACAGGCAAAGACAGACAGAAAGACATACATACAGACAGACATGTATGTATTTCTGTGCAAGAATGTATCTACTTTTCCATATCTATCTCGTCTTCTTCTCTGCGTTACAAACGGAAGAACAAAGTGAATATACTTTATTCCCTTCGGGAGTGGGGTATAAAAATTAATGTTTCTTTCTTGGTTCTGCATGCATTCATATACTATTCATCCGATTGCGATGAAGCTTTGGTGAGTTGTTATGCTCACGGCCGTAAAATTTCTAAATTTTTTTGGTTTTTTTTTTTTTGTTAATATATCCGCATGAATTATTAAATTCTATTAATTTCTCAGGCATCCCGGGGCAACAAGTAATGTCGATGATGAAATTCCAATTGTTGGTCGACATTAGACAATAGATATAACATGCATTTTCCTTGCTTTTTCTAACTGAATTTCTATTACATATTAAGAAACTTTAGTTTGGCTGTCAAATAAATTATAATATTCAAAGTTAAGTTTTTAATAGTAGTGAAAAGATTTGACTTTCGCTTTAAAATAAATAATGCCACGAAAACGAAAGGCGATTGGTCGATTTACACTTAAAACGATAAAAAACCAAAAGGCATCAGAAGCTTCGGAATAAGGTTGTTGCTCTGGATATCTCCAAGGCATTTGACCGGGTGTGGCATAAGGCACTCGTGTCTAAACTGACTGCTTGTGGTGTCGGTAATACTTTCACTCGATGGATATCGAGTTTCCTCAGCGGCCGTTCTATTCGGGTTGTGATAGACGGCTTTGCTTACGAAGAGCACTTCATTAATGCTGGTGTTTCGCAGGGTTCGGTCCTATCTCCAACTCCTTTTCTCATTTTTATCAATGACCTTCTGTCATTAACATCAACCTCGTCTACTCGTTTGCTGATGACAGCAGCATTTGCCATTCATATTCAATCTCCAGGCGTTTTTCTATTCTGGAAAACGCAGAATTATGAATGCACACTCCAATCTGACCTCAACAAAATCCAGGAGTGGAGTCGAGCGAATCGGGTCGATTTTAATGCGCGGAAGACCCAATGCTGTTTCTTGACCCACAAACGTCTGGCGGGTAAAAACTTCCCACCTCTGGTGCACCCCTTTTATGTCACGATTCCGTTCCAACGAACCACGCATTATCGTGAGAATTGGTATTCCGGTCGCGTCATTAGATTGTAGAACAATCTCCCTGCAATTGTCTTCCCGCCCACTTACAGCGTCGAAACCTTTAAGCGAGGTGTAAACAGTCACTACTCCCTCTTTCCCCTTCCCACTAACCTTTCATCCCTTCGGAACCAACAAATGCTTTGCATGGATAGGGAGCATCCCCTGAGCTTGGTTTTATCTGCCATAAAAAAAACAGACGAGCAACGGGAAGCAAGACTGGAAACCGCTCGAGTACGCAATGCTCAAGCCTGCTCGTCTAAAGCAGTCGAGCAATGCGAAGCAAAACTGGAAACCGCTCAAGTACGAAATGCTCAAGCCCGCTTGTCTGAAACAGTCGAGCAACATGAAGCACGACTGGAATACTTTCGAGTACGCAATGCTCAAGACCTTTCATCTGAAACAAATGAGCAAAGGGAAGCAAACTGGAATCGGTTCAAGCATGCACTACCAATCTAGCTGCGATCTTCTATCAGTGGAAATGCAACCACTTAGTTGGCAATATCTGACAAACTAAAGTTACAAAAAGTAGCAGCCAACCCATGTGCAGATGAAATTCATCTAATCACATAAATAACACGCCTACCAATATAAATATAAGGCCAACCTCACTGTACTTTAGATTTGTACAGTTGTGGTAAAAACAGCACCGCAGGACTAACTATCTTTTAATGAGAAAAAGCAGCCTGTGAATGATCCTGTAATCTTGAAAATTAATTACTTTCCATATATACATATACTCTCATACGTATTAGATTTTCCCTTAAAATGATTATTTTATTAGCAAGGTGTAAAAAAATAATATTAATGGACAGCCACAACAATAGCAAAGTTCTCTATAGCACGAGAAAACTAAGCAAAATTATTAAGCTACAATTACTGTTATTATTTTTTTATTAAATAGTTCTTTGTACATAAATTATTAGCAGCGCACGAGTATTGAGTCAAGCAACTTAATTTATTGCTTCTTTTTAAATTAAGCTGAAAGTAAAAAGCAAAATACAAAACTAACGAATTTAATTGACCTGAATTGTGACCCTATTATGTTGCTATTTCTTTCACCGCAGCTTAAGTACAATGAAACATTTAAATTTTTATAAAACTAAAACTATATTCAGGAAAATACATCGTTTTTCTGTAAGGCTATTCGCTAATAGTTAAGAAGATTCGAAGGAATGCGCAACTCGGATATATTCAGTTTTGTCTATATTTTATAGACTTTCCAGGATGCTTGCCTTAAGATATCGAAAAATTTAAAATATTTTTATCATATATACATACATATTAAACCTTAGTCCAAAACCTCTTCGAAAATTTGTTGAAATAATTTCGTAAAAAAATCTTAATAATAAATTTAACTTTAATATTAAATGTGGCCACGCTGAGCTCAGAATGCGGCTCGTCAAGTTTTAGCGGTTCAAAGCATCGCTTTATGTCACTCGTGCTCCAGGCTCTCATATATTCTCACGAAAGTTCAATGAAAACTGCATACAAGGTAGCTGCAAAACGAAAGAGAAACTTTATTTTATTAATAAAAGTAATGACAATATTATATTATGATAGCTGTAGTTATTATTATTATTATTACATGGTAATTCTTGAGAATGACTTCTGTATGACTATTCTGTTATGTATATTAGTAAGTTACTTTTACAACTACGTGTTATTTTAATACCGTTGTAAGAGTTAAAAAAAAACACACGAAACTTACTTAATTATTTTGATTAAGAGTTTACTTACACAAAATTTACAATTAAGGTCATCGCTCATAGGGTACTTCAGACTTCTACTTCGAAGTTCTGCACTGTCAAAACGAGTTAATTGTATGCATTCCTACGAGCAAACGCCCATATCTTACGAGCAAACGCCATATCCCAGCTCTTTTGACAGATTGTTATTGTTGCATTGTGTACATTCTCATTACATTGTTTACATTTTAGTACCACTGAAACTGACAACTTTACCCGTCAGCAAAGTATTCATTGGGCGCTCTCAATTTTTGCAGACGCGTATTGGTTGCACAGACTTTGAAATCGAAGTCTGAGGTACTTTATGGACGTTCAGCTTTAGTTTTGAGCGCGAAATATCAGTATATCTGACGAAACTCAATTTCATATCGATAGTTACGCGAATAAGCAAAATTGTAGAATTAGGGGTTCAGAAAATCGACACGTGACCACGTAGACCCCAATCCGTGACTAGAGAGTGACTGTTTAGTGCAGTTTAACGGATTGAGATGAACAAGCATGTTAACAGATTTTTTGCATCCAGATACTGACGAATTATCTTTTGGGCGGGTTTTGGTTTGAGCAAGATACTACAATGTGGCGCAACGCAGCTCAGCAATTAACCTTTACACACTATCAGCTTTATTTATTATATTTTCTTACGCAGACTCTAAACTTAGTTCTTTAGTTAGTCTTTAAATTGTTGCTGTTTTTATTCATAAAGAAATTTTGTTCAAATGTTAACTTAACAAGGTTTATGTAAAAATAGGTACAGAAATCCCCTAAAACTATTACAAATACACATAAATCTTTTACGTTTCTGCACAGCTGTCAACAGCAGGCAGACAGACAGGCAGACAGACAGAGACAGACAAACAGAGAGACAGAGACAGACAGGCAGAGACAGACAGACAGAGATGTTGGATTGATTTCTGACAGTGCAGACGTGTTTTTCGGCAGCTCTTAGAAAGTGTTTTGATTTAGGAGTTATACGCCGGTTATAGCAGGCGAAAGTTTTTAAGTGCGAAAGTGTGATCTCGCGTTACAAGTACTAGTGGCGTGCGCCGGCTGGGACACAAAATGAAGTGATTTATTAAACATTGTGCTTCCCTCAAATCTAGTGAGACAAGGTTTTTCTGAGTTTGTTTATATCAGATTACCGCGGTTTTGTGTGTCTTTCAAGGGAGAAGTATAAACAAAATAAAAAATTCTGACAACAGCTTTGACACCTGTTTGCTAGATAAAGTGGTTGGTGCACAGTGTTTCCTGAGACTAGCACAGTTTTTTTTTTTTTAGTTTAGTTTATTTATTTATTTCATCTACTGGGCGGCCTTTACAGATTACTTAAAAACTAAATATAAAATTAATGTGTATCAAAATATTTTAACAAATCATTCTTAAATCTAAATCTGTTTGAACTGAAGTCTAAGGCATTAGATACCACGTTGCAAACAGACAAGCATTTTGAGATGGGTTCATTTTTCCCAAGATTTGTTCTATGGAATTTAGTAATAAAAGGATCCCTACACCTAAGTGTGTGTGTTTTTTTTAATGAAACCAAGCTCAGGGGATGCCCCCTATCCATGCACAGCATTTGTTGGTTCCGAAGGGATGACAGGTTAATGGGAAGGGGGAAAGAGAGAGTAGTGATGGTTTACACCTCGCTTAAAGGTTTCGACGCTGTAAGTGGGTGGGAAGACATTCGCAGGGAGACTATTCCACAATCTAATAACGCGACCGAAACACGAATTCCCACGGTAATGCGTGGTTCGTTGGAACGGAATCGCGGCATAAAAGGGGTGCACCGCTCTGGAAAGCCGAGTAGTTCTGCTAAATACCTGAACCGGAGTGTTTCCTGGACAGCAAAAAGAGCAAGTTCCATTGCATACTATTAGGCTGTTTGCTCCACAGGGCGTATAGAGCCCGCTTTTAAGCTTTCAGCAATGTTTGCTGTGAGGGGCACAGCACCGAAAGAGAAGAGCATTGTCTCCAGCAGTGACAGTTACGTAGATCTATCTATGGCTGACGCGTTTAGAAGAAGTACGCGTATTAGTCGATCGCCGATAAAGATTATAGACGAGAAGGAGTGCGCGTGTTCGAGTTCCTCTCCTCCGTCGTTTTCACAGGAGAAACCAGATGGGTTTAAAAGTGTTTTCGAGCTGCTAGGCAGCAAAATTCACGAGTTGAGTACAATGATGTCCGAAGTGTTACCGACCACGGGCACCCCTCGCCGCACAATACATCAGCCGATGAGGATGCTGATGGACAGCGCAATGAAGCTGTATGAGGAAGCTAAGGCAGAAGACCCGCGTGGGATAATGTCAAGAGAGCAAATTCGAGAGAAAATTCGTGAAGGCGGGTGTAAAGACAAAAGACGCGCAACAGAAGAAAAATAGTAAACCACTACAAAATGCGAGTTATGCTAGCGTAGCGAGTGCTGCCATCACTCAAGAGGAAAGAAAAGAAGCAGATTGGATCATAGCATAGATTGAGCGCTCTACGCGTAATCAACGCGCATTGAACAGTATCGGATGAAGCGGCCTTTGTCTTGGCGAGCATGATGCCTGTCGATTTAATGGTAGACGAAGCTAGGCGCTGTTTAATGGTAGACGAAGCTAGGCGCCGACGCAATACTTTACGGTAGTTCCGGGAGGACTGTCAGACCTGGGGGAGGAGTTTTAGCGTGGATAAAGTCCCGCACGGAGGCTTTCGACGCTTTCCCTTCATATAAAAAATAATAATAAAAAAGACAGACAGAGACTGACAGACAAATACAGACAGACAGACAGAGACAGACAGACAAAGAGTGACAAACAGACAGTGACAAACGTACAGAGACAGACAGACAGACAAAGACAAACAGATAGACAGAGACAGACAAGCAGACAGACAGACAGAGACATACAGACAAACAGAGACAGACAGACAGGCAGGGACAGACAGACAGAAACAGACAGACAGAGACAGACAGACAGGGGCAGACAGCAGACAGAAAGACATAAACATAGACTGAGAGACAGACAGACTGAGAGACAGACAGACAGAGACAGACATACAGAGGCAGACAGATAGAGACAGACTAACAGTGACAAACATACAGTGACAAACAGACGGAGACAGACAGACAAAGGCAAACAGACATACAAAGACAAACAGACAGACAGAGACATACAGACAGAGACAAACAGACACAGACAGAAACACACAGACAGAGAGAAACAGACAGAGACAGACAGAAAGACATACAGGCAAAGACAGATAGACAACCAGACTGACAGACATAGACAACCAGACTTACAGACATAGACAACCAGCCAGAAAGACAGAGACAGACAGACCGCGATAGACGGAGACAGACAGAGACAGACACAGACAGACAGAGACAGACAAAGACAAACAGACAGAGACAGACACAGACAGACACAGACAGACAGACAGAACGACAGACAGACAGAACGACAGACAGACAGAACGACAGATAGACACCCAGACAGACACAGTTAGACAGACAAGGACAGACAGACACAGACAGACAGACAGACACAGACAGACAGACAGACAGACACAGACAGACAGACACAGACAGACACAGTCAGACAGACACAGACATACGGGCACAGGCAGGCAGACAGACAAACAGAAAGACAGACAAACACAGGCAGACACAGAAAGACAGTGAACAAGAATGAATTGTGATTGCTCTTGAGTATATTTCTGGGCACTTCATTATTCGGCTCAATAAGATTAAGTGAAATATTACGAGATGTCGTCTTCTCACTCATTCGTGAAACTACGTCGCTCGTCGAAACTGAGGTACTCAGCAATTTGGTATGTGGTAATACCTCTCGAGAATTCGTCGTCGCTGCAGATGGTGGCAAGTCTTTCGGAATGCGAAACTTGGGCAATGTATGTGTAGTGGATGCACATACTATATAATGGCGAACTGTGTAGCTCGCTAATGCCGCCAGTGCTCCTGCTGACGCTTATTTCATTGTCAGGTTTCTCGGTGACAAGATTTTTGTTGCTCGTTGGGGATGAGACTGATGAAGTTGTTACGGTACTGGTGGTGCTCATGCTTTCGGCATTGTAACTGAGCTCTCTGTTAGTGTTACTCTTGCCTTGAGCGCTTAAAACCGTCGTCGACAAACACAGACAGACAGACAGGCAGACCGACAGACAGACAGACAGACAGACATACAGACAGACAGACAGACAGACATACCTACCGACAGACAGACAGACATACCTACCGACAGACCAACAAACCGACAGACAAAGAGAGATAGACAGACAGAGAGGCAGACAGAGGCAAACAGACAGACAGACACACACCGACAGATAGACACACCAACAAACCGATAGACAGACACACCAACAAACCGACAGACACACCGACAGACGGACACAGAGAGACAGACAGAGAGGCAGAGACAGACAGATAGAGACAGAGACAGACAGAACGACAGATAGACACCCAGACAGACGAACGGACTAAATCGATTCAGGAGGTGACGCTGAGCAAAAATATATATATCTTTCTATATATATATACCGTCTCCTTCTCTGCGTTACAAACGGAAGAACAAGGTTAATTGGGTATAAAAAACAAGAGTGTAATCTTACTGTTGTCCGGTGCAATCGCGATTCCGCGGCGTATGCATTGTCATAACTTTTTGCTTTGGTTCCCACGATTAATTTTGTTCTGACGCAAAATTAATTTTGAACATATGAAAGTTAAACTAAATAAAACAACATATTTTGTAAACTGAGTACATTATAATTACCAGGTAAAGTATAAAAAAAGTACATACATGTATGTTACACCGTAAGCTTTATTAAAAAGTCACTTTTTCTGATTAATAACTTCAGTTTTTGTGGATGACATTAAGGCCTTATTCGCTATACTTATGCATATTTCTTCAAGTTTTATTTTAGATTTTGCAGATTGCATTCTTGCAAGAAGACAGACGCATTCTTAAAGCAAAAAAATTAGTGAAAATGAACTATTCCTTAGAAGTTGTAATCTTGCTTCCTTCCGTAATTTCCTAATACGGATTATATTTGTACGAATCTTAGTCAAAAATTACTTTTTTCGAAGGTCTGATAAAGTTCATTAGCACAATTTGGAATTGCTAAAAATTAACTTTTGTTGTTTTACGCAGTAGATATTAGCAGAGCGAGTTCTAATAGAAATAATTTTACATTAAAACTTGCCTTCAACTTGAGATTTCATTTAACTATTCTCTACATCATAGAATGTAAGAGATAAGTGTTAAATCCGGATATGAGAGATGAATGTTAAAAAAATAAAGTGTTTTTAATACTTCTTCACAAAAAACGAAGAAGTATTTGTATATGACGAAAAAATTATCATAAGATCTGATAAAGTTCAGTTTAAAACCTGCGTAAAATTCAAATCTATCTATCTACAAAACCAATACGAGTATAACTGAGAAAATTTATAGGAAACATACTTTTTTCGGACGGGGTACAGAACGAATTCTAGTAATTTTTGATTTGAAATTAACTTGTTGGAATTAAATATTCGGATTCGATTCTATAACGTTCGGGTTTGATGCTGAAAAAATGTTGTGAAGTTGTTCGACAGAAAATGGCTGTGAGATATAGCAACTGCGTGCTGTATTTGTAAATATTACAAGATTTATACATATTTTATTAATTACTTTCCCTTACCTTACAATCGCTGTACTTACAAAAATCCAAATATGCTGATTTCTTGCTTTTGAAAGAAAGTATGTTGTCGGAAATATGGTGGCGTTGTTAAAGAATCGTCCAAGGTGGTCACCCAATGAACCCTACGCAATTACTTGTGATTTTAGTGCTTCAGCGCAGGCATCAGCTGCCGTCGTAGACAAGACCGTATTCTGCGCGTTAACTGATTCTGTAGAGGAAACTAAGCTTACATCTTCTCTACCGCAATTCCAATTCTGTACTGCAAATAGTTGTTGTTGCTGCCCACTGTGACTAGTAGCCAAAATTGAGCCGTCCGATGACAAAAGAAGTATCATATTAGGTAGCAAATTAATGCATGCTGTCTTGTTATTGGGATTCATTGTCTGCACTTGTATTTGATGTGAGCTCGCACTCGTGGGGAACAAGAATGAATAGTAATTGCTCTTGAGTATATTTCTGGGCACTTCATTATTCGCCTCAATAAGATTAAGTGAAATATTACGAGATGTCGTCTTCTCACTCGTTCGTAAAACTATGTCGCTCGTCGAAACTGAGGTACTCGGCAATTTGATATGTGGTAATACCTCTAGAGAATTCGTCGTCCCTGCAGATAGTGGCAAGTCTTTCGGAATGCGAAACTTGCGCAATGTATGTGCGGTGGATGCACAGACATTGGCGAAACGTGATAGCTCGCTAATGCCGCCAGTCCTCCTGCTGACACTTAACTCATCGTCAGGCTTCTCGGTGACAAGATTTTTGTTGCTCGTTGGGGATGCGACTGATGGAGTTGTTACGGTACTGGTGATGCTCATGCTTTCGGCATTGTAATTGAGCTCTCTGTTAGTGTTACTCTTGCCTCGAGCGCTTAAAACCGTCGCTGGCTTGCAGGCCATCACAAGTTGTACCAAACGGGTGGATTGAGGAGGTTCCTTACCTTTGTTGACATCTCCTCTGTTAAGAGGTATGGGAATTTTAGAAGAGATAAATCTTTATTTGAAGGACATTCATTTATTACAAAATCAGTAAATTTATCAACAAAACTGCTCTCATGGTACCAAAAATCGTTTTGTCTGACGCTTGTGTACGGTTTGGTTTATTTCGCTATACTTTCATCAAAGTATATTTTAGCCGTGGTTTGGTGACAGGTGGGAGCGCTATCGGTTAAAATGTTATTCTTATAAGATTTTTTAATCTTTGTAATGTTTCCTATACTTTTTACTGTGGTTTCACGTTTCGTCGATCGTACTGTCGGATCTGCAGAGAATTTATTGCTGTTGTTATTACAATTATTCCTAGACTGTAAATGTTGTTGATAAATTAAAGACGTCGCATTACCATTGTATGATTTAGCTTTACGTGATTTAGTTTTTCTCAGTGTATCTTTTTTAAAAGAACCTGCGTTGTATGTTGCCAATTATTTGATTTATTAGTGCAGTCGAACAAAACCAATATAAATGTGAATAAAATAAGTAGGAAATGAAAGAAAAAGAAAGTAAACAGTTATTGGCGGTCGAAAATGTATATTATTATTTTATTATGAATATGCTTGATACTCGTAACAATGCATGCAGATTTAGTAGCAGATTTCATAGCTTAGATTTTTATGTAGCTATAAAAATGTGTTGAAATTATAAATTACATATGGTGGAAGCTAGGAATACATTATGTCTTTGCAATATGGAGCGGCTAGGTAATTACAAGATGAGAAATAAGTATGAGTTAGTAGCTATGAATGTTTTATAATTAATAAGGATTTTATAATAAGCCTTGTTAAAATATATAATATAAATGCCTAATACATTTCAAACTTCAACACTTGCCATAATATTAAACGGATCACCTAGCTAAAAAATCCCTGTTTAAAATATTCTTAAACGCACTGAAATTCTTTACAACAGTCAATGCGGGCGGATTACCTTTCAACACATTTATGTTGAAAGTATTATATATATTTATTTATTTTGCTAAAATCGCTGAATACTCTGGACTAAAATTTCGTCTTAATCAAATATCATATAAAATATACACAGATGTAGGGTATACAAATTGTACACGCCCATTTCTGTACATTCAAAGCATTACAATTTATATTTCTAGGTATAAAACATCAATCTTGTCTCCTTCTCTGCATTATAAACGCAGCAAAGTACAAACAAACGCAGCAAACGAAGCAAAGTACAAAAAACGCAGCCATTTTTTTTGTTTGCTATATAAAAAAAATTTAAAATACCTACTTCTTTTTGAGCACGCTAATAGTAAAATTATTGTTTCAGGATGTTGAGTTCTCTCAAGAAGAAAACACTAAAGGCCAGATTCTCAATAAACAAACGAATCGGTTCTCGTCGATTCTGCTTTGTTACTTTCGCTTATCATATGTTTTGGTATTCTCAATAAACGAGTCGGTTGTTCGTTAAAATCACAACAACATTTACCGTACTTCTTACGTATATTAAGCGTATATTAATAATATTAAAAAATTACCGATTTAATATAACAAATAATAAAATATATATTTTTATATTATTTATTATACAACATTTATTATATTTATTACACAAATATTTCTCAAAAATTTCCAAGATTTCGGATATGTTCTTGGAGAAAATATTTCACTGCTGAGAACATCGTTTTTAAAATGTTATCTTTGTGTTATTATTTGTAGTTAACTATTCTATATATCAATGTCAACAACAATATGTCAAAAAGTACATATGAGATATCACTGTAAAATTTTAAAAACAAAATCAATGCAAAGAAAAAAGAAATCCTAAAACATATGAAAACTCATGTTTTAAAATTGTAAAGACACGAACCAATGCCAAGAAAAGAGAAATCAGTGTGCACTTCCCACCATTACGAGCTTATGTATCTGAGCCGCTAAAATGAAATTATGATAAATTTATGATTAAACTCAAACCCCTGCCCTTGTCGATGCTTATGTCGATGGCACTGCGCTCTACGCCTTTTCCATCGCTTACGCCACTTAACGGGATCTTGCCGCTGCTCTGCCGACTAGCTCAGCTTGGTCGGCTTACTGATGTGCCTGCATGCACTCAGTTAATATTCTCTTGTGATTCATCCACTTAGACACCACGCGTATGCGCTATCACTAATTCTAAATCAAAATATATTAAATTACAACAACCTTTATTGCCAGCAATATCATCATAAACTACACCATCATCACCAACTTGCTCATTACCAATCATACATATTTACACATCATCATCATCTGCACCTGCATCGGTTGCCACTTCGTCGCTTTTCGATATATTTGTGCAGATGTTAAAGGATTTCAAAGTGAAGTATCAGTATTTCGAGGAACGTTTTTACGTGCGATATTAGAACAGTAACATCTTCAACAGCAACACCAACAACAAAGGAGAAGTAAACCAAGTAAATTCTTTGATATTGTCACTTAAATATTTTACCACATTTCACAAAAGCAAAGCATTTGGCAGCTCCCCCCCTTCTTGCTCCACGAGCAAACAACTACTACTTTAGCTATTTTTACAAACTAGGAGAAGCCAACGCTGTGCCTGACGCTCTATGTATAATGTCCTCAGCGGAACCAATATGCTCATTTATAAAAACCAAAAATAGCAATGAGAGTTCTTCGCATTAAATACTTTTAATTGTAGAAGCCCCTATTAACGTATTCACTAACCGAATTTTTTTAACTCATATCGGTCCAGAGAAAAACATTTTTTTTTGTTTTCGAAATCCTTTAAAGGATTTGTCCCAGTAGGACACATCCCAGTAGGGACCCTAACTAACCATTTTCCACTTAAAAAAATTTTTTTTTCTTTTTTTGCCGAAGTTAGCTAATAGGGAATTCCCACTTAGCTTCACACTTATCTCGCGTTTCCAAACCATATATCATCACTTTTTTATGTTTATTCCAGATGTTGAGATTAAATAGTTCCGTACGCATTCTTTCAGGCGATACCTAAATTACGCACCGCCGCTGACCGAAGTCGTATTGCATACTTTTTTCCGCGATTATTTTTTTTTTTGTTGTCAATTCATAGAGCGCGCTGGCCGTCGATAAAGCAATACTTCGCTCACTGGCTGTCAAACCGTTGACATACTTTATTATATTTTATTATAAAAATCTACCTTCTTACATTTTTATTGATAAAGATCTGCTTACTGAATGTGAAAATGTTTACCCATTTATTAGATTTAATTTTTCAGGCCAGAACTTTTTGTAAGTACATATTGCCTAAATATTTCCGCGTTTAAGCTTCTGCGTTTAAGCGCATAAATAAGAGGTAAGAGGTAGGGAATGGTTTTTAAATAGAATAATTGTATTGTGCCAACTAGTCGATTGGCAATACGGAAAACGATAAAAAATAAAGTTAGATTAAAACGACCAACGATGTTTTTCACTTTAAGCGCGAGTTCACTTTAACCACGGTTTATGACATATTTACCTCATAACATTTACTTTATTATATTTTATTGTACAAATCTACCTTCTTAAATTTTTATTGATGAAGATCTGCTTACTGAATGTGAAAATGTTTACCCATTTATTAGATTTACAGGCTTATTCTGTAAACTCACATCCTGCGTTCAGTTCCTGCGTTCAAATTATCACATGATCAAAAACGAGGTATTCTGTAAGCTTACAGAAACATGGGATGGGAACTCGTAAGAATTGACCGGGTTTTGCTTTTATCTGTCATTCTTCATGTGTTTGTATACTATTTCAAAATGACCACAAACACCGACAGAGTGGAAACGACTGGTTTTCTTTTGCGAGCCAGATGACAGATGAACGCATGCAGTCGAATGTTACAAAATTCGTATGTTTTCGTAAACAGCTTTGAAAAGCATGTAAAACTACCAACAACATACGTCGCAAAGACATGGGATGTGATGCGTTCAGTTTGATTTTTTTTCTGACAAGAGAACATATGTTTTAAGAAAATAACAAAAGAGAATAGAGAATAAAATCGAACTGAACGCAGGATGTGAGTTTACAGAATAAGCCTGTTAATTTTTCAGGCCAGAACTTTGTGTAAGTATTGCCCAAATATTTCCGCGTTTAAACTTCTTCGTTTAAGCGTATAAATAAGAGGTAAGAGGTAGGGAATGGTTTTTAAATAGAATAATTGTATTGTGCCAACTAGTCGATTGGCAATACGGAAAACGATGAAAAATAAAGTGAGATTAAAACGACCAACGATGTTTTACACTTTAACCGCGAGTCCACTTTAACCACGGTTTATGACATATTTACCTCATAACATTTTTTCAAATGAGGTGCCTTTACAATCTGTATATAAAGTAGGCGTGGTTGGAAACTGATTTCAATCCCAAACAACCTATAATGACAGAGAATATTATGTGCCAAATTTTATGACGATACCTCTCCGTTCTCCTGTATTTATACAGACAGACGGATATGGCTAAATCAACTCAGAAGGTGATTCTGAGAAAGAATATATGCACTTTTCTGTATCCATCAAGCCTCCTTTAATGCGTTATAAGCAGAGAAACAAAGTAAATATACCCTTATCCCTTCGGGTGTGAGGTATAAGATCCTTCGGACGAAACAAAAAATACGATCAAAATTTCGACAACAAAAACAAAATACCTTTAAAAAGCTACAATCCAGGAGAAATATATTACGTTAGAAACAACAAACGAATAAGGAGCAAGTTGATTTCCCGGTATAAAAAGGAAATAGTGAAAGAAAATAAAAATAGCACGGTTACTACAAAATCGGGACGAACGTAAAAGCTATATACGAAACTGATAATAAGCCATATACGAAACTGATGTTTTTACACAGGTTATTAACTATCGTATTTTCAACATGTGATCTGAAAATATTCGACTACTGAAATGCGCGGCTCCAGACGTAGGAACTGCCCAACTTCAGATAAGACTATTTAAACTGTAACGGTGCTCTGGCCGGGATATAACTCGAGGAGTTAGACCGGAGTTCAGTCCACAGAAAATTTAGTGGAATAATAAATTCATTTTATTTATTTACTCAATCTTAACACACTATTTATATAATTTGTACACCTTTTTTGAGTAGCTGGTAATTCCACCTTTGTTGACTGCTTGACGTCCTTGGGAGTCGGCTTTACATTCGTGTCGTCTTGCTCTGGGGTGTTTATGTGCCTGTTGTGCGCCGGTGTGGACCGGTGAACGCACTGGTGTCGCGCCGATGGCTGTGTCTGCGTCGCGTTGGTATAGCGCTAGTGTCGCGTTGATGAACGCGCTGAGTCGTGCCGGGGATTGCGCTTGTGTCGCACTGGTGTCGCGCTGGTGAGTGCACTTGTGTCGCGTTGGTGTCGCGCTGGTTTCGCGTTGATGAACGCGCTGTGTCGTATTGATGAACGCGCTGTGCCGTGTTGACGTCGCGCCTGTGAATGCGCCTGTGTCACGCCGATGAATGCGCCTGCGTTGCGCCGATGAGTGCGCTTTGTCGCACTGGTGAACGCGCTGGTGTCGCGTTGGTGAATACGCCGATGAGTGCGCTTTTGTCGCACTGGTGAACGCGCTGGTGTCGCGTTGGTGAATGCGCCGATGAGTGCGCTTTTGTCGCACTGGTGAACGCGCTGGGTAGTGCACTTGTGTTGCACTGGTGTCGCGCTGGTTAGTGCGCCTGTGTTACCCTGATGAACGCCCTGGTGTCACGTTGGTGTAGCGCCTGTGTCACGCTGGTGTCGCGTTGATGAACGCGTTGTGTCGCGTTGATGAAAGTGCTGTGCTGCGTTGACGTCGCGCCTGTGTCACGCCGATGAATACGCCGGTGAATGCGCCTGTGTCGCGCCGATGAATGCGCCTGCGTTGCGCCGATGAATGCGCTTTGTCGCACTGGTGAACGCGCTGGTGTCGCGTTGGTGAATGCGCCGATGAATGCGCCTGTGTCGCGCCGATGAGTGCGCCTGCGTCGCGCCGATGAGTGCGCCTGCGTCGCGCCGATGAGTGCGCTTTGTCGCACTGGTGAACGCGTTGGTGTCGCGTTGGTGAATGCGCCGATGAATTTGTTGTTGTGGCTAGTAGCTAAGGTAAAGGGATACAGGATTGCCTTGGGCAATATGTATAACACCCGTACACCTAATGCAGGGAAGGATTGCCTTCGGCAGGATGTATAACACCCGTACACCTAATGCAAGGAAGGTCTTCGGCAGGATGTATAACACCCGTACACCTAGAGCAAGGAAGGAGTGCCTTCGGCAGGATGTATAACACCCGTACACCTAAAGCAAGGAAGGAAGGTCAGGAGCTACTCCACAACTTACCAGATTTGAACTTGGAGCCACGATGCTGTCCAGGCCACTGCCTGTGAAGAACTCCCCAATGTCTGCTGTGCACGCTCTTTTATACCTTTTCCTGTGCGTACTTTATTGTTGATTTCGTTGTTCCCACCTCGATGGCTGTTACACCTCGATCAGCTGTTATTTCGAGGTGACCAGGTATCCAGTATCCATAAGTGGAATTACCAGCTACTAAATCTAATGTTAACTACTTTACAATTAGTTTCAATTAATTCTCAGCGAAATATTACTTTTACAATATTCAGTTCTGCTCAAATTCATTTTATTCAATACAAAATTAATGTTTACTTAAAAATAAAGCATAAATAGCTTGCTTTGTGACGGGTCGCGTCGCAAAGTGTTCAATTCTGTTCATATTCATTTCATTAATGTTTACTAAAAAATAAAACATAAATAGCTTGGTTTGTGACGGGTCGCGTCGCAAAGATTTCATTAATGTTAAAAAAAAAATAAAGCATAAATAGCTTGGTTTGTGACGTGTATCTGTGTGTCGCGTCACAAAACTAATTCACATAATGAAAATGCAACCATACGAACGCACTATTGGAAGTTATGCGTTCGTATGGACAGGATTGAACACCAGTTGAACAGAAACGATAGTTCTTATCCTTTCTTTTCCCACGAAATTATTCCGTAAAACCTTTCATTTCACGTCTAATTTTCCTTAAAGATAATTTGTGTTGTTTAAATCTTTCTTAGCATACTTAAGGCCTTGCCTAGCGCAATTATTGTATAAGAACGAATAAAATTTTGACTCCGGCAGTGTTTGCAATATGAAAGGGAAAATAGTTTTTCTAAAGCTTGTATAGCAACACTTGCCGGAGTCGATTGGTATAAGTAATAATTCCCTTTCCTTTCCCTCCCCCTGTCAACCAACCAAACAGTAGCTCGTGCTAAATGCACAGAAAAACGGCAGCTTCTCTTAAGAGGGCTGTAAAATCTGTTATACTTCCTGGTCCCGTTAGGTGTGCAGGAGGCTGTGAATGTACCGTTGGCTGAAGCGCGGCAAGATAGAGGCATAACACTTGTCTTGTCGCGTTTTACTTTGCTTGCGACGTACGCGTGGCCGCTTGTACAGCTGACCTTACACTTCCTTACGGTGAGTGGTGATGACAAAATTCCGCATAGACTCCACTAATATACGTGGCTTGAGGACGAATTTCTTCGCGGTCTATGCGCATATTTGTACCCTCCAACCGCATATAATGGCACTAAGTGAGACCCAGGTGTCTGAGGATGCAGATCCACTGGATTTTCACATGCCGTGAACCATTTACTGCCATTGTTTTTACCACACAGAGGCCTCGCCTTATACATTCGCAGTGATGTTGCGTACCAGTGTCAGCAACATCTTTGTACGACGGATGCCGGATTTAGCTCATTGTGGTTTAAGTTCAAAATCCAGTCGCACATCCTGTACTTCTGCTTCATTTATAGAAGCCCGGGTATAGAGACGGTACCAACTTTTGCACATTTGAGAATTGACACTTTCCCTGCGTTAATGGGCAAAACCAAAATATTCTGGACGTTTTTCTAACTTCACATCACAGAAAGTATGATGTCAATGTTCTTGCACCACTTGGTAATTCGGACCACACTACAATTTCGGCTATCTTCTCATATTCTAGTCTTCAATGCGCTCACCAGCCAGCTCCGAAGCGGACAGTGTGGCTTTATGAGAAGGCTAATTGGGATGCGCTGTACTCCTTCTTCAGCCGTTTCAATTGGCAATTCTGTTTCAGGAATAGAAACATAAATGCTGCGGCAAAATTTGTAGACAATATAATTTTATTTGGTATGAGGTTTTTCATACCCAATAAAAGAATCTCCATTAAACCAAAAGACCATTCCTGGTTTAATGCGACTTGCAGACAAGCAGTCAGGTCTAAAGAGGAAGCATTTAGGAAGTGACGTTTAAACAAATAGAAGAAATAGGTGCAACGCCACTCTAAAGCGCGAAAATCGATCGGAAAAGTGGTCAATTGGTATTTTTAATTTGTATGAAACTAACACTTCAGTAAAAAAATAGAAAAAAAACATTTTACATCAGTTGTTTTCTGTCACATCAAATTTTAGAAAAATTAAATTAGAAAGAAAAAATATATGAGAATAAAAAAAGACAATTTTTGAAAAGATATAAAAAACTAATGATGGTAATCTATCTTGCTGGCATACATAGTATATTGAAAAAAGTTGATAATAATTATTATCAGTGATCAGTGCGTGATAATTTTGTGTTTTTGTTTACTGTGTTCATATAAGTTCGTGATAATTTAATATTTTGATTTTTGGTTTGCCTTTTAAAATGCCACCAATTAGACGTCAAAATATCGGTCGACATACGCGTAACTCAGCTCGAACATGTAACCATCGTGTGAATGAGACAGATGAAGAACGGAGACACCGTTTGGAAGAAAATCGTGTAAGAATTTCACAAGGGCGATCGATTATGACTCCGGAACAACGTATTGAATCAAGTCCGACTCGCTCAGTACAAGCTAACACTAGAAATAATTTTGAAAGTCCACAAAACAGACGGCCGATCTACACAATCATTAACGAACGTTTGGCGTTCAGGTACAATCCAACAGTCGATTACACAGCGTATATGGCCAACTTCGGTACAATGAGCACTGTTTGTCAATATTGCAATGCTTTGAGGTTCCGACAGGAACCACCAGGAATATGTTGTGCGAGCAGAAAGGTAAAATTACCACAATTGACACCGCCACCAGAGCCATTGGCATCATTGCTTTCTGGCGAAGATACTAGATCGAAGCATTTCTTGGACAACATACAAAAGTATAACAGTTCCTTCCAAATGAAGGAAAAAAACTCAGAACGTTTAGCGTTCAGGTACGATCCAACAGTCGATTACGCAGCGAATATGTAACTTCGGAATGTATGTATTACCACCACTTGAACACGGCTGGACCGATTTGACTGATTGTTATTTTGTTGTGTTCGTAATTGTCAGGACAAGGTTTGTATGAAATAAAATTATGAGAAAATCGATCGGAAAAGTGGTCAATTCGTATTTTTAATTTGTATGAAACTAACACTTCAGTAAAAAATATTAGAAAAAAACATTTTACATCAGTTGTTTGCTGTCACATCAAATTTTAGAAAAATAATAATTAAAATGAAAAAAAATATATGAGAATAAAAAAAAGACAATTTTTGAAAAGATATAAAAAAACTAATGATGGTAATCTATCTTTCTGGCATACATAGTATTTTGATAAAAGTTGATAATAATTATTATCAGTGATCAGTGCGTGATAATTTTGTGTTTTTGTTTAGCGTGGTCATATAAGTTCGTTATAATTTAATATTTTGATTTTTGGTATGCAGTTTAAAATGCTACCAATTAGACGTCGAAATATCGGTCGACATACGCGTAACTCAGCTCGAACAAGTAACAATCGTGTGAATGAGACAGATGAAGAACGGAGACACCGTTTGGAAGAAAATCGTGTAAGAAGTTCACAAGGGCAATCAATTATGACTCCGGAACAACGTATTGAATCAATCCGACTCGCTCAGTACAAGCTAACACTCAAAATAATTTTGAACGTCGACAAAACAGACGGCCAATCTTCACAATCATTAACGAACGTTTGGCGTTCAGGTACGAGCCAACAGTCGATTACGCAGCGGATATGGCCAACTTCGGTAAAATGAGCACTGTTTGTCAATATTGCAATGCTTTGAGGAATATGTTGTGCGAGAGGAAAGGTAAAATTACCACAATTGACACCGTCGCCAGAGCCATTGGCATCATTGCTTTCTGGCGAAGATACTAGATCGAAGCATTTCTTGGACAACATTCGAAAGTATAACAATTCCTTCCAAATGACTTCATTTGGGGCGAATATTATCAAAACACGAGGCTTTAACCCTACTTTTAAGGTAAATTCTTTTTCGAAAGCAAATATTACAGATTTACTAAAGAGCTTCAATAAAGGAAAACATCAAACCAACTCAAGAAATTTTTTTTATTTTATAGATTCAAGGACAAATTCACCATCGTTCAGGAGCATTGTTGCCCGCCGTGAATGCTGATCACAAATTTCTTCAAATTGATTTCCTTGGAAATTCTGATGATGAAATTAATCGGCGTTGTGCTATCAATACTGCGGTAAAGCGAGACATTATTGCGCAGCTACAACAACTCTTACACGAACATAATCAATTGGTCAAATTTTTCAAGACTGCACTACAAATAATGCCTTCGGATGATCAGAAGATAGTGATCAGAGCAGACAAAAGACCAGCAGGCGAACATGAAAGGTGCTTCAATGCACCGACGTTGAATGAAGTTGCCATTATAGTTGTTGGCGAGATTTTGGTGTCTCGCGATATAGTGCTTCGACGTCACAATGGTGAGAAGCTTCAGCGTATTTGCGAAACACATCGTTTGTATGATGCCTTACAATACCCGTTGCTATTTTGTCGCGGGGAATGGATATCATTTTTCGATCATTATGATTAATCCATTAAACTTTCAATTCCTAACCAAATTTTATTATTCATATTTGTAGGTCAAGAATCAAACCAAAAAGCTCAGCTCAATGAACTTTTATGCATATCGTTTGATGATTCGTCGAAACGAAGACAATCACATATTGAAATGCCGACGATTGTTTCATCAGTTCGCGGTTGATATGTATGTAAAAATAGAAACGGAACGTCTTATGTATATACGTTTCAATCAGAATAAAATACGTACGGAAGAATACATTCATCTGCGTGTTGCTATGAATGTAGATGTAACCATTTTGCCAGCGACGTACGTTGGAAGCAAGAGTCACATGCACGAATATGCACAAGATGCAATGACATACGTGCCCAAATACGGTCGACCAGACACATTCACTTGCAACCCGAAATGGATTGAAATCATTCAGCTGCTACTACCCAGCCAATCATCAAGCGATCGCCACGACATTACTGCACGAGTATTCAAGCAGAAACTCAAGGCACTCATGGATTTTATTTTGAAGCATAGAGTCTTCGGAGACGTACGATGCTGGATGTACTCTGTTGAGTGGCAGAAAAGAGGACTCCCACATGCGCATATTCTCCTGTGGATGGTTGAAAAAATCCGATCGGATGAAATTGACGCCATCATTTGCGCCGAAATTCCTGATCCAGAAACAGATCCAGAGTTGTATGCAGTAGTAACGACGAATATGATTCATGGACAATGTAGCGATCACAACACGGAATCACCTTGCATGATCGAAAACAAATGCTCAAAACGTTATCGACGTATTTTCTCAACTGACACAATGACAGGCAACGGCGGTTACCCCCTTTATCGTCGTCGCTCTGTGATGTTTAACGGCCGAACCATAACGTTGAAAGTAAAAAATAAGGATGTTGTAGTTGACAATATGTGGATTGTCCCGTATTCGCCACTGCTTTTAATTTTGAGTACTGTAATTCTGTCAAGTCTGTCAAGTTACAGAACTTTTCAATTTGAAGGAACTGAGCCACAGCAACGCGTGGCCGGGTGCATTTAGTGTATATGCATATATATATATATATGCTTATTTGCTCGTTTAATAAAATATATATACAATGCTTACAAACTAAAGTACTTAATAATCATCCAACAAGTAAGTGCTGTCTTCGGCCTGGCCAAAGTCTCAGTACCCTACACCCGTGTAGCTAAAAAATAATAATTTCCTCCAGAAGCCTCGCGATAAAATTACGCTCTACTATCTTTTACCGTTTATGAGATATTGACAACTTTTTTATGAGTGGGCGTGGTACGCCCATTTGGCAAGCAGATTTGTAATGCCTCCAGGTACCTCGCGATGAAATTACGTCTTCATATCTTACACCGTGCATAAGATATTGCCAACTTTTGTAAGAGTAGGCGGACTATGCCCATTTTTAGCAAAAAATTTTGTAATGGCGCTATATATTCCGGAATAGAATTATACCTTAATATCTCGCACTCTTTATGAGATAATCACATTATAACATTTTAAAAACGATGTGCCTTTGCATTCCGTATGTAAAGTAGGCGTGGTTCTTAGCCGATTTCGCTTATTTTATATCCCAAACTGCCCATTTCCCATCCCTAAATAACAAAGAATATTTCTGCCAAATTTCATTGAGATATCTCTTCGTTCTCGACAGACAGACAGACAGAGACAGACAGAGACAGAGACAAAAACAGAGACAGATAGACACACAGAGTGACTGAGTGAGACAGACAGACAGACAGACAGACAGAGACAGACAGACAAACAGACAGACAGAGACAGAGGCAGACAGACAGAGACATACAGGCGGACAGAGACATACAGGCAGACAGACAGAGACATACAGGCAGACAGACAGAGGCATACAGTCAGTCAGAGACAGACAGTCAGAGACAGACAGTCAGAGACAGACAGTCAGAGACAGACAGACAGAGACATGCAGACAGACAGAGCCAGAGACAGACAGATAGACAGGCAGACAGACAGACTGAGACAGACAGACTGAGACAGACAGACTGAGACAGACATAAAGACAGACAGACAGACAGAAACAGATACAAAGACAGAGACAGACTCAGACAGATAGACAGACAACCAGACAGAGATAGTCAGACAGACAGAGACAGACAGACTGAGACAGACAGGCAGACTGAGACAGACAGACAGACGGAGACAGACAGACGGAGACAGGCAGACGGAGACAGACATACAGAGAGAGACAGTTACTGCTAACATAGCGGCGAATTTGTGACTTCGTCGTTGGAATTCTCCGCACCAACTCAAATCACAACCATGTCAATTCCTTGCGTCACATACTTGTAGATGTATTTGATGGATCTCACGAAATGGCGACATTCGACGTTAATGTGCGCTTTGATTGTCTTCGAGAGCAAATATGGTACAATCCAGCAATTATCAACTTCAATGTCCTATTGGTTCACTTTGACAATTGTTGATCTGCAATTGTCCGCAGTCGATCTGTGATGATACAGTGGATAACCGTCATTTCCGATAATTGTTTCTACTACTAAGTCTCGTGGATAACACTTCCAACAATTTCCGTCGACCATACATGGTGAATTGTTATTTAATATTCCACAGGGGCCATGAATCATGTTCCTAGTAACAACCTCATGCAAGCCTGGATCTTCTTCTTCATCGGGAATTTGCGCTAATATCACATCATCGATTTCATTCAGTCTTATATTCGAAATTTACCAAATGAGAATATGTGCGTGTCGCTATCCGCGTTTCTGTCACTCCACTGTCTATCTGTCACTCCGCGTCTCGCCGAACACGCGATGCTTCACAGTGAAATCCATCAGTGATTTCAGTCCCTGTTTGAAGACTCTCGCGGTGATGTTATGGCGATCGATGAGTGATTGGCCAGGTAATAACTCTTGTCGAATTTCTATCCACTACGGATTCAAGAATTATAGAATACAAGACTCCGATCAGGTTTCAAAATTGCTTCGTTCTGTGCATCTACGTCACAATAGCCACTCAATATGGCCAAACTGTCAAACTCGCCTACATTTCGCATTTAAAAGTTTAAACATTGCTATGAAATTTTAGATATTACAATAATTACTCGGTTGTAGAAATAAATTATTGTAAAAAATTATTCAAAGTAAACAGACTTGTGTAATACGAGCTTTGTTGATCAAGAATAATTTATAACTTGTCGTGTCAGACGAATACGGATCCAAAGCTGAGTTGATGTACGCGGATTTATCATCTTGATCGACAAATGATAACCGTCTTCACCTTGCCCAAATATAAATGGGATATTGCAACGCATCATATGATCGGTGCGTTTTGTACACCCACCTTAGCTGATCGTTCCGCAGATGTAGAACGGTATCAATGGGTTCCAAATTTTCACTAACGACGACAATGACGACTTCATCAATTGTTGGTGCATTGAAACGTATTACGTGTCCTCCCGCTTATCGGTCTTATCGGCTCTGATCACAATTTTGTGATTATCAGATGGCATGCAGTCCAGTGCGATTTTGAACAATACAATCAATTCATTGTGTTAATGAAAAAAGTTTGCAGTTGTTCCACAATTTGTCTTTTCACCGAACTGTTGTGAGCACAACGGTGATCTACTTCTTGGGGTGAATTGCCCATGAAATAAATCTGCAGAAATTTATAGTCTGCTGCATCCGGCAGTGGCAATAGCGAACCTGCCATTGCTATCGATGATATGTTTGACCTTAAATCTGTAAAGGTTAATATATACGTCGGGTCAGCTAGTCTATATAATGTTGCTGTCGAATAATCATGTGTAGAAGTGTCGAATTATGTGAATGTGTTTTGTGGAAGTGTCGAATGATGTGAAAGAGGATTGAATTGCGATTACTCACGATTAAAGTGAGCATGAAATTGTCCCGAACAACACTTGTTGCGCCAAAGTTTCAGAAACCAAACAGTGCAATGGCTCTGGTGGCGAGACCAATGGCGCCAATTTGACTTTGCCACTTGCGCAACACAATCCAGGGGTTTTATTTCTGTATTTCTATGCCTTACAATGGATTGGTCTGCACTGTAATCAACTGTCACGTTGTAACGGAATGCAGCTCCTCGCATTGCTCTGCAGTTCGATTATATGGAAAATTCGTTTGGTTTAAAATTCCGTCTTATCCGTCTTGGCGGAATTGCGATGCGATTAAATTGTGTCTATTGAAATCAATTGTGTGGATTGCGACACAATGTGCGATGCGAAAATCACAATTCAACTGACAATTGATTCACTTGTTTATTACTCCATAACCATTTGTTACTTCAAAACTCACCGTATTTCGTAGGTAAATCTGTAAGTTTCTTTGAAATAAATCGACGAGACCTACTTCGTCTCATGAAACGATTGCGATTAACTTAACACAGAATCAGAATTCAGCTCAAAATAAACAACTGAATCAATTTTTTGTCACTATGCAACTGATCGACTTGATTCACAATTTGACAATCAGCATTGTTCCTCCATCTGTGGCTGCTGCTACTTCGGTTTCTGTTGCTGCTGTTCCTGATGCTTCCTTGGATGGAATCGCAATTCCTACTCAGGGGACTACGGACTGGATGACTGTTCGTAGGATAAACTTAATAAACCTGGAGTTGTTGTTGGTCAGAGTTCTAACAATGAGTTAGAAGTAATTGCTAATAAGGAGCGGGTACATCTTGGATCTTTTAAACTTTCGGTTTCGGAGGATGATATTACTTCTTATGTGGAGAACTATGGTGGTATTCCGAAGCACCATTTAAAATGCTTTAAACTGATCAAGAAGGATGCTGACATCAGTAATATTAATAAAATTACTTTCAAGCTTGGCAGGGATAGCTGCAGCAGGAAAACTGATACTTGAAAATGGACGAAGCTTAAATAATGTTCTCAATGTTGGCTCACACAATGAACCATTGTTCATTGCTACGCTCAATGTATGTTTTCAAAATCTATCTGGTATGTGAATTAAATTAAATGCTTTTTGTACAGATAGCAATATTGACGTTATAATTGTTGCAGAAACATGGTTAAATAATGACTTCTTTAAAGAAAAATTTTTGGATCCTAAATATTTTCAGTTATACCGTAAAGATAGGAATTCCACACTTACTGGTTGCTCAAGAGGGCGTGGCATTCTTTTCGCCGTGCGAAGACTGCTTTGATCTTCGATTTGTAAAATTAACAATCTGGATGGTTTACTCTACCAGCTATGTGTGTTGATTCAGTTTCAAAAGGTGTAATTAATTTTATGTTTTGCACACATACCGCCTAATTCATCCTTGGACACCTATAAAGCTCATGTGGATAGTATTTCGTATATCATTATCGGAATCTTATGGCAGTGATTGCTACTTCTGTGTTGCTGGTAATTTCAACTTGAATAAAATTGCTTGCTCATGATAATGTTCTCATCCCTGTAAATATTAATCTCTCTCATGAAACTTATTTCCTTGATAGTTTCTTTAGTATAGATCTTGTACAAATTAATTATATTTTCTAAAATTTTTAAAATAAATTCCTGTATAACCAATATTTATTGAATCTTCAAAACAGGATTAAATTAAATTCTAATTCCTTTTGGAGTTATATTCAATCTAAAAGGGGTTCTTCATTCATACCTTCTACCACCTTCTTTGATGGTAAAACCTCTTCTTCTCTGCCTGATACAGTGAATTTATTTGCAAACTTCTTTAAATCTAACTATGAAAATAGTTATAGTGTTTCCAATACTAGTTTTCTTGAACACGTGAGTTTTCATTAAAAATTTTTTAGTTTATTGAAAATGAATTTATTTATTTTATATTATATTTTATATACTTATTGAAAATGAAGTTATTTATGATTCGCTTCTTTGAGAAACTCTTACAAAGCAGATCTTGATGGCTTTAGCTCTTTTTTTCTTAAGAATTGTGCACAAACAAATTGCGGAACCCTTAATCAAACTCTTTAGCTTATCACTTAGCTCTGCTTGTTTTCTGGATAAGTGGATTTCCCTTAATCTTCCAATCTTTAAGTTTAAGATAAACTTTCACTTAGCATTTTAATCTTGAAGCTGGCGAAGATAGCATTCCATTCTGTACTTCTTAATTGGATACGTTCATATATAACTAATAAAATATCTTATGTTTGCATTGATAGTGTAAAATCCTTTCCCTTCATTACGACATCAGGAGTGCCCCAAGGTATTATTCTCGGGCCTCTGCTGTTTTTAATCTACATAAATGATATATCGTAGTGTGTCTCTTCTGCCCCGTTCTTGCTTTTTGCGGATGATTTAAAAATTTTTTCTAAAATTAATCATAATTAATCATACAATCAGTATTAGTTTGCAGAATGACTTGGTTAAAGTTGCTGCATGGTTTAAAAATAGTAATTTAAATTTAAACTTTAATAAATATTATGCTATGTCGTCCTTTAGAATTAATAACCCAATTCCTTTCTCTTACTGGTTCTATAACTCCTCGTTGATCAGGGTTACTGAAATTAGAGATTCAGGTTTTGTTAAGCGTAACAGTGTGGACTTTTGTGGTCCATATACCCTAAAACGTCTTTCTTATGCTTCCTTTATATGGAATCCATTTTATTAGGTTCATGTTGAACGGTAAGAGCATATCCAAAAAAGATTCTTAAAATTTGCCCTTCGCTTTTTTAAATTTGTCCTTCGCTTTTTTAAATTTGTCGAACCTGTTCCGTCATATAGTGCTCGTTGCATGCTTATAGATTTAACATCACTTGGGCTCAGTCGTTCACTACATAGCATTTTATTTATTTCTGATATTATCAATGGCGACATTAATTGTGAATATCTCCTTCTAATTTTTTTTAATATGCCTTCTAGATCGCTTTGGTCTTTCGAATATTTTCATATAAATTTCCATCGATCCATTTATGCCCTCAATGAGCCCATTCTTAGAGCTCTAGTTTCCCTTAATAAAGTTTATTCAAAGAGTTCGATTGAATTTGTATGTCTAACGATGCGTTCAAATCCGCTTTACTTAAGTTGTTAATCACTCAATAGTTTTTTTTTTCAATTATCTATGCTTAGTCTGTAAGGATCATTGTATCAATAGACCGAAATAAAGAAATAAATAAACAAGTAAAAGTGTTGACTTCGGCCTGGCCAAAATCTAAATACCCTACACCGGAGTAACTGAAAAAATTATAACTTCGCCACTTAACAATTTTTGTATAAGTAGGCTGACCTTCGGCCAAATATTTTTGTAATGTCTTTAGATACTGCTGGATAGAATCACGTATTAATATTTTGAACCGTTTATTGACAACTTTTGTACCAATTACCAATAAGCTTGCCTAAAATGGGCACGTCCAATCATACAAAAGTTTTTAATATCTTGTAAACGGTGTTATATATTAACACGTAATCAATTATCAATTATAATTTTTTCAGTTACTCCGGTATTTAGATTTCGGCCAGGCCGAAGACAAAACTTTTACTTGTTTATTTGACAAACGTTTCTCAATCTAAAATATTTGTATGAAAAACAAGTGTAGAATAAATTATATATACACTTATATAATATTGTAGCGCAACCGCTTCATCACTCTCCCCTCCAGTGTTAAATAAAATGTGATGGACAGAGTGTTTGTTGGTTAATTTAAGCAATATGTTAGTTGGTATTTTGTGTTGGTGAAAATGTTGTGACATTTTGTGTGTGGTTTTCTTCTAAGTGTGCTGGTTTTAGTAGGTCGATTGAAAATGTTTTGGTTTGTGTACCATATTGAATTTTAAAAGTTTTTTATTTCTAAAAATGACTTTATAAGATCCTTTGTAAAGTGTTCGTAGATCTGAAGGAAGATTGATTTTAACAAATACGTAATTACATGTGTGTAAATATTTACGTATATAATTTTTTGTTGCGTTGTGGTGAACAAGGTTGGTTCGAACTTGGATGAATTTCCCTGGTAGTCTCAGTGTTTGTCTGTATACCAATTCAGAAGGGCTACATGAGATATCTTCTCTTACAGTTGCAATTTTTTGTTGCGTATTGGTGAACAAGGTTGGTTCGAACTTGGATAATTTTCCCTGGTAGTCTCAGTGTTTGTATTTATATCAATTCAGAAGGGTTACATGAGATATCTTCTCTTATGATCGCAAATCGAGTAGTATAATTGGTAATTGTTCGCTGTTTGTTGCATTTTCAGAAACTATTATTGATGTTTTTAGCTGACGATCAAATCTTTCGATCATACCATTGGCTTGTGGATGATAGGAAGATGTGTGAATTTTATGAGATCCGAGTAATTTTGAAAGAATCTGTTGGTTACTGTTATTGTGATGAGACGTCTTTAAGCCGGTATGCCTTGGGCCCATTTTGTGTGTCTGTCTATGTTTGTCAATATGTGTTTGTGATCTTGAAAGGTTGGTAGTGGTACTACTACTATATGTTCATATGTCTGTGTTCGAATCTTCACTTCTCTTGATGGTATGTATAGATTTTGTGGATAGGTGATTAAGTGTGCTTTGTATTTACGCTTTTTGGCATTTGGTACAGTTATTTGTCCATTTCTTAATGTCTTTATAAAATGTTGACTAAAAATATTAATTTTCTAGTTGTCCCAATGCTTCTGTGTAATCATTCATGTAAGTTTTGGAAGATTGATTGTCTAAAATTTCGAGGGATGTATAGTCGTGGAGGTTTGTGATCTGTAAATACTGAAAAGATTAGCCCTTCAAGAAAATGTTTGAAGTGTTTGATGCCTGAATATATTGACAGTAATTCTCTGTCGAAGGTAGAATATATTGTTTCCGTAGGTGAACATTTTTTTTAATAGTAAGCTAAGGGTTCTAGGTTTTCATTCTTGGTTTCTTGGAGAACAGCTCCCATTGCAGAGTTGGAAGCATACACTGCGATTGAGAGAGTTCCTTTTCCAACCAAATGTGAGAGTAACGCATCTTGTGTAATTTTTAATTTTCGGTTTTCGAAAGCTGTTTCTGCATCTGTTGCCCATCTCTGTTTTTGTTTGTTTTGGTTACCATTTTATGAAGTGGACTAAAAAATGACACAATTAATGGAATGTATCGGTGATAGTAGTTTACCATACCAATGATTTCTGTACTTTAGTAACTGAATCCGATTTTGTATAGTTTGATATAATTTTATCTCTATCGTTAGTAGGTTGAATGCTATTTTTTTAATTTTTATGTCCGATGAAGTCTATAGATGGAACTCCTAATGTGCATTTAGATGGTTTTATGTCAAGACCGTATTTATCTAGGTGTGAAATTATAATTTTGAGATGTTCGATATGTTCGTTTTCGTTATTGCTTGTAATTAATATCTCGTCTACGTCTAATTGAATATAAATTCTAGTCCGCTGAAAACTTCGTTGATAAATCTCTGAAAAGTTTGTACATTGTTTCTAAGACCAAATGGCATTCTAATAAAATCAAAACTACCGAATGGCTTTGTTATTGCTGCTTTATGTATGTGTTCTGCTCGCATTGTTATTTGGTGATATGTTCTATGTCCATTTTTGAAAAAAAATTGTTTTGTTAATTAAATCTATACTGAGGTCGTGGATAAGTGGTAACGGATATCTGTCTGGAAGTGTAATAAAATTTAGTAATCTGTAATTGCCACATAGTCGCCAGTCATTTATCTCTTTCTTTGGTATTAAATGTAATGTTGACGTTATAAGTGATTTCAATGGTTGACCTATTCCGACTTTGACGAGATATTCGAATTTGGATTTTGCAATGTTATATTTGATGTTGCCTAAACGTCGGGGTTTCGAATATGGAAGGCTGCCGTTAGTTTCGATTTTATGTACTGTGTTTTGTTTTGTAGTTTTTTTATGTAGTCTGGTTCAAATAAGTAGTTCGTTAGTTTTGTTTCCTTTTGTTGCATTTAAAGATGTTATTTCGCATAATTTTATGGGGAAGTAGATGATTTTAATATTTTATGGTTTTTTTTTTTAGTTTTTCATGTAAATTATGATGCCGAATTTTTCTAGAAAATGAGAACCTAATATAGCGTTAGTTACACAGCCTAAAATGAAGGAAACTTTGAATTCGCGATCTATTTTTAGTCGGCGGTAAAATAGAGCTCTTTAGTTTAATTATTATAGCTAGGATAGGATTATAGTTTTGTTTTGGAATGTTTGTTTGGTTAAAATTACAGGGTGGAGTACTTTCAGATGTATTAAAGCCGAATTTTGAGTGATACCAAAAGTATATATGTAGTGTTGTTGTTGGTAAAGTTTGGTTGTGACGATTGATGTTGTTGTACTTGTGTAGAGTTATTTTTCGCTTGTATTTGTGTTTAAAGTTCGAATATTTCTGAAGATAATTTGTTAAGATTGGTATATCGTTGCCGCTAATTTTGAATAGGGAATCGATGTTATTATTATTGGTGTTTGAAACTGTTAGTATTTGAAATTTATGTATTACATATTTCGAAGGTTTTGTCAGCTAAAGAGTTTTTATCAATTATGTTACTGTTAAAAGTAGTCGATTGGATTTGTAAATGCCTTGGTAATTTCATTATCCGTAAATTATATAACAATTCTTGATTGATATCTGGGATTGAGCGTGCCAAAGTGCATAGATCGCAAAAAAACTCAGATGTTTTCGGGTCACTAATTTGATTATCACTAAGAATTTTTTAAAAACGATTTTCTTTACTTAACGAGAATCGTTCGGGAATGATATTCTTAATGTGCTTGTTACTTGGTGGAGGATATTGTATTATATCAAGAATTTTTGTTATTACGTCCGGTGGAAGTGCAAAAATTATAATTTGATATTTCGTGGTATTATCTGTTGTTTAATATGAATTGTACTTCTAATTGTGCGAACCAACCTTCCGGAAATGTTTGCCAAAATGTTGGTAATTTTATAGATGTTTGCATTTGTTGTATTTTTGTGTGGTTGGTGTATTTTTTGTTTTGGTTTTGTGGTGTTGGTGTATGTGTGTTTGTTTGGTTTATTCTCGTTGGATAATTTAGAATGATTGAAGTGTTTTGTGGTGGTGTCATGTCTACTTTTCATGTCTTTTAGTTGTATGTATTTTATTTTTAGTATTGGATCGTGTAATTGGCATCTTTCAAAGTGAAATTTAATTCTAAGGGTTGTTGAGTTTTTAGTTTCGTAATTATTGATTATGTTAATGTAAGATGAAGTTTTTAAATGGTATTAAATTATATAATCAATTTGTATCTCTAAATTAATAAGTAGCTAACGCATAAGTAATAAATAATTAAGTGTTAATATTGTAACATGGGTTGATGTCCTTGTATTAAATGTTGTTAAAGCTGTTGGTGATATTGTTGCTGCTATCGTTGTTGTTGTTCCTTTGATAACGATATAACGATGGACGCTTCGTGGGTGTTGTTGAGTTTTTTATTTCTCTGAGTGTGTGAAGTCGTCAAAAATTGAGTGTGTGAGTCGTCATCGTTGCGATTTTCACTTGGTTCTTGGTACGACACCATCGGTACAAAGTGCTGCTGGTGATGTTTTTGATTACGACGCTTAATTGTTGGTGGGATTAGCTGCTGAGTTTTGTAAGCGACTTTTTTTCTTTGGTGAAAACAAATCTGTGGGTTTATCATTTAGTGATTTTCGCTTTCCGTTTTCTACGACGATCAGTGCGTAGTACTCGTAGGTTATTCGATGGTCAGGAAAAAGTAATTGGGTACTATAGCAGAGTTCGTGAAAAACCGCAAAGGAACTATTGCGTTACACGGCCGGAACTCTTGGCAGTGGTCGAATGCGTGAAACATTTTCACAAATACCTGTATGGACAGCATTTCCATCTAAGAACAGATTATGCAGCACTCAGATGGTTACTCCAGTTTAAAAACCCGGAAGGACATATTGCGCGATGGATAAAAAGGTTGCAGAATTATGACTGTGAAATACAGCATCGGAAAGGTAGGAAGCATGGAATGCACTATCTCGACGCCCTTGTGCATTGGAGTGCAAGCATTGCTCCAAGGCTGAAAGAAGCGAAGGTATGGTCGACATCCGGTTAACAAATCTGCAACCTTACGATGAATGGGAATCCAGCGCTGTAAGGAAAAGTCAACTGCAGGATGCCGATTTGGTTAAGGTCATGAAAGCGAAAGAAACGGATAAAAGACCAACCAAGGAAGAAATGGAATCAGAAAGTTCGTTGGCCAAGGCGTATTGGGCGCAATGGAATAGCTTGAAGTTGATAAACGGAGTTCTGCATCGTTCATAGGAAAGTGAAGGTGGTAAACACATTCGCGATTTTGTTGTCCTACCAAAGTCTAGAATAGCACCCGTATTAGAAAAGTTCCACAATGGACCAAGTGGAGGGCATTTCGGCGTCACGAATAATCTGGAAAAGATTAAACGGTTTATTGGAAACGGATTAAACGGCTTTATTGGATGAATTGTCAAGAATCAGTTGCTGAATGGATTAAAAACTGCGCGCAATGCATGGCAGCTAAGGGTCCGAAAGTTAGAAGCAGAGGAAAGTTGCAACAATACAATGCGGGGGACCATTTGAACGCGTTGCAATGGATATAGCTGGTCCATTTCCTACTAGCGACTCTAGGAACAAATATGTGTTGGTGGTTATGTACTATTTCAGTAAGTGGCCAGAAGTATACGCTATATCAAATTAGGAGGCTAAAACTGGGGCCGAAGTTTTTGTGCAGAATTGTGTCACGCGGTTTGGAATACCAATTGAGTTGCATTCAGATCAAGGGAGGAACTTTGAGTCTGCTATATTTCAAAAAATATGCTCATTGTTGGGTATCAAGAAAACTCAAACAACAGCTCTACATCCTTAATCGGGAGGCATGGTGGAAAGGTTTGACCGTAAATTAGAAGAATATTTGCCGAAATTACTGGGCAAATGTCAGCGCAATTGGGTCAAGCATATTCAAATGTTTTTATTGGCTTACCGATCAGCAGTCCATGATACTACCGGCCATCCATCTGCAAGGATTATTTTTGACACTGATTTCAGACTCCCGTCAGATCTGAAATTTGGAAAAAAGCAATGAACTTGCTGAAAATGGTGGCAGTTATTGGGAATTGCTTCAGTCCGAAATGGATGAAATACATTAACATGTGAGGCAGCGAACACAGCTAATGAGCAATAAAATGAAGGAACGTTACGACCGAGCTATAAATTTCGAAGGATGTCAAGAAGGTGCGACTTGGTGCTGCTGTACAATCCGGAGCGGATCTATATATATATATATATATATATATATATATACGTAAATTTAGATTTACGGGTACGACTCTCTCTTAGGTTCGATCTCTGGATTGTAAATAATCTAATAAAACTCAAAAATTTTGCTGTTCTTAATTTCACAGATTTTATTCTTTTAATATTGCACTTATTAACACTTATTTCATGACGCTATGCTCACAAGGTGTCAATGTGTTCTGTTCAATAACCAAATTCGAACTAACTCTCTGAGACGCCCTGCGTCTATTTATATGGCAGTTGATACTGCTGCGGAAGGTTCTAGAATTATGTAGCAAATTCTCGATCCATCTATTTGATCTATCCCGCGCTAGATGTCGTTGTAAAAGATCGTGGAATTTTCTACCAAATTATCGATCTATCTCGCGCTAGATGTCGCCGTACAAAGATGTGAAAGGTTGTGAAACTAGCTATCTATGCGCGATTTGAATGGTTTCCAGAACTTTCGCGAAAGTTTCATTGTAAATTCGTCACACTGCCCTCCACTTAAGTCTGATCGTCCCGATCAGACTCCAAATTCCTTGATCCATATGGGGCTAGTCTCTCCAAATGAACGACTTTAATTTTACCTCGTCTCTGCGTGTGGGATTGTATGCGATACACAACATCGTTCAGTCGCTTTATGACTTTATATGGACCTTCCCACGATGTTTGCAACTTTGGAAACATACCCTTTTTCCGTTGCGGATTGTACAGCAGCACCAAGTCGCCTTCTTGAAATCCTTCTGAATTCATAGCTCGGTCGTAACGATCCTTCATTTTATTGCTCATTAGCTGTGTTCGCTGCCTCACATGTTGATGTATTTCATCCATTTCGGACTGAAGCAATTCCCAATAGCTGCCTCCAGTTTCAGTAAGTTGATTGCTCTTTCCATATTTCAAATCTGATGGGAGTCTCAAATCTGTACCGAAAATAATCCTCGCAGGTGGATGGCCTGTAGTGTCATGGACTGCTGATCGGTAAGCCAATAAAAACATTTGAATGTGCTTGTCCCAATTGCGCTGACATTTGCCCAGTACTTTTCGTAAATGCTCTTCTAATGTACGGTTAAACCTTTCCACCATGCCATCCGATTGTGGATGTAGAGCTGTCGTTCGAGTTTTCTTGATACCCAACAATGAGCACATTTCTTGAAATATAGCAGACTCAAAGTTCCTCCCTTGATCTGAATGCAACTCAATTGGTATTCCAAATCGCGTGACTCAATTCTGCACAAAAGCTTCGGCTACAGTTTTAGCCTTCTGATTTGGTATAGCATATACTTCTGGCCACTTACTGAAATAGTCCATGATCACCAACACATATTTGTTCCCAGAGTCGCTAGTAGGGAATGGACCGGCTACATCCATCGCAACGCGTTCAAATGGTGCTCCCGCATTGTACTGCTGCAACCTTCCTCTGCTTCTAACTTTCGGACCCTTAGCTGCCATGCATTGCGCGCAGTTTTTAATCCATTCAGCAACTGATTCTTGGCAATTCACCCAGTAAAACCGTTGTTTAATCTTTTCCAGAGTTTTCGTGATGCCAAGATGCCCTCTACTTGGTCCATTGTGAAACTCTTCTAATACAGCTGCTATTCTAGACTTTGGCAAGACAACCAAATCGCGAGTGTGTTTACCATCTTCACCTTGTGACTTTGTGGCGCACAAGAAGAACAAGCAGTCGAACAGACTTAAAAAACTGTTCCCAAGAACAGTTCTCATCAGAAAGCACACGCATTTACGCTACTACTACAGACGATCGTTTAGAAACGCCCACACACCGACGCTCAGCGGAGAAATGGAAAGAAAGCAAAAGTGACGTGGTGTGCATGTTACATGCAGATGCAACTGAGCGTCAGAGCGGCTATATGCAAGTGATTCCAGCGAGGAGAGCAAGCAATCAAGGTGCGCTGAGTACTAACAACCTGTTTTGTGCCGAGAGTGCAGTAAGTACACAGATCAGCTCTCAGCTGATCTAGAGTGAACCACTGTTGCAGTTTATATACCGCAAGAACAATGTATGCAAGAAAACGGCAGTGAAGTTCACTGACCGTAGAACTTCTTAACCTTGGGAAAGCGGCTATTTGGAAAAAATACTTTTTTTTGCACGAAAACTGCTTAACGGAGTACGAAATACCGCACTCCGTTAAAATCGAACATTCTGGAAAAAGGACGCCAACGAGTATAAAACAGACTGCAAAACAGAACTCGAGGTTGTTCAGTGCAGCCTACCTTTCGGTTCAGTTCTCAGTCTGGATCGCGTTTCATAAGTTCAACAAGTTCACACGGTGCAATTGCTCAATCGGTTCATTGAAAGCAGTGGTTCAGCCAGTTCAGTTGTGCTGTCAGTTTGGCAGTACTCGAGAAAATTAAAGAGTGAAGTAGTGAAAAGTGATCAAGCAGGCAACGCGCAGTACGAATTCACAGTCGTAGTGGCTCAAATGCCCTCCTGTTAGTACCCTTAAAGAGTTGAATTCACAGTCGTAGTGGCTCAAATGCCCTCCTGTTAAAGCTCGTAAAGAGGCGAATTCGCAGTCGTAGTGGCTCAAATGCCCTCCTGCTAAAACTCACAAAGGGACGAATTCACAGTCGCAGTGGCTCAAATGCCCTCCTGTTAGTACTCGCAAAGAGTTGAATTCGCAGTCGCAGTGGCTCAAATGCCCTCCTGTTAAATTCGCAGTCGTAGTGGCTCAAATGCCCTCCTGCTAAAACTCACAAAGGCACGAATTCACAGTCGCAGTGGCTCAAATGCCCTCCTGTTAAATTCTCAGTCGTAGTGGCTCAAATGCCCTCCTGCTAAAACTCACAAAGGCACGAATTCACAGTCGCAGTGGCTCAAATGCCCTCCTGTTAAATTCGCAGTCGTAGTGGCTCAAATGCCCTCCTGCTAAAACTCACAAAGGCACGAATTCACAGTCGCAGTGGCTCAAATGCCCTCCTGTTAGTGCTCGTAAAGAGTCGAATTCACAGTTGTAGTGGCTCAAATGCCCTTCTGTAATTACCCGTAAAGAGACGCGTAACCACAAGCCATCTCACAAACGTAGTGAGATATCAGCAAGTCAGTAGAACACGTGTGATCTCATAAACGCAGTGAGATATCAGCATGTCAGTAAAACATCAGTGATCTCACAAACGCAGTGAGGTATCAGCAAGTCAGCAGAACATCAGTGATCTCACAAACGCAGTGAGATATCAACAAGTCAGCGGGACACCAGTGATCTCACACACGCAGTGAGATATCAGCAAGTCAACAGAACACCAGTGATCCCACAGACCCAGTGAGGAATCAGCAACAGCGAGACATCAATAATCCGGCAGAATACCAGTGATCTCACAAACGCGGTGAGATATCAACAACCCAGCAGCATAAAGCGCAAAGCGCGTGGAGGTACCGACGACAGTATATTATTGTATTTCTAGTACGACTACCAACTGTACCAGCAAACCAAACACAAATATTAGAATAAGATATTTCTGAGGTGAATAAAGATATTGAACCTAAATAATCTTGTCTTGTAATCGAACCCTGGAGTCCCGGCGAGCTAATCCAAGCCTTAGGAGAAGACAAGAAGGTTCGTTACAAGTGGCGCCCGAGCAGGGACAATATCATATTCACCAATAGCTAAGACTCGACTAGAAATATATATAATATAATAAATTAAAACTTATCATGGAGCCGACTGGGACCAAAACATACCGAACAGGATGGTTATACCGGCTAAATAAAGAATCGCTGGCTCAGTGCTTGTCTGAGTTTGGACTCGTCGCCGAATTAACTCTCAATGACATGAGGAAAAGACTTGTCGAGTTCGTCAATGAAGGAAATCACGCGGAGAGCGTGGAACGAAGGTTGAGGGCGTATGAAGCGGAAGACGGTCGCACAACACCGGAACCCAGTGACCTGCCGAAAGTGCTAATGATGGATGTTCCGATGAGAGAACGCAGCCCGAGTGGCCGAGTGAGCGTAAACACCCCGCGGATGACGGACAGTAACCTGTTGGAAAGAGTCGAGCGACATTCGTACCCCGATGTTATTGACAAGGTGAGAAAATGGTCCGTGAGGTATGATGGCGGTGTCGACCCTTTGGCCTTCGTAGAGCGGATAGAGGAGCTGGCCGAGAGGAGGCGGGCCCCAGCCAGAGGATCTCTCGCAGAAATTAAAGCCCCTCCGGATTAACAATCAGCGCATCGTGGCCATGGTGTCCATCCAAGGCAAGCAAATACAGGCGACAGTGGACACGGGAGCGACGCGAAGTTTCGTGAGCAGGGCGCTCGCGGAAAGACTGGTGGGAAAGAGGCTGTTTGAGAAAGCGAAGGTGGAAATTCGCATGGCGGACGGAACAACCAGAAAAGTGTCCGAATGTACCACACTAGAAGTTGCTATGGGAAATGGTACATGCGAGTTGTCCTTTCTTGTGTTGACGGAAGTCCTAGACGATGTGCTCCTCGGAATGGATTTGCTGTGCGGGATAGGAGCGACACTCTCCTTCGGAGGCGAAACCGTGTCTCTGGGCCCAACGGAGAAACACGAGAAGGCGAATGGCGCAGTCATTTGCACATCAGCACAAGAATCAGGTCCTAGACAACCAGAGGACATGGAGAGTTTTCTTCAGGAGGAATTGAAGAAATTTGAAACCCTGAAAGGCGTCTCTAATATTACGGAGCATAAAATAGTGATGCGGGATGAGCGTCCTATAAAACAACGGTATTTTCCCAGAAATCCGGCGATGCAGGCTGTCATCGACAAAGAGATCGACGAACTCCTCGAGAAAGGCTGCATAGAACCTTCAAGCAGTCCTTACAGCGCACCAATCGTGTTGGTGAAAAAGAAGTCGGGTGAATGGAGATTATGCGTGGATTATCGCCAGCTGAACGCCCGCTCGATTCCGGATGCATACCCCATTCCAAGGATTCAACATATTCTGGAGCGGTTGCGAGATGTGAAATATATCAGTAGCCTGGATCTGAAGAGCGGGTACTGGCAGATTCCAATGGCAGAAGACAGTAAGCAATACACGGCGTTTACTGTACCTGGAAGAGGACTTTTCCAGTGGCGGGTGATGCCTTTCGGGCTGCATTCGGCTCCAGCCACTTTTCAGCGAGCCTTGACCCAGGTTATCGGTCCCGATTTGGAGCCTAAAGCTTTCGCCTATCTGGACGACATAATTGTCACAGGTTCGTCCGCGGAAGAGCACATCGCCAATCTTCGAGAGGTTTTCCGGCGTTTGAGACAGGCAAATCTCAAACTCAACGTGAACAAATGCGAGTTCTTTAAGAAAGAACTTAAATACCTGGGTCATGTGGTAAGCGAGCAAGGCATCCAGACAGACCCGGAGAAAATTTCGGCGATTCAAAAATTGAAACCGCCAACCACCACCAAAGAATTGCGAAGATGCTTGGGCATTGCCTCCTGGTACCGCAGGTTCGTGCCGGATTTCGCCAAGACCGTCCAGCCATTACGCTGCTACGTAATGGGAAACATTGGAAGTGGGGCGAGGCGCAACAGGAAGCATTTGAAACCCTTAAACAAAAACTCACAGAGGCTCCAATACTGGCGTGCCCAGATTTCAACGAGAGATTCCAACTGCAAACGGACGCGAGCGACTTCGGACTTGGAGCCGTGCTCACACAACTGGAAGGTCAGGAGCGTGTTATCGCGTACGCCAGCCGACATCTTAACAAGGCCGAAAAGAATTACTCGGCAACAGAAAAAGAATGCCTGGCCATAGTGTGGGGTATTCGCAAGATGCGCGCTTACCTTGAGGGATACCGGTTCACCGTAATCACAGATCACCTGGCGCTGAAATGGCTAAATTCTATTGAGAGTCCATCCGGGAGAATAGCGAGATGGGCTTTGGAGTTACAACAGTTTTCCTTTGAAATCCGCTACCGGAAGGGGAAGCTGAATGTAATCGCGGATGCACTTATCCCGAAAGCCGTAAGAAACCGTCGCCAGAGTGACAGCAGCAGAGACACGCGAGCAACACTGCAAGTGGTTACAAGCGAAGGTCAAAGAAGTGGAACAAAATCCGGAGAAGTTCCCAGATTATACCTTGGAGAATGGAAATTTGTACCGGCATATTCCAAATCGACTTGGAGACGAGGACTGCACGCCGTGGAAATTGTGCGTGCCCAGGACCATGAGAGGCAGAGTACTCAAAGAGAACCACGACCATCCGTGCGCTGGCTATGGAGGAGTCCGCAAGACCATATGCCGGCTAACAAGTAAATATTACTGGCCCGGGATGTTCCAGGATGCGAGGAAATATGTGCGGCAATGTGAATCGTGTCAACGTTACAAGCCGAATCAGCAAAAGGCTGCAGGGAAAATGCTCACTCAATTGGCAGAAGAACCTTGGGCGATACTCTGCGCGGATTTTGTGGGTCCGCTACCCCGTTCTACACACGGAAACACAACGCTTCTCGTATTCTTCGACAAATTTTCAAAATGGACAGAAATGATACCGTTACGCAAAGCTTCAACAGAACACTTGCAGCGAGCGTTCCGAGAACGAATTCTAGCCCGGTTCGGGGTACCCAAGATTCTGGTCACGGATAACGGGACTCAGTTTACGAGTCGCAGTTTTCGTCGTTTCCTCCAGGACATGGGTGTGAAGCAACAGTATACTGCTCCATACACACCACAGGAGAATCCCACGGAGAGAATCAACAGAACGATAAAAACGATTATTGCACAACTTTCGGACAACAAGCATCGGAACTGGGACGAACTGCTCCCAGAAATTACGCTAGCCATTAATAGCAGCGTATCCGAGTCCACGGGATACAGCCCGGCATATCTCACTCAAGGACGAGAGCCAAGACTTCCTGGAACTTACTACGACGAACAAACGCCAGGCAGCGGTCAGGAGCGCATACAGCCCTCAGAGAGGGGGGAAAATCTAAGAGAGGTCTTCAAATTGGTGGTGAGAAACTTGGAAAAGGCAACGCAGGATCAGGCGCACCACTATAACTTGCGACGACGACAGTGGAAACCAGAAATTGGGCAATCAGTACTCGTGCGACAGCACCCGCTGTCGAAAGCAATCGACAGCTTCGCGGCGAAATTGTCTCCGAAATTCGACGGACCGTACCAGGTAATCGGATTCGTGTCACCAGTGATCGTGCGTTTACAGAAAGAAGGTGAGACCCGGCCTAAAACGGCTGATGTGAGCGAGCTCAAGGCGTACCAACAGGCGGCAGCGCAAAGTGACCATACATCCGAGGGAGTTTCTGGCAACGTACGTCTGATTCAGAGCACAGGAAGCCCGCCAACCACAGACGCTGACGGTCCAACCAAATCAAGAGCAGAAACAAACAAACGCGGAGGCAGAAGGAAATTGTGTCGGCCAGAACCCGATTACAGGAAGGGAAAACCGGCTCCAGCAAGAATCGCCATAGCTAGCGAAGAATTCAACAGAGACCCGAAAGCAAAACACAGGCAGAATCCGCAAACGCGGCGACAGACTTACAACAGGCCACAGGTGGACACCCGTGGCGCAGACATAAAAAATAAGCAGAAGGCTACGCATCCGGCGGACGAGAAACAAACGACTCGAGCATATTCGCAAGGTCGCGAGCACTTGAAATTCGGCGACTTCACGCCGGAAGAAAGGAAGGCGTTGTTTCACAAGGAATTGCCCTCCCAGCTATCAGCTGGGATTCACGGATCGCGAAGCAGAGCAAAATGCGAACTACGGGGAAACAATAACAAGTAATTCGTAAATGTTAAATTAAGGAAAACACAAAACAAGTACACAGAGTGAGGATTACAAGCACTAAAATTAATACACTTCACATAGTTGTGGACAGACTTTTTAGGCTTCGTCTCAGAACGCCACCAACGTCTTCGCAACACCAGCTTGTCGCGATCGTTCGCGACGCCTTCAGATACCATGCTCGTTGTCATTGGCAGCGCGTTGTCCTCGTCCAGCTTCAGGCAGATACCGGCCAGCAACACCACTGTTGAGCAACTGCAGCAGCAGCATTCGCTTCCCACTCACCAAATGGAGCAGGGCATGGGACACGCGACCATCAGTGTCCGCGACCTTGCAGGTTGAAATCACCGGTGCCAGGAAAACCAATTGCACTTCGGAAAATCTGTAGAGACGGTTTAACGATACAAAGGGAAAGAGGTTACCTTATGTCAGTGCAGGAAGGTGTCCGGTGCTCCATCAAGCACTCTGGGGCTTCAAAGGGCAGGTTTCGAAAGAAACAAACGACAAAATTCGCGCACAAACGATTTTACAACGATTTGCTCGGATGGCAAAAACATTACAGCGACCAGCTGTTTTTGACAGCCGAAGTTAGCTCTGGTCAAAAGCGAAAATCGTGTAACCCCACCTAAGGAATAAAATGAGGGGAGAGATCACGCACACCAGTTAGGGCGATCCTCACCAACATTGTGAAAACAGCCAACAAAGGAGTTCGGCACAGAGATCAAAGACAAGGAAGTGTGAGAGAACCACTTGTCAAGCAGGTCTTGAGGCGTGAAGTGGATTCACGGAGGGAAAAAGGAAAAAAAGGAAACAAAGTAAAATTAACCAAAGAACCGAAAATTTAAATTAATGGATTTAAAAATTCATAGAGAAAAAGGGAAATAATGAACCAGGAGGACGTCCCCACATACACTATCTCCGACTCGGAGGAGGAGTCTATGGAGGAGAGCGAGGAGGAGATCGACGCAAGCGAGGCTAATATAGATCTCACGAATTTCTACACCACGCGGGACGTTGTGCGACGACCGGGTCGCTTGTACCGACTGTGGCAGATTACCCGGATGGAAACGGTGGTGACACGGGACGACGTCACAGCAGAGGAGGTGAGCGAGGACCACCTCGAACTAATAAGCCAGGCCAACTTCAGCTTCGCGGCGCAGATGAAAGGGCTGCAGGACGCCGCTACCCAGACCGAAGCTCATGGTAACTCCGAGGCGGCCGTACAGACGGAAGACAGAGGCCGAGGAGAGATCGCCGTGCAAACGGACGACTTTGGGCAAACGAAGCATGCCTCGCAGACGTCACTACGACATTCACACGCAGGCAGAGGGTACGACAGGTATGAGGACGTACCCTTGGAGAGGACTCCCCCTGAAGTGGTAAGAATGGCGGAGGAACTCTGTGGGAAACACCGACGGTGGCAAGCCCTCAACAAAATTATATGCGTTGGTGGAGCGCGGTTCCGGATAAAGCTGAGCAGGTCCGGCCAGGTATGGGTACGCAGCGAAGCCTAGACGGCGGAGGGCAAAGTGGAAACCGACAGGAGGCTGTTAAAAAAAAAAAAAATGTAAATGAATTAAATGAATTAAGTTACATATGAATTTATTAAATGGATTAATTGGAACCGCATTGAAAATTAATTAGAAATTGCAGACAAGAGAGGAAAAAAAAAGAAAAAAGGATTTTTTTTCTTTTACCCCGAAGTAGAGGGGGAGTGTGACGACCCAAATTTGCTGTGCAAATTTGGCGCACAAAAAGAACAAGCAGTCGAACAGACTTAAAAAACTGTTCCCAAGAACAGTTCTCATCAGAAAGCACACGCATTTACGCTACTACTACAGACGATCGTTTAGAAACGCCCACACACCGACGCTCAGCGGAGAAATGGAAAGAAAGCAAAAGTGACGTGGTGTGCATGTTACATGCAGATGCAACTGAGCGTCAGAGCGGCTATATGCAAGTGATTCCAGCGAGGAGAGCAAGCAATCAAGGTGCGCTGAGTACTAACAACCTGTTTTGTGCCGAGAGTGCAGTAAGTACACAGATCAGCTCTCAGCTGATCTAGAGTGAACCACTGTTGCAGTTTATATACCGCAAGAACAATGTATGCAAGAAAACGGCAGTGAAGTTCACTGACCGTAGAACTTCTTAACCTTGGGAAAGCGGCTATTTGGAAAAAATACTTTTTTTTGCACGAAAACTGCTTAACGGAGTACGAAATACCGTACTCCGTTAAAATCGAACATTCTGGAAAAAGGACGCCAACGAGTATAAAACTGACTGCAAAACAGAACTCGAGGTTGTTCAGTGCAGTCTACCTTTCGGTTCAGTTCTCAGTCTGATTCGCGTTTCATAAGTTCAACAAGTTCACACGGTGCAATTGCTCAATCAGTTCAGTGAAAGCAGTGGTTCAGCCAGTTCAGTTGTGCTGTCAGTTTGGCAGTACTCGAGAAAATTAAAGAGTGAAGTAGTGAAAAGTGATCAAGCAGGCAACGCGCAGTACGAATTCACAGTCGTAGTGGCTCAAATGCCCTCCTGTTAGTACCCTTAAAGAGTTGAATTCACAGTCTGTTAGTCACAGCACTGTTAGTGCTCGTAAAGAGTCGAATTCACAGTTGTAGTGGCTCAAATGCCCTCCTGTAATTACCCGTAAAGAGACGCGTAACCACAAGCCATCTCACAAACGTAGTGAGATATCAGCAAGTCAGTAGAACACGTGTGATCTCATAAACGCAGTGAGATATCAGCATGTCAGTAAGACATCAGTGATCTCACAAACGCAGTGAGGTATCAGCAAGTCAGCAGAACATCAGTGATCTCACAAACGCAGTGAGATATCAACAAGTCAGCGGGACACCCGTGATCTCACACACGCAGTGAAATATCAGCAAGTCAACAGAACACCAGTGATCCCACAGACCCAGTGAGGAATCAGCAACAGCGAGACATCAATAATCCGGCAGAATACCAGTGATCTCACAAACGCGGTGAGATATCAACAACCCAGCAGCATAAAGCGCAAAGCGCGTGGAGGTACCGACGAAAGTATATTATTGTATTTCTAGTACGACTACCAACTGTACCAGCAAACCAAACACAAATATTAGAATAAGATATTTCTAAGGTGAATAAAGATATTGAACCTAAATAATCTTGTCTTGTAATCGAACCCTGGAGTCCCGGCGAGCTAATCCAAGCCTTAGGAGAAGACAAGAAGGTTCGTTACAACTTTCCCATGAACGATGCAGAACTCCGTTTATCAACCTCAAGCTATTCCATTGCGCCCAATACGCCTTGGACTTTCTGATACCATTTCTTCCTTGGTTGGTCTTTTATCTGTTTCTTTCGCTTTCATGACCTTAACCAAGTCCGCATCCTTCAGTTGGCTTTTCCTTACAGCGCTGGATTCCCATTCATCATCAGGTTGCAGATTTGTTAATCGGATGTCGACTATACCTTCGCTTCTTTCAGCCTTGGAGCAATGCTTACACTCCAATGCACATGGGCGTCGAGATAGTGCATCGGCGTTTCCATGTTACCCACCTTTTCGATGCTGTATTTGTGAAACGGAGACAGTGGGGCAATCAGTTGCGGGAATCAGCTTACGCCCCTTTGAATTGGTCCGTGATCGTTTCTCTTCAGAAGCGCCACTTGCATCTTCGTTGCTTCTTTTCCTTGCATTTACGTTTTTCTTACCAGACGCATTACAATTCCGTGCCAGGTGTCCTGATTTTCCACAGCTGTAACACTTTAGTTCAAAGCCCTTGCGCGAGGTTGGCATCCTCTGAGAAATAGTCTGGATGAGATCCCTTATGGTTTTCTCTAGGGATTCACTTGGCTCAACTTCCAGCCGATGAACTCTATGTGCCTTATTGCTTAAAAGGCATGCTGTTTCCTGCGTCAAGGCAAATGACACTGTTTCGGCAAACGTCTTCTTTGGCATGGAGTAGACTGCACGTTTGGTATCCGCATCTCGTATACCACTCATAAACGCCTGAATTTTAAGTAATTCAGTTACTACCGCTGGTGCATCTGCGTTGGCCAAATGCGCGAGCCGCTCTATCTCCGTTGCATATTCTTGTAACGACTCGTTTGCTTTTTGGTAACGATTCATCAGCTCCATTTGAAATACTTGTTTTCTATGGTCGCTATCATATCGTCGTTCAATCGCTGCCATTATCGCGTCATAATTACCACGCTCAATTTCAGGAACTGTTTGCAGAACTTCGACGGCGGAGCCTTTCAATGATACTACCAAAGCTGCCACTTTATCCGCCGTAGTCCAGAGATTGGCTTGTGCTGTGGTCTCGAACTGTAGTTTAAAAATTTTAAACGGTATAGTTCCGTCGAAAGTTGGCGCTTGCAATTTCGTTGCGCTAACAGCTGTAACTGGACCACTGGACTGTATTTCTCGCACATGACCATCCAGCCGCAGTATTTCTGATTCTAGTCTGCATTCTAATCTGTGTAATTCATCCTCCATTTTGTCCTGCCTCGCCTGCAATATGGAAGAATTCCCAACTATGCGCGATAGTTGCTCTTGCAGTTGTGAAGTGTTTTGTCCCATCTGCTCCTGCAATTGTGACAGGTTTTGTGTAAACTGCTCCTGCAGTTGCTCCTGCAATTGAGAAGTGTTTTGTGCCAGCTCCCCCTCCATACGTGAGGAGAATTGCTCCTGCAATTGAGAGTACTGCTGCGCCATTGCTGCTAAAAGCACATTCATGTCAAATTCTGGAGCTGACTGCGGCTCTACCAACTGCTCCTCGACTTTAGATGAAACTTCTGAAGCATCATGACAGAACTCATGTTCTTCAACATCGATGCCCTCACTCTCCATTGCTTTACGCAACCGTGCTTGTAGATCTGCCTTATGCCCTGTCGCAGGCAAACCTCTAGCCTCCAGCTCTTCCCTCAGCTGGGGTATTCTCAGTTCAGCAAACTTCACCATAATTTAGGATTATTCAGCAATCCCACTTCTGACACCAATTGTTACGTAAATTTAGATTTACGGGTACGACTCTCTCTTAGGTTCGATCTCTGGATTGTGAATAATCTAATAAAACTCAAAAATTTTGCTGTTCTTAATTTCACAGATTTTATTCTTTTATTATTGCACTTATTAACACTTATTTCTTGAGTCTATGCTCACAAGGTGTCGATGTGTTCTGTTCAATAACCAAATTCGAACTAACTCTCTGAGACGCCTTGCGTCTATTTATATGGCAGTTGATACTGCTGCGGAAGGTTCTAGAATTATGTAGCAAATTCTCGATCTATCTATTTGATCTATCCCGCGCTAGATGTCGTTGTGAAAGATCGTGGAATTTTCTAGCAAATTGTCGATCTATCTCACGCTAGATGTCGCCGTACAAAGATGTGAAAGGTTGTGAACTAGCTATCTATGCGCGATTTGAATGGTTTCCAGAACTTTCGCGAAAGTTTCATTGTAAATTCGTCACAATATATATATATATATATACAATCCGGAGCGGAAAAAGGGTGTCTCCAAAGCTGCAAAAAAAAAACAATTTATATATATATATATAAATTGTTTTTTTTTTTTTTTTTGCAGCTTTGGAGACACCCTTTTTCCGCTCCGGATTGTACAGCAGCACCAAGTCGCACCTTCTTGACATCCTTCGAAATTTATAGCTCGGTCGTAACGATCCTTCATTTTATTGCTCATTAGCTGTGTTCGCTGCCTCACATGTTAATGTATTTCATCCATTTCGGACTGAAGCAATTCCCAATAACTGCCACCATTTTCAGCAAGTTCATTGCTTTTTTCCAAATTTCAGATCTGACGGGAGTCTGAAATCAGTGTCAAAAATAATCCTTGCAGAAGGATGGCCGGTAGTATCATGGACTGCTGATGTTCGGCAAATGTTCTTCTAATTTACGGTCAAACCTTTCCACCATGCCTCCCGATTAAGGATGTAGAGCTGTTGTTTGAGTTTTCTTGATACCCAACAATGAGAATATTTTTTTAAATATAGCAGACTCAAAGTCTTCTATATATATATATATATATATATATATATATATATATATATATATATATATATATATATATATATATATATATATATATATATATATATATATATATATATATTAAAACTAAAACATATATATATATATATATATATATATATATATATATATATATATATATATATATATATATATATGCTTCTATATGCTTCTATATGCTTCTATATACATATGCTTCTATATGCTTCTATATACATATATATGCTTCTATTCCTGGCGATGTTGTTGTTGCCGATGGTTTTAGTTTAAGTTAATTCCAGAATCCGTATGGATATATAGTATATAGTATAAGACTGACGTGTATTTGTAACTGAAATTATTTTATTATCTATTGTATTCTAATAATTATCCTTAACAAAGGTGTTAATGAAAATTAGTTTATTCTTAAAATAGGTTACAATATGTTATATTCGTATATCTTGTCTTAAAAATTACACAAATCATTGATTGAAATATCGAGCAATAATTTTTGTTTTTTTTTAAATTTAATTAATTTATTACATTGATTAATTTAGGATTTTTAATCTTCTGGAATTTATTTACATATTTTTCTTCTTTTCATTTCACCCTTATTTTTTCCCCTCTCATTTGAATAAACGATTTTTTTTCTTTCCTTATTTTTAATACTTGCAAATAAATGCTTTACAAGCATACTTTTAATTGCTAGGTGCAATGCCCTAAAGGCGGCTTGAAACAATTCTTCCTCGCGCTTTTTTCTCTCTCTGGTTGTGAATTTCTTTAGTTTTAAAAAACCTGGGACGTTGCTGTTTTGGAGCAACGAGGTAATTTGTACCCTTTTTGGTACAAATGTTTTAATTTGCGTTTAATTAAGCAGACCTTTGCTTACTGAAACGCACGTAGCTAAAAGTTAGTGGTTAGTTTTCATTAGTTGTGTTAGTAAATTTTTTCCCTTTTTTTTATTTTCTTCTTGTCTTTCGTTTTTTCTCTTTAACTTTTTATATTTAATTTTTTTTCTCTATTCTATTCTAATTTTTTCTCTTTCTGTATTTTTGTTCTTTTTTTGTTTCTAAAATATAATAAAATATTTTAATATTAATTCTTATAGCTTTTTTATGTCTTCTCGTTTTTTTTTTTTTTAATTTTTTTTTCAACATTAAGGGTTAGTTTGTAAGTAAGATGCATTGTCCAATATATATTTATTTCTACTATTTGTGCAAGTTAAACAGAAAAATAAATATATATTTATTTCTTTCAGTTTTAGGTAGGTCTTATACATGACCCAATTCTACTCGCATACAAATTACCTGCTACTTCCTTTCCATACTAAATTGCAATCATAATTTTCTTATACATTCCTACACCCTATGCCAGTTGCTATACAATTTAAGATTATTGTTAAAGGGTTTATCTTTTCCCTTAATCTCTAAAAACGTAGTAATTGGACTCTTTATTCTTTTAACTTTGTAGGGAACTATCCTGTCCTATCCTATCTGCATTGCATGTTGTTGCGTACCCTTGCTGTGACTTTTGACATGAACTGTCTTCTTCATCCTGATCTTTTACCTTCGCTTTTGAGCGAGTCTGTACGGCAACGATACCATTATTTTCCTGCGGAATCCTGCTTAATGCGTATGCATTCAAATTTTTCTTACCGGGTTTATATATAATTTCGAATTCGTATTCCGATAGTTTATGTCTAAACCTGGCTAGACGAGAAGTCTGATCCTTCAAATTCGCTATACCTTTCAAGGGTTGGTGGTCCGTCACTATCTTAAAAGGCCTGCCCGAATATATGCTCTAAAATTTCGTGTAGCCCAGACAATGGCCAATAATTCCCTTTCTATAGTTGAGTATCTCTTCTCGGTGTCACTCAACGCTCTTCCGCAAAAACTGGCATTTCTTAATATTTAATTTGAGATTATAAATTCTTAAAGCTTCTAACACTTTCGCTAATATAACCTCATGCTGCTCTAAATTACTACCATAAACTGCAATATCATCTAAATATACAAAACAATCTATTCCTTGGAGACTTGTGAGGATGTGATTCATGATCCCCTGAAAAGTAGCAGGCGCGCCCGTTAACCCAAACGGCATTCTCTTAAACTCAAAATGTCCTAATCGTGTGCTAAATGCAGTTTTTCCTCTATCCCCCTTATCCACTAACAACTGATGATACCCACTAGCTAAATCTAAGGTCGTTAAATATCTACTATTGCCTAATTGATCTAGAATCTCATCAATTCTCGGAATTGGAAAAACTTGTTTGATTGTGACTTTCAGTTTCCCGTAGTCCACTACTAGTCTCCACTTCTTTTCTCCATTTTCATCACCTTTCTTCGGAACTATCAACAATGGGGAGTTCCACGGAGAAGTACTTGGTCTCGCTATTCCGTCATACAAAACTTAGCTACCTGTCTGTTCACTTCTTCCCTGGGGAGTCTATACTGCCTCTGATTTATTGGTGTGTTTCAACACCGTTAAATTATCACCTTCAAGCAAAAATACATCATGAATCGTGGAAATGATTCTTTCACTCGATTCCATTTCCTCTGGATGTAGGTTGGGGTCTAATATCATTTCCTTCCTCAAGGTCTCTAATCTTTCCTCCACATTTATACCTTCTATCTCTCCCACCAAATGGTGGATGCGTGACCAAACTCTTCGTATACTTCTGGTTTACAAGTGTACCATCCTTTACCGAAACTTCCTTTATCAGGCTTGTATCCGCTCCCATATCCACCAGTAAAACGAGTTTTCCATTTATAGCCTCCACGCAAGGTAATTCAATGAACACGTCATTTGACTGGGTTTGAGTCCAGCTAGATACTCCTGTCTCAGTCTGTTTATCACTATTAGATAAGTTATAATTCTACCAAAAAGACATCTGCTCCAGATCGTGGTTTTGCATTTTCGGATCTACTGCTCTTATAACCGTAAGCTTCCTCTGTAAATTGTTCTTCCCTTCATCATTGGTACTATTTGTCTCTGTACTAATTCCAAAGTCTCTTGAATTTAGTAACGTATCCACAATCGTTTTCGATGTCGGACTTACAGTTACTCTCTCATTTGTCGAATTTGGTAACGTATCCACAATCGTTTTCGATGTGGGACTTACAGTTACTCTCTCATTTGTCGAATTTGGTAACGTATCCACAATCGTTTTCGATGTCGGACTTACAGTTACTCCTTCATTTGGTGAAATTGGTAACGTATCCACAATCGTTTCCGATGTCGGACTTACAGTTACTCTCTTATTTGTTGAAGTTGGTAACATATCCACAATCGTTTTCGATGTTAGGCTTACAGTTACTCCTTCGCTTGGCCCTAAGTTTCTATTACTATTGGGTTCCCAGATAACTAACCTGTTCTGGGCCCTTGCCAGTTTCCCTGGCAATTGCCTTGAAACTTTTCCCAATTTCTCTTAGCCTGGCAATCTGCCACCATATGTCCTGGTCTGTTACACCAATGACACACCATTCGGTTTGCTCCGTCTGATTTGTTCTTTGCACCCTGCTTTTGCACACCGTTTGATGCATTCGATTTCGGGTTTTCGAACCTTCTCTGAGTCTGCTGCCAATTCTGTTGCATTGGATTTGGTTGCCAATTCTGGTCCCGTGGTCCTGTGTACGTTGATTGCCGCACCTCCAGTTTGTTTTCCCTCACCAAACATTTTTCCCTTGTATGTCCCCTCTTATTGCGAAATGAAGAAATTTATTTTTCCTGTGGCCCTTCGGGATGTTTTGCATTGCCTCCGGCCTTTCCAAACGATTCTGCGCAGGAGGTCTTATGTGGGAATCTAATACATTCAATTACTCATTGGTGTGGTTGTTTGTTGACAGAGGGAACTACTACTTTGTATAGTACTACATGTAGCTAAAAAATCCGGCTGCGCCAAAATGTTGTGTAGCCTCCAGGAAATGCGGATCCTGCCAATGAAAGACCCAAGTGTCTTCTAACGTTCTTTATTATTATCTTCTAAGCAGCGGCGGTCTGCGCGTTGTGGGCTCACAATCAGAGCTTAACTCTAAAACATTTACTCGTTTCCACTTAACCTCAGTCGACGTAGAAGTAGCTCAGTCGACGTAGAAGTAGCTCAGTCGACGTAGCCGAAACTAAAGTGGACCGGTATGTAGCAATTCCCCTTATTTTGCAATAGTAATTTTTTAATATTAATATTTGCCAATATTAACGTCGGCAGAATCAAATTGGAAACGATTTAATTCTTCCGCGTTTGCTATTTACTTTTTTTGTTTTGGCTAATTTCATTTACTCCGAAAGCTGTTTGGTTTGAGCTCGAGAAAAGCTATTTGTTGGCAATTGACTTCCACACTTACAACCATGCAGACTACGATGGTTGATAACTTGGCTTTCGAGAGCTTTGCCTGGAGCTTATAATTATTTAACAATTAACTCCCACACTTGCTACCATGCAGAGTGCGATTGTGCTAGCTTAGCTTTCGAGCTTCCCAAACTGCTTTGCTTGCACTAAAAGGCTGAACTTGACCTTGACGCAGTAACTGAGTTAATAAGTGCCAATGTTCTTGCTTTGACGGTTCCGGTTACCCGGACCTTGAAGTATGAATGCGACATACAACAGTATTATGAGCTTTTAAAACCGGGTGAAACCATTACTGGAGAGCTGTACCGAAAACAACTGATTTGTTGAGAGCATTGAAGGAAAAACGGCCATAATGGAAGACAAGACTCAAGGCATTGATTTTCCAACATGACAAGGCCACATGTTGCTCAACCCGTTAAAAACTATTTGGAAAATAGCGGATAGGAAGTTCTGCTCCACGCGCCAAATAGTCCAGACTTGGCGCCTTCTGATTACCATTTGTTTCGGTCGATGCAGAATGCCATTTTCTGAATACGATTGACTTCAGTCCAAGACATCAAAAATTGGCTCGATTCGTTCTTTGCTTCAAAAGATGAACGATTTTTTAGGATGGCATCCGCAAATTCCCAGAAAGATGGGGGGGAATGTTGTAACTTCCGATGGAAAATACTTTGAATAACAGTATTGTACAAGATTTTCTTTAATAAACGCTTAAATTTCCTAAAAAAAATTCCGGTTTTTAAGTTACACACCATATAACCTATTCAATACTCGTTTTCCATAAAAATATTGTAGATTAAAAAATGTTCGTCAGTTAAAAAGTATATTATTTATTCACCTGTAAAATATAAAAGATAAAGTTTCATTTAAATTCCATCAAATTGTGAATAATGGCCAAAGCGCATATAGTACGTCAGACTTCGGCTTCAAAGCATGTGCAGCCACATTCCGTCAACTTCTAAAAGGCTTTCTCTTCCTCCTCTTTCCACACAAATGTGCAGTTTTTCTTTGTCTAATTATGCAAACTTCTTGCGACATTGGCAAATCCGGGTACAAAGCGTCAGTAATATGTACAGAGTCCAAGGAAGCTTTGCACTTCATGAACATTCGTAGGTCGAGGCCAACCTCTTACCGATTTTATTTTGTCTTCATCAGTGTGAATTCCTCTAGTAGTGATTTTATGACCCAAATAAGTTACTTCGGTTTTAAATAGACTGCATTTCTTTGGATTCAACTGTAATCCAGCAGAAGCAATTCATCGAAAGACATCTTCTAAATTTTTGAGGTGGTCATAAAAACTCTGCCACATGACGATAATGTCATCAAGATACACCAAACATGTTTTCCAGTGAAGCCCTTTTAATACGTGTTCCATTAAACGCTAAAAAGTTGCCAAGTTGCCAAAGCGTTGCATAATCCAAATGGCATCACGGAGAATTGCCACAATCCATCCCCGATGCTAAATGCAGTTTTTTCGCTATCGGATTCCTCGATCTCCACTTGCCAATAACCACTTTACAAATCTAGTGTTGAAAACCATTTCGCACAGGATAATGTGTCCAAGGTGTCGTCTATTCGTGGCAGTGGGTACCCGTCCTTTTTAGTGACGTCGTTCAGCTTCCGATAGTCAACGCAAAACCGGGTGCTTCAATCTTTCTTTTTAACTAGCACGACCGGTGAACACCATGGGCTAGTTGATGATTCAATAACTCCACCTATTTGCATTTCGTCTATTATCTGTCGCGCTTCTTCTCGTTTTGCTAGTGGGACTCTGCGCAGAGCTTGCCGAATCGGTCTTGCATCGCCAGTGTCTATCCCATGTTGCAGAATGGCAGTTCTTTCAAATTTATTGTCATCGTTATCAAATATAGAGCTATACTTTTCTAGTAGCCGTTTTGCTTTCATCCTTTCTGGCTCGCTCACCTCATTCAATCAGTTACCCACGATGTTAGGAATTTTTGAGAACCTCGTTTTTGCAGTCGGGGGGAGGATTGCCACAATTAACCACGGCTTCCACAGCTTGGCATTGTACTACTAACGCTCCTTCTCCAAAGTGATCGGTGATCTGAACTGATTTATCACTCGAACCGGGAGTGATTATTTATACTTATTTTTTCCGTTCGTCCAACCAATATATTCGCAGTCTTTTCTGATGCCTCCACTACCCACAGCTTGCTTGCTCCAGCATCTTCCTCTACACATGCCTACAGTACTGCTTCGGACTTTAGTGGAATCAACTTACAACTTACGTAAGTGACTTACACTTACATTCCTGATCGGAGGCGATTCGTGCCCAGTGCTTAGGGGTATCTCCATGTTTGGCACGTCAACATTCTTTTCTTCAGATTCAGAGTAAGACCATGGGCTAGCATAAAATCCACGCCGATTATTACCTCGTCCATTATTTCAGCCCCTAAGAAGGTGTGAATCACTTCTGGCGTTCCAATCTGAACCTTGCACACCAGTTTTCCAGAAATCGCATCTTCCTCCGCTGTAACTGTTCGCAGCTTGCAACCAATCAGCGGCTCAACGTTATCCCTTGCTCGGTCTGATCGAATGATGGAATGTGTTACGCCCGTGTCCAGAGTTAAGACCAGCGATCGTCCGTTACAGTCCCATTTATGGTTAAATTATTGTTTTTACGATGATTTTGTAAAACGGAGACAGTGGGGGCCATCAGTTGCGGGAACCAGCTCACCAGAGCTTAACTCTAAAACATTTACTCGTTTCCACTTAACCTCAGTCGACGTAGAAGTAGCTCAGTCGACGTAGCCGAAACTAAAGTGGACCGGTATGTAGCAATTCCCCTTTTTTGCAATAGTAATTTCTTAATATTAATATTAGCCAATATTAACGTCGGCAGAATCAAATTGGAAACGATTTAATTCTTCCGCGTTTGCTGTTTCCTTTTTTGTTTTGGCTAATTTCATTTACCCCGAAAGCTGTTTGGTTTGAGCTCGAGAAAAGCTATTTGTTGGCAATTGACTTCCACACTTACAACCATGCAGACTACGATGGTTGATAACTTGGCTTTCGAGAGCTTTGCCTGGAGCTTATAATTATTTAACAATTAACTCCCACACTTGCTACCATGCAGGGTGCGATTGTGCTAGCTTAGCTTTCGAGCTTCCCAAACAAACTGCTTTGTTTGCACTGAAAGGCTGAACTTGACCTTGACTCACTAACTGAGTTAATAAGTGCCAATGTTCTTGCTTTGACGGTTCCGGTTACCCGGACCTTGAAGTATGAATGCGACATACAGCAGTATTATGAGCTTTTAAAACCGGGTGAAACCATTACTGGAGAGCTGTACCGAAAACAACTGATTTGTTGAGAGTATTGAAGGAAAAACGGCCAGAATGGAAGACAAGACTCAAGGCATTGATTTTCCAACATGACAAGGCCACATGTTGCTCAACCCGTTAAAAACTATTTGGAAAATATCGGATGGGAAGTTCTGCCCCACCCGCCAAATAGTCCAGACTTGGCGCCTTCTGATTACCATTTGTTTCGGTCGATGCAGAATGCCATTTTCAGAATACGATTGACTTCAGTCCAAGATATCAAAAATTGGCTCGATTCGTTCTTTGCTTCAAAAGATGAACGATTTTTTAGGATGGCATCCGCAAATTGCCAGAAAGATGGGGGGAATGTTGTAACTTCCGATGGAAAATACTTTGAATAACAGTATTGTACAAGATTTTCTTTAATAAACGCTTAAATTTCCTAAAAAATTCCGGTTTTTAAGTTACACACCATATAACCTATTCAATACTCGTTTTCCATAAAAATATTGTAGATTAAAAAATGTTCGTCAGTTAAAAAGTATATTATTTCTTCACCTGTAAAATATAAAAGATAAAGTTTCATTTAAATTCCATCAAATTGTGAATAATGGCCAAAGCGCATATAGTACGTCAGACTTCGGCTTCAAAGCATGTGCAGCCACATTCCGTCAACTTCTAAAAGGCTTTCTCTTCCTCCTCTTTCCACACAAATGTGCAGTTTTTCTTTGTCTAATTATGCAAACTTCTTGCGACATTGGCAAATCCGGGTACAAAGCGTCAGTAATATGTACAGAGTCCAAGGAAGCTTTGCACTTCATGAACATTCGTAGGTCGAGGCCAACCTCTTACCGATTTTATTTTGTCTTCATCAGTGTGAATTCCTCTAGTAGTGATTTTATGACCCAAATAAGTTACTTCGGTTTTAAATAGACTGCATTTCTTTGGATTCAACTGTAATCCAGCAGAAGCAATTCATCGAAAGACATCTTCTAAATTTTTGAGGTGGTCATAAAAACTCTACCACATGACGATAATGTCATCAAGATACACCAAACATGTTTTCCAGTGAAGCCCTTTTAATACGTGTTCCATTAAACGCTAAAAAGTTGCCAGAGCGTTGCATAATCCAAATGGCATCACGGAGAATTGCCACAATCCATCCCCGATGCTAAAAGCAGTTTTTTCGCTATCGGATTCCTCGATCTCCACTTGCCAATAACCACTTTACAAATCTAGTGTTGAAAACCATTTCGCACAGGATAATGTGTCCAGGGTGTCGTCTATTCGTGTCAGTGTGTACCTGTCCTTTTTAGTGACGTCGTTCAGCTTCCGATAGTCAACGCAAAACCGGGTGCTTCCATCTTTATTTTTAACTAGCACGACCGGTGAACACCATGGGCTAGTTGATGATTCAATAACTCCACCTATTTGCATTTCGTCTATTATCTGTCGCGCTTCTTCTCGTTTTGCTAGTGGGACTCTGCGCAGAGCTTGCCGAATCGGTCTTGCATCGCCAGTGTCTATCCGATGTTGCAGGATGGCAGTTCTTTCAAATTTATTGCCATCGTTATCAAATATAGAGCTATACTTTTCTAGTAGCCGTTTTGCTTTCATCCTTTCTGGCTCGCTCACCTCATTCAATCAGTTACCCACGATGTTAGGAATTTTTGAGAACCTCGTTTTTGCAGTCGGGGGGGGAGGATTGCCACAATTAATCACGGCTTCCACAGCTTGGCATTGTACTACTAACGCTCCTTCTCCAAAGTGATCGGTGATCTGAACTGATTTATCACTCGAACCGGGAGTGATTATTTATACTTATTTTTTCCGTTCGTCCAACCAATATATTCGCAGTCTTTTCTGATGCCTCCACTACACACAGCTTGCTTGCTCCACAGTCTTCCTCTACACATGCCTACAGTACTGCTTCGGACTTTGGTGGAATCAACTGACGGTGACTTACATTCCTGATCGGAGGCGATTCGTGCCCAGTGCTTAGGGGTATCTCCATGTTTGGCACGTCAACATTCTTTTCTTCAGATTCAGAGTAAGACCATGGGCTAGCATAAAATCCACGCCGATTATTACCTCGTCCATTATTTCAGCCCCTAAGAAGGTGTGAATCACTTCTGGCGTTCCAATCTGAACCTTGCACACCAGTTTTCCAGAAATCGCATCTTCCTCCCCTGTAACTGTTCGCAGCTTGCAACCAATCAGCGGCTCAACGTTATCCCTTGCTCGGTCTGATCGAATGATGGAATGTGTTACGCCCGTGTCAGAGTTAAGACCAGCGATCGTCCGTTTACAGTCCCATTTATGGTTAAATTATTGTTTTTATGATGATTTTGTAAAACGGAGACAGTGGGGGCCATCAGTTGCGGGAACCAGCTCACCAAAGCTTAACTCTAAAACATTTACTCGTTTCCACTTAACCTCAGTCGACGTAGAAGTAGCTCAGTCGACGTAGCCGAAACTAAAGTGGACCGGTATGTAGCAATTCCCCTTTTTTGCAATAGTAATTTCTTAATATTAATATTTGCCAATATTAACGTCGGCAGAATCAAATTGGAAACGATTTAATTCTTCCGCGTTTGCTGTTTCCTTTTTTGTTTTGGCTAATTTCATTTACTCCGAAAGCTGTTTGGTTTGAGCTCGAGAAAAGCTATTTGTTGGCAATTGACTTCCACACTTACAACCATGCAGACTACGATGGTTGATAACTTGGCTTTCGAGAGCTTTGCCTGGAGCTTATAATTATTTAACAATTAACTCCCACACTTGCTACCATGCAGAGTGCGATTGTGCTAGCTTAGCTTTCGAGCTTCCCAAACAAACTGCTTTGCTTGCACTGAAAGGCTGAACTTGACCTTGACTCACTAACTGAGTTAATAAGTGCCAATGTTCTTGCTTTGACGGTTCCGGTTACCCGGACCTTGAAGTATGAATGCGACATACAACAGTATTATGAGCTTTTAAAACCGGGTGAAACCATTACTGGAGAGCTGTACGGAAAACAACTGATTTGTTGAGAGCATTGAATGAAAAACGGCCAGAATGGAAGACAAGACTCAAGGCATTGATTTTCCAACATGACAAGGCCACATGTTGCTCAACCCGTTAAAAACTATTTGGAAAATATCGGATGGGAAGTTCTGCCCCACCCGCCAAATAGTCCAGACTTGGCGCCTTCTGATTACCATTTGTTTCGGTCGATGCAGAATGCCATTTTCTGAATACGATTGACTTCAGTCCAAGATATCAAAAATTGGCTCGATTCGTTCTTTGCTTCAAAAGATGAACGATTTTTTAGGATGGCATCCGCAAATTGCCAGAAAGATGGGGGAATGTTGTAACTTCCGATGGAAAATACTTTGAATAACAGTATTGTACAAGATTTTCTTTAATAAACGCTTAAATTTCCTAAAAAAAATTCCGGTTTTTAAGTTACACACCATATAACCTATTCAATACTCGTTTTCCATAAAAATATTGTAGATTAAAAAATGTTCGTCAGTTAAAAAGTATATTATTTGTTCACCTGTAAAATATAAAAGATAAAGTTTCATCAAATTTCATTTTTAAGTTACACACCATATAACCTATTCAATACTCGTTTTCCATAAAAATATTGTAGATTAAAAAATGTTCGTCAGTTAAAAAGTATATTATTTGTTCACCTGTAAAATATAAAAGATAAAGTTTCATCAAATTTCATCAAATTGTGAATAATGGCCAAAGCACATATAGTACGTCAGACTTCGACTTCAAAGCATGTGCAGCCACATTCCGTCAACTTCTAAAAGGCTTTCTCTTCCTCCTCTTTCCACACAAATGTGCAGTTTTTCTTTGTCTAATTATGCAAACTTCTTGCGACATTGGCAAATCCGGGTACAAAGCGTCAGTAATATGTACAGAGTCCAAGGAAGCTTTGCACTTCATGAACATTCGTGGGTCGAGGCCAACCTCTTACCGATTTTATTTTGTCTTCATCAGTGTGAATTCCTCTAGTAGTGATTTTATGACCCAAATAAGTTACTTCGGTTTTAAATAGACTGCATTTCTTTGGATTCAACTGTAATCCAGCAGAAGCAATTCATCGAAAGACATCTTCTAAATTTTTGAGGTGGTCATAAAAACTCTGCCACATGACGATAATGTCATCAAGATACACCAAACATGTTTTCCAGTGAAGCCCTTTTAATACGTGTTCCATTAAACGCTAAAAAGTTGCCAGAGCGTTGCATAATCCAAATGGCATCACGGAGAATTGCCACAATCCATCCCCGATGCTAAAAGCAGTTTTTTCGCTATCGGATTCCTCGATCTCCACTTGCCAATAACCACTTTACAAATCTAGTGTTGAAAACCATTTCGCACAGGATAATGTGTCCAAGGTGTCGTCTATTCGTGGCAGTGTGTACCTGTCCTTTTTAGTGACGTCGTTCAGCTTCCGATAGTCAACGCAAAACCGGGTGCTTCCATCTTTATTTTTAACTAGCACGACCGGTGAACACCATGGGCTAGTTGATGATTCAATAACTCCACCTATTTGCATTTCGTCTATTATCTGTCGCGCTTCTTCTCGTTTTGCTAGTGGGACTCTGCGCAGAGCTTGCCGAATCGGTCTTGCATCGCCAGTGTCTATCCGATGTTGCAGGATGGCAGTTCTTTCAAATTTATTGCCATCGTTATCAAATATAGAGCTATACTTTTCTAGTAGCCGTTTTGCTTTCATCCTTTCTGGCTCGCTCACCTCATTCAACCAGTTACACACGATGTTAGGAATTTTCATGCCCTTTTTGAGAACCTCGTTTTTGCATTCGGGGGGAGGATTGCCACAATTAACCACGGCTTCCACAGCTTGGCATTGTACTACTAACGCTCCTTCTCCAAAGTGATCGGTGACCTGAACTGATTTATCACTCGAACCGGGAGTGATTATTTATACTTATTTTTTCCGTTCGTCCAACCAATAAATTCGCAGTCTTTTCTGAAGCCTCCACTACCCACAGCTTGCTTGCTCCACAGTCTTCCTCTACACATGCCTACAGTACTGCTTCGGACTTTGGTGGAATCAACTGACGGTGACTTACACTTACATTCCTGATCTGAGGCGATTCGTGCCCAGTGCTTAGGGGTATCTCCATGTTTGGCACGTCAACATTCTTTTCTTCAGATTCAGAGTAAGACCATGGGCTAGCATGAAATCCACGCCGATTATTACCTCGTCCATTATTTCAGCCCCTAAGAAGGTGTGAATCACTTCTGGCGTTCTAATCTGAACCTTGCACACCAGTTTTCCAGAAATCGCAACTTCCTCCCCTGTAACTGTTCGCAGCTTGCAACCAATCAGCGGCTCAACGTTATCCCTTGCTCGGTCTAATCGAATGATGGAATGTGTTACGCCCGTTACCAGCGATCGTCCGTTTACAGTCCCATTTATGGTTAAATTATTGTTTTTACGATGTTTTTGTAAAACGGAGACAGTGGGGGCCATCAGTTGCGGGAACCAGCTCACCAGAGCTTAACTCTAAAACATTTACTCGTTTCCACTTAACCTCAGTCGACGTAGAAGTAGCTCAGTCGACGTAGCCGAAACTAAAGTGGACCGGTATGTAGCAATTCCCTTTATTTTGCAATAGTAATTTTTTAATATTAATATTTGCCAATATTACGTCGGCAGAATCAAATTGGAAACGATTTAATTATTCCGCGTTTGCTGTTTACTTTTTTTGTTTTGGCTAATTTCATTTACTCCGAAAGCTGTTTGGTTTGAGCTCGAGAAAAGCTATTTGTTGGCAATTGACTTCCACACTTACAACCATGCAGACTACGATGGTTGATAACTTGGCTTTCGAGAGCTTCGCCTGGAGCTTATAATTATTTAACAATTAACTCCCACACTTGCTACCAGGCAGAGTGCGATGGTTGCTAGCTTAGCTTTCGAGCTTCCCAAACAAACTGCTTTGCTTGCACTAAAAGGCTGAACTTGACCTTGAATCAGTAACTGAGTTAATAAGTGCCAATGTTCTTGCTTTGACGGTTCCGGTTACCCGGACCTTGAAGTATGAATGCGACATACAACAGTATTATGAGCTTTTAAAACCGGGTGAAACCATTACTGGAGAGCTGTACCGAAAACAACTGATTTGTTGAGAGCATTGAAGGAAAAACGGCCAGAATGGAAGACAAGACTCAAGGCATTGATTTTCCAACATGACAAGGCCACATGTTGCTCAACCCGTTAAAAACTATTTGGAAAATATCGGATGGGAAGTTCTGCCCCACCCGCCAAATAGTCCAGACTTGGCGCCTTCTGATTACCATTTGTTTCGGTCGATGCAGAATGCCATTTTCTGAATACGATTGACTTCAGTCCAAGACATCAAAAATTGGCTCGATTCGTTCTTTGCTTCAAAAGATGAACGATTTTTTAGGATGGCATCCGCAAATTGCCAGAAAGATGGGGGGAATGTTGTAACTTCCGATGGAAAATACTTTGAATAACAGTATTGTACAAGATTTTCTTTAATAAACGCTTAAATTTCCTAAAAAAAATTCCGGTTTTTAAGTTACACACCATATAACCTATTCAATACTTGTTTTCCATAAAAATATTGTAGATTAAAAAATGTTCGTCAGTTAAAAAGTATATTATTTATTCACCTGTAAAATATAAAAGATAAAGTTTCATTTAAATTCCATCAAATTGTGAATAATGGCCAAAGCGCATATAGTACGTCAGACTTCGGCTTCAAAGCATGTGCAGCCACATTCCGTCAACTTCTAAAAGGCTTTCTCTTCCTCCTCTTTCCACACAAATGTGCAGTTTTTCTTTGTCTAATTATGCAAACTTCTTGCGACATTGGCAAATCCGGGTACAAAGCGTCAGTAATATGTACAGAGTCCAAGGAAGCTTTGCACTTCTTGAACATTCGTGGGTCGAGGCCAACCTCTTACCGATTTTATTTTGTCTTCATCAGTGTGAATTCCTCTAGTAGTGATTTTATGACCCAAATAAGTTACTTCGGTTTTAAATAGACTGCATTTCTTTAGATTCAACTGTAATCCAGCAGAAGCAATTCGTCAAAAGACATCTTCTAAATTTTTGAGGTGGTCATAAAAACTCTGCCACATGACGATAATGTTATCAAGATACACCAAACATGTTTTCCAGTGAAGCCCTTTTAATACGTGTTCCATTAAGCGCTAAAAAGTTGCCAGAGCGTTGCATAATCCAAATGGCATCACGGAGAATTGCCACAATCCATCCCCGATGCTAAAAGCAGTTTTTTCGCTATCGGATTCCTCGATCTCCACTTGCCAATAACCACTTTAGAAATCTAGTGTTGAAAACCATTTCGCACAGGATAATGTGTCCAAGGTGTCGTCTATTCGTGGCAGTGTGTACCTGTCCTTTTTAGTGACGTCGTTCAGCTTCCTATAGTGAACGCAAAACCGGGTGCTTCCATCTTTCTTTTTAACTAGCACGACCGGTGAACACCATGGGCTAGTGATGATTCAATAACTCCACCTATTTGCATTTCGTCTATTATCTGTCGCGCTTCTTCTCGTTTTGCTAGTGGGACTCTCGCAGAGCTTGCCGAATCGGTCTTGCATCGCCAGTGTCTATCCGATGTTGCAGGATGGCAGTTCTTTCAAATTTATTGCCATCGTTATCAAATATAGAGCTATACTTTTCTAGTAGCCGTTTTGCTTTCATCCTTTCTGGCTCGCTCACCTCATTCAACCAGTTACCCACGATGTTAGGAATTTTCATGCCCTTTTTGAGAACCTCGTTTTTGCATTCGGGGGAGGATTGCCACAATTAACCACGGCTTCCACAGCTTGGCATTTTACTACTAACGCTCCTTCTCCAAAGTGATCGGTGACCTGAACTGATTTATCACTCGAACCGGGAGTGATTATTTATACTTATTTTTTCCGTTCGTCCAACCAATATATTCGCAGTCTTTTCTGATGCCTCCACTACACACAGCTTGCTTGCTCCACAGTCTTCCTCTACACATGCCTACAGTACTGCTTCGGACGTTGGTGGAATCAACTGACGGTGACTTACACTTACATTCCTGATCTGAGGCGATTCGTGCCTAGTGCTTAGGGGTATCTCCATGTTTGGCACGTCAACATTCTTCTCTTCAGATTCAGAGTAAGACCATGGGCTAGCACAAAATCTACGCCGATTATTACCTCGTCCATTATTTCAGCCCCTAAGAAGGTGTGAATCACTTCTGGCGTTCCAATCTGAACCTTGCACACCAGTTTTCCAGAAATCGCATCTTCCTCCCCTGTAACTGTTCGCAGCTTGCAACCAATCAGCGGCTCAACGTTATCCCCTGCTCGGTCTGATCGAATGGTGGAATGTGTTACGCCCGTGTCCAGAGTTAAGACCAGCGATCGTCCGTATACAGTCCCATTTATGGTTAAATTATTGTTTTTACGATGTTTTTATAAAACGGAGACAGTGGGGGCAATCAGTTGCGGGAACCAGCTCACCAGAGCTTAACTCTAAAACATTTACTCGTTTCCACTTAACCTCAATGGACGTAGAAGTAGCTCAGTCGACGTAGCCGAAACTAAAGTGGACCGGTATGTAGCAATTCCCCTTATTTTGCAATAGTAATTTTTTAATATTAATATTTGCCAATATTACGTCGGCAGAATCAAATTGGAAACGATTTAATTCTTCCGCGTTTGCTGTTTCCTTTTTTGTTTTGGCTAATTTCATTTACTCCGAAAGCTGTTTGGTTTGAGCTCGAGAAAAGCTATTTGTTGGCAATTGACTTCCACACTTACAACCATGCAGACTACGATGGTTGATAACTTGGCTTTCGAGAGCTTTGCCTGGAGCTTATAATTATTTAACAATTAACTCCCACACTTGCTACCAGGCAGAGTGCGATGGTTGCTAGCTTAGCTTTCGAGCTTCCCAAACAAACTGCTTTGCTTGCACTAAAAGGCTGAACTTGACCTTGACTCAGTAACTGAGTTAATAAGTGCCAATGTTCTTGCTTTGACGGTTCCGGTTACCCGGACCTTGAAGTATGAATGCGACATACAACAGTATTATGAGCTTTTAAAACCGGGTGAAGCCATTACTGGAGAGCTGTACCGAAAACAACTGATTTGTTGTGAGCATTGAAGGAAAAACGGCCATAATGGAAGACAAGACTCAAGGCATTGATTTTCCAACATGACAAGGCCACATGTTGCTCAACCCGTTAAAAACTATTTGGAAAATAGCGGATAGGAAGTTCTGCTCCATCCGCCAAATAGTCCAGACTTGGCGCCTTCTGATTACCATTTGTTTCGGTCGATGCAGAATGCCATTTTCTGAATACGATTGACTTCAGTCCAAGACATCAAAAATTGGCTCGATTCGTTCTTTGCTTCAAAAGATGAACGATTTTTTAGGATGGCATCCGCAAAATGCCAGAAAGATGGGGGGGAATGTTGTAACTTCCGATGGAAAATACTTTGAATAACAGTATTGTACAAGATTTTCTTTAATAAACGCTTAAATTTCCTAAAAAAAATTCCGGTTTTTAAGTTACACACCATATAACCTATTCAATACTCGTTTTCCATAAAAATATTGTAGATTAAAAAATGTTCGTCAGTTAAAAAGTATATTATTTATTCACCTGTAAAATATAAAAGATAAAGTTTCATTTAAATTCCATCAAATTGTGAATAATGGCCAAAGCGCATATAGTACGTCAGACTTCGGCTTCAAAGCATGTGCAGCCACATTCCGTCAACTTCTAAAAGGCTTTCTCTTCCTCCTCTTTCCACACAAATGTGCAGTTTTTCTTTGTCTAATTATGCAAACTTCTTGCGACATTGGCAAATCCGGGTACAAAGCGTCAGTAATATGTACAGAGTCCAAGGAAGCTTTGCACTTCATGAACATTCGTAGGTCGAGGCCAACCTCTTACCGATTTTATTTTGTCTTCATCAGTGTGAATTCCTCTAGTAGTGATTTTATGGCCCAAATAAGTTACTTCGGTTTTAAATAGACTGCATTTCTTTGGATTCAACTGTAATCCAGCAGAAGCAATTGATCGAAAGACATCTTCTAAATTTTTGAGGTGGTCATAAAAACTCTGCCACATGACGATAATGTCATCAAGATACACCAAACATGTTTTCCAGTGAAGCCCTTTTAATACGTGTTCCATTAAGCGCTAAAAAGTTGCCAGAGCGTTGCATAATCCAAATGGCATCACGGAGAATTGCCACAATCCATCCCCGATGCTAAAAGCAGTTTTTTCGCTATCGGATTCCTCGATCTCCACTTGCCAATAACCACTTTAGAAATCTAGTGTTGAAAACCATTTCGCACAGGATAATGTGTCCAAGGTGTCGTCTATTCGTGGCAGTGTGTACCTGTCCTTTTTAGTGACGTCGTTCAGCTTTCTATAGTGAACGCAAAACCGGGTGCTTCCATCTTTCTTTTTAACTAGCACGACCGGTGAACACCATGGGCTAGTGATGATTCAATAACTCCACCTATTTGCATTTCGTCTATTATCTGTCGCGCTTCTTCTCGTTTTGCTAGTGGGACTCTCGCAGAGCTTGCCGAATCGGTCTTGCATCGCCAGTGTCTATCCGATGTTGCAGGATGGCAGTTCTTTCAAATTTATTGCCATCGTTATCAAACATAGAGCTATACTTTTCTAGTAGCCGTTTTGCTTTCATCCTTTCTGGCTCGCTCACCTCATTCAACCAGTTACCCACGATGTTAGGAATTTTCATGCCCTTTTTGAGAACCTCGTTTTTGCATTCGGGGGAGGATTGCCACAATTAACCACGGCTTCCACAGCTTGGCATTTTACTACTAACGCTCCTTCTCCAAAGTGATCGGTGACCTGAACTGATTTATCACTCGAACCGGGAGTGATTATTTATACTTATTTTTTCCGTTCGTCCAACCAATATATTCGCAGTCTTTTCTGATGCCTCCACTACACACAGCTTGCTTGCTCCACAGTCTTCCTCTACACATGCCTACAGTACTGCTTCGGACGTTGGTGGAATCAACTGACGGTGACTTACACTTACATTCCTGATCTGAGGCGATTCGTGCCTAGTGCTTAGGGGTATCTCCATGTTTGGCACGTCAACATTCTTCTCTTCAGATTCAGAGTAAGACCATGGGCTAGCACAAAATCTACGCCGATTATTACCTCGTCCATTATTTCAGCCCCTAAGAAGGTGTGAATCACTTCTGGCGTTCCAATCTGAACCTTGCACACCAGTTTTCCAGAAATCGCATCTTCCTCCCCTGTAACTGTTCGCAGCTTGCAACCAATCAGCGGCTCAACGTTATCCCCTGCTCGGTCTGATCGAATGGTGGAATGTGTTACGCCCGTGTCCAGAGTTAAGACCAGCGATCGTCCGTATACAGTCCCATTTATGGTTAAATTATTGTTTTTACGATGTTTTTATAAAACGGAGACAGTGGGGGCAATCAGTTGCGGGAACCAGCTCACCAGAGCTTAACTCTAAAACATTTACTCGTTTCCACTTAACCTCAGTGGACGTAGAAGTAGCTCAGTCGACGTAGCCGAAACTAAAGTGGACCGGTATGTAGCAATTCCCCTTATTTTGCAATAGTAATTTTTTAATATTAATATTTGCCAATATTACGTCGGCAGAATCAAATTGGAAACGATTTAATTCTTCCGCGTTTGCTGTTTCCTTTTTTGTTTTGGCTAATTTCATTTACTCCGAAAGCTGTTTGGTTTGAGCTCGAGAAAAGCTATTTGTTGGCAATTGACTTCCACACTTACAACCATGCAGACTACGATGGTTGATAACTTGGCTTTCGAGAGCTTCGCCTGGAGCTTATAATTATTTAACAATTAACTCCCACACTTGCTACCAGGCAGAGTGCGATGGTTGCTAGCTTAGCTTTCGAGCTTCCCAAACAAACTGCTTTGCTTGCACTAAAAGGCTGAACTTGACCTTGACTCAGTAACTGAGTTAATAAGTGCCAATGTTCTTGCTTTGACGGTTCCGGTTACCCGGACCTTGAAGTATGAATGCGACATACAACAGTATTATGAGCTTTTAAAACCGGGTGAAACCATTACTGGAGAGCTGTACCGAAAACAACTGATTTGTTGTGAGCATTGAAGGAAAAACGGCCATAATGGAAGACAAGACTCAAGGCATTGATTTTCCAACATGACAAGGCCACATGTTGCTCAACCCGTTAAAAACTATTTGGAAAATAGCGGATAGGAAGTTCTACTCCATCCGCCAAATAGTCCAGACTTGGCGCCTTCTGATTACCATTTGTTTCGGTCGATGCAGAATGCCATTTTCTGAATACGATTGACTTCAGTCCAAGACATCAAAAATTGGCTCGATTCGTTCTTTGCTTCAAAAGATGAACGATTTTTTAGGATGGCATCCGCAAATTGCCAGAAAGATGGGGGGGAATGTTGTAACTTCCGATGGAAAATACTTTGAATAACAGTATTGGACAAGATTTTCTTTAATAAACGCTTAAATTTCCTAAAAAAAATTCCGGTTTTTAAGTTACACACCATATAACCTATTCAATACTCGTTTTCCATAAAAATATTGTAGATTAAAAAATGTTCGTCAGTTAAAAAGTATATTATTTATTCACCTGTGAAATATAAAAGATAAAGTTTCATTTAAATTCCATCAAATTGTGAATAATGGCCAACGCGCATATAGTACGTCAGACTTCGACTTTAAAGCCTGTGCAGCCACATTCCGTCAACTCCTAAAAGGCTTTCTCTTCCTCCTCTTTCCACACAAATGTGCAGTTTTTCTTTGTCTAATTATGCAAACTTCTTGCGACATTGGCAAATCCGGGTACAAAGCGTCAGTAATATGTACAGAGTCCAAGGAAGCTTTGCACTTCATGAACATTCGTGGGTCGAGGCCAACCTCTTACCGATTTTATTTTGTCTTCATCAGTGTGAATTCCTCTAGTAGTGATTTTATGACCCAAATAAGTTACTTCGGTTTTAAATAGACTGCATTTCTTTGGATTCAACTGTAATACAGCAGAAGCAATTCGTCGAAAGACATCTTCTAAATTTTTGAGGTGGTCATAAAAACTCTGCCACATGACGATAATGTCATCAAGATACACCAAACGTGTTTTCCAGTGAAGCCCTTTTAATACGTGTTCCATTAAACGCTAAAAAGTTGCCAGAGCGTTGCATAATCCAAATGGCATCACGGAGAATTGCCACAATCCATCCCCGATGCTAAAAGCAGTTTTTTCGCTATCGGATTCCTCGATCTCCACTTGCCAATAACCACTTTACAAATCTAGTGTTATAACCATTTCGCACAGGATAATGTGTCCAAGGTGTCGTCTATTCGTGGCAGTGTGTACCTGTCCTTTTTAGTGACGTCGTTCAGCTTCCGATAGTCAACGCAAAACCGGGTGCTTCCATCTTTCTTTTTAACTAGCACGACCGGTGAACACCATGGGCTAGTTGATGATTCAATAACTCCACCTATTTGCATTTCGTCTATTATCTGTCGCGCTTCTTCTTGTTTTGCTAGTGGGACTCTGCGCAGAGCTTGCCGAATCGGTCTTGCATCGCCAGTGTCTATCCGATGTTGCAGGATGGCAGTTCTTTCAAATTTATTGCCATCGTTATCAAATATAGAGCTATACTTTTCTAGTAGCCGTTTTGCTTTCATCCTTTCTGGCTCGCTCACCTCATTCAACCAGTTACCCACGATGTTAGGCATTTTCATGCCCTTTTTGAGAACCTGGTTTTTGCATTCGGGGGGAGGATTGCCACAATTAACCACGGCTTCCACAGCTTCGCATTGTACTACTAACGCTCCTTCTCCAAAGTGATCGGTGACCTGAACTGATTTATCACTCGAACCGGGAGTGATTATTTATACTTATTTTTTCCGTTCGTCCAACCAATATATTCGCAGTCTTTTCTGATGCCTCCACTACCCACAGCTTGCTTGCTCCACAGTCTTCCTCTACACATGCCTACAGTACTGCTTCGGACTTTGGTGGAATCAACTGACGGTGACTTACACTTACATTCCTGATCTGAGGCGATTCGTGCCCAGTGCTTAGGGGTATCTCCATGTTTGGCACGTCAACATTCTTCTCTTCAGATTCAGAGTAAGACCATGGGCTGGCATAAAATCCACGCCGATTATTACCTCGTCCATTATTTCAGCCCCTAAGAAGGTGTGAATCACTTCTGGCGTTCCAATCTGAACCTTGCACACCAGTTTTCCAGAATTCGCATCTTCCTCCCCTGTAACTGTTCGCAGCTTGCAACCAATCAGCGGCTCAACGTTATCCCCTGCTCGGTCTGATCGAATGATGGAATGTGTTACGCCCGTGTCCAGAGTTAAGACCAGCGATCGTCCGTTTACAGTCCCATTTATGGTTAAATTATTGTTTTTACGATGTTTTTGTAAAACGGAGACAGTGGGGGCAATCTGTTGCGGGAACCAGCTCACGCCCCTTTGAATTGGTCCGTTTCAGTTTAACGATCGTTTATCTCCAAAAGCGCCACTTTCATCTTCGGTGCTTCTCTTTCTTGCGTTTTCATTTTTCCTACCAGACGCATTACAACTCCGTGCCAGGCGTCCTGATGTTCCTCTGCTGTAACACTTTGATTCAGAGCCCTTACTTGAGGTTGGCATCCTCTGAGAAATAGTCTGGATGAGATCCCTTATGGTTTTCTCTAGAGATTCACTTAGCTCAACTTCCATCTGATGAACTCTATGTGCTTTATTGTTTAAAAGGCATGCTGTTTCCTGTGTCAAAGCAAATGACACTCTTTCGGCAAACGCCTTCTTTGGCATGGAGTAGACTGCACGTTTGGTATCCGCATCTCGTATACCACTCGTATATTCTTGTAACGACTCGTTAGCTTTTTGGTAACGATTCATCAGATCCATTTGGAACACTTGTTTTCTATGGTCGCTACCATATCGTTGTTCAATCTCTGCCATTAACGCGTCATAATTATCACGTTCAATTTCAGGAACTGTTTGCAAAACTTCAACGGTGGAGCCTTTCAATGATAATACTAAAGCTGCCACTTTGTTTGCCGTAGTCCAGTGATTGACTTGTGCTGTGGTCTTGAACTGTAGTTTAAAACATTTAAACGGTACAGTTCTGATCCTAGTGTGGATTCTAGCCTGTGTAATTCATCCATTTTATCCTGCCTCGCCTGCAATATGGAAGAATTCCTTTCAATGCGTGATAGTTGGTCCTGCAGTTGTGAAGTGTTTTGCATAAGCTGTTCATGCAATTGTAAAGTGTTTTGTGACAGCTGCCCCTACATGCGTGAGGACAGTTCCTCCATTGCTGCAAAAGCACATTCATGTTAAATGCTGGAGCTGGCTCTACCTGCTCCACGACTTTAGATGAAGCTCCTGAAGCATCATGACAGATTTCATGTCCTTCAACCTCGATGCCCTCACTCTCCATTGCTTTACGGAAAGGTGACCTTATGCTCTGTCACAGGCAAACCTCTAGCCTCCAGCTCTTCCTTCAGCTAGGGTATTCTCAGTTCAACAAACTTTACCATGATTAAGGATTATTCAGCAATCCGACATCTGACACCAATTATTACATAAATTTAGATTTACGGGATTGTGAATAATCCAATAAAGCTCAAAAGTGTTGTTGTTTTTAGTTTCACAAATTTATTGCACTTTTTAACACTTATTGCTTGACACTTTGCTCACAAGATGGTCGATGTATTTCGTTTAAGAATCAAACTCGAATTAATTCTGAGACGCCCTGCGGCTATTTATATGCCAGCTGATACTGCTGCGGAAGTTCCTAAAACCATCTAGCAAATCGCCGAACTTTCCATTTGATCTATCTCGCGCTAGATATCGTCTTGCAATGCTGTGGAAGGGTGTGGACCTAGTTATCTATCTCTTTCTTTCTTACGATAGGTGCATGTAGATGTCGCGATTTAGATGGTTTCCAGTAGTTTCGTGAAACTCCGATTTCGCCAGTTGCCCTCCACTTAAGTCTGATCGTCCCGATTAGACACCAAATTCCTTGACCCATATGGGGCTAGTCTCTCCAAGTGAACGACTTTAATTTTACCTCGCCTCTGCGTGTGGGATTGTATGCGATACACAACATCGTTCAGTCGCTTTGACTGTATATGGCTCTTCCCACGATGTTTGCAGCTTTGGAAACATACCCTTTTCCCGTTGCGGATTGTACAGCAGCACCAAGTCGCCTTCTTGAAATCCTTCGGAATTTATAGCTCGGTCGTAACGATCCTTCATTTTATTGCTCATTAGCTGTGTTCGCTGCCTCACATGTTAATGTATTTCACCCATTTCGGACTGAAGCAATTCCCAACAGCTGCCTCCAGTTTCAGCAAGTTCATTGCTTTTTTCAAATTTCAGATCTGACGGGAGTCTGAAATCGGTGCCAATAATAATCCTTGCAGATGGATGGCCGGTATCATGCTGATCGGTAGGCCAATAAAAACATTTGAATATGCTTGACCCAATTGCGCTGACATTTGCGCAGTACTTTCCGCAAATGCTCTTCTAATGTACGGTCAAACCTTTCCACTATGCCATCCGATTAAGGATGTAGAGCTGTTGTTTGAGTTTTCTTGATACCCGACAATGAGCACATTTCTTGAAATATAGCAGACTTAAAGTTACTCCCTTGATCTGAATGCAACTCAATTGGTATTCCAAACCGCGTGACCCAATTCTGCACAAAAACTTCGGCCCCAGTTTTAGCCTCCTAATTTGATATAGCGTATACTTCTGGCCACTTACTGAAATAGTACATAACCACCAACACATATTTGTTCCTAGAGTCGCTAGTAGGAAATGGACCAGCTATATCCATTGCAACGCGTTCAAATGGTCCCCCGCATTGTATTGCTAAAACCATCCTTTGCTTCTAACTTTCGGACCCTTAGCTGCCATGCATTGCGTGCAGTTTTAAATCCATTCAGCAACTGATTCTTGACAATTCAATAAAACCGTTTAATCCGTTTCCAATAAACCGTTTAATCTTTTCCAGATTTTTCGTGACGCCGAAATGCCGTCCACTTGGTCCATTGCGGAACTCTCCTAATACACGTGTTATTCTAGACTTTGGTAGGACAACCAAATCGCGAATGTGTTTACCATCTTCACTTTCCCATGAACGATGCAGAATTCCGTTTATCAACTTCAAGCTATTCCATTGCGCCCAATACGCCTTGGCCAACAAACTTGCTGATTCCATTTCTTCCTTGGTTAATCTTGTTGTGTGCGCCTGCTTTGCTGTCACACAAGTGAAAAAAATATAAATAATATTAATATATGTTAAGATTTAGTTTTGGCAACATGATTATTCGTTTTTTTACTGCTTACCTTGTTTGTGTCAATTTTCGTTGTTTTCGTTTACTGTAATCCGTTAATCAAGAAAGTTCTAGAAGTTAGAACTGTCCTCGATTTTTGTGTGGTCACTGCTCTCAGTTTTTAACTTTGTAAAGTTAATGTGTTTTATGTCTACCTGTAAGTATGTACTTACCTGTCGTGCTCACCTTAGCTAAGCAGTGTGTATGTGTGTGTATGTGCGTGTGTACGTGTTATGTGCGTGTGTACGTGTTATGTGCATGAGAAGAGTGGAAGTTTTTGGGTTGATTAGAAAGTGTCTGGGGTGGGTGAAGGCAGAACGTTTGTGGCAGTCAGTAGAGTCAGTCAGAGTGAAATCGGAGTGAAGTTATAGAAACGAGAACCTAGAAAAAAGGGAGTAAAAAAAAACTAAGGAACCTGCATCAGAGTGAAAAAAAGAAGGAAAAGTGAATTTAAGAATTTAATTTAACGCTAAAGAATTTAACACAAAAAAAATGTGGAAAGTGCTTAAACTGAAGATTCCGTTTGGGAATAACTAATACGAGAATTGAAATTATTGCACAATTGATGTCAAAGATCGGAGAGAGGGTAGCTCAATCTGTGTTGTAAATTATTGGATTTGAAGTTATAAAAGAAGAAAAAAAAGATTGAAGCTGGTGCAGGTTGGAGACTGCCACTAAAAAAGTGAACTTAATTAATTCTGAATTATAAAGTCTAAAAAGAGGCCTGTAAAATTTTAAAACAAGAAGTCTGGAAAGGAGATCTGGCGGAGTGAGGGCCCGGACTGGTGCAGCGGAAGAACATTTACTTTTGATATATTATATTAAAATGTAGAAATACAGTTTAAAATATTAATATGTACAATACAGTTTTTTTTTAGAAATCATAACATCAAGAGCCGCATGGTGGTACCATCATTGGGATTCCCTACGGGTGAGTTCATCATTGCAGTGCTTTTATAAACATTTTAATTTGAATTTTTGAACTAAAAAAATAAAATTTGAAAAAAAAACTGGATTAGCATTATAATTTTGAATTTTAAAAAACAGGAATTGCCTGTAAATTTTAGTGGAGTTAGCATTTGATTTAAAATTTGAAAAAAATTGGGTATTAAAATTTTAGTTTTCTGAAATAAAAGTTTAATTGAATTTGCATATTCAATTTGTATTAGGCTGAGAGAAAATTGTATTGCATTGTATTTATTTCTTATTGTACTACCAATACACTTTATTGAAATAAATTGAAATTAAAATTGAAATTTCACAAATTTAGCAATAAATATATATACATATACCTTAAAACGACAAGAAATACGAAGATTTTAGTTTTTTTTTTCTGGCAGCTTCCATCGGTGATGCCTTGAAGGGGACCGGGTTTTTTTTTTGGTCTTTCCTTTAATCAGCAGCATGCATTGCTAAACGCAAGGCATTTGGGCTGATGTGCGGGGCGACCTGAACGGAGGGAGCCGGAGTTTCTGGCTGTGACGTACGGACCGAAATGACGGACGTACAGAAATAAGACTTTTGACTGAATCAGTGGCAGGGGATCACACTGACAACGCTGGAGCCAGAGTGTGATCCATGGTTGTGACCTTGTTGGTCACAAGAGAGGTGGGTTGGCTCCACCACTGACGGACAGGACGATAGGGTTCGTGATGTCTTGTGTCGTTTGGGATGAATGTGTGCAGGTGGGAGGATGGGAGTGCAGGGTAAGATTGCGTGTGGTTTAGGTGGTGGTATGAGTGGGGTAAAGTGAATGGAGGTGGGTGAGGTAAGTGAATGGTGGGGAAATGGTTGGGAATTTGTAAGATGACAGGGTAGTACGACAAGGTGAAATGGGCGCTCTCATCACATGCGCGACGGGTGCATGGGACTTATTTTCCTCATTCTCTTTCTTTCTTACCCTCCTTTAGTTTCCTCTTTCCTCTCTTCCTCTATTTCCCCTTCTTTCTAAACTTTTTTCTCCTTTTTCCTTTTTTTTTATATATAAAAAAAAACAACATTTTTTGGCACGAAATTTTGCTGTGGGTTATGGTGGCAACAACCCCCGTTTTTATCCGTTTCTTCCGCTTTCATGACTTTTCCTTACAGCGCTAGATTCTCATTCATCATCAGGTTGCAGATTTGTTAATCGGATGTCGACCACACCTTTGCCTCTTTCAGCTTTGTAGCAATGCTTACACTCCAATACACAAGGGCGTCGAGATAGTGCAGTCCATGTTTCCCACATTTCCGATGCTGTATTTCACAGTCATAATTCTGCAACCTTTCTATCCATCGCGCAATCTGTCCTTCCGGATTTTTAAACTGGAGTAACCATCTAAGTGCTGCATGATCTGTTCTTAGATGGATCTGTTCTTAGATGTTCTTAGATGGAGATGGATGTTCTTAGATGGTCCATACAGGCATTTGTGAAAATGTTTCACGTATTCGACCACTGCCAAGATTTCCCGCCTTGTAACGCAATAGTTTCCTTCCGGTTTCGCAAGAACTCTGCTATAGTACCCAATTACTTTTTCCTGACCATCGAATAACCTACGAGTACACCTCCTATTACATGTGCACTAGCATCTGTGTCTACGATGAAATTTCCGCCAGGAACTGGATAAGCTATACAGTTGGAGCTGTACAAAGCAATTCCTTCAACTGCTGAAAGGCTTTCTCTTCCTCCTCTTTCCACACAGATTTTTTAGTTTTTCTTAGTCAAATTATGCAAACCTCTTGCGACATTGCAAATCCGGGTACAAAGCGTATATATAGATATATATATATATATATATATATATAGATATATATATAGATATATATATAAATGAAATGACAAATGAAATGTATGTAACGCCATCACTTGAGAACGGCTGGACCGATTTGACTGATTGTTATTTTCTTGTGTTCGTAATTGTCAGGACAAGGTTCGTATGAAAGAAACTTTTGAGAAAACCGATCGGGAAAGTCATCAATTGGTATTTTTAATTTGTATGAAACTAACACTTCAGTAAAAAAATATTAGAAAAAAACATTTTACATCAGTTGTTTGTTGTCACATCAAATTTTAGAAGAATAATAATTAAAATGAAAAAAAATTTATGAGATTAAAAAATGACAATTTTTGATATGATATACAAATACTAATGATGGTAATCTATCTTTCTGGCATACATAGTATATTGAAAAAAAGTTGATAATAATTATTATCAGTGATCAGTGCGTGATAATTTTATGTTTTTGTTTAGCGTGGTCATATAAGTTCGTTATAATTTAATATTTTGATTTTTGGTATGCAGTTTAAAATGCTACCAATTAGACGTCGAAATATCGGTCGACATACGCGTAACTCAGCTCGAACAAGTAACAATCGTGTGAATGAGACAGATGAAGAACGGAGACACCGTTTGGAAGAAAATCGTGTAAGAAGTTCACAAGGGCAATCAATTATGACTCCGGAACAACGTATTGAATCAATCCGACTCGCTCAGTACAAGCTAACACTCAAAATAATTTTGAACGTCGACAAAACAGACGGCCAGGAAAAAGTAATTGGGTACTATAGCAGAGTTCTTGCGAAACCGGAAGGAAACTATTGCGTTACAAGGCGGGAAATCTTGGCAGTGGTCGAATACGTGAAACATTTTCACAAATGCCTGTATGGACCATCTAAGAACATCCATCTCCATATAAGAACATCTAAGAACAGATCCTCTAAGAACAGATCATGCAGCACTTAGATGGTTACTCCAGTTTAAAAATCCGGAAGGACAGATTGCGCGATGGATAGAAAGGTTGCAGAATTATGACTGTGAAATACAGCATCGGAAATGTGGGAAACATGGACTGCACTATCTCGACGCCCTTGTGTATTGGAGTGTAAGCATTGCTACAAAGCTGAAAGAGGCAAAGGTGTGGTCGACATCCGATTAACAAATCTGCAACCTGATGATGAATGAGAATCTAGCGCTGTAAGGAAAAGTCATGAAAGCGGAAGAAACGGATAAAAACGGGGGTTGTTGCCACCATAACCCACAGCAAAATTTCGTGCCAAAAAATGTTGTTTTTTTTATATATATAAAAAAAGGAAAAAGGAGAAAAAAGTTTAGAAAGAAGGGGAAATAGAGGAAGAGAGGAAAGAGGAAACTAAAGGAGGGTAAGAAAGAAAGAGAATGAGGAAAATAAGTCCCATGCACCCGTCGCGCATGTGATGAGAGCGCCCATTTCACCTTGTCGTACTACCCTGTCATCTTACAAATTCCCAACCATTTCCCCACCATTCACTTACCTCACCCACCTCCATTCACTTTACCCCACTCATACCACCACCTAAACCACACGCAATCTTACCCTGCACTCCCATCCTCCCACCTGCACACATTCATCCCAAACGACACAAGACATCACGAACCCTATCGTCCTGTCCGTCAGTGGTGGAGCCAACCCACCTCTCTTGTGACCAACAAGGTCACAACCATGGATCACACTCTGGCTCCAGCGTTGTCAGTGTGATCCCCTGCCACTGATTCAGTCAAAAGTCTTATTTCTGTCCGTCCGTTATTTCGGTCCGTACGTCACAGCCAGAAGCTCCGGCTCCCTCCGTTCAGGTCCCCCAGCACATCAGCCCAAATGCCTTGCGTTTAGCAATGCATGCTGCTGATTAAAGGAAAGACCAAAAAAAAACCCGGTCCCCTTCAAGGCATCACCGATGGAAGCTGCCAGAAAAAAAACGTCGTTTTTAGGTATATATATATATATATATATATATATATATATATATATATATATATATATATATATATATATATATATATATATATATATATATATATATATATATATATATATATATATATATATATATATATATATATATATATATATATATATATATATATATATATATATATATATATATATATATATATATATATATATATATATATATATATATATATATATACATTATAACTTTAGGCAACCTACTTTTATATAACATTAGGCAACCTACTTGTCTTGTTCTTTGATTTAACCAGTTGTAAATAACGGAGGATGATTGTTGGAATATGGAATTAAAAAATTTGTATGTCAGTATGAGAGAATAGATGAATGTGTAGCAGTTTTGTTTTTTGTAACTTATACAAAAGTGCAATTTTTTTACACTTTATAGTTCCTCTTCTTCTTTACAAACAAAGAAAAAATGACTTTTGAAACGAATTTCCGTAGTCCAACATTGTGTTTGGTTTGGAGACAAATTTATTTCCGCGATATGCCATCTTGAGTGTCGTTCTTTTGTTTTCTGCCGGGTTTTATACTTGTCATTTGTATTGCTACATACCTGCTATTCGTTTTTTGTCGGTTTTTTTTTCTTTATGGGGATATGGTATGTCTTGCTTGAGTTTTTTTAAACTGGTAGTTTGTATTGTTGTGTGATGGTTTGGTATTTTTCTTTTATTATTTGTGAAATAGCGGTAGTTTTTTTTGAGGTGGGAAGGTAGTATTTAATAATTGCAGAGTAATTATTCTTTTTATTTCGTTTTAGTGTGTCGGTTTCTTTTGTTTCCTCTACTGTGTCCTCCTCAATAGTGTTTCCACTGTAATGTGAAATTAAACCACTCATTAATTTCCACATTAAACAAGTAAGAGTGTCGTCTTCGGCCTACCAGAAATCTATATACCCTACACCCGAGTAACTGAAAAAATTATAACTTCGCCACTTAACAACTTTTGTATAAGTAGGCGGATTACGCCCATTTCGGGAAAACGTTTTTGTAATGTCTCTAGGTACTGCTAGATATAATTACAAAGGTGTTAATATTTTGAACCGTTTATGGGATATTGACACCTTTTGTATAAGTGGGCGGACCACATTTTTTGTATGCGAATTGGTAATACGTGTAGATACCTCGTGATAAAATTTCTTATTATCTTATACCGTTTACAAGATATTGACAACTTTTGTATTAGTGGGCGTGGCACTCCCATTTTTGGCAAGCTTATTGGTAATTCTTCCCTATATATCCTGATAAAATTACATATCAATATCTTATACCGTTCATTAGATATTGCCAACTTTGTTATCAGTGGGCGTGGCACGCCCATTTTTTCAAACATTTTAGTAATAACGCTATATGTTCCGGAATAAAATTATACCTTAAAATCTCACACGGTTTATGAAATATTCAGATTTTAAATTTTTTTTTAACGAGGTGCCTTTACATTCCGTATGTAAAGTAGGCGTGGCTGTTTACCGATCTCGCCCATTATCAATCCCAAACAGCCCACATTAACAAAGAATATTTGTGCAAAATTTCATCGCGATATCTCTTTTCGTTCTCTCGTAATCGTGATTTCAACAGACAGACAGACAGACAGACAGACAAACAGACGGACGCACAGGGCTAAATCGATTCAGGAGGTGACGCTGAGCAAGAATATATATACTTTTCTATATCTATCTCGTCTCCTTCTCTGCGTTACAAACGGAAGAACCCTTCGGGTGTAGGGTATAAAAATTAGGAAATTATCTACAGAAGCTCTTAAATAATATAAAAATTAATAATACGTTAAATTAAGTACATACAGTAATATATATTCACATACCTTCCAAACGGTGAACAGAATTCGCTGCTTTTTAATTGTTTCGTGTACAAAATTGAAGTACGACGACATTTCTATTGTTGCTGGTGAAGTGATATATTGGTATAGAATAAATTTAAGCTCTTTTTCTAATGAAAGAGATTCAAGCAAATAGACTCATAATGAATCTTTTGAGTGTACAATTCATATACTTCAAATACAGAGGTTGGCTGTAGTTAATATGTCGTGAGTATTTAGTGGGTATTGCTGCTAGTAATTGTCCACCGAAATGTCCGAAATGAAATAACTGGCATTATCTTCTTACGTAATGATGAATTATTTTAGTTTTCTCAGTTAATATATTTTATCAGAGGGCTAAGAGCACCGCTTCAGTGATATCGCAGCTGTTGTTTAATTTATCGCAGCTGTTGTTTAATTTACAATACATAAAAATAAAAAGCAAATTTAGAACGATAAAAACAAAAACGGTCATGTAGACCGTACTTGTCTACAATGTATTTCTTTTGTGTAAACTAAAAAGTTCTTAAGCAATAGGTCTTTTCACGATTTGAAATAGTCGTGTGTACCGAAGTGCACAGTACAAATTTACATCCCAAAAAATATATACGCACTTTTTTTTAATTTCTCAAATTAGGCAGAAAATTAATTTTTAACTCGTTGCTTAAGATTTTATTCCAATCGTGAAGATCCCTTATGTAATAACTAATGCATTAAATTTTTATTACAATAGTATAAGTTAAGGATGAATAGAAGGATGAATAGAAATTAAAAGAATAATACGTGAATTTTCATACATGTACATTCATATACCGAAAGCACAAGATGAATTTTAAAATTTAGCAATCTGCAAGAAAAATTATAATGTAAAAAAAATTTTAATTCTGTAAAATAAATATATACAAATATTTATATTTACTAAATTAGACCAATTTCCCTCGGTTTAAGCATGAAGGGAATGTTCGAAAAAAGTGGATTAAAACGATAAAATAATTTTAAAAAACAATGGCCACGCCAACGACATACTGCAAGGGCATTTTGGAATGCTATAATCCCAATGCGTCACATACTTGTTAAATTGAGATAGGTCAAACAATTTTTTAACAAATTAATGCCTTTTTTGTTGGAAATTAAAAAAAAATTACAACTTTCACTACGTGAAATAATCTTCCATAAACTTTTTGATATCAGAATTCAGTAGCCATTAAGCTTCTAAACTTTTTGCACATACCGTTTTTTTGAGCAGATAGTACAAGCTACTCTTAGGAGGGGTGATAGAGGGAAGGTAAGAGAAATAAGTTTTTTTATACCCTACACCCGAAGGGAATTGTTGTTCTGTCCGTAGAACAACAAAGTTCCAGGGCCAGATGGGATCCCATCTGACGTGCTCAAAGTCATCGCTGATAAACGACCTCAGGTCTTGCTTAGCATTTACAACGCTTGTCTGTTAGAGTGTACCTTCCCAACACCATGGAAACAACAACGTCTAACGCTGATTGTCAAAGGAAAAGGAAACGAATAGAGGGCAGAGGCATACCGGCCATTGTGTTTATTAGACACTGCCAGAAAGCTACTGGAATGGCTTATTAAGCCAAGAGTGAACGCTGCAATAGATTAGGCGGGCGGGCTGACGATCAGACAACACGGTTTCAGGCCAGGTAGACCAACATTGGGAGCTATAAAAGACGTTGTAACTATAGTTGATGTCACTGGTAGCGGAAACATTTTTTTCAGGTGCTTGGTTTTATTGGCAACGCTTGATGTAAGAAACACATTCAACTGCATCAATTGGGCAGATATCATAAATGCATTAGAAAACAGATTCAGGGACCCCATTACTTGAGGAAGATGGTCCACAACTACCTTCAATGGTTCGCATGGGAACATGGGTTGAAACTTGCAACCGAAAAAACTGAAATACTTCTTCTAACGGGACATCATATTCCGTTAGAGATTGAGATATGTTTTGGAAATACCGATCATCACACAGAAGACCGTGAAGTAACTGGGAGTGAGACTGGACTCCAAGCTCAACTACTGGGAGCAAATATAGCACGCGGCCAAAAAGGCCAACACAGAGCAAGCGGAATCTCCTATTGCACAACCACAAATACAATTCTACTACAATATATGGTTGCGAGATATGGGCAGATGCATTAAAAGCGAAAAACTGAAGGAAGCTTCTCACTTCAATACAGAGAACAGTAGTGCTCAGGTTAACCTCAGCGTACCGGACAGTATCCGAGGCAGTGGTGTTGGTTATCTGTGGAAATATCCCGATCAACGTAATTACATTGAAGCGGAGGAAGCGATGGTATGCTAAGCAGATAAAAGGCACACAGCTCAGCCAGCAAGAGCTTATATTACAGACTTTCAATGTTGGCAACAAAGATGGAACGACTGGTCTCGCGTCAGACAGACCACCAAGCTGATTCCTCGCATCGAAACATATGCGACTAGATGTTTTGGGGAGCTAAACTATTAGCTTACCCAATTGCTATCTGGTTAGGGATACTTCAGCAAATATCTATACAGGAGGGGCAAGTCGACAGAACCGAACTGCATTTACGTAGACCTCGAAGAAGACGACACAGAACACACCATCAGGTGCGAAAGATGGCACGTAGAACGCAGCAGACTAGAGCATTACATCGGCTTTATGTCGCCGGAAAATACCGTGGACATAGTGCTATGTAATGAAGTAGATGGAAGTGAATGAAGTAGAATAGTCCTGTAAGTCCCTCTTGGGGGTCTACCTTAACATAATCCGGGGTACGGAGATCCCAGGTAATGGGGTGTTTTTTAGTGATACACAACATAAGAAACAGCGACGGTCGTTACACCATATGAAGGTATTTTTCTCAACCTCGCCCGTCAAAGAATTATTATTATCATTATCATTATCATTATCATTATCATTATCATTATCATTATCATTATCATTATCATTATCATTATCATTATCATTATCATTATCATTATCATTATCATTATCATTATCATTATCATTATCATTATCATTATCATTATCATTATCATTATCATTATCATTATCATTATCATTATCATTATCATTATCATTATCATTATCATTATCATTATCATTATCATTATCATTATCATTATCATTATCATTATCATTATCATTATCATTATCATTATCATTATCATTATCATTATCATTATCATTATCATTATCATTATCATTATCATTATCATTATCATTATCATTATCATTATCATTATCATTATCATTATCATTATCATTATCATTATCATTATCATTATCATTATCATTATCATTATCATTATCATTATCATTATCATTATCATTATCATTATCATTATCATTATCATTATCATTATCATTATCATTATCATTATCATTATCATTATCATTATCATTATCATTATCATTATCATTATCATTATCATTATCATTATCATTATCATTATCATTATCATTATCATTATCATTATCATTATCATTATCATTATCATTATCATTATCATTATCATTATCATTATCATTATCATTATCATTATCATTATCATTATCATTATCATTATCATTATCATTATCATTATCATTATCATTATCATTATCATTATCATTATCATTATCATTATCATTATCATTATCATTATCATTATCATTATCATTATCATTATCATTATCATTATCATTATCATTATCATTATCATTATCATTATCATTATCATTATCATTATCATTATCATTATCATTATCATTATCATTATCATTATCATTATCATTATCATTATCATTATCATTATCATTATCATTATCATTATCATTATCATTATCATTATCATTATCATTATCATTATCATTATCATTATCATTATCATTATCATTATCATTATCATTATCATTATCATTATCATTATCATTATCATTATCATTATCATTATCATTATCATTATCATTATCATTATCATTATCATTATCATTATCATTATCATTATCATTATCATTATCATTATCATTATCATTATCATTATCATTATCATTATCATTATCATTATCATTATCATTATCATTATCATTATCATTATCATTATCATTATCATTATCATTATCATTATCATTATCATTATCATTATCATTATCATTATCATTATCATTATCATTATCATTATCATTATCATTATCATTATCATTATCATTATCATTATCATTATCATTATCATTATCATTATCATTATCATTATCATTATCATTATCATTATCATTATCATTATCATTATCATTATCATTATCATTATCATTATCATTATCATTATCATTATCATTATCATTATCATTATCATTATCATTATCATTATCATTATCATTATCATTATCATTATCATTATCATTATCATTATCATTATCATTATCATTATCATTATCATTATCATTATCATTATCATTATCATTATCATTATCATTATCATTATCATTATCATTATCATTATCATTATCATTATCATTATCATTATCATTATCATTATCATTATCATTATCATTATCATTATCATTATCATTATCATTATCATTATCATTATCATTATCATTATCATTATCATTATCATTATCATTATCATTATCATTATCATTATCATTATCATTATCATTATCATTATCATTATCATTATCATTATCATTATCATTATCATTATCATTATCATTATCATTATCATTATCATTATCATTATCATTATCATTATCATTATCATTATCATTATCATTATCATTATCATTATCATTATCATTATCATTATCATTATCATTATCATTATCATTATCATTATCATTATCATTATCATTATCATTATCATTATCATTATCATTATCATTATCATTATCATTATCATTATCATTATCATTATCATTATCATTATCATTATCATTATCATTATCATTATCATTATCATTATCATTATCATTATCATTATCATTATCATTATCATTATCATTATCATTATCATTATCATTATCATTATCATTATCATTATCATTATCAAGGTAACTGCCTCCGTCCCGTTAAAACCGAAGTTCGTCACCATTAAGTTGGTCGTACAAGTCCAGTTGAGCATCGCTCCTGGTTAGCGCCTGTCCTGGCTCTGAACACTGACTCCCATAAGGATCAGTGTCAACCCTCGCGTGGCCTCCCTGCTTGCATAGATAACCACGGGGACATTAAAAGGGCGACTGTACAACGAATGGAGATAGCGGCTTCAAGCGGGGACCCTTAAAACATGAACACATCAAACAAACCAAATACAGAAACTAGGAGGGAGGGAAACGGGGAATACACATCGTCAACTGCGCCAGGTGCACCAGGCGCGAAAACGGAGCGGAGTGTGCACGCTCAGCAGTTAATACAACCCCAGCAACATGGGTTGAGGGCGATACAGAAGGGCGCAGAGGTGCCATTAAACGCTAATTCAGGAGGGCAGGCCTTTGAAAAGAGCTGCCTAATGATAAGGACCCCACCACCGAAGGCGAAAGCAGCAAACATCCAAGGAAATGTGGACGAGGTCAACACGCCTAAATCGAGAGAACAGCGGGAGACGGGGCATGATGCCATTGCATCTGCCCCGAGCGCAACGACCACTAGCACTCAAGAGAAGGAATTTGGAAAGGGATTGCAGAATCACACAGACGCCCCAGCCAGCAGCAACATAGAAGGACAAACCCCTGGAAGATGCGATCTAATGGGAAGGACTCAACTAACACAAGATAACCTTGGAAAAGGGCCCGACTAGTCTGATCAGCAAAGGGAAAACAGCAGGAGGCCTAGCGCACTCATACAGACCCCTCTGCATGCTAGACACCGCGGGAAAGATGCTGGAGAAACTTCTGCAACCACGGCTCTTTTCCGCTATAGACGAAGCAGGAGGCCTATCTGAGAAACAACACGGCTTTAGGAAGGGGCACTCAACGATAGACGCCATCAACGAAGTAGTGAAAATTGCGGAATAATTATTCAAGGAAAATAACCCTTCTCGCAACCATGGACGTAAAGAACGCATTTAACTCGGCCAAATGGTGCGACATGCTGAAGGCGCTCAGGGAAGAGCGCCGCTTACCGCCGTATCTTGTCCGTATGATGGATAGCTACTTTAGTGAGCGCACGTTACAGTACGACACGGATGAGGGAACAAAGGAGAGAGTAGTTACGGCGGGTGCTGCACATGGATCCATACTGGATATGGAACATCCAGTACGATAGCCTGCTGCGGCTGGATATGGCAGAGAACACTACGCTAGTCTGTTATGCCGATGATGTGGCGGTAGTGATAGTAGCTCGAGACGCTAAGACTCCGCAACTTAAACTGAACCAAGTTATAAGACGCATAAAATGGTGGATGACAAACCATGGACTAAACCTGGCTGAGCACAAGACGGAGATAGCCGTTCTCACGCGAAAGAGGATACGCGACGTCACTATCTTGCAGATCGGAGAGGCTCAAATCGAGACAGCTTGTAGTTTGAAATACCTTGGGGTCAGGCTAGACGGAAAACTCACCTTTTGGAGCCACATTAAAATGGCAGCGGATAAGGCTGCCGAAAGGGTTAGCATGCTAAGCAAGCTGATGGGCAACATAAGCGGCCCAAAACCCAGCAAGAGACGGTTGCTTATGACAGTTGTCCAGTCAATCCTACTGTATGGTGCGGAGATATGGGCAGTAGCGCTGAGGTGGAACAAGTATAGAAAGCGCATAGCTAGGGTTCAAAGGAGAGGTGCCTTGTGCATGACATGTGCCTACAGAACAGTTTCAGAGCCTGCGGTGCTTGTCCTAGCGTCCACACCACCGATAGACTTGCTTGCCGTTGAACGTCGAGAAACGTGGCTGACCCAGCATCAGCTCGGGAAGAAACTTCTAGGGATGAGGCTAGGAACCGACTGCTAAACAAATGGCAGCAGAGATGGGAAGCCGATTCCAAGGGAAGATGGACTGCGAAACAAATACCGCAACTAACTGCATGGATAATGAGAGCCGACGGTGAAGTGGACTATCTTACTACTATCTTACGCAGTTCCTAATGGGGCATGGCTACTTCAGGAAATACCTGCACTCCATGGGCAAAGTGAGCAGCCCACAATGCCCCTACTGCTCGGAGATGGATGACGCAGAACATACCTTCTTCTCGTGCGCACATTGGTACTCTTGCAGAAGTGCATTATAGGAGGCAATAGGCTATATAGAGCCGGAGACGATTGTCGGCAAGACGATCGCAGACCAGTCCAGATGGTATGCGGTAGCGTATGCCATCCGGTCCCGAGGATTTGTTGACATTGAGGTCTGCAAGCACTCTTTTAACAGCTCGCGTTCGAAAATGCATCTCAGGCATAGCATGAGATACACCATCGACCGCGGGCAGTGGTTGGCTACTCTCAGGAAGAGAGCAGCTTTCAGCAAACATTTTGGCTAATAAGTCTGCCTTATCAACCGAGTGAGTGAAGATCTGATCATCCTTGAGGAAAGTTGGAATAGACGATCGCGTCTGATTCTTCACTCTCCCCACGAACGACCAAAAGTTCTTGCTACCCTTATGGTATTCAAGAACTCTACGTCTAAGGCGCTGTTCGTAGAGAACTTTTTCGCGCTTTAGAGTGGCATTGCACCTATTTCTGGCCTGATTGCGCAGCAGTTTAGTATCAGCAGTTTTGCTTAAGCGCCAATTCCTAAATGCTTCCTCATTAGACCTGACTGCTTGTGTGCAAGTCGCATTAAACCAGGAATGGTCTTTTGGTTTAATGGAAATTCTTTTATTGGGTATGAAAGACCTCATACCAAATAAAATTATATTTTCTACCAATTTTGCTGCAGCATTTATGTTTCTATCCCTAAAACACAATTGCCAATTGAAACGGCTGAAAAAACAGTTCAGCGCGTCCCAATTAGTCTTCTCATAAAGCCACACTTTCCGCTTCGAAACTGGCTGGTGAGCGGATTGAAGACTAGAATATGGGAAGGTAGCAGAAATTGTAGCGTGGTCCGAATTACCAAGAGGTGCAAGAACATTCACATCATACTTGCTGTGATGTGAAGTTAGAAAAAGGTCCAGAATATTTTGGCTTTGCCCATCAACGCAGGGAAAGTGCGTTGGTTCCTTCACTAATTGAGTCAAATTATTAGACTCAGCAAACAACTCAACATACAAACCCTCCGGTGTTGTGAGACTCGAATGACGTAGCCAATTGGAATTATGAACATTGAAATCACCAGCAACAACAATTTCACTGTTCGGATACGATTCCAGAATTTTAGAAATCGAATCAGAGAGACTGTCCAATTTATCAAAAGTTGGCAGCCTCCCTAGACCCGGGCTTCTATAAATGAAGCAGAAGTGCAGGATATGCGGACTGGATTTTAAACTTAACCCACATAGAGCTAAATTCGGCGAGGCCTCTGTGTGGGCCTGTATAAGGCGAGGCCTCTGTGTGGTAAAAACAATGGCAGTAAATGGTACCCCGGCATGTGAAAGTCCAGTGGATCTGCACCCTCAGACACCTGGGTCTCACTAGTGCCATTATATGCGGTTGGTGAGTACAAATATGCGCATAGATGGCGAGGAAATTCGCCCTCAAGCCACGTACATTAGTGGAGTCTATGCGGAATTTTGTCATCGCCGCCCACTGTGGCGTCAGCCGTACAAGCGGCCACGCGTACGTCGCAAGCAAAGCAAAACGCGAGAAGACAAGTGTTATGCCTTTATCTTGCCGCGTTTCAGCCCACGGAGCACTCACAGTCGCCTGCACACCTAACGGGACCAGGAAGAAGGAAGAAGAGTGAAAACTAACGAAATGCTGAGCTTTACTGCGGAGAGCATAAACAAGCCCCTCGCATGTTTCTCTGAATTGCGTTAGATTGTCTATTTATTTGTTGTAATTTCATCAAGTTTATTTGTTATTAAGTATTAAGTTATTAAGTAGTGCACTATTGTTTGTTTGTTAAAAAGTGTTGTTTGGTGAAGCGTTATTGTTGTATTTTCGCGGCGTGGGTTTTCACTATTGTTTTGGATTTTATTTTCGCGAACACTGATTAAAAAATTAATTGGCGGGCGCACCGTACGCCTCCGTCCTCGGTCACATCACAACTATTATAATTATAATTATAATGATAATTATAATTATAATTACAACTATTAATAATTATAATTATAATTAAAATGGTACAGAACATATTATAGTTATAATTATAATTATTTATAATTATAATAATTATATATAATTCTAATTATTTATAATTAATTATAATTGTAATTATAATTATTAATAATTATAATTATAACTATATGTTCTGTACCGTGTTAATTATAATTATTAAGTTAAGTTATAATAATAATTATAATTAATAATTATAATTATAATTATAAATATAATTATAAATATAATTATAATGATAATGATAATGACAATTATAATAAAAATAATAATAATATTAAGTTTTTTAATACAAAATTTAATATAATTATAATTATAATTTGTGATGACGCATTTCTGAGGCAGAAAATGCTTACACAAATTCGTGATAATTTATTTGTTTTCCTCAATAAATTAGAAATTATTTTCTATATATTATATAAAAAAAATAAAATGATTATTTTCTTGTATAGTAGATGGTGGTGGTTTTAGCAATAAGAGAAATAGATTACCGTTATACATACTATAACTGCCGTATTAAAGCTAAGCTTATTATATAGTATAGATTTCATAAGGTCCAATGAGTAAGAGTACGACGATACTATGTACATTATGGTGACGGAAGAGTGCAGAGATATGAAATGGCAGAGGTTTCGGAACGTATAAAAGGAGCGCCACAACATACAAAGAGTCAGTCGTTTGGTGACAGTGGCACGGGATCAAGAAAGTAACCAGTGTGATTAGTTCAAGCTTCCGTTAGCCCAGACAAGTCGCAACATTCAAGCTCCATCGTAATTCCATGATTTTCATCTTTCTGTACACCAGTATTCATCGCCACCACAACGCCAGTTTTTTTTATGCCGAGGATTTTGCACAACTAAGACAACTTGTTAGCTGTAATCTAATTAGCGTACAAGAATTGGATTTTATAAAATAAAAGTGTTATACAACAACAGACACAAGTCCCGTTTTTCTTTAAAAATAAAAATTTCTTGAAAGTCGACCCTGGACAGCCGTGAGCCTACCCTGGCTATAGACAAGGTCCACGGACCTCATAAGGAAACACCGCCTCTAGGAGAACGAGGCGAGAAGGTCGTTTCAAATTATAATAGGGCCGGCGCGGATATATAAACCCGTGCGGTCCGAAATAAACTTCAAATCTTAATCTCAAGCCAAACCAACCGGCCCTCTAATTTCTACTGCCTTGTTCAAAGGCACGCTAGAATACGCTGAGTGCTGGAACCCTTCGAGAGCAAGCACCTTGCCTGTCCCAAGGCGTTTACGCCGGACATTCATTGAGGTCGACCCTAAAACATACTGGGAAGGCAGGTTTATATTCATTCCTGTCCTTCCAAACTTTACATGGCGATCCTGCCAACGTTCCTGTAAACGTTCAACGCAATGGATGGAACCGCAGAACAACATTGAAGAGTACATCCCGCCAGGTTCAACAGAGTACCCGATATATACACCGGAGCCGGTCTCTACGCAAGGACCACAGAGGCTAACAATCGAAGGATATAGGAGACGACAAGTAAAAAGACTAAAAGCGACAGCAACGCAGATACCAAAGCGCCACCGAAGCGACGTGGAGGAAAATTGGTCCGCGATAGAAAACAATTGGCGTACCTAAAATCCATAGTGGCTGACGAATCCAACCCAGTCCCTGGGAAGTATCATGCAACCTTTGGAACAAAATCGACGAGATCACGATAAGACTGGAAGAGAGGAAAAATGGAAAAAACGCAGTCAAAAGAGGAGATCTTAAACATTAATAACGGCGGTTGTGGAAACAAGCTCCAGAGATAACCGACACAAGGTTATAATATATTATAGGTATCGATAATTGTAATAATTAGTATAACTATTTTTTCATTCCTATCAAATAATGCTTGGTTAAAATCATGGTTACTTTAAAAATTATGTGAATAAACGCATAAACCTAAGAGCCATTAATAATGTATTATTAAGAAATATATGGAAATATAAAATGAAAATAATAAATAATGTTTAAGCAAGTTTAAAAAGAAAAAGAGAATTTTTAAGATTGCAGCTAATAATTGAGGAAGTAGAAAAACTTATTTTCTTGAGTATCACATGAACAGATTACAAGAATTAATAGAACAACTAGAAAGATTGATAAGAAACGTTAAAAAACTGGTAAGAGAAGTAGAATCAAAAAGAGACTGTAGAATCAAAACTAAAAAAACTTCCAAACATAAAAAGCGAATTTTCTTCCCTAATCAGAACAGATAGCGTTAATAAAAAAGCTTTAACAGAAGTAATAGAAAAGTTTTCAAAGACTTACTATACCGCTAAGACCCTCCTGCTTAGCCAGGCTAAACCAGAAACAGACTCAGAGGCAGAAACTCTACTACTGATAGAATTCATTTTCCACATAAAGCTGAACCCAAATGGCAAAACAGCATACAAATTCCATTGATACACCCAAAACATTAAAAGAACTAAGAACAGCACTAGAGATACGGTACAGAACAAACAAGACGACACCACAACTACATACAGAACTGTCTCACCTGACACAGAGAGGCAATATTACAAACTATAAAGACAAAATACTGACTACGATAGCAACTCTAAACAATCTGCAAATAAAAGAATTAGGCACAGAATGCACGACAGAACAGAAGACAACAATAACAAAAACAAATGACACTTATGCACTTACGGTCTTTAAGAACGGCGTCAACGAAGGCTTCAAACAAAAAATTTTCGCGGCACAGCCAAAGACGCAATTTTTCTGACGCAATAAGTCTTACACTTGAACTTGAGCAAACGAGAAACCAAAACTTAGCTCAAATAACATACATACAAAACAGAAACTCAAATTACAATTCTCGAAGACGTAATCAGACCTATAGTACAACACGAGACAAAATAATAATCAAAACTACACTAACAACTACAACAATATTTACAACAGATACGATAATAACATCAAGAACAACAACACAAGACGTAATAACAATTACCAAACAATTACGGAACAACAACAACAATAAATATCAGAGTAACCGAAACGGAAATTACAACAGCAACCACAACAGAAACACTAACAACAACCAGAACAGATCTAACTCGACCAATTCAAATTCACAGAATCGGTCAAATTTCAACAGACGAAAGCAAAATACATTATCGTTGTTAATGATCAGGGAAACGAATTAATCCAGGTGGCCGAAGATTGGACTACCGATGGGCAAAGAAATTGAATATTTATAATATATCAAATAATTTAAAGAACTATGTAATTGTAAATATTAATAACACAAACACAAAATGGACGAAGGCAGCGTAGTTTGCAATAACGATATAAAGCAAGGCGTATATATTGCAAACTTGATTATACCAGCGAAAGCCTTTCATCATATAAAAATACTTAATACACGTGATGAAGAAATAATTATAGAAAATTTTGACGTAGACATTGAACCACTCAAAAATTATGAAATACTAAATATACAATCTCAAAAAACAGAAATACGATTTAGTCAGCTATCCAAGATCTTAAGTCTGGACATTTCTGATGACGTAGCAAAAGCGAAATTATTGAAAATTCTAAAAGATTTCCAAGATATTTTCCACTTAGAAACTTTGACAGCCAATAATTTCTACACCCAATCCATTTCAACAATAGACAACAACCCGGTCTATATCAAAAATGTCAGATACCACACGCACACACAGAGGAAATAAAAAAAAAGTACAGAAATTATTAGACGACGACATTGTAGAACCTTCAGTTAGTCCTTATAGAAAAGCTCTGAAGACAAAAAGTATTGGAGATTAGTAGTAGATTTTAGAATACTCAACGAGAAAATTGTAAATGACCAATTTCCACTAACACGATTAGAAGACGTATTAGACCGATTAGGCAGAGCTAAATATTTCTTCACTTTGGATATGACAAGTTCATTCCATCAAATTAGCCTAGACTCCAAATCAAAACCATTAACTGCATTTTCCACAACCGATGGACATTTCCATTTTAAAAGATTACCTCTAATATCTTAAAATTTCTTCTAATAGTTTCCAAAGAATGCTCACAATCGCTCTTACTGGTCTTGAATCAGAAGCATTTTGTATGTAGATGATAATATAGTATTTAGTTGCACTTTACGACATCACAACGAAAATTTAATAAATCTTTTCAAAAGATTACGAAAATATAATTTAAAATTAAATACCTCAAAATGCTGTTTCTTCGACCGGAAGCAGTATATTTGGGATATTTAATTACAGAACGGAAGGATTAGAACGGAACGGATCTTTCGAAATATAAAGTAATTCAAGGGTATCCGATACCAAAAAATGCTGATAAAGTAAGAAGATTCGTAGCTTTTTGTAATTACTTCCGTAGATTCATAGAAAATTTCACTTCAATCGCTAAATGTCTCAATTTACTTTACTTAAAAAGAACCAACCTTTCATTCGGTCTGACAAATGTCATAAATCTTTCGAAATTTTTAAAAATAAATTAATAAATCCACCATTACTACAATATCCAAGATGTGACAAACCGTTCATACTTACAACAGACGCCTCAGATTTCGCTCTAGGAACAGTTCTTTCACAAGATGAGTTAGGTCACGATTTACCAATTTCATATGCAAGTAAATCACTTTCGAAACACTATATAAATAAGGCAGTGATAGAAAAAGACTACTAGCAATTCATTGGGGAATTAATTTCTTTCAACCATATCTTTTTGAAAAAAATTCATAGTAGTGACAGATCACATACCATTAGTCTCTCTGTATTCGCACATCATCAAAAATTACAAGAATTAGAATGGATTTAACAGACTACGATTTTGAGATTATATATAAACTTCAATAAATACAAATGCTGGCGCTTTATCTCGTATAAATATAGATTCGGACACGCTGAGGAAAATGATTCCTAATAGAATAAAAACAAAAGATAATGTCATGATAGTAATAAGGGGTATGAAAAGAAAAGAATAAATTGAAAGTAATAAAGAAGGAAATAAAAATAGGGCAACATCAAAGGAGAAATGTACTATAGATCTCATTCGAAGACTGATCACCTTCACATATGGGAATGCACGTCCTTAGCTGACGTCAGAAAAATGAAGAAGTTAGAATTTAAATATGAGGCAAACAATAAAACCATGGTTAAAGTATATATACATGATAAAGTGATAGTTAATGCAGCGATAATTCTCCGAATTACGATTCGATTATGGAGAAACTGGAATTTGTGTTGGAACAGAAAAATATATTAGAAGTAGGCCTACAAAAAGAAGATGAAATATTTAAGAGAATAAAAGAAAAAGAAATTAAAAGAATATTTAATGAGTTGCAACAGAAAAAAATGATTAGAAAGACCTCTATATTGAAGATAATACTTTACAAAGCCCTTGGAGGTGTAACAGATGATTTAGAAAAGTATAAATTGATAGATGAATACCATAATACCCCACAAGGAGGACATTTAGGAGTTAGGAAAATGTTAAAACTGAAGCAACGATATATATGGAAAGATATGAACAAGATGATTAAGAAATTCATAAACAACTGTGATTCATGCGAAAGAAATAAACAAACTAAACACACTAAAGAAAGACAAATAATTACAGATACTCCAAGTTCTAGCTTAGAAGCAATAGCAATCGATACAGTAGGACCTTTAAGAATATCGAATGGATACAGATACATTCTTACAATGCAATGCGAATAACAGTTGTGATGCGACCGCGGGCGAAGGTGGATGTTACTCCCCACCACAATTAATTTTTCGCGTCAAGTGCTCGCGAAAAAATAATTAACATCAAAACCGACCATCCACAAGCAATATAAACACATTTACACCATAATAAAATAGAAAACAATGCAAATAACCCAAACAAATAATATAACTTATAAACATGCAACAGTAATAAAATTAAACAAATTCAGTCTAACGGAATGCAGAGAACCAAGCGAAGGGGCTTATTTATGCTCTCCGCAGTAAAGCTCAGCATTCCGTTTGTTTTTACTCCTCCTGCTCCTTCTTCCTGGTCCAGTTAGATATGCTGGCGGCTGTGAGTGCACCGTGGGCTGAAGCGCGGCAAGATGAAGGCATTACACTTATCTTGTCTCGTTTTGCTTTGCTTGCGACGTACTCGTGGCCGCTTGTACAGTTGACCTTACACTTCCTTACAGTGGGTGGCGATGACAAAATTCCGCATAGACTCCACTAATGTACGTGGCTTGAGGGCGAATTTCTTCGCGGTCCATGCGCATATTTGTACCCACCAACCGAATATAATGGCACTAAGTGAGACTCAGGTGTCTGAGGGTGCAGATCCACTGGACTTTCACATGCCGGGGTACCATTTACTGCCATTGTTTTTACCACACAGAGGCCTCGCCTTATACATTCGCAGTGATGTTGCGTACCAGTGTCAGCAACACTTTTGCACGACGGATGCCGAATTTACCTCTATGTGGGTTAAGTTCCAAATCCAGTCCGCACATCCTGCACTTCTGCTTCATTTATAGAAGCCTGGGTCTGGAGAGGCTGCCAACTTTTGATAAACTGGACAGTCTCTCTGGTTAAATCTCCAAAGTTCTGGAATCGTATCCGAACAGTGAAATTGTTGTTGCTGGTGATTTCAATGTTCATAATTCCAATTGGCTACGTCATTCGAGTCTCACAACACCGGAGGGTTTGTATGTTGAGTTGTTTGCTGAGTCTAATAATTTGACTCAATTAGTGAAGGAACCAACGCACTTTCCCTGCGTTGATGGGCAAAGCCAAAATATTCTGGACCTTTTTCTAACTTCACATCACAGCAAGTATGATGTGAATGTTCTTGCACCTCTTGGTAATTCGGACCACGCTACAATTTCTGCTACCTTCCCATATTCTAGTCTTCAATCCGCTCACCAGCCAGCTTCGAAGCGGAAAGTGTGGCTTTATGAGAAGACTAATTCGGACGCGCTGAACTGTTTTTTCAGCCGTTTCAATTGGCAATTGTGTTTTAGGGATAGAAACATAAATGCTGCAGCAAAATTGGTAGAAAATATAATTTGATTTGGTATGAGGTCTTTCATACCCAATAAAAGAATTTCCATTAAACCAAAAGACCATTCCTGGTTTAATGCGACTTGCACACAAGCAGTCAGGTCTAATGAGGAAGCATTTAGGAATTGGCGCTTAAACAAAACTGCTGATACTAAACTGCTGCGCAATCAGGTCAGAAATAGGTGCAATGCCACTCTAAAGCGCGAAAAAGTTCTCTACGAACAGCGCCTTAGACGTACAGTTCTTGAATACCATAAGGGTAGCAAGAACTTTTGGTCGTTTGTGGGGAGGGTGAAGAATCAGACGCGATCGTCTATTCCAACTTTCCTCAAGGATGATCAGATCTTCACTCACTCGGTTAATAAGGCGCAATCTCTTTAATTTAACGTTTACTTCAGGAGTTTTTCCCATTTTCTGGAAGATTGTCAATGTGCAGCCAGTTCCCAAAAAAGGTGAGGCTTCAAATCCTGTAAATTACCGGCCCATAGCAATCTGCTCAGTGCTCTCCAAAGTCATGGAGAGCATTGTAAATTTTAACTTGATGAGGTATCTAGAGAGCAACGAGTTGATCAGCGATCGCCAGTACGGCTTCCGTGCTCACCGTTCCACAGGCGATCTGATGGCGTTTGTCACTGAGCGGTGGAACAGTTGTATTCACCAGTTCGGTGAGAGCAAGGTTGTTGCGCTGTATATCTCCAGGGCATTTGACCGGGTGTGCATAAAGCACTCGTGTCTAAACTGGCTGCTTATGGTGTCGGTAATACTTTCACTCGATGGATAGCGAGTTTCCTCAGCGGCTGTTCTATTCGGATTGTGATAGACGGCTTTGCTTCCGAAGAGCACTCCATTAAAGCTGGAGTTCTGCAGGGTTCGGTCCTGTATCCAACTCTTTTTCAAATTTTTAGAAAGAAAGAACCCCGTCTACTCGTTTGCTGATGACAGCAGCATTTGTCATTCATATTCATTCTCCATGCGTCCCTTTATTTTGGAGATCACTGGAGTGGGGTCAAGCGAATCGGGTCGATTTTAATGCGCGGAAGACCCAACGCTGTTTGTTGACCCACAAGCGTCTGGCGGGTGACAACTTCCCACTTCTAAATAGGGGTGGTGTGGATATTAATGAGTCGGAGGCTCTTGATGTTCTGGGCATGCCAGTCCAATTCGTTGGAACGATGACATTTTTGACGTGTCGAAAGAAGCAGCCAAGTGCTTAAGCTTTCTTAAGCGGTGTAAGAAATACTTCACTCCAAGCGATCTTCGTTGTATCTACACCACTTATATCCGTCCGAAAATGGAGTACAATTCGCATATATGGTCGGGAGTTTCGCGAACATATTTTCAGCTTCTAGACCGTGTCCAATGTCGTGCGTTAACACTTATAGGGGATATAAGGGTGTCCAGCTCTATTGAAACCTTGGAGCGTCATCGTGATGTAGGGTGTGTATCATTATTTTACCGCTACTTTCATGGTAAATGTTCTTCTGAAGTAGCCAGCCTGATTCCTCCGGTTCAGGTATTTAGCAGAAATACTCGGCTTTCCAGAGTGGTGCACCCCTTCTATGTCACGATTCCGTTCCAACGAACCACGCATTATCGTGAGAATTCGTTTTTCGGTCGCGTCATTAGATTATGGAACAATCTCCCTGCGAATGTCTTCCCGCCCACTTACAGTATCGAAACCTTTAAGCGAAGTGTAAACCGTTACTACTCCCTCTTTCCCCCTTCCCCCTATCCAGTCATCCCTTCGGAACCAACAAATGCTTTGCATGGATAGGGGGCATCCCCTGAGCTTGGTTTCATCTGCCATAAAAAAAATAAATATCAAAAAGACATAACGGGATATATTTCTCACTATAATTGACAGTGTCAGCAATAATATACTTACAGTATAAATTATAAAAATCCTGACGTTGTGATTTCTTTAATATGCGATTAAATATAAAAAAATTGATGGAATTTGGGATTTTCACTAAAATGCATGCAGAAACTTCAAATATCAAAAAGACATAAGGGGACATACTTTCCACCAAAGTCGACAGTCCAGCAATAATGTATAGTATAATTTATAAAAATCCTGACGTGGTGATTTCCTTAATATGCGTTTAAATATAAGAAAATTGATGGAATTTGGGGTTTTCACTAAAATGCATGCAGAAACCTCAAATACCAAAAAGACATAACAGGATCTATTTTCCACTATAGTCGACAGACCCAGCAATAATGTATGGTATAATTTATAAAAATCCTGACGTAGTGATTTCTTTAATATGCGTTTAGATATTAAGTTCCACATTTTTAAATGCAAATAAACTATTTATGGAATAACATATAATCACGGAATTACTGTTAGGGATGAATTAACATTTGAGGCAAATTGTACAAGATCAGCAAAAACTGTTGGTTTTGTTCCAAAAATATAAAAAATATAAGAGAGCAAAATTCAGGTAATTTGGATATAAATCCAATTTATAATCCAGAATCTTTACTTTTTTTCGAAAAGGATATTCCCCATATTTCCCACTGATTTGTAATATAATAAATGATTGAAAGAATATAACTATAATAAAGGAATACACTTCACTAATGGAAGGGTTGAAGAACATTACACCCCTATAAAAACTCAATGTATTGCCTGAAATATTAAAATTGGAAAACTTTAAAAAAAAAAAAAGTAAAACTCGGCAGATCTTTAAAATTCTCAAGGACTTAAATAATTATTATTGCACCGAGGTAGAATTAAGAATACTAAATAAAAGATGCGCGTCCGAACGTTCTCGCCACGTAAGACCAGGAGCTGAGGAATGTTGGTAAAAAAAAATACAATTACAAAAGCTTCCAAGAACCTTACTCATTTCAACCGACAAAATATAAGGAAAGTTCTGATTGCACACAGAACAAAAGAATCATTGAAATTTGAAAACATATGCCAAAGAGGCGACAGTTAGATATATTAAATATCCAAATACGATAGTAAAAAATACCTAACACATTAAGCTATAACTTTTTAGTTTGTGTTAGAGAGATGGCGTTATTTATTATGAAAGATTTTATGTTCATTTTTTAAGGTAAATAGAATATAATCCCCTTATAACAAATGATGGCAATATGTTCCAAAGATGACTTGATGATTACACTATCCGGTACTATTTAGATATATTTTTAAAAAATGAATATATGAAAAATACTTTATGAGCCTGTAGTAGTAGAGATTTACAATAAATCTGAACAATAAAACTCAAAAATATAGAGGCATATTAATGCAAACTTTTCCTTAAAATATGGAATTGAATCCATTGACTAAAATTTGATTCTCCCGGTTATAATTGACTGCCACTGTTGGCTTGAAATAGCATGTATTGAAAAAAATTAAATAATATTTTTAGACCTTCAGCCAAGAAACGCCCAAAAAACAGGCATAATTCCTACTTCCTAGGATTCAAAGAATTTGTAAAATTTTATACTGAAATAGCTGCAACAAATGATTGGATAAATTTATTTTCTAAAGAGCAATGGATCGCAACTTTGGCTACGCTACGCTATGAACAAAATGATAGCTGTAGATGTGGATATCATTTACTGCATTATGCCGAAAACTTTCTGCATAATAGAAAAAATCCAAAGTTATTCATGACTGAAAATTACAGACTTTACTTGTCTGAAATTTGTTTGCAGCATTCCAACGGAGAAGACTACTGTGTTTATTGCTGCTGCCAATGGCCCTGGCGACATCTGTCTTCTTGAAGCTGGTTCTTGAACCCGGCTTCGAGAAGAACGCGTGGCGACACTTACTTTCTTCTTTGATGTTAAAATTCATATACGTGTGATTTCTAAATGTCTATGAGTGAAATTTACTGAATTTCCGAATGTTCGCCAGAGTTGCCATATTTATATTGCATGACGATTAACACGTAAAAAAAAAAAGAATTACGATGTGTGTATAATTTCTTTTAAATTAAAATGAATCACATATTTGCAATATACGACCGTATTCGTGGCCAAAATATGATAAGTAAACTGAATTTCTAAAAGACAATTTTTACAAAAAACTTCGCTATGGCAATCACACAATTTCATAATGGCGGACATTTCGTTTGTTGTTCTTTTGTTCTTCAGTTTTATACAAACTTGTTTTTATTTTATATCAACACTTTATGATTTTAAATATATTTATTTTATTTTATTTTTTTTTAATCATATTTTTCAATTTTCACTTTATTTAACACTTTATTTTCACTTCCAAAGCGCAGCTTAAAAAGGTAAACAAATGTTCTGAAAACCTCGTCGGAACTTGTTCGGGCGACAACTGTTTAATTGTGTGCGTAAGAAGAACCGAGAATCCAACAGAATTTGGGCTTCAAAAAATCTCTCCACTTGAAGAATGTGTAGAGACTTTTCTCTCCTCACATCCCCCCTCTTTCCCGAAACTTTTGAAGAAAGAAGCCTTAATGTCGCCATGCGGAATTGGATTTCGTAGGCGGAGTCCAAAATTGGGTACTATGAGATTTACCAAATACTCGTACATAAGAGTTTCAGTTACCAAATACAACAGAGTTGTTCTCTTGATCGCCATAACCTTCCCCTTAATTTCAATTTTTCTCAAGGAAATCTCACTAGGCTGGTCTGCTTAAATTTTTTCATCTTAATGAAAATTAAATATAAATGTGTAAAATTAAATGTATAATTATGAATGTATATGTATTCTGTGTTCAAAATAATCGGAGAGAACATATTTCTAACTAAAAAACGCGCTTGTTTTTAAACTGGCTCGTATTATGTTTATTATTTTTTTTTACATTAAAATACACTATTATACTAAATGCTTTAAAACCAGGCCTTGAAACTTTTAAAACTTTTATAAAAAAAGTCAGTGGAATAGGAGTTATCGATGACTTCTAATAATAAAAGTCTCAAAATAACTCTTATGAAAGACTTAAAAATAAGAGTTAAAAATAAAAGTTATTTGATACTTTTATTTTTAAAAGACAATACGGTAAAGCCACTGATAACACACAGCAAATATTTGCTGGGTGAACTGTTCGTGGAAAATTACCTTACTATACAACGAATCAGCGTTAGCTGAATCAGCCGTCTATGCACAAATCTTCTGAATATCATCCATAATGTGTAATTTATTTTATAATATACATATGTATAGTACATATAAAATAAAATTATATTCATGAAAACATATATATTCAATAATTACTTTTTAATTGATAAAATTTTTTTAATATATTTGCAATTATCATGTATTTATTTATTTAACATCCATTTCTAGCTATTATAAAAGTAAGGCTTCCAACATTTTTTAGACAAACTCTAAAAACCAACCTGTCGCAATAATGCGTCCATTTCTCCACAGTTCTAGGGCAGCCCTTTATCAAAAAATTACTTTGAAAACTACTTTATTACAAACAAGTCCTAAATAAATCTTAAGAAATTACTTTTTCATATAAAAGTCTCAAAACAACTCCTTCAAATGACTTATAAAAATAAAAGTCCTTAAAAGACTTTTATCGATGACTTTTAAATATGGAAGTCTTCAAACTTAAGACTTTTAAAAATAAAGGTCTCAAATAACTTAAATAAAAAGTCTAAAATAACAAATAATAAAATAAAAAAGTCTTCAGACTTTTTTAAATAACTTAAAAATAAAAGTCTTAAAATAACTCTATGAAAAACTTTTAAAAACAAAAGTCCTTGAAAGACTTTTATCAATGGCATTTAAAAATAAGTCTTTAAAGACTTTTAACTTTTATGTTTAAAAGTAAAAGTTGGCCGAAAACTTTTATTTTTAGAAATAAAAGCTAAAAGTTTACTTTTACCTCAAAATTCATTTGAGTTATTTTCAGGCCCTGTTTAAAACACAATTGACAATTTATTGTTGCTTTAAGTTTTAGGGTCTGATTAGCGAACTTGCGGACCGAGCTCGGCCGAAGGCGGTTTCGATGGAAAAGTGAAAAGACAGACAATTCAAAAATACGCAAAAATCAGCTGTTAAAGTTGCCAGTTACATGGGGAAGTAATTTTAATGTGGGAATCTTGAAATTCACGCGCAAATAGGATTTTTTATTATTCTTGCATGAATATAGTTCTATTAATTAAAAGATAACTAATTATATACTAGATTTTTTAAAATGATAGAAACATAAAACAACTACTTTATCTATTTGTTTTGTTTCAGGTTTGACACTTTAATTTTCTACATTTCAAAAATTTCTTGTCAAATAAAATTTTAAGCTTAAAAAATATTTGCGTTTTTATTAAGATAAGTATTTTGTGCTTAATAAAATACCAATGTGGGAATTTTCTGTGTGAATTCTAATCCCGAAGTTTCATGTATTGCTGAAAATATCAGGCAACTGTAGACAAAGGTATACAAAGCTTTTGTGATTTGGTTTGTAGTAGACTTTTAATACAAACAATTAATTTATTTCTTAAAACATAAAAATTAATCATTTTATAAGAGTACAAGTTTTTTTAAAAAAAGATGTATTAAAACGCTATGCAACCGCACCAATATATGAATATCCTCTAAATTTGTTAGTTTTCGAAGAATTTAACGTAAAATACAAAATTTTTGTGGTAAACAGTTGACTTGAAATAAATTAATGTATTCTTGAAAAATCCCCTGTAACTTCCAAAAAACAATTATAGAAGCTCAAAAGGCTTGGCAATTCAGATGAGTCAGAAGAAGAGTTGGCAACCACATTTGGCTGTCATCGGAGTAGTGTGCGCCAAAATATCTGATCTGGGCAGATATTTGGCTTGGCGTTGGTTTCGAACATGATTTGCTAAACGGATACACGCAATCCCCATAAGCTAGATATTGATTTTTTTTTTTGAATTAGCTAATCAGGCCCATACTAGATAAAAAAATAAAAGTTCGTTATAAATGTAAGATGTATGTTGTTCAAAGAAGTAGTGTGCATACCAGCAACCATGAAAGCACTGCTGTCAACTTTATGAATCGTGTGAAGATTCTCATCTCTAGTTGTCAAGATTGATTAAGAAGAAAAATTACACGTTTTCTTCCTGTGGTTCGTTAGTTGTTTTGCGGAATAATATTTTGATAGCAGTTTGATACATTTAGAAAAATGTTTTGCATTAATTTCGTTGATTTAAATAAACACTTCATTAGCATTCGAAAACTTTTCTAACCTTCATTTGAAGTCTATTGTAACTTTGCAACAATTTGCCGAAAGCATGCAAATTAATTTTTATTGTGTTGTCTATACCCAACATACAACTTTATTTTTGTCTATACTATATTTAAATTTTTCGTCGCGATAGATTCTAGATCTTTCTTTAATCGTTGTCAACAATTTGTTTGTTTTTATAATGAAGTTCTTTGGGCGCTAGTCTTCTTTTACAAATCTTGTGACGACCCAAATTTGCTGTGCAAATTTGGCGCACAAAAATAACAAGCAGTCGAACAGACTTAGAAACTGTTCCCAAGAACAGTTCTCATCGGAAAGCACACGCATTTACGCTACTACTACAGACGATCGTTTAGAAACGCCCACACACCGACGCTCAGCGGAGAAATGGAAAGAAAGCAAAAGTGACGTGGTGTGCATGTTACATGCAGATGCAACTGAGCGTCAGAGCGGCTATATGCAAATGATTCCAGCGAGGAGAGCAAGCAATCAAAGTGCGCTGAGTATTAATAACCTGTTTTGTGCCGAGAGTGCAGTAAGTACACAGATCAGCTCTCAGCTGATCTAGAGTGAACCACTGTTGCAGTTTATATACCGCAAAAACAATGTATGCAAGAAGACGGCAGTGAAGTTCACTGACCGTAGAACTTCTTAACCTTGGGAAAGCGATTATTTGGGAAAAATACTTTTTTTTCACGAAAACTGCTTAACGGAGTACGAAATACCGCACTCCGTTAAAATCGAACATTCTGGAAAACGGACGCCAACGAGTATAAAACAGACTGCAAAACAGAACTCGAGGTTGTTCAGTGCAGTCTACCTTTCGGGTCAGTTCTGAGTCTGATTCTCGTTTCATAAGTTCAACAAGTGCACACGGTGCAATTGCTCAGTCGGTTCAGTGAAAGCAGTGGTTCAGCCAGTTCAGTTGTGCTGTCAGTTTGGCAGTACTCGAGAAAATTAAAGAGTGAAGTAGTGAAAAGTGATCAAGCAGGCAACGCGCAGTACGAATTCACAGTCGTAGTGGCTCAAATGCCCTCCTGTTAGTACCCTTAAACAGTTGAATTCACAGTCGTAGTGGCTCAAATGCCCTCCTGTTAAATTCGCAGTCGTAGTGGCTCAAATGCCCTCCTGCTAAAACTCACAAAGGGACGAATTCACAGTTGTAGTGGCTCAAATGCCCTCCTGTTAGTACTCGCAAAGAGTTGAATTCACAGTCGCAGTGGCTCAAATGCCCTCCTGTTAAATTCGCAGTCGTAGTGGCTCAAATGCCCTCCTGCTAAAACTCACAAAGGCACGAATTCACAGTCGCAGTGGCTCAAATGCCCTCCTGTTAAATTCGCAGTCGTAGTGGCTCAAATGCCCTCCTGCTAAAACTCACAAAGGCACGAATTCACAGTCGCAGTGGCTCAAATGCCCTCCTGTTAGTGCTCGTAAAGAGTCGAATTCACAGTTGTAGTGGCTCAAATGCCCTCCTGTAATTACCCGTAAAGAGACGCGTAACCACAAGCTATCTCACAAACGTAGTGAGATATCAGCAAGTCAGTAGAACACGTGTAATCTCATAAACGCAGTGAGATATCAGCATGTCAGTAAAACATCAGTGATCTCACAAACGCAGTGAGGTATCAGCAAGTCAGCAGAACATCAGTGATCTCACAAACGCAGTGAGATATCAACAAGCCAGCGGGACACCAGTGATCTCACACACGCAGTGAGATATCAGCGAGTCAACAGAACACGTGTGATCTCATAAACGCAGTGAGATATCAGCATGTCAGTAAAACATCAGTGATCTCACAAACGCAGTGAGGTATCAGCAAGTCAGCAGAACATCAGTGATCTCACAAACGCAGTGAGATATCAACAAGCCAGCGGGACACCAGTGATCTCACACACGCAGTGAGATATCAGCGAGTCAACAGAACACGTGTGATCTCACAAACGCGGTGAGATATCAGCAAGTCAGCAGAGCACAAGTGATCTCACAAACGCAGTGAGATATCAGCAAGTCAACAGAACACCAGTGATCCCACAGACTCAGTGAGGAATCAGCAACAGCGAGACATCAATAATCCGGCAGAATATCAGTGATCTCACAAACGCGGTGAGATATCAACAACCCAGCAGCACAAAGCGCAAAGCGCGTAGAGGTACCGACGACAGTATATTATTGCATTTCTAGTACGACTACCAACTGTACAAGCAAACCAAACACAAATGTTAGAATAAGATATTTCTAAGGTGAATAAAGATATTGAACCTAAATAATCTTGTCTTGTAATCGAACCCTGGAGTCCCGGCGAGCTAATCCAAGCCTTAGGAGAAGACAAGAAGGTTCGTTACAAGTGGCGCCCGAACAGGGACAATATCATATTCACCAATAGCTGAGACTCGACTAGAAAGATATATAATATAATAAATTAAAACTTATCATGGAGCCGACTGGGACCAAAACATACCGAACAGGATGGTTATACCGGCTAAATAAAGAATCGCTGGCTCAGTGCTTGTCTGAGTTTGGACTCGTCGCCGAGGGAACTCTCAATGACATGAGGAAAAGACTTGTCGAGTTCGTCAATGAAGGAAACCACGCGGAGAGCGTGGAACGAAGGTTGAGGGCGTATGAAGCGGAAGACGGTCGCACAACACCGGAACCCAGTGACCTGCCGAAAGTGCTAATGATGGATGTTCCGACGAGAGAACGCAGCCCGAGTGGCCGAGTGAGCGTAAACACCCCGCGGGTGACGGACAGTAACCTGTTGGAAAGAGTCGAGCGACATTCGTACCCCGATGTTATTGACAAGGTGAGAAAATGGTCCGTGAGGTATGATGGCGGTGTCGACCCTTTGGCCTTCGTAGAGCGGATGGAGGAGCTGGCCGAGACGTATGGCATCGACAGCAATCTGTTGCCACGCGCGATGCCAGAGCTGCTGGAAGACAATGCCTTGCTCTGGTATCGAAACAACAATAATCATTGGCGGTCATGGGAGGCTTTTAAGCAAGACTTCCTGGACTTCTTCCTACCCAGGCGTTTCTTTGAAAGACTCGACGACGACATTCGCAGTCGACAACAGCGCGCAAACGAGAGGTTCAGGGACTACGTCATTAGCCTGCAAAATCTAATGAGACATAGCAGGTGCACAGAGAAAGAAAAGCTGGAGAGGATATACAAAAACTCTGCGTTTGAGTACCAGTTTTATATAAAAAGACAAGATTTCCGGGAGCTGAAGGAGTTGGCGGAGGATTTCGAGTGCTTGCGATTCGCCAAGACAGACGAGTCTTCAGAAGAATACCAGACGCGGCCAGTAGCCTCAAGACAGTGGCCATCTGACCGCAACCATGCGGTGAGCCAGGCGGTCTCAAGGCCTTTCAACCCGAAAACGGCATGCGGACGCTGCAGGCAGGAAGGTCACATGCGCCGCGATTGCCGAAACCCGGTCGTGATTTTCTGCTGGGAGTGTGGCCGAGAGGGAACCAGAACCATTGACTGTTGCAGACAGAGACAGGGAAACGACCTGGGACCCCGCCGAAAGCGAGAGGAGGCGGGCCCCAGCCAGAGGATCTCTCGCAGAAATTAAAGCCCCTCCGGATTAACAATCAGCGCATCGTGGCCATGGTGTCCATCCGAGGCAAGCAAATACAGGCGACAGTGGACACGGGAGCGACGCGAAGTTTCGTGAGCAGGGCGCTCGCGGAAAGACTGGTGGGAAGGAGGCTGTTTGAGAAAGCGGAGGTGGAAATTCGCATGGCGGACGGGACAACCAGAAAAGTGTCCGAATGTACCACTCTAGAAGTTGCTATGGGAAATGGTACATGCGAGTTGTCCTTTCTTGTGTTGACGGAAGTCCTAGACGACGTGCTCCTCGGAATGGATTTTCTGTGCGGGATCGGAGCAACACTCTCCTTCGGAGGCGAAACCGTGTCTCTGGGCCCAACGGAGAAACAGGAGAAGGTGAATGGTGCAGTCATTTGCACATCAGCACAAGAATCAGGTCCTACACAACCAGAGGACATGGAGAGTTTTCTTCAGGAGGAATTGAAGAAATTTGAAATCCTGAAAGGCGTCTCTAATATTACGGAGCATAAAATAGTGATGCGGGATGAGCGTCCTATAAAACAACGGTATTTTCCCAGAAATCCGGCGATGCAGGCTGTCATCGACAAAGAGATCGACGAACTCCTCGAGAAAGGCTGCATAGAACCTTCAAGCAGTCCTTACAGCGCACCAATCGTATTGGTGAAAAAGAAGTCGGGTGAATGGAGATTATGCGTGGATTATCGCCAGCTGAACGCCCGCTCGATTCCGGATGCATACCCCATTCCAAGGATTCAACATATTCTGGAGCGGTTGCGAGATGCGAAATATATCAGTAGCCTGGATCTGAAGAGCGGGTACTGGCAGATTCCAATGGCAGAAGACAGTAAGCAATACATGGCGTTTACTGTACCTGGAAGAGGACTTTTTCAGTGGCGGGTGATGCCTTTCGGGCTGCATTTGGCTCCAGCCACTTTCCAGCGAGCCTTGGACCAGGTTATCGGTCCCGATTTGGAGCCTAAAGCTTTCGCCTATCTGGACGACATAATTGTCACAGGTTCGTCCGCGGAAGAGCACGTCGACAATCTTCGAGAGGTTTTCCGGCGGTTGAGACAGGCAAATCTCAAACTCAACGTGAACAAATGCGAGTTCTTTAAGAAAGAACTTAAATACCTGGGTCATGTGGTAAGCGAGCAAGGCATCCAGACAGACCCGGAGAAAATTTCGGCGATTCAAAAATTGAAACCGCCAACCACCACCAAAGAATTGCGAAGATGCTTGGGCATTGCCTCCTGGTACCGCAGGTTCGTGCCGGATTTCGACAAGACCGTCCAGCCAATGACCACGCTGCTACGTAAAGGGAAACATTGGAAGTGGGGCGAGGCGCAACAGGAAGCGTTTGAAACCCTCAAACAAAAACTCACAGAGGCACCAATACTGGCGTGCCCAGATTTCAACGAGAGATTCCAACTGCAAACGGACGCGAGCGACTTCGGACTTGGAGCCGTGCTCACACAACAACTGGAAGGTCAGGAGCGTGTTATCGCGTACGCCAGCCGACATCTTAACAAGGCCGAAAAGAATTACTCGGCAACAGAAAAAGAATGCCTGGCCATAGTGTGGGGTATTCGCAAGATGCGCGCTTACCTTGAGGGATACCGGTTCACCGTAATCACAGATCATCTGGCGCTGAAGTGGCTAAATTCTATTGAGAGTCCATCCGGGAGAATAGCAAGATGGGCTTTGGAGTTACAACAGTTTTCCTTTGAAATCCAGTACCGGAAGGGAAAGCTGAATGTAATCGCGGATGCACTATCCCGACAGCCGCAAGAAACCGTCGCCAGAGTGACAGCAGCAGGGACACGCGAGCAACACTGCAAGTGGTTACAAGCAAAGGTCAAAGAAGTGGAACAAAATCCGGAGAAGTTCCCAGATTATACCTTGGAGAATGGAAATTTGTACCGGCATATTCCAAATCGACTTGGAGACGAGGACTGCACGCCGTGGAAATTGTGCGTGCCCAGGACCATGAGGCCGAGTTCTCAAAGAGAATCACGACCACCCGTGCGCTGGCCACGGGGGAGTCCGCAAGACGATATGCCGGCTAACAAGTAAATATTACTGGCCCGGGATGTTCCAGGATGCGAGGAAATATGTGCGGCAATGTGAATCGTGTCAACGTTACAAGCCGAATCAGCAAAAGGCTGCAGGGAAAATGCTCACTCAATTGGCAGAAGAACCTTGGGCGTTACTCTGCGCGGATTTTGTGGGTCCGCTACCCCGTTCTACACACGGAAACACAACGCTTCTCGTATTCTTCGACAAATTTTCGAAATGGACAGAAATGATACCGTTACGCAAAGCTTCAACAGAACACTTGCAGCGAGCGTTCCGAGAACGAATTCTAGCCCGGTTCGGGGTACCCAAGATTCTGGTCACGGATAACGGGACTCAGTTTACGAGTCACAGTTTTCGTCGTTTCCTCCAGGGCATGGGTGTGAAGCAACAGTATACTGCTCCATACACACTACAGGAGAATCCCACGGAGAGAATCAACAGAACGATAAAAACGATTATTGCACAACTTTCGGACAACAAGCATCGGAACTGGGACGAACTGCTCCCAGAAATTACGCTAGCCATTAATAGCAGCGTATCAGAGTCCACGGGATACAGCCCGGCATATCTCACTCAAGGACGAGAGCCAAGACTTCCTGGAACTTACTACGACGAACAAACGCCAGGCAGCGGTCAGGAACCCATACAGCCCTCAGAGAGGGGGGAAAATCTAAGAGAGGTCTTCAAATTGGTGGTGAGAAACTTGGAAAAGGCAACGCAGGATCAGGCGCACCACTATAACTTGCGACGACGACAGTGGAAACCAGAAATTGGGCAATCAGTACTCGTGCGACAGCACCCGCTGTCGAAAGCAATCGACAGCTTCGCGGCGAAATTGTCTCCGAAATTCGACGGCCCGTACCAGGTAATCGGATTCGTGTCACCAGTGATCGTGCGTTTACAGAAAGAAGGTGAGACCCGGCCTAAAACGGCTCATGTGAGCGAGCTCAAGGCGTACCAACAGGCGGCAGCGCAAAGTGACCATACACCCGAGGGAGTTTCTGGCAACGTACGTCTGATTCAGAGCACAGGAAGCCCGCCAACCACAGACGCTGACGGTCCAACCAAATCAAGAGCAGAATCAAACAAACGCGGAGGCAGAAGGAAATTGTGTCGGCCAGAACCCGATTACAGGAAGGGAAAACCGGCTTCAGCAAGAATCGCCATAGCTAGCGAAGAATTCAACAGCGACCCGAAAGCAAAACACAGGCAGAATCCGCAAACGCGACGACAGACTTACAACAGGCCACAGGTGGACACCCGTGGCGCAGACATAAAAAATAAGCAGAAGGCTACACATCCGGCGAACGAGAAACAAACGACTCGAGCATATTCGCAAGGTCGCCAGCACTTGAAATTCGGCGACTTCACGCCGGAAGAAAGGAAGGCGTTGTTTCACAAGGATTCACGGATCGCGAAGCAGAGCAAAATGCGAACTACCGGGAAACAATAACAAGTAATAAATGTTAAATTAATGAAAACACAAAACAAGTACACAGAGGATTACAAGCACTAAAATTAATGCACTTCACATAGCTGAGGACAGACTTTTTAGGCTTCGTCTCAGAACGCCACCAACGTCTTCGCAACACCAGCTTCTCGCGATCGTTCGCGTCGCCTTCAGATACCATGCTCGTTGTCCTCGTCCAGCTTCAGGCAGATACCGGCCGGCAACACCACTGTTGAGCAACTGCAGCAGCAGCATTCGCTTCTCACTCATCAAATGGAGCAGGGCATGGGACACGCGACCATCAGTGTCGGTGCTGCGTAGGGAGCTGCATGCTTGCAGGTTAAAATCACCGGGGCCAGGAAAACCACTTGCACTTCGTAAAATCTGTAGGGGCGGTTTAGCGACCCAAAGGGAAAGAGGTTACCTTATGTCAGTGCAGGAAGGTGTCCGGTGCTCCATCAAGCACTCTGGGGCTTCAAGGGGCAGGTTTCGAGAGAAACAAATTACCAAATTCGCGCACAAACGATTTTACAACGATTTGCTCGGATGGCAAAAACATTACAGCGACCAGCTGTTTTTGACAGCCGAAGTTAGCTCTGGTCAACAACGAAAATCGTGTAACCCCACCTAGGGAACACTGAGATCAGTGTACAGATCGATGGAAGGGTTCGCACACACGGGAATAAAATGAGGGGAGAGATCACGCACACCAGTTAGGGCGATCCTCACCAACATTGTGAAAACAGCCAACAAAGGTGTTCGGCACAGAGATCAAAGACAAGGAAGTGTGAGAAAACCACTTGTCAAGCAGATCTTGAGGCGTGAAGTGGATTCACGGAGAGAAAAAGGGAAAAAAAAGGAAATAAAGTAAAATTAACCAAAGGGAAAAAAAAAGAAAATTAAATTAATGGATTTAAAAATTCTTAGAGAAAAAGGAAAATGATGAACCAGGAGGACGTCCCCACATACACTATCTCCGACTCGGAGGAGGAGTCTATGGAGGAGAGCGAGGAGGAGATCGACGCAAGCGAGGCCAATATCGATCTCACAAATTTCTACACCACGCGGGACGCTGTGCGACGACCGGGTCGCTTGTACCGACTGTGGTAGATTACCCGGGTGGAAACGGTGGTGGCACGGAACGACGTCACAGCAGAGGAGGTGAGCGAGGACCACCTCGACATAATAAGCCAGGCCAACTTCAGCTTCGCGGCGCAGATGAAAGGGCTGCAGGACGCCGCTACCCAGACCGAAGCACATGGTAACTTCGAGGCGGCCGTACAGACGGAAGACAGCGGCCGAGGAGAGATCGCCGTGCAAACGGACGACTGTGGGCAAACAGAGCATGCCTCGCAGACGTCACTACGCCCTTCACACGCAGGCAGAGGGTACGACAGGTATGAGGACGTACCTCTGGAGAGGACTCCCCCTGAAGTGGTGAGAATGGCGGAGGAACTCCGTGGGAAACACCGACGGGGGCAGGCCCTAAACAAAATTATATGCGTTGGTGGAGCGCGGTTCCGGATAAAGCTGAGCAGGTCCGGCCAGGTACGGGTACGCAGCGAAGCCTAGACGGCGAAGGGCAAAGGAAGCCGACAGGAGGCTGTAAAAATAAAAAAAAAAGAGGAAAACGAAATGTAAATGAATTAAATGAATTAAGTGACATATGAATTTATTAAATGGATTAATTGAAACCGCATGGAATTAATTAGAAATTGCAGACAAGAGAGGGAAAAAAAAAGAAAAAAAAAATTTTTTTCTTTTACCCCGAAGTAGAGGGGGAGTGTGACGACCCAAATTTGCTGTGCAAATTTGGCGCACAAAAATAACAAGCAGTCGAACAGACTTAGAAACTGTTCCCAAGAACAGTTCTCATCGGAAAGCACACGCATTTACGCTACTACTACAGACGATCGTTTAGAAACGCCCACACACCGACGCTCAGCGGAGAAATGGAAAGAAAGCAAAAGTGACGTGGTGTGCATGTTACATGCAGATGCAACTGAGCGTCAGAGCGGCTATATGCAAATGATTCCAGCGAGGAGAGCAAGCAATCAAAGTGCGCTGAGTATTAATAACCTGTTTTGTGCCGAGAGTGCAGTAAGTACACAGATCAGCTCTCAGCTGATCTAGAGTGAACCACTGTTGCAGTTTATATACCGCAAAAACAATGTATGCAAGAAGACGGCAGTGAAGTTCACTGACCGTAGAACTTCTTAACCTTGGGAAAGCGATTATTTGGGAAAAATACTTTTTTTGCACGAAAACTGCTTAACGGAGTACGAAATACCGCACTCCGTTAAAATCGAACATTCTGGAAAACGGACGCCAACGAGTATAAAACAGACTGCAAAACAGAACTCGAGGTTGTTCAGTGCAGTCTACCTTTCGGGTCAGTTCTGAGTCTGATTCTCGTTTCATAAGTTCAACAAGTGCACACGGTGCAATTGCTCAGTCGGTTCAGTGAAAGCAGTGGTTCAGCCAGTTCAGTTGTGCTGTCAGTTTGGCAGTACTCGAGAAAATTAAAGAGTGAAGTAGTGAAAAGTGATCAAGCAGGCAACGCGCAGTACGAATTCACAGTAGCAGTGGCTCAAATGCCCTCCTGTTAGTGCTCGTAAAGAGTCGAATTCACAGTTGTAGTGGCTCAAATGCCCTCCTGTAATTACCCGTAAAGAGACGCGTAACCACAAGCTATCTCACAAACGTAGTGAGATATCAGCAAGTCAGTAGAACACGTGTAATCTCATAAACGCAGTGAGATATCAGCATGTCAGTAAAACATCAGTGATCTCACAAACGCAGTGAGGTATCAGCAAGTCAGCAGAACATCAGTGATCTCACAAACGCAGTGAGATATCAACAAGCCAGCGGGACACCAGTGATCTCACACACGCAGTGAGATATCAGCGAGTCAACAGAACACGTGTGATCTCATAAACGCAGTGAGATATCAGCATGTCAGTAAAACATCAGTGATCTCACAAACGCAGTGAGGTATCAGCAAGTCAGCAGAACATCAGTGATCTCACAAACGCAGTGAGATATCAACAAGCCAGCGGGACACCAGTGATCTCACACACGCAGTGAGATATCAGCGAGTCAACAGAACACGTGTGATCTCACAAACGCGGTGAGATATCAGCAAGTCAGCAGAGCACAAGTGATCTCACAAACGCAGTGAGATATCAGCAAGTCAACAGAACACCAGTGATCCCACAGACTCAGTGAGGAATCAGCAACAGCGAGACATCAATAATCCGGCAGAATACCAGTGATCTCACAAACGCGGTGAGATATCAACAACCCAGCAGCACAAAGCGCAAAGCGCGTAGAGGTACCGACGACAGTATATTATTGCATTTCTAGTACGACTACCAACTGTACAAGCAAACCAAACACAAATGTTAGAATAAGATATTTCTAAGGTGAATAAAGATATTGAACCTAAATACTCTTGTCTTGTAATCGAACCCTGGAGTCCCGGCGAGCTAATCCAAGCCTTAGAAGAAGACAAGAAGGTTCGTTACAATCTTCGGGGTTCCAAATTATCTGATACTTGTTTGTTTATTAGGTATCATATTACACTTGTCTACAATCTTTCTCTCCTTGCATTCTTATATATTTCTCATAGGCGGTGGCGAGATCTGTCTTCTTGAAGCGGCTTCTTGAAGCCAAAATGTTCCTATAGTACTACTCCTTCATCTTTTTCTATTAATATATAATTTTCTCTAGTGAAATCTATTATTTCATTTGATTTGATATTTGAAGCGAGTAAAATTATCGTTAGTATTATAAGTTCCATTTTCCCTGAAAAGTTAAGGTAGAGATTGTTAGATTTTTATATATTTATGAACTATTCTATCTTTGTTACATATTCTTACTTTATTTCCTAAGTCTTCTTTTACTATCTGTTTCTTATATTTGGGTTTTAATTTATTACGTTATGTTGTGATTTTTTCGAAAATTATGTCTTCTTCTTTTCTTATTATTTGATTCTAACATTTTCCTTTGAGCATTAATAAGCTAAAGACGAATGTAGGTCGTTAATTACACCGCCTGAGCCATCTCTGTTGGACATAAGCACGAGTCGCCTCAAGAGATGGAAGTTTGCAACAGGTGGCAATTCGCTCTACATCTTTAATTATCTACGCTTGGTTAAGTTGGCAATGCTTTTTTTTTATTTTTTTTTTATGGCAGATGAAACCAAGCTCAGGGGATACCCCCTATCCATGCAAAGCATTTGATGGTTCCGAAGGGATGTCAGATTAGTGGGAAGGGGGAAAGAGGGAGTAGTGACGGTTTACACCTCGCTTAAAGGTTTCGACGCTGTAAGTGGGTGGGAAGACATTCGCAGGGAGACTATTCCACAATCTAATGACGCGACCGGAAAACGAACTCTCACGGTAATGCGTGGTTCGTTGGAATGGAATCGTGACATAAAAGGGGTGCACCCCTCTGGAAAGCCGAGTAATTCTACTAAATATCTGAACCGGGGGAATCAGGCCGGCTATTTCAGAGGAACATTTACCATGAAAGTAGCGGTAAAATAATGATACACACCCTACATCACGACGACGCTCCAAGGTTTCAATAGAGCTGGATACCCTACTGTCCCCTATAAGTTTTAACGTCCCCTTTGTGAATAAATGACATATATTTTCTGTTTTATATTAAAATGCACGTTCTTATATGTTTTAACATAATTATTTCCGTCTATTTACACAAATATAATTATATATGCGTATATATAATAACAAATCCTTGCTTTTATTTTAAAAAAAGAGTTAACCATGTTTTAGATTAAAAAGATAAATTTTAATTAAAGGCTTTAATCCCTAATTATATAAAAATTATATATTTTTATATTATATTAAAATTATATGACAATTACACCCTTCTATATTATAATAAAATTATATGAAAATTATGTCCTAATTATTAACTATAATAATTTTTTTTTGTATTTTTATCACAATCTCTTTAATTTTCCGACACTAAACTTTGAACAATAAACTTTGAATAACCTGTTTGAATCGAGTGCGTACTCTTACCAGATTAATTTGTATGAGAAAAGACAATAGAATACTCTATTGGTCTGAACTTAGGGTTATTATACACAAGACCAACCGTTTTGCTGATTTTGTATAATACTATTATACAATATATATTATTGCTGGGACTGTCGACTATAACGAAAAATATATCCCGTTATGTGTTTTTGATATTTGAGGTTTCTCAATGCATTTATTTGTATACGCATGCATTTTAGTGAAAACCCCAAATCCCATTAATATTCTAATATTTATTCTTATATTTATTCAACAGAGCCGCAAACCAGAAAAATTACGAGGCAGTGGGGCTGCCCTTAACATCCCGCAAGAAAATAATTAATAAATAAAATTTAAATGAAATCTCACCGCACCGCTAAACCCATAAAAACTGGATGGGTGTACAACGTACAAAAGGAGGAGTTCCAGAAAATTATGGAGGAACTTGGGCTCGAGGCAACAGGGACGGTAGAGGAGTTACGACGACGATTTTACAGTTACGTCTCCAGAACAGAGTTAAGCGACGCAGAGGAGTCACGCCTGAGAGAACTCGAACAGAAATACAAGCGCACTCCTTCACCGGGGCCCAGTTGGCAACAACGAGTCAATCAATACGACGACGACAACGACAATCAGCTACCAACGCTATATACCGGTACACCTCTGGCAGCCCAAACGGACGCACACACCTCGTATGGGTCAGTTATTGACACAGTCCGCAAACGGGCGACGCGGTATGATGGAGGCCAAGAGCCACTCGCATTTTTGGAGCGGCTTGAAGAATTGGCAAAGGCGTACGGCATTAATCTCGACACTCTGCCCCACACCATGCCGGCGTTGCTGAAAGAGCGGGCGTTGGCATGGTATCGCAACAACAATCTCAACTGGGACAACTAGAAGGCTTTTCAACGTGACTTTCGGTAGTTTTTCCTGCTCACTCGGTACTTCGAGGATCTCGACGACAGCATATGCCGTCACGTTCAACGCCCCCGGGAGACTTTCAAGGACTACGTGCTGGGTATACATACCCTTATAAGGCAAGCCGACCTACAAAGCGAACAGCAGTTGCAACGAATTTATCGGAATTGTCGCAGCGAATACCAGCTCTATATCCGACGCAAGAACTTCGTGAATTTGGAAGAATTAACCGCTCTCGCTGAAAATTTCGAGGACATCGGGAGAGAAAAGGCAAAAGAACTGCCACCACGACACCGTCCAGAGAAACACCGAGAACTGACGCAGACCTCAACAATAGAACTCCGCGCCGGCGACTTTCAGAGCAGTCTCGACGAGTTACGCAGGCATCAACAGAAGAAATCATCAGGAACCCACGCGCTGCTTGCAGATTCTGCGGAGGGCAAGGCACTTACGCGTGTACTGTCCCAGTAAAATATTCTGCTGGGAGTGCGGAAAAGTCAGCTTGCGCACCATCGAGTGCTGCAGAAGACGAGCAGGAAACGCCGAGGAGGACCAACAGACAGGAGGGGTGTTGGAACCTCAAGACCAGTAAATCCCCCCCAACACAAGCCCAGGCATCCCCCCAACCAAATTAAACACGAGCAATACAAGGAACTACAAAGTAGCAGCAGGTGCGACAAGCAATAGCAGTGGCGCGAAAGACCAACTAGTCATGCCAGGAGTGATCGATCCGCTGGTGCTAGGAATGGACTTCCTGTCAAAAATTGGGACCACTTTACAGTGCGGTGTCCAACAGCTGCAACTCAGGGAACGAGCAGCTTGCTCAGCTACAACTCAGGGAACGAGCAAGCTCCGGACAATAACAAGACCCCAGCAGGCTATCGTCACCAAGGACATCCCCGTCGAGGAACAGGTCGATAAATTCCTAGACGAAGAACTACGTGGCTTCGATGAATTGGAGGGCACGTCAAACATAGCTACACACCGTATTGTAGTCAAGGACGAACGGCCCAAGCAGCGCTTTTACTCGAAAAATCCCCCTATGCAGAAGGTAATTAACGACGAAGTGGATGAGCTACTAGAGAAGGGATGCATCGAACCATCAAACAGCCCTTTTAGCGCTCCTCTGGTGCTGGTCAAGAAGAAGACCGGACAATGGCGTGTCTGCGTTGATTATCGCCAACTCAATGGCCGGTCTGTACCTGATGCGTATCCACTGCCAAGGATACACCACATTCTGGATCGTTTACGAGAAGCGCGGTACATAAGCAGCCTCGATCTCAAAAATGGCTACTGGCAGATCCCTATGCACCACGAGAGCACCACGCTTCCGATGGGACACTGAGCAACAGCAGGCTTTCGAAACAATAAAGAGTGAACTAATCGAAGCGCCCGTCCTTGAGCAGCCGGACTTCAATTAAAAATTTTTCCTCCAAACAGACGCTAGCGGGTATTGCCTCGGCGTTGTGCTAACGCAGGAGCAAGAAGGAGAAGAGCGAGTGATCGCGCATGCTAGCCACCACGTCACTGACGTGGAACAGCGTTACTCAACCACTGAGAAGGAATGTCTCGCGATAGTGTGGGACATTCGGAAAATGCGGCAGTACGTGGAAGGGTACGAATTTACCGTCCTAACTGACCATTCCGCGTTGCGCTGGCTCAACTCAATAGACAATCCTTCCGGCAGGATCACGCGGTAGGCCTTGGAGCTGCAGCAGTACCAGTTCCAAGTAAAATACAGACGAGGAAAGTGGAACGTTGTGGCAGATGCCCTCTCTAGGCAGTCAGCGGACGTCCTATTAGTTCGGGACGCCAAGTCCGCAGATTGCCGATGGCATGCCACGAAACTTCAAGACGAAAAAACAAGCCCTGAGAAATTCCCGGATTACATAATCCTCGATGGACAACTCTACCGACACTTTCCAGTGTCCGATCTAGACGACGACTCGCCACCTTGGAAGTTGTGCGTCCCTAAGGATCTGCGACCTCGGGTGCTCGCCGAGAACCACGACAACCCCACCGCTGGACATCACGGGATTCGCAAAACAACAATCAGAATTGGCAAACGTTACTACTGGCCCGGCAAGGCGCGGGATATTAAAAGGTATGTCAACAGCTGCGAATCCTGCCAGAGATACAAACCCTCACAAGAGAACCAGCCGGACACATGCTGTCACATCTGAGCAACGAACCATGGTCGACGATCGGTGCTGACTTCATAGGACCGCTGCCGCGCACGCCGCAGGGCCAAACCATGGCACTGGTCATGTACGACAAGTTCTCCAAGTGGACGGAGATAGTTCCTCTGCGCAATGCGACAAGTGAGGCAGGGCCTTCAGAAAGCCCTGCGTGAGCAAATTGTCTGCCGCTATGGAGTACCAAAGGTTCTCATTTGTGACAACGGACCACAATTCAGCAGCGCCCTCTTCAAGGAATATTTAAAGAATATGGGGATTCGTCAGCAATTCGCCGCTCCCTACATGCCGCAGGAAAACCCAACCGAGCGAGAAAATCGAAACATTAAACGTATCATTGCACAATCAGCAAAAGGGATCCAACATCGCTGGGACGAACAACTCCCAGAAATCATGCTAGCCATCAACACCACAGTCTCCGAGTCCACTGGGTACACACCAGCGTTTCTCACACAGGGAAGAGAACCACGATTACCTCGAGCATTATACGACGAAAACGCACTAGGCACAGGCAACCCGGAACAGAGCCCACATCAACGAGCTCATCGATTACAGGGCATCTTTGAAATTGTACGAAGCAACCTTCGACGCGCAGCACATGCCCAGGCGCGGCACTACAATTTACGACATCGACCTTGGAAACCACAGATTGGCCAGCGAGTTTTGGCGAAGACAAATTTTTTGTCCAACGCAGCCAAAAAATTTACCGCAAAACAGGCACCGAAGTTCGACGGGCCGTACCGCGTCATTGGATTCAGCTCCCAGGCAATTGCACAGCTTAAACTGGAATGATCGGATCGGATACGCATCGCACATATCAGCGAAGTGAAGCTATATCAAGACGCCCACACAACTGCTTGCGACTCCGAAGGGGGAGAAAGAGCAACCGTCAGACCGAATAGCCCGACACTCGGACCACAGACACGACAGAACAGTCGTCCGAACAGACGGATCGACGAGCGGTCGACACGGGCCGCTAGAATGCACTAACGTCTTCTTCTTTCATTATAGCTAATCAACTCGGACCAGACAACCCCCGTCTACAACAGAAGATATCCACATACGCAACGGAAGCAGAGGCTCGCTACTCCAATACCCTTCGGGCACAGGCGGAATGCAGGTGCGTGTCCGAGACTTCGAAAGGCTCAGCAGCGGCAGGTGGCTGAACGACGTATTGGTAGAAGTGTACTACTTACCAAGCGCCGGGACCAAGCGTGGGTACGGTTGCATCCTAAAGCTGGACTCCTTGTATCGACAGGCCAACACCGAAAGGGCAGCCCAGATACGCGAATACCTGTCGCTGGTATTCCGAAGCCGCGAGCTGCAGGTGGAGCCATCCCGGTTCACGAAGGGGAATCTCCCGTTGATCAACTCGAAAGTACCACGACAGACAAACGTCGATGACTGTAGCATGTTCATGCTCCATTATGTGGAAGAGATCTTCAAGGACCCAGTAGCTTTCAAGGCAAGAATGTTGGCAAATCAAGACACCCCATTCAATCCGCAGGAGAAACGCGAGACGATCGCGCAAGTGCTGAGGCAACTCGCCACGGAGCAGAGAAGGGACGTAAGCGTCTTCCCCACGTTAAAGTTCGCCCCCATGTACCCGACGATGTCAACTACGCACCCGACGCCGCATGAGCGAAACAGGTGCACAGTCGAAGCCGCTGTGCTCCAACCCGTGCCGAAGTTTATGGAAGTGTGCTACAGCCTGCGAGTGGAGCCCGAGGCCACGTCTGAACTCTCAAGAGACTTCGACGACGAAGCGCAGTCCACTCAGACCCAGGAAGGCGTCAAAATGAGTGACCACCCAGCCACTACAACCATCGCGTGCCGAAGTCCAATGAAGTTTACAGCCTACGAGTGGAGCCCGAGGCCACGTCCGAACCCACAGGAGACTCCAACGACGAGGCGCAGCCCACTCAGGCCCAGGAAGGCATCACAAGAAGTGATCAAGCAGCCGCTATCACAGCATATCTGGCACGTAGAATGCCCAGTCAGTTTCGGGTACCTCTACGACCCGATCGAGGGAAAGTTCTACGACCAGCTGTATGCAGACGTCCACGACGAGGACACACCTCCAGCAAATTTAACCGCGTCAGTAACGACCGGGGCTGAGGAAAATGTCTCTGACATGGTGCATCAGGCACCCGCGATGCCACCTCAAACCCTGGGGCAGGATCGCGTGGTACCACCTCAAGGCAAGGGCACGTCGTTCGTGGGATTGGACGACCTCCACGACAGAGGAACCAGATGCTGCCTCCATATATATGCGACAACATCAATTCCCGTTGCGAGGAGCTGCAGCGACGCGCAGCGGCCAACAAGAACAAGCGGAGGCTGCGATACCACTTCGGGGGATATCGAGTGGTGGTCGCTACTGGCTCCCAAGGGACCACCATTTCCCTCCACCCTCTATGTGGGGAGAGAGTGTGAGGAACTCACCGAAAGTGGGTTTCCAGAAAACATAATAATAATAGCAACGACAGCGGCACATCGTCACCTTGTGGAGGGACCCACCACCGGTGAGTCTCCACAACTTAACTTTTAGCGGCGATAACAACCATGACGGATGCAGCGCCATCTTTCGGCGGCAAGCGCCAACGTTAGTAAGCAGAGCCCATCGACACCAACAGCTGGGGACGGGAAAAATCCCGCAAGCAACAACGCTTTGAGTGAATTGTGAGAGGATCACAAGCGGTATGACGTGCCATCACGCCAACTCAGGAACAATAGCATGAAAGCGCACGGATAACGGGATCCCACGAGAGGGAGACAGCCTGACGCCCTGTGGCGAAGCCACTCACACCGCCGCCGCTGAAAGTCCAGCGATAATCAACAAACGACAGAGTGAGTTTTTATTGTATATATATATGTCCCCGTATCATCAAAACTTATATCGTCCACCCCGTATCCCTTGTAGTTTTTAAACTGACGGGCTCCCATCCTTGATCTCCCATAATCTCGAGTAGTTGGCTAACCCTGTATCCCGTGTGGTTTCTAAACCGACGGGCTCCCATCCTTGATTCCCCATACCATACGTCTTCCCCTTGATTCCGACTTACGACGGAACCCGTGTAGTTGGCTAACTGACGGTACGTCTTCTCCCCGCGAGGAACGCGGGTGGAATTGAAGTCGACGGTATAAGTTAACATAAGCCCAAATTAAAAGAGCTTTAGATTAAGGAATCGCTAGCATAGTGCAACCTATTTTTTTGTAAATAGAGGATAATAGGAAAAAACCCACGTGTTACAGAATCTGGGGGGCTGGGAGGGTTTACGTATAGGTATCATCGGTTATACTATTGTCGTCGTATTTTATTGTGACCCGAACCGACACCCGTTCGGGCGAAATCATCATTCTGGCACATTTCAAAAAAACTGGCCAATGTTGTAGATGGCAGTCGAGCAGCTCGATGTAATGCGTTCTCCGCAGTGAAGTATTCTCTTTGACAATTTTCCATATGTACGACGAAGTGAACAACAGTGGGATGTCTCTCATGAATGGCAAACGAAAAAATTGCCAATTTCCTTCATTACTGCTAACATAGCGGCGCATTAGGTATTGAATAACTTCATCGTTGGAATTCTCCGCACTAACTCCAACCACAGCCATGTCACTTCCTTTGGTCACATAGTTGTAGATGTATTTGATGGATTTCACGGAATGGCAACATTCGACGTTAATGTGCACTTTGACTGTCTTCGAGAGTAATAGCGAATGCGGAACAATCCAGCGATTATCAACTTTGATGTCCTGTTGATTCACCTTGACGATTGTTGATCTTTCATTGTCCGCCGTCGATCTGTGACGATACAGTGGATAACCGTCATTTCCTGTAATTGTTTCTGCAACTAAAGCCCGAGGATAACGCTTTGAGCATTTTCCGTCGACCATACACGGTGAACTGTTATTTAATCTTCCACAGGGACCATGAATCATGTCCATAGTAACAACCTCATGCAAGCCTCGATCTTCTTCTTCATCGGGAATTTCCGCTGATATCACATCATCGATTTTATTCGGTCTTATTTTCTCAATCAACCAAATGAGAATATGTGCGTATGGCAACCCGCTTTTCAGCCACTCCACTGAATACATCCAGCAGCGCGTTTCACCGAACACGCGATGCTTCACAATGAATTTCATCAGTGATTTCAATTCCTCTTTGAAGACTCTCGCGGTGATGTTATGGCGATCGATGGGTGATTTGCCAGATAAAAACTCTTGTCGAATTTCTATACACCGCGGATTGCACGTGAACGTGTTGAACAAATCTGTTGTGCCGTAATGGCCAACATACGACATGGCATCTTAAGCGTATTCATGCATATGTCGCGGACTTCCGACGTACGTTGCTGGGAAAATCGTCATTCGGCCGAAATTCTGTGCTTTTGCATCAGCATTGATGGCATCTCGAAGGTGAATACACTCTTCGGAACGGAGTTTCGTCTGGTTCAATCTGATGAATGTTAATCGCTCAGTTTCATCTTTGAAAGGCATATCTACATGATATTGGTGAAATAGACTCCGATTACAAGATCTGACTGTCCTCATTTTCACGAACCATCATTCGATATGAATAATATTTCATTGAACATTAAATTCTTGTGTCAATGAAATGAATTAATCTTATTAGAAGAAATATAGATTTGCTATTCACCTGTAAGCGGATTTATCATCTTGATCGAGAAATGATAACCGTCTTCACCTTGCCAAATTTATTGGGATATTGCAACGCATCATATGATCGGTGCGTTTCGTACACACGTTGCAGCAGATCGTTCCGCCGATGTAGAACGATATCACGGGATTCTAAATTTTCACCAACGACGACAGTGGCGTCTTGATCAATTGCTGGTGCATTGTAACGTATTACGTGACCTCCCGCTTATCGGTCTTATCGGCTCTGATCACAATTTTGTGATTATCAGATGGCATGCGGTCCAGTGCGATTTTGAACAATACAATCAATTCATTGTGTTAAAGAAAAAAGTTTGCAGTTGTTTCACAGTTGATCGTTTCTCTGAACTGTTGCGTGCACAACGCTGATGTACTACTTGTGGTGAATTGCGCATGAAATAAATCTGCAGAAATTTATAGTCTGCATCCGGCGGTGACAATAGTGAACCTGCTCGATGATATATTTGACCTCTAATCTACAAAGGTTAATATATACGTCAGTCAGCTGGTCTATATAATCTTGTTGTCGAATAATCATGTTGTGTGGAAGTGTAGAATGATGTGAATGTGTGTTTTGTGGAAGTATCGAAGATGTGAAAGAGGATTGCGTTGCGATTACTTTGAAAGTGGGCATGAAATTATCCCGAACCACACTTGTTACGCCAAATTAAGTCATTTGGAAGCAACGGTTGTATATCTGTATTTCTTTCAGGAAATGCGTGGAATATGTTCCTGTTTCAGAAAGCAATGAGCGCAATGGCTTTGGGGGCGCCAATTTGACTTTGCCACTTACGCAACACAATCCGGGGCTTAATTTTTGTTTTTCAATGCCTTACAACGTGGTCACGCAACGCTCATCGATCCAATAGCATCGGATTGGTCTGCACTGTAACCAATTGTCACGTTGTAACGGAATGCACATCGATGAGTATTCATCGCAACATTTGTTTGTCTTCTTGCACAATTATTCAAATTCATTGCCGCGCGATTGGTTTCTACTGACCGATGATGTCTCATTTGATGCATATCATCTTCGTTTGCATTTTCTCTCTCTTTTTGTATATATGCTGAACGTGCTTGTGATAATCGATTCCCTTCAATTTCATTTCGCTCTTCGCGTCGCTCTGCAGTTCGATTATATCGAAAATTCGTTTGGTTTGTAGCATTGCGAGTTCTGCGACTTAAATTGTTACGTCTTATTGTCGGCATTGCAATGCGATTCAATTGTCTATTTAAATCAATTGTGTCGATTGCGACACAATATGCTATGCGAAGAAATACAATTCAACTGGAAATTGAGAATTGATTCACTTTGTTGTTACTGCATAACCATTTGTCATTTCAAAACTCACCGTATTTCATAGGTAAATCTGTAAAGTTTTCTGAGATAAAACGACGAAACTTTCATGAAACGATTGCTATTGACTTACTATAAAACAGAATCACAATTCAACTGAAAATAAAAAACTGAATCAATTTTTCGTCACTATGCAACAGAATCACAATCCAACTCAAAATTAACAACTGAATCAATTTTTCGTCACTATGCAATCTTGTGATTGACTTGATTCACAATTTTATAATCAGCTTTCAAACGACATTGTCATTTGTGAAATTATTATTTCACAAATAAGCAAATGTAATTTTGTTTTAAAAAGTTTTTTCAATTTTTCCCGAATTTTCCAAACTTCTAAACAACCTTTTCCAATGTTCTTTCCCTAAAACCTTATTCGAACTAATACGAACATTTAGAAAAAAATTAACCAAATCGGTCCACCCGTTCTGAAGTGATACGCTTACCAACGAAAAGCATTTCACTTTCATTTATTTCGATTATTACTGGGACTGTCGATTATAGTGGAAAGTACATCCCGTTATGTTTTTTTGATATATGAGGTTTCTGCATGCATTTTAGTGAAAACACAAAATTCCATAAATTTTCTTGTATTTAAACACATATTAAAGAAATCACAACGTCAGGATTTTCATAATTTATACTATATATTATTTTTGGGATTGTCGACTATAGCAAAAAGTATACCCCGTTATATTGTGAGGAACTCACCAAAGGTGGGTTCCCACAAACATCATGATAATGATATCGACAGCGGCACATTGTCACCACTACTCAACTCATAGTGGCGACAACAACCACGACGGTTGCAGCGTCATCTTTCGGCGGCCAGCGCCAACGTTAGGGACGGGAAAAATCCCGCAAGCAGCAACGCTCTAAGTAAATTGTGAGAGGATCACAAGCGGTATGACGTGCCATCACGTCAACTCAGGGAAAAACGCATGGAAGCGCACGGATAATGGGATCCCACGAGAGAGAGACAGCCAGGCACCGTGTGGCGAAGCCATTCACACCGCCGCCGCTGGAAGTCCAGCGGGTGGCTATTTAAGAGACCGACGCGCAGAAATCGCTCTCGGTTCTATAGCCCTCGTGAGACTGAGCAGTGTGTAAATTTAATAGTGAATACCAGAATCAAGTGAATAAGTGCTAACTTTCGAAGGACATCATCCGAAGGACACCATAGGAAGGACACCATAGGAAGGACACCACAACAGTGCTGTTCTCCTCGAAGAACTTTGTGACGCGGTACCGACACCAGTTGAGAGACCATCAACAGAGTGAGTCTTAGTTGAATACATACATATATAATATATATCCCAGTAGCACTGCAAATTAACTCATACCCCCTCCTGTATCCCCGTGTAGTTTTTAAACCGACGGGCCCCCTCCTGAATCCTCCACAATCTCGTATCCCGTGTGGTTTATTAACCGACGGCTCCCATCCTGGTTTCCCCACAATCTCGTGTCCCGTGTGGTTTTTTAAACCGACGGGCTCTTATCCTTGATTCCCCACACCCCATACGTCTTCCCCTTGATTCCGACTTACGACGGAACCGTGTAGTTGGCTAACTGACGGTACTTCCGCTCCCCGTGAGGAACGCAGGTGGAATCGAGGTAGACGGGATAGGTTACCATAAGTTCTGAATAGGAAATCCGTATTTTAGATTAAGCAAAGTGCAACCTATTTTTAGTTCAATAAAAGATATTACCCTTGTATTACATAATCTGAGGGGTCTGGGAGGGATTACATATAGGTACCATCAGTGGGACTATTGTCGTCGTCAGGTATTGTGACCCGAACCACTGGACGCGCGACAGCTACTCCACGCCGCCCAAAGAAGGTTCGTCCCAATTGGCGCCCGAACAGGGACCCTTTGGGTCAAAATTCAGCGACGACAATAGCAGCAGAAATCTCAAGCTTTAAGGACCGGAAGTTCGAGAAAGCAGGCAGAAGCGGCACCGAATAAAGCTATCTTTACGGAAAGCCAAACAGCGCACCCAGTGAACAAGAAAACCGAAACACACCCCGCACAGAGGTTAGTGAAGAGACAGACCAATCAAGTAATCATTGGGGAAACACACCGGCAAGATCGTTAGCAAAGATCTACCAGCGGAGACCCTCAACGCAAGCCAAGACACACAACGCACGCAAGCCAAGACACACACCGCACGCAAGCCAAGACACACACCGCACGCAAGCCAAGACACACACCGCACGCAAGCCAAGACACACACCGCACGCAAGCCAAGACACACACCACAAGAAAACTCACCAAGACGAATTCAACAGAGCCGCAAACCAGAAAAATTACGAGGCAGTGGGGCTGCCCTTAACATCCCGCAAGAAAATAATTAATAAATAAAATTTAGATGAAATCTCAATAAATCAAGTAAAATAATTTATACATAAAATAAATACTAAAATACAAAAATTAATAGACAGAATTACTAAATAAAATAATGAATGCCAGCACCGCTAAACCCATAAAAACTGGATGGGTGTACAACGTACAAAAGGAGGAGTTCCAGAAAATTATAGAGGAACTTGGGCTCGAGGCAACAGGGACGGTAGAGGAGTTACGACGACGAAATTACAGTTACGCCTCCAGAACAGAGTTAAGCGACGCAGAGGAGTCACGCCTGAGAGAACTCGAACAGAAATACAAGCGCTCTCCCTCACCGGGGCCCAGTTGGCAACAACGAGTCAGCCTTACGACGACGACGACGACAACCAGCGCAACGCCACTACCATCGCTATATACCGGTACACCTCTGGGAGCCCAAACGGACGCTCACACCTCGCATGGGTCAGTTATTGACACAGTCCGCAGATGACGCGGTATGATGGAAGCCAAGAGCCACTCGCCTTTTTGGAACGGGTTGAAGAATTGGCAAAGGCGTACGGCATTAAACTCGACAATCTGCCCCACACCATGCCAGAGTTACTGAAAGACCGGGCATTGGAATGGTATCGCAACAACAATCTCAACTGGGACAACTGGCAGGCTTTCCAACACGACTTTCGGAAGTTTTTCCTGCCCGCTCGGTACTTCGACGACCTCGACGACAGCATACGCCATCGCGTACAACGCCCTCGGGAGACTTTCAAAGACTACGTGCTAGGGATACAGACCCTTATGAGGCAAGCCGACTTGCAAAGCGAACAGCAGTTGTAACGAATGTATCGCAATTGTCGCAACGAATACCAGCTCTATATCCGACGCAAGGACTTCGTGAATTTGGAAGAATTAACCGCTCTCGCTGAGGATTTTGAGGACATCGGGAGAGAAAAGGCAAAAGAAAAGCCACCACGATCCCGTCCAGAGCAACACAGACAACTGACGCAGACCTTAACAACAGAATCGCCGCCCCAGAGCAGCCTCGACGAGCTACGCAGGCATCAACAGAAGAAATCATCAGGAAACCACGCGCTGCTTGCAGACGCTGCGGAGGGCAGGGGCACTTACAGTACGCGTGTCAGCGTCCCAGTAAAATATTCTGCTGGGAGTGCGGAAAAGTTGGCATGCGCACCATCGAGTGCTGTAAAAGACGAGCGGGAAACGCCGTGGAGGACCAACAGACAGGAGGCGTATTGGAACCTCAAGACCAGTTTATTCCCCCCAACACAAGACCATGCATCCCCCGAACCAAATTAAACACGAGGAATACAAGGAACCACAAAGTAGCAACAGGTGCGACAAGCTCCTCCTATGAGCCACACCAGTTGGCAGCCATGACATCTGCATCAGCACCGTTGCTTAGCGATGGCAGGAAAATCCTGGCAAAGGTGAGAATCGGAGAAGTGAATTTGGAGGCGACGCGAAGTTTCGTCAGCGCCAATCGGGTAGCGGAATTGGGACTCCCCGAGACGTCCGACAGCACAGGAGTAAAGGTCCAGCTGGCAGACGGTGGCGTGCGGGTAATGCACCGGTCTCTTCGAGCAGAAGTTCAACTGGGCAATAGCAGTGGCGTGATAGACCCACTAGTTAGTCATGCCACGGGTGATCGATCCGCTGGTGCTAGGAATGGACTCCTGGCAAAAATTGGGACCACTCTACAGTGCGGAGGCCAACGGCTCCAACTCAGGGAACGAGCAGCTTGCCCAACAGAGCGATGCACCCTATCACAGGCAACGGACACCTCGGCGGGACAAGAACAAAACCCCAGTAGCAACCGAACAAGACAGGCTTGCAACCCACAGGCAAGCAACCCAACAAACAAGGCTATCGTCAGCAGACATCCCCGTCGAGGAACAGGTCGAGAATTTCCTAGACGAAGAACTACGTGGCTTCGATGAATTGGAGGGCACGTCAAACATAGCTACACGCCGTATTGTAGTCAAGGACGAACGGCCCAAGCAGCGCTTTTACTCGAAAAATCCCCCTATGCAGAAGGTAATTAACGACGAAGTGGATGAGCTATTAGAGAAGGGATGCATCGAACCATCAAACAGCCCTTTTAGCGCTCCTCTGGTGCTGGTCAGAAGAAGGACCGGACAATGGCGCGTCTGCGTTGATTATCGCCAACTCAATGCCCGGTCTGTACCTGATGCGTACCCACTGCCAAGGATACACGACACTCTGGATCGTGTACGAGAAGCGCAATACATAAGTAGCCTCGATCTCAAAAATGGCTACTGGCAGATCCCTATGCACCCCGAGAACAAAAAGTATACGGCATTTACCGTACCAGGCCGTGGCCTTTACCAGTGATGCCATTCGGGTTGCATTCCGCGCCGGCCACATTTCAACGTGCGCTCGACCAGGTCATCGGGCCGGAACTGGAACCCTACGCCTACGCATATTATGACGATATCATCGTCACCGGAAAATCGTTGCAAGATCACATGGACAATCTGAGGGAAGTATTACGCCGGTTGAAAGCTGCGAAATTAAAAATCAATAGAGAAAAATGCAAGTTCTTCCAAGAGGAAATCAAGTAGCTCGGTCACGTAGTGAGTGCCGACGGTATCCACACCGACCCGGACAAAGTCACGGCAATAAGAGATTTGCCACCCCCTACCGACATACGAGGCGTTCGACGTTTTCACGGCACCGCGTCATGGTATCGCAGATTCATACCCGGTTTCTCTGACATCACGACACCACTGACGACACTTCTCAAAAAAGGCAAACGCTTCCGATGGGACACTGAGCAACAGCAGGCTTTCGAAACAATAAGAAGTAAACAAAATCGGAAAATGCGGCAGTACGTGGAAGGGTACGAATTTACCGTCCTAACTGACCATTCCGCGTTGCGCTGGCTCAACTCCATAGACAATCCCTCCGGCAGGATCGCGCGGTGGGCCTTGGAGCTGCAGCAGTACCAGTTCCAAGTAAAATACAGACGAGGAAAGTGGAACGTTGTGGCAGATGCCCTCTCTAGGCAGTCAACGGACGTCCTATTAGTTCGGGACGCCAAGTCCGCAGATTGCCGATGGCATGGCACGAAACTTCAAGACGTAAAGACAAGCCCTGAGAAATTCCTGGATTACACAATCCTCGATGGACAACTCTACCGACACTTTCCAGTGTCCGATCTAGACTCGACACCTTGGAAGTTGTGCGTCCCTAAGGATCTGCGACCTCGGGTGCTCGCCGAGAACCACGACAACCCCACCGCTGGACATCACGGGATTCGCACAACAACAATCAGAATTAGCAAACGTTAGTACTGGCCCGGCATGGCGCGGGATATTAAAAGGTATGTCAACAGCTGCGAATCCTGCCAGAGGTACAAACCCTCACAAGAAAACCAGCCGGACTCATGCTGACACATCTGAGCAACGAACCATGGTCGACGATCGGTGCTGACTTCATAGGACCGCTGCCGGGCACGCCGCGGGGTCAAACCATGGCACTGGTCATGTACTACAAGTTCTCCAAGTGGATGGAGATAGTTCCTTTGTGCAAAGCGACATGTGAGGCAGGGCCTTCAGAAAGCCCTGCGTGGGCGAATTGTTTGCCGCAATGGAGTACCAAAGGTTCTCATTTTTTTTTTGTGTTTATGGCAGATAGAACCAAACTCAGGGGATGCCCCCTATCCATGCAAAGCATTCGTTGGTTATAAGTGGATGGGAAGACATGCGCAGGGAGACTATTCCACAATTTAACTGCGCGACCGAAAAACGAATTCTCGCGGTAGTGGGTAGTGCGTTGGAACGGGATTGAGATGTAAAAGGGGTGCACCGCTCTGGAAAGCCGAGCTTAATTACCATTAAAGTATCGGTAGAATAAGGTTACACACCACACATCCCGAGGTTTCAATAGAGCTGGATACCCTACTGTCCCCTATAAGTTTTATCGCACGACCTTGTATACGGTCCAGAAGCTGAAGATATGCTTTCGAAGCTCCAGACCAAATATGCGAGTTGTACTCCATTTTCGGACGGATATAAGTGGTGTAGATACAACGAAGGTCGGTTGGAGTGAAGTATTTCTTGCACCGCTTTAAAAAGCCTAAGCACTTGGCTGCTTCTTTCGACACATCAAAAATGTGATCGTTCCAACGAAGATCGCATTGTATTGACATGCCCAGAACATCAAGAGCCTCCGACTCATTAATATCCACACCACCCATATTTAACGGTGGGAAGTTGTCGCCCGCCAAACGCTTGTGGGTCAACAAACAGCATTGGGTCTTCCGCGCATTAAAATCAACCCGATTCTCTTGACCCCACTCCTGGATTTTGTTGAGGTCAGATTGGAGTGTGTCATTCATAATACTGCGTTTTCTATTAATCTCCAGAATAGAGGGACGCCTGGAGAATGAATATGAATGACAAATGCTGCTGTCATCAGCAAACGAGTAGACGGGGTTTGATGTCAATGACAGAAGGTCATTGATAAAAATGAGAAAAAGTGTAGGAGACAGGACCGAACCCTGCGGAACTCCAGCATTAATGGAGTGCTCTTCGGAAGCAAAGCCGTCTATCACAACACGAATAGAACGGCCGCTGAGGAAACTCGATATCCATCGAGTGAATGTATTACCGACACCATAAGCAGCCAGTTTAGACACAAGTGCTTTATGCCACTCTCGGTCAAATGCCTTGGAGATATCCAAAGCAACAACCTTGCTCTCACCGAATTGGTGAACACAACTGTTCCACCGCTCGGTGAGGAACGCCATCAAATCGCCTGTGGAGCGGTGAGCACGGAAACCGTACTGGCGATCGCTGACCAATTGGTTGCCCTCTAGATACCTCATCAAGTTAAAATTTACAACGCTCTCCATAACTTTGGAGACCATTGAACAGATTGCTATGGTCCGGTAATTAGCAGGATTCGTAGCCTCACCTTTCTTGGAAACAATGTGGGAACACATTGGCAATCTTCCAGGAAGTAGGAAAAACTCTTGAAGTAAACGATAAATTAAAGAGATTGCGCAATGGGCGAGCCAGTGTTGAGGCGCACTTTCTCAACACGTGGGCTGAAATGCCATCCGGTCCCGAGGATTTATTGATGTTGAGGTTTACAAGCACTCTTTGAACAGCCCGCGTTCGAAAGTGCATCTCAGGCATAATATGAGACACACCATCGATCACGGGTAGTGGTTGGCTACTCTCAGGAAGAGAGCAGTTTTCAGCAAACATTTTGGCTAATAAGTTTGCCTTATCAACCGAGTGAGTGAAGATCTGATCATCCTTGAGGAGAGTTGGAATAGACGATCGCGTCTGATTCTTCACCCTCCCCACGAACGACCAAAAGTTCTTACTACCCTTATGGTATTCAAGAACTCTGCGTCTAAGGCTCTGCTCGTAGAGAGCTTTTTCGAGCTTTAGAGTGGCATTACACCTATTTCTGGCCTGATTGCGCAGCAGTTTAGTATCAGCAGTTTTGTTTAAACGCCAATTCCTAAATGCTTCCTCTTTGGACCTGACTGCTTGTCTGCAAGTCGCATTAAACCAGGAATGGTCTTTTGGTTTAATGGAAATTCTTTTATTGGGTATGAAAGACCTCATACAAAATAAAATTATATTTTCTACCAATTTTGCCAATTGAAACGGCTGAAAAAGGAGTTCAGCGCATCCCAATTAGCCTTCTCATAAAGCCACACTGTCCGCTTCGTAGCTGGCTGTTGAGCGGATTGAAGACTAGAATATGGGAAGGTAGCAGAAATTGTAGCGTGGTCCGAATTACCAAGAGGTGCAAGAACATTCACATCATACTTGCTGTGATGTGAAGTTAGAAAAAGGTCCAGAATATTTTGGTTTTGCCCATCAACGCAGGGAAAGTGCGTAGGTTCCTTCACTAATTGAGTCAAATTATTGGACTCAGCAAATAACTCAACATACAAACCCTCGGGTGTCGTGCGACTCGAATGACGTAGCCAATTGGAATTATGAACATTGAAATCACCAGCAACAACAATTTCACTGTTCGGATACGATTCCAGGATTTTAGAAATCGAATCAGAGAGACTGTCCAGTTTATCAAAAGTTGGCAGCCTCTCTAGACCCGGGCTTCTATAAACGAAGCAGAAGTGCAGGATGTGCGACTGGATTTTGAACTTAACCCACATGGAGCTAAATTCGGCATCCGTCGTGCAAAGGTGTTGCTGACATTGGTACGCAACATCACTGCGAATATATAAGGCGAGGCCTCTGTGTGATGAAAATAATGGCAGTAAGTGGTACCAGTGGCAAAATAATGGCAGGCAAGTGAAAATCCAGTGGATCTGCACCCTCAGACACCTGGGTCTCACCCAGTGCCATTATATGCGGTTGGTGTGTACAAACATACGCATAGACCGCGAAGAAATTCGCCCTCAAGCCACGCACATTTGTGGAGTCTATACGAAATTTTGTCATCGCCACCCACTGTAAAGAGGTATAAAGTCAGCTGCACAAGCGGTCAAGCCTACACCGCAGGCAAAGCAAAACGCGACAAGACAAGTGTTATGCCTTTATCTTGCCACGCTTCAGCCGACGGTGCACTCACAGCCGCCTGCACACCTAACGGGACCAGGAAGAAGGAGGAGGAGAAGAAAGCGACGAAATGCTGAGCTTTATTGCGCAGGGCATAAATAAGCCCTTCGCTTAGTTCTCTGCATTCCGTTTAATTGTCTCTTTGTGATATTTGGTTATGTTATTTGGTGTTATTGTTTTAGCGAATTTATTAATGTCTATTGTTAAGTTTTAATGCACTGTAATGTAAATCAATGTTTCTGCACTGAGATTTTATGTTTGTTTGAAAATATTTCTTAAACTTGTTTGTTTGTTTCCGCGAGCACACTAAACACTGCACTGCGGTGGGTAGCTGCAGCCACCCTCGTCCGTGGTCACGGCACTACTCGGCCGTGACAACGGACCACAATTCAGCAGCGCCCTCTTCAAGGAATATTTAAAGAAGATGGGTATCCGTCAGCAATTCACCGCTCCATACATTTTTTTTTTTTTTTTTTTTTTTTTTTTTAATGGCAGATAGAACCAAGCTCAGGGGATGCCCCCTATCCATGCAAAGCATTCGTTGGTTTAGAAGGGTAAAGGTTAGTGGGAAAGGGAAAAGTGGGAGTAGTGTCGATTTACACCTCTTTTAAAAGCATCGACGTTATAAGTGTGTGGGAAAACATGCGCAGGGAGACTATTCCACAATTTAACTGCGCGACCGAAAAACGAATTCTCGCGGTAGTGGGTAGTGCGATGGAACGTGATCGAGACGTAAAAGGGGTGCACCGCTCTGGAAAGCCGAGTAGATCTGTTGAATACCTGAACCGAGGGGATCAGGCTGGCTACTTCAGAGGAACAGTTACCATTAAAGTAACGGTAAAATAAGGTTACACACCCCACATCCCGACGACATCCCAAGGTTTCAATAGAGCTGGATACCCTACTGTCCCCTATAAGTTTTATCGCACGACCTTGTATACGGTCCAGAAGCTGAAGATATGCTTTCGAAGCTCCAGACCAAATATGCGAGTTGTACTCCATTTTCGGACGGATATAAGTGGTGTAGATACAACGAAGGTCGGTTGGAGTGAAGTATTTCTTGCACCGCTTTAAAAAGCCTAAGCACTTGGCTGCTTCTTTCGACACATCAAAAATGTGATCGTTCCAACGAAGATCGCATTGTATTGACATGCCCAGAACATCAAGAGCCTCCGACTCATTAATATCCACACCACCCATATTTAAAGGTGGAAAGTTGTCGCCCGCCAGACGCTTGTGGGTCAACAAACAGCATTGGGTCTTCCGCGCATTAAAATCGACCCGATTCGCTTGACCCCACTCCTGGATTTTGTTGAGGTCAGATTGGAGTGTGTCATTCATAATTCTGCGTTTTCTATTGATCTCCAGAATAGAAGGACGCCTGGAGAATGAATATGAATGACAAATGCTGCTGTCATCAGCAAACGAGTAGACGGGGTTTGATGTCAATGACAGAAGGTCATTGATAAAAATGAGAAAAAGTGTTGGAGACAGGACCGAACCCTGCGGAACTCCAGCATTTATGGAGTGCTCTTCGGAAGCAAAGCCATCAATCACAACCCGAATAGAACGGCCGCTGAGGAAACTCGATATCCATCGAGTGAAAGTATTACTGACACCATAAGCAGCCAGTTTAGACACAAGTGCTTTATGCCACACTCGGTCAAATGCCTTGGAGATATCCAAAGCAACAACCTTACTCTCACCGAATTGGTGAACACAACTGTTCCACCGCTCAGTGAGGAACGCCATCAAATCGCCTGTGGAGCGGTGAGCACGGAAACCGTACTGGCGATCGCTGACCAATTGGTTGCTCTCTAGATACCTCATCAGGCTAAAATTTATAACGCTCTCCATAACTTTGGAGAGCATTGAACAGATTGCTATGGGCCGGTAATTGGCAGGATTCGTAGCCTCACCTTTTTTGGGAACTGGCTGCACATTGGCAATCTTCCAGGAACTAGGAAAAACTCCTGAAGTGAACGATAAGTTAAACAGATTGCGCAATGGGCGAGCCAATGTTGAGGCGCACTTTCTCAACACGTGGGCTGAAATGCCATCCGGTCCCGAGGATTTATTGACGTTGAGGTTTACAAGCACTCTTTTAACAGCCCGCGTTCGAAAGTGCATCTCAGGCATAATATGAGACACACCGTCGATCACGGGTAGTGGTTGGCTACTCTCAGAAAGAGAGCAGCTTTCAGCAAACATTTTGGCTAATAAGTTTGCCTTGTCAACCGAGTGAGTGAAGATCCGATCGTCCTTCAGGAGAGTTGGAATAGACGATCGCGTCTGATTCTTCACCCTCCCCACGAACGACCAAAAGTTCTTGCTACCCTTATGGTATTCAAGAACTCTGCGTCTAAGGCGCTGTTCGTAGAGAACTTTTTCGCGCTTTAGAGTGGCATTGCACGTATTTCTGGCCTGATTGCGCAGCAGTTTAGTATCAGCAGTTTTATTTAAACGCCAATTCCTAAATGCTTCCTCTTTAGACCTGACTGCTTGTCTGCAAGTCGCATTAAACCAGGAATGGTCTTTTGGTTTAATGGAAATTCTTTTATTAGGTATGAAAGACCTCATACCAAATAAAATTATATTTTCTACCAATTTTGCTGCAGCATTTATGTTTCTATCCCTGAAACACAATTGCCAATTGAAACGGCTGAAAAAGGAGTTCAGCGCATCCCAATTAGCCTTCTCATAAAGCCACACTGTCCGCTTCGGAGCTGGCTGATGAGCGGATTGAAGACTAGAATATGGGAAGGTAGCAGAAATTGTAGCGTGGTCCGAATTACCAAGAGGTGCAAGCACATTCACATCATACTTGCTGTGATGCGAAGTTAAAAAAAGGTCCAGAATATTTTGGTTTTGCCCATCAACGCAAGGAAAGTGCGTTGGTTCCTTCACTAATTTTTTTTTTTTTTTTTATGACAGATGAAACCAAGCTCAGGGGATGCCCCCTATCCATGCACAGCATTTGTTGGTTCCGAAGGGATGACAGGTTAGTGGGAAGGGGGAAAGAGGGAGTAGTGACGGTTTACACTTCGCTTGAATGTTTCGACGCTGTAAGTGGGCGGGAAGACATTCGCAGGGAGATTATTCCACAATCTAACGACGCGACCGAAAAACGAACTCTCACGGTAATGCGTGGTTCGTTGGAACGGAATCGCGACATAAAAGGGGTGCACCGCTCTGGAAAGCCGAGTAGTTCTGCTAAATACCTGAATCGGAGGAATCAGGCTGGCTACTTCAGAAGAACATTTACCGTGAAAGTAGCGGTAAAATAGTGATACACACCCCACATCACGACGACGCTCCAAGGTTTCAATAGAGCTGGATACCCTACTGTCCCCTATAAGTTTTAACGCACGACATTGGACACGGTCGAGAAGCTGAAGATATGCCCGCGAAGCTTCCGACCATATATGCGAATTGTACTCCATTTTCGGACGGATATAAGTGGTGTAGATACAACGAAGATCGGTTGGAGTGAAGTACTTCTTACACCGCTTAAGAAAGCCTAAGCACTTGGCTGCTTCTTTCGACACGTCAAAGATGTGATCGTTCCAGCGAAGATCGCATTGGATTGACATGCCCAGAACATCAAGAGCCTCCGACTCATTAATATCCACACCACCCATATTTAAAGGTGGAAAGTTGTCGCCCGCCAGACGCTTGTGGGTCAACAAACAGCATTGGGTCTTCCGCGCATTAAAATCGACCCGATTCGCTTGACCCCACTCCTGGATTTTGTTGAGGTCAGATTGGAGTGTGTCATTCATAATTCTGCGCCTTCTATTGATCTCCAGAATAGAAGGACGCCTGGAGAATGAATATGAATGACAAATGCTGCTGTCATCAGCAAACGAGTAGACGGGGTTTGATGTCAATGACAGAAGGTCATTGATGAAAATAAGAAAAAGTGTCGGAGACAGGACCGAACCCTGCGGAACTCCAGCATTAATGGAGTGCTCTTCGGAAGCAAAGCCGTCTATCACAACCCGAATAGAACGGCCGCTGAGGAAACTCGATATCCATCGAGTGAAAGTATTACCGACACCATAAGCAGCCAGTTTAGACACGAGTGCTTTATGCCACACCCGGTCAAATGCCTTGGAGATATCCAGAGCAACAACCTTGCTCTCACCGAACCGGTGAATGCAACTGCTCCACCGTTCTGTGAGAAACGCCATCAGGTCGCCGGTGGAACGGTGAGCACGGAAGCCGTACTGGCGATCGCTGATCAACTCGTTGCTCTCTAGATACCTCATCAATTTAAAATTTACAATGCTCTCCATGACTTTAGAGAGCACTGAGCAGATTGCTATGGGCCGGTAATTTGCAGGATTCGTAGCCTCACCTTTTTTGGGAACTGGCTGCACGTTGGCAATCTTCCAGGAAGCGGGAAAAACTCCTGAAGTAAAAGATAAATTAAAGAGATTGCGCAATGGGCGAGCCAGTGTTGAGGCGCACTTTCTCAACACATGGGCTGAAATGCCATCCGGTCCCGAGGACTTATTGACATTGAGGTCTGCAAGCACTCTTTTAACAGCTCGCGTTCGAAAATGCATCTGAGGCATAGCATGAGATACACCATCAACCGCGGGCAGTGGTTGACTACTCTCAGGAAGAGAGCAGTTTTCAGCAAACATTTTGGCTAATAAGTTTGCTTTATCAACCGAGTGAGTGAAGATCTGATCGTCCTTAAGGAGAGTTGGAATAGACGATTTCGTCTGATTTTTCACCCTCCCCACAAACGACCAAAAGTTCTTGCTACCCTTATGGTATTCAAGAACTCTGCGTCTAAGGCGCTGCTCGTAAAGAACTTTTTCGCGCCTTAGAGTGGCATTGCACCTATTTCTGGCCTGATTGCGCAGCAGTTTAGTATCAGCAGTTTTATTTAAACGCCAATTCCTAAATGCTTCCTCTTTAGACCTGACTGCTTGTCTGCAAGTCGCATTAAACCAGGAATGGTCTTTTGGTTTAATGGAAATTCTTTTATAAGGTATGAAAGACCTCATACCAAATAATATTATATTTTCTACCAATTTTGCTGCAGCATTTATGTTTCTATCTCTGAAACACAATTGAGTCAAATTATTAGACTCAGCAAATAACTCAACATACAAACCCTCAGGTGTTGTGTGACTCGAATGACGTAGCCAATTGGAATTATGAACATTGAAATCACCAGCAACAACAATTTCACTGTTCGGATACGATTCCAGGATTTTAGAAATCGAATCAGAGAGACTGTCAAGTTTATCAAAAGTTGGCAGCCTCTCTAGACCCGGGCTTCTATAAATGAAGCAGAAATGCAGGATGTGCGACTGGATTTTGAACTTAACCCACATGGAGCTAAATTCGGCATCCGTCGTGCAAAGGTGTTGCTGACACTGGTACGCAACATCACTGCGAATATATAAGGCGAGGCCTCTGTGTGATGAAAATAATGGCAGTAAGTGGTACCCAGGCAAGTGAAAATCCAGTGGATCTGCACCCTCAGACACCTGGGTCTCACCTAGTGCCATTATATGCGGTTGGTGAGTACAGACATACGCATAGACCGCGAAGAAATTCGCCCTCAAGCCACGCACATTTGTGGTGTCTATACGAAATTTTGTCATCGCCACCCACTGTAAAGAGGTATAAAGTCAGCTGCACAAGCGGACAAGCCTACACCGCAGGCAAAGCAAAACGCGACAAGACAAGTGTTATGTCTTTATCTTGCCACGCTTCAGCCCACGGTGCACTCACAGCCGCCTGCACACCTAACGGGACCAGGAAGAAGGAGGAGGAGAAGAAAGAAACGAAATTCTGAGCTTTACTGCGGAGGGCATAAATAAGCCCTTCGCTTGGTTCTCTGCATTCCGTTTAATTGTCTATTTGTGATATTTGGTGTTATTGTTTTAGCGAATTTATTGATGTCTATTGTTATGTTTTAATCTGTAATCCAAATCAATGTTATTGCACTGTGACTTTGTTTGTTTGAAAATATTTCTTTATATTTGTTTCTTTGTTTCCGCGAGCACACTAAACACTGCACTGCGGTGGGTAGCTGCATCCACCCTCGTCCGTGGTCACGACACTACATGCCGCAGGAAAACCCAACCGAGCGAGCAACTCGAAGCGCTAAACGTATCATTGCACAATTAGCAAAAGGGATCCAACATCGCTGGGACGAACAACTCCTAGAAATCATGCTAGCCATCAACACCACAGTCTCCGAGTCCACTGGGTACACACCAGCGTTTCTCACACAGGGAAGAGAACCACGATTACCTCGAGCATTATGCGACGAAAATACACTAGGCACAGGCAACCCGGAACAGAGCCCACACCAACGAGCTCATCGATTACAGGGCATCTTTGAAGTTGTACGAAGCAACCTTCGCGAAGCTCATTCCCAGGCGCGGCACCACTATTTACGACATCGACCTTGGAAACCATAGATTGGCCAGCGAGTTTTGGCGAAAACACATTTTTTATCCAACGCAGCCGAGAAATTTACTGCGAAACTGGCGCCGAAGTACGACGGGCCGTACCGCGTCATTGGATTCAGCTCCCCGGTCATTGTACAGCTTAAACTGGAAGGATCGGATCGGATACGCACTGCACATATCAGCGAAATGAAGCTATATCGAGCCCACACATCTCCTTGCGACTCCGAAGGGGATGAAAGAACTTCCGTCAGACCGAGTGGCCCGACACTCGGACCACAGACACGACAGAACAGCCATCCGAACATACAGATCGACGAGCGGTCGACACGGGCCGCTGGAATGCACTAACGTCTTATTGTTTCATTATAGCTAACCAACTCGGACCAGACAACCCCCGTCCACAACAGATGCTACCTCCATCTATATGCGCCAACATCAATTCCCAGTACGAGGAGCTGCAGCGACGCCGAACTCTTTTGCCACTAAAATTGCTACTGGGATATTATAAGTCGATTTGCAATTCCCTGCCAGCTGAAGATCTTATAGAGATGATGGGATATCTATAAAAATTGTACAGCTAAGTTGTGTAAGACTGGAAGGCTGAGTATGTACAACTTCTTCTATCCTTTCATCTTTGCCCAGATAAACCTCAAATGCAACTGAAATCTGGTGACGTTATATTGGTGTATGATTCTTTGACTCCACGGTTTAATTGAATACAATGGATAATTGTCCACTATAGAAGAACTATTCATAGAAGAGACAGAACCTTATCTTGCTAAATAAGATTCGCCGACAAAACTCAGCTCAGGTGGCGTATTCAACTACTTTATCCGCTGGAGTGTTTATCCTGCTCGCTCGAGGATGTTGAAAATTAGTTCATTTCTCCACACTTATGCACATATTTTGTCATATACATACAGTTATTCTCACCTTATTTCTTCTGCCTTTACATACACACATATAAATTTCCGTTATATTAACCAGGCTTTGAACAAGTGGCGAAAATGTCGTATGCTTCGTAAACTTCGTTCAGTTCCCTATCATGGTTGAGTGTTTTTGGTAAGTGCGTGACGAAGCTTTTTGTCTGCCGGGATATACTCGCCGGTGTCCAGGGTTGGTTCGGCACAAAAAAAGAAGAGGAAGTAGAGGTTTTTGTTAAGATTTCGCGGAGAGTACAAACCGTAGAACGTGTCTTAACTGAAAATTCTTGACGTTTTGGCATACTGAGGCTGCTTCTTTTACTTTTCAGACAATTAGATTTAGATTTATTTCATTACGACCTTCCAGCTTTTCAAGACGATATTCAAATTAGAATTAATGTCCGAAAGAATTCTGTCCTGGTATTTACAGGAATTGGTTATGGATTCCGGTAACTATAAAATTTAGTTCCCAACTCCCAAAAGATAAAAAACAAGGCCATAAAAACCGTTTGCATATCGCTAATATTGGCGGGTAGTCATTAAAAGATTGTTATTTTCTTAAGTCTATTTAACATTAGACTTATAGTAGATGGAGAAGTGCTCCTGCACAAGGATGGTCCTTGATGTTTCTCAGTTGAGGCGGCTGAGAAGGCAACACTGAGTTGAAGATATTAATTTTTCGGCTGAGGCATCTGAGAAACCCAGGCAAAGTTTTGTTGCTTTTCGGTCGAGGCGGCCGAGTAGACAACAGCAAGCTAAGAAATTGGTTTTTCGGCTGAGGCAGCTGAGAAACCCAGGCAAAGTTTTGTTGCCTTTCGGTCAAGGCGGCCGAGCAGACAATAGCAAGCTAGGAAAATGGTTTTCAGCTGAGGCAGCCAAGAAGCCCAGGAGAGTTTGTTGCTTTTCGGTCGAGGCGGCCAAGCAGACAACAAGCTAAGACGGCTATTTTCTCAGTCGTGGGCGGCTGAGAAGCTGGCAGCGTTCTTATTGTTCTTCTTCGTTCGTCTTGTTCTTCTTCAGCGAGCTAAGCCAAAATCATAGATAATTTGTAAAATACTTTTTTTCGCATTGGATTGACATGCCCAGAACATCAAGAGCCTCCGACTCATTAATATCCACACCACCCACCCACTAAAAGCTTGTGTGTCAACAGACAGCATTGGGTTTTACGCGCATTAAAATCGACCCGATTCGCTTGACCCCACTCTTGGATTTTATTGAGGTCAGATGGGAGTATGTCATTCATAATTCTGCATTTTTCAATGATCTCTTGGAGATATCCAAAGCACCAACCTTACTCTCACCAAATTGGTGAACACAGCTGTTCCACCGCTCAGTGAGGAACGCCATCAAATCGCCTGTGGAGCGGTGAGCACGGAAACTGTACTGGCGATCACTGACCAATTGGTTGCTCTCCAGATACCTCATAAAGTTAAAATTTATAATGCTCTTCACAACTTTGGAGACCATTGAACAGATTGCTATGGTCCGGTAATTAGCAGGATTCGTAGCCTCACCTTTCTTGGAAACAATGTGGGAACACATTGGCAATCTTCCAGGAAGTAGGAAAAACTCCTGAAGTAAACGATAAATTAAAGAGATTGTGCAATGCGCGAGCTAGTGTTGAGGCGCACTTTCTCAACACGTGGGCTGAAATGCCATCCGGTCCCGAGGATTTATTTATGTTGAGGTTTACAAGCACTCTTTTAACAGCCCGCGTTCGAAAGTGCATCTCAGGCATAATATGAGACACACCATCGATCACGGGTAGTGGTTGGCTACTCTCAGAAAAATAGCAGTTTTCAGCAAACATTTTGGCTAATAAGTTTGTCTTATCAACCGAGTGAGTGAAGATCTGATCATCCTTGAGGAGAGTTGGAATAGACGATCGCGTCTGATTCTTCACTCTCCCCACGAACGACCAAAAGTTCTTGCTACCCTTATGGTATTCAAGAACTCTACGTCTAAGGCGCTGTTCGTAGAGAACTTTTTCGCGCTTTAGAGTGGCATTGCACCTATTTCTGACCTGATTGCGTGGTAACGTGGATTCAACCAACAGCTGGTTTTCCGAATTCAATCGTGATCGCACTTCGCTACAGGACGAATTTCGTGAAGATCGTCAAAAATCGGCTTTTGTGCAACAAAACATCGATCTGTGCGTGATCTAATATTGCAAGACCGTCATGTGACATATCGAGAGATTGAGGCATACTTGGGCATTAGTTCCACTCGCATACATTAAATATTACATGAACATTTGGCCATCAGAAAGATTTCAGAAGCGGAGCTTTAAAAGACGTCTATAAGATCGTGACAGGCGACGAATTGACCGAAACTAAGCAACAATCGACTGTATGGGTCTTTTAGGACGAGCCAAATCCAACAAAATTTATTCGCGCCCGAAGCACTTCGAAGCAAATGATCGCCTGCTTATTCAGAATACCTGGATATGTCGTCACCGTTCTATTACGGCAACGCAGAACGGTCAATTCTGAATGGTACACCAACATTTGTTAGCCAGAAGTGTTCGAAAAAATCAGGGAAACCAATCGCAGAAGACGAATCATTCTCCACCACGGCAATGCAAGATCTTACACATCAGCTCAAACAGAAACGTTTTTGAGCATTCAAAACATCGAATCCGCTCATCAGTCATCCGCTGTACAGTCCTGATTTGGCACCCATCGTAATGATTTCTTCTTATTCCCGCAAATGGAAAATAAATTTCGAGATCAACGTTTTTCGACGCCTGAAGAAGCGGTTGATGTGGTCAAATCATATGTTTTGGAGGTACCTAAATCGGAGTTGAACATGTGCTTCGAAAATTGGTTCAAACGCATGGAAAAGTGTATTGACCCTCATGGAGAATATTTTGAAAAACAGTAAAGCCATTTCCGATTATAAATATTTGTTTTTATTTGTCTACTCAAAACTTAAGTAGCAACTCTCGTATCTGCCAAATGTCCGACTCGGCTACTCTTATGGTCATTCTTTTGATGAAATTTTTCATCGCGTTTTCGAATAACTGCGACCGTATTACGCGAATAAGAGCTCTAATAATTATTTTTGAATGCTGGAATCGTTGCTGGAGCTTTTGCGTAGACTTTATCTTTAACGTATCGCCAAAGAAAAAAAAATATAATGGTGTTAAATCGATTTACTCATTAAATTCACTACAGCTGTGCGAAGGCGCTTCATGATGAAGAGAAGCCGTGGGACCTTTACGAACTGTGTGCGCGATATTTTCATCATTTTTGTTGTGTATTTTCAATATTTCAAGTTGTTCTGCGAATATGTATCGATCCATATCTAAAAACTTCCTGGTTTAAGTTTTGCAGTTCAAAAATGACGCGAATTTTAAAATGACACCTCTTCTTGAAAGACCTTGTACATTGTTTTTCACCGATCATGTTCACTGGTCGTGTTAACTAGGTACTAATCACATATCGTACTATCAAATTTTATAACGTCCCGAATTAAGATCCCATATAAATGTTTGAATTATTGTGTCTTTTTAAAAAGTTTTTATTAAGTCGCTTTCTTGTCTGTATGCTCGAGTACAAATTTTGCTATTGATTTTAAATTAACTTCCCGATGAGCTAGAGACTTGAAACCCAAATAGCTCAAAACTGGATGACAATGCAATATTAGGTATAAAGTGACCCACGTACGCCCACTTTGAGGCTAGAAATTTTGAAATGAAAATTTGTGCCAAAAACATGTTTTATAGCATTTACACACAAAGTTCTAAGCATTTCGGTTTTTGTTTTGATTCGTGATCATGAATCACGAAATATAAAAAATAGCTATGAAAATACTTGTAAGATTTAAAACGAAAAACGTGGGGCGCTTGCAATATACAATTGATGGATGAATAATGCATGCGCCCCACGTTTTTCGCAGCTACAATATTAAAAATTCAAAACGTATGTCCTTTAAGAATTGTATTTTTCACTCATTACATATGATCTTAAGATAAACATTTTTGGAGCGGCTAATATTTTGCCAAAGGCAAAAGCATTGCTGCTGTTGTTGTAGTCGAATTTTTTTTCGCTTGCTCAAGTACAGAAGGCGCGCACAACTTTATGTGATTTGATGACTTTTGTGAGTTTTCTCATGAAAATTTAAATACTCAAATGTTATTAGGCCTGCAGTCAGTTAATTGTAGCAGAAATTCCTTTGTTTTCAACCGAGATATTTTCAGTGTACACAGTAAAAAAAGTTAAAAATTTTTATTTTATATAATTACAGAGCTAAAACCAATGTGAGCAAATCTACTTCAGATATATTTCAGCGACACCAAGTCATATGATGATATGAAACGAAAAGGACTCTCCTTTTTGGCTGCTGACCTGTGCAATTATTTTATAATAACCTGTACCAGAGCAAACACAAACCTCATTTTGTCCTAAAGTTATTGTTATTTATATATGTCCCTACTGATTCGTTCTCTTTAGATAAGTGGTTTCAACTGTAAAATCCGAAACATTTACATACAAGTTTGTTTTCATGCTTGTACTTTATAGTCAAACATTGTACTTTATAGTAGTAATTTAATGGTGTTTTATAGTTGCAGCATATGTATATGAAGTTATAGCAGTATCAACAGCAATAAATCTGCACAGGCTTACGGCAAACAAGAAATACAAAGAATAAACTATTACTTTGCTCAGTCTCTTGAACTTAAGACAAATCAGAGAATTAAGTCGAAAGTCGCTTCGAGGATTGTATATATTGCTTTAATGAAAACACTATCAGAGACTTTAGAAAACAGAACAAGTGATACGCCATCAGCGAACCACATCTGTGCTAAAAAACACGCGTTAGTGACAAAGAAAAGAAATTTAAATTTTTACTACGATAGTTTACAATTTTGGTTATCTGAAAAGTTTACCTAATTTCTTTGGTCTCCAGCAGCGGTGAGTTCACATCGTTTAAAGTGTTTATCGCAGAAGTTGGAGAAAAGGGCAGATGATACATGGATGAGGCATCAAACGCGTACGCATCGCTGCTCCTAATCATAAAATCGTTTTTCAGATTCATCACTTGCATTACTTGATTACCGCCTGTAGCTTCAGAGTGCAGATGCTGCTGACCACCTTGCACGTTTCCAGTGGGCGAAAACGTATACGGTGCTGCTGATGAATTTAACGTGGTATACGGACATAACTCTAATTCGCCCGTTTCAAGCTTGCTAGTGGCCGCCTGATAAGTTTGTAAGCCATTCGACGTGAGTATCTGATAGCTTTGCACGGTCCCAATTACGTGCTGTTCAGCCGTAGTGGATGAAGCAGCAGATGTAGCTGCTGTTGGCGTGATATAGGCAACATTATCCAAATCGTAATGCTGCTCACTAGAAGATGATTCATGTTGTGACGTGCTTGATTTCTGTGATAAGCTTCGGTGAAAGTGACTGAGTTGCTGTTGCTGACTACCACTGACATTATTCTGCTCCAAATGGGATGCAGCTGCTAAAAGCTGTTGTTGGTGCTGATGCGGTAAGATGTCTGCATGCAATTGCACACGTTGCTGAGGTTGAAACGTTGTTTGTTGTTGCTGCGGCGTTTGTTGTAATAACTGCTGCTGTGGTCTGGCAGATGGTTGTGCGGTGTTAATGGTGTGTGTACCGTTGACATCGACCGCATTAAGTTGCTGAAGAGTGTGAAGTGGTAGCAAGTTGCCCGCTTGGTCCTGAATCATAATACTCTGACCATTCAAATGGTGATGTAGCAGCGCTTGCTGCAAATCTATTTGATTTGAATAGTATAGCGTTGTACCAGTGGCGGTTTGTAGTTGTGCTGAATTTGACGACTGCAATATCGCATGATGTTGCTGCTGGCGTGATTCTTGCTTCAATATTGCGTTTGTCGGGTTAGCAATTTGTATCTGAGCGCCACCTGGCAGAATTATGCCGCTTAAATCCAGAGACTGAAGTTGCGGAATATTTTCAGGTTGATGTTGAACTTTGTCAACACTTCGTGGCAATTGAGACTTCTGTTCCTTCTGATGGTTTTGGTTCTCTAAATTTGTATTGCAGTCGGCGTTTTGAACTTCATCTAGCACACTGTCGATTCGCGCCAAACGCTTCTGCGCCGCTGTAGTTGTAGCAGTTGCAATGTTGGGTTTCTTCCGTGTCCGCGGAGGTCTTTCATTCGTAGTATTGCACAATCGCTTTAATGACTGCGTTTCCAAATCCTTAACCGCCTTAGCCTTCACCACAAGGTCGGTAACATCTCCGTGCTTGTCCTTTTTATGCATTTTCATTTTGTCGGGTCGAGAAAACTCCTTGTTACAAATGGGGCAAGCAAAAATTTTTCGGTTGTCGCCTTCGTGGAAAAGATAAGCATGTCGTTGAAAACTATACTTGTTTTTAAAAGTTTTGTAGATATCACTTTTTGCGCAGACTAAGCAGTAAGATACGCCATCGATTATGTGTTCGTAGCGCTGTATGTCTAAGCCACGTACTGACATCTTTTCTAAGTACTCTCCCTGTTCATCTTCAGCTACGAGGCGTGTCTTACGCTTGCGTTTTTGCTTGACAGAGATAGATATGGAAGAGGGAGGACCTTGATCTGGTAATGTAATTTTTTTCATCCTTTGATCAGCTGCTTCATCGAGGTGGCCAGTGGTCTTTAATTCTACTTGCTCTTGGCATTGCGAGCCAATATTACTGTTATTCGTGCTTTGGTAGTCTTCAAAGGTTTTTTCTGTAATTGCTGCAGTGTTCTCAGCAACTCTAACGTTGTTAAAATTATCCATAACGATGGCCATCGATTGGTGATTTGCTTTTTTGTCAGTTTCGTTGCTATCAACAAGGATATTGTACGCAGCTTCGATGTCACTATTTAAATGCAAGTTGTTTGCACGTTTTAAATGCTCATACTGCTCTTCCTCATTCTGGTTTTCAAACTTGATGATCGTACTAATTCCATGCGCAGCTTCTGAACCGTTGTAATTTTCGAAAACTATTGTGGTTGGCGTTTGAACACTGACACCAGTTGTGGTGATGTAATGGTACTGTGCACCGGGAGCAGACGACGCAAAGCTGTTGTTCCCATTCTTGCTGGAGGTAGTTGAATACGGCATTGAGGACGAACTAATAGTGGTGACCACATTGTCTTTATTTTCAAAAATTTGTTTTAAATATAATTTCTCAGTTTAATAAATAATATAATAATGCTCTTATTAATAACAATAACAATAGGAATAATAATAGTAGTGTTAGTAGTAGCGTTAATACACAAATAATAATAATAATAATAACAATAATAATATTAATAATTAATAATAATACAATAATAATAATAATAATAATAATAATAATAATAATAATAATAATAATAATAATAATAATAATAATAAAAATAATAATAATAATAATAATAATAATAAATAATAACTATAATAACAATAAATAATGATAACTATAATAATAAATAATAATAACAATAATAATAATAATAATAATAGCAATGACGCTAATAATAAAATACTTATACTATATATAAAACGTAACACCGATACAAATATAAAGTTGTGAAAACGACAAAAAAATATATTTTACTTTAATTTTATAAATATTAATACTAGTGATCTCTAGAAAGAGGTAAGGTATTTTCAAAGTTATTTAACAATGACAAATTTATACTTGTGTCGATGAAATATTTTTTCTACACTCCACATTCATTTATAATAATTTACTTTGAATGTTATGAAATGCAAGTATATACAATTACGGTCTCAAATCAAATCAATATATAACCAATACAAGTAACGATTTCGATCAATATTTACGATATTGATCAGTATTTACGTAAAAATAAAAAAGTCTTTCTACAGCATCTACTACGTTCTATGAAACAGTACCTGGTGTTTTACTATAAAATGTTATAGAAAAAAATTAAACAAGAGAAAGATAAACCAAAATTGAATTTATCGAATGTAATTATTCTAGAGGAGCACATTGCGGCACACTAGAAGTTTAATTTTATTTTAAAATCATTTGAGCTCAATAAAATTAATATTATTTTTGCTTTACTAATATATATTAAAGAGCCAAAACAAATTATTACATTCACAGTTGTCATTTTTCGACTGCTGGTAGCATAAATTCTGAAGTATTTCGGAGTAGCAAAATAAAACAGGTAGAAGTCTTGTCTTCGGCCAGGCAAAGATAATGTGCCCTACATCCGAGTAGATAAAAAATATAATAATTTCGCCCGTTGTATAAGCAGGCGGACCACGCCCATTCTGCCCATCTGCAAATATTTTGCTAATGCGTCTATAGTAGGTACTTCGGGATAAGATCACGTATGAATATTTTGCACTGTTTATGAGATAATGACAATTCCTGTATGAGCTGGCGTGCTACGCCCAATTTTGGCAAGCAGATAAGTAATGCCTCAAGATACGTCATGATAAAATTACGTCTTAAGATCTTATACCGTCTATGAGATATTGACAACTTTTGTATGAGTGGGCAGACCGCACCCATTTTTTCAAAAATTTTTATAACGGCACTATGTGCTCCGTTATAGAAGTATACGGTATAGAAGTATATTCACCTTATAACATTTTTTAAAACGAGGTGCCTTTACACTCCGTATGTAAAGTAGGCGTGGTTTTCGAACGATCCCGCCCATATTAAATCCGAAACTGCCTACAAAACAAAGAACATTTGTGCAAAATTTTATAGTGATATCCATTTTCGTTCTCCCGTAATAGTGATTTCAACAGATAGACAGACACACAGAAAAACATACAGAGAGACAGACAGACAGACAGAGAGACAGACAGACAGAGAGACAGACAGAAATATAGACAGAAATACAGACAGAAAGAACGACCGAAAGACAGGAAGACAGCCAGACACAGATATACAGACACAGACAGACAGACATAGACAGGCAAAAACAGACATAGTCACAGACAGACAGACACAGACAGACAGACACAGACAGATAGACAGACAGACAGACACAGACAGAGAGACACAGACAGACAGACAGACACAGACCGAGAAACAAACAGACAGACGGAGAAACAAACAGACAGACGGAGAAACAAACAGACAGACTGACAGACAGAAACAGACAGGCAGACACAGACAGACAGGCACAGACAGAAAGACACAGACAGAGATAGACATAGACAGACAGACACACAGACAGACAGACACACAGGCAGACAGACACACAGACAGACAGACACACGGACAGACAAACATACACAGAGAGACACACAGAGAGACAGACAAAGACAGAAAGACACAGAGAGACAGACACAGAGAGACAGACACAGAGAGGCACACACAGAGAAACAGACACAGACAGGCAGACAGACAGCCAGACAGACAACCAGACAGATAAGCAGACAGACAGGCAGAAAAACAGGCAGACAGACACAGACAGGATCGTGCATCGTAGTTGGTGAGATCGGACGTGTTTGAGGCCTCTCCTGGCTTCTAGCGCAATTTACTAAGGAAATCGCAGTTTGTAATTTGTCAATTGGTGTAAAAAGCCAATGCGAACGTTTAACAAAGGTTGTTGCTTTGGATATCTCCAAGGCATTTGACCGGGTAAGGCATAAAGCACTTGTGTCTAAACTGGCTGCTTATGGTGTCGGTGATACATTCACTCGATGGATATCGAGTTTCCTCAGCGGCCGTTCTATTCGGGTTGTGATAGACGGCTTTGCTTCCGAAGAGCACTCCATTAATGCTGGAGTTCCGCAGGGTTCGGTCCTGTCTCCAATACTTTTTCTCATTTTTATCAATGACCTTCTGTCATTGACATCAAACCCCGTCTACTCGTTTGCTGATGACAGCAACATTTGTCATTCATATTCATTCTCCAGGCGTCCTTCTATTCTGGAGATCAATAGAAAGCGCAGAATTATGAATGACACACTCCAATCTGACCTCAACAAAATCCAGGAGTGGGGTCACGCGAATCGGTTCGATTTAAATCCGCGGAAGACCCAATGCTGTTTGTTGACTCACAAGCGTCTGGCGGCTACAACTTCCCACCTTTAAATATGGGTGGTGTGGATAGTAATGAGTCGGAGGCTCTTGATGTTCTGGACATGTCAATACAATACGATCTTCGTTGGAACGATCACACTTTTGATGTGTCGAAAGAAGCAGCCAAGTGCTTAGGCTTTTTAAAGCGGTGCAAGAAATACCTCACTCCAAACGACCTTCGTTGTATCTACACCACCTATATCCGTCCGACAATGGAGTACAATTCATATATATGGTCGGGAGCTTCGAAAACATATATCCAGCTTCTGGACCGTATCCAAGGTCGTGCGATAAAACTTATAGGGGACAGTAGGTTATCCAGCTCTATTGAAACTTTGGGATGTCGTCGGGATGTGAGGTGTGTAACCTTATTTTACCGATACTTTAATGGTAATTGTTCCTCTGAAGTAGCCAGCCTGATTCCTTCGGTTCAGGTATTCAACAGATTAACTCGGCTTTCCAGAGTGGTGCACCCCATTTACGTCTCGATCCCGTTCCAACGCACTACCCATTACCGCTAGAATTTCTTTTTCGGTCGCGCAGTTAAATTGTGGAATAGTCTTCCTGCGCATGTTTTTCCACCCACTTATAACGTTTTTACAAACTGGATGGTGAAAACGTATTGGCAACATTTTAAGTCAAAACTCCCGCGCGACTTTTGGGTGAGTGAAAAGTTGATATAATTAAATTGTAGCCGTTTCCCGTTCTTGCACCCGCTGGCGGCTTCACAGTTCACAAATCTTAAGGAAGGAACTGCATTGCCGACTCAGTGGGTGGTGTCCATGCTAGAAAAGGAAGCTTTCGGTTTTTGTCAAAACTATGACAACTCCGATCGCGGCCACACCACCTGTTGCGGCGAGCAAGAAGAGTGCGGATATAGCAGCATATGGTGATGACAAGCCGAGAGGCGGGCGTAACCACTACGAAGTTCTGGAGGTATCTACTCCAATGGCGGATCCTACTCATTGATTGGTAGATCCCCGGTAAGAGTAGAACTTGAAAGCACTGGCGGCTGCGAGCGCAGAGTCGTCCACCAATGGTGATCGTCATAGCACCTCATCTGATGCGAATCTCTCGACACTGAAGAGGTTGGAAAAGAGTGTGAATCGGTTGGTCGATATGATTGGTGACGGCCGGCGATCAATCCACCAACCAATGCGGAACCTTATCGGCTCCATTGCTTCTCTCTTCAGCAATTTGGAGAGGGAAATTACCGACGGAGGCAGTGTAAGTAGGCAGCTTCTTATAAGGCGAAATGCAGTCAGCGTAGTGTGAGCTGGACTCAAACGTCTCCAATAGTTAAGCGCATGAAGCAAGATGGCTCGAAAAGGGGTCGGGATGAGCCCAAGGCGGTACAGCCAGTAGCTAAGAAGAGTAAGCCAGTGGAAACCGCTACTGTTGGAAACATAGCGCGAGAGGCTGCTAAAAATAAAATCACCGAACGCGACAGTGATTCGGAGTGGACCCAAGTGAAGAAAAAGGCTCTAAATAAAGCAGACTGGGAAAGCAGAAACCTGATGCTATTGTTGTGTCTACGAGTATATGTGTCAAGATCTAGCTTCGAATCCGACGACTTTAAAAAGCTGTTGAAGAAGCCTAAGCAGGCACATAGACCCAGGGACTTAGATCACCACTAAAGAAGACGTCTTAAAAGCCTTCCAGCAGAAATACGGAGAGAGCATAGGAATTAACGCTGTGAAATCACTGCGCTCTGCGTTTAGAGGAATTAAAATGGTAAATCTCCCGATTACTACAGCAAAGAAAGCCCTCAATGAAGGAAAAATAAAAATCGGATGGGTAGTCAGCGGACTTCGTAAGTTGAGCCGCCCCCTGAGGTACATCCGTTGCCTCGAGTTTAGCCACATAAGCGATGGGTGCAAAAACCCTGACCGGTCAAAACTGTGCTGGAAATGTAGCATCGAAGGTAATTTTGCGAAGGATTGCAGGACAAACCGGAATGCCTTCTTTGCTCGCAGGCCGGTGATGAGCCGTCAGACCTTGCGATGGACAGTAGCCGTTGCCCAGTATACAGGAGAGCCGCCAGCGGGTGCACAGAGCAGCGAAAATGATAATCTTCCAGATCAACTTAAATCACTGCGAAGCTGCACAGAATCTGCTGAAGCAAAAAATACTTGAGACTAAGGCGGACGTTGCTATATTATCGAACCTTACAAGACCCCGAATGGTGCTAAGGACTCATGGATTACTAACGAAACTCGAAAGGCGGTGATCTGGGCGTGCGGCCAGCACCCCATCCAAAGTGTCTCCCATCGTATATGCAAGAGCTTTGCTTATGCTGCGAAAGCTGGTATTCATTTTTACAGCTGTTACGCGGCGCCGAGCGTGTCTTGGGAGGAATACGAGCTTCTACTTCTAGCAGAACCACCAACGCAAGAGCAAGGGCTCTACTAGAAGTCTTCTCCGGGCTCAACATTACTCTTTTGAATACTGGTTCTGTGAGTACCTTTCGGAGAGATAGCAAAAATTCGGTGATAGACATAACACTTCTTGGCACTTCACCACCACTTCTTTGGCGCAGAAATTTCAGTGGAAGGTTATTCAGCGAGGGTTTCACATTTAGCGACCATCAAGCGGTCGTGATTAATATCAACCAGGCCAACAGCAGAGCGAGAGGGCGAGGTGCCATTGGCAGCTTGGTTGGAAAGCGAGCTCGTTAGATAACGAGGTGTTTGACATTGTGCTCATGGAGGATCGCGAATGGTCGGCACGAGCTGAAGATCTGGCTGCGCAACTTATAGAACAGCTCTTTAAATCCTGTAACGCCGCAATGACTAACCGCAAGGGTAAAAATCGAAGACGATCAAGTCCACTGGTGGAACGACGAGATAGCAATGCTCTGGGCGCTGTGCCTTCAGGCAAGACGACGTTTCCAGAGCTTCAGGCAATCACTAGACAGAGTGTGGTGTAAGGTTGAGTTTTCGAAGGCAAGGAGGAAACTTCGTGATGCGATTCGCAATTCAAAAATCAGAACTTTCAAAGCACTGTGTGAAGAAGCGAATGCGAACCCATGGAGAGGTGCATATAGGGTTTTATTGGCATCTCTATTCCCTCAGCTTCCAGAAGGTGAATATTCCTAACTTCAGCCACAGGAGTTTCCCGAAATCCAAATGTCGACCACAGAAATCAGAGAGGCGGCTAAACGAATTGTGCCGAGCAAAGCACCAGGACCCGACGGGTTTCCAACTGCGACATTGAGAACAGCATTACTGAGCAACCGTATATGTTCTTAAGGGTATTCCAACTTTGCCTGCAACAAGGAATCTTCCCAAGTGCTTGGAAAGTTCAAAAGCTTCTTTGGCTAGAGAGGCAATTCGTGGTAATAGATAGAGAGGTGGCACAAGCAGTATTGTGCTGTTATTACTCTCAACGTGAAGAACGCCTTCAATACGGCGCCGTGGTATTGCATCTTACGGGCGCTACATGAAAAATCAGTCCCGGACTACCTCCTTCAAATAGTTAGCTACCTTAGTAAGAGAGTACTGTTCTACGACAGCGACATAAGAATTAAGCGCTATCCTATAACAGCTGGCGTTCCTGAAGGAGTTCACATCATCGGCTTGCTGACGACTTAGCTGTAGTGGTGGTGGCATATAGGCCAAATCCAAATAAAGGCGCACATGGCCGTCGAAACTGTACGGAACTGGCTCAACTCGACTGGCTTGATGATGGCAGAAAATAAGACCGAAATGGTACTTATAAGCAGCAGCAAAAAAGTAGAAGTGACGCAGTTAAAGGTAGGAGAGGCAACCATACAGTCCCATCGCGCGATTAAATATTTAGGAGTTTTGATAGATGATCGCCTCAAGTTTCGGCAACACACTGAGTATGCCTGCAAGAAAGCCGCTGCCTGTCACGCGTCATTAGCACGGATGTTGCCAAACGTTGGTGGCCCGAAAGGCGGTAAAAGGGCTGTTGACTAGATTTACTACGTCAATATTGATGTATGCGGCGCCTATTTGGACCGAATTATTAAATACTGTGGCTAATAGGAAGCTCCTTAATAGAGTCCATCGGCTCAGCGCCTTGCGCGTAATAAGCTCACAACAGTCTCGGACGACGCGGCTTTTGTTCTGGCTGGCATTATTCCATTGGAAATTATGGCGCATGAGGCTCAACGTTGCTACGCAAAAAAGAATACCATGAACTTGGATGTTGACATACCGCATGAGAGAGCACTTTCCTTGGAAATGTGGCAGAGGCGATGGAACGAGTCCAACAAAGGGGCGGTGGACACACACTCTGATCCCAAATATTAAAGAGTGGATTAGTCGCACGCACGGGGAGCTGAATTACTACCTGACACAGTTCCTCACGGGCCATGGCGTTTTTCGGAGTAGCTTGTTCTGATTCGGAAATGACGATTCACCTCTTTGTCCAGCATATCCGCATGTGGCGGAAAACACGCAGCATTTACTGTTTGCGTGCCCGCGCTTTGCTGCGGAAAGGAGACTGATCAGTGACACGCATGGTTCCGAACTGAACGAAACAAATTTTGTTGATGCGATGCTGTCCTCGGTGGCAACATGGACAGCCGTATGCCGATTCGCCGCCTGCATATGTATATGCGAAGCTGAGGGGCACTGAGAGAGCGAGGATAGCTGGTAGAAGAACTGGTTCAGTTGGGGCCTTAAACCAAGACGGTAGGGACACTGAGTGACTTTGACAAACTGTCGGACAGGGGCAGACGGACTATCACGTGATTGAGCTTGTTGCTCCTTCTGCCTCCCGACGTAATACTTGACGGTAGTTCCGATAGGACAGTCAGACCGTGGGGCGAGCGCTTTTAGCTTAGTTAAGTCTCGCACTTTGGCTTTTGATGCTTTCCACCTCATGTAAGGAAAAGAGAGACACACAGACAGACAGACACACAGGCAGACAAACATACACAGACAGAGAGACACACAAAGACAGACACAGACAGAGAGACACACAAAGCCAGACGCAGACAGACAGACACAAATAGACACACAGACAGACAGACACAGACAGACAGACAGACAGACAGACATAGACAGACAGACACAGACAGACACAAACAGACAGGCAGACACAGGCAGACAGACACAGACAGACGCAGACACAGAGAGACAGACAGACACAGACAGACAGACACAGACAGGCAGACACAGACAGACAGACACAGACAGACCGACACAGACAGACACAGACAGACAGACACAGACAGACAGACACAGACAGACCGACACAGATAGACAGACCGACACAGATAGACAGACCGACACAGATAGACAGACCGACACAGATAGACAGACAGACACAGACAGACAGACACAGACAGACACAGACAGACACAGACAGACACAGACAGACAGACAGACAAAGACAGCCAGACAAAGACAGACAGACGCACATGATTGGGAGTTGGATTGATTTCTGACAGTGCAGACGTGTTTTTCGGTAGCTCTTAGAAAGTGTTTGATTTAGGAGTTATACGCCGGTTATAGCAGGCGAAAGTTTTTAAGTGCGAAAGCGTGGTCCCGCGTTACAAGTACTAGTGGCGTGGGCCGACTGGGACACGATTTGAAGTGATTTATTAAACATTGTGCTTCCCTCAAATCTAGTGAGGAAAGGTTTCTTTTCTGAGTTTGTTTATATCAGATTCCCGCGGTTTTGTTTGTCATTCAAGGGGAGAAGTATAAACATAATAAAAAGATCTGACAACAGCTTTGACACCTGTTTGCTAGATAAAGTGGTTGGTGCACAGGGTTTCCTGAAACTGAAACTAGCACAGTGTTTCCAGGTTAGCAAAAAGAGCAAGTTCCATTGCATACTATTAGGCTGTTTGCTCCACAGGGTGTGTAGAGCTCGCTCTTAAGCTTTCACAGCAAAGTTTGCTGTGAAGGGCTCAGCACCGAAAGACAAGGGCAATGTCGCAAACAGTGATAGCTACATAGATCTATCTATGGCTGACGCGTTTAGAAGAAGTACGCGTATTAGTCGATCGCCGATAAAGATTATAGACGAGAAAGAGTGCGCGCGTTCGAGTTCCTCTCCTCCGTCGCTTTCACAGGAGAAACCAGATGGGTTTAAAAGTGTTTTCGAGCTGCTAGGCAGCAAAATTCGCGAGTTAAGTACAATGATGTCCGAAGTGATACCGACCACGGGCACCCCTCGCCGCACAATACATCAGCCGATGAGGATCCTGATGGACAGCGTAATGAAGCGGTATGATGAAGCTAATGCAGAAGACTCGCGTGGAACAATGTCAAGAGAGCACGTGAGTAAATGTTTAATTGAGCGTTCTTCGCAGACTTCACCGCTCCTCAAGCAGACGGAAGATATCGCAGTGAAACGAATGCGAAACGAAAAGGTGTCGGTTCAATCATCCGCGAAAAAAATTCGTGAAGGCGGGTGTAAAGACCAAATGGAGGCACATACAAAAGACACGCAACAGAAGAAAAATAGTAAACCACTACAAAATGCGAGTTATGCTAGCGTAGCGAGTGCTGCCATCACTCAAGAGGAAAGAAAAGAAGCAGATTGGATCAAAGTGGCGAGAAAGACTCCTAGTAAGACCAAAGGTGTAAAATTAAAACCGGATGCAATTATTATAGCTTCGCGAGGCGAGGGGAGCTACGCTGATATCCTCAGGAAAGTCAAAGACGAGCCCAGCCTTGAGGAGGTCGGCGACTGTGTGCGTCGAGTCCGCAAAACGCAGAAAGGAGAGATGCTACTGGAACTAGAAGGAAAGAGCTCTGCCGATTCCAGCAAATGCAAGGAGATGCTGTCGTCCTTCTTAGGCAATGAAGCCTAAGAAGGATGACAGGATCTCTTGTGAGATCCTTATCACAAGAGGTACTTTTAGAATGTAGAGATTTAGACGAAGTCACAACGAAAGAGGATATAGTGACAGCGTTTAAGAAAGAATACAACGACATCACAGATAATTCGGTCAAATTATTGCGAATTTGGTATGGCGGAACAAAAAGTGCTTTGATCAGTTTGCCAGTAAAAACAGCGATTAACGTGCTTATTCTGAAGCTCACCAGGTGACTCTAGACGTCGTCTTCTGAAAAGTCACTTTTTGGAAGACGTCGTATTCTAAAGTAGGGTGAGTCTACAGGTGACTCGGCCTTACGACGCGTTCACCTCAATTCGTAAGTGCTGACGCCAGCATTAGAAGGTTTGTGTACAGGATGATCTTTTTAGTGTTAGCAAAGAAAATTTTGCTATGGTAGCTATGTTGAATTAATAAAAATGTTTGTAGAAATTTCACCACCTTATTTAATTAGGTTTTTTTGCGAAATCAGGAATATAAATGGAGCAAAAATAAAGAAAATACTCAGAAAATTATGCAAACAATAATTGTTTCGTTTTTTTTATTATATATGTCGCTTATATTGTACCGAAAAATATTTATATTATTTATCCTGTTGAAAATTTTGCAACGCTGAAATTTGTAAACAATATACAAATTGTGATCGCGTTACAAGGTTATTTTGTGAAAAACAAGTTTTTGGCAGTGAATTATGTTTTCAATAGCTGGATTTATGGTTGAGGAAGACGAAGGCGAAGCACCGAACAACCGTGCTCGAAATCGCCAGCTACGCGACGCCTCGGATATATTTGCTTTGCCGGAATTTGAGTAAGTTTTTTTTAGTTTAATTATGAAGCATTTTTTACTATTTCTATAAAAATAGATTCTCCACAAACTTCCGCATGAGCAAAGAGTGCTTTCGCCAAATTTTGGATGAAATTGCTCCTAGGATGAAAGCAACGTATTATGTGACAGCCATACCACCACAGCAAAAGTTTGCAGCATTCGTACGATTTCTGGCTTGTGGCAGCTATCAGAAATCAATTGCGAACTCCTGTTTTGCTGTTATGTCGCAAACAATGACATCCAGAGTGATTTCCGAATGTTTGGATATATTTGAAAATTACTTCTGCGAAAAGTGGATTACACTGAAAATGACGGATGAAGAGGAGCGTGTTTCGAAAACACATTTTTTTTCAAAATTTCAGTTTCCTGGAGTGATTGGGTGTGTAGATGTCACCCTTATCAAAATATCTTCCCCCGTACAGCATCTAAAGCATTTGTACTATAACCGAAAAGGGTATTATAGTATAAACGCCATGGTGGTAATTTCCATATTTGCATTATAATTTATACCATATTATGTCTTCATACCAATTATTAATGAAATTTTAAATGTTGCAGGTATGTGATCAAAACTTGATCATACGCTACATTGACGCCACGCATCCTGGAGCCAACCATGATGCCTACGTTTGGAGGGTCAGTGGCGCTGCCGATTACTTCAAAGAAGCGTATAATGCTGGCAAAAGGAATACGTGGATATTAGGTAGTATACATTTTTATACAATCATTTATATTGAAATATTTTAAAATTTTCAAAAATTCCAGGTGATTCCGGTTATCAATTGCTTCCGCACTTGATGACACCATTCAGAAGTCCATCAGAACAGCACCACTTAGTTTACAACGGAAAAAATTGTAAAGCACGCAATGTTAACGAGAGATGTTTCGGCGTTCTTAAGAACAGATTCCGGTGCTTGCTTGAGGAGCGATGTCTCCATTATGCACCTGAAAAGTGCACAAAAATTGTAAATGCGTGTTGTGCTTTGCACAACGCATGCATTTTTTATAAAAATAATTGGCCTTTTGAAAGTGTTGAAACGAGTTTCGAGGAAAGTGCAGATACTGTTCATCATGCAGTTGCTGCAGATCCATTGTTACAAGTGGCTGCAGGTATCCGTGAGCAAATCGCGCGAAACATGGTATAAAGACAAAAGGAAAGACATAACAATCGGTCCTTTTCAGGACCACAATTTTTTCTACAAAGAGATAATTATTGTGTTTTATATATATTTATATAAATAATAATAATAATTATATATTTTTATAATATAATATAAATAATAACTGATTTCTTTTTATATTAAAAATATCAGCAAAAATATATTAAAAAAAATTCGCAAGAATAATAAAGTAAAATTTTGCATGTTTAGTAGGAGACGTCGCCTAAGACGGCACCTCAATTGGCGCCGTCTTAAAAAAGGCAAAACGCCGTGTACTGTTGTATAATAGCGAAAGTCACCAGAAAGCTACGTAAGAGACGGCGACGTCTTCAGCTTTGAGACGGCGCCGTGCTTTAGAATAAGAAAAGGTGACAGACGTCGGTTTTAAGCGACGTCTTTGTGCAAAGGTGAGCTTCAGAATAAGCACGTAAAGCTCTACAAGTCGGTAAAATTAAAATTGGTTGGGCGGTCCGCCAATTACGAGAATCAAAGCAGCCACTTATGTGCTTCCGGTGCTTAGAATTTGGCCATATAGCCAAGGTCTGCAAAAGCTCTGATCGTTCAAAGCGTTGCAGAAACTGCGGCATAGAAGGCCACTACATCAATGAGTGCCAGAACTCGCCTAATTGCATGTTATGCTCTGAAGCCGGAAATGAGTCCCACGACCACATTACAAGTAGTCGCAGATGTCTGCGTATAGAAGAGCTATGTAAGCACAGCAGAAATGAAGCTGGTGCAGATAAATCTCAACCACTGTGAAGCTGCACAAGATCTGCTGAAGCAGTTTATTTCTTAGGAGAGGGCACACGTGGCCATTATTTCAGAGCCATATAGAATACCTGACAGCAGCCTGTGGGTTACAGATGCGACTAAAAGGGCAGCGATTTGGGCATGCGGGCGGCATTCTATACAAAGCGTTCAACAACATCCTTGCAGTGGTTTCGCATACGCTATGGTGGCCGGAATACATTTTTGCAGCTGTTATGCTGCACCTAGTATGACAAGTGATGAATTCACACATATGGTGTCAAACGTCGCAGCAGATGCTCGCAGCCGTAATCCTGTCATCGTAGCAGGAGACTTCAATGCCTGGTCCACGGAGTGGGGCAGAGCAGAGGGAGAATTTTATTGGAAGCATTCGCAGCGCTAGACATCGTGCTGGTTAATTCGGGGTCTGTGAGCACCTTTCGCAAAAATGGTAGAGAGTCGGTGATCGACATTACCAGCCAATTCCAGAGTGGATGGAAAGCGAATAATCTAGACGCAAGGCTGCTCAATCAAGTGTTCGCGGAGAGGCATGACTATACACTGAGAGCCGAGGAGAAAGCCATACAAGTATCCATGCAGTTGAAAAGGGCATGCGACGCAGCGATGCCTAGACGGAGAGCAGTAGCACGAGGAAGGCCTGTGTACTGGTGGAACGATGAGATTGCAATTCTTCGCAGCCATTGCTTAAAAGCAAAACAATGTTTTCAGCGCCGTAGACTGGCAACAGATAGAACTATATTTCATGCCGAATTCTCGAGAGCAAGAAGGGCACTTCGAGATTCAATCCGGCGAGCAAAAACGAGAGCCTTCCAGATCCTATGCGGAGAGGTAAATGCCAATCCGAGGGGTGACGCGTATAAGGTTGTAATGGCGAAAATCCATCATCGCACACAGGAGGAATGCACAATTTTGCTCGAGCGGATAGTAACGCAATTATTTCCGCAGCACTCATAGCGTAGAATTCTTTTCCCACAGATGCAAGAGCTGAATGAGTTGGTCATAACGCCTGAAGAAATTAATAAGGCGGCAAGGAAAATCGCAATAAAAAAAGCTCCAAGACCCGACGCTGTCCCAAATGCAGCTCTAAAGGAATTTCTGCTTAACCAGCCGAGTTGCTTTGCAGAAGTGATGCAGTCCTGTATGAGGCAAGGAATTTTCCCCGTCAGTCTGGAAGATCCAAAAATTGGTTCTGTTGCCAAAGCCCGGCAAACAAGCTGGCAAACCGTCTTCATACAGACCTATTTGTCTCATCGACACCGTTGGCAAAGTGCTCGAGAGAATAATATACGAGAGGCTACTGCCGTTCACTGAGGGTCAATTGGGATCAGCGAAAACTAGCACGGGTTCCGAAGAGGGCATTCCACGGTAGATGCTCTCAGCGCAGTCATCTCAATAGCACAGAATGCAATCCACGGTACGAGGTGGAAAGGTGGAACTAAGGAGTATTGTGTTGTGATCACTCTAGACGTAAAAAACTCTTTTAACACGGCATCGTGGTGGCACATCATGCAGGCTTTGTGAGAAAAAGCGGTACCTGTGTATCTGCAAAGGATAATTAATAGCTACCTTAGCGCTAGAACACTGCTATATGACAGCGATGATGGGCTCAAAAAGTACAGCATAACTGCCGGCGTTCCTCAAGGCTCAGTGCTGGGTCCTCTCCTATGGAATATTATGTACGATGGTGTGCTAAGGCTTCCTGCTCCTGAAGGAGTGCATGTCATCGGTTTTGCCGACGATATTGCAGTTGTGGTGGTGGCTAAACATATGGAGCAAATCCAAGAGAAAGCAAATACAGCCATTGCACGCATTACTATAAACAGTGGTTGAGTTCAGTTGGTTTAGAGCTCGCAGAGCACAAGACGGAAGCAGTTCTTATCAGTAGCCGCAAAAAGGTCGAAACCGTACAGTTGAACGTTGGCGATGTCAACATAAAGTCGCAGCGAGCAACCAAATACTTCGGCATAATGGTGCATGACGCCTCTGCTTCCGACATCATATAGAGACCGTCTGTAAGAGAGCATCGGCCCGCTATGCAGCATTAGCGCGAATGTTACCGAACGTGGGTGGCCCAAAGAGCAGTAAACGTCGATTACTGGCGACCGTAGTAACATCAGTTATGCTCTATGCGGCGCCTATCTGGGCTGAATCCATAAGGATGAAGGGAACCAGAAGGCAACTCCTAAGACTGCATAGGTTGAGCGCTCTACGCGTAATCAGCGCGCATCGAACAGTATCGAAAAAAAGCGGCTTTTGTCTTGGCAAACATGATGCCTGTCGATTTAATGGTAGACGAAGCTAGGCGCAGTTGTTCAACGAGCGATGCAGATGAAGTACCGCAACCACGAGAGGGCAGTCTCCATAGAAAAGTGGCAGAGGCGCTGGAACGAGTCGTCTAAGGGACGATGGACATATACCCTCATCCCAAATATAGAACGGTGGATAAGTCGACAGCATGGGGAATTGGACTGCTGCCTGACTCAATTCATGACGGGCCATGGGGCCTTCCGGAGTCCTCTGCATCGATTTGGAAATGATGAGTCACCTATCTGCCCAGAGTGCAACGAGTATGAGGACCCACACCACGTGCTATTCAAGTGCTCCCGTTTTGCCGCGGAGAGAGAAATACTCAATTTATTGAATGGCTCCGAGCTAAACCCGACGAACATGGTCGATATAATGCTAGTGTCGGAGGCAAATTGGAAGGCGATTTCTGAAGTAGCAGCGCGCATATATGCCAGACTACGAGCGGCCGAAAGATTAAGAATACCTGCTGCAGAGACCAGCATAAATTTCCGACGGTAGGGCAGTAGTTCTTGGACGGACGTGTTTTTATAATTATGACGGGGACAAACGTACCAATAGACTATGAAAAAAATGCCATCCGGTCCCGAGGATTTATCCCGTCAAAAACGTCGAAACCAGTTAACTTAAAGCCCGCAGCCATCATTATAAAGACATGCAAAGAAGAGAGTTACGCTGATATCCTTCGAAAGATTCGAGATGAACCGAGCCTTAAGCATATAGGTGAAAACGTGCGACGCATTCGAGGAACGCAAAAAGGCGATATGCTATTCGAGCTAGAAGCCAAGGCCAAATCGGCTTCTAATATATATAAAGAGAGGCTGACGTCCTTCTTAGGCGAGGAAGCTGAAGTAAGATCCTTGTCACAGGAAGTGATGGTTGAATGCAGGGATCTAGATGAAATCACCACCAAAGATGACATCTTAAAAGCTTTTACAACGGAATACAGCACTCTCAGCACTAATGCTGTCAAAGCAGCGAGAAAGGCCTACAGAGTACAGTACAGTACAGTACAAAGTCGCTTTGATCAGCTTGCCTGTCGAAATAGCTAACAAAGTCTTGAGCGTTGGCAAAATAAAAGTCGGTTGAAAAATACTGAAAACCTGTCGAAATTGCTGCGAATGTCAATTACGCTAAATACTGTAAGAACGGAGCTAAATGCATGCTATGCTTCCAAAACAAGGAGCCTTATGACCACATCATGAGTAGTAGTCGATGCCATGCGTACCGAACGGCCTTGGAATCACAAAGCAAATGAGATTGCTGCAAATCAATCTCAATCACTGCGAGGCAGCGCAGGACCTGCTGCTGCAAATGATATTTGAGACGAGAGCGGGCATTGCCGTAATATCAGAGCCGTACAAGATACCAAATAATGGTTTATGGGTTTCTGATACCACCAAGAAGGCACGATTTGGGCGTGCGGCTAACATCCTATCCAGAGTGTAGACAGGATTAAGGAGGGTAGACAGAGGAGACAACCTGTAATTTTTGTGCCTGGGACTTTAATGCCTGGGCATTAGAATGGGGCAGCAGGTATACTAACGCCAGAGGCAGAGTATTGGTGGAGACCTTCGCATCGCTGGATATTGTATTAGCTAACAGTGGAAATGTCAGCATATTCAGAAGAAACGGCAAAGTTGTCGCTTTCAATCATCGATGTCACTTTCGCTGATGCGACAGCGCGCTAATGCGACACACCCACTGGATAGTAAGCGATGGATTCACCTTTAGCGATCACCAAGCCATCGTCGTTAAAATGGAACAGACCCAGCTCACAGAGAGTGGTCAATCACAGAGTAGCTGGACGGCGAGCACTTTAAACAGAGAAGTATCCAACAGAAGCAGAGGAACAGGCTGTGCAACTAGTTCACCAGTTGGCAGAAGCATGCGACGCCGCATCAGATAGTATCCACCTCCGATGAATTCTCACGATTGAGGAAAAACCTTTGCGATGCGATCCGAAGATCAAAAAGAGAATGCTTTAAAAGGTTATGCGCGGAAGCGAACTCAAACCCGTTGGGTGATGCCTACAGAATTGTGGTGGCGAATCCAGGGCCCGATGCTATCCCAAACCAATATCAGGCAATCAGGATAGCAATACAAAAGTATCCACAAAGATTTGCAGAGGTGATGCAGACGTGCATGCGACAGGGTGTTTTTCCAGATTTGGAAGACCCAAAAATTGGTTTTGCTGCCAAAACCAGTAAGCCGCCTGGGGTTCCATCATCGTACAGGCCGATATGCCTACTGGACACTGCTGGCAAAGTGCTCGAGAGACTAATTTATGAGCGATTGCTGCCTTTTACAGAAGGCCCGCGGGATCTTAGCAAACGATACTGTATAACAGCCGGCGTTCCTCAAGACTCATTGCTTGGTACCCTACTGTTGAACGTTATGTATGACGGAGTTCTAAGGCTTCCAAGCCCGGATGGAGTTCACGTGATTGGATTTACTGACGATATAGCAGTGGTGGTTTTTTTTTTTTTTTTTTTTTTTATGACAGATGAAACCAAGCTCAGGGGATGCCCCCTATCCATGCACAGCATTTGTTGGTTCCGAAGGGATGACAGGTTAGTGGGAAGGGGGAAAGAGGGAGTAGTGACGGTTTACGCTTAGCTTAAAGGTTGTGACGAAACACATACATCAGGTTACACAGAATGCGAATTCGGCAATTAAAGAGCATTCGACTATGGTTGAGATCAACTGGCTTGGCACTGGCAGCCGAGAAAACTGAAGCTGTATTAATCTCGAGTCATAAGCAGGTCAAAAGCGTCTGAGTGTGGATGGTGTCATAATCCAATCGTAACGCGTGATTAAGTACCTCGTAGTTTTGGTGGACGACCGCCTCTGTTTTCGACAACACACAGAGTATGTATGCAAGAAAGCATCGGCTCGCTACGCAGCACTAGCGCGAATGCTACCAAACTTCGGCAGTCCGAAAAGCAGCAAGCGTCGTTTACTAGCGAATGTAATTACGTCAGGCCTTATTTATGCGGCGCCCATCTGGGCTGAATGTCTTAAAAGTAAGACAGAAACAGTTTTCCATAGTATATCGGCTAAATGCGCTACGTGTAATCAGCGCCCACAGGACTGTCTCCGACGAAGCGGCTTGCGTACTGGCTAACATGATGCCAATTGATATAGTAGCTTATGAGGCTCGCCGGTACGAATCGAACAAAGGGCGCTGGACATATACGCTTATCCCGAACCTAGAAAAGTGGATAAGTCGAAAGCACGGCGAACTGAACTATCATTTGACATAGTTCTTGACGGGCCATGGAGGGTTTATTAGGAGCTCATTTTATCGCCTTGGTAACGACAGTTCGCCACTCTGTCCGGAGGGTAATGAAGACAAGGATCCAAGCCATGTGCTGTTTACGTGCCCCCGTTTTGCTATAGAAAGAGCCTTTCTCAACAAAGTACATGGTCCGCAGATAAACGCTTCAAACTTGGTCGACACAATGCTGGAGTCAGAAAAGACGTAGAAAGCGACGTGTCAAGTTGCTGCGCGAATATACGATAGCCTGAGAAGCGAAGAGAGGGCTAGAAGAACTGTTGCTGCCGAAGCTAAAATGGGGTATACGTAAGACGGAGAACACGTCACCACGTTAGGGCCTTTCTTTAACGAACGAACTCGACGGTGGACGAACGGGCCTAAATGACTATTGAGCTTAAAGCTCCCTCTGCGTCCTGACGCAATACTTAACGATAGTTCCGCGAGGACTGACAGTCCAGAGGGAGGGGTTTTAGCGTGTTAAATTGGCGCACTCAGGCTTTCGATGCTCTGTCCAAATATGAACACTTGTTCAAATATAAACACTATTGTAGGAATAAGTAAATAACATGTATCGAGTAGTGTCGTGACCACGGACGAGGGTGGATGCAGCTACCCACCGCAGTGCAGTGTTTAGTGTGCTCGCGGAAACAAAGAAACAAATATAAAGAAATATTTTCAAACAAAGTCACAGTGCAATAACATTGATTTGGATTACAGATTAAAACATAACAATAGACATCAATAAATTCGCTAAAACAATAACACCAAATATCACAAATAGACAATTAAACGGAATGCGGAGAACCAAGCGAAGGGCTTATTTATGCCCTCCGCAGTAAAGCTCAGCATTTCGTTTCTTTCTTCTCCTCCTCCTTCTTCCTGGTCCCGTTAGGTGTGCAGGCGGCTGTGAGTGCACCGTGGGCTGAAGCGTGGCAAGATAAAGGCATAACACTCGTCTTGTCACGTTTTGCTTTGCCTGCGGTGTAGGCTTGTCCGCTTGTGCAGCTGACTTTATACCTCTTTACAGTGGGTGGCGATGACAAAATTTCGTATAGACACCACGAATGTGCGTGGCTTGAGGGCGAATTTCTTCGCGGTCTATGCGTATGTCTGTACTCACCAACCGCATATAATGGCACTAGGTGAGACCCAGGTGTCTGAGGGTGCAGATCCACTGGATTTTCACTTGCCTGGGTACCACTTACTGCCATTATTTTCATCACACAGAGGCCTCGCCTTATATATTCGCAGTGATGTTGCGTACCAGTGTCAGCAACACCTTTGCACGACGGATGCCGAATTTAGCTCCATGTGGGTTAAGTTCAAAATCCAGTCGCACATCCTGCACTTCTGCTTCATTTATAGAAGCCCGGGTCTAGAGAGGCTGCCAACTTTTGATAAACTTGACAGTCTCTCTGATTCCATTTCTAAAATCCTGGAATCGTATCCGAACAGTGAAATTGTTGTTGCTGGTGATTTCAATGTTCATAATTCCAATTGGCTACGTCATTCGAGTCACACAACACCTGAGGGTTTGTATGTTGAGTTATTTGCTGAGTCTAATAATTTGACTCAATTAGTGAAGGAACCAACGCACTTTCCTTGCGTTGATGGGCAAAACCAAAATATTCTGGACCTTTTTTTAACTTCGCATCACAGCAAGTATGATGTGAATGTGCTTGCACCTCTTGGTAATTCGGACCACGCTACAATTTCTGCTACCTTCCCATATTCTAGTCTTCAATCCGCTCATCAGCCAGCTCCGAAGCGGACAGTGTGGCTTTATGAGAAGGCTAATTGGGATACGCTGAACTCCTTTTTCAGCCGTTTCAATTGGCAATTGTGTTTCAGGGATAGAAACATAAATGCTGCAGCAAAATTGGTAGAAAATATAATTTTATTTGGTATGAGGTCTTTCATACCTAATAAAAGAATTTCCATTAAACCAAAAGACCATTCCTGGTTTAATGCGACTTGCAGACAAGCAGTCAGGTCTAAAGAGGAAGCATTTAGGAATTGGCGTTTAAGTAAAACTGCTGATACTAAACTGCTGCGCAATCAGGCCAGAAATACGTGCAATGCCACTCTAAAGCGCGAAAAAGTTCTCTACGAACAGCGCCTTAGACGCAGAGTTCTTGCATACCATAAGGGTAGCAAGAACTTTTGGTCGTTCGTGGGGAGGGTGAAGAATCAGACGCGATCGTCTATTCCAACTCTCCTGAAGGACGATCAGATCTTCACTCACTCGGTTGACAAGGCAAACTTATTAGCCAAAATGTTTGCTGAAAACTGCTCTCTTTCTGAGAGTAGCCAACCACTACCCGTGATCGACGGTGTGTCTCATATTATGCCTGAGATGCACTTTCGAACGCGGGCTGTTAAAGGAGTGCTTGTAAACCTCAACGTCAATAAATCCTCGGGACCGGATGGCATTTCAGCCCACGTGTTGAGAAAGTGCGCCTCAACATTGGCTCGCCCATTGCGCAATCTGTTTAACTTATCGTTTACTTCAGGAGTTTTTCCTAGTTCCTGGAAGATTGCCAATGTGCAGCCAGTTCCCAAAAAAGGTGAGGCTACGAATCCTGCCAATTACCGGCCCATAGCAATCTGTTCAATGCTCTCCAAAGTTATGGAGAGCGTTATAAATTTTAGCCTGATGAGGTATCTAGAGAGCAACCAATTGGTCAGCGATCGCCAGTACGGTTTCCGTGCTCACCGCTCCACAGGCGATTTGATGGCGTTCCTCACTGAGCGGTGGAACAGTTGTGTTCACCAATTCGGTGAGAGTAAGGTTGTTGCTTTGGATATCTCCAAGGCATTTGACCGAGTGTGGCATAAAGCACTTGTGTCTAAACTGGCTGCTTATGGTGTCGGTGATACATTCACTCGATGGATATCGAGTTTCCTCAGCGGCCGTTCTATTCGGGTTGTGATTGACGGCTTTGCTTCCGAAGAGCACTCCATAAATGCTGGAGTTCCGCAGGGTTCGGTCCTGTCTCCAACACTTTTTCTCATTTTTATCAATGACCTTCTGTCATTGACATCAAACCCCGTCTACTCGTTTGCTGATGACAGCAGCATTTGTCATTCATATTCATTCTCCAGGCGTCCTTCTATTCTGGAGATCAATAGAAAACGCAGAATTATGAATGACACACTCCAATCTGACCTCAACAAAATCCAGGAGTGGGGTCAAGCGAATCGGGTCGATTTTAATGCGCGGAAGACCCAATGCTGTTTGTTGACCCACAAGCGTCTGGCGGGCGACAACTTTCCACCTTTAAATATGGGTGGTGTGGATATTAATGAGTCGGAGGCTCTTGATGTTCTGGGCATGTCAATCCAATGTGATCTTCGCTGGAACGATCACATCTTTGACGTGTCGAAAGAAGCAGCCAAGTGCTTAGGCTTTCTTAAGCGGTGTAAGAAGTACTTAACTCCAACCGACCTTCGTTGTATCTACACCACTTATATCCGTCCGAAAATGGAGTACAACTCGCATATTTGGTCTGGAGCTTCGAAAGCATATCTTCAGCTTCTGGACCGTATACAAGGTCGTGCGATAAAACTTATAGGGGACAGTAGGGTATCCAGCTCTATTGAAACCTTGGGATGTCGTCGGGATGTGGGGTGTGTAACCTTATTTTACCGTTACTTTAATGGTAACTGTTCCTCTGAAGCAGCCAGCCTGATCCCCTCGGTTCAGGTATTCAACAGATCTACTCGGCTTTCCAGAGCGGTGCACCCCTTTTACGTCTCGATCCCGTTCCATCGCACTACCCACTACCGCGAGAATTCGTTTTTCGGTCGCGCAGTTAAATTGTGGAATAGTCTCCCTGCGCATGTTTTCCCACCCACTTATAACGTCGATGCTTTTAAAAGAGGTGTAAATCGACACTACTCCCACTTTTCCCCTTCCCACTAACCTTTACCCTTCTAAACCAACGAATGCTTTGCATGGATAGGGGGCATCCCCTGAGCTTGGTTCTATCTGCCATTAAAAAAAAAAAAAATGTATATGATTTCTACTAAATACAGTCCACATAAATTAGATAAGGAGGATAACATGTAGGGTAGATTAGAGTGTAAAACTTACTTTAAGATAACGAATAGAAAATATCCTACGCTGCGTTTTTCACGCTGCGTTCAAGTGTTATGTTCCCAAGTGTAAATATAGATATCACTAAGAGTATATAAGAAGAAGAATCACTGAATAAAGGGCAATTTCGAAACAAAATTCAAAGTGAATTTACTTATTTCAACACCCTCATTAAAAAAAAAGACACACACAGACAGACAGCCACAAAAAGGCATACACAGAGAGGCAGACACAGAGAGACAGACACAAGCAGACAGACAAACACAGATAGACAGACACAGACAGACAAGCAGACAGACAGATACAGAGAGACAGACACAGAGAGACAGACACAGAGAGACAGACACAGAGAGACAGACACAGAGAGACAGACACAGAGAGACCGACACAGACATACAGACAGGCAGAGACCGACACAGACATACAGACAGGCAGAGACAGACAGGCAGAGACAGACAGACACAGACACAGACACACAGACACAGACAGACAGACAGACACAGACAGACAGACACAGACAGACAGACACAGACAGACAGACACAGACAGACAGACAGACAGACAGACAGACACAGACAGACAGACAGACACAGACAGACAGACACAGACAGACAGACAGACACAGACATACAGACACACAGACAGACAAACATACACAGGCAGAGAAACACAGACAGACAGACACAGACACAGAGATAAAGACACAGAGAAAAAGACAAAGAGAGACAGACAGACAGGTAGGCAGACAGAAAGGCAGACATACAGACAGACAGACAGCCAGACAGACAGGCAGACAAACAGGCAGGCAGAAAAACACAGACAGACACACAGATGCAGGATCGTGCATCGTATTTGGTGAGATCGGACGTGTTTAAGGCCTCTCCTATTTGCAACATTTAATGTCAAAACTCCCGCGCGACATTTGGGTGAGTGAAAACGTGATATAATTAAATTGTAGCCGTTTCCCGTTCTTGCACCCGCCGGCGACTTGACAGTTCACAAATCTTAAGAAAGGAACTGCACTGCCGACTCAGTGTGTGGTGTCCATGCTAGAAAAGGAAACTTTCGGTTTTTGTCAAAACTATGACAACTCCGATCGCGGCCACACCACCTGTTGCGGCGAGCAAGAAGAGTGCGGATATAGCAGCGTATAGTGATGACAAACCGAGAGGCGGGCGTAACCACTACGAAGTTCTGGAGGTATCTACTTCAATGGCGAATCCGTTTAAAAGGAGCTCATTGATTGATAGATCCCCGGTAAGAGTAGAACTTGAAAGCACTGCAATGGCGGCTGTGAGCGCAGAGATATTCTACGCAAGATTAGAGAGGAGCCTAGCTTCCAGAGAGTAGGAGAGGGCGTTCGTCGAATCAGAAGCACAAAGAAAGGGGAAATGCTATTCTGTTGTTGATAACCTTTCTAGGCGAAGAAGCCGAAGTGAGAACAATGTCACAAGAGGTGACTATTGAAAGCAGGGATTTAGACGAGATCATCTTTAAAGAAGACGTCTTAAAATCCTTCCAGCAGAAATACGGAGAGAGCATAGGAACGCTGTGAATTCACTGCGCTCTGCGTTTAGAGGAACTAAAATCGCGCTGGTAAATGTTCCGATTACTACAGCAAAGAAAGCCCTCAATGAAGGAAAAATAAGAAAGTTGCCTCGAGTTTGGCCACATAAGCGACAGGTGTAAAAAACCAGACCGGTCAAAACTGTGCTGGAAATGTGGCAGCGAAGGTAATTTTGCGAAGGATTGCAGGAACCAACTGAAATGCCTTCTTTGCTCATGGATTACTGACGAAACTCGAAAGGCGGTGATCTGGGCGTGTGGCCAGCACCCCATCCAAGGTGTCTCCCATCGTATATGCAAGAGCTTTGCGTATGCTGCGATAGCTGGTATTCATTTTTACAGCTGTTACGCGGCGTCGAGCGTGTCTTGGGAGGAATACGAGCTTCTACTGGAGAACATCGCGTCAGAAGCCAGCCATCAACACCCAGTAATTATAGCAGGCGACTTTAATGCGTGGCCGTGGACTAGGGTAGCAGAACCAGCAAGGCAAGAAAAAGGACTCTACTAGAAGTCTTCTCCGGGCTCAACATTACTCTTTTGAATACTGGTTCTGTGAGTACCTTTCGGAGAGATGGCAGAAATTCGGTGATAGACATAACCTTCGCCAACACTTCTTTGGCGCAGAAAATTCAGTGGAGGGTGAGCGAGGATTTCACATATAGCAACCATCAAGCGGTCGTGATTAATATCAACAAGGCCAACAGCAGAGAGAGGGCGCGGTGCCATTGGCAGCTTGGTTGGTAAGCGAGCCAACCAAGGAGGTGTTTGACATTGTGCTCACGGAGGATCGCGAGTGGTCGGCACGAGCTGAAGATCTGGCTGCGCAACTTATAGAACAGCTCTTTAAATCCTGTAACGCCGCAATGACTAACCGCAAGGGTAAAAATCGAAGACGATCAAGTCCACTGGTGGAACGACGAGATAGCAATGCTCCGGGCGCTGTTCCTTCAGTCAAGACGACGTTTCCAGCGCTGCAGGCAATCACTAGACAGAGTGCGGCGAAAGGTTGAGTTTTCGAAGGCAAGGAGGAAACTTCGTGATGCGATTCGCAAATCAAAAATTTCAAAGTTTCAAAGCACTTTGTGAAGAAGCGAATGCGAACCCATGGAGACGTGCATATAGGGTTGTAATGGCAAAAAACCGTCGGCATGCGCAAGTGAGGTGCCCGCATATACTGGCTCGGATAGTTGCATCTCTATTCCCTCAGCTTCCAGAAGGTGAATATGCCCAACTTCAACCTCAGGACTTTTCCGAGATCCAAATATCGACCACTGAAATCAGCGAGGCGGCTTAACGAATTGTGCCGAACACATGCTTGGAAAGTTCCAAAGCTGGTTCTGATCCCGAAACCCGACAAACCACCGGGAGAACCGTCTTCGTACAAGCCAATATGTCTTCTGGATAGCTTGGGAAAAGTGCTCGAGCGAATTATATACGAAAGGCTGCGTACCTATGCAGAAGGCGATCGGGGTCTCAGTAAAATCCACGCTCTACGTGAAAAATCATTCCCGGACTTCCTCCTTCAAATAGTTAGCAACTACCTTAGTAAGAGAGTACTGCTCTACGACAGCGACATAAGAATTAAGCGCTATCCTATAACAGCTGGCGTTCCTCAGGGCTCAGTTCTCGGACCCCTGCTATGGAACTTCATGTATGATGGAGTTCTAAGATCTTAAGTTCCTGAAGGAGTTCACATCATCGGCTTGCTGACGACTTAGCTGTAGTGGTGGTGGCATATAAGCCAAATCCAAGAAAAGGCGCACATGGCCGTCGAAACTGTAAGGAACTGGCTCGTAATAAGCTCACACCGAAAAGTCTCGGACGACGCGGCTTTTGTTCTGGCTGGCATTATTCCATTGGGTATTATGGCGCGTTAGGCTCAACTTTGCTACACAAAAAAGAATACCATGAACTTGGACGTTGACATACCGCGTGAGAGAGCACTTTCCTTGGAAATGTGGCAGAGGCGATGGAACGAGTCCAACAAAGGGGCGGTGGACACACATTCTGATCCCAAATATTAAAGAGTTGATTAGTCGCACGCACGGGGAGCTGAATTACTACCTGACAGAGTTCCTCACGGGCCATGGCTTTTCGGAGTAGCTTGTTCCGATTCGGAAATGACGATTCACCTCTTTCTCCAGCATGTCCGCATGTGGTGCAAAACCCGCAGCATTTACTGTTTGCGTGCACGCGCAACAAATTTTGTTGATGCGATGCTGTCCTCGGTGGCAACATGGACAGCCGTATGCCGATTCGTCGCCTGCATATATGCGAAGCTGAGGAGCACTGAGAGAGCGAGGATAGCTGGTAGAAGAACTGGTTCAGTTGGGGCCTTGAACCAAGACGGTAGGAACACTGAGTGACTTTGACTAACTGTCGGACAGGGACAGACGGACTATCACGTGATTGAGCTTTTGTTGCTCCTTCTGCCTCCCGACGTAATACTTGACGGTAGTTCCAGGAGGACAGTCAGACCTGGGGTAGGTGGTTTTAGCGTGTTAAAGTTTTTTTTTTTTTTATGGCAGATAGAACCAAACTCAGGGTATGCCCCCATCCATGCAAAGCATTCGTTAGTTTAGAAGGAAAAAGTTTAGTGGGAGCGGGAAAAGTGGGAATAGTGTCGATTTACACCTCTTTTAAAAGCATCGACGTTATAAGTGGGTGGGAAAACATGCGTAGGGAGACTATTCCGCAACTTAACTGCGCGACCGAAAAACGAATTCTCGCGGTAGTGGGTAGTCCGTTGGAACGGGATCGAGACGTAAAATGGGTGCACCATTCTGGAAAGCCGAGTAGCTGGCTACTTCAGAGGGACAATTACCATTAAAGTAACGGTAAAATAAGGTTACACACCCCACATCCCGACGACATCCCAAGGTTTCAATAGAGCTGGACACCCTACTGTCCCCTATAAGTTTTATCGCACGACCTTGTATACGGTCCAGAAGCTGAAGATATGTTTTCGAAGCTCCCGACCAAATACGCGAGTTGTACTTCACTCCATTTTCGGCCGGATATAAGTGGTGTAGATACAACTAAGGTCGGTTGGAGTGAAGTATTTCTTGCACCGCTTTAAAAAGCCTAAGCACTTGGCTGCTTCTTTCTACACATCAAAAATATGATCGTTCCAACGAAGATAGTATTGTATTGACATGCCCAGAACATCAAGAGCCTCCGACTCATTAATATCCACACCACCCATATTTAAAGGTGGAGAGTTGTCGCCCGCCAGACGCTTGTGGGTCAACAAACAGCATTGGGTCTTCCGCGCATTAAAATCGACCCCACTCCTGGATTTTGTTGATAGAAGGACGTCTGGAGAATGAATATGAATGACAAATGCTGCTGTCATCAGCAAATGAGTAGACGGCGTTTGATGTCAATGACAGAAGGTCATTGATAAAAATAAGAAAAAGTGTTGGAGACAGGACCGAACCCTGCGGAACTCCAGTATTAATGGAGAAACAAAGCCGTTTATCACAACCCGAATAGAACGACCGCTGAGGAAACTCGATATCCATCGAGTGAATGTGTTACCGACACCATATGCAGCCAATTTAGACACGAGTGCTTTATGCCACACCCGGTCAAATGCCTTGGAGATATCCAAAGCAACAACCTTACTCTCACCGAATTGGTGAACACAACTGTTCCACCGATCAATGAGGAACGCCATCAAATCGCCTGTGGAGCGGTGAGCACGGAAGCCGTACTGGCGGTCACTGACCAATTGGTTGCTCTTCAGATACCTCATATAGTTAAAATTTATAACGCTCTGCATAACTTTGGATTATGGAAACAGGATTCGTAGCCTCACCTTTTTTGGGAACTGGGTGCACATTGGCAATCTTCCAGGAAGTAAGAAAAACTCCTGAAGTGAACGATAAATTAAACAGATTGCGCAATGGGCGAGCCACTGTTGAGGCGCACTTTCTCAACACGTGGGCTGAAATGCCATCCGGTCCCGAGGATTTATTGACGTTGAGGTTTACAAGCACTCTTTTCACAGCCCGCGTACGAAAGAGCATCTCAGGCAGAATATGAGACACACCCTCGATCACGGTTAGTGGTTGGCTACTCTCAGGAAGAGAGCAGTTTTTAGCAAACATTTTGGCTAGTACGTTTGCCTTATCAACCGAGTGAGTGAAGATCTGATCATCCTTGAGGAGAGATGGAATAGGCGATCGCGTCTGATTCTTCACTCTCCCCACGAACGACCAAAAGTTCTTACTACCTTTATGGTATCCAAGAACTCTGCGTCTAAGGCGCTGTTCTTAGAGAACTTTTTCGCGCTTTAGAGTGGCATTGCACCTATTTCTGGCCTGATTGCGCAGCAATTTAGTATCAGCAGTTTTGTTTAAACGCCAATTCCTAAATGCTTCCTCTTTAGACCTGACTGCTTGTCTGCAAGTCGCATTAAACCAGGAATGGTCTTTTGGTTTAATCGAAATTCTTTTATTAGGTATGAAAGACCTCATACCAAATATAATTATATTTTCTATCAATTTTGGTGCAGCATTTATGTTTCTATCCCTGAAGCACAATTGCCAATTGAAACGGCTGAAAAAGGAGTTCATCGTATCCCAATTAGCCTTCTCATAAAGCCACACTGTCCGCTTCGGAGCTGGCTGATGAGCGGATTGAAGACTAGAATATGGTATGGTAGCAGAAATTGTAGCGTGGTCCGAATTACCAAGAGGTGCGAGAACATTCACATCATACTTGCTGTGATGTGAAGTTAGAAAAAGGTCCAGAATATTTTGGTTTTGCCCATCAACGCAGGGAAAGTGCTAATTGAGTCAAATTATTAGACCCAGCAAATAACTCAACATTGCGTTGTGTGACTCGAATGTAGCCAGTTGGAATTATGAACATTGCAAATCACCAGCAACAACAATTTCACTGTACGGATACGATTCCAGAATTTTAAAAATCGAATCAGAGAGACTGTCCAGTTTATCAAAAGTTGGCAGCTTCCCTAGACCCGGGCTTCTATAAATGAAGCAGAAGTGCAGGATGTGCGACTGTATTTTGAGTTTAACCCACATGGAGTTAAATTCGGCATCCGTCGTGCAAAGGTGTTGCTGGCACTTGTACGCAACATCACTGCGAATGCATAAGGCGAGGCCTCTGTGTGATGAAAACAATGGCAGTAAGTGGTACCGAGGCATGTGAAAATCCAGTGGATCGGCACCATCAGACACCTGGGTTTTACTTAGTGCCATTACATGCGGTTGGTGGGTACAAATATGCGTATGGACCGCAAAAAAATTCGGCCTCAAGCCACGTACATTAGCGTAATCCATGCGGAATTTTGTCATCGCCACCCTCTGTAGGGAAGTGTAAGGTCAGCTGTACAAGCGGCCACGCATACGTCGCAAGCAAAGCAAAACGCGACAAGACAAGTGTTATGCCTTTATCTTGCCGCGCTTCAGCCCACGGTGCACTAACAGCCGCATGCACAACAAACGGGGCCAGGAAGAAGGAGGAGGAGTAAAAACAAACGAAATGCTGAGCTTTACTGCGGAGAGCATAAATAAGCCCCTCGCTTAGTTCTCTGCATTCCGTTAGACTGAATTTGATTAATTTTATTATTGTTGCATGTTTATAAGTTATATTATTGGTTTGGGTTATGTGCACTGTTTCTATTTTATTGTGGTGTAAATGTGTTTATATTGCTTGTGGATGGTCGGTTTTGATGTTAATAATTTTTTCGCGAGCACTCGACGCGAAAAATGAATTGTGGTGGGGAGCAACATTCACCTTCTCCCGCGGTCACATCACAACTGAGAAAGATCAAGGCTTTGTAGAAAAGCCTTGATCTTTCACGTCGAAGTACGATTGACTTCAAATCTAAGATGGTTCCCAAGATATCTCGTTGGATGGCAACAGAAAAGACTTCACCATTTACAATTGTAAATGAGGATTCGTTACATTCAAAGGGAAAATCTCATTTTCAATTGACATATTCCCGTTTTCAAATGGAAAGTCTTATTTTCAATTTATCTATCCTCATTTTAAAATTGAAAATCTTCTTTGCAATTGCGCTTTTCTCATTTTCGAATGAAAATCTTATCTTTAATTGCTCTTTTCTTATTTTAAAATTTTTTCTAGAAAATATTATTCTCATTTGATCTTTTCCTCAACTTGGAACTGGTATAGTCTTCAAGGATAGTGCAAGCAATTCCGGTGTTCGCGATAGCAAGGGTATAGTATCGACCCTGAACTAATCGAGAAGGCTGAAAGCTAAACGTGTTCCAATTCTTTAACAGGAGTCATAGGATATCTATACGGGATTGATTCTGTTTGAATTAGAAACACCTATAACTTAAGGGATTGGAACAGATTCAGTACCTAAGATATGTTTTATGCAGTGGGCAACCTTAAATCCTTCAGTGAAGTCGTGAAAAATAAATAAGGAGTCATGAAAAATAAATTAAGAGAAAGAAGTCTTGACTCTTGGGGGTAGGTTTGATAGACATGGCTCAATTACTGAAAGAAAATTGAGGTTAAATTAATTCTGATTTTATTCCTAAGAAAGATTTTTCATGAAAACCAAAGACAGACTTAAATGTTTATGGCTTCAGATCTTTCATGGGGGTAAGGGCTTCCGATTATCGTTTAACGTAAGTACCTACCGTGAGGGCTTAACCTTTCGGTGTGCCACCACACATATGGTTTATTCCTGGCAAAACCAAATCCCTGTTGGTGTGACCCTGCAGTCCTACCATCATGCTTTTCTGAGAAGTTTCATTCAGGTCATTCTATTTCAGGTCTTACGCCAGCATGGAAAAACCGGACCGCCATATAAGCGGCTGGCGATGTGATTCAGCACAAGTGGCGTCCACACCAGCCGGCTTGATTCCTCCGGTTCAGGTATTTAGCAGAGCGCTTTCCAGAGCGGTGCACCCCTTTTATGTCGCTATTCCGTTCCAACGAACTACGCATTACCGTGGGAATTTGTTTTTTGGTCGCGTCATTACATTGTGGAATAGTCTCCAAGCGAATGTCTTCCCGCCCACTTACAGCGTCGAAACTTCCTTCCCCTTCCCACTAAACCTGTCATCCCTTCGGAACCAACAAATGCTGTGCATGGATAGGGGGCATCCCCTGAGCTTGGTTTCACCTGCCATAAAAAAAACACCAGGGGTTTGGTGTTATCTCCGAGGTACCTGTTTTAACCCTAGATACGGCCGGCCGTGACTCCCATTAGATCTAATGCATTCGAAGGGCGGTCGAAGTGTAGCCAAGATTACTAACTATTCACTTTATTGACGGCTAACCTTATTCCATTTTTTTTATTCTATTTCATTTATTAATTTATTGGGCACCATTGCAACAAGAAACATCTTATGATACAACAAGGTTATATGGTTACTTATTAATATCTATAATATAATATTGTATTGTATAATAATAATAATACATTACATTACAAAGTTTGATTTGATTATTATAATTAATTATCCATTATAAAACAAGTGTATATATTTCTTAGTGTAATTTTATAACTTTGTATAAGTATATAACTTAATTAAAGATTAGGGTAGAGACATAGCTGAGCGCAAGAGGAGTCTAGGAAAAGTTACATTAAAGATAGTAGGAAAAATTATATAATACTACGCGTATTGCACACTATTTAAATAATCGTTGTCTTTTCTTAAATTGCACGAGGTTGCTAATGGTTCTTAAACCAGAATTGCACTAACGAAGCACGGACGCTCAGAAAGCATATTTGAGTATCGCATTACTCGAGGTTTAGGCTTAGGTTTTACAGGAGGTTTAGGCGTCATGTTTGCGGTCGGGAGGCCTTCCTCGGTCACTTCCGCAAATAGACAGTTGTTGGGGAGAGAGGTGGGCCCGTGCCAGGCAAACCTAAGGGTAAACCATCTAAACCTTCATCGCGATAGAGCGGCATCAGCAATGATGGCAATATGCCTGTGTGGAAATCGCGCTGATACAGGAGTCTGGGATCTCTCGTGACGAGATTAGGGGCCCAATCTTTTCTGTTCTCAGGTGCATGGCAGAGGGAGGATATTCTTCACGGCTGCTTCGGGTCCGATATTCTTCACGGCTCAATGCAGAAACGCAGTAGCAGACTGGTGCGCATTCCAAGGAACACGGATAGAAAGAAATATGCTGAAGTCATAAAGGATTTATTACCAAATGGGAATTATATCATGCGTAGAAAGACCTCGGATATCGAGATCAAGGTAAAAATGCTCAAAATGATTCATTCTAAGAGCATTCTAAGAGCCTTCCCCTAAGACAATTATGGAAGAAGCAAGTCTGATAAAATTGTGGAGAGACGAGCTCAAAAGCATGAAGAAAGAGGCAAAGAAGGCTTATAATAGGCACCATAGGACGGCAAACCAGGATCATGGAGAAACGTACAAAGCAAGGAAAAAGTTGCTGAAAAGGACCCTGCGCCGACGTAAAAGGGAGACGTGGAGGGCTTTCTGCAGTAGCGTATACGATATCTCGGATGTGTGCAAATTGCAGAATACCATATCGAAGGATCCCGTCTCCAAACTGGGCCTTATTCGTGAAGTAGATGGCACTATGACGGAGACGGTTGCGGATTATCCACAGTTGCTGATGGAGGGGCACTGTCCAGGAAACTTCTTGTCTGGTGAATCGTGAGAACCTAAGAGGAGAACGGTAAATATTGTAGATAGACGGAAGGCAGAAAGGATTTTGACGATGGGTGGTATGAGGAGTGACATTGGTAGTTCTCTCCATTCAAGGCATCGGGACTGGATGGAATATTTCTGGCCCTACTTCAATGGAGTCAGGAGGTCTTATCAGGAAGACAACGAGGAGTATTAACAGCTTGTCTCGCGACAGGGTAATTCCAATAAGGTGTAGCTGTATCCCCGTTGTGAAAATAGAGATGCCAGTCAGAGGTATATCTATGACCGTTTTTATGGTGTGCTTAAAGTTTCAAGTATCTAGCTCATCGGAAAGTTAGTTTAAAACCAATTACAAAATTTTTACCCGACAGACAAGAAAGCATAAAAACGTTTTAAAACAAGAGAGAATGAATAAGAAAGAAGAAGATTTGTCTTTTAAAGACAAGTCTTTTAAAACAAGATTTGTGAAAAAATCTGTCATTATTTTTTTCCTTTTATTTTTTAAAATGTTTTATTGAACTGCCTTTTCTCTTAGACGCCGTATGACGCTTAAATTGTTGTGACAAACGAAGTACTCGCTTTCAGACCAATTAAATTCATATGACTTAATCTCTCCCTTATATAATAATATAGTCAATATAACCAATGGATAGATGAATGCAATAGACTAAGTGTATTGTCAACTTCGCGAATTATTTCTGAGACCCATATTTCCGTCAACACATTTAGCAGAATATTTTCTTCCGCATCATTATCTTTTGTTGAGGAGCAGTTGGTAGAGCCACAGCCAGCTCCAGCATTTGACATGAATGTGCTTTTAGCAGCAATGGTGCAGCAGTCCTCTCAATTGCAGGAGCAACTCTCCTCACGTATGGAGGAGCAGCTGACACAAACCACTTCTCAATTGCAGGAGCAGCTTATACAAAATACTTCACAACTCCAGGACCAGCTATCGCGCATAGAAGGCAATTCTTCAATATTGCAGGCGAGGCAGGATAAAATGGAGGATGAATTACACAGACTAGAATCAGAAAACCTGCAGCTCCAGTGGACCAGTTACAGCTGTTAGTGCAACGAAATTGCAAGCGCCAACGTTTGACGGAACTGTACCGTTTTAAATTTTTAAACTACAGTTCGAGACCACAGCAAAAGCCAATCGCTGGACTACGGCAGACAAAGTGGCCGCTTTGTTAGTATCATTGAAAGGCTCCGCCGTTGAAGTTTTACAAACAGTTCCTGAAATTCAACGTGATAATTATGACGCGTTAATATCAGAGATTGAACGACGATATGGTAGCGACCATAGAAAACAACTGTTCCAAATGTTCTTGAGTCGTTACAAGAATATGCGAGTGGTGGATGCGGATACCAAACGTTCAGTCTACTCCATGCCAAAGAAGACGTTTGCCGAAACAGTGTCATTTGCTTTGACACAGGAAACAGCATGCCTTTTAAGCAATAAAGCACATAAAGATCATCGGCTGGAAGTTGAGCTACGTGAATCTCTAGAGAAAACCATAAGGGATCTCATCCAGACTATTTCTCAGAGGATGCCAATCTCACGCAAGGGCTCTGAACTAAAATGTTACAGCAGAGGAACATCAGGACGCCTGGCACGGAGTTGTAATGCGTCTGGTAGGAAAAACGAAAACGCAAGGAAGAGAAGCATCGAAGATGAAAGTGGCGCTTCTGGAGAGAAACGATCGTTAAACTAAAACGGACCAATTCAAAGGGGCGTGAGCTGGTTCCCGCAACTGATTGCCCCCACTGTCTCCGTTTTACAAAAACATCGTAAAAACAATAATTTAACCATAAATGGGACTGTAAACGGACGATCGCTGGTCTTAACTCTGGACACGGGCGTAACACATTCCATCATTCGATCAGACCGAGCAGGGGATAACTTTGAGCCGCTGATTGGTTGCAAGCTGCGAACAGTTACAGGGGAGGAAGATGCGATTTCTGGAAAACTGGTGTGCAAGGTTCAGATTGGAACGCCAGAAGTGATTCACACCTTCTTAGGGGCTGAAATAATGGACGAGGTAATAATCGGCGTGGATTTTATGCTAGCCCATGATCTTACTCTGAATCTGAAGAGAAGAATGTTGACGTGCCAAACATGGAGATACCCCTAAGCACTGGGCACGAATCGCCTCAGATCAGGAATGTAAGTGTAAGTCACCGTCAGTTGATTCCACCAAAGTCCGAAGCAGTACTGTAGGCATGTGTAGAGGAAGACTGTGGAGCAAGCAAGCTGTGGGTAGTGGAGGCATCAGAAAAGACTGCGAATATATTGGTTGGACGAACGGAAAAAATAAGTATAAATAATCACTCCCGGTTCGAGTGATAAATCAGTTCAGATCACCGATCACTTTGGAGAAGGAGCGTTAGTAGTACAATGCGAAGCTGTGGAAGCCGTGGTTAATTGTGGCAATCCTCCCCCCGAATGCAAAAACGAGGTTCTCAAAAAGGGCATGAAAATTCCTAACATCGTGGGTAACTGGTTGAATGAGGTGAGCGAGCCAGAAAGGATGAAAGCAAAACGGCTACTAGAAAAGTATAGCTCTATATTTGCCAACGAGGGCAATAAATTTGAAAGAACTGCCATTCTGTAACATCGGATAGACACTGGCGATGCAAGACCGATTCGGCAAGCTCTGCGCAGAGTCCCACTAGCAAAACGAGAAGAAGCGCGACAGATAATAGACGAAATGCAAATAGGTGGTTATTTAATCATCAACTAGCCCATGGTGTTCACCGGTCGTGCTAGTTAAAAATAAAGATGGAAGCACCCGGTTTTGCGTTGACTATCGGAAGCTGAACGACGTCACTAAAAAGGACAGGTACACACTGCCACGAATAGACGACACCTTGGACACATTATCCTGTGCGAAATGGTTTTCAACACTAGATTTGTAAAGTGGTTATTGGCAAGTGGAGATCGAGGAATCCGATCGCGAAAAAACTGCTTTTAGCATCGGGGATGGATTGTGGCAATTCTCCGTGATGCCATTTGGATTATGCAACGCTCCGGCAACTTTTGAGCGTTTAATGGAACACGTATTAAAAGGACTTCACTGGAAAACATGTTTGGTGTATCTTCATGACATTATCGTCATGGGCCAGAGTTTTGATGACCACCTCAAAAATTTAGAAGATGTCTTTCGACGAATTGCTTCTACTATTACGTTTGAATCCAAAGAAATGCAATCTATTTAAAACCGAAGTAACTTATTTGGGCCACAAAATCACTACTAGAGGTATTCACACTGATGAAGACAAAATAAAATCGGTAAGAGATTGGCCTCGACCAACGAATGTTCATGAAGTGTTAAGCTTCCTTAGACTCTGTACATATTACCGACGCTTTGTACCCGGATTTGCTAATGTTGCAAGAAGTTTGCATAATTTGACACAGAAAAACTGAAAATTTGTGTGGAACGAGGAGGAAGAGAATGCCTTTCAGCAGTTGAAGGAATTGCTTTGTACAGCTCCAATGTTGGCTTATCCAGTTCCTGGGGGAAAGTTCGTCCCACAGATGCTAGTGCACATGGATTAGGAGGTGTACTCTCACAGGTTATCGATCGTCAGTAAGTACTGACCATACCCAGACCCAAAAGTAAATGGGTACTATAGCAGAGTTCCTGGAAAACCGGAAAGGAACTATCGCGTTAGGCGGCGGCAGTGGTTGAATGTGTGAAACATTTTCACAAATACCTGTATGAACAGCATTTCCATCTAAGAACATATCATGCAGCACTCAGATGGTTACTCCATTTTAAAAACCCGGAAGGACAGATTGAGCGATGGATAAAAAGGTTGCAGAATTATGACTGTGAAATACAGCATCGGAAAGGTGGGCAAGATGGAAACCCCGATGCACTATCTCGACGCCCATGTGCATTGGAGTGTAAGCATTGCTCCAAGGCTGAAAGAAGCGAAGGTATAGTCGACATCAGATTAACAAATCTGCAACCTGATGATGACTGTTAATCCAGCGCTGTTAGGAAAATTCAACTGAAGGATGCGGACTTGGTTAAAGTCATGAAAGCGAAAGAAACAGATAAAAGACCAACCAAGGAAGAATTGGCATCATAAAGTCTATTGGCCAAGGCGTATTGTGCGCAATGGAATAGATTGAAGTTGATAAACGGAGTTCTGCATCGTTCATGGGAAAGTGAAGATGGTAAACACACTCGCGATTTGTGCTACCAAAGTCTAGAATAACAGGTGTATTAGAAGAGTTCCACAATTTGGACCACGCTATAATTTCTGCTAAGTTCCCATATTCTACTCTTCAATTCGCTCATCAGCCAGCTCCGAAGCGGACAGTGTGGCTTTATGAGAAGGCTAATTGGGATGCGATGAACTCCTTTTTCAGCCGTTTCAATTGGCAATTGTGCTTCAGGGATAGAAACATAAATGCTGCACCAAAATTGATAGAAAATATAATTATATTTGGTATGAGGTCTTTCATACCTAATAAAAGAATTTCGATTAAACCAAAAGACCATTCCTGGTTTAATGCGACTTGCAGACAAGCAGTCAGGTCTAAAGAGGAAGCATTTAGGAATTGGCGTTTAAACAAAACTGCTGATACTAAATTGCTGCGCAATCAGGCCAGAAATAGGTGCAATGCCACTCTAAAGCGCGAAAAAGTTCTCTAAGAACAGCGCCTTAGACGCAGAGTTCTTCGATACCATAAAGGTAGTAAGAACTTTTGGTCGTTCGTGGGGAGAGTGAAGAATCAGACGCGATCGTCTATTCCATCTCTCCTCAAGGATGATCAGATCTTCACTCACTCGGTTGATAAGGCAAACGTACTAGCCAAAATGTTTGCTAAAAACTGCTCTCTTCCTGAGAGTAGCCAACCACTAACCGTGATCGAGGGTGTGTCTCATATTCTGCCTGAGATGCTCTTTCGTACGCGGGCTGTGAAAAGAGTGCTTGTAAACCTCAACGTCAATAAATCCTCGGGACCGGATGGCATTTCAGCCCACGTGTTGAGAAAGTGCGCCTCAACACTGGCTCGCCCATTGCGCAATCTGTTTAATTTATTGTTCACTTCAGGAGTTTTTCTTACTTCCTGGAAGATTGCCAATGTGCACCCAGTTCCCAAAAAAGGTGAGGCTACGAATCCTGTTTCCATAATCCAAAGTTATGCAGAGCGTTATAAATTTTAACTATATGAGGTATCTGAAGAGCAACCAATTGGTCAGTGACCGCCAGTACGGCTTCCGTGCTCACCGCTCCACAGGCGATTTGATGGCGTTCCTCATTGATCGGTGGAACAGTTGTGTTCACCAATTCGGTGAGAGTAAGGTTGTTGCTTTGGATATCTCCAAGGCATTTGACCGGGTGTGGCATAAAGCACTCGTGTCTAAATTGGCTGCATATGGTGTCGGTAACACATTCACTCGATGGATATCGAGTTTCCTCAGCGGTCGTTCTATTCGGGTTGTGATAAACGGCTTTGTTTCTCCATTAATACTGGAGTTCCGCAGGGTTCGGTCCTGTCTCCAACACTTTTTCTTATTTTTATCAATGACCTTCTGTCATTGACATCAAACGCCGTCTGCTCATTTGCTGATGACAGCAGCATTTGTCATTCATATTCATTCTCCAGACGTCCTTCTATCAACAAAATCCAGGAGTGGGGTCGATTTTAATGCGCAGAAGACCCAATGCTGTTTGTTGACCCACAAGCGTCTGGCGGGCGACAACTTTCCACCTTTAAATATGGGTGGTGTGAATATTAATGAGTCGGAGGCTCTTGATGTTCTGGGCATGTCAATCCAATGCGATCTTCGCTGGAACGATCACATCTTTGACGTGTCGAAAGAAGCAGCCAAGTGCTTAGGCTTTCTTAAGCGGTGTAAGAAGTACTTCACTACAACCGATCTTCGTTGTATCTACACCACTTATATCCGTCCGAAAATGGAGTACAATTCCCATATATGGTCGGGAGCTTCGCGGGCATATCTTCAGCTTCTCGACCGTGTCCAATGTCGTGCGTTAAAACTTATAGGGGACAGTAGGGTATCCAGCTCTATTGAAACTTGGAGCGTAGTCGTGATGTGGGGTGTGTATCACTATTTTACCGCTACTTTCACGGTAAATGTTCTTCTGAAGTAGCCAGCCTGATTCCTCCGATTCAGGTATTTAGCAGAACTACTCGGCTTTCCAGAGCGGTGCACCCCTTTTATGTCGCGATTCCGTTCCAACGAACCACGCATTACCGTGAGAGTTCGTTTTTCGGTCGCGTCGTTAGATTGTGGAATAATCTCCCTGCGAATGTCCTCCCGCCCACTTACAGCGTCGAAACATTCAAGCGAAGTGTAAACCGTCACTACTCCCTCTTTCCCCCTTCCCACTAACCTGTCATCCCTTCGGAACCAACAAATGCTGTGCATGGATAGGGGGCATCCCCTGAGCTTGGTTTCATCTGTCATAAAAAAAAAAAAAAAAATGAACCAAGAGGAGGGCATTTAGGCGTCACGAAAAATCTGAAAAAGATTAAACAACGGTTTTATATATAATGTGGGAGCACTATTTGAACGCGTTGCAATGGACGTAGCTGGTCCATTTCCTACTAGCGACTCTAGGAACAAATATGTGTTGGTGATTATGTACTATTTCAGTAAGTGGCCAGAAGTATACGCTACATCAAATCAGGAGGCTAAAACTTCGGCCGAAGTTTTTGTGCAGAATTGGGTCACGCGGTTTGGAATACCAATTGAGTTGCATTCAGATCAAGGGAGTAACTTTAAGTCTGCTATATTTCAAGAAATGTGCTCATTGTCGGGTATCAAGAAAACTCAAACAACAGCTCTACATTTTAATCGGATGGCATGGTGGAAAGGTTTGACCGTACATTAGAAGAACATTTGCGGAAAGTACTGCGCAAATGTCAGCGCAATTGGGTCAAGCATATTCAAATGTTTTTATTGGCCTACCGATCAGCATGATACTACCGGCCATCTATCTGCAAGAATTATTATTGGCACCGATTTCAGACTCCCGTCAGATCTGAAATTTGGAAAGAGCAATGAACTGAAATGGATGAAATGAGGCAGGGAACACAGCTAATGAGCAATAAAATGAAGGATCGTTATGACCGAGCTATGAATTCCGAAGGATTTAAAGCAGGCGACTTGGTGCTGCTGTACAATCCGCAACGGAAAAAGGATATGTCTCCCAAATTGCAAACATCGTGCAAAGAGCCACATAAAGTCACAAAGCGACTGAACGATGTTGCGTATCGCATACAAGCCCACACGCAGAGGAGAGGTAAAATTAAAGTCGTTCACTTGGAGAGACTATCCCCATATGGATCAAGGAATTTGGTGTCTGATCGGGACGATCAGACTTAAGTGGAGGGCAGTGTGACGAATTTACAATCGAAGTTTCGCGAAACCACTGGAAACCATCCAAATCGCGACATCTACATGAATCTAGCGTAAGACAGAACGAAATAGATAACTAATTCCAGAACCTTCCACAGCTTTCAAGATGACATCTAGCGTGTGATAGAACAAATAGAGATATCGACAATTTGCTAGATAGTTCTAGAACCTTCCGCAGTAGTATCAACTGGCATGTAAATAGTCGCAGGGAGACTCAGAGAATTAATTCGAGTTTGGTTCTTGAACGGAATACATCGACATCTTGTGAGCAAAGTGTCCAGAGATCAAACCTAAGAGAGTCGTAACCGTATATCAATAAATTTACGTCACACTATATTGAGAACTTTTGTATGAGAGAGCGGGCCACGCCATGCAAACGGATTAGTAATGCCTTCAGATACCTCATGATAAGATTACGTTTTAATATCTTTTACCGTTTATAAGATATTTCCAAATTTTTTCTGGGTGGGCGGACCACGCCCATTTTTTGCAGTAATTTATGGTATTCACATTATAACATTTTTTAAAACGAGGTGCCTTACATTCCGCATGTAAGGTAGGCGTGATTGTTAACCGATTTCGCTCATTTTCAATCCCAAACTGTAGTCGAAGTTGTAGTAAACAGTTGAAGGAATCGAAGAAAACTAAGAAAAAGAAAACAAATTCAGCAAAACGAAGAAAAGAAAATAAAAAAAGAAGAAGGCCCAGCTAATAAGATTTAAAAGCAAGATAAAACAAGGAAGAGAAAAAGTATAGTAGGATTTTTATGCAAAATTTTTCTTACAGCCAATTTTTAAACTAAATGTGGACGGACTACGAAAAAAATTACAAGACCTAGGTTTAGACATAAATGGAATTAAGAAAGACCTCCAGGACAGACTTCTTCAATATTTTGGTCAATGTGCAAAAACAGAGAGTATTTAATAATCATCAAAATACGTTCGTGAAGAAAACTCATACCAAGCTACATCAATTTCTGAACTTAAATGAATGATGTCTTGAATGAAGTCGATTTAAAATATATTAAACATAGAGAGGACACAAATTCTTTAATAAATGAAAGCTCGGAAAAAAGAGTTCAAGAAATTCACAGAAATAACAAAGAGAAAAATAACAAATTTCAATTGATCGTCCTAGATGAGAGTTGGAAAAGACGATTGCGTCCGATTCTTCATCCATGAAAGACCAAAAGTTCTTGCTATGTTTGTGGTATTGAAGAAATCTACGTCTAAAGTACTGTTCGTAGAGAACTTTTTCGCGCTTTAAAGTGACATTACACTTGTTTCTGGCCTGGTTGCGCAGCAGTTTAGTTTCAGCATTTTTCTTCGAACGTCAATTCCTAAGTATTTCCTCTTTAGACATGAATGCTTGTCTGCAAGTCGCAATAAGCCAGGAATGGTCGTTTGGTTTGATGGAAATTTTTTTATTGGGTATGAAAGACCAAATAAAATTATATTTTCTACCAATATATCCGCAGCATTTATGTTTCTATCCCTGATGCACAATTGCCAATTGAAACGGCTAAAGAAGGAGTTCAGCACATCCCAATCAGCCTTCTCATAAAGGCACACTGTCCGCTTCGGAGCTGGCTGATGAGCGGATTGAAGACTAGAATATGGGAAGGTAGCAGAAATTGTAGCGTGGTCCGAATTACCAAGAGGTGCAAGAACATTCACATCATACTTGCTATGATGCGAAGTTAAAAAAAGGTCCAGAATATTTTGGTTTTGCCCATCAACGCAAGGAAAGTGCGTTGGTTCCTTCACTAATTGAGTCAAATTATTAGACTCAGCAAATAACTCAACATACAAACCCTCAGGTGTTGTGTGACTCGAATGACGTAGCCAATTGGAATTATGAACATTGAAATCACCAGCAACAACAATTTCACTGTTCGGATACGATTCCAGGATTTTAGAAATCGAATCAGAGAGACTGTCCAGTTTATCAAAAGTTGGCAGCCTCTCCAGACCCGGGCTTCTATAAATGAAGCAGAAGTGCAGGATATGCGACTGGATTTTGAACTTAACCCACATGGAGCTAAATTCGGCATCCGTCGTGCAAAGGTGTTGCTGACACTGGTACGCAACATCACTGCGAATATATAAGGCGAGGCCTCTGTGTGATGAAAATAATGGCAGTAAGTGGTACCCCGGCAAGTGAAAATCCAGTGGATCTGCACTCTGAGACACCTGAGTCTAATGCCATTATATGCGGTTGGTGAGTAGAAACTCAAGCCACGCACATTTGTGGAGTCTATACGAAATTTTGTCATCGCCACCCACTGTAAAGAGGTATAAAGTCAGCTGCACAAGCGGTCAAGGATACACCGCAGGCAAAGCAAAACGCGACAAGACAAGTGTTATGCCTTTATCTTGCCACGCTTCAGCCCGCGGTGCACTCACAGCCGCCTGCACACCTAACGGGACCAGGAAGAAGAAGGAGGAGAAGAAAGAAACGAAATGCTGAGCTTTACTGCGGAGAGCATAAAAAGCCCTTCGCTTGTTTTTTCCCGCGAGCACACTAAACACTGCACTGCGGTGGGTAGCAGCATCCACCCTCGTCCGCGGTCACGACACTACTCCAGTCTCGCACTTTAGCTTATGATGCTTTCCACCACATATAAAAAAAAACAGACACACAGCCAGACAGACACACAGCCAGACAGACACACAGACAGACAAACATACACAGACAGAGAGACACAGACAGACAGACACAAATAGTTGGACGCAGACATACACAGACAGACAGACAGACATAAACAGACAGACACACACAGACATACATACACAGACAGACAGATACAGACAGACAGACAGAGACACACAGACACAGACACAGACAGACAGACACAGACAGACAGACACAGCCACAGACAGACAGACACAGACAGACAGACACAGACAGACAGACACAGACAGACAGACACAGACAGACAGACACAGACAGGCAGACACAGACAGACAGACACAGACAGACAGACACAGACAAACAGACACAGACAGACAGACACAGACAGGCAGACAGACACAGACAGGCAGACAGACACAGACAGGCAGACAGACACAGACAGGCAGACAGACAGAGACAGACAGACAGACAGGGACAGACAGACAGACAGAGACGTCATGTGGTTAAAGTGGCGTGACGGTCGCTTGTTACATCGGCTCCGAATAAAAAAGGGACTTGCAAGGGTTCCATTCGCGAACTAAAGTACAAGTGGTGTTTAACTGCGAAAGTGCGGTTAGGGGTTTGAAACTGTCGTACGCGAATCCCCTTGGACACAAGAGCAAAAATCACATTACAAATCGAAAATTTAGTGAAAATTAACCTGGTGAAATTGGAAAACACGAGAAAATGCTTACAAGGTTCCCGCGCAACATCAAACAGCTGATTGAACTTCTAATTTGAAAAGTGGTGGAAAATTTGTTTCTAAGTTCCCGCGCAACATTAAGCAGTTGATCGTTGTAAATGATTAGGAACATCCTGCTTAATCGACGAAAGCTTTTATAAGCTTTTAGCGGGTATCAGAACCCACGTGGAGCTAAATTTGGCATCCGTTGTGCAAAGGTGTTGCTGACACTGGTACGCAACATCACTGCGAGTGTATAAGGCGAGGCCTTTGTGTGGTGAAAACAATGCACCCTCAGACACCTGGGTCTCACTTAGTGCCATTACATGCGGTTGGTGGGTACAAATATGCGCATAGAAATATGCGCATAGAAATATGCGCAAATATGCACCTCGAAAAAATTCGCCATCAAACCACGCACATTAGTGGAATCTATACGGAATTTTGTCATCGCCACCCACTGTAAAGAAGTGTAAGGTCAGCTGCACAAGCGTCCGCGCGTACACCGCAAGCAAACCAAAACGCGCCAAAACAAGTTTTATCTTGCCGCGCTTCAGCCCACGGTGCATTCACAGCCGCCTGCACACCTTTCGGTATTTATGTTCCGTCGTCCTTGCTGTCGCTACAGGTACCTGTGATTATACGATATGTCGACGTCCTTTTTTTACGGTCCATTTTTATTGCAGGTCATCTGAATTGTGCCTAATTATCCCCTTATTGTGAGAATTACCCCCCCTATTGTGGGGATTTCAGATGAGTAATGGGAAGCAAGACTGGAAACAGCTCGAGCACGCAATGTTCATCTGAAACAGTCGAGCAAGGGGATGCAAGACTGGAATCCGTTCGAGTACGCACTCCTCAAGCCCGTTCATATGAAACAGTCAAGCAACAGGAATAAATACTGGAGTCCGTTCGAGTACGCATTGCTCAAGTCCGTTCGTCTGAAACATATGAGCAACGGGAAGCAAGACTGGAAACCATTCGAATACGCACCGTTTAACTATGTTCATCTGAAACAGACGAGCAAAGGGAAGCAAGACTGGAAACCATTCGAGCACGCACTACTCAAGCCCGTTAGTGTGAAACATACGAGCAACGGGAAGCAAACTGGAATCCGTTGGAGTATGCACTACTCGATGCAGACGAACACTGCACGCTGATTTAAATCTTGGTGTATTCCATTATGATACTTATTATGATTACAGTCTCCATGCAAGTGTGGTTATTGTAAACTAGATATATTATCACATTAAATTGAAGACCACGCGAATGAAGTCGCGAGCTACAACTAGTAGACTACAAAACAGAATGCAAAAAACCATGTGAAGGGCTAGTTTATGCTCTCCGAACTAAAGAACGTCATTTGATTTATTTTTCAGTTCTATTTTTGTCGAGAAGACGGGCGATAGCTGTCAAAGTCGGACGTGATTTCTTTCCTACTCAAAAAAAAATAAAAATTTTATATAAAAAAAAATAAAAAATATTAATTTCTTTGCCTTTGCATTGATTTTGCAAATAATTTTGACCACAAAAGTTCGCTCATAAGAGTGTAAAGTGGTTTACGGTTTTTAAATGGCTTCGCAAGCCAATCTCAAGGTTAAAAAAGTGCCACCGGATAAGTCTTTGTTGCCGTCATCAAAAAAGTCACTGGATCAGGATTTGGCGAATGCATGTTTTGATGCTACTCCTACTACAGATGGTCGAGGTTCAAGCGAGTCTCAGATGTTTCAATTTGGCGCTGTGTCTGCCGTCAACGTTCAACCGGCTTCTGATCGCCATAATGAATTTTCAACTACTTCAATGGAATGTACAGATGTCAACACTAAGGAATTTGAAAATGTGGTTAATAAACGCCGCAGAACAGGAAGTAATCATGAAATTGATCTGTCATCTTACGCTATGAGGAGTCAAGTGCAGCTTTCTCAATCGAAACAGATAAGTTCAGAAAATCGTTTTGCTATACTAGGTAAACTGGAAATTGAATCTGACCCGACTACCGTTAGACCTCGGCAACCTGCACATCAGAAAGCCAATGTTAAAAGTATTGATAATACCTTTTGTCCTCCAATTTTTCTATATCATGTAGATATCAAACATTTAGTTAAGCAATTAAATGAGAAAAATATTGTTTTTAAAATTGTAAACAAAAACAAAAATAAGAGTAAACTTTATCTTAAAAGTGCATCAGCTCATTCCGAAATGATGCAACTCTTAAATGATAAAAATGTGGAGTCGTACTCCTACACTCCCAAACAGCTAAAACATACTAAGTTGGTTTTACGGGGACTGTATCATAATACTGAAACTGACGAGATCAAGAGTGCAATCGATTTCTTAGTTCCAAACATAGTGTCGAACGTTTCAAAGTTTTCAACCATTTATTCGAAAAAAAACAACATTGACACAGGTTTATTTCTTATTACGTTGAATTTGGGAAAGTCAGCAAATGAGGTAACAGCTCTAAGGTTCCTTCTTAACCAAAGGATCACTTGGGAATCACCCAGAAATTCTAAGAAGGAGGTACAGTGTTGGAGATGCCAGAAATGGGGTCATATGTCCAATAATTGCAACAGACCCTTCTGTTGCGTTAAGTGTGATCAAAAGCATCTACCAGGGGCTTGTAAGTTTGTTTCGAATGCGAACAATTTGCCTTATTGTGTGAATTGCCAACAGTCTGGCCATCCGTCAAGTTTTAGAGGTTGCCCAGTGTTCAAGAAATTCGTTGAAGGCAAAAATAATCGTAAAAAAGAATCTATTGATAGAAAAATGTTGGCTTCAGCTAATGTGCGCACTTCAATTAACAATTCTAACTTCATATCTCCTAACAGGTCTTTTGCCAGTCTTTTTAAAGATTCTGTTCCGAAAAAATCCGCAAGGCCTGCTTTAATTAAGGAATTTTTAGAGATTGCAAACTCACTGTGTCAACCTGTGGAGCTTTCTTTAGAAGACAAAATTGTGTTATTTTTATCAGATTACAAATCACTGTCAAAAGTGGAAGCTAAGAAACGTTACATGTCTCTTTTACAAGAAGTTAACGATGCCTATGGTCCGTGATTTTCTTAACGTTCTTTCATTTAATGTTAGGTCACTAATTGAAGTGAGCCGAAGACTAGATTTACTACAGTTGTTAAATTTAAATAACATTGACGTTGCGTTTGTTCAGGAAACTCACTTGAGGGCTAATCAAAAAGTTTACCTGGAGGATTTTACATTTCTTCGTGATAATAGTCAGCTTGGGGTTGGCATAGTATTAAGGAAGTCTTTGAAATTTTCGAAAATTAACGGTGTTGGAATAAGTTTTCCTAATTTATTTATATCAATTGACACTCTAGTTAATGGTGTCACCAAGAAATATTTATTTGGGTCGTTTTATATTCCATGTAACTCTCCACATTCTTTAGTCTATGATGGGCTATCAATCTTAGCGCGCTTGTCTCAAAATTTTGATGGAACCATTGTTGGAGGAGACTTCAATGCAAAAAACGTTGACTGGGGTGATTCCATTAATAATACCAATGGTAATGCACTCTTCAGTTGGTTACAGCACAATATTCTCAGCTTCACAAGGTTATCGGACTCAACACCTTCTTATCCTAACGGTTCGTCTTTTCTTGACCACTTCCTAATCAGCTCAAATCTTTTAAACTCCACAAATCCAAATTTTAAAATTTCCAGTCTTCCTACTTTTTCTGATCATTACCCTCTTAAATTGCATATTAAATTCACGGATTTTGAGTTTCTTCTCCATTCCCCCCATTTTTTCACCTCCTTCAGAAGAACCAATTGGGATACGTTTAGAAATGATTTCGTTAATGAAATAATAAATCATTTTCCTCCGTCTTGTAGAAATTTAAGTAATCACGAAATTGATGCTTTCATATCACTGTTTTCTAATTCTTTAAATTCATTGGTTACACTTCATTCTGAAAGAATTGTTTGAGAAAATAAAAAAATTATTATTTCTGACAATATAAAATATTTGTTTAAAATCAAGCATCGTTGGCAGAGGGATTTGAAGCGTATTTATCATTGTAATTTCAACCGTTCAAGTCCAAGTTACTTACTCCTGTCTAAGCAAATTCAACTGTTGAGCATTATTATTAAAAAACAAGTAGAAATTGAACAGTCCAAAATTTTTAGCGTTAAACTGAGCAAAATTGTGCCAGGCCCAAGGGCTCATAAACAAATCTATAGTTTAATAGGAGCTAAAAAAAAATCATTAGCAAAAAACCTTTCAGTTAACGGCGTCGATATTGAAAATAACGATGAAAAACTGCAACATCTGCTAGCTCATTTTTCCAATATTTACAAGGGTTCTCCTCCTGGCAGGGACATTTCTTATATAGAAAATTCGCTAACAAATATTTTTGCTCAATCTCCACAAAGCATCCATATTTTTAGTAATGTTTTAAGTGCACTCAATGAATGCCACCTTCCTAGGTTGACTTATTTGGACGAAGTTTTCTCTTGTGCTGTTAAACTGAATAGCAAAAGGTCTTCTGGTCTAGATGACGTCTCTAATTTCTTAATTAAAAGACTTCCTATGAAAGCTTTTGAATATATTGCAATTGTTTTTAATAATTGTTTAAATAATTCATATTTTCCTGACGCGTGGAAAGTCTCTAAGATTATTCCTATTCAAAAAAAGTCAAACAACTTTGAGGTAAATAATCTGAGACCAATTTCTTTGTTGTCTAATCTAGGAAAGCTTTTTGAAAACGTTATTCGCAGAATTATGGACGTCGGGCTGGATCCATCTTATATTCCAAATTTGCAGTTTGGTTTTAAAAAAGGTCACTCAACAGTTGATGCTTTATTGAAATTTCAAAATGATATAGTTTCTAACTTGCGTAATCGTCGTTGCACCGTTGCAATTTCTTTAGACATTGATAAGGCTTTTGATCGCGCATATCATAACGGAATTCTTTTTAAAATGTTTCAAATTGGTTTCGCTCCCTCAATTATTAAATTATTCAAGAGTTTCTTTGCAAACAGAAAGTTTTGCGTTCTTTTTAATGGATTGCTTTCGGATATTGGTGACATAAGTTGTGGAGTCCCTCAGGGTTCCATCTTAGCTCCTCATCTTTTCAATATTTTAATGTACGATTTCCCACACTTTGGGCCTAATTCGACGGGTCTTTTGTATGCTGACGACTCTCTTCTGTACTCTCACCATGAGTCCCCTAAGTTGGCGTTAGATCAGACTTTGCAACATCTGCAAATTGTACGACGTTTCTACGAGAAATGGGGTATTAAAGTTAATGCATCTAAAAGTGAAGCCATTTGCATCAGGAATGCTTCAGGGAAATGTAAGTCGTTTGTTGTGCCTGAAAGCAAAACTTTACAATTCGCTCTGAATGGGTCTGAGATTCCTTTCAAGGATTCCATTAAATATCTTGGCATTAATTTTTACAGTCTTCTGAAATTTAACAAACATGCAAGAATTGTACTGAAAAAAGCTTACAGAATTTTGGGCACTTTTTCAAGTATTTTTTGGAACAGAAACTTACCAAAAAGGACAAAACTTTTGTTGTATAAAACCTGTATTAGACCTGTTATCTTGTATGGATTTCCTATTTGGTTTAACGTTTCTCCAACTGTCATTAGAGAATTTGAAATTTTAGAACGCAAGGTCTTACGTCATTGCATTGGAAAGTATTTCCAATCGCCTACAAAACGTTTCTCGAATCGTTTCGTTTATTCGGAAGCTAAAGTTTGCCCAATTGGCCTTTACGTGTCAGATATTCTACATAGATTTATCAATAGAATTTCTTGCCATGTTAACGATTGCATTCTTGATATCTTCAACCAACAAAGAGTTTTTAGCTGGTCAAATTTAAGGTATTTATCACCCATTGGCTTCGCTAACGAAGCTCCCGCTAATTTTGATTTAAATGTGTCACTTTGTCACAATTTTTATAAAAATACAGTTCCTGATTCTCATAGAGGTTAGCACTCAAATGTGTCTAAAAGGTTTGTTTTCTCTTTTTTGGTTTTGTATTAATTTTTTATTATTTTTTTTTTCTTTATTTTTCTTTTCTTAGAGCACTAAGTTAGCATTAAGTTAGCATTAAGATCTAATCTAGGTTAAGTGATCTATATATCTCAATCCATGTCAGCTCCGGGAGCAAGAGCGTTTAATGTTCATGTTATTGTTTTCTTCAATGTTCTCTTCTTGTTAATAAGTTTGATACTGCTGTACATATATGTTTTTTAGATAATACATTATAGTCTTTAATTTATATCCACAATTGTAATTTGAATTTTTGTAAACTTATAATGTTGTTGAAAAAAAGGCTCAAAAAAATTTCAATTCAATTCAATTCAATTCTATTTTTGTCATTATGATCATAATTACAATTGACTTCGCCATTGGAGTTGCGTAACACTTAACAGTTTTTATGTTGAATTATTTGTTGAGTGTAACAATCTGGTTCAATCAGAAAGGAAACTAAAGTACTGTCTCTACTTCTCCTGCGTTGATGGACAAAACCAAAATATTCTGGACCTTTTTCGCATCATAGCAAATGCGATGATTTTCTGCGCCTTTTGGAAATTCGGACCACCTAAATTTCTGCTACCTTCTTAGATTCTAGTTTTCGAAGCGGACTTGGCTTTATGAGAAGGCTAATTTCATCCGCTTCAATTGAAAATTGTGTTCCATTGATAAAAAGACAAATAGGGCAGCGAAATTGGTAAAACGTTATCGTATAGATTTTATTTTCTATGAGATCTCTCGTTCCCAATAACAAAATTTACACTAAACCAAAGAACCACTCGTAGCAACTCGCAGACAAAAGGTCAGGTGTAAAGAGAAAGCGTTTAAGAATTGAAGTTTGGACAAAACTGCTGAACTAAACTACTGCGGAAGCAGGCCAATAATAGACGTAATGCTACGCAAGTGCACAAAATTCTTTACGGATAGCGCCTTACATGTAGTTCTTCTACACGCACTCTGTTAATAAGGAAATAGCTAAGATGTTTGCTGAGAAACTGCTCTATTCAGCTTATGCATTAACGAAGTGCATTTCAGCTTATGCATTGATAAAGTGCGTATCAATACTGGTTCGTCCAATGCGTAATATCTTTTACGCGTCATACACTTCAAGACTTTTTTCTATTCCCTGTTCCCAGAAAAGGTAAGGACACGAATTCTGCAAATTTCCTGTGTATAGCAATCTAATCCATGCTCTGTAAAGCTATGGAAAGCATTGTAAATATTAACTCTCCCCCCCCCCCCCTACTGGCGTTGTCCACAGAACGATGGAAAAGATGTGTTTATCATTTCGGTGAGTATCGAAGTTATAAAGGGTTTGCCAAGTAAAGCACAGTAAAGTAAACGCATTTTGAAAATACTAAGATAAGCGCTACTTTTGAACATTGATCTATGCCATTTACATGTGAAAAATAATATCGCTCAAATGTTCACCGCAACTGGATTTACAGACGTCGATACGATGTTCGAAATTTTCCATGACATTTTCCAACATGGTAACTTCAATCGCATTTATCTCTGCAGTAATGTCGTTTTTTAGGTCCTGAATGGTTGCTGGTCTATTAACCTAAACTTCATTTTCCAAATAATTTCAGAAAAAAATCTATGCGTGTTAAATCGCATGAACCAGCGGGCCAATTCGCAATTTCCATTTCTTGAAAACACGCGTTCACCGAATTTCTATCGCAATAGCTCAATGTTTGTGGCATGTCGCACCATCTTGTTGAAAGCACACATCCTCTACTATATGTTGATACGATTAAGTTTGAGAACCAAATAGTCGTTTATCATGTTGTGGTATCGCTCAGAATTCACGGTAACCGAATTTCCACAATGATTTTCGAAGAAGTAAGGACCAATGATACTTTTCGTCAAGTACACAATGCACACCAAGCAGTCACTTTTGGAGGATGCATCAGTAGTTCTTTAAGTTTACCTTTCCATTCAGCGTGAAATTCGCTTCATAGCTGAAGATAATTTTTTTAAGAAAAAGTGGCATCAATTGCAAGATGTTCAATGAGCTAATCTTAAGTCAATTGGATATCGTAAACTTCCAAACTTAAATCTTTATGCATAATACGACGTAAATTGGTGGATGAAATACCCAATTCTTGCGATCGACGAGTTAAAGACGGTTTATGATTTTCTTCCACGCTTTCCTTCACAGCAGCGATATTTTCATGTGTGCTAACACGTTTGGTCTGTCATTCTTTGGCTCTTTGCTTTCTTTTGTTGTGACGACCGAAGTAATTACGGAGTGCACGAAACGAATTTTTTATTTTTGCACCATTTTTATTGTGATCTTGAATAACCTTCACATTGTCTTCAATCAAATATAAGTCCATAGCGATAAATGACAAACCTTTAACTAACAAAATTACATAAAGATGATAGAAAATAAAAATGGCGTTACTGTTTAATTGATGTTTACTTTACTGCGCGTGAATTGGCGAACGTTTTAGTATCAGTACTTTCGTTCCTCGATGTCGAGTTTTCTCAGCGTCTACCCGGGTTCTGATAAGCGGCTTCGCATACGATAAGCACTCCATTAACCCTGGAGTTCCACAATGTTATGTTCCGATCCGACCTCTATTTCTAATTTTTATCAATGACCTTCAGTACTTAACCACAAACCTCATCTATTCGTTTGCTGGTGACAGCAGCATTTGTCATTCATATTGATTCTCCAGACCTACTTTTCTAGAGATTACCATAGGTCGCAGAATTATAAATGTCACACTTCAATCTGAACACGACAAAACACAGGATTAGAGTAGAGCGAATCAAATCCTTTATATTTTTTTTCTCATTTATTTCAAAAGCATGGTATACAAGAACACACTGGACTTTTATAGGAAGACAATGCGACATTAGAAGAATGAGAAAAATACATATATTTTTAAACTTAAGTTTAAATATTTTATTTCTTCGAAGTCAAAAGAAGAAAACAGAACTTTAAAAAATGAAAAAGACAGAAAATACGGTAGAAAGGATGGGAAATAGACAATAGACCAGATAGTGAAGAACAATTAAATCATGTAATGGTCCAAAAATAACAAATTAAAACTACAGTGGAACCTCGCTTAACGAGCAACTCGCTTAACGAGCATTTCGCTTAAAGAGCAAAACTGGCTTAAAGAGCAAAATAAATTGTAAAAAAACTGCTACCTTAACGAGCGAAATTTCGCATAACGAGTGACGGGAAAATGAGAAGACCCCTCTTCACTCACTCGCTTGTGTGTCTGCGTAGGCAGCTTTCACTATTTTATCAGTCAGTTCGCTTAACGAGTATTTCGCATTACGAGTAAGATTCTGGAACGAATTATGCTCGTTAAGCGAGGTTCCACTGTATTGTGCAACTATTGCTGGCAATTGCGGCGAGCACAAATACTCTCCAACCAGTTTCCAAAACATATGAAAACGACTTTCACGTTTTATACTATGCGGCAAGCTATTTCACAATCTAATAGTGTTGACAAAGAACAGCCGACTAGAGTTTAGATACTTAACTATAGATAACTCGGAACGATAAGATTTCGTACGACTGACAAAATTCTAGCTTCTCAAACACGTAACGTGGTGGGCCAGTGTAAATAAGTCTGTGTAGAAACACGCAATTCCAGTAATTTAAGTAGTCAGAATAACTACAGACTAGAAGTTAGTTCCTGAGAACAGAAAGATGATCATAACGTTTAAAACTATGCACAAAACGCGTTAGGTTACCTACTATAATATCACTCTTGTGGGCAGAAGAATAATCTAATTTGGAATATATTACCTCAGCATAGGTTCATAGGGTCAATACTCGTATAAGTTGAAAGACTAGTTTAGTAAGTTATATTCTTAACACTTTCTAAGAAGCAGATTCACATGATCAAAGCAGGATAAATTTGAATTAACGCAGATAGACCAGACTGGTAAGCTTTGTGACAAGTTTAAGTTCATAGTTCCAACATAATAGGTGGAATATATAATGGATCAGGAACCTGTTTTGAAATAGGTAACACAAATTACTTAGATGCATTTTTTTAATGGCAGATAGAACCAAGCTCAGGGGATGCCCCCATCCATGCAAAGCATTCGTTGGTTTAGAAGGGAAAGGATTAGTGGGAAGGGGAAAAGTGGGAGTAGTGTCGATTTACACCTCTTTTAAAAGCTTCGACGTTATAAGTGGATGGGAAAATATGCGCAGGGAGACTATTCCACAATTTAACTGCGAGACCGAAAAAGGAATTCTCTCGGTAATGGGCAGTGCGTTGGAATAGGATCGAGACGTAAATGGTTGCACAAATCTGGAAAGCCGAGTAAATCCACTCTGGAAAGTCGATTAAAAAAATTAAGTTTAAGGAAATTGTCATTAGACTACCCGACAATGTTGTAACGAACCTTCTTTTCTATGGCTTGGATTAGCTCGCCGGGATTCCAGGGTTCGATTACAAGACAAGATTGTTTTAATAGGTTCAATATCTTTATTCACCTTAATCTATCTTGTTCTAAAGTTTGTATGACGTTTTGCTTATACTAGAAATGATATGATGCCGATGGTACCTCTATGCGCTTTGCGCTCTATGCTACTGGGTTGTTGATGTCTCACCGCGTTTGTGAGATTACTGGTATTCTGCTAGATTATTGATATCTCGCTGTTGCTGATTTCTCACTGCGTTTGTGAGATCACTGGTGTTCTGCTGGATTGCTAATGTCTCGCTGCGTTTGTGAGACAGCTGGTGGTTACGCGTCTCTTTACGGGTAATTACAGGAGGGCATTTGAGCCACTGCGACTGTGAATTCAACTCTTTACGGGTACTAACAGGAGGGCATTTGAGCCACTACAACTGTGAATTCGTACTGCGTTGGTTTTCACGGTTTTCGGCTTCACTGTTTTCAAGGCGTTGCCTGCTTGATCACTTTTCACTAATTCGATCTTTAATTCACTCGAGTACTGCCAAACTGACTGCACAACTGAACTGGCTGAACCACTGCTTTGACTGAACAACTGAACCGTATGAACTTGCTGAACTGCTTCGAATCAACACGCTGAACCAGAAAACAGATTGAAGCCCGAGTTCTGCTTTGCAGCAGGTTTTATACCTTCTCGGCTTTCCTTCTAGAAGGTCCCATTCTAACGTAGTACGGTAATATGTAGTCCGCTATGCTGTTTTCTCCTTATTTATTTCTGCAGAAACACGTATGTTAAAAACAAAAAAACCTATTTTCAAGGTTATCGTGTCATTTGGTCAGTGAACTTCACTCCAGTCTACGCACATACGCGGGGTTTTTTGCATCACATATGTATTCACTGTAACTCTTCTGTTGCATCGTGATTCGATTTCTCATGCATGCTGTCAGCGGCTATCCCGCTCTGTCGCACGGTTTGTCTTGCGTGTGTAATGCACACCACGCCACTTTTACTTTCTGTCAATTTCTCCGCTGAGCGTCGGTGTGTGGGCGTTTCTAATCAAATGCACACGTTCGCTGCATGCTGGTGTTGGGGATCTTTGTTAGAGGTAAACTGTCCCCAGTATTTAAGCCCTGTGTACTTTCACTTGACGTATGCAAGTGACAAGTGTCAGCGGGGAGCGTGCGTCTTTTGTGTATTTTTCCCCTTTTGCGTATTTTTGTGTATTTATGTGTTTTTGTTGTTGTCCGTTTAATGATAATTATGTATGTTGTGCGCCAAATTTTATTCGCAAAAATTTAGGCCGTCACAATGTCTTGCTTATCATACTCAATCCTAATGCCATGAAGTATCTTTATGCATAGCCGTTAAACAACTGTGCTCAGGCCTGAAACAAGACTGGCAAGGATGCAAGAGGCTATGCTTAAATATTCATCTAACTATTCATTAAATTGTTCGGATATGAAAGTCTCACATACTTTTGAAAGTGCAGGCTGGCTTTAGGATTAGACTTTTTCGCAATTAGTGTGATAGCAGGAAAATCCGAACAAGTTAAAATATGAAGTATAATTTGTTTCTTGGTGTTCGATTGTTTTTCCGATAGGGTAGGAAGATGATGTATTTTGGAACGAATTTCCGTCATCCCTCGTCAAATTTGTTCTGTTGACAAACCGGTTTCGGCGTTCGTTTTTCAGAACGAAAAACGACACTCAAGATGGCACAACGCCGAAACCAGTTTGTCAACAGAACAATTTTGACGAGGGATGACGGAAATTCGTTCCAAAATACATCAACTATAATTTGAGTTAAAGGAGATAAAACAAAAAGGCAAGATTCTTTTAATAAATTCTATGGAGATATAGTCAACTCCAACTGAATTATGAACTACATTTCAGTAACACCTGTAAAGTTAAAGATGTTCTGTCCTTCAGATGCGATGCCTCTTCGGCACACATTTTTAAGAAAATAGTTGATTTTTTTCAGAGGATAATGAAAATTTAACCTGTTTAACCTGTTTTACTGATTCTGATTGGGATGCCGACGTTAATGATCGCAAGTCGTATAGTGGTTGTGTTGTACTTTCCAGTGGTGGATGTATACCTTGGAAATAAAAAAAAAAAAAAAAACAACACGTAGTTTACCTAAGCTCAATGTAGGCGGAGTACTATATATAGCTTTATGCCAAGAAAAGGCGATTTATTTTCTGGGGAGTTTGTTAAAAAAACTTGAATATCATCGAATACATAACTAAAGCAACTACTATATGATGTGATAATCAAGGAGGGCAATTTCTGCAAAAAACCCAAAGGTACAGAAACGTAGCAAGCACATTGACATTAGAGTCCATTACATCAGGGAGAAGCACATGAATGGTGAAAAAATGTGGAATACGTTTCAACTTCTGAAAATGCGCCTGATGTACTTACAAAGCCTTCATAAAAAAAAAACTCATCAACTGTTGTAAATCAATGAAGATGAATTTTTGCTCACAATATAACTTAGGTTGAGGCGGAGATTGTTGGAGTTTTCTACTTTGCGAAACCTAAACAACCTTAGTTGTGTCGTGACCGCGGGCGAAGGAGGACGTCACCTCCCACAATTTAGTGTTCGTGACGAGTGCTCGCGCGGAAAATAGTCAAAACAAAACCTACCCCATCCTAAATCATCACAATAAAACACAGAAATGCAGTGAAACATTAATAAACAAAAAGTCAATAAACAAAAAAAATCAATAATGTGCACTAAGAACAAAATTTAATAATTCAATAGTCAACTTAACGGAATGCAGCGAACCATGCGAGGGGCTTGTTTATGCTCTCCGCAGTAAAGCTCAGCATTTCGTTGATTTTCACTCCTCCTCCTTCTTCATGGTCCCGTTAGTTGTGCATGAGGCTGTGAGTGCACCGTGGGCTGAAGCGTGGCAAGATAAAGGCATAACACTTGTCTTGCCGCGCTTCGTTTTGCCTGCGGTGTAGGCTTGACCGCTTGTGCAGCTGACTTTATACCTCTTTACAGTGGGTGGCGATGACAAAATTTCGTATAGACTCCACAAATGTGCGTGGCTTGAGGGCGAATTTCTTCGCGGTCTATGTTCTCACCAACCGCATATAATGGCACTAGGTGAGACCCAGGTGTCTGAGGGTGCAGATCCACTGGATTTTCACTTGCCTGGGTAACACTTACTGCCATTATTTTCATTACACAGAGGCCTCGCCTTATATATTCGCAGTGATGTTGCGTACCAGTTTCAGCAACACCTTTGCACAACGGATGCCGAATTTAGCTCCACGTGGGTTAAGTTCGAAATCCAGTCGCACATCCTGCACTTCTGCTTCATTTATAGAAGCCCGGGTCTGGAGAGGCTGCCAACTTTTGATAAACTGGACAGTCTCTCCGATTCGATTTCTAAAATCCTGGAATCATATCCGAACAGTGAAATTGTTGTTGCTGGTGATTTCAATGTTCATAATTCCAATTGGCTACGCCATTCGAGTCACACAACACCTGAGGGTTTGTATGTTGAGTTATTTGCTGAGTCTAATAATTTGACTCAATTAGTGAAGGAACCAACGCACTTTCCTTGCGTTGATGGGCAAAACCAAAATATTCTGGACCTTTTTTTAACTTCGCATCATAGCAAGTATGATGTGAATGTTCTTGCACCTCTTGGTAATTCGGACCACGCTACAATTTCTGCTACCTTCCCATATTCTAGTCTCCAATCCGCTCATCAGCCAGCTCCGAAGCGGACAGTGCGGCTTTATGAGAAGGCTAATTGGGATGCGCTGAACTCCTTTTTCAGCCGTTTCAATTAGCAATTGTGTTTCAGGGATAGAAACATAAATGCTGCAGCAAAATTGGTAGAAAATATAATTTTATTTGGTATGAGGTCTTTCATACCTAATAAAAGAATTTCCATTAAGCCAAAAGACAATTCCTGGTTTAATGCGACTTGCAGACAAGCAGTCAGGTCTAAAGAGGAAGCATTTAGGAAATGGCTTTTAAATAAAACTGCTGATACCAAACTGCTGCGCAATCAGGCCAGAAATACGTGCAATCCCACTCTAAAGCGCGAAAAAGTTCTCTACGAACAGCGCCTTAGACGCAGAGTTCTTGAATACCATAAGGGTAGCAAGAACTTTTGGTCGTTCGTGGGGAGGGTGAAGAATCAGACGCGATCGTCTATTCCAACTCTCCTCAAGGACGATCAGATCTTCACTCACTCGGTTGATAAGGCAAACGTATTAGCCAAAATGTTTGCTGAAAACTGCTCTCTTACTGAGAGTAGCCAACCACTACCCGTGATCGACGGTGTGTCTCATATTATGCCTGAGATGCACTTTCGAACGCGGGCTGTTAAAAGAGTGCTTGTAAACCTCAACATAAATAAATCCTCGGGACCGGATGGCATTTCAGCCCACGTGTTGAGAAAGTGCGCCTCAACACTGGCTCGCCCATTGCGCAATCTGTTTAACTTATCGTTCACTTCAGGAGTTTTTCCTACTTCCTGGAAGATTGCCAATGTGCCGCCAGTTCAATGCGATCTTCGTTGGAACGATCACATTTTTGATGTGTCGAAAGGAGCAGCCAAGTGCTTAGGCTTTTTAAAGCGGTGCAAGAAATACTTCACTTCAACCGACCTTCGTTGTATCTACACCACTTATATCCGGCCGAAAATGGAGTACAACTCGCATATTTGGTCGGGAGCTTCGAAAGCATATCTTCAGCTCCTTGGACCGTATCCAAGGTCTTGCGATAAAACTTATAGGGGACAGTAGGTTATACAGCTCTATTGAAAGCTTGAGATGTCGTTCCTCTGAAGTAGCCGGCATGATTCCTTCGGTTCAGGTATTTAGCAGATTAACTCGGCTTTCCAGAGTGTTGCACCCTTTTCACGTCTCGATCCCGTTCCATTCACTACTCATTACCGCGAGAATTCGTTTTTCGGTCGCGGTGTTAAATTGTGGAATAATCTCCCTGTTTTCCCACCCACTTATAACGAAGCTTTTAAGAGCTGTAAATCAACACTACTCCCACTTTTCCCCTTCCCACCAACCTATCTTCCCTTCTAAACTGCTTTGCATGAATGGGGGGCATAACTGAGCTTGGTTCTATCTGCCATAAAAAAAATATTCTTGTCTACCATTATTTGGAATACCAACTCCAATTCGAATGTATCAGTTGTTTGGCTCAGTAGAATTTCAATACTAAAGAGCTTAGCATTCCCCAGCAGCCGACTACTGTTCACCAATAATTAGGACCACACATTTGTTTTATTTCATACGATATTCGTGAAGTTTATAATAAAAAAATAACAAAAAGTTATTTTTAGAAATATAGTTTTCGATATAATAGTAGAGACCATAATTTCTATCTTTGTCATAATCAAAGCAATCACGATTGAGTCACGGATTACGCAACTGTGCAACGAATCACATTAGAATGGCCACTTTTTCTAATCGGTACCAGGTTAGTTGTTTTAAGCATAATTTAAAACGTATGACTACACGTTGTATGACAGTATGACGGACTACTGTTCACTAATAAAAAGGACCACACTTTTTTTTTATTACGTACGATATTTGTGAAGTTTTTAATAAAAAAATAACAATAAGTTATTTGTAATCGGTACTAGGTTAGTTGTTTTAAGCATACGTTAAAACATAAATGTAATTCAGAAACAATAATCGTACTTGTTACTTAAAAACGAAAATTTTGAAAGACTAAAAAAAGAAAATGGTTAATTTTCTTGCTGAAAGAATAACAACAAAACGAAAAAATATTGTATGAATTACTTTACATACGCTACTTAAAAGCTTTTAAATGCGGTTCAATACCGTTGCAAGATGATAGATTCTATTAAATGTAATATATATAAAGGATTAAAAATAAACTGGCGAATTTATATGTGGAGATAGTGAATTATTATTTTCAAGACACGCCCAAAAAGAAAATGTTAAAAAGAATCATTACCGAAATTAAACATATACTTTAAAATAATACAGTAAAAATCTAAACGAAAAAACCAAATTCAAAGTAAAAACCTAAAATAATGCAACTTTATAACATTGTGTAAAATAAGGAAAAGTCAATATTTAAAAAAAAAAATTAAAATTCCATTTTTACTATTGATGGTAAAGCTTACCTCGTGAACTTGTATCAGAACTCTGACTAGAATGTTGGAACTGATTCTGGAGAATACAAGATGAAGCATCACAAAGGCTCTGACCGTGCGACTGGTACACATTACAATCGGAATTGGATGAATGCGGATTTATGTAATGTATTTGTCGTTGCGAATCCCTCTGCGCTAAAATTTCTTGATGACCAGGAACTATATTCACCGATGCTTCTTCTGGCAGCCTTGGTGTGTAAATAATTGAATGCTGTTGCTCTTGTTGTCGTTGCTGCTGTAGTTCTGCTTGGTTTTGGTTAGATGTTACTGTTGATGTGGATTTAGATGGTATTGGTGATGACGAAGTATTAGTAAATGTAGTTGACTCAGGGCAGAATAACATGGTTGATGGGTTGTTTCCTGTAACGTACTGCGGCTGCATACCTTGAATATTTCGGATTTTTGGTATTTTTCCTTCGAACTTTCGCTGATGATTTATAAAATGCAGCACTGGGTTATTCTTATCCAACTCCTCGTTAAGTTTACGCACTGCTGCGGAATGTATTTGATGGCGCTGTTGTGCCTGGTGTAGCTTCTTTGTATTAGAAGACATATTAGGTGAAGATTCTAGAAAATATTTTTTTAACAACAGGATTATTTGTAACGTGATGTAAAATATTTATTCGTAAAATGCATGAAATCGTTTTTCAGAACGTAAAAAATTATTGATAAACTCTTAAATTATTGCAACAATATGTGCAACAATAACTTCCAAAAGAATTAAAGCATCTTGTTTTATTGCACAAAATTATTGTTTTAAAGTCCTTTTAGGTTATAGCTGAATTTTACAACATTCAGTCTAAGGTTGAATATAATAAATGTAAATACTTTATATGCGATTTTTAACTTAAATTCGCCAATTACAATTACACAATAAAATACCAAATATTTAAAACACTTTTGCTTACACCCATCACCCCGTATGCACATCATCTCCGATGCTGCGCATAGCCCCCTCCCCTTCCCACAATATGTGAACCCTCTGACACAAATACCGTTATCTCACTGTAAGTATTCATATTTATCTTCCTGGAATCTTAACGGCTCTACCGGGTTAACCTCTGCCACAGATGTCGCATTACATATGCTTATTGTCATATACGCATTACATATGCTTATTGTCACATACTGATTATGCATACTTTCATACATATCTTTTTTCCTTTTTATTTTTCAAGTGCATTTCCATTCATTCGGAAGAATTAAGAACCGAATTTATTTAAATTGTGAAATTACAACTTTTCAGAATCACACAGGTGTTAAATACGGTTTCCGTTAATTTTCGAAGGAATTAAGAAGCAAAACACACAGGTGTCAAATGAACTTTTCATTTCCGTTAATTTTCAGATGCGCCTTGCATTTCAGTTAAGTTGCGAACGAATCCAAATTGAAATTATTTAGAATAACGATTCTAAAGAATTGTTTTACCAAAGTAGACTTCGGACTTCCGAAAATTGCAAGATATGCAATCATGTCGCTATAAACGCCGACTTAGAATGAGTAAGAACACAATTGATAGTTGAATCCAGTTAATAAAACAGTACAGTCGATAAGGGTTAATACAGGAGTTCAGTACAGTTCGCAGTTAAGTTCAAACTTGTAAAAAAGAGAAAATATAAATAAAGTGAAAAAGAAAAACAATAAATAATTTTTTCTTAAATCAAAAGTGAACTCAAAATTGGCGCAGTCGGCAGGATATGCCGAAAAATCCTTAGTTAAGATAAGGACAATTACATAACATATTTGTCCAAGAGAAAAAATTGTGAAAAAGAAAATTTCTAAATTCAAAGTGAAAAACTTTCTAAAAGGAAAACTGATAATCATAATCACACTCAAAATTTTCCTTCAGCGGCCTTGACAACGCGTTTCCCTATATAACAATAAAAAGTAAAACAATCCCGCTCAAATTCTTATTAGTCAAATCAAGTCACAATAAAAACTCTTCCAAATAAAATAATAGTCACAAAAAAAGTAAAAATACCTTCATTTAAGTAATTCGGTAAACCAAATGAAATCGCGGAATTTTCAGTTTGTAAGTTCCACGATGAAATCGTTAGAAATAATATCCTAGGACGCCTGGAAGCATTAATTGATTATAAAAATAATCATTTAAAAATAAATAATACATTAATTAGAATTTTATTCGACAATAAAGCAAACGTGCCATTAACTCAAAAAGCGGGTTAGAGTATGTAAAAGAAACTTAGAAAACGACTTTAAGATTAAGGAAGGGATATATGAAGCGGGCAAATACGAGTACCAAATAGAAATTCTAGTAGAATATAAGTTCCACCCAATTACAACGAATCTAAAGCCTATAAACAAAGAGATAGTCAAAAGTGATAATTTTAATATTATTCAGGAAAACCATTTCAAACTTCTCCATATGCTAATCCGAACCAACCATTTAAATTCAAGAGACAAAATCTTCTAAAGATATTACAGTGAACTCGCCTTAACTTGAACACAAAAATGCCAAGGCTGTTCAAGTTATAGGGTATATATTAAAACTTAAGATATATACTAAAATAAAGTCAGAAGAACGCTACTTAGCAAAATAAACAAGACTTAACAAGATAAACGTTTATTTATACATTTTTTTTATAATATTTTATTATAGGTGTTTGTTTTGATCTACGTAACAGCATAGGCAACAGAAATAACGGTTCAAATTATTCTTATTTAATTTTTATTAGTGTAGCCTATATGGACATGTCTCTAAATGTATAAACCGATCTGTCATAAAGAAGTTTTTTGTGTTTCAATTGTGTTTGTGAAGGCAATTGTGTTTCAGGGATAGAAACATAAATGCTGCAGCAAAATTGGTAGAAAATATAATTTTATTTGGTATGAGGTCTTTCATACCTAATAAAAGAATTTCCATTAAACCAAAAGACCATTCCTGGTTTAATGCGACTTGCAGACAAGCAGTCAGGTCTAAAGAGGAAGCATTTAGGAATTGGCGTTTAAATAAAACTGCTGATACTAAACTGCTGCGCAATCAGGCCAGAAATACGTGCAATCCCACTCTAAAGCGCGAAAAAGTTCTCTACGAACAGCGCCTTAGACGCAGAGTTCTTGAATACCATAAGGGTAGCAAGAACTTTTGGTCGTTCGTGGGGAGGGTGAAGAATCAGACGCGATCGTCTATTCCAACTCTCCTCAAGGACGATCAGATCTTCACTCACTCGGTTGATAAGGCAAACTTATTAGCCAAAATGTTTGCTGAAAACTGCTCTCTTCCTGAGAGTAGCCAACCACTACCCGTGATCGACGGTGTGTCTCATATTATGCCTGAGATGCACTTGCGAACGCGGGCTGTTAAAAGAGTGCTTGTAAACCTCAACATAAATAAATCCTCGGGACCGAATGGCATTTCAGCCCACGTGTTGAGAAAGTGCGCCTCAACACTGGCTCGCCCATTGCGCAATCTGTTTGCGCACTTCCTGGAAGATTGCCAATGTGCCGCCAGTTCCCAAAAAAGGTGAGGCTACGAATCCTGCCAATTACCGGCCCATAGCAATCTGTTCAATGCTCTCCAAAGTTATGGAGAGCGTTATAAATTTTAACCTGATGAGGTATCTGGAGAGCAACCAATTGGTCAGCGATCGCCAGTACGGTTTCCGTGCTCACCGCTCCACAGGCGATTTGATGGCGTTCCTCACTGAGCGGTGGAACAGCTGTGTTCACCAAATCGCTGAGAGTAAGGTTGTTGCTTTGGATATCTCCAAAGCATTTGACCGAGTGTGGCATAAAGCACTTGTGTCTAAACTGGCTGCTTATGGTGTCGGTGATACATTCACTCGATGGATATCGAGTTTCCTCAGCGGCCGTTCTATTCGGGTTGTGATAGACGGCTTTGCTTCCGAAGAGCACTCCATTAATGCTGGAGTTCCGCAGGGTTCGGTCCTGTCTCCAATACTTTTTCTCATTTTTATCAATGACCTTCTGTCATTGACATCAAATCCCGTCTACTCGTTTGCTGATGACAGCAACATTTGTCATTCATATTCATTCTCCAGGCGTCCTTCTATTCTGGAGATCAATAGAAAGCGCAGAATTATGAATGACACACTCCAATCTGACCTCAACAAAATCCAGGAGTGGGGTCAAGCGAATCGGGTCGATTTTAATGCGCGGAAGACCCAATGCTGTTTGTTGACCCACAAGCGTCTGGCGGGCGACAACTTTCCACCTTTAAATATGGGTGGTGTGGATATTAATGAGTCGGAGGCTCTTGATGTTCTGGGCATGTCAATACAGTGCGATCTTCATTGGAACGATCACATTTTTGATGTGTCGAAAGAAGCAGCCAAGTGCTTAGGCTTTTTAAAGCGGTGCAAGAAATACTTCACTTCAACCGACCTTCGTTGTATCTACACCACTTATATCCGGCTGAAAATGGAGTACAACTCGCATATTTGGTCTGGAGCTTCGAAAGCATATCTTCAGCTTCTGGACCGTATACAAGGTCGTGCGATAAAACTTATAGGGGACAGTAGGGTATCCAGCTCTATTGCAACCTTGGGATGTCGTCGGGATGTGGGGTGTGTAACCTTATTTTACCGTTACTTTAATGGTAACTGTTCCTCTGAAGTAGCCAGCCTGATCCCTTCGGTTCAGGTATTCAACAGATCTACTCGACTTTCCAGAGCGGTGCACCCCTTTTACGTCTCGATCCCGTTCCATCGCACTACCCACTACCGCGATAATTCGTTTTTCGGTCGCGCAGTTAAATTGTGGAATAGTCTCCCTGCGCATGTTTTCCCACCCACTTATAACGTCGATGCTTTTAAAAGAGGTGTAAATCGACACTACTCCCACTTTTCCCTTTCCCACTAACCTTTTCCCTTCTAAACCAACGAATGCTTTGCATGGATAGGGGGCATCCCCTGAGCTTGGTTCTATCTGCCATAAAAAAAAAAATGTTCAAGTTATAGAGTCATGAAAATATTTTTGTTCAAGTTACAGAATACGCAATGGACTAAAACTGGTGTTCAAGTTATTGGATTTCAAGTTAAAGGGTGTTCAAGTTAGGGAGAGTTCACTGTCATATATCGTAGGTACTCATTTATACACAAAAATTAAGTCCATAAAGAAATCCAAGAAATGTTAGGAAATACCATAATTAGAAATAGCAATTCCCTATATTCCGCACCAGTCTGGATAGGAAAGGAAGGAAATGCAAGGAAAATGCAAGCGGTAAACAAAAATGGAAACAAAAAAACAAATTAGTTATCGATTACCGCAAATTAAATGAGGTGACAATAGGCGACCGATACGCCATACCAAATATTGTTGAAATCCCTGGGGCTTTCCTTGTGGATTTCCTTGCGGAACAAGTGGGAAGATGCCAGTATTTTACAACGCTAGATCTAGCCAAAGAATTCTATCAAATTGAAATCAACGAAAACGATATTCATAAGACAGCATTCAGCGTAGAGAATGGTCACTACGAATTCTTGAGAATGCTGTTTGGGCTGAAGAAAGCACCGGCGACTTTTCAAAGACTAATGGATAATGTCCTTAGGGAACATATTACGAAAATATGTTTAGTATATTTCTGTATAATTATTTTCTCTAAATCATTACAAAAATGATGTAATTATTTTCTCTAAATCATTACAAGAACATTTGGTAGCCATTAATAAAATTTTCTCCACGTTAAGTAGATAATTTTCTCCACGATAAGTGGATAAATGCGAGTTCTTAAAAAGGAAAACAGAATTTCTCGAACATGCTGTAACACCTAACGGTATTAAACCGAACCCAAACAAAGCAGTTCATGCCCGTTGTTGCCTGTAGGCAACATTGTATATTCGTGCACATAAAAACGTTAACATAAATTTTTTTCGTCTAATACTGTTTTTGACTGATAGTATAATCAGTATTTTGATGTATTTTGTCCACTTATTGGCAAATATACCCTTATAAGCATCGCAGATGTTCATTCCAAAGCGTTGTTTTGAAGTGTCAACACGTGCTGCAAAATACTCAGAAAAAGTGATTGTTCTTCTTTTTAACTTAAAACTTTATAAAAAGATAAAATTTGGATACAATGGGGTTCAAAGGGGAGATGCAGATTGTGCCATACCGGGTTTCTGAGGTCAATAATAAATATTTATGTTCAAATACACCAAAAAAATTGTTTTGTATCCTATCATACATAATTTATAATAAAGTTTCTGTAAATACACTATACAGACTAATAAAAACTGTAAGGCAACATCTCGTAAAGGACAAACTAGGACACATAGGACTCTGAATATTTTTTCGCAGCATATTTGCAATATATCCTAAATAATTAAGATATAACATTAAAATATATTTAGATACGCCCCAATTAATTCGGACATGAAAGGATTAATAGCTAAACCCATGATTCTTAAAAAAGGACTTCAAAATAGATTTGGAAAACCAACAGTACATAGATAGCTTCAAGACTCTCAAAACTATTCTTAATAGTAGTGATCCAGTACTGAGGTACCCTGATTATAGAAAGACTTTCACATTAACAACAGATGCTAGTAATTTTTCACTCGGAGCAGTATTGTCCGAAGAAAATCACCCAATTTCTTTTGCCAACCATACACTAAACGAACGTGAAATAAATTATAGCACAATTGAAAAAAAAATTACTCGCAATAGTCTGCGATACAAAGTATTTTCGCCCATATCTCTTTGGAAGAATATTCATAATCGAAACTGACCATAAACATCACACGTGGCTTTCCTCTATTAAAGAACCAAACTCTGAATTAGAGAGACGGCGTTTGAAATTATCAAATTTTTACTATGAAATCAAATAAAAACAGCAGGAAAAACGGCAATGTTGATGCATTATCTTGAATAAAAATTCCTGAAGTGCACTTAAACACCTCTGAAACACTACCAACAAGCATAGCAGAAAATGAATCTAGCATTAACGTATTCAAAACTCAAATTATAATAACAAAAACCTTATCAGAATCTTTAAAAATTAGGAACTTAAAAGTATTTAATAATAAAAGTAATTTCAGTGGAAAACTTAGATAGAGAACCTTAACGACGACGAATTCTTTTCATTTTTAAAACTGTCCACGATGAAATTTTTTCTAGCTTATAAATAATAAGATGTAAGAAACTCTTAAGGGACATGGAAGACGAGGAAGAACTTGTCCAAGTATTAGAGGAAGAACATAAACGAAATAATCATAGGAGAATGGAATTATTTAAAGAATTACGAAATTAAATATATAACCCTAATGTAAAGAAAAGAATAACCATTTTTAAAAACAACTGTGAAACATACAGTTTCGAGAAAAATAATAGAAAAACTCAAAAAATTCCTTTTAATTTGACTGAAATCCCAGAAAAGTCAAATGAAGTAGTATACTATATATAGAAGTTTTATACTCTTTCTTGAGAAGAAACTTTCCCTCATATTCATAGATAATGTTTTCCAATACGCACAGGCATACAACATAAACAATAGATTTTGGACAGAATTTAAATCAAAGTTACTTCAATATATGTCAAAGTTACTTCAATATAGTACCCGGGGCAAAATGATCAAAATTACAGTAGATAACGAACTTCGTTTAGTTCGTTAGCCTAGTACAACATAAACAATAGATTTTGGACAGAATTTAAATTAAAGTTACTTCAATATATGTCAAAGTTACTTCAATATAGTACCCGGGGCAAAATGATCAAAATTACAGTAGATAACGAACTTCGTTTAGTTCGTTAGCCTAGTACGAAATCTATTGATCGTAAGTTAGTTGTACTATAGATAGTATTAATGTAAAAGCCCATATTTCGGAGTACTTTTTCCTCTACTGTTTCTGTTTTTTTTTTTTTTATATCAGATTTTAGCAGTAGTCCTTAAGAGGTCAATCTCTTTTTTGTTCATCTCATCGTGTTGAAATAATCTGATATGCTCATTGATCGTATTGTGTACAATATAATATAATATAATATAATTATATTATTTCGTACACAATATAATAATTCGGAGTATATTTCCTCTTTTATTGTGTACAATACGATCAATAAAATACAATAAATGTTTTCAAAAATTCAACCTGTTCATCCACACTGATCATGCCATATATGTATGTTATCCCATCTATTTTTATCGACTGCCGAACTAAGAAGTAAATAATTAATGTTTTTGTAATCACAATAGTAAAATTGGTAACCATGATAAACAGGTGAGAAATCATAAGTCATAAACATCAAGGCGTGTTTGGAAAACATTGGAGCAGAGAACTAATCGTATAGCTTGACCTTACTTATGACACAAACAAAAAACACATTTAATCAGGTTTCAGTGGTGTTAGTGATGTGTTGGCATAGACTGATTTACAGGAAGCAAACCTATGCTACCCATGCTACCAATATTAAACTTCTGTCATTAATATTTTGAGGCCTACTTCTCGATTATAGAGAATACGGGTCATTGCATATACTGCACTCCGGAAATAACGTTATTATTATTAAGAGACATTTAAATTACTATAGTTTTTAATCCAGCGCCAAGACAGCATACAAAACGTACGAGTAAAAAAAGAAAAATAAGTAAGAAAAGAAATTAAAGTATTTGTCTGTGACCAGACAGTATCAACAGTGTGAGAACCGACAAAGAAATTATGTTATTTAAGCAAAGAAAGATTGCAATCGTATAACGTAGGCAATTTGATGAAGAAGACCGGTAAGAAAAAGTTAAAACATCATCAAAAATTTTGAAACTGTAATAAAGACAAGTAAAAGTGTTGTTTTCGGCCTGATCGAAATCTAAATACCCTACACCCGAGTATCTGAAAAAATTATAATTTCGCCACTTAACAACTTTCGTATAAGTAGGCGGACCACGACCATTTCAAGCAAATGTTTTTGTAATGTCTCCAGGTACTGATAGATAGAATTACAAACGTATTAATATTTTGAACCGTTTATGGGATATTGACAACTTTTGTATAATTATTTTGTATATTAATTTTTTTATACAAATTGGTAACACGTGTAGGTACCTCGTGATAAAATTTCGTGTTAATATGTTATACCGTTTACAAGATATTGACAACTTTTGTATGAGTGGGCGTGGCACGCCCATTTTTGGCAAGCTTATTGCTAATGCTTCCCTATACATTCCGATTAAATTACATATCAATATCTTATACCGTTCATGATATATTTCCAACTTTGTTATCAGTGGGCGTGGCATGCCCATTTTTTTCTAACGTTTTAGTAATGACTCAATATGTTCCGGAATAAAATTATACCTCAATATCTCACACGGTTTATGAAATTTCTATATCTATCTCGTCTCCTTCTCTGCGTTACAAACGGAAGAACAAAGTGAATATACCCTACACAAAGTGCGTAGGAGTAGTACACCCTTCGGGTGTAGGGTATAATAAAAGTAAATAATGTATAAAAGTACATTAAAGAGAAGATATTATATGTTCGTAGCTCAAATATGAATATAGAATAGCTAATCAATATAAAGTACAACAAAATCATTGGTTAAGCGATACATCTGAAGACTTCTCGGCAATAGCATCTAAAATTCCTATGTCTTGCACAGTGATGATGCTACTATTTTTATCCTCCTTGATTGCCACCAATCCGCATACAGTGAAAACTGCATTAATCTGCTTTCATTTCTTCATCTTAGCCGCACGCTGATAAATTAAATAATTAAGTGCTTACTACTCCTACTTTTCCCCTTCCCACTAACCTTTACCCTTCTAAACCAACGAATGCTTTGCATGGATAGGGGGCATCCCCTGAGCTTGGTTCTATCGTCCATAAAAAAAAAAAAAAAAAAAAAGCCTACAAGAAATAAAATTATTTAGCAAACGTTGATTGCCGGCAGTGGCTCATCGCTTCATATGGTCCCTTGGTACGGTATTTCGGTCTCGGTGGCTGGTGACAATCCTTCAGTCGCCTGACGGATGGTTGCAACCAAGATAGGTGGGGGTGGTACGTCTTGAGTCGCTTGGTTGTCGGTTGCGAACTCGTTTGATGGTGGTGGCACGCCTTGAGGTCGGCGTGGGGTCAAGGATTGTGGTGCAATTATAGGACGTTTGGACGTACCCTGTTCCTGTGTCGATCTCTGTGTCGCAGTGGACCGAATAGTGCGCTCGTGGTGGTCTGATTTCCTCCTCCTCCTCGTGTTCACATCTTGAATCCCCCTCTGCACCTTCCTCGCGGCCGGGTTCGTGGTACTCATAATACTCCTCGGGTGAGCTTAAGAGTCGTTCGTCCTCGTGTTCGGGTCCAAGGTACCCATAGTACTCCTTGGACGTACGGGGCCATTGCTTGTCTTCTTTGGATGCCATCTGGACGTCTTCGTCTTCGTAGTCCGGGCTAGATTCGACTACTAGTACTCCTTAAGGCTCCGAGTTTCTAGGGCGTTTATCCGCAGAGCTCCTGGCTCCTTTACCAACAGCCTCCTGTGCTTCGTTGCTGATACGTCGCAGGACGTGTATGCGTGGCCACTTGGCATCCGGTTGGTCGCTCACCTCCTCGAAGCTGTCGCTCAGCCGTCGAGTATGGGGCTGGTTCAGCTGCTCCTCCTTCAGTCGCTTCTTAAATTTTCGGCTGACTTCGCGAATTTGTTGTCTTCCGTCTCCATTGCGATGTTTGCTCGGTCGCGGTCATGCTCGTTGGCTGTAATAATGAATTGCTGTGGATGCCCTTACGCTGATTACACTGCGGAGTGTAAGTGGCATCTAATGGTCGGGGTTGAATTTGTGACTGTGCTATAGTGTTTTCCTGGGAGGTGGTATGCATAATATACTATACTTTCAGGTCGGATATATGAGCTGTCCGTATCCGTTTTTCATTGTGCTTTCGTAGTTTCGCTATCACTGGTGAAATATAGCTCTCAATTCTATAAGGCCCGTCATATCGTGATGATAATTTTGCGGTAAATTTATTAACGGATTTTGAGAGTAGGTGTTGTTTTATCATTACTAGTTGACCTGTGTCCGGCTTCCGTTGCCTCCGGCGTAGGTCGTAATGTTTAGCTTGGTTTTGCGCAGCTTGCTGCATATTTGATTTCCTTCCTTGCGATTTGGAAAGCCTGTTTTAATGGCTCGGAGTGTGCTATCGGTGATCTTTCGACGTGACCGGTACCGTTCGTTTCTCTGTCGAATAATGCGTTTGGTAAGCGTGGTTCCCTACCGTGAACCAAAAATGCTGGAGAATACTCGGTTGACTCTAATTCGCTTGAATTAAACGCCAAGGTAATCTCTGGGAGTAACTCATCCCACGTATTTTGCTTAGGTCCTGTAAACTGTGGTATCATCACTTTGGTCGTTCAGTTGGCACGCTACGTCGGGTTTTCTTGCGGAGTGTAGGGTGCTGTGTACTGATGTTTTACGCCTAGATCTTTCAGAAATCGTTGGAAGCTTCTACTGGTGAATTGTACCCGGTTATCCCGGAGATAAAGATCTTCGGTACTCCAAAACGGGCTAATATGCGTTTGCGAAAAGCCTTTGAGTTGCTCAGCAGTCGCCTTGCGGCACGGTGTCAACTCTACCCATTTGGAGAACTTGTCGGTGTGTACTATATTCCATCAGTACCTCATGCCTCAGGGCTTCAGGCACATATAGTTTCCAAGGCGTGGATTCTTTGTCATCGACTCCCCTGGGGATATGTCGGTAGAGTTTTCCATCTTGGATATAGTACTCCGGGAACTTTTGTGGATCTCCGCTTACCTCCTTCATTTTTCTTTCGTACCAAGTTTCCGGTTTGCTTCCATTTTGTTCTTTCAAGTTTGCGCAGATACCTTCCAGGGGTTGGCGAGAGCATCGGCTATTACTTTATGTTTCCCCTCCAATATTGGACGTCATAGGTGTATTGTGATAATTCCAACGCCCATCGTGCAATTCGACCGGAAGGGTTCTCAATCGAGTTCAGCCATTTTAAGGAAAGGTGATCCATAATTATAGTGAAATTATAACTTTCGAAATAAGGTAGCATTTTTCGTACCGCCCATACCACCGCCAAACACTCCTTCTGGGTGGTGGTATAATTTTTTTCGGCGCCGTTAAGGTGCCTGCTGGCGTACGCGATGACCCGCTCTTGTCCATCAATTACCTGGGCGTTATCATCCAACATTGAAATCAACAGAGTCGTTCAAAATGAATACAGGAATTATCAACAAAACAAAGGTAATTACTACAACCTTCAACAAAAAATCAGAATTGATTGAAAACATATGTTAATTTTAAGCAACTGAGCATAGATGGATTATGTCTTCGTTGTGGCAAAAGTAATCATATTGCTAAAGAATGCAGAATAAATCAATCAAAACTTGTTAAAAGTGTTTAGGGTGTCATAAAAATGGCCATGTTAGTCGAGTCTGCATCAAATCGCTTATTAAAAATAAAGCGAAAGTGAATCAAAATAATTGTGCTGAAAATGCGACAGTAAATTGCCTAAAAGGGTCGCGTAAGATAGTCGATATTTGTTAGAATAGTGAACCTACAACTATTCAGCGTTTTCATATAACTGTCTTCATTGAAGGACAACCAGTAGTTTTTGAAGTCGACTCCGGTTCTGGATATACACTCTTACCGAGAGATCAATTTGCAAAAAAGAATCTTAACATTAAATTCCAATCAACAGAAATAGGTATTCGATCATATACCCAAGAATTGTTTATACCGGATGGGAAAATACGGCTTAACGTTGAGAATAACGGAAGCCATATGGAAAACGAAATTTACATAGTGCCTGAGGGACATGCAGCATTATTGGGTCGAGCTTGGATCCGAAAATTAAAAATTAATTTTAATGATGTCGACAAGAATTATACCACTAGCTTGGCAACATGCTATGTAAGAAGCGTTAGTGAAATCAATGAAATAGCTAAACACTATGCTGATATTTTTGAAGAGAAAATTGGATGCATTCCCGGGTACAAGGTGTCATTACAATTGCGTGAATATGCTAAACCGGTTTTCCACCAAGAGCGTGAGATTCCATACGCCCTCGTGGAAAAAGTTGATAAAGAATTAGAAAATCTTGAAAAGTCAGGTATAATTACACCTGTTAATCCAGTGATTGGGGTTCGCCATTAGTGGTTATTCCGAAACACGATGAAGAAGTACATAAAATTAGTCAAGCATCAGTATATCGAATTGGAAATCACAAACTACATTTTAACATATTACGAGAGGAAATAATCAAAGATGAGACACTTTCAAAAATACTAAAAGATCTTCACACTGATAACAAAACTGAAAATGAATTCATAATCAATGAGAACATTGTTTTTAGAAGTCAGAGTGTTATTATTTCACGGCCGCTACATGCGTTAGTTTTAGAAGATTTACATCGAACACACGTTGGCATAAACAAAATGTTTACTTTTACTGGAGAGGAATCCATAGAGATAAAGCGAATCACGAATGTTCAGCATGTGTGCATATCAAGAATAGTCCAGTTAAAATTCAATTACACCCGTGGGACGAGCCAGATGGTAATTGGCAAAGAATTCACATCAACTACGCAGGACCTTTTCAAGGATATTACTTCCTTGTGTGTATCGACGCAAAATCGAAATGGGCCGAAATCGAAGTGTGTCCAGCAGCACGTACATCGACAGTAATAATAGATATTCTTCTCAATTTTTTCGCCAGAAATGGATACCCACATGTAATGGTATCTGACAACGCAACAATTTTTACCAGTGAAGAATTTCAATCGTTATACAAACAATCGGGTATTTTCCAAAAGTTCATTGCACCGGGTCATCCATCAACAAACGGATTAGCCGAAAGAAATATTCAAATGCTGAAAAGACGACTTGAAGCATCTATCTGGTGAATCAGCATCTATCCGGGAAAAAGTTAGAGAAAGTTAGTTACTTTTTCGTTATCGAGCTACACCCCTCAACAATGGGAAGACACCATCGGAACAGTTTCTGAAACGCCAAATACGTATTCAACTTGACGCGTTAAAACCAACAAAGTTCCAGATGTCTTCATCTCTAAACCGCAAAATTCGACAATTAAGCACGGGGGAGAGAGTACAAGATCGTTATTACGTCAACAATAAGTTACAATGGAGGCTTGGTACTGTGATCAAAAAATTGGGTAATTGGGTAGATAAGGAATATGTGTTTAAGCGGCACATTAACCAATTATGCTCAACTAATGTCTCAAGAAAGCAGGAAACGCCTATACTGGAAGAATGTATCGAACAGACTCTTGAATCGAGTACGGGATTTAGAAATATGGGAGCATTTATGGACGATTTAGTACAAGTACCAACTGAAGATGTGCAAGAACCGATGAGACCAGAGGAGCTATTAGTCCCACAAGTGCGCAGAACGGGCAGGCAACGTCAAATTCCAGCATATTTAAATGATTACGATGTGTCAATTAATAGCGTGGGAGAACTATTATAGCCGCATAATTGAGTACTTCCAACAATTAACACATCTCTAGTTTTTGTGTATGTACACACATCTGTACTCTTCCTTCTACTTCTTACATAGAAAGTTCAACTTGTATAATTTCAATTTTTTTTACGTAATTACCAATTATAGGTATGATAAGTGAATTAATAGCCACAACAGTTCTGTTGCAAAGTTCTCTTTTCACTTCGTTCTGTGCTTCTTTGATTTCCACGGAGAGGTTTGCGCATTCCATCCTTGTGCCAATACGACCTAGGAAGTCTAACCCTAAGATGAGGTCATCCACTATCTCTGGGAGCATAAACAACGCGTCCATGCAGCTTTTGTTTCCCATGTAGACCCGAGTGGTTAGCGCCTCTGTTATCGTTTGTAGTTTACCATTATACGTATTCGCTATTGAACGTTGGTAATCGGGTGAACACTTTCTAATTTATGCACAAGGTAGCTGCTTATGAAACTACAGGTGGCTCCAGTGTCTAGAGTGGCGTTCATGAGCTCGTCTCCTAAGGCGACGGTGGCTACGATGCGTCGCTCTTCTGTGCGTAAGTTGTCTATTGGGTTCGAGGATTTCTGGCCGTTTGTGCATCCCCTCGACGTAGATTCTGGCCTTGGTCGTTTCCCTTTTGTTGTGGATCTTGTTGTTGTTGTTGATGATGTTGTTGTAGTCGATATTGCAGTGGTTGTTTTCCACAACATTCTATGGTTCGTGCTCCTTTCCTTCCGCATGTCCAACAGAAATTCAACCGTTCAGCTCGACAGCTTTGCGAATAATGTCCCTCTTATCCGCAGCGGCGACATGAAGACTGCGGATTGGTTACATAATTCGCTCTCTGGTCTACGGCCTGCCGATGAATCTCTGCTGTTATTATGTTACGCTGTGGTGTTCGAGTTGTTGGTTGTTGTTGTTGCGTTGTGATTTCCACATCCGCCTTTAAGTTTCCTCAGTCTCCGGCCAAAGTAATCAGTTCTTCCAAAGTCTCGAAATCGCGTCTTTTGACGTGGTGTTGTAATTCATTATTAGTGTTTCGGTAGATTCGTTCTATGCGCTGGGATTCCTGTAGATCTGTGTGACGCATTAAATTTTGGAGCGACACGACGAAGTCTTTAAACCTCTTGTCAGGTCTCTACAGTCGTTATGTCGTCATCCGTTCAAATGGTAGGAAAAATTCCAAAAAGTCGTGCTTGAATGCTCCCCACGACTCCCACCTTTGTCGTTATTTCTATACCAATGCAATGCTTAGTTCTGTAGGAGCTCAGGCATTGCTTTTGGCAACACGTCTATGTTGATGTTCCGCTAGTTCTTCAACCCTCTCAACAAGATGGTGGGTCGTTAACACCACCGTAGTTCACTGCCCACTTTTTTCACTCAGTTTTAAATGGCACAGTAGCTTGTCGGCTAACTACCCGGTGCGTGAAGCGTGTGATTCCACATATACGTCGTCTCTGGTGGTGGACCGGGATATTGCCGTGTATCTCTGTAGTTGTAGTTGGGCTCATGTAATCTGTGTGCGCCGAACTTCCATGAGTTGGCTTATACGTTGTTTGTTTTCAGGCGATAAATTGGCATCGTTTATAAACTCCACGAGCCGCTTTCGAAGCTCTTCCTCTGTCTCTGTCTAATACAAATTCCTTGGCGTACACTAATAAACATTCCTTTCGGAGTGTATAGATCCACAATGTCTTGACCATGATGCTGTGGTTACGTAGGCTTGTCGAATTGGTTTGGTTCACAATAAATGGTAGAGATTTTTCTGAAGTTAGTTATATTCCACCTTTAAATATGGGTGGTGTGGATATTAATGAGTCGGAGGCTCTTGATGTTCTGGGCATGTCAATCCAATGTGATCTTCGCTGGAACGATCACATCTTTGACGTGTCGAAAGAAGCAGCCAAGTGCTTAGGCTTTTTAAAGCGGTGCAAGAAATACTTCACTTCAACCGACCTTCGTTGTATCTACACCACTTATATCCGTCCGAAAATGGAGTACAACTCGCATATTTGGTCTGGAGCTTCGAAAACATATCTTCAGCTTCTGGACCGTATACAAGGTCGTGCGATAAAACTTATAGGGGACAGTAGGGTATCCAGCTCTATTGAAACCTTGGGATGTCGTCGGGATGTGGGGTGTGTAACCTTATTTTACCGTTACTTTAATGGTAACTGTTCCTCTGAAGTAGCCAGCCTGATCCCTTCGGTTCAGGTATTCAACAGATCTACTCGGCTTTCCAGAGCGGTGCACCCCTTTTACGTTTCGATCCCGTTCCATCGCACTACCCACTACCGCGATAATTCGTTTTTCGGTCGCGCAGTTAAATTGTGGAATAGTCTCCCTGCGCATGTTTTCCCACCCACTTATAACGTCGATGCTTTTAAAAGAGGTGTAAATCGACACTACTCCCACTTTTCCCCTTCCCACTAACCTTTACCCTTCTAAACCAACGAATGCTTTGCATGGATAGGGGGCATCCCCTGAGCTTGGTTCTATCTGCCATAAAAAAAAAAAAAATAAAAAAAATATTTAGCAGTGTCCCTGCTCGGGCGTCACTGTAACGAAGCTTCCGGCCTTCCGGGTTCAGAGCTGAGGTAAGCTCGCCGGCTCGCCAGGGTTCAGTACAGAAATTTGTTTGTTGGGATTTGCGAAATAATTTTATTTATTTTGGCCTTTCTTAAATGCTATGGTTTTACAAGCTTCTTGTGGGTTCTGTCGGTCTCGGTGGCAGCAAATCGGGAAGAAGCTCTATCCTTAGGGCCATTGGCTTGTGAAACTGCCGGCTTGTGACTCAAAGAAACTGTGGTAACCACGTAAACGGCTCTGTGAGCGTAGCTGTTGACAGACGCGGCTTAGGTGGCGCGACTAAGTAGACGGCGTTGGCGAGTACTGTACTGGACATTTGTAACACGTCGCGTATGTCTCTAATCATCCACCCCGGAGATACGTTATAATTATGTGATCGAATAAACAAATGGAGACGAAAGGCCCGTAAGTTCACTTCGTTGGCAAAAGTATGTCTGTCGCGAAAATTTAACGCGAGATGCTGAGTAATGATATTTGGGTGAGCGAACGAACAAATCGATCCGTTGGCCCGTAAGTCCGCTATACCTCGATAGCCATAATATATATACCGCGGAAACCTTACTGCGGAGTTGCTGTGTTATAACGTTCGTTATAATTGTGCTATCAAATTAACAAATGGATCCGAAAGGCCCATCGTTCACTATGGTGGCATAAGTATATGTTTCCGCGACAATTTCACCGTGATGCTCAAGTTTCAATTCGATTTAAATTAATCTATTCGCGTTTCATACAACACTCACTATGACTGTTGCTTAGGTAAGCAACTCTCGATTTGTTTCCCTCTCGTTTTATGCGTGTCGATGCTTGTTCTTCCTCATTCCTTCCCCACCACTGTTCACCTGTTTTCTAAATCCTAGCTAATGTTTTCACCGTTCTTAAGCAAATTATTGTGCAGTGGGTGACAAAAGAGATATGTTTAGTTTAAGGCAAAGTTAGATCTGCGTCTTGTTTACATTTGTGATTCTTTAGGAAAAAATTCATTAATTTAAATTATTCTGTTAAATATTATATAATATTATACTTTAACTTAAAATTATTTCATTATTAACTTCATTTACTTCATGTTTCAGTATCTCAAAATAAAATATAAGAAAAGAAAAAGGATAAATAAATTGTGGGGAGTAAAAAAGGTGGAGAGGGGCACTCTAATGAGTCTATGAAGAATTTTGCAGTAAAAAAGGTATTAACATTTTTTTGCTCCGTCACAATATATTTTTATATATATATATATATATATATATATTGTGCCGGAGCAAAAAATCCCGGCATTTAAAAATCCATTTAGAGGTGGAAGATTGTCGCACGCTAAACGCTTGTATATATATATACATATATATATATATATATATATGTTGAATATATATATATATATATATATATATATATATATATATATTCATTACATACAAAAAGTAATATTAAGAGGAAATAAAAAAAATGTGTCAAAAAATCATCAAATTCGGCGACCAAGATTTGGTCGTCAAAAGATATATATATATATATATATATATATATATATATATATATATATATATATATATATATATATATATATATATATATATATATATATATATATATATATATATATATATATATATATATATATATATATATATATATATATATATATATATATATATATATATATATATATATATATATATATATATATATATATATATATATATATATATCTCTTTTGACGACCAAATCTTGGTCGCCGAATTTGATGATTTTTTGACACATTTTTTTTATTTCTTCTTAATATTACTTTTTGTATGTAATGAATTATATTAATTTCACTGTCCCAACGCTGTGTACGCTAGGCAACGCTATACACGCTCATTGATTTTCGCCACTTACTCTAACAACCCTCCAGTCGCCAGCGCTCAGTACGGACAGAACTATTTTTCTCTCTCTCTCTCTCTCTCTCACGACAAAATATATTGTAATAGAATAATGCTAAGACAGATGTAAGTGAGAGAATAAAAATTGAATTCAAAACAATATCACTAGCTTAGTGTGTCGTAAATACAAATTTTGTAGCGAGTCCCCTGGAAACCCGCTGAGCATACCTCAGCTATAGAACGGGAACCGGAGTTCTGTTACAATGCGCCCGAGCAGGGACACATCTAAGTTTGTGTAAATTTAAAACCAAGAATCGTCACTACCAGCATTCAGGGAAGAGGATCATCCGTAAATTCAACCACTTTCATATCCAACAAACAAATATGGTTCGAGTGTCGTGGATCCGCAACTTGCACAAAGAAGAGTTGCAAACCTACGCGAGAGAATTTGCACTGAATTCGGAAGGGACTGTCGATGAGTTACGGAAACGTTTGTCCGAATTCGTCTCACAGACTTACCACGAAGCCGACACATTACAACGTCTCGAAGAATTAGAAATGTAGCACAGGAGAGAATGTTCACCCAGTTCCGGGACCCCCGACGACCCATGTTTAACCTATGAAATTACAAGTGCCAATCCCTTTTGAAAATAAACAGAGTGGAAATCAACCTTCAACGTCGACTGCTGATCAAATATTGGTTACCCAGACGACGACAGCCACCGAAACGTCAACGGCGTCTACTCTAGCCCCCCCCCCCTCCCTTACGTATCGAGTACGCAAATGGGGATTGAAATACAATGGCGAAAGTAACCCGTTGAGATTCTTCGAAAGACTAGAAGAATTGGCGGAATCCTACGGGTGCGAATTGGGACAAGTACCTAGGGCGATGCCTGAATTGCTACAAGATCGGGCACTCCAATGGTATAGAAGCAATAACTGTCACTGGGGAACATGGAGTACATTCAAGGTGGATTTCTTAATATTTTTCTTACCGCCTCGATACTTCGAAAGACTTTCGCTGGGGAATATTCAAGGTAGATTTCTTAAGATTTTTCTTACCTCTACGATACTTTGAAAGACTGGAAGATGAAGTTCGACAACGGCACCAACAACCAGGTGAAATATTTAAACTACGTTCTTGCCATTCAAAGGCTCATGCGACATGCGGACATGAGTCCACGTCAACAGCTGGAACGTATTTACCGGCATAGTAGCAGAGAAGTACAATTGTACGTAAAACGCAGCGAATTCAGTACTTTACGTGAATTATTGGAACTAGTTGGAGATAACGAAAACGAGTTTAATTACGAGTTAAAGATTACGATTAGGATCCCATACTGTACTTTTGCTGGGAATGTGGTCGGCGAAATACCCGTACCAACGAATGCTGCAGAAGGTATCAGGGAAACGCCCAACGTCAGAATAAGGTATCAGGGAAAATCCCTTGAACCCCAATAATGTGCTTGCGCCTGGAAGACCAGCGTATCGTAGCTACTGTGGCCATAAACGATTTTTTGATGAATGCTACTATTGACACTGGAGCAAGTCGAAGTTTTATCAGACAGCGAGCAAAGGTTACACAGCTTTCACGGTTCCTGGGCGAGGTCTTTACCAATGGAAGGTAATGCCGTTCGGCCTACATTCAACACCTGCTACATTCCAACGCGCTCTCGATCGTGTCATTGGCCCTGATGTGGAGCCGTATTCGTTCGCGTACCTTGACGATATTATAGTTATCGGCAACAGCCTCGAGGATCATATGGTGAAACTCAGGGAGGTGCTCCACCGACTTCGACAAGCCAAACTGCAGATCAATCCAGAGAAGTGCGCGTTTTTCCGTAAGTAAATCAAATATGGGTCATGTAGTGAGTGAGCAGGGAATCCACACTGACCCTGACAAGATCAAAGCCATTAGCGAGCTCAAGCCTCCAGCGAACGTCCAAGAATTTCGGAGATACCTAGGCGTCGTCTCGTGGTATCGTCGGTTTGTACCTGAGTTCGCACAGATAACGTATCTACTCACAGCATTGCTCCGGAAAAGAAAGCACTACAAGTGGACCACCGATCAACAACAAGCATTCGACGAAGTCAAACAACGGCTCCCATCCTTGCCTGCCCGGATTTTCAAGAGAGATTCTTCCTCCAAACCGACGCTTGTGATTATGGAATTGGCGCAGTACTGACGCAAAATCTGAACGGCGCTGAAAGAGTTATTGCGTACGCAAGCCGACACTTAGGGCCTTATTTTGTATCTGCGGAACGGTAGCGATGGCTGAGCTCCTGCTCCTGTTCCCGTTGCTGTTAAAACCGTATTTTGCAGCTCTAACGTTGAGCCCCATTGAGCGCACTAGGCTTTACGTCTTTTGCGTTCCAGTCAGCTGGTATGGAAAAGTTGTGTATTTGGTGTACACAAAGACGACATTCACACGTCTCTTTCCTTCTTATGATTACATGCATGCAATGAATTTGTTCTTATACCTGTTTTCTTTTGCCTTGATCAGCTTTTGTTTACCAAAGCCAGCTGGCAGGCAGTGTGTTTAAAAACGGGGAACAAATCGCAAATCGATGCTTAGATCATTTTTTGAATATTAATGCAAAATTTTTATTTTGTGCTGTACTTTTATAAAGTAAAAATAAAAATGTTATTCGATTTGTTATGGAGTGGCTCAGACCAGGAAAAGGACGAGGAAACAAACATTCCAGCCAGGGTACCCAACCCAGCATTGAAAAGCAATGCATGGATTTTAGATATCACTTCAAAGAAAATTGCAGTTACACTTTCTTCGAAATTTCCATTATATTATTTTATAATAATTATTTAAATTATTTTATTTAATTTTTTTTTATTAAAAAAAATACATTAAATAAAAATTAAATGAAAAAATAAAAACAAATAAAAAATCACTGAACAAAAGACTCCCTCACTCGTCGACCTCTACGCACAAACTGTGCGAACGGCAGCATTTTAGCTTCCGCTTCTCTACAATGGCCACCACGAGCGCTTCTGTTGTTACAAAATACCATTTTCCAACGTAAGCACGTAAGAAGTATGCAATTGTTGTTGTAAACCCAGCTGTACAGTAGCGCCAGCGGTGTGTATTCTGTGCACACATTTTGATCAGCTCTTTTACGAATATAACAAAGAGTAACGTAGAAGAGCCATACCGTTCGCAGATACAAAATAAGGCCCTTAAATCGAGCGGAATGCAACTATACGGCCACAGAGAAGGAGGCCACAGGGAAGAAGGGCATACGCGGGACGAGGCAGTATGTGGAAGGTTACTCTTTTACGATCGTCACCGATCACCTTTCACTGAAATGGTTAAACTCCATCAACAACCCCTCCGGAAGAATAGCCCGTTGGGCTCTCGAGTTACAACAATACCAATACGACATACAGTATCGCCGAGGCAAGTAGAATGTTGTATCGGACGCCTTATCCAGACAACCAGTTGAGACAGTGTGTGGTGCGGTAGTGGAAATAGTCGAAGGTAACGGCAAAACGGCTGGTACGAAAGAAAGAAAAGGGAAGTTATTGCCCGCCCTGACAAGTTCCCCGACTATTAAGTATTCAAAACGGGAAATTGTAAACGGCGGAAAAACAGGAGGTGGCGAAAATGCCCCGTGGAAAATGTGTGTACCTACACACGCCCAAAAACGTGTGCTGGAGGAGTGTCACGACACACCAACAGCTGGGCACCTCGGTATAAGGAAAACTATCGCGAGAGTGAATAATAGATACTATTGGCCTGGAATGAGTCGGGAGGTCAGGAAGTATGTACGGAACTGCCAAAGTTGTCAACGCTACAAAGTCAGCCAAATGAGGGCCGTCGGAGAAATGCCCACCAACCAAGCTGAAATCCCTTGGATCACAGTCTCCGCCGATTTCATAGGTCCCCTTCCGAGGACGAAACATGGAAACAACACATTGTTGGTATTCGAAATAGGTAGATAGTGCCACTACGTTCCGCTACGAGTGAACGACTCGTTAGAGCGTTTCGAGAAAGGGTCTTGTCGCGTTTTGGAACACCAAACGTCCTGATAACGGACAATGGAGTTCAATTTACAAGTCGTAATTTTAAAAAATACCTTAGGGATGTCGGGGTGCGACAACAATTCACGGCGCCATATACGCCCCAAGAAAATCCTACCGAACGCAACAATCGAAACCTTAAAACTATGATAGCCCAGTTCGCAGGGGAACTACAAAACACATGGGATGACCTGTTGCCCGAGTTAAGCTTGGCAATCAACACTAGTGTGTCTGAAACCACTGGATTCAGCTCCGCCTATCTCGTACAAGGCCGAGAACTACGGCTGCCGAACGCCCTGGACGATCAATATACGCCAGGAACAGGTCAAGGAGCCGATAGTGACAATGCGCAGAAACTGAAAGACGTTTTCCACATAGCTCGCCAAAATATGGCCCAAGCTTCCGACAAGCAAGCAAAATATTATAACCTTCGCCGCCGTAATTGGAAACCCATTCTGGGACAGCAGTTGTTATTACGACAACACCCACTCTCAAAAGCTGCAGACAAATTTGCTGCGAAGCTGGCTGCCCGCTACGCTGGTCCTTACACGGTGAAAAGCTTCGTCTCTTCAGTAATCGTTACACTCAAAAGGGTGGGAGAACGGCGACTAAGAACGTCCCATGTTTCAGATTTAAAGGAGCACCACATGTACTCAGAATTATCCAATTCGAATGACGAAAATCAAGACGTGCCCACAGGTTCACCAAACATCGATATTGCCCTGTGCACAATTTCTTTCCTTCACCCACCCTCATTCTCTAGTGTATATGCCAAGTATATGAAGGAGCATACACACGTACATGCAATCAGTCAGGAGTCAATCGTTGAGATGAACGGATGTGCCGAGACAACCCCAAAGGAGGACCCGGAAACGAAGTTCGTACGGACTCGAGAAAAGTTCCTACGGCATCTACTTGAGGAACAGTCCCAAAGGAAGAGGGCACACCTACTTATCCCCGAGTGGGAGGCAACAATGGATAACCCTCAAGCCAAGGTTCTCCGTGTGAGACTCCACCGCGTTGATGTCCCTTCCGCAGCCACCGATGACGAGTTACCAACATCATCACAGGCCACGGTAAAGCGACCGCCGAAACCGATGCCCAACATCAGTGGCATCTCGCCCGAAATGGAAGATGGAAGATCGGGACGAGGTCTGAGGGAATCTTCCAATGCAACTACTGCCATCCCGATAATCTGTCTGTCCGACAGTAACTCCGAGATGTCGGACGATGCCGAAGATTTCGTTAGTCAGGAGGCGGATGAAGTATCGATGTAGAAACGAGCGAACCGAGATCTGCCACTGGATATGATCCCTTCGCTCAAAACGAAGATAAGCCCGACGGTGAAGATTCCACCAGCCACGATCACGCCTCTGGTGAGTACGAGGATTTCGACGAAGAAGATACCAGAGTGGGCGCCCGAATCGACCTTGAAGTCCATCGTAATCAGTGGAAGGTTCCCGGCAGCATTTCGTTTTCAGTTGAGACATAAACGGTGCTAACAGTGTTCGACAGAGTTTGCCGTGCCGCAGTGAATCTCACGACACCTCGGGGTTCGCCATCAATGTCACCTCTCCTGGACGAGCAGAATGGTGACGAGTGGGCAGAATGGTGACGAGTGGGCAGAAGGTCTCCAAGACTTGGTGAATTTTGTTCACGAACTAGAGGTGGAAACTACACCTCAACCATTGGAACATCCCGAGGATGAAGCAGACCTGCAACAGGCCTTGAGGGAATTGAAGGGAAGCCACGTACCCGGGCGGCGTCGATACCAGAAGCGTATTATTAATGGGCGGTCGTACCAACTGAAGATCACACGAGGAGGCGTCGTGTCCCACGTCCGTAAATGAAAGAAAAAAAGGGAAGAAGGGAGGCAGTGTGACGACCAAATCTCGGTCGCCGAATTTGATGCACACATTTTTTTTATTTCTTCTTAATATTACTTTTCGTATGTAATGAATTATATTAATTTATGTTATATTTACTTTATTTCAAGATTCAATGGAATATTATAATAATATATATACAAACTGAATTCAACACTGTACTTATAGTAAGAAAGAATGCTTACATTTGTTTAGTTCTGAGAGAATAGTAAAGTAAGAGCAAAAAATGTAAATAAGCGTGAGAGAGAAAAAGCGTCAGACCAACAAGTTCTCATCGAGCAGCCAAGCAGTGAGGTTTCTACCGTGCAGCCAGACGAGTCAGTTCTCATCGAGCAGCCAAGCAATGAGGTTGCTACCGTGCAGTCAGGCGAGTGAGTTCTCATCGAGCAGCCATGCAGTGAGGTTGCTATCGCGCAGTCAGACCAGCAAGTTCTCATCAAGCGGCCAGGCAGACGGGTTCACATGGAGTAACCGGGCAAGACAATCTGAGGAGAAGAACTCACAAAGGAAAACTTGCCTACAGACGGGCAGATCACGAAGACGAGCCGCGTCAGAGCACGGTCCATTAGTGCGATTATTTTTTAGCTCAATTTGTGGAACATCAATTCCAGGTTAGTGATTTAATTTCCCCTGAAACATTGTAGAACCCAGTTTTCGCCCACAGTGAACAGGATATATAGTCTCTCGGCCTCAGGGTCGGTAGTCACAGGTTATATAGCCTCGCGGCCTTAGGGTCGGTGGCTGGGCGATCTCTCGGCCTCAGGGTCGGTGATCGCATGTTATATAACCTCACGGCCTCAGGGTCGGTGGTTCGGTAATCTTCACGGCCTTAGGGTCGGGGATTATGTAAATAGCACAGGTCGAATTTATCAAAGGTTGCATTGTCCCAACACGTCATTCACCGACCTCGCGTTTAACTCTATTTCGTTTGTACATATTTTGACTCCCTGCTCTGACAGCTCTTGACAAAGACTCGACACACATCGTTTTTTTCACTGTTTCAACGCTGCGTATGCCAGACAACGCTACATACGTTCACCGATTTTCACTGTTTCAACGCTGTGTACGCCAAGCAACGCTACATACGCTCACCGATTTTCACTGTTTCAACGCTGTGTACGCCAGGCAACGCTACATACGCTCACCGATTTTCACTGTTCCAACGCTGTGTACGCCAGGCAACGCTCCACACGCTCATTGATTTTCACCACTCACTCTAACTCTATTTCGTTTGTACATATCTTGACTCCCTGCTCTGACAGCTCTTGACAAAGACTCGACACGCATCGTTTTTTTCCTTGTTTCAACGCTGGGTACGCCAGGCAAGGTTACATACGCTCACCGATTTTCACTATTTCAACGCTGTGTACGCCAGGCAACGCTACATACGCTCATAGATTTTCCCTGTTTCAACGCTGTGTACGCCAGGCAACGCTACATACGCTCACCGATTTTCACTGTTTCAACGCTGTGTACGCCAGGCAACGCCACATACGCTCACCGATTTTCACTGTTCCAACGCTGTATACGCCAGGCAACGCTCCACACGCTCATTGATTTTCACCACTCACTCTAACAACCCTCCAGTCGCCAGCGCTCAGTACGGCCAGAACTATCTCTCTCTCTCTCTCTCTCTCTCTCTCTCTCACGACAAAGCATATTGTAATGCTAAGACAGATTTAAGTGAGAGAATAAAAATTGAATTCAAAACAATATCACAAACTTAGTGTGTCGTAAATACAAATTTTGTAGCGAATCCTCTGGAAACCCGCTGAGCATACCACAGCTATAGACCTGAGACTATATATATATATACATATATATATATATATATATATATATATATATATATATATATATATATATATATATATATATATATATATATATATATATATATATATATATATATATATATATATATATATATATATATATATATATATATATATATATATATATATATATATATATATATATATATATATATATATATATATATATATATATATATATATATATATATATATATATATATATATATATATATATATATATATATATATATATATATATATATATACATACTTCAAATTGAGCTTACCTCGATCAGTACCAGTAACCCACGTTGTCTTACTTGGCGTTTTCGCCGGCGTTTTACGCATTGGTGTTATCGATGACGTTGATGATGCTGGTGAGGTGGAACGATCTTCTTTGCTTCTAGGACTACGTCCTTTGCTGCTATTGCGTGAATTTGCACGTCTTTTACTAACTACCCAATCATCATCGACATCGGCAGCAGATTTGCGCTTATGTTTTCGTTTTCTAATTTCATCATCGCCGTCATTTTCTAAAAAAAAATTAAAAAGTAATCGATATATGGTTTTTAGTAAGCCTTTGAAAAGGTGAATATGTAAGGAAGATAATAATGTAAGTAATATTGTCTAGGGAGCAAAGGCAGCTAATTTATGAATTTCCTTTCATATAAAATATCTTACCTGAGCCATCATCTATATAATCCAATAGATCCTTTTTTGTCTTTAAATCGGCCGGACGCTGTTGTTTTATGAAGTCCTCATCTCCAACTTCCGATTCCTCCTCCTCTGCATCTAAAGTCAGCACACTCTCCTTCAGCACAGCCTTTACATCTTCGGGAATATTTGGATTCTTTTGTATCTCATCCAGATCTAAATCTGGATTTCGCTCTTTGAAGGTTTTCTTTTTCGTTGCATTGTATTGTTTCTTCATTCTTTGTATTAAATACAATGGCAAGTCAACAACCCCATTACTATGGGGAAGTAGCAGACGTGTTTTGGAAAACGAAACAAACTTTTAGGTATATATATATATAGGTATATATATATATATATATATATATATATATATATATATATATATATATATATATATATATATATATATATATATATATATATATATATATATATATATATATATATATATATATATATATATATATATATATATATATATATATATATATATATATATATATATGTATGTGTGTATACATGTATATGTGTATACATGTACATATGTGTGTATGTATGTATGTATGTGTGTATGTATGTATGTATGTGTGTGTATATATATGCATGTGTGTATATATGTATGTGTATATATATGTATGTGTATATATACACACATACATATATACACACATATATATATGTATGTGTATATATACACACATACATATATACACACATACATATATACATACATACATATATATACATACATATATACACACATACATATATACACACATACATATATACACACATACATATATACACACATACATATATACACACGTACATATATACACATATATGTACACATACATATATACACACGTATATATACACACGTACATATATACACACATACATATATACACATATATATACACATACATATATATACACATACATATATACACACATGCATATATATACACACATACATACATACATACACACATATGTACATGTATACACATATACATGTATACACACATACATATATATACACACACATACACACATACATATATATACACACATATACACACATACATATATACACACACATATACACACATACATGTATATAGTGCTCATGTATGCCGCGCCAATTTGGGCAGACTCCTTAAAGGTGAAGTCGAATAGGAAGCAGCTTGAAAGAGTTCACCGACTAAATGCTTTGCGCGTGATCAGCGCTTATCGAACTGTCTCCGACGAAGCTGCGTTTGTGTTGACAGGCATGATGCCGATAGAAATAATGGCTGATGAGGCACATCGACTGTATGCAGCGAAAATCAGTTGCTTTCCAGGTGTGATCGCGACTGGACGTGCGTTTTTTGAGTGCTCCCGGTGTTTTTGGTGTCCTACCTAGGTAGGCCTTTTTGGACTTTTTGGATTTTTTGCAGTTTTTGGTGCTGTGATACCGTCGGTATACGGTGGTAGGTTGTGCGAGTGCGTTTTTTGCACAAATTATTGTTAATAATTTGTTTAAACAAATTATTTTGTTTTAAGTCCTACCTAGGGGTGACTTTTTCGATTTTTGCGATTTTTGCGCTGAAAATCGTGTGAGTGCGGTTGTTTGCGCGGATATATAATATATTATATAATATATTATATATAATACTGTTGTGCCGATTTTGACGGTCCCGTGGGTGCGTTTTTATACACCTAGAAGTGTCGAGTGCGGTGGATATGTCCACAAAGCCGGCGCGCGTGAAGTCGCGGAAGAAGGCCGTCGCGGTTGAGGTGAACGGTGCGACGGAGGTGGGCGTGGTTGTGGTTAAGTCCGCAAGGGAGGACTCGTCCGCGGTCTCCGAGTCGGAGATCGCTGCGGCCTCCAAACACGCCAGGAAGGCGAGTGGAACCGGGAAGGCCATAAAGAAGGCGATTTCGGTTGACGCCTTGAAGATGGTGGGTCTGACGAGCGATTGCGAGTCCTCGTCATCGTCGTCAGACTGCGACATGAAGGTGGTAAGCCCCAAGTTTGCCACCAAGGTGAGTGGTAAGGCTAAGGTATGCAAGGGTTCCGGTGGGAGTGCCCGTGAGGGTACTCAGGTGAGTGCTCCGGTGGTTGCCACCGCTGCCTCTGGGTCGTTCGGTGAACGGCTCAAGGCAGTCACGGGTGCCCTCACTGGGGTCCTTTTTGAGGGTGACGGTGTCAGCCGGTCGCTGACCCGTCGAATTTTAGATGTAGCCGGGGGGTATGAGCGTTTGCTCATCGAACTTTCGGGGGAGAACGAGCGTCTAAAGGGACGCTTGGAGGAGCGAGGAACCGCCAGTGGCGGCTTCGTGGCGCCGGTGGGTCGGCCAGTGCCGGTGAATCGGCCGGTGGTGGGGGGTATGGTGGGTCCTTCGGGGGTCCCTGCTGGTGCTGGTGGTAGCACCGTTGTGGCAGCGCCCTCGGCCTTTCCAGCCCTGCCTCCTGCGCGCCCCGCTGTCAAGCCGGTTGAGACATGGTCCTTGGTGGTCAAGAGCCGGAAGGCCGGTGAGACACCCAAGGAAGTGGTTGACAAGGTGGTGAAGCAGGTGGGCCCGACCCTGGGTGTGCGCGTGCACGAAGTTAAGGCTCTTCGTGGTGGTGGTGCGATTATTCGCACCCCCTCCGTGTCCGAGCGCGAAAAAATCGCGCTAAATCCGAAGTTTAGCGAGGTTGGGTTGGACGTGAGTGTTAATAAGAAGCTTGGTCCCAAGGTCGTGGTTCGTGGGGTCCACTGTAGGATCACTCTTGACGAGTTCATGGGTGATCTCTACGAGATGAACCTCAAGGAACGGATGACCTTGGAGACCTTCAAGAAGGAAGTCAAACTCGTGAGCCGCCCTTGGAAGGAGGGAGGAGATGATGCGACTAACGTCATCCTGGAGGGTAGTGGCCGTGCCATGGAAGCTCTCCTGGAGGTAGGTAGTTGCTACATCAAGTGGTTCTGCTTCCGTGTGTGGGAACACGAGACGACTCCTGGCTGCTTCCGCTGTCTCAGCTTGGACCACAGGGTGAGCGAGTGTAGGCTGAAAGAGGATGTCTGCCGTCGTTGTGGGCAGTCTGGCCATCATGGTCGGAAGTGCGAGAATGCTCTGCACTGCCGGAACTGCGCGTTCAATGGGAGGCCAGCTGCACATCGTATGATGTCGGCTGACTGCCCCATTCACGCTGCATATGTTGCCCGCGCGAATGCAAGACATTAGAATGTCTTGTAAAATTGTGCAGTTGAACTGTCAGCGCGCTTACGCTACGATGGGTGACTTGGGGCAGTTTCTGTGCGAGTCTGGCAGCAGCTTTGCTCTGCTGCAGGAGCCGTACTACCAGCAGGGTGGGGTAAGGGGTTTGCCAGCTGGTATGCGTGTCTTCTCCGATGTGGGGGGCAATGCTGCTGTGGTTGTGAATGACGTGCATACCCAGTGTATGCTCGTTGATTCAAGCGAATGGGGTGTTTGTGTGAGTGTGGAGGGTGTGTATGGCAAGCTCTTGTTGGCAAGTGTGTACTGCCGTTATAGCGGTGATCTAGAGCCCTATATAAGGTATATGGATAGGGTGCTACTACTTGCGAGTAGCAATCCCGTTATCCTCGGTTCTGACGCGAATGCATCGTCCGCGCTTTGGTTCAGCAAAACGTCCAGATTGGCTGGGCGGCTGAGTCAACAGCGCGGTGAGATGCTGAGTGATTGGGTCACGAGTAGTGGCGTGCACGTGCTCAATGAGCCGAGTGAGTGGTATACCTTTGAGGGGCCTAGAGGTGTGAGTGACATTGACGTGACGTTTGCGAATGAGGCGGCAATGAATCTGTATGGATTTCGTTGGTCCATCCGGGGGGGCTTAAGTGTAAGTGATCACAATCTCATTGAGATTGAGGTCACTTATGGCCACGTAGAAAATACGGGCAGTATCACTAAGCGTTGGCGTACTCTGGGGGTCAATTGGGATACGTATGCGGTTAGGGTCGGGGAGGCGGTTACTTCGGTACCACTTGCTGACTTTGACAACCTTGGTGTGGATGAGCAGGTAGCCAGTTTAACTGAGGCCGTTTCGCGTGTCAACGACGAGCTCTTCGAGAGATGCCGGTTGGCTAATCGTAGAGGGGTGAAGTGGTGGACACGCGGCTTGACGGAGAAACGTAGGGAGGTTCGCCGCCTCAGGAAGCGTTTCCAGAGAGCGCGAATTGCTGGTGATGCGAATATTGATCAGTTCAGGTTGTCGTTTAGGCGCGAATTGAAAGAATATAAGCGCATGCTTATGGCGACTAAGGAGAATGAATGGAGACAGTTTGCTGTGCGCCACAGCGATGACCCCTGGGGTCAGCTGTATAAGGTGTGTCGTGGCAACAGAAGGATTGTTGAAATTAGTGGCATCCGTGTTGGCGATTCCGTGTTGCCAACATGGAATGCTTCTATGAGTGCACTTCTTTCCGAGTTTTTTCCTGGTGCGGTGCCTTCAGGTCATCCTCACGATGTGGGGCTGCCTGTTGGTCCCCCTGAATTGGTGACCGCGGAAGTTGGGTGTGCGGTCTCGCTGATAAGGTCCAGGAGGTCTCCCGGGTTGGATGGGATTACTGGAGAGATGGTGAAAGCCATCTGGAAGGTAATTCCTGAATACCTGGTTGCCCTGCTCGGGAAGTGTGTGCGTGACGGATACTTTCCTTCTGAATGGAAGACCGCCAGAGTCATTGTGCTCTTGAAGTCGCCTGATAGGGTCAGGTCTAATCCTAGATCCTATCGGGGGATTAGCCTTCTTCCGGTACTTGGAAAAGTGCTGGAGAGGGTTATGGTAGAACGGCTTCATGAGTGCTTGCGTGATGACATGTGTCCTTGGCAGTTTGGTTTCAGGAGTGGTCGGTCTGTGGAGGATGCGTGGGCGTATGTGAGGGATTGTGTGAGCTCCTCTAGTGCGGAATACGTCTTGGGCGTATTTGTGGACTTCAAGGGTGCGTTTGACTACTTGAGCTGGTCTAGTATCACCAGTAGGCTACGTGAGTTGGGCTGCCGTGAGGTTGGACTGTGGGAGAGTTACTTCTCTGACAGAAAGGCCTGCGTGGCTGGAAGTAATCAGTGCGTCTGGGCTGATGTGGTCAGGGGCTGTCCGCAGGGTTCCGTCTGTGGTCCATTTATTTGGAACCTCATGATGGATCCTCTGTTGCGGCGTCTTGGTCTGTCCTGGAAGTGCTGTGCTTACGCCGACGATCTGCTTGTCCTCGTTGAGGGTCGGTCGCGTGCCGCGATTGAATCCTTGGGAGAAAGTGCCATGAGTGTTGTGTGTGAGTGGGGTGCTCAGGTGGGTGTGGACGTGGCAATGGACAAGACCGTGATAATGCTGCTCAAGGGCAGATTATCACGTAATCGACATCCAATTGTCCGTGCATCTGGTGTCTCCCTCAAGTATGAGACTGAGGTCAAGTACTTGGGGGTGACTATCGGTGAAAGGATGAACTTCCTTCCCCATCTGACACATACGCGAGAGCGTCTTGTGTGTGTGGTGGGTCAGGTGCGTCGGCTGCTTAGGTGTGACTGGGGTCTGAGTAGACGTGCTGTCCGTGTCCTCTATGGGGGTCTCTTTCTTGCGTGTGCAACCTTTGGTGCGTCGGTCTGGTGCGATGTGGTAACGTCTGCTGCTGGGTATCGCAAGATTCTGGCATGCCAGAGGGTAATTCTTGCTGCATGCCTGCCAGTATGCCGTACGGTCTCCACGGAGGCCCTACAGGTATTAATGGGGGTTGCCCCTCTTGACTTGGAGGTGGTCCGTCGTGCGGCCATCTTCAGATGCAGGAGGGGATTACCATTGCCTCAGCATGAATGGTTTGAGAGTGATGTGGAGAGGCTTAGTGTGACAGAGCGCAAAACGTTCTTGAGTGAATGTGTTTCATCTAGCTGGCAAACTAGATGGAACAATAGTGAAAAGGGTAGGACGACGTATGAGTACATACGGGACGTCACATTTGCTGCAAGTCATCCTTGGTTTGGCTTCAGTCTGAGCTTGGGCTTCTTGCTAACTGGCCATGGCTCTCTTAATGCATTTTTGTTTAAGAGATGCCTCACGGCTTCAGAAGCTTGTGACTGTGGAGCTGAGATTGAGGATTGGCTGCATGTCCTGTGTGTCTGCCCGTTGTACTCGGACTTTAGGGATTTGGGGGCTATGGGTATTAGTTGGACTGACCAGGGGTTCTGTGTGAGTGAGGCTCTCTCCACATCAGAGCAACTGGAATGTCTGGACCGGTTCGCCGGTAGAGTGTTCGTGGAGCGTCGTGCGAGGGTAGGTTAGCTGCCCAATTTTGTGCGTGGGTGGTCTTGTGTATGTGGCGTATGGGTTGTATGAATAGGTAAGTTGTAGGTGATTGTGTGTGTGTGTTGGGTGGGGTTGAATGGCGATGTATGTGTTGGTTGTGCTGAATGAAGTGTGCATGTTATGTGTGTGCCAGCCTGGCTATCGTCCTTCGGGAGGACAGAGCTGTTGTGCTGCACTGGTGTGTGTTCCTGGTGTCCGTCTCTCCTGGGGCCACCGGTCCCCGAGCGGTATGGAGCTCACCGGTAGTAACACCGTTACGAAGCCTGACCAGAGGTTATCTGGTACCACGGGTTTCGGGGGGTGCTGAGGTTGGTCTCAACGCCTCACCCCGGAATCAAAGATTTTTACATCTTGTTGGGGGTCCAGCTAAATTGGGGTTAAACCCCGTCTTGGGTGCCGCTCCCTGTCTGAGTGGAAGAGGTATGGATAGGCCTCGCTCCCACAGTGAGGAAGACATGTCCATACACATGTCTTTAGACTGTTTTCACGTTTGGTGTGGGCAGTTTCTGTCTGCACCAAGTTCTATCCACAGCTGGATTTTAAAAACTTATAGGCAACCGGTCCCGGGCTGTAAGGAGCCCAACTGGTAGTAGTCTTGACTACGAAGTCTGACCAGAGGCTTTGTCTGGTACCACGGGGATCAGGAGCCCCTGTAGCGTGTTCGCTCACGCTCAGCCTGGTCATTGTTGGAAGGACCCCTTGTGGGAGCATCGTGGGGGCTGTGGTTGACGCCCAAACGTACGCGGGCAGAGCTATAATTTTATAGCTCGGTGTGGAGTTGCATTGCAACCGGGTGCCGTGACCCATAGAACGGCAGAGGTGTTAGAAAGGCCTCGACCCCTCACCAAGAGGGAGTGCTTGTCCTTACGCAAGTACTCGAATTGGTTCCCGCGGACTGGTACCAGGTACCTATTCAAGGGGGCGTTGGTTGACGCATAGACTTCAACCCCATGTGTGATGGCACACCGTGAGCTTAAGCCAGTCTTGGCAGGCGCTCACGTTAAACACCCGGAGACACTTCTGTATGCAGCGAAAAGTAATGGCGCTGAGATATACCCGCAGCGAGAGCGTTCACTCTCAGTAGAAAGGTGGCAAACCCGTTGGAATGCTTCAAACAAGGGCCGTTGGACATTCGCTCTGATCCCAAATATTGAAAGATGGATAAGTCGATCGCATGGTGAAATGAGCTTTCCTCTAACGCAGTTTCTGACTGGCCACGGAGTTTTTCGTAGCTGCCTATACCGCTTTGGGTATGATGCCTCGCCCTTTTGTCCTGCGTGCATGAATGAAATAGAGAATTCACATCACGTCTTTTTCATTTGCCCCCGATTCGTGGAAGAACAAAATATGCTGAAAGGCATCTATGGGTCGGAGGTCTCGCCAAGAAACATTGTGGAGGCGATGCTGACATCGCAAAGAATGTGGGAAGCAGTCTGCGAGGTATCTGCGCAAATATGCGGAAAGCTTAGAAATGCTGAGCGAGCTAGGAGAGCTACTGAATTGACTGGCTGATATGTCATTACAATGACGTTAGGGCAATAAACACGGCAAACTGTTTTGCGACGAACTCTAATTGGTGACTTTTGAGCTGTCAAGCTCCATCTGCCTCCCGACGTAATACTTGACGGTAGTTCCGGGAGGACAGACAGACCGGGGGGAGGTGGTTTTAGCGTGTTAAAGTCACGCACCTTGGCTTTCGATGCTTTCCACCTCATTTAAAAAAAAAAAAATACATGTATACACACATACATATACACACATACATATATACACATACATATATACACACATACATATATACACACATACATATATACACACATACATATATACACACATACATATATATACATATATATATATATATATATATATATATAAAGCAATATTTACTTTTTGTTACACATAACGTCTAAATGTGTCGGCAACGGAGCAGCAGCTGCAGTGTTGGGAGGATCCTCAGGATGTTGTCCAAAATCGTTACCTTCCAGCCACGCCTGGTATCGATCAGGTTGAAAGCGTTTTACAAATGTATCCATAGAGATTTTTACCATATCATTGCTGTCAAAGCCGCAGAGAATCTAATAATTCAGTTTCTAATGAAAATGTTTTGTGTTAATACCTGCAGGTACATTGTGTAGCACGTTTGCCATATTCGATCCATCGTTCCATCGCAAAATTTGTGGATTCGGCACAATTGAAACCGTGATTAAAGCCAGCATGGTAGCCAAACGGAAACGTAATCATAATTTCACCAGACTCCTGTGTAATCTATACAAAATATATTTATATTGATGCTTTTATACAAATATGTGTTACGTAGAACATCTAAGAATGGCTTAATTGGAATTAGGTCTTAATTTGCGTTTTGAAATGAATATAAATATTCTCTTTAATAAATTTTAATTGCAAATAATCAAGATTTGGTCCACTTTTTCTGAGCAAATTGCGTTAGCTTAGAATTTTTAGAATTATATACGAATGTCATGGCCATACACATTTCTACTGTTTCGGAAAAAGTTTGTTATTTTACTTCAGCAGTTTTTATGGTTGCAAAATGTTTTTTAATATGACCAGTTATAAAAATTTATATTTACCGTTAATAATTCTGTACTAATTTTAATTATTTACAAGCTGTAGGATTGCCATATTCTTGGCGAATAGAAAAAATTTCTTTAACCCATTTTCGGCAAATGGTCGATAATTCGACCATCTCATCACAGGCACACGCAAAATCTGGAAAATTATATGAAAGTAGAAAATGGTTATTCAGCGTCCCAGCAGCATTTTCTTGAACGTTCAAAATGAAGGATTTTGGCTTACACAAATTCTTAGCCGAAAATGGATTAAGGATCTGTTAATTCTTAAAGTAAGAAACAATTTACAATTTTTGACACAAATTTTTTTTCCGTTTTCATAGCGCAAAAGGAAAGTAAGTTTTTAGCATATTTTTGAAATCTGTGTTGTAAAGATTTATGAAATAAAATTTTCAAAGTTTAAAAGCACTGTTTAGTTGAAGTATACCTTGTTGACTGGGACGTCATGTTGTTTTAAGACATGCGGACTTATTAGAGTCATTTTATGTCGCAGATATGCGTTGCAGTTCTGATAGCTCGCTGGAAAATACTGATTTGCCACTTTCTCTAGCTTACGTCCAAACTCCGGTGGCACCGCATACCATGTTTTAGGGGCGCCAAAATGCAGATAGTTAATTGAATAGAGATCCATATCTTCGGTGTGCCAAGCAAATGTAGTTTTCCACATGCCAAAGTATAAATACGCTGTATTTACACCATCAATTTGTATACCGTAATCTTCGTTAACGAAATCGAGTATAGTTCCAAGTCGATTTATATTCCAGCTCTGTAATGTTAATATAAATTTCTTAAGTTTACGTTCAATTGGTAATTTACGATTAAATTTACATCTTGGTCAGGATCTGTAATACTGCCGCTTACATCCGCTCCGTATATAGGCGCGACATATGTTATATTTTTCCAATATTTTCGCTCCAAATCCTCAAAGTCGAAATGTTTTGGTGTTTGGTAACGTTCTGTATTCGCTAACTCACTAAACTGTTTGACCGTCAGTGGTTTCTTTTGTATGTTTATCTGTTGGTATAGTCCTTGCTTGCCGGTGACAACTTGGCAAATGGGAGCTGGTATCATGATATTTAATGCATCCAGGTCCTTATAACCATTTTTACGGGGCACCCATTCGGGCGGCGGCACAACTTTAGCCAAACCGGCCTTATGTGCACCTTGAGATTCCATGTAAGCGATATATTTTGGAAAAATCTTGAATTCCTCCCACGATGGCCGGAAAACCATAATTCGTGGGACGTCCGTGCTCGAAGTCATTATATTTATGTTAATTCGTGGACTTAAATGCAATGTCAATTATTTCGAGGCCTATAAATAATAATAATAAGCATGAACTTAAACCGCTGTTATTTTTTTCAAGATCACATTAAAAACAAGAAAAGAGTTCGGCCGAAGTCTAAATACCGTACACCCGAGCAGATAAAAGGAATAATAATTTCGCCAGTCGACAGTAAATTTTTGTATAAGTAGGTGGACCACGCCCATTATGGTAAACATTTTGTTGATGTCTCTGGATACTCCAGGATCAAGTCTTGTATTAATATCTTGCACCGTTATGAGATATTTACAACTTTCGTATGAGTGGGTGAGATACGCCCATTTTTTTAAACAGATTGTTAATGCCTCCAGATACCGTAGGATAAAATTTCAGTAATGCTATATGTCCCGAAATAGAATAATGCAGTATCTCACGCGGTTTATGAAATAACCTTATAACATTTTTCAAAACGAATTGCTTTTACATTCCGTATGTAAAATAGGTGTGGTTGTTAACTGATTCAACCATATTCAATCCCAAACGTCGCTACATAACAAAGAATATTTTTACTAAATTTCATTGCGATATATAGTATCTGTTCGTTCTAACGTAATCATGATTTCAAAGGACAGACAGAGAGATGGAAGGATAGGGCTAAAAAATATAAAAAAGTATCGATTCAGGAGGTGACCTTGAGTAAGTATATATATACTCTTCTATATCTATCTCGTCTCCTTCTCTGCGCCACAAACGGAAGAACAAAGTGAATACGCAAGATAACAAATCAAAAATGAGTTCAACAAATGAGTTCATACGCACAAATGAGTTCATACGCAAGATGAAAAATCAAAAACAAAACAAAGCAAATTGCCAGTGAGAATTCTAAGAGCATGAGTACAAAAATAGCCAAGAGCTATACAGAAGAGAATAAGAACTCAAAACACTCAAAAATGAGGGGAAAAATCGATCTGCTACTAGATCGACCATGGGAAAAATTTCGTTGTTCAAGATTCGGACTCTAGGTATTTCTTACTCTATGGTTTAAGTTTTAACACAGACAAATAATATACATATGCCGAATGCAGAATGCTTCCTTCCCAGTCAATGCTGGCCAGCTAAAAGCTGTTTATTCAGTCAAGACCTTAACCTATGCATAAAGCTTTATAAAAGCTTTCCTCATCGACCGACGTTCAGTTCGTTCGTTCTCTTTTGCACAAGTTGAGCTGTTAGCGTTTCAAACACAGAAAAATAATATCGTCTTCCTTTCCCTTTTCTTCCGGAATGATCTAAATCACCATGGTTATGCGATTATTCACTCGCGCTTTCATAAAGATCTGTTGTGTTTACAATCATTTAATAATAATAATACAGTTATTGTGTATGCGTGGAACTGTTTCGCATGGTTGACTATGTACTTATTTTCATGCATCGAAAATGTTGCAGCATTTCTTGAGTTTTTGATGGTTTTGAACTAGTTTTCTTCTTCACGTACAGGGTCCAAGCTTTGTACAGCGCTAACTATGCGATTGTAGCGTATTGTTAAAGAATTTGCATACGCAACAGATCTATTTTCGTCGGCATATTGTCTTGTTGAACACGCTATAGGACTAAAAACGTCATGGTAGAAAGATTACGGAAATATTACACCGTTCCATGAACTGTGTTTATGTGGATTTTATACATATGTATTTCGATTAGTTAATTAATTAAAACATTTTAATTGAGCAATTATTACAAAATAAGTGTATTAATTTTCATTTGAAAGATTTGTTGGCTGCCCAGCGAAAAATCATCGTGACAAATTTTTTGTTCTGCATTCGGCATCTGTATCTGTAGAATAATACAACATAAATACTGTACGTTTGAAAAATGCTTTTAATTCAATTTGATAATTCACAAATAAGATGTTTTTATTTCAGTTCACAATTCAAAAATAAGATGCTTTTATTTTCACTTCTAGCACTCGTTACTTCCTCAAATACAAATGATATTAGAAACGTCGGGAAATTTACAAAATAAAGTTAAACTTATTTGCATAAAACACAAAAAGTGAGAAACTGCCCGAGTTCCGGAAAGAAGGAACAACATTAACAATCTTAATCAACTAAATACGGGGCCACAATACAAAACTCATAAATATAATAATTTTGGTACCTTATCTTATTTACTTTTTCACTATATATGAGGTGGGTTTTTTTTAAGGTGGTATAAATTAATTTTTTTTTTTTAAATTAGCTAATGGTGGTTTTAGTAAGTTGTGTGTAAAATTACTTAATGGTGGTTTTAGTAGGAGAAATACATCTTCATTTTATGTTTATAATCGCACATTATTTTGCACGATTTTTTCAAAAATTAACCAAACTTTAGCTGTAAAATGTTAAGATTTTTTTTTTAAAGTGGAGTATGTTCTTAACGAAAGTTTTAAATATTTTCATGACAACAAAGAAGATTTTGTCTAAACAAAATCTCTATAAATGGCTGAAGATATGCTGGATGAGGTTTAAAAGGGACGAACCGCTCATTTCTACAAAACCTGTTCGGAAGAAAACACGCTACTTAAAGTTATTTTTTTAACTGTGTACTGGTGAGATAAAAGTTACCATCGTAAAATTTATTTGTATTTTGTATTGTTGTGAGTCAATTTACGCACACTGTTCAACTTAGTTAACAGCGCAAGTATTTTAGTTAAGTCAGTACTCTGTCTAGTTACTATTTTTCTTAAGGCATACTTTCAGGCCGGACTGTTATTGCTTCTTGATACATTTAAACAAATTTAAAGTAGAACTCAAATTGCGTAAGAGTAATTTCTTGAAGACAGAAAGTTCACTCGCGGACTTAGTTATATAAATTTCGCAAGCGATGCATATTGTAATTAATATTGCAAAACGCCTACTTGCCCAAAAGCAAAAAAATTTGGTGCGGAATTCCAATTCTGCAAAAAAAGCATATATTTCACCAATAGTCTTCCCTAAGTACTTGATCTTAAGGAAAATACCAGAAGCACGGACAATTGCAGGTCGATTACGTAATAAAACACCCTTGAGTAACATCATCACTGTCTTGTCCATTGCGACGTACACACCCACCTGTACACCCCACGCCTCTACACGCGACGCCCATGGCACTCTCACCTAGGGATTCAATTTCGGCGCGCGATCAAACCCCAACGAGGATAAGAAGATTGATTGTAAGCACAACACTTCCAGGACAAGCAAAGACGCCGCAGAAGCGAATACATTATAAGGTTCCAAATGAATGGACCACAAATGAAACCCTGCGGACAGCCCCTGACCACATCAACCCAGGCGCATTCTGTACTCCTTACCACACAGACTTTATGTCAGAGAAGTAACTTTCCCATAGTCCAACCTCACGACAGCCCACTTCACGTAGCCTACTGGTAGTACTGGACCAGCTCAAGTAATCAAACGCACCTTTGAAATCAACGAATATACTCATGAAGTATTTCGCGTTGGAAGAGCTCATTCATCCTCCACAGAGAAACTACTCTTGAGTCCAAACTGCCAGGGCACATATCCTTTCGAAAGCACTCATGAAGCCGTTCAATTTTCACCTCTTAATAAGGGTGGTGTGGATAACAATGAGTCGGTAGCTCTCGCCGTTCTGTTCTTTCCAAATTGGTGCACCCCTTTTACATCTAGATCCCGTTCCAACGCACTACCCATTACTGTGAGAATTCGTTTTTCGGTCGCGCTGTTAGATTGTGGAATAATCTCCCTGCGCATGTTTTCCCTCCAACATATCTATAACGTCGAAGCTTTTAAAGAAGGTGTAAACCGACACTACTCCCACTTTTTCTCTTCTTACTAACCTTTATTCCCGTCTAAACCAACGAATGCTTTGCATGGACAGGGGGGCTATCCCCTGAGTTTGGTTCTATCTGCCATATAAAAAAAATAAATTAAAAAAACAGAGGTTAATGGAATCTATATATATAAATTATTTAAATAAAAATAAATTTTTAAATACCACGTTTTCAAGACGGAATAAAAAGTTTAAAATAATTTTTCATAGCCCCATACAGATTTAAAAAGAAAAACGTCGGGCGCATGCAATATTCATGCATCAACTACTCTCTACACTGCTTACTATTATCTTGTGTCCCACGTTTTTATGCCCTACACCTGAAGGCAGCAGGTTGTATTCACTTTATTCTTCGGTTTGTAAGGCAGAGGAGACGAGATAAATGTAGAAAAGTATATATATTCTTGCTCAGCGCCATCTCCTGAATCGCTTGCCACGCCCACTCATAACAAAGTTGGAAATATCTCCTGAATCGCTTGCCACGCCCACTCATAACAAAGTTGGCAATATCTCATGAACGGTATAAGATATTGAGAAGTAATTTGGAGTCTGTATATCAATAATATACACATCGGGCGTGATCCGCCCACTTATACAAAAGTTGTCAATATCCCATAAACGGTTCAAAATATTAATACGTGATTCTATACAGCAGTATCTATACATTAAAAAAGATTTGCCAAAAATGGGCGTGGTCCGCCTACTTATACAAAAGTTGTTAATTGGCGAAATTATAATTTTGTTAGCTACTCAGGTGTAGGGTATTTAGACTTCGGCCCGGCTAAGGACACACTTTTACTTGTTTTTAAATCTATATGGGGCTAGGAAAAATTATCTTAAACTTCTTATCTTAGTCCCTCTTAAAAACCTAGTTTTTAAAAATTTAATTTTATTGAAATAATTATTTTCTGCTCTTTAGTCTTTTGTGTGTGAAATTTTTCAATCGATTTTAAGCATTTTGATGAGATTATGATGAGATTACTTTGTTATATAGTAATCTATATGTTATAATAATATGTGGTAAATTTCATGTTTATTTCAGTTTCTCTTCTAAAGTTTGGTTATTAGAAAAATGGATAAATTGTACCTGTATTGCAGTGCAATCAAATCTAAGAATGAAACACAATGGTATGTCCTGCGCGGGTTTAAAAGTAAAAATGGTAAATATTGTATATTATCGCATTAAATTGACCATGCGAGCGAAGTCGCGGGTAACAGCTAGTATTATATATAAAAGTATATATTTTTGTGACGATATATATCTTGCTATATAGAAGGTAATCATTCCCACGAAATTCAAGGATTATTTTTCACTGTGCTCTTAGGAATCTACTTTTCCATTCTTCAGGCCTATGAATATATAGAATCCCCTTTCACTATTGCAGACTCTGTTTATGGGTCAATATTTAATATAGCTACAGGATTCTACGGCATCACGTAAGTATTGGAACAACATTCCTTATTCTTCTCTTTCTACTTTTCAGAAACCACTTTTCCAAATCACACTACTTTAGATTTGAAGCTGCTGTTTGGTATTGACATTTTGTGGACGTAGTTTGGCTGTTGTTATTTATCTATATTTATTGATGAGGCGGATAACTTATTTGTGTAGTACATAAATAAGTATATTTGACTTCCAATCAAAAGGTCTAACTCCTAGTACAAATAATCTTTCCTGTAACAAAGGGTCTGCTCAGTAATCAGAAAAAAAAGCTTTACTGATCGAGAAAAAAGATCCTCTTTTGAATGTGGATTTGACCCAACATCTTCTTCTCGTACTTTTTGCTTCGATTTTTTCTTATTGCCATTATCTTCTTAGTCTTTGGTGTAGAAATTCTTTTAATTTTACCAATTGTTCCTACATTTATTTATTTAAGAACCTACATGTGGATTTTTACAACTCTAATATTTATTTCAATTCTTTTGTTTGGCCTATATCACGAATGGAATCAAGGAATACTAGATTGCAGAGAATAGGGTTGTAGTTAATTATAACATTTGAATTGCAATCAAAAAGTATTGGGATCCAATCTACCTTAAATATGAAGTGATAAATTACAGTACGTTTCGACCCAACCTTAGGAAATTTCCCTTATTTTCAGTTGAAACCAAAAAGAGGCGTACAATTGTTAATGATATCATTGGTCTATTCCCCAATTAAGGAGACATGAAGTTCAATAGAAAACTGCTAACTTTTTTTTTTAACGGTTTGATTCCGTTTATGTTTCGTAATAAATTTTACGATGGTATTGACATTTTGTGGACGTAGTTTGGCTGTTGTTATTTATCTATATTTATTGATGAGGGGGATAACTTATTTGTGTAGTACATAAATAAGTATATTTGACTTCCAATCAAAAGGTCTAACTCCTAGTACAAATAATCTTTCCTGTAACAAAGGGTCTGCTCAGTAATCAGAAAAAAAAACTCTACTGATCGAGAAAAAAGATCCCCTTTTGAATGTGGATTTGACCCAACATCTTCTTCTCGTACTTTTTGCTTCGATTTTTTCTTATTGCCATTATCTTCTTAGTCTTTGGTGTAGAAATTGTTTTAATTTTACCAATTGTTCCTACATTTATTTATTTAAGAACCTACATGTGGATTTTTACAACTCTAATATTTATTTCAATTCTTTTGTTTGGCCTATATCACGAATGGAATCAAGGAATACTAGATTGCAGAGAATAGGGTTCTAGTTAATTATAACATTTGAATTGCAATCAAAAAGTATTGGGATCCAATCTACCTTAAATATGAAGTGATAAATTACAGTTCGTTTCGACCCAACCTTAGGAAATTTCCCTTATTTTCAGTTGAAACCAAAAAGAGGCGTACCATTGTTAATGATATCATTGGTCTATTCCCCAATTAAGGAGACATGAAGTTCAATAGAAAACTGCAAACTTTTTTTTTTAACGGTTTGATTCCGTTTATGTTTCTATTTTATATAGTTTAACTAAAGCATTACTTTTTCAGTAATAAAAATAAATTTAATTTTATTACTTAAAATAGTTATTTATATAAAAAATAGTTATTTATATTATATTTACATAATATAAGTTATATTGTTTAAGGAATCACAATTATCCCGTTCATCTTCAATGTACAGCTCTAATATAAGCTATCTAAACAAATTAAGAGAATGTATAAATAGATTAAAACCACCCACGAAGTAAACAATAGTAAATAGGTATTCAAATTGTTTCTTTGTATAACTCTTCTCCGCTTAGAAAGACTGGACAGTTATATATATACATTGACCTCCTAGTGCCTCTGATCACCCTTGATCAAAACATTTCACTATTAAAGACCGTGTGTAGAGAGGATACTTCACATTTACTTAAGTAGAAAGAATTGGTATAAATTACATATTTCTAGAAAATCAATTAAAAATTCATATAAAAAAGAAAACTTTAAAGAATTTTCTTTCTTTCACGAAAGTAAGTAACCCAAGTGAGCTCCTAATAATCAAACAGTGAAAGTTAAAAGTTTTATATTTAAAGGAAGAATCACGGGATAATCTAAAATTAATCATCTAACGACTCTTCCACCAACTAAACTTATACAAGTTAATAGAATCATGCCCCTTAATATATTCCTACTTTCATCATTCAAAATATTTAAAGAAAGGAAATTTACTCCTCTCATTGAATGATATGATAACCGAAAATAGTATATCACTGTTCGCCAGTTTTTAAAAACACATATATTCATACTACTGGATTCATACTACTACTCTTTTAAAAGAACTATTTCTAAAATCAAATCCTTTGAATAAAACCCAGCTAAAAAATCCATCCCACATAATGCTAAGTTTGACACATTAAAACAAGGGCAAGTAAAAGGTATATGAATAAATATTCCGCCTATATATCGGATATCTTGATTGTTATTTAAATTGTGAATTATAGCTCCTGCACACATAAAAAGTAGTGCTTTAAATAAAGCGTTGGTTAATAAATGAAAGAAAGCTAATTTTCAAAGCCCTAAGCTTAAAGTTCTTTTTATTAGTCCTAATTGACTAAGTGTAGATAAAGCAATAATTTTCTTTAAGTATACTTTATAGCATGCCCCTATACCAGCTATAAATATAGTCAAACATGATAAAATAAGAAGAGTTCTTCCTATAAAAGAAGAAAAAGGCACTCATTAAACCAAATTAACAGGTAAACCTCATCAAAGTAGTTGAATGGATTAAAGCCGATACAGGGGTAGGAGCTGCTATTGTTGCAGGAAGTCAACACGATTTGATAGAACAGTTAATATCCCAGCATTATACGACTTAATATTTTGAAAATAAATTTGAAAATAAATTGCAATAAAAAATATAACTCTAAATATAAGGAAAAAGAAAGACACTCAAGATTTAAGATATAAATATATTTTTGACATCACAAATCAATGTTTTTATTAAACTACCTAAACAAATTAAATCGAAAACCAACTCTCTCTTAAAACTATCAAAATAATAGGAACTCATTGAAAACCCAAATCATAAACTCACGAACTCTCCCTCTCCCCATTAATGATATACCAGAGGCAGGGCTTGAAACTTTTATAACTTTTATAAAAAAGTCAGCGGAATAAGAGCTATCGATGACTTTTAAAATTAAAAATCTCAAAATAACTCTTATGAAAGACTTTTAAAAATAAAAGTTATTTAAAACTTTTCATTTTTAAAAGTCATTGATAAAAGTCTCTTAAGGACTTTTATTTTTAAAAGTCTTTAATAAGAGATATTTGAGATTTACTTTTAAAAGTATTAAGTTTAAAAACTTTTATATTTAAAAGTCATTGATAAAAGTCTTTTAAGGACTTTTATTTTTATAAGTCATTTGAAAGAGTTATTTTGAGACTTTTATTAGAAAAAGTAATTTCTTAAGAGTTATTTAGGACTTCTTTATAATAAAAGTCGTTTTAAAAGTCATTTTTTGATGAAGGGCTGCCCTAGAACTGTGGAGAAATGGACGCGTTATTGCAACAAGTTGGTTTTTAGAGTTTGTAAAAAATGTTGGAAACCTTACTTTTGTGATAGCTACAAATGGTTAAATAAGTAAAAATTAAATAATTATTAAATATATACGTTTTCATGAATATAATTTTATTTTATGCATATGTATATTATAAAATAAATTACATATAGGTTAGGCTTAGTGGGAGCCTGTCAATTACGTGGTGGATGATATTTAGGATATTTATGCATAAACGGCTGATTCAGCTAACGCTGATTCGTTGTATAGTAAGGTAATTTTTATGAACAGCTCACCCAGCAAATGCTTGCTGTGTGTTATCAGCAAGAGCTGGGCAAAATCAATTCCATTCCAATTCCAAGTAAATTCCTCAGGGATTAGGAATTTGGATTTGAGGCTCACTCAAACAAAACAATTGGAATTGTGAATTCCTTTTGAAGGAATTGGAATTAAGCACATAAACTCCCCCAGAGGATTAGAATTCTTAAGCGGCAATTCCAAAGGATTGGAACTGGAACTGAAAATTTCAATTCTTTTTTAAAAATTTAAGTATTTAGAAGTTTAATTCCAAATTCCAATTCCTTCAAAAAAGAATTGAGGCTCTCTTAATTCCAATTCCTTTGTTTGAGTAAACCTGAATTCCAAATTCCAATTCCTCCAAAGGAATTGAGGCTTCACATTTCCAATGCCTTTGTTTGAGTGAGCCTCAATCCCAAATTCCTAATTCCTTGGAATTGGTATTGAGGTGGAATTGAATTGCGTAAGGAATGATTACGTCCCAGCTCTGCTTATCAGTGGCTTTACCGTAGGCTTCGTCGGCGGCAGGTAACGACGTTGCAATACAACAGCAACTCATTTGTTTGCGCTTATGTAGATTTGTGTGGTGTTGTTGTTGTATGTGCAAGTATTAAGGGTTATAAAGAAGAAACTATACGCAATCTATTTGGGTAGAATATTTAGGTATTAATGCAATAAAAGTAATTAGTCAATCATGCGTTACTTTAGAAGTAGTTTAGTTAACTTTTGAACGGCTGGACCGATTTTGATGCGGTTTTCGCCATTGTATTGGGGATTTTTAGTAGTTATTTTTAGAGAGATACTATATGAATTTCACTAATACGTTTAGGAGTTCAAGTAATATTGTTAATTTTTAAGTTTTTGTTTTCTTGTAAATGAGCTATAAAAGAGCTCGACTCTCGGTGTGCTCTCCACTTGTCATTCAATAAATAAATAAACAAATAAATAAATATATAAATACGTAATTAAGCGTATATAATGCATTACTTATTAATGTGACTTAGGGAATCAGAGATGAACCAAAAACATTGGTATTTTAACTAAAAATGCAATAACTATAGAAAAATATAAGATCTCCACTTCAAAGCTCCTATTTCTCAATAAATAGAAATCTATTGATCCTAGTGTAACCTTTAAATGTAAAATACCCACAAATTTAGGTGATGAAGCAAACAAAGTATAAAATAACAAATAAATTCCAGCTTGCAAACGTTCAGGCTGATACCCTCATCCTAAAATCAAAAATAAAGTAGGGATAAGACTTCTCTCAAAAAAAACTTAAAATATTGTACTATTAAATTATTTGATGAAAAAGATAAAACTTAAAATACCATTAATATTAAAACATTTAAAAGAAAGTTTGTTCAACTACAAAATTGCAAGCATGCGTTTCGGTATTTATTTCAGCTAGTCCGTACTTCAACACGGATCATTAACCTGCACTTAGTCCGTCCTTCAACGAAGAGCGTCAACCTGCAAATTGGTAAAACGATACCGGCAACAAGAACGTTCATTATTAGCAATGTACTGACTATGCTTTAAGGTCAAGAACCTAATTATGCGTACTTGCAAGTTTGTAGTTGAACGTTATTGTCAGCATTATATACCAATTCCAAATATTATTGTTCTGTAGAAATTTGTATATATAGTGCATAAAAATAATTAAACGAAGCAGTTAATAGCTATCAATAATCCAGTCGATCGACTAGGTAAACTGTAGTTCCAAGTGCTGCAGTTTATTCATCATACAATTCAACCTGTAGTTCCAAGTGCTGCAGGCTGAAGCTGAATCTACTTTTTATAAGTAGAAATATCCTACCGATCAATTGGTTTAAGTGCCGATTGATATCAGGGAAAACGCTTCCTGAAAAAAGTTTTTATAATTTCCCCAAGAATTTTCTCTTGCTATTACCATCAGGTACGTAATTCACATGCTCAACAAAATCCATATGAAAGTAAATCTAGATAAGAGAGCACTCCAGCCCAATACGAAAAGGAGTTTCATAAAATCAAAGCAGATGTAATTAAAAGTACTCAAGATTGAACCATTCAAAAACCCGACTGTAAAAAACTCAGGGTTAATAAAAACCCAAGTATAAAAAGAATTCTTATCATCTTAATAAATTAAAAGACTAGAAATAATCATTTCCGTGAATAAAAACAATTCTCAATATTATAAACAAACCTAACATTATATACTCTAGACTTAACAATATTATTAGTAAATTTTTTTTTTATGGCAGATAGAACCAAACTCAGGGGATGAGCCCTATCCATGCAAAGCATTCGTTGGTTTAGAAGGGAAAAGGTTAGTGGGAAGGGGAAAAGGGGGAGTAGTGTCGATTTACACCTCCTTTAAAAGCTTCGACGTTATAAGTGGGTGGGAAAACATGCGCAGGGAGACTCTTCCACAACTTAACTGCGCGACCGAAAAACGAATTCTCGCGGTAGTGGGTAGTGCGTTGGAACGAGGTCGAGACGTAAAAGGGGTGCACCGCTCTGGAAAGCCGAGTAGATCTGTTGAATACCTGAACCGAAGGAATCAGGCTGGCTACTTCAGAGGCACAATTACCATTAAAGTATCGGTAGAATAAGGTTACACACCCCACATCCCGACGACATCCCAAGGTTTCCTTGTTTCCTTTTTCATACATAAAGTACTCTACCTACAATTTTACCACTCAACTCATATCTATTAATATTAGTTTTAATAGTTTAAAATAAAACATTGGTAAATCAAATAATTTCTTTTATGACAGGTGAAACCAAGCTCAGGGGATGCCCCTATCCCTGCACAGCATTTGTTAGTTCACGAAGGGATGACAGGTTAGTGGGAAGGGGGAAAGAGCGAGTAGTGACGGTTTACACTTCGCTTAAAGGTTTCGACGCTGTAAGTGGGCGGGAAGACATTCGCAGGGAGATTATTCCACAATCTAATGACGCGACCAAAAAACGAATTCCAAGGATAATGCGTGGATCGTTGGAACGGAAACGCGACATAAAAGGAGTGCACCCCTCTGGAAAGCCGAGTAGTTCTGCTAAATACCTGAACTAGAGGAATCAGGCTGGCTACTTCAGATGAACATTTACCATGAAAGTAACTGTAAAATAATTATACACAACCTACATCACGACGACGCTCCAAGGTTTCAATAGAGCTGGATACCCGAAGCTCCCGACCATATATGCGAATTGTACTCCATTTTCGGACGGATATATGTGGTGTAGATACAAAGAAGTTCGGTTGGAGTGAAGTATTTCTTACACCGCTTAAGAAAGCCTAAGCACTTGGCTGCCCCTTTCGACACGTCAAAAATGTGATCGTTCCATCGAAGATCGCATTGGATTGACATGCACAGAGCATCAAGAGCCTCCGACTCATTAATATCCACACCACCCATATTTAGAGCTGGAAAATTGCCAACCGCTAAACGCTTGTCTGTCAACAGGCAACATTGGGTTTTACGCGCATTAAAATCGACCGACCCGATTCGCTTGATAGTGTTACAATGGCACTATCAAGTGAATATAAAAACGAATGGTGGAAGGCCATGTTGACCGAATATAAGGCACTCTTAGAGAACGATACGTGGCAGCTAGTAGAACTTCCTCAAGGTCAGGAACCAATCAAAAACAGATGGGTATTTGCAGTTAAGCAAAACAGCGAAGGAAATGTGGAACGTTTCAAAGCCAGATAGGTGGCTAAAGGGTGTTCACAAATTTATGGTGTGAATTATGAGGAAACATTTTCGCCGGTTGCTCGATACTAAACAATTCGTATGATATTTGCTATCTCCGCTGAATATGGTTTATACTTACATCAAATGGATGTTTCCAGTGCCTATCTTAATAGTGAATTAACTGAAGAAATTTATATGAATCAGCCCGAGGAATTTGTTGTTGACGAATATCCTAGGGCCTTATTTTGTATCTGCGGAACGGTAGCGACGACAGAGCTTCTGCTTCTGTTCCCGTTGCTGTTAAAACCGTATTTTGTAACTCTTACGTTGAGCCCCGTTGAGCGCACTGGGGTTTACGTCTTTTGCGTTCCAGTCAGCTGGTATGGAAATGTTGTGTATTTGTTGTACACAAAGACGACATTCACACGTCTCTTTCTTTCTTATTATTATATGCATGCAATGAATTTGTTCTTATACCTGTTTTCTTTTGCCTCGATCAACTTTTGTTTATCAAAGCCAGCTGGCAGGCAGTGTGTTTGAAAACGGGGAACAAATCGCAAATCGATGCTTAGAGCATTTTTTGAATAATAATGCAAAATTTTTATTTTGTGCTGTACTTTTATAAAGTAAAAATAAAAATGTTATTCGATTTGTTATGAAGTGGCTCAGACCAGGAAAATGACGAGGAAACAAACATTCCAGCCAGGGTACGCAACCCAGCATTGAAAAGCAATGCATGGATTTTAGAGGTCACTTCAAAGAAAATTGCAGTTACACTTTCTTCGAAATTTCCATTATATTATTTTATAATAATTATTTAAATTATTTTATTTAATTTTTTTTATTACAAAAAAAATACCTTAAATAAAAATAAAATGAAAAAATAAAAACAAATAAAAAATCAATAAACAAAACACATCCGCACTCGTCGAGCTCTACGCACAAACTGTGCGAACGGCAGCATTTTAGCTTCCGCTTCTCTACAATGGCCACCACGAGCGCTTCTGTTGTTACAAAATACCATTTTCCAACGTAAGCACGTAAGAAGTATGCAATTGTTGTTGTAAACCCAGCTGTACAGTAGCGCCAACAGTAGCGTCAGCGGTGTGCATTTTGTGCACACGTTTTGATCAGCTGTTTTACGAATATAACAAAGAGGAACGTAGAAGAGCCATACCGTTCGCAGATACAAAATAAGGCCCCTAATCTTGTTTTATAATTAAAGAAAGCCATATATGGATTAAAACAGTCGGGAAGGCAGTGGAGTTTGAAACTTGATGGAATTTTGAAAGAAATTGGTTTCCAGCAGTGTGACAGCGAACCTTGTGTGTATGTGAAACATCACAACAATATCTTTAATGTAATCGCGGTTTATGTGGATGAGCTCAAGCAAGATAGCCCTGAAAGAAATCAAACAGTAAATTGGATCGAGAGTTCAAGTTATTGATAAAGGAGCTGTTCAGTATTTTTTGAGTATGAACATTGAAAGAGATGGAGACGCAGGACCAATATCTGTAAGTCAGAAAGGACATATAGAGAAAATATTAAAAGAACATGGAATGGAAAACTGTCGTCCTATAGCAACTCCTTTGGATTCAGGACACCAAGTAAACTGCGATGAAAAGCAGTGTGAGCAGGTTAATATGACGCATTACCAGTCACTTATTGGATCATTGATGTATATCGCTATCTGTACGCGGCCCGATATATTGCACTCCGTTTGCAAACTAGCGCAACGAAACTGTGACCCGCATATCGAGCATTTAAAGGCAGCAAAACGAATACTAAGGTTTTTATCAGCAACAAAGGGCAAGCAACTGAAATATCAACACACAGGAGAACCTCTCCATTGCTATACAGACGCCGACTGGGGTAGAAACGCAGTTGATCGCAGGTCGTATACAGGATATTGTTTTATACTTGCAGGAGCAGTTTTCTCGTATGAATCGAAGAAGCAACCGACTTTGGCTTTAAGCAGCACCGAGGCAGAGTATAGTATATGGCGATGTCATCTGCAGTTAAAGAGGCTGTGTACCTGAAGAAAATCTTCTGTACTGGAAGAAATCCAAGTATCATGTCAGAAATCTATGTTAATTAATGCTGACAATTTGAGCGCGATTAGTTTAGTTAAAAATCCTACATTCCACTCTAGAAGTAAACATATTGATGTTAAGTTTCATCACATCAGAGATATTTACAAAAAGGGTTATATAGAATTGAAATACTGTGCTAGCTCAGATAACATAGCTGATTTGCTAACAACTAATTTGTCAAAGATTAATCATGTAAAGTTTTCAAACAAAATGGGTTTAATGTAATTATATATACGTATATATTGTAAAGAATATGCTTGTCGAGGAGGAGTGTTAAAAATGTAGTATTAACGATTCGCATATTCTCATGAATTGGCAACACCTTTCTATGTTTTCGTTAAGTTTGTAAAACACACTTATTTTGTACTTATGTTTCCGGTTCTCTTCCCTATTCCTTTGTACCTCAGAGAACGTGGTCACTTTAATTTTACTCCACTGTATAATTTATTATCATTATAAATAAAACTAAGTTCCAACAGCGACCCCTCAATCAAAATGTGCTGACCACTTTGGAGCAAACCGTTGCAAGCATTTTTTTTACGAGCACCGGCTTCGCCAATGGTCCCTCCTACGATATAGGAGGGAAAGCAATTAAAAGGCAGGAAGACACTAGTGGTGAAACGACCACCACTTAAACCATAAATTTCAGTAGCACTGCAATCGGAAATGTTGGAGGAAGCATTTTATGAACTTTTAGCAGAGACATCGGCAGAAAAGGTCTATGTATCGGAAGCTAGAACCATAAGCACACAGAAAAAACAGCTGGTATTGATGTTTTTAGTGTTAGAAAAGGTAGAATATAAAAATTTAGATAATTCAACCTGAGCGAAATAAAATAGGATAACGGGCGAAATAAAATACGTAACTGTTTAACTACAGCGCGAGTGCGACGTAAAGCCCTCTCAGAATGCCGTGGCTATGACGTAGTGACTTGAGACGAAAGTTTCGTCTCACTCACCGTGACTTTTCAGAATCTGGTTGTTAAACGAACTAGTTTTAAGGAATACTATTAGTCTTAAAAATCTCCCTAATCAACTAGTTAGTATATGGCAATAGCGATAAGAGAACTAAAAATAAAAATGTGAATAACGGTGAATAAATAATCGAAAACTATCAAGAATCGATAGCCTTTTATTTAAGTGTTCGGTACGGGACTCTGGCGAGACTGAGTATACTCCGGCGAAAAATTTTCGTTACAACACGTCTATTTATACACTTAGCGTTACAATTTATAACTGCTAAGATATAAAATGGTCTTTCTTATTTAAGCTTTAAGTTAAGCATATTTTTTTTAAGTATTCTGGTAATATACCGCGGAATAAGACCTGTAGACCCAACACTCAAGGGAGTATGAAATATAAAATTATCCAACACTTAGCGTAATGTATTATGGTACATATAATTTGTTGAATATAATCCCACGACATTTTAACAGCCTTATTCCGTGAAAACAACTCAACACGATTGTCGTCTATTCTGCTTTGTTTTGTTCGTTGGAATTATATAAATGAGGTGGAACACTGTAAAAAAATTGATTTTTTCTTACAACTCCGGATGTAAAACCTGGCCTGCATCCCAACCGAGCCCGTTTTTTAGTAAGCGTAAACTGAAAACGCGGTGACCTGGATTGTGCGGACCCAACTTCAGGTGGAAAAAATTCTATTAACAACAATAAAAAAAACACATAGCAAAGGCTGGAAATATTCAAAGTTTTCAACAACAAAGACAACAACATAGCAAAGGCTGGACATATTCGAAGTTCTCAACAATAACAACAACATTAGCTCGCTTGCCAACAAAAACCAACAGCCACGCAGAATACAAGATCCACAAAGAATTACAACAATTACAACATATGCCGAGAGGCGTAACTAGAACGCAAAAATCAAAGTAGAGCCTTGGGAATTGCCAACAAGATCAGGTGGGATACTTTTTACAACAATTACAACACAGACCGAGACGCGTAACCAGAACGCGAAAATCAAAGTAGAGCCTCGAGATTTACCAACAAAATTACAGGGAATACTTCTAAAAATAAGCACAACAACAACAAGTACTTTGAGTGCCGCTATGCACATGAGAAAATTGCGGAATGTACACAACAACAACGACTGCAGCGGGGTTGTTTTGATGGGTGTATAAAAGAGCCCACGGCGCTGCATTCGGGCTTTTTTGGAATCTCGTGCTCCAAGTGGTAAGTCGTGAAACTTATTTTGAATCTTTAGTACCTCGTAGTGGCTGAGTGCTCTTACGCGGACGCCAATCCTGAATCTTTAGTACCTCGTAGTGGCTGAGTGATTTTAAACGGACGCGAACCCTGAATCTTTAGTAACTCGTAGTGGCTGAGTGCTTTTAAGTTGACACCAATCCTGAATCTTTAGTACGTCGTAGTGGCTGAGTGCTTTTAACAGGACGCCAATCCTGAATCCAAGTAAATCCGTCTTTTAACAGGACACCAATCCTGAATCCAAGTAGCTGAGTGCTTCTCGTAGTACCTCGTAGAGGCTGAGTGCTTTTAAGCATAGTGGCTGACGCAGTATCCTGGAACTCTCAGCGTGTGTATAGATTTTTGTAGGTGTACGGACTGAGCGCTATTCAGAGAACGTCAGTACATTTAAACTCAGTTGGTCATAAGATTTACAGCCAGATTCTGAAAAGTCACTTTCGTCTGGTTTCGTCTCCTTTCGCCCTAAAATCAGCTGATTTTCGTCTTTTGGTATTCTGAGAGACGAGCCAAACGTCTTTCCAAAGAGCTTACGTCGTTTTGCTCATTTTGTCGTAAGAAATGTGTATTCCGAAAGACGAAAGGTTGCGTTCGCAGCTGATGAATGAGACGGTAAAGAAAAGGCTGTCGTCAGGGGGTTTTTTTCTTTTGAATGTGCGGTAACTGAAACGAAATTCATGTGTGGTAACTGAAATGGTACCTGCTACTCAGGCTTGGTCAAATTTTAACCAAGTTGTTAGCAAGAGTGGTGATAAATTCGGCGTAGAAAAAAGGCAGCACTGGGGGGGAAAAGCAACACTGGGGAAAAAATTATGATATGCTGTTTTCTTTGGACGAAAAAGAAAAAATCAACTCGTGGAAAAGAGTGCTCATTAACTATTATAATGAAGCGACAGAATCGCGCCACTAGAAAAGAATTTTGTAACTTCGTTCACCAGAAAATTAAATAAATATAATAATTTAATAATATAATTAATAGCGTTTAATTTGATACGAGTTAGAGAATCTAAAAACAACAAAAAGCGAAAATAAAGGTTGCATTAAAATAGAAAACTGTGCGACATTTTACAAAATTCTTTTTTATGAGTTGGTTTGGTGCACTGAAAAATGTCGAAGACGTCAGAAGCCTTTAAGTCGAGCCAGTGTCACCAGCAATTATTTGATGCCACTGATGTTGTTTAATTATTGGTGTTATGATTTATGCACTGTGTTTTTATGTTATGTTTTTGCAATTTGTTTTTATTGTTTGGTGTAGGTTGGTTCTATTTTTTTCTATTTTCTTATGCCGCGAGCACAATTAATAAATACTGCACTCCGGTGGGCAGCAGCATTCACCTTCGACCACGGACGCGACACAACTCCAAAAGGAGTTGAGGAGGCACTGGTGTGCCTCTAATCTTAATACTGGGAGAAAACGTGAGTGATTGTTATTGACGTCAACGCGTGGCGATTGTTATTGACGTCAATAGGCAAGGGTACGAGTTTTGTCACTGGTCTGCTGAACTCCTTTGTGGCTGTTTTAATTGTAACTACTCACACTAAACCGTCGTTAACTTGATGCACCTCCGTTACACGTGCAAGGTGCCATTTTGCTGGCGGTGTGATTTCGCTTTTCACCAAAATCAGTCTTCGGTTTTTAAAATTCGGGCTCTGTCTTCGCCACGTTGGAAATTGTTGCAGTTTTGACACATAGTCCTTACTCAATCTAATCCAAAACATGTCTCGTATCCGATAGATCAAGCGCCAACGTTCACCAGATGTGGTAGTAAATTTCGCATCGCTGGGCTCTGGAACAGCTGCAAGTGCAGCACCAATCGCAAGGTGGGCAGGAGTAAGCGGATACAGGTCCTTGAGGTCCTCAGAAATAGGACCGAGGCCATAAATTAAAGTAGCATTCAATTCTATATAAAATTGTTGAGAGCTCTTCAAAAGTTAAAGTGTGAACTCCAGTGGATTGAACTCCAGTGGATTTCTTCAAGGGGGTTTACGCCGACTTTACCACTGCTTTCCAAAGTCCTCCAAAGTGCGGTGCATAAGGAGGTATAAACTTCCACTCGGTACCATCGGTTGCAAACAGTTCCGCTGTCTCCTTATAGATACTGCTTTGAATCTTCTGGGATTGCATTTGTCTGACTAGCAAAATCGTTCGACCCTGAGACGGATTTGGTGCCGTCCGTCTTGAATCCTTAATTAAGGCAACAGCAGGCAACACATCGAGCCCATGCGGAACATCAAGAGCATGAGCCCGGTTTTCAAGAAGCCTCTCTATGCCCTCATAGGATGGATTCGCTGTCGGTTCGGTCTGCGATGTTTCCCAGCTAACTCGCGCCGTAGCATCGAGCTTCTCACAAAGGAGGAATACAAATCATTCCGCCCAGTGGTCGACTGGCTTCCCCATCTCAGAAAATGCTTCGTGAGATTAACAAAATTCGTTAAGTAAACGTGTGTACTCCTGTGTACTGCCTTTGACAACGGGTGGACACTGGTTCACGCGACGCATATACGCAGCAAAGAGAATTCGTCATCATAAGTTGCCTTAGAAATTTGCGTTCTTTCCAACATTTTTGCAGCTTCTCTCTTTAGAGCAGACTTCTAATACTGCAATTTTTGAACTTTTGCAATACAGGAACAATCATGAATCATCGCACTGAATTGATCCCGAAAAGATTCCGACTGAAAAATATCACTAGAAAATGTTGGAAGAACGATAGGAGTAGGAGAACGATAGGAGTTGGGAAGGGGAAAAGTGGGAGTAGTGTCGATTTACACCTCTTTTAAAAGCATCGACGTTATAAGTGAGTGGGAAAACATGCGCAGGGAGACTATTTCACAACTTAACCGCGCGACCGAAAAACGAATTCTCGCGGTAATGGGTAGTGCGTTGGAACGGGATCGAGACGCAAACGGGGTACACCACTCTGGAAAGCCGGGTAAATCTGTTAAATACCTGAACCGAAGGAATTAGGCTGGCTACTTCAAAGGAATAATTACCAATAAAGTATCGGTAACATAAAGATGCACACCCCACATCCCGACGACATCCCAAGATTTCAATAGAGCTGGATACCCTACTGTCCCCTATAAGTTTTATCGCACGACCTTGTATACGGTCCAAAAGCTGAAGATACGATATTTTTGGGAACTGGCTGCACATTGGCAATCTTCCAGAAAGTAGGAAAAACTCCTGAAGTAAACGATAAACTAAAGAGATTACGCAATGGGCGAGCCAGTGTTGACGCGCACTTTCTCAACACGTGGGCTGAAATGCCATCCGGCCCGAGGATTTATTGACGTTGAAGTTTACAAGCACTCTTTTAACAGCGCGCTTCCGAAAGTGCATCTCAGGCATAATATAAGACACACCATCGATCACGGGTAGTGGTTGGCTACTCTCAGGAAGAGAGCAGTTTTCAGCAAACATTTTGGCTAATAAGTTTGCCTTATCAACCGAGTGAGTGAAGATCTGATCATCCTTGAGAAGAGTTGGAATAGACGATCGCGTCTGATTCTTCACTCCCTTATGGTATTCAAGAACTCTACGTCTAAGGCATTGTTCATAGAGGACTTTTTCGCGCTTTAGAGTGGCATTGCATCTATTTCTGGCCTGATTGCGCAGTAGTTTAGTATCAGCAGTTTTGTTTAAACGCCAATACCTAAATGTTTTCTCTTTAGACCTGACTGCTTGTCTGCAAGTCGCATTAAACCAGGAATGGTCTTTTGGTTTAATGAAAATTCTTTTATTGGGTATAAAAGACCTCATACTAAATAAAATTGTATTTTCTACCAATTTTGCCGCGGCATTTATGTTCATATCCCTGAAACACAATTGCCAATTGAAACGGCTGAAAAATTAGTTCAGCGCATCCAAATTAGCCTTCTCATAAAACCACACTTTCCGCTTTGGAGCTGGCTGGTGGGCGGATTGAAGACTAGAATATGGGAAGGTAGCAGAAATTGTAGCGTGGTCCGAATTACCAAGAGGTGCAAGAACATTCACATCATACTTGCTGTGATGAGAAGTTAGAAAAAGGTCGAGAATATTTTGGTTTTGCCCATCAACGTTCCTTCACTAATTGAGTCAAATTATTAGACTCAGCAAATAACTCAGCATACAAACCCTCGGGTGTCGTGTGCCTCGAATGACGTAGCAATTGGAATTATGAACATTGAAATCACCAGCAACAACAATTTCACTGTTCGGATACGATTCCAGAATTTTAGAAATCGAATCAGAGAAACTGTCCAGTTTATCAAAATTTGGCAGCCTCTCTAGACCCGGGCTTCTGGATTTCGAACTTAACCCACATGGAGCTAAATTCGGCATCCGTCGTGCAAAGGTGTTGCTGACACTGGTACGCAACATCACTGCGAATGTATAAGGCGAGGACTCTGTGCGGTGACAACAATGGCAGTAAGTGGTACCCAGGCATGTGAAAATCCAGTGGATCTGCACCCTCATACACCTGGGTCTCACTTAGTGCCATTATATGCGGTTGGTGAGTACAGACATACGCATAGACCGCGAAGTAAATCGCTCTCAAGCCACGCATATTTGTGGAATCTATGCGAAATTTTGTCGTCACCACCAACCAATCACCACCATCACCACCAATTTTGTAAAGAGGTGTAAAATCAGCCCCACAAGCGGACCGCCGCAGACAAATCAAAACGCGACTTCTGGTTCATTTATAGAAGACCGGGTCTAGAGAGGCTGAAAAACTGGACAGTCTCTCCGATTCGATCTCTAAAATTCTGGCATCGTATCCAAACTGTGAAATTGTTGTTGCTGGTGACTTCAATTTTTATAATTCCAATTGGCAAACGTCATTCGAGTCATACAACGCCCTTCCTTGCGTTGATGGGCAAAACCAAAATATTCTGGATCTTTTTCTATCTTCACATCACAGCAAGTATGGTTCTTGCGCCTGTTGGTAATTCGGACCACGCTACAATTTCTGCTACCTTCCCATATTCTAGTCTTCAATCCGCTCACCAGCCAGCTCCGAAGCGGACAGTGTAGCTTTATAGAAAGGCTAATTGGGATGCGTTAAACTCCTTTTTCAGCCATTTCAATTGGCAATTACGTTTCAGGGATAGAAACTGTTTGGTCAGCGCATAATATTTATTTTTTGAGCCTATATTTTTTGAACTTTGCTCACTGTAATTTCTAACTGTAACCTTTTTCATTTGCTTAACATTTTTACATTTTCTTCTTTACATTTGCTTTTCACGCATGTGTACATATTTTTATTGTCGTGGAAAGAAAGAAGCGATTCATTGGAATTTCAACCGCGTTCTGGTTAACACGATAAGTATTGTCTAATTTTATAATAGTTTTTCGAACAATAAAGTGGAAATAAAAACTAAAAATTATTGTCTTTTGGCTGTCGGTAAGGAAAACGCTACTTGAACAGAAACATAAATGCCGCGACAAAATTAGTAGAAAATATAATTTTATTTGGTATGAGGTCTTTCATACCCAATAAGAATATTTTCATTAAACCAAAAGAATATTCCTGGTTTAATGCGACTTGCAGACAAGCAGTCAGATCTAAAGAACAAGCATTTAAATTGCTGCGCAACCAGGCCAGAAATAGGTGTAATGCCACTCTAAAGCGCGAAAAAGCTCTCTACGAGCAGCGCCTTAGACGTAAAATTCTTCAATACCATAAAGGTAGTAAAAAGGTTTGGTCATTCGTGGGGAGAGTGAAGAATCAGATGCGATCGTCTATTCCAATTCTCCTCAAGGATGACCAGATCTTCACTCACTCGGTTGATAAGGCAAATTTATTAGCCAAACTGTTCGCTGAAAACTGCTCTCTTTCCGAGAGTAGCCAATCACTGCTCGCGGTCGATGATGTATCTCATGCTATGCCTGAGATGCATTTTTGAACACGAGCTGTTAAAAGAGTGCTTGCAAACCTCAATGTTAACAAATCCTCGGGACCTGATAGCACACGTGTTGAGAAAGTGTGCCTCAACACTGGCTCGCCCATTGCGCAATCTCTTTAATTTATCGTTTACTTCAGGAGTTTTTCCTACTTCCTGGAAGATTGCCAATGTGCAGCCAGTTCCCGAAAAAGTAGGGGCTACGAATCCTGCAAATTAGCGGCTCATAGCAATCTGCTCAATGCTCTCCAAAGTCTTGAATAGCATTATAAATTTGAACATCATGAGGTATCTAGAGAGCAACGAGTTGATCAGCGATCGCCAGTACGGCTTCCGTGCTCACCGTTCCACCGGCGATCTCACTGAACGGTGGAACAGTTGTATTCACCAGTTCGGTGAGAGTAAGGTTGTTGCTCTGGATGTCTCCCAGGCATTTGACCGCGTGTGGCATAAAGCACTCGTGTCTAAGGTGACTGCTTATGATGTCGGATACACTTTCATTCGATGTATATCGAGTTTCCTCAGCGGCTGTTCTATTCGGGTTGTGATAGACGGTTTTGCTTCCGAAGAGCACTACATTAATGCTGGATTCCGCAGGGTTTGGTTCTGTCTCCAAATCTCTTTCTCATTTTTATCCGCAACTGCTCAACCTTCCTTAAATCTGATGATTTTAGCGCACATAGTGTTTACCGCTTTTCATACCTCTACAGATCTTACCATTTGGGGCACAATATTGCTCGGTGTGTCCAGCATTCCCACTTTGGCCAGCACAGCTGGGACAAGAAACAGCGTCATTGTGCCCATATTTATACAGGTATTCTCTAAAGCAGCTATACCCTGTTAGAAATTGGGTCAAGTAGAAATCAACACTCCCATGCTTTCTCTCCAACCAGAGTTTTATATCTGGAATCAGCGTATGGGTCCAGTGGCCCTTCGTCAATTGATCCCAGAAGTGCTGCCAAGCATTTCTTTTTCGCACCTCATACCCCAAAAAGGCTACATCAGCCAGTATATCTGGTGGCAACATGCCAGCTCCTACAACTGCTGCATCATATGACACTGTTCGAAACGCGCAACACACTCTTAAGGCGCTAAAGAAAGAGAGACATAACCGGTTTAACGTAAGTTTTCTTTTGCAGAGCCTTTGTCCACACTAGCGCAGCATATATTCCAACCGACTTGACGATTTTGGAGGGCAATAGTCTTCTCACCTGACTTGGGCCACCTATTTTTGTCATCATTCTAGAGAGCGCTACGTTGATCCTTGCAGCTTTACGACATGCAGCCTTATCAATCATGCAAAGAGCGATAAGATAATGGCAATCCGGGTTGTTTGTTTGGTTTAAATAGTAAAACTAACCTTTGCCTTTTCCATATCTTAAGAAATAAACTTTATGGTATGTATGCAGCATGATGCGTATGCTTCGTGGTTATACGTGTTCATGATGTGATGTGATTTAGTGCAGGCATACCAAACACGCGGCCCGCCAATACATAGGTTGCGGCCCACGAGACTTTTTAAAAATGTTTAGATATGAAGTTTTGACCAAGGAATATAGAATGTATAAAGACGCATGACTTAAAATTTCAAATTTTGCATATCAGATGCGTCGGTCGCAGGCAACGAATGCTTTGCATGGATAGGGGGCATCCCCTGAGTTTGTTTCTATCTGCCATAAAAAAAATCACCTGCATGATCAACAAATCGATCAATCGTTTCTTTCACACCTCATCTGGCATATAATTGCAGCGAAGCGAATAACACGAAGTTGAGACGAAGTTATCGAACACATGAGAGAATGTGTAGAAACTCAAAAAAGGTCTCAACTGGTACTTGTAAGACCCATGGAACAAAATATTTCGTTCGAAAAATTGTATGAGATGCGCCTTCTTCCGACATACGACACATGTTTGTGCAAGTCGTTAGAAAGTGCGGCGTGTGCTCAGTCGCTTGCGAATGAAAATTTTGACTCTAAAGTGGATTTTGGTTTTTATTCATATTAAACTAAAAAGTTATTTAATAAAAATATAATTAAATTTATTAATTATTAAATTAATTATAATTGAAGAGGAGCATCGGAATTTTCAAAAAGATGGGAACTGCAATATTTTTGTGTCCAAAACAAGAATAAAATATGCCTGATAAATAAATAAATTTGTCGGAATTTAAATTAAATTTACTGAAAACAATACAGATGCTGTTAAAGTTGGTTGTATATTATCACATTTAATTGCAAGCAGATCGAAACCATTCACTGAAGGGGAGTTTATTAGTGAATGCTTAATTAAAGCGGCGGAAGTATTATGTCCAGCGTAAATAAAAAAATTTAAAAGTGTAAGTTTATGTCGAAATACTATAGCTACCAGAGTTGATGAAATAGACGACAGAAATCAACATAATTCAACAATATCAACATTTCAAGCCTACTCTATTACAACTGATGAAAGTACAGATATTCGAAATATACCTCAGCTGGCCGTTTTTATTCGCGGATGCGATGTTAATTTAAGAACAAGTAAAAGAGTTGTCTTCGGCCTGGCCGAAAACTAAATACCCTACACCCGAGTAATTGAAAAAATTATAATTTCGCCATTTAGAAACTTTTGTATAGGTATGCGGACCACGCCCATTTCGGGAAAATGTTTTTGTAATGTTTCTAGATAGTGTTAGAATTACGTATTAATATTTTGAACCGTTTATAGGATATTGACAAATCTTGTATAAGTGGGCGGACCACGCCAATTTTTTTATACAAATTGTTAATACCTGTAGATACCTCGTGATAAAATAACGTCTTAATATCTTATACCGATTACAAGATATTGACAACTTTTGTATGAGTGGGCGTGGCACGCCCAGGGCAAACTTATTGGCAATGCTTTCCGATACCTCGTGGCAAAATTGCATTACAATATCTTATACCGTTCATGAGATATTGCCAACTTTGTTATCAGTGGGCGTGGCACGCCCATTTTTTTCCAACATTTTAGTAATGACGCTATATGTTCCGGAATAAAATTATACCTTAATATCTCGCAAGGTTTATGAGATATTCAGATTATAAAATTTTTTGAAACGAGGTGCCTTTACATTCCGTATGTAAAGTAGGCGTGGCTGTTTACCGATCCCGCCCATTTTCAATCCTAAACAGCCCTACATAACAAAGAATGTTTGTGCCAAATTTCATCGCGATATCTCTTTATCTTTATTTAAAGAATATATATACATTTCTATATCTATATCGTCTCCTTCTCTGCGTTACAAACTGGAGAACAAAGTGAATAAACCCTACTCCCTTCGGGTGTAGGCTATAATAAGTTAAGAACTTTTGGAAATCATATATACTCGTATATACTCCATAATACGAGTACAAACACTGGTGCTGATATTTTTGATGCACTTATGGATGTTTTGAAGAAGTATAAGTTACCATTGCAAAAGTTGGTTTCTCTTGCAACTGTTGGTGCCTACATTGACCGGTATTACTAAACGAGTTGTTGCAAGATTAAAACAAGTATGCAAACAGCATAGTAATAATAATTTTGAACTTTTTCATTGTATAATTCACCAGCAAGTACAGTGCTCCAAAGTTTTAAATATCGGACATGTTGAGAAAATAGTCACCAAAATTGTAAATTATATTTGAGCATGTGGACTTAATCATCGTCAATTTGCTTCATTTCTGGAAGATTTAAAAGTGAATGCACCGATCAACCATATTATACTATGACTTTTCAGTCATACCGGATGGCCACATTAAGGCTTCTTTCTTCAAAAGTTTCTGGGAAAGAGAGGGGATGTGAGGAGAGAAAAGTCTCCACACATTCTTTAAGTGGAGAGATTTTTTTAAGCCCAAATTCTGTCGGAATCTCGGTTCTTCTTACGCACACAATTAAACAGTTGTCGCCTGAACGAGTTCCGACGAGGTTTTTCGAACATTTGTTTACCTTTTTATACTGCGCTTTGGAAGTGAAAATAAAGTGTTAAATAAAGTGAAAATTGAAAAATATCATTAAAAAACAATAAATAAAATAAAATAAATATATTTAAAATAATAAAGTGGATAAAAAATAAAAACAAGTATAAAACTAAAGAACAACAAACGAAGTGTCCGCCATCATGAAATCGTATGATTGCCATACCGAAGTTCTTTGGGTAAAATTCTCTTTTTTTAGAAATTTCGTTTATTTATCATATTTTGGCCACGAGTACGGCCGTATTTTGAAACTATAATCATCATGCGATATAATTATTGCAACTCTGGCGAACATTCGGAAATTCAGTAAATTTCACTCACACACATTTAGGAATCACACGTATATGAATTTTAACATCAAAGAAGAAACAAGGTGTAGCCAAGCATTCTTCAAGAAGCCGACTTCAAGAACCCTCTTCGAGAAGACAGATCTAGCCAAGGCCATACCGCAGGGCGACATTAAGGCTTCTTTCTTCAAAAGTTTCTGGGAAAGAGAGGGGATGTGAGGAGAGAAAAGTCTCCACACATTCTTCGAGAGCAGAGATTTTTTGAAGCCCAAATTCTGTTGGATTCTCGGTTCTTCTTACGCACACAATTAAACAGTTGTCGCCCGAATGAGTTCCGACGAGGTTTTCCGAAAATTTGTTTACCTTTTTATACTGCGCTTTCGAAGTGAAATTAAAGTGTTAAATAAAGTGAAAATTGAAAAGTATGATTAAAAAACAATAAATAAAATAAAATAAATATACTATATTTAAAATCATAAAGTGTTGATATAAAATAAAAACAAATATGTAAAAAAACTGAAGAACAAAAGAACAAACGAAGTGTCCGCCATCATGAAATTGTGTGATTGCCATACCGAAGTTTTTTGTAAAAATGTCTTTTTTAAAAATTTAGTTTACTTATATTTTGGCCACGAATACGGTCGTATTCTGTAACTATGCGATTCATTTTAAATTAGAAGAATTTATACACACATCGAAATTCTTTTTTTTTACGTGTTAATCGTCATGCAATACAATTATGGCAACTCTGGCGAACATTCGGAAATTCTGTAAATTTCACTCACACACATTTAGAAATCACACGTATATGAATTTTAACATCAAAGAAGAAACTAGGTGTCGCCACGCGTTCTTCTCGAAGCCGGCTTCAAGAACCCGCTTCAAGACGACAGATGTCGCCAGGGCCATAGGCGATGGCGAGATCTGTCTTCTTGAAGCGGCTTCTTGAAGCCGGCTTCGAGAGGAACGCGTGGCGAGACTTACTTTCTTCTTTCATGATAAAATTCATATACGTGTGATTTCTAAATGTGTGTGAGTGAAATTTACTGAATTTCCGAATGTTCGCCAGAGTTGCCATAATTATATTGCATGATGATTAACAATTAAAAAAAAAGGAATTTCTATGTGTGTATAATTTCTTTTAAATTAAAATGAATCGCACAGTTGCAAAATACGACCGTATTCGTGGCCAAAATATGATAAGTAAACTAAATTTCTAAATAAAAACAATTTTTACAAAAAACTTCGGTATGGCAATCACACAATTTCATGATGGCGGACACTTCGTTTGTTGTTCTTTTGTTCTTCAGTTTTATACTTGCTTGTTTTTATTTTATATCAACACTTTATGATTTTAAATATATTTATTTTATTTTATTTACTGTTTTTTAATCATATTTTTAAATTTTCACTTTATTTAACACCTTATTTTCACTTCCAAAGCGCAGTATAAAAATGTAAACAAATCTTCGGGAAACCTCGTCGGAACTCGTTCGGGCGACAACTGTTTAATTGTGTGCGTAAGAAGAACCGAGAATCCAACAGAATTTGGGCTTCAAAAAAACTCTCCACTTGAAGAATGTGTGGAGACTTTTCTCTCCTCACATCCCCTCTCTTTCCCTCAAACTTTTGAAGAAAGAAGCCTAGATCTCGCCAGGCGGATAAAGTGTTAAAACAATTCTTCAAATTGCTGGACGAAATTATAGTTTTCTTGGAATTGTTAATCAACAAAAAATTGTGAATGTGCTGAATTAAAAGATAGAATGGATAAAGGACCAGGCTTTCTTAGTTGATATTACAAATCATCTTAATCCGCCTGGCGAGATTTAGGCTTCTTTCTTCTTTCTTCAAAAGTTTGTTGCCGCTTCAAGAAGACAGATCTCTCCATCGCCAATCAACTTAATCTTCAGCTTCGAGGCTAAAATCATGTTGTCACAACGGTATTTGATAATATAAACTCTTTCAAACAAAAGTTATTACTTTGGCGAAAACAAATAGAGAAAGAAAACTTGCCTCACTTTGAAAGCTGTCAATATCTATTGATTAAATCACCTAAATTAAAATTTACAGAATATTTACAGAAACAGAATTCGACCAAAGATGTTCTGATTTTAAAAGCTGTGAAATACAATTTCCTCTTTTTATGTCACCTCTATCTATCAATATTGAAATTGCTGATGAAAATTTACAAATGGAATTATTGAAACCTAATGTGATTCTTTGCTGAAGCAAAATACATGGAAATTGGAGTTCCAAATTTTTATAGATATTTATACATATTTATCTGTGAACGGTTTCCTAAAATGTTATCGTTTACCGAAGTTAATAGCATTACCGAACTTAATAGAAAATAGTGGCCAGTAATATTAAATAATTTTAAAATCCCTGCTTTAGTGTGACCGTTTCTCAGCGAATACGAATAATAATTGAGCATTACAATTAACGCACAGGGCAGATTCACAGCTCGTTTCCAAGCGATTAATTCAATACGCCAAACGAATGCACTCAAACAATTCGCTGAAATGAACATTTGCAAGGACAGGCACAGGCCTGGAACACTAGCCACACTCGAAAAGCATTCATGTGTAGGAAGACAATTTCTATAAGTATACACACCATAGATCCGCAATGAGTAATTTTTTTGTTGTACTCACTGTAACAGAGTAGAATGTGACAATCTATGTTTCTAAAAGCAGCAACAGTATGTACTCATGAATCGGGCCTCATATGAATCGTACTATCGTGCTTATTCTGAAGCTCACCTTTACACAAAGACGTCGCTTAAAACAGACGTCTGTCACATTTTCTTATTCAAAAGCACGGCGCCGTCTCAAAACACGCGGCGTTTTGTCTTATTTAAGACGGCAACAACTGAGGATCCGTCTCCTACTAGACATGCAATAATCACTTTACAATTTTTAAGAATTTTTCATTATATTTTTGGTTATATTTTTATTAAAAAAGAAATAATTTACTATTTATATTATTATTAATTTATTATTATTTATACTATTAAAATAAAAAAAATATAATAATAATGTCAATTTTTAAATTTGTTTTTTAAGGAAAAAATGGTATGGTATATTCGCAAAGAAAAATTTATTTCTGCGTTACTCCATCCCTTTTTCGAAAACACGTATTTTCCGTGCTAAAAAAAGAGAAAGCGGAAATGATATTCGAAAATATGTACGAGTACTTGTGCCGTTATTAGAAACTTGCAGATGGCTGCCAGCAGAAAAAGGCAAAGTAATAAAAGTTTACAATAAAAATTTAAAATTCTATATATATATATATATATGCATGCATGTACTCGTATATATACAATAATTATCTCTTTGTAGAAAAAAATTGTGTCTTTACTATAGCATCTACACCATGCTTCTCGCGATCTGTTCACGGATACCTGCAGCCACTTAGGACAATGGATCTGCAGCAACTGCATGCTCAGCAGTATCTGCATTTTCCTCGAAACCCGTTTCAAAACGTTCATTTATTCTTATAAAAAGTGCATGCATTGTGCAAAGCACAACATGCATTTACAATTTCTTTTATACTTTTCAGGTGCATAACGGAGACACCGGTCTTCAATCAAGCACCGGAATCGGTTTTAAAGAACGCCGAAACATCTCTCATTAACATTGCGTGCTTTACAAAGTTTTCCGTTAAAAACTACTTCGTATTGTTCTGATGGACCTCTGAACGGTGTCATCAAGTACGGAAGCAATTGATAACCGGAATCACTTGAAATTTTTGGAAATTTTAAAATATTTCGAAAATAATGATTGTATAAAAATGTATATTACCCAATATCGACGTATTCCTTTCGCCAGCAATATACACATCTTTGAAATAATCGTCAGCGCCACCTCCAAACGTAGGCATGATGATCCTCCAGGGTGCCTGGCGTCAATGTAGCGTATTATCAAATTTTGATCACATACCTGTAATATTTCAAATTTCATTAAGAATTGGTATGAATACATAATATGGTATAATTATAATGCAAATGCACCACCATGACGTTTATACTATATTTCCCTTTTCAGTTATAGTACAAATGCTTGAGATGCTGCACTGAGGAAGATATTTTGATATGGGCGCCATCTACGCACCCAATCACTCCAGGAAACTTAAATCTTAAAAAAAAGTGTTTTCGAAACACGCTCCTTTTCATCCGTCATTTTCAGGATAATTTACTTTTCACAGAAGTAATTTTCAAATTAATCCAAACATTCGGAAATTACTCTGGATGTCATTGTTTGCGACATAACAGCAAAGCAGGAGTTTGCAATAGATTTCTGATAGCTGCCACAAGCCAGAAAGTGGAAAAATGCTACAAACTTTTGCTCTCATCTCATCCAAAATTTGGGGGAAGCACTCTTTGCTCGTGTGGAAGTTTGAGGAGAATCTGTTTTTATAGAAATAGTACATAAATTCTTCATAATTAAATAAAAAAAACTTACTCAAATTTCGGCAATGCAAATATATTGGAAGCGTCGCGTAGCTGGCGATTTCGAGTCGTCTTCCTCTACAAAAAATCCTGCTATTGAAAACATAGTTCACTAGTCCTTTCCACCACTTGATTTTAGCAAAATACACGAAAACTTGTTTTTGACAAAATAATCTTGTAAAGCGATCAACATTTTTATATTGTTTACAAATTTTAGCATTGCAAAATTTTCTACAGATAAATAACTTTACAATGTAAAGGCACCTCGTTTCAAAAAAAATGTTATAATCTGAATATAAGATATAATGAAATTTTGCCACGAGGTATCGGGAATCATTACCAATAAGCTTGCCAAAACTGGGCGTGCCACGCCCACTCATACAAAAGTTGTCAATATCTTGTAATCGGTATAAGATATTAAGACGTTATTTTATCACGAGGTATCTACAGGTATTAACAATTTGTATAAAAAAATGGGCGTGGTCCGCCCACTTATACAAGATTTGTCAATATCCTATAAACGGTTCAAAATATTAATACGTAATTCTAACACTATCTAGAAACATTACAAAAACATTTTCCCGAAATGGGCGTGGTCCGCATACCTATACAAAAGTTTTTAATTATAATTTTTGCAATTACTCGGGTGTAGGATAATTAGTTTTCGGCCAGGCCGAAGACAACTCTTTTACTTGTTCTTAAATTAACATCGCATCCGCGAATAAAAACGGGCAGCTCAGCTATATTTCGAATATATGTACTTTCAGCAATTGCTGCATATATATATATATATATATATATATATATATATATATATATATATATATATATATATATATATATATATATATATATATATATATATATATATATATATATATATATATATATATATATATATATATATATATATATATATATATATATATATATATATATATATATATATATATATATATATATATATATATATATATATATATATATATATATATATATATATATATATATATATATATATATATATATATATATATATATATATATATATATATATATATATATATATATATATATATATATATATATATATATATATATATATCTTTTCCTTTCCACCACTTGATTTTAGCAAAATACACGAAAACTTGGTTTTGACAAAATAATCTTGTAAAGCGATCAACATTTTTATATATAATATATACTGTATAATATATATACTGTATAATATATCTATCTATAATATATATATATATATATACATATAAATGTGTATATATATATATATACATATAAATGTATATATATATATATATATATATACATTTTATATATATATATATACATTTTTTCTACGATTTGTGGCATACAGTTGAGATTATCAAAAAATCACTTTATGGGATAAATTCCACAACAAATTAAAAACACCCTAAGCAAGTGGAACATCTCATAAAAATAAAATCTTTTTCTGCAAATATGGCATTCTGCTATCCCCAGATCCACACAGCTGACTTGTACGATTTTGCATCAGATCATACTCTGTTTGACCACCACTTTAAATTTTATAATAATAAACACGTAAAGAAAACATAGGATTTTAAAAATTAAATGTTTTTAATTTTTAAAACTTTTTTAAAATTTAAATTCAAACATTAAAAAATAAAACAAGAAACCGAATTTCTCCCAAAAAAGGATATTTGAAAAGAAATCCGAATTTGCAACCATACTTCATGATGGCGGACACTTGGCTTGTTATTTATTATTTTTTAATGATATTTTTAAATTCACACTATTTAAAAACTTATTTTCATTTTTAAAGCAGGATCAAGACGTAAACAAACTTTCGGAAAACTTCGTCGGAACTCGTTCGTGCGGCAACTGTTTACTTGTGTGCGTAAGAACCGAGAATCCAACAGAATTTTGGTTTCAAATAATCTCTACACATGAATTCAGTTTGGAGACCTCTCTCATCTACTCTCTTTCAAGACAACTTTTGAATCCGTTTTAAAAGATTCCTCGTGTACCCATCCGCATTCGGAATCCGAGAGAATCATCCAGCAATGGTGATTACACGGTGACGCTTGACCTATGAGTCCAATATAATTTCTTGTTGTTCAAAAAAGAGCAAAACTTCGCCGCCTTTTTCACCTGTAGTGGTTTCATTTTTAACGCCAGTGCTGGCGTCACGTAGGTCAAACAATGTTCTTTTTGTGAAAAAAGTTGGAAACATCCAGAGTAGGACGCAACGCTCACTTTCATTTGCTCTGAACTGATTACTGTTAATCGACGAGAATTAATTAGGATGTAAGTTTTAACGAATACAATATTTTTTGTACTATGTTAATAGAAACTCATCAATTTTTATTTATATCAGAAAGATAAAATATGGCTCTTCTCACATGGCTTGCTGCCTGCACACACATATTAAAAAACTATTTCAGTAGATAGTAGAAAAGGACTATCATAAAAGTATTAAATAGTAAGATTTTGACGCAGCGTAAAGAAAAATCGTGTAATCAGTTTGTCTTCAAAGAAAGCAGCAAATAACATCGAGGCGAGTTATCCATGGGTCAAACGTCACCGTGTAATATACACCAATGCGCAAAAAAATTTACCTCGGCCAGATCTGTCTTCTCGAAGCGGGTTCTTGAAGATGGCTTCTACACCTAGTTTCTTCTTTGATGTTAAAATTCATATACGTGTGATTCCTAAATGTGTGTGGGTGAAATTTACTGAATTTGCGAATGTTCGCCAGAGTTGCCATAATTATATTGCATGATGATTACACGTAAAAAAAAATAATTTCGAAGTGTGTATAATTTCTTTTAAATTAAGGTGAATCGCATAGTTTCAAAATACGTCCGCACTCGTTTTATAATTGTTTTTCTAGTTTTATAATTGTTTTTATTTTTTATCAACACTTTATGATTTTAAATATATTTATTTTATTTTATTTATTGTTTTTTAATGATATTTTTCAATTTTCAGTTTATTTAACACTTCCGAAGCGCAGTATAAAAAGGTAAACAAATGTTAGGAAAACCTCGTCGGAACTTGTTCGGGCGACAACTGTTTAATTGTGTGCGTAAGAACCGAGAATCCGACATAATTTGGGCTTCAAAAAATTTCTCCACTTGAAGAATGTGTGGAGACTTTTCTCTCCTCACATCGCCTCTCTTGCCATGAAACTTTTGAAGAAAGAAGAAAATAAGCCTAATGTGGCCATCGGGATTCGTACTATGTGTGGCGTCGGCATAAAGAAAGATATGTGAAAGAGAAAAAAACTTCTCAGAGTATAGGTTTCGTGCTTTGTGCACACGCCAAATGTAGCATGGGCCAATGGGATGAGTAATTGGGGAAAATTTGGAGAAGTACTGGGATAAAAACTAAACTAAACGCCTATAAGTGCACGTAACTTTTTTTCTTCTTTTAGAAACTATTTACTTTTGTCTTTAAAATCTTTAATTTTGGGACAGTATAATTTATTTATATTTCTAAGAATTTTTTATTGATTGAAAATTATTGAAGCTATTAAAACTGTAAAATATTATTACAGGACTAATATTGCCATACTAAGATTTTTATCTATACAGAATATATACGAGTATCTATATGCAAAGACTGTACCACACTGACATGAATGTATACCACAGTTAAACAGAACTGACGAATGACGATATGAAGGGAAAACATAAAAAAAAATTTGTTACAGACGTGGCTCTTGTCTGAAGCAGCTGCTTTATTTGGCTTATCATCAAGCATTCATGAATCGAAGTTTATTATTAAGTGTATTAAAAATTATTAAATACTAATTTAATATTAAAAATCTGTCCTCATTAAACTTACAGTTTCGCTTTTTCATTAAATAAAAATTGGCATTTATAAAACAAAGCATGGAAATATTTCTGTATATAGGACCACACACATACATACTTACTTAAGAGAGGATCTAAACTTAAAAAAATGATACGTTTTATTTTATTTTATGTATTTTTTCCAGGGGTAATAAGACTGAAGTAATCAATAACACGCTGTACTGTAAATGCAGACTTGATACCGTAAATCGTATATGAAAACTTCCAATTAATTGTTAATATTTAGTATAATACAGTTATAAAATTTTTATTCTTGAGTTTTAAATATTATGAGTCACAACTCCAGGCCACTAAGTTATAACCAGATCTAGCAAAATATACACAAACAGCCAGCTGACATAAGCTTTAAAACACTTCCTCCACTCGCGAAACCACAACACTCACTGAAATATGAAAATAATTAATGCAGGACATGTCGGGTCTGAACGCAATATCTAAACCAAAATATCCTTGCAAATACATACAACTGAAAGAAAACCAGCTGAAAGTAACATAAGATTGGAAATATGAGAACTAACGAGAAATGGTGGAAACGAAATACGTATTAAAGAATGGGCAATACACATTCAAAAATATATATGGACGAGTTGCTTCAGTTGCATGTGTATAAACTATGTAAGCTGTATACATATCTATGTATAAAATATACAAAAAGGATAACTGGGGTGCCTGCAACCTTCCGTATCCATATTTAGTAGGTTTATAATTGGTATCTATATTTACACAACCCATCTAACAACCTGATGTATACAATCAGGCTGATGTCGTATTATCAGATATTTAGCTGAGGAATATATTTTTATTGGCTCCATTTTAAATTTAATGATTTTTATTGGTATTAACTTTCTTTTTCATTAAATTTTTGACTGATAGACTAAAAATCCAATAACATAGAATTATTCTAAGGAATTATTTATAATTCTATACTCATAAAAATTATTTATAAAATTTAAAAGTAATATATTAACGCAGAAGTAAATAAATTGCAATTACTAAGCAAAATAATACACTCAAATATATAAAAAGTGTTAGTTATGTATTCAATGACATTTTTTAATATTTTATAACCGAATTGCAGCATAACTCATTATCTCTATTATTCACATGGGTAAAATATATGAACTTATATCACTAATATTAAAGCTATATCTGGCTAAGGAGTTTGTCATACCTTAGACTGGCTCTGTCAATCTCAATAAATGGCAATCCGAAAAATTATCTTGTGTCATATTAATTTATTATAAAGACTTGAATTTAGACTAATTTATTAAAATCGACTAAAATAGATGTGGCTGTAAAAAATATCATTTAAATAATGGCAATAAGCGTCCAAATTACGGATAAAAATTATTCACTCAGGTATGCAGTACTTCTAATGTACGCCAGTTGACACCCAAAACAGGTGATATCACCACACAACGTTTTTAAGTAATTTATATATATGTCCTCAAAATGATTAATAAAACGTTAAATTTTCATAATGATTAATAAAACAATTAGTAATAAGTTGTAACTTTATGTATAACAATAGGCGTGTTCCACCTTATATTCTCACAATTCGAAAGGAATACTCAAATTCTTTCTCTTTTACGAATTCATTTTGTATATGCTATTAGAAAAAAATTTTATTCCCATATTTGCATATTTTCCCCAAAAATTTGCTCTTCGGATTTTGCGTAAAAGATTTAAGAACCTTTAAGTGCTATCTAAGGTAGTTAAGTGCTATCTAAGGTAGTCAACTTTGCGGGGTTTTCAGACTTTGGCCTGGCTTCTTACTAATTATATGTTGTTAATTTGTTCCATGCATGCAATTTTTTTATATGACTCAGTACATTGTGATTCGCATGTGACACGAGCTCTGAACTGGCGTCCCAATCGAACACGGCGAAATGTCGGCGAATTCGCTCTCGACAACAATAAATACATCTGTCCCATGCGACGGGAGACAACCGTAATATACCCCTAATATACTACAAGCCAAAGAAAGATAGAATACAAGATTAAATTTTTATTTTTTAGTTTTGTGAATAAGTGATAAAATACACAATGAGGTATTAAAGGCTGTAAAAATTTGAAATAGTTAAAATCTTCTATGGAAAAGTACTACATGCTATCAACTTTTAAGAATCTTCAAGCTGAAAATCATGCATATAAAAATTAATAATAAAAATAATTGTATTTGGTATAAATATATGTTATCTCTTCTTTCGAAAGTCTTCTCGTCATAGACATACATAATTTTTATTAGATTGTACCGTACCTCTTACATAGGACTAAACATAGCGTAACTTTAGTACGAGATTAGCATCGCTGAAAATATTTGTATGTTGAGTTTCTTGGAAGTTTGTTGTATTTGTACAGATTCCTGCTTAGAAGTGGCGGAGTCCTCTATTTGAAAGTAAAAGGATTTCGGTTTTTTTCAAAATGATGCTTCGCCGTTGTAATTGAAATTGGTGAATTCGCATACACTGTGTGTGAGTTCAACAAATTTAACCTAGCAGTTTTTGATTGGGATGAGTACCAGCGATAACGAGATGCGAAATTATCCACTACAGCATACAGATTTCTTCAGATTTCGTTGATGACGTTGGTAAAATCAGGAAAAATTAGTCAGAATTGTGTACTCGATTCTCGGAATTCTGTACTTTGCTTTTTCACATGGTGGCAGTCCTTTCGGATTTAGGAGGGTTATTAATTCAAAACGTCAAACATATAAATCCTACATTATTGTAATGATAATTATAAGAAATTAAAAAACTATGAACGGAAATAGACACTGAAGATGGCACAACGCCGAAATTGGTCTGTCTACAAACCAAATTTAACGAGAGATAACGGTAATTCGTTCCGAAAACAATACAACTATAAGAAATTACTTATTAAATTTCCAAAAATAGGAATCTATAAATTAACTACTTAAAGAAATGTCGTTGGAGTTTATACCGCAGAAATGCGAAGGTAGATTTATAAATTATTTCTAAAATCATTTGAAAATAATGTTATTAGGTACACCGGAGGCATACATTCTCTTCGGCATCTTGTTCTACACGTTTTCCAATTGTAGTTCAGAAAGCAAACTTTTATTTTAGAAAGCGTTGTTTTTATTTCAGAATAATGAGTTGTATTTCAAAAAACTTCATTTCTATTTCAGAATAGTCAGTTGTATTTCAGAAAGCGTCATTGGTATGCCAGAATAGTCAGTTGTATTTCAGAAAGCGTCATTTATATTTCAGAATAGTCAAATGTATTTCAGAAAGCGTCATTTGTATTTCAGAATAGTCAACTGTATTTCAGAAAGCGTCTTTGTATTTCAGAAAACATCAATTGTAGTCCAGAAAGCGTCAGTTGTATTGCAGATTATGTAAATTGCAGATTATGTATTAATTTTTCAAAGGTCTTCGAAACGTAAATATGCCTAATTAATATTAATAAAAGCATTTGCTAAGTCGCACATGGGTCTTCTTCCCACTACCGGCTCAGGAGTAATGGAGCAACCACTTAATTGTTTGGAGCGTATAATTGACGCAGCCGCGGCTACTGTTACTGACGGGGATTGTGCAGGCGCAATCCAGCATTGCTCATCCTTTCATTCAACAACCTTTCATTCTGCCTTATCCTTAGCGGACATGCCAGTGGGAACCAAAATTTTCTACTACTAATTTGGTCCTTTCCACTACTTACTTTTTCTTCTTTCGACGTGTGACCAAATAATAGCCATAACTTCTTGGATATGAATATATAAAGAAATCATTACGCTTGCAAACATATTTTTTATATATCTTTTTTATTTATAATTATGAAATTCCTTTAAAGATTACTTTATTTCACTTTTTTTACTTTTCACTGTCGGTTTCGGAAATGCACTAAGTGCATACATCCGTACACTAATGCTTAAAACACAATTGAAAGCACTAAACACTAAACACAAAATCAGGTGTTCAAATTACACAGGTTCTTATGGGAATCATTTATCTGAGGACAAAAGATAATTTATCTGAGAACATTTGTCCATAGATAAATAGACATTTGTCTTCGGGTTAGATCTAATTCTAATTTGACACACACAAAGTGCTCTTCTACTCCTTTTGCTATTCCTTTGTTTACGTTTCAACACAGGAAGTGACAGATTTTGTGTTTTGTCCGTGGGGTGTAATTATGTTTTGTCCGTAAGAAAATTAGATAAAGATAACCGAAGACAAATGTATTTAGTGTTTAGTGCTCCCAAATGTGTTTTAAGCATTAGCATAGAAAACAAAAAGCTTGAAAGGCAAATTATCAGGAAAACCATTTTATGCATGAAACGATATTCACAGAAAAGTTTCTTAGCACGTATATTTTACTACAAAACAACAATATTTAAGAAAGGAACACGGGCGATAGCTGTCAAAGTCGGACGTGATTTCTTTCCTACTAAAAAAATAAAAATTTTATATAAAAAAAATAATAAAAAATATTAATTTCTTTGCCTTTGCATTGATTTTGCAAATAATTTTGACCACAAAAGTTCGCTCATAAGAGTGTAAAGTGGTTTACGGTTTTTAAATGGCTTCGCAAGCCAATCTCAAGGTTAAAAAAGTGCCACCGGATAAGTCTTTGTTGCCGTCATCAAAAAAGTTACTGGATCAGGATTTGGCGAATGCATGTTTTGATGCTACTCCTACTACAGATGGTCGAGGTTCAAGCGAGTCTCAGATGTTTCAATTTGGCGCTGTGTCTGCCGTCAACGTTCAACCGGCTTCTGATCGCCATAATGAATTTTCAACTACTTCAATGGAATGTACAGATGTCAACACTAAGGAATTTGAAAATGTGGTTAATAAACGCCGCAGAACAGGAAGTAATCATGAAATTGATCTGTCATCTTACGCTATGAGGAGTCAAGTGCAGCTTTCTCAATCGAAACAGATAAGTTCAGAAAATCGTTTTGCTATACTAGGTAAACTGGAAATTGAATCTGACCCGACTACCGTTAGACCTCGGCAACCTGCACATCAGAAAGCCAATGTTAAAAGTATTGATAATACCTTTTGTCCTCCAATTTTTCTATATCATGTAGATATCAAACATTTAGTTAAGCAATTAAATGAGAAAAATATTGTTTTTAAAATTGTAAACAAAAACAAAAATAAGAGTAAACTTTATCTTAAAAGTGCATCAGCTCATTCCGAAATGATGCAACTCTTAAATGATAAAAATGTGGAGTCGTACTCCTACACTCCCAAACAGCTAAAACATACTAAGTTGGTTTTACGGGGACTGTATCATAATACTGAAACTGACGAGATCAAGAGTGCAATCGATTTCTTAGTTCCAAACATAGTGTCGAACGTTTCAAAGTTTTCAACCATTTATTCGAAAAAAAACAACATTGACACAGGTTTATTTCTTATTACGTTGAATTTGGGAAAGTCAGCAAATGAGGTAACAGCTCTAAGGTTCCTTCTTAACCAAAGGATCACTTGGGAATCACCCAGAAATTCTAAGAAGGAGGTACAGTGTTGGAGATGCCAGAAATGGGGTCATATGTCCAATAATTGCAACAGACCCTTCTGTTGCGTTAAGTGTGATCAAAAGCATCTACCAGGGGCTTGTAAGTTTGTTTCGAATGCGAACAATTTGCCTTATTGTGTGAATTGCCAACAGTCTGGCCATCCGTCAAGTTTTAGAGGTTGCCCAGTGTTCAAGAAATTCGTTGAAGGCAAAAATAATCGTAAAAAAGAATCTATTGATAGAAAAATGTTGGCTTCAGCTAATGTGCGCACTTCAATTAACAATTCTAACTTCATATCTCCTAACAGGTCTTTTGCCAGTCTTTTTAAAGATTCTGTTCCGAAAAAATCCGCAAGGCCTGCTTTAATTAAGGAATTTTTAGAGATTGCAAACTCACTGTGTCAACCTGTGGAGCTTTCTTTAGAAGACAAAATTGTGTTATTTTTATCAGATTACAAATCACTCTCAAAAGTGGAAGCTAAGAAACGTTGCATGTCTCTTTTACAAGAAGTTAACGATGCCTATGGTCCGTGATTTTCTTAACGTTCTTTCATTTAATGTTAGGTCACTAATTGAAGTGAGCCGAAGACTAGATTTACTACAGTTGTTAAATTTAAATAACATTGACGTTGCGTTTGTTCAGGAAACTCACTTGAGGGCTAATCAAAAAGTTTACCTGGAGGATTTTACATTTCTTCGTGATAATAGTCAGCTTGGGGTTGGCATAGTATTAAGGAAGTCTTTGAAATTTTCGAAAATTAACGGTGTTGGAATAAGTTTTCCTAATTTATTTATATCAATTGACACTCTAGTTAATGGTGTCACCAAGAAATATTTATTTGGGTCGTTTTATATTCCATGTAACTCTCCACATTCTTTAGTCTATGATGGGCTATCAATCTTAGCGCGCTTGTCTCAAAATTTTGATGGAACCATTGTTGGAGGAGACTTCAATGCAAAAAACGTTGACTGGGGTGATTCCATTAATAATACCAATGGTAATGCACTCTTCAGTTGGTTACAGCACAATATTCTCAGCTTCACAAGGTTATCGGACTCAACACCTTCTTATCCTAACGGTTCGTCTTTTCTTGACCACTTCCTAATCAGCTCAAATCTTTTAAACTCCACAAATCCAAATTTTAAAATTTCCAGTCTTCCTACTTTTTCTGATCATTACCCTCTTAAATTGCATATTAAATTCACGGATTTTGAGTTTCTTCTCCATTCCCCCCATTTTTTCACCTCCTTCAGAAGAACCAATTGGGATACGTTTAGAAATGATTTCGTTAATGAAATAATAAATCATTTTCCTCCGTCTTGTAGAAATTTAAGTAATCACGAAATTGATGCTTTCATATCACTGTTTTCTAATTCTTTAAATTCATTGGTTACACTTCATTCTGAAAGAATTGTTAGAGAAAATAAAAAAATTATTATTTCTGACAATATAAAATATTTGTTTAAAATCAAGCATCGTTGGCAGAGGGATTTGAAGCGTATTTATCATTGTAATTTCAACCGTTCAAGTCCAAGTTACTTACTCCTGTCTAAGCAAATTCAACTGTTGAGCATTATTATTAAAAAACAAGTAGAAATTGAACAGTCCAAAATTTTTAGCGTTAAACTGAGCAAAATTGTGCCAGGCCCAAGGGCTCATAAACAAATCTATAGTTTAATAGGAGCTAAAAAAAAATCATTAGCAAAAAACCTTTCAGTTAACGGCGTCGATATTGAAAATAACGATGAAAAACTGCAACATCTGCTAGCTCATTTTTCCAATATTTACAAGGGTTCTCCTCCTGGCAGGGACATTTCTTATATAGAAAATTCGCTAACAAATATTTTTGCTCAATCTCCACAAAGCATCCATATTTTTAGTAATGTTTTAAGTGCACTCAATGAATGCCACCTTCCTAGGTTGACTTATTTGGACGAAGTTTTCTCTTGTGCTGTTAAACTGAATAGCAAAAGGTCTTCTGGTCTAGATGACGTCTCTAATTTCTTAATTAAAAGACTTCCTATGAAAGCTTTTGAATATATTGCAATTGTTTTTAATAATTGTTTAAATAATTCATATTTTCCTGACGCGTGGAAAGTCTCTAAGATTATTCCTATTCAAAAAAAGTCAAACAACTTTGAGGTAAATAATCTGAGACCAATTTCTTTGTTGTCTAATCTAGGAAAGCTTTTTGAAAACGTTATTCGCAGAATTATGGACGTCGGGCTGGATCCATCTTATATTCCAAATTTGCAGTTTGGTTTTAAAAAAGGTCACTCAACAGTTGATGCTTTATTGAAATTTCAAAATGATATAGTTTCTAACTTGCGTAATCGTCGTTGCACCGTTGCAATTTCTTTAGACATTGATAAGGCTTTTGATCGCGCATATCATAACGGAATTCTTTTTAAAATGTTTCAAATTGGTTTCGCTCCCTCAATTATTAAATTATTCAAGAGTTTCTTTGCAAACAGAAAGTTTTGCGTTCTTTTTAATGGATTGCTTTCGGATATTGGTGACATAAGTTGTGGAGTCCCTCAGGGTTCCATCTTAGCTCCTCATCTTTTCAATATTTTAATGTACGATTTCCCACACTTTGGGCCTAATTCGACGGGTCTTTTGTATGCTGACGACTCTCTTCTGTACTCTCACCATGAGTCCCCTAAGTTGGCGTTAGATCAGACTTTGCAACATCTGCAAATTGTACGACGTTTCTACGAGAAATGGGGTATTAAAGTTAATGCATCTAAAAGTGAAGCCATTTGCATCAGGAATGCTTCAGGGAAATGTAAGTCGTTTGTTGTGCCTGAAAGCAAAACTTTACAATTCGCTCTGAATGGGTCTGAGATTCCTTTCAAGGATTCCATTAAATATCTTGGCATTAATTTTTACAGTCTTCTAAAATTTAACAAACATGCAAGAATTGTACTGAAAAAAGCTTACAGAATTTTGGGCACTTTTTCAAGTATTTTTTGGAACAGAAACTTACCAAAGAGGACAAAACTTTTGTTGTATAAAACCTGTATTAGACCTGTTATCTTGTATGGATTTCCTATTTGGTTTAACGTTTCTCCAACTGTCATTAGAGAATTTGAAATTTTAGAACGCAAGGTCTTACGTCATTGCATTGGAAAGTATTTCCAATCGCCTACAAAACGTTTCTCGAATCGTTTCGTTTATTCGGAAGCTAAAGTTTGCCCAATTGGCCTTTACGTGTCAGATATTCTACATAGATTTATCAATAGAATTTCTTGCCATGTTAACGATTGCATTCTTGATATCTTCAACCAACAAAGAGTTTTTAGCTGGTCAAATTTAAGGTATTTATCACCCATTGGCTTCGCTAACGAAGCTCCCGCTAATTTTGATTTAAATGTGTCACTTTGTCACAATTTTTATAAAAATACAGTTCCTGATTCTCATAGAGGTTAGCACTCAAATGCGTCTAAAAGGTTTGTTTTCTCTTTTTTGGTTTTGTATTAATTTTTTATTATTTTTTTTTTCTTTATTTTTCTTTTCTTAGAGCACTAAGTTAGCATTAAGTTAGCATTAAGATCTAATCTAGGTTAAGTGATCTATATATCTCAATCCATGTCAGCTCCGGGAGCAAGAGCGTTTAATGTTCATGTTATTGTTTTCTTCAATGTTCTCTTCTTATTAATAAGTTTGATACTGCTGTACATATATGTTTTTTAGATAATACATTATAGTCTTTAATTTTTATCCACAATTGTAATTTGAATTTTTGTAAACTTATAATGTTGTTGAAAAAAGGCTCAATAAAATTTCAATTCAATTCAATTCAATTCAACAATATTTAAAAAAAAGCATAGTTATAAAGCAACCATGGTCAGTCTTGATTGTGTGATTCAGGTCTAGCGCTGCATCAAAAGTTGACCAAGTGATTGCGGTATATTGGGTTACTTTTTTGTTATTCATTTCTCTTTTACATATGAAAGCAAAAAATTTGTATTCTTGTTGGTCAAATTATCGTCGTGTGACCTTACCCTCACTTTTTCACAATGTCAATCCGTGGTAAATAATCAGGTATCGAAAAGCAAAAACAACAATGTGAAATATCTCACCGACAGCTTACGTGAATTCAACAGAACAGAATTCAACAGAAGAAAGAATAGACGTCAGAGCAATTTTTAACAACTGTGAAAGCAGAGTTTCGCATCTCGTTATCTTTGTTGAGTACGGACGTCTGGGTATCTGCTCCCTTTCTGTGAAAGGATAATCTCAGCCACTTGTTTCCGTTTTAAAGTTTAAGTTGAGAATGTTTGAAGTGAATTGTTAAGTACATATATATAATTAGGAATACTCTCGACCTGGAGATCGAATAGTGCTATGTGCAAAAAGCTAACTATAAAAATAAGAGATTCTGAGGAATATATACATATATGCAAGAAGTTGGCTATGGAATATAAAAGATCCTATGCGTATAGAAGTTTAAAAGATTAGAGAAACGAAAGAATAGATTTAGAGAAACGTCTAAGTAAGACGTAAGCTAGATTCTGAAAGGTCACGGTGAGTGAGTAGAAACTTTCGTCTCAAGTCACTACGTCATATCCACGGCATTCTGAGAGACACTACGTCTCGTCATGGCTTTACGTCGCGCTCACGCTGTCTGTTAAATTGTTACGCCTTGTCGGTGACCTTACCCTCACTTTTTCACAATGTCAATCCGTGGTACATAATCAGGGATCGAAAAGCAAAAACAACAATGTGAAATATCTCACCGACAGTTTACGTAAATTCAACAGAACATAAAGAATAGATGTCAGAGCGATTTTTAACAACTGTGAAAGCAGAGTTTCGCATCTCGTTATCTTTGTTGAGTACGGACGTCTGGGTATCTGCTCCCTTTCTGTGAAAGGATAATCTCGTTTCCGTTTTAAAGTTTAAGTTGTAAATGTGTGAAGTGAATTGTTAAGTATATATATATAAATAAGGATACTCTCGACCTGGAGATCGAATAGTACGAATAGAGATTCTGAGGAATATATACATATATGCAAGAAGTTGGCTGTAGAATAAAAAAGATCCTATGCGCATTATTTCATTCACAATGCTAATTTCAAAATCACAAATGTTTATTGGCCTTATTTATTATTTTATACAATAATTTTACTTCAGGTTTACTTCAAAATTATTCTTCACAAAATCGTCTCACACGATTACTGCTTCCACCTCTGCACGCGTCAGCTTCTGGGGAATAAGTGTCTGGTGTGGGTCCAGCGACGATCGCTGGAAGCCGGTCAAACAGCGCCAGTTGCTGCGGAGAGAGCCCGCAGCCGGGCTTACGCTCACGAGAGAGGCGCATCTCATGACCGGAAGGCTGACAGGAGAGAGACTGGAGTGCTCACTCCTGACACCATACCGATCGATGAGGGAGCACCTCTGGCGAGCGGCAGTTGGCGTTAACATACCGCCCGCCTTGCAGGACTCCCCGCACTTGCGGCAGCGCATGGGGCTCCGGCACTCAGTCAATCTGTGCGACCGCGCCAAACAGTTGCGGCACATGTGCCGTCAAGTTCCGCTGCGCTGGTGTCTGTTGCAGAAACAGCCGACAACGGCTCAGCACATGCCGCCTCGCACACAGGGGACAGCACAGCTCGCGCTCGCGGCCCTCCGTAGGAAGCCGCTGGGCTGGCCGGCATCACTGACGCGCGTCGTGTGGCCGGACGACCTGGAGGCGCATGTCTTGGGGCCGGCGGTGCTGGTGGTACACGTCGCGGCGCCGGTTCTGTTGGGGCAGGCCGCAGACGTCTCGGGGCAGGTGTGGGTGGTGAGAGCGCACGTCTTGGGGCCAGCTCTGGTAGTGGACGTGGCGCGTGGCGCGGCGGATACCGCACCGACATCGTGCGAACTCGCAGACTTCCGCGATCTCGGATGTCTTCGTGATAGATGGGCACCTGTGCTGGGGCCGGACCGGAGGAGGCTTCCTCAGGCCGGACGAGAGAACTCCGGAAAGCTTGGGTTGGCGGTGTGGGCGAGCGTCGTGTCGTGGCAAGCCTTGTGCCTCGTCGGCCGAGACGTCGAGCACCAGGGCGTCAGCCGTTGGGGACAGCTCCCGAGGACGGTGGGCAGCAATAGGCGGCGCGGCGGCGCAGATGGGCACCACCCCGGGTGGTGCCAGCAGACGCCCTTTTCGGTCCGCGCATATTGCCTGATTAAATACATGTGGGCTCTGTAATGAGAAAATGTGTTAATAATGGGCTGTAATGTACAGGGTTCCTTGCTTGTTCCGATGTAGAATGCAAGGCTTGCAGGTATGAGTCGTCGTTTTGATAAGGTTGTAACCTTAGGGATCCAGAATTGGGTACGGACCAGACGAAGAACTAATTTTCGTGTATAAAACCAATGAGCAATCGCGAGCATTGGCAGCCGTATGGCAGAATAATCGGGTGCCGTTCGTCGAAAGGCAAGTTGGGACACGAGGACAACTGCCCGCCAACGCGCATCGTGTTATCCGTGTGGAGAAAAGGGGTTCAACGAAAGTAAACTGCTTTTAGATCGCAGCATCGTGTGGTTTACGAGAGCGGCGTACTCGTCCGTAACATGAGTCTTCTGGCAGGAGATCGCGAGGCAGCGTTTAGTTTCCTTTATTTCTCCCGGTGGGAGGTGCAGGTTGGGGTACGAATGCATGTGACGCTGAGCTGGATGAGCGTTGTGGAGGAATCTATATACGTATGAGTATACGCGTAAGGCTCGTGGCAGCGACGAAAATCGTTCGAGAGGATCCTCATCGGTAGCGCAATGGGTGTGCAGCGTTTTGACAGTCTTCTGCTCCAGTGTGGTGATATATTCGTCTGAGGCGCGGAATTCGGCCCAGCGATTCTTGTCGTGGGCACGCCAAGCAGGTCCATTCCACCGGAGGGTGTTCTCAGCGAGATCTTGGGGCGTGGCACCGCGACTGGCTAAATCCGCGGGGTGGTCCTGGGATTCAACATGAAACCATTGCGAATGCGGTACTTTTTCAATGATTTTGGCAACTCGGTTTGCCACGAACGTCGCCCAAACGCATGGGGATTTCTTAGCCAGGCCAAAACAATGGTGGAGTCGCTCCAACAATAGATCGTGTAATGGGGCAGCTGCAGCGTGGGCACGAGAGTGTCGATCATCTCAGCAACTAAAGTGGCTCCGCACAATTCTAACCTGGGGAGAGACAAAGTTTTAATTGGGGCTACACGAGTTTGGGAGTACAAAAGGAAAACTTGGACTTCCTGAGCGACCTTGATGCGGGCATAGATGACTCCTGCGTAGGCTATTTCTGAGGCATCGCAAAAGGTATGGAGTTCGACTTCGCTTTCTGGGGTAACTCACCCATCGCGGGATGCGGATGGCGCGGATGTGCTGATAATTCTGGAGAAAACTTAACCAGTTAGCGTGAGTTGCCTGAGGCAGAGTGTCATCCCAGTCGATTTTGTCCAACCAGACTTGTTGAATCAGAATTTTCGCTGTAACGATGATCGGAACCAGCCAACCGGCTGGATCGAGCAGCTTGGCGACCAGAGACATTTCCCATTTTGTGTACGCAGCTTTGATGACGATAGCTTTTACATCGAAGTAGAAGTCATCATGGGTCGCGTTCCAGCGAATTCCAAGCATTTTGGCAGTGCTGGAATCTTCTAGCGTCAGGAAATCGGAATAGAGCAGATGGGATGCCGGAAAGTCTGCCAGAATGCCTTTATGGTTGGCAGTCCACTTGCGAAGTGAAAAACCTGCTGAGTCGAGAGCCGCTATGAGTTGGTCACAGGTCTGGGTAGCGGTCACCAGGTCATGCGTGCCTGCGAACACATCATCCACATACATGGAATGCTGTAGAATGTGTGACGCAAGCGGAAACTTGTGCTTCACCTCGTCTGCCAATTGAAGAAGGGTGCATATGGCAGGAAAAGGGTCGCAATTAACTCCAAACCTTACCGTTTGAAGCTCAAAGTCGGTCAGTTCGGACTTGTACGGGTCTCGGAAGAGAATGCGCTGATATGGTGTGTGCTTTGGGTCGACCAATATTTGGCGATACATTTTGAATGCCTCGAGGCACCTGAGCGGAGCGTGTCTGGAAAGTTGACTTTAAAGGCAATGACACGATGTAGCGGCCGTCATCGCGTCTTCGCGTATTTTTCTTCGCGAAACTTTTCGGAGTGGGATAGCAATCTTGTTTTGGGAAGTTCCTCCACCTCCCAAAAACTTGTGCTTGTGCAGAAAATCGCTCGATCTTGATATTTTTGCAGCAACAGTCTCGTTGAGACCTGAAACTTCAGCTGTAGTTGGCAGCACTGGGAGCTTCAAGAGCTTTTGTATGCGTTCAGAGATGAACGACACTTCGGATCCAGGATCAATCAAAGCGCGAGCGATGTAACATGTACCGTGGTGGCCTGTCTAACGAGTGTGAGGGCAACCGCCCTGTAATTTCTGGGAGCACGAGCGCCGTCACGTTGATTTGAAATTTGGGATCAAGTGGCGAATTCAGCAGAAAATCGCTCGACCTTGACATTTTTGCAGCAACAGTCTCGTTGAGACCTGAAACTATAGCTGTAGTTGGCAGCACTGGGAGCTTCAAGAGCTTTTGTATGCGTTCAGAGATGAACGACACTTCGGATCTAGGATCAATCAAAGCGCGAGCGATGTAACATGTACCGTGGTGGCGTATTATTACCATAGCAGTTCCTAAAAGAACCTGTTTGGGAGATTTCGCGAAACACACTTGATGATTTCGTTGTTGCGTGGGGGGAGGAGTGGACTGTATATGCGTGGGAGTTCGCATCGAAGAATTCGGCCTTTCTTGCTGAAAAGCATGATGAGTCGAACCTGGAATAAATTTCGAATAGGGAGGGGCTTGAGCACGCGGAGCGTTTTCAAACCGCCGCTCTTGATGTGAGGCACGTGGGGTCGAATCTGATACAGCATTCGAGGAGGATGGAGCATGCTCACGATGCAAGAGGGTGTGATGCCTGCCATTACATTTGACGCAATTGAATCTGCTTGGACAGTTTTTCACGGAATGAGATCTGGCCAAGCAGTTGCTGCACAAGCGGTTTTTCTGAACGGTATTCAGCCGCTGTGGGCCCGTTCCAAGCTGAGAAACTGAGAACAGGATCTCAACTTGTGCTGCTTCTGGCAAAGATGGCAGCTATCTTGGGACACCTCAATTCAAAGGTGTTGACGCCTTTAGAGGTTGGAGTCGAGTGAGTCGGAGTTGTTGGGGGGTGTGTTGACTTCGATGCGGGTGTGCATTTGATATCTTGCACCGTTTCAAGGGTCTGGAAGCGATGCGTGAGAAACGCATCCAGATCTGTTCATTTTGGGATGTCCGTTTTGTTCGTGAGAGATTGTTCCCAAAGGGAAAGTGTTGCTTCCCGAAGCTTGCTGGAACACAGAAATACGATTATCGCGTCCTAATGGGAGGTATCAACACCTTGTAGCGCGAGCGCAGCGAGAAGATTATTGATTTCGCGCCGCAGATCTTTGATAGCGCCACCGGTTTCCTTCGTGATGGGGGACAGGCCGAAGAGCTCCTTCAAATGGGCGTTGGTGAGGACGCGCCTGTTCTCGTACCTGTCAGACAGATTGTTCCACGCTTGCGCAAAACCTTCGTTCGTGAGGGGATTTCTGCACGATTTCTTTCGCTTCGCCCGTGGTTTTCTGGTTCAGGTGGAACAACTTCTCCACCGGCGCAATTCGGGATTCTGAATATACAGGGCCGTGAACATATCCCTGAAAGAGGGCCACGAAAGGTAGCCGCCATGGAAGGCTTGGGTGTCGCAGGGGGCAGGCTGATATTGTAGCCAGACTGGGGCATCTCAGCTGGCACCGGCGAAGGGGTCGCGGCAACTGGAGGGGACGCGGCGGCTTCGGCCAGTTGGTCAATTTTTCCCGCGCAGCGCAGATATACCCCATAGCATTGGCGCCGCTTTTTTTTACGCCTTCTAGTTCTCGGTCTTTATCCTTCGTCGAGTCGAGCTCCGTAAGCACCCTTTCATAGGCGCTTTTAATCAGCAGCCACTGCGATCGTAGTGTAAGCGGTGTAGTCCGTGGTGGGTGCTGTAACGGGATCTTTCCCTAGTCCTGTGGTCTATAGCCAGGGCGTGGCTCGCCGGCCAGTGTCCAGTCACAGAAATTTATAAAACGCAAGTGGCCCTCTAGACTTGATGTTATTATTTTATTTTTGGGTATCAGATTTCTCGAGCTGTGTGTATCTCGGGGTCCAAAAGGCCCCGTAGAAGATGTGGTGAAGGTTTGGTGGTCACTCCAACTGGGCAAGATGATTTAAATGACTGCGCCGTGTGGCTGACTTAATCAAAATATATTAAATTTACAGGGGTGCGTTAAATAAGTGCCCCCCGCGAGAAGCAATCAGATAACGGGTAACTTATGTAGCCCTATATGACCTACGTTCCTTAAATTTCTCGACAAGATGATTAACTATAGTCAATTACCCTACTTGTCATTTTCCGTTTGCGCGTTTATCCCAGCAGTGAGTGATCGTCAAGATTGCACTCACCGAGTACGGCTTACTTAAATATACCTTACACTGCGTTCGATCGTCGAGATTACGATACGCAATGAAGGAGATATTTTCGCAGACCGGGGATCCTATGTAGCCTTGTAATCCTACTAGAATCTCCTAATTGTCTTTGTCCGTCTGCTTTTCCACTATCTGCTAAACCCTATGTCCTACTACCGAGCAATCCAATTATCCGACCGTCCAGCTTGCCTGTCCTCTACCAACTGACTTGTTGCTCTCCCGCGTTTATTTTTCAACCACTGCTTGCTTGTATGTTCTCTGTTCGTCGCTGCTTGCTTGCTTGCCACTCTTCTTTTCGATACCATTTGCTCGACTCCTCGCGCTGCCCAGCGTTGTTTGCTCGCTCGCCTGCTCTTATCTTCTCCACATCTTCTTCACAACAAGAGCCATATTGTCTCCCTCTCTTTTCTCTTAATCTAGCTACTCTTATTCTAATACAAGGTGTTTACGAACTATTTACTAACTATTCAAATAACATGTTGACAAATGTAAATTAATTTTAATTGTAATTCATTAATAATATATTAATTCATATAAAGAAATTAAAATATAAAATAAAATATCAAATTCAGTATGTTGTTGTGTTGTGTTTGTGTTCTTAGTTTTGTGTTGTGTGGACAAAATTTGCTCTCGCCGAATTTTGGTCGTCACACTCCCCCCCTACTTTGGGTTGGGTGAAAAACGAGTAGATACCTTGCCCCTTCGTGAAATTCGGATTTGGACCGTCTGCCCATCAACCTCTCGACGAGCATTCAACAAACGTCCAGGCCGCCATTTTAGTTTTAGTTGGGCGATGACCTCATTCAGTGTCGATGATTCATGGCTCACGCCATCACCGATATCTATGTTCTTCCCTTCGGTTCCTTGTTGTGGGTCATCTGGTAGAAATCCCTCATTGTTGTCCCGCAAGTAACGCTCCAATTCTTCGATGATGTTGTTGTCTATTGAGATTGCATCTTCCATCTCCGTAGTTTGTGACACCAAGTTGTCGATGTAGCCAGATATGCCAATATCTAGCGGTTCAAGCTGTATATCATTATTGTGGTCCGCTCTGTCCAATTCGTCGCATGCAGGAACCTGTATGACACCACTGCCGGATGGCGTTCCATCAGTGACAAATGGTGGCTGGTCTCTTGTGGCTGGTATATTATCAGTCCCAGTAATTGGTAATGGTAAGTTCTTTGGCCATCTAGTAGCGCTACTCCCAACTTCTTGGTCCGGCATTGTTTGGATCACTTGGAAAGTCGTTACATGTTGTATATAGCCAGGTATACGCACCACTTCCTCTTCGAATGTCGTAGTCACCCACTCTCGATCCGGCTGGTTTTCTGATTCCTCCTCTTCAGGGTCACTCGCATTTTGAGGTTCGGGTTCGGCGTCCTCTTGATGGGAAGGTCCCTCATCTTCATTATTCACGCCGAAAGCCTGGTCATTTGGTTCAGTTGCATCGCTGTCCGCATTTGTCTCGTTTTGCAATTGGGTTTCTAAATTTTCTTCAGCCTCATTTCCCTTTTCGTCTGCCACGCTCTCTTCTGGTTGTGTTACCACCTCGTCCTCTTGCTCATGTAGTTCCACAAATATGACATCATCGGATGATGACGAGCACTCCTCCCTTGTAACTATTTGCTCAGTCTCCTTCCTTTCCAGTGGGGGCTCCAAAGGTGTTACACGACTGAGAGTGATACGTTCGCCTCTTTGTCCCGGTACTCTTTTGGACTGCCATTCTTCTCCTAACATCTGTGTCCTTGGAATACGTTCTTCCTCTTCCATCATTCTCTCTCTAAATCTTTCTGCACTCCTCTTAAATTTCTTTTCACCTCTGCGGTCATCCATGTCTAGTGTCTGCGTTGAAGGTTCACTAATGACTGTAATCTATCGCGAATTAGTTTAATTGAGTTGAGGATTGACTACGGGTTGCCAATTTTTATTGAGTTGATCAATACTTTGCTAGCACTATGTACTTGGGATAGCTTATTGGGGAGCAAACTCTGATTCACTGTATAATTATGCTGCTCCCTACTTTCTTGTTCTGTAAATGCAGCTGAGTAAAAGTTTTTGAGGTCGCTAATATGGGCGGTTTTAGAAGTTCTCCCGTTGATTGGCTTGATACGTACAATTACTGGAGACACATATTTTTCAACTTTAAAAGGGCCTCCATATCGTGGTGCGAGTTTGGCCGCGAAGTTATCTGATGCTTTCGAGAGGTGGTGTAGTTTGACCATAACTAATTGTCCAATTTGGGGCTTCCATGGTCGGCGGCGGAGATTATAGTATTTGGCCTGTTTTTCTGACGCTAACCTCATGTTTTCTCTGGCAATTTGAAATACCATTTTGAGTCGATCGGCATGATTCTTTATTGTAAAACGTTCCGTTCCGGTGCCAAGTGTGAGCTTGTCGTAAATAGTGTTAGGTAAACGTGGCTCCCTTCCTTGTACAATATATGCTGGACTGAACCCTGTTGATTCCGACACACCTGTATTAATGGCTAAAGTGAGTTCGGGTAAAAGTTCATCCCAGGTAGTTTGCTTGTTCTCTGAAAATTGCGCGATCATGGTTTTTATCGTCCGGTTGGTACGTTCGGTGGGGTTTTCTTGTGGCGTGTAAGGGGCCGTATACTGATGACTTACTCCCATTTCATTAAGGAAGTCCTTGAAGGCCTTACTGGTAAACTGGGTGCCGTTATCTGATATGAACAGTTTAGGTACACCGAACCGTGCTAAGATCCGTTCTCTAAATGCTTTAATCAGATTTGTACTAGTAGCTTTCCGACACGGTACTAACTCCGTCCACTTAGAAAACTTGTCTGTAAAGACCATTAACGTGTTATTACCGTGAGTGGACCGAGGAAGAGGTCCCACAAAGTCGGCGCTAACGATTGCCCATGGTTCTTCTGCAAATGTTGTAAGCATCTCGCCTGCTGTTCGTTGTTGTGAAGGTTTGAATTTCTGGCAACTTTTACAAGATCGTACGTAGTAGCCGGCTTGTCTAAGCATACCTGGCCAGTAGTATCTCTTCGCTAATCGACTGCGGGTTTTGTGTACGCCCAGATGGCCGGCACTCGGGGCGTCATGGTTTTCCTTGATGATCTGCTCTCTTAAGTGGTCGGGCACACACATTTTCCATGGGAAGCAATCTGTGTTCCCACCTAACTGATGGCGATAGAGGTTTTTATTTTCGATGACGTAGTCGGGGAATTTCTCCGGATTATTTTCTACTTCTTTGTACTTGTTAGCATACCACGACTTTTCTTTGTTGGCTCCCACTTGTATACAACTGAGCGTTTCTATGGGTTGTCGGGACAACGCATCTGCAACAATATTTTGCTTACCCCTTCTGTACTTTATGTCATAAGTAAATTGCTGTAGCTCGAGAGCCCATCTGGCTATCCGACCTGAGGGACTTTCGATTGAATTAAGCCATTTTAAAGACATATGGTCAGTGACTATGGTGAACTCGTAACCTTCGAGATACGGTCGCATTTTCCTCACTGCCCATACAATGGCTAGGCACTCCTTCTCTGTGGAGGAATAGTTCTTTTCGGCATTGTTAAGGTGACGGCTAGCGTAAGCTATTACTCTTTCTTTTCCTTCTAATGTCTGAGTTAGTACAGCTCCGAGCCCATAGTCGCAGGCATCTGTTTGCAGAATGAATCGTTGGTTGAAATCGGGGCATGCTAGAATAGGTGCCTCCGTCAGCCTTCGTTTTAGAGCTTCAAAGGCTTCTTGTTGCTCCTGACACCATTTGAAATGTTTCCCCTTTTTTAATAGCGACGTTAAAGGATATGTAATTCTGGCGAATTCTGGTACAAATCGTCTATACCAGGACGCAATACCGAGATACTGACGAAGTTGGCGCACATTTTGTGGTGGTTTTAATTCCCTGATAGCTGCTATCTTTTCCGGATCCGTGTGTATTCCTTTCTCGCTCACCATGTGTCCTAGGTATTTTATTTCCTTCCTGAAGAATTTGCATTTATCTTTATTTATACGCAGCTTGGCTTGACGTAAACGTTTGAAAACTTCTTTAAGGTTTTGCATATGATCCTCCAACGTACTGCCAGTAACGACGATGTCGTCCAAATATGCAAATGCAAATGGTTCGAGGTCAGCACCAATCACACGGTCGAGGGCTCTCTGAAACGTTGCGGGGGCGGAATGAAGTCCGAAGGGCATGACTCGCCATTGAAACAGTCCGCGCCCTGGAACCGTAAATGCCGTATATGGTTTACTGGATTCCTCTAAAGGGATCTGCCAATAGCCGTTTTTCAGATCGATACTACTGATGTAATTAGCATTTTTCAAACGTTCCAAAATGTGATTCATTCGGGGAAGTGGGTATGCGTCGGGTACTGATTTTGCATTTAATTGGCGATAATCCACACATAGGCGCCATCGTCCATCCTTCTTCCTCACTAATACAATAGGCGCGCTGTATGGACTTTGTGATGGTTCAATACACCTCTTTTCCAATAGTTCCTCGATCTCTTGATCGATAATTTTTTGCATTGCCGGATTACGCGGAAAATAGCGTTGCTTTATGGGTTGATCGTCCTTCATTATTATTCGATGCGCTGCTAAATCTGTTATCCCTTTAATGTTTGCGAATTGACTGAGCTCGTCTTGCAAGAATCGTTGTATGTGCTCCTCTTCTGTAAGGACGACTCCCTTCGAACTATTGCAGGAGACTTTTGCGTAACTTTGGTTTGTATTTCGTCTGTTTAATTTAACTGTGAGATTCCCGCATCTAATTTCGGTTTCAATGCCTGTCAAAAAGTCGAAGCCGAGAATAACATTATCCACTACTTCGGGTATTATTAGAAATGTGATATTAACGCTTCGGTTTCCTAGTGTTGCCTTAGTTGTAAATGTTTGACACACTTCTTGAGCGTGACCGTTCGCCATAGATACTTGCATCGTGGTAGGCTCGACTTTGCCTACACCACGGAGTTTTTCAGCCAAACATTTGCTCATGAAGCTACGGGTCGCGCCAGTATCGATTGTTGCCTCTATTGCCGTATTTCCCAATGATATGGTAGCAATAATGCGTTGGCCCTCCATTCGTAGTTGTTCTAATGGTTTCGAGGCTTTGGAATGTCCTGCTGACCGGCTCCTCGAACTGACGGCCAGCGACTCGCGTTTCCCTGCTCTCCACAGCATGCATTAGTGCGTATGTTTTTCCGGCCGCACTGCCAACAAAAAAGAACTTGAGTATTTCGGCAGCTTCCTGCGTAATGACCTTGCTGACTACATCTTCTACATGCAGAGCGTGCATTCGTGATGAATTGATCTTGCTTGTCCACCACTTGGCGATGAGTGTCTGATGTTACTTGGCGAATTTGAGAGTGTTTTGAGCCATGGGCATGTTGTGGTGGATGCGTGTCTATCCGTAAATTCTCCCAGTCACCTGCTAAACCGATTAATTCGTTTAATGTGGTGAATTCCTGACGCTTGATGTAAAGTTGAATCTCCCTTCTACTATTCTTGTATATTCGATTTAACCGCTCCGGATCTGACAGATTTGTGTGGCGCATGAGATTTTGGAGTGACAAAACATAATCTTTGAATTTCTCGTTTAGTCTTTGAGTTCTCTGCCGTATTTCGTCTTCGAGACATTCAAAATAGCGAGATGGTAGGAAAAATTCGAGGAGATCTTGTTTGAATGTATTCCAAGAGGTCCACCTTCGATTGTTATTTTTAAACCACTGTAGCGCCTGATCAGTTAGGAGCTGCGGCATTGTTCTTGGCAGCGAGTCTGGGTCAATACTGTATAACTGCGTAAGCTCCTCCACTCGTTCAATGAATGCTATCGCATCCTCTTTTCCGCTATAGGTTATATTCCACTTTCTTATGCGATCAATAATATACGGGCTCGGTAGAAACTGGTTGACTTGGGGCTGATAGGAGTAATTTCTTCCTATATCATTTGCTCTATCCATGTTAGAATTTGGTGAGCTTGGTTGTCCGGCTAATGACGATGCAGTGGTTTGCCCATCAGGCCCTTCCAGGGTGATATTTATGTTCTCCTTGACGGGTTTACTTGACTTGGGCTTAACTTGAACTGGTAACGTGTCAAGCCCTGCTCCTGGTGATATGCTGCGGCGGTGTTCCGCCTCTAGCTCGTTTAGACGACTTACAATATTCTTGTCTAAGTTTTCGTCTCTTGCAAATGCAGCGAAATTTCTTCGAAGTTCCTCTACTGTACCGCTGGTTTCTAGCTGAAATTCTTTCGCGTAGGTGAGAAGCTCTTCTCGACGAAGTTCGTGAATCCACCCTGTTCTCACCATTTTGATTCAAAGTATTCGGTAACTTACTAGGCTGAGAAATCACGATTTAATATTATTTCTAGAGGGTCCCTGCTCGGGCGCCACTGTAACGGGATCTTTCCCTAGTCCTGTGGTCTATAGCCAGGGCGTGGCTCGCCGGCCAGTGTCCAGTCACAGAAATTTATAAAACGCAAGTGGCCCTCTAGACTTGATGTTATTATTTTATTTTTGGGTATCAGATTTCTCGAGCTGTGTGTATCTCGGGGTCCAAAAGGCCCCGTAGAAGATGTGGTGAAGGTTTGGTGGTCACTCCAACTGGGCAAGATGATTTAAATGACTGCGCCGTGTGGCTGACTTAATCAAAATATATTAAATTTACAGGGGTGCGTTAAATAAGTGCCCCCCGCGAGAAGCAATCAGATAACGGGTAACTTATGTAGCCCTATATGACCTACGTTCCTTAAATTTCTCGACAAGATGATTAACTATAGTCAATTACCCTACTTGTCATTTTCCGTTTGCGCGTTTATCCCAGCAGTGAGTGATCGTCAAGATTGCACTCACCGAGTACGGCTTACTTAAATATACCTTACACTGCGTTCGATCGTCGAGATTACGATACGCAATGAAGGAGATATTTTCGCAGACCGGGGATCCTATGTAGCCTTGTAATCCTACTAGAATCTCCTAATTGTCTTTGTCCGTCTGCTTTTCCACTATCTGCTAAACCCTATGTCCTACTACCGAGCAATCCAATTATCCGACCGTCCAGCTTGCCTGTCCTCTACCAACTGACTTGTTGCTCTCCCGCGTTTATTTTTCAACCACTGCTTGCTTGTATGTTCTCTGTTCGTCGCTGCTTGCTTGCTTGCCACTCTTCTTTTCGATACCATTTGCTCGACTCCTCGCGCTGCCCAGCGTTGTTTGCTCGCTCGCCTGCTCTTATCTTCTCCACATCTTCTTCACAACAAGAGCCATATTGTCTCCCTCTCTTTTCTCTTAATCTAGCTACTCTTATTCTAATACAAGGTGTTTACGAACTATTTACTAACTATTCAAATAACATGTTGACAAATGTAAATTAATTTTAATTGTAATTCATTAATAATATATTAATTCATATAAAGAAATTAAAATATAAAATAAAATATCAAATTCAGTATGTTGTTGTGTTGTGTTTGTGTTCTTAGTTTTGTGTTGTGTGGACAAAATTTGCTCTCGCCGAATTTTGGTCGTCACAGTGCCTTGTCGAAGTCCACGTCGAACTCGATCAGCGCATCGGCTGTGCGAATGTAGGATGCGAGCGCAGCCATTATATGTGGGGGTTTCGGTTAGGGGCGGCGAAGGAGGTCGCAAAATCGTTCCATTTCGATTTAAATAAAACGCACGGAAACTGATTTCGGAAACAAAAAAAACTTTTTATTTTATTTATAACAAATCGCAAAAATGTTTTCGGGTCGCTATGCGATGGCGTTGGGGCTCGCAAAGCTTGCTGCAGACGGTTGACCACTTGATCTCTAAAATGCATGCAACTAGTTAAAAAGAGACTAGTTGCTGCGAACACTTCTGCCTACTGGGTATTCTGCTTTTTATAATTCCCGTTGGGTCGCCGTTGAATCGCGAATTGCACGCTGCTATCACCAGCGAGAGTGCAGACAGAAAAACTGGTTTTCCGTTCTGTGTGCACTCTGCGTATATGTATAGACAGCGCAAGCAGAAGAGCGCGAGCAGCAGAGAAATGTACCCACATAAACCAACCGGCAAAAGGTGGTGGTTTTTTGACTTGCACTGAGCGCACAAGTAGCTCGCTCTTTTATTGGCAAGGAGAGCGCAAACCAAGAAAGCGATAGTGTGTGATCTTTTCACTTTCTTTGTGAGAGCGCGGGGCTTAATAAAAAATCAAGCGGTGAATTTGGCGCTTTTAATGTGGGTTTCGCAGCAAGCAATGCTTGCGAAGACGGTCAGCAACAAAAACTTCAAGCCCTGGTGCTGCCGTTATTCTTGGGGACCGTTACCCACGAATCGAGGATTCTCGAAGGTTTGACGGTCAAATGAAGGGTATATATATAAGGAGGACAGTTCCTTATATATATATAAATGTATATATATTTATAAATAAGGCCGGAAGGGCTCGGGGCTAATTATTAGATTATAATATGTGAACTCACCGCTTCGTATACGGCTTACTTGTTTGGGCGTCGGTGACGATGATTCCTGGGCGGCGGCAATTCGGCTCAAAGGACCAAATGTTTCATTCACAATGTTAATTTCAAAATCACAAATGTTTATTGGGCTTATTTATTATTTTATACAATAATTTTACTTCAAAATTATTCTTCACAAAATCGTCTCACACGATTACTGTTTCCACCTCTGCACGCGTCAGCTTCTGGGGAATAAGTGTCTGGTGTGGGTCCAGCGACGATCGCTGGAAGCCGGTCAAACAACGCCAGTTGCCGCGAAGAGAGCCCGCAGCCGGGCTTACGCCTCTAACGAGAGAGGCGCATCTCATGACCGGCAGGCTGACAGGAGAGAGACTGGAGTGCTCACTCCTGACACCCTACCGATCGATGAGGGAGCACCTCTGGCGAGCGGCAGTTGGCTTTAACACGCATAGAAGTTTAAAAGATTAAGAGAAACGTCTAAGTAAGACGTAAGCCAGATTCTGAAAGGTCACGGTGAGTGAGTAGAAATTTTCGTCTCAAGTCACTACGTCATAGCCACGGCATTCTGAGAGACATTACGTCTCGTCATGGCTTTATGTCGCGCTCACGCTGTCTGTTAAACTTTTACGCCTTGTCGGTAAAAGCTCTAAAATTTTCAGTGTTGTTAAAAGAATTTGTGTATAATGCAACTGACGTGAATAAAGATTATTTAAGTGGAAATTTTTTATTACTCAATAAAATTGTTTTTTTGTGCAAATATCTGACGTAAGGATAAAGCTAAACTGAAAAATTATCGAAACAGGAATTTTAAAATATAAACAGGAATTTTAAAATATAAAATACAAATACAAGTTTTACTTTGTGAGAAAAACATTGCTCCAAAGCGAGCCTGATCCACGGACGCCCAAACCATCGTCACCATCGCCAATATATATATATTGAAACATTTTCAAAATTAAATTGAATTAAAGTAAAAACTTCAAAGAATATGATGAAGTCTTACACAATTAAGAGGTGCATGAGTATGCATGCATAGATTTCTTTGGCACAATTTAGGATTGCATGAATGTGATGCATAAATACAAATCGACGACAATTACAAAGATATTCTTGATGATATCAATTTAAAATTCGATACCTCAGAATATTCAACTGATGAAGGACGTTATAAAGAAAAGGCTTTGATATTTACATACAACTATAAATGAAATGATCTGATCTGATAGTTAATACATCTGATCTGATAGCTGATATACCAGATCTAATCCGATCTGATCTTATTTGATTGTTGATACACCTAATCTTGATAACGGACTGTTAAGCTGATTGAAGACACAGAAGATGAATATTAAATTATTAAAAGAACTTGTAAAAACTAAACAAAAATTTAGGGCTTTAAAGTTAAGAAAAGCCGATTTAGAGAATCAATTGAATGAGAATTTTAAACCGGTTATAGTACAATTGAAAGAATTAATGAGGACATATAAAACAAACGATACAACTGAAACAAATGTTAACAAGGATGACCCAGAATCTATGCATAATGAGATGCCACTCAAACTAAAAACAAGTACCCCACACAAAACAAAGAAAGAGATCGATTTTACGGACGAAACTCTTACCAAGAGCAATGATGACGCTGATAATGATGATGATGATGGTACCTTTTTCTCTCAAATGGATGTTTCAGAGGAAGATGCAAACAAATCAACTGAAGACGTGGATTTATCTAAATTAGAGCAGCAAAATGAGCTGAATACAGCATACGGGCTGAACAGAGGATTAGATGGTGAATGGAGATTCAGCAGTAGCGCTTTCAAAATACAAAACGGCTAAATATTCATGTCAAACAAACCGTTTGACACCTCATCCCCCACCTCTTTTAACCTTACACCCGGTCTCTTTCAGTTATTGTTCCACAAGACACCATCAAATTACAACGAAACAGATCTAAAAGTTTACAAAACAATTCTAATCAATACTAATGCTCACAAACGTAACTATGATGAAAATAAGCAAATTAAGGGAACTAAGGCTTACAAGTACACCAACATCATAAAGGGATTATTCAGTGATAAGTATTTATTGACGTCCACACAACTTCACCATAAAAAAGGAACGGGTGTGTTGAGTTTACACTCTCAAACACCTAATTATATTCATCATAATGATTCTAAGGCTATGCAGATTGTAAAAGTACTAACCAATGATAAAGAATCATCAACGACATACAAAGGAATTGGTTTAATGCAAGTAAATTCACAGAAACCCGAAATTATTTATTGGAATGATCCCAATAAGCTATTATATATTAGTATCTACTTCGGATGAAGGTAACTTCTATATCAACGAAATAATTTCCATTATCGAAGAATTACGAGAAGCCGACATAATTGAGTAACTTTCACATACATATTTTGCATACCAAGAGAACATCTTATCAAGAGATAATCATACATAACCACATCATTTTTATGAACATGTAAATCGAAATTAGCTTTAAAATTGTTGTTCACGCGAAAAACCCCCCGTCTCCCGTCGCTTTTCCCTTGGCGACAAACCCCACACAAATCAATCAGCAACCCCGCTGAACACGGCTCGAGCGGACCCCATTCCGTCTCGTTCCGTTCTCTTCTCTTCTCTTCCACAGATAGATGGCGGTGGTTCCGGTAGGAACCATTCTTCATTCTTTCAAGTGACGGAGGAGTAAGTGCACGCTGAGTGAAAACATATCGTGAACCAGAGAAAGTGCCCGCTGAGTGAAAACCGAAACCAGTGAACCAGATCGAAAGCATCAACCCCCATCCCAGCACGACTCGAAATTCGCAGATCAGGAGTGAATCCGCGGCCCACGACGGATCTACACCGAGATCACGACGCTCCCGAGCAAACTGCAATTTTGGATTCATCTTGTTCCACGCAAACTGAGTGTTCAGCACACACACACACACACACACATCTATACATATTCAGGAAACGCGCAGCCGCAAGTGAGTACATTTACTATTTTTATTCCCCCCCATCTTGGATCTTCGAGCCATCCCACGTGCTCGGAGATCGAGAGAAACATTTGGTCCTTCGAGCCGGATCCCCACGAGCTCGGAGACCACACCCAATCTCTTGACTCTTCGAGCCATCCCACGCGCTCGAGGAAAACACAGAAACATTTGGTCCATTCGAACCGGATTTTACGCCGGCAAAACCCCCAATCCCCCCTATTACAATTATATTATATAAAATTATAATAGTAAAATTATAATATTAAGTGTAAACCCCTTGTTTCGGTTCGGCGTCGCGCAGCATTCATTTGTGATCTCCCCAAAAGAACAAAAATATCGTTCTTTTATATTAAATTGTATGTGCAACCATCCCGTGTTGTACATCAATTTAATTTTCTCAAATCCAAAACTTATATTTTTTGAAAAAGAATATTACCAACGGTTCATTCTCGTAGCGGTATCGAGAGTTGCCGTTGGCCCCAAAAGTGTACAAAAAAAACCTGCAGCTCCAGCGTGGAATTCTCAGCGCACCAAAAACCACCACCTTTTCACAGGCGCAAGCACTACTCTCTCGTTTTGCGGAGTTGCTTTGTGCTATATCCGCAGCGAGCGTCGGTGACATCGTGCGGGCAGCGCACAAGCAGCGGCTACCCGGTTGGAAACGGCGATTGCAGAAGTAGTTGAAGTAATTTAATTTTAAACTACTTCGACTAGTTGGAATTAAATTACTTTTGTATAGTAATATAAAATTAACCCCAAAAATTGTTACCCCCAAAATAAAATAAAATAAACCAGCATTATATTATGCTTAATTAGTGGTTTTTCTCATTTTTATTTTTTTTTTTGTGTGCCACTCTTTTAACACGAATGTTTTGAGTTTTTGTTCGGCATACCCCCTCCCCACGGTGCTAAATCATCACAAATAATTTAATAATAAATTATTACTATTAATAACCCCCCCAAAAAAATAAATAAACAATAATGTCGCCGGCGCTCGTCTGAATGCGCCCGCCGCTCTTTACTAGTGAACGCGCTCACCGCAGTTTGCTCTCGATCGCTCGCTTTCTTCGTCGTTCTTCACACCGTTATTCGACTTTGGCCTTGAAAAACAACTTCTAGAGCAAACGGTTTGCCTTATACATTTTTAGTCGTCAGCCAGCCGAGGGAGAGCAAACTGCGGTGAGTGATTTCTAATATATATATATATATGTTCCAATTTTCTTGTAATCAATCAATCAATATAGATTAAAACCAATTGCGTACAGAACTGCGCCTTTTGTGTTAAACCCGCAAATCCCTCAGACGACTACAATTTTTTTTAATCGCATCTTTGGCCATAGTGCGTGTTTGTTCGAATGGAGAGAACTCCTCCCAAGATAAAGCGAAGCCAGCGGCTGATGGAGCGCGCAGTCGCGAATAATTTAACTGCCGACGCAGACGCGAGCAGTGGAATAGATTGCTGGGCCGAGTCAACGGTATCGCATTCAAGCGCCGTTAGCGCTGCACCGGTATTGGCCGTTAGTGCAACGCAGTTATCTGCCACCGATGCTGCGCCAGCACACGCCGCCAGTGCGGCGCAATCATTCTCTGCCAGCGCCGCGCCAACATCCACCGGTAGTGCAGCTCAAGTACTTGCATTCAGCGCCACGCCAGCATCGGCAACTAGCGCGGCAAAATCTATCGCAGCCGGAGCAGCGACAGCATTAACCGATACCGCAAGCCCACTAGTTACGGCATATGCCACGCCATCATGTGCCGCGCCACCGCCTACAGCGCCATCATCTATGCCGCCATTGCTTGCCGCGCCATCATATGCAGCGCCACCGTTTGCCGTGACTGCATCCGCCACGCCGTCATATACCGTGCCACCCCCTGCCGCACCAACATCTATGCCGCCATTGCTTGCCGCGCCATCATATGCAGCGCCACCGTTTGCCGTGACTGCATCCGCCACGCCGTCATATACCGTGCCACCCCCTGCCGCACCAACATCTATGCCGCCATTGCTCGCCGCGCCATCATATGCAGCGCCACTGTTTGCCGTGACTGCATCCGCCACGCCGTCATATACCGTGCCACTCCCTGCCGCACCAACATCTATGCCGCCATTGCTTGCCACGCCCTCATACGCGGCGTCATTGTTTGCTGTATCATCATCCGCCACGCCATCACTCGCAGTGCCATCAATCACGCAATCATCCGCTTACGCCATAGACGTGTCACAAGTGCATGCCGCCACCGCAGTGCGCACGTCACCAGTTGCTCCTCCGTCCAACGCCGAGACGGAAATGACCAACAGCGCAGGGAGCGCTGCCAGGCCAGAAACAGCGCAGCTAGAGCTCATGGTTAGGTCAATGCAAATACAGATGGAGGCACTGCAGAACGAACTGAGAGAAGCTTACGCCAGCAGGAATGTACAGCGCTACCCAACAACGACACCGTCTCCAATCAACGCGCGTTGTACTGAAGCCAACTCATACTTTAGACCGATGTTGCCGAGCGCACCCGTAGTCAACTCTGCCACCGCTCAGTACGCCCACCCTATTCCGCCAAGAAAACTAGTAGACCTTCCGCAGTTCTCCGGACAACCGGAAGATTGGCCAGCCTTTTACATGGCTTTCACAGAGTCAACAGCTGCTTACGGCTACACCAAATTTGAAAACAACCAGCGCCTGCACAAAAGTCTGACGGGAGAAGCTAGGGAAACGGTGAAGTCGCTGTTGATTCATCCAAACAACGTGAACGACTTGATTGAGCAGCTAAGAATTCGATTTGGTCGGCCAGACCAGCTGATCCGCAGCCAATTAAACCAGGTCCGAGAGATAGTACCGATTCCTGAATACGCCATCGCCCGAATTGTGCCATTTGCAATTAAAGTGAAGAATCTAACGGCATTCCTCGCGACAGCTGGCGGTCAGCAACATTTGGCAAATCCGATTCTATTGGAAGAGTTGGTCGCCAAACTGCCCATGAGTAGAAAGGTGGAATGGGCTCGGCACGCCGCCAGCATACAGCCATACCCGTCGGTCGATAACTTCAGCGATTGGCTAAACGATCTCGCCAATGTCGTTTGTGTGGTGCAATCCAATGAGGTTCGTGAGCCGAAGAAACGTGCCGTGTTGCACACGTCCGAAAGCCAGAAAGACAGCAGCCGCTGCCCGATATGCCAGAGCAGCCACACGACGATTAAGTGTGAACGTTTCAACAAAGCACCCGTATCAGAGAGGTGGAACCTGGCCAAAAGAGCCAGACTATGGCTTACATGCTTGCGGACTGGGAATGCGTCACGCGACTGTCGTATTCGTACGCGATGCTCCATCGATGGCTGCGCAAGGAGGCATCATGTTCTCCTTCACGAGCCACTACCAAGGAAAGCGCCAGTAGCCCAGCCAACATCTTCGACAGCACGCCAGACGAATCATCAACCCACGCCAGAAGAAGCCGTATTTACTTGCGCGACGCGCACCGCTAACGACACCAAGCTCCTATTTAGAGTCCTGCCAGTCACCCTCTATGGGCCAAACAGAAGCTTGGACACTTATGCACTTCTGGATGAGGGTTCATCTGTAACAATGCTAGATGAATCTCTACTGAGAGATCTTGGACTCCAAGGTGAGCAGTGTCAGTTGGACGTACAGTGGATAGGAGGACGAGCAGCGCACGAATCTTCTACGACAGTGAGTCTGCACATCAGCGGTTTGAACATGCGGAGAAGATACCTACTACAGAACGTGTTTGGAATTCCAGCTTTATCGCTGCCAACTCAGACCTTGACCGAGGAAGACGTCGCTGGCATTAACCCCGAAAGATGGCCAGTGCTTTTGTACAGAAATGCTGAGCCCAAGATATTGATAGGGTTGGACCATTGCCATTTGGGCGTACCCATAAGAGGAAGCAAGCCAGAGAAGGTTAAACCGTTTGTAGTCAAGACGAAGCTTGGGTGTGTTGTATTCGGCCAGTCGTCCAGTCGCGCGAACCCAAATCGTGCCTGTATGTTTACAAATGCACAAGCCGAGAATTCGCTACAAAAATTGGTATCAGAATACTTCGAACTAGACAGCTTTGGCGTTAGATCATCGCCGCCGGTCCTCAGTAAGGAAGACGCCAGAGCAAGGCAGATCCTGGAAAGAACCACGAAAATGATAAACGGTCGATTTCAGACAGGACCCCTATGGAAGGAGGACTCCATTAACATGCCTGACACCTATCACATGGCGTTGAATCGATTAGTGCAAATAGAAAAGAAAATGAAACGCGATGAAGCCTTTGCGGCGATGTATAACTCAGTTATTGAAAGCTATATCTCGAAGGATTACGCTAGGAAACTGCCACTAGAAGAGATTGCAATCCGTCAGCCGAGAAACTGGTTCTTGCCACACTTCGGAGTGTTCAATCCGAATAAACCTTCGAAATTCAGGCTAGTATTCGACGCCGCGGCTGAAGCGGAAGGGAAGTCATTAAACTCATTTCTACTCAAAGGCCCTCAGAACCTCCGTCAGCTGCCAGCCATTTTATTCCATTTCCGCGAAGGAGCCGTTGCCGTGTGTGCCGACATCAAAGAAATGTACCACCAGGTCAAGGTGCAGCCAGCCGATAGGTGCGCTCAACGATTTTTATGGCGAGATGGCGACGCGAACCGAACACCTGACATCTACGAAATGTCAGTAATGACATTTGGAGCTGCATGTTCGCCATGCGCTGCCGAACATGTAAAGACCGTGAACGCGTTAAATCAGCGGTGTCAGCAAAACGAGCGGGCAGTAAAGGCGATTCTAGAGCGCCATTACGTAGACGATTACGTCGACAGCTTCGACACGGTAGAGCAGGCAGTCGACGTCGCGAAGAAAGTCCGCGCTATTCACGCAAGTGGTGGGTTCGAACTAAGAGGATTCACCTCGAACTCGTCGCACGTCGTTGAATCCCTTGAGGGCGAGCCAAAGACCCTGCAATTTTGCGGAAACGAAGGGTTGCCATCGGAGAAGATCCTGGGAATGTACTGGCAGCCGACATCAGATTGCTTCAACTACAACCTCAGGTTTCATCGCGTGAAAGCTGACATCATCTCTGGTCACAGGCGTCCGACCAAAAGAGAGCTGCTCAGCGTGGTGATGTCGATTTTCGACCCGCTAGGATTCCTCAGCCACTTCACAATTTGTGCTAAAATTTTGATGCGTGAAGTGTGGCGATGCCAGATTCGCTGGGATGAAGCGGTGCCTAATGGAATCTTCAAGTTGTGGGACCGGTGGCGCAAACGACTCTCCGAAGTGGTCAACTTCCGGGTCCCGCGATTTTATTTTTATAAAGGGCCTCCAATAAACTTGCAACTTCACGTTTTCGTCGACGCCAGCGAAGAAGCTTTCGCCGCAGCGGCCTACTGGCGGTACGGAGCCTCCGCCAAAGTTGGTGTCAGCTTAATATGCGCAAAGACAAGATGCGCGCCGCTGAGGCGAATGACGACTCCGCGATTGGAACTTCAAGCTGCAGTTTTAGGTTGTCGATTGGCGAAAACTATCATGGAAGAGCACGGGATAAAACAACAAAAACTGATCATGTGGACCGACTCATCAACAGTAGTGAGATGGATTACCAGCAAGAATCGCCGCTATAAACCGTTCGTCGCTCACCGGATAGCTGAGGTCTTAGACTCCACCAGCGAATCTAATTGGAGATGGATTCCTACAGCCGAGAACGTCGCTGACGAGGCGACTCGGTGGAACGATCACGCTCACTTGGAGCCGTCTTCGCGCTGGCTGCAGGGACCCGATTTTCTGCTGATGAGTGAAGCTACGTGGCCGGTGGCGAACGAAGTATGCCGACAGCTTGAAGCGGACGAAGAAGAGATCGGCCATCGATGTGTTCTAGTCGTAGTGAGTAATAACTTGATACAATTTAATCGTTTCTCGAGTTTCCGCAGGCTGGTTCGAACAGTAGCCTGGGTAATCCGATTCACTCATTCATGTCGCCGAATCAAAGAAAACAGCTCGCCTCATGGTCTCACGGCGCGCTAGTTGGAAGCGGCCGAAATGCTAGTCTGCCGAATCGTCCAAAACGACGGCTTCGCTGACGAACTAAAGGCCAATAAGAACGGAAACCCCGTAAGCCGCGGCAGCCAGCTGTATCATTTAACGCCGTACATCGACGATGAAGGACTCTTGCGAGTAGATGGCCGAATTGACGCTGCGAGCTGGTTGCCGCTCAGCGTAAGACGTCCGATCATCTTGCCGCCTGAACACCGATTCACGATGCTCGTGGTACTTCACTATCACCAAATGGCTAAGCATCAAAATTCCGAAATGGTAATATGCGAAGTGCGCCGAAAGTATTGGATACCGCGTCTTCGCAACCTACTGCGCAAGGTACAGGCTAGCTGCGGGATTTGTAAGATCTCGCGCGCCCAACCACGTCAGCCGATCATGGGGCCGCTGCCAGCTGATAGATTAACGCCGTACGTCAGGCCGTTTACGTACACCGGGCTTGATTACTTCGGGCCAGTTTTAGTAACCATCGGACGACGGCACGAGAAGAGGTGGATCGCACTCTTCACTTGTTTAACGATCAGAGCGGTGCACCTCGAAGTGGCCCACGATCTATCAACGGATGCGTGCATCGTGGTCATCCGTAATTTTATCAATCGCCGCGGAGTTCCTGTGAGGATGCGCTCTGACAACGGCACCAACTTCGTTGGTGCGAATAATGAGGCCGTCAAGTTTGAAGACGTGTTCGAATGCGGTCGACTTCAAGATGAGTTAACCTCTAGAGGAGTCGAATGGCTGTTCAGCTCGACCGCTAATCCATCTGAGGGAGGTGTATGGGAGAGAATGGTCCAGAGCGTAAAGAGAGTGCTACGCCATACTTTGAAAGAAGTAGCGCCGCAGGAGTACGCACTCCAATGCTTCGTCATCGAGGCCGAAAATGTCATCAACTCGAGGCCGTTGACGCATCTGCCAGTAGACCCGGCAGACAGCGAACCGCTCACACCCAATCACTTTCTGTTAGGTTCGGCGAACACGGCTCGAACGCCGGGCGTACCAGAACCGAATACGAATCCGCGCCACCTCCGAAAACAGTGGCTCATCAGTCGTCAGCTCCGGGATGCCTTTTGGAAGCGCTGGATAATGGAGTACCTGCCCACGTTAACACGCCGTTCGAAGTGGTGTGAACGCGCGAAACCATTGGCAGTGGGAGACTTAGTTCTGGTTTGCGACGTCAACTCACCCAGGCATCAATGGAATCGTGGCAGAATTGTGCAGCTCTACGCCGGTTCAGATGGAGTATGCAGGAAGGCGGATGTCGGCACGGCAAAGGGAATTGTGCGACGTCCTGTGTCCAAGCTCGCCGTCCTGGATATCGTTAGTGAATCGGGATCGATTCACGGGGGCGGGGATGTCGCCGGCGCTCGTCTGAATGCGCCCGCCGCTGTTTACTAGTGAACGCGCTCACCGCAGTTTGCTCTCGATCGCTCGCTTTCTTCGTCGTTCTTCGCACCGTTATTCGACTTTGGCCTTGAAAAACAACTTCTAGAGCAAACGGTTTGCCTTATACATTTTTAGTCGTCAGCCAGCCGAGGGAGAGCAAACTGCGGTGAGTGATTTCTAATATATATATATATGTTCCAATTTTCTTGTAATCAATCAATCAATATAGATTAAAACCAATTGCGTACAGAACTGCGCCTTTTGTTTTAAACCCGCAAATCCCTCAGACGACTACAAATAATTTTTTCTATACAAATACAATTTCTCGCACGAGTGATTCGGTTACCATGGACCCCCTTACGAAATTCATCAGCGTGACTGAAACACTGGAGGAGTTCGAGAAGGAATTCAACGACATCCCGGAACGTGAACATTCGGCATCCACCCTGGACACCCATCGTGAGGAACTGAAGGCGGTCTGGTCCGATTTGAAACAAGCATACAACGCATGCTTGGAATCCACCATCATGGCAGCGAATCCATTAGCAGTCGACGATCCCAAAACCGCGGAGGTAACTGTCGTGAAAAGCCAATACCGACGCAGTTACCAGATCTATGTACGTTTCTCCGCCAAGATCAGCGAGCTGCAGCATCTCGCTGCCCCCCTACCCTCCCCAACTTCGCCATCCTCGTTAGCCCATGCCTCTGCACTGGAGGCAACAGTCCACTCGAATCTCTCCGGACATAATATTAGTTTACCGCCGTGTGACACCGCGATTTTTAACGGCGATTACGAATCATGGCCAACTTTTCGCGATATGTTTTCAGCTCTCTACATCCGCAACAATCGGTTATCCCCCATCGAAAAGTTGTTTCACCTCAACCAAAAGACACGAGGTGAAGCAAAAGAAATAGTTCAAAAATCCCCCCTCACCGACGCCGGTTTTGAGCAAGCTTGGCGGAACCTCACCGATCGCTTCGAGAATAAGCGATTTCCTGTTAACGTTCAACTCCGAACGTTATTAAATTTAACCCCAATCACCAAAGAATCGGGAGTGGCTATTAAACGTCTCCAACGAGAGATTAATAACTGCCTCTCAGCTCTCACTTTGCATGATGTCGATGTGAACAGCTGGGACGCAATTATTGTGCATCTCTGCTCAACTCGCCTCCCCGAACACACCCTCTCGTTATGGGAACAATCTATCACTCTCAAACGCGAAATCCCAAGATGGCGCGAAATGGACGCCTTTCTCACCTCCCATTTCCAAACTTTGGAAACTGTTGACGATATCCGGAAGTCCGTCAACCCCCCTAAAAAAGCGTCGCATACCTCTACGCGCGCTCCCCCCAACCCAAAGCCTGTGAATACGTTCCAGGCTAATATGGTTTCGACCAGCTGCAGATTATGCACTGATCAACCGCACACGCTCCGCAGATGCCCGCGGTTTCTGGCAATGAATTTGGACTCTCGTTGGGCGACAGTTCAACGAATTCATTTTTGTTCCAACTGCTTGGCGCACTCACATCACGTAAAAGAGTGTAAAAGTGCGTTCACGTGTATGTCGTGCAACCAGCGACATCACACACTATTACATCGCGAGGAGGCCTCGGCCCCCCAACCGAACTCTCATTCGGACTCTCCCCATAACACCTCGCTTCGTAAAAACCCCTCTCATCGCGGTTCAAATGCTCATACGCATAATCGCTTGTCGAACCTTCCGTCGCACTCTCGAGCGACCCCCTCTACCTCTACCCCTAATATACAGTCCACTGAAGCCCCCTCAACATCCAACGTATTGACGTGCTTCACCTCGCGACCGAAGCAGGTGTTGCTCGCCACTGCGATGATTCATATTTACCATCGCGGTGAGCCATACACAGCGCGTGCGCTCATTGACCACGGCTCTGAAGCCACCTTCTTAACCGAACGTATCCAGAAGCGATTGAAACTCCCAGTGAAGGCCATCCAGGCCCAAGTGGCGAGTGTCAATCAACCGATTACCGCTCAGGTTTCGAAATTTTGTAATTTCCAGATTGGCTCACCTCGAGCTCCTGGGACTCACCTTCAAGCTTGCGCGCTTGTGCTCCCAAGTTAACCGGCAATCTCCCGGTTTGCTCTCTCGATACTTCACGCTGTGAATCTCTTCGCGAGCTACCATTAGCCGATGAGAACTTCTACCGCAGTGATCAAATTGATATGCTTATTGGAGCCGACATCTACCCCCTCATCTTGCGCGATGGAATTAAACGCAACATCGTTGATTCTCTGGTCGCTCAAGAGACCATTTTCGGGTGGATTCTCACAGGTCCACTTCAGCAGGATTTATCTGCCCCCTCGATTACCACACGAGTCTCTTTCTTCACCGAAGTCTCCATGGATCATCAACTATCGCGATTCTGGGAGCTTGAAGAAGTCCAAACTAAACGGATACCCACCCCGGGTGAACAACGCTGCGAGGACTTGTACTCCAATACCACTCAGAGGCGCCCCGATGGCCGATATATTGTTTCGCTGCCCTTCAAGGAAGGTTTCCCTTCTTCAATAAAGGTCGGGAAATCCAGAGAGATTGCTCTCAAACAGTTTCTCCGAAACGAAACGAGATTGTTGAAGACCCCCAGTTTTAAAGAAACATATGACTCCGTGATTCGAGAGTATTCGGATCTGCGCCATATGACACAGATCCACCCCTCCCAGAACCCTTCCGGTTCCGACAACTACTACCTACCCCATCACGCTGTTCTCAAACCCGACAGCAGCACAACCAAGGTGCGTGTTGTGTTCAACGCCTCCTGCCCCTCCTCCAACGGTCTCAGCCTGAACGATGTCCTCTATCCTGGGCCGGCCCTGCAATCGGATTTGACATTTCTCATTATCCAATGGCGACTTTATAAATACGTTTTCAATGGCGACATTGAAAAAATGTATCGCCAAATCCGCATAAATCCCCAGCATTCGCGCTACCAGCGAATCCTCTTCCGAAACTCTTCACACGACGATGTGCAAGATTTCGAACTCCAAACGGTCACGTTTGGCGTCAATTGTGCTCCCTATCTGGCCATACGTACTCTACATCAATTGGCGAAGGATGTCGAGAAAAAATACCCCCTTGCTGCTCCTATTCTTAAGAACTCCATGTACGTGGATGACGCGTTATGTGGCGCTCATGATATTGATGTCGCGCTTCGCACCCGACATCAACTGTCTGCCGCTCTTCACTCTGCCGGCTTCACGCTACGAAAATGGACAGCAAATCACCCCGCTCTTCTAATTGGGATCCCACCACAAGATCTCTTAAACAAAGACTTTCTTGAATTAGAAGATGGCAGCAATACCAAAACTTTCGGCCTTCGTTGGAATGCCAAAACTGATCATTTCAACATAGAGTCAAAACCCTTTGACCTCTCCCCCACATATACTAAGCGCGAGGTGTTATCTCGGATTGCAAAACTGTTTGACCCGGCAGGATGGCTTGCTCCAGTCATTGTCATTGCAAAAACCATTATGCAACAACTCTGGCTGGACGGCATCGGATGGGACGACCCACTCGCTCCCATCACTTTACAACGTTGGCTTCAATTCGTCCAATGTTACCCCCATATCAATCTCCTCAAAATACCCCGATGGATTCACTTCACCCCAGGCAGCACCATGGAAATTCATGCTTTTTGCGATGCTTCCGAGAAAGCATACGCTGGCGTGATCTACGTGCTCACTCGTAACTCAGGCAGCACTTCGACTTCCTTGCTCTTTGCCAAAACGAAGGTCGCCCCAATCAAAACCATATCGATCCCTCGATTGGAACTCTGCGGAGCTGCTCTTCTTGTCGATATGATTGACGCAATCGTTCCCCATCTCGACTTTCCACAGTATGACCTTCACTGTTGGACCGACTCGACTATAGTGCTGGCGTGGTTGAAACGACCACCCTGCACATGGACGACGTTCGTCGCCAACCGTGTCGCGAAAATTGTCGAGGTGGCGGACCACACTCACTGGTACCACGTCGACTCGGAGAGTAATCCAGCGGATCTTGCCAGCAGAGGCATGTATCCGCTGGATTTGCTTCACACCCCGCTCTGGTGGCAAGGACCTCCATGGCTGCGGCAAGCGAGGACGCAGTGGCCTCACTATACTGCCCCCCTCGAGTTCGAAACTGAGTTGGAGGCTAAGCCCATCAAAACCAATTTCACCTATTACCACCAATATGAGGACCCCTTAGAAAGATTCTCTTCTTTCCCGCGAGCCCTTCGCGTTTTGGCGTATGCTTTTCGGTTCCTGCAGCATACGCACCCCCATTACCGCCCTCATTTTCGGCGCGAAACTACTCTCATCGACTCCGATGAGATTCAAGCCGTTCAGACGCGGCTCATCATTGTCGCGCAAAAAGTTCATTTCAACGACGAATATCATTGTCTTGAAATGCAACAAACTCTTAAGCGCAAGAGTTCGATTCTCTCGCTTAACCCATTTCTCTCACACGATGGACTCCTCCGCGTGAGCGGACGGTTAATCTCTTGTCCATCTCTCTCGTACGATGAACGCCACCCTATTTTGCTCCCCTACAATTGCGTCTTCACCCGTCTTTTGGTTCGGTTTATCCACGACATCAGTTTACACGGTGGAAACCAGCTGATGCTACGCTTGCTCCGCACGCGGTACTGGATACCCAAGGCTCAAAACATGATTAAAGCCACAATTCATAATTGCAAGCCTTGTTTGCTCCAAAAGAAGCAAGTACGCACCCAAATTATGGCCGCTCTACCCCCTGAGCGCACCACACTCTCTCGCCCCTTTGCTGCCACCGGTTTGGACTTCGCTGGACCGTTCGACATCAAGAACTACACTGGACGAGCCTGCCTCATCACCAAAGGCTACGTTTGCGTCTTCGTGTGCTTTGCGACGAAGGTCATACACCTCGAAACTGCCAGCGATGTGTACTCCGACAACGGACGAAATTTCGTCGGAGCAGCGAAGACCCTTCGACGAGAATGGGAATCAGTGATTCAACACACTCAGGACGCTATTGTCTCCCAATACGCTCATCAACGCCTGCGATGGCATTTCATTCCCGCTGCCGCTCCGCACATGGGCGGACTCTGGGAAGCTGGAGTAAAAAGCTTCAAACTCCACTTCCGCAGATTCGCTGGCGATCTCCGCTTCACGTTTGAAGAGTTTTCCACCATACTCTCCAAAATCGAAGCTTGCTTGAACTCCAGACCCCTTAATAGCATGTCAGAAGATCCTTCGGACCTGCAACCCCTAACCCCAGGACATTTTCTAGTCGACGGCCCGCTCTTGGCTCCGGCAGAACCCGAAATATTACAATCTCCACCCAGAATTGTGAATCGATGGCAGAAGGTCAGAGCTGTCTATCAGCAATTTTGCTCCCGGTGGAAAAACGAATATCTCACCGAACTCCACAAACGCAGCAAATGGAAGTTCCCCCAAACTAATTTAAAAATTAACGACCTGGTTGTCTTACGAGATGACAACCTCCCCCCAACAAAATGGAGACTCGGTCGTATAGTTCATGTTTATCCCGGTTCTGACGATAGAACACGCGTCGCGGACGTCCGAACCGAACAAGGAACCATAACACGACCCATTAGCAAAATGGTACTGCTCCCCTCTGAGGCGTCGCCAACTGCGAGCTTTTCGCACCCCAGCGAATCCCCCTAAACAACTTTTACTTATATCTTATCTTTTCAGCCATGAATCCAAAGGAAGCACCCCCACCCCAACCTATCGTACTTTCTTCCTCCAACAGGTCCAGGATCCCGAGGTCAAATGGTCCCTTGACGATGCGGACTACCCGTTCTCCCTATCGCCAGCGAGCAGCAAAGCTGAGACTTCAGCCACCGAGATCGACGTTGCTGACGCCGGAGCCGCCCCGGCTACCCAAAATTCGGTGTCTGAAGCCAACCCCCCGGCACGCGAAGCCAACCCCCCCGCACGTGAAGCCAACCCCCCGGCACGCGAAGCCAACCCCACCTCGGCTGGACCAAACGAGACGCAGGATTCCCTCCATATGTCCATCAGTGAGGCAGGCTGGTCGGCCCATTGGATGGACGACGTCCCCTCCACCAGTCGTCACCCCCCTCGAGCCATGTCCCCGGGGCGCCAGCGCGGCACTCCTGGGCGTGTGCCGCCAGCCTGGGTTTCGTTCCCAGCGGAAGAAGTATTGCCTGGCTTCAAGAGGGCCATGGAACGCAAGGCCGAGAAACAACGTCCCGCCTTGCAACGAGTGCGCGCTGGCGATCGTCTCGCCCGCCACCCCGTGCGGCGTGAGACCTTCGCCTGCCGGCTTTGTTTTGGTCCTCATCCGTTGAGGCTGTGCGACCAGTTCCTCGGGCAGTCCTCCGAGGAGCGCTTGCGAACGGTTCGCCGGTTGGAGTTCTGCTCCAACTGTTTAGCCTATTCGCACCGTGACGCGCACTGCTCCAGCCACGCCAAATGTCGGTGGTGCCGGAAAACCCACCACACCCTCCTTCACTCCACCATCCCGACCAAAACAGCCCGAGCTGTCACTGCCCAAACACGCCAAACCCCCACGGTCTCCGCTCCGTTGGTCCCTGTGCGGGCCTTGTCTACAACCCCCACCTCTTTGGCGCCCCTGCTGCAGCGTTCCATCGTATTGCCACCAACCTCGCTGATACGTCTGCGCGGAGTGGATGGCTTCGTATACGAGCGTGCGCTGCTGGACTCGGGGTGCGAGATGTCCGAAATCTCGCGCACCCTCATTTCCCCTCTGGGACTCACCCCACTCCAACTTGGGCGGGACCAGGTGGTCTTGCTCACGGTCCGTCCGCGCGGTGCGGATGCTGAGACCATCGACTTCCATGCCATCGTGTCCGATTGGAAAACGATCAATCCGACCCGATGCTTGGATGCTCGGTTTCAGCATCTGTACACCAACGTCAAGCTGGCGGATCCGGAGTTCCACACCACCCACCACGTTCGACTGCGGCTCGGGTGCGATGTCATTACCCGACTTTATCTGCCCGGGTCGTTGCCGTATGTGCTTGGGCAGCCATTCGCGCAGAACTCCGTCTTCGGATGGGTTCTGTCAGGAAGCGTCTGCACTTAAGGTGGGGACGTAGGCGTTGCCGCCCCGTGCAGCGCCCTTTAATTCCGCGGATGCAGCCCAATCTGCTGGTCACTCCCCCCCAGCGGAGTCCCTGACCAACCTGATGGTTAAACCCTAAAACCCTCAGGTATCCGCGGCTAAAGCGAGGAACCCCTCTTCGTGCGTCTCTAACCTGTGCAAAGTTGCAGTACTGCAAGGCGGGCGGGATGTTCACGCGAAAAACCCCCGTCTCCCGTCGCTTTTCCCTTGGCGACAAACCCCACACAAATCAATCAGCAACCCCGCTGAACACGGCTCGAGCGGACCCCATTCCGTCTCGTTCCGTTCTCTTCTCTTCTCTTCCACAGATAGATGGCGGTGGTTCCGGTAGGAACCATTCTTCATTCTTTCAAGTGACGGAGGAGTAAGTGCACGCTGAGTGAAAACATATCGTGAACCAGAGAAAGTGCCCGCTGAGTGAAAACCGAAACCAGTGAACCAGATCGAAAGCATCAACCCCCATCCCAGCACGACTCGAAATTCGCAGATCAGGAGTGAATCCGCAGCCCACGACGGATCTACACCGAGATCACGACGCTCCCGAGTAAACTGCAATTTTGGATTCATCTTGTTTCACGCAAACTGAGTGTTCAGCACACACACACACACACACATCTATACATATTCAGGAAACGCGCAGCCGCAAGTGAGTACATTTACTATTTTTATTCCCCCCCATCTTGGATCTTCGAGCCATCCCACGTGCTCGGAGATCGAGAGAAACATTTGGTCCTTCGAGCCGGATCCCCACGAGCTCGGAGACCACCCCCAATCTCTTGACTCTTCGAGCCATCCCACGCGCTCGAGGAGAACACAGAAACAATTGTATTATGATTTCTTGAAATATGTATTATTGGAACTATTGTATTTTTATTAAAATTAAAAGGATATCAAATAGTAAATTAGAATAAGTTGACTTGCTATCCTAGAATTAGCAAGAATTGAATTTGTTTAATTTTATTATTGATGCATGTTTATAAGTTATATTATTGGTTTTGGATAATGTGCACTGTGTTTCTAATTCCTTGTGGTGTAAATGTGTTTCTATTTCTTGTGGAAGATCGGTTTTGATGTTAACTATTTTTTCGGGAGAACTCGACGTGAACAATGAACTGTAGTGGGAAGTAATATTCACCTTCGCCCGCGGTTATCACAACTGAAATATAAGTTTCTACTAAAATATCAAGATCGAGCGATTTTCTTCTGAATTCGCCACTTGATCCCACTTTCAAATTAACGTAACGGCGCTCGTCCTCTCAAAAATTACAAGGCATTTGCCTCCTACTCGTTAGACACGTCACTTCTCAGTGGCCTTCCTCAAGACATCGCGCTCGCAGATGTCAACAAAAAAAGCAGGTCGACGTCCTCATTGGAGCCGATTTATACCCAGCAATTCTGCTGGACGGCATTCGCCCCCACGTGCTGGGCTCACTCATGGCTAGGCAAACCGTGTTTGGTTGGATCCTAACCGGCCTGGTTCCTATCATGCAATCTGACACTGCATCCATAAAAACTTACTTTAACGAAGTCACCTTCAAACAACAGTTCGAACGTTTTTAGGAGGTGGAGGAACTTCCAAAACTAGATTGCTATCCCCCTCCGAAAAGTTTTGCGAAGAAAATTTCCTTAAAACAACGCGAAGTCGCGATGACAGCCGCTACATCGTCTTCACATCTATTAAAGTGGGCTTTCCAGACATGCTTCGCTCAGTTGCTTCGAGAGACATTGCGCTCAAACAATATACACGTCTGGAAGCACGATTAGGTAAGAATGAAAACTTCAAACACCAGTATGACCCTGTGTTAAATGAGTATGTCGGTTTAGGCATGAGAGGGAGGGATGAGAGGCCCCCGGAGCCTCAAGCGCTTAGAAATCACTACTATTTACCCCACAATGCCATCATCAAACCCGAAAGCACCTGTACAAAGGTCAGGGTCGTCTTCCACGCGTCCTGTCCAACTACACGTGGACTAAGCCTAAATGATGTAATTAAGACAGGCCCCGTGCTACAGTCAGATCTGACTTTTCTAATTTTGCGTTGGCGTTTCTTCCGCTATGTCTTCAATGGAGACATTCAAAAAATGTATCGCCAAATATTGGTCCACCCAAAGCATACCACATATCAGCGCATTCTCTTCCGAGAGCCTCACAATTCCGAACTCACTGATTTCGAGCTTCAAACGGTAGCGTTTGGAGTTAACTGCGCCCCTTTTCTTGCCATCCGCACCCTTATCCAATTGGCAGACGATGTGACAAGTTTCCTCTTGCGCCACATACTCTACAGCATTCCATTTATGTGGATGATGTGTTAGTAGGCACTCATGATCTGGAGACAGCGACCCAGACCCGCGACCAACTGATTGCGGCCCTCGACTCAGCAGGCTTTTTCCTTCGCAAATAGACTGCCAGCCATAAAGACATCCTGGCAGACTTGCCTGCATCTCATCTACTCAACACCGATTTCCTGAAGTTCGAAGTTTTCAGCACCGCCAAAATGCTTGGAATTCGCTGGAACGCGACCCATGATGACTTCTACTTTGACGTCCAAGCCATCGTCATCAAATCAGCGTACACCAAACGGGAAATGTTGTCTCTGAGCGCCAAGCTGTTCAATCCAGCCGGTTGGCTGGCCCCGATCATTGTCTCTGCGAAGATAATGATACAACAGGTCTGGTTGGACAAAATCGGATGGGATGACATTAGGAGTAGGAATATGGGTTTTCTAATCCAATGGCACCTCATGTGTATTTCGGAGGTGCTCGGCGGCGCTCACCGCCTAAGGGGCGCTGTGTGTGTGGAGCGAGACAGTGGGCGTAGTGTATGTAAGAGTAGGAAGAGGATTGAGATTGAAGGCTGGAAGCTGTCGGTTGGCGGACGGACAGACAGACGGACGGACAGACGGACGGACAGGCAAACGGGCAGACAGACAGACGGACAGGCAAATAGACAGACAGACAGACGATCAGTCGGTCGGTCGGACCGACGGTCGGTTGAGGAGATGGATTAGGAAGCAGGGAGAGGGAGGGGTGCGACGTGCGTTATCGTATGTGAGTATTGGGAGACCAGCAGCGGCAAGATGCTTGCCTTTGAAATTGCTGTTGTCAATCATATTAAGATTTTTTTTTATGTCTGAGGTTGGAATGGATGAGGGAAGGGTTTTTTATGAGCTGGGTTGATCAGTGGAGTTATTTCAGAAAATATAGAGTACGCTGTAGTTGTATTTCTTGTAGTTCAATGCTTGTTGGATACAGAGCTGTGGCAACGAATACAGGCGTGCGTAGTGGCTGCGTAAGCAAAGGTTGTGTTGTTAGTGTGAAGTGTAATAAGATGTCAAGTGGCTGAGTGCTCCGTATCTTGGCACGCATGCGGTTGACGCATAGACATGTTTGAGGAAATTGTGACGCCTCTGTTTTAGCTGTGCAGTACTGTTCTTTTAAAATACCGACACAGGCAGTCTAACAAATTAGTGTCAAGAATTTAAAATTTATTGCTTGGACCAACGTGTGGCTAAGAGTTTAAAAAGGAATACGTGTGCAATTAGAGAGCAGTAAGCAAGGAGCTGCTAAGGTTCAGACCTTTTTGTGCTGATAGGACGAGCTACTGTTAAGTGGAATGATAGAGGGAAGGGAGTGGAAGGTGGCTTCCGCTAGGCTATGCCTTAAGTACGCTGAAAACAACACAATTAACATCCATGCGCAGGCGGAATTCGAACCCGCATCCTCGGAGCTCGCAGCGAAGGTATCACACACTGCGCCACCGAGGACCGCAACTATAAAATAAACAGGATGGATATCGAAAATTTGTCTCTATTTTTAAAACGACTTCATACGTTTTTAATAACTCATAGAGCAAATGTGTTAGAGGAGCATTTGGACGAGATGCTAACAGGCTACTCAAAACTAAGTCAGTATAAGCAAGCCTTTCTACTTGACTCACAGCATGGATACAATTACACTACGTATTGCTGTTCTTTAATTGAAAGTGGTGATAGACCAAACACTTGTGTTTGCTGTACTGTTAATTTAATTGTTAGCAGAATAAATAAATTGATGTCGTTATATTCTAGTTTAAATAAAATGGTAACTACAACAAATTGAATAAAGGTGTGTCTGTAAAATTAATTTATTTGTTTATTAATTTCCTTTTTTTTTTTTTCTTATTAATTGCGTTGGTTACTAGTGCGACCAAGACATATGTAGTGGAGGAGTTCAGGATTGAGCACGTCCGATATTAGAAATCAGTAGAGAATTGACTTTGAAAAAAGCAAAATATCTGCGGAAAACATCTCGCTGTTTTTAAATCGTTTTCACGAGTTTTTGGTACAACACACAGAGAGAAAACATACTTGAGGAGATTATAACAGACTTCGACGAGATTGTAACAGACATAACTATACAAAACTAACCAAATACAAGGATGCCTTTGTGATTGTCTACAAACATGGTTATCATTATACTACATGTTTATCTTCTAGTGAAACTGTGGATGGACCAGACACCTACGTCTGCTGCACTATAAATTTAACTATTACCAGAATAAATAAATTAATATAATTTTATACAAGAATCTATAAATAAAAGACGTATTTGTAAAATTAAATTATTTCTTTATTTTCTTTTCGAAATTGTTTTGGCAATTTATAAAATATTTTTAGAGTAGGGGTTGCGATTAAGGAAAGTCGACTTGAACCTCCAATCGTTGGTTGCTGAACTCTGCTATAGTTGCATCACAAATACCGTTGAATTTTTGCGGTAGTAAAACAACGCAATCTTCCAGATCCATTAGAATGCGATCTCCGTATTTAGTTTTTATCCTGCGCACATTTTGAATTGTGTAAAATCTGCTGAGTTCCATGTCCTTGACATGCAGAATATTTTTCTGGTTGTAGTTTTTCCCATTAAAGTCCTTTACACCAATAAACGAGCGAGATACACAATCGTCTTGGTACAGTTGAATAATTTTAGTATTCTTATTATTTTATTGATTTCATTTTATTCGCGTTGTCTGCACCGTTTCAAAACTAAGCAGAGACTAAATGTCCAAAGCTGAAATTCAGTATTTATATATCATAGCTATAACGATCATGTGCTAAAATAAGTATTAATAGTGGTGAAAATCATCAAAAAGCTTTAGTCGCATCTTGCAATTTGAATTACAAAGACAACGACAAAGATCGAAGATAAGAAGAAAGACATCGAAATGAAAGAATCATGGACAAAGAAGATGCAGTATGCAGTGATGAAAAACCCGTCCGATCAAGTGATCAATCAAAAAAATCAAGTCCGATAAGTGATCGAAAAGCTCATCCTCATCATCATCTTCACCTTCATCATCAACTTCAGCATCATCGAAATCCAACGTAGAATAGAAAACATTTAAATAATGTATTAAAAGTTTAATAGAAATAAAAAGTGCAATATATTAAAAGTTCAATAAAAAGTCAATACTATTACTTTTCAAAACTGTATTTATTGTTTCTTTTGTTTAAATTATTAAAGACTTTTAGACATAAATGGCCACAGTTGTATGAATTATAGCCTTGGTGTTGGGTGTAGATGTAATTTACGTCATCTCCCAAATAATTTAATATTTCATGCGGTGGTTCCAAGTTTCCAAAACTATCAAAATATTCTTTGCAGTGTCTGTCTTTGTAATGTATCCTTTAATGTATTAACGATTCCACATTCTTGTTGACGAGGTCGTTTCGGGAGACTGTCTCGCATAAAAATACCTCTGAAATGTGGTAGATTTTTGGCATGTTTCATCAAGTCGAAGTCTCTGAGGGCTCTTTTGGGTAGATTCTTTAAAAGTTTTTTGATTGCGGACTATAATATAGACCCAATCCTTTTTTGTATGGTTTCATGTATAAGCCTTTTCCCATAGCGATTGCTTTCATAGTCTTATTATGTCGATTTTCTTCTTCCAATTGTTGTCGTGCGGCTTTTGTTTCATTAATTGCTTTTGCGATTGCAGCTCCTCTAGATGATAACCCTCCAGCAGCTCCCAGAGCAGTTAAAATCGGTACTAATGAAACCCTCCTACCTTAGGAACGGGTATAACGCGTGGAATGTCAATCGTGGATTTCTTCGGTCCGAAAGAGTTTTTCACAACTTTTTGCGCAATTTTTATGGCACTGGGAATATCTTCGAGTTTTTGTTGTTTAATAATTTTCAGAGCGCTTTTAACCGCTTTAGTGAATATTTTCTTGGTACATTTCTCTTTCACTTTTCTCTTAATTTTCTTAAGAGTTTTACTCATCGTGCTTCCCATACCGAATTTTACTTTTCAGCTTTCATTTCGTTTGTAACTAATCGTGCATTTATTCGCTCACTCAATTTGGTGTCTTTTGATTTTACTCTTTGCCACGCCCTTTCAATTAATATTTTATCTGCTTCGTGGCACTTATTCAAGTCTCGTGTTCTATCATAAGCTTTATCGTGCTCTCTACATGCGGCGTCAAGGGGATTGATTCCTTTATCGCCTCTTACCAAGCGTTGGTTTAGTTTAGTTCCTGGTCCACAAAACTGATAAACCGGTAAATGAAGTTCAACTGGTAGAGAATTTATATTTAATATACCTCTTCCGGTTACTGACTACTTATTATTACTGTCATGCTTCTTATAAATTATACCCATTTTATATCTTTTCACCTACTCGTACTGAATGAAAATTAATATAAAGGTGTGGTTATTGTTTATTTGTATTAATTGCTAAAATGCGTTTCGTTAAACAAGACTAAAATATTATTGTTCAAAATCTGGATTCTTTTACTGACAACGTAAACAAATCTGGATTCTTTTACCGACACGGCTTCCTGTTGCTGAATTCAATAAGATGCCTTATTGTACGGCCTTCAAATTGTGGAAAGACCAACGTCATGTTGAGTTTAATAGAAAGTCCTAATGGACTGAATTTTGAAAATATATACTTATACTCAAAGTCGTTGTATCAACCGAAATATGAATATTTAAAACAATTAATGAAACCAATTCAAAATATGGGTTTATTTACATTTTCCGACAACAAACAAGTTCTCAAACTAGATGAAGCAAAAACCAACTCAATAATGATATTCAATGATGTGGCTTGTGAGAAGCAAAATAACATTAGAGAATACTTTTGTATGGGCAGACACAAATGCATCGATTGCTTTTATTTATGTCAAACATAACACGCATCCCCCAAGCATTTATTACGCGATAATGACAACATGATTATTATGTTTAAGCAAGACGAGATGAACATGAAGCACACATACAATGTTCATTTAGGAACAGACATGACATTTGAAAAATTTCTAAATATATACAGAGAGTGTTGGAAAGCAAGTACGGATTTCTGGTAATCAGCAAAGACGATCCGATTGATGATGGGCGGTATAGAAAAGGCTTTGACATTTACATCCAACTATAAATTAAAGTACCCCGATGCTTTCATATCAGTATGCAAACTGCCTTTGAACTGATCTGATCTGTTAGTTGTTACAACTGATCTGATAGCTGATACACCTGATCTGATCTGATATACCTGATCTGATCTGTTACCTGTTACAACTGATCTGATAGCTTTTGAAGCAGATGCTAAGAATGAATGAAAAAATATTAAAAGACTTGGTAAAACTCCGACGTATTTTGAAACAGAAATTTCGGAATCTAAAACTGACTAAAGCAGGTGTAGAAAATAAATAGTCACTTAAACCAATCACAAAACCTCTGAAGGAATTGATTTGAAACATTACAACACCAACAACAAGAACAAATACTAACAAGGATGACTTAGATTTAACATACGATGAGATGCCACTCAAACTAAAAACAAGTACCCCACACAAAACAAAGAAAGAGATGGATTTTGCAGACGAAACTCTTAACAAGAGTATTGAAGACGGTACTTTTTTCTCTCAAATAAATGATACAACAACAACAATTGTTCTAGAAAATGGAAATTAATAAAACTACAATTAATATTTTACCGAAGTACCCTACCGCAGTTTGCTCCTCTCGACGGTAACAAACGAAATGACCGAATGAATTGAGCTGAACAAATTTCGCAAACCAACGAAATGACGAATAACGAGCGAATGAGAGGAGGAGAGCAAACTGCGGCAGGGCTGAACACTTCACTAAACATTAAGATGGGCGTTCTTCTAAAATACACCTGATGCAAACAAATCAACCGAAGCCATGGATTTATCTGAGCTGGAACAACAAAATCAGCTGGATACTGCATATGGACTGCATAGAGGAACAGATGGTGAATGGAGATTCGGAAACAGTGCTTTCAAAATACAAAACGGCGAAATATTCATGTTAAACAAACCTTTTGGCACCTAACCTCTTATTAACTTCAACCTTACACCCGGTCTCTTTCAGCTATTGTTCCACAAGACGCCATCAAATTACAACGAAGCAGATCTACAAGTTTACAAAACAATCTTAATCAATACTAGTGCTCATAAACGTAACTACACTGAAAGTGAGCAAATTAAAGGGAGCAAGGCTTCCAAGTACACCAACATTATAAGGGGATTATTTAATGATAAATCTTCATCGACAACTACACTATACAAACGTAAACGTTTGATGAGAGTCAATCCGCAAAAGCCTAATTACATTTATTGGGATGATCCGAATGAATTAGTTGATAGATTACGACTTTTATTATCCTCACAGTCAGCTGGACATAACAATCACAACAACGAAATTATTTCCATCATTGAGTAATTGAGAGAAGCTAATATAATTGAAAATATGCTGTATTAATAGAGTTGTAAGCCTAATTGACAATGAGCGTCGACAAGTTCGGTCGTTATTCCATGCGAGAAGCAGCAACAAATAAATTAAAGAGAAATTTTTTAAAAGTGTTGGGATTTAATTTATAGCGTTTAAAGAGTGTTGGTGAGCCTGTTGAAAATAATGAAACAAAGTATTTTGTGGAAGACTGACTGTTTTGAAGACATCAATTGTTGAGCGTTTCAATAGAACACTAAAACAAATGATGTGGAGGGAATTTAGTTACCATGGATCGTATCGATGGATTGCCAATTATAAAAACTTGATCAATGAATACAATAAGAAAAAGCATAGAACGATAAATATGGCTCCTATCGATGTCAAGCCGCCTAATGAAAAGTTGCTATTAAAGACAGCCTACAACAATCTGAAAATATTAAGAAAGCCAAAGTTCCGGATAGGAGACTATGTTCGCATCAGTAAACATAAACACGTTTTTGAAAAAGGCTACACACCGAATTGGACTACGGAACTTTTCAAAATTAAAAATATAAGAATTACAAACCCACGGATGTATATTCTTGAAGACTACCAGGGAAACACAATTGGAAGAGGATTTTACGAAAGCGAGCTACTATAAACAAAATATCCCAGCACATACCTTGTAGAAAAAGTTTTAAAAACTAAAGGGAATAAAGTCTTTGTCAATTGGCTAGGGTTTCCCAATAAACATAATTCTTGGATCGATAGTAATGAAATTTTGTAAAAATATATGTGAATAAATTTCTTGTATAAAAACATTCCTTTGTGTGTTTTTTATTTCATTAGTTGGCCAGTATTCAAGATGTCAATAATCCTTACCCTAAGAGGACACAAATCCATTTTATCGGCTGATTACTTTCCACCCATAGATTTAGATGGGAAGTATGTATGCGGTCTCGTTGACTTTCATAGTTACAACACCATACCAAACGTTGACATATGAGCTCGACGACATTGACGAGCACATCAAAATAAATATTTTAGTATAATGCCACATGAGAAGCTGCATGAGAAACTGGATATAGCCGACAACCTTAATACAATTTACATTAACACAATTTTCGTTAATAAAGAACGAAGCATTGGTTCACTGTTGGGCTTCAGTAAAAAAGTATTGGAAGCAGGAAAACTGCATACTTCTGACTTGCCTGTGACTATAACAAAGATCAATGTTATTGAGTGTGACATTATAAACGGTTCATATATTAACAACACACCGGCACATACAATTCACATGTTTGCACTGAATGTCAGCCCTGGGTATAAAATAGATGAAATTCCGAAAAATGTCATTTAGTTACCAGTAAACATTAGACAGATAAGTTCGATAATAAAATTGTTTCGGTAATAAAAAATTTCGACAATAAAAATTGTTGATCAAAGCGGTAACCTAATTAATTTTTGTGGAGAAACTATAACACTCAGACTGCATTTAAACCTCAAGAACAATGATTATCTATAATAAAAGCGCTTACATGGGTGTACCTACATTCACTTCTACTTTGCCATTTGAAGTAACAAGGTCACAGACAACATCTAACGCTCTACAACACAAAAAGTTGACATTTGCCAATAGAGTTTCTAAAATCTTGTGGTTTTCAACTAAAGGGAAACTTAATTAAAATGAGTCAATTACTTGATGTTGTACAAAAACCACTATATGATGAAAGCATCATTAAAAAGGAATACCATAGCTACTCGTCATATCTACAATCGTATAAAAGCAATGATAAGATAAGGATTGCAGTTCAAAACCAAGATCTATACGCTTTACACAGTGAGAGTTTAATTTATATTGAAGGTAGAGTCACCTTGGAAAATGGAGATGCAACTTCAAGCGCAAAATTAAAAAACAATTGTATGGCATTCATGTTTGATGAAATTCGCTATGAGATGAATGGATTGGAGATTGACCGTACACGTCACTTGGGTGTAACTACAACACTGAAAAATTACGTCTCTTTGAGTCCGACTGAGAGTAATACACTGAAAAATGCTAGTTGGTTTGCAAAGAATGAAGTTGAAATAAAGGATGGATATTTAAATTTTTGCACACCATTGAAAATGCTACTGGGCTTTGCTGGAGACTTTAATAAAATTATCTTTGTTTAGAAGCATTCTAAACATAGTAAAGAGCTACGAAGCGACGAGTGAGAAGGATCGCAGATAGCAATTCGAACTTCGTGATAAGCAGAAGAGAAGGAGATAATTACTGGCTGAGCTCGGCTAGTCCAAATCGAGGCATCGTGTTACACTTCCTTTATCAGTTGAGCCTGCAGTTGGATCCTCAACTAGATCTTATCTTTGTCAAGCCAGTCTTCACATCTTCGCGGAGCAACCTTTTCTTATCTATCCTATGCATTGAATAATAAAATTGTTATGTAATATGTAACCTTTTTTATCTCGATATTTGTATAATAATTTTGTCTAGAATTTATTCTTATTTGTTCAATGTCAATTATGATATAAGAATTTTCTATATAAGCCACGGCGAAGGCATAAACCAGTATCCTACAAATACTCAGCGTTATTATTTCGACAAGGGGTCGGGTATTAATATTTGGTCCTTCGAGCTACTCTTAGAGTTTTCCCCCACCAGTGGTAGTTTTCGAAAAGACTCTAAGAATCTTGAATCAGCCTAATAAAAATAGAAGAAAATTTACATAAAAACAAAACACTTCTATGTTTTCCCCCACCAGTGGTAAGAGACACAGGAGTTGTTAAATTAATAGTATTAAACAAATATATTATTGAAGTGAAAAGCGTTCTGGGGCTAAGACACCAGAAAATAAAAGTAAAAAGCATTTTGGGGCTTAGACACCAGAAATTAAAAGTGAATAGCGTTTCTGGGGCTGAGACACCAGAAAATAAAAGTGAGAAGCAGTCTGATATAAAAAAAAAGTGAAGTTCGGTTTGCGACTAAAAAAAAATGTCTAAAGAGAAGCAACAACTGCTAGAAAAGCAAAAAGAGCTTGGTGAAGAAGCTCTCTCGATAAAAAATAAAATTTTCGAGGGCAGAATCCGGTCATCACAAACAAGACAGGAAAAAACACCTAGGACGGATTAAACTACAGCTAGAAGTTAATCACGACAAATTACTAGCTAAAGGAATCACGGAGGAAAATTGGCGTCGAAAATGATTCTCCAAGCAACATGGCTAAGGAAAGTGAAAAAACCACATCAACACTAGAAAATTCAAAGCGAGACAAAGGATTTAATGATCCAATAATCAAAAAGATAAATAAAAATAAACATTGAGAGATACATTCAAAAAACAGAATTGAGAGTAACAAAAGCTGCATTGGAAAAACAAGTGCAAAAAATAAAAAATTCTTATGATATGTTTTTAAAGGACAGTAAAAATGAAACTCTAAATGAAGAAATTGAGGACGAAATTTTAGAGATAAATAAAGAATACCGAGCCATACAAAAGAAAATAATGGTGGTTTTTACAGAAGCTGAAACAAAGTGTAAAAATCAAATAAAATTAGAAGACATAAAAATTCCAGTTTTCTTCGGAAACATAAGTGAATGGCCATCTTTTCATGATCATTTTAAAAATCTGGTGCATAATTGCGAGTCTTTCTCAAATGCAGAGAAAATGTATCGTTTAAAAAATTACGCGAAAGGAAAAGCTGGCAGACTTATTCAACATCTAAAGGTAACTGACGCTAATTATGAAGCAGCCTGGGAAATTTTGAAAATGCGGTACGAGAACAACAGGCTTCTATTTACAACTCAAGTAGATAGAATTTTAGATCATCCTTTGGTTAATAGTGAATCAGCTGCAAGCGTTAAGCAATTATTGGACACAACAAATGAATGTGTACAAGCACTTAAGGGCCTCAATATTAAATTTAATGATGCTGAACCGTTTATAGTCCGAATAATTGTGCGCAAATTGGATCGCGATGGACTTCGCCTATATGAACAGAGTGTTACGAAAACAAAAGATATTCAAACACTTAAAGATGTACTCAGTTTTCTTGAACAGCAGTATCAGGCATTAGAAGCTGTAAGAGCAAAGAAGCAAGTTACAGTGCCAATTATAAGGTGCACAATAAGTCAGGAAAGTCATTCCATACAACACAGAAAGTATGCGACTTTTGCAAACTAAATGGCCATGATACTCAATCTTGCAGAAAATTCCAAGGCGCAACGGTATTAGAACGCAGACAGTTCGTGAATAAAAATAAGTTGTGCCATGTATGCATTGGTCACAATTTTAATGAAAAATGTTCTCAAATATCAAATAAGTGCAGGAAATTCAACAAAAATCACAACACATTATTACACGTTGATGATGTTAAGAAAGATACGAAAGTATCAGAAAAGGCGTCAGCAATGTTAACTGAAGAAGATAACAGTTCAACAGTTTTGCTAGCAACAGCTCAGGTTCGAGTACGAGCAGGAGATGGTAGTTTTCTAACGCTAAGAGCATTAATTGATCAAGGATCTCAAAAGACAGCGGTATCAGAGGAAGCAGCACAATTATTGCAATTGAAAAGAAAAAGTATAAGAACAGAATTACGTGGCCTTGGAGAATCAGTGGTGGGATTATCAAAACACAATGTAAGTCTTGAGATATATCCACGATTTTTGAGCAACGAAAGGTTCAATTCAGAAGCGTTAGTTCTAAAAAAGTTATCAGGAGTTCATCCAGACAAATCTTTTAAATACAATATTGAGGAATGGAATAATTATACTTTGGCGGACCCGAATTTTAATAAGTCAGATCGAATAGACATCATAATTGGTGGAGATTTATACCAAGAAATATTAAAAGTCGGAATTAGAAAGGTCGACAAAGTTCTGGGGCAAGCCACCAAGGATGGATATTATCAGGCATTCTCAAAGTGCCTAGAAATAAGACCAAGATTACTGCAGCAATGACAACAAATTTGGAAAGGTTCTGGGAGATAGAGGAAATTGCAGATAGTGAAGTTTACGAAGAAAACGAATGCATAGAGCATTTTAGACAAAACACCACGCATGACTTCAGCAGCAGATTCATCACAAAATTGCCGTTCAAAGAAGATTGTCAGCTAGGAGAATCTCGTAAAATGGCGATAGCGAGATTGATAATTTTAGAAAAGCAGCTACGAAGAAACAGCGAATTAAAAAGCGAATACGTAAATTTTATGAGGGAATACCACAATTTGGGCCATATGAAGGAAGTCAATCTTGAAAGCCCAAAGAAGTATTATTTACCTCATCATGCAGTAATTAGAGAACTAAGTACAACTACAAAGGTCCGAGTTGTATTTAATGGGTCAGCAAATGTTCACGTGAGCTTAAACGATATGCCAGAGCTTAAACGATATGCTAATAGTATATAGTAATAGTTAAGAATATCAACTTACAACTGTAACTTATGGTACAGCTTGTGCACCATTTTTAGCTACAATGGCATTAAGGGCAATTGCACATAAATGCAAAAATAAAAAATCAGCAAAATCACAAAAGAAGATTTTTATATGGATGATTTAATATCCGCTGCAGATACAATTACCGAATGCAAAACATTAAGAAATAATATTGCAGAAGAACTGGAAAAATATGGATTTCACTTGCGGAAATGGGTATCAAATTCTAATATTATTGTAAACAATGAAGAAAATAATATTGAAAATGAGATTCTTAGAATTGATAAAGAAGAATCAACCAAAACCTTGGGGTTGCACTGGCACCCAGCTGATGATGAATTTCTGTTCAAGCTAAAATTTGAACAAAGCCAAACAATTAACAAAAGAAAAGCGCTATACACCTTAGCAAAAATCTTTGATCCTGTTGGCTGGCTAACTCCCATTACAGTAACAATGAAATTATATATACAAAAATTGTGGTTAAAAGAAATTGAATGGGATCAAGTTCTAGATCCAACAAGAAGTAAAAATGGTTGCTTGGACAGATTCAACGATAACGTTAGGCTGGATAAAGAATAACAAGAATAAAGACACATTCATTCGGAATAAAGTAGCAGAAATTCAGCAATGGATTCCAGAAGCAGATTGGAATCATGTCAAAACGGAAGACAATCCAGCAGATGTGGCGTCACGAGGGATATCTCCAGAGAAATTAACGAGCTACTAATTATGGTGGAAGGGTCCAGCATGGCTTTCAGAGAAAAAATATGTAAGAAAACAGCCACCAATAGAATAATCAGTTATAGCTACAACAACAACAATGAATAGTCACTTTTTAAACATTCTAATACCGAAGATATCAAGTTATGCAAAACTTAAAAGGATTGTGGTATATATATACTCCGGTTCGTCACGAAAAGAAAAAATACAATTCCTCAGTGTTCAAACAATGAATTGGAAGAAGCCGAACGTGTAATCATTCGATATCAACAAATTACTGAATTTACAAAAGAGATAAAGCACTTAAAGAAGAATCTCCAAGTTCACTCAAGTAGTAAGATTGCTGCATTAACTCCATTTCTGGACGCTCATGGTATCCTCAGAGTTGGAGGAAGAATCCAGAGATCCTCTTTAGAATATAATCAAAAACATCCGGTGATCCTAGAGAAATCGTATTTGTCTTCTCTAATTGTAAATCATATTCATTTATTAACTTTACATGGTGGAAATAAACTCTTGAAGGTCACTATAATCAGAGGATATTGGATTTTAGGAGTTTCAAACGCTATAAAAAAATTATTCGGAACTGCCCCAAATGTGTCCGCTATCATCACAGAACAAATTGCCAAATTATGGGAGATTTACCTGAAGTACGAGTGACAGCATCACATCCATTTACAGCCACGGGTATTGACTTCACAGGCCCAATTTGTATTAAACAATCAAAAGGAAGAGGACAGAAAGCATATAAAGGATATATCGCTATATTTGTGTGTATGTCTACCAAAGCCATACATTTAGAAACAGTAAGCGGCCTTACAACGAAAGCATTTTTAGCAGCATTAAAGAGATTTTTTGCACGAAGAGGTAAGAGTAAATATATTTATTCGGACAACGGAACCAACTTCATCGGAGCTTCCAGACAGTTAGACAAAGATTATATAAGGGCGGTTAAAAAGCTTTCAGAAGTAGCTCCAATACTGGCTGAAGACAAAATAGAATGGAAATTTATACCCCCGGCAGCTCCTCACTTCGGAGGAATTTGGGAAGCTGGAGTCAAGTCAGTAAAACATCACCTAAACAGAGTAATTGGAGATACGAGGTTGACGTTCGAAGAAATCAGCACGGTGTTAACTCAAATTGAAGCGGTGCTTAATTCGAGACCTCTATATTCAATTACTAATGGAACAGATGACATCGATGTGCTGACACCAGATCATTTTTTAATTGGAAAATCGTTAATCGACTTTCCTGAATCAGAAGAGGATTGTTTATCATACACAGACAAATGGAAGTTACTCCAAAAGATAAGAAGAGATTTTTGGAAGAGATGGAAAGAGGAGTATCTCACCACTTTACAGCAAAGATATAAGTGGCAAATGCAGCAAAACAATCTGGTAACAGATCAAATTGTGTTATTAAAAAATGAAGATACGCATCCATCTAAGTGGCCGCTAGGGCGAGTAATAGAGACTCACGAAGGAAAGGATAAGAAGGTCATAGTTGTAACAGTTAAATTAGAGAACAGTATAATAAAACGCCCTATTCACAAACTGGTTCCTCTACCAACCTCGAAAGAATCCGATTCCAATGAAAAAGAAATAAGCAGGGCTAATTTAACATCATGTTATGGAAGCTATGCGAGCTACAAAAACGAGCAGCAGATACTTAATTATAAGTTCTGGCTTATCATTATCTTATTACTGTTGATAGGACAATCGAAGGCAGAAGTAATATATGGCACAATAGGAGCAACCGTAAAAGAAATTCCCGACAACACGGTGATATATAGCGACAAGGTAGGAAAGATAGATAGGATAAAGAAGAATCAACCAAAACCTTGGGGTTGCACTGGCACCCAGCTAATGATGAATTTCTGTTCAAGCTAAAATTTGAACAAAGCCAAACAATTAACAAAAGAAAAGCGCTATACACCTTAGCAAAAATCTTTGATCCTGTTGGCTGGCTAACTCCCATTACAGTAACAATGAAATTATATATACAAAAATTGTGGTTAAAAGAAATTGAATGGGATCAAGTTCTAGATCCAACAAGAAGTAAAAATGGTTGCTTGGACAGATTCAACGATAACGTTAGGCTGGATAAAGAATAACAAGAATAAAGACACATTCATTCGGAATAAAGTAGCAGAAATTCAGCAATGGATTCCAGAAGCAGATTGGAATCATGTCAAAACGGAAGACAATCCAGCAGATGTGGCGTCACGAGGGATATCTCCAGAGAAATTAACGAGCTACTAATTATGGTGGAAGGGTCCAGCATGGCTTTCAGAGAAAAAATATGTAAGAAAACAGCCACCAATAGAATAATCAGTTATAGCTACAACAACAACAATGAATAGTCACTTTTTAAACATTCTAATACCGAAGATATCAAGTTATGCAAAACTTAAAAGGATTGTGGTATATATATACTCCGGTTCGTCACGAAAAGAAAAAATACAATTCCTCAGTGTTCAAACAATGAATTGGAAGAAGCCGAACGTGTAATCATTCGATATCAACAAATTACTGAATTTACAAAAGAGATAAAGCACTTAAAGAACAATCTCCAAGTTCACTCAAGTAGTAAGATTGCTGCATTAACTCCATTTCTGGACGCTCATGGTATCCTCAGAGTTGGAGGAAGAATCCAGAGATCCCCTTTAGAATATAATCAAAAACATCCGGTGATCCTAGAGAAATCGTATTTGTCTTCTCTAATTGTAAATCATATTCATTTATTAACTTTACATGGTGGAAATAAACTCATGAAGGTCACTATAATCAGAGGATATTGGATTTTAGGAGTTTCAAACGCTATAAAAAAATTATTCGGAACTGCCCCAAATGTGTCCGCTATCATCACAGAACAAATTGCCAAATTATGGGAGATTTACCTGAAGTACGAGTGACAGCATCAGATCCATTTACAGCCACGGGTATTGACTTCACAGGCCCAATTTGTATTAAACAATCAAAAGGAAGAGGACAGAAAGCATATAAAGGATATATCGCTATATTTGTGTGTATGTCTACCAAAGCCATACATTTAGAAACAGTAAGCGGCCTTACAACGAAAGCATTTTTAGCAGCATTAAAGAGATTTTTTGCACGAAGAGGTAAGAGTAAATATATTTATTCGGACAACGGAACCAACTTCATCGGAGCTTCCAGACAGTTATGGCCAGATTTTCAACCAACGAACGAGGTGATTCTTCGTGATTCTGCTTTCTTATTTTCGCGATATCGTTACTTTGTGATTTTCAAACAACGAGCAGCTCGTTCGTTAAAAACACAACAACACTTTCCATACTTGTTACGAGTTCTCGTTCGTTACATGGTATTTTCAATCATTATTTCAGCGATATGAACTGTCAAAAGTAACGACTGCTAAAAGGCTGTCGTTACTCCATTCTTTCAGCTAAACTGGCGCAAATTTTTGTGAATCTTAAATATCTGATAGAAAAATCTGTAATCTGAACGTGTAACAATGAATTCCAACAAAAAGAGGTTATTTTCTATTTAATGGTGAATTTTAAACAAAATGAAAATTAATTTTAACTTTTTCTTAGAATTACGAACAACGTGCAGTTCAACCTGCTGCTGCGGGAAATGACCAATAACCCCGAATAAAAATTTTCCGCTTCATAATTCACAATTTTCAGCACTTGAAACACAACACATCAAAAGTAACAACATGTTCAAAAACATAGGGGAAACCAGGGTAAAATAATGAGCGAGTAAGAATGATAAGCAAAAATTAGAAAGCATGCGAAGAAAAGAGAAATCCGAGTGTACCCTTAAAAAACTAAACACATCTTTAAAGTGCCTACGAGAAGCGAACTACTCGCTACGTAAGTGTTTAGAAATCGCATTTTACATTCACGGTGACGAGTAACGATTTCTCGCTTCTTAGTGACAGTGATGATTGAAAATCTGGCCATTAGACAAAGATTATATAAGGGCGGTTAAAAAGCTTTCAGAAGTAGCTCCAATACTGGCTGAAGACAAAATAGAATGGAAATTTATCCCCCCGGCAGCTCCTCACTTCGGAGGAATTTGGGAAGCTGGAGTCAAGTCAGTAAAACATCACCTAAACAGAGTAATTGGAGATACGAGGTTGACGTTCGAAGAAATCAGCACGGTGTTAACTCAAATTGAAGCGGTACTTAATTCGAGACCTCTATATTCAATTACTAATGGAACAGATGACATCGATGTGCTGACACCAGATCATTTTTTAATTGGAAAATCGTTAATCGACTTTCCTGAATCAGAAGAGGATTGTTTATCATACACAGACAAATGGAAGTTACTCCAAAAGATAAGAAGAGATTTTTGGAAGAGATGGAAAGAGGAGTATCTCACCACTTTACAGCAAAGATATAAGTGGCAAATGCAGCAAAACAATCCGGTAACAGATCAAATTGTGTTATTAAAAAATGAAGATACGCATCCATCTAAGTGGCCGCTAGGGCGAGTAATAGAGACTCACGAAGGAAAGGATAAGAAGGTCATAGTTGTAACAGTTAAATTAGAGAACAGTATAATAAAACGCCCTATTCACAAACTGGTTCCTCTACCAACCTCGAAAGAATCCGATTCCAATGAAAAAGAAATAAGCAGGGCTAATTTAACATCATGTTATGGAAGCTATGCGAGCTACAAAAACGAGCAGCAGATACTTAATTATAAGTTCTGGCTTATCATTATCTTATTACTGTTGATAGGACAATCGAAGGCAGAAGTAATATATGGCACAATAGGAGCAACCGTAAAAGAAATTCCCGACAACACGGTGATATATAGCGACAAGGTAGGAAAGATAGATAGGATAAATTCATACTGGAACTTAATTATCCATTACGACCTGAAGCCATATTCAACTGAATTAAGCAAAATAGAAACTTATACATGTTTCTTGCTTACTTATACATGTAACTTGCGAACACAATGTGAGAAATTAAATGACTATATTGGAATATGTGAAGAAACAACAACGGCCATGAGTGAACGATATAGAACATTAAAACAAAATAACGATCTGCTTATAAATAAGAATAGAAAACCAAGAGCACCTTTCGAGTAGTTGGATCACTCTATCACATGTTGTTTGGCATGATGGATGCTGATGACAGAATTGAAATGCAGGAGAATATAAAAAATATATTTGAAAACCAGAAGGATTTGAAGCATTTGTTTGAGCGACAGACTTCCGTAGTAGACTCTACGGTAAACATATTAAAAAAGACGACCGATGATGTAAATAGGAACTTTAAGAAAATGAATGATCATTTAAATATATTTTATGACAGGATTGTACAAAGTGAAGAAAGAATGATGTTATCCTTTCAAGTAATGACGGCGAGACTAAATATGATGATCGACGAATGTTACAGAGTCCAAACATCAGTTATCAATATTCTTATAGATATTAATCACGGTCACATAAATCCAAATCTTCTCACACCAGCACAATTAAAGGGTGAAATAGATTATATTAAGCAACATATTCCGAAGAAACTAGCACTGCCTGGACGTGATTCGACAGTTGAGTTAAGGAGCGTTTATTCTTTCATGAAAGCAAAGGGAATAATATTGAACGAACGCTTAATAATAAATGCTGAAATTCCTTTAATTTATAATGGATCAAGCGAATTATACAGATTAATACCACTTCCTATCAACAGAGGCAACCGAACATTAATGCCAAGGATTAAGGCTGAATATATTGCATACAATATGGAGGAGGCCATCTATGCGTTACTTACGCAATCCGAACTTAATAAATGCACACAAACTAAGGAAAACCTAATTATGTGCAAGGAAAATTGGTCATGGAAACCAGCAACTGAAAGGTCCTGTGAAATCGCAGCGCTGAAGCAGTTAGATAAGGCAGAATGTTTATTTGAAGAAATAAGAAGACGAAATTTGTGGACACACCTATCAAATTAAAACCATTGGCTTTTTAAGGTATTTAATAGCATCGTATTAAAATTAGATTGCAGTTCGGGACAACAGGATTAGTTAAGGGTTTCATCACAAGGCGTTCTTAAGCTACGACCTGGGTGTTCAGCGTTCTATGAGGGAGTCGCATTAACGGCCACTCAGCGTTTTGAACATCGAGAAGAATTAAAAATTCAAGCTTCGTCCTGGACAAAAAACTTGAGTCTTTTACCTGAGGTAAATATTAAACCATTTGTCACTGCAATAAGCAACAACTCCCAGATGATCGATGATCTTATTCAACAAATAAGGCAACTGAAGTCAACTCATATCGAACTTCGAGCACTAAAATGGCACTCAACTAGCGGGCATTTTGCATTTATATTAGTTTTCATGACAATATTAATACTTCTTTGCCTTTATACGAAACAAAAATGTTGCAGAACATCAGAACACCTACAAAGAGATTTCACCGTGCCACCCGCGGTGACTGGGCGGCAAAATGTTTAGAAGCATTCTAAACATAGTAAAGAGCCACGAAACGACGAGTGAGAAGGATCGCAGACAGCAATTCGAACTTCGTGATAAGCAGAAGAGAAGGAGATAATTACTAGCTGAGCTCGGCTAGTCCACATCGAGGCATCGTGTTACACTTCTTTTATCAGTTAAGCCTGGAATTGGATCCTCAACTAGACCTTATCTTTGTCAAGCCAGTCTTCACATCTTCGCGGAGTAACATTTTCTTATCTATCCTATGCATTGAATAATAAAATTGTTATGTAATATGTAACCTTTTTTATCTCGATATTTGTATAATAATTTTGTCTAGAATTTATTCTTATTTGTTCAATGTCAATTATGAGATAAGAATTTTCTATATAAGCCACGGCGAAGGCATTAATAAAGCAGTATCCTACAAATACTCAGCGTTATTATTTCGACATAGGGTCGGGTATTAACAATCAATATGCAACTATCAACTGTTGTTGATAATTGCAGTCAGTTGTTAGTATTTGTGCGGTATATCAAAGAGAAAGAAGTGTTAGAAGAATTATTGTTTTGTGAGCCACTACAGTTGACCGTAAAAGGTATTGATGTTTTTGATGATTTATCAAAAACTTTTTTAAAACATCAAATACCTATGAGGGCTATAGGGTCAATTGCACCGATGGTGCACAAATTATAATAACGCATTGCGTGTTACATCGTCATGCACTTGGATCGAAAACATTGCCAGATAATTTAAAGCTGCATTTAACTATTGCAATAAATATTGTAAAGTAAATTTCGTGCTTTTTGAGAAGAAATAGGTGCTGTTGATACTGTACTTCTTTATCACACTGAAATAAGGTGTCTCTCCAAGGTACGCATGCTAAACATTTTTTGAATTGCGGGAGGAAATTATACAGTTTCTTAATAACAAAAACACTGATTTAGTGGAAGCTTTTGAAAAAAGGGAGGCAATACTCGGACTAACCTACTTAGCAGATAAATTTAATCAATTGAATGAATTAAACATATCAATGCAAGGATATGATAAGAACAGCTAGTGAAAAAGTATCATAAAAAACTAAAAATTTGGATACGTCGAGTTGAAGTTGGAAATTATGCAAACTTTCCTTCGCTGGATTCAATTATTTTGGAAAATGAGAAAACAACAATATTGGACATGAAATTGCAATGCACCTCTAAAAATTGATCGAGTCATTTCATGGATACTGCGGTCGATATTAGCAAAAGCCAACAAGTAGAAGTGTTGTCTTCGGCCTGGCCGATATCTAAATACCCTACACCCGAATAACTGAAAAAATTATAATTTCGCCACTTAACAACTTTTGTATAAGTAGGCGTACCACGCCTATTTCGGGAAAATGTGTTTGTAATGTCTCTAGGTACTACTGGATAGAATTACGAACGTATTAATATTTTGACACGTTTATGGGATATTGACAGCTTTTGTATAAGTGGCCGGATCACCAATTTTGTATAAGTGGCCGGTTTTCCAATAGGGACTTGACAATTTTAAATTTGGTTTGTGAACGCACCTTTTCACTTAACATCGAACTGTCACTGTCAGTTTATTCAGTAGACCTAACCTTCTCATCATGGTGAAGTACACGAACGAACAACGTCTGCAAATCTTAAAAATTTGCTACAGAAATTCGGAGTCAGTGGCCGTACTTTAAGAGCGTTAACTCCGATTTTCGGTCGTAATTCTCGCCCTAGTAGACAGGCAGTAACAAGTTTAGTGAAAAAGTTTGAGTGTACATATTCGTTGTATGATGTTGCCGTGCCAGTGAGACTACGGATTGGTCGAAGAGTCGAAAATATCGCTGCCGTTGAAACGTCCGTAGCAAATGATCCAAATCAGTCAATTCCACGGCGTTCTCAAGAGTTGGGCATCGCCAAGACCACTTTATTGCGAATTTTGCGTAAGGATCTTGCTTTACACCCATACAAGATCAGGCTCACTCAAGAATTGAAGCCGATGGACCATTCGAAGCGACGTACGTTCTCCGATTGGGCTCTGGAAAAGATGCGCCAAGATGATCAATTTCATCGCAAAATCATCTTTAGTGACGAAGCTCATTTCTGGCTCACTGGGTTTGTCAATAAACAAAATATGCGGTATTGGCCGGGTGAAAATCCACATGTGCTTAATGAAAAACCATTTCATCCACAAAAGACAACTGTTTGGTGCGGTTTGCATTCCGGCGACGTCATAGGGCCATATTTTTACGTCGACGATAGTGATCGCCACGTTACTGTGAATGGTGATCGTTTATCGCGCCATGATTATCGATTATTTTTAGCCCGAATTGGAATATATGGACTTGGACAGCATGTGGTTTCAACAGGACGGCGCCACAAGCCACACAGCACACGTTAAAATCGATTTATTGAAGAACAAGTTTGATGAGCGTGTTATCTCAAGAAATGGACCAGTCGATTGGCCGTTCCGTTCGTGCGATTTAACGCCTCTAGATTTTTTTCTTTGGGGCTACGTCAAGTCATTGGTCTATGCTAATAAGCCGCGACGTTGGAGAGCTCAAAGCCAACATTGAACGCGAAATAGCAGCCGTTTCGGCCGAAATATGTGGCCGAGTCATGGAAAATTGGGTCCAACGAATCGACCGCTGCAAACGTGCCCGCAGTGGCCATATGAGCGAAGTCGAGTTTCATTCATAAATGTTTTGAATGTACTTCAACCAGATAATAAAGTTTTTGAAATATCTCAAATGTTTTCATTTTATTTTGAAAAAAAGTTGTCAAGTCCTTATTGGAAAACCGGATACAATAGCCGAGAAATTGATAAAACCTTGTGCAGTTGAAATTGAAAAACTTTTAATTGGTTCTGAAGCACAAAAGAAAATTCGGCAGATTCCGTTATCAAACGATGTGATACAATCACGCATTCAAGATCTCAGTGCCGATATTTTACTACAAGTAGTAGAAGATATTAAATCAAGTGCTCTAAGAATCAGTGTTTAGAAGCATTCTTAACATAGTAAAGAGTTACGAAGCGACGAGTGAGAAGGATCGCAGACAGCAATTCGAACTTCGTGATAAGCAGAAGAGAAGGAGATAATTACTAGCTGAGCTCGGCTAGTCCACATCGAGGCATAGTGTTACACTTCTTTTATCAGTTAAGCCTGGAATTGGATCCTCAACTAGATCTTATCTTTGTCTTCACATCTTCGCGGAGCAACCTTTTCTTATCTATCCTATGCATTGAATAATAAAATTGTTATGTAATATGTAACCTTTTTTATCTCGATATTTGTATAATAATTTTGTCTAGAATTTATTCTTATTTGTTCAATGTCAATTATGAGATAAGAATTTTCTATATAAGCCACGGCGAAGGCATTAATAAGCCAGTATCCTACAAATACTCAGCGTTATTAATTCGACATAGGGTCGGGTATTAACAATTGGTCTTTCGAGCTACTCTTAGAGTTTTCCCCCCACCAGTAGTAAGAGACTGTAAGAATCTTGAATCAGCCTAATAAAAATAGAAGAAAAGCTATACATAAAAACAAAACACTTCTATGTTTTCCCCCAGCAGTGGTAAGAGACACAGAAGTTGTTAAATTAATAATATTAACAAATATATTATTAAAGTGAAAAGCGTTCTGGGGCTTAGACACCAGAAAATAAAAGTAAAAAGCATTCTGGGGCTTAGACACCAGAAAGTAAAAGTGAATAGCGTTTCTGGGGCTGAGACACCAGAAAATAAAAGTGAGAAGCAGTCTGATATAAAAAAAAAGTAAAGTTCGGTTTGCGACTAAAAAAAAATTTCTAAAGAGAAGCAACAACTGCTAGAAAAGCAAAAAGAGCTTGGTGAAGAAGCTCTATCCATAAAAAATAAAATTTTCGAGGGCAGAATCCGGTCATCACAGACAAAAGACACGAAAAAACACCTAGGACGAATTAAACTACAGCTAGAAGTTAATCACGACAAATTACCAGCTAAAGGAATCACGGAGGAACCATACTTCGAAAATAACTATTTTTAAGCAATAATATCCGTATTAAAAGAAGCCCAGACGAAACTGGACGAGAAAATTGGCGTCGAAAATGATTCTCCAAGCAACATGGCTAAGCAAAGTGAAAAAACCACACCAACACCAAAAAATTCAAAGGCAGACAAAGGATTTAATGATCCAATAATCAAAAAGATAAATAAAAATAAACATTATTTATGTTCACGCGAAAACCCCACCGTCTCCCGTCGCTTTTCCCTTTGCGACAAACCCCACACAAATCAATCAGCAACCCCGCTGAACACGGCTCGAGTGGACCCCATTCCGTCTCGTTCCGTTCTCTTTTCTTCTTTTTCACAGATAGATGGCGGTGGTTCCGGTAAGAACCATGCTTCATTCTTTCAAGTGACGTAGGAGTGAGTGCACGCTGAGTGAAAACATATTGTGAACCAGACCAAAAGCGTCAACCCCCATCCCAGCACGACTCGAAATTCGCATATCAGGAGTGAATCCGCAGCCCACGACGGAGCTACACCGAGATCACGACGCTCCCGAGCAAACTGCAATTTTGGATTCGTTTTGTTCCACGCAAGCTGAGTGTTCAGCTTAACGAGTACAGAGAGTTCCCCGAGTGGATACCCATACACACACACACACACACACACACATCTATACATATTCAAGAAACGCGCAGCCGCAAGTGAGTACATTTACTAGTTTTATTCCCCCCCATCTTGGATCTTCGAGCCATCCCACGCGCTCGGAGATCGAGAGAAACATTTGGTCCTTCGAGCCAGATCCCCACGAGCTCGGAGACCACCCCCAATCTCTTGACTCTTCGAGCCATCCCACGCGCTCGAAGAGAACACAGAAACATTTGGTCCTTCGAGCCGGATCCCCACGAGCTCGGAGACCACCCCCAATCTCTTGACTCTTCGCGCCATCCCACGCGCTCGAGGAGAACACAGAAAAATTTGGTCCATTCGAACCGGATTTTACGCCGGCAAAACCCCCAATCCCCCTATTACAATTATATTATATAAAATTATAATAGTAAAATTATAACATTAAGTGTAAACCCCTTGTTTCGGTTCGGCGTCGCGCAGCATTCATTTGTGATCTCCCCAAAAGAACAAAAATATCGTTCTTGTATATTAAATTGTATGTGCAACCATCCCGTGTTGTACATCAATTTAATTTTCTCAAATCCAAAACTTATATTTTTTGAAAAAGAATATTACCAACGGTTCATTCTCGTAGCGGTATCGAGAGTTGCCGTTGGCCCCAAAAGTGTACAAAAAAAACCTGCAGCTCCAGCGTGGAATTCTCAGCGCACCAAAAACCACCACCTTTTCACAGGCGCAAGCACTACTCTCTCGTTTTGCGGAGTTGCTTTGTGCTATATCCGCAGCGAGCGTCGGTGACATCGTGCGGGCAGCGCACAAGCAGCGGCTACCCGGTTGGAAACGGCGATTGCAGAAGTAGTTGAAGTAATTTAATTTTAAACTACTTCGACTAGTTGGAATTAAATTACTTTTGTATAGTAATATAAAATTAACCCCAAAAATTGTTACCCCCAAAATAAAATAAAATAAACAAGCATTATATTATGCTTAATTAGTGGTTTTTCTCATTTTTATTTTTTTTGTGTGCCACTCTTTTAACACGAATGTTTTGAGTTTTTGTTCGGCATACCCCCTCCCCACGGTGTTAAATCATCACAAATAATTGAATAATAAATTATTACTATTAATAACCCCCCCAAAAAATAAATAAACAATAAAATTTTATATACAAATACAATTTCTCGCACGAGTGATTCGGTTACCATGGACCCCCTTACGAAATTCATCAGCGTGACTGAAACCCTGGAGGAGTTCGAGAAGGAATTCAACGACATTCCGGAACATGAACATTCGGCATCCACCCTGGACACCCATCGTGAGGAACTGAAGGCGGTCTGGTCCGATTTGAAACAAGCATACAACGCATGCTTGGAATCCACCATCATGGCAGCGAATCCATTAGCAGTCGACGATCCCAAAACCGCGGAGGTAACTGTCGTGAAAAGCCAATACCGACGCAGTTACCACATTTATGTTCGTTTCTCCGCCAAGATTAGCGAGCTGCAGCATCTCGCTGCCCCCCTACCCTCCCCAACTTCGCCATCCTCGTTATCCCGTGCCTCTGCACCTATCAAAAGACACGAGGTGAAGCAAAAGAAATAGTTCAAAAATCCCCCCTCACCGACGCCGGTTTTGAGCAAGCTTGGCGGAACCTCACCGATCGCTTCGAGAATAAGCGAATTCTGGTTAACGTTCAACTCCGAACGTTATTCAATTTAACCCCAATTACCCAAGAATCGGGAGTGGCTAGTAAACGTCTCCAACGAGAGATTAATAACTGCCTCTCAGCTCTCACTTTGCATGATGTCGATGTGAACAGCTGGGACGCAATTATTGTGCATCTCTGCTCAACTCGCCTCCCCGAACACACCCTCTCGTTATGGGAACAATCTATCACTCTCAAACGCGAAATCCCAAGATGGCGCGAAATGGACGCCTTTCTCACCTCCCATTTCCAAACTTTGGAAACTGTTGACGATATCCGGAAGTCCGTCAACCCCCCTAAAAAAGCGTCGCATACCTCTACGCGCGCTCCCCCCAACCCAAAGCCTGTGAATACGTTCCAGGCTAATATGGTTTCGACCAGCTGCAGATTATGCACTGATCAACCGCACACGCTCCGCAGATGCCCGCGGTTTCTGGCAATGAATTTGGACTCTCGTTGGGCGACAGTTCAACGAATTCATTTTTGTTCCAACTGCTTGGCGCACTCACATCACGTAAAAGAGTGTAAAAGTGCGTTCACGTGTATGTCGTGCAACCAGCGACATCACACACTATTACATCGCGAGGAGGCCTCGGCCCCCCAACCGAACTCTCATTCGGACTCTCCCCATAACACCTCGCTTCGTAAAAGCCCCTCTCATCGCGGTTCAAATGCTCATACGCATAATCGCTTGTCGAACCTTCCGTCGCACTCTCGAGCGACCCCCTCTACCTCTACCCCTAATATACAGTCCACTGAAGCCCCCTCAACATCCAACGTATTGACGTGCTTCACCTCGCGACCGAAGCAGGTGTTGCTCGCCACTGCGATGATTCATATTTACCATCGCGGTGAGCCATACACAGCGCGTGCGCTCATTGACCACGGCTCTGAAGCCACCTTCTTAACCGAACGTATCCAGAAGCGATTGAAACTCCCAGTGAAGGCCATCCAGGCCCAAGTGGCGAGTGTCAATCAACCGATTACCGCTCAGGTTTCGAAATTTTGTAATTTCCAGATTGGCTCACCTCGAGCTCCTGGGACTCACCTTCAAGCTTGCGCGCTTGTGCTCCCAAGTTAACCGGCAATCTCCCGGTTTGCTCTCTCGATACTTCACGCTGTGAATCTCTTCGCGAGCTACCATTAGCCGATGAGAACTTCTACCGCAGTGATCAAATTGATATGCTTATTGGAGCCGACATCTACCCCCTCATCTTGCGCGATGGAATTAAACGCAACATCGTTGATTCTCTGGTCGCTCAAGAGACCATTTTCGGGTGGATTCTCACAGGTCCACTTCAGCAGGATTTATCTGCCCCCTCGATTACCACACGAGTCTCTTTCTTCACCGAAGTCTCCATGGATCATCAACTATCGCGATTCTGGGAGCTTGAAGAAGTCCAAACTAAACGGATACCCACCCCGGGTGAACAACGCTGCGAGGACTTGTACTCCAATACCACTCAGAGGCGCCCCGATGGCCGATATATTGTTTCGCTGCCCTTCAAGGAAGGTTTCCCTTCTTCAATAAAGGTCGGGAAATCCAGAGAGATTGCTCTCAAACAGTTTCTCCGAAACGAAACGAGATTGTTGAAGACCCCCAGTTTTAAAGAAACATATGACTCCGTGATTCGAGAGTATTCGGATCTGCGCCATATGACACAGATCCACCCCTCCCAGAACCCTTCCGGTTCCGACAACTACTACCTACCCCATCACGCTGTTCTCAAACCCGACAGCAGCACAACCAAGGTGCGTGTTGTGTTCAACGCCTCCTGCCCCTCCTCCAACGGTCTCAGCCTGAACGATGTCCTCTATCCTGGGCCGGCCCTGCAATCGGATTTGACATTTCTCATTATCCAATGGCGACTTTATAAATACGTTTTCAATGGCGACATTGAAAAAATGTATCGCCAAATCCGCATAAATCCCCAGCATTCGCGCTACCAGCGAATCCTCTTCCGAAACTCTTCACACGACGATGTGCAAGATTTCGAACTCCAAACGGTCACGTTTGGCGTCAATTGTGCTCCCTATCTGGCCATACGTACTCTACATCAATTGGCGAAGGATGTCGAGAAAAAATACCCCCTTGCTGCTCCTATTCTTAAGAACTCCATGTACGTGGATGACGCGTTATGTGGCGCTCATGATATTGATGTCGCGCTTCGCACCCGACATCAACTGTCTGCCGCTCTTCACTCTGCCGGCTTCACGCTACGAAAATGGACAGCAAATCACCCCGCTCTTCTAATTGGGATCCCACCACAAGATCTCTTAAACAAAGACTTTCTTGAATTAGAAGATGGCAGCAATACCAAAACTTTCGGCCTTCGTTGGAATGCCAAAACTGATCATTTCAACATAGAGTCAAAACCCTTTGACCTCTCCCCCACATATACTAAGCGCGAGGTGTTATCTCGGATTGCAAAACTGTTTGACCCGGCAGGATGGCTTGCTCCAGTCATTGTCATTGCAAAAACCATTATGCAACAACTCTGGCTGGACGGCATCGGATGGGACGACCCACTCGCTCCCATCACTTTACAACGTTGGCTTCAATTCGTCCAATGTTACCCCCATATCAATCTCCTCAAAATACCCCGATGGATTCACTTCACCCCAGGCAGCACCGTGGAAATTCATGCTTTTTGCGATGCTTCCGAGAAAGCATACGCTGGCGTGATCTGCATGCTCACTCGTAACTCAGGCAGCACTTCGACTTCCTTGCTCTTTGCCAAAACGAAGGTCGCCCCAATCAAAACCATATCGATCCCTCGATTGGAACTCTGCGGAGCTGCTCTCCTTGTCGATATGATTGACGCAATTGTTCCCCATCTCGACTTTCCACATTATGACCTTCACTGTTGGACCGACTCGACTATAGTGCTGGCGTGGTTGAAACGACCACCCTGCGCATGGACGACGTTCGTCGCCAACCGTGTCGCGAAAATTGTCGAGGTGGCGGACAGCACTCACTGGTACCACGTCGACTCGGAGAGTAATCCAGCGGATCTTGCCAGCGGAGGCATGTATCCGCTGGATTTGCTTCACACCCCGCTCTGGTGGCAAGGACCTCCATGGCTGCTGCAAGCGAGGACGCAGTGGCTTCACTACACTGCCCCCCACGAGTTCGAAACTGAGTTGGAGGCTAAGCCCATCAAAACCAATTTCACCTATTACCACCAATATGAGGACCCCTTAGAAAGATTCTCTTCTTTCCCGCGAGCCCCTCGCGTATTGGCGTGTGCTTTTCGGTTCCTGCAGCATACGCACCCCCATTACCGCCCTCATTTTCGGCGCGAAACTACTCTCATCGACTCCGATGAGATTCAAGCCGTTCAGACGCGGCTCATCAGTGTCGCGCAAAAAGTTCATTTCAACGACGAATATCATTGTCTTGAAATGCAACAAACTCTTAAGCGCAAGAGTTCGATCCTCTCGCTTAACCCATTTCTCTCACACGATGGACTCCTCCGCGTGAGCGGACGGTTAATCTCTTGCCCATCTCTCTCGTACGATGAACGCCACCCTATTTTGCTCCCCTACAATAGCGTCTTCACCCGTCTCTTGGTTCGGTTTATCCATGACATCAGCTTACACGGTGGAAACCAGCTGATGCTGCGCTTGCTCCGCACGCGGTACTGGATACCCAAGGCCAAGAACATGGTCAAAGCCACCATTCACAATTGTAAGCCTTGTTTACTTCAAAAGAAGCAAGTACGCACCCAACTTATGGCCGCTCTACCCCCTGAGCGCACCACACTCTCTCGCCCCTTTGCTGCCACCGGTTTGGACTTCGCTGGACCGTTCGACATCAAGAACTACACTGGAAGAGCCTGCCTCATCACCAAAGGCTACGTTTGCGTCTTCGTGTGCTTTGCGACGAAGGCCATACACCTCGAAGCTGCCAGCGATTTGTCAACCCCGACATTTCTCGCTGCCTTTGGACGATTCAGCGCTCGCCGAGGATGTCCCTCTGATTTGTACTCCGACAACGGACGAAATTTCGTCGGAGCAGCGAAGACCCTCTGACGAGAATGGGAATCAGTAATTCAACACACTCAGGACGCTATTGTCTCCCAATACGCTCATCAACGCCTGCGATGGCATTTCATTCCCGCTGCCGCTCCGCACATGGGCGGACTCTGGGAAGCTGGAGTAAAAAGCTTCAAACTCCACTTCCGCAGATTCGCTGGCGATCTCCGCTTCACGTTTGAAGAGTTTTCCACCATACTCTCCAAAATCGAAGCTTGCTTGAACTCCAGACCCCTTAATAGCATGTCAGAAGATCCTTCGGACCTGCAACCCCTAACCCCAGGACATTTTCTAGTCGGCGGCCCGCTCTTGGCTCCGGCAGAACCCGAAATATTACAATCTCCACCCAGAATTGTGAATCGATGGCAGAAGGTCAGAGCTGTTTATCAGCAATTTTGCTCCCGGTGGAAAAACGAATATCTCACCGAACTCCACAAACGCAGCAAATGGAAGTTCCCCCAAACTAATTTAAAAATTAACGACCTGGTTGTCTTACGAGATGACAACCTCCCCCCAACAAAATGGAGACTCGGTCGTATAGTTCATGTTTATCCCGGATCTGACGATAGAACACGCGTCGCGGACGTCCGAACCGAACAAGGAACCATAACACGACCCATTAGCAAAATGGTACTGCTCCCCTCTGAGGCGTCGCCAACTGCGAGCTTTTCGCACCCCAGCGAATCCCCCTAAACAACTTTTACTTATATCTTATCTTTTCAGCCAGATTACCCGAAGCGTCTGCACGTAAGGTGGGGACGTATGCGTTGCCGCCCCGTGCAGCGCACTTTAGTTCCGCGGATGCAGCCCAATCTGCTGGTCACTCCCCCCCCCCGGAGTCCCTGACCAACCTGATGGTTAATCCCTAAGACCATCAGGTATCCGCGGCTAAAGCGAGGAACCCCTCTTCGTGCGTCTCTAACCTGAGCGGACCCCATTCCGTCTCGTTCCGTTCTCTTTTCTTCTTTTTCACAGATAGATGGCGGTGGTTCCGGTAAGAACCATGCTTCATTCTTTCAAGTGACGTAGGAGTGAGTGCACGCTGAGTGAAAACATATTGTGAACCAGACCAAAAGCGTCAACCCCCATCCCAGCACGACTCGAAATTCGCATATCAGGAGTGAATCCGCAGCCCACGACGGAGCTACACCGAGATCACGACGCTCCCGAGCAAACTGTAATTTTGGATTCGTTTTGTTCCACGCAAGCTGAGTGTTCAGCTTAACGAGTACAGAGAGTTCCCCGAGTGGATACCCATACACACACACACACACACATCTATACATATTCAAGAAACGCGCAGCCGCAAGTGAGTACATTTACTAGTTTTATTCCCCCCATCTTGGATCTTCGAGCCATCCCACGCGCTCGGAGATCGAGAGAAACATTTGGTCCTTCGAGCCAGATCCCCACGAGCTCGGAGACCACCCCCAATCTCTTGACTCTTCGAGCCATCCCACGCGCTCGAAGAGAACACAGAAACATTTGGTCCTTCGAGCCGGATCCCCACGAGCTCGGAGACCACCCCCAATCTCTTGACTCTTCGCGCCATCCCACGCGCTCGAGGAGAACACAGAAACAATTTAGAAGAATTAATGAGTGAAGCCCTATCAGAAATAAAAAATGGTCAAAAAACAGAATTAATAGTAACAAAAGCTGTATTGGAAAAACAAGTGCAAAAAATAAAAAATTGTTATATGTTTTTAAAAGACAGTAAAAATGAAACTCTAAATGAAGAAATTGAGGACGAAATTTTAGAGATAAATAAAGAATACCGAGCCATACAAAAGGAAATAATGGTGGTTCTTACAGAAGCTGAAACAAACTGTAAAAATCAAATAAAATTAGAAGACATAAAAATTCCAGTTTTCTTCGGAAACATAAGTGAATGGCCATCTTTTCATGATCTTTTTAAAAATCTGGTGCATAATTGTGAGTCTTTCTCAAATGCAGAGAAAATGTATCGTTTAAAAAATTATGCGAAAGGAGAAGCTGGCAGACTTATTCAACATCTAAAGGTAACTGATGCTAATTATGAAGTAGCCTGGGAAATTCTGAAAATGCGGTACGAGAACAACAGGCTTCTATTTACTACTCAAGTAGATAGAAGTTTAGATCATCCTTTGGTTAATAGTGAATCAGCTGCAAGCGTTGAGCAATTATTGGACACAACAAATGAATGTGTACAAGCACTTAAGAGCCTCAATATTAAATTTAATGATGCTGAACCGTTTATAGCCCGAATAATTGTGCGCAAATTGGATTGCGATGGACTTCGCCTATATGAACAGAGTGTTAAGAAAACAAAAGAAATTCAAACACTTAAAGATGTACTCAGTTTTCTTGAACAGCAGTATCAGGCATTAGAAGCTGTAAGAGGCAAGAAGCAAGTTAACAGTGCCAATTATAAGGTGCACAATAAGTCAGGAAAGTAATTCCATACAACACAGAAAGTATGCGACTTTTGCAAACTAAATGGCCATGATACTCAATCTTGCAGAAAATTCCAAGGCGCAACGGTATTAGAACGCAGACAGTTCGTGAATAAAAATAAGTTGTGCCACGTATGCATTGGTCACAATTTTAATGAAAAATGTTCTCAAATATCAAATAAGTGCAGGAAATGCAACAAAAATCACAACACATTATTACACGTTGATGATGTTAAGAAAGATAAGAAGTATCAGAAAAGACGTCAGCAATGTTAACTGAAGAAGATAACAGTTCAACAGTTTTGCTAGCAACAGCTCAGGTTCGAGTACGAGCAGGAGATGGTAGTTTTCTAACGCTAAGAGCATTAATTGATCAAGGATCTCAAAAGACAGCGGTATCAGAGGAAGCAGCACAATTATTGCAATTGAAAAGAAAAAGTATAAGAACAGAATTACGTGGCCTTGGAGAATCAGTGGTGGGATTATCAAAACACAATGTAAGTCTTGAGATATATCCACGATTTTTGAGCAACGAAAGGTTCAATTCAGAAGCGTTAGTTCTAAAAAAGTTATCAGGAGCTCATCCAGACAAATCTTTTAAATACAATATTGAAGAATGGAAAAATTATACTTTGGCGGACCCGAATTTTAATAAGTCAGATCGAATAGACATCATAATTGGTGGAGATTTATACCAAGAAATATTAGAAGTCGGAATTAGAAGGGTCGACAAAGTTCTGGGGCAAGCCACCAAGCTGGGATGGATATTATTAGGCATTCTCAAAGTGCCTGAAATAAGAACAAAATAAGACCAAGATTACTGCAGCAATGACAACAAATCTGGAAACATTCTAGGAGATAGAGGAAATTGCAGATAGTGAAGTTTACGAAGAAAACGAATGCATAGAGCATTTTAGGCAAAACACCACACATGACTTCAGCGGCAGATTCATCACAAAATTGTCGTTCAAAGAAGATTGACAGCTAGGAGAATCTCGTAAAATGGCGATAGCGAGATTGATAAATTTAGAAAAGCAGCTACGAAGAAACAGCGAATTAAAAAGCGAATACGTAAATTTTATGAGGTAATACCACAATTTGGGCCATAAGGTAATTAAGGAAGTCAATCTTGAAAGCCCAAAGAAATATTATTTATCTCATCACGCAGTAATTAGAAAATTAAGTACAACTACAAAGGTCCGAGTTGTATTTGATGGGTCAGCAAAAAGTTCAAGTGGCCAGATCTTAAACGATATGCTAATGGTAGGCCCAAGATTCCAAAAAGATTTATTTGATATAATTATAAAATGGAGATTATGGAAGTTCTCCCTATGTGCCGACATAGAAAAAATCTTCCGGCAAATAAAAATAGCAGAATCTGATCAACAATTTCAGACTATCGTTTGGAGAGAAGACGAAAACAAGCCGATTAAGGAATATCAACTTACAACTGTAACTTATGGTACAGCTTGTGCACCATTTTTAGCTACAATGGCATTAAAGGCAATTGCAGATAAATGCAAAAATAAAAAATCAGCAAAATCATACAAGAAGATTTTTACCGGTGCAGATACAAACCGGTGCAGATACAATTACCGAATGCAAAACATTAAGAAATAATATTGCAGAAGAACTGGAAAAATATGGATTTCACTTGCGGAAATGGGTATCAAATTCTAATATTATTGTAAACAATGAAGAAAATAATATAGAAAATGACATTCTTAGAATTGATAAAGAAGAATCAACCAAAACCTTGGGGTTGCACTGGCACCCAGCTGATGATAAATTTCTGTTCAAGCTAAAATTTGAACAAAGCCAAACAGTTACCAAAAGAAAAGCGCTATCCACCTTAGCAAAAATCTTTGATCCTGTTGGCTGGCTAACTCCCATTACAGTAACAATGAAATTATATATACAAAAATTGTGGTTCAAAGAAATTGAATGAGATCAAGTTCTAGATGAAGATCTCACTAAGGAATGAAATAAGCTGATAGAAGGACTTCACCTTACACAATCAATAAGAATTCCAAGGTGGGTACAAGTGTCAAGCAAAATACAATGGGAATTGCATGGGTTTTCAGATGCATCAGAGAAAGCATACGGAGCAGCAATATATGTTAAAATTTGAAGCAGTGTAACTTTACTAACAGCAAAGAGCAAGGTAAATCCGGTAAAAAATAGAAAAACTCTACCAAAATTGGAGCTATGCGCATCCCACCTTTTAGCAAAACTAATGAAGAAAAGTTTACGAATAATCCAACAAGAAGTAAAAATGGTTGCTTGGACAGATTCAACGATAACATTAGGCTGGATAAAGAATAACAGGAATAAAGACACATTCATTCGGAATAAAGTAGCAGAAATTCAGCAATGGATTCCAGAAGCAGATTGGAATCATGTCAAAACGGTAGACAATCCAGCAGATGTGGCGTCACGAGGGATATCTCCAGAGAAATTAACGAGCTACTAATTATGGTGGAAGGGTCCAGCATGGCTTTCAGAGAAAAAATATGTAAGAAAACAGCCACCAATAGAATAATCAGTTATAGCTACAACAACAACAATGAATAGTCACTTTTTAAACATTCTAATACCGAAGATATCAAGTTATGCAAAACTTAAAAGGATTGTGGTATATATATACTCCGGTTCGTCACGAAAAGAAAAAATACAATTCCACAGTGTTCAAACAATGAATTGGAAGAAGCCGAACGTGTAATCATTCGATATCAACAAATTACTGAATTTACAAAAGAGATAAAGCACTTAAAGAACAATCTCCAAGTTCACTCAAGTAGTAAGATTGCTGCATTAACTCCATTTCTGGACGCTCATGGTATCCTCAGAGTTGGAGGAAGAATCCAGAGATCTCCTTTAGAATATAATCAAAAACATCCGGTGATCCTAGAGAAATCGTATTTGTCTTCTCTAATTGTAAATCATATTCATTTATTAACTTTACATGGTGGAAATAAACTCATGAAGGTCACTATAATCAGAGGATATTGGATTTTAGGAGTTTCAAACGCTATAAAAAAATTATTCGGAACTGCCCCAAATGTGTCCGCTATCATCACAGAACAAATTGCCAAATTATGGGAGATTTACCTGAAGTACGAGTGACAGCATCACATCCATTTACAGCCACGGGTATTGACTTCACAGGCCCAATTTGTATTAAACAATCAAAAGGAAGAGGACAGAAAGCATATAAAGGATATATCGCAACGAAAGCATTTTTAGCAGCATTAAAGGGATTTTTTGCACGAAGAGGTAAGAGTAAATATATTTATTCGGACAACGGAACCAATTTCATCGGAGCTTCCAGACAGTTAGACAAAGATTATATAAGGGCGGTTAAAAAGCTTTCAGAAGTAGCTCCAATACTGGCTGAAGACAAAATAGAATGGAAATTTATCCCCCCGGCAGCTCCTCACTTCGGAGGAATTTGGGAAGCTGGAGTCAAGTCAGTAAAACATCACCTAAACAGAGTAATTGGAGATACGAGGTTGACGTTCGAAGAAATCAGCACGGTGTTAACTCAAATTGAAGCGGTACTTAATTCGAGACCTCTATATTCAATTACTAATGGAACAGATGACATCGATGTGCTGACACCAGATCATTTTTTAATTGGAAAACCGTTAATCGACTTTCCTGAATCAGAAGAGGATTGTTTATCATACACAGACAAATGGAAGTTACTCCAAAAGATAAGAAGAGATTTTTGGAAGAGATGGAAAGAGGAGTATCTCACCACTTTACAGCAAAGATATAAGTGGCAAATGCAGCAAAACAATCTGGTAAGAGATCAAATTGTGTTATTAAAAAATGAAGATACGCATCCATCTAGGGCGAGTAATAGAGACTCACGAAAGAAAGGATAAGAAGGTCATAGTTGTAACAGTTAAATTAGAGAACAGTATAATAAAACGCCCGATTCACAAACTGGTTCCTCTACCAACCTCGAAAGAATCCGATTCCAATGAAAAAGAAATAAGCAGGGCTAATTTAACATCATGTTATGGAAGCTATGCGAGCTATAAAAACGAGCAGCAGATACTTAATTATAAGTTCTGCTTATCATTATCTTATTACTGTTGATAGGACAATCGAAGGCAGAAGTAATATATGGCACAATAGGAGCAACCGTAAAAGAAATTCCCGACAACACGGTGATATATAGCGACAAGGTAGGAAAGATAGATAGGATAAATTCATACTGGAACTTAATTATCCATTACGACCTGAAGCCATATTCAACTGAATTAAGCAAAATAGAAACTTATACATGTTTCTTGCTTACTTATACATGTAACTTGCGAACACAATGTGAGAAATTAAATGACTATATTGGAATATGTGAAGAAACAACAACGGCCATGAGTGAACGATATAGAACATTAAAACAAAATAACGATCTGCTTATAAATAAGAATAGAAAACCAAGAGCACCTTTCGAGTAGTTGGATCACTCTATCACATGTTGTTTGGCATGATGGATGCTGATGACAGAATTGAAATGCAGGAGAATATAAAAAATATATTTGAAAACCAGAAGGATTTGAAGCATTTGTTTGAGCGACAGACTTCCGTAGTAGACTCTACGGTAAACATATTAAAAAAGACGACCGATGATGTAAATAGGAACTTTAAGAAAATGAATGATCATTTAAATATATTTTATGACAGGATTGTACAAAGTGAAGAAAGAATGATGTTATCCTTTCAAGTAATGACGGCGAGACTAAATATGATGATCGACGAATGTTACAGAGTCCAAACATCAGTTATCAATATTCTTATAGATATTAATCACGGTCACATAAATCCAAATCTTCTCACACCAGCACAATTAAAGGGTGAAATAGATTATATTAAGCAACATATTCCGAAGAAACTAGCACTGCCTGGACGTGATTCGACAGTTGAGTTAAGGAGGGTTTATTCTTTCATGAAAGCAAAGGGAATAATATTGAACGAACGCTTAATAATAAATGCTGAAATTCCTTTAATTTATAATGGATCAAGCGAATTATACAGATTAATACCACTTCCTATCAACAGAGGCAACCGAACATTAATGCCAAGGATTAAGGCTGAATATATTGCATACAATATGGAGGAGGCCATCTATGCGTTACTTACGCAATCCGAACTTAATAAATGCACACAAACTAAGGAAAACCTAATTATGTGCAAGGAAAATTGGTCATGGAAACCAGCAACTGAAAGGTCCTGTGAAATCGCAGCGCTGAAGCAGTTAGATAAGGCAGAATGTTTATTTGAAGAAATAAGAAGACGAAATTTGTGGACACACCTATCAAATTAAAACCATTGGCTTTTTAAGGTAATTAATAGCATCGTATTAAAATTAGATTGCAGTTCGGGACAACAGGATTAGTTAAGGGTTTCATCACAAGGCGTTCTTAAGCTACGACCTGGGTGTTCAGCGTTCTATGAGGGAGTCGCATTAACGGCCACTCAGCGTTTTGAACATCGAGAAGAATTAAAAATTCAAGCTTCGTCCTGGACAAAAAACTTGAGTCTTTTACCTGAGGTAAATATTAAACCATTTGACACTGCAATAAGCAACAACTCCCAGATGATCGATGATCTTATTCAACAAATAAGGCAACTGAAGTCAACTCATATCGAAGTTCGAGCACTAAAATGGCACACAACTAGCGGGCATTTTGCATTTATATTAGTTTTCATGACAATATTAATACTTCTTTGCCTTTATACGAAACAAAAATGTTGCAGAACATCAGAACACCTACAAATAGATTTCACCGTGCCACCCGTGGTGACTGGGCGGCAAAATGTTTAGAAGCATTCTAAACATAGTAAATAGCCACGAAACGACGAGTGAGAAGGATCGCAGATAGCAATTCGAACTTCGTGATAAGCAGAAGAGAAGGAGATAATTACTAGCTGAGCTCGGCTAGTCCACATCGAGGCATCGTGTTACACTTCTTTTATCAGTTAAGCCTGGAATTGGATCCTCAACTAGACCTTATCTTTGTCAAGCCAGTCTTCACATCTTCGCGGAGTAACATTTTCTTATCTATCCTATGCATTGAATAATAAAATTGTTATGTAATATGTAACCTTTTTTATCTCGATATTTGTATAATAATTTTGTCTAGAATTTATTCTTATTTGTTCAATGTCAATTATGAGATAAGAATTTTCTATAACCACGGCGAAAGCATTAATAAACCAGTATCTTACAAATACTCAGCGTATCCTACAAATACTCAGCAACATTTCGACATAGGGTCGGGTATTAACAGTCTTATATGAACTTGTACTACTGCGTTCGAAATCAGACGAAAATGCTCTTTCTTCAAGTGTTTCAACCAAAAAATTAAAGCTGATTATAACAAATATTCCATAGAAGATCCTCATGTGCAGTTGGCTGATTTTGCCAAACTACAACTCTTTCAAATAATTCAAAGCGGACTACTTTTATCAATACCATTCCGCAGTTGGGATTGTCATTTTAATCCATCACTTGCTCAAGGAAGCAATTACCTGTGGAACGATAAATTATCTGCGCAGGATAAAAGACCACGCTTTATACTGACTGCTTTTCGAAGGGACAACAAGTTTTAACATTCCCATTTGACTGATGTTAAAGTATTGTACATTTAAACTGTGATACAATATGTACATAAAATTTCAACAAAACTATTTTGCTCGTGAATCTCAACCTCTGCTGCTGCCTGGAGATTTCAAAGATACTGCACCGATAATTGTAGTAGATGTTAGTCATCAAAACGACGCGATTAAAAGTGGTCCGATTGATATTAGAATTGAATTTAAGCCATCAAGGAATATTCCAGCAAACACATCAGCCTATTGCGTACTCATACACGACAAAATAGTTGAATATACACCAACGACTGGTGAAATTAAAAAAGACGTCTAAATTAAAATGGAGAATGACAAATTTATTACTCTGGATGTGCAGGGATTCAAAGGCAATTTTAATGAATTTGTAGGTAAAGAGTTGGCAGTCACCTTCAGCTTTAATGAGTACCAGAATTTTATTATAAGGTCACCATATGGATTTAATAAATTAACACGTCAGTCCCAGAAACTAGTACATTGGTTATATTGTAATCACCATGGTTTCACATGGAATGATGGCTTCATCGACTTTTGTAGTGTAAAATATTTCGTGAAGCAAAATCTTAAAAGCAGACCAGTGTATGTTAAGGGAGCTGAAAAATCCAAATGGGTTGAAGACATTTTAGATGAGCTCGTATTTAACGTTGAAAAATTCGGCAGCAGCAACTTTGAAACTCTTCGAGATACATACTTACTACAAAGGATGTGCCATTCCAATAATGGCTGTTGTGCGCTTCAAACCGCTATTCTGTTAAGAAAATTCCTAAATTCTTTCAATAAATAAAAAGAAAATGTTTATGTTAAATGTTTTCATACATATTTACATTTTTTTTTTAAATTATAAAATTTCTTAAACATAACAATTGTAAACTTAATATCTACTATATATATATATATATATATATATATATATATATATATTTTATATTAATAAAAATTTCCTTTGAAATTAAATTATTTGTTTAAATTTCAAATTATTTATAAATATTTAAAAGTTTAGATTATTAAAAATTTCTTTGTCTATATCTAAATCCATTTCTAGATCTATTTTGTGATGGCCCCACACGTAAGTGTGGATGCCACCACTTCTAATATACCGCTTATCATTACTACAACTTAAAGCTACCCTATGAACTAATCGTGTATATATTTCATGCATCTTACTTCTAAATATATACGTATCTCCATATACAATATTCTTATTTACTAAACAATTTCTATAATCCCTAAGACTTAACCTATCTAATACTATTTTCTTAAATCCTTTAGCCTTTCTAATATCTTTACTATTTACAATGGCTATGGAGTACATTTTTGAGCGGAGGCCTATGAACTCCCTTATTATTTTCTTCTTACTCTCATCCTTCATCATGCCGAGGACTTTAGCATTCCTATGGGGAAAATGAAATACATTGTCCTCCGGATATTCGGATGTATCGAATTTTGATTCGATATCATCTCGAATATTCCTATAAAAATCTAGAGGCTTTATTGAATATATGAATGTGTCTGTATCCATATAATTCAATACAAGACTATGTTGGAATTTCGGTACCATGAAGTCGTAGTGGATGTTATACATCTTCCACTTTGACAGTTCAAGCACCGAAAATCCCAAGTAAATGGGTTTATTGTAAACGGTGCGAATCCTACTCAATTGAATCGCAATCATGTCTTCTGTGAATCCTCGACTTTCCCAGCTATTCACAATCTTGATATTTTTCCGTTTATCCACATTTTCCATTGTTTTCCCCATACACCGCATTGTTTAGCAGCTTAAAGAAATTCTTTTCAAAAGTATTTCTTGCTAAATTGCGTTGATGGGTATTTAACCCTTAACAGTCAGAGGTATTTCAAGTTTACTTCCTACCATGTCCAAGCTATTTTCTATAGGAAGAGGAACTGCGGGCTTAACATTTTTAAACCAAGTATAGAAAAGAAAATATTTATATTTTAGTAGAAATTTTTAACATATATATTCAGGGTAATAGAATACAAAAATTATTAAATTTTATATTGTTTTAGGGTATGGTACTTTGTGAAGCATCCTCCAACATGTATTCCTGGTTTACGAGTGAAAGTATCGCAATAAAATCTTGTTTCTCGTCTTCCCCCCATTACCTTTCGGGAACATTTAACGCTTTTAACAAATAAAATAAAATAGAATAAATTCAACTTTGTAAAATAGCTCACGTTTACTTGCAAAATCAAAGTAAGACTGAATTTAAATGCAAAGGGACAAAAGTGCATGTACACAAAAACAGCAAAAGATATATAAGTTCGTCCCTTTTTAGGTATTATACCCACGTGGTCGCTACCATTTGATGATGTTTGTCTTTATTTTATTATTTTTTTAAAAATTTACTCCCAAAAACAACTTTATATTATATTTCTGCTGCCTTTTTTTTACTCTTTCTTCGTCGCTCTAAGATCCCTGTTCGAGCGCCATTGTAGCGCAACGGAGTTTGATCTCGACACGACGGGTACAGTCGACGAATTGAGAAAACGTCTCGGGGCATACATACACGACGAGAAGTACACTCCTGAACAACAACAACGCTTGGAGGAAATACAATCATCGCAGCAGAGATCGGTATCACCGAACATAATGCTGTGAGACTGTACCGAGGAAAACGCTGGTAAGGCAACGACGGCGGCGCCCATTTTAAGTTCGGCAACGGCGGCAGCGCCATATTTAAGCATTGAACCCCTGAGGCCCCAAAAAACTGGCATGCCAGCAACAGTAGCGGTTATTGAGCAAGTCAGAAAGTGGTCCGTGAAATACGACGGCACCAAGGATCCCATTTCATTTGTCGAACGTATCGAAGAACTGGTGGAGGCATACACTATTAATGCCAGGCAAATACCCCGCACCATGCCAGAGCTGTTGAAGGACGATGCTCTACTATTGTTCCGCAACAATAACCATCACTGGAACACTTGGGAGGCTTTTAAAAAAGACTTTTTGAAGTTTTTCCTACCAACACGGTATAAGGAGCGCCTCGACGACGACATACGTCGACGCCAATAAAGGGAGAAAGAGCCTTTTAAAACTTATGTATTGTCAATACAAAACCTGATGCGCCACCCCGGCTATAGCGAGGAACAGAAAACGGACCGAATCTTTCGAAACGCACTCATTGACTATCAGTGGTATATCCGACGGAAGGATTTCGTCGAAAGCATTAAGCAACTCGAACCGCAGCATAGCCACAAGTCCCGCCAGGCGCAGGAGCGGTATGAAATGACAAAACAAAAGCAAGAGCCCATTTCAGCTGCGCAGTCCATCGCAAGCCACGGGAATTCGAATTAACCAAATTTGCATACGACTGCCAGATCGAACAAACCTTGTTCTGTTGGAGATTCGGGAAGAGAGGGGTCCGCACTATAAACTGCTGCCAACGACAGGCGGGAAACGCCGAAGGTGATCTCAAGGACTGAGGGCAAGCGACCCCGTGCTCGACGTCAAGCCACCCTCAAGTAAACGAAGGAAATTTCGATACGGGGAACACCATATACGCGCCGACATCACGGTGGGGAATGTTCCAATGACCGCTAACATTGACACAGGCGCATCAGCAAGTTTTGTGAGCCAGGCGGTGGTCAACCAACTGGGCCCTAGGTGTAACCCGGTACCCATAACAACTAACGTTACTCTAGCAGACGGTTCGAAAAAATCCTTGCAACGAGCAATCACCACAAACGTAGCATTTGGTAAATTCCAATTTGTAGTCATGCCAGAAGCCGCACACGAGATTATGTTAGGCTTGAATTTTTTAACATAGGCAGACACGTCAATTACATGCGGCGGCGAAAGCATAAAATTAACTGAACAGCCTCGCAGCAGGGAACAAACCAACTGCAAAGAAATCATGATGGAATAGAGGGAGGCTCACATCGATGAGTTTCTTCAAAATGAGCTAATGAAGTTTGAAGACGTAGAAGGCTTCACGGATATAGCGGAGCACCGTATCATAATGAAAGACGACCAAACAAAGATATATTCCGCGTACTCCAGCAATGCAGGCCATAATTGATAACGAGGTCGACAAATTGCTGGACAAAGGATATATCGAACTATCATGCAGCCCGTACAGCGCGCCAATTGTTTTAGTAAGGAAGAAGACGGATGCCTGGCGCATGTGCATTGACTATAGGCAACATAATAACAAATCCATCTAGGACGCCTATCCGCTGCCAAGAATAACACATATTTTGGACAGACTTCGCAGCGAAAAGGTTATCAGTAGTATTGACCTAAGCGATGGCTACTGGCAAGTTCCGATGGAAACCGACAGTAGAAATACTCCGCATTTACCGTGCCGTGACGGTGTTTATACCAGTGGCGCGTTATGGCATTCGGCCTCCACTCTGCTCCCGCTACGTTTCAGCGAACCTTGGTCCTGAAGTCGAACCTTTCGCGTTTGCAGAAGTTGAAGGAAGTCTTCAAACGTCTTAGGAACGCGAAACTCCGAATAAACAAAGAAAAATGCGAATTCTTTAAGACGAAGGTTAAGTATTTAGGCCACGTTGTTAGTGAAGACATGATTCACACCTACCCAGACAAAATATCAGCAATTCGCGATTTGGACCCACTACAGAACGTTCGAGGAGTCCGACGGTTCTTTGGAATCGCCTCTTGGTACCGCCGTTTTGTACCCAACTTCGCAGCAGTAACACAACCATTAACGTCACTGCTAAAGAAAGGCAAACACTGGAAGTGTTGGCAGCGCCGCAGCCGGTCACCTGGATATTCGCAAAACAATCAATCGAATCGTGAACCGATACTATTGGCCCAGCATGTTTCGTGATATTAGCCGTTACGTACGAAATTGCGATTCGTGTCAACGCTTTGAGGCAAGTCAACAAGCACCCGCCGTCGGGATGCTGACGAGGATTCTTGAGGAGCCTTGGGCAACTATGTGCCGATTTGGTGGGCCCATTACCACGCACTAAGCACGGAGCTGATACCTTTACGGAAAGCTACCACCGAGGGCTTGCTCAAAGCCTTTCGCGAGCGAATACTTTCTCGCTACGTAGTACCGAAAATATTCACAGTGATAACGGCACACAGTTCACCAGCAGAGCTTTCCAAAAATATCTCACGGACATAGGGGTGAGGCGGTTTACTGTCCCATACTCACCACAGGAAAATCCAACGGAAAGGGTCAACCGCACGGTGAAGACCGTGATGGCACAATTCGCCGACAATCAGCACAAGGTTTGGGATGACAAAATTCCTGAAATCTCACTCGCCATCAACAGAAGCGTATCGGTATCTACGGGATACAGTCCAGCGTTTCTAACTTAAGGCAGGGAACCCCGGCTACCCCGGGCACTGTACGACGAAGTCACCGTAGGAATTGGCCATACGACGAAGCAACCCGCCATGTGCGACATCATGTACTTTCCAAAGCGATTGACGATTTTAATGCCAAATTAACACCAAAGTATGCGGGCCCATACACGGTGGTGGGGTTTAAGTCGCCAGTCATAGCGCAGCTCTGGCAGCAGGGAGACAATAAAATCCGCACAGCTCACATCGGAGAAATCAAACTCTACCATCAGACTGACCCGACTGACTAAAGACAACTACTGTACAATACTAATCGTAGGATTGTCTCATTTCTTTGTAGATCAACATTATGAATTTCAGCAACGTAGAGTCAACCAAATTTGAAGAGAGTAAGGAGGGAGTCCGATAGCGGTTCCTGAAGGAAGCAGGCCGGCGTCGGCGAACCCAACCGTTGGGTGCAGAGTTCGGGAAGTGACAAGCGGCGATCGCCTGAGTATACAAGCGAGACAGCCAGATCTCAAGTCAGTGCCGCAAATCCTGCGGGATATTCACTACGGGTATACATGCAACGAGCATTCGCTCCAAACAACCGAGGCAGAGATACAGCAGTACAAGGGCTTTGCAGCTGCCTCGCACTCCGGCATCGTTTTTTTTTTAATGAGGGGAAAACATCGAAAGCCTGAGTGCGCGACTTTAACACGCTAAAACCCTACCCCTGGTCTGTCAGTCTTTCCGGAACTACCGTTAAGTATTGCGTCAGAAGGCAGAGGGAGCTTTAAGCTCAATAGTCATTTAGGTCCATTCATCCACCGTCGAGTTCGTTCGTTAAAGAAAGGCCCTAACATGACGTGTTTTTCGTCTTAGGTATACCCCATGTTAGCGTCGGCAGCAAAAGTTCTTCTAGCCCTCTCATTGCTTCTTAGGCTAGCGTATATTCGCGCAGCATCTTGACATGTCGCTTTCCACGTCTTCTCTGACTCCAGCATTTCGTCGACCAAGTTTGATGCGTTGATCTCCAGACCATGTACTTCGTTGAGAAAGGCTCTTTCTATAGCGAAACGGAGAACACTTTTCTACGTTCGGGGTAAGCGCATATGTCCACCGCCCTTTGTTCGATTCATTCCAGCGTCTCTGCCACCTTTCTATTGAGACAGCCCTTTCACGTAATTTGACGAATTAGTTTGCGAGTGGAACCCTTGCAAGTCACTTTTTTATACGGAGCCGAAGTAACAAGCGACCGTCTTCTTTGAATCCCAAACTTGAACCTATCCGGCATCGTGAACTTCGGCATCGTGCCCAAACTCGACGGTGAGGCATCCGCTGCGAACCCAAGCCTCAGACAGACCGAGACGCGAACGGATGTCGGCGGAAACGCCGTAACGCTAGCCGAAACAGGCAGCAAGCAGCCAGTGGAGGTCTCCTCCACAAGCTCCCTGGGAGAAAAGACTACAGTCCCAACACTTTTCACCTATCTCCCAGACAGCCGCGGCATCCAAGCCACTATGGCTGATTATAGGAGACTGCACAAGGATTATAGGAGACTGGACAAGTTCCTGATCGACACTATCGTCGACGTGTACCTGCAGTGGTTGTGGCGTAAGGGTATACCAGAGGCCGAGCGAGAGGAGGTTCACATATTCTCATCGTTCTTTATGCTTTCTTTAGGCCGAGCGAGAGGAGGTTCACATATTCTCATCGTTCTTTATGCTTTGGCTGAGACTGTATCGGCAACCAACCGACCACGAGCGTCACCACAGTGTCCGACGCTGGACGAAAGGCGTCAATTTATTCCGGAAGAACTACATCGTCGGACCAGTAGATGACGAACAACACTGGTACTTGATGGTGATTTCACTCCCAGACATCACGCGGGACCCACAACGTGCGAACTCTGCTCCAAGTTCCACCATGCCCACCTTGGATTCGCTAAGGACGAAGCCACGCACAGAAAGCGTCAAGCTGTTGCTACATAATTTGCGAATATGAAGCCCAGCTAAAGCGAACTGACGGCGACCTACATTTCAGTGAGGAAGCTATGCCGTGGCGAACGGTACAGGTACCCCAACAACCCAACTTGACTGACTGCGGGGTGTACATGTTACACTTTGCCGAGGTGATACTATCACACATCGCCAGCGAATAGCCACACATTGAGGCCAGTGCTTGGGGCACTCAAAAGGAGATCGGGCGAAGGAGTTGGTGCATAGCACAACGACTGAAGACGCTGTGTGAGAACGGAAAGATCGAGCGACAACACGCGATCGAGTGGCCAGAGTTGGACCACAGTAGTAGCAGCAGCAGTGGTAGCAGTCGTAGTAGTAGCGGCAGTAACGTGAGCAGCGACGACAGCACGGACAACGAGATGTCACCTAGGAAAAACCCGTGCCTGGAGCCCACGCAGCGGGAGTTGAGCGAGTCCAAACCAACAACTGTGGGGGCAACTAACCCAGCGAACTCCGAAGGCAAAGCGACGTGGAGAGGCAACGACGGCAACATTCTCCCTGAGGAGGTGCAGGAAGGGGTCAACAGAGTCATCCAACAGGCATGAGATAATAAGATGAAAAAGCGGCGTAACTATTTGATACAATACATCCACGGGCGCAGAATCTGCTTCGAGATCTACAGAGGCGGCCGAGCCCAAGCCAAAGAGCTTCGCACTAAGTAGGAGGGGAGTGTGAGGCAGAAGTCACACAACAGGTTTGTTTCTGCCCCAACAACCCGCTTATGCGGTAGAAAAAAAGTATATATAATAAATGAATACTATATAAGCGTTAGAAAACAAGTTATAAATTTATGATTACAAATATAAGTTAACAGAATAATTATTAAGTATTGTAAGTTAGTATGTAACGATAGGAATGTACTTATAAGTACCAAGTTATGCAACCCTGGGAGCGGCAGAACCACTATTGAAGGAGACGCACAAGGAGAGCAGCTCTCTTTCCGGCAGTAGTCATCCTGGTGGTAAGTCGATTAGAAATTAGATTATTAGCGATAGGCTGGAAACCACTGGCTTGTTTAAGCCGTGACGTACAGCAAGATAGAGCAGAGCGCAGGGTGCGTATACAGGGTACATAGGCTGGAAACCACTGGCTTGCTTAAGCCGTGACGTACAGCAAGACAGAGCAGAGCGAAGGGTGCGTGTACATACCAGTGGCTTGCTTAGCAGTGGCGTATATAAATATATTGTATGAAGTAATCAGATAATAAATATCAGATAATAAATAGTATTAGGAAAGTACATAAATAATGGAAATAAATATAGTAGAAAATAAAGAGAAAAGCAATCGTTGGTTTTTTTTGTGCTCTGAACTCTGGACACCGGCGAGCTAATCCACGCGGTGAAAAAGGTTCGTTACAAGGCTGAGGATTGATTAAATACGCTGCTGTTGCTGCTGACGATGATGATGATTGAGGGTGAAATTTAGTTTTATGCCTCTGGAGGTTGTCACGTCGTGCAAATTTTATCCCACATTCGTTGCACACGAATGCCCGCTTTTCGTGTTTGGACTCAACGTGGCGTTTAAGGTTGCAAATTTCAGAGAAGCGCTGACCATACTCACTACAAATAGAGCCTTTCATAGTAATGGAAATGGTGTTATTGTTGATGCTGTTATTGCTGTTGCTCTTGGTAGCCATGGTAGTAGTGGAGGTGACGGTGGTGGTGGCGGTGACGGTGGAGACGATGTTGGTGTGGTTTAGGATGATTTTGTTGTTGTTTTTGTTGTTGTTAAAGAGTACTGTAGTTATTGTTGTTGTTTCTGCTGCTCTTGCCGTTGATGCTGTAAATAAAGGGACTATATGAAACATACAAATCTACAGACTACAGAAAAAAAATATTAAAAATATTCATATTATCGTATATTATTTTATATTGTTAAATAAAATATTGTTTGTATTATATTTAATATAATTGTAATTATACTTATATACTACTTTCAACTACCAACTATTAATTACTATTTATTAAATACTAAATTATTATAGATATTTATTTTATAAATAAACTTACTTACTTATTTTATAAATCCTTCTCTGTAGTTGTTGTACTTCTTCTTCTTCCTCTTGTTATTGTTTTTCTTATGTTGTTGTTGTTGTTGTTGTTGAAACAAGTTTTTTGTTTTGTCTTTTGTTTAAAGTTTTAGAGTTTTATAGCCTTTTAAAATGTTTTCTTTAAATATTTTCTAAGTTTCTTGACTTTCTAAAATGTCGTCCTACCTTTCAGAATGTTCACTTTTATAATATTTATATAAGTTTTCACTCTTTATTTTAAAGTTTCGATTTTGTTACTACAAAAAATTCTACCACTTTTTGTTTTAAGTTTACCACTTTTTGTTTTAAGTGTTTTATGGTTTCGAATGTTTTCCAGGTTTTTCACTTTTTTAATTTAATTACTTTTCCTTTTTAACTGTTTTGGTCACTTTTTAATTTTTCAAAATTTTTCACTTATTTAAAATCTTTTTACTCTTACTCTTTCTTTCACTTTTTTAATTCTATTACTTCACACTTTAATTTTTGTTAAAAATCATATATTTTATTTTACCGCAAGGCAGAAGTGAAAACGCATGCGAATTGAACACTTCAATATCCAGATCCTTGGAGTCGAATCTCCAGAAGGGGAAAACAAAAATTAAAGTAGGTATTTCTTCATTATTTCAATATCGCTTGGAACTGTGACTTGGCAGCCATGACTATGTTTTCAGAAACTTCAAGGTAACCTTGTTGTTCTTGTTGGTGTTGCTTATTGCTTGAATTCTAATTGTGGCTTGACCTGAATTTGCCAATAATTGGAAATATTTTCAAAATTAAATTGAATTAAAGTAAAAACTTCAAAGAATATGATGAAATCTTACACAATTTAGGGGTGCATGAGTATGCATGCATAGATTTTTTTGTCACAATTTAGGATTGCATGAATGTGCATGCATAAATACAAATGGACGACTATTACAAAAGTATTCTTGATGATATCAATTTAAAATTCGATACCTCAGAATATTATACAGACGATCCAACTGATGAAGGACGTTATAAAGAAAAGGCTTTGATATTTACATCCAACTATAAATGAAAGCACTTTCATACTAGTATGCAAACAGCCTTTGAACTGATCTGATCTAATAGCTGATAGCTGTTGCACCTGATCTGATCTGATAGTTGATACATCTGATCTGATAGCTGATATACCAGATCTAATCCGATTTGATCTGATTTGATAGTTGATACACCTAATCTTGATAACAGACTGTTACAGCTGGTTGAAGACACTGAAGATGAATATTATATTATTAAAAGAACTTGTAAAAACTAAATAAAAATTTAGGGCTTTAAAGTTTAGAAAAGCCGATTTAGAGAATCAATTGAATGAGACTTTTAAACCGGTTACAGTATATTTGAAGGAATTAATGAGGACATATAAAACAAACGATACAACTGAAACAAATGTTAACAAGAATGACCCAGAATCTATGCAGAATGAGATGCCACTCAAACTAAAAACAAGTACCCCACACAAAACAAAGAAAGAGATCGATTTTACAGACGAAACTCTTACCAAGAGCAATGATGACGATGGTAATGATGATGATGATGATGGTACCTTTTTCTCTCAAATGGATGTTTCAGAGGAAGATGCAAACAAATCAACAGAAGAGATGCATTTATCTAAATTAGAGCAGCAAAATGAGCTGGATACAGCATACGGACTGAACAGAGGATTAGATGGTGAATGGAGATTCGGAAGTAGCGCTTTCAAAATACTAAACGGCGAAATATTCATGTCAAACAAATCGTTTGACACCTCATCCCCCCACCTCTTTCAACCGTACACCCGGTCTCTTTCAGTTATTGTTCCACAAGACACCATCAAATTACAACGAAACAGATCTATAAGTTTACAAAACAATTCTAATCAATACTAATGCTGATAAACGTAACTATGGTGAAAATAAGCAAATTAAGGTAGCTAAGGCTTACAAGTACACCAATTTCATAAAGGGAGTATTCAGTGATAAGTCTTTATTGACGTCCACACCACTTCACCATAAAAAAGGAACGGGTGTGTTGAGTTTACATTCTCAAACACCTAATTATATTCATCAGAATGATACTAACAGCCCTATTCTAATCGTTTGACAAGACTCACCATATTGACAAATTGTAAAGTTTTGACAATTTGTAAAATTTGGTATTCTAAAGTTAATTTCAAATTTTTTTTTCCTGACATGACTGTCAAAATCAGATGAGGTATCGACAAGCTTCAAAATATTTAATCATCCTGAATTCATGTATTTTTTGCGATATTGGAGTGATTGATTTTGTACAAAAAGGAAAATAATGGAATATTTACTTTTATTGCTTGTACAAAATAATGATGAGGAAAGTGAGCAACGTTTTCAAAGGCGCCGTTTTTTGAGGCAATTACGGGATGATAGTAATCCTTTTTCACTTTCGGATGAAGTGTTCATCCAAAATTTTCGATTGAACAAAAACTTGTGTGCGAGACTAATGGAAGAAGTCCAGCCCTTTGACACGCAAAGGACTTCTTTACCCTTTTTGGCAAGGTTCCTGTGTGCCCTATATTTTTTTGGTCATGGATCCTACCAAAAATGCGTTGGAAACCATTGCGTGCTGCCGATGAGCCAATCGTCGGTTTCACGGAGCATCCACGCAATGGCGAATTTATTAATCGCAGTAAAAGGAAAGGAAATAAGGTTTCCCATTACTGCTGAAGAAAAAGCAGTAATAAAATCAGGGTATGATTTGGTATTATTTGGTAATTATTTTTCGGTAATATTGTTTGCCTATAGCTTTTTTCATAATTTCGGAATTAAGGGAACGGTGGGTGCGATTGATTGTACCCACATTGCTATTGTTGCTCCCACCTCCACCCCTGAAGCTCCCATGAACCTCTATATGAACAGGAAAGCAGTCTATTCTCTGAATGTAGAAGCGGTAGGTTACGCAGTTTTCGTCAATGTAAGAAAGTTTTACATACTTAAGTATTACTTTAACAGATTTGTGACCACCGCTTGATATTTACATCGATTAACGCTAAATATCCTGGCTCTTGCCACGATTCTGGCATTTGGGCTACTTCGCCAATAAAGGCCCATATGGTTGAAAACCACGATGCTCGGTGGGACACGTGGTTGATAGGTGACCAAGGATACCCGCTGGAGCCTTGGCTCCTTACCCCATTGGCTGAGCCCAACGGAAATAAACAAGTAAAGTACAACAAGCTACACAACAAGAGCCGCAATGTCATTGAACGAGCATTCGGCGTATTGAAGTCTCGTTTCAGATGCTTGTCAAAGCATCGTGTGTTGCACTACAGCCACGATAAGGCTGCAAAAATCATTTACGCGTGTGCAATTCTGCACAATATTCTACTAAAGAATGGCGAATTTTTAAACATTGATGAAGAGGAAGTTGAGCAATCCATTAATGAAGCAGAAATTTCACATCACGACAATTTAAGAGAAGGAGCCCATATTCGTACCAGATATATTAATACTCTTTAAATTAAAAATATAAATAAATTCAAAATGTTTATTTAGGTTTTTTTCATCTCATCAATCGCTTTGCAAGCTTTTCGATTGCTGTGGTTCAAAATGTTTATTTAGGTTTTTTCATTTCATCAATCGCTTTTGCAAGCTTTTCGATTGCTGCGGCTGTGGCCAATTGCGCTTGGAGAAAACCAGCATCACGAGCATCTCGTTTTTCTTCGATACTGAGGACGAGTTCAATTATTTCCGACGTTCTTGAAAACATCCTCACAGATGAGGAAGCTGGCGAAGCTGATCCGATTTTTGCAGACGAAATGGGCTCTTGATTCGGCGAAATGGGGCCAATAGGTACTTGAGTCGGAGAAATGGGGTCAAGCGGCTCTTGAGTCGGCGAAATGGGACCAATAGGTACTTGAGTCGAAGAAATGGGGTCAAGCGGCTCTTGAGTCGGCGAAATGGGACCAATAGGTACTTGAGTCGAAGAAATGGGGTCAAGCGGCTCTTGAGTCGGCGAAATGGGACCAAGCGGTTCTTGAGCCGACGATATGGAGCCGAGGCTATGAAAAGTCAGCGGACCCAGGTGGCCACTGCCTGCGGCCGACGGAGCTGCGCTGAGCCAACCTCGCATGGAAGCTCTGTCTGGTGGGATGTTCTGCAAATACAAATCATACACTAGAGAACTACAAACGATATTGTAAATATTACCTCTATTCCCAGAGTGGCGACACCGTTCAGCCCGTCGACCGCAACCTTTCCGAAAGTATGAACCACACGCTCTTCAAATTCTGTCAGCGGCTTGCTGCATGGTCCACCGCCAGTCTGCATTTGTTCTGCCTTTTTTGCTCGAGCTCTGCCTCTTATTTGGCTCTTCCACACCGACAAAGTCTAAGAAAAATATTCATATAAATGTTTTTCTAATTACATGTATAAACAATATTTACCTCCTTCCATTTTACCGCCGTTCTAGATGGCCCTCGCAAAGCATTAAGGTGCCCGGCCAGCTCTCGCCACCTGTCCTGTACCAGCGCCGGAGATTGAGGATTATTTTTCCCATTAATCTCCGGGTGACGTTGGCAAAAATCAATAAAAAAATGGAGCTGCTCTTCTGTAGCACGTTGGAATTTCGGTGTTCTGTAAAGATATGCATTGTATTGTATATACAATATAATAAGAAATAAAAAGATAATTTATAGAATAAACTTACTTAGCAGTCGCTTCCATTTTTTCGAAGTTGGAAATTCAAAACAGCTGTTTTACCTGTTTTTCAATTTCACCACGCATGGTGAACTTTAATAGTTTTTGCACTGTCAAAAATTTTGCAGAATAGCATACTTTACAATGGAAAAACAAAAAGGTATTGACAAATCGGTGTCAACCAATCAAGCAGAATAGGGCTGTAAGGCTATGCATATTTTAAAAGCACTAACCAATGGTAAAGAATCATCAACGACATATAAAGGAAATGGTTTAATGCAAGTAAATTCACAGAAACTCGAGTTTATTTATTGGAATGATCCCAATATGCTGGTAGATAGATTACGCCTTTTGTTATTATCTACTTCGGATGAAGGTTTCCATTATCGAAGGATTACGAGAAGCCGACATAATAACATCAGAGTCTAGTTTCAACTCTCATTGCGTCATGTCGAACTTCTCTTGCGCCAAGTGCTTAGTTAGAGTTTCTAATGCTCGTGTGGTTCGTTGCAACCGCTGTGACAATTTATTCCACGCGAGTTGTTGTGATATCAGTAATGACGATTTTATTCTGTGTAAAGTCGATAAAAACATTATCTTTAATTGCGATAAATGCATATGTATTAATATCGCCTAACTTACTCTCGCAATTTTCAATTATATTGAGTTAATTTAAAAACTACACGGCATGTTTGCTGATTTTTCTAAAAGACTATAGAAGATAATAACACAGTCAGTAAGAGTAACTGTAATTTGTCTCTCCCTGCTTCATACGTAGCCTTTGCTGCTCCTCAACAGCGTATTAATTCTTCTCGCTCATTTCTTTATGTTCCTGACTTGACTCAGTCTTCAGAGCGGCTCCCGGTGGAACCGGTTTCGTGTTCTCCGGTACCAAATCAGTTCAACGGAATGTTCTTAACCCTGTAGTTCCGGGTGTTGCGAATCTGAATGTTTTTGCTGAAACTGCCATTCCTGATGCTGTTGTTCCTTCCGTCATAGATTCTTCTGTTGTTATTCATGCTGTTGATGATCCTAATATTTAAGGTAACCGTGACGTGGGCATTAAGGCTACTGTGGCACCACTTCATACCGACTTTGTTACACACTGAGGAATAAACCTAAAAAGTCTAATAAACCAAAGTTCCCATCTATAGTAAAACTACTAATTTATTTATTTATTTATTTATTTCATTACGACCTACCAGGCTTATCCTTTGCAGGTTGCCTTACACTACTTAGAATCCATTTTAATAAATAATTATACATTAAAGTACTCGTTAACTTTCTTAAGGAACAAATTTCTACCCTCATCAAAATCCACAATGTGTAAAAGTGAATTGCATATTGAAGTAAATTTTTGAATGGGTTCATTTGCTCCATATATCGTTCTATGGGTATCGTTATAAAACAAGGCATGATTTTTTAAAGGCCTTGCTGGTGCATGAAAAGACAAAAGCGTTAAAAACTCAGCTGAGTCAATTTTATTGTCGCAAATGTCTTTTATGAGAAGAACGCCCCGCACTTTCCACCTATTTGAAAGATGTTGCAAGCTTAAAAATCTGCATCTTATATCATAAGATGGCATACAATCACTAGAATAAAACCCGCGGAGTGCATATTAAGTGAATTTCTTCTGAACCCTTTCTAAACTGCAAAAGAGATCGAACTAAACTACAGTAAATAGTTCTTAAAGAAAGCGGTTTTAAAAAATCTCTCGAATTACGTTTAATAAATCCAAGTTTAGAATTTGCTGCAGATATAACATATCGAACTAAACTACAGTAAATAGTTTTTAAAGTAAGCGGTTTTAAAAAATCTCTCGAATTACGTTTAATAAATCCAAGTTTAGAATTTACTGCAGATAAAACATATTCCCTGTGAAAAGAAAACGTGAATTTAGAGTCAAAGTAAACACCCAAGCCTTTCACTATGTCAACTCTATGGAAAAATCACTGCTGTTACAAAAATAGTTGTAAACAACCGGACAAACTTTCCGCGAAAAAGTGATCATACTACACTTCGAAAAATTCAATACTAACCCACTCCGTCCGCACCAACCCGATAGGGAGCGTATATCCTGTTGAAAATTGATGCAGTCGCTAACAGACTTAATAATAGAAAATAATTTAAAATCATCAGCGTACATAAGGCAATTGCAATACTTTAGGTCTTGAACCAAATCATTAACATATAATATGAACAATAAGGGACCTAAATGACTGCTCTGCGGAATACCAGAATATATCGAAATCGGTAACGAAAAACAGTCGTCGATTTTAATAATCAGCTTTCTATTTGATAGGTAAGGTTTCAACCAAATCAAGGCGGCTGAGTGAACTCCCAGGTTTTCCAATTTAATGAGTAGCAAATCATGACTTAAACTATCAAATGCTTTCATAAAATCAGTATACAACGCATCAACCTGAAACCCATTTTCATTAGCGTTAATTACGAAGTTTCCCGGGTAAAATCCATGCTGATTCGTAACAATATACGTCTTAAAAGATGTGAACAAATATCTGGCAACCAATTTATCTACAATTTTTGGAATGATCGATTGCTTAACGATTGGTCCATAATTAGCTTCTAAATGCCTTAGGCCAGATTTAAATATTGGGGAAACAAACGATACCTTCCACTCCGGGAGAGCACACCCTATTGCAAGGGATTTATTATATAAAATTGTTAAGGGAACATGGAGAGTATTGGCACATAAAATAAATATCTATAAATTATGATAGATATTTATTTTATAAATAAATTCACTTACCTCGTAAATAATGTAGTTTTATCCTTCTCCGTAGTTGTTGTACTTCTTCTTCTTCTTCTTCTTCTTCTTAAGTTGTTATTGTTGTTGTTGTTGTTGTTGTCCAAACAAGCTTTTGTTTTGTCTTTTGTTTAAAGTTTTAGAGTTTTATAGCTTTTTAAAATGTTTTCTTTAAATATTTTCTAATTTTCTTAACTTTCTAAAATGTCGTCCTGACTTTCAAAATGTTCACTTTTGTAATATTTATTTTTTCACTTTTTATTTTAAAGTTTCGATTTTGTTACTCCAAAAAATTTGTGAGAGAGTTTACCACTTTTTGTTTTAAGTGTTTTATAGTTTCGATGTTTTCCAGGTTTTTAACTTTTTAATTTAATTACTTTTCTTTTTTAACTGTTTTGGTCACTTTTTAATTTTTCAAAATTTTTCACTTTTTTAAAATCTTTTTACTTGTTTATGTTAGATGGGTTGGGTGGTTCGAAGGACCAATGTTTATTTTAAAAATCACAAGGTTGTCTACTACAAATTATCTGTTTATATTCCACTTTATATATATAATATAAAAACTGTATAATATTGTTGGTCTTTCCAGGTCGGTGCACGTCCACTGTTGAAACAAGAGTGCCATTGTGGGTCCAGCGACGATCGCTGGAAGGCGGTCAAACCGCGCCAGTTGCCGCGGAGAGAGCCCGCAGCCGGGTTTACGCTCACGAGAGAGGCGCCCCTCCCGACCGGCAGGCTGACAGGAGAGAGACTGGAGTGCTCACTCCTGACACCCTACCGATCGATGAGGGAGCACCTCTGGCGAGCGGCAGTTGGCGTTAACATACCGCCCGCCTTGCAAGACTGCAAATCCCCAAACCCCGACAACTGGCGCCGTGCCTCTTCTCCGGTCTAGTGGAGGAGCGTGTGGTGCGCCTCCCCGCACTTGCGGCAGCGCATGGGGCTCCTGCACCCAGCCAATCTGTGCGACCGCGCCAAACAGTCGTGGCACATGTGCCGCGCGTGTGCCGTCAAGTTCCGCTGCGCTGGTGTCTGTTGCAGAAACAGCCGACAACGGCTCAGCACATGCCGCCCCGTACACAGGGGATAGCACAGCTCTCGCTCGCGGCCCTCCGTAGGAAGCCGCTGGGCTGGCGGGCACCAGGCGTGTTGCCTGGCCGGCATCACTGGCGCGCGTCGTGGGGCCGGACGACCTGGAGGCGCGTGCCTTGGGGCCGACGGTGCTGACGGAGCCGGCGGTGCTGACGGAGCCGGCGGTGCGGACGGAGCCGGCGGTGCGGACGGAGCCGGCGGTGCTGACGGAGCCGGCGGTGCTGGTGGTGCACGTCGTGGCACCGGTTCTGGCGTAGCGGGCAGCAGACGTCTCGGGGCCGGTGTGGGTGGTGAGAGCGCACGTCTCGGGGCCAGCTCTGGTAGTGGACGTTGCTCGTGGTGCGGCGGATACCGCACCGACAGCGTGCGAACTCGCAGACTTCCGCGATCTCGGAGGTCTTCGTGATAGATGGGCATCTGTTCTGGGGCCGGACCGAAGGAGGCTTCCTCAGGCCGGACGAGAGAACTGCGGAAAGCTCGGGGTGGTGGTGTGGGCGAGCGTCGTGTCGTGGCAAGCGCTTGTGCCTCGTCGGCCGAGACGTCGAGCACCAGGGCGTCAGCCGTTGGGGACAGCTCCCGAGGACGGTGGGCAGCAATAGACGGCGCGGCGGCGCAGATGGGCACCGCCCCGGGTGGTGCCAGCAGACGCCCTCTTCGGGTCCGCGCATATTGCCAGCGGATTAAATACATGTGGGCTCTGTAATGAGAAAATGTGTTAATAATGGGCTGTCATGTACAGGGTTCGTTGCTTGTTCCGATGTAGGATGCAAGGCTTGCAGGTATGAGTCGTCGTTTTGGTAAGGTTGTAACCTTGGGGATCCAGAATTGGGTACGGACCAGACGAAGAACTAATTTTCGTGTATAAAATGAATGAGCAATCGCGAGAATTGGCAGCCGTATGGCAGAATAATCGGGTGCCGTTCGTCGAAAGGCAAATTGGGACACGAGGACAACCGCCCGCCAACGCGCATCATGTTATCGTTGTGGAGAAAAGGGGTTCAACGAAAGTAAGCTGCTTTTAGATCGCAGCATCGTGTAGTTTTCGAGCGATGCTCGTCCGCAAAATGAATCTTCTGGCAGGAGATGGCGAGGCAGCGTTTAGCTTCCTTTATTTCTCCCGGTGGGAGGTGCAGGTTGGGGTGCGAGTGCAGGTGACGCTGAGCTGGATGAGCGTTGTGGAGAAATCGATATACGTATGAGTGTACACGTAGGGCTCGTGGCAGCGACGAAAATCGTTCGAGAGGATCCTCATCGGTAGCGCAATGGGTGTGCAGCGTTTTGACAGCTTTCTGCTCGTTTGGTGACATATTCGTCGTAGGCGCGGAAATCGGGCCAGCGATTCTTGTCATGGGCGAGCCAAGCAGGTCCATTCCACCAGAGGGTGCTCTCAGCGAGATCTTGGGGCGTGGCACCGCGACTGGCTAAATCCGCGGGGCTGTCCTGGGAATCCACATGAAACCATTGCGACTGTGGTACCTTCTCTAATCATCATTGGCAACTCGATTTGCCACGAACGTCGCCCAAACGCAGGGGGATTTCTTCAGCCAGGCCAAAACAATGGTGGAGTCGCTCCAACAGTAGATCGTGTAATGGGGCAGCTGCAGCGTGGGCACGAGAGTGTCGATCATCTCAACTACTAAAGTGGCTCCGCACAATTCTAACCTGGGGAGAGACAAAGTTTTAATTGGGGCTACCCGGGTTTTAGAGTACAAAAGGAAAACTTGGACTTCCTGGGCGACCTTGATGCGGGCATAGATGACTCCGTAGGCTTTCTGTGAGGCATTGCAAAAGGCAAAAGGCATGGAGTGCGGCTTTCTGGGGCGTAACTCACCCATCGCGGGATGCGGATGGCGCGGATGTGCTGGTAATTCTGGAGAAAACTTAACCAGTTAGCGTGAGTTACCTGAGGCAGAGTGTCATCCCAGTCGATTTTGTCCAACCAGACTTGCTGAATCAGAATCTTTGCTGCAACGATTATCGGAGCCAGCTAACCGGCTGGGTCGAACAGCTTGGCGACCAGAGACAACATATCTCGTTTCGTGTACGCAGCTTTGATGGCGATGGCTTGGACATCGAAGTAGAACTCATCATGGGTCGCGTTCCAGCGAATTCCAAGCATTTTGGCGGTGCTGGAATCTTCTAGCGTCAGAAAATCGGAATGGAGCAGATGGGATGCCGGTAAGTCTGCCAATATGGTTGGCAGTCCACTTGCGAAGTGAAAAACCTGCTGAGTCGAGAGCCGCTATGAGTTGGTCACGGGTCTGGGTAGCTGTCACCAGGTCATGCGTGCCTGCTAACACATCATCCACGTACATGGAATGCTGTAGAATGTGTGCTGCAAGCGGGAACTGGGGCTTCACGTCGTCTGCCAATTGAAGAAGGGTGCGTATTGCCAGGCACGGGGCGCAATTAACTCCAAACGTTACGGTTTGAAGCTCGAAGTCGATAAGTTCGGACTTGTACGGGTCTCGGAAGAGAATGCGCTGATATGGTGTGTGCTTTGGGTCGACCAATATTTGGCGATACATTTTGAATGTCTCGAAGCCCCGGAGCGGAGCGTGTCTGGAAAGCCGACTTTAAAGGCAATGGCACGATGTAGCGGACGTCATCGCGTCTTCGCGTATTTTTCTTCGCAAAACTTTTCGGAGTGGGATAGCAATTTAGTTTTGGTAGGTATCGACACCTTGTGAGAATATTATTGATTTCGCGCTGCAAGTCTTTAATAGCGCCACCGGTTTCCTTCGTGATGGGGGACAGGCCGAAGAGCTTCTTCAAATGGGCGTTGGTGAGGACGCGCCCGTTCTCGTACCTGTCGGACAGATTTTTCCACGCTTGGGCAAAACCTTCATTCGTTAGAGGGGATTTCTGCACGATTTCTTTAGCTTCGCCGGTAGTTTTTTGGTTCAGGTGGAAAAGCTTCTCAACCGGCGCAATTCTGGTGTTCTTGATATAAAGGGCCGTGAACATATCCCTAAAAGAGGGCCACGAGAGGTAATCGCCGTGGAAGGCTTGGGTGTCGCAAGGGGGTAGGCTAATATTGTAGCCAGATGCTGGCATTTCAGCTGCTGCTGTATTGAGTGCGGAAGAAGTGAGACGAGTTTTTCGGCATGCGCCGATTTTCGTGGCGCAACGAATATAAGTTCGGTAGCAGTTGCGTTGCTTCGTCTTAATCACTTCTACGTCAGCGGGTGCGGATTCTTCGGAGGCCATCAACTGGTCTAGGCACGTGTAGTAGACTTCCTTGGTCGCCCTCCACATCGTCTTGAGCTCTTCCAGATGAGCATCTAATGAAAAGTCCGAGTGCTCCTGCTCAGGGATGGTCACGAAGTCGGCCTCGAATTCGACGATCGCGTCGGAGGCGCGTATAAATTTGTCGAGTGACGCCATTATATTTTTAGGGTTCGCTTAGGGGCGGCGAAGAAAGTCGAAAACCCAAAAGAAAACGCACCGAAAAACTATTTCGGAAAAAATTGTATTTTATTTTAGAGGAAAAAAGTCACAGAATATTTGCGCGTCGCTAGCTGATTGCGTTGGGGCTCGAGGAGCTTGCTTCCGAAAATCAACCACGCGTTGTCTCTAAAGTTGGCAACTAGTTACAAAGAGACTAGTTGCTGCGAACACTTCTGCCTACTGGGTATGCAGCTTTGCTTATTCACTGCATGGTCACTGTTGAATTCCCAAACCCACGCTGCTTTCACACTTCTGAGAGTGCAAAACGACACGAAAACTGGTTTTTTGTTCTGTGTGCACTCTGTATGTATGGGCAGCGCAAGCAGAAGAGCGCGAGCAGAAGCAAAACGTGCACGCGTATACTGACCAGCAAAAGGTGGTGGTTTTTCGCTTTGCACTGAGCGCGGTCACGGAGCACCCAAGTAAGTTGATACAAACGTGAGAGCGCGAAACCATAAGCAATCTCTCGGGAGAGCTCAGCAGAAGGCTGCTCTAAAGATTTTCTGTGCGGGAGCACGAGGCTTGCTTATGCGCCAAGCGGTAAATTTTGTGCGCAAAAATTATGGGCTTCGCAGCAAGCAATGCTTGCGAAGACGGTCAGCAACAAAATTTTCAACTTTGGTGCTGCCGTTATTTTTGGGGACCGTTACCCACGAATTGACAAGTCTCGTAAGGTTTGACGGTCAAATGAAGGGTATATATATATATAAGGAGGACAGTTCCTTATATATATATATATACCTTATATATATATATATACCTACATGCAAACATTAAAGTGCGTCTCGTGCACTAGCTAGTGAACGCGGCGCACTTTGAAGCCGTGCCCGTCACTCTAGCCCCGTAGAGCCCTTCCGGCCATATACATTTTATATTTACATATATATATATATATATATATATATATATATATATATATATATATATATATATATATATATATATATATATGTAAATATAAAATGTATATGGCCGGAAGGGCTCTACGGGGCTAGAGTGACGGGCACGGCTTCAAAGTGCGCCGCGTTCACTAGCTAGTGCACGAGACGCACTTTCAAACTCGCAAGTAGACTTGCGTACAAGCTCGCACAAAAGCGATGGCCAAATTAAATTAAATGCAGTGAACTTACCGTTTCTTACACGGCTTGGTTGATTAGGCGTCGGTGACGATGATTTGGGCGTCGGTGACGATGGTATGGGCGTCGGTGACGATGGTTTGGGCGTCGGTGACGATGGTATGGGCGTCGGTGACGATGGTTCCTGGGCGGCGGCAATCCGGCTCGTCTGGACCAAAATGTTTATGTTAGATGGGTTGGGTGGTTCGAAGGACCAATGTTTATTTTAAAAATCACAAGGTTGTCTACTACAAATTACCTGTTTATATTCCACTTTATATATATAATATAAAAACTGTATAATATTGTTGGTCTTTCCAGGTCGGTGCACGTCCACTGTTGAAACAAGAGTGCCCGTGTGGGTCCAGCGACGATCGCTGGAAGGCGGTCAAACCGCGCCAGTTGCCGCGGAGAGAGCCCGCAGCCGGGTTTACGCTCACGAGAGAGGCGCCCCTCCCGACCGGCAGGCTGACAGGAGAGAGACTGGAGTGCTCACTCCTGACACGCTACCGATCGATGAGGGAGCACCTCTGGCGAGCGGCAGTTGGCGTTAACATTACTTTTACTCTTTCTTTCACTTTTTTAATTCTATTACTTCACACTTTAATTTTTGTTAAAAATCATATATTTTATATTACCGCAAGCCACAAGTGAAAACGCATGCGAATTGAACACTTCAATATGAATGAAGTCTGATTATAAATTTCAGTCATTTTATACTCCAGCTGAACCCTTGTAAAATTGAGATTAAAAAGTCTGTATATATTCATTCATGTTCGACTCAGTGTCGTTAACTTTTATCGTATTCTTTGGAAATGTTTACATTAATTCAATTCCTCGCGAATTCAAGTCAAGACGCAATTCGATCCCAAGCAATTAAATAACAAACTACAACAACAACAACCACAACACTACCTCTGCTTACACAGCCCCACGCTCCAGATTATGCATGCACGCATAGCCGCAGTTCGATCCGTTCACTTTAATAGCAAGCAATTAAATAAACACTATTTCTGCTTACGCAGCTTCTGCTTGGGCAGCAAGCTCGCGCTTCGGATCATGCATGCCTGCCAAATCCATAGTTCAATCCATTCGCTCAATGTTTACATTAAATTTCAATACATTACTGCACAGCTAAAACAGAGGCGTCAAATTTTCCTCAAAAATCTCTATGCGTCAACCGCATGCGTGTTAAAATACGGCGCACGCAGCCACTTGACATTTTATTACACTTCCCACTAACAACACAACCTCTGCCTGCGCAGCCGCTACGCATGGCCGTACCCATTCCCACAGCTCTGTATCCTACATGCAAACATTAAAACTACAACAACTACAACTACAGCGTACTCTATCTTTTCTGAAATAACTCCACTGATCAACCTATGCGACACGTAAGCCACAGTCGCTTGGCTCATAAAAAACCCTACCCTCATCCATTCACATCTCAGCAATAAAAAAAAATCTTAATATGATATCCTACAACAGCAATTTCAAAGCTTCCAATACTCCGCTGCTGGTCTCCTAATACTCACATACCATAACGCACGTCGCTCCCCTCCCTCTCCCTGCTTCCTAACCATCTCCTCAACCGACCGATAACGGTGGTCTTTGTTCGCATAGGGTTGGTGAGTGAAGTTATTTTTTAGGAAATTTAAGAAGTATGCTGTTGTTGTTGTTGTTGTATATTTAATCTTTGCATGTAGAATTCAGAGCTGAGGGAATGTGTGTGCTCGCGGGTGGCAGCTTGATAAGCAGTGGCTGTCTAAGCAGAAGCTGCGTAAGCAGAAGTAGTGTTGTAGTTGTTGTTGTTGTTTTTTATTTAATTGCTTCGCTTTCGAGACGCTGCCCCAGAAGTGTAGTGAGAATTTCAAGTGGCTGGATGGTTGTGCGATCCGTAAGTTAGCATGAATGACGATGACGAATAGAGATGTTGAGGAAGTTTGACGCCTCTCTTTTAGGTGTGTAGTAATTTTAATAATGCATGGAGGTCGATGATTTTATTTTATGACTTGTCAAAGAATATCTTTTTTTTAAAAAATACCGACACAGGCGGTCTAACAAATCAGTGTAGACATTTCAAAATTTATTACATATTAAGGTTTTAGTGATATGGTGTGATTGGATTAGGGTAGGATAGGGATATGTTTTTTTTTTAATATGAGAGGAAAGCATCGAAAGCCTGAGTGCGAGACTTTAACCCGCTAAAACCTCTCCCCCGTGTCTGTTTTGTCCCCCCGGAACTACCGTTAAGTATACCGTCGGAAGGCAGATGAGCTAAAGTGTTACAGTAAAACCCTTAAATATCATTTAAGCCAACGCCTTTATTAATTCTCATTCTGCCTTTTGAGTTCCCAAGAATCATGTTACCGTTTAATTCCAAAGAATTAAACGCATAGATTCGTGAAACCTACTCAAAATACATTTCCGTCGCGAGCCACCTGTATTCGTGGAATTGTTTTCGCAAAAGCTAAGCCCGCAGTCGACTCTGAAGATATGCATTTTCGGCAGAAGCCACTAAGCGAGCTGCGATATGAAATATGCAAGGTAGACAACTAAGAATAATATAAGCTAGAGTAAGAACAATTGTCAAGTCAGTTTTTAGAAAGATTTAATAAACTCAACATTGCTTCTGCAGTGAAAACTAAAACATTGTGTTTTTTTTTCACTCTACAAATAGAAGAACAAAAGTGGCGCAGTCGGCAGGATATGCCGAAAAATCCTTAATGAAAATAAGGATAGTGTAAAACAATTACAAAAGTGCATATCCAAACGAACCAAAACAATTTTTTCCAAGAGGAAAAATAACAAAGCGATTTTGGGAAAATTTTCTAAGAAGGAAATTTCATACAAATTTTAAAGACATAATTTTTTCCAAGAGGAAAAATAACAAAGTGATTGTTGGAAAATTTTCTAAGATGGAAATTTCGTACAAATTTTAAAGACATAATTTTTTCCAAGAGGAAAAATAACAAAGTGATTGTTGGAAAATTTTCTAAGAAGGAAATTTCGTACAAATTTTAAAGACATAATTTTTTCCAAGAGGAAAAATAACAAAGTGATTGTGGGCAAATTTTCTAAGAAGGAAATTTCGTACAAATTTTAAAGACATAATTTTTTCCAAGAGGAAAAATAACAAAGTGATTGTGGAAAAATTTTCTAAGAAGGAAATTTCGTACAAATTTTAAAGACATAATTTTTTCCAAGAGGAAAAATAACAAAGTGATTGTGGAAAAATTTTCTAAGAAGAAAATTTCGTACAAATTTTAAAGACATTGTGGAAAAATTTTCTTAGAAGAATTTCGTACGTTTCAAGGAACTCTCTGTAAATAAAGTTTCTACTCATCAAACTTTTGAAATTCATCAGCAATTCGACAACTCCTCCGAAGTCGACAACTATTACTTCAACAACCAGAGCAGTAACAAATCGCAACACCATTAACATCATTCAACACTCCAAGGTTGAGTACAATATATTATTTTATAATTAAAACTAATTGAAAGTACCTCGTAAGACTATTATTCCATCCTTATTTTGTAAAACACACATTAATAAAGAAAAAACAGTAGAAATGCCAGGTAACATGCAAAGCATTACAATAGATCCTATAAAATACATTAACAGTTTGCCAGACTTCCATGGTAATACGAAGGACCTTCAGTCCTTCATCAACTTTATAGATAGAATATATCCCCTCCTGTCACAATTTGATCCAAACTCTCAACTTTTAATATCAGACCTCATCAAAGGAAAGCTTAAAGGAAGAGCTAGGGAAGCCATAGAGATAAACTGCCAAGCAGTATCATGGCAAGAGATTAAATCAGTTTTACAAAATAACTTCGGCGAAAAGAAATCTTGCGAAGAACTTTTCGACGAACTGAGGGCCACCACTTTCAAAACAAATCCAGCAGATTTCTATAACGAAATAAAAGTTAAACTGAGAAGCCTAAACGGCAAGACTCTGACAGTGTTAGGTTCAGGGGAAGCCACAAACCAGTGTGCGATCAATAATAAAAAAACCGCCCTTAACATTTTCATAAGTAAAATGCCCGAGCCTATGAAAACACTTTTGATGTGCAGAAATCCAACAAACCTAGAATCCGCTATGGACGTACTATTCGAAGGAGGCTACGCCTACTCAGGCGTCACCTCATTCGCAAACTACAAAACATCACAAGGACAGCATAGACGACGACAACAAGAACACAACCATAATCCCCCCGAACAAAGTAGACCAACTTATAACGCCAATACCCATCATTATAAACAATCCCCACAAGGAAATCACAATAAATATTCTCAAGGACAATTTAACAGAAACAACTACCATAATCCTCCCGAACAATACAGACGTACGTACAACCCTAACCCTAACAACTACCGGCAACCAAACCCAAGTTTTCGTCCAAATAATTATCAAAGAACACAAGGACCCCCGAACTCATACAGTAATTTCAATCCCACTTTCAACCAACAAGCCCAGAATAACAACCCAGAACCTATGGACATTGGAAAAATAGAAATCGGAGAAAATTTTCGGGAACATGCCTCGGAAGTAAACTTCCACATATAAAGATAAAAACCAAATTAGGCTTTATAAAATTAATTATAGACACTGGTGCAACGAACTCCATTTTGAACCCAGGAATTTGTCACCCAAAATGGATTCACCAAACCGCTCCACTAACTATCAAAACCCTTCAACATAAAATAGTAACCAACCAAAAAGCCGTAATAAAACCATTTGAAGAATTCGGTCCGATACCTAATGATATAGAATTTTATATAATTAAATTCCACGACGATTATGACGGCCTAATTGGAAACGACCTGTTGCGCCCATTAAACGCACGAATGAATTACCAGACCAATTCTATTCAACTAGGGAAAAACTTTCTGACATTACAATTTGGAGAAAATTTAAATAATACGCAAAAACTTAAAGTCGACCCTGATACGGAAATTGTATACTTTAAAGAATGCGAAGCGGGAAAAATTATTAATGAAGGCATCTTAAATGCCGAAGAAGACGAAATAGAAATAACCCTTAACTCAAAAACTAGCTATGTAACCACGCAAATAGTTGATTACCAAAATTTCAATATAATTGAAGAAAAGAAAAACCAGATTATAACTGAACACATTAGGACAGAACACCTAAACTTTGAAGAAAAGAAGAGTTTAGAAAATATAATTAAAGAACATTCACGAATATTTCATGACGAAAATACCCCCCTAACATTTACAAATGAGATAAAACATAATATACGAACAACAAACGACACCCCAATCTATGCAAAGAGTTATAGATATCCGTATATTCACAAAGACGAAGTGCAAAACCAAATACAAGAGATGCTAGACAATAAAATCATTAGACCAAGTAACTCACCTTATTCCGCCCCTATTTGGATCGTTCCTAAGAAGGCCGATGCAAGCGGAAAAACCAAGTGGAGATTGGTCATCGACTATCGTAAACTCAACGAAGTCACGATCGATGACAAATACCCCATCCCAAATATTGACGAAATCCTAGATAAATTAGGAAGATGCCAATATTTTACCACACTGGACTTGGCAAAAGGATTTTATCAGATTGAAATCCAAGAAGAAGATATTCATAAAACCGCTTTCAGCATAGAAAATGGACATTATGAATTTTTGCGGATGCCGTTTGGACTGAAGACAGCCCCAGCGACATTCCAAAGACTTATGAATAATGTGCTGAAGGATTATATAAACAAAATATGTCTAGTTTATTTAGACGATATAATTATATTCTCAACTTCATTGCAAGAGCATATGAATTCTCTAAAATTAATTCTTAAGAAACTAGAAGAAGCAAACCTAAAGGTTCAAATCGATAAATCCGAATTTTTAAAAAAGGAAACTGAGTTTTTAGGCCACATTGTAACACCAAATGGAATAAAACCAAACCCTAAAAAAGTAGAATGCGTTCAAAACTTCCCTATACCTAAAACAACGAAACAAATCAAACAGTTCCTAGGGCTTACCGGTTATTATAGGAAATTTATAAAGGATTATTCGCAAATAGCAAAACCAATGACGAAATACCTAAAAAAGGACGCCAAAATAAACATTTCCGACTTACAATACCAATCAAGCTTTAATACCCTTAAGACATTACTAACAAATGACCCAATATTAGCCTATCCTGATTTTTCAAAGAAATTTACACTCACCACAGACGCTAGCAATTACGCATTAGGGGCCGTTCTCTCCCAAGACAACCACCCCATCTGTTATGCTAGTCGCACATTAAACGAACACGAGGTCAACTACAGTACTATAGAAAAGGAGTTATTAGGAATTGTATGGGCCACAAAATATTTTAGACCCTACATTTTTGGCCGTAAATTTCTCATCGAAACTGACCACAAGCCCTTAACTTGGCTATTTTCAATCAAGGAACCCAACTCTAAACTCGTTAGATGGAGATTAAAACTATCTGAATTTGATTATGAAATCAAATACAAGAAAGGAACGAAAAATAGTAACGCTGATGCACTCTCAAGGATAAAACAAGAACTTACAGACATAAATGTGTTAGAATCCACCCAAACCACAATAAAGGAAACGGAATCACCCATAAATGTATTTAAAAATCAAGTTATCATAAAAAAAATTATGTCGGGATCAGCAAGAATAAGAAATGAAAAGATTTTTAGTAACTCAAGAAAAATCATAGGTATCAAAGAACTGGATAGAGAATTTGCCATTACATTGCTTAAGAATCATTTCAACCCTAAACAATTAAACGCGATGATAATAGAAGATGAATTTTACAATACTCTTAAAACCGCCTACGACGAAGTCTTCTCGAAAAACGATAAATTCAAAATTATAAGATGTACAAAGATACTAGAAGATGTTGAGGATGAAAATAAACTAACCGAAATTATAAAGAAAGAACATTTAGATAAGAACCATAGGGGAATACAAGCAGTTTTTAACGAATTAAAGACCAAAATTTATAACCCAAAATTAAAATTAAGAATAACACAATTTACAAATAACTGTGAAATTTGCATCTTAGAAAAATACGACAGAAATCCACCAAAAATTCCTTTCAAAATAACTGAAACACCTTCGAAACCCCGTGAAATACTACACATTGACGTCTTCTACACATTAGACAAAAACCTTTTTATGACTATTATAGACAAATTTACTAAATTCGCAGTAGCTTATAAAATTAACGGAAGGACATGGACAGAGTTCAAAACGAAACTACTTCAATATATTAACACATACGGAAAGATAGAAAAGATAATTGTAGATAACCAATTAGGATTCAAGGCAATACCCATACAACAATTTTTAGGCGAAGAAAATATAGAAACCCATTATACATCTAACAGTAACCATACATCAAACGCAGACATCGAAAGACTCCACAACACAATTAACGAACATATAAGACTTTTAAGACACGACGATAGAAATAAAGACGAACCCATCGAAGATAAAATGTTCAGAGTTATAGGTTTTTATAATAATACAATCCATAGTACCACAAACATAAAACCAATGGATTTCTTGAATGGAAAAATCCATGAAAATAAATACCCAGAAATCCAGAATGCTATATTAAGAAAAAAAGAAAAATACATAAACAAATTAAATAAGGACAGAAACGATGTTGAAATACAAGAAGGAGTTAATTACATAAAAGAGATAAGAGGAGGCAAAAATCATAGAAAATATAGGAAAATAGAAGCTAGGAAAATTGATGAAGAACATATAGAAAATATTAAAACAGGACACAAATATTATAAATCTCACATTAAACATAACAAAAAATATCAAGACAAAAACAACCCCACATTAAAATCAAAAAAGTAATAAACTACTACCACTTCCAGATGACACCTTGGACGTTAATAATAATATTTTTTGCTACTATCAACGCGCAAACCCTTGACATTCAGGACCTATCGCATAATAATGGATACATACCGATAAAAACTGAAGAACTAAGGCCAATAGAAAACTACAATAAAATACTTCATATTATCAATACAACCGTATACGAACAGACAATGGACCTCATCTTTAACAACATAAAAACTCTTAAAACAACTAGAGTTGAAGCAAAATCACTATTAAATACTATAATCAAAAACTTCTCTTTGCTGAAAGCAAAAATAGAAACTCTAAGCCCACACTCCAAAACCAAACGAGGACTATTAAATATAATAGGGAAAGGTCTAAAAGTTATCGCTGGATCAATGGACAGTGACGATGAAGTACAAATAAATAAATCACTTGACTCACTATATAAAAATGACGAGATCATGACAAACAAAATAAATAACCTAACATACGTTAACGACTTTATGTTCTCACAAATACAGAATATCACAAATCACATAAACGATCAACAGATATTAATTGGAAATTACCTGAATAAATTCAAGGACATTTTAGGAAATAAGATTACGACATTAGAGGACGAGATCACCTTCATAGAAAAGATATACCAAATAAATAACGACATTTCACTTTTAAGACATCACGTAGACGACATCGGACAAGTAATATTCTCAAGTAAACTAGGAATTATCCCTACGGACATCCTAACAAACACCGAATTAGACCTAATCAAAGATTTCGAAAGTTATACAAGTATTAAAGTAGCCGTAGCGACACATGACCACAACCTTATCATAATTTTCCTAATACCACAATTTTCCAAAGAAACATTATCGGAGATAAGATTTGAACCCATCCCAAATATAAATAATAAGTCAATAATTCTAGACAATAATGAAGTATTAGTAGACCCAAAAAATAACATCTATGACGTATTTATCAAAGAAAATTTAAGGAAAAATCTAATTCAAATTAATGACAAATGCTTAACTGATATACTAAAATTTAAGGAGGCAAACTGTAGAATGCAAACTTCAAAACATGAAGAAGTGACCGAAATACTACCAGGCATCTTAATTTTTAAAAATTTTAACAGTACAATATCCCACACTTGTGACAAAACGGAAATTAAAATTAAAGGAAACTTTTTAATAAAATTTGAAAATTGTAATATAAACTCACTTAATAAAACTTTTTCAAATGTAAAAATTAAAGTTTATGATAAATTTATCTTGCCAAATTTTATTACAAAAATTAAAGAAGATTCTAATACCACAATGGCAGATATAAAACTCGAATCGTTGTATCTAAAACAGATTAAATATGAAGAAAGTATACAACAAATAATGTACCAAAATAAGAAAACAAATGTAACTAGCATAAGTTCAGATATAATGATCATTACAGCAATTATAATTACAACTATAATCTTATCTTACCTTTATACAACAAAACATAAATTGTCAATATTGCATATTTCGTCGGAGCCTCAATCTAACGGTGGGGGTGTTACAGTAAAACCCTTAAATATCATTTAAGCCAACGCCTTTATTAATTCTCATTCTGCCTTTTGAGTTCCCAAGAATCATGTTACCGTTTAATTCCAAAGAATTAAACGCATAGATTCGTGAAACCTACTCAAAATACATTTCCGTCGCGAGCCACCTGTATTCGTGGAATTGTTTTCGCAAAAGCTAAGCCCGCAGTCGACTCTGAAGATATGCATTTTCGGCAGAAGCCACTAAGCGAGCTGCGATATGAAATATGCAAGGTAGACAACTAAGAATAATATAAGCTAGAGTAAGAACAATTGTCAAGTCAGTTTTTAGAAAGATTTAATAAACTCAACATTGCTTCTGCAGTGAAAACTAAAACATTGTGTTTTTTTTTCACTCTACAAATAGAAGAACAAAAGTCTAAAGCTCAAACGTACGTTTACGTCCTAATGTCGCAAGTCTCTAAATTCTAACGTCGCAGTTACTCACGTAAGTTTGTCTCGTTTTGTTCACAGTTGCCTGTGTGTATTACGCTCTCGTTCCACCATGCGTTGTCGTTGCATGACAGCAGCACACATGGATTTGACGGCCATCCAGGCATCGGGTGATTGCAGCATACTCTCGACGATATTTTTCGTTGTTAAAGGGCGCAGAAGCACAGTTTCCGCTCTTATTCGCGTACGCGCAAAACCAAAGCATTCAAAAAATATGTGGTGTGCGTCTTCGTCAGCGCTGAAGCACACCCCACATGTTGCACTCGTGCACTCGCTCACATGTTGCATCCATGACCGCTGATCATCTGTGTCAGATAAAAATCCAAATCACCATGCTGCCTGTTTACCCAACGCTTCACGTCTGGTATTAACTGGTGAGTCCAACGGCCTCTACTGGAGCTGCTCCACCGATCTTGCCGCTTGGAGAGGGTGACGCTATTTGTTTCCACCAACTCTTTGATGGTGAGACTTCTACGTGTATCTGCGATAACGCACTGTAATTTCTGCGGCCATTAAATATGGTGGTGGTAATCCCGCAATTACTCCGGCTGCTTCGTGTGAAATGGTTCGAAAGCCACAGCAAACCCGCAAAGCACACAATCGAAAAATTTTATTCAATTGTCTCACGTTCTTTTTCAAGAGAAACTCCTTCGTCCAGCTCTGTAGCAATTGCTCACAGCTCTGTAGCAATTGGTTTTCCACTAGCCAGGTTTTAATAGTGTTCACTACATTGGTCGCAAAAGCTTGTAGTTGGTGCAACTGTTTGGCCACAATAACAACAGCAACATCGTCAGCATATCCGATTATATGAACGCTACTTGGAACAGGGATGCGCAACACTGAATCATACATCAGATTCCATAATAGCGGTCCCAGGACCGAATCTTGAAACTCCAGCCGTCACTTCGTAACTCTTGAAACCAATATCGGTACTATAGAGAAGAATCCTGTCCGAGAGAAAACTCCTTAGAATTCTAACAAGATAGCGTGGTGTTTGTAATCGCTCCAGAGCTGTGATGATACTTTCCCAGCTTGCCGAGTTGAAGGCATTTTTTAGCAATTATTTCCTCGTCAGAGACAACCGGGTTTGCCCTATCCAAAGGCTCATATTCCATAGGGGGCGTACTATGCTCATGCCTTGGAAAAAGTGTATGCACAGCCTTCTGCATGAATTCCTGCGTTGTGGTAGCAGCATGTTTAAGCCTTGACATCACTATCTTGTACGCGTCTCCCCAGGGGTTCACATCAACGTTATCACATAACTGCCTGAAGCAGGTATCTTTGCTCTTTTTTATAGCTTTCTTAAGTGCTTTACGAACCAGTGTATTAGAGGATCTGTGCATTGGGTAATTTTCCGTACCAATGCTACGCTGTACCATTCTTCTGGCACGCAGACAATTCCTTCTTAGCTCGGCTATTTCCTCGTTCTACCAGTAAACTGATCGTCGACCTCTTTTATTTATTGCCCTCGCCATGGATGCGGCACAGGCTGAGTTGAGCCACGACACCACTTCGTCAGCTAGCTCTTTTGCGTTCCCAGTTTGAGGATCAGAGATATGAAGCATTAGCTCAAAAACTCCTCTATCCAGCGTATGGAATTTCCATCTTTTTACTTTAGGGGTACTCTGATTTAACACCTCAGTCCGATTAAAATTAAGCGCAGTTATAATAGCACGGTGATCGCTATTTGTATACAAGCTGCTAACGCCCCAATTGATGCGTCCAACTAAAGACTCACTTGCGAAAGTGATGTCAATCGTCGATTTTCTGCCATTTCGTTCAAAAGTGTGTTCACAGCCGTCATTCAGCAGCACCACATCTAACAAAGCAAAAGCTTCTAACAAAATCCTGCCTCTTACGTTAGTAAAACGGCTGACTCATTCAGCGGCCCACGCATTAAAATCTCCCGCTAATATAAGAGGTGAAGTATTGCAAGCGTCACTTACCAACTTATCACTGCCGAGTATTCCAGGTCGGTTAAACTTGGGGGACAGTAGCAGCTATATATATAGATACCAGCAATCTTGACTACAACGTAGTAATCCCTTGCGCCTTCAGGTTTCCACTGGAAAGGTAAGTTTCCACAGTTCAAGATAGCCGTCTTCGCCTTTTTATCAGAGAACCATCCTAGCTGATTTCGGTACTGCTCAGCAAAAATTACTACGTCAATTTTTTGTTCGGCTACCGTCTGTTTGAGGAGCTCCTGGGCCGCTTCACAATGGTTTAGGTTAACTTGTAATTACCTCATTTGCGCATAGTGGTTAAATGCTTTCATAAAAACAGTATACAACGCATCAACCTGAAACCCATTTTCAATAGCGTTAATTACGAAGTTTGAGAATATGGCCAAATTAGTACACGTAGATCTTCCCAGGTAAAAGCCATGCTGATTCGTAGCAATATACGTCTTAAAAGACGTGAACAAATATCTGGCAACCAATTTATCTAGAATTTTTGGAATGATCGATTGCCTAACGATTGGTCTAGTATAATTAGCTACTAAACGCCTTAGGCCAGATTTAAATATTGGGGAAAGAAACGGGACCTTCCACTCCGGGAGAGCACACCCTATTTCAAGGGATTTATTAAATAAAATTGTTGAGGGAACATGGAGAGTATTGGCACACTTCTTTAAAAATAAAGGTGGCAGGAAGTCATAACCCGCTCCTTTAGACATATCTAGACTTGATAAAGACGCAAACACATCCTCTTTCAGAAACTGTCATACAACCAATATCGACCACTTGCCGTAATTTGGGAAAGCCGGCCACTGATTCAATTCTTTGGAAGCTCTCGTAAATAGACCCAAAAAAACTTGGCGAAAAGCTTACATGTATCCGACTTATTATTCGAGATCAAACCATTAAACTCCATGGAGCTAGGAAGTCCATTAAAATTGTGCTTTGTATTAAAGTACACCCAAAACGATTAGGACAACTTTTTATTTTAGCTTTTTTTTATGGCAGATGAACCAAGCTCAGGGGATGCCCCTATCCATGGTATTTGTTCGTTCCGAAAGGATGACAGGTTAGTGGGAAGGGGGAAAGAGGGAGTAGTGACGGTTTACACTTCGCTTAAAGGTTTCCATTGTACTAACATAATTCTTATGCAGGAAATTTGAAAGAAACTCAAATTCCCTTCTACGCTGTATAAACATGGCTTCATCTTCGTGGAAGAAGTTCTTCAATCTCAGTAATCCACGCGTGTACCAAGGCAATTGAAATCCCGCCTCTTTCTAAAAACCGGTACATATAAATGAATACCTTCCTCTAAAGATTTCGTAATTTGTATATTCATATTGTAGAGGTCAGAGGATTTAAGAAGAACACGCCAATTAATGGATTCGAAAATGATGAACCGATTCACAGAGGAGAGGCAACACATTGAGTCAATTTATAAGCGAGATCATTTCTTACAAAAACCAAGTCTAGGATACGATTTATATTATTGACAATGCTGTTAATTTGATAAAAATGAAGAGAGTATAATGTATCGCAAACCATAGACTCTATATCATTTCTCATACCGCATTAAAACAGAGCGCTATCATCAACACTAAATTTCCATTCAACGGATCCAAGATTAAAATCACCCAACACGCAAGGCGTTTGGTGCGGATGTAAAGAGTTAACGAGTGACTCAATATTATCTACATGAATTTTATAAGTATTATAATCACTGCAAGAACTTATTCCAGAATGCAGAAATCTGTCTCTCCGGAATACATTGTAATATCCATCAAACAGCTCACTTGATAAGAAATTTGATGTCAACCATGTCTCGACGAGTATTATAATGTCGAATTCATGAGAAGCCGCAGCCAAAAACAATTCGTTTGTTTTTGTACGCAGTCCGCCTACGTTACGTAGATAAATTGAAAATTCAAGCTTCTTCCGTCGCTGCTCACCGGTATGCTGTACAGAGGCGGGCACGGTCAATTTGCCCGAGGTAAAATAGCTTGAAGACAAAGAATCATTGAAACATTTAGTATGCGATGATATTTAGTCCACAATTGGAGTTGCTTCGTTTTCCGTCCGAGAAGCAGTAGTTCCTGAGGGCACTACATTTTGGAAAATATGTACAGTTGTCTGCTCCGGTGGAATTGTTATTGTTGGGGTACTCCTGGAAAGCCCTTGCTGTGGGCTCCTCCAAAGTTCACAGTCCGTCCGAATGAAAACACTATTATTTCACTTTGGGCACTTTATTGTCTGGTCAGATGATTTGTGAGGATGGTCCCAAGAAAAAATATTTTAGCACGTCCACCCTGTTGACTAATGCTAGCGAGAAAACATCGCCATGGCCGTCTTTGTTGAACAATGATGTCTCTTATTTCTGTGATGGTGCCGTACAACGTGATGGTTCGGAGAAGCAACTTTGATGTACCGCTCGTATCTTGGAGTCCATAATTAAATTGAAGCTACCAGCTACGTGTTGATGCTGTTGGTGGCTTATCCTATTTATTTTCTAATACTTATACTACGAAGTAATTCAATGACATTTGTTATTTCATGAGTATCTTATGCTTGTTCTGTAATATTTATATACCTATGACTATGTACAACTTGCGTTCGTATTCGATTATCGAACTAAAATCAATATATTCATCAAGTGAAACCATTAAATTTTAGGTGAAATTTTTTACACTTTTCGTTATGTGTCCTTAAAAATATTTTCCTAGTGCCTTATATCTAGTTTCTTTTCTTTTTTCATTCTTATTTTCTTTTCCTTTCACTTTAAAATTGTTGTTCTTTATTTTTATACATTTTTCAGAATGTTTTTTCTTTCTTCTTTCCCCCCCCCCTTTGTTTTCTTTCTTTTTTTTTCTTTGATATTTATTTTTTTGTTTTTTTTCCTCTTTTTTTTCTTCTTCTCTTCTCTCTTTTTCTTTCTTCTTCCCTTTACTCAAAAGTTTTGTTTGTTTTTTTTTTTTTATATGTACAACTTTTCCCTTATTGCTCTACACAATTATTAACTCTACTTAAATTAACTTAAAAATTAAAATTACTTAATTCATTAAATTTAACAATTATTAACTTCATTTAATTTAATTTTTTAGCAAGCTAATTTTAAATTCTATTTTACTTGCTCCCTTTCCTTAAAATGTGATACCACACGCTTGTATATCAACGTATTCATTACACGTAGCGGTAGAGTGATCTGCGATGCCACATAATGTCATGGCGCCCTGACACCATGTGACAAAATCGTCTACGAACTCTCTACCCCAAAATTATTTCAACTTGGACTTCTGTTAAATAGAACAAATTGAATTAAAACTAAGTTTATATTGTTTCAACCATATGCATGCACTTGGAAATAACATAAACTTAATATACTGCCTTAACTAAGCCTGGATATATGGTTAAGACAAATTCGATAATTAATTAATACATATTGTTAGTAAGCAAAATTAGTAAGTGTCCGGTTAGCTATAGAAAATTCCCCTTAAAAATATACTAGCCAAAACGGTTTTATATGGATGAGCAACTTCGGGCGTACTTACTTATCAATTTGCGGCGTCGCAGTTTATGGGATCCAGCCCTCTCTTTTCTGTCGTCCTGGTAAACATGGAATTTCCCCTTGCACCACCTACGACTGCCTTGAAATATACAAATATATATATATTATTTACGTTAGTTATTTTTCCCTATTCACTAAATTTTTTGTTGAATCGTATGTGTTGAGCGTGGTTTTCCGGTTCCGATTTACTGCATCCGTAGCTGTTCCTATTTTTATTGAATTGTTGTAATGTTTAAGCAAATTGTTATGGAAGGACTTATCCCTGTTCTTAATTTTTAGAACTGTAGTGACCGAACTCTTAATGCCTACCACCTCATATGGGCCTAACCATATCGGTGAAAATTTGTTTCTTCTAGTTTGATTTTTCATTAAGACCTTGTCACCTACCTTAAAAACAACAGGATTTAACTTGCTGTCATATTGTCTTTTAGACAACACCTTCGCCTTCTCTTGGTTTTGTCGAGCTATTTCATGCGCTTTCTGGATCTGATATTTCTGAATCTTCGAGGGATCGTCCGGATTATACACCGGACTGCACTTACGTCTCAAGTTGGTTGGCATTTCTGAATCAAAACCGTATAAAGTACGGAAGGGTGTTTGTCTAGTGCTAGTATGGGGCGTATGGTTATGCACATGCATCGCTGCCGACAACCATTGGTCCCAATTGGAACCGTCCTCTTTAGCGAAGCTGCGCAAATATTCCGCTAGCGGTCTATGGCTGCGTTCGAGAGAATCATTGGCCTGGGGTTGGTACGGAGTGATATGCAACTTCCTAATGCCTAACATCGTACAAGTGTCCGAGAATATTTTGGAAATAAAATTAGTACCATTGTCCATTCTCAAAACTCTGGAAGGTTGCAGGCGCTCCAGTTAACCCGAATGGCATTCTGTTAAACTCGAAATGTCCTAGACCCGAGCTAAAAGCAGTTTTCTCCCTGTCCCTTTCGTCAACTAAAACTTGATGATATCCACTAGCAAGATCTAGAGTCGAGAAATACCTGTAGTGTCCCAACTGCTCCAGAATTTCCTCAATTCTTGGAATCGGAAAGACTTGCTTTATAGTTCAATCGTTCAATTTTCTATAGTCAATCACTAGTCGCCATTTTTTCTGTCCATTCTTTGAGGCTTTTTTAGCACTAGTAGCAAGGGCGAATTCCAAGGAGATTTGCTGTGGGAGACAATACCGTCATCTAACATTTTCCCCAGCTGTCTATTAATTCCCTCCCTATGCACCTGTGGAAGTCTATACTGCTTCTGATTAACCGGAGGCTGATCCTGCAAGGTTGGTATCTCGTGCTCCAAAATGGGCGTGTAAGACAGTTTATCCCCTTCCAGAAGTAAAAATATCATTGAATGCTGCGCACATTCTCTCTACTGAGCTTCTTTCCTCCTTATTCAAATTTTCATCTAATCGTAATTTACCTATAAGTGCGCTTATTCTATCCCTAACGTCTATCTCCTCTATTCTACTTACCGCACCGGTACCCGGTGTTTTAAACTTATTGAAATCAGTAAACTTTGGTCTAAAGTTACTGCTAATATTTACATCCTTATCCGTTGAATTTAACACTGGCAGATAAACTGTATCCTCTTGTACATTTACCAGTGTCTCTCCCATATATACCCCTGGCGTAATTTCCTGTTTATGTACTACTACCACTGGAATATTGGTTTTAATTCCAACTGGAACTATTGTTATTGTCCGTGCTAATACTTTGTCTCTCTCTCTGTAAGAGTCTTCATCTATTGCTTCCTTTGACCTCATAATTAAAGTCCCAACACTCTCTTTGTCTCCTCTTAAGAATGTCACCTTTTTAGTAAGGGTATTCATAACGGATCTATTCCACAAGTTATCCCTTCCAACTATGCCATCCCCTGGCAAACCTTCCTCTGAAGATACCACATGTAACGCAAACTTAATGCGCTCATTGTCATTATGGTGAACGAATACCAAACCTCTTGTGGTCACGCATCCACCGAATGCCCCACTAAGGGTTTTAATTTCGCTAGTGTCCACTTCTAGCGAATGACTTAGCGCATTTTCCTTAACCAGGCTTGTGTCCGCCCCTGAGTCCACCAGTAAAATGAGTTTTCCATTTCTTGCACCCGTACACGGTACTTCAATGAACACATCATTTAAGGTGTCCGGGCGGCCCTTCTGCATGTTGTACCCCGAGTTTATTCTTCCTACATCCCTTCCTGCTTGTAGTCTTATATAATTTTTGGCATTTGAAATTTTCCTGCCGCCAACTTTCGAGTAAAAACCCTTCAACGTTTTCATTGCGCTTTTTTGCAACGTATGTGAAAACGTATTGCGATTATTCCATAACTTGCCACAACAATTAAAGGCCAATATATTTAGTTCCCCAATAATGTCTTTTATTATAGTCGCGAGCAACAAAACCAGAATGAAAATTTGTGTAATGCTTGCACTTAAACAAAAAGCAAAAACTCCAAACGTATCCACTGACTCAACGGCCGTCGGACTTACTGTTTTGTTGTCATTTAGTTTTTGTTTCACTTCCGTCTCCAATATCTTGCTGGCCGCATCAATTTTCTCATCGTTCATTTCTGGGAAAAACTTATTTAACATTCCTTCTTCATTTTTTATTTCTTCTATATTTTTTATGCTCTTTTTTGGTCGACAGTCCTCAACGTTCTTACAACAATCAGAGGAGGACGGTTCAACAATCGTTTCCGACGTCTGACTCGCTGTCCCCATGATGTGTGGCCTAATTTTCCTTTTCTTTTCGGGTTCCCAGCCTAGCGGCCTTGGCTGGGCCCCTGCCAGTTTCCCTGAAACGTATCCCAATCTCGCTTAGCTTGGCAGTCCCTCACAAAATATCCTGCTCGGTTGCAAAAATGGCATCTCAAATGATTTGCAGACTCGTCTGTAGATTTCCCGCGCTGGTTAAACCTACCTGTGTTCCCGATATTCTCCGATAATTTTCGGTTTCCATTCGTCTGATTTCCTTGCCTAAGTCTTGGTGATTGCATGAATTCCCGTGGTCCCGTCCGGTAATTCTTCCAGCCCGTATCGCACTTAACTTCTGACGAACTTGCACACCTTCGGCTCATCTCATGTCCATATATTTTACACTCCTGACAGAAAGGCGTGTTCTTTCGCGTGATGCAGTCTTCTCTGGTGTGTCCCTTCTTATTGCAGAAACTGCAGGTCACGTTAGCCTCTAATGATTTCTTCCCAGTATCATTTTTGTTTCTGAACTGTGCCGGCGGGCTCGCAGTTTTCCGCTGCGCGAAAGAGTTAGCGTCACCGCGAAATGCTGCCTGTTGCAGTGTTGGGTCCACCCTGTTGTTACCCCGCAGGAGCGCTATATTACTCATCTCTTGCGATTGCTCTCTAATCGCATATTGATGGTTTAGCTGCCTCAGGTTACACTGGTGAATTTCATGGCTAAACCTCACTGCTTCCTCTACCGAATCCTCCAAGCAATTTGCTTTTGATCCTAGCATGTGTAACCTTAGCGTCGGTTCATTGAGACCCATTTTGAAACACTGTACTGCCGATCTTTCCAAATCCTGCATTAAACCCGTGCCAGCTTGGTCCTTGTACCTGATCCCTATAATTTCTTCCGCTTGCGACTTTAACGCGTACAACCTCTCTGCATATTGCCTCACATTTTCCTCTGGCAATTGACAAACCTGTTGCAGTTCTAACCGCACTGTGTCTAACGAACTAATCTGCAAATAACTTTTTCGTATCGTCGCGCAAAATTCCTCAACTGTACTGAATTTCCTAGATCTGAGCAAACTATACGCGTTCCCATGCAATCTCTGCTTAATGCAAGGTATCAAATATTGTCTGTTTCCTTCCTCAATACCTTGAACCGCCAATTCGCACCCGTCAATGAATCTATATACCTCATTGCGCAAATCTGGGGAGGGTGTTCCTGAGAACAAAGGTACTAAATTGTTCACTACTTTGGCCACTGCTTCTATACCCATATCTACGCCGGTTTTACCCCTCGGGATCTTAAAATCTGTTGAAACTACTGACGGGCGTCCCACTGGATTCTTGTGAGGCAGAGTTGTGTTTGCTAAAAAATTTTCCTGCTGAAGGAGTCTATTCTCTTCCTTCAACTCCTCTATTCTCCTGTGGGCTTCTTGTAGAGAGTCAAAATCTTCCCTGCTTCTTCGGTTTAGAAATTTCGCGAGAAAATTTTCAGAAATTCCGTTTTCTTCCAGAAACCTTCTCAATTTCTCGTTTTCCTCTTCAACTTCCCTTACCGAACCACTTTCTATTTCTCTCTCTACTAATAAGTTCTCGTATCTGTTTTTAATGGCTTGAAATTCGTTCCTCCAATTTTCCAATTCCTTTCGCGCACTTTTATTCTTACTATCTATAAAGTTTAGTAACTCTTCTAGAATTGCATCTGCTTTTTCTACCTTAGAAAGCCTGCCTAAGCCACGAAGTTTTTCCTTTATCAGTTCTAAATTCTCTTTATTACCTACAGTACACGCAAGACTACCCCAAATTTTTTCTACAAATCTATCCAATTCTCCCACCAAGTTTTATGATCTCTGCTTAATTCCCTTAACTGAATTTCTATGTCATATGAGGTATCCATAAAAACTTGCACTGTAACTGCTACTATTTCGTGTGCTTGCCTCTTTTTTTTGAGGTATTTTTATGTACCAGCCTTCACTGAACTAAACACAACACTTCTATTTTTTTTCACTTCCTTTTGTGCACGCGACAAAATAAAAAGGAGAAAAAACAACCTACTGAATGTTCGCGCACAGAAAAACGAACCCCAAGCAAGCGCCAGTAGCTGCACTTGAATTACGAAACTTGAAACCCCCACAGAAAAATTTGCTTACTAATTGATTGCGCTCGCGTCTTAAACGTTTTGTATCTTCATAGCAAACACAATTACTTTTTTTTCACACTTCTTATTTCATTTACCGCAATAATTTCAAAAAGAAGAACAATGTTAGTAAAAATAATTATCCCCCCGTAGCCAGACTCAGCCACAGGATTACGGGTAAGGGAGTCTTGCCCAGGATTATTTATGCGTGTTAGTATTTATATATATTCGCTACAAATGCCTATCTTCATTTATCACCCTTAAAATTTTATGTTTTCACAAACTCACCTGTGCGAGCCAAATATGTTGGGGTACTCCTGGAAAGTCCTTGCTGTGGGCTCCTCCAAAGTCCACAGTCCGTCCGAATAAAAACACTATTATTTCACTTTGGGCACTTTATTGTCTGGAATACGTTTTACACGTTCACTACTCACTACCGACTACTATTACTACTGACTACTTACTACCAATCTCAAACCCAAAACCATGCCCTACCACTATTTATACACTTAAACCCGGAAGCTTAAACATGGAAATAATAATACGCTGACTGTAGCGGAAAAGAGCCGCCTCACCAAATGAGCGCAAGAAAGTGGGTCACTAGTTCCACGGTCAGCGATGTTTAACGGAAACGAAACAGCGGCCTCAGCGACCTGCGATCATTCGACGAATTGCTCCAGACACGGTAATGCGGAATTAAACCAACAAGCACAAGGTACAAAAATGCTCAGTGTGATGTCATAATTTAAGTATCGCCTGAAAGTATGCCTAGCGGAACCAGTGACTCACAACATGGTGATAGCAGCACCTAAGTTTTTTGGCTTTGATACAAAATGACTTAACCTCACAGATAGAGGCCAGACTGAACAATCAAAAGCCTTACGAAACAGATGTGCCGGAACTCCAAGTTTAAAATTTACGAAGCGCAATTTGGTCAAGTCCACCTCCTTCTTCACAAACTTTACGCACGAAAAGACGATAGCCAGCCCGAGTTCTCTTTTTCTTAGTTATCCACTTATTCGCTTCACCTCTCTCACTCTCAATAACACCTACGATCTTTTCAGCATCTTTACCGCCAGATGTTTTTTGAGGACATTTCGGAATCTCAGCATTCTCTATTGCGTCCTTTAACTTCCTCGATTCCGCTTCTCTGTTGCTATTTTTTTTAGTGTGAAATGCTGATCCTATAGAGGGTTTGAGTGACGCTGCGGACTTCGAGGTTGCGGAACGTAAGAAATGGGTTCATATCTCTTATTTTAAATAGTCTGTTACGGCTGATAATTTGATCTCGTATATTGAAAAGCATGCCAGAATAAATAAATCGCACCTAGCATGCTTTCGGCTAGTCAAAAAGGACACGTCTGCTGAAAATTTAAAGAAAATCAGCTTCAAAGTGGGCGTTACTCCCGCATGTTATGAGAGTTTACTGGATCCCACTATCTGGCAGTCTGGAGTACAGTTGAAGCCTTTTCGTTTTTTTCCAAAAGTAATAGCACTTCATCCCACCAGGTAATTGATGAGAGCAATTTGTTGCTTTCTAGTTCAGCTCAGCCGCTCCGAATTTATTACCAAAATATGTCCGGAATCATAACTAAATCCGGTAAGCTTCTGGCTGGTAGCTCTCATGCTGATTATGATATTATTGTTCTTGTTGAGACCTGGCTCAACTCTGAATTCTATGATGCGGAATTCTTTGATGCGAATTTGTACCAAGTTTTTCGAAAGGACCGAGATGCCTTACAGACGGTCTTCAAGAGAGGAGGTAGTGTTTTGATAGCAGTCAAGCGGATATTTCATACATCACTGTTCGATCTGCACAATAAAGACACGCTACTGGATCTGCTTGCGGTTTCAGTTGCTGGTGCAGCAGGAAATATTTATTTAGCGGTCTCTTATATTCCGTCTTCCGTTACGGCTGATAATTTGATCTCGTATATTGAAAAGCATGCCAGAATAAATAAATCGCACCTAGCATGCTTTCGGCTAGTCAAAAAGGACACGTCTGCTGAAAATTTAAAGAAAATCAGCTTCAAAGTGGGCGTTACTCCCGCATGTTATGAGAGTTTACTGGATCCCACTATCTGGCAGTCTGGAGTACAGTTGAAGCCTTTTCGTTTTTTTCCAAAAGTAATAGCACTTCATCCCACCAGGTAATTGATGAGAGCAATTTGTTGCTTTCTAGTTCAGCTCAGCCGCTCCGAATTTATTACCAAAATATGTCCGGAATCATAACTAAATCCGGTAAGCTTCTGGCTGGTAGCTCTCATGCTGATTATGATATTATTGTTCTTGTTGAGACCTGGCTCAACTCTGAATTCTATGATGCGGAATTCTTTGATGCGAATTTGTACCAAGTTTTTCGAAAGGACCGAGATGCCTTACAGACGGTCTTCAAGAGAGGAGGTAGTGTTTTGATAGCAGTCAAGCGGATATTTCATACATCACTGTTCGATCTGCACAATAAAGACACGCTACTGGATCTGCTTGCGGTTTCAGTTGCTGGTGCAGCAGGAAATATTTATTTAGCGGTCTCTTATATTCCGTCTAATAGTGATGATAATTTTTATATGGCTCATGTTGACAATATCATTAATTTAGTTTCTTCTGTTGGATTGAATTGTAATTTCTGTGTTTTAGGTGATTTCAATTTAAGTAAAATATTATGGGCGCCAGCGCTTGACAGAGTGGGGCTGTTTGCAAATAATGTTAATCACGCTTGTGAAATCCACCTGATTGATAATCTGCTTAGTCTTGGTTTATCTCAAATAAACTACGTACTTTAAAAACACAATCAATAGAATCTTAGATCTGATATTTGTAACTGACAATGTTAACTTCTCTATTGAAGAATGTATGTTCCCATTTTGTGCCGCTAGCATTCATCACATACCTCTTTTCTTAAAAATTGGTTTCTATGATTATGTCTCAAATTCCCCTATCATTGATAGTCTTAATCTCAACTTTAGCAGATATAATTTTGATAATTTGAATCATTGCCTTTCAATTGTTGATTGGCATAACTTACTTTCCAATAAAGCTTTAACACATTGTTACAAAATATTCAAAGATATCGTTGTAGATACTTGTAAGCGGGATATCCCAGCTTTTCCTCCTAAAATCTACAAGTGGCCATGGTACACTAAGGGTTTGAAAAAACTGAAAAATTTGCGTAATAAATTCTGGAATCTGTATAAGTGTTCCGGTTCTTCGGAATTTGAATCGAAATATTTATTTTATTCGAGAGAGTTAACTTTTTTAATAAATTCTTGTACAAGCAGCATATTTTAAATAATGATAGTTCCATTAGATCTGATCAAAAATGTTTTTGGAAATTTATTCAATCCAAGAAATCTGGTTCTTTTATTCCCTCCTTCATGTATTTAAATGATGTAGACACCATGTCTACCTCCATATCAGGCACAGTCGACCTCTTCAAGGAATACTTTCAATCAAACTTTTTTTTTTATGGCAGATAGAACCAAACTCAGGGGATGCCCCCTATCCATGCAAAGCATTCGTTGGTTTAGAAGGGAAAAGACTAGTAGTAGGTTCTAAATGCTTTGATTGCTTGTAAAAATTCTTTTAAATCTGACCTAGATGGTTATTCCCTATTCTTTTGAAGAAGTGCGCTGATGCGTTATGCAAACCTCTTTGTATTATATTTAACAAATCTCTTGCGGATGGCAGTTTTATTGATCAATGGAAAGTTTCAACTTTTACCCCCATTTTCAAGAGTGGAAGTAAGAATGACACATCCAATTATAGGCCTATTTCCAAGCTATCTAATATTTCCAAGTTATTTGAAACTATAATTAAATCTAAGCTGTTTTTCCTTGTGAAGATGTTAATCTGTCCAAGTGAGCATGGGTTTGTTTCTGGCAGGTTAACTGTCACTAATCTTGTGACATTTTCAAATTACTGTTTATTAGTCTTTGAGTCTCGACTCCAGGTTGATTCCATCTATGCCAACTTTAGTAAGGAGTTTGACAAAGTAAGTCATAGTTCCCTCGTGGCTAAGCGCTCGAAAATGGGCTTCCATTCAAGTTTCTTAAGCTGGATCAATTCCTACTTAACAAATAGGAAATGTTGGGTTTCTGTGAATGGATATAAGTCCAGTCCTTACAATGCATCCTCCGGGGTCCCGCAAGGAAGCTTCTTAGGTCCACTGCTCTTTATTTTATTTATCAATGATATTTCCAGCTACTTCTTGTATGCTTTACACCTCATTTATGCGAATGACTTGAAGATATTTTTCAAAATAAAGAATGCATCAGATAGTTCAAAACTCCAATCTGATCTAAATAGGGTTCATATCTGGAGCGCTTTAAATCGTCTGCCTCTTAATATCTCCAAGTGTTTTCATATTACTTACTCTAAATCAGAGGTCCCCAAACTTTTTTGTCTCGTAGACCACTTGCCATGTTTTTCGATTTTGAGTAGACACCACGCTTAGCTAATATTCGATTTTTTGCAAATTAATCAACTTCAAACGCGTTTTTGACAGCTATACCATATAATCCTGTCCGTCCAATAGCGGTGCTACTCACTTTGAAAGATTTAAATTTCTTACTGTGTGAAGTGTATTGTGAAGACCTTAAAAAAACACATCAGTGGGTGATAACTTCGCTGCGAGCTCCGGGGATGCGGGTTCGAATCCCACCTGGGCATGGATGTTAATTGTGTTGTTTTCAGCGTACTTAAGGCCTAGCCCAGCGATAATAATTCTACAAAAACTAAAAAATAGTTTTACAATTTACAAACAAAAAACAAAAAAAAAGACTTTCCATTTCCCTCCCTCTATCAACCCGCTTAACAGTAGCTCGTGCTATCAACACAAAAAGCTTTGAAGCTTAGCAGCTCCCGAACTTTGATATAGAAAGAAAAAATTTAAAGTTTTATATATTTATTCATTGATTTCAAGATGAAAAAAATGTAGTATCTGTTACATAAATAACTAAGTAAAAAATAAATGCTTTTAGTGGGAGGGATGAACCTGATGCTTTAATAATAATTTTTCAACATTTGGCATCAATTTAGTTATGTTTAATCTCAAATCTCCTCGGTTAGTGATGTCGAGTCTGTTTCTTTTTTTTTTTTTTTTGTTAGGAGATCGACAACCGCGCTGAAACCCTTTTCCACTAGGTAAGAGGAAGGAAAAGCAATTAAAAACTTCCTTGCGATATTCCATAAAATGGGATAAGTAACAGGTGTATCTTTTTGAAGCCAGAATGGATGATATCCGCTTCTGAACTGTACCTTGAGTTCTTCGTTAGTGCTTATTCCGATCAGTTCCTCTTGTAATATGACATCCGTTTCTTCAATGTCACCATATGGGTTGATTATCCAATGTGGTATTACCATAGTTAAAAAATCCTCAAACCTAGTTTCAAAATCTGAATATGGGGCATTTAAATGTTGAACCCAGGTTGAAATGTCATCTTCCTGGTAGTTTGTCTGTGACAAATTGAGAAACGGGGAAAATTCGCGCTGTCCAATGTTTTGCTTCATTAGCTTAATTCTGACAAGAAATGCTGATTATGGGCTTTGTTTTAATCAAATTTAGGCTGTCTCCTTGTAACTGCAAGTTAACATCATTAAATTTAGCAAACAAATCTGTTAAGTAGGCAATGTCTGCTTTCCACTTGATTAAATTTTGTTTTAATAATGGATCTTTAGCATCCAAAACAGTGTCAAAAAGAGCAAAAAATCTTGATAAACATCTGCCTTTCGACAGCCATTGTACTTAAGTGTGAAGGAGTAATTGATGAAAGTTCTCGTCATTTTCTTTACATAACCGCGCAAATAACCACGTATTCAATGCGTTGCTTCTGATTCGGTTTACTGCGTTAATGACTAATTGAAGAGATTCGTGCAGTCTACTACTCAGATTTTTAGCAATTAAATGTTGTCGATAGATGACGCAGTGTATTGCTAACACCCCGGGTAAATGTTGTTTTAAACGGCTTATAAATCCACGATAGCGCCCAACCATGGCAGGTGCTCCATCTGTTGCTACTGATATTATATTTGATAAAGGGATTGTTTTTTCCATGAAGTAATCCTTCAGAACATTAGATATTGATTCGGCTTTATTTTTTGTAAGGCAGATAGAACCAAACTCAAGGGATGCCCCTATCCATGCAAAGCATTCGTTGGTTTAGAAGGGAAAAGGTTAGTGGGAAGGGGAAAAGTGGGAGTAATGTCGATTTACACCTCTTTTAAAAGCTTCGACGTTATAAGTGGGTGAGAAAACATGCGCAGGGAGACTATTCCATAACTTAACTGCGCGACCGAAAAACGAACTCTCGCGTAGTGGGTAGTGCGTTGGAATAGGATCGAGACGGAAAAGGGGTGCACCGCTCCCCGTTTCAATAGAGCTGGATAACCTACTGTCTCCTATAAGTTTTATCGCACGACCTTGTATACGGTCCAGAAGCTGAAGATGTGTTTTCGAAGCTCCCGACCAAATATGCAAGTTGTACTTCATTTTCGGACGGATATAAGTGGTGTAGATACAACGAAGGTCGGTTGGAGTGAAGTATTTCTTACACCGCTTAAGAAAGCCTAAGCACTTGGCTGCTTCTTTCGACACGTCAAAGATGTGAACATTCCAACGAAGAGCGCATTGTATTGACATGCCCAGAACATCAAGAGCCTCCGACTCATTAATATCCACACCACTCATATTTAAAGGTGGGAAGTTGTAGCCCGCCAGACGCTTGTGAGTCAACAAACAGCATTGGGTCTTCCGCGGATTTAAATCGAACTGATTCGCTTGAGCTCACTCCTGGATTTTGTTGAGGTCAGATTGGAGTGTGTCATTCATAATTCTGCGTTTTCTATTGATCTCCAGAACATAAGGACGCCTGGAGAATGAATATGAATGACAAATGCTGCTGTCATCAGCAAACGAGTAGACGGGGTTTGATGTCAATGACAGAAGGTCATTGACGAAAGTAAGAAAAAGTGTCGGAGATAGAACCGAACCCTGCGGAACTCCAGCATTAACGGAGTGCTCTTTGGAAGCAAAACCGTCTATCACAAACCGAATACGGCCGCTGAGGAAACTCGATATCCATGGAGTGAATGTATTACCGACACCATAAGCAGCCAGTTTAGACACGAGTGCTTTATGCCACACCCGGTCAAATGCCTTAGAGATGTCCAAAGCAACAACCTTACTCTCACCGAATTGGTGAACACAACTGTTCCACCGCTCAGTGAGGAACTCCATCAAATCGCCTGTGGAGCGGTGAGCAAGGAAACCGTACTGGCGATCACTGATCAATTGGTTGCTCTCCAGATACCTCATCAAGTTAAAATTTATAAGCGCTTTTTAAGCGCTGCTTTGCGAAGCTCCGAGACAAGAATGAACAAGAATTTTTACGCGGTATGCAGTTAACATAAAGACACTGCTATCGTCATGTGCAAGTTTCTACAAGATCAAAATGTACTGCGACCACAAAGCGAATAGCCGACTACCAAAGAATATACAATTATATAGAAGGCGCATCTGAACACAAAAATTGAAATTTCTGCTTGAGGTTTTCTAGGTGCGGGAGGAAATCAACTAAGAGGTAGAAGAATGGTGCTTATTTTCATTTTTCTAGATTGCCTTAAAAAACTCCAAACTCCAGGTTTTTTTGCAACAACCAAATATGTACAAAATTTCTGTTTGTATGAGATGCGCATTCTATAGTATTATATTACATTTGCATTACATGCAAAAAATCTATCTGTGTATGTAGATTATTCCATTGAGGGTCATGACCAAAATTAAAGACACGACCTGCTTAAATGAGATCCATTATCGTAGACCCCCATTTATATCTCATGGACCTCCAATTTTTTTTTCGCTGACATGGACCCCTAGCAGGTCATCCTCGACCCCTGGGGGTAGATATAGACCACTTTGGGTATCACTGCTCTAAATCATTGAATCCAATATTAACTGGATTCTCCCTAGACAGCACACCTTTAATAAAAGTATCTGAAGTCCTGGACCTGGGAGTTTTGTTTGATTCCAAATTCACATTCATTCAACACCTTTCCTATATAATCCCTAAAGCCTACGAACGTCTGGCGCTTATAATTAGGAATAGCCTGGAGTTTAAAGATCCCTTAACTTTGAAAATATTATACTATATAGCGCCTTCGTTAGATCTCTAGTGAATATTCTGCAGTGATCTGGAATCCCTACTATGAGATCCACAATGCTCGTCTTGAAAGAATTCAAAAACAGTTTTCCAAATATGCCCTGCGACTGATCAATTTCAATTAACTTCCTTCTTATAATTCTCGACGTTTGCTATTAGGGCTAAAAACGCTTGTAACTAGGAGGAATTTGCTATCTTTGATGTTTGTCTTTGATATTGCATCCGGTTCTATTGATTGCCCTTACTTATTATCCAAGCTTATGTTTTTCATTCCCCCGCGCCAATCACGTGTTAAATATATCTTTTATCCTAAGCTCTCACGCACCAATTATGGTCAACGTGAGCCCTTAACAAGAGCTATGTTAGACTTTAATAAGCTATGTGCCGATAATGCCTTAGCATTAGATTTTTCAACATCTAAAAATAATTTCAGAAACATTCTTTACTCATTGTTAATGCTTTAGTTGATTTCTTTACTTTTTACTTTTATTTTACAAATTCTTGTATATTTTTGGGGTGAAAGGCATAATGTCATAGGATAAGTAAATAAATAAAAAAAATAAAAAAAAATAATTGAGCAACTTTCACATACATATTTTGCATACCACGAGAACATCTTATCAAGAGATAATCATACATAACCACATAATTTTCATGAACATATAAATCGAAATTAGCTTTACAATTGTATTATGATTTCTTGAAATATGTATTATTGGAACTATTGTATTTTTATTAAAATTAAATGCATACATGTGTATATGAACAACATATATCAGCGTTTGAGTTGTTTTATTTTTCAGCAATAAAATCAATATTAATACGGTCGCTTACATGATATGTACGACCTTTGTGTTTCTTTCCTGATATGATAACACTGATGTGTTTGCTGTTTGAACTAATCAGATGGCTGATCTGATATCAGTTGTAACTGATCTGATCTGATAGCCGATAACCTGGTCTGATCTGATTTGATAGCAGTTACACCTGGTCAGATCCGATAGCTGTTATATCTGATCTGATAGCTAATATACATGACCTGATCTAATCTGACAGCTGATATACAGGATCTGTATTTATATGGATTTTTATTTCTGAAAAATAAAACAACTCAAACGCTTATATATGTTGTTCATATACACATGTATGCATTTAATTTTAATAAAAATACAATAGTTCCAATAATACATATTTCAAGAAATCATAATACAATTGTAAAGCTAATTCCGATTTACATGTTCATAAAAATGATGTGGTTATGTATGATTATCTGTTCATAAGATATTGTCTTGGTATGCAAAATATGTATGTGAAAGTTACTCAATTATGTCGGCTTCTCGTAATTCTTCGATAATGGAAATTATTTCGTTGATATAGAAGTTACCTTCATCCGAAGCAGATAATAACAAAAGGCGTAATCTATCTACCAGCTTATTGGGATCATTCCAATAAATAAATTCGGGTTTCCGTGAATTTCCTTGCATTAAACCATTTCCTTTGTATGTCGTTGATGATTCTTTATCATTGGTTGTATTGTAAAAGCACTACAATATGCATAGCCTTAGTATCATTATGATGAATATAATTAGGTGTTTGAGAGTGTAAACTCAACACACCCGTTCCTTTTTTATGGTGAAGTGGTGTGGACGTCAATAAAGACTTATCACTGAATAATCCCTTTATGATATTGGTGTACTTGTAAGCCTTATCTACCTTAATTTGCTTATTTTCATCATAGTTATGTTTATCAGCATTAGTATTGATTAGAATTGTTTTGTAAACTTATAGATCTGCTTCGTTGTAATTTAGTTTATTTTAATTAGACGCAGAGTTCTTGAATACCATAAGGGTAGCAAGAACTTTTGGTCGTTCGTGGGGAGGGTGAAGAATCAGACGCGATCGTCTATTCCAACTCTCCTGAAGGACGATCGGATCTTCACTCACTCGGTTGACAAGGCAAACTTATTAGCCAAAATGTTTGCTGAAAACTGCTCTCTTTCTGAGAGTAGCCAACCACTACCCGTGATCGACGGTGTGTCTCATATTATGCCTGAGATGCACTTTCGAACGCAGGCTGTTAAAAGAGTGCTTGTAAACCTCAACGTCAATAAATCCTCGGGACCGGATGGCATTTCAGCCCACGTGTTGAGAAAGTGCGCCTCAACATTGGCTCGTCCATTGCGCAATCTGTTTAACTTATCGTTCACTTCAGGAGTTTTTCCTAGTTCCTGGAAGATTGCCAATGTGCAGCCAGTTCCCAAAAAAGGTGAGGCTACGAATCCTGCCAATTACCGGCCCATAGCAATCTGTTCAATGCTCTCCAAAGTTATGGAGAGCGTTATAAATTTTAGCCTGATGAGGTATCTAGAGAGCAACCAATTGGTCAGCGATCGCCAGTACGATTTCCGTGCTCACCGCTCCACAGGCGATTTGATGGCGTTCCTCACTGAGCGGTGGAACAGTTGTGTTCACCAATTCGGTGAGAGTAAGGTTGTTGCTTTGGATATCTCCAAGGCATTTGACCGAGTGTGGCATAAAGCACTTGTGTCTAAACTGGCTGCTTATGGTGTCGGTAATACTTTCACTCGATGGATATCGAGTTTCCTCAGCGGCCGTTCTATTCGGGTTGTGATTGACGGCTTTGCTTCCGAAGAGCACTCCATAAATGCTGGAGTTCCGCAGGGTTCGGTCCTGTCTCCAACACTTTTTCTCATTTTTATCAATGACCTTCTGTCATTGACATCAAACCCCGTCTACTCGTTTGCTGATGACAGCAGCATTTGTCATTCATATTCATTCTCCAGGCGTCCTTCTATTCTGGAGATCAATAGAAAACGCAGAATTATGAATGACACACTCCAATCTGACCTCAACAAAATCCAGGAGTGGGGTCAAGCGAATCGGGTCGATTTTAATGCGCGGAAGACCCAATGCTGTTTGTTGACCCACAAGCGTCTGGCGGGCGACAACTTTCCACCTTTAAATATGGGTGGTGTGGATATTAATGAGTCGGAGGCTCTTGATGTTCTGGGCATGTCAATACAATGCGATCTTCGTTGGAACGATCACATTTTTGATGTGTCGAAAGAAGCAGCCAAGTGCTTAGGCTTTTTAAAGCGGTGCAAGAAATACTTCACTCCAACCGACCTTCGTTGTATCTACACCACTTATATCCGTCCGAAAATGGAGTACAACTCGCATATTTGGTCTGGAGCTTCGAAAGCATATCTTCAGCTTCTGGACCGTATACAAGGTCGTGCGATAAAACTTATAGGGGACAGTAGGGTATCCAGCTCTATTGAAACCTTGGGATGTCGTCGGGATGTGGGGTGTGTAACCTTATTTTACCGTTACTTTAATGGTAACTGTTCCTCTGAAGTAGCCAGCCTGATCCCCTCGGTTCAGGTATTCAACAGATCTACTCGGCTTTCCAGAGCGGTGCACCCCTTTTACGTCTCGATCCCGTTCCATCGCACTACCCACTACCGCGAGAATTCGTTTTTCGGTCGCGCAGTTAAATTGTGGAATAGTCTCCCTGCGCATGTTTTCCCACCCACTTATAACGTCGATGCTTTTAAAAGAGGTGTAAATCGACACTACTCCCACTTTTCCCCTTCCCACTAACCTTTACCCTTCTAAACCAACGAATGCTTTGCATGGATAGGGGGCATCCCCTGAGCTTGGTTCTATCTGCCATAAAAAAAAAAAAAAAAAAAATTTGATGGTGTCTTGTAGAACAATAACTGAAAGAGACCGGGTGTAAGGTTGAAAGAGCTGGGGGATGAGGTGTCAAACGATTTGTTTGACATGAATATTCCGCCGTTTTGTATTTTGAAAGCGCTAGTTCCGAATCTCCATTCACCATCTAATCCTCTGTTCAGTCCGTATGATGTATCCAGCTCATTTTGCTGCTCTAATTTAGATAAATCCATGTCTTCAGCTGATTTGTTTTCATCTTCCTCTTTTCAGGAGGTGCCATTGGATTAGACACCCCATATTCCTATTACTAATGTCATCCCATTCGATTTTGTCCAATCAGACCTTTTGTATCATTATCTTCGCAACGACAATGATCAGGGCCAACCAACCGGCTGGATTGAACAGCTTGGCGATCAGAGACAAGAGAGTCAATTTAGAAGTCATCATGGGTCGCGTTCCAGCGAATTCCAAGCAATTTGGCCGTGCTGAAATCTTCGAGCGTCAGGAAATCGGTGTTGAGTAGATGAGATGCAGGCAAGTCTGTCAGGATGCTTTTATGGTTGGCAGTCCATTTGCTAAGAGAAAAGCCTGCTGAGTCGAGGGCCGCAATCAGTTGGGTCGCTGTCTTCAGATCATGAGTGCCTGCTAAGACATCATCCACATACATGGAATGCTGTAGAGTATGTGGCGCAAGAGGAAACTTGTGCTTCACATCGTCTGCCAATTGGATAAGGGTGCGGATGGCAAGAAAAGGGGCGCAGTTAACTCCAAACGCTACCGTTTGAAGCTCGAAATCAGTGAGTTCGGAATTGTGAGGCTCTCGGAAGAGAATGCGCTGATATGTGGTATGCTTTGGGTGGACCAATATTTGGCGATACATTTTTTGAATGTCTCCATTGAAGACATAGCGGAAGAAACGCCAACGCAAAATTAGAAAAGTCAGATCTGACTGTAGCACGGGGCCTGTCTTAATTACATCATTTAGGCTTAGTCCACGTGTAGTTGGACAGGACGCGTGGAAGACGACCCTGACCTTTGTACAGGTGCTTTCGGTTTTGATGACGGCATGGTGGGGTAAATAATAGTGCTTTCCTAATAATAGGCGCCTGAGGCTCCGGGGTCTAAATACTTCCATTTGGCCTAAATCGACATATTCATTTAACACGGTGTCGTACTGTTGTTTGAGGTTTTCATCCTTGCCTCATTGTGCTCCCGCGTATATTGTTTGAGCGCAATGTGTCTCGAGGCCCCTAAGCGAAGCATGTCTGGAAAGCCGACTTTAAAAGGCAGTGACACGATGTAGCCGTCATCGCGACTTCGCGTTGTTTTAACGAAACAAAACTTCTTCGCAAAACTTTTCGGAGGGGGATAGCAATCTAGTTTTGGGAAGTTCCTCCACCTTCCAAAAACGTTCGAACTGTTGTTCGAAGGTGACTTCGTTGAAGTAAGACACTTTTAGGGGTGCAGTGGCAGATTGCATGAGGCCAGTTAGGATCCAACCGAACACGTTATAAATCGGCTCCGATGAGGACGTCGAAGTTGACATCTGCGAGCGCGATGTCTTGAGGAAGGCCACTGGGAAGTGACGTGTCTAACGAGTAGGAGGCCAAACGCCCTGTAATTTGTGAGAGCACTAGCGCCGGTAAGTTAATTTGAAAGTGGGGATCAAGTGGCGAATTCAGAAGAAAATCGCTCGATCTTGATATTTTAGTAGAAACTGATATTTCAGTTGTGATGTGACCGCGGGCGAAGCTGGATGTTACTTCCCACCACAATTCATTGGTCGCGTTGAGCGCTCGCGAAAAAATATTTAACACTGAAACCGATCATCCACAAAAAATAGAAACACATTTACACCACAAGAAACTGGAAAAATACACCGAGTAACTGGAAAATTAAAATTTCGCCATTTAGAAACTTTTGTATAGGTAGACGGACCACGCCCATTTCGGGAAAATTTTTTTTAATGCCTATAGATACTGCTAGATAGAATTACGTATTAATAAGTATTTTGAACCGTTTATGGGATATTGACAACTTTTGTCTGAGTGGGCGTGGTACGCCCATTTTTGGCAATCTTTTTGGTAATGCTTCTCGATACCTCGTGGCAAAATTGTATTAATACAATACCTTATACCGTTCATGAGATATTTCCAACTTTGTAATTAGTAGGGGTGGCACTCCCATTTTTTGTAAAAATTTTAGTAAAAGCGCTATATGTTCCGGAATAAAATTATACCTTATGGCCAGATTTTCAATTATCACTGTCACTAAGAAGCGAGAAATAGTTACTCGTCACCGTGAATGTAAAATGCGATTTCTAAACACTTACGTAGCGAGTAGTTCGCTTCTCGTAGGCACTTTAAAGATGTGTTTAATATTTTAAGGGTACACTCGGATTTCTCTTTTCTTCGCATGCTTTCTAATTTTTGCTTATCATTCTTACTCGCTCATTATTTTACCCTGGTTTCCCCTATGTTTATGAACATACTTTTGATGTGTTGTGTTTCAAGTGCTGAAAATTGTGAATTATGAAGCGGAAAATTTGTATTCGGGGTTATTGGTCATTTCCCGCAGCAGCAGGTTGAACTGCACGTTGTTCGTAATTCTAAGAAAAAGTTAAAATTAATTTTCATTCTGTTTAAAATTCACCATTAAATAGAAAATAACCTCTTCTTGTTGGAATTCATTGCTACACGTTCAGATTACAGATTTTTCTATCAGATATTTCAGATTCACAAAAATTTGCGCCAGTTTAGCTGAAAGAATGGAGTAACGACAGCCTTTTAGCAGTCGTTACTTTTGACAGTTCATATCGCTGAAATAATGATTGAAAATACCATGTAACGAACGAGAACTCGTAACAAGTATGGAAAGTGTTGTTGTGTTTTTAACGAACGAGCTGCTCGTTGTTTGAAAATCACAAAGTAACGATATCGCGAAAATAAGAAAGCAGAATCACGAAGAATCACCTCGTTCGTTGGTTGAAAATCTGGCCATTAATATCTCGCAGGGTTATGAGATATTCAGATTAAAACATTTTTTTAAAACGAGGTGTCTTTATGTTCCGTATGTAAAGTAGGCGTGGCTTTTCACCGATCTCGCCCAAACAACTCTACGTAGCAAAGAATATTTGTGCCAAATTTCATCGCGGTATCTCTTTTCGTTCTCCCGTAATCGTGATTTCAACAGACAGACATACAGACGGGCGGACAGGGCTAAATCGATTCAGTAGATGACGCTAAGCAAGAATATAGTATATATACTTTTCTATAACTATCTCGTAGGGTATAAGTAAACTAATTCTATCTAACGGAATGCAGAGAACCAAGCGAAGGGCTTATTTATGCTCTCCGCGGTAAAGCTCTGCATTTCGGGCGGACAGGGCTAAATCGATTCAGTAGATGACGCTAAGCAAGAATATAGTATATATACTTTTCTATAACTATCTCGTAGGGTATAAGTAAACTAATTCTATCTAACGGAATGCAGAGAACCAAGCGAAGGGCTTATTTATGCTCTCCGCGGTAAAGCTCTGCATTTCGTTTGTTTCCACTCTTCCTTCTTTTTCCTGGTCCCGTTAGGTGTGCAGGCGGCTGTGAGTGCACCGTGGGCTAAAGCGCGGCAAGATAAAGGCATAACACTTGTCTTGTCGCCTTTTGCTTTGCTTGCGACGCACGCGTGACCGCTTGTACAGCTGACCTTACACTTCCTTACAGTGGGTGGCGATGACAAAATTCCGCATGGATTCCGCTAATGTACGTGGCTTGAGGGCGAATTTTTTCGCGGTCTATGCGCATATTTGTACCCACCAACCGCATGTAATGGCACTAAATGAGACCCAGGTGTCTGAGGGTGCAGATACACTGGATTTTCACATGCCTGGGTACCATTTACTGCCATTGTTTTTACCACACAGAGGCCTCGCCTTATACATTCGCAGTGATGTTGCGTACCAGTGTCAGCAACAGCTTTCCACGACGGCCGAATTTAGCTCCATGTGAGCTAAGTTCAAAATACAGTCGCACGTCCTGCACTTCTGCTTCATTTATAGAAGCCCGGGACTAGAGAGGGTGATTACTTTTGGTAAAAATGGACAGTCTCTCTGATTCGATTTCTAAAATTCTGGAATCGTATACGAACAGTGAAATTGTTGTTGCTGGTGATTTCAATGTTCATAATTCCAATTGGCTACGTCATTCGAGTCACACAACACCCGAGGGTTTGTATGTTGAGTTATTTGCTTAGTATAATAATTTGACTCAATTAGTGAAGGAACCAACGTACTTTCCCTGCGTTGATGGGAAAAACCAAAATATTCTGGACCTTTTTCTAACTTCACATCACAGCAAGTATGATGTGAATGTTCTTGCACCTCTTGGTAATTCGGACCAGGCTATAATTTCTGCTACCTTCCCATATTCTAGTCTTCAATCCGCTCTCCAGCCAGCTCCGAAGCGGAAAGTGTGGCTTTATGAGAAGGCTAATTTGGATGCGCTGATGCGCGTCCTTTTTCAGCCGTTTCAATTGGCAATTGTGTTTCAGGGATAGAAACATAAATGCTGCGGAAAAATTGGTAGAAAATATACTTTTATCTGTTATGAGGTCTTTCATACCCAATAAAAGAATTTCCATTAAATCAAAAGACGGTCACGACACTACTCCAAAGTTATGAAGAGCATTATAAATTTTAACTTGATGAGGTATCTGGAGAGCAAACAATTGGTTAGTGATTGGCAGTACGACTTCCGTGCTCACCGCTCCACAGGCGATTTGATGGCATTCCTCACTGAGCGGTGGAACAGTTGTGTTCAACAATTCGGTGAGAGTAAGGTTCTTGCTTTGGATATCTCCAAGGCATTTGACCGGGTGTGGTATAAAGCACTCCTCTCTAAAGTGGCTGCTTATGGTGTCGGTATTACATTCTCTCAATGGATATCGGGTTTCCTCAACGGCCGTTCTATTCGAGTTGTGATAGACGGCTTTGCATCTTAAGAGTACTCCATTAATGCTGGAGTTCCGCAGGGTTCGGTCCTGTCTCCGACACTTTTTCTTACTTTCATCAATGACCTTCTGTCATTGACATCAAACCCCGTCTACTCGTTTACTGATTACAGCAGCATTTGTCATTCATATTCATTCTCCAGGCGTCCTTCTATTCTGGAGATCATTGAAAAACGCAGAATTATGAATGACACACTTCAATCTGACCTCAATAAAATCCAAGAGTGGGGTCGAGCGAATCGATTTTAATGCGCGACTACGCGATTTTAATGCGCGTAAAACCCAATGCTGCGTATTGACACACAAGCGTTCAGCAGGTGACAATTTTCCACCTCTAAATATGGATGGTGTGGATATTAATGAGTCGGAGGCTCTTGATGTTCTGGCCATGTCAATCCAATGCGATCTTCGTTGGAACGATCACATTTTTGACGTGGGCAGCCAAGTGCTTAGGCTTTCTTAAGCGGTGACAGAAATACTTCACTCCAACCGATCTTCATTGTATCTACACCACCTATATCCGTCCGAAAATGGATTAAAATTCGTATATATGGTCGGGAGTTTCGCGAACATATCTTCAGATTCTAGACCGTGTCCAATGTTGTGCGTTAAAACTTATAGGTGACAGTAGGGTATCCACCTCTATTGAAAACTTGGAGCGTCGTCGTGATGTAGGGTGTGTATCATTATTTTACCGTTACTTTCATGATAAATGTTCATCTGATGTAGCCAACGTGATTCCTCTGGTTCAGTTATTTAGCACAACTACTCGGCTTTCTGGAGGGGTGCACCCCTTTTATGTCGCGATTCCGTTCCAACGAACCACGCATTATCGTGGGAATTCGTTTTTTGGTCGCGTTATTAGATTGTGGAATAATCTCCCTGCGAATGTCTTCCCGCCCACTTACAGCGTCGAAACCTTTAAGCGAATTGTAAACCGTTACTACTCCCTCTTTCCCCTTATCCTTATCATCCCTTCGGAACCAATAAATGATGTGCATGGATAGGGGCATCCCCTGAGCTTGGTTTCATCTGTCAGAAAAAAAAAAAAAGAAAAACAGTCTCGCTGAGACCTGAAACTACAGCGGTAATTGGCCGCACTGGGAGCTTTAAAAGCTTTTGTATGCGTTCGGAGATGAACAATACTTCAGATCCAGGATCAATTAAGGCGAGAGCGATGTAACATGCACCGTGGTGGCGTATTGTTACCATAGCAGTCCCTAACAGTAGCTGTTTGGGGGATTTCGCGAATCACACTTGATGAGTGTCCTGCTGATTTCGCTGTTGAAAGGGGAGAAGGCGTGGACTGTATGTTCATTTGAGGTCACACTGAAGAATGCGGCCTTTCTTGCTGAGAAGCATGATGAGCCGAACTTGGTATAAAATTCGAATAGGCAGGGGCCTGAGCACGCGGAGCGTTTTCAAAACGCCGCTCTTGATGTGAGGCACGTGGAGTCGAATCTGATGAAGCATGCTCACGATGCAAGAGGGTATGATGCCTGCCGTTGCATTTAAGGCAACTGAACCTGCTCGTACAGTTCTTCACGGAGTGTGATCTGGCCAAGCAGTTGCTACACAACCGGAGTTTCGAACGGTATTCACCCGCTGTGGAACTGACATGCTCAGAAACTGTGAGCAGGATCTCAATTTGTGCTGCTTCTGACTAGGAAGGCAGTTATCTTGGGTACTTTGAATTGAAAAGTGTTGACGCGTTTGGAGGCTGTAGACGAGTGAGTTGGGGTTGGGACTTGCTTGGACTTCGAGGCGGGTGTGCATTTAATAACTTGCACAGTTTCAAGGGTGTGGAAGCGATGAGTGAGAAACGCATCCAGATCTGCCCATCTTGGAATTTCTGTTTTATTACTGAGAGATTGCTCCCAAAGTGAAAGCGTTGCTTCCGGTAGCTTGCTGGAAGACTAAAAGGCTATTATCGCATCCCAATGCGAAGTATTAATTAAAAAGGCGTTTGTGGGTACGCGCCTGTTTTCACATCTGTTGGACTGATTTTTCCATGCTTGGGCGCAACCTTCATTCGTGAGGGGGGACTTTTGGACGATTTCTTTCGCCTCTTCCTTCATATTCTGGTTGAGATGAAAGTTTCTCAACCGGCGCAATTCTAGAATTTTGGATGTAGTGTTTAGTGTTTTGTTTTTTTGATCCCGAAAAGAGAGCCACGAGATATAATCGCCATGGAATACCTGGAGTGTCGCAGAGGGGCGGGCTAATATTGAAGCCAGATACTGGCATTTCAGCTTGAGCAGAAGAAAGGGCCGGTGAAACCAGAGGAGTCGCCGCGGTTTGAGCCATTTCCTCAATTTTTCCCCCGCAACGCAAATATACGGCATAATATTGGCGTCGCTTTTCCTTTACGCCTTCTAATACCTTGTCTTTGTCCTTGGTCAAGTACAACTCTGCGAGCACCCTCTCAAAGGCACTTTTAATTAGCAGCCAGTGCGATCTGATATCTTCCCGTTGAAGATCAAGTGTGTACACCGCGTAGGTGTTTTGCCGAAGTCCACTTCAAACTCAATCAGAGAATCGGCTATTCTGATGAAAGATGTGACCGCGGCCATTGTATTTTGTGGGTTCGCTTATGGGGGACGAAGGGTACAAACGCACTACGAGAAAATAAGCAGGGCAAGGTAAAGCATGAAAACTATTTCGGGAAAATTCTGTATTGTACTTTATTATTTGTTTATTTACAAAAAATCGCCCACCAAATATTTTCGCGTCGCTGCGCTTTTGCTTCTGTATCGAGGGGCTCGCTGCCGAATTCTAACCACTCGTTGTCTCTATAGCATCGGCAACTAGTTAAAAATATACTAGTTGCTGCAAACATTTTTGCCTACTGAGTGTCTTACTTTTGCTATTTCCCGTTGGGTCACTGTTGAATTCCTAAACCCAAGTAGCGAGAATAACACAAACACCGGCTACGTTGGTACCGATGCGTAAGCCAGAGAGCAAAGACAACAAGACTGGAAAATCATCTCATTTCGCTAAAAAAAATTTCCGTCCGCGCACTCACGTACAGCGTATGTGAGTTTTATGGTGAAATTGTCTCCTTGTTACAAGCTAAAACTGGCTATTGCAAAGGAAGTTAGGTGGAAAAGTAAACCGTCTCGATTTGTTACCACGCCGTCACAAGATGATGGTGTGAGTTCCTGACAGGGATACCAACGAAAGACAATTATTAAATATTACTTGTATGGCTTTTTAAGTAAGCATTAATAGAAAAACTTCATTGCAGTTAAGAGCCTTCGCGGTTTTGCTGATTTCTTAACAGTTTGGAAATATTAAAGTGTAATGTAAACTTGCTTGTTTTTGTAATTTGTAAAAGAAAAACAAATTCTTTTAAACAATTGTAATATAATGATTTTTAAGTTACTTTTAGCTATTTTAAAAATTACGCAAAGCTAAAAAACCTCACTAAATTACCAAGCTTTTTTTTTCCCACCCACTTATAACGTCGATGCTTTTAAAAGAGGTGTAAATCGACACTACTCCCACTTTTCCCCTTCCCACTAACCTTTACCCTTCTAAACCAACGAATGCTTTGCATGGATAGGGGGCATCCCCTGAGCTTGGTTCTATCTGCCAAAAAAAAAAAAAAAAAAAAAAAAAAAAAAAAGCTACTGGTGCATTTCCACACAATCTTTGAGACGGTGTGGAAATTTACACCACAATCAAAGGTAAAATATGTTGGCATCTCTTACGATCAGAAGTACGTATGGTAAGTAAAAACAGCTGACTATATTTGCGAATCGAGCAAATTTTATGGAATTTGACTTGGTTTCCTTTGCAAAATAAATGATACAATGCAGCCACATGACTTGGAAAAGATTTCTTGTGCATTTCTAGAAGCATAAGTTGGTTTAAAGCATATCTCCTTGTCTTCTTTACGTATTTAAATAATTGTGTTTTCAGCTAGTGCGAAACACTAGCTCTCAAAAAATTTCTCCAATATTGTAAACATTTTTCTCAAGTTGTCAAAAATTTTTCACAAGTTGTCAAAATTGCATGCATTTTGTTTGTGTAATTTACACCCTTCAGTGAAAGCGAAAAAAGATTTTCCAGTCTTGTTGTCTTTGCCAGAAAGCGCGAGCGAAGAAATATTTAGGCGAATATAAACCAGCAAAAGGTGGTGGTTTTTCGTTTCGCACTTAGTGCAGCTACAAAGAGTAAAATCTGTAACAAAAATGCCATCTTCGCAATAAGTGATGCTTGGGAAGACGGTCAGCAACAAAAACTGGAGGTTTGGTGCTGCCGTTATTTCTAGAGACCGTTCGCCAAGAATCGAAAATTCTGATATAGTTTGGCGGTCAACTGAAGGGTATATATATAATTTGCTTTTGCAAATATATATATATAAATATATAAATATGACCTTAAGGGCATTACAGCGATTTTAATTGACTACACGGGTTTAAAATGAACCAAGTGCCAAGTGCACGAGACGCACTGTGAAAACTCGCAAATAAAAATTGCGCAAATGCGTTTCTCAAAAAAGGGGGACAAAATTATGCGAAATAAAAGAGGCTTACCTTACTTTTTTTGTGGGGTTGTCATCGACGACGATGAATTGCCGGGTTGTGACGTCGGTGACCATGGTTTTGGTTGGCGGCAACTTCGTAGATCCTGGGCGGCGCTATCCGGCTCCTCTCGGACCAAAATATTTCGATAAGAATGGGGTTTTTATTATTGGGGTTACAGTAAATTTTATTCACGATTTTAGTTCTTTTAAAACAATTCAATATAATTCAATTCAATGCAATTTCATTCAAGTTCAATATAAATGATTTATGCTTTCACGATGCACAAGGCACTTTCTTCAATATAATTCGATTCACTCGTCAAGCAGCCACTTCTAAACGCAAAGGGTTTTACAAAATACGGCCCTTAGGGCCTTATTTTGTATCTTCGGAACGGTAGCGACGGCTAAGCTTCTGCTTCTGTTCCCGTTGCTGTTAAAACCGTATTTTGTAACTCTTACGTTGAGCCGCGTTGAGCGCTCTGGGCTTTTCGTATTTTGCGTTCCAGTCAGATGGTATGGAAATGTTGTGTATTTGGTGTACACAAAGACGACATTCACACGTCTCTTTCTTTCTTATGATTATATGAATGCACTGAATTTGTTCTTATACCTGTTTTCTTTTGCCTTGATCAGCTTTTGTTTACCAATTCCAGCTGGCAGGCAATGTGTTTAAAAACGGGGAAGAAATCGCAAATCGATGATTAGATTTTTTGAATAATAATGCACAATTTTTATTTTGTGCTGTACTTTTATAAAGTGAAAATAAAAATGTTCTTCGAATTGTTAATGAGTAGCTCAGACGAGGAAAATTACCGCACAAACATTTTAGCCAGGGTACGCAGCCCAGCATTGAGAAGCAATGCATGCATTTTAGATATCACTTCAAAGCAAATTTCACTTACAGTTTCTTCGAAATTTCCATTATATTATTTTATAATAATTATTTGAATTATTTTATTTAATTTTTTTTTTTTTTAAATACGTTAAATAAAAATGAAAATAAAAATGAAAAAATAAAAACAAATAAAAAATCACTGAATAAAAAACTCCCGCACGCGTCGAGCTCTACGCACAAACTGTGCCAACGGCAGCATTTTAGCTTCCGCACCTCAACAAGGGCCAGCGCTACCGCTTCTGCTGTTACAAAATACCATTTTCTAACATAAGCACGTAAGAAGTATGCAAATGCTGTTGTAAACCCAGCGGTACATCCGCGCAACCGTAGCGCCAGCGGTGTGTATTCTGTGCACACATTTTGATCAGCTGTTTTACGAATATAACAAAGAGTAACGTAGAAGAGCGGTACCGTTCGCAGATACAAAATACGGCTCTTAGGACCTTATTTTGTATCTTCGGAACGGTAGCGACGGCTAAGCTTCTGCTTCTGTTCCCGTTGCTGTTAAAACCGTATTTTGTAACTCTTACGTTGAGCCGCGTTGAGCGCTCTGGGCTTTTCTTATTTTGCGTTCCAGTCAGATGGTATGGAAATGTTGTGTATTTGGTGTACACAAAGACGACATTCACACGTATATTTCTTTCTTATGATTATATGAATGCACTGAATTTGTTCTTATACCTGTTTTCTTTTGCCTTGATCAGCTTTTGTTTACCAATTCCAGCTGGCAGGCAGTGTGTTTAAAAACGGGGAAGAAATCGCAAATCGATGATTAGATTTTTTGAATAATAATGCACAATTTTTATTTTGTGCTGTACTATTATAAAGTAAAAATAAAAATGTTATTAGATTTGTTATGAAGTGGCTCAGACCAGGAAAATGACGAGGAAACAAACATTCCAGCCAGGGTAGCGTCAGCGGTGTGTACTTTGTGCACTTATGTGCATTTCTAGAAGCAGTGTTACGTAATTTATAAATTATGTTTCTGGGCTAGTGCGGTGAAGAAGAAAAAGAGTTGCAATCCTCTCTCAATAAATTTATCTAATTTTGCAAACAAATTTTTAAGTTCTCTAAAACATTTTTCAAGTTGTCAAAATTGCATGCATTTTGTTTGTGAAATTTACACATCCCAGATTTCATTAACAAATTCAAACCGAGAAAAGAGTTTCAGGTCTTGTTGTCTTTGGTATTGGTTTCGAAAATATGCTAGTTATTGATGTTATATATTTACTACCAACAACGAACATTGATTGTCGTTTTCGCTAATCAGCCCTTAAGAATTTTGAAGGAAATTTCGTAGTGGCTACATTGGCCAACAATATTTGGCATCAGAGATATTTGGCATATCGTTTAGTTTATTATTCCAATGAAAACTTGGTGACTAAATTGAGACCAAGTTAGACTGTAATTTGTGTCTGCAATTAGAAAAGATCAGAAGCAATATCGTATTATGGCAAACAGTAAACTTTGCTTCATAATAAACGTATATATGTCACTCAATAAAAAATTATAAAATGCGTGAATTTAAAGTTGTGGTGCTTGGCTCAGGTGGTGTCGGGAAGTCCGCACTAACCGTGCAATTTGTTTCAGGATGTTTTATTGAAAAATATGATCCAACTATTGAGGATTTTTATCGTAAAGAAATAGAGGTTCGTATGTAAATTTAAAACACCCAAATTATAAATGCGAGCAGGCAATAAATTTTTTTGTTGTATAACTTTACAGACGCGATCATTTGACTGCAATTCTTAAATTATGAAAATAATCTTGTGTCCGATTCACAGCCTGGCAATGTTCCAAATTCCACATAGTGCGAAATCCTCCGAATCATGCGATACTATCCTCCAAAGCTGCAGATTTTGTGGGAAATTTCCCATATATAAATGTCCGTTATTTTTACAACAAAGTAGAAAAGGTTGGCTTTATTACGTTTTAAATCTGCCTCTACCCCATGGAGGAACAATATACCTCCCAAGTTCTTAGTTCGAAATCTCCTAAACTTCATGCGATATTACCTTCCAAGGCTGTCCATTTTGTTGGAAAATTTGCATATGTAAATGCTGTAAAATAAAATCTAAAATAGAAAATAGATATTGCAAGTACGTGTTGTATGCGCTAATATTAAGATGAAATTTTATTTCGGAGGCGTAAGCATAATTTTCCCAAAAATGGGTGTAGCTTGCCCACTAGGGGTTATAAAGGATTTCCGAGCCTTTAATTGCTATTAAATCGACCTTTTTTGACTCCCTACACCCGGAGGGACAGGGAGTATTCACTGTATTCTTCCGAGTGTAACGCAGAGGATAGGATTTAGATATAGAAAAGTGTATATATTCTTGCTCAGCGTTACTTGAATCCATTTAGCTCCGCCCGTTCGTCTGTCTGTTGAAATTACGATTACGGGAAATTGAATTGAATTGAAATTTTATTGAGCCTTTTTTTCAACAACATTATAAGTTTACAAAAATTCAAATTACAATTGTGGATAAAAATTAAAGACTATAATGTATTATCTAAAAAACATATATGTACAGCAGTATCAAACTTATTAATAAGAAGAGAACATTGAAGAAAACAATAACATGAACATTAAACGCTCTTGCTCCCGGAGCTGACATGGATTGAGATATATAGATCACTTAACCTAGATTAGATCTTAATGCTAACTTAATGCTAACTTAGTGCTCTAAGAAAAGAAAAATAAAGAAAAAAAAAAAATAATAAAAAATTAATACAAAACCAAAAAAGAGAAAACAAACCATTTAGACACATTTGAGTGCTAACCTCTATGAGAATCAGGAACTGTATTTTTATAAAAATTGTGACAAAGTGACACATTTAAATCAAAATTAGCGGGAGCTTCGTTAGCGAAGCCAATGGGTGATAAATACCTTAAATTTGACCAGCTAAAAACTCTTTGTTGGTTGAAGATATCAAGAATGCAATCGTTAACATGGCAAGAAATTCTATTGATAAATCTATGTAGAATATCCGACACGTAAAGGCCAATTGGGCAAACTTTAGCTTCCGAATAAACGAAACGATTCGAGAAACGTTTTGTAGGCGATTGGAAATACTTTCCAATGCAATGACGTAAGACCTTGCGTTCTAAAATTTCAAATTCTCTAATGACAGTTGGAGAAACGTTAAACCAAATAGGAAATCCATACAAGATAACAGGTCTAATACAGGTTTTATACAACAAAAGTTTTGTCCTCTTTGGTAAGTTTCTGTTCCAAAAAATACTTGAAAAAGTGCCCAAAATTCTGTAAGCTTTTTTCAGTACAATTCTTGCATGTTTGTTAAATTTCAGAAGACTGTAAAAATTAATGCCAAGATATTTAATGGAATCCTTGAAAGGAATCTCAGACCCATTCAGAGCGAATTGTAAAGTTTTGCTTTCAGGCACAACAAACGACTTACATTTCCCTGAAGCATTCCTGATGCAAATGGCTTCACTTTTAGATGCATTAACTTTAATACCCCATTTCTCGTAGAAACGTCGTACAATTTGCAGATGTTGCAAAGTCTGATCTAACGCCAACTTAGGGGACTCATGGTGAGAGTACAGAAGAGAGTCGTCAGCATACAAAAGACCCGTCGAATTAGGCCCAAAGTGTGGAAAATCGTACATTAAAATATTGCGATTACGGGAAAATGGAAAGAGATATCGCAATAAAATGTGGCATAAATATTCTTTGTTATGCAGGGCAGTAACAGTAATGGGATTGAAAATGGGCGAAATCGATTAAGAACCACGCCTACTTTATATACGGAATGTAAATGCACCTCGTTTTAAAAATGTTATACTTTTAATATCTCATAAACCGAATAAGATATTGAGGCATAATTCTATCTCGAAACATTTAGCACTATTACTAAAATTTTTGCAAGAAATTGGCGTGGTCCACATACTTATTAAATTTGTTTATTATTATTTAATTTTTTTATTATTATTAGTTTTAAATGCCAACGCGGTCAACACCGTCAATGTACTCAACGATTTTTTAAGTTCACTGGACAACACTACGATCAGTCTGAGTACTATCTCCAGTATACGCCAACCTGAAGAAGCATTTTAGTTCATCTCTGCTTGAATGTTGTTATATCTCAAATAACAAATATAATAAATTTTTGTCAACCGTCAGTCAAACAATTCCGTCGTCATCAACAACGTCATCAAACATCAATAATTACAACCGTACAAACAATTCTTAGAACCGTACCATCATCTAAAGATCCACCACCAAGTATTATTTAAATACTAAACTACTTAATTTTATAAACTATTTAATAAATTTTATTATCAAACAAGTTGTAATCATTCCCCAACACACTTATCGTGAAGGCTCAATAACGATCATTCACCAAACACTCAAACACTTAGTTCAAACCATAACACCAACGAAATTTATTCCACTTCGGTCAAACTAACACAGTTCTGGACAAGTTTCTCAAATGCATGGTTCGTTTACGCAGAAATGCAATTTTGTACCAAAGGAAAAAACAAGAAACTCGACAATATTATATCTGTTCTTCGACAAAAAGTTATAATAAGGATCTCAGACTTCATTCAAAATCCACCACAGAACAACAAATTCACAGAAATAAATAAAGTTCTAATCGAAAAACTTTCTTTAAGTGAAAATTCCAAATTAGATAGAATATATCAGATTCAGTAATGGGTGACCGTAAACCATCTGAATTTTGTCGGTCGTTAATACTACTTTCTGGTTTAATCTCAGTCAAGACATCCTTAAGAAACTTTGGCTGAGAAAATTACCTACAAACCTAAACGCAATATTACCTAGCTCTAATACCAACAACATTAACAAATTAACAAAATTGGCTGATATCATTTGGGAAGCAATTAACAAAAGCGAAGTATTTCCAAATATTCAAAATTTAAAAGAGGAAATCCATGTTTTCACAAATTTAGTTAAAACAACTACACTTCTTTGCGAAAATTTTCAAAAACTCTCGAATTAAGTGCAATAAAACAAGAAATTAACCAAAACCAGTCGAGATCACGATCACTCAACAGAAATAGTTTTAGAAGCCCATTTAAACAGATCAAAATCCCCAAATAATCCAAATTGGTTATGCAGATACCATTATAACTTCGGAGATAAATCCCAAAAATGCGAATAACTATTTTCATTTTCAAGAAACAACAATTCGACAAAACGCAGTAACAGTAGCAGACCATATACCCTATCTCGTATTCATCCTCGTTTCATTAGGAACAAACATAATAATAGTCCAAATTGACGAATAACATACCATCAGATCCCCATGGCGGAAGAGGATATCTACAAAACAGCTTTTACAACTCCCTTCCGTATGTACGAATTTACACGGATGCATTTCTTCTTAAAAATTTCGTACAAACATTCCAAAGTTTGTGGCGGACCTGGTGGTCACCACAAGCATCGAAGCCGCGAGTCGTTGAACGCAATTTAGTGCAAATTCGGTTTGTTTTCATTGCCGGAATCCAACATTGTTGCTCATCGCGGTGTACGATCACGATCGGCGACAGTTATCTGATTCGCTTCAGGCCGTAGCCTGGCGCGCTCATTGCTGACGCTGACTAACGTCTGCGCTGCGATTTGAGGCGACGGAGTAGCTACCCGCCGTCTTGACTCATCAGTGCATCGAGCTCGATTACGTCTATTGTAAAGACGCAGCGTCAGCATGCGGGCTCTGACCGGCGCAGCTCTCCTATCTCTTGGCTCTCTTTTCAGGTAAGTCGAGAGAACAAGAATATCAGTTCACAAAACCCACCTTCTGGCTCTCTCGCTCCTCCTGTGCCGTCAATGTATGTATGTCAAGAGAAAGAAACTACTTCGGTTCACGAAACCCAAGTAGGCCCTTCGCTCTCTTTTCAGGTAAGTGGAGAGAACAAGAATATCGGTTCACAAAACCCTCATTCTGGCTCTCTCGCTCCTCCTGTGCCGTCAATGTATGTATGTCAAGAGAAAGAAACTACTTCGGTTCACGAAACCCAAGTAGGCTCTTGGCTCTCTTTTCAGGCAAGTGAAGAGAACAAGAATATCGGTTAACAAAACCCACATTCTGGCTCTTTCGCTCCTCCTGTGCCGTAAATGTATGTATGTCAAGAAAAAGAAAATACTTCGGTTCACGAAACCCAAGTAGGCTCTTGGCTCTCTTTTCAGGTAAGTAGAGAGAACAAGAATATCGGTTAACAAAACCCACATTCTGGCTCTTTCGCTCCTCCTGTGCCGTAAATGTATGTATGTCAAGAAAAAGAAAATACTTCGGTTCACGAAACCCAAGTAGGCTCTTGGCTCTCTTTTCAGGTAAGTAGAGAGAACAAGAATATCGGTCCACAAAACCCACATTCTGGCTCTCTCAAACCTCCAGTGCCGTCCGTGTATGAATGTCAGGAGAAAGAAACCACTTCGGTTCACGAAACCCAAGTAGGCCCTTGGCTCTCTTTTCAGGTAAGTAGAGATAACAAGAATATCGGTCCACAAAACCCACATTCTGGCTCTCTCAAACCTCCAGTGCCGTCCGTTTGTCTGTATAACCCAACCACTCACCTTGACTGCTGAAACCGAATGACTCGTCTTCGCGACTTGCCCGGTATTTATACTGTCGTGCCTATGGTCTTTTTTCCCGCAACAATGTTGTTTTTATATGCCTCACTTCCTCTGTACTCACCTCAATCACGCCTCGTTCTTCGAAGTGGAAAGCACACCTTTCCCCCCCCCCCCCCCCCCGGTGTTTCTTCTTGGCTTCCTCCAGACGTTGTACTACGCCGGCTGGCAGTTCCATGTCGACGGGCACCGGTTGCCAATAGGCGTTTTGTTCTGATGCAGGGTCACTTTTAGCCATGACTCCTGGTGTTTGTTGGTGTGTGGTGGGGTTCTGTTCTTCGGCGGACTGGCTGAAGAATCCGTGACTGCAATAGTCCATGGTAGACTGCTGGGGGCCCTCTAGGCGACCAGCCTCGTCTTCCTTGACAGGAACCTCTGGTGGTTCCGCCACCTCATTCCGCGTCGGCTCCGTCTTTCTCACGCACTCCGTCGGCACCTTTGGTGTAGCCGAGATGATCTGCATCTACTCCACCAGGACATCGTCTACCCAACCCCGATCCTTGTTATCGTCGGTTGCTGGAAGCCATTCTCGTCCGCAGCTCTCCGGCCTCGGCTGGTTGACACCAATTCGACTGGAGTGGGTCAGTGTTGTCGTTCAAGGCTCGTAGCAGCTTTTCCAAGTTGACCAGCGTGAAAGGGCCACAGACGTGGGTATTATTTTGTTTGGGGACATCCATCTCCTTGACCGGCATATTTTTAGGACCAAAGATAGGTTGTCGCTTACCCGCCGCCTCCATTCAGCCGAAAGATAACGCCAGATGTTTTTGGCTACGGTGTCCTTGTTGCCTCTGTAGAGACTGTCGATGAAATACAGGGACCCGCCTTCTTTCCACTTCGGAGACCACGGTCCTTCGCAGTTGGGTTGATGGACAATCGCCGTAAACCAATGGTTTCCCTCGTTGATGAGGAACACCATAAATTCCTTCTCAAACACCTCGATCTGCCTTGCCCATCGGTGCGCTTGCTGCAGTCTAGGCTCGCTGCCCTGGACGTTTTCATAAAAGAGGCTACTAAAGAACGTAACCCGTGCCCTGGTTCCGTCTGTGGCTGGGTTGTCCCACATCCATTTCCACTGGAACTCCATTAGGGTGTCGTTGTACCAGGCAACTGTGGCTAAACATTTTAAATCCATGGCGTAGACTGCTACACCGCCTCGTCCAGGTGGATATTTCAATAAAGGTCGCTCGTCCATGCTCTTCACACGTCCCTTCTCTTCGGATCCTGTTGCAACACTTCGCGCTTGCTTCTGTTGTGGTTCTATTTATAGTGTGGTGGTCTCCATATCATTGGTCGCTCTTGGGTCCTCTCCATTACTGCCTTCGTGCAGGCCTCTCCGAGTCTGGTGATCTAGTCCTGGCTCTCTGGTATACTTGGCTTCCCGAGTTTTGGGATTCTGGGCTGTTTCCGGCTATGGGAGTTTTAATCCCGTCCGTACACGTTCTTGGTAGGTCCCAACCGTGTGATGTCCGAGTCGCCGGGATGTGGACTTCGCTCTTGGATATCACCATGGTATTCCTTGACCTCGCCCAGATGTGCCCTTCTATTAGCCTTGCCGTTCAAATCTCTTAACTTTATGATTACTGGGGACTCATATTCCATTACCTGAAACGGTCCGTCATACTTAGGAGACAGTTTCGCTGCGTAGTTGTCCGCGGCCTTGGAGAGATTATGAGCCTTGACCAAAACTAATTGTCCAACCTCTGGTTTCCATTCCCTCCTTTGTAAATTGTAGTGTCTCGCCTGCTCTTGACTTGCACGCTGCAGATTACGTCTGGCCAATGCATAGATTTCCGTCATCCGCTTCGCCTTTTCACTCATCGGCTGAGAAAACGGGGAGGAGTTTATACCTCCCTCATCATAGAGAGTTCCTGGAAGTCGTGGCTCTCTTCCGTGATTAATGAAAGCCGGGGAATATCCTGTCGCGTCTGACACACAGGTGCTTAAGGCAAGCATAATTTCCGGTAAGTGTTCGTCCCATGTTCGCTGATCCTCCGTATTGTGAAATCATAGTCTTTATGGTGCGATTCACCCTTTCTGTTGGATTTTCTTGCGGAGTATAAGGCGCAGTTAACTGTTGACGTATGCCTAGTTCTCGCATGAACCTTTTGAACTCTCGACTGGTATACTGCGTCCCGTTGTCGGAGATGAGTACCCTCGGCACTACAAACCTGGCCACTATGCGCTCGCGGATTGCTTTCTGGAGAGTACTCGTCGTTGCCCGTCGTAGTGGGACCAGCTCTGTCCATTTTGAAAATCGGTCGACGAAGAGTAATAGCATATTGTGGCCTTGTTTCGATCGTGGTAACGGCCCGATGAAGTCGGAGCACACGGTGTCCCATGGTTCGGAAGGCAAACTCGTTAACATCTGACCTGGTGGTTTTCGTTGCTCGGCCTTATAGCGTTGACATGATGGGCAGTTCCGGACGTATTTGGAGATTTCCCGGAACATGCCAGGCCAGTAGTACCGTTGGGCCACTCTATTGATCATCTTGCGTATACCCAAGTGGCCTGCCGTCGGCTGGTCGTGATTCTCCTGATGTGGAATTAAACGGTAGATCCTCTCGTCTTCCACTACGTAATCTGGATATTTCTCTGGTTTCTGCTCTATGTTACGACGCAGTTTCTGTATCCACCCGCATGTTGGGACCTCAGTCGTTGCGGCCCTCATACTCTCCACGGGTTCGCATGGATGTCGGGACTTGTCGGAGGGCTTGTTACATGTGGCCGGTCGCCTCCCCACTCTGACTGAACGGCTGAATACCGTTCAGAAACACGTCTTGTATAGCAACTGCTTGGCCAGATCTCATTCCGTGAAAAACTGTCCAAGCAGATTCAATTGCCTCAAATGCAATGGCAGGCATCATAGCCTCTTGCAACGTGAGCATGCTCCATCCTCCTCGAATGCTGCATCAGATTCGACCCCACGTACCGCACACCAAGAGCGGCGGTTTGAAAACGCTCCGCGTGCTCAAGCCCCTATCTATTCGAACTTTATTCCAGGTTCGACTCATCATGGTTCTCAGAAAGAAAGGCCACATTCCTCGATGCGACCTCCCACGCATATACAGTCCACTCCTCCTCCTACTCAACAGCGAAATCAACAGGACACTCATAATTTGTGCTTCGCGAAATAACCAAAAACAGGTACTGTTAGGGACTGCTATGGTAACAATACGCCACCACGGTACATGTTACATCGCTCTCGCCTTGATTGATCCTGGATCCGAAGGTGCCGTTCATCTCTGAACGCATACAAAAGCTCTTAAAGCTCCCAGTGCGGCCAACTACAGCGGTAGTTTCCGGTCTCAACGAGACTGTGTCCGCAAAAATATAAAGATCGTGCGATTTTCTCCTGAATTCGCCACTTGAACCCAATTTTCAAGCTAACGTGACGGCGCTAGTGCTCTGACAAATTACAGGGCGTTTGCCCTCCCACTTATTAGATCGGGCACTTCTCAGTGGCCGCCCTGAAGACATCGAGCTCGCAGATGTCAACTTCTTTAAAAGCGAGCAGGTCGATGTCCTTATTGGCGCCGATCTGTACCCAGCAATTTTGCTAGACGGCATTCGCCAACAAGTGCTGGGTTCACTTATTGCTCAGCAAACCGTGTTCTGTTGGATTCTGACCGGGCCGGTTCCCACCATGAAATCTGCACCTGCACCCATAAAAGTGGCTTACTTCAACGAAGTCTACTTCGAACAACAGTTCGAACGTTTTTGGGAGGTGGAGGAACTTCCCAAAACTAGATTGCTATCCCCCTCCGAAAATTTTTGCGAAGAAAATTTCGTAAAAACAACGCGAAGACGCGATGACGGCCGCTACATCGTGGCACTGCCCTTTAAACTCGGCTTTCCAGACATGCTCCGCTTAGGGGCCTCGAGACAAATTGCGCTCAAACAATATACACGTCTGGAAGCACGATTAGGGTAGGACGAAGGCCTCAAACACCAGTACGACACGGTGTTAAATGAGTATGTCGATTTAGGCCACTTGAGAGTAGTCAAACCCCCCGAGCCTCAAGCGCCTGGAAATCACTACTATTTACCCCACCATGCCGTCATCAAACTCTAAAGCACTTCAACGAAGGTCAGACTCGTCTTCAACGTGTTCAGTCCAACCACTAGCGGACTAAACCTCAATGATGTAATTCACCCAAGCCCCGTGCTATAGTCCGATTTGACTTTCTTGATTCTACGATGGCGTTTCTTCCGCTATGTCTTCAACGGAGATATTCAAAAAATGTATCGCCAAATATTGGTTGACCCAGCACACCCCATATCAGCGCATTCTCTTCCGAGACCCTCACTGGTCCGAACTTACCGACTTCGAGCTTCAAACGGTAACGTTTGGAGTTAATTGCGTCCCTTTCCTTGCCATACGCACCCTTCTTCAATTGGCAGACGATGTGAAGCATAAGTTTCCGCTTGCATCACACATTCTACAGCATTCCATGTACGTGGACGATGTGTTAGCAGGCACGCATGACCTGGTGACAGCTACGCAGACCCGCGACCAATTTATAGCGGCTCTCGACTCAGCAGGTTTTTTCCTTCGCAAATGGACTGCCAACCATAAAGGCATTCTGGCAGACTTGCCGGCATCCCATCTACTCCATACCGATTTCCTGACGCTAGAAGACTCCAGCATTGCCAAAATGCTTGGAATTCGCTGGAACGCGACCCATGATGACTTCTACTTCGATATCCAAACTATCGTCATCAAAGCATCGTACACAAAATGGGAAATGTTGTCTCTGGTCGCCAAGCTGTTCGATCCAGCCGGTTGACTGGCTCCGATCATCGTTGGAGCGAAAATTCTGATTCAACAAGCCTGGTTGGACAAAATCGATTGGGATGACATGCTGCCTCAGATAACTCACGCTTACTGGTTAAATTTTCTACAAAATTACCAGCACATCCGCTCTATTCGCATCCCGCGATGGGGGAGTTACAACCCCGACAGCGAAGTCGAATTCCATGCCTTTTGCGATGCCTCACAAAAAGCCTACGCAGGAGTCATCTATGCCCGCGTCAAGGTCGCTCAGGAAGTCCAAGTTTTCCTTTTGTACTCCAAAACTCGTGTAGCCCCGATTAAAACTTTGTCTCTCCCCAGGTTAGAATTGTGTGGAGCCACTTTAGTTGCTGAGATGATCGACACTCTAGTGCCTACGCTGCCCCATTACACGATCTACTGTTGGAGCGACTCCACCATTGTTTTGGCCTGGCTGAAGAAATCCCCATGCGTTTGGGCGACGTTCGTGGCAAACCGAGTTGCCAAAATCATCGAGAAGGTACTTCTCCGCAATGGTTTCATGTGGAATCCCAGGACAACGAAATCTGGTATTCACACCAAGACATCTCCTGGCATTTTTCCCAGGCCTTTGGGAGGCGGGGGTCAAGAGCCTCAAAACCCATCTCCGAAAAGTTGCCCCAGTCATAAAATTCACATTTGAAGAATTTTCCACTATTCTGAGCAAGATCGAATCGTGCCTTAAATGGAAGACAGAATATCTGCGAGAGCTTTTCCGCCGTACGAAGTGGAAGACTCTACAGCGCGACTTCCAACTAGACGATCTCGTTGTTATTCGCAGTCCTGCCTTCGGCAGGATGTATAACACCCGTACACCTAATGCAAGGAAGGATTGCCTTCGGCAGGATGTATAACACCCGTACACCTAATGCAAGGAAGGAGTGCCTTCGGCAGGATGTATAACGCCCGTACACCTAATGCAGGGAAGGATTGCTTTCGGCAAGATGTATAACACCCGTAGACCTAATGCAAGGAAGGGGTCAGGAGCTACTGCACAACTTACCAGATTTGAACTTGGAGCCACGATGCTGTCAAGGCCACTGCCTGCGAAGAACTCTCCTACTGTTTGCTGTGCACGCTCTTTTATACCTTTTCGTGTGCGTACTTTTTTGTTGAATTCATTGTTCCCACCTCGATCAACTGTTATTTCGAGGTGACCAGATATGCAGTACCCGAAGGTGAAGTTACCAGCTACTAAATCTAATGTTAACTACTTTAAAACTAGTTCCAATTAATCCTAAGCGAAATATTACTCTTAAAGTATTCAGTTCTGCTCATATTCATTTCATTCGTTACAAAATTATTGCTTATTTAAAAATAAAGCGTAAATAGCTTGGTTTGTGATGTGTACCTATGGTGTCGCGTCACAATGCTATAGTAGTGTAGGCCATCTAAAAATGCGCGTTTTCCAGTGCGACACAAGCGCACTCACCGGCGCGACGCAGGCGCGTTCACCAGTGCGGCACAAGTGCACTCACCAGCGCGACAGCAGCGCGTTCACCAGTGCGACACAAGCACACTCACCAGCGCGACACCAGTACGACACGAGCGCATTCATCGGCGCGACACCAGCGCGACACAGGCGCACTCACCAGGGCGACACAAGCGTTCACCGATCCACAGCGGCACATACCAAGCACAGAAACGCCCCAGAACAAGACGACTCCCACAGACGTCAAGCAGTCAGCAAAGGTGAAATTACCAGCTACTCAAGAAGGGTGTACAAATTATGCAAGTAGTGTGTTAGGAATGAATAAATAAATAAAGTGAATTTATTGTTCCACTAAATTTTCTGTGGACTGAGCTCCGGTCTAACTCCTCGAGTTATATCCCGGCCAGAGCAACGTTACAGAATGATGAAGTGGCCACTGTCCTCACCGTGGTCCGAGTACGTTGATGGAACTGAGTGTCCTGGGAAACTAATTGTAGTACCTCTCCACCGATGTGTGCCACTTAGTCAAGGTATTTTTCTAAAATTTCAAAAATAGGTACTGAAAAAGCGCATCTTTAGTTAGCCTACACTGGAATGATAAAGTTGTCACTGACCACGCCATGGTCCGAGTGCGTTCATGGAACTGAGTACCCTGAGTAGCTAATTGTAGTACCTCTCCACCGATGTGTGCCACTTGGTCGAGATATTTTTCTAAAATTTGGAAAGTAGGCACCTAAAATGCGCCGTTTTAGATTTTCTACAATGATATGATGAGGTGACTACTGACCACTCCATGCTCCGAGTGCTTTTATGGAACTTAGTGTTCTCGAAAGCTAATGGTATTAATGGAAAAATATATTTTTCTAAAATTTCGAAAAAAGGTACCTAAAACGCGTATTTTTAGATGGCCTACAATGGTATGATTAAGTGGTCACTGACCACTCCATGGTCCGCGTACGTTGATGGAACTGAGTGCCCTGGGTAACTAATTGTAGTACCTCTCCACCGATGTGTGCCACTTGGTCAAGATATTTTTCTACAAGTTGGAAAATAGGCACCTAAAATGCGCCGTTTTAGATGGCCTACAATGATATGATGAAGCTACCACTGACCACTCCATGCTCAGAGTGCGTTGATGAATCTTAGTCTTCTAGAAAGCTAATGGCGGTACCTTTCCGTCGATGTGTGCCACTTTGTGAAGTTAGTTTTCTAAAGTTTTGACAAAATGTACTTAAAACGCGCATTTTTAGATGGCCTACAATAGTATGATGAAGTGATCACTGACCACTCCATTGTCCGCGTACGTTGATGGAACTGAGTGCCCTGGGTAGCTAATTGTAGTACCTCTCCACCGATGTGTGCCACTTGGTCAAGATATTTTCCTAAAATTAGGAAAATTGGCACCTAAAATATGCCGTTTTAGATGGCCTACAGTGGTATTAAAAACGCGCATTTTTAGATGGCCTGCACTAGCATGATGAAGTGACCACTGACCACTCCATGGTTCACGTACGTTGATGGAACTTAGTGCCCTGGGTAGCTAATTGTAGTACCTCTCCACCGATGTGTGCCACTTGGTCAAAATATTTTTCTAAAATTTGGAAAATAGGTACCTAAAACGCGACGATTTAGACTGACCACTCCATGGTGCGAGTCCGTTGAATGAACTGAGTGTCCTGGGAAGCTAATTGTATTACTTCTCCACCGATGTATGCTTCTTGGTCATGACATTTTTCTAAAATTTCGAAAAAAGTTACTTAAAACGCGCATTTTGAGATGGCGTACAATGATATGATGAAGCGACTACTCCATGCTCAGAGTGCGTTGATGAATCTTAGTCTTCTAGAAAGCTAATGGCGGTACCCCTCTATCGATGTATGCCACTTGGTTATGACATTTTTCTAAAATTTCGAAAAAAGGTACTGAAATCGCGCATATTAGGTGGCCTACACTGGCATGATGAAGTGACCACTGACAACTCTATGCTCCGAGTGCTTTGGTGAAACTAAGTGTTCTAGAAAGCTAATGGTACTAATGGAAAAATATATTTTTCTAAAGTTTTTAAAAAAGGTACTTAAAACGCGCATATTTAGATGGCATACACTGGCATAGTGAAGTGGTTCTGTTCTTCGGCGGACTGGCTGAAGAATCCGTGACTGCAATAGTCCATGGTAGACTGCTGGGGGCCCTCTAGGCGACCAGCCTCGTCTTCCTTGACAGGAACCTCTGGTGGTTCCGCCACCTCATTCCGCGTCGGCTCCGTCTTTCTCACGCACTCCGTCGGCACCTTTGGTGTAGCCGAGATGATCTGCATCTACTCCACCAGGACATCGTCTACCCAACCCCGATCCTTGTTATCGTCGGTTGCTGGAAGCCATTCTCGTCCGCAGCTCTCCGGCCTCGGCTGGTTGACACCAATTCGACTGGAGTGGGTCAGTGTTGTCGTTCAAGGCTCGTAGCAGCTTTTCCAAGTTGACCAGCGTGAAAGGGCCACAGACGTGGGTATTATTTTGTTTGGGGACATCCATCTCCTTGACCGGCATATTTTTAGGACCAAAGATAGGTTGTCGCTTACCCGCCGCCTCCATTCAGCCGAAAGATAACGCCAGATGTTTTTGGCTACGGTGTCCTTGTTGCCTCTGTAGAGACTGTCGATGAAATACAGGGACCCGCCTTCCTTCCACTTCGGAGACCCCGGTCCTTCGCAGTTGGGTTGATGGACAATCGCCGTAAACCAATGGTTTCCCTCGTTGATGAGGAACACCATAAATTCCTTCTCAAACACCTCGATCTGCCTTGCCCATCGGTGCGCTTGCTGCAGTCTAGGCTCGCTGTCCTGGACGTTTTCATAAAAGAGGCTACTAAAGAACGTAACCCGTGCCCTGGTTCCGTCTGTGGCTGGGTTGTCCCACATCCATTTCCACTGGAACTCCATTAGGGTGTCGTTGTACCAGGCAACTGTGGCTAAACATTTTAAATCCATGGCGTAGACTGCTACACCGCCTCGTCCAGGTGGATATTTCAATAAAGGTCGCTCGTCCATGCTCTTCACACGTCCCTTCTCTTCGGATCCTGTTGCAACACTTCGCGCTTGCTTCTGTTGTGGTTCTATTTATAGTGTGGTGGTCTCCATATCATTGGTCGCTCTTGGGTCCTCTCCATTACTGCCTTCGTGCAGGCCTCTCCGAGTCTGGTGATCTAGTCCTGGCTCTCTGGTATACTTGGCTTCCCGAGTTTTGGGATTCTGGGCTGTTTCCGGCTATGGGAGTTTTAATCCCGTCCGTACACGTTCTTGGTAGGTCCCAACCGTGTGATGTCCGAGTCGCCGGGATGTGGACTTCGCTCTTGGATATCACCATGGTATTCCTTGACCTCGCCCAGATGTGCCCTTCTATTAGCCTTGCCGTTCAAATCTCTTAACTTTATGATTACTGGGGACTCATATTCCATTACCTGAAACGGTCCGTCATACTTAGGAGACAGTTTCGCTGCGTAGTTGTCCGCGGCCTTGGAGAGATTATGAGCCTTGACCAAAACTAATTGTCCAACCTCTGGTTTCCATTCCCTCCTTTGTAAATTGTAGTGTCTCGCCTGCTCTTGACTTGCACGCTGCAGATTACGTCTGGCCAATGCATAGATTTCCGTCATCCGCTTCGCCTTTTCACTCATCGGCTGAGAAAACGGGGAGGAGTTTATACCTCCCTCATCATAGAGAGTTCCTGGAAGTCGTGGCTCTCTTCCGTGATTAATGAAAGCCGGGGAATATCCTGTCGCGTCTGACACACAGGTGCTTAAGGCAAGCATAATTTCCGGTAAGTGTTCGTCCCATGTTCGCTGATCCTCCGTATTGTGAAATCATAGTCTTTATGGTGCGATTCACCCTTTCTGTTGGATTTTCTTGCGGAGTATAAGGCGCAGTTAACTGTTGACGTATGCCTAGTTCTCGCATGAACCTTTTGAACTCTCGACTGGTATACTGCGTCCCGTTGTCGGAGATGAGTACCCTCGGCACTACAAACCTGGCCACTATGCGCTCGCGGATTGCTTTCTGGAGAGTACTCGTCCTTGCCCGTCGTAGTGGGACCAGCTCTGTCCATTTTGAAAATCGGTCGACGAAGAGTAATAGCATATTGTGGCCTTGTTTCGATCGTGGTAACGGCCCGATGAAGTCGGAGCACACGGTGTCCCATGGTTCGGAAGGCAAACTCGTTAACATCTGACCTGGTGGTTTTCGTTGCTCGGCCTTATAGCGTTGACATGATGGGCAGTTCCGGACGTATTTGGAGATTTCCCGGAACATGCCAGGCCAGTAGTACCGTTGGGCCACTCTATTGATCATCTTGCGTATACCCAAGTGGCCTGCCGTCGGCTGGTCGTGATTCTCCTGATGTGGAATTAAACGGTAGATCCTCTCGTCTTCCACTACGTAATCTGGATATTTCTCTGGTTTCTGCTCTATGTTACGACGCAGTTTCTGTATCCACCCGCATGTTGGGACCTCAGTCGTTGCGGCCCTCATACTCTCCACGGGTTCGCATGGTTGTCGGGACTTGTCGGAGGGCTTGTTACATGTGGCCGGTCGCCTCCCCACTCTGACTGAACGGCTGAATACCGTTCAGAAACACGTCTTGTATAGCAACTGCTTGGCCAGATCTCATTCCGTGAAAAACTGTCCAAGCAGATTCAATTGCCTCAAATGCAATGGCAGGCATCATAGCCTCTTGCAACGTGAGCATGCTCCATCCTCCTCGAATGCTGCATCAGATTCGACCCCACGTACCGCACACCAAGAGCGGCGGTTTGAAAACGCTCCGCGTGCTCAAGCCCCTATCTATTCGAACTTTATTCCAGGTTCGACTCATCATGGTTCTCAGAAAGAAAGGCCACATTCCTCGATGCGACCTCCCACGCATATACAGTCCACTCCTCCTCCTACTCAACAGCGAAATCAACAGGACACTCATAATTTGTGCTTCGCGAAATAACCAAAAACAGGTACTGTTAGGGACTGCTATGGTTACAATACGCCACCACGGTACATGTTACATCGCTCTCGCCTTGATTGATCCTGGATCCGAAGGTGCCGTTCATCTCTGAACGCATACAAAAGCTCTTAAAGCTCCCAGTGCGGCCAACTACAGCGGTAGTTTCCGGTCTCAACGAGACTGTGTCCGCAAAAATATAAAGATCGTGCGATTTTCTCCTGAATTCGCCACTTGAACCCAATTTTCAAGCTAACGTGACGGCGCTAGTGCTCTGACAAATTACAGGGCGTTTGCCCTCCCACTTATTAGATCGGGCACTTCTCAGTGGCCGCCCTGAAGACATCGAGCTCGCAGATGTCAACTTCTTTAAAGAGCGAGCAGGTCGATGTCCTTATTGGCGCCGATCTGTACCCAGCAATTTTGCTAGACGGCATTCGCCAACAAGTGCTGGGTTCACTTATTGCTCAGCAAACCGTGTTCTGTTGGATTCTGACCGGGCCGGTTCCCACCATGAAATCTGCACCTGCACCCATAAAAGTGGCTTACTTCAACGAAGTCTACTTCGAACAACAGTTCGAACGTTTTTGGGAGGTGGAGGAACTTCCCAAAACTAGATTGCTATCCCCCTCCGAAAATTTTTGCGAAGAAAATTTCGTAAAAACAACGCGAAGACGCGATGACGGCCGCTACATCGTGGCACTGCCCTTTAAACTCGGCTTTCCAGACATGCTCCGCTTAGGGGCCTCGAGACAAATTGCGCTCAAACAATATACACGTCTGGAAGCACGATTAGGGTAGGACGAAGGCCTCAAACACCAGTACGACACGGTGTTAAATGAGTATGTCGATTTAGGCCACTTGAGAGTAGTCAAACCCCCCGAGCCTCAAGCGCCTGGAAATCACTACTATTTACCCCACCATGCCGTCATCAAACTCTAAAGCACTTCAACGAAGGTCAGACTCGTCTTCAACGTGTTCAGTCCAACCACTAGCGGACTAAACCTCAATGATGTAATTCACCCAAGCCCCGTGCTATAGTCCGATTTGACTTTCTTGATTCTACGATGGCGTTTCTTCCGCTATGTCTTCAACGGAGATATTCAAAAAATGTATCGCCAAATATTGGTTGACCCAGCACACCCCATATCAGCGCATTCTCTTCCGAGACCCTCACAGGTCCGAACTTACCGACTTCGAGCTTCAAACGGTAACGTTTGGAGTTAATTGCGTCCCTTTCCTTGCCATACGCACCCTTCTTCAATTGGCAGACGATGTGAAGCACAAGTTTCCGCTTGCATCACACATTCTACAGCATTCCATGTACGTGGACGATGTGTTAGCAGGCACGCATGACCTGGTGACAGCTACGCAGACCCGCGACCAATTTATAGCGGCTCTCGACTCAGCAGTTTTTTTCCTTCGCAAATGGACTGCCAACCATAAAGGCATTCTGGCAGACTTGCCGGCATCCCATCTACTCCATACCGATTTCCTGACGCTAGAAGACTCCAGCATTGCCAAAATGCTTGGAATTCGCTGGAACGCGACCCATGATGACTTCTACTTCGATATCCAAACTATCGTCATCAAAGCATCGTACACAAAATGGGAAATGTTGTCTCTGGTCGCCAAGCTGTTCGATCCAGCCGGTTGACTGGCTCCGATCATCGTTGGAGCGAAAATTCTGATTCAACAAGCCTGGTTGGACAAAATCGATTGGGATGACATGCTGCCTCAGATAACTCACGCTTACTGGTTAAATTTTCTACAAAATTACCAGCACATCCGCTCTATTCGCATCCCGCGATGGGGGAGTTACAACCCCGACAGCGAAGTCGAATTCCATGCCTTTTGCGATGCCTCACAAAAAGCCTACGCAGGAGTCATCTATGCCCGCGTCAAGGTCGCTCAGGAAGTCCAAGTTTTCCTTTTGTACTCCAAAACTCGTGTAGCCCCGATTAAAACTTTGTCTCTCCCCAGGTTAGAATTGTGTGGAGCCACTTTAGTTGCTGAGATGATCGACACTCTAGTGCCTACGCTGCCCCATTACACGATCTACTGTTGGAGCGACTCCACCATTGTTTTGGCCTGGCTGAAGAAATCCCCATGCGTCTCCAGCATTGCCAAAATGCTTGGAATTCGCTGGAACGCGACCCATGATGACTTCTACTTCGATATCCAAACTATCGTCATCAAAGCATCGTACACAAAATGGGAAATGTTGTCTCTGGTCGCCAAGCTGTTCGATCCAGCCGGTTGACTGGCTCCGATCATCGTTGGAGCGAAAATTCTGATTCAACAAGCCTGGTTGGACAAAATCGATTGGGATGACATGCTGCCTCAGATAACTCACGCTTACTGGTTAAATTTTCTACAAAATTACCAGCACATCCGCTCTATTCGCATCCCGCGATGGGGGAGTTACAACCCCGACAGCGAAGTCGAATTCCATGCCTTTTGCGATGCCTCACAAAAAGCCTACGCAGGAGTCATCTATGCCCGCGTCAAGGTCGCTCAGGAAGTCCAAGTTTTCCTTTTGTACTCCAAAACTCGTGTAGCCCCGATTAAAACTTTGTCTCTCCCCAGGTTAGAATTGTGTGGAGCCACTTTAGTTGCTGAGATGATCGACACTCTAGTGCCTACGCTGCCCCATTACACGATCTACTGTTGGAGCGACTCCACCATTGTTTTGGCCTGGCTGAAGAAATCCCCATGCGTTTGGGCGACGTTCGTGGCAAACCGAGTTGCCAAAATCATCGAGAAGGTACTTCTCCGCAATGGTTTCATGTGGAATCCCAGGACAACGAAATCTGGTATTCACACCAAGACATCTCCTGGCATTTTTCCCGCCAGGAGCCCCGCACATGGGAGGCCTTTGGGAGGCGGGGGTCAAGAGCCTCAAAACCCATCTCCGAAAAGTTGCCCCAGTCATAAAATTCACATTTGAAGAATTTTCCACTATTCTGAGCAAGATCGAATCGTGCCTTAAATGGAAGACAGAATATCTGCGAGAGCTTTTCCGCCGTACGAAGTGGAAGACTCTACAGTGCGACTTCCAACTAGACGATCTCGTTGTTATTCGCAGTCCTGCCTTCGGCAGGATGTATAACACCCGTACACCTAATGCAAGGAAGGATTGCCTTCGGCAGGATGTATAACACCCGTACACCTAATGCAAGGAAGGAGTGCCTTCGGCAGGATGTATAACGCCCGTACACCTAATGCAGGGAAGGATTGCTTTCGGCAAGATGTATAACACCCGTAGACCTAATGCAAGGAAGGGGTCAGGAGCTACTGCACAACTTACCAGATTTGAACTTGGAGCCACGATGCTGTCAAGGCCACTGCCTGCGAAGAACTCTCCTACTGTTTGCTGTGCACGCTCTTTTATACCTTTTCGTGTGCGTACTTTTTTGTTGAATTCATTGTTCCCACCTCGATCAACTGTTATTTCGAGGTGACCAGATATGCAGTACCCGAAGGTGAAGTTACCAGCTACTAAATCTAATGTTAACTACTTTAAAACTAGTTCCAATTAATCCTAAGCGAAATATTACTCTTAAAGTATTCAGTTCTGCTCATATTCATTTCATTCGTTACAAAATTATTGCTTATTTAAAAATAAAGCGTAAATAGCTTGGTTTGTGATGTGTACCTATGGTGTCGCGTCACAATGCTATAGTAGTGTAGGCCATCTAAAAATGCGCGTTTTCCAGTGCGACACAAGCGCACTCACCGGCGCGACGCAGGCGCGTTCACCAGTGCGGCACAAGTGCACTCACCAGCGCGACAGCAGCGCGTTCACCAGTGCGACACAAGCACACTCACCAGCGCGACACCAGTACGACACGAGCGCATTCATCGGCGCGACACCAGCGCGACACAGGCGCACTCACCAGGGCGACACAAGCGTTCACCGATCCACAGCGGCACATACCAAGCACAGAAACGCCCCAGAACAAGACGACTCCCACAGACGTCAAGCAGTCAGCAAAGGTGAAATTACCAGCTACTCAAGAAGGGTGTACAAATTATGCAAGTAGTGTGTTAGGAATGAATAAATAAATAAAGTGAATTTATTGTTCCACTAAATTTTCTGTGGACTGAGCTCCGGTCTAACTCCTCGAGTTATATCCCGGCCAGAGCAACGTTACAGAATGATGAAGTGGCCACTGTCCTCACCGTGGTCCGAGTACGTTGATGGAACTGAGTGTCCTGGGAAACTAATTGTAGTACCTCTCCACCGATGTGTGCCACTTAGTCAAGGTATTTTTCTAAAATTTCAAAAATAGGTACTGAAAAAGCGCATCTTTAGTTAGCCTACACTGGAATGATAAAGTTGTCACTGACCACGCCATGGTCCGAGTGCGTTCATGGAACTGAGTACCCTGAGTAGCTAATTGTAGTACCTCTCCACCGATGTGTGCCACTTGGTCGAGATATTTTTCTAAAATTTGGAAAGTAGGCACCTAAAATGCGCCGTTTTAGATTTTCTACAATGATATGATGAGGTGACTACTGACCACTCCATGCTCCGAGTGCTTTTATGGAACTTAGTGTTCTCGAAAGCTAATGGTATTAATTGAAATATATATTTTTCTAAAATTTCGAAAAAAGGTACCTAAAACGCGTATTTTTAGATGGCCTACAATGGTATGATTAAGTGGTCACTGACCACTCCATGGTCCGCGTACGTTGATGGAACTGAGTGCCCTGGGTAACTAATTGTAGTACCTCTCCACCGATGTGTGCCACTTGGTCAAGAAATTTTCTAAAATTTGGAAAATAGGCACCTAAAATGCGCCGTTTTAGATGGCCTACAATGATATGATTAAGTGACCACTGACCACTCCATACTCCGAGTGCGTTGATGAATCTTAGCGTTCTGGAAAACTAATGGCAGTACCTTTCCGCCGATGTATGTCACTTTGTGAAGTTATTTTTCTAAAGTTTTGACAAAATGTACTGAAAACGCGCATTTTTAGATGGCCTACACTGGCATGATGAAGTGACCACTGCCCACTCCATGGTCCAAGTGCGTTGATGAAATTTACCGTTCTGGAAAGCTAATGGTCGAAACCTTTAAGCGAGTTGTAAACCGTCACTACTACCTCTTTCCCCATTCCCACTAACCTGTCAACCCTTCGGAACCAACAAATGCTGTGCATGGAGGTACTAATTGTAGTACCTCTCCACCGATGTGTGCCACTTGGTCAAGATATTTTTCTACAAGTTGGAAAATAGGCACCTAAAATGCGCCGTTTTAGATGGCCTACAATGATATGATGAAGCTACCACTGACCACTCCATGCTCAGAGTGCGTTGATGAATCTTAGTCTTCTAGAAAGCTAATGGCGGTACCTTTCCGTCGATGTGTGCCACTTTGTGAAGTTAGTTTTCTAAAGTTTTGACAAAATGTACTTAAAACGCGCATTTTTAGATGGCCTACAATAGTATGATGAAGTGATCACTGACCACTCCATTGTCCGCGTACGTTGATGGAACTGAGTGCCCTGGGTAGCTAATTGTAGTACCTCTCCACCGATGTGTGCCACTTGGTCAAGATATTTTCCTAAAATTAGGAAAATTGGCACCTAAAATATGCCGTTTTAGATGGCCTACAGTGGTATTAAAAACGCGCATTTTTAGATGGCCTGCACTAGCATGATGAAGTGACCACTGACCACTCCATGGTTCACGTACGTTGATGGAACTTAGTGCCCTGGGTAGCTAATTGTAGTACCTCTCCACCGATGTGTGCCACTTGGTCAAAATATTTTTCTAAAATTTGGAAAATAGGTACCTAAAACGCGACGATTTAGACTGACCACTCCATGGTGCGAGTCCGTTGAATGAACTGAGTGTCCTGGGAAGCTAATTGTATTACTTCTCCACCGATGTATGCTTCTTGGTCATGACATTTTTCTAAAATTTCGAAAAAAGTTACTTAAAACGCGCATTTTGAGATGGCGTACAATGATATGATGAAGCGACTACTCCATGCTCAGAGTGCGTTGATGAATCTTAGTCTTCTAGAAAGCTAATGGCGGTACCCCTCTATCGATGTATGCCACTTGGTTATGACATTTTTCTAAAATTTCGAAAAAAGGTACTGAAATCGCGCATATTAGGTGGCCTACACTGGCATGATGAAGTGACCACTGACAACTCTATGCTCCGAGTGCTTTGGTGAAACTAAGTGTTCTAGAAAGCTAATGGTACTAATGGAAAAATATATTTTTCTAAAGTTTTTAAAAAAGGTACTTAAAACGCGCATATTTAGATGGCATACACTGGCATAATGAAGTGGCAACTGCCCTCGCCGTGGTCCGAATGCGTTGATGAAATTTACCGTTCTGGAAAGCTGATGGCAATGCCTCTCCACCGATGTATGCCACTTGGTCAAGATATTTTCCTAAAATTTCGAAAAAAGTACCTAAAACGGGCATTTTTTGTTAGCCTACACTGGCATAATGAAGTGACCACTGCCCACTCCATGCTCCGAGTGCGTTGATGAAACTTAGTGTTCTAGAAAGCTAATGGTACTAATGGAAAAATATATTTCTTTCCACTGATGTATGCCACTTGTCAAGATATTTTTCTAAAGTTTTGACAAAAGGTTCTGAAAACGCGCTTTTTTAGATGGCTTACACTAGCATGATAAAGTGGCCACTGACGTCGCCGTGGTCCGAGTGCGTTTAGAATCTTAGTGTTCTGGAAAGCTAATGGCAAGACCTCTCCACCGATGTATGCCACTTGGTCAAGATATTTTTCTAAAATTTCGAAAAAAAGGTACTGAAATCACGCATTTTAGATGGCCTTCACTAGCATGATGAAGTTACCACTGACCACTCCATGCTCCGAGTGCTTTGATGGAACTTAGTGTTCTCGTAAGCTAATGACGGTACCTCTCTATCGATGTATGCCACTTGGTCATGACATTTTTCTAAAATTTCGAAAAAAGGTACCTAAAACGCGCATTTTTAGATGGCCTACAATGGTATGATTAAGTGGTCACTGACCACTCCATGGTCCGCGTACGTTGATGGAACTGAGTGCCCTGGGTAGCTAATTGTAGTACCTCTCCACCGATGTGTGCCACATGGTCAAGAAATTTTCTAAAATTTGGAAAATAGGCACCTAAAATGCGCCGTTTTAGATGGCCTACAATGATATGATTAAGTGACCACTGACCACTCCATACTCCGAGTGCGTTGATGAATCTTAGCGTTCTGGAAAACTAATGGCAGTACCTTTCCGCCGATGTATGCCACTTTGTGAAGTTATTTTTCTAAAGTTTTGACAAAATGTACTGAAAACGCGCATTTTTAGATGGCCTACAATAGTATGATGAAGTGATCACTGACCACTCCATGATCCGCGTACGTTGATGGAACTGAGTGCCCTGGGTAGCTAATTGTAGTACCTCTCCACCGACGTGTGCCACTTGGTCAAGATATTTTTCTAAAAGTTGGACAATAGGCACCTAAAATGGTTGTTGCTCTGGATATCTCCAAGGCATTTGACCGGGTGTGGCATAAAGCACTCGTGTCTAAACTGGCTGCTTATGGTGTCGGTAATACTTTCACTCGATGGATATCGAGTTTCCTCAGCGGCCGTTCTATTCGGGTTGTGATAGACGGCTTTGCTTCCGAAGAGCACTCCATTAATGCTGGAGTTCCGCAGGGTTCGGTCCTGTCTCCGACACTTTTTCTTATTTTCATCAATGACCTTCTGTCATTGACATCAAACCCCGTCTACTCGTTTGCTGATGACAGCAGCATTTGTCATTCATATTCATTCTCCAGGCGTCCTTCTATTCTGGAGATCAATAGAAAACGCAGAATTATGAATGACACACTCCAATCTGACCTCAACAAAATCCAGGAGTGGGGTCGAGCGAATCGGGTCGATTTTAATGCGCGGAAGACCCAATGCTGTTTGTTAACCCACAAGCGTTTGGCGGGTGACAACTTCCCACCTCTAAATATGGGTGGTGTGGATATTAATGAGTCGGAGGCTCTTGATGTTCTGGGCATGTCAATCCAATGTGATCTTCGCTGGAACGATCACATCTTTGACGTGTCGAAAGAAGCAGCCAAGTGCTTAGGCTTTCTTAAGCGGTGTAAGAAGTACTTCACTCCAACCGATCTTCGTTGTATCTACACCACTTATATCCGTCCGAAAATGGAGTACAATTCGCATATATGGTCGGGAGCTTCGCGAACATATCTTCAGCTCCTAGACCGAGTCCAATGTCGTGCGTTAAAACTTATAGGGGACAGTAGGGTATCCAGCTCTATTGAAACCTTGGAGCGTCGTCGTGATGTAGGGTGTGTAGCACTATTTTACCGCTACTTTCACGGTAAATGTTCCTCTGAAGTAGCCAGCCTGATTCCTCCGGTTCAGGTATTTAGCAGAACTACTCGGCTTTCCAGAGCGGTGCACCCCTTTTATGTCGCGATTCCGTTCCAACGAACCACGCATTACCGTGAGAGTTCGTTTTTCGGTCGCGTCGTTAGATTGTGGAATAATCTCCCTGCGAATGTCTTCCCGCCCACTTACAGCGTCGAAACATTTAAGCGAAGTGTAAACCGTCACTACTCCCTCTTTCCCCCTTCCCACTAACCTGTCATCCCTTCGGAACCAACAAATGCTGTGCATGGATAGGGGGCATCCCCTGAGCTTGGTTTCATCTGTCATAAAAAAAAAAAAAAAAAAAAAAAAAAAATGCGCCGTTTTAGATGGCCTACAATGATCTGATGAAGCGACCACTGACCACTCCATGCTCAGAGTGCGTTGATGAATCTTAGTCTTCTTGGTCATGACATTTTTACACTTGAATGATGAAGTGACCACTGACCACTCCATGCTCCGAGTGCGTTGATGAAACTTAGTGTTCTAGAAAGCTAATGGTACTAATGGAAAAATATATTTCTTTCCACTGATGTATGCCACTTGTCAAGATATTTTTCTAAAGTTTTGACAAAAGGTTCTGAAAACGCGCATTTTTAGATGGCTTACACTAGCATGATAAAGTGGCTACTGACCTCGCCATGCTCCGAGTGCGTTAAGAATCGTAGTGTTCTGGAAGGCTAATGGCAAGCATTCTCCACCGATGTATGCCACTTGGTCAAGATATTTTTCTAAAATTTGGAAAAAAAGGTACTGAAATCGCGCATTTTAGATGGACTACACTGGCATGATGAAGTGACCACTGACCACTCCATGCTCCGAGTATGTTGATGATTCTTAGTATTCTGGAAAGCTAATGGCAGTACCTTTGCATCGATGTATGCCACTTCGGCAAGATATTTTTCTAAAATTTCGAAAAAAAGGTATTGAAATCGCGCATTTTAGATGGCCTACACTGGCATGATGAAGTGACCACTGACCACTCCATGCTCCGAGTGCTTTTATGGAACTTAGTGTTCTCGAAAGCTAATGGTATTAATGGACAAATATATTTTTCTAAAATTTCGAAAAAAGGTACCTAAAACGCGCATTTTTAGATGGCCTACAATGGTATGATTAAGTGGTCACTGACCACTCCATGGTCCGCGTACGTTGATGGAACTGAGTGCCCTGGGTAACTAATTGTAGTACCTCTCCACCGATGTGTGCCACTTGGTCAAAAATTTTCTAAAATTTGGAAAATAGGCACCTAAAATGCGCCGTTTTAGATGGCCTACAATGATATGATTAAGTGACCTCTGACCACTCCATACTCCGAGTGCGTTGATGAATCTTAGCGTTCTGGAAAACTAATGGCAGTACCTTTCCGCCGATGTATGTCACTTTGCGACGTTTTTTTTCTAAAGTTTTGACAAAATGTACTGAAAACGCACATTTTTAGATGGCCTGCACTGGCATGATGAAGTGACCACTGCCCACTCCATGGTCCAAGTGCGTTGATGAAATTTACCGTTCTGGAAAGCTAATGGCAGTACCTATGCACTGATGTATGCCACTTCGGCAAGATATTTTTCTAAAATTTCGAAAAAAAGGTACTGAAATCGCGCATTTTAGATGGCATACACTAGCATGATGAAGTGACCACTGACCACTCCGTGCTCCGAGTGGTTTGATGGAACTTAGTGTTCTCGTAAGCTAATGGTATTAATGGAAAAATATATTTTTTTAAAATTTCGAAAAAAGGTACCTAAAACGCGCATTTTTAGATGGCCTACAATGGTATGATTAATTGGTCACTGACCACTCTATGGTCCGCGTACGTTGATGGAACTGAGTGCCCTGGGTAGCTAATTGTAGTACCTCTCCACCGATGTGTGCCACTTGGTCAAGATATTTTCCTAAAATTTGGAAAATAGGCACCTAAAATGCGCCGTTTTAGATGGCCTACAATGATATGATTAAGTGACCACTGACCACTCCATGCTCCGAGTGCGTTGATGAATCTTAGTCTTCTAGAAAGCTAATGGTATCGATGTAAAGCTATCGATGTATGCCACTTGGTCATGACATTTTTCTAAAATTTCGAAAAAAGGTACTGAAATCGCGCATTTTAGATGGCCTACACTGTCATGATGAAGTGACCACTGACAACTCCATGCTCCAAGTGCTTTGGTGAAACTTAGTGTTCTAGAAAGCTAATGGTACGAATGGAAAAAATATATTTTTCTAAAGTTTTTAAAAACGGTACTTAAAACGCGCATTTTTAGATGGCCTACACTGGCATGATGAAGTGGCCACTGCCCTCGTCGTGGTCCGAGTGCGTTGATGAAATTTACCGTTCTGTAAAGCTAATGGCAATGCCTCTCCACCGATGTATGCCACTTGGTCAAGATATTTTTCTAAAATTTCGAAAAAGTACCTAAAACGGGCATTTTTAGTTAGCCTACACCGGAATAATGAAGTGACCACTGACCACTCCATGCTCCGAGTGCTTTGATGAAACTTAGTGTTCTAGAAAGCTAATGTTACTAATGGAAAAATATATTTCTTTCCACTGATGTAGCCACTTGTCAAGATATTTTCCTAAAGTTTTGACAAAAGGTTCTGAAAACGCGCATTTTTAGATGGCTTACACTAGCATGATAAAGTGGCTACTGACCTCGCCATGGTCCGAGTGCGTTAAGAATCTTAGTGTTCTGGAAGGCTAATGGCAAGCCTTCTCCACCGATGTATGTCACTTGGTCAAGATATTTTTCTAAAATTTGGAAAAAAAAGTACTGAAATCGCGCATTTTAGATGGATTACACTGGCATGATGAAGTGACCACTGACCACTCCATGCTCCGAGTGTGTTGATGATTCTTAGTATTCTGTAAAGCTAATGGCAGTACCTTTGCATCGATGTATGCCACTTCGGCAAGATATTTTTCTAAAATTTCGAAAAAAAGGTACTGAAATCGCGCATTTTAGATGGCCTACACTGGCATGATGAAGTGACCACTGACCACTCCATGCTCCGAGTGCTTTGATGGAACTTAGTGTTCTCGAAAGCTAATGGTATTAATGGAAAAATATATTTTTCTAAAATTTCGAAAAAAGGTACCTAAAACGCGCATTTTTAGATGGCCTACAATGGTATGATTAAGTGGTCACTGACCACTCCATGGTCCGCGTACGTTCATGGAACTGAGTGCCCTGGGTAGCTAATTGTAGTACCTCTCCACCGATGTGTGCCACTTGGTCAAGAAATTTTCTAAAATTTGGAAAATAGGCACCTAAAATGCGCCGTTTTAGATGGCCTACAATGATATGATTAAGTGACCACTGACCACTCCATACTCCGAGTGCGTTGATGAATCTTAGGGTTCTGGAAAACTAATGGCAGTACCTTTCCGCCGATGTATGCCACTTTGTGAAGTTATTTTTCTAAAGTTTTGACAAAATGTACTGAAAACGCGCATTTTTAGATGGCCTACAATAGTATGATGAAGTGATCACTGACCACTCCATGGTCCGCGTACGTTGATGGAACTGAGTGCCCTGGGTAGCTAATTGTAGTACCTCTCCACCGACGTGTGCCACTTGGTCAAGATATTTTTCTAAAAGTTGGACAATAGGCACCTAAAATGCGCCGTTTTAGATGGCTTACAATGATCTAATGAAGCGACCACTGACCACTCCATGCTCAGAGTGCGTTGATGAATCTTAGTCTTCTTGGTCATGACATTTCTACACTGGAATGATGAAGTGACCACTGACCACTCCATGCTCCGAGTGCGTTGATGAAACTTATTGTTCTAGAAAGCTAATGGTACTAATGGAAAAATATATTTCTTTCCACTGATGTATGCCACTTGTCAAGATATTTTTCTAAAGTTTTGACAAAAGGTTCTGAAAACGCGCATTTTTAGATGGCTTACACTAGCATGATAAAGTGGCTACTGACCTCGCCATGCTCCGAGTGCGTTAAGAATCGTAGTGTTCTGGAAGGCTAATGGCAAGCCTTCTCCACCGATGTATGCCACTTGGTCAAGATATTTTTCTAAAATTTGGAAAAAAAGGTACTGAAATCGCGCATTTTAGATGGACTACACTGGCATGATGAAGTGACCACTGACCACTCCATGCTCCGAGTATGTTGATGATTCTTAGTATTCTGGAAAGCTAATGGCAGTACCTTTGCATCGATGTATGCCACTTCAGCAAGATATTTTTCTAAAATTTCGAAAAAAAGGTACTGAAATCGCGCATTTTAGATGGCCTACACTGGCATGATGAAGTGACCACTGACCACTCCATGCTCCGAGTGCTTTTATGGAACTTAGTGTTCTCGAAAGCTAATGGTATTAATGGACAAATATATTTTTCTAAAATTTCGAAAAAAGGTACCTAAAACGCGCATTTTTAGATGGCCTACAATGGTATGATTAAGTGGTCACTGACCACTCCATGGTCCGCGTACGTTGATGGAACTGAGTGCCCTGGGTAACTAATTGTAGTACCTCTCCACCGATGTGTGCCACTTGGTCAAAAATTTTCTAAAATTTGGAAAATAGGCACCTAAAATGCGCCGTTTTAGATGGCCTACAATGATATGATTAAGTGACCTCTGACCACTCCATACTCCGAGTGCGTTGATGAATCTTAGCGTTCTGGAAAACTAATGGCAGTACCTTTCCGCCGATGTATGTCACTTTGCGAAGTTATTTTTCTAAAGTTTTGACAAAATGTACTGAAAACGCACATTTTTAGATGGCCTGCACTGGCATGATGAAGTGACCACTGCCCACTCCATAGTCCAAGTGCGTTGATGAAATTTACCGTTCTGGAAAGCTAATGGCAGTACCTTTGCACTGATGTATGCCACTTCGGCAAGATATTTTTCTAAAATTTCGAAAAAAAGGTACTGAAATCGCGCATTTTAGATGGCCTACACTAGCATGATGAAGTGACCACTGACCACTCCATGCTCCGAGTGCTTTGATGGAACTTAGTGTTCTCGTAAGCTAATGGTATTAATGGAAAAATATTTTTTTCTAAAATTTCGAGAAAAGGTACCTAAAACGCGCATTTTTAGATGGCCTACAATGGTATGATTAATTGGTCACTGACCACTCTATGGTCCGCGTACGTTGATGGAACTGAGTGCCCTGGGTAGCTAATTGTAGTACCTCTCCACCGATGTGTGCCACTTGGTCAAGATATTTTCCTAAAATTTGGAAAATAGGCACCTAAAATGCGCCGTTTTAGATGGCCTACAATGATATGATTAAGTGACCACAGACCACTCCATGCTCCGAGTGCGTTGATGAATCTTAGTCTTCTAGAAAGCTAATGGTATCGATGTAAAGCTATCGATGTATGCCACTTGGTCATGACATTTTTCTAAAATTTCGAAAAAAGGTACTGAAATCGCGCATTTTAGATGGCCTACACTGGCATGATGAAGTGACCACTGACAACTCCATGCTCCAAGTGCTTTGGTGAAACTTAGTGTTCTAGAAAGCTAATGGTACGAATGGAAAAATATATTTTTCTAAAGTTTTTAAAAAACGTACTTAAAACGCGCATTTTTAGATGGCCTACACTGGCATGATGAAGTGGCCACTGCCCTCGTCGTGGTCCGAGTGCGTTGATGAAATTTACCGTTCTGTAAAGCTAATGGCAATGCCTCTCCACCGATGTATGCCACTTGGTCAAGATATTTTTCTAAAATTTCGAAAAAGTACCTAAAACGGGCATTTTTAGTTAGCCTACACCGGAATGATGAAGTGACCACTGACCACTCCATGCTCCGAGTGCTTTGATGAAACTTAGTGTTCTAGAAAGCTAATGTTACTAATGGAAAAATATATTTCTTTCCACTGATGTAGCCACTTGTCAAGATATTTTCCTAAAGTTTTGACAAAAGGTTCTGAAAACGCGCATTTTTAGATGGCTTACACTAGCATGATAAAGTGGCTACTGACCTCGCCATGGTCCGAGTGCGTTAAGAATCTTAGTGTTCTGGAAGGCTAATGGCAAGCCTTCTCCACCGATGTATGCCACTTGGTCAAGATATTTTTCTAAAATTTGGAAAAAAAAGTACTGAAATCGCGCATTTTAGATGGATTACACTGGCATGATGAAGTGACCACTGACCACTCCATGCTCCGAGTGTGTTGATGATTCTTAGTATTCTGTAAAGCTAATGGCAGTACCTTTGAATCGATGTATGCCACTTCGGCAAGATATTTTTCTAAAATTTCGAAAAAAAGGTACTGAAATCGCGCATTTTAGATGGCCTACACTGGCATGATGAAGTGACCACTGACCACTCCATGCTCCGAGTGCTTTGATGGAACTTAGTGTTCTCGAAAGCTAATGGTATTAATGGAAAAATATATTTTTCTAAAATTTCGAAAAAAGGTACCTAAAACGCGCATTTTTAGATGGCCTACAATGGTATGATTAAGTGGTCACTGACCACTCCATGGTCCGCGTACGTTGATGGAACTGAGTGCCCTGGGTAGCTAATTGTAGTACCTCTCCACCGGTGTGTGCCACTTGGTCAAGAAATTTTCTAAAATTTGGAAAATAGGCACCTAAAATGCGCCGTTTTAGATGGCCTACAATGATATGATTAAGTGACCACTGACCACTCCATACTCCGAGTGCGTTGATGAATCTTAGGGTTCTGGAAAACTAATGGCAGTACCTTTCCGCCGATGTATGCCACTTTGTGAAGTTATTTTTCTAAAGTTTTGACAAAATGTACTGAAAACGCGCATTTTTAGATGGCCTACAATAGTATGATGAAGTGATCACTGACCACTCCATGGTCCGCGTACGTTGATGGAACTGAGTGCCCTGGGTAGCTAATTGTAGTACCTCTCCACCGGTGTGTGCCACTTGGTCAAGAAATTTTCTAAAATTTGGAAAATAGGCACCTAAAATGCGCCGTTTTAGATGGCCTACAATGATATGATTAAGTGACCACTGACCACTCCATACTCCGAGTGCGTTGATGAATCTTAGGGTTCTGGAAAACTAATGGCAGTACCTTTCCGCCGATGTATGCCACTTTGTGAAGTTATTTTTCTAAAGTTTTGACAAAATTTACTGAAAACGCGCATTTTTAGATGGCCTACAATAGTATGATGAAGTGATCACTGACCACTCCATGGTCCGCGTACGTTGATGGAACTGAGTGCCCTGGGTAGCTAATTGTAGTACCTCTCCACCGACGTGTGCCACTTGGTCAAGATATTTTTCTAAAAGTTGGACAATAGGCACCTAAAATGCGCCGTTTTAGATGGCTTACAATGATCTGATGAAGCGACCACTGACCACTCCATGCTCAGAGTGCGTTGATGAATCTTAGTCTTCTTGGTCATGACATTTCTACACTGGAATGATGAAGTGACCACTGACCACTCCATGCTCCGAGTGCGTTGATGAAACTTAGTGTTCTAGAAAGCTAATGGTACTAATGGAAAAATATATTTCATTCCACTGATGTATGCCACTTGTCAAGATATTTTTCTAAAGTTTTGACAAAAGGTTCTGAAAACGCGCATTTTTAGATGGCTTACACTAGCATGATAAAGTGGCTACTGACCTCGCCATGCTCCGAGTGCGTTAAGAATCGTAGTGTTCTGGAAGGCTAATGGCAAGCCTTCTCCACCGATGTATGCCACTTGGTCAAGATATTTTTCTAAAATTTGGAAAAAAAGGTACTGAAATCGCGCATTTTAGATGGACTACACTGGCATGATGAAGTGACCACTGACCACTCCATGCTCCGAGTATGTTGATGATTCTTAGTATTCTGGAAAGCTAATGGCAGTACCTTTGCATCGATGTATGCCACTTCGGCAAGATATTTTTCTAAAATTTCGAAAAAAAGGTACTGAAATCGCGCATTTTAGATGGCCTACACTGGCATGATGAAGTGACCACTGACCACTCCATGCTCCGAGTGCTTTTATGGAACTTAGTGTTCTCGAAAGCTAATGGTATTAATGGACAAATATATTTTTCTAAAATTTCGAAAAAAGGTACCTAAAACGCGCATTTTTAGATGGCCTACAATGGTATGATTAAGTGGTCACTGACCACTCCATGGTCCGCGTACGTTGATGGAACTGAGTGCCCTGGGTAACTAATTGTAGTACCTCTCCACCGATGTGTGCCACTTGGTCAAAAATTTTCTAAAATTTGGAAAATAGGCACCTAAAATGCGCCGTTTTAGATGGCCTACAATGATATGATTAAGTGACCTCTGACCACTCCATACTCCGAGTGCGTTGATGAATCTTAGCGTTCTGGAAAACTAATGGCAGTACCTTTCCGCCGATGTATGTCACTTTGCGAAGTTATTTTTCTAAAGTTTTGACAAAATGTACTGAAAACGCACATTTTTAGATGGCCTGCACTGGCATGATGAAGTGACCACTGCCCACTCCATGGTCCAAGTGCGTTGATGAAATTTACCGTTCTGGAAAGCTAATGGCAGTACCTTTGCACTGATGTATGCCACTTCGGCAAGATATTTTTCTAAAATTTCGAAAAAAAGGTACTGAAATCGCGCATTTTAGATGGCCTACACTAGCATGATGAAGTGACCACTGACCACTCCATGCTCCGAGTGCTTTGATGGAACTTAGTGTTCTCGTAAGCTAATGGTATTAATGGACAAATATATTTTTCTAAAATGTCGAAAAAAGGTACCTAAAACGCGCATTTTTAGATGGCCTACAATGGTATGATTAAGTGGTCACTGACCACTCCATGGTCCGCGTACGTTGATGGAACTGAGTGCCCTGGGTAACTAATTGTAGTACCTCTCCACCGATGTGTGCCACTTGGTCAAAAATTTTCTAAAATTTGGAAAATAGGCACCTAAAATGCGCCGTTTTAGATGGCCTACAATGATATGATTAAGTGACCTCTGACCACTCCATACTCCGAGTGCGTTGATGAATCTTAGCGTTCTGGAAAACTAATGGCAGTACCTTTCCGCCGATGTATGTCACTTTGCGAAGTTATTTTTCTAAAGTTTTGACAAAATGTACTGAAAACGCACATTTTTAGATGGCCTGCACTGGCATGATGAAGTGACCACTGACCACTCCATGGTCCAAGTGCGTTGATGAAATTTACCGTTCTGGAAAGCTAATGGCAGTACCTTTGCACTGATGTATGCCACTTCGGCAAGATATTTTTCTAAAATTTCGAAAAAAAGGTACTGAAATCGCGCATTTTAGATGGCCTACACTAGCATGATGAAGTGACCACTGACCACTCCATGCTCCGAGTGCTTTGATGGAACTTAGTGTTCTCGTAAGCTAATGGTATTAATGGAAAAATATTTTTTTCTAAAATTTCGAGAAAAGGTACCTAAAACGCGCATTTTTAGATGGCCTACAATGGTATGATTAATTGGTCACTGACCACTCTATGGTCCGCGTACGTTGATGGAACTGAGTGCCCTGGGTAGCTAATTGTAGTACCTCTCCACCGATGTGTGCCACTTGGTCAAGATATTTTCCTAAAATTTGGAAAATAGGCACCTAAAATGCGCCGTTTTAGATGGCCTACAATGATATGATTAAGTGACCACAGACCACTCCATGCTCCGAGTGCGTTGATGAATCTTAGTTTTCTAGAAAGCTAATGGTATCGATGTAAAGCTATCGATGTATGCCACTTGGTCATGACATTTTTCTAAAATTTCGAAAAAATGTACTGAAATCGCGCATTTTAGATGGCCTACACTGGCATGATGAAGTGACCACTGACAACTCCATGCTCCAAGTGCTTTGGTGAAACTTAGTGTTCTAGAAAGCTAATGGTACGAATGGAAAAATATATTTTTCTAAAGTTTTTAAAAAACGTACTTAAAACGCGCATTTTTAGATGGCCTACACTGGCATGATGAAGTGGCCACTGCCCTCGTCGTGGTCCGAGTGCGTTGATGAAATTTACCGTTCTGTAAAGCTAATGGCAATGCCTCTTCACCGATGTATGCCACTTGGTCAAGATATTTTTCTAAAATTTCGAAAAAGTACTAAAACGGGCATTTTTAGTTAGCGTACACCGGAATGATGAAGTGACCACTGACCACTCCATGCTCCGAGTGCTTTGATGAAACTTAGTGTTCTAGAAAGCTAATGTTACTAATGGAAAAATATATTTCTTTCCACTGATGTAGTCACTTGTCAAGATATTTTCCTAAAGTTTTGACAAAAGGTTCTGAAAACGCGCATTTTTAGATGGCTTACACTAGCATGATAAAGTGGCTACTGACCTCGCCATGGTCCGAGTGCGTTAAGAATCTTAGTGTTCTGGAAGGCTAATGGTATGTAGCCTTCCCACCGATGTGGCAGTACCTGACCACTCCATGCTCCGAGTGCTTTGATGGAACTTAGTGTTCTCGAAAGCTAATGGTATTAATGGAAAAATATATATTTTTCTAAAATTTCGAAAAAAGGTACCTAAAACGCGCATTTTTAGATGGCCTACAATGGTATGATTAAGTGGTCACTGACCACTCCATGGTCCGCGTACGTTGATGGAACTGAGTGCCCTGGGTAGCTAATTGTAGTACCTCTCCACCGATGTGTGCCACTTGGTCAAGAAATTTTCTAAAATTTGGAAAATAGGCACCTAAAATGCGCCGTTTTAGATGGCCTACAATGATATGATTAAGTGACCACTGACCACTCCATACTCCGAGTGCGTTGATGAATCTTAGGGTTCTGGAAAACTAATGGCAGTACCTTTCCGCCGATGTATGCCACTTTGTGAAGTTATTTTTCTAAAGTTTTGACAAAATGTACTGAAAACGCGCATTTTTAGATGGCCTACAATAGTATGATGAAGTGATCACTGACCACTCCATGGTCCGCGTACGTTGATGGAACTGAGTGCCCTGGGTAGCTAATTGTAGTACCTCTCCACCGACGTGTGCCACTTGGTCAAGATATTTTTCTAAAAGTTGGACAATAGGCACCTAAAATGCGCCGTTTTAGATGGCTTACAATGATCTGATGAAGCGACCACTGACCACTCCATGCTCAGAGTGCGTTGATGAATCTTAGTCTTCTTGGTCATGACATTTCTACACTGGAATGATGAAGTGACCACTGACCACTCCATGCTCCGAGTGCGTTGATGAAACTTAGTGTTCTAGAAAGCTAATGGTACTAATGGAAAAATATATTTCTTTCCACTGATGTATGCCACTTGTCAAGATATTTTTCTAAAGTTTTGACAAAAGGTTCTGAAAACGCGCATTTTTAGATGGCTTACACTAGCATGATAAAGTGGCTACTGACCTCGCCATGCTCCGAGTGCGTTAAGAATCGTAGTGTTCTGGAAGGCTAATGGCAAGCCTTCTCCACCGATGTATGCCACTTGGTCAAGATATTTTTCTAAAATTTGGAAAAAAAGGTACTGAAATCGCGCATTTTAGATGGACTACACTGGCATGATGAAGTGACCACTGACCACTCCATGCTCCGAGTATGTTGATGATTCTTAGTATTCTGGAAAGCTAATGGCAGTACCTTTGCATCGATGTATGCCACTTCGGCAAGATATTTTTCTAAAATTTCGAAAAAAAGGTACTGAAATCGCGCATTTTAGATGGCCTACACTGGCATGATGAAGTGACCACTGACCACTCCATGCTCCGAGTGCTTTTATGGAACTTAGTGTTCTCGAAAGCTAATGGTATTAATGGACAAATATATTTTTCTAAAATTTCGAAAAAAGGTACCTAAAACGCGCATTTTTAGATGGCCTACAATGGTATGATTAAGTGGTCACTGACCACTCCATGGTCCGCGTACGTTGATGGAACTGAGTGCCCTGGGTAACTAATTGTAGTACCTCTCCACCGATGTGTGCCACTTGGTCAAAAATGTTCTAAAATTTGGAAAATAGGCACCTAAAATGCGCCGTTTTAGAAGGCCTACAATGATATGATTAAGTGACCTCTGAACACTCCATACTCCGAGTGCGTTGATGAATCTTAGCGTTCTGGAAAACTAATGGCAGTACCTTTCCGCCGATGTATGCCACTTTGCGAAGTTATTTTTCTAAAGTTTTGACAAAATGTACTGAAAACGCACATTTTTAGATGGCCTGCACTGGCATGATGAAGTGACCACTGCCCACTCCATGGTCCAAGTGCGTTGATGAAATTTACCGTTCTGGAAAGCTAATGGCAGTACCTTTGCACTGATGTATGCCACTTCGGCAAGATATTTTTCTAAAATTTCGAAAAAAAGGTACTGAAATCGCGCATTTTAGATGGCCTACACTAGCATGATGAAGTGACCACTGACCACTCCATGCTCCGAGTGCTTTGATGGAACTTAGTGTTCTCGTAAGCTAATGGTATTAATGGACAAATATATTTTTCTAAAATTTCGAAAAAAGGTACCTAAAACGCGCATTTTTAGATGGCCTACAATGGTATGATTAAGTGGTCACTGACCACTCCATGGTCCGCGTACGTTGATGGAACTGAGTGCCCTGGGTAACTAATTGTAGTACCTCTCCACCGATGTGTGCCACTTGGTCAAAAATTTTCTAAAATTTGGAAAATAGGCACCTAAAATGTGCTGTTTTAGATGGCCTACAATGATATGATTAAGTGACCTCTGACCACTCCATACTCCGAGTGCGTTGATGAATCTTAGCGTTCTGGAAAACTAATGGCAGTACCTTTCCGCCGATGTATGTCACTTTGCGAAGTTATTTTTCTAAAGTTTTGACAAAATGTACTGAAAACGCACATTTTTAGATGGCCTGCACTGGCATGATGAAGTGACCACTGCCCACTCCATGGTCCAAGTGCGTTGATGAAATTTACCGTTCTGGAAAGCTAATGGCAGTACCTTTGCACTGATGTATGCCACTTCGGCAAGATATTTTTCTAAAATTTCGAAAAAAGGTACTGAAATCGCGCATTTTAGATGGCCTACACTAGCATGATGAAGTGACCACTGACCACTCCATGCTCCGAGTGCTTTGATGGAACTTAGTGTTCTCGTAAGCTAATGGTATTAATGGAAAAATATATTTTTCTAAAATTTCGAGAAAAGGTACCTAAAACGCGCATTTTTAGATGGCCTACAATGGTATGATTAATTGGTCACTGACCACTCTATGGTCCGCGTACGTTGATGGAACTGAGTGCCCTGGGTAGCTAATTGTAGTACCTCTCCACCGATGTGTGCCACTTGGTCAAGATATTTTCCTAAAATTTGGAAAATAGGCACCTAAAATGCGCAGTTTTAGATGGCCTACAATGATATGATTAAGTGACCACAGACCACTCCATGCTCCGAGTGCGTTGATGAATCTTAGTCTTCTAGAAAGCTAATGGTATCGATGTAAAGCTATCGATGTATGCCACTTGGTCATGACATTTTTCTAAAATTTCGAAAAAAGGTACTGAAATCGCGCATTTTAGATGGCCTACACTGGCATGATGAAGTGACCACTGACAACTCCATGCTCCAAGTGCTTTGGTGAAACTTAGTGTTCTAGAAAGCTAATGGTACGAATGGAAAAATATATTTTTCTAAAGTTTTTAAAAAACGTACTTAAAACGCGCATTTTTAGATGGCCTACACTGGCATGATGAAGTGGCTACTGCCCTCGTCGTGGTCCGAGTGCGTTGATGAAATTTACCGTTCTGTAAAGCTAATGGCAATGCCTCTCCACCGATGTATGCCACTTGGTCAAGATATTTTTCTAAAATTTCGAAAAAGTACCTAAAACGGGCATTTTTAGTTAGCCTACACCGGAATGATGAAGTGACCACTGACCACTCCATGCTCCGAGTGCTTTGATGAAACTTAGTGTTCTAGAAAGCTAATGTTACTAATGGAAAAATATATTTCTTTCCACTGATGTAGCCACTTGTCAAGATATTTTCCTAAAGTTTTGACAAAAGGTTCTGAAAACGCGCATTTTTAGATGGCTTACACTAGCATGATAAAGTGGCTACTGACCTCGCCATGGTCCGAGTGCGTTAAGTATCTTAGTGTTCTGGAAGGCTAATGGCAAGCTTTCTCCACCGATGTATGCCACTTGGTCAAGATATTTTTCTAAAATTTGGAAAAAAAAGTACTGAAATCGCGCATTTTAGATGGATTACACTGGCATGATGAAGTGACCACTGACCACTCCATGCTTCGAGTGTGTTGATGATTCTTAGTATTCTGTAAAGCTAATGGCAGTACCTTTGCATCGATGTATGCCACTTCGGCAAGATATTTTTCTAAAATTTCGAAAAAAAGGTACTGAAATCGCGCATTTTAGATGGCCTACACTGGCATGATGAAGTGACCACTGACCACTCCATGCTCCGAGTGCTTTGATGGAACTTAATGTTCTCGAAAGCTAATGGTATTAATGGAAAAATATATTTTTCTAAAATTTCGAAAAAAGGTACCTAAAACGCGCATTTTTAGATGGCCTACAATGGTATGATTAAGTGGTCACTGACCACTCCATGGTCCGCGTACGTTGATGGAACTGAGTGCCCTGGGTAGCTAATTGTAGTACCTCTCCACCGATGTGTGCCACTTGGTCAAGAAATTTTCTAAAATTTGGAAAATAGGCACCTAAAATGCGCCGTTTTAGATGGCCTACAATGATATGATTAAGTGACCACTGACCACTCCATACTCCGAGTGCGTTGATGAATCTTAGGGTTCTGGAAAACTAATGGCAGTACCTTTCCGCCGATGTATGCCACTTTGTGAAGTTATTTTTCTAAAGTTTTGACAAAATGTACTGAAAACGCGCATTTTTAGATGGCCTACAATAGTATGATGAAGTGATCACTGACCACTCCATGGTCCGCGTACGTTGATGGAACTGAGTGCCCTGGGTAGCTAATTGTAGTACCTCTCCACCGGTGTGTGCCACTTGGTCAAGATATTTTTCTAAAAGTTGGACAATAGGCACCTAAAATGCGCCGTTTTAGATGGCCTACAATGATCTGATGAAGCGACCACTGACCACTCCATGCTCAGAGTGCGTTGATGAATCTTAGTCTTCTTGGTCATGACATTTCTACACTGGAATGATGAAGTGACCACTGACCACTCCATGCTCCGAGTGCGTTGATGAAACTTAGTGTTCTAGAAAGCTAATGGTACTAATGGAAAAATATATTTCTTTCCACTGATGTATGCCACTTGTCAAGATATTTTTCTAAAGTTTTGACAAAAGGTTCTGAAAACGCGCTTTTTTAGATGGCTTACACTAGCATGATAAAGTGGCCACTGACGTCGCCGTGGTCCGAGTGCGTTTAGAATCTTAGTGTTCTGGAAAGCTAATGGCACGACCTCTCCGCCGAAGTATGCCACTTGGTCAAGATATTTTTCTAAAATTTAGAAAAAAATGTACGGAAATCGCGCATTTTAGATGGGCTACACGTGCATGATGAAGTGACCACTGACCACTCCATGGTCCGCGTACGTTGATGGAACTGAATGTACTGGAAAGCTATTTGTAGTACCTTTCCACCGATTTGTGCCACTTGGTCAAGACATTTTTCTAAAATTTGGAAAGAGGTACCTAAAACGCGACGTTTTAGACTGACCACTCCATGGTGCGAGTCCGTTGAATGAACTGAGTGTCCTGGGAAGCTAATTGTATTACTTCTCCACCGATGTGTGCCACTTGGTTGAGATATTTTTCTAAAATATGGAAAATATGTACCTAAAACGCTCCGTTTTAGATGACCTACAGTGGTATTAAAAACGCGCATTTTTAGATGGCCTACACTGGCATGATGAAGTGACCACTGCCCTCTCCATGGTCCAAGTGCGTTGATGACATTTACCGTTCTGGAAAGCTAATGGCAGTACCTTTGCACCGATGTATGCCACTTCGGCAAGATATTTTTCTAAAATTTCGAAAAAAAGGTACTGAAATCGCGCATTTTAGATGGCCTACACTAGCATGATGAAGTGACCACTGACCACTCCATGCTCCGAGTGCTTTGATGCTACTTAGTGTTCTCGTAAGCTAATGGCGGTACCTCTCTATCGATGTATGCCACTTGGTCATGACATTTTTCTAAAATTTCGAAAAAAGCTACGTTAATGGAACTGAGTGCCCTGGGTAGCTAATTGTAGTACCTCTCCACCGATGTGTGCCACTTGGTCAAGATATTTTCCTAAAATTTGGAAAATAGGCACCTAAAATGCGCCGTTTTAGATGACCTACAGTGGTATTAAAAACGCGCATTTTTAGATGGCCTACACTGGCATAATGAAGTGGCCACTGCCCTCGCCGTGGTCCGAGTGCGTTGATGAAATTTACCGTTCTGGAAAGCTAATGGCAATGCTTCTCCACCGATGTATGCCACTTGGTCTAGATATTTTTCTAAAATTTCGAAAAAAGTACCTAAAACGGGCATTTTTAGTTAGCCTACACTGGAATGATGAAGTGACCACTGACCACTACATGCTCCGAGTGCGTTGATGAAACTTAGTGTTCTAGAAAGCTAATGGTACTAATGGAAAAATATATTTCTTTCCACTGATGTATGCCACTTGTCAAGATATTTTTCTAAAGTTTTGACAAAAGGTTCTGAAAACGCGCTTTTTTAGATGACTTACACTAGCATGATAAAGTGACCACTGACCTCGCCGTGGTCCGAGTGCGTTTAGAATCTTAGTGTTCTGGAAAGCTAATGGCAAGACCTCTCCACCGATGTATGCCACTTGGTCAAGATATTTTTCTAAAATTTCGAAAAAAAATGTACGGAAATCGCGCATTTTAGATGGGCTACACGTGCATGATGAGGTGACCACTGACCACTCCATGCTCCGAGTGTGTTGATGATTCATAGTATTCTGTAAAGCTAATGGCAGTACCTTTGCATCGATGTATGCCACTTCGGCAAGATATTTTTCTAAAATTTCGAAAAGAAGGTACTGAAATCGCGCATTTTAGATGGCCTACATAAGCATGATGAAGTGACCACTGACCACTCCATGCTCCGAGTGCTTTGATGGAACTTAGTGTTCTCGAAAGCTAATGGCGGTACCTCTCTATCGATGTATGCCACTTGGTCATGACATTTTTCTAAAATTTCGAAAAAAAAATGTACGGAAATCGCGCATTTTAGATTTCATGATGAAGTGACCACTGACCACTCCATGCTCCGAGTGTGTTGATGATTCTTAGTATTCTGGAAAGCTAATGGCAGTACCTTTGCACCGATGTATGCCACTTCAGCAAGATATTTTTCTAAAATTTCGAAAAAAAGGTACTGAAATCGCGCATTTTAGATGGCCTACACTAGCATGATGAAGTGACCACTGGACCACTCCATGCTCCGAGTGTTTTGATGGAACTTAGTGTTCTCGTAAGCTAATGGTATTAATGGAAAAATATTTTTTTCTAAAATTTCGAGAAAAGGTACCTAAAACGCGCATTTTTAGATGGCCTACAATGGTATGATTAATTGGTCACTGACCACTCTATGGTCCGCGTACGTTGATGGAACTGAGTGCCCTGGGTAGCTAATTGTAGTACCTCTCCACCGATGTGTGCCACTTGGTCAAGATATTTTCCTAAAATTTGGAAAATAGGCACCTAAAATGCGCCGTTTTAGATGGCCTACAATGATATGATTAAGTGACCACAGACCACTCCATGCTCCGAGTGCGTTGATGAATCTTAGTCTTCTAGAAAGCTAATGGTATCGATGTAAAGCTATCGATGTATGCCACTTGGTCATGACATTTTTCTAAAATTTCGAAAAAAGGTACTGAAATCGCGCATTTTAGATGGCCTACACTGGCATGATGAAGTGACCACTGACAACTCCATGCTCCAAGTGCTTTGGTGAAACTTAGTGTTCTAGAAAGCTAATGGTACGAATGGAAAAATATATTTTTCTAAAGTTTTTAAAAAACGTACTTAAAACGCGCATTTTTAGATGGCCTACACTGGCATGATGAAGTGGCCACTGCCCTCGTCGTGGTCCGAGTGCGTTGATGAAATTTACCGTTCTGTAAAGCTAATGGCAATGCCTCTCCACCGATGTATGCCACTTGGTCAAGATATTTTTCTAAAATTTCGAAAAAGTACCTAAAACGGGCATTTTTAGTTAGCCTACACCGGAATGATGAAGTGACCACTGACCACTCCATGCTCCGAGTGCTTTGATGAAACTTAGTGTTCTAGAAAGCTAATGTTACTAATGGAAAAATATATTTCTTTCCACTGATGTAGCCACTTGTCAAGATATTTTCCTAAAGTTTTGACAAAAGGTTCTGAAAACGCGCATTTTTAGATGGCTTACACTAGCATGATAAAGTGGCTACTGACCTCGCCATGGTCCGAGTGCGTTAAGAATCTTAGTGTTCTGGAAGGCTAATGGCAAGCCTTCTCCACCGATGTATGCCACTTGGTCAAGATATTTTTCTAAAATTTGGAAAAAAAAGTACTGAAATCGCGCATTTTAGATGGATTACACTGGCATGATGAAGTGACCACTGACCACTCCATGCTCCGAGTGTGTTGATGATTCTTAGTATTCTGTAAAGCTAATGGCAGTACCTTTGCATCGATGTATGCCACTTCGGCAAGATATTTTTCTAAAATTTCGAAAAAAAGGTACTGAAATCGCGCATTTTAGATGGCCTACACTGGCGTGATGAAGTGACCACTGACCACTCCATGCTCCGAGTGCTTTGATGGAACTTAATGTTCTCGAAAGCTAATGGTATTAATGGAAAAATATATTTTTCTAAAATTTCGAAAAAAGGTACCTAAAACGCGCATTTTTAGATGGCCTACAATGGTATGATTAATTGGTCACTGACCACTCTATGGTCCGCGTACGTTGATGGAACTGAGTGCCCTGGGTAGCTAATTGTAGTACCTCTCCACCGATGTGTGCCACTTGGTCAAGATATTTTCCTAAAATTTGGAAAATAGGCACCTAAAATGCGCCGTTTTAGATGGCCTACAATGATATGATTAAGTGACCACAGACCACTCCATGCTCCGAGTGCGTTGATGAATCTTAGTCTTCTAGAAAGCTAATGGTATCGATGTAAAGCTATCGATGTATGCCACTTGGTCATGACATTTTTCTAAAATTTCGAAAAAAGGTACTGAAATCGCGCATTTTAGATGGCCTACACTGGCATGATGAAGTGACCACTGACAACTCCATGCTCCAAGTGCTTTGGTGAAACTTAGTGTTCTAGAAAGCTAATGGTACGAATGGAAAAATATATTTTTCTAAAGTTTTTAAAAAACGTACTTAAAACGCGCATTTTTAGATGGCCTACACTGGCATGATGAAGTGGCCACTGCCGAGTGCGTTGATGAAATTTACCGTTCTGTAAAGCTAATGGCAATGCCTCTCCACCGATGTATGCCACTTGGTCAAGATATTTTTCTAAAATTTCGAAAAAGTACCTAAAACGGGCATTTTTAGTTAGCCTACACCGGAATGATGAAGTGACCACTGACCACTCCATGCTCCGAGTGCTTTGATGAAACTTAGTGTTCTAGAAAGCTAATGTTACTAATGGAAAAATATATTTCTTTCCACTGATGTAGCCACTTGTCAAGATATTTTCCTAAAGTTTTGACAAAAGGTTCTGAAAACGCGCATTTTTAGATGGCTTACACTAGCATGATAAAGTGGCTACTGACCTCGCCATGGTCCGAGTGCGTTAAGAATCTTAGTGTTCTGGAAGGCTAATGGCAAGCCTTCTCCACCGATGTATGCCACTTGGTCAAGATATTTTTCTAAAATTTGGAAAAAAAAGTACTGAAATCGCGCATTTTAGATGGATTACACTGGCATGATGAAGTGACCACTGACCACTCCATGCTCCGAGTGTGTTGATGATTCTTAGTATTCTGTAAAGCTAATGGCAGTACCTTTGCATCGATGTATGCCACTTCGGCAAGATATTTTTCTAAAATTTCGAAAAAAAGGTACTGAAATCGCGCATTTTAGATGGCCTACACTGGCGTGATGAAGTGACCACTGACCACTCCATGCTCCGAGTGCTTTGATGGAACTTAATGTTCTCGAAAGCTAATGGTATTAATGGAAAAATATATTTTTCTAAAATTTCGAAAAAAGGTACCTAAAACGCGCATTTTTAGATGGCCTACAATGGTATGATTAAGTGGTCACTGACCACTCCATGGTCCGCGTACGTTGATGGAACTGAGTGCCCTGGGTAGCTAATTGTAGTACCTCTCCACCGATGTGTGCCACTTGGTCAAGAAATTTTCTAAAATTTGGAAAATAGGCACCTAAAATGCGCCGTTTTAGATGGCCTACAATGATATGATTAAGTGACCACTGACCACTCCATACTCCGAGTGCGTTGATGAATCTTAGGGTTCTGGAAAACTAATGGCAGTACCTTTCCGCCGATGTATGCCACTTTGTGAAGTTATTTTTCTAAAGTTTTGACAAAATGTACTGAAAACGCGCATTTTTAGATGGCCTACAATAGTATGATGAAGTGATCACTGACCACTCCATGGTCCGCGTACGTTGATGGAACTGAGTGCCCTGGGTAGCTAATTGTAGTACCTCTCCACCGATGTGTGCCACTTGGTCAAGATATTTTTCTAAAAGTTGGACAATAGGCACCTAAAATGCGCCGTTTTAGATGGCCTACAATGATCTGATGAAGCGACCACTGACCACTCCATGCTCAGAGTGCGTTGATGAATCTTAGTCTTCTTGGTCATGACATTTCTACACTGGAATGATGAAGTGACCACTGACCACTCCATGCTCCGAGTGCGTTGATGAAACTTAGTGTTCTAGAAAGCTAATGGTACTAATGGAAAAATATATTTCTTTCCACTGATGTATGCCACTTGTCAAGATATTTTTCTAAAGTTTTGACAAAAGGTTCTGAAAACGCGTTTTTTTAGATGGCTTACACTAGCATGATAAAGTGGCCACTGACGTCGCCGTGGTCCGAGTGCGTTTAGAATCTTAGTGTTCTGGAAAGCTAATGGCACGACCTCTCCGCCGAAGTATGCCACTTGGTCAAGATATTTTTCTAAAATTTAGAAAAAAATGTACGGAAATCGCGCATTTTAGATGGGCTACACGTGCATGATGAAGTGACCACTGACCACTCCATGGTCCGCGTACGTTGATGGAACTGAATGTACTGGAAAGCTATTTGTAGTACCTTTCCACCGATTTGTGCCACTTGGTCAAGACATTTTTCTAAAATTTGGAAAGAGGTACCTAAAACGCGACGTTTTAGACTGACCACTCCATGGTGCGAGTCCGTTGAATGAACTGAGTGTCCTGGGAAGCTAATTGTATTACTTCTCCACCGATGTGTGCCACTTGGTCGAGATATTTTTCTAAAATATGGAAAATATGTACCTAAAACGCTCCGTTTTAGATGACCTACAGTGGTATTAAAAACGCGCATTTTTAGATGGCCTACACTGGCATGATGAAGTGACCACTGCCCTCTCCATGGTCCAAGTGCGTTGATGACATTTACCGTTCTGGAAAGCTAATGGCAGTACCTTTGCACCGATGTATGCCACTTCGGCAAGATATTTTTCTAAAATTTCGAAAAAAAGGTACTGAAATCGCGCATTTTAGATGGCCTACACTAGCATGATGAAGTGACCACTGACCACTCCATGCTCCGAGTGCTTTTATGGAACTTAGTGTTCTCGAAAGCTAATGGTATTAATGGACAAATATATTTTTCTAAAATTTCGAAAAAAGGTACCTAAAACGCGCATTTTTAGATGGCCTACAATGGTATGATTAAGTGGTCACTGACCACTCCATGGTCCGCGTACGTTGATGGAACTGAGTGCCCTGGGTAACTAATTGTAGTACCTCTCCACCGATGTGTGCCACTTGGTCAAAAATTTTCTAAAATTTGGAAAATAGGCACCTAAAATGCGCCGTTTTAGATGGCCTACAATGATATGATTAAGTGACCTCTGACCACTCCATACTCCGAGTGCGTTGATGAATCTTAGCGTTCTGGAAAACTAATGGCAGTACCTTTCCGCCGATGTATGTCACTTTGCGAAGTTATTTTTCTAAAGTTTTGACAAAATGTACTGAAAACGCACATTTTTAGATGGCCTGCACTGGCATGATGAAGTGACCACTGCCCACTCCATGGTCCAAGTGCGTTGATGAAATTTACCGTTCTGGAAAGCTAATGGCAGTACCTTTGCACTGATGTATGCCACTTCGGCAAGATATTTTTCTAAAATTTCGAAAAAAAGGTACTGAAATCGCGCATTTTAGATGGCCTACACAAGCATGATGAAGTGACCACAGACCACTCCATGCTCCGAGTGCGTTGATGAATCTTAGTCTTCTAGAAAGCTAATGATATCGATGTAAAGCTATCGATGTATGCCACTTGGTCATGACATTTTTCTAAAATTTCGAAAAAAGGTACTGAAATCGCGCATTTTAGATGGCCTACACTGGCATGATGAAGTGACCACTGACAACTCCATGCTCCAAGTGCTTTGGTGAAACTTAGTGTTCTAGAAAGCTAATGGTACGAATGGAAAAATATATTTTTCTAAAGTTTTTAAAAAACGTACTTAAAACGCGCATTTTTAGATGGCCTACACTGGCATGATGAAGTGGCCACTGCCCTCGTCGTGGTCCGAGTGCGTTGATGAAATTTACCGTTCTGTAAAGCTAATGGCAATGCCTCTTCACCGATGTATGCCACTTGGTCAAGATATTTTTCTAAAATTTCGAAAAAGTACCTAAAACGGGCATTTTTAGTTAGCCTACACCGGAATGATGAAGTGACCACTGACCACTCCATGCTCCGAGTGCTTTGATGAAACTTAGTGTTCTAGAAAGCTAATGTTACTAATGGAAAAATATATTTCTTTCCACTGATGTAGCCACTTGTCAAGATATTTTCCTAAAGTTTTGACAAAAGGTTCTGAAAACGCGCATTTTTAGATGGCTTACACTAGCATGATAAAGTGGCTACTGACCTCGCCATGGTCCGAGTGCGTTAAGAATCTTAGTGTTCTGGAAGGCTAATGGTATGTAGCCTTCCCACCGATGTGGCAGTACCTGACCACTCCATGCTCCGAGTGCTTTGATGGAACTTAGTGTTCTCGAAAGCTAATGGTATTAATGGAAAAATATATTTTTCTAAAATTTCGAAAAAAGGTACCTAAAACGCGCATTTTTAGATGGCCTACAATGGTATGATTAAGTGGTCACTGACCACTCCATGGTCCGCGTACGTTGATGGAACTGAGTGCCCTGGGTAGCTAATTGTAGTACCTCTCCACCGATGTGTGCCACTTGGTCAAGAAATTTTCTAAAATTTGGAAAATAGGCACCTAAAATGCGCCGTTTTAGATGGCCTACAATGATATGATTAAGTGACCACTGACCACTCCATACTCCGAGTGCGTTGATGAATCTTAGGGTTCTGGAAAACTAATGGCAGTACCTTTCCGCCGATGTATGCCACTTTGTGAAGTTATTTTTCTAAAGTTTTGACAAAATGTACTGAAAACGCACATTTTTAGATGGCCTGCACTGGCATGATGAAGTGACCACTGCCCACTCCATGGTCCAAGTGCGTTGATGAAATTTACCGTTCTGGAAAGCTAATGGCAGTACCTTTGCACTGATGTATGCCACTTCGGCAAGATATTTTTCTAAAATTTCGAAAAAAAGGTACTGAAATCGCGCATTTTAGATGGCCTACACTAGCATGATGAAGTGACCACTGACCACTCCATGCTCCGAGTGCTTTGATGGAACTTAGTGTTCTCGTAAGCTAATGGTATTAATGGAAAAATATTTTTTTCTAAAATTTCGAGAAAAGGTACCTAAAACGCGCATTTTTAGATGGCCTACAATGGTATGATTAATTGGTCACTGACCACTCTATGGTCCGCGTACGTTGATGGAACTGAGTGCCCTGGGTAGCTAATTGTAGTACCTCTCCACCGATGTGTGCCACTTGGTCAAGATATTTTCCTAAAATTTGGAAAATAGGCACCTAAAATGCGCCGTTTTAGATGGCCTACAATGATATGATTAAGTGACCACAGACCACTCCATGCTCCGAGTGCGTTGATGAATCTTAGTCTTCTAGAAAGCTAATGCTATCGATGTAAAGCTATCGATGTATGCCACTTGGTCATGACATTTTTCTAAAATTTCGAAAAAAAGGTACTGAAATCGCGCATTTTAGATGGCCTACACTGGCATGATGAAGTGACCACTGACAACTCCATGCTCCAAGTGCTTTGGTGAAACTTAGTTTTCTAGAAAGCTAATGGTACGAATGGAAAAATATATTTTTCTAAAGTTTTTAAAAAACGTACTTAAAACGCGCATTATTAGATGGCCTACACTGGCATGATGAAGTGGCCACTGCCCTCGTCGTGGTCCGAGTGCGTTGATGAAATTTACCGTTCTGTAAAGCTAATGGCAATGCCTCTTCACCGATGTATGCCACTTGGTCAAGATATTTTTCTAAAATTTCGGAAAAGTACCTAAAACGGGCATTTTTAGTTAGCCTACACCGGAATGATGAAGTGACCACTGACCACTCCATGCTCCGAGTGCTTTGATGAAACTTAGTGTTCTAGAAAGCTAATGTTACTAATGGAAAAATATATTTCTTTCCACTGATGTAGCCACTTGTCAAGATATTTTCCTAAAGTTTTGACAAAAGGTTCTGAAAACGCGCATTTTTAGATGGCTTACACTAGCATGATAAAGTGGCTACTGACCTCGCCATGGTCCGAGTGCGTTAAGAATCTTAGTGTTCTGGAAGGCTAATGGCAAGCCTTCTCCACCGATGTATGCCACTTGGTTAAGATATTTTTCTAAAATTTGGAAAAAAAAGTACTGAAATCGCGCATTTTAGATGGATTACACTGGCATGATGAAGTGACCACTGACCACTCCATGCTCCGAGTGTGTTGATGATTCTTAGTATTCTGTAAAGCTAATGGCAGTACCTTTGCATCGATGTATGCCACTTCGGCAAGATATTTTTCTAAAATTTCGAAAAGAAGGTACTGAAATCGCGCATTTTAGATGGCCTACATAAGCATGATGAAGTGACCACTGACCACTCCATGCTCCGAGTGCTTTGATGGAACTTAGTGTTCTCGAAAGCTAATGGCGGTACCTCTCTATCGATGTATGCCACTTGGTCATGACATTTTTCTAAAATTTCGAAAAAAAAAAATGTACGGAAATCGCGCATTTTAGATGTGCTACACGTGCATGATGAAGTGACCACTGACCACTCCATGGTCCGCGTACGTTGATGGAACTGAATGTCCTGGAAAGCTAATTGTAGTACCTTTCCACCGATTTGTGCCACTTGGTCAAGACATTTTTCTAAAATTTGGAAATAGGTACCTAAAATAGGTGTCCGTTGAATGAACTGAGTGTCCTGGGAAGCTAATTGTACTACTTCTCCACCGATGTGTGCCACTTGGTCGAGATATTTTTCTAAAATATGGAAAATATGTACCTAAAACGCGCCGTTTTAGATGGCCTACAGTGGTATTAAAAACGAGCATTTTTAGATGGCCTACACTATAATGATGAAGTGACCACTGACCACTCCATGGTTCAAGTGCGTTGATGAAATCTACCGTTCTGGAAAGCTAATGGTCGAAACCTTTAAGCGAGGTGTAAAACGTCACTACTCCCTCTTTTCCCATTCCCACTAACCTGTCATCCCTTCGGAACCAACAAATGCTGTGCATGGAGGTACTAATTGTAGTACCTCATGGAGGTACTAATTGTAGTACCTCTCCACCGATGTGTGCCACTTGGTCGAGATATTTTTCTACAAGTTGGAAAATAGGTACCTAAAATGCGCCGTTTTAGATGGCCTACAATGATATGATGAAGCTACCACTAACCACTCCATGTTCAGAGTGAGTTGATGAATCTTAGTCTTCTAGAAAGCTAATGGCGGTACCTCTCTATCGATGTATGCCACTTGGTCATGACATTTTTCTAAAATTTCGAAAAAGGTACTGAAATCGCCCATATTAGATGGCCTACACTGGCATGATGAAGTGACCACTGACAACTCCATGCTCCGAGTGCTTTGGTGAAAATAAGTGTTCTAGAAAGCTAATGGTACTAATGGAAAAATATATTTTTCTAAAGTTTTTAAAAAAGGTACTTAAAACGCGCATTTTTAGATGGCCTACACTGGCATGATGAAGTGGCCACTGCCCTCGCCGTGGTCAGAGTGCGTTGATGAAATTTACCGTTCTGGAAAGCTAATAGCAATGCCTCTCCACCGATGTATGCCACTTGGTGAAGATATTTTTCTAAAATTTCGAAAAAAGTACCTAAAACGGGCATTTTTAGTTAGCCTACACTGGAATGATGAAGTGACCACTGACCACTCCATGCTCCGAGTGCGTTGATGAAACTTAGTGTTCTAGAAAGCTAATGGTACTAATGGAAAAATATATTTCTTTCCACTGATGTATGCCACTTGTCAAGATATTTTTGTAAAGTTTTGACAAAAGGTTCTGAAAACGCGCTTTTTTAGATGGCTTACACTAGCATGATAAAGTGGCCACTGACCTTGCCGTGGTCCGAGTGCGTTTAGAATCTTAGTGTTCTGGAAAGCTAATGGCAAGACCTCTCCACCGATGTATGCCACTTGGTCAAGATATTTTTCTAAAATTTCGAAAAAAAATGTACGGAAATCGCGCATTTTAGATTTCATGATGAAGTGACCACTGACCACTCCATGCTCCGAGTGTGTTGATGATTCTTAGTATTGTGGAAAGCTAATGGCAGTACCTTTGCACCGATGTATGCCACTTCAGCAAGATATTTTTCTAAAATTTCGAAAAAAAGGTACTGAAATCGCGCATTTTAGATGGCCTACATAAGCATGATGAAGTGACCACTGACCACTCCATGGTCCGCGTACGTTGATGGAACTGAATGTCCTGGAAAGCTAATTGTAGTACCTTTCCACCGATTTGTGCCACTTGGTCAAGACATTTTTCTAAAATTTGGAAATAGGTACCTAAAATAGGTGTCCGTTGAATGAACTGAGTGTCCTGGGAAGCCAATTGTACTACTTCTCCACCGATGTGTGCCACTTGGTCGAGATATTTTTCTAAAATATGGAAAATATGTACCTAAAACGCGCCGTTTTAGATGGCCTACAGTGGTATTAAAAACGAGCATTTTTAGATGGCCTACACTATAATGATGAAGTGACCACTGACCACTCCATGGTTCAAGTGCGTTGATGAAAGTTAGTGTTCTAGAAAGCTAATGGTACTAATGGAAAAATATATTTCTTTCCACCGATGTATGCCACTTGGTCAAGATATTTTTCTAAAATTTGGAAAAAAATTTACGGAAATCGCGCATTTTAGATGGGCTACACGTGCATGATGAAGTGACCACTGACCACTCCATGGTCCGCGTACGTTGATGGAACTGAATGTCCTGGAAAGCTAATTGTAGTACCTTTCCACCGATTTGTGCCACTTGGTCAAGACATTTTTCTAAAATTTGGAAATAGGTGCCTAAAACGCGACGTTTTAGACTGACCACTCCATGGTGCGAGTCCGTTGAATGAACTGAGTGTCCGGGGAAGCTAATTGTATTACTTCTCCACCGATGTGTGCCACTTGATATGTAAAAATCTATGTACCTAAAACGCGCCGTTTTAGATGGCCTACAGTGGTATTAAAAACGCGCATTTTTAGATGGCCTACACTGGCATGATGAAGTGACCACTGCCCACTCCATGGTTCAAGTGCGTTGATGAAATCTACCGTTCTGGAAAGCTAATGGTCGAAACCTTTAAGCGAGGTGTAAAACGTCACTACTCCCTCTTTTCCCATTCCCACTAACCTGTCATCCCTTCGGAACCAACAAATGCTGTGCATGGGGGTACTAATTGTAGTACCTCATGGAGGTACTAATTGTAGTACCTCTCCACCGATGTGTGCCACTTGGTCGAGATATTTTTCTACAAGTTGGAAAATAGGTACCTAAAATGCGCCGTTTTAGATGGCCTACAATGATATGATGAAGCTACCACTGACCACTCCATGTTCAGAGTGAGTTGATGAATCTTAGTCTTCTAGAAAGCTAATGGCGGTACCTCTCTATCGATGTATGCCACTTGGTCATGACATTTTTCTAAAATTTCGAAAAAGGTACTGAAATCGCGCATATTAGATGGTCTACACTGGCATGATGAAGTGACCACTGACAACTCCATGCTCCGAGTGCTTTGGTGAAAATAAGTGTTCTAGAAAGCTAATGGTACTAATGGAAAAATATATTTTTCTAAAGTTTTTAAAAAAGGTACTTAAAACGCGCATTTTTAGATGGCCTACACTGGCATGATGAAGTGGCCACTGCCCTCGCCGTGGTCAGAGTGCGTTGATGAAATTTACCGTTCTGGAAAGCTAATAGCAATGCCTCTCCACCGATGTATGCCACCTGGTGAAGATATTTTTCTAAAATTTCGAAAAAAGTACCTAAAACGGGCATTTTTAGTTAGCCTACACTGGAATGATGAAGTGACCACTGACCACTCCATGCTCCGAGTGCGTTGATGAAACTTAGTGTTCTAGAAAGCTAATGGTACTAATGGAAAAATATATTTCTTTCCACTGATGTATGCCACTTGTCAAGATATTTTTGTAAAGTTTTGACAAAAGGTTCTGAAAACGCGCTTTTTTAGATGGCTTACACTAGCATGATAAAGTGGCCACTGACCTTGCCGTGGTCCGAGTGCGTTTAGAATCTTAGTGTTCTGGAAAGCTAATGGCAAGACCTCTCCACCGATGTATGCCACTTGGTCAAGATATTTTTCTAAAATTTCGAAAAAAAATGTACGGAAATCGCGCATTTTAGATTTCATGATGAAGTGACCACTGACCACTCCATGCTCCGAGTGTGTTGATGATTCTTAGTATTCTGGAAAGCTAATGGCAGTACCTTTGCACCGATGCATGCCACTTCAGCAAGATATTTTTCTAAAATTTCGAAAAAAAGGTACTGAAATCGCGCATTTTAGATGGCCTACATAAGCATGATGAAGTGACCACTGACCACTCCATGGTCCGCGTACGTTGATGGAACTGAATGTCCTGGAAAGCTAATTGTAGTACCTTTCCACCGATTTGTGCCACTTGGTCAAGACATTTTTCTAAAATTTGGAAATAGGTACCTAAAATAGGTGTCCGTTGAATGAACTGAGTGTCCTGGGAAGCCAATTGTACTACTTCTCCACCGATGTGTGCCACTTGGTCGAGATATTTTTCTAAAATATGGAAAATATGTACCTAAAACGCGCCGTTTTAGATGGCCTACAGTGGTATTAAAAACGAGCATTTTTAGATGGCCTACACTATAATGATGAAGTGACCACTGACCACTCCATGGTTCAAGTGCGTTGATGAAATCTACCGTTCTGGAAAGCTAATGGTCGAAACCTTTAAGCGAGGTGTAAAACGTCACTACTCCCTCTTTTCCCATTCCCACTAACCTGTCATCCCTTCGGAACCAACAAATGCTGTGCATGGAGGTACTAATTGTAGTACCTCATGGAGGTACTAATTGTAGTACCTCTCCACCGATGTGTGCCACTTGGTCGAGATATTTTTCTACAAGTTGGAAAATAGGTACCTAAAATGCGCCGTTTTAGATGGCCTACAATGATATGATGAAGCTACCACTGACCACTCCATGTTCAGAGTGAGTTGATGAATCTTAGTCTTCTAGAAAGCTAATGGCGGTACCTCTCTATCGATGTATGCCACTTGGTCATGACATTTTTCTAAAATTTCGAAAAAGGTACTGAAATCGCCCATATTAGATGGCCTACACTGGCATGATGAAGTGACCACTGACAACCCCATGCTCCGAGTGCTTTGGTGAAAATAAGTGTTCAAGAAAGCTAATGGTACTAATGGAAAAATATATTTTTCTAAAGTTTTTAAAAAAGGTACTTAAAACGCGCATTTTTAGATGGCCTACACTGGCATGATGAAGTGGCCACTGCCCTCGCCGTGGTCAGAGTGCGTTGATGAAATTTACCGTTCTGGAAAGCTAATAGCAATGCCTCTCCACCGATGTATGCCACTTGGTGAAGATATTTTTCTAAAATTTCGAAAAAAGTACCTAAAACGGGCATTTTTAGTTAGCCTACACCGGAATGATGAAGTGACCACTGACCACTCCATGCTCCGAGTGCTTTGATGAAACTTAGTGTTCTAGAAAGCTAATGTTACTAATGGAAAAATATATTTCTTTCCACTGATGTAGCCACTTGTCAAGATATTTTCCTAAAGTTTTGACAAAAGGTTCTGAAAACGCGCATTTTTAGATGGCTTACACTAGCATGATAAAGTGGCTACTGACCTCGCCATGGTCCGAGTGCGTTAAGAATCTTAGTGTTCTGGAAGGCTAATGGTATGTAGCCTTCCCACCGATGTGGCAGTACCTGACCACTCCATGCTCCGAGTGCTTTGATGGAACTTAGTGTTCTCGAAAGCTAATGGTATTAATGGAAAAATATATTTTTCTAAAATTTCGAAAAAAGGTACCTAAAACGCGCATTTTTAGATGGCCTACAATGGTATGATTAAGTGGTCACTGACCACTCCATGGTCCGCGTACGTTGATGGAACTGAGTGCCCTGGGTAGCTAATTGTAGTACCTCTCCACCGATGTGTGCCACTTGGTCAAGAAATTTTCTAAAATTTGGAAAATAGGCACCTAAAATGCGCCGTTTTAGATGGCCTACAATGATATGATTAAGTGACCACTGACCACTCCATACTCCGAGTGCGTTGATGAATCTTAGGGTTCTGGAAAACTAATGGCAGTACCTTTCCGCCGATGTATGCCACTTTGTGAAGTTATTTTTCTAAAGTTTTGACAAAATGTACTGAAAACGCACATTTTTAGATGGCCTGCACTGGCATGATGAAGTGACCACTGCCCACTCCATGGTCCAAGTGCGTTGATGAAATTTACCGTTCTGGAAAGCTAATGGCAGTACCTTTGCACTGATGTATGCCACTTCGGCAAGATATTTTTCCAAAATTTCGAAAAAAAGGTACTGAAATCGCGCATTTTAGATGGCCTACACTAGCATGATGAAGTGACCACTGACCACTCCATGCTCCGAGTGCTTTGATGGAACTTAGTGTTCTCGTAAGCTAATGGTATTAATGGAAAAATATTTTTTTCTAAAATTTCGAGAAAAGGTACCTAAAACGCGCATTTTTAGATGGCCTACAATGGTATGATTAATTGGTCACTGACCACTCTATGGTCCGCGTACGTTGATGGAACTGAGTGCCCTGGGTAGCTAATTGTAGTACCTCTCCACCGATGTGTGCCACTTGGTCAAGATATTTTCCTAAAATTTGGAAAATAGGCACCTAAAATGCGCCGTTTTAGATGGCCTACAATGATATGATTAAGTGACCACAGACCACTCCATGCTCCGAGTGCGTTGATGAATCTTAGTCTTCTAGAAAGCTAATGGTATCGATGTAAAGCTATCGATGTATGCCACTTGGTCATGACATTTTTCTAAAATTTCGAAAAAAAGGTACTGAAATCGCGCATTTTAGATGGCCTACACTGGCATGATGAAGTGACCACTGACAACTCCATGCTCCAAGTGCTTTGGTGAAACTTAGTGTTCTAGAAAGCTAATGGTACGAATGGAAAAATATATTTTTCTAAAGTTTTTAAAAAACGTACTTAAAACGCGCATTATTAGATGGCCTACACTGGCATGATGAAGTGGCCACTGCCCTCGTCGTGGTCCGAGTGCGTTGATGAAATTTACCGTTCTGTAAAGCTAATGGCAATGCCTCTTCACCGATGTATGCCACTTGGTCAAGATATTTTTCTAAAATTTCGGAAAAGTACCTAAAACGGGCATTTTTAGTTAGCCTACACCGGAATGATGAAGTGACCACTGACCACTCCATGCTCCGAGTGCTTTGATGAAACTTAGTGTTCTAGAAAGCTAATGTTACTAATGGAAAAATATATTTCTTTCCACTGATGTAGCCACTTGTCAAGATATTTTCCTAAAGTTTTGACAAAAGGTTCTGAAAACGCGCATTTTTAGATGGCTTACACTAGCATGATAAAGTGGCTACTGACCTCGCCATGGTCCGAGTGCGTTAAGAATCTTAGTGTTCTGGAAGGCTAATGGCAAGCCTTCTCCACCGATGTATGCCACTTGGTTAAGATATTTTTCTAAAATTTGGAAAAAAAAGTACTGAAATCGCGCATTTTAGATGGATTACACTGGCATGATGAAGTGACCACTGACCACTCCATGCTCCGAGTGTGTTGATGATTCTTAGTATTCTGTAAAGCTAATGGCAGTACCTTTGCATCGATGTATGCCACTTCGGCAAGATATTTTTCTAAAATTTCGAAAAGAAGGTACTGAAATCGCGCATTTTAGATGGCCTACATAAGCATGATGAAGTGACCACTGACCACTCCATGCTCCGAGTGCTTTGATGGAACTTAGTGTTCTCGAAAGCTAATGGCGGTACCTCTCTATCGATGTATGCCACTTGGTCATGACATTTTTCTAAAATTTCGAAAAAAAAAAATGTACGGAAATCGCGCATTTTAGATGTGCTACACGTGCATGATGAAGTGACCACTGACTGACCGTACGTTGATGGAACTGAATGTCCTGGAAAGCTAATTGTAGTACCTTTCCACCGATTTGTGCCACTTGGTCAAGACATTTTTCTAAAATTTGGAAATAGGTACCTAAAATAGGTGTCCGTTGAATGAACTGAGTGTCCTGGGAAGCTAATTGTACTACTTCTCCACCGATGTGTGCCACTTGGTCGAGATATTTTTCTAAAATATGGAAAATATGTACCTAAAACGCGCCGTTTTAGATGGCCTACAGTGGTATTAAAAACGAGCATTTTTAGATGGCCTACACTATAATGATGAAGTGACCACTGACCACTCCATGGTTCAAGTGCGTTGATGAAATCTACCGTTCTGGAAAGCTAATGGTCGAAACCTTTAAGCGAGGTGTAAAACGTCACTACTCCCTCTTTTCCCATTCCCACTAACCTGTCATCCCTTCGGAACCAACAAATGCTGTGCATGGAGGTACTAATTGTAGTACCTCATGGAGGTACTAATTGTAGTACCTCTCCACCGATGTGTGCCACTTGGTTGAGATATTTTTCTACAAGTTGGAAAATAGGTACCTAAAATGCGCCGTTTTAGATGGCCTACAATGATATGATGAAGCTACCACTAACCACTCCATGTTCAGAGTGAGTTGATGAATCTTAGTCTTCTAGAAAGCTAATGGCGGTACCTTTTTTTTTTTTTTTTTTTTTTTTATGGCAGATAGAACCAAGCTCAGGGGATGCCCCCTATCCATGCAAAGCATTCGTTGGTTTAGAAGGGTAAAGGTTAGTGGGAAGGGGAAAAGTGGGAGTAGTGTCGATTTACACCTCTTTTAAAAGCATCGACGTTATAAGTGGGTGGGAAAACATGCGCAGGGAGACTATTCCACAATTTAACTGCGCGACCGAAAAACGAATTCTCGCGGTAGTGGGTAGTGCGATGGAACGGGATCGAGACGTAAAAGGGGTGCACCGCTCTGGAAAGCCGAGTAGATCTGTTGAATACCTGAACCGAGGGGATCAGGCTGGCTACTTCAGAGGAACAGTTACCATTAAAGTAACGGTAAAATAAGGTTACACACCCCACATCCCGACGACATCCCAAGGTTTCAATAGAGCTGGATACCCTACTGTCCCCTATAAGTTTTATCGCACGACCTTGTATACGGTCCAGAAGCTGAAGATATGCTTTCGAAGCTCCAGACCAAATATGCGAGTTGTACTCCATTTTCGGACGGATATAAGTGGTGTAGATACAACGAAGGTCGGTTGGAGTGAAGTATTTCTTGCACCGCTTTAAAAAGCCTAAGCACTTGGCTGCTTCTTTCGACACATCAAAAATGTGATCGTTCCAACGAAGATCGCATTGTATTGACATGCCCAGAACATCAAGAGCCTCCGACTCATTAATATCCACACCACCCATATTTAAAGGTGGAAAGTTGTCGCCCGCCAGACGCTTGTGGGTCAACAAACAGCATTGGGTCTTCCGCGCATTAAAATCGACCCGATTCGCTTGACCCCACTCCTGGATTTTGTTGAGGTCAGATTGGAGTGTGTCATTCATAATTCTGCGTTTTCTATTGATCTCCAGAATAGAAGGACGCCTGGAGAATGAATATGAATGACAAATGCTGCTGTCATCAGCAAACGAGTAGACGGGGTTTGATGTCAATGACAGAAGGTCATTGATAAAAATGAGAAAAAGTGTTGGAGACAGGACCGAACCCTGCGGAACTCCAGCATTAATGGAGTGCTCTTCGGAAGCAAAGCCGTCTATCACAACCCGAATAGAACGGCCGCTGAGGAAACTCGATATCCATCGAGTGAATGTATCACCGACACCATAAGCAGCCAGTTTAGACACAAGTGCTTTATGCCACACTCGGTCAAATGCCTTGGAGATATCCAAAGCAACAACCTTACTCTCACCGAATTGGTGAACACAACTGTTCCACCGCTCAGTGAGGAACGCCATCAAATCGCCTGTGGAGCGGTGTGCACGGAAACCGTACTGGCGATCGCTGACCAATTGGTTGCTCTCTAGATACCTCATCAGGCTAAAATTTATAACGCTCTCCATAACTTTGGAGAGCATTGAACAGATTGCTATGGGCCGGTAATTGGCAGGATTCGTAGCCTCACCTTTTTTGGGAACTGGCTGCACATTGGCAATCTTCCAGGAACTAGGAAAAACTCCTGAAGTAAACGATAAGTTAAACAGATTGCGCAATGGGCGAGCCAATGTTGAGGCGCACTTTCTCAACACGTGGGCTGAAATGCCATCCGGTCCCGAGGATTTATTGACGTTGAGGTTTACAAGCACTCTTTTAACAGCCCGCGTTCGAAAGTGCATCTCAGGCATAATATGAGACACACCGTCGATCACGGGTAGTGGTTGGCTACTCTCAGAAAGAGAGCAGTTTTCAGCAAACATTTTGGCTAATAAGTTTGCCTTGTCAACCGAGTGAGTGAAGATCTGATCGTCCTTCAGGAGAGTTGGAATAGACGATCGCGTCTGATTCTTCACCCTCCCCACGAACGACCAAAAGTTCTTGCTACCCTTATGGTATTCAAGAACTCTGCGTCTAAGGCGCTGTTCGTAGAGAACTTTTTCGCGCTTTAGAGTGGCATTGCACGTATTTCTGGCCTGATTGCGCAGCAGTTTAGTATCAGCAGTTTTATTTAAACGCCAATTCCTAAATGCTTCCTCTTTAGACCTGACTGCTTGTCTGCAAGTCGCATTAAACCAGGAATGGTCTTTTGGTTTAATGGAAATTCTTTTATTAGGTATGAAAGACCTCATACCAAATAAAATTATATTTTCTACCAATTTTGCTGCAGCATTTATGTTTCTATCCCTGAAACACAATTGCCAATTGAAACGGCTGAAAAAGGAGTTCAGCGTATCCCAATTAGCCTTCTCATAAAGCCATACTGTCCGCTTCGGAGCTGGCTGATGAGCGGATTGAAGACTAGAATATGGGAAGGTAGCAGAAATTGTAGCGTGGTCCGAATTACCAAGAGGTGCAAGCACATTCACATCATACTTGCTGTGATGCGAAGTTAAAAAAAGGTCCAGAATATTTTGGTTTTGCCCATCAACGCAAGGAAAGTGCGTTGGTTCCTTCACTAATTGAGTCAAATTATTAGACTCAGCAAATAACTCAACATACAAACCCTCAGGTGTTGTGTGACTCGAATGACGTAGCCAATTGGAATTATGAACATTGAAATCACCAGCAACAACAATTTCACTGTTCGGATACGATTCCAGGATTTTAGAAATCGAATCAGAGAGACTGTCAAGTTTATCAAAAGTTGGCAGCCTCTCTAGACCCGGGCTTCTATAAATGAAGCAGAAGTGCAGGATGTGCGACTGGATTTTGAACTTAACCCACATGGAGCTAAATTCGGCATCCGTCGTGCAAAGGTGTTGCTGACACTGGTACGCAACATCACTGCGAATATATAAGGCGAGGCCTCTGTGTGATGAAAATAATGGCAGTAAGTGGTACCCAGGCAAGTGAAAATCCAGTGGATCTGCACCCTCAGACACCTGGGTCTCACCCAGTGCCATTATATGCGGTTGGTGAGTACAGACATACTCATAGACCGCGAAGAAATTCGCCCTCAAGCCACGCACATTTGTGGTGTCTATACGAAATTTTGTCATCGCCACCCACTGTAAAGAGGTATAAAGTCAGCTGCACAAGCGGACAAGCCTACACCGCAGGCAAAGCAAAACGCGACAAGACAAGTGTTATGCCTTTATCTTGCCACGCTTCAGCCCACGGTGCACTCACAGCCGCCTGCACACCTAACGGGACCAGGAAGAAGGAGGAGGAGAAGAAAGAAACGAAATGCTGAGCTTTACTGCGGAGGGCATAAATAAGCCCTTCGCTTGGTTCTCTGCATTCCGTTTAATTGTCTATTTGTGTTATTTGGTGTTATTGTTTTAGCGAATTTATTGATGTCTATTGTTATGTTTTAATCTGTAATCCAAATCAATGTTATTGCACTGTGACTTTGTTTGTTTGAAAATATTTCTTTATATTTGTTTCTTTGTTTCCGCGAGCACACTAGACCTCTCTATCGATGTATGCCACTTGGTCATGACATTTTTCTAAAATTTCGAAAAAGGTACTGAAATCGCCCATATTAGATGGCCTACACTGGCATGATGAAGTGACCACTGACAACTCCATGCTCCGAGTGCTTTGGTGAAAATAAGTGTTCTAGAAAGCTAATGGTACTAATGGAAAAATATATTTTTCTAAAGTTTTTAAAAAAGGTACTTAAAACGCGCATTTTTAGATGGCCTACACTGGCATGATGAAGTGGCCACTGCCCTCGCCGTGGTCAGAGTGCGTTGATGAAATTTACCATTCTGGAAAGCTAATAGCAATGAATCTCCACCGATGTATGCCACTTGGTCAAGATATTTTTCTAAAATTTCGAAAAAAGTACCTAAAACGGGCATTTTTAGTTAGCCTACACTGGAATGATGAAGTGACCACTGACCACTCCATGCTCCGAGTGCTTTGATGAAACTTAGTGTTCTAGAAAGCTAATGGTACTAATGGAAAAATATATTTCTTTCCACTGATGTATGCCACTTGTCAAGATATTTTTCTAAAGTTTTGACAAAAGGTTCTGAAAACGCGTTTTTTTAGATGGCTTACACTAGCATGATAAAGTGACCACTGACCTCGCCGTGGTCCGAGTGCGTTTAGAATCTTAGTGTTCTGGAAAGCTAATGGCAAGACCTCTCTACCGATGTATGCCACTTGGTCAAGATATTTTTCTAAAATTTCGAAAAAAAATGTACGGAAATCGCGCATTTTAGATGGGCTACACGTGCATGATGAGGTGACCACTGACCACTCCATGCTCCGAGTGTGTTGATGATTCGTAGTATTCTGGAAAGCTAATGGCAGTACCTTTGCACCGATGTATGCCACTTCAGCAAGATATTTTTCTAAAATTTCGAAAAAAAGGTACTGAAATCGCGCATTTTAGATGGCCTACATAAGCATGATGAAGTGACCACTGACCACTCCATGCTCCGAGTGCGTTGATGAAACTTAGTGTTCTAGAAAGCTAATGGTACTAATGGAAAAATATATTTCTTTCCACTGATGTATGCCACTTGTCAAGATATTTTTATAAAGTTTTGACAAAAGGTTCTGAAAACGCGCTTTTTTAGATGGCTTACACTAGCATGATAAAGTGGCTACTGACCTCGCCGTGGTCCGAGTGCGTTTAGAATCTTAGTGTTCTGGAAAGCTAATGGCAAGACCTCTCCACCGATGTACGCCACTTGGTCAAGATATTTTTCTAAAATTTCGAAAAACAATGTACGGAAATCGCGCATTTTAGATGGGCTACACGTGCATGATGAAGTGACCACTGACCACTCCATGCTCCGAGTGTGTTGATGATTCTTAGTATTCTGGAAAGCTAATGGCAGTACCTTTGCACCGATGTATGCCACTTCAGCAAGATATTTTTCTAAAATTTCGAAAAAAAGTTACTGAAATCGCGCATTTTAGATGGCCTACATAAGCATGATGAAGTGACCACTGACCACTCCATGGTCCGCGTACGTTGATGGAACTGAATGTCCTGGAAAGCTAATTGTAGTACCTTTCCACCGATTTGTGCCACTTGGTCAAGACATTTTTCTAAAATTTGGAAATAGGTGCCTAAAACGCGACGTTTTAGACTGACCACTCCATGGTGCGAGTCCGTTGAATGAACTGAGTGTCCGGGGAAGCTAATTGTATTACTTCTCCACCGATGTGTGCCACTTGATATGTAAAAATCTATGTACCTAAAACGCGCCGTTTTAGATGGCCTACAGTGGTATTAAAAACGCGCATTTTTAGATGGCCTACACTGGCATGATGAAGTGACCACTGCCCACTCCATGGTTCAAGTGCGTTGATGAAATCTACCGTTCTGGAAAGCTAATGGTCGAAACCTTTAAGCGAGGTGTAAAACGTCACTACTCCCTCTTTTCCCATTCCCACTAACCTGTCATCCCTTCGGAACCAACAAATGCTGTGCATGGGGGTACTAATTGTAGTACCTCATGGAGGTACTAATTGTAGTACCTCTCCACCGATGTGTGCCACTTGGTCGAGATATTTTTCTACAAGTTGGAAAATAGGTACCTAAAATGCGCCGTTTTAGATGGCCTACAATGATATGATGAAGCTACCACTGACCACTCCATGTTCAGAGTGAGTTGATGAATCTTAGTCTTCTAGAAAGCTAATGGCGGTACCTCTCTATCGATGTATGCCACTTGGTCATGACATTTTTCTAAAATTTCGAAAAAGGTACTGAAATCGCGCATATTAGATGGTCTACACTGGCATGATGAAGTGACCACTGACAACTCCATGCTCCGAGTGCTTTGGTGAAAATAAGTGTTCTAGAAAGCTAATGGTACTAATGGAAAAATATATTTTTCTAAAGTTTTTAAAAAAGGTACTTAAAACGCGCATTTTTAGATGGCCTACACTGGCATGATGAAGTGGCCACTGCCCTCGCCGTGGTCAGAGTGCGTTGATGAAATTTACCGTTCTGGAAAGCTAATAGCAATGCCTCTCCACCGATGTATGCCACCTGGTGAAGATATTTTTCTAAAATTTCGAAAAAAGTACCTAAAACGGGCATTTTTAGTTAGCCTACACTGGAATGATGAAGTGACCACTGACCACTCCATGCTCCGAGTGCGTTGATGAAACTTAGTGTTCTAGAAAGCTAATGGTACTAATGGAAAAATATATTTCTTTCCACTGATGTATGCCACTTGTCAAGATATTTTTGTAAAGTTTTGACAAAAGGTTCTGAAAACGCGCTTTTTTAGATGGCTTACACTAGCATGATAAAGTGGCCACTGACCTTGCCGTGGTCCGAGTGCGTTTAGAATCTTAGTGTTCTGGAAAGCTAATGGCAAGACCTCTCCACCGATGTATGCCACTTGGTCAAGATATTTTTCTAAAATTTCGAAAAAAAATGTACGGAAATCGCGCATTTTAGATTTCATGATGAAGTGACCACTGACCACTCCATGCTCCGAGTGTGTTGATGATTCTTAGTATTCTGGAAAGCTAATGGCAGTACCTTTGCACCGATGTATGCCACTTCAGCAAGATATTTTTCTAAAATTTCGAAAAAAAGGTACTGAAATCGCGCATTTTAGATGACCTACATAAGCATGATGAAGTGACCACTGACCACTCCATGGTCCGCGTACGTTGATGGAACTGAATGTCCTGGAAAGCTAATTGTAGTACCTTTCCACCGATTTGTGCCACTTGGTCAAGACATTTTTCTAAAATTTGGAAATAGGTACCTAAAATAGGTGTCCGTTGAATGAACTGAGTGTCCTGGGAAGCCAATTGTACTACTTCTCCACCGATGTGTGCCACTTGGTCGAGATATTTTTCTAAAATATGGAAAATATGTACCTAAAACGCGCCGTTTTAGATGGCCTACAGTGGTATTAAAAACGAGCATTTTTAGATGGCCTACACTATAATGATGAAGTGACCACTGACCACTCCATGGTTCAAGTGCGTTGATGAAATCTACCGTTCTGGAAAGCTAATGGTCGAAACCTTTAAGCGAGGTGTAAAACGTCACTACTCCCTCTTTTCCCATTCCCACTAACCTGTCATCCCTTCGGAACCAACAAATGCTGTGCATGGAGGTACTAATTGTAGTACCTCATGGAGGTACTAATTGTAGTACCTCTCCACCGATGTGTGCCACTTGGTCGAGATATTTTTCTACAAGTTGGAAAATAGGTACCTAAAATGCGCCGTTTTAGATGGCCTACAATGATATGATGAAGCTACCACTGACCACTCCATGTTCAGAGTGAGTTGATGAATCTTAGTCTTCTAGAAAGCTAATGGCGGTACCTCTCTATCGATGTATGCCACTTGGTCATGACATTTTTCTAAAATTTCGAAAAAGGTACTGAAATCGCCCATATTAGATGGCCTACACTGGCATGATGAAGTGACCACTGACAACCCCATGCTCCGAGTGCTTTGGTGAAAATAAGTGTTCAAGAAAGCTAATGGTACTAATGGAAAAATATATTTTTCTAAAGTTTTTAAAAAAGGTACTTAAAACGCGCATTTTTAGATGGCCTACACTGGCATGATGAAGTGGCCACTGCCCTCGCCGTGGTCAGAGTGCGTTGATGAAATTTACCATTCTGGAAAGCTAATAGCAATGAATCTCCACCGATGTATGCCACTTGGTCAAGATATTTTTCTAAAATTTCGAAAAAAGTACCTAAAACGGGCATTTTTAGTTAGCCTACACTGGAATGATGAAGTGACCACTGACTACTCCATGCTCCGAGTGCTTTGATGAAACTTAGTGTTCTAGAAAGCTAATGGTACTAATGGAAAAATATATTTCTTTCCACTGATGTATGCCACTTGTCAAGATATTTTTCTAAAGTTTTGACAAAAGGTTCTGAAAACGCGTTTTTTTAGATGGCTTACACTAGCATGATAAAGTGACCACTGACCTCGCCGTGGTCCGAGTGCGTTTAGAATCTTAGTGTTCTGGAAAGCTAATGGCAAGACCTCTCTACCGATGTATGCCACTTGGTCAAGATATTTTTCTAAAATTTCGAAAAAAAATGTACGGAAATCGCGCATTTTAGATGGGCTACACGTGCATGATGAGGTGACCACTGACCACTCCATGCTCCGAGTGTGTTGATGATTCTTAGTATTCTGGAAAGCTAATGGCAGTACCTTTGCACCGATGTATGCCACTTCAGCAAGATATTTTTCTAAAATTTCGAAAAAAAGGTACTGAAATCGCGCATTTTAGATGGCCTACATAAGCATGATGAAGTGACCACTGACCACTCCATGGTCCGCGTACGTTGATGGAACTGAATGTCCTGGAAAGCTAATTGTAGTACCTTTCCACCGATTTGTGCCACTTGGTCAAGACATTTTTCTAAAATTTGGAAATAGGTGCCTAAAACGCGACGTTTTAGACTGACCACTCCATGGTGCGAGTCCGTTGAATGAACTGAGTGTCCTGGGAAGCTAATTGTATTACTTCTCCACCGATGTGTGCCACTTGGTCGAGATATTTTTTTAAAATATGGAAAATATGTACCTAAAACGCGCCGTTTTAGATGGCCTACAGTGGTATTAAAAACGCGCATATTAGATGGCCTACACTGGCATGATGAAGTGACCACTGACAACTCCATGCTCCGAGTGCTTTGGTGAAAATAAGTGTTCTAGAAAGCTAATGGTACTAATGGAAAAATATATTTTTCTAAAGTTTTTAAAAAAGGTACTTAAAACGCGCATTTTTAGATGGCCTACACTGGCATGATGAAGTGGCCACTGCCCTCGCCGTGGTCAGAGTGCGTTGATGAAACTTAGTGTTCTAGAAAGCTAATGGTACTAATGGAAAAATATATTTCTTTCCACCGATGTATGCCACTTGGTCAAGATATTTTTCTAAAATTTGGAAAAAAATGTACGGAAATCGCGCATTTTAGATGGGCTACACGTGCATGATGAAGTGACCACTGACCACTCCATGGTCCGCGTACGTTGATGGAACTGAATGTACAGGAAAGCTAATTGTAGTACCTTTCCACCGATTTGTGCCACTTGGTCAAGACATTTTTCTAAAATTTGGAAATAGGTACCTAAAACGCGACGTTTTAGACTGACCACTCCATGGTGCGAGTCCGTTGAATGAACTGAGTGTCCTGGGAAGCTAATTGTATTACTTCTCCACCGATGTGTGCCACTTGGTCGAGATATTTTTTTAAAATATGGAAAATATGTACCTAAAACGCGCCGTTTTAGATGGCCTACAGTGGTATTAAAAACGCGCATATTAGATGGCCTACACTGGCATGATGAAGTGACCACTGACAACTCCATGCTCCGAGTGCTTTGGTGAAAATAAGTGTTCTAGAAAGCTAATGGTACTAATGGAAAAATATATTTTTCTAAAGTTTTTAAAAAAGGTACTTAAAACGCGCATTTTTAGATGGCCTACACTGGCATGATGAAGTGGCCACTGCCCTCGCCGTGGTCAGAGTGCGTTGATGAAATTTACCATTCTGGAAAGCTAATAGCAATGAATCTCCACCGATGTATGCCACTTGGTCAAGATATTTTTCTAAAATTTCGAAAAAAGTACCTAAAACGGGCATTTTTAGTTAGCCTACACTGGAATGATGAAGTGACCACTGACTACTCCATGCTCCGAGTGCTTTGATGAAACTTAGTGTTCTAGAAAGCTAATGGTACTAATGGAAAAATATATTTCTTTCCACTGATGTATGCCACTTGTCAAGATATTTTTCTAAAGTTTTGACAAAAGGTTCTGAAAACGCGTTTTTTTAGATGGCTTACACTAGCATGATAAAGTGACCACTGACCTCGCCGTGGTCCGAGTGCGTTTAGAATCTTAGTGTTCTGGAAAGCTAATGGCAAGACCTCTCTACCGATGTATGCCACTTGGTCAAGATATTTTTCTAAAATTTCGAAAAAAAATGTACGGAAATCGCGCATTTTAGATGGGCTACACGTGCATGATGAGGTGACCACTGACCACTCCATGCTCCGAGTGTGTTGATGATTCTTAGTATTCTGGAAAGCTAATGGCAGTACCTTTGCACCGATGTATGCCACTTCAGCAAGATATTTTTCTAAAATTTCGAAAAAAAGGTACTGAAATCGCGCATTTTAGATGGCCTACATAAGCATGATGAAGTGACCACTGACCACTCCATGGTCCGCGTACGTTGATGGAACTGAATGTCCTGGAAAGCTAATTGTAGTACCTTTCCACCGATTTGTGCCACTTGGTCAAGACATTTTTCTAAAATTTGGAAATAGGTGCCTAAAACGCGACGTTTTAGACTGACCACTCCATGGTACGAGTCCGTTGAATGAACTGAGTGTCCGGGGAAGCTAATTGTATTACTTCTCCACCGATGTGTGCCACTTGATATGTAAAAATCTATGTACCTAAAACGCGCCGTTTTAGATGGCCTACAGTGGTATTAAAAACGCGCATTTTTAGATGGCCTACACTGGCATGATGAAGTGACCACTGCCCACTCCATGGTTCAAGTGCGTTGATGAAATCTACCGTTCTGGAAAGCTAATGGTCGAAACCTTTAAGCGAGGTGTAAACCGTCACTACTCCCTCTTTTCCCATTCCCACTAACCTGTCATCCCTTCGGAACCAACAAATGCTGTGCATGGAGGTACTAATTGTAGTACCTCATGGAGGTACTAATTGTAGTACCTCTCCACCGATGTGTGCCACTTGGTCGAGATATTTTTCTACAAGTTGGAAAATAGGTACCTAAAATGCGCCGTTTTAGATGGCCTACAATGATATGATGAAGCTACCACTGACCACTCCATGTTCAGAGTGAGTTGATGAATCTTAGTCTTCTAGAAAGCTAATGGCGGTACCTCTCTATCGATGTATGCCACTTGGTCATGACATTTTTCTAAAATTTCGAAAAAGGTTCTGAAATCGCGCATATTAGATGGCCTACACTGGCATGATGAAGTGACCACTGACAACTCCATGCTCCGAGTGCTTTGGTGAAAATAAGTGTTCTAGAAAGCTAATGGTACTAATGGAAAAATATATTTTTCTAAAGTTTTTAAAAAAGGTACTTAAAACGCGCATTTTTAGATGGCCTACACTGGCATGATGAAGTGGCCACTGCCCTCGCCGTGGTCAGAGTGCGTTGATGAAATTTACCGTTCTGGAAAAAGTACCTAAAACGGGCATTTTTAGTTAGCCTACACTGGAATGATGAAGTGACCACTGACCACTCCATGCTCCGAGTGCGTTGATGAAACTTAGTGTTCTAGAAAGCTAATGGTACTAATGGAAAAATATATTTCTTTCCACTGATGTATGCCACTTGTCAAGATATTTTTGTAAAGTTTTGACAAAAGGTTCTGAAAACGCGCTTTTTTAGTAGGCTTACACTAGCATGATAAAGTGGCCACTGACCTTGCCGTGGTCCGAGTGCGTTTAGAATCTTAGTGTTCTGGAAAGCTAATGGCAAGACCTCTCCACCGATGTATGCCACTTGGTCAAGATATTTTTCTAAAATTTCGAAAAAAAATGTACGGAAATCGCGCATTTTAGATTTCATGATGAAGTGACCACTGACCACTCCATGCTCCGAGTGTGTTGATGATTCTTAGTATTCTGGAAAGCTAATGGCAGTACCTTTGCACCGATGTATGCCACTTCAGCAAGATATTTTTCTAAAATTTCGAAAAAAAGGTACTGAATTCGCGCATTTTAGATGGCCTACATAAGCATGATGAAGTGACCACTGACCACTCCATGCTCCGAGTGCTTTGATGGAACTTAGTGTTCTCGAAAGCTAATGGCGGTACCTCTCTATCGATGTATGCCACTTGGTCATGACATTTTTCTAAAATTTCGAAAAAAAATTGTACGGAAATCGCGCATTTTAGATGGGCTACACGTGCATGATGAAGTGACCACTGACCACTCCATGGTCCGCGTACGTTGATGGAACTGAATGTCCTGGAAAGCTAATTGTAGTACCTTTCCACCGATTTGTGCCACTTGGTCAAGACATTTTTCTAAAATTTGGAAAGAGGTACCTAAAATAGGTGTCCGTTGAATGAACTGAGTGTCCTGGGAAGCTAATTGTACTACTTCTCCACCGATGTGTGCCACTTGGTCGAGATATTTTTCTAAAATATGGAAAATATGTACCTAAAACGCGCCGTTTTAGATGGCCTACAGTGGTATTAAAAACGAGCATTTTTAGATGGCCTACACTATAATGATGAAGTGACCACTGACCACTCCATGGTTCAAGTGCGTTGATGAAATCTACCGTTCTGGAAAGCTAATGGTCGAAACCTTTAAGCGAGGTGTAAAACGTCACTACTCCCTCTTTTCCCATTCCCACTAACCTGTCATCCCTTCGGAACCAACAAATGCTGTGCATGGAGGTACTAATTGTAGTACCTCATGGAGGTACTAATTGTAGTACCTCTCCACCGATGTGTGCCACTTGGTCAAGATATTTTTCTACAAGTTGGAAAATAGGCACCTAAAATTCGCCGTTTTAGATGGCCTACAATGATATGATGAAGCTACCACTGACCACTTCATGCTCAGAGTGCGTTGATGAATCTTAGTCTTCTAGAAAGCTAATGGCGGTACCTCTCTATCGATGTATGCCACTTGGTCATGACATTTTTCTAAAATTTCGAAAAAGGTACTGAAATCGCGCATATTAGATGGCCTACACTGGCATGATGAAGTGACCACTGACAACTCCATGCTCCGAGTGCTTTGGTGAAACTAAGTGTTCTAGAAAGCTAATGGTACTAATGGAAAAATATATTTTTCTAAAGTTTTTAAAAAAGGTACTTAAAACGCGCATTTTTAGATGGCCTACACTGGCATGATGAAGTGGCCACTGCCCTCGCCGTGGTCCGAGTGCGTTGATGAAATTTACCGTTCTGGAAAGCTAATGGCAATGCCTCTCCACCGATGTATGCCACTTGGTGAAGATATTTTTCTAAAATTTCGAAAAAAGTACCTAAAACGGGCATTTTTAGTTAGCCTACACTGGAATGATGAAGTGACCACTGACCACTCCATGCTCCGAGTGCGTTGATGAAACTTAGTGTTCTAGAAAGCTAATGGTACTAATGGAAAAATATATTTCTTTCCACTGATGTATGCCACTTGTCAAGATATTTTCCTAAAGTTTTGACAAAAGGTTCTGAAAACGCGCATTTGTACATGGCTTACACTAGCATGATAAAGTGGCTACTGACCTCGCCATGGTCCGAGTGCGTTAAGAATCTTAGTGTTCTGGAAGGCTAATGGCAAGCCTTCTCCACCGATGTATGCCACTTGGTCAAGATATTTTTCTAAAATGTCGAAAAACAATGTACGGAAATCGCGCATTTTAGATGGGCTACACGTGCATGATGAAGTGGCCACTGACCACTCCATGCTCCGAGTGTGTTGATGATTCTTAGTATTCTGGAAAGCTAATGGCAGTACCTTTGCACCGATGTATGCCACTTCAGCAAGATATTTTTCTAAAATTTCGAAAAAAAGGTACTGAAATCGCGCATTTTAGATTTCATGATGAAGTGACCACTGACCACTCCATGCTCCGAGTGTGTTGATGATTCTTAGTATTCTGGAAAGCTAATGGCAGGACCTTTGCACCGATGTATGCCACTTCAGCAAGATATTTTTCTAAAATTTCGAAAAAAAGGTACTGAAATCGCGCATTTTAGATGGCCTACATAAGCATGATGAAGTGACCACTGACCACTCCATGGTCCGCGTACGTTGATGGAACTGAATGTCCTGGAAAGCTAATTGTAGTACCTTTCCACCGATTTGTGCCACTTGGTCAAGACATTTTTCTAAAATTTGGAAATAGGTACCTAAAATAGGTGTCCGTTGAATGAACTGAGTGTCCTGGGAAGCTAATTGTACTACTTCTCCACCGATGTGTGCCACTTGGTCGAGATATTTTTCTAAAATATGGAAAATATGTACCTAAAACGCGCCGTTTTAGATGGCCTACAGTGGTATTAAAAACGAGCATTTTTAGATGGCCTACACTATAATGATGAAGTGACCACTGACCACTCCATGGTTCAAGTGCGTTGATGAAATCTACCGTTCTGGAAAGCTAATGGTCGAAACCTTTAAGCGAGGTGTAAAACGTCACTACTCCCTCTTTTCCCATTCCCACTAACCTGTCATCCCTTCGGAACCAACAAATGCTGTGCATGGAGGTACTAATTGTAGTACCTCATGGAGGTACTAATTGTAGTACCTCTCCACCGATGTGTGCCACTTGGTCGAGATATTTTTCTACAAGTTGGAAAATAGGTACCTAAAATGCGCCGTTTTAGATGGCCTACAATGATATGATGAAGCTACCACTGACCACTCCATGTTCAGAGTGAGTTGATGAATCTTAGTCTTCTAGAAAGCTAATGGCGGTACCTCTCTATCGATGTATGCCACTTGGTCATGACATTTTTCTAAAATTTCGAAAAAGGTACTGAAATCGCCCATATTAGATGGCCTACACTGGCATGATGAAGTGACCACTGACAACCCCATGCTCCGAGTGCTTTGGTGAAAATAAGTGTTCTAGAAAGCTAATGGTACTAATGGAAAAATATATTTTTCTAAAGTTTTTAAAAAAGGTACTTAAAACGCGCATTTTTAGATGGCCTACACTGGCATGATGAAGTGGCCACTGCCCTCGCCGTGGTCAGAGTGCGTTGATGAAATTTACCGTTCTGGAAAGCTAATAGCAATGCCTCTCCACCGATGTATGCCACTTGGTGAAGATATTTTTCTAAAATTTCGAAAAAAGTACCTAAAACGGGCATTTTTAGTTAGCCTACACTGGAATGATGAAGTGACCACTGACCACTCCATGCTCCGAGTGCGTTGATGAAACTTAGTGTTCTAGAAAGCTAATGGTACTAATGGAAAAATATATTTCTTTCCACCGATGTATGCCACTTGGTCAAGATATTTTTCTAAAATTTGGAAAAAAATGTACGGAAATCGCGCATTTTAGATGGGCTACACGTGCATGATGAAGTGACCACTGACCACTCCATGGTCCGCGTACGTTGATGGAACTGAATGTACTGGAAAGCTAATTGTAGTACCTTTCCACCGATTTGTGCCACTTGGTCAAGACATTTTTCTAAAATTTGGAAATAGGTACCTAAAACGCGACGTTTTAGACTGACCACTCCATGGTGCGAGTCCGTTGAATGAACTGAGTGTCCTGGGAAGCTAATTGTATTACTTCTCCACCGATGTGTGCCACTTGGTCGAGATATTTTTCTAAAATATGGAAAATATGTACCTAAAACGCGCCGTTTTAGATGGCCTACAGTGGTATTAAAAACGCGCATATTAGATGGCCTACACTGGCATGATGAAGTGACCACTGACAATTCCATGCTCCGAGTGCTTTGGTGAAAATAAGTGTTCTAGAAAGCTAATGGTACTAATGGAAAAATATATTTTTCTAAAGTTTTTAAAAAAGGTACTTAAAACGCGCATTTTTAGATGGCCTACACTGGCATGATGAAGTGGCCACTGCCCTCGCCGTGGTCAGAGTGCGTTGATGAAATTTACCATTCTGGAAAGCTAATAACAATGAATCTCCACCGATGTATGCCACTTGGTCAAGATATTTTTCTAAAATTTCGAAAAAAGTACCTAAAACGGGCATTTTTAGTTAGCCTACACTGGAATGATGAAGTGACCACTGACCACTCCATGCTCCGAGTGCTTTGATGAAACTTAGTGTTCTAGAAAGCTAATGGTACTAATGGAAAAATATATTTCTTTCCACTGATGTATGCCACTTGTCAAGATATTTTTCTAAAGTTTTGACAAAAGGTTCTGAAAACGCGTTTTTTTAGATGGCTTACACTAGCATGATAAAGTGACCACTGACCTCGCCGTGGTCCGAGTGCGTTCAGAATCTTAGTGTTCTGGAAAGCTAATGGCAAGACCTTTCTACCGATGTATGCCACTTGGTCAAGATATTTTTCTAAAATTTCGAAAAAAAATGTACGGAAATCGCGCATTTTAGATGGGCTACACGTGCATGGTGGTATTAAAAACGCGCATTTTTAGATGGCCTACACTGGCATGATGAAGTGACCACTGCCCACTCCATGGTTCAAGTGCGTTGATGAAATCTACCGTTCTGGAAAGCTAATGGTCGAAACCTTTAAGCGAGGTGTAAACCGTCACTACTCCCTCTTTTCCCATTCCCACTAACCTGTCATCCCTTCGGAACCAACAAATGCTGTGCATGGAGGTACTAATTGTAGTACCTCATGGAGGTACTAATTGTAGTACCTCTCCACCGATGTGTGCCACTTGGTCGAGATATTTTTCTACAAATTGGAAAATAGGTACCTAAAATGCGCCGTTTTAGATGGCCTACAATGATATGATGAAGCTACCACTGACCACTCCATGTTCAGAGTGAGTTGATGAATCTTAGTCTTCTAGAAAGCTAATGGCGGTACCTCTCTATCGATGTATGCCACTTGGTCATGACATTTTTCTAAAATTTCGAAAAAGGTACTGAAATCGCGCATATTAGATGGCCTACACTGGCATGATGAAGTGACCACTGACAACTCCATGCTCCGAGTGCTTTGGTGAAAATAAGTGTTCTAGAAAGCTAATGGTACTAATGGAAAAATATATTTTTCTAAAGTTTTTAAAAAAGGTACTTAAAACGCGCATTTTTAGATGGCCTACACTGGCATGATGAAGTGGCCACTGCCCTCGCCGTGGTCAGAGTGCGTTGATGAAATTTACCGTTCTGGAAAGCTAATAGCAATGCCTCTCCACCGATGTATGCCACCTGGTGAAGATATTTTTCTAAAATTTCGAAAAAAGTACCTAAAACGGGCATTTTTAGTTAGCCTACACTGGAATGATGAAGTGACCACTGACCACTCCATGCTCCGAGTGCGTTGATGAAACTTAGTGTTCTAGAAAGCTAATGGTACTAATGGAAAAATATATTTCTTTCCACTGATGTATGCCACTTGTCAAGATATTTTTGTAAAGTTTTGACAAAAGGTTCTGAAAACGCGCTTTTTTAGATGGCTTACACTAGCATGATAAAGTGGCCACTGACCTTGCCGTGGTCCGAGTGCGTTTAGAATCTTAGTGTTCTGGAAAGCTAATGGCAAGACCTCTCCACCGATGTATGCCACTTGGTCAAGATATTTTTCTAAAATTTCGAAAAAAAATGTACGGAAATCGCGCATTTTAGATTTCATGATGAAGTGACCACTGACCACTCCATGCTCCGAGTGTGTTGATGATTCTTAGTATTCTGGAAAGCTAATGGCAGGACCTTTGCACCGATGTATGCCACTTCAGCAAGATATTTTTCTAAAATTTCGAAAAAAAGGTACTGAAATCGCGCATTTTAGATGGCCTACATAAGCATGATGAAGTGACCACTGACCACTCCATGGTCCGCGTACGTTGATGGAACTGAATGTCCTGGAAAGCTAATTGTAGTACCTTTCCACCGATTTGTGCCACTTGGTCAAGACATTTTTCTAAAATTTGGAAATAGGTACCTAAAATAGGTGTCCGTTGAATGAACTGAGTGTCCTGGGAAGCTAATTGTACTACTTCTCCACCGATGTGTGCCACTTGGTCGAGATATTTTTCTAAAATATGGAAAATATGTACCTAAAACGCGCCGTTTTAGATGGCCTACAGTGGTATTAAAAACGAGCATTTTTAGATGGCCTACACTATAATGATGAAGTGACCACTGACCACTCCATGGTTCAAGTGCGTTGATGAAATCTACCGTTCTGGAAAGCTAATGGTCGAAACCTTTAAGCGAGGTGTAAAACGTCACTACTCCCTCTTTTCCCATTCCCACTAACCTGTCATCCCTTCGGAACCAACAAATGCTGTGCATGGAGGTACTAATTGTAGTACCTCATGGAGGTACTAATTGTAGTACCTCTCCACCGATGTGTGCCACTTGGTCGAGATATTTTTCTACAAGTTGGAAAATAGGTACCTAAAATGCGCCGTTTTAGATGGCCTACAATGATATGATGAAGCTACCACTGACCACTCCATGTTCAGAGTGAGTTGATGAATCTTAGTCTCCTAGAAAGCTAATGGCGGTACCTCTCTATCGATGTATGCCACTTGGTCATGACATTTTTCTAAAATTTCGAAAAAGGTACTGAAATCGCCCATATTAGATGGCCTACACTGGCATGATGAAGTGACCACTGACAACCCCATGCTCCGAGTGCTTTGGTGAAAATAAGTGTTCTAGAAAGCTAATGGTACTAATGGAAAAATATATTTTTCTAAAGTTTTTAAAAAAGGTACTTAAAACGCGCATTTTTAGGTGGCCTACACTGGCATGATGAAGTGGCCACTGCCCTCGCCGTGGTCAGAGTGCGTTGATGAAATTTACCGTTCTGGAAAGCTAATAGCAATGCCTCTCCACCGATGTATGCCACTTGGTGAAGATATTTTTCTAAAATTTCGAAAAAAGTACCTAAAACGGGCATTTTTAGTTAGCCTACACTGGAATGATGAAGTGACCACTGACCACTCCATGCTCCGAGTGCGTTGATGAAACTTAGTGTTCTAGAAAGCTAATGGTACTAATGGAAAAATATATTTCTTTCCACCGATGTATGCCACTTGGTCAAGATATTTTTCTAAAATTTGGAAAAAAATGTACGGAAATCGCGCATTTTAGATGGGCTACACGTGCATGATGAAGTGACCACTGACCACTCCATGGTCCGCGTACGTTGATGGAACTGAATGTACTGGAAAGCTAATTGTAGTACCTTTCCACCGATTTGTGCCACTTGGTCAAGACATTTTTCTAAAATTTGGAAATAGGTACCTAAAACGCGACGTTTTAGACTGACCACTCCATGGTGCGAGTCCGTTGAATGAACTGAGTGTCCTGGGAAGCTAATTGTATTACTTCTCCACCGATGTGTGCCACTTGATCGAGATATTTTTCTAAAATATGGAAAATATGTACCTAAAACGCGCCGTTTTAGATGGCCTACAGTGGTATTAAAAACGCGCATATTAGATGGCCTACACTGGCATGATGAAGTGACCACTGACAACTCCATGCTCCGAGTGCTTTGGTGAAAATAAGTGTTCTAGAAAGCTAATGGTACTAATGGAAAAATATATTTTTCTAAAGTTTTTAAAAAAGGTACTTAAAACGCGCATTTTTAGATGGCCTACACTGGCATGATGAAGTGGCCACTGCCCTCGCCGTGGTCAGAGTGCGTTGATGAAATTTACCGTTCTGGAAAGCTAATAGCAATGCCTCTCCACCGATGTATGCCACCTGGTGAAGATATTTTTCTAAAATTTCGAAAAAAGTACCTAAAACGGGCATTTTTAGTTAGCCTACACTGGAATGATGAAGTGACCACTGACCACTCCATGCTCCGAGTGCGTTGATGAAACTTAGTGTTCTAGAAAGCTAATGGTACTAATGGAAAAATATATTTCTTTCCACTGATGTATGCCACTTGTCAAGATATTTTTGTAAAGTTTTGACAAAAGGTTCTCAAAACGCGCTTTTTTAGATGGCTTACACTAGCATGATAAAGTGGCCACTGACCTTGCCGTGGTCCGAGTGCGTTTAGAATCTTAGTGTTCTGGAAAGCTAATGGCAAGACCTCTCCACCGATGTATGCCACTTGGTCAAGATATTTTTCTAAAATTTCGAAAAAAAATGTACGGAAATCGCGCATTTTAGATTTCATGATGAAGTGACCACTCCATGCTCCGAGTGTGTTGATGATTCTTAGTATTCTGGAAAGCTAATGGCAGTACCTTTGCACCGATGTATGCCACTTCAGCAAGATATTTTTCTAAAATTTCGAAAAAAAGGTACTGAAATCGCGCATTTTAGATGGCCTACATAAGCATGATGAAGTGACCACTGACCACTCCATGCTCCGAGTGCTTTGATGGAACTTAGTGTTCTCGAAAGCTAATGGCGGTACCTCTCTATCGATGTATGCCACTTGGTCATGACATTTTTCTAAAATTTCGAAAAAAAAATGTACGGAAATCGCGCATTTTAGATGGGCTACACGTGCGTGATGAAGTGACCACTGACCACTCCATGGTCCGCGTACGTTGATGGAACTGAATGTCCTGGAAAGCTAATTGTAGTACCTTTCCACCGATTTGTGCCACTTGGTCAAGACATTTTTCTAAAATTTGGAAAGAGGTACCTAAAATAGGTGTCCGTTGAATGAACTGAGTGTCCTGGGAAGCTAATTGTACTACTTCTCCACCGATGTGTGCCACTTGGTCGAGATATTTTTCTAAAATATGGAAAATATGTACCTAAAACGCGCCGTTTTAGATGGCCTACAGTGGTATTAAAAACGAGCATTTTTAGATGGCCTACACTATAATGATGAAGTGACCACTGACCACTCCATGGTTCAAGTGCGTTGATGAAATCTACCGTTCTGGAAAGCTAATGGTCGAAACCTTTAAGCGAGGTGTAAACCGTCACTACTCCCTCTTTTCCCATTCCCACTAACCTGTCATCCCTTCGGAACCAACAAATGCTGTGCATGGAGGTACTAATTGTAGTACCTCTCCACCGATGTGTGCCACTTGGTCAAGATATTTTTCTACAAGTTGGAAAATAGGCACCTAAAATTCGCCGTTTTAGATGGCCTACAATGATATGATGAAGCTACCACTGACCACTTCATGCTCAGAGTGCGTTGATGAATCTTAGTCTTCTAGAAAGCTAATGGCGGTACCTCTCTATCGATGTATGCCACTTGGTCATGAAATTTTTTTAAAATTTCGAAAAAGGTACTGAAATCGCGCATATTAGATGGCCTACACTGGCATGATGAAGTGACCACTGACAACTCCATGCTCCGAGTGCTTTGGTGAAACTAAGTGTTCTAGAAAGCTAATGGTACTAATGGAAAAATATATTTTTCTAAAGTTTTTAAAAAAGGTACTTAAAACGCGCATTTTTAGATGGCCTACACTGGCATGATGAAGTGGCCACTGCCCTCGCCGTGGTCCGAGTGCGTTGATGAAATTTACCGTTCTGGAAAGCTAATGGCAATGCCTCTCCACCGATGTATGCCACTTGGTGAAGATATTTTTCTAAAATTTCGAAAAAAGTACCTAAAACGGGCATTTTTAGTTAGCCTACACTGGAATGATGAAGTGACCACTGACCACTCCATGCTCCGAGTGTGTTGATGATTCTTAGTATTCTGTAAAGCTAATGGCAGTACCTTTGCATCGATGTATGCCACTTCGGCAAGATATTTTTCTAAAATTTCGAAAAAAGGTACCTAAAACGCGCATTTTTAGATGGCCTACACTGGTATGATTAAGTGGTCACTGACCACTCCATGGTCCGCGTACGTTGATGGAACTGAGTGCCCTGGGTAGCTAATTATAGTACCTCTCCACCGATGTGTGCCACTTGGTCAAGAAATTTTCTAAAATTTGGAAAATAGGCACCTAAAATGCGCCGTTTTAGATGGCCTACAATGATATGATTAAGTGACCACTGACCACTCCATACTCCGAGTGCGTTGATGAATCTTAGCGTTCTGGAAAACTAATGGCAGCACCTTTCCGTCGATGTATGCCACTTTGTGAAGTTATTTTTCTAAAGTTTTGACAAAATGTACTGAAAACGCGCATTTTTAGATGGCCTACAATAGTATGATGAAGTGATCACTGACCACTCCATGGTCCGCGTACGTTGATGGAACTGAGTGCCCTGGGTAGCTAATTGTAGTACCTCTCCACCGATGTGTGCCACTTGGTCAAGATATTTTTCTAAAATTTGGAAAAAAATGTACGGAAATCGCGCATTTTAGATGGGCTACACGTGCATGATGAAGTGACCACTGACCACTCCATGCTCCGAGTGTGTTGATGATTCTTAGTATTCTGGAAAGCTAATGGCAGTACCTTTGCACCGATGTATGCCACTTCAGCAAGATATTTTTCTAAAATTTCGAAAAAAAGGTACTGAAATCGCGCATTTTAGATGGCCTACATAAGCATGATGAAGTGACCACTGACCACTCCATGCTCAGAGTGCTTTGATGGAACTTAGTGTTCTCGAAAGCTAATGGCGGTACGTCTCTATCGATGTATGCCACTTGGTCATGACATTTTTCTAAAATTTCGAAAAAAAAAATGTACGGAAATCGCGCATTTTAGATGGGTTACACGTGCATGATGAAGTGACCACTGACCACTCCATGGTCCGCGTACGTTGATGGAACTGAATGTCCTGGAAAGCTAATTGTAGTACCTTTCCACCGATTTGTGCCACTTGGTCTAGACATTTTTCTAAAATTTGGAAATAGGTACCTAAAATAGGTGTCCGTTGAATGAACTGAGTGTCCTGGGAAGCTAATTGTACTACTTCTCCACCGATGTGTGCCACTTGGTCGAGATATTTTTCTAAAATATGGAAAATATGTACCTAAAACGCGCCGTTTTAGATGGCCTACAGTGGTATTAAAAACGAGCATTTTTAGATGGCCTACACTATAATGATGAAGTGACCACTGACCACTCCATGGTCCCCGTACGTTAATGGAATTGAATGTCCTGGAAAGCTAATTGTAGTACCTTTCCACCGATTTGTGCCACTTGGTCAAGACATTTTTCTAAAATTTGGAAATAGGTACCTAAAACGCGACGTTTTAGACTGACCACTCCATGGTGCGAGTCCGTTGAATGAACTGAGTGTCCTGGGAAGCTAATTGTATTACTTCTCCACCGATGTGTGCCACTTGGTCCAGATATTTTTCTAAAATATGGAAAATATGTACCTAAAACGCGCCGTTTTAGATGGCCTACAGTGGTATTAAAAACGCGCATTTTTAGATGGCCTACACTGGCATGATGAAGTGACCACTGCCCACTCCATGGTTCAAGTGCGTTGATGAAATTTACCGTTCTGGAAAGCTAATGGTCGAAACCTTTAAGCGAGGTGTAAACCGTCACTACTCCCTCTTTTCCCATTTCCACTAACCTGTCATCCCTTCGGAACCAACAAATGCTGTGCATGGAGGTACTAATTGTAGTACCTCTCCACCGATGTGTGCCACTTAGTCAAGATATTTTTCTACAAGTTGGAAAATAGGCACCTAAAATTCGCCGTTTTAGATGGCCTACAATGATATGATGAAGCGACCACTGACCACTCCATGCTCAGAGTGCGTTGATGAATCTTAGTCTTCTTGGTCATGACATTTCTACACTGGAATGATGAAGTGACCACTGACCACTCCATGCTCCGAGTGCGTTGATGAAACTTAGTGTTCTAGAAAGCTAATGGTACTAATGGAAAAATATATTTCTTTCCACTGATGTATGCCACTTGTCAAGATATTTTTGTAAAGTTTTGACAAAAGGTTCTGAAAACGCGCTTTTTTAGATGGCTTACACTAGCATGATAAAGTGGCCACTGACCTTGCCGTGGTCCGAGTGCGTTTAGAATCTTAGTGTTCTGGAAAGCTAATGGCAAGACCTCTCCACCGATGTATGCCACTTGGTCAAGATATTTTTCTAAAATTTCGAAAAAAAATGTACGGAAATCGCGCATTTTAGATTTCATGATGAAGTGACCACTCCATGCTCCGAGTGTGTTGATGATTCTTAGTATTCTGGAAAGCTAATGGCAGTACCTTTGCACCGATGTATGCCACTTCAGCAAGATATTTTTCTAAAATTTCGAAAAAAAGGTACTGAAATCGCGCATTTTAGATGGCCTACATAAGCATGATGAAGTGACCACTGACCACTCCATGCTCCGAGTGCTTTGATGGAACTTAGTGTTCTCGAAAGCTAATGGCGGTACCTCTCTATCGATGTATGCCACTTGGTCATGACATTTTTCTAAAATTTCGAAAAAAAAAAATGTACGGAAATCGCGCATTTTAGATGGGCTACACGTGCATGATGAAGTGACCACTGACCACTCCATGGTCCGCGTACGTTGATGGAACTGAATGTCCTGGAAAGCTAATTGTAGTACCTTTCCACCGATTTGTGCCACTTGGTCAAGACATTTTTCTAAAATTTGGAAAGAGGTACCTAAAATAGGTGTCCGTTGAATGAACTGAGTGTCCTGGGAAGCTAATTGTACTACTTCTCCACCGATGTGTGCCACTTGGTCGAGATATTTTTCTAAAATATGGAAAATATGTACCTAAAACGCGCCGTTTTAGATGGCCTACAGTGGTATTAAAAACGAGCATTTTTAGATGGCCTACACTATAATGATGAAGTGACCACTGACCACTCCATGGTTCAAGTGCGTTGATGAAATCTACCGTTCTGGAAAGCTAATGGTCGAAACCTTTAAGCGAGGTGTAAACCGTCACTACTCCCTCTTTTCCCATTCCCACTAACCTGTCATCCCTTCGGAACCAACAAATGCTGTGCATGGAGGTACTAATTGTAGTACCTCTCCACCGATGTGTGCCACTTGGTCAAGATATTTTTCTACAAGTTGGAAAATAGGCACCTAAAATTCGCCGTTTTAGATGGCCTACAATGATATGATGAAGCTACCACTGACCACTTCATGCTCAGAGTGCGTTGATGAATCTTAGTCTTCTAGAAAGCTAATGGCGGTACCTCTCTATCGATGTATGCCACTTGGTCATGACATTTTTTTAAAATTTCGAAAAAGGTACTGAAATCGCGCATATTAGATGGCCTACACTGGCATGATGAAGTGACCACTGACAACTCCATGCTCCGAGTGCTTTGGTGAAACTAAGTGTTCTAGAAAGCTAATGGTACTAATGGAAAAATATATTTTTCTAAAGTTTTTAAAAAAGGTACTTAAAACGCGCATTTTTAGATGGCCTACATTGGCATGATGAAGTGGCCACTGCCCTCGCCGTGGTCCGAGTGCGTTGATGAAATTTACCGTTCTGGAAAGCTAATGGCAATGCCTCTCCACCGATGTATGCCACTTGGTGAAGATATTTTTCTAAAATTTCGAAAAAAGTACCTAAAACGGGCATTTTTAGTTAGCCTACACTGGAATGATGAAGTGACCACTGACCACTCCATGCTCCGAGTGCGTTGATGAAACTTAGTGTTCTAGAAAGCTAATGGTACTAATGGAAAAATATATTTCTTTCCACTGATGTATGCCACTTGTCAAGATATTTTCCTAAAGTTTTGACAAAAGGTTCTGAAAACGCGCATTTGTACATGGCTTACACTAGCATGATAAAGTGGCTACTGACCTCGCCATGGTCCGAGTGCGTTAAGAATCTTAGTGTTCTGGAAGGCTAATGGCAAGCCTTCTCCACCGATGTATGCCACTTGGTCAAGATATTTTTCTAAAATTTTGAAAAAAAAGTACTGAAATCGCGCATTTTAGATGGATTACACTGGCATGATGAAGTGACCACTGACCACTCCATGCTCCGAGTGTGTTGATGATTCTTAGTATTCTGTAAAGCTAATGGCAGTACCTTTGCATCGATGTATGCCACTTCGGCAAGATATTTTTCTAAAATTTCGAAAAAAGGTACCTAAAACGCGCATTTTTAGATGGCCTACACTGGTATGATTAAGTGGTCACTGACCACTCCATGGTCCGCGTACGTTGATGGAACTGAGTGCCCTGGGTAGCTAATTATAGTACCTCTCCACCGATGTGTGCCACTTGGTCAAGAAATTTTCTAAAATTTGGAAAATAGGCACCTAAAATGCGCCGTTTTAGATGGCCTACAATGATATGATTAAGTGACCACTGACCACTCCATACTCCGAGTGCGTTGATGAATCTTAGCGTTCTGGAAAACTAATGGCAGCACCTTTCCGTCGATGTATGCCACTTTGTGAAGTTATTTTTCTAAAGTTTTGACAAAATGTACTGAAAACGCGCATTTTTAGATGGCCTACAATAGTATGATGAAGTGATCACTGACCACTCCATGGTCCGCGTACGTTGATGGAACTGAGTGCCCTGGGTAGCTAATTGTAGTACCTCTCCACCGATGTGTGCCACTTGGTCAAGATATTTTTCTAAAATTTGGAAAAAAATGTACGGAAATCGCGCATTTTAGATGGGCTACACGTGCATGATGAAGTGACCACTGACCACTCCATGCTCCGAGTGTGTTGATGATTCTTAGTATTCTGGAAAGCTAATGGCAGTACCTTTGCACCGATGTATGCCACTTCAGCAAGATATTTTTCTAAAATTTCGAAAAAAAGGTACTGAAATCGCGCATTTTAGATGGCCTACATAAGCATGATGAAGTGACCACTGACCACTCCATGCTCAGAGTGCTTTGATGGAACTTAGTGTTCTCGAAAGCTAATGGCGGTACGTCTCTATCGATGTATGCCACTTGGTCATGACATTTTTCTAAAATTTCGAAAAAAAAAAATGTACGGAAATCGCGCATTTTAGATGGGTTACACGTGCATGATGAAGTGACCACTGACCACTCCATGGTCCGCGTACGTTGATGGAACTGAATGTCCTGGAAAGCTAATTGTAGTACCTTTCCACCGATTTGTGCCACTTGGTCTAGACATTTTTCTAAAATTTGGAAATAGGTACCTAAAATAGGTGTCCGTTGAATGAACTGAGTGTCCTGGGAAGCTAATTGTACTACTTCTCCACCGATGTGTGCCACTTGGTCGAGATATTTTTCTAAAATATGGAAAATATGTACCTAAAACGCGCCGTTTTAGATGGCCTACAGTGGTATTAAAAACGCGCATTTTTAGATGGCCTACACTGGCATGATGAAGTGACCACTGCCCACTCCATGGTTCAAGTGCGTTGATGAAATTTACCGTTCTGGAAAGCTAATGGTCGAAACCTTTAAGCGAGGTGTAAACCGTCACTACTCCCTCTTTTCCCATTTCCACTAACCTGTCATCCCTTCGGAACCAACAAATGCTGTGCATGGAGGTACTAATTGTAGTACCTCTCCACCGATGTGTGCCACTTAGTCAAGATATTTTTCTACAAGTTGGAAAATAGGCACCTAAAATTCGCCGTTTTAGATGGCCTACAATGATATGATGAAGCTACCACTGACCACTCCATGTTCAGAGTGAGTTGATGAATCTTAGTCTTCTAGAAAGCTAATGGCGGTACCTCTCTATCGATGTATGCCACTTGGTCATGACATTTTTCTAAAATTTCGAAAAAGGTACTGAAATCGCGCATATTAGATGGCCTACACTGGCATGATGAAGTGACCACTGACAACTCCATGCTCCGAGTGCTTTGGTGAAAATAAGTGTTCTAGAAAGCTAATGGTACTAATGGAAAAATATATTTTTCTAAAGTTTTTAAAAAAGGTACTTAAAACGCGCATTTTTAGATGGCCTACACTGGTATGATGAAGTGGCCACTGCCCTCGCCGTGGTCAGAGTGCGTTGATGAAATTTACCGTTCTGGAAAGCTAATAGCAATGCCTCTGCACCGATGTATGCCACTTGGTGAAGATATTTTTCTAAAATTTCGAAAAAAGTACCTAAAACGGGCATTTTTAGTTAGCCTACACTGGAATGATGAAGTGACCACTGACCACTCCATGCTCCGAGTGCGTTGATGAAACTTAGCGTTCTAGAAAGCTAATGGTACTAATGGAAAAATATATTTCTTTCCACTGATGTATGCCACTTGTCAAGATATTTTTGTAAAGTTTTGACAAAAGGTTCTGAAAACGCGCTTTTTTAGATGGCTTACACTAGCATGATAAAGTGGCCACTGACCTCGCCGTGGTCCGAGTGCGTTTAGAATCTTAGTGTTCTGGAAAGCTAATGGCAAGACCTCTCCACCGATGTATGCCACTTGGTCAAGATATTTTTCTAAAATTTCGAAAAAAAATGTACGGAAATCGCGCATTTTAGATGGGCTACACGTGCATGATGAAGTGACCACTGACCACTCCATGCTCCGAGTGTGTTGATGATTCTTAGTATTCTGGAAAGCTAATGGCAGTACCTTTGCACCGATGTATGCCACTTCAGCAAGATATTTTTCTAAAATTTCGAAAAAAAGGTACTGAAATCGCGCATTTTAGATGGCCTACATAAGCATGATGAAGTGACCACTGACCACTCCATGCTCCGAGTGCTTTGATGAAACTTAGTGTTCTCGAAAGCTAATGGCGGTACCTCTCTATCGATGTATGCCACTTGGTCATGACATTTTTCTAAAATTTCGAAAAAAAAAAATGTACGGAAATCGCGCATTTTAGATGGGCTACACGTGCATGATGAAGTGACCACTGACCACTCCATGGTCCGCGTACGTTGATGGAACTGAATGTCCTGGAAAGCTAATTGTAGTACCTTTCCACCGATTTGTGCCACTTGGTCAAGACATTTTTCTAAAATTTGGAAATAGGTACATAAATTGGGTGTCCGTTGAATGAACTGAGTGTCCTGGGAAGCTAATTGTATTACTTCTCCACCGATGTGTGCCACTTGGTCGAGATATTTTTCTAAAATATGGAAAATATGTACCTAAAACGCGCCGTTTTAGATGGCCTACAGTGGTATTAAAAACGAGCATTTTTAGATGGCCTACACTAGCATGATGAAGTGACCACTGACCACTCCATGGTCCCCGTACGTTAATGGAACTGAATGTCCTGGAAAGCTAATTGTAGTACCTTTCCACCGATTTGTGCCACTTGGTCAAGACATTTTTCTAAAATTTGGAAATAGGTACCTAAAACGCGACGTTTTAGACTGACCACTCCATGGTGCGAGTCCGTTGAATGAACTGAGTGTCCTGGGAAGCTAATTGTATTACTTCTCCACCGATGTGTGCCACTTGGTCGAGATATTTTTCTAAAATATGGAAAATATGTACCTAAAATGCGCCGTTTTAGATGGCCTACAGTGGTATTAAAAACGCGCATTTTTAGATGGCCTACACTGGCATGATGAAGTGACCACTGCCCACTCCATGGTTCAAGTGCGTTGATGAAATTTACCGTTCTGGAAAGCTAATGGTCGAAACCTTTAAGCGAGGTGTAAACCGTCACTACTCCCTCTTTTCCCATTCCCACTAACCTGTCATCCCTTCGGAACCAACAAATGCTGTGCATGGAGGTACTAATTGTAGTACCTCTCCACCGATTTGTGCCACTTGGTCAAGATATTTTTCTACAAGTTGGAAAATAGGCACCTAAAATGCGCCGTTTTAGATGGCCTACAATGATATGATGAAGCTACCACTGACCACTTCATGCTCAGAGTGCGTTGATGAATCTTAGTCTTCTAGAAAGCTAATGGCGGTACCTCTCTATCGATGTATGCCACTTGGTCATGACATTTTTCTAAAATTTCGAAAAAAGCTACGTTAATGGAACTGAGTGCCCTGGGTAGCTAATTGTAGTACCTCTCCACCGATGTGTGCCACTTGGTCAAGATATTTTCCTAAAATTTGGAAAATAGGCACCTAAAATGCGCCGTTTTAGATGACCTACAGTGGTATTAAAAACGCGCATTTTTAGATGGCCTACACTGGCATAATGAAGTGGCCACTGCCCTCGCCGTGGTCCGAGTGCGTTGATGAAATTTACCGTTCTGGAAAGCTAATGGCAATGCTTCTCCACCGATGTATGCCACTTGGTCTAGATATTTTTCTAAAATTTCGAAAAAAGTACCTAAAACGGGCATTTTTAGTTAGCCTACACTGGAATGATGAAGTGACCACTGACCACTCCATGCTCCGAGTGCGTTGATGAAACTTAGTGTTCTAGAAAGCTAATGGTACTAATGGAAAAATATATTTCTTTCCACCGATGTATGCCACTTGGTCAAGATATTTTTCTAAAATTTGGAAAAAAATGTACGGAAATCGCGCATTTTAGATGGGCTACACGTGCATGATGAAGTGACCACTGACCACTCCATGGTCCGCGTACGTTGATGGAACTGAATGTACTGGAAAGCTAATTGTAGTACCTTTCCACCGATTTGTGCCACTTGGTCAAGACATTTTTCTAAAATTTGGAAATAGGTACCTAAAACGCGACGTTTTAGACTGACCACTCCATGGTGCGAGTCCGTTGAATGAACTGAGTGTCCTGGGAAGCTAATTGTATTACTTCTCCACCGATGTGTGCCACTTGGTCGAGATATTTTTCTAAAATATGGAAAATATGTACCTAAAACGCGCCGTTTTAGATGGCCTACAGTGGTATTAAAAACGCGCATATTAGATGGCCTACACTGGCATGATGAAGTGACCACTGACAACTCCATGCTCCGAGTGCTTTGGTGAAAATAAGTGTTCTAGAAAGCTAAGTGTACTAATGGAAAAATATATTTTTCTAAAGTTTTTAAAAAAGGTACTTAAAACGCGCATTTTTAGATGGCCTACACTGGCATGATGAAGTGGCCACTGCCCTCGCTGTGGTCAGAGTGCGTTGATGAAATTTACCGTTCTGGAAAGCTAATAGCAATGCCTCTCCACCGATGTATGCCACTTGGTCAAGATATTTTTCTAAAATTTCGAAAAAAGTACCTAAAACGGGCATTTTTAGTTAGCCTACACTGGAATGATGAAGTGACCACTGACCACTACATGCTCCGAGTGCGTTGATGAAACTTAGTGTTCTAGAAAGCTAATGGTACTAATGGAAAAATATATTTCTTTCCACTGATGTATGCCACTTGTCAAGATATTTTTCTAAAATTTGGAAAAAAATGTACGGAAATCGCGCATTTTAGATGGGCTACACGTGCATGATGAAGTGACCACTGACCACTCCATGGTCCGCGTACGTTGATGGAACTGAATGTACTGGAAAGCTAATTGTAGTACCTTTCCACCGATTTGTGCCACTTGGTCAAGACATTTTTCTAAAATTTGGAAATAGGTACCTAAAACGCGACGTTTTAGACTGACCACTCCATGGTGCGAGTCCGTTGAATGAACTGAGTGTCCTGGGAAGCTAATTGTATTACTTCTCCACCGATGTGTGCCACTTGGTCGAGATATTTTTCTAAAATATGGAAAATATGTACCTAAAACGCGCCGTTTTAGATGGCCTACAGTGGTATTAAAAACGCGCATATTAGATGGCCTACACTGGCATGATGAAGTGACCACTGACAACTCCATGCTCCGAGTGCTTTGGTGAAAATAAGTGTTCTAGAAAGCTAAGTGTACTAATGGAAAAATATATTTTTCTAAAGTTTTTAAAAAAGGTACTTAAAACGCGCATTTTTAGATGGCCTACACTGGCATGATGAAGTGGCCACTGCCCTCGCTGTGGTCAGAGTGCGTTGATGAAATTTACCGTTCTGGAAAGCTAATAGCAATGCCTCTCCACCGATGTATGCCACTTGGTCAAGATATTTTTCTAAAATTTCGAAAAAAGTACCTAAAACGGGCATTTTTAGTTAGCCTACACTGGAATGATGAAGTGACCACTGACCACTACATGCTCCGAGTGCGTTGATGAAACTTAGTGTTCTAGAAAGCTAATGGTACTAATGGAAAAATATATTTCTTTCCACTGATGTATGCCACTTGTCAAGATATTTTTATAAAGTTTTGACAAAAGGTTCTGAAAACGCGCTTTTTTAGATGGCTTACACTAGCATGATAAAGTGGCCACTGACCTCGCCGTGGTCCGAGTGCGTTTAGAATCTTAGTGTTCTGGAAAGCTAATGGCAAGACCTCTCCACCGATGTATGCCACTTGGTCAAGATATTTTTCTAAAATTTCGAAAAAAAATGTACGGAAATCGCGCATTTTAGATTTCATGATGAAGTGACCACTGACCACTCCATGCTCCGAGTGTGTTGATGATTCTTAATATTCTGGAAAGCTAATGGCAGTACCTTTGCACCGATGTATGCCACTTTAGCAAGATATTTTTCTAAAATTTCGAAAAGAAGGTACTGAAATCGCGCATTTTAGATGGCCTACATAAGCATGATGAAGTGACCACTGACCACTCCATGCTCCGAGTGCTTTGATGGAACTTAGTGTTCTCGAAAGCTAATGGCGGTACCTCTCTATCGATGTATGCCACTTGGTCATGACATTTTTCTAAAATTTCGAAAAAAAAATGTACGGAAATCGCGCATTTTAGATGGGCTACACGTGCATGATGAAGTGACCACTGACCACTCCATGGTCCGCGTACGTTGATGGAACTGAATGTCCTGGAAAGCTAATTGTAGTACCTTTCCACCGATTTGTGCCACTTGGTCAAGACATTTTTCTAAAATTTGGAAATAGGTACCTAAAATAGGTGTCCGTTGAATGAACTGAGTGTCCTGGGAAGCTAATTGTACTACTTCTCCACCGATGTGTGCCACTTGGTCGAGATATTTTTCTAAAATATGGAAAATATGTACCTAAAACGCGCCGTTTTAGATGGCCTACAGTGGTATTAAAAACGAGCATTTTTAGATGGCCTACACTATAATGATGAAGTGACCACTGACCACTCCATGGTTCAAGTGCGTTGATGAAATCTACCGTTCTGGAAAGCTAATGGTCGAAACCTTTAAGCGAGGTGTAAAACGTCACTACTCCCTCTTTTCCCATTCCCACTAACCTGTCATCCCTTCGGAACCAACAAATGCTGTGCATGGAGGTACTAATTGTAGTACCTCATGGAGGTACTAATTGTAGTACCTCTCCACCGATGTGTGCCACTTGGTCGAGATATTTTTCTACAAGTTGGAAAATAGGTACCTAAAATGCGCCGTTTTAGATGGCCTACAATGATATGATGAAGCTACCACTGACCACTCCATGTTTAGAGTGAGTTGATGAATCTTAGTCTTCTAGAAAGCTAATGGCGGTACCTCTCTATCGATGTATGCCACTTGGTCATGACATTTTTCTAAAATTTCGAAAAAGGTACTGAAATCGCCCATATTAGATGGCCTACACTGGCATGATGAAGTGACCACTGACAACTCCATGCTCCGAGTGCTTTGGTGAAAATAAGTGTTCTAGAAAGCTAAGTGTACTAATGGAAAAATATATTTTTCTAAAGTTTTTAAAAAAGGTACTTAAAACGCGCATTTTTAGATGGCCTACACTGGCATGATGAAGTGGCCACTGCCCTCGCCGTGGTCAGAGTGCGTTGATGAAATTTACCGTTCTGGAAAGCTAATAGCAATGCCTCTCCACCGATGTATGCCACTTGGTGAAGATATTTTTCTAAAATTTCGAAAAAAGTACCTAAAACGGGCATTTTTAGTTAGCCTACACTGGAATGATGAAGTGACCACTGACCACTCCATGCTCCGAGTGCGTTGATGAAACTTAGTGTTCTAGAAAGCTAATGGTACTAATGGAAAAATATATTTCTTTCCACCGATGTATGCCACTTGGTCAAGATATTTTTCTAAAATTTGGAAAAAAATGCACGGAAATCGCGCATTTTAGATGGGCTACACGTGCATGATGAAGTGACCACTGACCACTCCATGGTCCGCGTACGTTGATGGAACTGAATGTACTGGAAAGCTAATTGTAGTACCTTTCCACCGATTTGTGCCACTTGGTCAAGACATTTTTCTAAAATTTGGAAATAGGTACCTAAAACGCGACGTTTTAGACTGACCACTCCATGGTGCGAGTCCGTTGAATGAACTGAGTGTCCTGGGAAGCTAATTGTATTACTTCTCCACCGATGTGTGCCACTTGGTCGAGATATTTTTCTAAAATATGGAAAATATGTACCTAAAACGCGCCGTTTTAGATGGCCTACAGTGGTATTAAAAACGCGCATATTAGATGGCCTACACTGGCATGATGAAGTGACCACTGACAACTCCATGCTCCGAGTGCTTTGGTGAAAATAAGTGTTCTAGAAAGCTAATGGTACTAATGGAAAAATATATTTTTCTAAAGTTTTTAAAAAAGGTACTTAAAACGCGCATTTTTAGATGGCCTACACTGGCATGATGAAGTGGCCACTGCCCTCGCCGTGGTCAGAGTGCGTTGATGAAATTTACCATTCTGGAAAGCTAATAGCAATGAATCTCCACCGATGTATGCCACTTGGTCAAGATATTTTTCTAAAATTTCGAAAAAAGTACCTAAAACGGGCATTTTTAGTTAGCCTACACTGGAATGATGAAGTGACCACTGACCACTCCATGCTCCGAGTGCTTTGATGAAACTTAGTGTTCTAGAAAGCTAATGGTACTAATGGAAAAATATATTTCTTTCCACTGATGTATGCCACTTGTCAAGATATTTTTCTAAAGTTTTGACAAAAGGTTCTGAAAACGCGTTTTTTTAGATGGCTTACACTAGCATGATAAAGTGACCACTGACCTCGCCGTGGTCCGAGTGCGTTTAGAATCTTAGTGTTCTGGAAAGCTAATGGCAAGACCTCTCTACCGATGTATGCCACTTGGTCAAGATATTTTTCTAAAATTTCGAAAAAAAATGTACGGAAATCGCGCATTTTAGATGGGCTACACGTGCATGATGAGGTGACCACTGACCACTCCATGCTCCGAGTGTGTTGATGATTCGTAGTATTCTGGAAAGCTAATGGCAGTACCTTTGCACCGATGTATGCCACTTCAGCAAGATATTTTTCTAAAATTTCGAAAAAAAGGTACTGAAATCGCGCATTTTAGATGGCCTACATAAGCATGATGAAGTGACCACTGACCACTCCATGCTCCGAGTGCGTTGATGAAACTTAGTGTTCTAGAAAGCTAATGGTACTAATGGAAAAATATATTTCTTTCCACTGATGTATGCCACTTGTCAAGATATTTTTATAAAGTTTTGACAAAACATTCTGAAAACGCGCTTTTTTAGATGGCTTACACTAGCATGATAAAGTGGCCACTGACCTCGCCGTGGTCCGAGTGCGTTTAGAATCTTAGTGTTCTGGAAAGCTAATGGCAAGACCTCTCCACCGATGTATGCCACTTGGTCAAGATATTTTTCTAAAATTTCGAAAAACAATGTACGGAAATCGCGCATTTTAGATGGGCTACACGTGCATGATGAAGTGACCACTGACCACTCCATGCTCCGAGTGTGTTGATGATTCTTAGTATTCTGGAAAGCTAATGGCAGTACCTTTGCACCGATGTATGCCACTTCAGCAAGATATTTTTCTAAAATTTCGAAAAAAAGGTACTGAAATCGCGCATTTTAGATGGCCTACATAAGCATGATGAAGTGACCACTGACCACTCCATGGTCCGCGTACGTTGATGGAACTGAATGTCCTGGAAAGCTAATTGTAGTACCTTTCCACCGATTTGTGCCACTTGGTCAAGACATTTTTCTAAAATTTGGAAATAGGTGCCTAAAACGCGACGTTTTAGACTGACCACTCCATGGTGCGAGTCCGTTGAATGAACTGAGTGTCCGGGGAAGCTAATTGTATTACTTCTCCACCGATGTGTGCCACTTGATATGTAAAAATCTATGTACCTAAAACGCGCCGTTTTAGATGGCCTACAGTGGTATTAAAAGCGCGCATTTTTAGATGGCCTACACTGGCATGATGAAGTGACCACTGCCCACTCCATGGTTCAAGTGCGTTGATGAAATCTACCGTTCTGGAAAGCTAATGGTCGAAACCTTTAAGCGAGGTGTAAACCGTCACTACTCCCTCTTTTCCCATTCCCACTAACCTGTCATCCCTTCGGAACCAACAAATGCTGTGCATGGAGGTACTAATTGTAGTACCTCATGGAGGTACTAATTGTAGTACCTCTCCACCGATGTGTGCCACTTGGTCGAGATATTTTTCTACAAGTTGGAAAATAGGTACCTAAAATGCGCCGTTTTAGATGGCCTACAATGATATGATGAAGCTCAGAGTGAATTGATGAATCTTAGTCTTCTAGAAAGCTAATGGCGGTACCTCTCTATCGATGTATGCCACTTGGTCATGACATTTTTCTAAAATTTCGAAAAAGGTACTGAAATCGCGCATATTAGATGGCCTACACTGGCATGATGAAGTGACCACTGACAACTCCATGCTCCGAGTGCTTTGGTGAAACTAAGTGTTCTAGAAAGCTAATGGTACTAATGGAAAAATATATTTTTCTAAAGTTTTTAAAAAAGGTACTTAAAACGCGCATTTTTAGATGGCCTACACTGGCATGATGAAGTGGCCACTGCCCTCGCCGTGGTCCGAGTGCGTTGATGAAATTTACCGTTCTGGAAAGCTAATGGCAATGCCTCTCCACCGATGTATGCCACTTGGTGAAGATATTTTTCTAAAATTTCGAAAAAAGTACCTAAAACGGGCATTTTTAGTTAGCCTACACTGGAATGATGAAGTGACCACTGACCACTCCATGCTCCGAGTGCGTTGAATGAACTGAGTGTCCGGGGAAGCTAATTGTATTACTTCTCCACCGATGTGTGCCACTTGGTCGAGATATTTTTCTAAAATATGGAAAATATGTACCTAAAACGCGCCGTTTTAGATGGCCTACAGTGGTATTAAAAACGCGCATTTTTAGATGGCCTACACTGGCATGATGAAGTGACCACTGCCCACTCCATGGTTCAAGTGCGTTGATGAAATCTACCGTTCTGGAAAGCTAATGGTCGAAACCTTTAAGCGAGGTGTAAACCGTCACTACTCCCTCTTTTCCCATTCCCACTAACCTGTCATCCCTTCGGAACCAACAAATGCTGTGCATGGAGGTACTAATTGTAGTACCTCATGGAGGTACTAATTGTAGTACCTCTCCACCGATGTGTGCCACTTGGTCGAGATACTTTTCTACAAGTTGGAAAATAGGCACCTAAAATGCGCCGTTTTAGATGGCCTACAATGATATGATGAAGCTACCACTGACCACTCCATGTTCAGAGTGAGTTGATGAATCTTAGTCTTCTAGAAAGCTAATGGCGGTACCTCTCTATCGATGTATGCCACTTGGTCATGACATTTTTCTAAAATTTCGAAAAAGGTACTGAAATCGCGCATATTAGATGGCCTACACTGGCATGATGAAGTGACCACTGACAACTCCATGCTCCGAGTGCTTTGGTGAAACTAAGTGTTCTAGAAAGCTAATGGTACTAATGGAAAAATATATTTTTCTAAAGTTTTTAAAAAAGGTACTTAAAACGCGCATTTTTAGATGGCCTACACTGGCATGATGAAGTGGCCACTGCCCTCGCCGTGGTCAGAGTGCGTTGATGAAATTTACCGTTCTGGAAAGCTAATGGCAATGCCTCTCCACCGATGTATGCCACTTGGTCAAGATATTTTTCTAAAATTTCGAAAAAAGTACCAAAAACGGGCATTTTTAGTTAGCCTACACTGGAATGATGAAGTGACCACTGACCACTCCATGCTCCGAGTGCTTTGGTGAAACTAAGTGTTCTAGAAAGCTAATGATACTAATGGAAAAATATATTTTTCTAAAGTTTTTAAAAAAGGTACTTAAAACGCGCATTTTTAGATGGCCTACACTGGCATGATGAAGTAGCCACTGCCCTCGCCGTGGTCCGAGTGCGTTGATGAAATTTACCGTTCTGGAAAGCTAATGGCAATGCCTCTCCACCGATGTATGCCACTTGGTGAAGATATTTTTCTAAAATTTCGAAAAAAGTACCTAAAACGGGCATTTTTAGTTAGCCTACACTGGAATGATGAAGTGACCACTGACCACTCCATGCTCCGAGTGCGTTGATGAAACTTAGTGTTCTAGAAAGCTAATGGTACTAATGGAAAAATATATTTCTTTCCACTGATGTATGCCACTTGTCAAGATATTTTTGTAAAGTTTTGACAAAAGGTTCTGAAAACGCGCTTTTTTAGATGGCTTACACTAGCATGATAAAGTGGCTACTGACCTCGCCATGGTCCGAGTGCGTTAAGAATCTTAGTGTTCTGGAAGGCTAATGGCAAGCCTTCTCCACCGATGTATGCCACTTGGTCAAGATATTTTTCTAAAATGTCGAAAAACAATGTACGGAAATCGCGCATTTTAGATGGGCTACACGTGCATGATGAAGTGGCCACTGACCACTCCATGCTCCGAGTGTGTTGATGATTCTTAGTATTCTGGAAAGCTAATGGCAGTACCTTTGCACCGATGTATGCCACCTCAGCAAGATATTTTTCTAAAATTTCGAAAAAAAGGTACTGAAATCGCGCATTTTAGATGGCCTACATAAGCATGATGAAGTGACCACTGACCACTCCATGCTCCGAGTGCTTTGATGAAACTTAGTGTTCTCGAAAGCTAATGGCGGTACCTCTCTATCGATGTATGCCACTTGGTCATGACATTTTTCTAAAATTTCGAAAAAAATGTACGGAAATCGCGCATTTTAGATGGGCTACACGTGCATGATGAAGTGACCACTGACCACTCCATGCTCCGAGTGTGTTGATGATTCTTAGTATTCTGGAAAGCTAATGGCAGTACCTTTGCACCGATGTATGCCACTTCAGCAAGATATTTTTCTAAAATTTCGAAAAAAAGGTACTGAAATCGCGCATTTTAGATGGCCTACATAAGCATGATGAAGTGACCACTGACCACTCCATGGTCCCCGTACGTTAATGGAACTGAATGTCCTGGAAAGGTAATTGTAGTACCTTTCCACCGATTTGTGCCACTTGGTCAAGACATTTTTCTAAAATTTGGAAATAGGTACCTAAAACGCGACGTTTTAGACTGACCACTCCATGGTGCGAGTCCGTTGAATGAACTGAGTGTCCTGGGAAGCTAATTGTATTAATTCTCCACCGATGTGTGCCACTTGGTCGAGATATTTTTCTAAAATATGGAAAATATGTACCTAAAACGCGCCGTTTTAGATGGCCTACAGTGGTATTAAAAACGCGCATTTTTAGATGGCCTACACTGGCATGATGAAGTGACCACTGCCCACTCCATGGTTCAAGTGCGTTGATGAAATTTACCGTTCTGGAAAGCTAATGGTCGAAACCTTTAAGCGAGGTGTAAACCGTCACTACTCCCTCTTTTCCCATTCCCACTAACCTGTCATCCCTTCGGAACCAACAAATGCTGTGCATGGAGGTACTAATTGTAGTACCTCTCCACCGATGTGTGCCACTTAGTCAAGATATTTTTCTACAAGTTGGAAAATAGGCACCTAAAATTCGCCGTTTTAGATGGCCTACAATGATATGATGAAGCTACCACTGACCACTTCATGCTCAGAGTGCGTTGATGAATCTTAGTCTTCTAGAAAGCTAATGGCGGTACCTCTCTATCGATGTATGCCACTTGGTCATGACATTTTTCTAAAATTTCGAAAAAGGTACTGAAATCGCGCATATTAGATGGCCTACACTGGCATGATGAAGTGACCACTGACAACTCCATGCTCCGAGTGTTAGCCTACTCGTTTTTAGTTAGCCTACACTGGAATGATGAAGTGACCACTGACCACTCCATGCTCCGAGTGCTTTGGTGAAACTAAGTGTTCTAGAAAGCTAATGGTACTAATGGAAAAATATATTTTTCTAAAGTTTTTAAAAAAGGTACTTAAAACGCGCATTTTTAGATGGCCTACACTGGCATGATGAAGTGGCCACTGCCCTCGCCGTGGTCCGAGTGCGTTGATGAAATTTACCGTTCTGGAAAGCTAATGGCAATGCCTCTCCACCGATGTATGCCACTTGGTGAAGATATTTTTCTAAAATTTCGAAAAAAGTACCTAAAACGGGCATTTTTAGTTAGCCTACACTGGAATGATGAAGTGACCACTGACCACTCCATGCTCCGAGTGCTTTGGTGAAACTAAGTGTTCTAGAAAGCTAATGGTACTAATGGAAAAATATATTTTTCTAAAGTTTTTAAAAAAGGTACTTAAAACGCGCATTTTTAGATGGCCTACACTGGCATGATGAAGTAGCCACTGCCCTCGCCGTGGTCCGAGTGCGTTGATGAAATTTACCGTTCTGGAAAGCTAATGGCAATGCCTCTCCACCGATGTATGCCACTTGGTGAAGATATTTTTCTAAAATTTCGAAAAAAGTACCTAAAACGGGCATTTTTAGTTAGCCTACACTGGAATGATGAAGTGACCACTGACCACTCCATGCTCCGAGTGCGTTGATGAAACTTAGTGTTCTAGAAAGCTAATGGTACTAATGGAAAAATATATTTCTTTCCACTGATGTATGCCACTTGTCAAGATATTTTTGTAAAGTTTTGACAAAAGGTTCTGAAAACGCGCTTTTTTAGATGGCTTACACTAGCATGATAAAGTGGCCACTGACCTCGCCGTGGTCCGAGTGCGTTTAGAATCTTAGTGTTCTGGAAAGCTAATGGCAAGACCTCTCCACCGATGTATGCCACTTGGTCAAGATATTTTTCTAAAATTTCGAAAAAAATGTACGGAAATCGCGCATTTTAGATGGGCTACACGTGCATGATGAAGTGACCACTGACCACTCCATGCTCCGAGTGTGTTGATGATTCTTAGTATTCTGGAAAGCTAATGGCAGTACCTTTGCACCGATGTATGCCACTTCAGCAAGATATTTTTCTAAAATTTCGAAAAAAAGGTACTGAAATCGCGCATTTTAGATGGCCTACATAAGCATGATGAAGTGACCACTGACCACTCCATGCTCAGAGTGCCTTGATGGAACTTAGTGTTCTCGAAAGCTAATGGCGGTACCTCTCTATCGATGTATGCCACTTGGTCATGACATTTTTCTAAAATTTCGAAAAAAAAATGTACGGAAATCGCGCATTTTAGATGGGTTACACGTGCATGATGAAGTGACCACTGACCACTCCATGGTCCGCGTACGTTGATGGAACTGAATGTCCTGGAAAGCTAATTGTAGTACCTTTCCACCGATTTGTGCCACTTGGTCTAGACATTTTTCTAAAATTTGGAAATAGGTACCTAAAATAGGTGTCCGTTGAATGAACTGAGTGTCCTGGGAAGCTAATTGTACTACTTCTCCACCGATGTGTGCCACTTGGTCGAGATATTTTTCTAAAATATGGAAAATATGTACCTAAAACGCGCCGTTTTAGATGGCCTACAGTGGTATTAAAAACGCGCATTTTTAGATGGCCTACACTGGCATGATGAAGTGACCACTGCCCACTCCATGGTTCAAGTGCGTTGATGAAATTTACCGTTCTGGAAAGCTAATGGTCGAAACCTTTAAGCGAGGTGTAAACCGTCACTACTCCCTCTTTTCCCATTCCCACTAACCTGTCATCCCTTCGGAACCAACAAATGCTGTGCATGGAGGTACTAATTGTAGTACCTCTCCACCGATGTGTGCCACTTAGTCAAGATATTTTTCTACAAGTTGGAAAATAGGCACCTAAAATTCGCCGTTTTAGATGGCCTACAATGATATGATGAAGCTTCCACTGACCACTTCATGCTCAGAGTGCGTTGATGAATCTTAGTCTTCTAGAAAGCTAATGGCGGTACCTCTCTATCGATGTATGCCACTTGGTCATGACATTTTTCTAAAATTTCGAAAAAGGTACTGAAATCGCGCATATTAGATGGCCTACACTGGCATGATGAAGTGACCACTGACAACTCCATGCTCCGAGTGCTTTGGTGAAACTAAGTGTTCTAGAAAGCTAATGGTACTAATGGAAAAATATATTTTTCTAAAGTTTTTAAAAAAGGTACTTAAAACGCGCATTTTTAGATGGCCTACACTGGCATGATGAAGTGGCCACTGCCCTCGCCGTGGTCCGAGTGCGTTGATGAAATTTACCGTTCTGGAAAGCTAATGGCAATGCCTCTCCACCGATGTATGCCACTTGGTGAAGATATTTTTCTAAAATTTCGAAAAAAGTACCTAAAACGGGCATTTTTAGTTAGCCTACACTGGAATGATGAAGTGACCACTGACCACTCCATGCTCCGAGTGCGTTGATGAAACTTAGTGTTCTAGAAAGCTAATGGTACTAATGGAAAAATATATTTCTTTCCACTGATGTATGCCACTTGTCAAGATATTTTCCTAAAGTTTTGACAAAAGGTTCTGAAAACGCGCATTTGTACATGGCTTACACTAGCATGATAAAGTGGCTACTGACCTCGCCATGGTCCGAGTGCGTTAAGAATCTTAGTGTTCTGGAAGGTTAATGGCAAGCCTTCTCCACCGATGTATGCCACTTGGTCAAGATATTTTTCTAAAATTTTGAAAAAAAAGTACTGAAATCGCGCATTTTAGATGGATTACACTGGCATGATGAAGTGACCACTGACCACTCCATGCTCCGAGTGTGTTGATGATTCTTAGTATTCTGTAAAGCTAATGGCAGTACCTTTGCATCGATGTATGCCACTTCGGCAAGATATTTTCCTAAAATTTCGAAAAAAAGGTACTGAAATCGCGCATTTTAGATGGCCTACACTGGCATGATGAAGTGACCACTGACCACTCCATGCTCCGAGTGCTTTGATGGAACTTAGTGTTCTCGAAAGCTAATGGTATTAATGGAAAAATATATTTTTCTAAAATTTCGAAAAAAGGTACCTAAAACGCGCATTTTTAGATGGCCTACACTGGTATGATTAAGTGGTCACTGACCACTCCATGGTCCGCGTACGTTGATGGAACTGAGTGCCCTGGGTAGCTAATTGTAGTACCTCTCCACCGATGTGTGCCACTTGGTCAAGAAATTTTCTAAAATTTGGAAAATAGGCACCTAAAATGCGCCGTTTTAGATGGCCTACAATGATATGATTAAGTGACCACTGACCACTCCATACTCCGAGTGCGTTGATGAATCTTAGCGTTCTGGAAAACTAATGGCAGCACCTTTCCGTCGATGTATGCCACTTTGTGAAGTTATTTTTCTAAAGTTTTGACAAAATGTACTGAAAACGCGCATTTTTAGATGGCCTACAATAGTATGATGAAGTGATCACTGACCACTCCATGGTCCGCATACGTTGATGGAACTGAGTGCCCTGGGTAGCTAATTGTAGTACCTCTCCACCGATGTGTGCCACTTGGTCAAGATATTTTTCTAAAAGTTGGACAATAGGCACCTAAAATGCGCCGTTTTAGATGGCCTACAATGATCTGATGAAGCGACCACTGACCACTCCATGCTCAGAGTGCGTTGATGAATCTTAGTCTTCTTGGTCATGATATTTCTACACTGGAATGATGAAGTGACCACTGACCACTCCATGCTCCGAATGCGTTGATGAAACTTAGTGTTCTAGAAAGCTAATGGTACTAATGGAAAAATATATTTCTTTCCACTGATGTATGCCACTTGTCAAGATATTTTTCTAAAGTTTTGACAAAAGGTTCTGAAAACGCGCTTTTTTAGATGGCTTACACTAGCGTTGATAAAGTGGCCACTGACGTCGCCGTGGTCCGAGTGCGTTTAGAATCTTAGTGTTCTGGAAAGCTAATGGCACGACCTCTCCGCCGATGTATGCCACTTGGTCAAGATATTTTTCTAAAATTTGGAAAAAAATGTACGGAAATCGCGCATTTTAGATGGGCTACACGTGCATGATGAAGTGACCACTGACCACTCCATGGTCCGCGTACGTTGATGGAACTGAATGTACTGGAAAGCTATTTGTAGTACCTTTCCACCGATTTGTGCCACTTGGTCAAGACATTTTTCTAAAATTTGGAAATAGGTACCTAAAACGCGACGTTTTAGACTCCATGGTGCGAGTCCGTTGAATGAACTGAGTGTCCGGGGAAGCTAATTGTATTACTTCTCCATCGATGTGTGCCACTTGGTCGAGATATTTTTCTAAAATATGGAAAATATGTACCTAAAACGCGCCGTTTTAGATGGCCTACAGTGGTATCAAAAACGCGCATTTTTAGATGGCCTACACTGGCATGATGAAGTGACCACTGCCCACTCCATGGTTCAAGTGCGTTGATGAAATCTACCGTTCTGGAAAGCTAATGGTCGAAACCTTTAAGCGAGGTGTAAACCGTCACTACTCCCTCTTTTCCCATTCCCACTAACCTGTCATCCCTTCGGAACCAACAAATGCTGTGCATGGAGGTACTAATTGTAGTACCTCTCCACCGATGTGTGCCACTTGGTCGAGATATTTTTCTACAAGTTGGAAAATAGGCACCTAAAATGCGCCGTTTTAGATGGCCTACAATGATATGATGAAGCTACCACTGACCACTCCATGTTCAGAGTGAGTTGATGAATCTTAGTCTTCTAGAAAGCTAATGGCGGTACCTCTCTATCGATGTATGCCACTTGGTCATGACATTTTTCTAAAATTTCGAAAAAGGTACTGAAATCGCGCATATTAGATGGCCTACACTGGCATGATGAAGTGACCACTGACAACTCCATGCTCCGAGTGCTTTGGTGAAAATAAGTGTTCTAGAAAGCTAATGGTACTAATGGAAAAATATATTTTTCTAAAGTTTTTAAAAAAGGTGCTTAAAACGCGCATTTTTAGATGGCCTACACTGGCATGATGAAGTGGCCACTGCCCTCGCCGTGGTCAGAGTGCGTTGATGAAATTTACCGTTCTGGAAAGCTAATAGCAATGCCTCTCCACCGATGTATGCCACTTGGTGAAGATATTTTTCTAAAATTTCGAAAAAAGTACCTAAAACGGGCATTTTTAGTTAGCCTACACTGGAATGATGAAGTGACCACTGACCACTCCATGCTCCGAGTGCGTTGATGAAACTTAGCGTTCTAGAAAGCTAATGGTACTAATGGAAAAATATATTTCTTTCCACTGATGTATGCCACTTGTCAAGATATTTTTGTAAAGTTTTGACAAAAGGTTCTAAAAACGCGCTTTTTTAGATGGCTTACACTAGCATGATAAAGTGGCCACTGACCTCGCCGTGGTCCGAGTGCGTTTAGAATCTTAGTGTTCTGGAAAGCTAATGGCAAGACCTCTCCACCGATGTATGCCACTTGGTCAAGATATTTTTCTAAAATTTCGAAAAAAAATGTACGGAAATCGCGCATTTTAGATGGGCTACACGTGCATGATGAAGTGACCAGTGACCACTCCATGCTCCGAGTGTGTTGATGATTCTTAGTATTCTGGAAAGCTAATGGCAGTACCTTTGCACCGATGTATGCCACTTCAGCAAGATATTTTTCTAAAATTTCGAAAAAAAGGTACTGAAATCGCGCATTTTAGATGGCCTACATAAGCATGATGAAGTGACCACTGACCACTCCATGCTCCGAGTGCTTTGATGGAACTTAGTGTTCTCGAAAGCTAATGGCGGTACCTCTCTATCGATGTATGCCACTTGGTCATGACATTTTTCTAAAATTTCGAAAAAAAAAATTTACGGAAATCGCGCATTTTAGATGGGCTACACGTGCATGATGAAGTGACCACTGACCACTCCATGGTCCGCGTACGTTGATGGAACTGAATGTCCTGGAAAGCTAATTGTAGTACCTTTCCACCGATTTGTGCCACTTGGTCAAGACATTTTTCTAAAATTTGGAAATAGGTACCTAAAATAGGTGTCCGTTGAATGAACTGAGTGTCCTGGGAAGCTAATTGTACTACTTCTCCACCGATGTGTGCCACTTGGTCGAGATATTTTTCTAAAATATGGAAAATATGTACCTAAAACGCGCTGTTTTAGATGGCCTACAGTGGTATTAAAAACGATCATTTTTAGATGGCCTACACTATTATGATGAAGTGACCACTGACCACTCCATGGTCCCCGTACGTTAATGGAACTGAATGTCCTGGAAAGCTAATTGTAGTACCTTTCCACCGATTTGTGCCACTTAGTCAAGACATTTTTCTAAAATTTGGAAATAGGTACCTAAAACGCGACGTTTTAGACTGACCACTCCATGGTGCGAGTCCGTTGAATGAACTGAGTGTCCTGGGAAGCTAATTGTATTACTTCTCCATCGATGTGTTCCACTTGGTCGAGATATTTTTCTAAAATATGGAAAATATGTACCTAAAACGCGCCGTTTTAGATGGCCTACAGTGGTATTAAAAACGCGCATTTTTAGATGGCCTACACTGGCATGATGAAGTGACCACTGCCCACTCCATGGTTCAAGTGCGTTGATGAAATTTACCGTTCTGGAAAGCTAATGGTCGAAACCTTTAAGCGAGGTGTAAACCGTCACTACTCCCTCTTTTCCCATTCCCACTAACCTGTCATCCCTTCGGAACCAACAAATGCTGTGCATGGAGGTACTAATTGTGGTATCTCTCCACCGATGTGTGCCACTTGGTCAAGATATTTTGCTACAAGTTGAAAAATAGGCACCTAAAATGCGCCGTTTTAGATGGCCTACAATGATATGATGAAGCTACCACTGACGACTTCATGCTCAGAGTGCGTTGATGAATCTTAGTCTTCTAGAAAGCTAATGGCGGTACCTCTCTATCGATGTATGCCACTTGGTCATGACATTTTTCTAAAATTTCGAAAAAGGTACTGAAATCGCGCATATTAGATGGCCTACACTGGCATGATGAAGTGACCACTGACAACTCCATGCTCCGAGTGCTTTGGTGAAACTAAGTGTTCTAGAAAGCTAATGGTACTAATGGAAAAATATATTTTTCTAAAGTTTTTAAAAAAGGTACTTAAACGCGCATTTTTAGATGGCCTACACTGGCATGATGAAGTGGCCACTGCCCTCGCCGTGGTCCGAGTGCGTTGATGAAATTTACCGTTCTGGAAAGCTAATGGCAATGCCTCTCCACCGATGTATGCCACTTGGTCAAGATATTTTTCTAAAATTTCGAAAAAGTACCTAAAACGGGCATTTTTAGTTAGCCTACACCGGAATGATGAAGTGACCACTGACCACTCCATGCTCCGAGTGCTTTGATAAAACTTAGTGTTCTAGAAAGCTAATGTTACTAATGGAAAAATATATTTCTTTCCACTGATGTAGCCACTTGTCAAGATATTTTCCTAAAGTTTTGACAAAAGGTTCTGAAAACGCGCATTTGTAGATGGCTTACACTAGCATGATAAAGTGGCTACTGACCTCGCCATGGTCCGAGTGCGTTAAGAATCTTAGTGTTCTGGAAGGCTAATGGCAAGCCTTCTCCACCGATGTATGCCACTTGGTCAAGATATTTTTCTAAAAGTTGGACAATAGGCACCTAAAATGCGCCGTTTTAGATGGCCTACAATGATCTGATGAAGCGACCACTGACCACTCCATGCTCAGAGTGCGTTGATGAATCTTAGTCTTCTTGGTCATGACATTTCTACACTGGAATGATGAAGTGACCACTGACCACTCCATGCTCCGAATGCGTTGATGAAACTTAGTGTTCTAGAAAGCTAATGGTACTAATGGAAAAATATATTTCTTTCCACTGATGTATGCCACTTGTCAAGATATTTTTCTAAAGTTTTGACAAAAGGTTCTGAAAACGCGCTTTTTTAGATGGCTTACACTAGCATGATAAAGTGGCCACTGACGTCGCCGTGGTCCGAGTGCGTTTAGAATCTTAGTGTTCTGGAAAGCTAATGGCACGACCTCTCCGCCGATGTATGCCACTTGGTCAAGATATTTTTCTAAAATTTGGAAAAAAATGTACGGAAATCGCGCATTTTAGATGGGCTACACGTGCATGATGAAGTGACCACTGACCACTCCATGGTCCGCGTACGTTGATGGAACTGAATGTACTGGAAAGCTATTTGTAGTACCTTTCCACCGATTTGTGCCACTTGGTCAAGACATTTTTCTAAAATTTGGAAATAGGTACCTAAAACGCGACGTTTTAGACTGACCACTCCATGGTGCGAGTCCGTTGAATAAACTGAGTGTCCTGGGAAGCTAATTGTATTACTTCTCCACCGATGTGTGCCACTTGGTCGAGATATTTTTCTAAAATATGGAAAATATGTACCTAAAACGCGCCGTTTTAGATGGCCTACAGTGGTATTAAAAACGCGCATATTAGATGGCCTACACTGGCATGATGAAGTGACCACTGACAACTCCATGCTCCGAGTGCTTTGGTGAAAATAAGTGTTCTAGAAAGCTAATGGTACTAATGGAAAAATATATTTTTCTAAAGTTTTTAAAAAAGGTGCTTAAAACGCGCATTTTTAGATGGCCTACACTGGCATGATGAAGTGGCCACTGCCCTCGCCGTGGTCAGAGTGCGTTGATGAAATTTACCGTTCTGGAAAGCTAATAGCAATGCCTCTCCACCGATGTATGCCACTTGGTCAAGATATTTTTCTAAAATTTCGAAAAAAGTACCTAAAACGGGCATTTTTAGTTAGCCTACACTGGAATGATGAAGTGACCACTGACCACTCCATGCTCCGAGTGCGTTGATGAAACTTAGTGTTCTAGAAAGCTAATGGTACTAATGGAAAAATATATTTCTTTCCACTGATGTATGCCACTTGTCAAGATATTTTTATAAAGTTTTGACAAAAGGTTCTGAAAACGCGCTTTTTTAGATGGCTTACACTAGCATGATAAAGTGGCCACTGACCTCGCCGTGGTCCGAGTGCGTTTAGAATCTTAGTGTTCTGGAAAGCTAATGGCAAGACCTCTCCACCGATGTATGCCACTTGGTCAAGATATTTTTCTAAAATGTCGAAAAACAATGTACGGAAATCGCGCATTTTAGATGGGCTACACGTGCATGATGAAGTGACCACTGACCACTCCATGCTCCGAATGGCAGTACCTTTGCACCGATGTATGCCACTTCAGCAAGATATTTTTCTAAAATTTCGAAAAAAAGGTACTGAAATCGCGCATTTTAGATGGCCTACATAAGCATGATGAAGTGACCACTGACCACTCCATGCTCCGAGTGCTTTGATGGAACTTAGTGTTCTCGAAAGCTAATGGCGGTACCTCTCTATCGATGTATGCCACTTGGTCATGACATTTTTCTAAAATTTCGAAAAAAAAATGTACGGAAATCGCGCATTTTAGATGGGCTACACGTGCATGATGAAGTGACCACTGACCACTCCATGGTCCGCGTACGTTGATGGAACTGAATGTCCTGGAAAGCTAATTGTAGTACCTTTCCACCGATTTGTGCCACTTGGTCAAGACATTTTTCTAAAATTTGGAAATAGGTACATAAATTGGGTGTCCGTTGAATGAACTGAGTGTCCTGGGAAGCTAATTGTACTACTTCTCCACCGATGTGTGCCACTTGGTCGAGATATTTTTCTAAAATATGGAAAATATGTAACTAAAACGCGCCGTTTTAGATGGCCTACAGTGGTATTAAAAACGAGCATTTTTAGATGGCCTACACTAGCATGATGAAGTGACCACTGACCACTCCATGGTCCCCGTACGTTAATGGAACTGAATGTCCTGGAAAGCTAATTGTAGTACCTTTCCACCGATTTGTGCCACTTGGTCAAGACATTTTTCTAAAATTTGGAAATAGGTACCTAAAACGCGACGTTTTAGACTGACCACTCCATGGTGCGAGTCCGTTGAATGAACTGAGTGTCCTGGGAAGCTAATTGTATTACTTCTCCACCGATGTGTGCCACTTGGTCGAGATATTTTTCTAAAATATGGAAAATATGTACCTAAAACGCGCCGTTTTAGATGGCCTACAGTGGTATTAAAAACGCGCATTTTTAGATGGCCTACACTGGCATGATGAAGTGACCACTGCCCACTCCATGGTTCAAGTGCGTTGATGAAATTTACCGTTCTGGAAAGCTAATGGTCGAAACCTTTAAGCGAGGTGTAAACCGTCACTACTCCCTCTTTTCCCATTCCCACTAACCTGTCATCCCTTCGGAACCAACAAATGCTGTGCATGGAGGTACTAATTGTAGTACCTCTCTACCGATTTGTGCCACTTGGTCAAGATATTTTTCTACAAGTTGGAAAATAGGCACCTAAAATGCGCCGTTTTAGATGGCCTACAATGATATGATGAAGCTACCACTGACCACTTCATGCTCAGAGTGCGTTGATGAATCTTAGTCTTCTAGAAAGCTAATGGCGGTACCTCTCTATCGATGTATGCCACTTGGTCATGACATTTTTCTAAAATTTCGAAAAAGGTACTGAAATCGCGCATATTAGATGGCCTACACTGGCATGATGAAGTGACCACTGACAACTCCATGCTCCGAGTGGTTTGGTGAAACTAAGTGTTCTAGAAAGCTAATGGTACTAATGGAAAAATATATTTTTCTAAAGTTTTTAAAAAAGGTACTTAAAACGCGCATTTTTAGATGGCCTACACTGGCATGATGAAGTGGCCACTGCCCTCGCCGTGGTCCGAGTGCGTTGATGAAATTTACCGTTCTGGAAAGCTAATGGCAAGGCCTCTCCACCGATGTATGCCACTTGGTCAAGATATTTTTCTAAAATTTCGAAAAAAGTACCTAAAACGGGCATTTTTAGTTAGCCTACACTGGAATGATGAAGTGACCACTGACCACTCCATGCTCCGAGTGCGTTGATGAAACTTAGTGTTCTAGAAAGCTAATGGTACTAATGGAAAAATATATTTCTTTCCACTGATGTATGCCACTTGTTAAGATATTTTTCTAAAGTTTTGACAAAAGGTTCTGAAAACGCGCTTTTTTAGATGGCTTACACTAGCATGATAAAGTGGCCACTGACCTCGCCGTGGTCCGAGGGCGTTTAGAATCTTAGTGTTCTGGAAAGCTAATGGCAAGACCTCTCCACCGATGTATGCCACTTCAGCAAGATATTTTTCTAAAATTTCGAAAAACAATGTACGGAAATCGCGCATTTTAGATGGGCTACACGTGCATGATGAAGTGACCACTGAGCACTCCATGCTCCGAGTGTGTTGATGATTCTTAGTATTCTGGAAAGCTAATGGCAGTACCTTTGCACCGATGTATGCCACTTCAGCAAGATATTTTTCTAAAATTTTGAAGAAAAGGTACTGAAATCGCGCATTTTAGATGGCCTACATAAGCATGATGAAGTGACCACTGACCACTCCATGCTCCGAGTGCTTTGGTGAAACTAAGTGTTCTAGAAAGCTAATGGTACTAATGGAAAAATATATTTTTCTAAAGTTTTTAAAAAAGGTACTTAAAACGCGCATTTTTAGATGGCCTACACTGGCATGATGAAGTGGCCACTGCCCTCGCCGTGGTCCGAGTGCGTTGATGAAATTTACCGTTCTGGAAAGCTAATGGCAATGCCTCTCCACCGATGTATGCCACTTGGTCAAGATATTTTTCTAAAATTTCGAAAAAAGTACCTAAAACGGGCATTTTTAGTTAGCCTACACTGGAATGATGAAGTGACCACTGACCACTCCATGCTCCGAGTGCGTTGATGAAACTTAGTGTTCTAGAAAGCTAATGGTACTAATGGAAAAATATATTTCTTTCCACTGATGTATGCCACTTGTTAAGATATTTTTCTAAAGTTTTGACAAAAGGTTCTGAAAACGCGCTTTTTTAGATGGCTTACACTAGCATGATAAAGTGGCCACTGACCTCGCCGTGGTCCGAGTGCGTTTAGAATCTTAGTGTTCTGGAAAGCTAATGGCAAGACCTCTCCACCGATGTATGCCACTTGGTCAAGATATTTTTCTAAAATTTCGAAAAACAATGTACGGAAATCGCGCATTTTAGATGGGCTACACGTGCATGATGAAGTGACCACTGACCACTCCATGGTCCGCGTACGTTGATGGAACTGAATGTCCTGGAAAGCTAATTGTAGTACCTTTCCACCGATTTGTGCCACTTGGTCAAGACATTTTTCTAAAATTTGGAAATAGGTACCTAAAATAGGTGTCCGTTGAATGAACTGAGTGTCCTGGGAAGCTAATTGTACTACTTCTCCACCGATGTGTGCCACTTGGTCAAGAAATTTTTCTAAAATATGGAAAATATGTACCTAAAACGCGCCGTTTTAGATGGCCTACAGTGGTATTAAAAACGAGCATTTTTAGATGGCCTACACTAGCATGATGAAGTGACCACTGACCACTCCATGGTCCGCGTACGTTGATGGAACTGAATGTCCTGGAAAGCTAATTGTAGTACCTTTCCACCGATTTGTGCCACTTGGTCAAGACATTTTTCTAAAATTTGGAAATAGGTACCTAAAACGCGACGTTTTAGACTGACCACTGCATGGTGCGAGTCCGTTGAATGAACTGAGTGTCCTGGGAAGGTAATTGTACTACTTCTCCACCGATGTGTGCCACTTGGTCGAGATATTTTTCTGAAATATGGAAAATATGTACCTAAAACGCGCCGTTTTAGATGGCCTACAGTGGTATTAAAAACGAGCATTTTTAGATGGCCTACACTAGCATGATGAAGTGACCACTGACCACTCCATGGTCCCCGTACGTTAATGGAACTGAATGTCCTGGAAAGCTAATTATAGTACCTTTCTACCGATTTGTGCCACTTGGTCAAGACATTTTTCTAAAATTTGGAAATAGGTACCTAAAACGCGACGTTTTAGACTGACCACTCCATGGTGCGAGTCCGTTGAATGAACTGAGTGTCCTGGGAAGGTAATTGTACTACTTCTCCACCGATGTGTGCCACTTGGTCGAGATATTTTTCTGAAATATGGAAAATATGTACCTAAAACGCGCCGTTTTAGATGGCCTACAGTGGTATTAAAAACGCGCATTTTTAGATGGCCTACACTGGCATGATGAAGTGACCACTGCCACTCCATGGTCCAAGTGCGTTGATGACATTTACCGTTCTGGAAAGCTAATGGTCGAAACCTTTAAGCGAGGTGTAAACCGTCACTACTCCCTCTTTTCCCATTCCCACTAACCTGTCATCCCTTCGGAACCAACAAATGCTGTGCATGGAGGTACTAATTGTAGTACCTCTCCACCGATGTGTGCCACTTGGTCAAGATATTTTTCTACAAGTTGGAAAATAGGCACCTAAAATGCGCCGTTTTAGATGGCCTACAATGATATGATGAAGCTACCACTGACCACTTCATGCTCAGAGTGCGTTGATGAATCTTAGTCTTCTAGAAAGCTAATGGCGGTACCTCTCTATCGATGTATGCCACTTGGTCATGACATTTTTCTAAAATTTCGAAAAAGGTACTGAAATCGCGCATATTAGATGGCCTACACTGGCATGATGAAGTGACCACTGACAACTCCATGCTCCGAGTGCTTTGGTGAAACTAAGTGTTCTAGAAAGCTAATGGTACTAATGGAAAAATATATTTTTCTAAAGATTTTAAAAAAGGTACTTAAAACGCGCATTTTTAGATGGCCTACACTGGCATGATGAAGTGGCCACTGCCCTCGCCGTTGTCCGAGTGCGTTGATGAAATTTACCGTTCTGGAAAGCTAATGGCAATGCCTCTCCACCGATGTATGCCACTTGGTCAAGATATTTTTCTAAAATTTCGAAAAAAGTACCTGAAACGGGCATTTTTAGTTAGCCTACACTGGAATGATGAAGTGACCACTGACCACTCCATGGTTCAAGTGCGTTGATGAAATCTACCGTTCTGGAAAGCTAATGGTTGAAACCTTTAAGCGAGGTGTAAACCGTCACTACTCCCTCTTTTCCCATTCCCACTAACCTGTCATCCCTTCGGAACCAACAAATGCTGTGCATGGAGGTACTAATTGTAGTACCTCATGGAGGTACTAATTGTAGTACCTCTCCACCGATGTGTGCCACTTGGTCGAGATATTTTTCTAAAATATGGAAAATATGTACCTAAAACGCGCCGTTTTAGATGGCCTACAGTGGTATTAAAAACGCGCATTTTTAGATGGCCTACACTAGCATGATGAAGTGACCACTGACCACTCCATGGTCCCCGTACGTTAATGGAACTGAATGTCCTGGAAAGCTAATTGTAGTACCTTTCCACCGATTTGTGCCACTTGGTCAAGACATTTTTCTAAAATTTGGAAATAGGTGCCTAAAACGCGACGTTTTAGACTGACCACTCCATGGTGCGAGTCCGTTGAATGAACTGAGTGTCCGGGGAAGCTAATTGTATTACTTCTCCACCGACGTGTGCCACTTGGTCGAGATATTTTTCTAAAATATGGAAAATATGTACCTAAAACGCGCCGTTTTAGATGGCCTGCAGTGGTATTAAAAACGCGCATTTTTAGATGGCCTACACTGGCATGATGAAGTGACCACTGCCCACTCCATGGTTCAAGTGCGTTGATGAAATCTACCGTTCTGGAAAGCTAATGGTCGAAACCTTTAAGCGAGGTGTAAACCGTCACTACTCCCTCTTTTCCCATTCCCACTAACCTGTCATCCCTTCGGAACCAACAAATGCTGTGCATGGAGGTACTAATTGTAGTACCTCTCCACCGATGTGTGCCACTTGGTCAAGATATTTTTCTACAAGTTGGAAAATAGGCACCTAAAATGCGCCGTTTTAGATGGCCTACAATGATATGATGAAGCTACCACTGACCATTTCATGCTCAGAGTGCGTTGATGAATCTTAGTCTTCTAGAAAGCTAATGGCGGTACCTCTCTATCGATGTATGCCACTTGGTCATGACATTTTTCTAAAATTTCGAAAAAGGTACTGAAATCGCGCATATTAGATGGCCTACACTGGCATGATGAAGTGACCACTGACAACTCCATGCTCCGAGTGCTTTGGTGAAACTAAGTGTTCTAGAAAGCTAATGGTACTAATGGAAAAATATATTTTTCTAAAGATTTTAAAAAAGGTACTTAAAACGCGCATTTTTAGATGGCCTACACTGGCATGATGAAGTGGCCACTGCCCTCGCCGTTGTCCGAGTGCGTTGATGAAATTTACCGTTCTGGAAAGCTAATGGCAATGCCTCTCCACCGATGTATGCCACTTGGTCAAGATATTTTTCTAAAATTTCGAAAAAAGTACCTGAAACGGGCATTTTTAGTTAGCCTACACTGGAATGATGAAGTGACCACTGACCACTCCATGGTTCAAGTGCGTTGATGAAATCTACCGTTCTGGAAAGCTAATGGTCGAAACCTTTAAGCGAGGTGTAAACCGTCACTACTCCCTCTTTTCCCATTCCCACTAACCTGTCATCCCTTCGGAACCAACAAATGCTGTGCATGGAGGTACTAATTGTAGTACCTCATGGAGGTACTAATTGTAGTACCTCTCCACCGATGTGTGCCACTTGGTCGAGATATTTTTCTAAAATATGGAAAATATGTACCTAAAACGCGCCGTTTTAGATGGCCTGCAGTGGTATTAAAAACGAGCATTTTTAGATGGCCTACACTAGCATGATGAAGTGACCACTGACCACTCCATGGTCCCCGTACGTTAATGGAACTGAATGTCCTGGAAAGCTAATTGTAGTACCTTTCCACCGATGTGTGCCACTTGGTCAAGACATTTTTCTAAAATTTGGAAATAGGTGCCTAAAACGCGACGTTTTAGACTGACCACTCCATGGTGCGAGTCCGTTGAATGAACTGAGTGTCCGGGGAAGCTAATTGTATTACTTCTCCACCGACGTGTGCCACTTGGTCGAGATATTTTTCTAAAATATGGAAAATATGTACCTAAAACGCGCCGTTTTAGATGGCCTGCAGTGGTATTAAAAACGCGCATTTTTAGATGGCCTACACTGGCATGATGAAGTGACCACTGCCCACTCCATGGTTCAAGTGCGTTGATGAAATCTACCGTTCTGGAAAGCTAATGGTCGAAACCTTTAAGCGAGGTGTAAACCGTCACTACTCCCTCTTTTCCCATTCCCACTAACCTGTCATCCCTTCGGAACCAACAAATGCTGTGCATGGAGGTACTAATTGTAGTACCTCATGGAGGTACTAATTGTAGTACCTCTCCACCGATGTGTGCCACTTGGTCGAGATATTTTTCTAAAATATGGAAAATATGTACCTAAAACGCGCCGTTTTAGATGGCCTACAGTGGTATTAAAAACGAGCATTTTTAGATGGCCTACACTAGCATGATGAAGTGACCACTGACCACTCCATGGTCCCCGTACGTTAATGGAACTGAATGTCCTGGAAAGCTAATTGTAGTACCTTTCCACCGATTTGTGCCACTTGGTCAAGACATTTTTCTAAAATTTGGAAATAGGTGCCTAAAACGCGACGTTTTAGACTGACCACTCCATGGTGCGAGTCCGTTGAATGAACTGAGTGTCCGGGGAAGCTAATTGTATTACTTCTCCACCGACGTGTGCCACTTGGTCGAGATATTTTTCTAAAATATGGAAAATATGTACCTAAAACGCGCCGTTTTAGATGGCCTGCAGTGGTATTAAAAACGCGCATTTTTAGATGGCCTACACTGGCATGATGAAGTGACCACTGCCCACTCCATGGTTCAAGTGCGTTGATGAAATCTACCGTTCTGGAAAGCTAATGGTCGAAACCTTTAAGCGAGGTGTAAACCGTCACTACTCCCTCTTTTCCCATTCCCACTAACCTGTCATCCCTTCGGAACCAACAAATGCTGTGCATGGAGGTACTAATTGTAGTACCTCATGGAGGTACTAATTGTAGTACCTCTCCACCGATGTGTGCCACTTGGTCGAGATATTTTTCTAAAATATGGAAAATATGTACCTAAAACGCGCCGTTTTAGATGGCCTACAGTGGTATTAAAAACGAGCATTTTTAGATGGCCTACACTAGCATGATGAAGTGACCACTGACCACTCCATGGTCCGCGTACGTTGATGGAACTGAATGTCCTGGAAAGCTAATTGTAGTACCTTTCCACCGATTTGTGCCACTTGGTCAAGACATTTTTCTAAAATTTGGAAATAGGTACCTAAAACGCGACGTTTTAGACTGACCACTGCATGGTGCGAGTCCGTTGAATGAACTGAGTGTCCTGGGAAGGTAATTGTACTACTTCTCCACCGATGTGTGCCACTTGGTCGAGATATTTTTCTGAAATATGGAAAATATGTACCTAACACGCGCCGTTTTAGATGGCCTACAGTGGTATTAAAAACGAGCATTTTTAGATGGCCTACACTAGCATGATGAAGTGACCACTGACCACTCCATGGTCCCCGTACGTTAATGGAACTGAATGTCCTGGAAAGCTAATTATAGTACCTTTCTACCGATTTGTGCCACTTGGTCAAGACATTTTTCTAAAATTTGGAAATAGGTACCTAAAACGCGACGTTTTAGACTGACCACTCCATGGTGCGAGTCCGTTGAATGAACTGAGTGTCCTGGGAAGGTAATTGTACTACTTCTCCACCGATGTGTGCCACTTGGTCGAGATATTTTTCTGAAATATGGAAAATATGTACCTAAAACGCGCCGTTTTAGATGGCCTACAGTGGTATTAAAAACGCGCATTTTTAGATGGCCTACACTGGCATGATGAAGTGACCACTGCCACTCCATGGTCCAAGTGCGTTGATGACATTTACCGTTCTGGAAAGCTAATGGTCGAAACCTTTAAGCGAGGTGTAAACCGTCACTACTCCCTCTTTTCCCATTCCCACTAACCTGTCATCCCTTCGGAACCAACAAATGCTGTGCATGGAGGTACTAATTGTAGTACCTCTCCACCGATGTGTGCCACTTGGTCAAGATATTTTTCTACAAGTTGGAAAATAGGCACCTAAAATGCGCCGTTTTAGATGGCCTACAATGATATGATGAAGCTACCACTGACCACTTCATGCTCAGAGTGCGTTGATGAATCTTAGTCTTCTAGAAAGCTAATGGCGGTACCTCTCTATCGATGTATGCCACTTGGTCATGACATTTTTCTAAAATTTCGAAAAAGGTACTGAAATCGCGCATATTAGATGGCCTACACTGGCATGATGAAGTGACCACTGACAACTCCATGCTCCGAGTGCTTTGGTGAAACTAAGTGTTCTAGAAAGCTAATGGTACTAATGGAAAAATATATTTTTCTAAAGATTTAAAAAAAGGTACTTAAAACGCGCATTTTTAGATGGCCTACACTGGCATGATGAAGTGGCCACTGCCCTCGCCGTTGTCCGAGTGCGTTGATGAAATTTACCGTTCTGGAAAGCTAATGGCAATGCCTCTCCACCGATGTATGCCACTTGGTCAAGATATTTTTCTAAAATTTCGAAAAAAGTACCTGAAACGGGCACTTTTAGTTAGCCTACACTGGAATGATGAAGTGACCACTGACCACTCCATGGTTCAAGTGCGTTGATGAAATCTACCGTTCTGGAAAGCTAATGGTTGAAACCTTTAAGCGAGGTGTAAACCGTCACTACTCCCTCTTTTCCCATTCCCACTAACCTGTCATCCCTTCGGAACCAACAAATGCTGTGCATGGAGGTACTAATTGTAGTACCTCATGGAGGTACTAATTGTAGTACCTCTCCACCGATGTGTGCCACTTGGTCGAGATATTTTTCTAAAATATGGAAAATATGTACCTAAAACGCGCCGTTTTAGATGGCCTACAGTGGTATTAAAAACGAGCATTTTTAGATGGCCTACACTAGCATGATGAAGTGACCACTGACCACTCCATGGTCCCCGTACGTTAATGGAACTGAATGTCCTGGAAAGCTAATTGTAGTACCTTTCCACCGATTTGTGCCACTTGGTCAAGACATTTTTCTAAAATTTGGAAATAGGTGCCTAAAACGCGACGTTTTAGACTGACCACTCCATGGTGCGAGTCCGTTGAATGAACTGAGTGTCCGGGGAAGCTAATTGTATTACTTCTCCACCGACGTGTGCCACTTGGTCGAGATATTTTTCTAAAATATGGAAAATATGTACCTAAAACGCGCCGTTTTAGATGGCCTGCAGTGGTATTAAAAACGCGCATTTTTAGATGGCCTACACTGGCATGATGAAGTGACCACTGCCCACTCCATGGTTCAAGTGCGTTGATGAAATCTACCGTTCTGGAAAGCTAATGGTCGAAACCTTTAAGCGAGGTGTAAACCGTCACTACTCCCTCTTTTCCCATTCCCACTAACCTGTCATCCCTTCGGAACCAACAAATGCTGTGCATGGAGGTACTAATTGTAGTACCTCTCCACCGATGTGTGCCACTTGGTCAAGATATTTTTCTACAAGTTGGAAAATAGGCACCTAAAATGCGCCGTTTTAGATGGCCTACAATGATATGATGAAGCTACCACTGACCATTTCATGCTCAGAGTGCGTTGATGAATCTTAGTCTTCTAGAAAGCTAATGGCGGTACCTCTCTATCGATGTATGCCACTTGGTCATGACATTTTTCTAAAATTTCGAAAAAGGTACTGAAATCGCGCATATTAGATGGCCTACACTGGCATGATGAAGTGACCACTGACAACTCCATGCTCCGAGTGCTTTGGTGAAACTAAGTGTTCTAGAAAGCTAATGGTACTAATGGAAAAATATATTTTTCTAAAGATTTTAAAAAAGGTACTTAAAACGCGCATTTTTAGATGGCCTACACTGGCATGATGAAGTGGCCACTGCCCTCGCCGTTGTCCGAGTGCGTTGATGAAATTTACCGTTCTGGAAAGCTAATGGCAATGCCTCTCCACCGATGTATGCCACTTGGTCAAGATATTTTTCTAAAATTTCGAAAAAAGTACCTGAAACGGGCATTTTTAGTTAGCCTACACTGGAATGATGAAGTGACCACTGACCACTCCATGGTTCAAGTGCGTTGATGAAATCTACCGTTCTGGAAAGCTAATGGTCGAAACCTTTAAGCGAGGTGTAAACCGTCACTACTCCCTCTTTTCCCATTCCCACTAACCTGTCATCCCTTCGGAACCAACAAATGCTGTGCATGGAGGTACTAATTGTAGTACCTCATGGAGGTACTAATTGTAGTACCTCTCCACCGATGTGTGCCACTTGGTCGAGATATTTTTCTAAAATATGGAAAATATGTACCTAAAACGCGCCGTTTTAGATGGCCTACAGTGGTATTAAAAACGAGCATTTTTAGATGGCCTACACTAGCATGATGAAGTGACCACTGACCACTCCATGGTCCCCGTACGTTAATGGAACTGAATGTCCTGGAAAGCTAATTGTAGTACCTTTCCACCGATTTGTGCCACTTGGTCAAGACATTTTTCTAAAATTTGGAAATAGGTGCCTAAAACGCGACGTTTTAGACTGACCACTCCATGGTGCGAGTCCGTTGAATGAACTGAGTGTCCGGGGAAGCTAATTGTATTACTTCTCCACCGACGTGTGCCACTTGGTCGAGATATTTTTCTAAAATATGGAAAATATGTACCTAAAACGCGCCGTTTTAGATGGCCTGCAGTGGTATTAAAAACGCGCATTTTTAGATGGCCTACACTGGCATGATGAAGTGACCACTGCCCACTCCATGGTTCAAGTGCGTTGATGAAATCTACCGTTCTGGAAAGCTAATGGTCGAAACCTTTAAGCGAGGTGTAAACCGTCACTACTCCCTCTTTTTCCATTCCCACTAACCTGTCATCCCTTCGGAACCAACAAATGCTGTGCATGGAGGTACTAATTGTAGTACCTCATGGAGGTACTAATTGTAGTACCTCTCCACCGATGTGTGCCACTTGGTCGAGATATTTTTCTACAAGTTGGAAAATAGGCACCTAAAATGCGCCGTTTTAGATGGCCTACAATGATATGATGAAGCTACCACTGACCACTCCATGTTCAGAGTGAGTTGATGAATCTTAGTCTTCTAGAAAGCTAATGGCGGTACCTCTCTATCGATGTATGCCTCTTGGTCATGACATTTTTCTAAAATTTCGAAAAAGGTACTGAAATCGCGCATATTAGATGGCCTACACTGGCATGATGAAGTGACCACTGACAACTCCATGCTCCGAGTGCTTTGGTGAAACTAAGTGTTCTAGAAAGCTAATGGTACTAATGGAAAAATATATTTTTCTAAAGTTTTTAAAAAAGGTACTTAAAACGCGCATTTTTAGATGGCCTACACTGGTATGATTAAGTGGTCACTGACCACTCCATGGTCCGCGTACGTTGATGGAACTGAGTGCCCTGGGTAGCTAATTGTAGTACCTCTCCACCGATGTGTGCCACTTGGTCAAGAAATTTTCTAAAATTTGGAAAATAGGCACCTAAAATGCGCCGTTTTAGATGGCCTACAATGATATGATTAAGTGACCACTGACCACTCCATACTCCGAGTGCGTTGATGAATCTTAGCGTTCTGGAAAACTAATGGCAGCACCTTTCCGTCGATGTATGCCACTTTGTGAAGTTATTTTTCTAAAGTTTTGACAAAATGTACTGAAAACGCGCATTTTTAGATGGCCTACAATAGTATGATGAAGTGATCACTGACCACTCCATGGTCCGCGTACGTTGATGGAACTGAGTGCCCTGGGTAGCTAATTGTAGTACCTCTCCACCGATGTGTGCCACTTGGTCAAGATATTTTTCTAAAAGTTGGACAATAGGCACCTAAAATGCGCCGTTTTAGATGGCCTACAATGATCTGATGAAGCGACCACTGACCACTCCATGCTCAGAGTGCGTTGATGAATCTTAGTCTTCTTGGTCATGACATTTCTACACTGGAATGATGAAGTGACCACTGACCACTCCATGCTCCGAATGCGTTGATGAAACTTAGTGTTCTAGAAAGCTAATGGTACTAATGGAAAAATATATTTCTTTCCACTGATGTATGCCACTTGTCAAGATATTTTTCTAAAGTTTTGACAAAAGGTTCTGAAAACGCGCTTTTTTAGATGGCTTACACTAGCATGATAAAGTGGCCACTGACGTCGCCGTGGTCCGAGTGCGTTTAGAATCTTAGTGTTCTGGAAAGCTAATGGCACGACCTCTCCGCCGATGTACGCGCTTTTTTAGATGGCTTACACTAGCATGATAAAGTGGCCACTGACGTCGCCGTGGTCCGAGTGCGTTTAGAATCTTAGTGTTCTGGAAAGCTAATGGCACGACCTCTCCGCCGATGTATGCCACTTGGTCAAGATATTTTTCTAAAATTTGGAAAAAAATGTACGGAAATCGCGCATTTTAGATGGGCTACACGTGCATGATGAAGTGACCACTGACCACTCCATGGTCCGCGTACGTTGATGGAACTGAATGTACTGGAAAGCTATTTGTAGTACCTTTCCACCGATTTGTGCCACTTGGTCAAGACATTTTTCTAAAATTTGGAAATAGGTACCTAAAACGCGACGTTTTAGACTGACCACTCCATGGTGCGAGTCCGTTGAATGAACTGAGTGTCCGGGGAAGCTAATTGTATTACTTCTCCATCGATGTGTGCCACTTGGTCGAGATATTTTTCTAAAATATGGAAAATATGTACCTAAAACGCGCCGTTTTAGATGGCCTACAGTGGTATTAAAAACGCGCATTTTTAGATGGCCTACACTGGCATGATGAAGTGACCACTGCCCACTCCATGGTTCAAGTGCGTTGATGAAATCTACCGTTCTGGAAAGCTAATGGTCGACCCCTTTAAGCGAGGTGTAAACCGTCACTACTCCCTCTTTTCCCATTCCCACTAACCTGTCATCCCTTCGGAACCAACAAATGCTGTGCATGGAGGTACTAATTGTAGTACCTCATGGAGGTACTAATTGTAGTACCTCTCCACCGATGTGTGCCACTTGGTCGAGATATTTTTCTACAAGTTGGAAAATAGGCACCTAAAATGCGCCGTTTTAGATGGCCTACAATGATATGATGAAGCTACCACTGACCACTCCATGTTCAGAGTGAGTTGATGAATCTTAGTCTTCTAGAAAGTTAATGGCGGTACCTCTCTATCGATGTATGCCTCTTGGTCATGACATTTTTCTAAAATTTCGAAAAAGGTACTGAAATCGCGCATATTAGATGGCCTACACTGGCATGATGAAGTGACCACTGACAACTCCATGCTCCGAGTGCTTTGGTGAAACTAAGTGTTCTAGAAAGCTAATGGTACTAATGGAAAAATATATTTTTCTAAAGTTTTTAAAAAAGGTACTTAAAACGCGCATTTTTAGATGGCCTACACTGGCATGATGAAGTGGCCACTGCCCTCGCCGTGGTCCGAGTGCGTTGATGAAATTTACCGTTCTGGAAAGCTAATGGCAATGCCTCTCCACCGATGTATGCCACTTGGTCAAGATATTTTTCTAAAATTTCGAAAAAAGTACCTAAAACGGGCATTTTTAGTTAGCCTACACTGGAATGATGAAGTGACCACTGACCACTCCATGCTCCGAGTGCTTTGGTGAAACTAAGTGTTCTAGAAAGCTAATGGTACTAATGGAAAAATATATTTTACTAAAGTTTTTAAAAAAGGTACTTAAAACGCGCATTTTTAGATGGCCTACACTGGTATGATTAAGTGGTCACTGACCACTCCATGGTCCGCGTACGTTGATGGAACTGAGTGCCCTGGGTAGCTAATTGTAGTACCTCTCCACCGATGTGTGCCACTTGGTCAAGAAATTTTCTAAAATTTGGAAAATAGGCACCTAAAATGCGCCGTTTTAGATGGCCTACAATGATATGATTAAGTGACCACTGACCACTCCATACTCCGAGTGCGTTGATGAATCTTAGCGTTCTGGAAAACTAATGGCAGCACCTTTCCGTCGATGTATGCCACTTTGTGAAGTTATTTTTCTAAAGTTTTGACAAAATGTACTGAAAACGCGCATTTTTAGATGGCCTACAATAGTATGATGAAGTGATCACTGACCACTCCATGGTCCGCGTACGTTGATGGAACTGAGTGCCCTGGGTAGCTAATTGTAGTACCTCTCCACCGATGTGTGCCACTTGGTCAAGATATTTTTCTAAAAGTTGGACAATAGGCACCTAAAATGCGCCGTTTTAGATGGCCTACAATGATCTGATGAAGCGACCACTGACCACTCCATGTTCAGAGTGAGTTGATGAATCTTAGTCTTCTAGAAAGTTAATGGCGGTACCTCTCTATCGATGTATGCCTCTTGGTCATGACATTTTTCTAAAATTTCGAAAAAGGTACTGAAATCGCGCATATTAGATGGCCTACACTGGCATGATGAAGTGACCACTGACAACTCCATGCTCCGAGTGCTTTGGTGAAACTAAGTGTTCTAGAAAGCTAATGGTACTAATGGAAAAATATATTTTTCTAAAGTTTTTAAAAAAGGTACTTAAAACGCGCATTTTTAGATGGCCTACACTGGCATGATGAAGTGGCCACTGCCCTCGCCGTGGTCCGAGTGCGTTGATGAAATTTACCGTTCTGGAAAGCTAATGGCAATGCCTCTCCACCGATGTATGCCACTTGGTCAAGATATTTTTCTAAAATTTCGAAAAAAGTACCTAAAACGGGCATTTTTAGTTAGCCTACACTGGAATGATGAAGTGACCACTGACCACTCCATGCTCCGAGTGCTTTGGTGAAACTAAGTGTTCTAGAAAGCTAATGGTACTAATGGAAAAATATATTTTTCTAAAGTTTTTAAAAAAGGTACTTAAAACGCGCATTTTTAGATGGCCTACACTGGCATGATGAAGTAGCCACTGCCCTCGCCGTGGTCCGAGTGCGTTGATGAAATTTACCGTTCTGGAAAGCTAATGGCAATGCCTCTCCACCGATGTATGCCACTTGGTCAAGATATTTTTCTAAAATTTCGAAAAAAGTACCTAAAACGGGCATTTTTACTTAGCCTACACTGGAATGATGAAGTGACCACTGACCACTCCATGCTCCGAGTGCTTTGGTGAAACTAAGTGTTCTAGAAAGCTAATGGTACTAATGGAAAAATATATTTTTCTAAAGTTTTTAAAAAAGGTACTTAAAACGCGCATTTTTAGATGGCCTACACTGGCATGATGAAGTGGCCACTGCCCTCGCCGTGCTCCGAGTGCGTTGATGAAACTTAGTGTTCTAGAAAGCTAATGGTACTAATGGAAAAATATATTTCTTTCCACTGATGTATGCCACTTGTCAAGATATTTTTATAAAGTTTTGACAAAAGGTTCTGAAAACGCGCTTTTTTAGATGGCTTACACTAGCATGATAAAGTGGCCACTGACCTCGCCGTGGTCCGAGTGCGTTTAGAATCTTAGTGTTCTGGAAAGCTAATGGCAAGACCTCTCCACCGATGTATGCCACTTGGTCAAGATATTTTTCGAAAATTTCGAAAAACAATGTACGGAAATCGCGCATTTTAGATGGGCTACACGTGCATGATGAAGTGACCACTGACCACTCCATGGTCCGCGTACGTTGATGGAACTGAATGTCCTGGAAAGCTAATTGTAGTACCTTTCCACCGATTTGTGCCACTTGGTCAAGACATTTTTCTAAAATTTGGAAATAGGTACCTAAAATAGGTGTCCGTTGAATGAACTGAGTGTCCTGGGAAGCTAATTGTACTACTTCTCCACCGATGTGTGCCACTTGGTCGAGATATTTTTCTAAAATATGGAAAATATGTACCTAAAACGCGCCGTTTTAGATGGCCTACAGTGGTATTAAAAACGAACATTTTTAGATGGCCTACACTAGCATGATGAAGTGACCACTGACCACTCCATGGTCCCCGTACGTTAATGGAACTGAATGTCCTGGAAAGCTAATTGTAGTACCTTTCCACCGATTTGTGCCACTTGGTCAAGACATTTTTCTAAAATTTGGAAATAGGTGCCTAAAACGCGACGTTTTAGACTGACCACTCCATGGTGCGAGTCCGTTGAATGAACTGAGTGTCCGGGGAAGCTAATTGTATTACTTCTCCACCGATGTGTGCCACTTGGTCGAGATATTTTTCTAAAATATGGAAAATATGTACCTAAAACGCGCCGTTTTAGATGGCCTACAGTGGTATTAAAAACGCGCATTTTTAGATGGCCTACACTGGCATGATGAAGTGACCACTGCCCACTCCATGGTTCAAGTGCGTTGATGAAATCTACCGTTCTGGAAAGCTAATGGTCGAAACCTTTAAGCGAGGTGTAAACCGTCACTACTCCCTCTTTTCCCATTCCCACTAACCTGTCATCCCTTCGGAACCAACAAATGCTGTGCATGGAGGTACTAATTGTAGTACCTCATGGAGGTACTAATTGTAGTACCTCTCCACCGATGTGTGCCACTTGGTCGAGATATTTTTCTACAAGTTGGAAAATAGGCACCTAAAATGCGCCGTTTTAGATGGCCTACAATGATATGATGAAGCTACCACTGACCACTCCATGTTCAGAGTGAGTTGATGAATCTTAGTCTTCTAGAAAGCTAATGGCGGTACCTCTCTATCGATGTATGCCACTTGGTCATGACATTTTTCTAAAATTTCGAAAAAGGTACTGAAATCGCGCATATTAGATGGCCTACACTGGCATGATGAAGTGACCACTGACAACTCCATGCTCCGAGTGCTTTGGTGAAAATAAGTGTTCTAGAAAGCTAATGGTACTAATGGAAAAATATATTTTTCTAAAGTTTTTAAAAAAGGTACTTAAAACGCGCATTTTTAGATGGCCTACACTGGTATGATGAAGTGGCCACTGCCCTCGCCGTGGTCAGAGTGCGTTGATGAAATTTACCGTTCTGGAAAGCTAATAGCAATGCCTCTGCACCGATGTATGCCACTTGGTGAAGATATTTTTCTAAAATTTCGAAAAAAGTACCTAAAACGGGCATTTTTAGTTAGCCTACACTGGAATGATGAAGTGACCACTGACCACTCCATGCTCCGAGTGCGTTGATGAAACTTAGCGTTCTAGAAAGCTAATGGTACTAATGGAAAAATATATTTCTTTCCACTGATGTATGCCACTTGTCAAGATATTTTTGTAAAGTTTTGACAAAAGGTTCTAAAAACGCGCTTTTTTAGATGGCTTACACTAGCATGATAAAGTGGCCACTGACCTCGCCGTGGTCCGAGTGCGTTTAGAATCTTAGTGTTCTGGAAAGCTAATGGCAAGACCTCTCCACCGATGTATGCCACTTGGTCAAGATATTTTTCTAAAATTTCGAAAAAAAATGTACGGAAATCGCGCATTTTAGATGGGCTACACGTGCATGATGAAGTGACCACTGACCACTCCATGCTCCGAGTGTGTTGATGATTCTTAGTATTCTGGAAAGCTAATGGCAGTACCTTTGCACCGATGTATGCCACTTCAGCAAGATATTTTTCTAAAATTTCGAAAAAAAGGTACTGAAATCGCGCATTTTAGATGGCCTACATAAGCATGATGAAGTGACCACTGACCACTCCATGCTCCGAGTGCTTTGATGGAACTTAGTGTTCTCGAAAGCTAATGGCGGTACCTCTCTATCGATGTATGCCACTTGGTCATGACATTTTTCTAAAATTTCGAAAAAAAAAAATGTACGGAAATCGCGCATTTTAGATGGGCTACACGTGCATGATGAAGTGACCACTGACCACTCCATGGTCCGCGTACGTTGATGGAACTGAATGTCCTGGAAAGCTAATTGTAGTACCTTTCCACCGATTTGTGCCACTTGGTCAAGACATTTTTCTAAAATTTGGAAATAGGTACATAAATTGGGTGTCCGTTGAATGAACTGAGTGTCCTGGGAAGCTAATTGTACTACTTCTCCACCGATGTGTGCCACTTGGTCGAGATATTTTTCTAAAATATGGAAAATATGTACCTAAAACGCGCCGTTTTAGATGGCCTACAGTGGTATTAAAAACGAGCATTTTTAGATGGCCTACACTAGCATGATGAAGTGACCACTGACCACTCCATGGTCCCCGTACGTTAATGGAACTGAATGTCCTGGAAAGCTAATTGTAGTACCTTTCCACCGATTTGTGCCACTTGGTCAAGACATTTTTCTAAAATTTGGAAATAGGTACCTAAAACGCGACGTTTTAGACTGACCACTCCATGGTGCGAGTCCGTTGAATGAACTGAGTGTCCTGGGAAGCTAATTGTATTACTTCTCCACCGATGTGTGCCACTTGGTCGAGATATTTTTCTAAAATATGGAAAATATGTACCTAAAACGCGCCGTTTTAGATGGCCTACAGTGGTATTAAAAACGCGCATTTTTAGATGGCCTACACTGGCATGATGAAGTGACCACTGCCCACTCCATGGTTCAAGTGCGTTGATGAAATTTACCGTTCTGGAAAGCTAATGGTCGAAACCTTTAAGCGAGGTGTAAACCGTCACTACTCCCTCTTTTCCCATTCCCACTAACCTGTCATCCCTTCGGAACCAACAAATGCTGTGCATGGAGGTACTAATTGTAGTACCTCTCCACCGATTTGTGCCACTTGGTCAAGATATTTTTCTACAAGTTGGAAAATAGGCACCTAAAATGCGCCGTTTTAGATGGCCTACAATGATATGATGAAGCTACCACTGACCACTTCATGCTCAGAGTGCGTTGATGAATCTTAGTCTTCTAGAAAGCTAATGGCGGTACCTCTCTATCGATGTATGCCACTTGGTCATGACATTTTTCTAAAATTTCGAAAAAGGTACTGAAATCGCGCATATTAGATGGCCTACACTGGCATGATGAAGTGACCACTGACAACTCCATGCTCCGAGTGCTTTGGTGAAACTAAGTGTTCTAGAAAGCTAATGGTACTAATGGAAAAATATATTTTTCTAAAGTTTTTAAAAAAGGTACTTAAAACGCGCATTTTTAGATGGCCTACACTGGCATGATGAAGTGGCCACTGCCCTCGCCGTGGTCCGAGTGCGTTGATGAAATTTACCGTTCTGGAAAGCTAATGGCAATGCCTCTCCACCGATGTATGCCACTTGGTCAAGATATTTTTCTAAAATTTCGAAAAAAGTACCTAAAACGGGCATTTTTAGTTAGCCTACACTGGAATGATGAAGTGACCACTGACCACTCCATGCTCCGAGTGCGTTGATGAAACTTAGTGTTCTAGAAAGCTAATGGTACTAATGGAAAAATATATTTCTTTCCACTGATGTATGCCACTTGTTAAGATATTTTTCTAAAGTTTTGACAAAAGGGTCTGAAAACGCGCTTTTTTAGATGGCTTACACTAGCATGATAAAGTGGCCACTGACCTCGCCGTGGTCCGAGGGCGTTTAGAATCTTAGTGTTCTGGAAAGCTAATGGCAAGACCTCTCCACCGATGTATGCCACTTCAGCAAGATATTTTTCTAAAATTTCGAAAAACAATGTACGGAAATCGCGCATTTTAGATGGGCTACACGTGCATGATGAAGTGACCACTGACCACTCCATGCTCCGAGTGTGTTGATGATTCTTAGTATTCTGGAAAGCTAATGGCAGTACCTTTGCACCGATGTATGCCACTTCAGCAAGATATTTTTCTAAAATTTTGAAAAAAAGGTACTGAAATCGCGCATTTTAGATGGCCTACATAAGCATGATGAAGTGACCACTGACCACTCCATGCTCCGAGTGCTTTGATGAAACTTAGTGTTCTCGAAAGCTAATGGCGGTACCTCTCTATCGATGTATGCCACTTGGTCATGACATTTTTCTAAAATTTCGAAAAAAAAAATGTACGGAAATCGCGCATTTTAGATGGGCTACACGTGCATGATGAAGTGACCACTGACCACTCCATGGTCCGCGTACGTTGATGGAACTGAATGTCCTGGAAAGCTAATTGTAGTACCTTTCCACCGATTTGTGCCACTTGGTCAAGACATTTTTCTAAAATTTGGAAATAGGTGCCTAAAACGCGACGTTTTAGACTGACCACTCCATGGTGCGAGTCCGTTGAATGAACTGAGTGTCCGGGGAAGCTAATTGTATTACTTCTCCACCGATGTGTGCCACTTGGTCGAGATATTTTTCTAAAATATGGAAAATATGTACCTAAAACGCGCCGTTTTAGATGGCCTACAGTGGTATTAAAAACGCGCATTTTTAGATGGCCTACACTGGCATGATGAAGTGACCACTGCCCACTCCATGGTTCAAGTGCGTTGATGAAATCTACCGTTCTGGAAAGCTAATGGTCGAAACCTTTAAGCGAGGTGTAAACCGTCACTACTCCCTCTTTTCCCATTCCCACTAACCTGTCATCCCTTCGGAACCAACAAATGCTGTGCATGGAGGTACTAATTGTAGTACCTCATGGAGGTACTAATTGTAGTACCTCTCCACCGATGTGTGCCACTTGGTCGAGATATTTTTCTACAAGTTGGAAAATAGGCACCTAAAATGCGCCGTTTTAGATGGCCTACAATGATATGATGAAGCTACCACTGACCACTCCATGTTCAGAGTGAGTTGATGAATCTTAGTCTTCTAGAAAGCTAATGGCGGTACCTCTCTATCGATGTATGCCACTTGGTCATGACATTTTTCTAAAATTTCGAAAAAGGTACTGAAATCGCGCATATTAGATGGCCTACACTGGCATGATGAAGTGACCACTGACAACTCCATGCTCCGAGTGCTTTGGTGAAAATAAGTGTTCTAGAAAGCTAATGGTACTAATGGAAAAATATATTTTTCTAAAGTTTTTAAAAAAGGTACTTAAAACGCGCATTTTTAGATGGCCTACACTGGTATGATGAAGTGGCCACTGCCCTCGCCGTGGTCAGAGTGCGTTGATGAAATTTACCGTTCTGGAAAGCTAATAGCAATGCCTCTGCACCGATGTATGCCACTTGGTGAAGATATTTTTCTAAAATTTCGAAAAAAGTACCTAAAACGGGCATTTTTAGTTAGCCTACACTGGAATGATGAAGTGACCACTGACCACTCCATGCTCCGAGTGCGTTGATGAAACTTAGCGTTCTAGAAAGCTAATGGTACTAATGGAAAAATATATTTCTTTCCACTGATGTATGCCACTTGTCAAGATATTTTTGTAAAGTTTTGACAAAAGGTTCTAAAAACGCGCTTTTTTAGATGGCTTACACTAGCATGATAAAGTGGCCACTGACCTCGCCGTGGTCCGAGTGCGTTTAGAATCTTAGTGTTCTGGAAAGCTAATGGCAAGACCTCTCCACCGATGTATGCCACTTGGTCAAGATATTTTTCTAAAATTTCGAAAAAAAATGTACGGAAATCGCGCATTTTAGATGGGCTACACGTGCATGATGAAGTGACCACTGACCACTCCATGCTCCGAGTGTGTTGATGATTCTTAGTATTCTGGAAAGCTAATGGCAGTACCTTTGCACCGATGTATGCCACTTCAGCAAGATATTTTTCTAAAATTTCGAAAAAAAGGTACTGAAATCGCGCATTTTAGATGGCCTACATAAGCATGATGAAGTGACCACTGACCACTCCATGCTCCGAGTGCTTTGATGGAACTTAGTGTTCTCGAAAGCTAATGGCGGTACCTCTCTATCGATGTATGCCACTTGGTCATGACATTTTTCTAAAATTTCGAAAAAAAAAAATGTACGGAAATCGCGCATTTTAGATGGGCTACACGTGCATGATGAAGTGACCACTGACCACTCCATGGTCCGCGTACGTTGATGGAACTGAATGTCCTGGAAAGCTAATTGTAGTACCTTTCCACCGATTTGTGCCACTTGGTCAAGACATTTTTCTAAAATTTGGAAATAGGTACATAAATTGGGTGTCCGTTGAATGAACTGAGTGTCCTGGGAAGCTAATTGTACTACTTCTCCACCGATGTGTGCCACTTGGTCGAGATATTTTTCTAAAATATGGAAAATATGTACCTAAAACGCGCCGTTTTAGATGGCCTACAGTGGTATTAAAAACGAGCATTTTTAGATGGCCTACACTAGCATGATGAAGTGACCACTGACCACTCCATGGTCCCCGTACGTTAATGGAACTGAATGTCCTGGAAAGCTAATTGTAGTACCTTTCCACCGATTTGTGCCACTTGGTCAAGACATTTTTCTAAAATTTGGAAATAGGTACCTAAAACGCGACGTTTTAGACTGACCACTCCATGGTGCGAGTCCGTTGAATGAACTGAGTGTCCTGGGAAGCTAATTGTATTACTTCTCCACCGATGTGTGCCACTTGGTCGAGATATTTTTCTAAAATATGGAAAATATGTACCTAAAACGCGCCGTTTTAGATGGCCTACAGTGGTATTAAAAACGCGCATTTTTAGATGGCCTACACTGGCATGATGAAGTGACCACTGCCCACTCCATGGTTCAAGTGCGTTGATGAAATTTACCGTTCTGGAAAGCTAATGGTCGAAACCTTTAAGCGAGGTGTAAACCGTCACTACTCCCTCTTTTCCCATTCCCACTAACCTGTCATCCCTTCGGAACCAACAAATGCTGTGCATGGAGGTACTAATTGTGGTATCTCTCCACCGATGTGTGCCACTTGGTCAAGATATTTTTCTACAAGTTGAAAAATAGGCACCTAAAATGCGCCGTTTTAGATGGCCTACAATGATATGATGAAGCTACCACTGACCACTTCATGCTCAGAGTGCGTTGATGAATCTTAGTCTTCTAGAAAGCTAATGGCGGTACCTCTCTATCGATGTATGCCACTTGGTCATGACATTTTTCTAAAATTTCGAAAAAGGTACTGAAATCGCGCATATTAGATGGCCTACACTGGCATGATGAAGTGACCACTCCATGCTCCGAGTGCTTTGGTGAAACTAAGTGTTCTAGAAAGCTAATGGTACTAATGGAAAAATATATTTTTCTAAAGTTTTTAAAAAAGGTACTTAAACGCGCATTTTTAGATGGCCTACACTGGCATGATGAAGTGGCCACTGCCCTCGCCGTGGTCCGAGTGCGTTGATGAAATTTACCGTTCTGGAAAGCTAATGGCAATGCCTCTCCACCGATGTATGCCACTTGGTCAAGATATTTTTCTAAAATTTCGAAAAAGTACCTAAAACGGGCATTTTTAGTTAGCCTACACCGGAATGATGAAGTGACCACTGACCACTCCATGCTCCGAGTGCTTTGATAAAACTTAGTGTTCTAGAAAGCTAATGTTACTAATGGAAAAATATATTTCTTTCCACTGATGTAGCCACTTGTCAAGATATTTTCCTAAAGTTTTGACAAAAGGTTCTGAAAACGCGCATTTGTAGATGGCTTACACTAGCATGATAAAGTGGCTACTGACCTCGCCATGGTCCGAGTGCGTTAAGAATCTTAGTGTTCTGGAAGGCTAATGGCAAGCCTTCTCCACCGATGTATGCCACTTGGTCAAGATATTTTTCTAAAAGTTGGACAATAGGCACCTAAAATGCGCCGTTTTAGATGGCCTACAATGATCTGATGAAGCGACCACTGACCACTCCATGCTCAGAGTGCGTTGATGAATCTTAGTCTTCTTGGTCATGACATTTCTACACTGGAATGATGAAGTGACCACTGACCACTCCATGCTCCGAATGCGTTGATGAAACTTAGTGTTCTAGAAAGCTAATGGTACTAATGGAAAAATATATTTCTTTCCACTGATGTATGCCACTTGTCAAGATATTTTTCTAAAGTTTTGACAAAAGGTTCTGAAAACGCGCTTTTTTAGATGGCTTACACTAGCATGATAAAGTGGCCACTGACGTCGCCGTGGTCCGAGTGCGTTTAGAATCTTAGTGTTCTGGAAAGCTAATGGCACGACCTCTCCGCCGATGTATGCCACTTGGTCAAGATATTTTTCTAAAATTTGGAAAAAAATGTACGGAAATCGCGCATTTTAGATGGGCTACACGTGCATGATGAAGTGACCACTGACCACTCCATGGTCCGCGTACGTTGATGGAACTGAATGTACTGGAAAGCTATTTGTAGTACCTTTCCACCGATTTGTGCCACTTGGTCAAGACATTTTTCTAAAATTTGGAAATAGGTACCTAAAACGCGACGTTTTAGACTGACCACTCCATGGTGCGAGTCCGTTGAATAAACTGAGTGTCCTGGGAAGCTAATTGTATTACTTCTCCACCGATGTGTGCCACTTGGTCGAGATATTTTTCTAAAATATGGAAAATATGTACCTAAAACGCGCCGTTTTAGATGGCCTACAGTGGTATTAAAAACGCGCATATTAGATGGCCTACACTGGCATGATGAAGTGACCACTGACAACTCCATGCTCCGAGTGCTTTGGTGAAAATAAGTGTTCTAGAAAGCTAATGGTACTAATGGAAAAATATATTTTTCTAAAGTTTTTAAAAAAGGTGCTTAAAACGCGCATTTTTAGATGGCCTACACTGGCATGATGAAGTGGCCACTGCCCTCGCCGTGGTCAGAGTGCGTTGATGAAATTTACCGTTCTGGAAAGCTAATAGCAATGCCTCTCCACCGATGTATGCCACTTGGTCAAGATATTTTTCTAAAATTTCGAAAAAAGTACCTAAAACGGGCATTTTTAGTTAGCCTACACTGGAATGATGAAGTGACCACTGACCACTCCATGCTCCGAGTGCGTTGATGAAACTTAGTGTTCTAGAAAGCTAATGGTACTAATGGAAAAATATATTTCTTTCCACTGATGTATGCCACTTGTCAAGATATTTTTCTAAAGTTTTGACAAAAGGTTCTGAAAACGCGCTTTTTTAGATGGCTTACACTAGCATGATAAAGTGGCCACTGACGTCGCCGTGGTCCGAGTGCGTTTAGAATCTTAGTGTTCTGGAAAGCTAATGGCAAGACCTCTCCACCGATGTATGCCACTTGGTCAAGATATTTTTCTAAAATTTCGAAAAAAAATGTACGGAAATCGCGCATTTTAGATGGGCTACACGTGCATGATGAAGTGACCACTGACCACTCCATGCTCCGAGTGTGTTGATGATTCTTAGTATTCTGGAAAGCTAATGGCAGTACCTTTGCACCGATGTATGCCACTTCAGCAAGATATTTTTCTAAAATTTCGAAAAAAAGGTACTGAAATCGCGCATTTTAGATGGCCTACATAAGCATGATGAAGTGACCACTGACCACTCCATGCTCCGAGTGCTTTGATGGAACTTAGTGTTCTCGAAAGCTAATGGCGGTACCTCTCTATCGATGTATGCCACTTGGTCATGACATTTTTCTAAAATTTCGAAAAAAAAAAATGTACGGAAATCGCGCATTTTAGATGGGCTACACGTGCATGATGAAGTGACCACTGACCACTCCATGGTCCGCGTACGTTGATGGAACTGAATGTCCTGGAAAGCTAATTGTAGTACCTTTCCACCGATTTGTGCCACTTGGTCAAGACATTTTTCTAAAATTTGGAAATAGGTACATAAATTGGGTGTCCGTTGAATGAACTGAGTGTCCTGGGAAGCTAATTGTACTACTTCTCCACCGATGTGTGCCACTTGGTCGAGATATTTTTCTAAAATATGGAAAATATGTACCTAAAACGCGCCGTTTTAGATGGCCTACAGTGGTATTAAAAACGAGCATTTTTAGATGGCCTACACTAGCATGATGAAGTGACCACTGACCACTCCATGGTCCCCGTACGTTAATGGAACTGAATGTCCTGGAAAGCTAATTGTAGTACCTTTCCACCGATTTGTGCCACTTGGTCAAGACATTTTTCTAAAATTTGGAAATAGGTACCTAAAACGCGACGTTTTAGACTGACCACTCCATGGTGCGAGTCCGTTGAATGAACTGAGTGTCCTGGGAAGCTAATTGTATTACTTCTCCACCGATGTGTGCCACTTGGTCGAGATATTTTTCTAAAATATGGAAAATATGTACCTAAAACGCGCCGTTTTAGATGGCCTACAGTGGTATTAAAAACGCGCATTTTTAGATGGCCTACACTGGCATGATGAAGTGACCACTGCCCACTCCATGGTTCAAGTGCGTTGATGAAATTTACCGTTCTGGAAAGCTAATGGTCGAAACCTTTAAGCGAGGTGTAAACCGTCACTACTCCCTCTTTTCCCATTCCCACTAACCTGTCATCCCTTCGGAACCAACAAATGCTGTGCATGGAGGTACTAATTGTGGTATCTCTCCACCGATGTGTGCCACTTGGTCAAGATATTTTTCTACAAGTTGAAAAATAGGCACCTAAAATGCGCCGTTTTAGATGGCCTACAATGATATGATGAAGCTACCACTGACCACTTCATGCTCAGAGTGCGTTGATGAATCTTAGTCTTCTAGAAAGCTAATGGCGGTACCTCTCTATCGATGTATGCCACTTGGTCATGACATTTTTCTAAAATTTCGAAAAAGGTACTGAAATCGCGCATATTAGATGGCCTACACTGGCATGATGAAGTGACCACTCCATGCTCCGAGTGCTTTGGTGAAACTAAGTGTTCTAGAAAGCTAATGGTACTAATGGAAAAATATATTTTTCTAAAGTTTTTAAAAAAGGTACTTAAACGCGCATTTTTAGATGGCCTACACTGGCATGATGAAGTGGCCACTGCCCTCGCCGTGGTCCGAGTGCGTTGATGAAATTTACCGTTCTGGAAAGCTAATGGCAATGCCTCTCCACCGATGTATGCCACTTGGTCAAGATATTTTTCTAAAATTTCGAAAAAGTACCTAAAACGGGCATTTTTAGTTAGCCTACACCGGAATGATGAAGTGACCACTGACCACTCCATGCTCCGAGTGCTTTGATAAAACTTAGTGTTCTAGAAAGCTAATGTTACTAATGGAAAAATATATTTCTTTCCACTGATGTAGCCACTTGTCAAGATATTTTCCTAAAGTTTTGACAAAAGGTTCTGAAAACGCGCATTTGTAGATGGCTTACACTAGCATGATAAAGTGGCTACTGACCTCGCCATGGTCCGAGTGCGTTAAGAATCTTAGTGTTCTGGAAGGCTAATGGCAAGCCTTCTCCACCGATGTATGCCACTTGGTCAAGATATTTTTCTAAAAGTTGGACAATAGGCACCTAAAATGCGCCGTTTTAGATGGCCTACAATGATCTGATGAAGCGACCACTGACCACTCCATGCTCAGAGTGCGTTGATGAATCTTAGTCTTCTTGGTCATGACATTTCTACACTGGAATGATGAAGTGACCACTGACCACTCCATGCTCCGAATGCGTTGATGAAACTTAGTGTTCTAGAAAGCTAATGGTACTAATGGAAAAATATATTTCTTTCCACTGATGTATGCCACTTGTCAAGATATTTTTCTAAAGTTTTGACAAAAGGTTCTGAAAACGCGCTTTTTTAGATGGCTTACACTAGCATGATAAAGTGGCCACTGACGTCGCCGTGGTCCGAGTGCGTTTAGAATCTTAGTGTTCTGGAAAGCTAATGGCACGACCTCTCCGCCGATGTATGCCACTTGGTCAAGATATTTTTCTAAAATTTGGAAAAAAATGTACGGAAATCGCGCATTTTAGATGGGCTACACGTGCATGATGAAGTGACCACTGACCACTCCATGGTCCGCGTACGTTGATGGAACTGAATGTACTGGAAAGCTATTTGTAGTACCTTTCCACCGATTTGTGCCACTTGGTCAAGACATTTTTCTAAAATTTGGAAATAGGTACCTAAAACGCGACGTTTTAGACTGACCACTCCATGGTGCGAGTCCGTTGAATAAACTGAGTGTCCTGGGAAGCTAATTGTATTACTTCTCCACCGATGTGTGCCACTTGGTCGAGATATTTTTCTAAAATATGGAAAATATGTACCTAAAACGCGCCGTTTTAGATGGCCTACAGTGGTATTAAAAACGCGCATATTAGATGGCCTACACTGGCATGATGAAGTGACCACTGACAACTCCATGCTCCGAGTGCTTTGGTGAAAATAAGTGTTCTAGAAAGCTAATGGTACTAATGGAAAAATATATTTTTCTAAAGTTTTTAAAAAAGGTGCTTAAAACGCGCATTTTTAGATGGCCTACACTGGCATGATGAAGTGGCCACTGCCCTCGCCGTGGTCAGAGTGCGTTGATGAAATTTACCGTTCTGGAAAGCTAATAGCAATGCCTCTCCACCGATGTATGCCACTTGGTCAAGATATTTTTCTAAAATTTCGAAAAAAGTACCTAAAACGGGCATTTTTAGTTAGCCTACACTGGAATGATGAAGTGACCACTGACCACTCCATGCTCCGAGTGCGTTGATGAAACTTAGTGTTCTAGAAAGCTAATGGTACTAATGGAAAAATATATTTCTTTCCACTGATGTATGCCACTTGTCAAGATATTTTTATAAAGTTTTGACAAAAGGTTCTGAAAACGCGCTTTTTTAGATGGCTTACACTAGCATGATAAAGTGGCCACTGACCTCGCCGTGGTCCGAGTGCGTTTAGAATCTTAGTGTTCTGGAAAGCTAATGGCAAGACCTCTCCACCGATGTATGCCACTTGGTCAAGATATTTTTCTAAAATGTCGAAAAACAATGTACGGAAATCGCGCATTTTAGATGGGCTACACGTGCATGATGAAGTGACCACTGACCACTCCATGCTCCGAATGGCAGTACCTTTGCACCGATGTATGCCACTTCAGCAAGATATTTTTCTAAAATTTCGAAAAAAAGGTACTGAAATCGCGCATTTTAGATGGCCTACATAAGCATGATGAAGTGACCACTGACCACTCCATGCTCCGAGTGCTTTGATGGAACTTAGTGTTCTCGAAAGCTAATGGCGGTACCTCTCTATCGATGTATGCCACTTGGTCATGACATTTTTCTAAAATTTCGAAAAAAAAATGTACGGAAATCGCGCATTTTAGATGGGCTACACGTGCATGATGAAGTGACCACTGACCACTCCATGGTCCGCGTACGTTGATGGAACTGAATGTCCTGGAAAGCTAATTGTAGTACCTTTCCACCGATTTGTGCCACTTGGTCAAGACATTTTTCTAAAATTTGGAAATAGGTACATAAATTGGGTGTCCGTTGAATGAACTGAGTGTCCTGGGAAGCTAATTGTACTACTTCTCCACCGATGTGTGCCACTTGGTCGAGATATTTTTCTAAAATATGGAAAATATGTACCTAAAACGCGCCGTTTTAGATGGCCTACAGTGGTATTAAAAACGAGCATTTTTAGATGGCCTACACTAGCATGATGAAGTGACCACTGACCACTCCATGGTCCCCGTACGTTAATGGAACTGAATGTCCTGGAAAGCTAATTGTAGTACCTTTCCACCGATTTGTGCCACTTGGTCAAGACATTTTTCTAAAATTTGGAAATAGGTACCTAAAACGCGACGTTTTAGACTGACCACTCCATGGTGCGAGTCCGTTGAATGAACTGAGTGTCCTGGGAAGCTAATTGTATTACTTCTCCACCGATGTGTGCCACTTGGTCGAGATATTTTTCTAAAATATGGAAAATATGTACCTAAAACGCGCCGTTTTAGATGGCCTACAGTGGTATTAAAAACGCGCATTTTTAGATGGCCTACACTGGCATGATGAAGTGACCACTGCCCACTCCATGGTTCAAGTGCGTTGATGAAATTTACCGTTCTGGAAAGCTAATGGTCGAAACCTTTAAGCGAGGTGTAAACCGTCACTACTCCCTCTTTTCCCATTCCCACTAACCTGTCATCCCTTCGGAACCAACAAATGCTGTGCATGGAGGTACTAATTGTAGTACCTCTCTACCGATTTGTGCCACTTGGTCAAGATATTTTTCTACAAGTTGGAAAATAGGCACCTAAAATGCGCCGTTTTAGATGGCCTACAATGATATGATGAAGCTACCACTGACCACTTCATGCTCAGAGTGCGTTGATGAATCTTAGTCTTCTAGAAAGCTAATGGCGGTACCTCTCTATCGATGTATGCCACTTGGTCATGACATTTTTCTAAAATTTCGAAAAAGGTACTGAAATCGCGCATATTAGATGGCCTACACTGGCATGATGAAGTGACCACTGACAACTCCATGCTCCGAGTGGTTTGGTGAAACTAAGTGTTCTAGAAAGCTAATGGTACTAATGGAAAAATATATTTTTCTAAAGTTTTTAAAAAAGGTACTTAAAACGCGCATTTTTAGATGGCCTACACTGGCATGATGAAGTGGCCACTGCCCTCGCCGTGGTCCGAGTGCGTTGATGAAATTTACCGTTCTGGAAAGCTAATGGCAATGCCTCTCCACCGATGTATGCCACTTGGTCAAGATATTTTTCTAAAATTTCGAAAAAAGTACCTAAAACGGGCATTTTTAGTTAGCCTACACTGGAATGATGAAGTGACCACTGACCACTCCATGCTCCGAGTGCGTTGATGAAACTTAGTGTTCTAGAAAGCTAATGGTACTAATGGAAAAATATATTTCTTTCCACTGATGTATGCCACTTGTTAAGATATTTTTCTAAAGTTTTGACAAAAGGTTCTGAAAACGCGCTTTTTTAGATGGCTTACACTAGCATGATAAAGTGGCCACTGACCTCGCCGTGGTCCGAGGGCGTTTAGAATCTTAGTGTTCTGGAAAGCTAATGGCAAGACCTCTCCACCGATGTATGCCACTTCAGCAAGATATTTTTCTAAAATTTCGAAAAACAATGTACGGAAATCGCGCATTTTAGATGGGCTACACGTGCATGATGAAGTGACCACTGACCACTCCATGGTCCGCGTACGTTGATGGAACTGAATGTACTGGAAAGCTATTTGTAGTACCTTTCCACCGATTTGTGCACTTGGTCAAGACAATTTTCTAAAATTTGGAAATAGGTACCTAAAACGCGACGTTTTAGACTGACCACTCCATGGTGCGAGTCCGTTGAATAAACTGAGTGTCCTGGGAAGCTAATTGTATTACTTCTCCACCGATGTGTGCCACTTGGTCGAGATATTTTTCTAAAATATGGAAAATATGTACCTAAAACGCGCCGTTTTAGATGGCCTACAGTGGTATTAAAAACGCGCATATTAGATGGCCTACACTGGCATGATGAAGTGACCACTGACAACTCCATGCTCCGAGTGCTTTGGTGAAAATAAGTGTTCTAGAAAGCTAATGGTACTAATGGAAAAATATATTTTTCTAAAGTTTTTAAAAAAGGTGCTTAAAACGCGCATTTTTAGATGGCCTACACTGGCATGATGAAGTGGCCACTGCCCTCGCCGTGGTCAGAGTGCGTTGACGAAATTTACCGTTCTGGAAAGCTAATAGCAATGCCTCTCCACCGATGTATGCCACTTGGTCAAGATATTTTTCTAAAATTTCGAAAAAAGTACCTAAAACGGGCATTTTTAGTTAGCCTACACTGGAATGATGAAGTGACCACTGACCACTCCATGCTCCGAGTGCGTTGATGAAACTTAGTGTTCTAGAAAGCTAATGGTACTAATGGAAAAATATATTTCTTTCCACTGATGTATGCCACTTGTCAAGATATTTTTATAAAGTTTTGACAAAAGGTTCTGAAAACGCGCTTTTTTAGATGGCTTACACTAGCATGATAAAGTGGCCACTGACCTCGCCGTGGTCCGAGTGCGTTTAGAATCTTAGTGTTCTGGAAAGCTAATGGCAAGACCTCTCCACCGATGTATGCCACTTGGTCAAGATATTTTTCTAAAATGTCGAAAAACAATGTACGGAAATCGCGCATTTTAGATGGGCTACACGTGCATGATGAAGTGACCACTGACCACTCCATGCTCCGAATGGCAGTACCTTTGCACCGATGTATGCCACTTCAGCAAGATATTTTTCTAAAATTTCGAAAAAAAGGTACTGAAATCGCGCATTTTAGATGGCCTACATAAGCATGATGAAGTGACCACTGACCACTCCATGCTCCGAGTGCTTTGATGGAACTTAGTGTTCTCGAAAGCTAATGGCGGTACCTCTCTATCGATGTATGCCACTTGGTCATGACATTTTTCTAAAATTTCGAAAAAAAAATGTACGGAAATCGCGCATTTTAGATGGGCTACACGTGCATGATGAAGTGACCACTGACCACTCCATGGTCCGCGTACGTTGATGGAACTGAATGTCCTGGAAAGCTAATTGTAGTACCTTTCCACCGATTTGTGCCACTTGGTCAAGACATTTTTCTAAAATTTGGAAATAGGTACATAAATTGGGTGTCCGTTGAATGAACTGAGTGTCCTGGGAAGCTAATTGTACTACTTCTCCACCGATGTGTGCCACTTGGTCGAGATATTTTTCTAAAATATGGAAAATATGTACCTAAAACGCGCCGTTTTAGATGGCCTACAGTGGTATTAAAAACGAGCATTTTTAGATGGCCTACACTAGCATGATGAAGTGACCACTGACCACTCCATGGTCCCCGTACGTTAATGGAACTGAATGTCCTGGAAAGCTAATTGTAGTACCTTTCCACCGATTTGTGCCACTTGGTCAAGACATTTTTCTAAAATTTGGAAATAGGTACCTAAAACGCGACGTTTTAGACTGACCACTCCATGGTGCGAGTCCGTTGAATGAACTGAGTGTCCTGGGAAGCTAATTGTATTACTTCTCCACCGATGTGTGCCACTTGGTCGAGATATTTTTCTAAAATATGGAAAATATGTACCTAAAACGCGCCGTTTTAGATGGCCTACAGTGGTATTAAAAACGCGCATTTTTAGATGGCCTACACTGGCATGATGAAGTGACCACTGCCCACTCCATGGTTCAAGTGCGTTGATGAAATTTACCGTTCTGGAAAGCTAATGGTCGAAACCTTTAAGCGAGGTGTAAACCGTCACTACTCCCTCTTTTCCCATTCCCACTAACCTGTCATCCCTTCGGAACCAACAAATGCTGTGCATGGAGGTACTAATTGTAGTACCTCTCTACCGATTTGTGCCACTTGGTCAAGATATTTTTCTACAAGTTGGAAAATAGGCACCTAAAATGCGCCGTTTTAGATGGCCTACAATGATATGATGAAGCTACCACTGACCACTTCATGCTCAGAGTGCGTTGATGAATCTTAGTCTTCTAGAAAGCTAATGGCGGTACCTCTCTATCGATGTATGCCACTTGGTCATGACATTTTTCTAAAATTTCGAAAAAGGTACTGAAATCGCGCATATTAGATGGCCTACACTGGCATGATGAAGTGACCACTGACAACTCCATGCTCCGAGTGGTTTGGTGAAACTAAGTGTTCTAGAAAGCTAATGGTACTAATGGAAAAATATATTTTTCTAAAGTTTTTAAAAAAGGTACATAAAACGCGCATTTTTAGATGGCCTACACTGGCATGATGAAGTGGCCACTGCCCTCGCCGTGGTCCGAGTGCGTTGATGAAATTTACCGTTCTGGAAAGCTAATGGCAATGCCTCTCCACCGATGTATGCCACTTGGTCAAGATATTTTTCTAAAATTTCGAAAAAAGTACCTAAAACGGGCATTTTTAGTTAGCCTACACTGGAATGATGAAGTGACCACTGACCACTCCATGCTCCGAGTGCGTTGATGAAACTTAGTGTTCTAGAAAGCTAATGGTACTAATGGAAAAATATATTTCTTTCCACTGATGAATGCCACTTGTTAAGATATTTTTCTAAAGTTTTGACAAAAGGTTCTGAAAACGCGCTTTTTTAGATGGCTTACACTAGCATGATAAAGTGGCCACTGACCTCGCCGTGGTCCGAGGGCGTTTAGAATCTTAGTGTTCTGGAAAGCTAATGGCAAGACCTCTCCACCGATGTATGCCACTTCAGCAAGATATTTTTCTAAAATTTCGAAAAACAATGTACGGAAATCGCGCATTTTAGATGGGCTACACGTGCATGATGAAGTGACCACTGACCACTCCATGGTCCGCGTACGTTGATGGAACTGAATGTACTGGAAAGCTATTTGTAGTACCTTTCCACCGATTTGTGCCACTTGGTCAAGACATTTTTCTAAAATTTGGAAATAGGTACCTAAAACGCGACGTTTTAGACTGACCACTCCATGGTGCGAGTCCGTTGAATAAACTGAGTGTCCTGGGAAGCTAATTGTATTACTTCTCCACCGATGTGTGCCACTTGGTCGAGATATTTTTCTAAAATATGGAAAATATGTACCTAAAACGCGCCGTTTTAGATGGCCTACAGTGGTATTAAAAACGCGCATATTAGATGGCCTACACTGGCATGATGAAGTGACCACTGACAACTCCATGCTCCGAGTGCTTTGGTGAAAATAAGTGTTCTAGAAAGCTAATGGTACTAATGGAAAAATATATTTTTCTAAAGTTTTTAAAAAAGGTGCTTAAAACGCGCATTTTTAGATGGCCTACACTGGCATGATGAAGTGGCCACTGCCCTCGCCGTGGTCAGAGTGCGTTGATGAAATTTACCGTTCTGGAAAGCTAATAGCAATGCCTCTCCACCGATGTATGCCACTTGGTCAAGATATTTTTCTAAAATTTCGAAAAAAGTACCTAAAACGGGCATTTTTAGTTAGCCTACACTGGAATGATGAAGTGACCACTGACCACTCCATGCTCCGAGTGCGTTGATGAAACTTAGTGTTCTAGAAAGCTAATGGTACTAATGGAAAAATATATTTCTTTCCACTGATGTATGCCACTTGTCAAGATATTTTTATAAAGTTTTGACAAAAGGTTCTGAAAACGCGCTTTTTTAGATGGCTTACACTAGCATGATAAAGTGGCCACTGACCTCGCCGTGGTCCGAGTGCGTTTAGAATCTTAGTGTTCTGGAAAGCTAATGGCAAGACCTCTCCACCGATGTATGCCACTTGGTCAAGATATTTTTCTAAAATGTCGAAAAACAATGTACGGAAATCGCGCATTTTAGATGGGCTACACGTGCATGATGAAGTGACCACTGACCACTCCATGCTCCGAATGGCAGTACCTTTGCACCGATGTATGCCACTTCAGCAAGATATTTTTCTAAAATTTCGAAAAAAAGGTACTGAAATCGCGCATTTTAGATGGCCTACATAAGCATGATGAAGTGACCACTGACCACTCCATGCTCCGAGTGCTTTGATGGAACTTAGTGTTCTCGAAAGCTAATGGCGGTACCTCTCTATCGATGTATGCCACTTGGTCATGACATTTTTCTAAAATTTCGAAAAAAAAATGTACGGAAATCGCGCATTTTAGATGGGCTACACGTGCATGATGAAGTGACCACTGACCACTCCATGGTCCGCGTACGTTGATGGAACTGAATGTCCTGGAAAGCTAATTGTAGTACCTTTCCACCGATTTGTGCCACTTGGTCAAGACATTTTTCTAAAATTTGGAAATAGGTACATAAATTGGGTGTCCGTTGAATGAACTGAGTGTCCTGGGAAGCTAATTGTACTACTTCTCCACCGATGTGTGCCACTTGGTCGAGATATTTTTCTAAAATATGGAAAATATGTACCTAAAACGCGCCGTTTTAGATGGCCTACAGTGGTATTAAAAACGAGCATTTTTAGATGGCCTACACTAGCATGATGAAGTGACCACTGACCACTCCATGGTCCCCGTACGTTAATGGAACTGAATGTCCTGGAAAGCTAATTGTAGTACCTTTCCACCGATTTGTGCCACTTGGTCAAGACATTTTTCTAAAATTTGGAAATAGGTACCTAAAACGCGACGTTTTAGACTGACCACTCCATGGTGCGAGTCCGTTGAATGAACTGAGTGTCCTGGGAAGCTAATTGTATTACTTCTCCACCGATGTGTGCCACTTGGTCGAGATATTTTTCTAAAATATGGAAAATATGTACCTAAAACGCGCCGTTTTAGATGGCCTACAGTGGTATTAAAAACGCGCATTTTTAGATGGCCTACACTGGCATGATGAAGTGACCACTGCCCACTCCATGGTTCAAGTGCGTTGATGAAATTTACCGTTCTGGAAAGCTAATGGTCGAAACCTTTAAGCGAGGTGTAAACCGTCACTACTCCCTCTTTTCCCATTCCCACTAACCTGTCATCCCTTCGGAACCAACAAATGCTGTGCATGGAGGTACTAATTGTAGTACCTCTCTACCGATTTGTGCCACTTGGTCAAGATATTTTTCTACAAGTTGGAAAATAGGCACCTAAAATGCGCCGTTTTAGATGGCCTACAATGATATGATGAAGCTACCACTGACCACTTCATGCTCAGAGTGCGTTGATGAATCTTAGTCTTCTAGAAAGCTAATGGCGGTACCTCTCTATCGATGTATGCCACTTGGTCATGACATTTTTCTAAAATTTCGAAAAAGGTACTGAAATCGCGCATATTAGATGGCCTACACTGGCATGATGAAGTGACCACTGACAACTCCATGCTCCGAGTGGTTTGGTGAAACTAAGTGTTCTAGAAAGCTAATGGTACTAATGGAAAAATATATTTTTCTAAAGTTTTTAAAAAAGGTACTTAAAACGCGCATTTTTAGATGGCCTACACTGGCATGATGAAGTGGCCACTGCCCTCGCCGTGGTCCGAGTGCGTTGATGAAATTTACCGTTCTGGAAAGCTAATGGCAATGCCTCTCCACCGATGTATGCCACTTGGTCAAGATATTTTTCTAAAATTTCGAAAAAAGTACCTAAAACGGGCATTTTTAGTTAGCCTACACTGGAATGATGAAGTGACCACTGACCACTCCATGCTCCGAGTGCGTTGATGAAACTTAGTGTTCTAGAAAGCTAATGGTACTAATGGAAAAATATATTTCTTTCCACTGATGTATGCCACTTGTTAAGATATTTTTCTAAAGTTTTGACAAAAGGTTCTGAAAACGCGCTTTTTTAGATGGCTTACACTAGCATGATAAAGTGGCCACTGACCTCGCCGTGGTCCGAGGGCGTTTAGAATCTTAGTGTTCTGGAAAGCTAATGGCAAGACCTCTCCACCGATGTATGCCACTTCAGCAAGATATTTTTCTAAAATTTCGAAAAACAATGTACGGAAATCGCGCATTTTAGATGGGCTACACGTGCATGATGAAGTGACCACTGAGCACTCCATGCTCCGAGTGTGTTGATGATTCTTAGTATTCTGGAAAGCTAATGGCAGTACCTTTGCACCGATGTATGCCACTTGAGCAAGATATTTTTCTAAAATTTTGAAAAAAAGGTACTGAAATCGCGCATTTTAGATGGCCTACATAAGCATGATGAAGTGACCACTGACCACTCCATGCTCCGAGTGCTTTGGTGAAACTAAGTGTTCTAGAAAGCTAATGGTACTAATGGAAAAATATATTTTTCTAAAGTTTTTAAAAAAGGTACTTAAAACGCGCATTTTTAGATGGCCTACACTGGCATGATGAAGTGGCCACTGCCCTCGCCGTGGTCCGAGTGCGTTGATGAAATTTACCGTTCTGGAAAGCTAATGGCAATGCCTCTCTACCGATGTATGCCACTTGGTCAAGATATTTTTCTAAAATTTGGAAATAGGTACCTAAAACGCGACGTTTTAGACTGACCACTGCATGGTGCGAGTCCGTTGAATGAACTGAGTGTCCTGGGAAGGTAATTGTACTACTTCTCCACCGATGTGTGCCACTTGGTCGAGATATTTTTCTGAAATATGGAAAATATGTACCTAAAACGCGCCGTTTTAGATGGCCTACAGTGGTATTAAAAACGAGCATTTTTAGATGGCCTACACTAGCATGATGAAGTGACCACTGACCACTCCATGGTCCCCGTACGTTAATGGAACTGAATGTCCTGGAAAGCTAATTATAGTACCTTTCTACCGATTTGTGCCACTTGGTCAAGACATTTTTCTAAAATTTGGAAATAGGTACCTAAAACGCGACGTTTTAGACTGACCACTCCATGGTGCGAGTCCGTTGAATGAACTGAGTGTCCTGGGAAGGTAATTGTACTACTTCTCCACCGATGTGTGCCACTTGGTCGAGATATTTTTCTGAAATATGGAAAATATGTACCTAAAACGCGCCGTTTTAGATGGCCTACAGTGGTATTAAAAACGCGCATTTTTAGATGGCCTACACTGGCATGATGAAGTGACCACTGCCACTCCATGGTCCAAGTGCGTTGATGACATTTACCGTTCTGGAAAGCTAATGGTCGAAACCTTTAAGCGAGGTGTAAACCGTCACTACTCCCTCTTTTCCCATTCCCACTAACCTGTCATCCCTTCGGAACCAACAAATGCTGTGCATGGAGGTACTAATTGTAGTACCTCTCCACCGATGTGTGCCACTTGGTCAAGATATTTTTCTACAAGTTGGAAAATAGGCACCTAAAATGCGCCGTTTTAGATGGCCTACAATGATATGATGAAGCTACCACTGACCACTTCATGCTCAGAGTGCGTTGATGAATCTTAGTCTTCTAGAAAGCTAATGGCGGTACCTCTCTATCGATGTATGCCACTTGGTCATGACATTTTTCTAAAATTTCGAAAAAGGTACTGAAATCGCGCATATTAGATGGCCTACACTGGCATGATGAAGTGACCACTGACAACTCCATGCTCCGAGTGCTTTGGTGAAACTAAGTGTTCTAGAAAGCTAATGGTACTAATGGAAAAATATATTTTTCTAAAGATTTTAAAAAAGGTACTTAAAACGCGCATTTTTAGATGGCCTACACTGGCATGATGAAGTGGCCACTGCCCTCGCCGTTGTCCGAGTGCGTTGATGAAATTTACCGTTCTGGAAAGCTAATGGCAATGCCTCTCCACCGATGTATGCCACTTGGTCAAGATATTTTTCTAAAATTTCGAAAAAAGTACCTGAAACGGGCATTTTTAGTTAGCCTACACTGGAATGATGAAGTGACCACTGACCACTCCATGGTTCAAGTGCGTTGATGAAATCTACCGTTCTGGAAAGCTAATGGTTGAAACCTTTAAGCGAGGTGTAAACCGTCACTACTCCCTCTTTTCCCATTCCCACTAACCTGTCATCCCTTCGGAACCAACAAATGCTGTGCATGGAGGTACTAATTGTAGTACCTCATGGAGGTACTAATTGTAGTACCTCTCCACCGATGTGTGCCACTTGGTCGAGATATTTTTCTAAAATATGGAAAATATGTACCTAAAACGCGCCGTTTTAGATGGCCTACAGTGGTATTAAAAACGAGCATTTTTAGATGGCCTACACTAGCATGATGAAGTGACCACTGACCACTCCATGGTCCCCGTACGTTAATGGAACTGAATGTCCTGGAAAGCTAATTGTAGTACCTTTCCACCGATTTGTGCCACTTGGTCAAGACATTTTTCTAAAATTTGGAAATAGGTGCCTAAAACGCGACGTTTTAGACTGACCACTCCATGGTGCGAGTCCGTTGAATGAACTGAGTGTCCGGGGAAGCTAATTGTATTACTTCTCCACCGACGTGTGCCACTTGGTCGAGATATTTTTCTAAAATATGGAAAATATGTACCTAAAACGCGCCGTTTTAGATGGCCTGCAGTGGTATTAAAAACGCGCATTTTTAGATGGCCTACACTGGCATGATGAAGTGACCACTGCCCACTCCATGGTTCAAGTGCGTTGATGGAATCTACCGTTCTGGAAAGCTAATGGTCGAAACCTTTAAGCGAGGTGTAAACCGTCACTACTCCCTCTTTTCCCATTCCCACTAACCTGTCATCCCTTCGGAACCAACAAATGCTGTGCATGGAGGTACTAATTGTAGTACCTCATGGAGGTACTAATTGTAGTACCTCTCCACCGATGTGTGCCACTTGGTCGAGATATTTTTCTAAAATATGGAAAATATGTACCTAAAACGCGCCGTTTTAGATGGCCTACAGTGGTATTAAAAACGAGCATTTTTAGATGGCCTACACTAGCATGATGAAGTGACCACTGACCACTCCATGGTCCCCGTACGTTAATGGAACTGAATGTCCTGGAAAGCTAATTGTAGTACCTTTCCACCGATTTGTGCCACTTGGTCAAGACATTTTTCTAAAATTTGGAAATAGGTACCTAAAACGCGACGTTTTAGACTGACCACTCCATGGTGCGAGTCCGTTGAATGAACTGAGTGTCCTGGGAAGGTAATTGTACTACTTCTCCACCGATGTGTGCCACTTGGTCGAGATATTTTTCTGAAATATGGAAAATATGTACCTAAAACGCGCCGTTTTAGATGGCCTACAGTGGTATTAAAAACGCGCATTTTTAGATGGCCTACACTGGCATGATGAAGTGACCACTGCCACTCCATGGTCCAAGTGCGTTGATGACATTTACCGTTCTGGAAAGCTAATGGTCGAAACCTTTAAGCGAGGTGTAAACCGTCACTACTCCCTCTTTTCCCATTCCCACTAACCTGTCATCCCTTCGGAACCAACAAATGCTGTGCATGGAGGTACTAATTGTAGTACCTCTCCACCGATGTGTGCCACTTGGTCAAGATATTTTTCTACAAGTTGGAAAATAGGCACCTAAAATGCGCCGTTTTAGATGGCCTACAATGATATGATGAAGCTACCACTGACCACTTCATGCTCAGAGTGCGTTGATGAATCTTAGTCTTCTAGAAAGCTAATGGCGGTACCTCTCTATCGATGTATGCCACTTGGTCATGACATTTTTCTAAAATTTCGAAAAAGGTACTGAAATCGCGCATATTAGATGGCCTACACTGGCATGATGAAGTGACCACTGACAACTCCATGCTCCGAGTGCTTTGGTGAAACTAAGTGTTCTAGAAAGCTAATGGTACTAATGGAAAAATATATTTTTCTAAAGATTTTAAAAAAGGTACTTAAAACGCGCATTTTTAGATGGCCTACACTGGCATGATGAAGTGGCCACTGCCCTCGCCGTTGTCCGAGTGCGTTGATGAAATTTACCGTTCTGGAAAGCTAATGGCAATGCCTCTCCACCGATGTATGCCACTTGGTCAAGATATTTTTCTAAAATTTCGAAAAAAGTACCTGAAACGGGCATTTTTAGTTAGCCTACACTGGAATGATGAAGTGACCACTCCATGGTTCAAGTGCGTTGATGAAATCTACCGTTCTGGAAAGCTAATGGTCGAAACCTTTAAGCGAGGTGTAAACCGTCACTACTCCCTCTTTTCCCATTCCCACTAACCTGTCATCCCTTCGGAACCAACAAATGCTGTGCATGGAGGTACTAATTGTAGTACCTCATGGAGGTACTAATTGTAGTACCTCTCCACCGATGTGTGCCACTTGGTCGAGATATTTTTCTAAAATATGGAAAATATGTACCTAAAACGCGCCGTTTTAGATGGCCTACAGTGGTATTAAAAACGAGCATTTTTAGATGGCCTACACTAGCATGATGAAGTGACCACTGACCACTCCATGGTCCCCGTACGTTAATGGAACTGAATGTCCTGGAAAGCTAATTGTAGTACCTTTCCACCGATTTGTGCCACTTGGTCAAGACATTTTTCTAAAATTTGGAAATAGGTGCCTAAAACGCGACGTTTTAGACTGACCACTCCATGGTGCGAGTCCGTTGAATGAACTGAGTGTCCGGGGAAGCTAATTGTATTACTTCTCCACCGACGTGTGCCACTTGGTCGAGATATTTTTCTAAAATATGGAAAATATGTACCTAAAACGCGCCGTTTTAGATGGCCTGCAGTGGTATTAAAAACGCGCATTTTTAGATGGCCTACACTGGCATGATGAAGTGACCACTGCCCACTCCATGGTTCAAGTGCGTTGATGAAATCTACCGTTCTGGAAAGCTAATGGTCGAAACCTTTAAGCGAGGTGTAAACCGTCACTACTCCCTCTTTTCCCATTCCCACTAACCTGTCATCCCTTCGGAACCAACAAATGCTGTGCATGGAGGTACTAATTGTAGTACCTCATGGAGGTACTAATTGTAGTACCTCTCCACCGATGTGTGCCACTTGGTCGAGATATTTTTCTACAAGTTGGAAAATAGGCACCTAAAATGCGCCGTTTTAGATGGCCTACAATGATATGATGAAGCTACCACTGACCACTCCATGTTCAGAGTGAGTTGATGAATCTTAGTCTTCTAGAAAGCTAATGGCGGTACCTCTCTATCGATGTATGCCTCTTGGTCATGACATTTTTCTAAAATTTCGAAAAAGGTACTGAAATCGCGCATATTAGATGGCCTACACTGGCATGATGAAGTGACCACTGACAACTCCATGCTCCGAGTGCTTTGGTGAAACTAAGTGTTCTAGAAAGCTAATGGTACTAATGGAAAAATATATTTTTCTAAAGTTTTTAAAAAAGGTACTTAAAACGCGCATTTTTAGATGGCCTACACTGGTATGATTAAGTGGTCACTGACCACTCCATGGTCCGCGTACGTTGATGGAACTGAGTGCCCTGGGTAGCTAATTGTAGTACCTCTCCACCGATGTGTGCCACTTGGTCAAGAAATTTTCTAAAATTTGGAAAATAGGCACCTAAAATGCGCCGTTTTAGATGGCCTACAATGATATGATTAAGTGACCACTGACCACTCCATACTCCGAGTGCGTTGATGAATCTTAGCGTTCTGGAAAACTAATGGCAGCACCTTTCCGTCGATGTATGCCACTTTGTGAAGTTATTTTTCTAAAGTTTTGACAAAATGTACTGAAAACGCGCATTTTTAGATGGCCTACAATAGTATGATGAAGTGATCACTGACCACTCCATGGTCCGCGTACGTTGATGGAACTGAGTGCCCTGGGTAGCTAATTGTAGTACCTCTCCACCGATGTGTGCCACTTGGTCAAGATATTTTTCTAAAAGTTGGACAATAGGCACCTAAAATGCGCCGTTTTAGATGGCCTACAATGATCTGATGAAGCGACCACTGACCACTCCATGCTCAGAGTGCGTTGATGAATCTTAGTCTTCTTGGTCATGACATTTCTACACTGGAATGATGAAGTGACCACTGACCACTCCATGCTCCGAATGCGTTGATGAAACTTAGTGTTCTAGAAAGCTAATGGTACTAATGGAAAAATATATTTCTTTCCACTGATGTATGCCACCTGTCAAGATATTTTTCTAAAGTTTTGACAAAAGGTTCTGAAAACGCGCTTTTTTAGATGGCTTACACTAGCATGATAAAGTGGCCACTGCCCTCGCCGTGGTCCGAGTGCGTTGATGAAATTTACCGTTCTGGAAAGCTAATGGCAATGCCTCTCCACCGATGTATGCCACTTGGTCAAGATATTTTTCTAAAATTTCGAAAAAAGTACCTAAAACGGGCATTTTTAGTTAGCCTACACTGGAATGATGAAGTGACCACTGACCACTCCATGCTCCGAGTGCTTTGGTGAAACTAAGTGTTCTAGAAAGCTAATGGTACTAATGGAAAAATATATTTTTCTAAAGTTTTTAAAAAAGGTACTTAAAACGCGCGTTTTTAGATGGCCTACACTGGCATGATGAAGTAGCCACTGCCCTCGCCGTGGTCCGAGTGCGTTGATGAAATTTACCGTTCTGGAAAGCTAATGGCAATGCCTCTCCACCGATGTATGCCACTTGGTCAAGATATTTTTCTAAAATTTCGAAAAAAGTACCTAAAACGGGCATTTTTACTTAGCCTACACTGGAATGATGAAGTGACCACTGACCACTCCATGCTCCGAGTGCTTTGGTGAAACTAAGTGTTCTAGAAAGCTAATGGTACTAATGGAAAAATATATTTTTCTAAAGTTTTTAAAAAAGGTACTTAAAACGCGCATTTTTAGATGGCCTACACTGGCATGATGAAGTGGCCACTGCCCTCGCCGTGCTCCGAGTGCGTTGATGAAACTTAGTGTTCTAGAAAGTTAATGGTACTAATGGAAAAATATATTTCTTTCCACTGATGTATGCCACTTGTCAAGATATTTTTATAAAGTTTTGACAAAAGGTTCTGAAAACGCGCTTTTTTAGATGGCTTACACTAGCATGATAAAGTGGCCACTGACCTCGCCGTGGTCCGAGTGCGTTTAGAATCTTAGTGTTCTGGAAAGCTAATGGCAAGACCTCTCCACCGATGTATGCCACTTGGTCAAGATATTTTTCGAAAATTTCGAAAAACAATGTACGGAAATCGCGCATTTTAGATGGGCTACACGTGCATGATGAAGTGACCACTGACCACTCCATGGTCCGCGTACGTTGATGGAACTGAATGTCCTGGAAAGCTAATTGTAGTACCTTTCCACCGATTTGTGCCACTTGGTCAAGACATTTTTCTAAAATTTGGAAATAGGTACCTAAAATAGGTGTCCGTTGAATGAACTGAGTGTCCTGGGAAGCTAATTGTACTACTTCTCCACCGATGTGTGCCACTTGGTCGAGATATTTTTCTAAAATATGGAAAATATGTACCTAAAACGCGCCGTTTTAGATGGCCTACAGTGGTATTAAAAACGAGCATTTTTAGATGGCCTACACTAGCATGATGAAGTGACCACTGACCACTCCATGGTCCCCGTACGTTAATGGAACTGAATGTCCTGGAAAGCTAATTGTAGTACCTTTCCACCGATTTGTGCCACTTGGTCAAGACGTTTTTCTAAAATTTGGAAATAGGTGCCTAAAACGCGACGTTTTAGACTGACCACTCCATGGTGCGAGTCCGTTGAATGGACTGAGTGTCCGGGGAAGCTAATTGTATTACTTCTCCACCGATGTGTGCCACTTGGTCGAGATATTTTTCTAAAATATGGAAAATATGTACCTAAAACGCGCCGTTTTAGATGGCCTACAGTGGTATTAAAAACGCGCATTTTTAGATGGCCTACACTGGCATGATGAAGTGACCACTGCCCACTCCATGGTTCAAGTGCGTTGATGAAATCTACCGTTCTGGAAAGCTAATGGTCGAAACCTTTAAGCGAGGTGTAAACCGTCACTACTCCCTCTTTTCCCATTCCCACTAACCTGTCATCCCTTCGGAACCAACAAATGCTGTGCATGGAGGTACTAATTGTAGTACCTCATGGAGGTACTAATTGTAGTACCTCTCCACCGATGTGTGCCACTTGGTCGAGATATTTTTCTAAAATATGGAAAATATGTACCTAAAACGCGCCGTTTTAGATGGCCTCCAGTGGTATTAAAAACGAGCATTTTTAGATGGCCTACACTAGCATGATGAAGTGACCACTGACCACTCCATGGTCCCCGTACGTTAATGGAACTGAATGTCCTGGAAAGCTAATTGTAGTACCTTTCCACCGATTTGTGCCACTTGGTCAAGACATTTTTCTAAAATTTGGAAATAGGTGCCTAAAACGCGACGTTTTAGACTGACCACTCCATGGTGCGAGTCCGTTGAATGAACTGAGTGTCCGGGGAAGCTAATTGTATTACTTCTCCACCGACGTGTGCCACTTGGTCGAGATATTTTTCTAAAATATGGAAAATATGTACCTAAAACGCGCCGTTTTAGATGGCCTGCAGTGGTATTAAAAACGCGCATTTTTAGATGGCCTACACTGGCATGATGAAGTGACCACTGCCCACTCCATGGTTCAAGTGCGTTGATGAAATCTACCGTTCTGGAAAGCTAATGGTCGAAACCTTTAAGCGAGGTGTAAACCGTCACTACTCCCTCTTTTCCCATTCCCACTAACCTGTCATCCCTTCGGAACCAACAAATGCTGTGCATGGAGGTACTAATTGTAGTACCTCATGGAGGTACTAATTGTAGTACCTCTCCACCGATGTGTGCCACTTGGTCGAGATATTTTTCTACAAGTTGGAAAATAGGCACCTAAAATGCGCCGTTTTAGATGGCCTACAATGATATGATGAAGCTACCACTGACCACTCCATGTTCAGAGTGAGTTGATGAATCTTAGTCTTCTAGAAAGCTAATGGCGGTACCTCTCTATCGATGTATGCCTCTTGGTCATGACATTTTTCTAAAATTTCGAAAAAGGTACTGAAATCGCGCATATTAGATGGCCTACACTGGCATGATGAAGTGACCACTGACAACTCCATGCTCCGAGTGCTTTGGTGAAACTAAGTGTTCTAGAAAGCTAATGGTACTAATGGAAAAAGATATTTTTCTAAAGTTTTTAAAAAAGGTACTTAAAACGCGCATTTTTAGATGGCCTACACTGGTATGATTAAGTGGTCACTGACCACTCCATGGTCCGCGTACGTTGATGGAACTGAGTGCCCTGGGTAGCTAATTGTAGTACCTCTCCACCGATGTGTGCCACTTGGTCAAGAAATTTTCTAAAATTTGGAAAATAGGCACCTAAAATGCGCCGTTTTAGATGGCCTACAATGATATGATTAAGTGACCACTGACCACTCCATACTCCGAGTGCGTTGATGAATCTTAGCGTTCTGGAAAACTAATGGCAGCACCTTTCCGTCGATGTATGCCACTTTGTGAAGTTATTTTTCTAAAGTTTTGACAAAATGTACTGAAAACGCGCATTTTTAGATGGCCTACAATAGTATGATGAAGTGATCACTGACCACTCCGTGGTCCGCGTACGTTGATGGAACTGAGTGCCCTGGGTAGCTAATTGTAGTACCTCTCCACCGATGTGTGCCACTTGGTCAAGATATTTTTCTAAAAGTTGGACAATAGGCACCTAAAATGCGCCGTTTTAGATGGCCTACAATGATCTGATGAAGCGACCACTGACCACTCCATGCTCAGAGTGCGTTGATGAATCTTAGTCTTCTTGGTCATGACATTTCTACACTGGAATGATGAAGTGACCACTGACCACTCCATGCTCCGAATGCGTTGATGAAACTTAGTGTTCTAGAAAGCTAATGGTACTAATGGAAAAATATATTTCTTTCCACTGATGTATGCCACTTGTCAAGATATTTTTCTAAAGTTTTGACAAAAGGTTCTGAAAACGCGCTTTTTTAGATGGCTTACACTAGCATGATAAAGTGGCCACTGACGTCGCCGTGGTCCGAGTGCGTTTAGAATCTTAGTGTTCTGGAAAGCTAATGGCACGACCTCTCCGCCGATGTACGCGCTTTTTTAGATGGCTTACACTAGCATGATAAAGTGGCCACTGACGTCGCCGTGGTCCGAGTGCGTTTAGAATCTTAGTGTTCTGGAAAGCTAATGGCACGACCTCTCCGCCGATGTATGCCACTTGGTCAAGATATTTTTCTAAAATTTGGAAAAAAATGTACGGAAATCGCGCATTTTAGATGGGCTACACGTGCATGATGAAGTGACCACTGACCACTCCATGGTCCGCGTACGTTGATGGAACTGAATGTACTGGAAAGCTATTTGTAGTACCTTTCCACCGATTTGTGCCACTTGGTCAAGACATTTTTCTAAAATTTGGAAATAGGTACCTAAAACGCGACGTTTTAGACTGACCACTCCATGGTGCGAGTCCGTTGAATGAACTGAGTGTCCGGGGAAGCTAATTGTATTACTTCTCCATCGATGTGTGCCACTTGGTCGAGATATTTTTCTAAAATATGGAAAATATGTACCTAAAACGCGCCGTTTTAGATGGCCTACAGTGGTATTAAAAACGCGCATTTTTAGATGGCCTACACTGGCATGATGAAGTGACCACTGCCCACTCCATGGTTCAAGTGCGTTGATGAAATCTACCGTTCTGGAAAGCTAATGGTCGACCCCTTTAAGCGAGGTGTAAACCGTCACTACTCCCTCTTTTCCCATTCCCACTAACCTGTCATCCCTTCGGAACCAACAAATGCTGTGCATGGAGGTACTAATTGTAGTACCTCATGGAGGTACTAATTGTAGTACCTCTCCACCGATGTGTGCCACTTGGTCGAGATATTTTTCTACAAGTTGGAAAATAGGCACCTAAAATGCGCCGTTTTAGATGGCCTACAATGATATGATGAAGCTACCACTGACCACTCCATGTTCAGAGTGAGTTGATGAATCTTAGTCTTCTAGAAAGTTAATGGCGGTACCTCTCTATCGATGTATGCCTCTTGGTCATGACATTTTTCTAAAATTTCGAAAAAGGTACTGAAATCGCGCATATTAGATGGCCTACACTGGCATGATGAAGTGACCACTGACAACTCCATGCTCCGAGTGCTTTGGTGAAACTAAGTGTTCTAGAAAGCTAATGGTACTAATGGAAAAATATATTTTTCTAAAGTTTTTAAAAAAGGTACTTAAAACGCGCATTTTTAGATGGCCTACACTGGCATGATGAAGTGGCCACTGCCCTCGCCGTGGTCCGAGTGCGTTGATGAAATTTACCGTTCTGGAAAGCTAATGGCAATGCCTCTCCACCGATGTATGCCACTTGGTCAAGATATTTTTCTAAAATTTCGAAAAAAGTACCTAAAACGGGCATTTTTAGTTAGCCTACACTGGAATGATGAAGTGACCACTGACCACTCCATGCTCCGAGTGCTTTGGTGAAACTAAGTGTTCTAGAAAGCTAATGGTACTAATGGAAAAATATATTTTTCTAAAGTTTTTAAAAAAGGTACTTAAAACGCGCATTTTTAGATGGCCTACACTGGCATGATGAAGTAGCCACTGCCCTCGCCGTGGTCCGAGTGCGTTGATGAAATTTACCGTTCTGGAAAGCTAATGGCAATGCCTCTCCACCGATGTATGCCACTTGGTCAAGATATTTTTCTAAAATTTCGAAAAAAGTACCTAAAACGGGCATTTTTACTTAGCCTACACTGGAATGATGAAGTGACCACTGACCACTCCATGCTCCGAGTGCTTTGGTGAAACTAAGTGTTCTAGAAAGCTAATGGTACTAATGGAAAAATATATTTTTCTAAAGTTTTTAAAAAAGGTACTTAAAACGCGCATTTTTAGATGGCCTACACTGGCATGATGAAGTGGCCACTGCCCTCGCCGTGCTCCGAGTGCGTTGATGAAACTTAGTGTTCTAGAAAGTTAATGGTACTAATGGAAAAATATATTTCTTTCCACTGATGTATGCCACTTGTCAAGATATTTTTATAAAGTTTTGACAAAAGGTTCTGAAAACGCGCTTTTTGAGATGGCTTACACTAGCATGATAAAGTGGCCACTGACCTCGCCGTGGTCCGAGTGCGTTTAGAATCTTAGTGTTCTGGAAAGCTAATGGCAAGACCTCTCCACCGATGTATGCCACTTGGTCAAGATATTTTTCGAAAATTTCGAAAAACAATGTACGGAAATCGCGCATTTTAGATGGGCTACACGTGCATGATGAAGTGACCACTGACCACTCCATGGTCCGCGTACGTTGATGGAACTGAATGTCCTGGAAAGCTAATTGTAGTACCTTTCCACCGATTTGTGCCACTTGGTCAAGACATTTTTCTAAAATTTGGAAATAGGTACCTAAAATAGGTGTCCGTTGAATGAACTGAGTGTCCTGGGAAGCTAATTGTACTACTTCTCCACCGATGTGTGCCACTTGGTCGAGATATTTTTCTAAAATATGGAAAATATGTACCTAAAACGCGCCGTTTTAGATGGCCTACAGTGGTATTAAAAACGAGCATTTTTAGATGGCCTACACTAGCATGATGAAGTGACCACTGACCACTCCATGGTCCCCGTACGTTAATGGAACTGAATGTCCTGGAAAGCTAATTGTAGTACCTTTCCACCGATTTGTGCCACTTGGTCAAGACATTTTTCTAAAATTTGGAAATAGGTGCCTAAAACGCGACGTTTTAGACTGACCACTCCATGGTGCGAGTCCGTTGAATGAACTGAGTGTCCGGGGAAGCTAATTGTATTACTTCTCCACCGATGTGTGCCACTTGGTCGAGATATTTTTCTAAAATATGGAAAATATGTACCTAAAACGCGCCGTTTTAGATGGCCTACAGTGGTATTAAAAACGCGCATTTTTAGATGGCCTACACTGGCATGATGAAGTGACCACTGCCCACTCCATGGTTCAAGTGCGTTGATGAAATCTACCGTTCTGGAAAGCTAATGGTCGAAACCTTTAAGCGAGGTGTAAACCGTCACTACTCCCTCTTTTCCCATTCCCACTAACCTGTCATCCCTTCGGAACCAACAAATGCTGTGCATGGAGGTACCAATTGTAGTACCTCATGGAGGTACTAATTGTAGTACCTCTCCACCGATGTGTGCCACTTGGTCGAGATATTTTTCTACAAGTTGGAAAATAGGCACCTAAAATGCGCCGTTTTAGATGGCCTACAATGATATGATGAAGCTACCACTGACCACTCCATGTTCAGAGTGAGTTGATGAATCTTAGTCTTCTAGAAAGCTAATGGCGGTACCTCTCTATCGATGTATGCCACTTGGTCATGACATTTTTCTAAAATTTCGAAAAAGGTACTGAAATCGCGCATATTAGATGGCCTACACTGGCATGATGAAGTGACCACTGACAACTCCATGCTCCGAGTGCTTTGGTGAAAATAAGTGTTCTAGAAAGCTAATGGTACTAATGGAAAAATATATTTTTCTAAAGTTTTTAAAAAAGGTACTTAAAACGCGCATTTTTAGATGGCCTACACTGGTATGATGAAGTGGCCACTGCCCTCGCCGTGGTCCGAGTGCGTTGATGAAATTTACCGTTCTGGAAAGTTAATGGCAATGCCTCTCCACCGATGTATGCCACTTGGTCAAGATATTTTTCTAAAATTTCGAAAAAAGTACCTAAAACGGGCATTTTTAGTTAGCCTACACTGGAATGATGAAGTGACCACTGACCACTCCATGCTCCGAGTGCTTTGGTGAAACTAAGTGTTCTAGAAAGCTAATGGTACTAATGGAAAAATATATTTTTCTAAAGTTTTTAAAAAAGGTACTTAAAACGCGCATTTTTAGATGGCCTACACTGGCATGATGAAGTAGCCACTGCCCTCGCCGTGGTCCGAGTGCGTTGATGAAATTTACCGTTCTGGAAAGCTAATGGCAATGCCTCTCCACCGATGTATGCCACTTGGTCAAGATATTTTTCTAAAATTTCGAAAAAAGTACCTAAAACGGGCATTTTTAGTTAGCCTACACTGGAATGATGAAGTGACCACTGACCACTCCATGCTCCGAGTGCTTTGGTGAAACTAAGTGTTCTAGAAAGCTAATGGTACTAATGGAAAAATATATTTTTCTAAAGTTTTTAAAAAAGGTACTTAAAACGCGCATTTTTAGATGGCCTACACTGGCATGATGAAGTGGCCACTGCCCTCGCCGTGGTCCGAGTGCGTTGATGAAACTTAGTGTTCTAGAAAGTTAATGGTACTAATGGAAAAATATATTTCTTTCCACTGATGTATGCCACTTGTCAAGATATTTTTATAAAGTTTTGACAAAAGGTTCTGAAAACGCGCTTTTTTAGATGGCTTACACTAGCATGATAAAGTGGCCACTGACCTCGCCGTGGTCCGAGTGCGTTTAGAATCTTAGTGTTCTGGAAAGCTAATGGCAAGACCTCTCCACCGATGTATGCCACTTGGTCAAGATATTTTTCGAAAATTTCGAAAAACAATGTACGGAAATCGCGCATTTTAGATGGGCTACACGTGCATGATGAAGTGACCACTGACCACTCCATGGTCCGCGTACGTTGATGGAACTGAATGTCCTGGAAAGCTAATTGTAGTACCTTTCCACCGATTTGTGCCACTTGGTCAAGACATTTTTCTAAAATTTGGAAATAGGTACCTAAAATAGGTGTCCGTTGAATGAACTGAGTGTCCTGGGAAGCTAATTGTACTACTTCTCCACCGATGTGTGCCACTTGGTCAAGAAATTTTTCTAAAATATGGAAAATATGTACCTAAAACGCGCCGTTTTAGATGGCCTACAGTGGTATTAAAAACGAGCATTTTTAGATGGCCTACACTAGCATGATGAAGTGACCACTGACCACTTCATGGTCCCCGTACGTTAATGGAACTGAATGTCCTGGAAAGCTAATTGTAGTACCTTTCCACCGATTTGTGCCACTTGGTCAAGACATTTTTCTAAAATTTGGAAATAGGTGCCTAAAACGCGACGCTTTAGACTGACCACTCCATGGTGCGAGTCCGTTGAATGAACTGAGTGTCCGGGGAAGCTAATTGTATTACTTCTCCACCGATGTGTGCCACTTGGTCGAGATATTTTTCTAAAATATGGAAAATATGTACCTAAAACGCGCCGTTTTAGATGGCCTACAGTGGTATTAAAAACGCGCATTTTTAGATGGCCTACACTGGCATGATGAAGTGACCACTGCCCACTCCATGGTTCAAGTGCGTTGATGAAATCTACCGTTCTGGAAAGCTAATGGTCGAAACCTTTAAGCGAGGTGTAAACCGTCACTACTCCCTCTTTTCCCATTCCCACTAACCTGTCATCCCTTCGGAACCAACAAATGCTGTGCATGGAGGTACTAATTGTAGTACCTCTCCACCGATGTGTGCCACTTGGTCGAGATATTTTTCTACAAGTTGGAAAATAGGCACCTAAAATGCGCCGTTTTAGATGGCCTACAATGATATGATGAAGCTACCACTGACCACTCCATGTTCAGAGTGAGTTGATAAATCTTAGTCTTCTAGAAAGCTAATGGCGGTACCTCTCTATCGATGTATGCCACTTGGTCATGACATTTTTCTAAAATTTCGAAAAAGGTACTGAAATCGCGCATATTAGATGGCCTACACTGGCATGATGAAGTGACCACTGACAACTCCATGCTCCGAGTGCTTTGGTGAAAATAAGTGTTCTAGAAAGCTAATGGTACTAATGGAAAAATATATTTTTCTAAAGTTTTTAAAAAAGGTACTTAAAACGCGCATTTTTAGATGGCCTACACTGGTATGATGAAGTGGCCACTGCCCTCGCCGTGGTCAGAGTGCGTTGATGAAATTTACCGTTCTGGAAAGCTAATAGCAATGCCTCTGCACCGATGTATGCCACTTGGTGAAGATATTTTTCTAAAATTTCGAAAAAAGTACCTAAAACGGGCATTTTTAGTTAGCCTACACTGGAATGATGAAGTGACCACTGACCACTCCATGCTCCGAGTGCGTTGATGAAACTTAGTGTTCTAGAAAGCTAATGGTACTAATGGAAAAATATATTTCTTTCCACTGATGTATGCCACTTGTCAAGATATTTTTGTAAAGTTTTGACAAAAGGTTCTAAAAACGCGCTTTTTTAGATGGCTTACACTAGCATGATAAAGTGGCCACTGACCTCGCCGTGGTCCGAGTGCGTTTAGAATCTTAGTGTTCTGGAAAGCTAATGGCAAGACCTCTCCACCGATGTATGCCACTTGGTCAAGATATTTTTCTAAAAGTTGGACAATAGGCACCTAAAATGCGCCGATTTAGATGGCCTACAATGATCTGATGAAGCGACCACTGACCACTCCATGCTCAGAGTGCGTTGATGAATCTTAGTCTTCTTGGTCATGACATTTCTACACTGGAATGATGAAGTGACCACTGACCACTCCATGCTCCGAATGCGTTGATGAAACTTAGTGTTCTAGAAAGCTAATGGTACTAATGGAAAAATATATTTCTTTCCACTGATGTATGCCACTTGTCAAGATATTTTTCTAAAGTTTTGACAAAAGGTTCTGAAAACGCGCTTTTTTAGATGGCTTACACTAGCATGATAAAGTGGCCACTGACGTCGCCGTGGTCCGAGTGCGTTTAGAATCTTAGTGTTCTGGAAAGCTAATGGCACGACCTCTCCGCCGATGTATGCCACTTGGTCAAGATATTTTTCTAAAATTTGGAAAAAAATGTACGGAAATCGCGCATTTTAGATGGGCTACACGTGCATGATGAAGTGACCACTGACCACTCCATGGTCCGCGTACGTTGATGGAACTGAATGTACTGGAAAGCTATTTGTAGTACCTTTCCACCGATTTGTGCCACTTGGTCAAGACATTTTTCTAAAATTTGGAAATAGGTACCTAAAACGCGACGTTTTAGACTGACCACTCCATGGTGCGAGTCCGTTGAATGAACTGAGTGTCCTGGGAAGCTAATTGTATTACTTCTCCACCGATGTGTGCCACTTGGTCGAGATATTTTTCTAAAATATGGAAAATATGTACCTAAACCGCGCCGTTTTAGATGGCCTACAGTGGTATTAAAAACGCGCATATTAGATGGCCTACACTGGCATGATGAAGTGACCACTGACAACTCCATGCTCCGAGTGCTTTGGTGAAAATAAGTGTTCTAGAAAGCTAATGGTACTAATGGAAAAATATATTTTTCTAAAGTTTTTAAAAAAGGTGCTTAAAACGCGCATTTTTAGATGGCCTACACTGGCATGATGAAGTGGCCACTGCCCTCGCCGTGGTCAGAGTGCGTTGATGAAATTTACCGTTCTGGAAAGCTAATAGCAATGCCTCTCCACCGATGTATGCCACTTGGTCAAGATATTTTTCTAAAATTTCGAAAAAAGTACCTAAAATGGGCATTTTTAGTTAGCCTACACTGGAATGATGAAGTGACCACTGACCACTCCATGCTCCGAGTGCGTTGATGAAACTTAGTGTTCTAGAAAGCTAATGGTACTAATGGAAAAATATATTTCTTTCCACTGATGTATGCCACTTGTCAAGATATTTTTCTAAAGTTTTGACAAAAGGTTCTGAAAACGCGCTTTTTTAGATGGCTTACACTAGCATGATAAAGTGGCCACTGACCTCGCCGTGGTCCGAGTGCGTTTAGAATCTTAGTGTTCTGGAAAGCTAATGGCAAGACCTCTCCACCGATGTATGCCACTTGGTCAAGATATTTTTCTAAAATGTCGAAAAACAATGTACGGAAATCGCGCATTTTAGATGGGCTACACGTGCATGATGAAGTGACCACTGACCACTCCATGCTCCGAGTGTGTTGATGATTCTTAGTATTCTGGAAAGCTAATGGCAGTACCTTTGCACCGATGTATGCCACTTCAGCAAGATATTTTTCTAAAATTTTTGAAAAAAAGGTACTGAAATCGCGCATTTTAGATGGCCTACATAAGCATGATGAAGTGACCACTGACCACTCCATGCTCCGAGTGCTTTGATGAAACTTAGTGTTCTCGAAAGCTAATGGCGGTACCTCTCTATCGATGTATGCCACTTGGTCATGACATTTTTCAAAAATTTCGAAAAAAAAAATGTACGGAAATCGCGCATTTTAGATGGGCTACACGTGCATGATGAAGTGACCACTGACCACTCCATGGTCCGAGTGCTTTGGTGAAACTAAGTGTTCTAGAAAGCTAATTGTAGTACCTTTCCACCGATTTGTGCCACTTGGTCAAGACATTTTTCTAAAATTTGGAAATAGGTACTTAAAACGCGACGTTTTAGACTGACCACTGCATGGTGCGAGTCCGTTGAATGAACTGAGTGTCCTGGGAAGGTAATTGTACTACTTCTCCACCGATGTGTGCCACTTGGTCGAGATATTTTTCTGAAATATGGAAAATATGTACCTAAAACGCGCCGTTTTAGATGGCCTACAGTGGTATTAAAAACGAGCATTTTTAGATGGCCTACACTAGCATGATGAAGTGACCACTGACCACTCCATGGTCCCCGTACGTTGATGGAACTGAATGTCCTGGAAAGCTAATTGTAGTACCTTTCCACCGATTTGTGCCACTTGGTCAAGACATTTTTCTAAAATTTGGAAATAGGTACCTAAAATAGGTGTCCGTTGAATGAACTGAGTGTCCTGGGAAGCTAATTGTACTACTTCTCCACCGATGTGTGCCACTTGGTCGAGATATTTTTATAAAATATGGAAAATATGTACCTAAAACGCGCCGTTTTAGATGGCCTACAGTGGTATTAAAAACGAGCATTTTTAGATGGCCTACACTAGCATGATGAAGTGACCACTGACCACTCCATGGTCCCCGTACGTTAATGGAACTGAATGTCCTGGAAAGCTAATTGTAGTACCTTTCCACCGATTTGTGCCACTTGGTCAAGACATTTTTCTAAAATTTGGAAATAGGTACCTAAAACGCGACGTTTTAGACTGACCACTCCATGGTGCGAGTCCGTTGAATGAACTGAGTGTCCTGGGAAGCTAATTGTATTACTTCTCCACCGATGTGTGCCACTTGGTCGAGATATTTTTCTAAAATATGGAAAATATGTACCTAAAACGCGCCGTTTTAGATGGCCTACAGTGGTATTAAAAACGCGCATTTTTAGATGGCCTACACTGGCATGATGAAGTGACCACTGCCCACTCCATGGTTCAAGTGCGTTGATGAAATTTACCGTTCTGGAAAGCTAATGGTCGAAACCTTTAAGCGAGGTGTAAACCGTCACTACTCCCTCTTTTCCCATTCCCACTAACCTGTCCTCCCTTCGGAACCAACAAATGCTGTGCATGGAGGTACTAATTGTAGTACCTCTCCACCGATGTGTGCCACTTGGTCAAGATATTTTTCTACAAGTTGGAAAATAGGCACCTAAAATGCGCCGTTTTAGATGGCCTACAATGATATGATGAAGCTACCACTTACCACTTCATGCTCAGAGTGCGTTGATGAATCTTAGTCTTCTAGAAAGCTAATGGCGGTACCTCTCTATCGATGTATGCCACTTGGTCATGACATTTTTCTAAAATCTCGAAAAAGGTACTGAAATCGCGCATATTAGATGGCCTACACTGGCATGATGAAGTGACCACTGACAACTCCATGCTCCGAGTGCTTTGGTGAAACTAAGTGTTCTAGAAAGCTAATGGTACTAATGGAAAAATATATTTTTCTAAAGTTTTTAAAAAAGGTACTTAAAACGCGCATTTTTAGATGGCCTACACTGGCATGATGAAGTGGCCACTGCCCTCGCCGTGGTCCGAGTGCGTTGATGAAATTTACCGTTCTGGAAAGCTAATGGCAATGCCTCTCCACCGATGTATGCCACTTGGTCAAGATATTTTTCTAAAATTTCGAAAAAAGTACCTAAAACGGGCATTTTTAGTTAGCCTACACTGGAATGATGAAGTGACCACTGACCACTCCATGCTCCGAGTGCGTTGATGAAACTTAGTGTTCTAGAAAGCTAATGGTACTAATGGAAAAATATATTTCTTTCCACTGATGTATGCCACTTGTTAAGATATTTTTCTAAAGTTTTGACAAAAGGTTCTGAAAACGCGCTTTTTTAGATGGCTTACATTAGCATGATAAAGTGGCCACTGACCTCGCCGTGGTCCGAGTGCGTTTAGAATCTTAGTGTTCTGGAAAGCTAATGGCAAGACCTCTCCACCGATGTATGCCACTTGGTCAAGATATTTTTCTAAAATTTCGAAAAACAATGTACGGAAATCGCGCATTTTAGATGGGCTACACGTGCATGATGAAGTGACCACTGACCACTCCATGCTCCGAGTGTGTTGATGATTCTTAGTATTCTGGAAAGCTAATGGCAGTACCTTTGCACCGATGTATGCCACTTCAGCAAGATATTTTTCTAAAATTTTTGAAAAAAAGGTACTGAAATCGCGCATTTTAGATGGCCTACATAAGCATGATGAAGTGACCACTGACCACTCCATGCTCCGAGTGCTTTGATGAAACTTAGTGTTCTCGAAAGCTAATGGCGGTACCTCTCTATCGATGTATGCCACTTGGTCATGACATTTTTCTAAAATTTCGAAAAAAAAAATGTACGGAAATCGCGCATTTTAGATGGGCTACACGTGCATGATGAAGTGACCACTGACCACTCCATGGTCCGCGTACGTTGATGGAACTGAATGTCCTGGAAAGCTAATTGTAGTACCTTTCCACCGATTTGTGCCACTTGGTCAAGACATTTTTTTAAAATTTGGAAATAGGTACTTAAAACGCGACGTTTTAGACTGACCACTGCATGGTGCGAGTCCGTTGAATGAACTGAGTGTCCTGGGAAGGTAATTGTACTACTTCTCCACCGATGTGTGCCACTTGGTCGAGATATTTTTCTGAAATATGGAAAATATGTACCTAAAACGCGCCGTTTTAGATGGCCTACAGTGGTATTAAAAACGAGCATTTTTAGATGGCCTACACTAGCATGATGAAGTGACCACTGACCACTCCATGGTCCCCGTACGTTAATGGAACTGAATGTCCTGGAAAGCTAATTATAGTACCTTTCTACCGATTTGTGCCACTTGGTCAAGACATTTTTCTAAAATTTGGAAATAGGTACCTAAAACGCGACGTTTTAGACTGACCACTCCATGGTGCGAGTCCGTTGAATGAACTGAGTGTCCTGGGAAGCTAATTGTATTACTTCTCCACCGATGTGTGCCACTTGGTCGAGATATTTTTCTAAAATATGGAAAATATGTACCTAAAACGCGCCGTTTTAGATGGCCTACAGTGGTATTAAAAACGCGCATTTTTAGATGGCCTACACTGGCATGATGAAGTGACCACTGCCACTCCATGGTCCAAGTGCGTTGATGACATTTACCGTTCTGGAAAGCTAATGGTCGAAACCTTTAAGCGAGGTGTAAACCGTCACTACTCCCTCTTTTCCCATTCCCACTAACCTGTCATCCCTTCGGAACCAACAAATGCTGTGCATGGAGGTACTAATTGTAGTACCTCTCCACCGATGTGTGCCACTTGGTCAAGATATTTTTCTACAAGTTGGAAAATAGGCACCTAAAATGCGCCGTTTTAGATGGCCTACAATGATATGATGAAGCTACCACTGACCACTTCATGCTCAGAGTGCGTTGATGAATCTTAGTCTTCTAGAAAGCTAATGGCGGTACCTCTCTATCGATGTATGCCACTTGGTAATGACATTTTTCTAAAATTTCGAAAAAGGTACTGAAATCGCGCATATTAGACGGCCTACACTGGCATGATGAAGTGACCACTGACAACTCCATGCTCCGAGTGCTTTGGTGAAACTAAGTGTTCTAGAAAGCTAATGGTACTAATGGAAAAATATATTTTTCTAAAGATTTTAAAAAAGGTACTTAAAACGCGCATTTTTAGATGGCCTACACTGGCATGATGAAGTGGCCACTGCCCTCGCCGTGGTCCGAGTGCGTTGATGAAATTTGAAACTAATGGCAATGCCTCTCCACCGATGTATGCCACTTGGTCAAGATATTTTTCTAAAATTTCGAAAAAAGTACCTGAAACGGGCATTTTTAGTTAGCCTACACTGGAATGATGAAGTGACCACTGACCACTCCATGGTTCAAGTGCGTTGATGAAATCTACCGTTCTGGAAAGCTAATGGTCGAAACCTTTAAGCGAGGTGTAAACCGTCACTACTCCCTCTTTTCCCATTCCCACTAACCTGTCATCCCTTCGGAACCAACAAATGCTGTGCATGGAGGTACTAATTGTAGTACCTCATGGAGGTACTAATTGTAGTACCTCTCCACCGATGTGTGCCACTTGGTCGAGATATTTTTCTAAAATATGGAAAATATGTACCTAAAACGCGCCGTTTTAGATGGCCTACACTGGTATGATGAAGTGGCCACTGCCCTCGCCGTGGTCAGAGTGCGTTGATGAAATTTACCGTTCTGGAAAGCTAATAGCAATGCCTCTGCACCGATGTATGCCACTTGGTGAAGATATTTTTCTAAAATTTCGAAAAAAGTACCTAAAACGGGCATTTTTAGTTAGCCTACACTGGAATGATGAAGTGACCACTGACCACTCCATGCTCCGAGTGCGTTGATGAAACTTAGCGTTCTAGAAAGCTAATGGTACTAATGGAAAAATATATTTCTTTCCACTGATGTATGCCACTTGTCAAGATATTTTTGTAAAGTTTTGACAAAAGGTTCTAAAAACGCGCTTTTTTAGATGGCTTACACTAGCATGATAAAGTGGCCACTGACCTCGCCGTGGTCCGAGTGCGTTTAGAATCTTAGTGTTCTGGAAAGCTAATGGCAAGACCTCTCCACCGATGTATGCCACTTGGTCAAGATATTTTTCTAAAATTTCGAAAAAAAATGTACGGAAATCGCGCATTTTAGATGGGCTACACGTGCATGATGAAGTGACCACTGACCACTCCATGCTCCGAGTGTGTTGATGATTCTTAGTATTCTGGAAAGCTAATGGCAGTACCTTTGCACCGATGTATGCCACTTCAGCAAGATATTTTTCTAAAATTTCGAAAAAAAGGTACTGAAATCGCGCATTTTAGATGGCCTACATAAGCATGATGAAGTGACCACTGACCACTCCATGCTCCGAGTGCTTTGATGGAACTTAGTGTTCTCGAAAGCTAATGGCGGTACCTCTCTATCGATGTATGCCACTTGGTCATGACATTTTTCTAAAATTTCGAAAAAAAAAAATGTACGGAAATCGCGCATTTTAGATGGGCTACACGTGCATGATGAAGTGACCACTGACCACTCCATGGTCCGCGTACGTTGATGGAACTGAATGTCCTGGAAAGCTAATTGTAGTACCTTTCCACCGATTTGTGCCACTTGGTCAAGACATTTTTCTAAAATTTGGAAATAGGTACCTAAAATAGGTGTCCGTTGAATGAACTGAGTGTCCTGGGAAGCTAATTGTACTACTTCTCCACCGATGTGTGCCACTTGGTCGAGATATTTTTCTAAAATATGGAAAATATGTACCTAAAACGCGCCGTTTTAGATGGCCTACAGTGGTATTAAAAACGATCATTTTTAGATGGCCTACACTATTATGATAAAGTGACCACTGACCACTCCATGGTCCCCGTACGTTAATGGAACTGAATGTCCTGGAAAGCTAATTGTAGTACCTTTCCACCGATTTGTGCCACTTGGTCAAGACATTTTTCTAAAATTTGGAAATAGGTACCTAAAACGCGACGTTTTAGACTGACCACTCCATGGTGCGAGTCCGTTGAATGAACTGAGTGTCCTGGGAAGCTAATTGTATTACTTCTCCACCGATGTGTGCCACTTGGTCGAGATATTTTTCTAAAATATGGAAAATATGTACCTAAAACGCGCCGTTTTAGATGGCCTACAGTGGTATTAAAAACGCGCATTTTTAGATGGCCTACACTAGCATGATGAAGTGACCACTGACCACTCCATGGTCCCCGTACGTTAATGGAACTGAATGTCCTGGAAAGCTAATTGTAGTACCTTTCCACCGATTTGTGCCACTTGGTCAAGACATTTTTCTAAAATTTGGAAATAGGTACCTAAAATAGGTGTCCGTTGAATGAACTGAGTGTCCTGGGAAGCTAATTGTACTACTTCTCCACCGATGTGTGCCACTTGGTCGAGATATTTTTATAAAATATGGAAAATATGTACCTAAAACGCGCCGTTTTAGATGGCCTACAGTGGTATTAAAAACGAGCATTTTTAGATGGCCTACACTAGCATGATGAAGTGACCACTGACCACTCCATGGTCCCCGTACGTTAATGGAACTGAATGTCCTGGAAAGCTAATTGTAGTACCTTTCCACCGATTTGTGCCACTTGGTCAAGACATTTTTCTAAAATTTGGAAATAGGTACCTAAAACGCGACGTTTTAGACTGACCACTCCATGGTGCGAGCCCATTGAATGAACTGAGTGTCCTGGGAAGCTAATTGTATTACTTCTCCACCGATGTGTGCCACTTGGTCGAGATATTTTTCTAAAATATGGAAAATATGTACCTAAAACGCGCCGTTTTAGATGGCCTACAGTGGTATTAAAAACGCGCATTTTTAGATGGCCTACACTGGCATGATGAAGTGACCACTGCCCACTCCATGGTTCAAGTGCGTTGATGAAATTTACCGTTCTGGAAAGCTAATGGTCGAAACCTTTAAGCGAGGTGTAAACCGTCACTACTCCCTCTTTTCCCATTCCCACTAACCTGTCCTCCCTTCGGAACCAACAAATGCTGTGCATGGAGGTACTAATTGTAGTACCTCTCCACCGATGTGTGCCACTTGGTCAAGATATTTTTCTACAAGTTGGAAAATAGGCACCTAAAATGCGCCGTTTTAGATGGCCTACAATGATATGATGAAGCTACCACTTACCACTTCATGCTCAGAGTGCGTTGATGAATCTTAGTCTTCTAGAAAGCTAATGGCGGTACCTCTCTATCGATGTATGCCACTTGGTCATGACATTTTTCTAAAATCTCGAAAAAGGTACTGAAATCGCGCATATTAGATGGCCTACACTGGCATGATGAAGTGACCACTGACAACTCCATGCTCCGAGTGCTTTGGTGAAACTAAGTGTTCTAGAAAGCTAATGGTACTAATGGAAAAATATATTTTTCTAAAGTTTTTAAAAAAGGTACTTAAAACGCGCATTTTTAGATGGCCTACACTGGCATGATGAAGTGGCCACTGCCCTCGCCGTGGTCCGAGTGCGTTGATGAAATTTACCGTTCTGGAAAGCTAATGGCAATGCCTCTCCACCGATGTATGCCACTTGGTCAAGATATTTTTCTAAAATTTCGAAAAAAGTACCTAAAACGGGCATTTTTAGTTAGCCTACACTGGAATGATGAAGTGACCACTGACCACTCCATGCTCCGAGTGCGTTGATGAAACTTAGTGTTCTAGAAAGCTAATGGTACTAATGGAAAAATATATTTCTTTCCACTGATGTATGCCACTTGTTAAGATATTTTTCTAAAGTTTTGACAAAAGGTTCTGAAAACGCGCTTTTTTAGATGGCTTACACTAGCATGATAAAGTGGCCACTGACCTCGCCGTGGTCCGAGTGCGTTTAGAATCTTAGTGTTCTGGAAAGCTAATGGCAAGACCTCTCCACCGATGTATGCCACTTGGTCAAGATATTTTTCTAAAATTTCGAAAAACAATGTACGGAAATCGCGCATTTTAGATGGGCTACACGTGCATGATGAAGTGACCACTGACCACTCCATGCTCCGAGTGTGTTGATGATTCTTAGTATTCTGGAAAGCTAATGGCAGTACCTTTGCACCGATGTATGCCACTTCAGCAAGATATTTTTCTAAAATTTTTGAAAAAAAGGTACTGAAATCGCGCATTTTAGATGGCCTACATAAGCATGATGAAGTGACCACTGACCACTCCATGCTCCGAGTGCTTTGATGAAACTTAGTGTTCTCGAAAGCTAATGGCGGTACCTCTCTAGCGATGTATGCCACTTGGTCATGACATTTTTCTAAAATTTCGAAAAAAAAAATGTACGGAAATCGCGCATTTTAGATGGGCTACACGTGCATGATGAAGTGACCACTGACCACTCCATGGTCCGCGTACGTTGATGGAACTGAATGTCCTGGAAAGCTAATTGTAGTACCTTTCCACCGATTTGTGCCACTTGGTCAAGACATTTTTTTAAAATTTGGAAATAGGTACTTAAAACGCGACGTTTTAGACTGACCACTGCATGGTGCGAGTCCGTTGAATGAACTGAGTGTCCTGGGAAGCTAATTGTACTACTTCTCCACCGATGTGTGCCACTTGGTCGAGATATTTTTCTGAAATATGGAAAATATGTACCTAAAACGCGCCGTTTTAGATGGCCTACAGTGGTATTAAAAACGAGCATTTTTAGATGGCCTACACTAGCATGATGAAGTGACCACTGACCACTCCATGGTCCCCGTACGTTAATGGAACTGAATGTCCTGGAAAGCTAATTATAGTACCTTTCTACCGATTTGTGCCACTTGGTCAAGACATTTTTCTAAAATTTGGAAATAGGTACCTAAAACGCGACGTTTTAGACTGACCACTCCATGGTGCGAGTCCGTTGAATGAACTGAGTGTCCTGGGAAGCTAATTGTATTACTTCTCCACCGATGTGTGCCACTTGGTCGAGATATTTTTCTAAAATATGGAAAATATGTACCTAAAACGCGCCGTTTTAGATGGCCTACAGTGGTATTAAAAACGCGCATTTTTAGATGGCCTACACTGGCATGATGAAGTGACCACTGCCACTCCATGGTCCAAGTGCGTTGATGACATTTACCGTTCTGGAAAGCTAATGGTCGAAACCTTTAAGCGAGGTGTAAACCGTCACTACTCCCTCTTTTCCCATTCCCACTAACCTGTCATCCCTTCGGAACCAACAAATGCTGTGCATGGAGGTACTAATTGTAGTACCTCTCCACCGATTTGTGCCACTTGGTCAAGATATTTTTCTACAAGTTGGAAAATAGGCACCTAAAATGCGCCGTTTTAGATGGCCTACAATGATATGATGAAGCTACCACTGACCACTTCATGCTCAGAGTGCGTTGATGAATCTTAGTCTTCTAGAAAGCTAATGGCGGTACCTCTCTATCGATGTATGCCACTTGGTAATGACATTTTTCTAAAATTTCGAAAAAGGTACTGAAATCGCGCATATTAGACGGCCTACACTGGCATGATGAAGTGACCACTGACAACTCCATGCTCCGAGTGCTTTGGTGAAACTAAGTGTTCTAGAAAGCTAATGGTACTAATGGAAAAATATATTTTTCTAAAGATTTTAAAAAAGGTACTTAAAACGCGCATTTTTAGATGGCCTACACTGGCATGATGAAGTGGCCACTGCCCTCGCCGTGGTCCGAGTGCGTTGATGAAATTTGAAACTAATGGCAATGCCTCTCCACCGATGTATGCCACTTGGTCAAGATATTTTTCTAAAATTTCGAAAAAAGTACCTGAAACGGGCATTTTTAGTTAGCCTACACTGGAATGATGAAGTGACCACTGACCACTCCATGGTTCAAGTGCGTTGATGAAATCTACCGTTCTGGAAAGCTAATGGTCGAAACCTTTAAGCGAGGTGTAAACCGTCACTACTCCCTCTTTTCCCATTCCCACTAACCTGTCATCCCTTCGGAACCAACAAATGCTGTGCATGGAGGTACTAATTGTAGTACCTCATGGAGGTACTAATTGTAGTACCTCTCCACCGATGTGTGCCACTTGGTCGAGATATTTTTCTAAAATATGGAAAATATGTACCTAAAACGCGCCGTTTTAGATGGCCTACACTGGTATGATGCAGTGGCCACTGCCCTCGCCGTGGTCAGAGTGCGTTGATGAAATTTACCGTTCTGGAAAGCTAATAGCAATGCCTCTGCACCGATGTATGCCACTTGGTGAAGATATTTTTCTAAAATTTCGAAAAAAGTACCTAAAACGGGCATTTTTAGTTAGCCTACACTGGAATGATGAAGTGACCACTGACCACTCCATGCTCCGAGTGCGTTGATGAAACTTAGCGTTCTAGAAAGCTAATGGTACTAATGGAAAAATATATTTCTTTCCACTGATGTATGCCACTTGTCAAGATATTTTTGTAAAGTTTTGACAAAAGGTTCTAAAAACGCGCTTTTTTAGATGGCTTACACTAGCATGATAAAGTGGCCACTGACCTCGCCGTGGTCCGAGTGCGTTTAGAATCTTAGTGTACTGGAAAGCTAATGGCAAGACCTCTCCACCGATGTATGCCACTTGGTCAAGATATTTTTCTAAAATTTCGAAAAAAAATGTACGGAAATCGCGCATTTTAGATGGGCTACACGTGCATGATGAAGTGACCACTGACCACTCCATGCTCCGAGTGTGTTGATGATTCTTAGTATTCTGGAAAGCTAATGGCAGTACCTTTGCACCGATGTATGCCACTTCAGCAAGATATTTTTCTAAAATTTCGAAAAAAAGGTACTGAAATCGCGCATTTTAGATGGCCTACATAAGCATGATGAAGTGACCACTGACCACTCCATGCTCCGAGTGCTTTGATGGAACTTAGTGTTCTCGAAAGCTAATGGCGGTACCTCTCTATCGATGTATGCCACTTGGTCATGACATTTTTCTAAAATTTCGAAAAAAAAAAATGTACGGAAATCGCGCATTTTAGATGGGCTACACGTGCATGATGAAGTGACCACTGACCACTCCATGGTCCGCGTACGTTGATGGAACTGAATGTCCTGGAAAGCTAATTGTAGTACCTTTCCACCGATTTGTGCCACTTGGTCAAGACATTTTTCTAAAATTTGGAAATAGGTACCTAAAATAGGTGTCTGTTGAATGAACTGAGTGTCCTGGGAAGCTAATTGTACTACTTCTCCACCGATGTGTGCCACTTGGTCGAGATATTTTTCTAAAATATGGAAAATATGTACCTAAAACGCGCCGTTTTAGATGGCCTACAGTGGTATTAAAAACGATCATTTTTAGATGGCCTACACTATTATGATGAAGTGACCACTGACCACTCCATGGTCCCCGTACGTTAATGGAACTGAATGTCCTGGAAAGCTAATTGTAGTACCTTTCCACCGATTTGTGCCACTTGGTCAAGACATTTTTCTAAAATTTGGAAATAGGTACCTAAAACGCGACGTTTTAGACTGACCACTCCATGGTGCGAGTCCGTTGAATGAACTGAGTGTCCTGGGAAGCTAATTGTATTACTTCTCCACCGATGTGTGCCACTTGGTCGAGATATTTTTCTAAAATATGGAAAATATGTACCTAAAACGCGCCGTTTTAGATGGCCTACAGTGGTATTAAAAACGCGCATTTTTAGATGGCCTACACTGGCATGATGAAGTGACCACTGCCCACTCCATGGTTCAAGTGCGTTGATGAAATTTACCGTTCTGGAAAGCTAATGGTCGAAACCTTTAAGCGAGGTGTAAACCGTCACTACTCCCTCTTTTCCCATTCCCACTAACCTGTCATCCCTTCGGAACCAACAAATGCTGTGCATGGAGGTACTAATTGTAGTACCTCATGGAGGTACTAATTGTAGTACCTCTCCACCGATGTGTGCCACTTGGTCGAGATATTTTTCTAAAATATGGAAAATATGTACCTAAAACGCGCCGTTTTAGATGGCCTACAGTGGTATTAAAAACGAGCATTTTTAGATGGCCTACACTAGCATGATGAAGTGACCACTGACCACTCCATGGTCCCCGTACGTTAATGGAACTGAATGTCCTGGAAAGCTAATTGTAGTACCTTTCCACCGATTTGTGCCACTTGGTCAAGACATTTTTCTAAAATTTGGAAATAGGTGCCTAAAACGCGACGTTTTAGACTGACCACTCCATGGTGCGAGTCCGTTGAATGAACTGAGCGTCCGGGGAAGCTAATTGTATTACTTCTCCACCGACGTGTGCCACTTGGTCGAGATATTTTTCTAAAATATGGAAAATATGTACCTAAAACGCGCCGTTTTAGATGGCCTACAGTGGTATTAAAAACGCGCATTTTTAGATGGCCTACACTGGCATGATGAAGTGACCACTGCCCACTCCATGGTTCAAGTGCGTTGATGAAATCTACCGTTCTGGAAAGCTAATGGTCGAAACCTTTAAGCGAGGTGTAAACCGTCACTACTCCCTCTTTTCCCATTCCCACTAACCTGTCATCCCTTCGGAACCAACAAATGCTGTGCATGGAGGTACTAATTGTAGTACCTCATGGAGGTACTAATTGTAGTACCTCTCCACCGATGTGTGCCACTTGGTCGAGATATTTTTCTACAAGTTGGAAAATAGGCACCTAAAATGCGCCGTTTTAGATGGCCTACAATGATATGATGAAGCTACCACTGACCACTCCATGTTCAGAGTGAGTTGATGAATCTTAGTCTTCTAGAAAGCTAATGGCGGTACCTCTCTATCGATGTATGCCACTTGGTCATGACATTTTTCTAAAATTTCGAAAAAGGTACTGAAATCGCGCATATTAGATGGCCTACACTGGCATGATGAAGTGACCACTGACAACTCCATGCTCCGAGTGCTTTGGTGAAAATAAGTGTTCTAGAAAGCTAATGGTACTAATGGAAAAATATATTTTTCTAAAGTTTTTAAAAAAGGTACTTAAAACGCGCATTTTTAGATGGCAAACACTGGTATGATGAAGTGGCCACTGCCCTCGCCGTGGTCAGAGTGCGTTGATGAAATTTACCATTCTGGAAAGCTAATAGCAATGCCTCTCCACCGATGTATGCCACTTGGTGAAGATATTTTTCTAAAATTTCGAAAAAAGTACCTAAAACGGGCATTTTTAGTTAGCCTACACTGGAATGATGAAGTGACCACTGACCACTCCATGCTCCGAGTGCGTTGATGAAACTTAGTGTTCTAGAAAGCTAATGGTACTAATGGAAAAATATATTTCTTTCCACTGATGTATGCCACTTGTCAAGATATTTTTGTAAAGTTTTGACAAAAGGTTCTAAAAACGCGCTTTTTTAGATGGCTTACACTAGCATGATAAAGTGGCCACTGACCTCGCCGTGGTCCGAGTGCGTTTAGAATCTTAGTGTTCTGGAAAGCTAATGGCAAGACCTCTCCACCGATGTATGCCACTTGGTCAAGATATTTTTCTAAAAGTTGGACAATAGGCACCTAAAATGCGCCGATTTAGATGGCCTACAATGATCTGATGAAGCGACCACTGACCACTCCATGCTCAGAGTGCGTTGATGAATCTTAGTCTTCTTGGTCATGACATTTCTACACTGGAATGATGAAGTGACCACTGACCACTCCATGCTCCGAATGCGTTGATGAAACTTAGTGTTCTAGAAAGCTAATGGTACTAATGGAAAAATATATTTCTTTCCACTGATGTATGCCACTTGTCAAGATATTTTTCTAAAGTTTTGACAAAAGGTTCTGAAAACGCGCTTTTTTAGATGGCTTACACTAGCATGATAAAGTGGCCACTGACGTCGCCGTGGTCCGAGTGCGTTTAGAATCTTAGTGTTCTGGAAAGCTAATGGCACGACCTCTCCGCCGATGTATGCCACTTGGTCAAGATATTTTTCTAAAATTTGGAAAAAAATGTACGGAAATCGCGCATTTTAGATGGGCTACACGTGCATGATGAAGTGACCACTGACCACTCCATGGTCCGCGTACGTTGATGGAACTGAATGTACTGGAAAGCTATTTGTAGTACCTTTCCACCGATTTGTGCCACTTGGTCAAGACATTTTTCTAAAATTTGGAAATAGGTACCTAAAACGCGACGTTTTAGACTGACCACTCCATGGTGCGAGTCCGTTGAATGAACTGAGTGTCCTGGGAAGCTAATTGTATTACTTCTCCACCGATGTGTGCCACTTGGTCGAGATATTTTTCTAAAATATGGAAAATATGTACCTAAAACGCGCCGTTTTAGATGGCCTACAGTGGTATTAAAAACGCGCATATTAGATGGCCTACACTGGCATGATGAAGTGACCACTGACAACTCCATGCTCCGAGTGCTTTGGTGAAAATAAGTGTTCTAGAAAGCTAATGGTACTAATGGAAAAATATATTTTTCTAAAGTTTTTAAAAAAGGTGCTTAAAACGCGCATTTTTAGATGGCCTACACTGGCATGATGAAGTGGCCACTGCCCTCGCCGTGGTCAGAGTGCGTTGATGAAATTTACCGTTCTGGAAAGCTAATAGCAATGCCTCTCCACCGATGTATGCCACTTGGTCAAGATATTTTTCTAAAATTTCGAAAAAAGTACCTAAAACGGGCATTTTTAGTTAGCCTACACTGGAATGATGAAGTGACCACTGACCACTCCATGCTCCGAGTGCGTTGATGAAACTTAGTGTTCTAGAAAGCTAATGGTACTAATGGAAAAATATATTTCTTTCCACTGATGTATGCCACTTGTCAAGATATTTTTCTAAAGTTTTGACAAAAGGTTCTGAAAACGCGCTTTTTTAGATGGCTTACACTAGCATGATAAAGTGGCCACTGACCTCGCCGTGGTCCGAGTGCGTTTAGAATCTTAGTGTTCTGGAAAGCTAATGGCAAGACCTCTCCACCGATGTATGCCACTTGGTCAAGATATTTTTCTAAAATGTCGAAAAACAATGTACGGAAATCGCGCATTTTAGATGGGCTACACGTGCATGATGAAGTGACCACTGACCACTCCATGCTCCGAGTGTGTTGATGATTCTTAGTATTCTGGAAAGCTAATGGCAGTACCTTTGCACCGATGTATGCCACTTCAGCAAGATATTTTTCTAAAATTTCGAAAAAAAGGTACTGAAATCGCGCATTTTAGATGGCCTACATAAGCATGATGAAGTGACCACTGACCACTCCATGCTCCGAGTGCTTTGATGGAACTTAGTGTTCTCGAAAGCTAATGGCGGTACCTCTCTATCGATGTATGCCACTTGGTCATGACATTTTTCTAAAATTTCGAAAAAAAAAAATGTACGGAAATCGCGCATTTTAGATGGGCTACACGTGCATGATGAAGTGACCACTGACCACTCCATGGTCCGAGTGCTTTGGTGAAACTAAGTGTTCTAGAAAGCTAATTGTAGTACCTTTCCACCGATTTGTGCCACTTGGTCAAGACATTTTTCTAAAATTTGGAAATAGGTACTTAAAACGCGACGTTTTAGACTGACCACTGCATGGTGCGAGTCCGTTGAATGAACTGAGTGTCCTGGGAAGGTAATTGTACTACTTCTCCACCGATGTGTGCCACTTGGTCGAGATATTTTTCTGAAATATGGAAAATATGTACCTAAAACGCGCCGTTTTAGATGGCCTACAGTGGTATTAAAAACGAGCATTTTTAGATGGCCTACACTAGCATGATGAAGTGACCACTGACCACTCCATGGTCCCCGTACGTTAATGGAACTGAATGTCCTGGAAAGCTAATTGTAGTACCTTTCCACCGATTTGTGCCACTTGGTCAAGACATTTTTCTAAAATTTGGAAATAGGTACCTAAAATAGGTGTCCGTTGAATGAACTGAGTGTCCTGGGAAGCTAATTGTACTACTTCTCCACCGATGTGTGCCACTTGGTCGAGATATTTTTATAAAATATGGAAAATATGTACCTAAAACGCGCCGTTTTAGATGGCCTACAGTGGTATTAAAAACGAGCATTTTTAGATGGCCTACACTAGCATGATGAAGTGACCACTGACCACTCCATGGTCCCCGTACGTTAATGGAACTGAATGTCCTGGAAAGCTAATTGTAGTACCTTTCCACCGATTTGTGCCACTTGGTCAAGACATTTTTCTAAAATTTGGAAATAGGTACCTAAAACGCGACGTTTTAGACTGACCACTCCATGGTGCGAGTCCGTTCAATGAACTGAGTGTCCTGGGAAGCTAATTGTATTACTTCTCCACCGATGTGTGCCACTTGGCCGAGATATTTTTCTAAAATATGGAAAATATGTACCTAAAACGCGCCGTTTTAGATGGCCTACAGTGGTATTAAAAACGCGCATTTTTAGATGGCCTACACTGGCATGATGAAGTGACCACTGCCCACTCCATGGTTCAAGTGCGTTGATGAAATTTACCGTTCTGGAAAGCTAATGGTCGAAACCTTTAAGCGAGGTGTAAACCGTCACTACTCCCTCTTTTCCCATTCCCACTAACCTGTCCTCCCTTCGGAACCAACAAATGCTGTGCATGGAGGTACTAATTGTAGTACCTCTCCACCGATGTGTGCCACTTGGTCAAGATATTTTTCTACAAGTTGGAAAATAGGCACCTAAAATGCGCCGTTTTAGATGGCCTACAATGATATGATGAAGCTACCACTTACCACTTCATGCTCAGAGTGCGTTGATGAATCTTAGTCTTCTAGAAAGCTAATGGCGGTACCTCTCTATCGATGTATGCCACTTGGTCATGACATTTTTCTAAAATCTCGAAAAAGGTACTGAAATCGCGCATATTAGATGGCCTACACTGGCATGATGAAGTGACCACTGACAACTCCATGCTCCGAGTGCTTTGGTGAAACTAAGTGTTCTAGAAAGCTAATGGTACTAATGGAAAAATATATTTTTCTAAAGTTTTTAAAAAAGGTACTTAAAACGCGCATTTTTAGATGGCCTACACTGGCATGATGAAGTGGCCACTGCCCTCGCCGTGGTCCGAGTGCGTTGATGAAATTTACCGTTCTGGAAAGCTAATGGCAATGCCTCTCCACCGATGTATGCCACTTGGTCAAGATATTTTTCTAAAATTTCGAAAAAAGTACCTAAAACGGGCATTTTTAGTTAGCCTACACTGGAATGATGAAGTGACCACTGACCACTCCATGCTCCGAGTGCGTTGATGAAACTTAGTGTTCTAGAAAGCTAATGGTACTAATGGAAAAATATATTTCTTTCCACTGATGTATGCCACTTGTTAAGATATTTTTCTAAAGTTTTGACAAAAGGTTCTGAAAACGCGCTTTTTTAGATGGCTTACACTAGCATGATAAAGTGGCCACTGACCTCGCCGTGGTCCGAGTGCGTTTAGAATCTTAGTGTTCTGGAAAGCTAATGGCAAGACCTCTCCACCGATGTATGCCACTTGGTCAAGATATTTTTCTAAAATTTCGAAAAACAATGTACGGAAATCGCGCATTTTAGATGGGCTACACGTGCATGATGAAGTGACCACTGCCCACTCCAAGGTTCAAGTGCGTTGATGAAATCTACCGTTCTGGAAAGCTAATGGTCGAAACCTTTAAGCGAGGTGTAAACCGTCACTACTCCCTCTTTTCCCATTCCCACTAACCTGTCATCCCTTCGGAACCAACAAATGCTGTGCATGGAGGTACTAATTGTAGTACCTCATGGAGGTACTAATTGTAGTACCTCTCCACCGATGTGTGCCACTTGGTCGAGATATTTTCCTACAAGTTGGAAAATAGGCACCTAAAATGCGCCGTTTTAGATGGCCTACAATGATATGATGAAGCTACCACTGACCACTCCATGTTTAGGGTGAGTTGATGAATCTTAGTCTTCTAGAAAGCTAATGGCGGTACCTCTCTATCGATGTATGCCACTTGGTCATGACATTTTTCTAAAATTTCGAAAAAGGTACTGAAATCGCGCATATTAGATGGCCTACACTGGCATGATGAAGTGACCACTGACAACTCCATGCTCCGAGTGCTTTGGTGAAAATAAGTGTTCTAGAAGGCTAATGGTACTAATGGAAAAATATATTTTTCTAAAGTTTTTAAAAAAGGTACTTAAAACGCGCATTTTTAGATGGCCTACACTGGTATGATGAAGTGGCCACTGCCCTCGCCGTGGTCAGAGTGCGTTGATGAAATTTACCGTTCTGGAAAGCTAATAGCAATGCCTCTCCACCGATGTATGCCACTTGGTGAAGATATTTTTCTAAAATTTCGAAAAAAGTACCTAAAACGGGCATTTTTAGTTAGCCTACACTGGAATGATGAAGTGACCACTGACCACTCCATGCTCCGAGTGCGCTGATGAAACTTAGTGTTCTAGAAAGCTAATGGTACTAATGGAAAAATATATTTCTTTCCACTGATGTATGCCACTTGTCAAGATATTTTTGTAAAGTTTTGACAAAAGGTTCTAAAAACGCGCTTTTTTAGATGGCTTACACTAGCATGATAAAGTGGCCACTGACCTCGCCGTGGTCCGAGTGCGTTTAGAATCTTAGTGTTCTGGAAAGCTAATGGCAAGACCTCTCCACCGATGTATGCCACTTGGTCAAGATATTTTTCTAAAAGTTGGACAATAGGCACCTAAAATGCGCCGATTTAGATGGCCTACAATGATCTGATGAAGAGACCACTGACCACTCCATGCTCAGAGTGCGTTGATGAATCTTAGTCTTCTTGGTCATGACATTTCTACACTGGAATGATGAAGTGACCACTGACCACTCCATGCTCCGAGTGCTTTGGTGAAACTAAGTGTTCTAGAAAGCTAATGGTACTAATGGAAAAATATATTTTTCTAAAGTTTTTAAAAAAGGTACTTAAAACGCGCATTTTTAGATGGCCTACACTGGCATGATGAAGTGGCCACTGCCCTCGCCGTGGTCCGAGTGCGTTGATGAAATTTACCGCTCTGGAAAGCTAATGGCAATGCCTCTCCACCGATGTATGCCACTTGGTCAAGATATTTTTCTAAAATTTCGAAAAAAGTACCTAAAGTGGCCACTGACCTCGCCGTGGTCCGAGTGCGTTTAGAATCTTAGTGTTCTGGAAAGCTAATGGCAAGACCTCTCCACCGATGTATGCCACTTGGTCAAGATATTTTTCTAAAATTTCGAAAAACAATGTACGGAAATCGCGCATTTTAAATGGGCTACACGTGCATGATGAAGTGACCACTGACCACTCAATGCTCCGAGTGTGTTGATGATTCTTAGTATTCTGGAAAGCTAATGGCAGTACCTTTGCACCGATGTATGCCACTTCAGCAAGATATTTTTCTAAAATTTTGAAAAAAAGGTACTGAAATCGCGCATTTTAGATGGCCTACATAAGCATGATGAAGTGACCACTGACCACTCCATGCTCCGAGTGCTTTGATGAAACTTAGTGTTCTCGAAAGCTAATGGCGGTACCTCTCTATCGATGTATGCCACTTGGTCATGACATTTTTCTAAAATTTCGAAAAAAAAAATGTACGGAAATCGCGCATTTTAGATGGGCTACACGTGCATGATGAAGTGACCACTGACCACTCCATGGTCCGCGTACGTTGATGGAACTGAATGTCCTGGAAAGCTAATTGTAGTACCTTTCCACCGATTTGTGCCACTTGGTCAAGACATTTTTCTAAAATTTGGAAATAGGTACTTAAAACGCGACGTTTTAGACTGACCACTGCATGGTGCGAGTCCGTTGAATGAACTGATGGCCAGATTTTCAATTATCACTGTCACTAAGAAGCGAGAAATCGTTACTCGTCACCGTGAATGTAAAATGCGATTTCTAAACACTTACGTAGCGAGTAGTTCGCTTCTCGTAGGCACTTTAAAGATGTGTTTAATTTTTTAAGGGTACACTCGGATTTCTCTTTTCTTCGCATGCATTCTAATTTTTGCTTATCATTCTTACTCGCTCATTGTTTTACCCTGGTTTCCCCTATGTTTTTGAACATGTTATTACTTTTGATGTGTTGTGTTTCAAGTGCTGAAAATTGTGAATTATGAAGCGGAAAATTTTTATTCGGGGTTATTGGTCATTTCCCGCAGCAGCAGGTTGAACTGCATGTTGTTCGTAATTATAAGAAAAAGTTAAAATTAATTTTCATTTTGTTTAAAATTCACCATTAAATAGAAAATAACCTCTTTTTGTTGGAATTCATTGTTACACGTTCAGATTACAGATTTTTCTATCAGATATTTCAGATTCACAAAAATTTGCGCCAGTTTAGCTGAAAGAATGGAGTAACGACAGCCTTTTAGCAGTCGTTACTTTTGACAGTTCATATCGCTGAAATAATGATTGAAAATACCATGTAACGAACGAGAACTCGTAACAAGTATGGAAAGTGTTGTTGTGTTTTTAACGAACGAGCTGCTCGTTGTTTGAAAATCACAAAGTAACGATATCGCGAAAATAAGAAAGCAGAATCACGAAGAATCACCTCGTTCGTTGGTTGAAAATCTGGCCATGAGTGTCCTGGGAAGGTAATTGTACTACTTCTCCACCGATGTGTGCCACTTGGTCGAGATATTTTTCTGAAATATGGAAAATATGTACCTAAAACGCGCCGTTTTAGATGGCCTACAGTGGTATTAAAAACGAGCATTTTTAGATGGCCTACACTAGCATGATGAAGTGACCACTGACCACTCCATGGTCCCCGTAAGTTAATAGAACTGAATGTCCTGGAAAGCTAATTATAGTACCTTTCTACCGATTTGTGCCACTTGGTCAAGACATTTTTCTAAAATTTGGAAATAGGTACCTAAAACGCGACGTTTTAGACTGACCACTCCATGGTGCGAGTCCGTTGAATGAACTGATTGTCCTGGGAAGCTAATTGTATTACTTCTCCACCGATGTGTGCCACTTGGTCGAGATATTTTTCTAAAATATGGAAAATATGTACCTAAAACGCGCCGTTTTAGATGGCCTACAGTGGTATTAAAAACGCGCATTTTTAGATGGCCTACACTGGCATGATGAAGTGACTACTGCCACTCCATGGTCCAAGTGCGTTGATGACATTTACCGTTCTGGAAAGCTAATGGTCGAAACCTTTAAGCGAGGTGTAAACCGTCACTACTCCCTCTTTTCCCATTCCCACTAACCTGTCATCCCTTCGGAACCAACAAATGCTGTGCATGGAGGTAATAATTGTAGTACCTCTCCACCGATGTGTGCCACTTGGTCAAGATATTTTTCTACAAGTTGGAAAATAGGCACCTAAAATGCGCCGTTTTAGATGGCCTACACTGGCATGATGAAGTGGCCACTGCCCTCGCCGTGGTCCGAGTGCGTTGATGAAATTTGAAACTAATGGCAATGCCTCTCCACCGATGTATGCCACTTGGTCAAGATATTTTTCTAAAATTTCGAAAAAAGTACCTGAAACGGGCATTTTTAGTTAGCCTACACTGGAATGATGAAGTGACCACTGACCACTCCATGGTTCAAGTGCGTTGATGAAATCTACCGTTCTGGAAAGCTAATGGTCGAAACCTTTAAGCGAGGTGTAAACCGTCACTACTCCCTCTTTTCCCATTCCCACTAACCTGTCATCCCTTCGGAACCAACAAATGCTGTGCATGGAGGTACTAATTGTAGTACCTCATGGAGGTACTAATTGTAGTACCTCTCCACCGATGTGTGCCACTTGGTCGAGATATTTTTCTAAAATATGGAAAATATGTACCTAAAACGCGCCGTTTTAGATGGCCTACAGTGGTATTAAAAACGAGCATTTTTAGATGGCCTACACTAGCATGATGAAGTGACCACTGACCACTCCATGGTCCCCGTACGTTAATGGAACTGAATGTCCTGGAAAGCTAATTGTAGTACCTTTCCACCGATTTGTGCCACTTGGTCAAGACATTTTTCTAAAATTTGGAAATAGGTGCCTAAAACGCGACGTTTTAGACTGACCACTCCATGGTGCGAGTCCGTTGAATGAACTGAGTGTCCGGGGAAGCTAATTGTATTACTTCTCCACCGATGTGTGCCACTTGGTCGAGATATTTTTCTAAAATATGGAAAATATGTACCTAAAACGCGCCGTTTTAGATGGCCTACAGTGGTATTAAAAACGCGCATTTTTAGATGGCCTACACTGGCATGATAAAGTGACCACTGCCCACTCCATGGTTCAAGTGCGTTAATGAAATCTACCGTTCTGGAAAGCTAATGGTCGAAACCTTTAAGCGAGGTGTAAACCGTCACTACTCCCTCTTTTCCCATTCCCACTAACCTGTCATCCCTTCGGAACCAACAAATGCTGTACATGGAGGTACTAATTGTAGTACCTCATGGAGGTACTAATTGTAGTACCTCTCCACCGATGTGTGCCACTTGGTCGAGATATTTTTCTACAAGTTGGAAAATAGGCACCTAAAATGCGCCGTTTTAGATGGCCTACAATGATATGATGAAGCTACCACTGACCACTCCATGTTCAGAGTGAGTTGATGAATCTTAGTCTTCTAGAAAGCTAATGGCGGTACCTCTCTATCGATGTATGCCACTTGGTCATGACATTTTTCTAAAATTTCGAAAAAGGTACTGAAATCGCGCATATTAGATGGCCTACACTGGCATGATGAAGTGACCACTGACAACTCCATGCTCCGAGTGCTTTGGTGAAAATAAGTGTTCTAGAAAGCTAATGGTACTAATGGAAAAATATATTTTTCTAAAGTTTTTAAAAAAGGTACTTAAAACGCGCATTTTTAGATGGCTTACACTAGCATGATAAAGTGGCCACTGACCTCGCCGTGGTCCGAGTGCGTTTAGAATCTTAGTGTTCTGGAAAGCTAATGGCAAGACCTCTCCACCGATGTATGCCACTTGGTCAAGATATTTTTCTAAAATTTCGAAAAACAATGTACGGAAATCGCGCATTTTAGATGGGCTACACGTGCATGATGAAGTGACCACTGACCACTCAATGCTCCGAGTGTGTTGATGATTCTTAGTATTCTGGAAAGCTAATGGCAGTACCTTTGCACCGATGTATGCCACTTCAGCAAGATATTTTTCTAAAATTTTGAAAAAAAGGTACTGAAATCGCGCATTTTAGATGGCCTACATAAGCATGATGAAGTGACCACTGACCACTCCATGCTCCGAGTGCTTTGATGAAACTTAGTGTTCTCGAAAGCTAATGGCGGTACCTCTCTATCGATGTATGCCACTTGGTCATGACATTTTTCTAAAATTTCGAAAAAAAAAATGTACGGAAATCGCGCATTTTAGATGGGCTACACGTGCATGATGAAGTGACCACTGACCACTCCATGGTCCGCGTACGTTGATGGAACTGAATGTCCTGGAAAGCTAATTGTAGTACCTTTCCACCGATTTGTGCCACTTGGTCAAGACATTTTTTTAAAATTTGGAAATAGGTACTTAAAACGCGACGTTTTAGACTGACCACTGCATGGTGCGAGTCCGTTGAATGAACTGAGTGTCCTGGGAAGGTAATTGTACTACTTCTCCACCGATGTGTGCCACTTGGTCGAGATATTTTTCTGAAATATGGAAAATATGTACCTAAAACGCGCCGTTTTAGATGGCCTACAGTGGTATTAAAAACGAGCATTTTTAGATGGCCTACACTAGCATGATGAAGTGACCACTGACCACTCCATGGTCCCCGTACGTTAATAGAACTGAATGTCCTGGAAAGCTAATTATAGTACCTTTCTACCGATTTGTGCCACTTGGTCAAGACATTTTTCTAAAATTTGGAAATAGGTACCTAAAACGCGACGTTTTAGACTGACCACTCCATGGTGCGAGTCCGTTGAATGAACTGATTGTCCTGGGAAGCTAATTGTATTACTTCTCCACCGATGTGTGCCACTTGGTCGAGATATTTTTCTAAAATATGGAAAATATGTACCTAAAACGCGCCGTTTTAGATGGCCTACAGTGGTATTAAAAACGCGCATTTTTAGATGGCCTACACTGGCATGATGAAGTGACCACTGCCACTCCATGGTCCAAGTGCGTTGATGACATTTACCGTTCTGGAAAGCTAATGGTCGAAACCTTTAAGCGAGGTGTAAACCGTCACTACTCCCTCTTTTCCCATTCCCACTAACCTGTCATCCCTTCGGAACCAACAAATGCTGTGCATGGAGGTAATAATTGTAGTACCTCTCCACCGATGTGTGCCACTTGGTCAAGATATTTTTCTACAAGTTGGAAAATAGGCACCTAAAATGCGCCGTTTTAGATGGCCTACAATGATATGATGAAGCTACCACTGACCACTTCATGCTCAGAGTGCGTTGATGAATCTTAGTCTTCTAGAAAGCTAATGGCGGTACCTCTCTATCGATGTATGCCACTTGGTAATGACATTTTTCTAAAATTTCGAAAAAGGTACTGAAATCGCGCATATTAGACGGCCTACACTGGCATGATGAAGTGACCACTGACAACTCCATGCTCCGAGTGCTTTGGTGAAACTAAGTGTTCTAGAAAGCTAATGGTACTAATGGAAAAATATATTTTTCTAAAGATTTTAAAAAAGGTACTTAAAACGCGCATTTTTAGATGGCCTACACTGGCATGATGAAGTGGCCACTGCCCTCGCCGTGGTCCGAGTGCGTTGATGAAATTTGAAACTAATGGCAATGCCTCTCCACCGATGTATGCCACTTGGTCAAGATATTTTTCTAAAATTTCGAAAAAAGTACCTGAAACGGGCATTTTTAGTTAGCCTACACTGGAATGATGAAGTGACCACTGACCACTCCATGGTTCAAGTGCGTTGATGAAATCTACCGTTCTGGAAAGCTAATGGTCGAAACCTTTAAGCGAGGTGTAAACCGTCACTACTCCCTCTTTTCCCATTCCCACTAACCTGTCATCCCTTCGGAACCAACAAATGCTGTGCATGGAGGTACTAATTGTAGTACCTCATGGAGGTACTAATTGTAGTACCTCTCCACCGATGTGTGCCACTTGGTCGAGATATTTTTCTAAAATATGGAAAATATGTACCTAAAACGCGCCGTTTTAGATGGCCTACAGTGGTATTAAAAACGAGCATTTTTAGATGGCCTACACTAGCATGATGAAGTGACCACTGACCACTCCATGGTCCCCGTACGTTAATGGAACTGAATGTCCTGGAAAGCTAATTGTAGTACCTTTCCACCGATTTGTGCCACTTGGTCAAGACATTTTTCTAAAATTTGGAAATAGGTGCCTAAAACGCGACGTTTTAGACTGACCACTCCATGGTGCGAGTCCGTTGAATGAACTGAGTGTCCGGGGAAGATAATTGTATTACTTCTCCACCGATGTGTGCCACTTGGTCGAGATATTTTTCTAAAATATGGAAAATATGTACCTAAAACGCGCCGTTTTAGATGGCCTACAGTGGTATTAAAAACGCGCATTTTTAGATGGCCTACACTGGCATGATGAAGTGACCACTGCCCACTCCATGGTTCAAGTGCGTTGATGAAATCTACCGTTCTGGAAAGCTAATGGTCGAAACCTTTAAGCGAGGTGTAAACCGTCACTACTCCCTCTTTTCCCATTCCCACTAACCTGTCATCCCTTCGGAACCAACAAATGCTGTGCATGGAGGTACTAATTGTAGTACCTCATGGAGGTACTAATTGTAGTACCTCTCCACCGATGTGTGCCACTTGGTCGAGATATTTTTCTACAAGTTGGAAAATAGGCACCTAAAATGCGCCGTTTTAGATGGCCTACAATGATATGATGAAGCTACCACTGACCACTCCATGTTCAGAGTGAGTTGATGAATCTTAGTCTTCTAGAAAGCTAATGGCGGTACCTCTCTATCGATGTATGCCACTTGGTCATGACATTTTTCTAAAATTTCGAAAAAGGTACTGAAATCGCGCATATTAGATGGCCTACACTGGCATGATGAAGTGACCACTGACAACTCCATGCTCCGAGTGCTTTGGTGAAAATAAGTGTTCTAGAAAGCTAATGGTACTAATGGAAAAATATATTTTTCTAAAGTTTTTAAAAAAGGTACTTAAAACGCGCATTTTTAGATGGCCTACACTGGTATGATGAAGTGGCCACTGCCCTCGCCGTGGTCAGAGTGCGTTGATGAAATTTACCGTTCTGGAAAGCTAATAGCAATGCCTCTCCACCGATGTATGCCACTTGGTGAAGATATTTTTCTAAAATTTCGAAAAAAGTACCTAAAACGGGCATTTTTAGTTAGCCTACACTGGAATGATGAAGTGACCACTGACCACTCCATGCTCCGAGTGCGTTGATGAAACTTAGTGTTCTAGAAAGCTAATGGTACTAATGGAAAAATATATTTCTTTCCACTGATGTATGCCACTTGTCAAGATATTTTTGTAAAGTTTTGACAAAAGGTTCTAAAAACGCGCTTTTTTAGATGGCTTACACTAGCATGATAAAGTGGCCACTGACCTCGCCGTGGTCCGAGTGCGTTTAGAATCTTAGTGTTCTGGAAAGCTAATGGCAAGACCTCTCCACCGATGTATGCCACTTGGTCAAGATATTTTTCTAAAAGTTGGACAATAGGCACTTAAAATGCGCCGATTTAGATGGCCTACAATGATCTGATGAAGCGACCACTGACCACTCCATGCTCAGAGTGCGTTGATTAATCTTAGTCTTCTTGGTCATGACATTTCTACACTGGAATGATGAAGTGACCACTGACCACTCCATGCTCCGAATGCGTTGATGAAACTTAGTGTTCTAGAAAGCTAATGGTACTAATGGAAAAATATATTTCTTTCCACTGATGTATGCCACTTGTCAAGATATTTTTCTAAAGTTTTGACAAAAGGTTCTGAAAACGCGCTTTTTTAGATGGCTTACACTAGCATGATAAAGTGGCCACTGACGTCGCCGTGGTCCGAGTGCGTTTAGAATCTTAGTGTTCTGGAAAGCTAATGGCACGACCTCTCCGCCGATGTATGCCACTTGGTCAAGATATTTTTCTAAAATTTGGAAAAAAATGTACGGAAATCGCGCATTTTAGATGGGCTACACGTGCATGATGAAGTGACCACTGACCACTCCATGGTCCGCGTACGTTGATGGAACTGAATGTACTGGAAAGCTATTTGTAGTACCTTTCCACCGATTTGTGCCACTTGGTCAAGACATTTTTCTAAAATTTGGAAATAGGTACCTAAAACGCGACGTTTTAGACTGACCACTCCATGGTGCGAGTCCGTTGAATGAACTGAGTGTCCTGGGAAGCTAATTGTATTACTTCTCCACCGATGTGTGCCACTTGGTCGAGATATTTTTCTAAAATATGGAAAATATGTACCTAAAACGCGCCGTTTTAGATGGCCTACAGTGGTATTAAAAACGCGCATATTAGATGGCCTACACTGGCATGATGAAGTGACCACTGACAACTCCATGCTCCGAGTGCTTTGGTGAAAATAAGTGTTCTAGAAAGCTAATGGTACTAATGGAAAAATATATTTTTCTAAAGTTTTTAAAAAAGGTGCTTAAAACGCGCATTTTTAGATGGCCTACACTGGCATGATGAAGTGGCCACTGCCCTCGCCGTGGTCAGAGTGCGTTGATGAAATTTACCGTTCTGGAAAGCTAATAGCAATGCCTCTCCACCGATGTATGCCACTTGGTCAAGATATTTTTCTAAAATTTCGAAAAAAGTACCTAAAACGGGCATTTTTAGTTAGCCTACACTGGAATGATGAAGTGACCACTGACCACTCCATGCTCCGAGTGCGTTGATGAAACTTAGTGTTCTAGAAAGCTAATGGTACTAATGGAAAAATATATTTCTTTCCACTGATGTATGCCACTTGTCAAGATATTTTTATAAAGTTTTGACAAAAGGTTCTGAAAACGCGCTTTTTTAGATGGCTTACACTAGCATGATAAAGTGGCCACTGACCTCGCCGTGGTCCGAGTGCGTTTAGAATCTTAGTGTTCTGGAAAGCTAATGGCAAGACCTCTCCACCGATGTATGCCACTTGGTCAAGATATTTTTCTAAAATGTCGAAAAACAATGTACGGAAATCGCGCATTTTAGATGGGCTACACGTGCATGATGAAGTGGCCACTGACCACTCCATGCTCCGAGTGTGTTGATGATTCTTAGTATTCTGGAAAGCTAATGGCAGTACCTTTGCACCGATGTATGCCACTTCAGCAAGATAGTTTTCTAAAATTTCGAAAAAAAGGTACTGAAATCGCGCATTTTAGATGGCCTACATAAGCATGATGAAGTGACCACTGACCACTCCATGCTCCGAGTGCTTTGATGAAACTTAGTGTTTTCGAAAGCTAATGGCGGTACCTCTCTATCGATGTATGCCACTTGGTCATGACATTTTTCTAAAATTTCGAAAAAAAAAATGTACGGAAATCGCGCATTTTAGATGGGCTACACGTGCATGATGAAGTGACCACTGACCACTCCATGGTCCGCGTACGTTGATGGAACTGAATGTCCTGGAAAGCTAATTGTAGTACCTTTCCACCGATTTGTGCCACTTGGTCAAGACATTTTTCTAAAATTTGGAAATAGGTACTTAAAACGCGACGTTTTAGACTGACCACTGCATGGTGCGAGTCCGTTGAATGAACTGAGTGTCCTGGGAAGGTAATTGTACTACTTCTCCACCGATGTGTGCCACTTGGTCGAGATATTTTTCTGAAATATGGAAAATATGTACCTAAAACGCGCCGTTTTAGATGGCCTACAGTGGTATTAAAAACGAGCATTTTTAGATGGCCTACACTAGCATGATGAAGTGACCACTGACCACTCCATGGTCCCCGTACGTTAATGGAACTGAATGTCCTGGAAAGCTAATTATAGTACCTTTCTACCGATTTGTGCCACTTGGTCAAGACATTTTTCTAAAATTTGGAAATAGGTACCTAAAACGCGACGTTTTAGACTGACCACTCCATGGTGCGAGTCCGTTGAATGAACTGAGTGTCCTGGGAAGCTAATTGTATTACTTCTCCACCGATGTGTGCCACTTGGTCGAGATATTTTTCTAAAATATGGAAAATATGTACCTAAAACGCGCCGTTTTAGATGGCCTACAGTGGTATTAAAAACGCGCATTTTTAGATGGCCTACACTGGCATGATGAAGTGACCACTGCCACTCCATGGTCCAAGTGCGTTGATGACATTTACCGTTCTGGAAAGCTAATGGTCGAAACCTTTAAGCGAGGTGTAAACCGTCACTACTCCCTCTTTTCCCATTCCCACTAACCTGTCATCCCTTCGGAACCAACAAATGCTGTGCATGGAGGTACTAATTGTAGTACCTCTCCACCGATGTGTGCCACTTGGTCAAGATATTTTTCTACAAGTTGGAAAATAGGCACCTAAAATGCGCCGTTTTAGATGGCCTACAATGATATGATGAAGCTACCACTGACCACTTCATGCTCAGAGTGCGTTGATGAATCTTAGTCTTCTAGAAAGCTAATGGCGGTACCTCTCTATCGATGTATGCCACTTGGTAATGACATTTTTCTAAAATTTCGAAAAAGGTACTGAAATCGCGCATATTAGATGGCCTACACTGGCATGATGAAGCGACCACTGACAACTCCATGCTCCGAGTGCTTTGGTGAAACTAAGTGTTCTAGAAAGCTAATGGTACTAATGGAAAAATATATTTTTCTAAAGATTTTAAAAAAGGTACTTAAAACGCGCATTTTAGATGGCCTACACTGGCATGATGAAGTGGCCACTGCCCTCGCCGTGGTCCGAGTGCGTTGATGAAATTTGAAACTAATGGCAATGCCTCTCCACCGATGTATGCCACTTGGTCAAGATATTTTTCTAAAATTTCGAAAAAAGTACCTGAAACGGGCATTTTTAGTTAGCCTACACTGGAATGATGAAGTGACCACTGACCACTCCATGGTTCAAGTGCGTTGATGAAATCTACCGTTCTGGAAAGCTAATGGTCGAAACCTTTAAGCGAGGTGTAAACCGTCACTACTCCCTCTTTTCCCATTCCCACTAACCTGTCATCCCTTCGGAACCAACAAATGCTGTGCATGGAGGTACTAATTGTAGTACCTCATGGAGGTACTAATTGTAGTACCTCTCCACCGATGTGTGCCACTTGGTCGAGATATTTTTCTAAAATATGGAAAATATGTACCTAAAACGCGCCGTTTTAGATGGCCTACAGTGGTATTAAAAACGAGCATTTTTAGATGGCCTACACTAGCATGATGAAGTGACCACTGACCACTCCATGGTCCCCGTACGTTAATGGAACTGAATGTCCTGGAAAGCTAATTGTAGTACCTTTCCACCGATTTGTGCCACTTGGTCAAGACATTTTTCTAAAATTTGGAAATAGGTGCCTAAAACGCGACGTTTTAGACTGACCACTCCATGGTGCGAGTCCGTTGAATGAACTGAGTGTCCGGGGAAGCTAATTGTATTACTTCTCCACCGATGTGTGCCACTTGGTCGAGATATTTTTCTAAAATATGGAAAATATGTACCTAAAACGCGCCGTTTTAGATGGCCTACAGTGGTATTAAAAACGCGCATTTTTAGATGGCCTACACTGGCATGATGAAGTGACCACTGCCCACTCCATGGTTCAAGTGCGTTGATGAAATCTACCGTTCTGGAAAGCTAATGGTCGAAACCTTTAAGCGAGGTGTAAACCGTCACTACTCCCTCTTTTCCCATTCCCACTAACCTGTCATCCCTTCGGAACCAACAAATGCTGTGCATGGAGGTACTAATTGTAGTACCTCATGGAGGTACTAATTGTAGTACCTCTCCACCGATGTGTGCCACTTGGTCGAGATATTTTTCTACAAGTTGGAAAATAGGCACCTAAAATGCGCCGTTTTAGATGGCCTACAATGATATGATGAAGCTACCACTGACCACTCCATGTTCAGAGTGAGTTGATGAATCTTAGTCTTCTAGAAAGCTAATGGCGGTACCTCTCTATCGATGTATGCCACTTGGTCATGACATTTTTCTAAAATTTCGAAAAAGGTACTGAAATCGCGCATATTAGATGGCCTACACTGGCATGATGAAGTGACCACTGACAACTCCATGCTCCGAGTGCTTTGGTGAAAATAAGTGTTCTAGAAAGCTAATGGTACTAATGGAAAAATATATTTTTCTAAAGTTTTTAAAAAAGGTACTTAAAACGCGCATTTTTAGATGGCCTACACTGGTATGATGAAGTGGCCACTGCCCTCGCCGTGGTCAGAGTGCGTTGATGAAATTTACCGTTCTGGAAAGCTAATAGCAATGCCTCTCCACCGATGTATGCCACTTGGTGAAGATATTTTTCTAAAATTTCGAAAAAAGTACCTAAAACGGGCATTTTTAGTTAGCCTACACTGGAATGATGAAGTGACCACTGACCACTCCATGCTCCGAGTGCGTTGATGAAACTTAGTGTTCTAGAAAGCTAATGGTACTAATGGAAAAATATATTTCTTTCCACTGATGTATGCCACTTGTCAAGATATTTTTGTAAAGTTTTGACAAAAGGTTCTAAAAACGCGCTTTTTTAGATGGCTTACACTAGCATGATAAAGTGGCCACTGACCTCGCCGTGGTCCGAGTGCGTTTAGAATCTTAGTGTTCTGGAAAGCTAATGGCAAGACCTCTCCACCGATGTATGCCACTTGGTCAAGATATTTTTCTAAAATGTCGAAAAACAATGTACGGAAATCGCGCATTTTAGATGGGCTACACGTGCATGATGAAGTGACCACTGACCACTCCATGCTCCGAGTGTGTTGATGATTCTTAGTATTCTGGAAAGCTAATGGCAGTACCTTTGCACCGATGTATGCCACTTCAGCAAGATATTTTTCTAAAATTTCGAAAAAAAGGTACTGAAATCGCGCATTTTAGATGGCCTACATAAGCATGATGAAGTGACCACTGACCACTCCATGCTCCGAGTGCTTTGATGGAACTTAGTGTTCTCGAAAGCTAATGGCGGTACCTCTCTATCGATGTATGCCACTTGGTCATGACATTTTTCTAAAATTTCGAAAAAAAAAAATGTACGGAAATCGCGCATTTTAGATGGGCTACACGTGCATGATGAAGTGACCACTGACCACTCCATGGTCCGCGTACGTTGATGGAACTGAATGTCCTGGAAAGCTAATTGTAGTACCTTTCCACCGATTTGTGCCACTTGGTCAAGACATTTTTCTAAAATTTGGAAATAGGTACCTAAAATAGGTGTCCGTTGAATGAACTGAGTGTCCTGGGAAGCTAATTGTACTACTTCTCCACCGATGTGTGCCACTTGGTCGAGATATTTTTATAAAATATGGAAAATATGTACCTAAAACGCGCCGTTTTAGATGGCCTACAGTGGTATTAAAAACGAGCATTTTTAGATGGCCTACACTAGCATGATGAAGTGACCACTGACCACTCCATGGTCCCCGTACGTTAATGGAACTGAATGTCCTGGAAAGCTAATTGTAGTACCTTTCCACCGATTTGTGCCACTTGGTCAAGACATTTTTCTAAAATTTGGAAATAGGTACCTAAAACGCGACGTTTTAGACTGACCACTCCATGGTGCGAGTCCGTTGAATGAACTGAGTGTCCTGGGAAGCTAATTGTATTACTTCTCCACCGATGTGTGCCACTTGGTCGAGATATTTTTCTAAAATATGGAAAATATGTACCTAAAACGCGCCGTTTTAGATGGCCTACAGTGGTATTAAAAACGCGCATTTTTAGATGGCCTACACTGGCATGATGAAGTGACCACTGCCCACTCCATGGTTCAAGTGCGTTGATGAAATTTACCGTTCTGGAAAGCTAATGGTCGAAACCTTTAAGCGAGGTGTAAACCGTCACTACTCCCTCTTTTCCCATTCCCACTAACCTGTCCTCCCTTCGGAACCAACAAATGCTGTGCATGGAGGTACTAATTGTAGTACCTCTCCACCGATGTGTGCCACTTGGTCAAGATATTTTTCTACAAGTTGGAAAATAGGCACCTAAAATGCGCCGTTTTAGATGGCCTACAATGATATGATGAAGCTACCACTTACCACTTCATGCTCAGAGTGCGTTGATGAATCTTAGTCTTCTAGAAAGCTAATGGCGGTACCTCTCTATCGATGTATGCCACTTGGTCATGACATTTTTCTAAAATCTCGAAAAAGGTACTGAAATCGCGCATATTAGATGGCCTACACTGGCATGATGAAGTGACCACTGACAACTCCATGCTCCGAGTGCTTTGGTGAAACTAAGTGTTCTAGAAAGCTAATGGTACTAATGGAAAAATATATTTTTCTAAAGTTTTTAAAAAAGGTACTTAAAACGCGCATTTTTAGATGGCCTACACTGGCATGATGAAGTGGCCACTGCCCTCGCCGTGGTCCGAGTGCGTTGATGAAATTTACCGTTCTGGAAAGCTAATGGCAATGCCTCTCCACCGATGTATGCCACTTGGTCAAGATATTTTTCTAAAATTTCGAAAAAAGTACCTAAAACGGGCATTTTTAGTTAGCCTACACTGGAATGATGAAGTGACCACTGACCACTCCATGCTCCGAGTGCGTTGATGAAACTTAGTGTTCTAGAAAGCTAATGGTACTAATGGAAAAATATATTTCTTTCCACTGATGTATGCCACTTGTTAAGATATTTTTCTAAAGTTTTGACAAAAGGTTCTGAAAACGCGCTTTTTTAGATGGCTTACACTAGCATGATAAAGTGGCCACTGACCTCGCCGTGGTCCGAGTGCGTTTAGAATCTTAGTGTTCTGGAAAGCTAATGGCAAGACCTCTCCACCGATGTATGCCACTTGGTCAAGATATTTTTCTAAAATTTCGAAAAACAATGTACGGAAATCGCGCATTTTAGATGGGCTACACGTGCATGATGAAGTGACCACTGACCACTCCATGCTCCGAGTGTGTTGATGATTCTTAGTATTCTGGAAAGCTAATGGCAGTACCTTTGCACCGATGTATGCCACTTCAGCAAGATATTTTTCTAAAATTTTGAAAAAAAGGTACTGAAATCGCGCATTTTAGATGGCCTACATAAGCATGATGAAGTGACCACTGACCACTCCATGCTCCGAGTGCTTTGATGAAACTTAGTGTTTTCGAAAGCTAATGGCGGTACCTCTCTATCGATGTATGCCACTTGGTCATGACATTTTTCTAAAATTTCGAAAAAAAAATGTACGGAAATCGCGCATTTTAGATGGGCTACACGTGCATGATGAAGTGACCACTGACCACTCCATGGTCCGCGTACGTTGATGGAACTGAATGTCCTGGAAAGCTAATTGTAGTACCTTTCCACCGATTTGTGCCACTTGGTCAAGACATTTTTCTAAAATTTGGAAATAGGTACTTAAAACGCGACGTTTTAGACTGACCACTGCATGGTGCGAGTCCGTTAAATGAACTGAGTGTCCTGGGAAGGTAATTGTACTACTTCTCCACCGATGTGTGCCACTTGGTCGAGATATTTTTCTGAAATATGGAAAATATGTACCTAAAACGCGCCGTTTTAGATGGCCTACAGTGGTATTAAAAACGAGCATTTTTAGATGGCCTACACTGGCATGATGAAGTGACCACTGACCACTCCATGGTCCCCGTACGTTAATGGAACTGAATGTCCTGGAAAGCTAATTATAGTACCTTTCTACCGATTTGTGCCACTTGGTCAAGACATTTTTCTAAAATTTGGAAATAGGTACCTAAAACGCGACGTTTTAGACTGACCACTCCATGGTGCGAGTCCGTTGAATGAACTGAGTGTCCTGGGAAGCTAATTGTATTACTTCTCCACCGATGTGTGCCACTTGGTCGAGATATTTTTCTAAAATATGGAAAATATGTACCTAAAACGCGCCGTTTTAGATGGCCTACAGTGGTATTAAAAACGCGCATTTTTAGATGGCCTACACTGGCATGATGAAGTGACCACTGCCACTCCATGGTCCAAGTGCGTTGATGACATTTACCGTTCTGGAAAGCTAATGGTCGAAACCTTTAAGCGAGGTGTAAACCGTCACTACTCCCTCTTTTCCCATTCCCACTAACCTGTCATCCCTTCGGAACCAACAAATGCTGTGCATGGAGGTACTAATTGTAGTACCTCTCCACCGATGTGTGCCACTTGGTCAAGATATTTTTCTACAAGTTGGAAAATAGGCACCTAAAATGCGCCGTTTTAGATGGCCTACAATGATATGATGAAGCTACCACTGACCACTTCATGCTCAGAGTGCGTTGATGAATCTTAGTCTTCTAGAAAGCTAATGGCGGTACCTCTCTATCGATGTATGCCACTTGGTAATGACATTTTTCTAAAATTTCGAAAAAGGTACTGAAATCGCGCATATTAGATGGCCTACACTGGCATGATGAAGCGACCACTGACAACTCCATGCTCCGAGTGCTTTGGTGAAACTAAGTGTTCTAGAAAGCTAATGGTACTAATGGAAAAATATATTTTTCTAAAGATTTTAAAAAGGGTACTTAAAACGCGCATTTTTAGATGGCCTACACTGGCATGATGAAGTGACCACTGCCACTCCATGGTCCAAGTGCGTTGATGACATTTACCGTTCTGGAAAGCTAATGGTCGAAACCTTTAAGCGAGGTGTAAACCGTCACTACTCCCTCTTTTCCCATTCCCACTAACCTGTCATCCCTTCGGAACCAACAAATGCTGTGCATGGAGGTACTAATTGTAGTACCTCTCCACCGATGTGTGCCACTTGGTCAAGATATTTTTCTACAAGTTGGAAAATAGGCACCTAAAATGCGCCGTTTTAGATGGCCTACAATGATATGATGAAGCTACCACTGACCACTTCATGCTCAGAGTGCGTTGATGAATCTTAGTCTTCTAGAAAGCTAATGGCGGTACCTCTCTATCGATGTATGCCACTTGGTAATGACATTTTTCTAAAATTTCGAAAAAGGTACTGAAATCGCGCATATTAGACGGCCTACACTGGCATGATGAAGTGACCACTGACAACTCCATGCTCCGAGTGCTTTGGTGAAACTAAGTGTTCTAGAAAGCTAATGGTACTAATGGAAAAATATATTTTTCTAAAGATTTTAAAAAAGGTACTTAAAACTCGCATTTTTAGATGGCCTACACTGGCATGATGAAGTGGCCACTGCCCTCGCCGTGGTCCGAGTGCGTTGATGAAATTTGAAACTAATGGCAATGCCTCTCCACCGATGTATGCCACTTGGTCAAGATATTTTTCTAAAATTTCGAAAAAAGTACCTGAAACGGGCATTTTTAGTTAGCCTACACTGGAATGATGAAGTGACCACTGACCACTCCATGGTTCAAGTGCGTTGATGAAATCTACCGTTCTGGAAAGCTAATGGTCGAAACCTTTAAGCGAGGTGTAAACCGTCACTACTCCCTCTTTTCCCATTCCCACTAACCTGTCATCCCTTCGGAACCAACAAATGCTGTGCATGGAGGTACTAATTGTAGTACCTCATGGAGGTACTAATTGTAGTACCTCTCCACCGATGTGTGCCACTTGGTCGAGATATTTTTCTAAAATATGGAAAATATGTACCTAAAACGCGCCGTTTTAGATGGCCTACAGTGGTATTAAAAACGAGCATTTTTAGATGGCCTACACTAGCATGATGAAGTGACCACTGACCACTCCATGGTCCCCGTACGTTAATGGAACTGAATGTCCTGGAAAGCTAATTGTAGTACCTTTCCACCGATTTGTGCCACTTGGTCAAGACATTTTTCTAAAATTTGGAAATAGGTGCCTAAAACGCGACGTTTTAGACTGACCACTCCATGGTGCGAGTCCGTTGAATGAACTGAGTGTCCGGGGAAGCTAATTGTATTACTTCTCCACCGATGTGTGCCACTTGATCGAGATATTTTTCTAAAATATGGAAAATATGTACCTAAAACGCGCCGTTTTAGATGGCCTACAGTGGTATTAAAAACGCGCATTTTTAGATGGCCTACACTGGCATGATGAAGTGACCACTGCCCACTCCATGGTTCAAGTGCGTTGATGAAATCTACCGTTCTGGAAAGCTAATGGTCGAAACCTTTAAGCGAGGTGTAAACCGTCACTACTCCCTCTTTTCCCATTCCCACTAACCTGTCATCCCTTCGGAACCAACAAATGCTGTGCATGGAGGTACTAATTGTAGTACCTCATGGAGGTACTAATTGTAGTACCTCTCCACCGATGTGTGCCACTTGGTCGAGATATTTTTCTACAAGTTGGAAAATAGGCACCTAAAATGCGCCGTTTTAGATGGCCTACAATGATATGATGAAGCTACCACTGACCACTCCATGTTCAGAGTGAGTTGATGAATCTTAGTCTTCTAGAAAGCTAATGGCGGTACCTCTCTATCGATGTATGCCACTTGGTCATGACATTTTTCTAAAATTTCGAAAAAGGTACTGAAATCGCGCATATTAGATGGCCTACATTGGCATGATGAAGTGACCACTGACAACTCCATGCTCCGAGTGCTTTGGTGAAAATAAGTGTTCTAGAAAGCTAATGGTACTAATGGAAAAATATATTTTTCTAAAGTTTTTAAAAAAGGTACTTAAAACGCGCATTTTTAGATGGCCTACACTGGTATGATGAAGTGGCCACTGCCCTCGCCGTGGTCAGAGTGCGTTGATGAAATTTACCGTTCTGGAAAGCTAATAGCAATGCCTCTCCACCGATGTATGCCACTTGGTGAAGATATTTTTCTAAAATTTCGAAAAAAGTACCTAAAACGGGCATTTTTAGTTAGCCTACACTGGAATGATGAAGTGACCACTGACCACTCCATGCTCCGAGTGCGTTGATGAAACTTAGTGTTCTAGAAAGCTAATGGTACTAATGGAAAAATATATTTCTTTCCACTGATGTATGCCACTTGTCAAGATATTTTTCTAAAGTTTTGACAAAAGGTTCTGAAAACGCGCTTTTTTAGATGGCTTACACTAGCATGATAAAGTGGCCACTGACGTCGCCGTGGTCCGAGTGCGTTTAGAATCTTAGTGTTCTGGAAAGCTAATGGCACGACCTCTCCGCCGATGTATGCCACTTGGTCAAGATATTTTTCTAAAATTTGGAAAAAAATGTACGGAAATCGCGCATTTTAGATGGGCTACACGTGCATGATGAAGTGACCACTGACCACTCCATGGTCCGCGTACGTTGATGGAACTGAATGTACTGGAAAGCTATTTGTAGTACCTTTCCACCGATTTGTGCCACTTGGTCAAGACATTTTTCTAAAATTTGGAAATAGGTACCTAAAACGCGACGTTTTAGACTGACCACTCCATGGTGCGAGTCCGTTGAATGAACTGAGTGTCCTGGGAAGCTAATTGTATTACTTCTCCACCGATGTGTGCCACTTGGTCGAGATATTTTTCTAAAATATGGAAAATATGTACCTAAAACGCGCCGTTTTAGATGGCCTACAGTGGTATTAAAAACGCGCATATTAGATGGCCTACACTGGCATGATGAAGTGACCACTGACAACTCCATGCTCCGAGTGCTTTGGTGAAAATAAGTGTTCTAGAAAGCTAATGGTACTAATGGAAAAATATATTTTTCTAAAGTTTTTAAAAAAGGTGCTTAAAACGCGCATTTTTAGATGGCCTACACTGGCATGATGAAGTGGCCACTGCCCTCGCCGTGGTCAGAGTGCGTTGATGAAATTTACCGTTCTGGAAAGCTAATAGCAATGCCTCTCCACCGATGTATGCCACTTGGTCAAGATATTTTTCTAAAATTTCGAAAAAAGTACCTAAAACGGGCATTTTTAGTTAGCCTACACTGGAATGATGAAGTGACCACTGACCACTCCATGCTCCGAGTGCGTTGATGAAACTTAGTGTTCTAGAAAGCTAATGGTACTAATGGAAAAATATATTTCTTTCCACTGATGTATGCCACTTGTCAAGATATTTTTATAAAGTTTTGACAAAAGGTTCTGAAAACGCGCTTTTTTAGATGGCTTACACTAGCATGATAAAGTGGCCACTGACCTCGCCGTGGTCCGAGTGCGTTTAGAATCTTAGTGTTCTGGAAAGCTAATGGCAAGACCTCTCCACCGATGTATGCCACTTGGTCAAGATATTTTTCTAAAATGTCGAAAAACAATGTACGGAAATCGCGCATTTTAGATGGGCTACACGTGCATGATGAAGTGGCCACTGACCACTCCATGCTCCGAGTGTGTTGATGATTCTTAGTATTCTGGAAAGCTAATGGCAGTACCTTTGCACCGATGTATGCCACTTCAGCAAGATATTTTTCTAAAATTTCGAAAAAAAGGTACTGAAATCGCGCATTTTAGATGGCCTACATAAGCATGATGAAGTGACCACTGACCACTCCATGCTCCGAGTGCTTTGATGAAACTTAGTGTTCTCGAAAGCTAATGGCGGTACCTCTCTATCGATGTATGCCACTTGGTCATGACATTTTTCTAAAATTTCGAAAAAAAAAAATGTACGGAAATCGCGCATTTTAGATGGGCTACACGTGCATGATGAAGTGACCACTGACCACTCCATGGTCCGCGTACGTTGATGGAACTGAATGTCCTGGAAAGCTAATTGTAGTACCTTTCCACCGATTTGTGCCACTTGGTCAAGACATTTTTCTAAAATTTGGAAATAGGTACTTAAAACGCGACGTTTTAGACTGACCACTGCATGGTGCGAGTCCGTTGAATGAACTGAGTGTCCTGGGAAGGTAATTGTACTACTTCTCCACCGATGTGTGCCACTTGGTCGAGATATTTTTCTGAAATATGGAAAATATGTACCTAAAACGCGCCGTTTTAGATGGCCTACAGTGGTATTAAAAACGAGCATTTTTAGATGGCCTACACTAGCATGATGAAGTGACCACTGACCACTCCATGGTCCCCGTACGTTAATGGAACTGAATGTCCTGGAAAGCTAATTATAGTACCTTTCTACCGATTTGTGCCACTTGGTCAAGACATTTTTCTAAAATTTGGAAATAGGTACCTAAAACGCGACGTTTTAGACTGACCACTCCATGGTGCGTTGAATGAACTGAGTGTCCTGGGAAGCTAATTGTATTACTTCTCCACCGATGTGTGCCACTTGGTCGAGATATTTTTCTAAAATATGGAAAATATGTACCTAAAACGCGCCGTTTTAGATGGCCTACAGTGGTATTAAAAACGCGCATTTTTAGATGGCCTACACTGGCATGATGAAGTGACCACTGCCACTCCATGGTCCAAGTGCGTTGATGACATTTACCGTTCTGGAAAGCTAATGGTCGAAACCTTTAAGCGAGGTGTAAACCGTCACTACTCCCTCTTTTCCCATTCCCACTAACCTGTCATCCCTTCGGAACCAACAAATGCTGTGCATGGAGGTACTAATTGTAGTACCTATCCACCGATGTGTGCCACTTGGTCAAGATATTTTTCTACAAGTTGGAAAATAGTCACCTAAAATGCGCCGTTTTAGATGGCCTACAATGATATGATGAAGCTACCACTGACCACTTCATGCTCAGAGTGCGTTGATGAATCTTAGTCTTCTAGAAAGCTAATGGCGGTACCTCTCTATCGATGTATGCCACTTGGTAATGACATTTTTCTAAAATTTCGAAAAAGGTACTGAAATCGCGCATATTAGATGGCCTACACTGGCATGATGAAGTGACCACTGACAACTCCATGCTCCGAGTGCTTTGGTGAAACTAAGTGTTCTAGAAAGCTAATGGTACTAATGGAAAAATATATTTTTCTAAAGATTTTAAAAAAGGTACTTAAAACGCGCATTTTTAGATGGCCTACACTGGCATGATGAAGTGTCCACTGCCCTCGCCGTGGTCCGAGTGCGTTGATGAAATTTGAAATTAATGGCAATGCCTCTCCACCGATGTATGCCACTTGGTCAAGATATTTTTCTAAAATTTCGAAAAAAGTACCTGAAACGGGCATTTTTAGTTAGCCTACACTGGAATGATGAAGTGACCACTGACCACTCCATGGTTCAAGTGCGTTGATGAAATCTACCGTTCTGGAAAGCTAATGGTCGAAACCTTTAAGCGAGGTGTAAACCGTCACTACTCCCTCTTTTCCCATTCCCACTAACCTGTCATCCCTTCGGAACCAACAAATGCTGTGCATGGAGGTACTAATTGTAGTACCTCTCCACCGATGTGTGCCACTTGGTCGAGATATTTTTCTAAAATATGGAAAATATGTACCTAAAACGCGCCGTTTTAGATGGCCTACAGTGGTATTAAAAACGAGCATTTTTAGATGGCCTACACTAGCATGATGAAGTGACCACTGACCACTCCATGGTCCCCGTACGTTAATGGAACTGAATGTCCTGGAAAGCTAATTGTAGTACCTTTCCACCGATTTGTGCCACTTGGTCAAGACATTTTTCTAAAATTTGGAAATAGGTGCCTAAAACGCGACGTTTTAGACTGACCACTCCATGGTGCGAGTCCGTTGAATGAACTGAGTGTCCGGGGAAGCTAATTGTATTACTTCTCCACCGATGTGTGCCACTTGGTCGAGATATTTTTCTAAAATATGGAAAATATGTACCTAAAACGCGCCGTTTTAGATGGCCTACAGTGGTATTAAAAACGCGCATTTTTAGATGGCCTACACTGGCATGATGAAGTGACCACTGCCCACTCCATGGTTCAAGTGCGTTGATGAAATCTACCGCTCTGGAAAGCTAATGGTCGAAACCTTTAAGCGAGGTGTAAACCGTCACTACTCCCTCTTTTCCCATTCCCACTAACCTGTCATCCCTTCGGAACCAACAAATGCTGTGCATGGAGGTACTAATTGTAGTACCTCATGGAGGTACTAATTGTAGTACCTCTCCACCGATGTGTGCCACTTGGTCGAGATATTTTTCTACAAGTTGGAAAATAGGCACCTAAAATGCGCCGTTTTAGATGGCCTACAATGATATGATGAAGCTACCACTGACCACTCCATGTTCAGAGTGAGTTGATGAATCTTAGTCTTCTAGAAAGCTAATGGCGGTACCTCGCTATCGATGTATGCCACTTGGTCATGACATTTTTCTAAAATTTCGAAAAAGGTACTGAAATCGCGCATATTAGATGGCCTACACTGGCATGATGAAGTGACCACTGACAACTCCATGCTCCGAGTGCTTTGGTGAAAATAAGTGTTCTAGAAAGCTAATGGTACTAATGGAAAAATATATTTTTCTAAAGTTTTTAAAAAAGGTACTTAAAACGCGCATTTTTAGATGGCCTACACTGGTATGATGAAGTGGCCACTGCCCTCGCCGTGGTCAGAGTGCGTTGATGAAATTTACCGTTCTGGAAAGCTAATAGCAATGCCTCTCCACCGATGTATGCCACTTGGTGAAGATATTTTTCTAAAATTTCGAAAAAAGTACCTAAAACGGGCATTTTTAGTTAGCCTACACTGGAATGATGAAGTGACCACTGACCACTCCATGCTCCGAGTGCGTTGATGAAACTTAGTGTTCTAGAAAGCTAATGGTACTAATGGAAAAATATATTTCTTTCCACTGATGTATGCCACTTGTCAAGATATTTTTGTAAAGTTTTGACAAAAGGTTCTAAAAACGCGCTTTTTTAGATGGCTTACACTAGCATGATAAAGTGGCCACTGACCTCGCCGTGGTCCGAGTGCGTTTAGAATCTTAGTGTTCTGGAAAGCTAATGGCAAGACCTCTCCACCGATGTATGCCACTTGGTCAAGATATTTTTCTAAAAGTTGGACAATAGGCACCTAAAATGCGCCGATTTAGATGGCCTACAATGATCTGATGAAGCGACCACTGACCACTCCATGCTCAGAGTGCGTTGATGAATCTTAGTCTTCTTGGTCATGACATTTCTACACTGGAATGATGAAGTGACCACTGTCCACTCCATGCTCCGAATGCGTTGATGAAACTTAGTGTTCTAGAAAGCTAATGGTACTAATGGAAAAATATATTTCTTTCCACTGATGTATGCCACTTGTCAAGATATTTTTCTAAAGTTTTGACAAAAGGTTCTGAAAACGCGCTTTTTTAGATGGCTTACACTAGCATGATAAAGTGGCCACTGACGTCGCCGTGGTCCGAGTGCGTTTAGAATCTTAGTGTTCTGGAAAGCTAATGGCACGACCTCTCCGCCGATGTATGCCACTTGGTCAAGATATTTTTCTAAAATTTGGAAAAAAATGTACGGAAATCGCGCATTTTAGATGGGCTACACGTGCATGATGAAGTGACCACTGACCACTCCATGGTCCGCGTACGTTGATGGAACTGAATGTACTGGAAAGCTATTTGTAGTACCTTTCCACCGATTTGTGCCACTTGGTCAAGACATTTTTCTAAAATTTGGAAATAGGTACCTAAAACGCGACGTTTTAGACTGACCACTCCATGGTGCGAGTCCGTTGAATGAACTGAGTGTCCTGGGAAGCTAATTGTATTACTTCTCCACCGATGTGTGCCACTTGGTCGAGATATTTTTCTAAAATATGGAAAATATGTACCTAAAACGCGCCGTTTTAGATGGCCTACAGTGGTATTAAAAACGCGCATATTAGATGGCCTACACTGGCATGATGAAGTGACCACTGACAACTCCATGCTCCGAGTGCTTTGGTGAAAATAAGTGTTCTAGAAACCTAATGGTACTAATGGAAAAATATATTTTTCTAAAGTTTTTAAAAAAGGTGCTTAAAACGCGCATTTTTAGATGGCCTACACTGGCATGATGAAGTGGCCACTGCCCTCGCCGTGGTCAGAGTGCGTTGATGAAATTTACCGTTCTGGAAAGCTAATAGCAATGCCTCTCCACCGATGTATGCCACTTGGTCAAGATATTTTTCTAAAATTTCGAAAAAAGTACCTAAAACGGGCATTTTTAGTTAGCCTACACTGGAATGATGAAGTGACCACTGACCACTCCATGCTCCGAGTGCGTTGATGGAAAAATATATTTCTTTCCACTGATGTATGCCACTTGTCAAGATATTTTTATAAAGTTTTGACAAAAGGTTCTGAAAACGCGCTTTTTTAGATGGCTTACACTAGCATGATAAAGTGGCCACTGACCTCGCCGTGGTCCGAGTGCGTTTAGAATCTTAGTGTTCTGGAAAGCTAATGGCAAGACCTCTCCACCGATGTATGCCACTTGGTCAAGATATTTTTCTAAAATGTCGAAAAACAATGTACGGAAATCGCGCATTTTAGATGGGCTACACGTGCATGATGAAGTGACCACTGACCACTCCATGGTCCCCGTACGTTAATGGAACTGAATGTCCTGGAAAGCTAATTGTAGTACCTTTCCACCGATTTGTGCCACTTGGTCAAGACATTTTTCTAAAATTTGGAAATAGGTGCCTAAAACGCGACGTTTTAGACTGACCACTCCATGGTGCGAGTCCGTTGAATGAACTGAGTGTCCGGGGAAGCTAATTGTATTACTTCTCCACCGATGTGTGCCACTTGGTCGAGATATTTTTCTAAAATATGGAAAATATGTACCTAAAACGCGCCGTTTTAGATGGCCTACAGTGGTATTAAAAACGCGCATTTTTAGATGGCCTACACTGGCATGATGAAGTGACCACTGCCCACTCCATGGTTCAAGTGCGTTGATGAAATCTACCGTTCTGGAAAGCTAATGGTCGAAACCTTTAAGCGAGGTGTAAACCGTCACTACTCCCTCTTTTCCCATTCCCACTAACCTGTCATCCCTTCGGAACCAACAAATGCTGTGCATGGAGGTACTAATTGTAGTACCTCATGGAGGTACTAATTGTAGTACCTCTCCACCGATGTGTGCCACTTGGTCGAGATATTTTTCTACAAGTTGGAAAATAGGCACCTAAAATGCGCCGTTTTAGATGGCCTACAATGATATGATGAAGCTACCACTGACCACTCCATGTTCAGAGTGAGTTGATGAATCTTAGTCATCTAGAAAGCTAATGGCGGTACCTCTCTATCGATGTATGCCACTTGGTCATGACATTTTTCTAAAATTTCGAAAAAGGTACTGAAATCGCGCATATTAGATGGCCTACACTGGCATGATGAAGTGACCACTGACAACTCCATGCTCCGAGTGCTTTGGTGAAAATAAGTGTTCTAGAAAGCTAATGGTACTAATGGAAAAATATATTTTTCTAAAGTTTTTAAAAAAGGTACTTAAAACGCGCATTTTTAGATGGCCTACACTGGTATGATGAAGTGGCCACTGCCCTCGCCGTGGTCAGAGTGCGTTGATGAAATTTACCGTTCTGGAAAGCTAATAGCAATGCCTCTCCACCGATGTATGCCACTTGGTGAAGATATTTTTCTAAAATTTCGAAAAAAGTACCTAAAACGGGCATTTTTAGTTAGCCTACACTGGAATGATGAAGTGACCACTGACCACTCCATGCTCCGAGTGCGTTGATGAAACTTAGTGTTCTAGAAAGCTAATGGTACTAATGGAAAAATATATTTCTTTCCACTGATGTATGCCACTTGTCAAGATATTTTTGTAAAGTTTTGACAAAAGGTTCTAAAAACGCGCTTTTTTAGATGGCTTACACTAGCATGATAAAGTGGCCACTGACCTCGCCGTGGTCCGAGTGCGTTTAGAATCTTAGTGTTCTGGAAAGCTAATGGCAAGACCTCTCCACCGATGTATGCCACTTGGTCAAGATATTTTTCTAAAAGTTGGACAATAGGCACCTAAAATGCGCCGATTTAGATGGCCTACAATGATCTGATGAAGCGACCACTGACCACTCCATGCTCAGAGTGCGTTGATGAATCTTAGTCTTCTTGGTCATGACATTTCTACACTGGAATGATGAAGTGACCACTGACCACTCCATGCTCCGAATGCGTTGATGAAACTTAGTGTTCTAGAAAGCTAATGGTACTAATGGAAAAATATATTTCTTTCCACTGATGTATGCCACTTGTCAAGATATTTTTCTAAAGTTTTGACAAAAGGTTCTGAAAACGCGCTTTTTTAGATGGCTTACACTAGCATGATAAAGTGGCCACTGACGTCGCCGTGGTCCGAGTGCGTTTAGAATCTTAGTGTTCTGGAAAGCTAATGGCACGACCTCTCCGCCGATGTATGCCACTTGGTCAAGATATTTTTCTAAAATTTGGAAAAAAATGTACGGAAATCGCGCATTTTAGATGGGCTACACGTGCATGATGAAGTGACCACTGACCACTCCATGGTCCGCGTACGTTGATGGAACTGAATGTACTGGAAAGCTATTTGTAGTACCTTTCCACCGATTTGTGCCACTTGGTCAAGACATTTTTCTAAAATTTGGAAATAGGTACCTAAAACGCGACGTTTTAGACTGACCACTCCATGGTGCGAGTCCGTTGAATGAACTGAGTGTCCTGGGAAGCTAATTGTATTACTTCTCCACCGATGTGTGCCACTTGGTCGAGATATTTTTCTAAAATATGGAAAATATGTACCTAAAACGCGCCGTTTTAGATGGCCTACAGTGGTATTAAAAACGCGCATATTAGATGGCCTACACTGGCATGATGAAGTGACCACTGACAACTCCATGCTCCGAGTGCTTTTGTGAAAATAAGTGTTCTAGAAAGCTAATGGTACTAATGGAAAAATATATTTTTCTAAAGTTTTTAAAAAAGGTGCTTAAAACGCGCATTTTTAGATGGCCTACACTGGCATGATGAAGTGGCCACTGCCCTCGCCGTGGTCAGAGTGCGTTGATGAAATTTACCGTTCTGGAAAGCTAATAGCAATGCCTCTCCACCGATGTATGCCACTTGGTCAAGATATTTTTCTAAAATTTCGAAAAAAGTACCTAAAACGGGCATTTTTAGTTAGCCTACACTGGAATGATGAAGTGACCACTGACCACTCCATGCTCCGAGTGCGTTGATGAAACTTAGTGTTCTAGAAAGCTAATGGTACTAATGGAAAAATATATTTCTTTCCACTGATGTATGCCACTTGTCAAGATATTTTTATAAAGTTTTGACAAAAGGTTCTGAAAACGCGCTTTTTTAGATGGCTTACACTAGCATGATAAAGTGGCCACTGACCTCGCCGTGGTCCGAGTGCGTTTAGAATCTTAGTGTTCTGGAAAGCTAATGGCAAGACCTCTCCACCGATGTATGCCACTTGGTCAAGATATTTTTCTAAAATGTCGAAAAACAATGTACGGAAATCGCGCATTTTAGATGGGCTACACGTGCATGATGAAGTGGCCACTGACCACTCCATGCTCCGAGTGTGTTGATGATTCTTAGTATTCTGGAAAGCTAATGGCAGTACCTTTGCACCGATGTATGCCACTTCAGCAAGATATTTTTCTAAAATTTCGAAAAAAAGGTACTGAAATCGCGCATTTTAGATGGCCTACATAAGCATGATGAAGTGACCACTGACCACTCCATGCTCCGAGTGCTTTGATGAAACTTAGTGTTCTCGAAAGCTAATGGCGGTACCTCTCTATCGATGTATGCCACTTGGTCATGACATTTTTCTAAAATTTCGAAAAAAAAAATGTACGGAAATCGCGCATTTTAGATGGGCTACACGTGCATGATGAAGTGACCACTGACCACTCCATGGTCCGCGTACGTTGATGGAACTGAATGTCCTGGAAAGCTAATTGTAGTACCTTTCCACCGATTTGTGCCACTTGGTCAAGACATTTTTCTAAAATTTGGAAATAGGTACTTAAAACGCGACGTTTTAGACTGACCACTGCATGGTGCGAGTCCGCTGAATGAACTGAGTGTCCTGGGAAGGTAATTGTACTACTTCTCCACCGATGTGTGCCACTTGGTCGAGATATTTTTCTGAAATATGGAAAATATGTACCTAAAACGCGCCGTTTTAGATGGCCTACAGTGGTATTAAAAACGAGCATTTTTAGATGGCCTACACTAGCATGATGAAGTGACCACTGACCACTCCATGGTCCCCGTACGTTAATGGAACTGAATGTCCTGGAAAGCTAATTATAGTACCTTTCTACCGATTTGTGCCACTTGGTCAAGACATTTTTCTAAAATTTGGAAATAGGTACCTAAAACGCGACGTTTTAGACTGACCACTCCATGGTGCGTTGAATGAACTGAGTGTCCTGGGAAGCTAATTGTATTACTTCTCCACCGATGTGTGCCACTTGGTCGAGATATTTTTCTAAAATATGGAAAATATGTACCTAAAACGCGCCGTTTTAGATGGCCTACAGTGGTATTAAAAACGCGCATTTTTAGATGGCCTACACTGGCATGATGAAGTGACCACTGCCACTCCATGGTCCAAGTGCGTTGATGACATTTACCGTTCTGGAAAGCTAATGGTCGAAACCTTTAAGCGAGGTGTAAACCGTCACTACTCCCTCTTTTCCCATTCCCACTAACCTGTCATCCCTTCGGAACCAACAAATGCTGTGCATGGAGGTACTAATTGTAGTACCTATCCACCGATGTGTGCCACTTGGTCAAGATATTTTTCTACAAGTTGGAAAATAGGCACCTAAAATGCGCCGTTTTAGATGGCCTACAATGATATGATGAAGCTACCACTGACCACTTCATGCTCAGAGTGCGTTGATGAATCTTAGTCTTCTAGAAAGCTAATGGCGGTACCTCTCTATCGATGTATGCCACTTGGTAATGACATTTTTCTAAAATTTCGAAAAAGGTACTGAAATCGCGCATATTAGATGGCCTACACTGGCATGATGAAGTGACCACTGACAACTCCATGCTCCGAGTGCTTTGGTGAAACTAAGTGTTCTAGAAAGCTAATGGTACTAATGGAAAAATATATTTTTCTAAAGATTTTAAAAAAGGTACTTAAAACGCGCATTTTTAGATGGCCTACACTGGCATGATGAAGTGTCCACTGCCCTCGCCGTGGTCCGAGTGCGTTGATGAAATTTGAAACTAATGGCAATGCCTCTCCACCGATGTATGCCACTTGGTCAAGATATTTTTCTAAAATTTCGAAAAAAGTACCTGAAACGGGCATTTTTAGTTAGCCTACACTGGAATGATGAAGTGACCACTGACCACTCCATGGTTCAAGTGCGTTGATGAAATCTACCGTTCTGGAAAGCTAATGGTCGAAACCTTTAAGCGAGGTGTAAACCGTCACTACTCCCTCTTTTCCCATTCCCACTAACCTGTCATCCCTTCGGAACCAACAAATGCTGTGCATGGAGGTACTAATTGTAGTACCTCTCCACCGATGTGTGCCACTTGGTCGAGATATTTTTCTAAAATATGGAAAATATGTACCTAAAACGCGCCGTTTTAGATGGCCTACAGTGGTATTAAAAACGAGCATTTTTAGATGGCCTACACTAGCATGATGAAGTGACCACTGACCACTCCATGGTCCCCGTACGTTAATGGAACTGAATGTCCTGGAAAGCTAATTGTAGTACCTTTCCACCGATTTGTGCCACTTGGTCAAGACATTTTTCTAAAATTTGGAAATAGGTGCCTAAAACGCGACGTTTTAGACTGACCACTCCATGGTGCGAGTCCGTTGAATGAACTGAGTGTCCGGGGAAGCTAATTGTATTACTTCTCCACCGATGTGTGCCACTTGGTCGAGATATTTTTCTAAAATATGGAAAATATGTACCTAAAACGCGCCGTTTTAGATGGCCTACAGTGGTATTAAAAACGCGCATTTTTAGATGGCCTACACTGGCATGATGAAGTGACCACTGCCCACTCCATGGTTCAAGTGCGTTGATGAAATCTACCGCTCTGGAAAGCTAATGGTCGAAACCTTTAAGCGAGGTGTAAACCGTCACTACTCCCTCTTTTCCCATTCCCACTAACCTGTCATCCCTTCGGAACCAACAAATGCTGTGCATGGAGGTACTAATTGTAGTACCTCATGGAGGTACTAATTGTAGTACCTCTCCACCGATGTGTGCCACTTGGTCGAGATATTTTTCTACAAGTTGGAAAATAGGCACCTAAAATGCGCCGTTTTAGATGGCCTACAATGATATGATGAAGCTACCACTGACCACTCCATGTTCAGAGTGAGTTGATGAATCTTAGTCTTCTAGAAAGCTAATGGCGGTACCTCTCTATCGATGTATGCCACTTGGTCATGACATTTTTCTAAAATTTCGAAAAAGGTACTGAAATCGCGCATATTAGATGGCCTACACTGGCATGATGAAGTGACCACTGACAACTCCATGCTCCGAGTGCTTTGGTGAAAATAAGTGTTCTAGAAAGCTAATGGTACTAATGGAAAAATATATTTTTCTAAAGTTTTTAAAAAAGGTACTTAAAACGCGCATTTTTAGATGGCCTACACTGGTATGATGAAGTGGCCACTGCCCTCGCCGTGGTCAGAGTGCGTTGATGAAATTTACCGTTCTGGAAAGCTAATAGCAATGCCTCTCCACCGATGTATGCCACTTGGTGAAGATATTTTTCTAAAATTTCGAAAAAAGTACCTAAAACGGGCATTTTTAGTTAGCCTACACTGGAATGATGAAGTGACCACTGACCACTCCATGCTCCGAGTGCGTTGATGAAACTTAGTGTTCTAGAAAGCTAATGGTACTAATGGAAAAATATATTTCTTTCCACTGATGTATGCCACTTGTCAAGATATTTTTGTAAAGTTTTGACAAAAGGTTCTAAAAACGCGCTTTTTTAGATGGCTTACACTAGCATGATAAAGTGGCCACTGACCTCGCCGTGGTCCGAGTGCGTTTAGAATCTTAGTGTTCTGGAAAGCTAATGGCAAGACCTCTCCACCGATGTATGCCACTTGGTCAAGATATTTTTCTAAAAGTTGGACAATAGGCACCTAAAATGCGCCGATTTAGATGGCCTACAATGATCTGATGAAGCGACCACTGACCACTCCATGCTCAGAGTGCGTTGATGAATCTTAGTCTTCTTGGTCATGACATTTCTACACTGGAATGATGAAGTGACCACTGTCCACTCCATGCTCCGAATGCGTTGATGAAACTTAGTGTTCTAGAAAGCTAATGGTACTAATGGAAAAATATATTTCTTTCCACTGATGTATGCCACTTGTCAAGATATTTTTCTAAAGTTTTGACAAAAGGTTCTGAAAACGCGCTTTTTTAGATGGCTTACACTAGCATGATAAAGTGGCCACTGACGTCGCCGTGGTCCGAGTGCGTTTAGAATCTTAGTGTTCTGGAAAGCTAATGGCACGACCTCTCCGCCGATGTATGCCACTTGGTCAAGATATTTTTCTAAAATTTGGAAAAAAATGTACGGAAATCGCGCATTTTAGATGGGCTACACGTGCATGATGAAGTGACCACTGACCACTCCATGGTCCGCGTACGTTGATGGAACTGAATGTACTGGAAAGCTATTTGTAGTACCTTTCCACCGATTTGTGCCACTTGGTCAAGACATTTTTCTAAAATTTGGAAATAGGTACCTAAAACGCGACGTTTTAGACTGACCACTCCATGGTGCGAGTCCGTTGAATGAACTGAGTGTCCTGGGAAGCTAATTGTATTACTTCTCCACCGATGTGTGCCACTTGGTCGAGATATTTTTCTAAAATATGGAAAATATGTACCTAAAACGCGCCGTTTTAGATGGCCTACAGTGGTATTAAAAACGCGCATATTAGATGGCCTACACTGGCATGATGAAGTGACCACTGACAACTCCATGCTCCGAGTGCTTTGGTGAAAATAAGTGTTCTAGAAACCTAATGGTACTAATGGAAAAATATATTTTTCTAAAGTTTTTAAAAAAGGTGCTTAAAACGCGCATTTTTAGATGGCCTACACTGGCATGATGAAGTGGCCACTGCCCTCGCCGTGGTCAGAGTGCGTTGATGAAATTTACCGTTCTGGAAAGCTAATAGCAATGCCTCTCCACCGATGTATGCCACTTGGTCAAGATATTTTTCTAAAATTTCGAAAAAAGTACCTAAAACGGGCATTTTTAGTTAGCCTACACTGGAATGATGAAGTGACCACTGACCACTCCATGCTCCGAGTGCGTTGATGGAAAAATATATTTCTTTCCACTGATGTATGCCACTTGTCAAGATATTTTTATAAAGTTTTGACAAAAGGTTCTGAAAACGCGCTTTTTTAGATGGCTTACACTAGCATGATAAAGTGGCCACTGACCTCGCCGTGGTCCGAGTGCGTTTAGAATCTTAGTGTTCTGGAAAGCTAATGGCAAGACCTCTCCACCGATGTATGCCACTTGGTCAAGATATTTTTCTAAAATGTCGAAAAACAATGTACGGAAATCGCGCATTTTAGATGGGCTACACGTGCATGATGAAGTGACCACTGACCACTCCATGGTCCCCGTACGTTAATGGAACTGAATGTCCTGGAAAGCTAATTGTAGTACCTTTCCACCGATTTGTGCCACTTGGTCAAGACATTTTTCTAAAATTTGGAAATAGGTGCCTAAAACGCGACGTTTTAGACTGACCACTCCATGGTGCGAGTCCGTTGAATGAACTGAGTGTCCGGGGAAGCTAATTGTATTACTTCTCCACCGATGTGTGCCACTTGGTCGAGATATTTTTCTAAAATATGGAAAATATGTACCTAAAACGCGCCGTTTTAGATGGCCTACAGTGGTATTAAAAACGCGCATTTTTAGATGGCCTACACTGGCATGATGAAGTGACCACTGCCCACTCCATGGTTCAAGTGCGTTGATGAAATCTACCGTTCTGGAAAGCTAATGGTCGAAACCTTTAAGCGAGGTGTAAACCGTCACTACTCCCTCTTTTCCCATTCCCACTAACCTGTCATCCCTTCGGAACCAACAAATGCTGTGCATGGAGGTACTAATTGTAGTACCTCATGGAGGTACTAATTGTAGTACCTCTCCACCGATGTGTGCCACTTGGTCGAGATATTTTTCTACAAGTTGGAAAATAGGCACCTAAAATGCGCCGTTTTAGATGGCCTACAATGATATGATGAAGCTACCACTGACCACTCCATGTTCAGAGTGAGTTGATGAATCTTAGTCATCTAGAAAGCTAATGGCGGTACCTCTCTATCGATGTATGCCACTTGGTCATGACATTTTTCTAAAATTTCGAAAAAGGTACTGAAATCGCGCATATTAGATGGCCTACACTGGCATGATGAAGTGACCACTGACAACTCCATGCTCCGAGTGCTTTGGTGAAAATAAGTGTTCTAGAAAGCTAATGGTACTAATGGAAAAATATATTTTTCTAAAGTTTTTAAAAAAGGTACTTAAAACGCGCATTTTTAGATGGCCTACACTGGTATGATGAAGTGGCCACTGCCCTCGCCGTGGTCAGAGTGCGTTGATGAAATTTACCGTTCTGGAAAGCTAATAGCAATGCCTCTCCACCGATGTATGCCACTTGGTGAAGATATTTTTCTAAAATTTCGAAAAAAGTACCTAAAACGGGCATTTTTAGTTAGCCTACACTGGAATGATGAAGTGACCACTGACCACTCCATGCTCCGAGTGCGTTGATGAAACTTAGTGTTCTAGAAAGCTAATGGTACTAATGGAAAAATATATTTCTTTCCACTGATGTATGCCACTTGTCAAGATATTTTTGTAAAGTTTTGACAAAAGGTTCTAAAAACGCGCTTTTTTAGATGGCTTACACTAGCATGATAAAGTGGCCACTGACCTCGCCGTGGTCCGAGTGCGTTTAGAATCTTAGTGTTCTGGAAAGCTAATGGCAAGACCTCTCCACCGATGTATGCCACTTGGTCAAGATATTTTTCTAAAAGTTGGACAATAGGCACCTAAAATGCGCCGATTTAGATGGCCTACAATGATCTGATGAAGCGACCACTGACCACTCCATGCTCAGAGTGCGTTGATGAATCTTAGTCTTCTTGGTCATGACATTTCTACACTGGAATGATGAAGTGACCACTGACCACTCCATGCTCCGAATGCGTTGATGAAACTTAGTGTTCTAGAAAGCTAATGGTACTAATGGAAAAATATATTTCTTTCCACTGATGTATGCCACTTGTCAAGATATTTTTCTAAAGTTTTGACAAAAGGTTCTGAAAACGCGCTTTTTTAGATGGCTTACACTAGCATGATAAAGTGGCCACTGACGTCGCCGTGGTCCGAGTGCGTTTAGAATCTTAGTGTTCTGGAAAGCTAATGGCACGACCTCTCCGCCGATGTATGCCACTTGGTCAAGATATTTTTCTAAAATTTGGAAAAAAATGTACGGAAATCGCGCATTTTAGATGGGCTACACGTGCATGATGAAGTGACCACTGACCACTCCATGGTCCGCGTACGTTGATGGAACTGAATGTACTGGAAAGCTATTTGTAGTACCTTTCCACCGATTTGTGCCACTTGGTCAAGACATTTTTCTAAAATTTGGAAATAGGTACCTAAAACGCGACGTTTTAGACTGACCACTCCATGGTGCGAGTCCGTTGAATGAACTGAGTGTCCTGGGAAGCTAATTGTATTACTTCTCCACCGATGTGTGCCACTTGGTCGAGATATTTTTCTAAAATATGGAAAATATGTACCTAAAACGAGCCGTTTTAGATGGCCTACAGTGGTATTAAAAACGCGCATATTAGATGGCCTACACTGGCATGATGAAGTGACCACTGACAACTCCATGCTCCGAGTGCTTTGGTGAAAATAAGTGTTCTAGAAAGCTAATGGTACTAATGGAAAAATATATTTTTCTAAAGTTTTTAAAAAAGGTGCTTAAAACGCGCATTTTTAGATGGCCTACACTGGCATGATGAAGTGGCCACTGCCCTCGCCGTGGTCAGAGTGCGTTGATGAAATTTACCGTTCTGGAAAGCTAATAGCAATGCCTCTCCACCGATGTATGCCACTTGGTCAAGATATTTTTCTAAAATTTCGAAAAAAGTACCTAAAACGGGCATTTTTAGTTAGCCTACACTGGAATGATGAAGTGACCACTGACCACTCCATGCTCCGAGTGCGTTGATGAAACTTAGTGTTCTAGAAAGCTAATGGTACTAATGGAAAAATATATTTCTTTCCACTGATGTATGCCACTTGTCAAGATATTTTTATAAAGTTTTGACAAAAGGTTCTGAAAACGCGCTTTTTTAGATGGCTTACACTAGCATGATAAAGTGGCCACTGACCTCGCCGTGGTCCGAGTGCGTTTAGAATCTTAGTGTTCTGGAAAGCTAATGGCAAGACCTCTCCACCGATGTATGCCACTTGGTCAAGATATTTTTCTAAAATGTCGAAAAACAATGTACGGAAATCGCGCATTTTAGATGGGCTACACGTGCATGATGAAGTGGCCACTGACCACTCCATGCTCCGAGTGTGTTGATGATTCTTAGTATTCTGGAAAGCTAATGGCAGTACCTTTGCACCGATGTATGCCACTTCAGCAAGATATTTTTCTAAAATTTCGAAAAAAAGGTACTGAAATCGCGCATTTTAGATGGCCTACATAAGCATGATGAAGTGACCACTGACCACTCCATGCTCCGAGTGCTTTGATGAAACTTAGTGTTCTCGAAAGCTAATGGCGGTACCTCTCTATCGATGTATGCCACTTGGTCATGACATTTTTCTAAAATTTCGAAAAAAAAAATGTACGGAAATCGCGCATTTTAGATGGGCTACACGTGCATGATGAAGTGACCACTGACCACTCCATGGTCCGCGTACGTTGATGGAACTGAATGTCCTGGAAAGCTAATTGTAGTACCTTTCTACCGATTTGTGCCACTTGGTCAAGACATTTTTCTAAAATTTGGAAATAGGTACTTAAAACGCGACGTTTTAGACTGACCACTGCATGGTGCGAGTCCGTTGAATGAACTGAGTGTCCTGGGAAGGTAATTGTACTACTTCTCCACCGATGTGTGCCACTTGGTCGAGATATTTTTCTGAAATATGGAAAATATGTACCTAAAACGCGCCGTTTTAGATGGCCTACAGTGGTATTAAAAACGAGCATTTTTAGATGGCCTACACTAGCATGATGAAGTGACCACTGACCACTCCATGGTCCCCGTACGTTAATGGAACTGAATGTCCTGGAAAGCTAATTATAGTACCTTTCTACCGATTTGTGCCACTTGGTCAAGACATTTTTCTAAAATTTGGAAATAGGTACCTAAAACGCGACGTTTTAGACTGACCACTCCATGGTGCGTTGAATGAACTGAGTGTCCTGGGAAGCTAATTGTATTACTTCTCCACCGATGTGTGCCACTTGGTCGAGATATTTTTCTAAAATATGGAAAATATGTACCTAAAACGCGCCGTTTTAGATGGCCTACAGTGGTATTAAAAACGCGCATTTTTAGATGGCCTACACTGGCATGATGAAGTGACCACTGCCACTCCATGGTCCAAGTGCGTTGATGACATTTACCGTTCTGGAAAGCTAATGGTCGAAACCTTTAAGCGAGGTGTAAACCGTCACTACTCCCTCTTTTCCCATTCCCACTAACCTGTCATCCCTTCGGAACCAACAAATGCTGTGCATGGAGGTACTAATTGTAGTACCTATCCACCGATGTGTGCCACTTGGTCAAGATATTTTTCTACAAGTTGGAAAATAGGCACCTAAAATGCGCCGTTTTAGATGGCCTACAATGATATGATGAAGCTACCACTGACCACTTCATGCTCAGAGTGCGTTGATGAATCTTAGTCTTCTAGAAAGCTAATGGCGGTACCTCTCTATCGATGTATGCCACTTGGTAATGACATTTTTCTAAAATTTCGAAAAAGGTACTGAAATCGCGCATATTAGATGGCCTACACTGGCATGATGAAGTGACCACTGACAACTCCATGCTCCGAGTGCTTTGGTGAAACTAAGTGTTCTAGAAAGCTAATGGTACTAATGGAAAAATATATTTTTCTAAAGATTTTAAAAAAGGTACTTAAAACGCGCATTTTTAGATGGCCTACACTGGCATGATGAAGTGTCCACTGCCCTCGCCGTGGTCCGAGTGCGTTGATGAAATTTGAAACTAATGGCAATGCCTCTCCACCGATGTATGCCACTTGGTCAAGATATTTTTCTAAAATTTCGAAAAAAGTACCTGAAACGGGCATTTTTAGTTAGCCTACACTGGAATGATGAAGTGACCACTGACCACTCCATGGTTCAAGTGCGTTGATGAAATCTACCGTTCTGGAAAGCTAATGGTCGAAACCTTTAAGCGAGGTGTAAACCGTCACTACTCCCTCTTTTCCCATTCCCACTAACCTGTCATCCCTTCGGAACCAACAAATGCTGTGCATGGAGGTACTAATTGTAGTACCTCTCCACCGATGTGTGCCACTTGGTCGAGATATTTTTCTAAAATATGGAAAATATGTACCTAAAACGCGCCGTTTTAGATGGCCTACAGTGGTATTAAAAACGAGCATTTTTAGATGGCCTACACTAGCATGATGAAGTGACCACTGACCACTCCATGGTCCCCGTACGTTAATGGAACTGAATGTCCTGGAAAGCTAATTGTAGTACCTTTCCACCGATTTGTGCCACTTGGTCAAGACATTTTTCTAAAATTTGGAAATAGGTGCCTAAAACGCGACGTTTTAGACTGACCACTCCATGGTGCGAGTCCGTTGAATGAACTGAGTGTCCGGGGAAGCTAATTGTATTACTTCTCCACCGATGTGTGCCACTTGGTCGAGATATTTTTCTAAAATATGGAAAATATGTACCTAAAACGCGCCGTTTTAGATGGCCTACAGTGGTATTAAAAACGCGCATTTTTAGATGGCCTACACTGGCATGATGAAGTGACCACTGCCCACTCCATGGTTCAAGTGCGTTGATGAAATCTACCGCTCTGGAAAGCTAATGGTCGAAACCTTTAAGCGAGGTGTAAACCGTCACTACTCCCTCTTTTCCCATTCCCACTAACCTGTCATCCCTTCGGAACCAACAAATGCTGTGCATGGAGGTACTAATTGTAGTACCTCATGGAGGTACTAATTGTAGTACCTCTCCACCGATGTGTGCCACTTGGTCGAGATATTTTTCTACAAGTTGGAAAATAGGCACCTAAAATGCGCCGTTTTAGATGGCCTACAATGATATGATGAAGCTACCACTGACCACTCCATGTTCAGAGTGAGTTGATGAATCTTAGTCTTCTAGAAAGCTAATGGCGGTACCTCTCTATCGATGTATGCCACTTGGTTATGACATTTTTCTAAAATTTCGAAAAAGTACTGAAATCGCGCATATTAGATGGCCTACACTGGCATGATGAAGTGACCACTGACAACTCCATGCTCCGAGTGCTTTGGTGAAAATAAGTGTTCTAGAAAGCTAATGGTACTAATGGAAAAATATATTTTTCTAAAGTTTTTAAAAAAGGTACTTAAAACGCGCATTTTTAGATGGCCTACACTGGTATGATGAAGTGGCCACTGCCCTCGCCGTGGTCAGAGTGCGTTGATGAAATTTACCGTTCTGGAAAGCTAATAGCAATGCCTCTCCACCGATGTATGCCACTTGGTGAAGATATTTTTCTAAAATTTCGAAAAAAGTACCTAAAACGGGCATTTTTAGTTAGCCTACACTGGAATGATGAAGTGACCACTGACCACTCCATGCTCCGAGTGCGTTGATGGAAAAATATATTTCTTTCCACTGATGTATGCCACTTGTCAAGATATTTTTATAAAGTTTTGACAAAAGGTTCTGAAAACGCGCTTTTTTAGATGGCTTACACTAGCATGATAAAGTGGCCACTGACCTCGCCGTGGTCCGAGTGCGTTTAGAATCTTAGTGTTCTGGAAAGCTAATGGCAAGACCTCTCCACCGATGTATGCCACTTGGTCAAGATATTTTTCTAAAATGTCGAAAAACAATGTACGGAAATCGCGCATTTTAGATGGGCTACACGTGCATGATGAAGTGACCACTGACCACTCCATGGTCCCCGTACGTTAATGGAACTGAATGTCCTGGAAAGCTAATTGTAGTACCTTTCCACCGATTTGTGCCACTTGGTCAAGACATTTTTCTAAAATTTGGAAATAGGTGCCTAAAACGCGACGTTTTAGACTGACCACTCCATGGTGCGAGTCCGTTGAATGAACTGAGTGTCCGGGGAAGCTAATTGTATTACTTCTCCACCGATGTGTGCCACTTGGTCGAGATATTTTTCTAAAATATGGAAAATATGTACCTAAAACGCGCCGTTTTAGATGGCCTACAGTGGTATTAAAAACGCGCATTTTTAGATGGCCTACACTGGCATGATGAAGTGACCACTGCCCACTCCATGGTTCAAGTGCGTTGATGAAATCTACCGTTCTGGAAAGCTAATGGTCGAAACCTTTAAGCGAGGTGTAAACCGTCACTACTCCCTCTTTTCCCATTCCCACTAACCTGTCATCCCTTCGGAACCAACAAATGCTGTGCATGGAGGTACTAATTGTAGTACCTCATGGAGGTACTAATTGTAGTACCTCTCCACCGATGTGTGCCACTTGGTCGAGATATTTTTCTACAAGTTGGAAAATAGGCACCTAAAATGCGCCGTTTTAGATGGCCTACAATGATATGATGAAGCTACCACTGACCACTCCATGTTCAGAGTGAGTTGATGAATCTTAGTCTTCTAGAAAGCTAATGGCGGTACCTCTCTATCGATGTATGCCACTTGGTCATGACATTTTTCTAAAATTTCGAAAAAGGTACTGAAATCGCGCATATTAGATGGCCTACACTGGCATGATGAAGTGACCACTGACAACTCCATGCTCCGAGTGCTTTGGTGAAAATAAGTGTTCTAGAAAGCTAATGGTACTAATGGAAAAATATATTTTTCTAAAGTTTTTAAAAAAGGTACTTAAAACGCGCATTTTTAGATGGCCTACACTGGTATGATGAAGTGGCCACTGCCCTCGCCGTGGTCAGAGTGCGTTGATGAAATTTACCGTTCTGGAAAGCTAATAGCAATGCCTCTCCACCGATGTATGCCACTTGGTGAAGATATTTTTCTAAAATTTCGAAAAAAGTACCTAAAACGGGCATTTTTAGTTAGCCTACACTGGAATGATGAAGTCACCACTGACCACTCCATGCTCCGAGTGCGTTGATGAAACTTAGTGTTCTAGAAAGCTAATGGTACTAATGGAAAAATATATTTCTTTCCACTGATGTATGCCACTTGTCAAGATATTTTTCTAAAGTTTTGACAAAAGGTTCTGAAAACGCGCTTTTTTAGATGGCTTACACTAGCATGATAAAGTGGCCACTGACCTCGCCGTGGTCCGAGTGCGTTTAGAATCTTAGTGTTCTGGAAAGCTAATGGCAAGACCTCTCCACCGATGTATGCCACTTGGTCATGATATTTTTCTAAAATTTCGAAAAAAAATGTACGGAAATCGCGCATTTTAGATGGGCTACACGTGCATGATGAAGTGACCACTGACCACTCCATGCTCCGAGTGTGTTGATGATTCTTAGTATTCTGGAAAGCTAATGGCAGTACCTTTGCACCGATGTATGCCACTTCAGCAAGATATTTTTCTAAAATTTCGAAAAAAAGGTACTGAAATCGCGCATTTTAGATGGCCTACATAAGCATGATGAAGTGACCACTGACCACTCCATGCTCCGAGTGCTTTGATGGAACTTAGTGTTTTCGAAAGCTAATGGCGGTACCTCTCTATCGATGTATGGCACTTGGTCATGACATTTTTCTAAAATTTCGAAAAAAAAAATGTACGGAAATCGCGCATTTTAGATGGGCTACACGTGCATGATGAAGTGACCACTGACCACTCCATGGTCCGCGTACGTTGATGGAACTGAATGTCCTGGAAAGCTAATTGTAGTACCTTTCCACCGATTTGTGCCACTCGGTCAAGACATTTTTCTAAAATTTGGAAATAGGTACCTAAAATAGGTGTCCGTTGAATGAACTGAGTGTCCTGGGAAGCTAATTGTACTACTTCTCCACCGATGTGTGCCACTTGGTCGAGATATTTTTCTAAAATATGGAAAATATGTACCTAAAACGCGCCGTTTTATGGCCTACAGTGGTATTAAAAACGCTCATTTTTAGATGGCCTACACTGGCATGATGAAGTGACCACTGCCCACTCCATGGTCCAAGTGCGTTGATGACATTTACCGTTCTGGAAAGCTAATGGTCGAAACCTTTAAGCGAGGTGTAAACCGTCACTACTCCCTCTTTTCCCATTCCCACTAACCTGTCATCCCTTCGGAACCAACAAATGCTGTGCATGGAGGTACTAATTGTAGTACCTCTCCACCGATGTGTGCCACTTGGTCAAGATATTTTTCTACAAGTTGAAAAATAGGCACCTAAAATGCGCCGTTTTAGATGGCCTACAATGATATGATGAAGCTACCACTGACCACTTCATGCTCAGAGTGCGTTGATGAATCTTAGTCTTCTAGAAAGCTAATGGCGGTACCTCTCTATCGATGTATGCCACTTGGTCATGACATTTTTCTAAAATTTCGAAAAAGGTACTGAAATCGCGCATATTAGATGGCCTACACTGGCATGATGAAGTGACCACTGACAACTCCATGCTCCGAGTGCTTTGGTGAAAATAAGTGTTCTAGAAAGCTAATGGTACTAATGGAAAAATATATTTTTCTAAAGTTTTTAAAAAAGGTACTTAAAACGCGCATTTTTAGATGGCCTACACTGGTATGATGAAGTGGCCACTGCCCTCGCCGTGGTCAGAGTGCGTTGATGAAATCTACCGTTCTGGAAAGCTAATAGCAATGCCTCTCCACCGATGTATGCCACTTGGTGAAGATATTTTTCTAAAATTTCGAAAAAAGTACCTAAAACGGGCATTTTTAGTTAGCCTACACTGGAATGATGAAGTGACCACTGACCACTCCATGCTCCGAGTGCGTTGATGAAACTTAGTGTTCTAGAAAGCTAATGGTACTAATGGAAAAATATATTTCTTCCCACTGATGTATGCCACTTGTCAAGATATTTTTGTAAAGTTTTGACAAAAGGTTCTAAAAACGCGCTTTTTTAGATGGCTTACACTAGCATGATAAAGTGGCCACTGACCTCGCCGTGGTCCGAGTGCGTTTAGAATCTTAGTGTTCTGGAAAGCTAATGGCAAGACCTCTCCACCGATGTATGCCACTTGGTCAAGATATTTTTCTAAAAGTTGGACAATAGGCACCTAAAATGCGCCGATTTAGATGGCCTACAATGATCTGATGAAGCGACCACTGACCACTCCATGCTCAGAGTGCGTTGATGAATCTTAGTCTTCTTGGTCATGACATTTCTACACTGGAATGATGAAGTGACCACTGACCACTCCATGCTCCGAATGCGTTGATGAAACTTAGTGTTCTAGAAAGCTAATGGTACTAATGGAAAAATATATTTCTTTCCACTGATGTATGCCACTTGTCAAGATATTTTTCTAAAGTTTTGACAAAAGGTTCTGAAAACGCGCTTTTTTAGATGGCTTACACTAGCATGATAAAGTGGCCACTGACGTCGCCGTGGTCCGAGTGCGTTTAGAATCTTAGTGTTCTGGAAAGCTAATGGCACGACCTCTTCGCCGATGTATGCCACTTGGTCAAGATATTTTTCTGAAATATGGAAAATATGTACCTAAAACGCGCCGTTTTAGATGGCCTACAGTGGTATTAAAAACGAGCATTTTTAGATGGCCTACACTAGCATGATGAAGTGACCACTGACCACTCCATGGTCCGCGTACGTTGATGGAACTGAATGTACTGGAAAGCTATTTGTAGTACCTTTCCACCGATTTGTGCCACTTGGTCAAGACATTTTTCTAAAATTTGGAAATAGGTACCTAAAACGCGACGTTTTAGACTGACCACTCCATGGTGCGAGTCCGTTGAATGAACTGAGTGTCCTGGGAAGCTAATTGTATTACTTCTCCACCGATGTGTGCCACTTGGTCGAGATATTTTTCTAATATATGGAAAATATGTACCTAAAACGCGCCGTTTTAGATGGCCTACAGTGGTATTAAAAACGCGCATATTAGATGGCCTACACTGGCATGATGAAGTGACCACTGACAACTCCATGCTCCGAATGCTTTGGTGAAAATAAGTGTTCTAGAAAGCTAATGGTACTAATGGAAAAATATATTTTTCTAAAGTTTTTAAAAAAGGTGCTTAAAACGCGCATTTTTAGATGGCCTACACTGGCATGATGAAGTGGCCACTGCCCTCGCCGTGGTCAGAGTGCGTTGATGAAATTTACCGTTCTGGAAAGCTAATGGCAATGCCTCTCCACCGATGTATGCCACTTGGTCAAGATATTTTTCTAAAATTTCGAAAAAAGTACCTAAAACGGGCATTTTTAGTTAGCCTACACTGGAATGATGAAGTGACCACTGACCACTCCATGCTCCGAGTGCGTTGATGAAACTTAGTGTTCTAGAAAGCTAATGGTACTAATGGAAAAATATATTTCTTTCCACTGATGTATGCCACTTGTTAAGATATTTTTCTAAAGTTTTGACAAAAGGTTCTGAAAACGCGCTTTTTTAGATGGCTTACACTAGCATGATAAAGTGGCCACTGACCTCGCCGTGGTCCGAGTGCGTTTAGAATCTTAGTGTTCTGGAAAGCTAATGGCAAGACCTCTCCACCGATGTATGCCACTTGGTCAAGATATTTTTCTAAAATTTCGAAAAACAATGTACGGAAATCGCGCATTTTAGATGGGCTACACGTGCATGATGAAGTGACCACTGACCACTCAATGCTCCGAGTGTGTTGATGATTCTTAGTATTCTGGAAAGCTAATGGCAGTACCTTTGCACCGATGTATGCCACTTCAGCAAGATATTTTTCTAAAATTTTGAAAAAAAGGTACTGAAAACGCGCATTTTAGATGGCCTACATAAGCATGATGAAGTGACCACTGACCACTCCATGCTCCGAGTGCTTTGATGAAACTTAGTGTTCTCGAAAGCTAATGGCGGTACCTCTCTATCGATGTATGCCACTTGGTCATGACATTTTTCTAAAATTTCGAAAAAAAAAATGTACGGAAATCGCGCATTTTAGATGGGCTACACGTGCATGATGAAGTGACCACTGACCACTCCATGGTCCGCGTACGTTGATGGAACTGAATGTCCTGGAAAGCTAATTGTAGTACCTTTCCACCGATTTGTGCCACTTGGTCAAGACATTTTTCTAAAATTTGGAAATAGGTACTTAAAACGCGACGTTTTAGACTGACCACTGCATGGTGCGAGTCCGTTGAATGAACTGAGTGTCCTGGGAAGGTAATTGTACTACTTCTCCACCGATGTGTGCCACTTGGTCGAGATATTTTTCTGAAATATGGAAAATATGTACCTAAAACGCGCCGTTTTAGATGGCCTACAGTGGTATTAAAAACGAGCATTTTTAGATGGCCTACACTAGCATGATGAAGTGACCACTGACCACTCCATGGTCCCCGTACGTTAATAGAACTGAATGTCCTGGAAAGCTAATTATAGTACCTTTCTACCGATTTGTGCCACTTGGTCAAGACATTTTTCTAAAATTTGGAAATAGGTACCTAAAACGCGACGTTTTAGACTGACCACTCCATGGTGCGAGTCCGTTGAATGAACTGAGTGTCCTGGGAAGCTAATTGTATTACTTCTCCACCGATGTGTGCCACTTGGTCGAGATATTTTTCTAAAATATGGAAAATATGTACCTAAAACGCGCCGTTTTAGATGGCCTACAGTGGTATTAAAAACGCGCATTTTTAGATGGCCTACACTGGCATGATGAAGTGACCACTGCCACTCCATGGTCCAAGTGCGTTGATGACATTTACCGTTCTGGAAAGCTAATGGTCGAAACCTTTAAGCGAGGTGTAAACCGTCACTACTCCCTCTTTTCCCATTCCCACTAACCTGTCATCCCTTCGGAACCAACAAATGCTGTGCATGGAGGTACTAATTGTAGTACCTCTCCACCGATGTGTGCCACTTGGTCAAGATATTTTTCTACAAGTTGGAAAATAGGCACCTAAAATGCGCCGTTTTAGATGGCCTACAATGATATGATAAAGCTACCACTGACCACTTCATGCTCAGAGTGCGTTGATGAATCTTAGTCTTCTAGAAAGCTAATGGCGGTACCTCTCTATCGATGTATGCCACTTGGTAATGACATTTTTCTAAAATTTCGAAAAAGGTACTGAAATCGCGCATATTAGACGGCCTACACTGGCATGATGAAGTGACCACTGACAACTCCATGCTCCGAGTGCTTTGGTGAAACTAAGTGTTCTAGAAAGCTAACGGTACTAATGGAAAAATATATTTTTCTAAAGTTTTTAAAAAAGGTACTTAAAACGCGCATTTTTAGATGGCCTACACTGGTATGATGAAGTGGCCACTGCCCTCGCCGTGGTCAGAGTGCGTTGATGAAATCTACCGTTCTGGAAAGCTAATAGCAATGCCTCTCCACCGATGTATGCCACTTGGTGAAGATATTTTTCTAAAATTTCGAAAAAAGTACCTAAAACGGGCATTTTTAGTTAGCCTACACTGGAATGATGAAGTGACCACTGACCACTCCATGCTCCGAGTGCGTTGATGAAACTTAGTGTTCTAGAAAGCTAATGGTACTAATGGAAAAATATATTTCTTTCCACTGATGTATGCCACTTGTCAAGATATTTTTGTAAAGTTTTGACAAAAGGTTCTAAAAACGCGCTTTTTTAGATGGCTTACACTAGCATGATAAAGTGGCCACTGACCTCGCCGTGGTCCGAGTGCGTTTAGAATCTTAGTGTTCTGGAAAGCTAATGGCAAGACCTCTCCACCGATGTATGCCACTTGGTCAAGATATTTTTCTAAAAGTTGGACAATAGGCACCTAAAATGCGCCGATTTAGATGGCCTACAATGATCTGATGAAGCGACCACTGACCACTCCATGCTCAGAGTGCGTTGATGAATCTTAGTCTTCTTGGTCATGACATTTCTACACTGGAATGATGAAGTGACCACTGACCACTCCATGCTCCGAATGCGTTGATGAAACTTAGTGTTCTAGAAAGCTAATGGTACTAATGGAAAAATATATTTCTTTCCACTGATGTATGCCACTTGTCAAGATATTTTTCTAAAGTTTTGACAAAAGGTTCTGAAAACGCGCTTTTTTAGATGGCTTACACTAGCATGATAAAGTGGCCACTGACGTCGCCGTGGTCCGAGTGCGTTTAGAATCTTAGTGTTCTGGAAAGCTAATGGCACGACCTCTTCGCCGATGTATGCCACTTGGTCAAGATATTTTTCTGAAATATGGAAAATATGTACCTAAAACGCGCCGTTTTAGATGGCCTACAGTGGTATTAAAAACGAGCATTTTTAGATGGCCTACACTAGCATGATGAAGTGACCACTGACCACTCCATGGTCCGCGTACGTTGATGGAACTGAATGTACTGGAAAGCTATTTGTAGTACCTTTCCACCGATTTGTGCCACTTGGTCAAGACATTTTTCTAAAATTTGGAAATAGGTACCTAAAACGCGACGTTTTAGACTGACCACTCCATGGTGCGAGTCCGTTGAATGAACTGAGTGTCCTGGGAAGCTAATTGTATTACTTCTCCACCGATGTGTGCCACTTGGTCGAGATATTTTTCTAATATATGGAAAATATGTACCTAAAACGCGCCGTTTTAGATGGCCTACAGTGGTATTAAAAACGCGCATATTAGATGGCCTACACTGGCATGATGAAGTGACCACTGACAACTCCATGCTCCGAGTGCTTTGGTGAAAATAAGTGTTCTAGAAAGCTAATGGTACTAATGGAAAAATATATTTTTCTAAAGTTTTTAAAAAAGGTGCTTAAAACGCGCATTTTTAGATGGCCTACACTGGCATGATGAAGTGGCCACTGCCCTCGCCGTGGTCAGAGTGCGTTGATGAAATTTACCGTTCTGGAAAGCTAATGGCAATGCCTCTCCACCGATGTATGCCACTTGGTCAAGATATTTTTCTAAAATTTCGAAAAAAGTACCTAAAACGGGCATTTTTAGTTAGCCTACACTGGAATGATGAAGTGACCACTGACCACTCCATGCTCCGAGTGCGTTGATGAAACTTAGTGTTCTAGAAAGCTAATGGTACTAATGGAAAAATATATTTCTTTCCACTGATGTATGCCACTTGTTAAGATATTTTTCTAAAGTTTTGACAAAAGGTTCTGAAAACGCGCTTTTTTAGATGGCTTACACTAGCATGATAAAGTGGCCACTGACCTCGCCGTGGTCCGAGTGCGTTTAGAATCTTAGTGTTCTGGAAAGCTAATGGCAAGACCTCTCCACCGATGTATGCCACTTGGTCAAGATATTTTTCTAAAATTTCGAAAAACAATGTACGGAAATCGCGCATTTTAGATGGGCTACACGTGCATGATGAAGTGACCACTGACCACTCAATGCTCCGAGTGTGTTGATGATTCTTAGTATTCTGGAAAGCTAATGGCAGTACCTTTGCACCGATGTATGCCACTTCAGCAAGATATTTTTCTAAAATTTTGAAAAAAAGGTACTGAAAACGCGCATTTTAGATGGCCTACATAAGCATGATGAAGTGACCACTGACCACTCCATGCTCCGAGTGCTTTGATGAAACTTAGTGTTCTCGAAAGCTAATGGCGGTACCTCTCTATCGATGTATGCCACTTGGTCATGACATTTTTCTAAAATTTCGAAAAAAAAAAATGTACGGAAATCGCGCATTTTAGATGGGCTACACGTGCATGATGAAGTGACCACTGACCACTCCATGGTCCGCGTACGTTGATGGAACTGAATGTCCTGGAAAGCTAATTGTAGTACCTTTCCACCGATTTGTGCCACTTGGTCAAGACATTTTTCTAAAATTTGGAAATAGGTACTTAAAACGCGACGTTTTAGACTGACCACTGCATGGTGCGAGTCCGTTGAATGAACTGAGTGTCCTGGGAAGGTAATTGTACTACTTCTCCACCGATGTGTGCCACTTGGTCGAGATATTTTTCTGAAATATGGAAAATATGTACCTAAAACGCGCCGTTTTAGATGGCCTACAGTGGTATTAAAAACGAGCATTTTTAGATGGCCTACACTAGCATGATGAAGTGACCACTGACCACTCCATGGTCCCCGTACGTTAATAGAACTGAATGTCCTGGAAAGCTAATTATAGTACCTTTCTACCGATTTGTGCCACTTGGTCAAGACATTTTTCTAAAATTTGGAAATAGGTACCTAAAACGCGACGTTTTAGACTGACCACTCCATGGTGCGAGTCCGTTGAATGAACTGAGTGTCCTGGGAAGCTAATTGTATTACTTCTCCACCGATGTGTGCCACTTGGTCGAGATATTTTTCTAAAATATGGAAAATATGTACCTAAAACGCGCCGTTTTAGATGGCCTACAGTGGTATTAAAAACGCGCATTTTTAGATGGCCTACACTGGCATGATGAAGTGACCACTGCCACTCCATGGTCCAAGTGCGTTGATGACATTTACCGTTCTGGAAAGCTAATGGTCGAAACCTTTAAGCGAGGTGTAAACCGTCACTACTCCCTCTTTTCCCATTCCCACTAACCTGTCATCCCTTCGGAACCAACAAATGCTGTGCATGGAGGTACTAATTGTAGTACCTCATGGAGGTACTAATTGTAGTACCTCTCCACCGATGTGTGCCACTTGGTCGAGATATTTTTCTACAAGTTGGAAAATAGGCACCTAAAATGCGCCGTTTTAGATGGCCTACAATGATATGATGAAGCTACCACTGACCACTCCATGTTCAGAGTGAGTTGATGAATCTTAGTCTTCTAGAAAGCTAATGGCGGTACCTCTCTATCGATGTATGCCACTTGGTCATGACATTTTTCTAAAATTTCGAAAAAGGTACTGAAATCGCGCATATTAGATGGCCTACACTGGCATGATGAAGTGACCACTGACAACTCCATGCTCCGAGTGCTTTGGTGAAAATAAGTGTTCTAGAAAGCTAATGGTACTAATGGAAAAATATATTTTTCTAAAGTTTTTAAAAAAGGTACTTAAAACGCGCATTTTTAGATGGCCTACACTGGTATGATGAAGTGGCCACTGCCCTCGCCGTGGTCAGAGTGCGTTGATGAAATTTACCGTTCTGGAAAGCTAATAGCAATGCCTCTCCACCGATGTATGCCACTTGGTGAAGATATTTTTCTAAAATTTCGAAAAAAGTACCTAAAACGGGCATTTTTAGTTAGCCTACACTGGAATGATGAAGTGACCACTGACCACTCCATGCTCCGAGTGCGTTGATGAAACTTAGTGTTCTAGAAAGCTAATGGTACTAATGGAAAAATATATTTCTTTCCACTGATGTATGCCACTTGTCAAGATATTTTTGTAAAGTTTTGACAAAAGGTTCTAAAAACGCGCTTTTTTAGATGGCTTACACTAGCATGATAAAGTGGCCACTGACCTCGCCGTGGTCCGAGTGCGTTTAGAATCTTAGTGTTCTGGAAAGCTAATGGCAAGACCTCTCCACCGATGTATGCCACTTGGTCAAGATATTTTTCTAAAAGTTGGACAATAGGCACCTAAAATGCGCCGATTTAGATGGCCTACAATGATCTGATGAAGCGACCACTGACCATGCTCAGAGTGCGTTGATGAATCTTAGTCTTCTTGGTCATGACATTTCTACACTGGAATGATGAAGTGACCACTGACCACTCCATGCTCCGAATGCGTTGATGAAACTTAGTGTTCTAGAAAGCTAATGGTACTAATGGAAAAATATATTTCTTTCCACTGATGTATGCCACTTGTCAAGATATTTTTCTAAAGTTTTGACAAAAGGTTCTGAAAACGCGCTTTTTTAGATGGCTTACACTAGCATGATAAAGTGGCCACTGACGTCGCCGTGGTCCGAGTGCGTTTAGAATCTTAGTGTTCTGGAAAGCTAATGGCACGACCTCTCCGCCGATGTATGCCACTTGGTCAAGATATTTTTCTAAAATTTGGAAAAAAATGTACGGAAATCGCGCATTTTAGATGGGCTACACGTGCATGATGAAGTGACCACTGACCACTCCATGGTCCGCGTACGTTGATGGAACTGAATGTACTGGAAAGCTATTTGTAGTACCTTTCCACCGATTTGTGCCACTTGGTCAAGACATTTTTCTAAAATTTGGAAATAGGTACCTAAAACGCGACGTTTTAGACTGACCACTCCATGGTGCGAGTCCGTTGAATGAACTGAGTGTCCTGGGAAGCTAATTGTATTACTTCTCCACCGATGTGTGCCACTTGGTCGAGATATTTTTCTAAAATATGGAAAATATGTACCTAAAACGCGCCGTTTTAGATGGCCTACAGTGGTATTAAAAACGCGCATATTAGATGGCCTACACTGGCATGATGAAGTGACCACTGACAACTCCATGCTCCGAGTGCTTTGGTGAAAATAAGTGTTCTAGAAAGCTAATGGTACTAATGGAAAAATATATTTTTCTAAAGTTTTTAAAAAAGGTGCTTAAAACGCGCATTTTTAGATGGCCTACACTGGCATGATGAAGTGGCCACTGCCCTCGCCGTGGTCAGAGTGCGTTGATGAAATTTACCGTTCTGGAAAGCTAATAGCAATGCCTCTCCACCGATGTATGCCACTTGGTCAAGATATTTTTCTAAAATTTCGAAAAAAGTACCTAAAACGGGCATTTTTAGTTAGCCTACACTGGAATGATGAAGTGACCACTGACCACTCCATGCTCCGAGTGCGTTGATGAAACTTAGTGTTCTAGAAAGCTAATGGTACTAATGGAAAAATATATTTCTTTCCACTGATGTATGCCACTTGTCAAGATATTTTTATAAAGTTTTGACAAAAGGTTCTGAAAACGCGCTTTTTTAGATGGCTTACACTAGCATGATAAAGTGGCCACTGACCTCGCCGTGGTCCGAGTGCGTTTAGAATCTTAGTGTTCTGGAAAGCTAATGGCAAGACCTCTCCACCGATGTATGCCACTTGGTCAAGATATTTTTCTAAAATGTCGAAAAACAATGTACGGAAATCGCGCATTTTAGATGGGCTACACGTGCATGATGAAGTGGCCACTGACCACTCCATGCTCCGAGTGTGTTGATGATTCTTAGTATTCTGGAAAGCTAATGGCAGTACCTTTGCACCGATGTATGCCACTTCAGCAAGATATTTTTCTAAAATTTCGAAAAAAAGGTACTGAAATCGCGCATTTTAGATGGCCTACATAAGCATGATGAAGTGACCACTGACCACTCCATGCTCCGAGTGCTTTGATGAAACTTAGTGTTCTCGAAAGCTAATGGCGGTACCTCTCTATCGATGTATGCCACTTGGTCATGACATTTTTCTAAAATTTCGAAAAAAAAAATGTACGGAAATCGCGCATTTTAGATGGGCTACACGTGCATGATGAAGTGACCACTGACCACTCCATGGTCCGCGTACGTTGATGGAACTGAATGTCCTGGAAAGCTAATTGTAGTACCTTTCCACCGATTTGTGCCACTTGGTCAAGACATTTTTCTAAAATTTGGAAATAGGTACTTAAAACGCGACGTTTTAGACTGACCACTGCATGGTGCGAGTCCGTTGAATGAACTGAGTGTCCTGGCAAGGTAATTGTACTACTTCTCCACCGATGTGCCACTTGGTCGAGATATTTTTCTGAAATATGGAAAATATGTACCTAAAACGCGCCGTTTTAGATGGCCTACAGTGGTATTAAAAACGAGCATTTTTAGATGGCCTACACTAGCATGATGAAGTGACCACTGACCACTCCATGGTCCCCGTACGTTAATGGAACTGAATGTCCTGGAAAGCTAATTATAGTACCTTTCTACCGATTTGTGCCACTTGGTCAAGACATTTTTCTAAAATTTGGAAATAGGTACCTAAAACGCGACGTTTTAGACTGACCACTCCATGGTGCGAGTCCGTTGAATGAACTGAGTGTCCTGGGAAGCTAATTGTATTACTTCTCCACCGATGTGTGCCACTTGGTCGAGATATTTTTCTAAAATATGGAAAATATGTACCTAAAACGCGCCGTTTTAGATGGCCTACAGTGGTATTAAAAACGCGCATTTTTAGATGGCCTACACTGGCATGATGAAGTGACCACTGCCACTCCATGGTCCAAGTGCGTTGATGACATTTACCGTTCTGGAAAGCTAATGGTCGAAACCTTTAAGCGAGGTGTAAACCGTCACTACTCCCTCTTTTCCCATTCCCACTAACCTGTCATCCCTTCGGAACCAACAAATGCTGTGCATGGAGGTACTAATTGTAGTACCTCTCCACCGATGTGTGCCACTTGGTCAAGATATTTTTCTACAAGTTGGAAAATAGGCACCTAAAATGCGCCGTTTTAGATGGCCTACAATGATATGATGAAGCTACCACTGACCACTTCATGCTCAGAGTGCGTTGATGAATCTTAGTCTTCTAGAAAGCTAATGGCGGTACCTCTCTATCGATGTATGCCACTTGGTAATGACATTTTTCTAAAATTTCGAAAAAGGTACTGAAATCGCGCATATTAGATGGCCTACACTGGCATGATGAAGTGACCACTGACAACTCCATGCTCCGAGTGCTTTGGTGAAAATAAGTGTTCTAGAAAGCTAATGGTACTAATGGAAAAATATATTTTTCTAAAGATTTTAAAAAAGGTACTTAAAACGCGCATTTTTAGATGGCCTACACTGGCATGATGAAGTGTCCACTGCCCTCGCCGTGGTCCGAGTGCGTTGATGAAATTTGAAACTAATGGCAATGCCTCTCCACCGATGTATGCCACTTGGTCAAGATATTTTTCTAAAATTTCGAAAAAAGTACCTGAAACGGGCATTTTTAGTTAGCCTACACTGGAATGATGAAGTGACCACTGACCACTCCATGGTTCAAGTGCGTTGATGAAATCTACCGTTCTGGAAAGCTAATGGTCGAAACCTTTAAGCGAGGTGTAAACCGTCACTACTCCCTCTTTTCCCATTCCCACTAACCTGTCATCCCTTCGGAACCAACAAATGCTGTGCATGGAGGTACTAATTGTAGTACCTCTCCACCGATGTGTGCCACTTGATCTAGATATTTTTCTAAAATATGGAAAATATGTACCTAAAACGCGCCGTTTTAGATGGCCTACAGTGGTATTAAAAACGAGCATTTTTAGATGGCCTACACTAGCATGATGAAGTGACCACTGACCACTCCATGGTCCCCGTACGTTAATGGAACTGAATGTCCTGGAAAGCTAATTGTAGTACCTTTCCACCGATTTGTGCCACTTGGTCAAGACATTTTTCTAAAATTTGGAAATAGGTGCCTAAAACGCGACGTTTTAGACTGACCACTCCATGGTGCGAGTCCGTTGAATGAACTGAGTGTCCGGGGAAGCTAATTGTATTACTTCTCCACCGATGTGTGCCACTTGGTCGAGATATTTTTCTAAAATATGGAAAATATGTACCTAAAACGCGCCGTTTTAGATGGCCTACAGTGGTATTAAAAACGCGCATTTTTAGATGGCCTACACTGGCATGATGAAGTGACCACTGCCCACTCCATGGTTCAAGTGCGTTGATGAAATCTACCGCTCTGGAAAGCTAATGGTCGAAACCTTTAAGCGAGGTGTAAACCGTCACTACTCCCTCTTTTCCCATTCCCACTAACCTGTCATCCCTTCGGAACCAACAAATGCTGTGCATGGAGGTACTAATTGTAGTACCTCATGGAGGTACTAATTGTAGTACCTCTCCACCGATGTGTGCCACTTGGTCGAGATATTTTTCTACAAGTTGGAAAATAGGCACCTAAAATGCGCCGTTTTAGATGGCCTACAATGATATGATGAAGCTACCACTGACCACTCCATGTTCAGAGTGAGTTGATGAATCTTAGTCTTCTAGAAAGCTAATGGCGGTACCTCTCTATCGATGTATGCCACTTGGTCATGACATTTTTCTAAAATTTCGAAAAAGGTACTGAAATCGCGCATATTAGATGGCCTACACTGGCATGATGAAGTGACCACTGACAACTCCATGCTCCGAGTGCTTTGGTGAAAATAAGTGTTCTAGAAAGCTAATGGTACTAATGGAAAAATATATTTTTCTAAAGTTTTTAAAAAAGGTACTTAAAACGCGCATTTTTAGATGGCCTACACTGGTATGATGAAGTGGCCACTGCCCTCGCCGTGGTCAGAGTGCGTTGATGAAATTTACCGTTCTGGAAAGCTAATAGCAATGCCTCTCCACCGATGTATGCCACTTGGTGAAGATATTTTTCTAAAATTTCGAAAAAAGTACCTAAAACGGGCATTTTTAGTTAGCCTACACTGGAATGATGAAGTGACCACTGACCACTCCATGCTCCGAGTGCGTTGATGAAACTTAGTGTTCTAGAAAGCTAATGGTACTAATGGAAAAATATATTTCTTTCCACTGATGTATGCCACTTGTCAAGATATTTTTGTAAAGTTTTGACAAAAGGTTCTAAAAACGCGCTTTTTTAGATGGCTTACACTAGCATGATAAAGTGGCCACTGACCTCGCCGTGGTCCGAGTGCGTTTAGAATCTTAGTGTTCTGGAAAGCTAATGGCAAGACCTCTCCACCGATGTATGCCACTTGGTCATGATATTTTTCTAAAATTTCGAAAAAAAATGTACGGAAATCGCGCATTTTAGATGGGCTACACGTGCATGATGAAGTGACCACTGACCACTCCATGCTCCGAGTGTGTTGATGATTCTTAGTATTCTGGAAAGCTAATGGCAGTACCTTTGCACCGATGTATGCCACTTCAGCAAGATATTTTTCTAAAATTTCGAAAAAAAGGTACTGAAATCGCGCATTTTAGATGGCCTACATAAGCATGATGAAGTGACCACTGACCACTCCATGCTCCGAGTGCTTTGATGGAACTTAGTGTTCTCGAAAGCTAATGGCGGTACCTCTCTATCGATGTATGCCACTTGGTCATGACATTTTTCTAAAATTTCGAAAAAAAAAATGTACGGAAATCGCGCATTTCAGATGGGCTACACGTGCATGATGAAGTGACCACTGACCACTCCATGGTCCGCGTACGTTGATGGAACTGAATGTCCTGGAAAGCTAATTGTAGTACCTTTCCACCGATTTGTGCCACTCGGTCAAGACATTTTTCTAAAATTTGGAAATAGGTACCTAAAATAGGTGTCCGTTGAATGAACTGAGTGTCCTGGGAAGCTAATTGTACTACTTCTCCACCGATGTGTGCCACTTGGTCGAGATATTTTTCTAAAATATGGAAAATATGTACCTAAAACGCGCCGTTTTATGGCCTACAGTGGTATTAAAAACGCTCATTTTTAGATGGCCTACACTGGCATGATGAAGTGACCACTGCCCACTCCATGGTCCAAGTGCGTTGATGACATTTACCGTTCTGGAAAGCTAATGGTCGAAACCTTTAAGCGAGGTGTAAACCGTCACTACTCCCTCTTTTCCCATTCCCACTAACCTGTCATCCCTTCGGAACCAACAAATGCTGTGCATGGAGGTACTAATTGTAGTACCTCTCCACCGATGTGTGCCACTTGGTCAAGATATTTTTCTACAAGTTGAAAAATAGGCACCTAAAATGCGCCGTTTTAGATGGCCTACAATGATATGATGAAGCTACCACTGACCACTTCATGCTCAGAGTGCGTTGATGAATCTTAGTCTTCTAGAAAGCTAATGGCGGTACCTCTCTATCGATGTATGCCACTTGGTCATGACATTTTTCTAAAATTTCGAAAAAGGTACTGAAATCGCGCATATTAGATGGCCTACACTGGCATGATGAAGTGACCACTGACAACTCCATGCTCCGAGTGCTTTGGTGAAAATAAGTGTTCTAGAAAGCTAATGGTACTAATGGAAAAATATATTTTTCTAAAGTTTTTAAAAAAGGTACTTAAAACGCGCATTTTTAGATGGCCTACACTGGTATGATGAAGTGGCCACTGCCCTCGCCGTGGTCAGAGTGCGTTGATGAAATCTACCGTTCTGGAAAGCTAATAGCAATGCCTCTCCACCGATGTATGCCACTTGGTGAAGATATTTTTCTAAAATTTCGAAAAAAGTACCTAAAACGGGCATTTTTAGTTAGCCTACACTGGAATGATGAAGTGACCACTGACCACTCCATGCTCCGAGTGCGTTGATGAAACTTAGTGTTCTAGAAAGCTAATGGTACTAATGGAAAAATATATTTCTTTCCACTGATGTATGCCACTTGTCAAGATATTTTTGTAAAGTTTTGACAAAAGGTTCTAAAAACGCGCTTTTTTAGATGGCTTACACTAGCATGATAAAGTGGCCACTGACCTCGCCGTGGTCCGAGTGCGTTTAGAATCTTAGTGTTCTGGAAAGCTAATGGCAAGACCTCTCCACCGATGTATGCCACTTGGTCAAGATATTTTTCTAAAAGTTGGACAATAGGCACCTAAAATGCGCCGATTTAGATGGCCTACAATGATCTGATGAAGCGACCACTGACCACTCCATGCTCAGAGTGCGTTGATGAATCTTAGTCTTCTTGGTCATGACATTTCTACACTGGAATGATGAAGTGACCACTGACCACTCCATGCTCCGAATGCGTTGATGAAACTTAGTGTTCTAGGAAGCTAATGGTACTAATGGAAAAATATATTTCTTTCCACTGATGTATGCCACTTGTCAAGATATTTTTCTAAAGTTTTGACAAAAGGTTCTGAAAACGCGCTTTTTTAGATGGCTTACACTAGCATGATAAAGTGGCCACTGACGTCGCCGTGGTCCGAGTGCGTTTAGAATCTTAGTGTTCTGGAAAGCTAATGGCACGACCTCTCCGCCGATGTATGCCACTTGGTCAAGATATTTTTCTAAAATTTGGAAAAAAATGTACGGAAATCGCGCATTTTAGATGGGCTACACGTGCATGATGAAGTGACCACTGACCACTCCATGGTCCGCGTACGTTGATGGAACTGAATGTACTGGAAAGCTATTTGTAGTACCTTTCCACCGATTTGTGCCACTTGGTCAAGACATTTTTCTAAAATTTGGAAATAGGTACCTAAAACGCGACGTTTTAGACTGACCACTCCATGGTGCGAGTCCGTTGAATGAACTGAGTGTCCTGGGAAGCTAATTGTATTACTTCTCCACCGATGTGTGCCACTTGGTCGAGATATTTTTCTAAAATATGGAAAATATGTACCTAAAACGCGCCGTTTTAGATGGCCTACAGTGGTATTAAAAACGCGCATATTAGATGGCCTACACTGGCATGATGAAGTGACCACTGACAACTCCATGCTCCGAGTGCTTTGGTGAAAATAAGTGTTCTAGAAAGCTAATGGTACTAATGGAAAAATATATTTTTCTAAAGTTTTTAAAAAAGGTGCTTAAAACGCGCATTTTTAGATGGCCTACACTGGCATGATGAAGTGGCCACTGCCCTCGCCGTGGTCAGAGTGCGTTGACGAAATTTACCGTTCTGGAAAGCTAATAGCAATGCCTCTCCACCGATGTATGCCACTTGGTCAAGATATTTTTCTAAAATTTCGAAAAAAGTACCTAAAACGGGCATTTTTAGTTAGCCTACACTGGAATGATGAAGTGACCACTGACCACTCCATGCTCCGAGTGCGTTGATGAAACTTAGTGTTCTAGAAAGCTAATGGTACTAATGGAAAAATATATTTCTTTCCACTGATGTATGCCACTTGTCAAGATATTTTTATAAAGTTTTGACAAAAGGTTCTGAAAACGCGCTTTTTTAGATGGCTTACACTAGCATGATAAAGTGGCCACTGACCTCGCCCTGGTCCGAGTGCGTTTAGAATCTTAGTGTTCTGGAAAGCTAATGGCAAGACCTCTCCACCGATGTATGCCACTTGGTCAAGATATTTTTCTAAAATGTCGAAAAACAATGTACGGAAATCGCGCATTTTAGATGGGCTACACGTGCATGATGAAGTGGCCACTGACCACTCCATGCTCCGAGTGTGTTGATGATTCTTAGTATTCTGGAAAGCTAATGGCAGTACCTTTGCACCGATGTATGCCACTTCAGCAAGATATTTTTCTAAAATTTCGAAAAAAAGGTACTGAAATCGCGCATTTTAGATGGCCTACATAAGCATGATGAAGTGACCACTGACCACTCCATGCTCCGAGTGCTTTGATGAAACTTAGTGTTCTCGAAAGCTAATGGCGGTACCTCTCTATCGATGTATGCCACTTGGTCATGACATTTTTCTAAAATTTCGAAAAAAAAAATGTACGGAAATCGCGCATTTTAGATGGGCTACACGTGCATGATGAAGTGACCACTGACCACTCCATGGTCCGCGTACGTTGATGGAACTGAATGTCCTGGAAAGCTAATTGTAGTACCTTTCCACCGATTTGTGCCACTTGGTCAAGACATTTTTCTAAAATTTGGAAATAGGTACTTAAAACGCGACGTTTTAGACTGACCACTGCATGGTGCGAGTCCGTTGAATGAACTGAGTGTCCTGGGAAGGTAATTGTACTACTTCTCCACCGATGTGTGCCACTTGGTCGAGATATTTTTCTGAAATATGGAAAATATGTACTTAAAACGCGCCGTTTTAGATGGCCTACAGTGGTATTAAAAACGCGCATTTTTAGATGGCCTACACTAGCATGATGAAGTGACCACTGACCACTCCATGGTCCCCGTACGTTAATGGAACTGAATGTCCTGGAAAGCTAATTATAGTACCTTTCTACCGATTTGTGCCACTTGGTCAAGACATTTTTCTAAAATTTGGAAATAGGTACCTAAAACGCGACGTTTTAGACTGACCACTCCATGGTGCGAGTCCGTTGAATGAACTGAGTGTCCTGGGAAGCTAATTGTATTACTTCTCCACCGATGTGTGCCACTTGGTCGAGATATTTTTCTAAAATATGGAAAATATGTACTTAAAACGCGCCGTTTTAGATGGCCTACAGTGGTATTAAAAACGCGCATTTTTAGATGGCCTACACTGGCATGATGAAGTGACCACTGCCACTCCATGGTCCAAGTGCGTTGATGACATTTACCGTTCTGGAAAGCTAATGGTCGAAACCTTTAAGCGAGGTGTAAACCGTCACTACTCCCTCTTTTCCCATTCCCACTAACCTGTCATCCCTTCGGAACCAACAAATGCTGTGCATGGAGGTACTAATTGTAGTACCTCTCCACCGTTGTGTGCCACTTGGTCAAGATATTTTTCTACAAGTTGGAAAATAGGCACCTAAAATGCGCCGTTTTAGATGGCCTACAATGATATGATGAAGCTACCACTGACCACTTCATGCTCAGAGTGCGTTGATGAATCTTAGTCTTCTAGAAAGCTAATGGCGGTACCTCTCTATCGATGTATGCCACTTGGTAATGACATTTTTCTAAAATTTCGAAAAAGGTACTGAAATCGCGCATATTAGATGGCCTACACTGGCATGATGAAGTGACCACTGACAACTCCATGCTCCGAGTGCTTTGGTGAAACTAAGTGTTCTAGAAAGCTAATGGTACTAATGGAAAAATATATTTTTCTAAAGATTTTAAAAAAGGTACTTAAAACGCGCATTTTTAGATGGCCTACACTGGCATGATGAAGTGTCCACTGCCCTCGCCGTGGTCCGAGTGCGTTGATGAAATTTGAAACTAATGGCAATGCCTCTCCACCGATGTATGCCACTTGGTCAAGATATTTTTCTAAAATTTCGAAAAAAGTACCTGAAACGGGCATTTTTAGTTAGCCTACACTGGAATAATGAAGTGACCACTGACCACTCCATGGTTCAAGTGCGTTGATGAAATCTACCGTTCTGGAAAGCTAATGGTCGAAACCTTTAAGCGAGGTGTAAACCGTCACTACTCCCTCTTTTCCCATTCCCACTAACCTGTCATCCCTTCGGAACCAACAAATGCTGTGCATGGAGGTACTAATTGTAGTACCTCTCCACCGATGTGTGCCACTTGGTCGAGATATTTTTCTAAAATATGGAAAATATGTACCTAAAACGCGCCGTTTTAGATGGCCTACAGTGGTATTAAAAACGCGCATTTTTAGATGGCCTACACTGGCATGATGAAGTGACCACTGCCCACTCCATGGTTCAAGTGCGTTGATGAAATCTACCGCTCTGGAAAGCTAATGGTCGAAACCTTTAAGCGAGGTGTAAACCGTCACTACTCCCTCTTTTCCCATTCCCACTAACCTGTCATCCCTTCGGAACCAACAAATGCTGTGCATGGAGGTACTAATTGTAGTACCTCATGGAGGTACTAATTGTAGTACCTCTCCACCGATGTGTGCCACTTGGTCGAGATATTTTTCTACAAGTTGGAAAATAGGCACCTAAAATGCGCCGTTTTAGATGGCCTACAATGATATGATGAAGCTACCACTGACCACTCCATGTTCAGAGTGAGTTGATGAATCTTAGTCTTCTAGAAAGCTAATGGCGGTACCTCTCTATCGATGTATGCCACTTGGTCATGACATTTTTCTAAAATTTCGAAAAAGGTACTGAAATCGCGCATATTAGATGGCCTACACTGGCATGATGAAGTGACCACTGACAACTCCATGCTCCGAGTGCTTTGGTGAAAATAAGTGTTCTAGAAAGCTAATGGTACTAATGGAAAAATATATTTTTCTAAAGTTTTTAAAAAAGGTACTTAAAACGCGCATTTTTAGATGGCCTACACTGGTATGATGAAGTGGCCACTGCCCTCGCCGTGGTCAGAGTGCGTTGATGAAATTTACCGTTCTGGAAAGCTAATAGCAATGCCTCTCCACCGATGTATGCCACTTGGTGAAGATATTTTTCTAAAATTTCGAAAAAAGTACCTAAAACGGGCATTTTTAGTTAGCCTACACTGGAATGATGAAGTGACCACTGACCACTCCATGCTCCGAGTGCGTTGATGAAACTTAGTGTTCTAGAAAGCTAATGGTACTAATGGAAAAATATATTTCTTTCCACTGATGTATGCCACTTGTCAAGATATTTTTGTAAAGTTTTGACAAAAGGTTCTAAAAACGCGCTTTTTTAGATGGCTTACACTAGCATGATAAAGTGGCCACTGACCTCGCCGTGGTCCGAGTGCGTTTAGAATCTTAGTGTTCTGGAAAGCTAATGGCAAGACCTCTCCACCGATGTATGCCACTTGGTCAAGATATTTTTCTAAAATTTCGAAAAAAAATGTACGGAAATCGCGCATTTTAGATGGGCTACACGTGCATGATGAAGTGACCACTGACCACTCCATGCTCCGAGTGTGTTGATGATTCTTAGTATTCTGGAAAGCTAATGGCAGTACCTTTGCACCGATGTATGCCACTTCAGCAAGATATTTTTCTAAAATTTCGAAAAAAAGGTACTGAAATCGCGCATTTTAGATGGCCTACATAAGCATGATGAAGTGACCACTGACCACTCCATGCTCCGAGTGCTTTGATGGAACTTAGTGTTCTCGAAAGCTAATGGCGGTACCTCTCTATCGATGTATGCCACTTGGTCATGACATTTTTCTAAAATTTCGAAAAAAAAAATGTACGGAAATCGCGCATTTTAGATGGGCTACACGTGCATGATGAAGTGACCACTGACCACTCCATGGTCCGCGTACGTTGATGGAACTGAATGTCCTGGAAAGCTAATTGTAGTACCTTTCCACCGATTTGTGCCACTCGGTCAAGACATTTTTCTAAAATTTGGAAATAGGTACCTAAAATAGGTGTCCGTTGAATGAACTGAGTGTCCTGGGAAGCTAATTGTACTACTTCTCCACCGATGTGTGCCACTTGGTCGAGATATTTTTCTAAAATATGGAAAATATGTACCTAAAACGCGCCGTTTTATGGCCTACAGTGGTATTAAAAACGCTCATTTTTAGATGGCCTACACTGGCATGATGAAGTGACCACTGCCCACTCCATGGTCCAAGTGCGTTGATGACATTTACCGTTCTGGAAAGCTAATGGTCGAAACCTTTAAGCGAGGTGTAAACCGTCACTACTCCCTCTTTTCCCATTCCCACTAACCTGTCATCCCTTCGGAACCAACAAATGCTGTGCATGGAGGTACTAATTGTAGTACCTCTCCACCGATGTGTGCCACTTGGTCAAGATATTTTTCTACAAGTTGAAAAATAGGCACCTAAAATGCGCCGTTTTAGATGGCCTACAATGATATGATGAAGCTACCACTGACCACTTCATGCTCAGAGTGCGTTGATGAATCTTAGTCTTCTAGAAAGCTAATGGCGGTACCTCTCTATCGATGTATGCCACTTGGTCATGACATTTTTCTAAAATTTCGAAAAAGGTACTGAAATCGCGCATATTAGATGGCCTACACTGGCATGATGAAGTGACCACTGACAACTCCATGCTCCGAGTGCTTTGGTGAAAATAAGTGTTCTAGAAAGCTAATGGTACTAATGGAAAAATATATTTTTCTAAAGTTTTTAAAAAAGGTACTTAAAACGCGCATTTTTAGATGGCCTACACTGGTATGATGAAGTGGCCACTGCCCTCGCCGTGGTCAGAGTGCGTTGATGAAATCTACCGTTCTGGAAAGCTAATAGCAATGCCTCTCCACCGATGTATGCCACTTGGTGAAGATATTTTTCTAAAATTTCGAAAAAAGTACCTAAAACGGGCATTTTTAGTTAGCCTACACTGGAATGATGAAGTGACCACTGACCACTCCATGCTCCGAGTGCGTTGATGAAACTTAGTGTTCTAGAAAGCTAATGGTACTAATGGAAAAATATATTTCTTTCCACTGATGTATGCCACTTGTCAAGATATTTTTGTAAAGTTTTGACAAAAGGTTCTAAAAACGCGCTTTTTTAGATGGCTTACACTAGCATGATAAAGTGGCCACTGACCTCGCCGTGGTCCGAGTGCGTTTAGAATCTTAGTGTTCTGGAAAGCTAATGGCAAGACCTCTCCACCGATGTATGCCACTTGGTCAAGATATTTTTCTAAAAGTTGGACAATAGGCACCTAAAATGCGCCGATTTAGATGGCCTACAATGATCTGATGAAGCGACCACTGACCACTCCATGCTCAGAGTGCGTTGATGAATCTTAGTCTTCTTGGTCATGACATTTCTACACTGGAATGATGAAGTGACCACTGACCACTCCATGCTCCGAATGCGTTGATGAAACTTAGTGTTCTAGGAAGCTAATGGTACTAATGGAAAAATATATTTCTTTCCACTGATGTATGCCACTTGTCAAGATATTTTTCTAAAGTTTTGACAAAAGGTTCTGAAAACGCGCTTTTTTAGATGGCTTACACTAGCATGATAAAGTGGCCACTGACGTCGCCGTGGTCCGAGTGCGTTTAGAATCTTAGTGTTCTGGAAAGCTAATGGCACGACCTCTCCGCCGATGTATGCCACTTGGTCAAGATATTTTTCTAAAATTTGGAAAAAAATGTACGGAAATCGCGCATTTTAGATGGGCTACACGTGCATGATGAAGTGACCACTGACCACTCCATGGTCCGCGTACGTTGATGGAACTGAATGTACTGGAAAGCTATTTGTAGTACCTTTCCACCGATTTGTGCCACTTGGTCAAGACATTTTTCTAAAATTTGGAAATAGGTACCTAAAACGCGACGTTTTAGACTGACCACTCCATGGTGCGAGTCCGTTGAATGAACTGAGTGTCCTGGGAAGCTAATTGTATTACTTCTCCACCGATGTGTGCCACTTGGTCGAGATATTTTTCTAAAATATGGAAAATATGTACCTAAAACGCGCCGTTTTAGATGGCCTACAGTGGTATTAAAAACGCGCATATTAGATGGCCTACACTGGCATGATGAAGTGACCACTGACAACTCCATGCTCCGAGTGCTTTGGTGAAAATAAGTGTTCTAGAAAGCTAATGGTACTAATGGAAAAATATATTTTTCTAAAGTTTTTAAAAAAGGTGCTTAAAACGCGCATTTTTAGATGGCCTACACTGGCATGATGAAGTGGCCACTGCCCTCGCCGTGGTCAGAGTGCGTTGATGAAATTTACCGTTCTGGAAAGCTAATAGCAATGCCTCTCCACCGATGTATGCCACTTGGTCAAGATATTTTTCTAAAATTTCGAAAAAAGTACCTAAAACGGGCATTTTTAGTTAGCCTACACTGGAATGATGAAGTGACCACTGACCACTCCATGCTCCGAGTGCGTTGATGAAACTTAGTGTTCTAGAAAGCTAATGGTACTAATGGAAAAATATATTTCTTTCCACTGATGTATGCCACTTGTCAAGATATTTTTATAAAGTTTTGACAAAAGGTTCTGAAAACGCGCTTTTTTAGATGGCTTACACTAGCATGATAAAGTGGCCACTGACCTCGCCCTGGTCCGAGTGCGTTTAGAATCTTAGTGTTCTGGAAAGCTAATGGCAAGACCTCTCCACCGATGTATGCCACTTGGTCAAGATATTTTTCTAAAATGTCGAAAAACAATGTACGGAAATCGCGCATTTTAGATGGGCTACACGTGCATGATGAAGTGGCCACTGACCACTCCATGCTCCGAGTGTGTTGATGATTCTTAGTATTCTGGAAAGCTAATGGCAGTACCTTTGCACCGATGTATGCCACTTCAGCAAGATATTTTTCTAAAATTTCGAAAAAAAGGTACTGAAATCGCGCATTTTAGATGGCCTACATAAGCATGATGAAGTGACCACTGACCACTCCATGCTCCGAGTGCTTTGATGAAACTTAGTGTTCTCGAAAGCTAATGGCGGTACCTCTCTATCGATGTATGCCACTTGGTCATGACATTTTTCTAAAATTTCGAAAAAAAAAATGTACGGAAATCGCGCATTTTAGATGGGCTACACGTGCATGATGAAGTGACCACTGACCACTCCATGGTCCGCGTACGTTGATGGAACTGAATGTCCTGGAAAGCTAATTGTAGTACCTTTCCACCGATTTGTGCCACTTGGTCAAGACATTTTTCTAAAATTTGGAAATAGGTACTTAAAACGCGACGTTTTAGACTGACCACTGCATGGTGCGAGTCCGTTGAATGAACTGAGTGTCCTGGGAAGGTAATTGTACTACTTCTCCACCGATGTGTGCCACTTGGTCGAGATATTTTTCTGAAATATGGAAAATATGTACCTAAAACGCGCCGTTTTAGATGGCCTACAGTGGTATTAAAAACGAGCATTTTTAGATGGCCTACACTAGCATGATGAAGTGACCACTGACCACTCCATGGTCCCCGTACGTTAATGGAACTGAATGTCCTGGAAAGCTAATTATAGTACCTTTCTACCGATTTGTGCCACTTGGTCAAGACATTTTTCTAAAATTTGGAAATAGGTACCTAAAACGCGACGTTTTAGACTGACCACTCCATGGTGCGAGTCCGTTGAATGAACTGAGTGTCCTGGGAAGCTAATTGTATTACTTCTCCACCGATGTGTGCCACTTGGTCGAGATATTTTTCTAAAATATGGAAAATATGTACTTAAAACGCGCCGTTTTAGATGGCCTACAGTGGTATTAAAAACGCGCATTTTTAGATGGCCTACACTGGCATGATGAAGTGACCACTGCCACTCCATGGTCCAAGTGCGTTGATGACATTTACCGTTCTGGAAAGCTAATGGTCGAAACCTTTAAGCGAGGTGTAAACCGTCACTACTCCCTCTTTTCCCATTCCCACTAACCTGTCATCCCTTCGGAACCAACAAATGCTGTGCATGGAGGTACTAATTGTAGTACCTCTCCACCGTTGTGTGCCACTTGGTCAAGATATTTTTCTACAAGTTGGAAAATAGGCACCTAAAATGCGCCGTTTTAGATGGCCTACAATGATATGATGAAGCTACCACTGACCACTTCATGCTCAGAGTGCGTTGATGAATCTTAGTCTTCTAGAAAGCTAATGGCGGTACCTCTCTATCGATGTATGCCACTTGGTAATGAAATTTTTCTAAAATTTCGAAAAAGGTACTGAAATCGCGCATATTAGATGGCCTACACTGGCATGATGAAGTGACCACTGACAACTCCATGCTCCGAGTGCTTTGGTGAAACTAAGTGTTCTAGAAAGCTAATGGTACTAATGGAAAAATATATTTTTCTAAAGATTTTAAAAAAGGTACTTAAAACGCGCATTTTTAGATGGCCTACACTGGCATGATGAAGTGTCCACTGCCCTCGCCGTGGTCCGAGTGCGTTGATGAAATTTGAAACTAATGGCAATGCCTCTCCACCGATGTATGCCACTTGGTCAAGATATTTTTCTAAAATTTCGAAAAAAGTACCTGAAACGGGCATTTTTAGTTAGCCTACACTGGAATAATGAAGTGACCACTGACCACTCCATGGTTCAAGTGCGTTGATGAAATCTACCGTTCTGGAAAGCTAATGGTCGAAACCTTTAAGCGAGGTGTAAACCGTCACTACTCCCTCTTTTCCCATTCCCACTAACCTGTCATCCCTTCGGAACCAACAAATGCTGTGCATGGAGGTACTAATTGTAGTACCTCTCCACCGATGTGTGCCACTTGGTCGAGATATTTTTCTAAAATATGGAAAATATGTACCTAAAACGCGCCGTTTTAGATGGCCTACAGTGGTATTAAAAACGCGCATTTTTAGATGGCCTACACTGGCATGATGAAGTGACCACTGCCCACTCCATGGTTCAAGTGCGTTGATGAAATCTACCGCTCTGGAAAGCTAATGGTCGAAACCTTTAAGCGAGGTGTAAACCGTCACTACTCCCTCTTTTCCCATTCCCACTAACCTGTCATCCCTTCGGAACCAACAAATGCTGTGCATGGAGGTACTAATTGTAGTACCTCATGGAGGTACTAATTGTAGTACCTCTCCACCGATGTGTGCCACTTGGTCGAGATATTTTTCTACAAGTTGGAAAATAGGCACCTAAAATGCGCCGTTTTAGATGGCCTACAATGATATGATGAAGCTACCACTGACCACTCCATGTTCAGAGTGAGTTGATGAATCTTAGTCTTCTAGAAAGCTAATGGCGGTACCTCTCTATCGATGTATGCCACTTGGTCATGACATTTTTCTAAAATTTCGAAAAAGGTACTGAAATCGCGCATATTAGATGGCCTACACTGGCATGATGAAGTGACCACTGACAACTCCATGCTCCGAGTGCTTTGGTGAAAATAAGTGTTCTAGAAAGCTAATGGTACTAATGGAAAAATATATTTTTCTAAAGTTTTTAAAAAAGGTACTTAAAACGCGCATTTTTAGATGGCCTACACTGGTATGATGAAGTGGCCACTGCCCTCGCCGTGGTCAGAGTGCGTTGATGAAATTTACCGTTCTGGAAAGCTAATAGCAATGCCTCTCCACCGGTGTATGCCACTTGGTGAAGATATTTTTCTAAAATTTCGAAAAAAGTACCTAAAACGGGCATTTTTAGTTAGCCTACACTGGAATGATGAAGTGACCACTGACCACTCCATGCTCCGAGTGCGTTGATGAAACTTAGTGTTCTAGAAAGCTAATGGTACTAATGGAAAAATATATTTCTTTCCACTGATGTATGCCACTTGTCAAGATATTTTTGTAAAGTTTTGACAAAAGGTTCTAAAAACGCGCTTTTTTAGATGGCTTACACTAGCATGATAAAGTGGCCACTGACCTCGCCGTGGTCCGAGTGCGTTTAGAATCTTAGTGTTCTGGAAAGCTAATGGCAAGACCTCTCCACCGATGTATGCCACTTGGTCAAGATATTTTTCTAAAATTTCGAAAAAAAATGTACGGAAATCGCGCATTTTAGATGGGCTACACGTGCATGATGAAGTGACCACTGACCACTCCATGCTCCGAGTGTGTTGATGATTCTTAGTATTCTGGAAAGCTAATGGCAGTACCTTTGCACCGATGTATGCCACTTCAGCAAGATATTTTTCTAAAATTTCGAAAAAAAGGTACTGAAATCGCGCATTTTAGATGGCCTACATAAGCATGATGAAGTGACCACTGACCACTCCATGCTCCGAGTGCTTTGATGGAACTTAGTGTTCTCGAAAGCTAATGGCGGTACCTCTCTATCGATGTATGCCACTTGGTCATGACATTTTTCTAAAATTTCGAAAAAAAAATGTACGGAAATCGCGCATTTTAGATGGGCTACACGTGCATGATGAAGTGACCACTGACCACTCCATGGTCCGCGTACGTTGATGGAACTGAATGTCCTGGAAAGCTAATTGTAGTACCTTTCCACCGATTTGTGCCACTCGGTCAAGACATTTTTCTAAAATTTGGAAATAGGTACCTAAAATAGGTGTCCGTTGAATGAACTGAGTGTCCTGGGAAGCTAATTGTACTACTTCTCCACCGATGTGTGCCACTTGGTCGAGATATTTTTCTAAAATATGGAAAATATGTACCTAAAACGCGCCGTTTTATGGCCTACAGTGGTATTAAAAACGCTCATTTTTAGATGGCCTACACTGGCATGATGAAGTGACCACTGCCCACTCCATGGTCCAAGTGCGTTGATGACATTTACCGTTCTGGAAAGCTAATGGTCGAAACCTTTAAGCGAGGTGTAAACCGTCACTACTCCCTCTTTTCCCATTCCCACTAACCTGTCATCCCTTCGGAACCAACAAATGCTGTGCATGGAGGTACTAATTGTAGTACCTCTCCACCGATGTGTGCCACTTGGTCAAGATATTTTTCTACAAGTTGAAAAATAGGCACCTAAAATGCGCCGTTTTAGATGGCCTACAATGATATGATGAAGCTACCACTGACCACTCCATGTTCAGAGTGAGTTGATGAATCTTAGTCTTCTAGAAAGCTAATGGCGGTACCTCTCTATCGATGTATGCCACTTGGTCATGACATTTTTCTAAAATTTCGAAAAAGGTACTGAAATCGCGCATATTAGATGGCCTACACTGGCATGATGAAGTGACCACTGACAACTCCATGCTCCGAGTGCTTTGGTGAAAATAAGTGTTCTAGAAAGCTAATGGTACTAATGGAAAAATATATTTTTCTAAAGTTTTTAAAAAAGGTACTTAAAACGCGCATTTTTAGATGGCCTACACTGGTATGATGAAGTGGCCACTGCCCTCGCCGTGGTCAGAGTGCGTTGATGAAATTTACCGTTCTGGAAAGCTAATAGCAATGCCTCTCCACCGGTGTATGCCACTTGGTGAAGATATTTTTCTAAAATTTCGAAAAAAGTACCTAAAACGGGCATTTTTAGTTAGCCTACACTGGAATGATGAAGTGACCACTGACCACTCCATGCTCCGAGTGCGTTGATGAAACTTAGTGTTCTAGAAAGCTAATGGTACTAATGGAAAAATATATTTCTTTCCACTGATGTATGCCACTTGTCAAGATATTTTTATAAAGTTTTGACAAAAGGTTCTGAAAACGCGCTTTTTTAGATGGCTTACACTAGCATGATAAAGTGGCCACTGACCTCGCCGTGGTCCGAGTGCGTTTAGAATCTTAGTGTTCTGGAAAGCTAATGGCAAGACCTCTCCACCGATGTATGCCACTTGGTCAAGATATTTTTCTAAAATTTCGAAAAAAAATGTACGGAAATCGCGCATTTTAGATGGGCTACACGTGCATGATGAAGTGACCACTGACCACTCCATGCTCCGAGTGTGTTGATGATTCTTAGTATTCTGGAAAGCTAATGGCAGTACCTTTGCACCGATGTATGCCACTTCAGCAAGATATTTTTCTAAAATTTCGAAAAAAAGGTACTGAAATCGCGCATTTTAGATGGCCTACATAAGCATGATGAAGTGACCACTGACCACTCCATGCTCCGAGTGCTTTGATGGAACTTAGTGTTCTCGAAAGCTAATGGCGGTACCTCTCTATCGATGTATGCCACTTGGTCATGACATTTTTCTAAAATTTCGAAAAAAAAATGTACGGAAATCGCGCATTTTAGATGGGCTACACGTGCATGATGAAGTGACCACTGACCACTCCATGGTCCGCGTACGTTGATGGAACTGAATGTCCTGGAAAGCTAATTGTAGTACCTTTCCACCGATTTGTGCCACTTGGTCAAGACATTTTTCTAAAATTTGGAAATAGGTACTTAAAACGCGACGTTTTAGACTGACCACTGCATGGTGCGAGTCCGTTGAATGAACTGAGTGTCCTGGCAAGGTAATTGTACTACTTCTCCACCGATGTGTGCCACTTGGTCGAGATATTTTTCTGAAATATGGAAAATATGTACCTAAAACGCGCCGTTTTAGATGGCCTACAGTGGTATTAAAAACGAGCATTTTTAGATGGCCTACACTAGCATGATGAAGTGACCACTGACCACTCCATGGTCCCCGTACGTTAATGGAACTGAATGTCCTGGAAAGCTAATTATAGTACCTTTCTACCGATTTGTGCCACTTGGTCAAGACATTTTTCTAAAATTTGGAAATAGGTACCTAAAACGCGACGTTTTAGACTGACCACTCCATGGTGCGAGTCCGTTGAATGAACTGAGTGTCCTGGGAAGCTAATTGTATTACTTCTCCACCGATGTGTGCCACTTGGTCGAGATATTTTTCTAAAATATGGAAAATATGTACCTAAAACGCGCCGTTTTAGATGGCCTACAGTGGTATTAAAAACGCGCATTTTTAGATGGCCTACACTGGCATGATGAAGTGACCACTGCCACTCCATGGTCCAAGTGCGTTGATGACATTTACCGTTCTGGAAAGCTAATGGTCGAAACCTTTAAGCGAGGTGTAAACCGTCACTACTCCCTCTTTTCCCATTCCCACTAACCTGTCATCCCTTCGGAACCAACAAATGCTGTGCATGGAGGTACTAATTGTAGTACCTCTCCACCGTTGTGTGCCACTTGGTCAAGATATTTTTCTACAAGTTGGAAAATAGGCACCTAAAATGCGCCGTTTTAGATGGCCTACAATGATATGATGAAGCTACCACTGACCACTTCATGCTCAGAGTGCGTTGATGAATCTTAGTCTTCTAGAAAGCTAATGGCGGTACCTCTCTATCGATGTATGCCACTTGGTAATGACATTTTTCTAAAATTTCGAAAAAGGTACTGAAATCGCGCATATTAGATGGCCTACACTGGCATGATGAAGTGACCACTGACAACTCCATGCTCCGAGTGCTTTGGTGAAACTAAGTGTTCTAGAAAGCTAATGGTACTAATGGAAAAATATATTTTTCTAAAGATTTTAAAAAAGGTACTTAAAACGCGCATTTTTAGATGGCCTACACTGGCATGATGAAGTGTCCACTGCCCTCGCCGTGGTCCGAGTGCGTTGATGAAATTTGAAACTAATGGCAATGCCTCTCCACCGATGTATGCCACTTGGTCAAGATATTTTTCTAAAATTTCGAAAAAAGTACCTGAAACGGGCATTTTTAGTTAGCCTACACTGGAATGATGAAGTGACCACTGACCACTCCATGGTTCAAGTGCGTTGATGAAATCTACCGTTCTGGAAAGCTAATGGTCGAAACCTTTAAGCGAGGTGTAAACCGTCACTACTCCCTCTTTTCCCATTCCCACTAACCTGTCATCCCTTCGGAACCAACAAATGCTGTGCATGGAGGTACTAATTGTAGTACCTCTCCACCGATGTGTGCCACTTGGTCGAGATATTTTTCTAAAATATGGAAAATATGTACCTAAAACGCGCCGTTTTAGATGGCCTACAGTGGTATTAAAAACGAGCATTTTTAGATGGCCTACACTAGCATGATGAAGTGACCACTGACCACTCCATGGTCCCCGTACGTTAATGGAACTGAATGTCCTGGAAAGCTAATTGTAGTACCTTTCCACCGATTTGTGCCACTTGGTCAAGACATTTTTCTAAAATTTGGAAATAGGTGCCTAAAACGCGACGTTTTAGACTGACCACTCCATGGTGCGAGTCCGTTGAATGAACTGAGTGTCCGGGGAAGCTAATTGTATTACTTCTCCACCGATGTGTGCCACTTGGTCGAGATATTTTTCTAAAATATGGAAAATATGTACCTAAAACGCGCCGTTTTAGATGGCCTACAGTGGTATTAAAAACGCGCATTTTTAGATGGCCTACACTGGCATGATGAAGTGACCACTGCCCACTCCATGGTTCAAGTGCGTTGATGAAATCTACCGCTCTGGAAAGCTAATGGTCGAAACCTTTAAGCGAGGTGTAAACCGTCACTACTCCCTCTTTTCCCATTCCCACTAACCTGTCATCCCTTCGGAACCAACAAATGCTGTGCATGGAGGTACTAATTGTAGTACCTCATGGAGGTACTAATTGTAGTACCTCTCCACCGATGTGTGCCACTTGGTCGAGATATTTTTCTACAAGTTGGAAAATAGGCACCTAAAATGCGCCGTTTTAGATGGCCTACAATGATATGATGAAGCTACCACTGACCACTCCATGTTCAGAGTGAGTTGATGAATCTTAGTCTTCTAGAAAGCTAATGGCGGTACCTCTCTATCGATGTATGCCACTTGGTCATGACATTTTTCTAAAATTTCGAAAAAGGTACTGAAATCGCGCATATTAGATGGCCTACACTGGCATGATGAAGTGACCACTGACAACTCCATGCTCCGAGTGCTTTGGTGAAAATAAGTGTTCTAGAAAGCTAATGGTACTAATGGAAAAATATATTTTTCTAAAGTTTTTAAAAAAGGTACTTAAAACGCGCATTTTTAGATGGCCTACACTGGTATGATGAAGTGGCCACTGCCCTCGCCGTGGTCAGAGTGCGTTGATGAAATTTACCGTTCTGGAAAGCTAATAGCAATGCCTCTCCACCGGTGTATGCCACTTGGTGAAGATATTTTTCTAAAATTTCGAAAAAAGTACCTAAAACGGGCATTTTTAGTTAGCCTACACTGGAATGATGAAGTGACCACTGACCACTCCATGCTCCGAGTGCGTTGATGAAACTTAGTGTTCTAGAAAGCTAATGGTACTAATGGAAAAATATATTTCTTTCCACTGATGTATGCCACTTGTCAAGATATTTTTGTAAAGTTTTGACAAAAGGTTCTAAAAACGCGCTTTTTTAGATGGCTTACACTAGCATGATAAAGTGGCCACTGACCTCGCCGTGGTCCGAGTGCGTTTAGAATCTTAGTGTTCTGGAAAGCTAATGGCAAGACCTCTCCACCGATGTATGCCACTTGGTCAAGATATTTTTCTAAAATTTCGAAAAAAAATGTACGGAAATCGCGCATTTTAGATGGGCTACACGTGCATGATGAAGTGACCACTGACCACTCCATGCTCCGAGTGTGTTGATGATTCTTAGTATTCTGGAAAGCTAATGGCAGTACCTTTGCACCGATGTATGCCACTTCAGCAAGATATTTTTCTAAAATTTCGAAAAAAAGGTACTGAAATCGCGCATTTTAGATGGCCTACATAAGCATGATGAAGTGACCACTGACCACTCCATGCTCCGAGTGCTTTGATGGAACTTAGTGTTCTCGAAAGCTAATGGCGGTACCTCTCTATCGATGTATGCCACTTGGTCATGACATTTTTCTAAAATTTCGAAAAAAAAAAATGTACGGAAATCGCGCATTTTAGATGGGCTACACGTGCATGATGAAGTGACCACTGACCACTCCATGGTCCGCGTACGTTGATGGAACTGAATGTCCTGGAAAGCTAATTGTAGTACCTTTCCACCGATTTGTGCCACTCGGTCAAGACATTTTTCTAAAATTTGGAAATAGGTACCTAAAATAGGTGTCCGTTGAATGAACTGAGTGTCCTGGGAAGCTAATTGTACTACTTCTCCACCGATGTGTGCCACTTGGTCGAGATATTTTTCTAAAATATGGAAAATATGTACCTAAAACGCGCCGTTTTATGGCCTACAGTGGTATTAAAAACGCTCATTTTTAGATGGCCTACACTGGCATGATGAAGTGACCACTGCCCACTCCATGGTCCAAGTGCGTTGATGACATTTACCGTTCTGGAAAGCTAATGGTCGAAACCTTTAAGCGAGGTGTAAACCGTCACTACTCCCTCTTTTCCCATTCCCACTAACCTGTCATCCCTTCGGAACCAACAAATGCTGTGCATGGAGGTACTAATTGTAGTACCTCTCCACCGATGTGTGCCACTTGGTCAAGATATTTTTCTACAAGTTGAAAAATAGGCACCTAAAATGCGCCGTTTTAGATGGCCTACAATGATATGATGAAGCTACCACTGACCACTTCATGCTCAGAGTGCGTTGATGAATCTTAGTCTTCTAGAAAGCTAATGGCGGTACCTCTCTATCGATGTATGCCACTTGGTCATGACATTTTTCTAAAATTTCGAAAAAGGTACTGAAATCGCGCATATTAGATGGCCTACACTGGCATGATGAAGTGACCACTGACAACTCCATGCTCCGAGTGCTTTGGTGAAAATAAGTGTTCTAGAAAGCTAATGGTACTAATGGAAATATATATTTTTCTAAAGTTTTTAAAAAAGGTACTTAAAACGCGCATTTTTAGATGGCCTACACTGGTATGATGAAGTGGCCACTGCCCTCGCCGTGGTCAGAGTGCGTTGATGAAATCTACCGTTCTGGAAAGCTAATAGCAATGCCTCTCCACCGATGTATGCCACTTGGTGAAGATATTTTTCTAAAATTTCGAAAAAAGTACCTAAAACGGGCATTTTTAGTTAGCCTACACTGGAATGATGAAGTGACCACTGACCACTCCATGCTCCGAGTGCGTTGATGAAACTTAGTGTTCTAGAAAGCTAATGGTACTAATGGAAAAATATATTTCTTTCCACTGATGTATGCCACTTGTCAAGATATTTTTGTAAAGTTTTGACAAAAGGTTCTAAAAACGCGCTTTTTTAGATGGCTTACACTAGCATGATAAAGTGGCCACTGACCTCGCCGTGGTCCGAGTGCGTTTAGAATCTTAGTGTTCTGGAAAGCTAATGGCAAGACCTCTCCACCGATGTATGCCACTTGGTCAAGATATTTTTCTAAAAGTTGGACAATAGGCACCTAAAATGCGCCGATTTAGATGGCCTACAATGATCTGATGAAGCGACCACTGACCACTCCATGCTCAGAGTGCGTTGATGAATCTTAGTCTTCTTGGTCATGACATTTCTACACTGGAATGATGAAGTGACCACTGACCACTCCATGCTCCGAATGCGTTGATGAAACTTAGTGTTCTAGAAAGCTAATGGTACTAATGGAAAAATATATTTCTTTCCACTGATGTATGCCACTTGTCAAGTGCGTTTAGTATCTTAGTGTTCTGGAAAGCTAATGGCACGACCTCTCCGCCGATGTATGCCACTTGGTCAAGATATTTTTCTAAAATTTGGAAAAAAATGTACGGAAATCGCGCATTTTAGATGGGCTACACGTGCATGATGAAGTGACCACTGACCACTCCATGGTCCGCGTACGTTGATGGAACTGAATGTACTGGAAAGCTATTTGTAGTACCTTTCCACCGATTTGTGCCACTTGGTCAAGACATTTTTCTAAAATTTGGAAATAGGTACCTAAAACGCGACGTTTTAGACTGACCACTCCATGGTGCGAGTCCGTTGAATGAACTGAGTGTCCTGGGAAGCTAATTGTATTACTTCTCCACCGATGTGTGCCACTTGGTCGAGATATTTTTCTAAAATATGGAAAATATGTACCTAAAACGCGCCGTTTTAGATGGCCTACAGTGGTATTAAAAACGCGCATATTAGATGGCCTACACTGGCATGATGAAGTGACCACTGACAACTCCATGCTCCGAGTGCTTTGGTGAAAATAAGTGTTCTAGAAAGCTAATGGTACTAATGGAAAAATATATTTTTCTAAAGCTTTTAAAAAAGGTGCTTAAAACGCGCATTTTTAGATGGCCTACACTGGCATGATGAAGTGGCCACTGCCCTCGCTCGTGGTGCGTTGATGAAATTTACCGTTCTGGAAAGCTAATGGCAATGCCTCTCCACCGATGTATGCCACTTGGTCAAGATATTTTTCTAAAATTTCGAAAAAAGTACCTAAAACGGGCATTTTTAGTTAGCCTACACTGGAATGATGAAGTGACCACTGACCACTCCATGCTCCGAGTGCGTTGATGAAACTTAGTGTTCTAGAAAGCTAATGGTACTAATGGAAAAATATATTTCTTTCCACTGATGTATGCCACTTGTCAAGATATTTTTATAAAGTTTTGACAAAAGGTTCTGAAAACGCGCTTTTTTAGATGGCTTACACTAGCATGATAAAGTGGCCACTGACCTCGCCGTGGTCCGAGTGCGTTTAGAATCTTAGTGTTCTGGAAAGCTAATGGCAAGACCTCTCCACCGATGTATGCCACTTGGTCAAGATATTTTTCTAAAATTTCGAAAAAAAATGTACGGAAATCGCGCATTTTAGATGGGCTACACGTGCATGATGAAGTGACCACTGACCACTCCATGCTCCGAGTGTGTTGATGATTCTTAGTATTCTGGAAAGCTAATGGCAGTACCTTTGCACCGATGTATGCCACTTCAGCAAGATATTTTTCTAAAATTTCGAAAAAAAGGTACTGAAATCGCGCATTTTAGATGGCCTACATAAGCATGATGAAGTGACCACTGACCACTCCATGCTCCGAGTGCTTTGATGGAACTTAGTGTTCTCGAAAGCTAATGGCGGTACCTCTCTATCGATGTATGCCACTTGGTCATGACATTTTTCTAAAATTTCGAAAAAAAAATGTACGGAAATCGCGCATTTTAGATGGGCTACACGTGCATGATGAAGTGACCACTGACCACTCCATGGTCCGCGTACGTTGATGGAACTGAATGTCCTGGAAAGCTAATTGTAGTACCTTTCCACCGATTTGTGCCACTTGGTCAAGACATTTTTCTAAAATTTGGAAATAGGTACCTAAAATAGGTGTCCGTTGAATGAACTGAGTGTCCTGGGAAGCTAATTGTACTACTTCTCCACCGATGTGTGCCACTTGGTCGAGATATTTTTCTAAAATATGGAAAATATGTACCTAAAACGCGCCGTTTTAGATGGCCTACAGTGGTATTAAAAACGAGCATTTTTAGATGGCCTACACTAGCATGATGAAGTGACCACTGACCACTCCATGGTCCCCGTACGTTAATGGAACTGAATGTCCTGGAAAGCTAATTGTAGTACCTTTCCACCGATTTGTGCCACTTGGTCAAGACATTTTTCTAAAATTTGGAAATAGGTACCTAAAACGCGACGTTTTAGACTGACCACTCCATGGTGCGAATCCGTTGAATGAACTGAGTGTCCTGGGAAGCTAATTGTATTACTTCTCCACCGATGTGTGCCACTTGGTCGAGATATTTTTCTAAAATATGGAAAATATGTACCTAAAACGCGCCGTTTTAGATGGCCTACAGTGGTATTAAAAACGCGCATTTTTAGATGGCCTACACTGGCATGATGAAGTGACCACTGCCCACTCCATGGTTCAAGTGCGTTGATGAAATTTACCGTTCTGGAAAGCTAATGGTCGAAACCTTTAAGCGAGGTGTAAACCGTCACTACTCCCTCTTTTCCCATTCCCACTAACCTGTCATCCCTTCGGAACCAACAAATGCTGTGCATGGAGGTACTAATTGTAGTACCTCTCCACCGATGTGTGCCACTTGGTCAAGATATCTTTCTACAAGTTGGAAAATAGGCACCTAAAATGCGCCGTTTTAGATGGCCTACAATGATATGATGAAGCTACCACTGACCACTTCATGCTCAGAGTGAGTTGATGAATCTTAGTCTTCTAGAAAGCTAATGGCGGTACCTCTCTATCGATGTATGCCACTTGGTAATGACATTTTTCTAAAATTTCGAAAAAGGTACTGAAATCGCGCATATTAGATGGCCTACATAAGCATGATGAAGTGACCACTGACAACTCCATGCTCCGAGTGCTTTGGTGAAACTAAGTGTTCTAGAAAGCTAATGGTACTAATGGAAAAATATATTTTTCTAAAGATTTTAAAAAAGGTACTTAAAACGCGCATTTTTAGATGGCCTACACTGGCATGATGAAGTGGCCACTGCCCTCGCCGTGGTCCCAGTGCGTTGATGAAATTTGAAACTAATGGCAATGCCTCTCCACCGATGTATGCCACTTGGTCAAGATATTTTTCTAAAATTTCGAAAAAAGTACCTGAAACGGGCATTTTTAGTTAGCCTACACTGGAATGATGAAGTGACCACTGACCACTCCATGGTTCAAGTGCGTTGATGAAATCTACCGTTCTGGAAAGCTAATGGTCGAAACCTTTAAGCGAGGTGTAAACCGTCACTACTCCCTCTTTTCCCATTCCCACTAACCTGTCATCCCTTCGGAACCAACAAATGCTGTGCATGGAGGTACTAATTGTAGTACCTCATGGAGGTACTAACTGTAGTACCTCTCCACCGATGTGTGCCACTTGGTCGAGATATTTTTCTAAAATATGGAAAATATGTACCTAAAACGCGCCGTTTTAGATGGCCTACAGTGGTATTAAAAACGAGCATTTTTAGATGGCCTACACTAGCATGATGAAGTGACCACTGACCACTCCATGGTCCCCGTACGTTAATGGAACTGAATGTCCTGGAAAGCTAATTGTAGTACCTTTCCACCGATTTGTGCCACTTGGTCGACATTTTTCTAAAATTTGGAAATAGGTGCCTAAAACGCGACGTTTTAGACTGACCACTCCATGGTGCGAGTCCGTTGAATGAACTGAGTGTCCGGGGAAGCTAATTGTATTACTTCTCCACCGATGTGTGCCACTTGATCGAGATATTTTTCTAAAATATGGAAAATATGTACCTAAAACGCGCCGTTTTAGATGGCCTACAGTGGTATTAAAAACGCGCATTTTTAGATGGCCTACACTGGCATGATGAAGTGACCACTGCCCACTCCATGGTTCAAGTGCGTTGATGAAATCTACCGTTCTGGAAAGCTAATGGTCGAAACCTTTAAGCGAGGTGTAAACCGTCACTACTCCCTCTTTTCCCATTCCCACTAACCTGTCATCCCTTCGGAACCAACAAATGCTGTGCATGGAGGTACTAATTGTAGTACCTCATGGAGGTACTAATTGTAGTACCTCTCCACCGATGTGTGCCACTTGGTCGAGATATTTTTCTACAAGTTGGAAAATAGGCACCTAAAATGCGCCGTTTTAGATGGCCTACAATGATATGATGAAGCTACCACTGACCACTCCATGTTCAGAGTGAGTTGATGAATCTTAGTCTTCTAGAAAGCTAATGGCGGTACCTCTCTATCGATGTATGCCACTTGGTCATGACATTTTTCTAAAATTTCGAAAAAGGTACTGAAATCGCGCATATTAGATGGCCTACACTGGCATGATGAAGTGACCACTGACAACTCCATGCTCCGAGTGCTTTGGTGAAAATAAGTGTTCTAGAAAGCTAATGGTACTAATGGAAAAATATATTTTTCTAAAGTTTTTAAAAAAGGTACTTAAAACGCGCATTTTTAGATGGCCTACACTGGTATGATGAAGTGGCCACTGCCCTCGCCGTGGTCAGAGTGCGTTGATGAAATTTACCGTTCTGGAAAGCTAATAGCAATGCCTCTCCACCGATGTATGCCACTTGGTGAAGATATTTTTCTAAAATTTCGAAAAAAGTACCTAAAACGGGCATTTTTAGTTAGCCTACACTGGAATGATGAAGTGACCACTGACCACTCCATGCTCCGAGTGCGTTGATGAAACTTAGTGTTCTAGAAAGCTAATGGTACTAATGGAAAAATATATTTCTTTCCACTGATGTATGCCACTTGTCAAGATATTTTTCTAAAGTTTTGACAAAAGGTTCTGAAAACGCGCTTTTTTAGATGGCTTACACTAGCATGATAAAGTGGCCACTGACCTCGCCGTGGTCCGAGTGCGTTTAGAATCTTAGTGTTCTGGAAAGCTAATGGCAAGACCTCTCCACCGATGTATGCCACTTGGTCAAGATATTTTTCTAAAATTTCGAAAAAAAATGTACGGAAATCGCGCATTTTAGATGGGCTACACGTGCATGATGAAGTGACCACTGACCACTCCATGCTCCGAGTGTGTTGATGATTCTTAGTATTCTGGAAAGCTAATGGCAGTACCTTTGCACCGATGTATGCCACTTCAGCAAGATATTTTTCTAAAATTTCGAAAAAAAGGTACTGAAATCGCGCATTTTAGATGGCCTACATAAGCATGATGAAGTGACCACTGACCACTCCATGCTCCGAGTGCTTTGATGGAACTTAGTGTTCTCGAAAGCTAATGGCGGTACCTCTCTATCGATGTATGCCACTTGGTCATGACATTTTTCTAAAATTTCGAAAAAAAAATGTACGGAAATCGCGCATTTTAGATGGGCTACACGTGCATGATGAAGTGACCACTGACCACTCCATGGTCCGCGTACGTTGATGGAACTGAATGTCCTGGAAAGCTAATTGTAGTACCTTTCCACCGATTTGTGCCACTTGGTCAAGACATTTTTCTAAAATTTGGAAATAGGTACCTAAAATAGGTGTCCGTTGAATGAACTGAGTGTCCTGGGAAGCTAATTGTACTACTTCTCCACCGATGTGTGCCACTTGGTCGAGATATTTTTCTAAAATATGGAAAATATGTACCTAAAACGCGCCGTTTTAGATGGCCTACAGTGGTATTAAAAACGATCATTTTTAGATGGCCTACACTATTATGATGAAGTGACCACTGACCACTCCATGGTCCCCGTACGTTAATGGAACTGAATGTCCTGGAAAGCTAATTGTAGTACCTTTCCACCGATTTGTGCCACTTGGTCAAGACATTTTTCTAAAATTTGGAAATAGGTACCTAAAACGCGACGTTTTAGACTGACCACTCCATGGTGCGAGTCCGTTGAATGAACTGAGTGTCCTGGGAAGCTAATTGTATTACTTCTCCACCGATGTGTGCCACTTGGTCGAGATATTTTTCTAAAATATGGAAAATATGTACCTAAAACGCGCCGTTTTAGATGGCCTACAGTGGTATTAAAAACGCGCATTTTTAGATGGCCTACACTGGCATGATGAAGTGACCACTGCCCACTCCATGGTTCAAGTGCGTTGATGAAATTTACCGTTCTGGAAAGCTAATGGTCGAAACCTTTAAGCGAGGTGTAAACCGTCACTACTCCCTCTTTTCCCATTCCCACTAACCTGTCATCCCTTCGGAACCGACAAATGCTGTGCATGGAGGTACTAATTGTAGTACCTCTCCACCGATGTGTGCCACTTGGTCAAGATATTTTTCTACAAGTTGAAAAATAGGCACCTAAAATGCGCCGTTTTAGATGGCCTACAATGATATGATGAAGCTACCACTGACCACTTCATGCTCAGAGTGCGTTGATGAATCTTAGTCTTCTAGAAAGCTAATGGCGGTACCTCTCTATCGATGTATGCCACTTGGTCATGACATTTTTCTAAAATTTCGAAAAAGGTACTGAAATCGCGCATATTAGATGGCCTACACTGGCATGATGAAGTGACCACTGACAACTCCATGCTCCGAGTGCTTTGGTGAAACTAAGTGTTCTAGAAAGCTAATGGTACTAATGGAAAAATATATTTTTCTAAAGTTTTTAAAAAAGGTACTTAAAACGCGCATTTTTAGATGGCCTACACTGGCATGATGAAGTGGCCACTGCCCTCGCCGTGGTCCGAGTGCGTTGATGAAATTTACCGTTCTGGAAAGCTAATGGCAATGCCTCTCCACCGATGTATGCCACTTGGTCAAGATATTTTTCTAAAATTTCGAAAAAGTACCTAAAACGGGCATTTTTAGTTAGCCTACACCGGAATGATGAAGTGACCACTGACCACTCCATGCTCCGAGTGCTTTGATAGAACTTAGTGTTCTAGAAAGCTAATGTTACTAATGGAAAAATATATTTCTTTCCACTGATGTAGCCACTTGTCAAGATATTTTCCTAAAGTTTTGACAAAAGGTTCTGAAAACGCGCATTTGTAGATGGCTTACACTAGCATGATAAAGTGGCTACTGACCTCGCCATGGTCCGAGTGCGTTAAGAATCTTAGTGTTCTGGAAGGCTAATGGCAAGCCTTCTCCACCGATGTATGCCACTTGGTCAAGATATTTTTCTAAAAGTTGGACAATAGGCACTTAAAATGCGCCGTTTTAGATGGCCTACAATGATCTGATGAAGCGACCACTGACCACTCCATGCTCAGAGTGCGTTGATGAATCTTAGTCTTCTTGGTCATGACATTTCTACACTGGAATGATGAAGTGACCACTGACCACTCCATGCTCCGAATGCGTTGATGAAACTTAGTGTTCTAGAAAGCTAATGGTACTAATGGAAAAATATATTTCTTTCCACTGATGTATGCCACTTGTCAAGATATTTTTCTAAAGTTTTGACAAAAGGTTCTGAAAACGCGCTTTTTTAGATGGCTTACACTAGCATGATAAAGTGGCCACTGACGTCGCCGTGGTCCGAGTGCGTTTAGAATCTTAGTGTTCTGGAAAGCTAATGGCACGGCCTCTCCGCCGATGTATGCCACTTGGTCAAGATATTTTTCTAAAATTTGGAAAAAAATGTACGGAAATCGCGCATTTTAGATGGGCTACACGTGCATGATGAAGTGACCACTGACCACTCCATGGTCCGCGTACGTTGATGGAACTGAATGTACTGGAAAGCTATTTGTAGTACCTTTCCACCGATTTGTGCCACTTGGTCAAGACATTTTTCTAAAATTTGGAAATAGGTACCTAAAACGCGACGTTTTAGACTGACCACTCCATGGTGCGAGTCCGTTGAATGAACTGAGTGTCCTGGGAAGCTAATTGTATTACTTCTCCACCGATGTGTGCCACTTGGTCGAGATATTTTTCTAAAATATGGAAAATATGTACCTAAAACGCGCCGTTTTAGATGGCCTACAGTGGTACTAAAAACGCGCATATTAGATGGCCTACACTGGCATGATGAAGTGACCACTGACAACTCCATGCTCCGAGTGCTTTGGTGAAAATAAGTGTTCTAGAAAGCTAATGGTACTAATGGAAAAATATATTTTTCTAAAGTTTTTAAAAAAGGTGCTTAAAACGCGCATTTTTAGATGGGGTACACTGGCATGATGAAGTGGCCACTGCCCTCGCCGTGGTCAGAGTGCGTTGATGAAATTTACCGTTCTGGAAAGCTAATAGCAATGCCTCTCCACCGATGTATGCCACTTGGTCAAGATATTTTTCTAAAATTTCGAAAAAAGTACCTAAAACGGGCATTTTTAGTTAGCCTACACTGGAATGATGAAGTGACCACTGACCACTCCATGCTCCGAGTGCGTTGATGAAACTTAGTGTTCTAGAAAGCTAATGGTACTAATGGAAAAATATATTTCTTTCCACTGATGTATGCCACTTGTCAAGATATTTTTATAAAGTTTTGACAAAAGGTTCTGAAAACGCGCTTTTTTAGATGGCTTACACTAGCATGATAAAGTGGCCACTGACCTCGTCGTGGTCCGAGTGCGTTTAGAATCTTAGTGTTCTGGAAAGCTAATGGCAAGACCTCTCCACCGATGTATGCCACTTGGTCAAGATATTTTTCTAAAATGTCGAAAAACAATGTACGGAAATCGCGCATTTTAGATGGGCTACACGTGCATGATGAAGTGACCACTGACCACTCCATGCTCCGAGTGTGTTGATGATTCTTAGTATTCTGGAAAGCTAATGGCAGTACCTTTACACCGATGTATGCCACTTCAGCAAGATATTTTTCTAAAATTTCGAAAAAAAGGTACTGAAATCGCGCATTTTAGATGGCCTACATAAGCATGATGAAGTGACCACTGACCACTCCATGCTCCGAGTGCTTTGATGGAACTTAGTGTTCTCGAAAGCTAATGGCGGTACCTCTCTATCGATGTATGCCACTTGGTCATGACATTTTTCTAAAATTTCGAAAAAAAAAATGTACGGAAATCGCGCATTTTAGATGGGCTACACGTGCATGATTAAGTGACCACTGACCACTCCATGGTCCGCGTACGTTGATGGAACTGAATGTCCTGGAAAGCTAATTGTAGTACCTTTCCACCGATTTGTGCCACTTGGTCAAGACATTTTTCTAAAATTTGGAAATAGGTACCTAAAATAGGTGTCCGTTGAATGAACTGAGTGTCCTGGGAAGCTAATTGTACTACTTCTCCACCGATGTGTGCCACTTGGTCGAGATATTTTTCTAAAATATGGAAAATATGTACCTAAAACGCGCCGTTTTAGATGGCCTACAGTGGTATTAAAAACGAGCATTTTTAGATGGCCTACACTAGCATGATGAAGTGACCACTGACCACTCCATGGTCCCCGTACGTTAATGGAACTGAATGTCCTGGAAAGCTAATTGTAGTACCTTTCCACCGATTTGTGCCACTTGGTCAAGACATTTTTCTAAAATTTGGAAATAGGTACCCAAAACGCAACGTTTTAGACTGACCACTCCATGGTGCGAGTCCGTTGAATGAACTGAGTGTCCAGGGAAGCTAATTGTATTACTTCTCCACCGATGTGTGCCACTTGGTCGAGATATTTTTCTAAAATATGGAAAATATGTACCTAAAACGCGCCGTTTTAGATGGCCTACAGTGGTATTAAAAACGCGCATTTTTAGATGGCCTACACTGGCATGATGAAGTGACCACTGCCCACTCCATGGTTCAAGTGCGTTGATGAAATTTACCGTTCTGGAAAGCTAATGGTCGAAACCTTTAAGCGAGGTGTAAACCGTCACTACTCCCTCTTTTCCCATTCCCACTAACCTGTCATCCCTTCGGAACCAACAAATGCTGTGCATGGAGGTACTAATTGTAGTACCTCTCCACCGATGTGTGCCACTTGGTCAAGATATTTTTCTACAAGTTGGAAAATAGGCACCTAAAATGCGCCGTTTTAGATGGCCTACAATGATATGATGAAGCTACCACTGACCACTTCATGCTCAGAGTGCGTTGATGAATCTTAGTCTTCTAGAAAGCTAATGGCGGTACCTCTCTATCGATGTATGCCACTTGGTCATGACATTTTTCTAAAATTTCGAAAAAGGTACTGAAATCGCGCATATTAGATGGCCTACACTGGCATGATGAAGTGACCACTGACAACTCCATGCTCCGAGTGCTTTGGTGAAACTAAGTGTTCTAGAAAGCTAATGGTACTAATGGAAAAATATATTTTTCTAAAGTTTTTAAAAAAGGTACTTAAAACGCGCATTTTTAGATGGCCTACACTGGCATGATGAAGTGGCCACTGCCCTCGCCGTGGTCCGAGTGCGTTGATGAAATTTACCGTTCTGGAAAGCTAATGGCAATGCCTCTCCACCGATGTATGCCACTTGGTCAAGATATTTTTCTAAAATTTCGAAAAAAGTACCTAAAACGGGCATTTTTAGTTAGCCTACACTGGAATGATGAAGTGACCACTGACCACTCCATGCTCCGAGTGCGTTGATGAAACTTAGTGTTCTAGAAAGCTAATGGTACTAATGGAAAAATATATTTCTTTCCACTGATGTATGCCACTTGTTAAGATATTTTTCTAAAGTTTTGACAAAAGGTTCTGAAAACGCGCTTTTTTAGATGGCTTACACTAGCATGATAAAGTGGCCACTGACCTCGCCGTGGTCCGAGTGCGTTTAGAATCTTAGTGTTCTGGAAAGCTAATGGCAAGACCTCTCCACCGATGTATGCCACTTGGTCAAGATATTTTTCTAAAATTTCGAAAAACAATGTACGGAAATCGCGCATTTTAGATGGGCTACACGTGCATGATGAAGTGACCACTGACCACTCCATGCTCCGAGTGTGTTGATGATTCTTAGTATTCTGGAAAGCTAATGGCAGTACCTTTGCACCGATGTATGCCACTTCAGCAAGATATTTTTCTAAAATTTTGAAAAAAAGGTACTGAAATCGCGCATTTTAGATGGCCTACATAAGCATGATGAAGTGACCACTGACCACTCCATGCTCCGAGTGCTTTGATGAAACTTAGTGTTCTCGAAAGCTAATGGCGGTACCTCTCTATCGATGTATGCCACTTGGTCATGACATTTTTCTAAAATTTCGAAAAAAAAAATGTACGGAAATCGCGCATTTTAGATGGGCTACACGTGCATGATGAAGTGACCACTGACCACTCCATGGTCCGCGTACGTTGATGGAACTGAATGTCCTGGAAAGCTAATTGTAGTACCTTTCCACCGATTTGTGCTACTTGGTCAAGACATTTTTCTAAAATTTGGAAATAGGTACCTAAAATAGGTGTCCGTTGAATGAACTGAGTGTCCTGGGAAGCTAATTGTACTACTTCTCCACCGATGTGTGCCACTTGGTCGAGATATTTTTCTAAAATATGGAAAATATGTACCTAAAACGCGCCGTTTTAGATGGCCTACAGTGGTATTAAAAACGATCATTTTTAGATGGCCTACACTATTATGATGAAGTGACCACTGACCACTCCATGGTCCCCGTACGTTAATGGAACTGAATGTCCTGGAAAGCTAATTGTAGTACCTTTCCACCGATTTGTGCCACTTGGTCAAGACATTTTTCTAAAATTTGGAAATAGGTACCTAAAACGCGACGTTTTAGACTGACCACTCCATGGTGCGAGTCCGTTGAATGAACTGAGTGTCCTGGGAAGCTAATTGTATTACTTCTCCACCGATGTGTGCCACTTGGTCGAGATATTTTTCTAAAATATGGAAAATATGTACCTAAAACGCGCCGTTTTAGATGGCCTACAGTGGTATTAAAAACGCGCATTTTTAGATGGCCTACACTGGCGTGATGAAGTGACCACTGCCCACTCCATGGTTCTAGTGCGTTGATGAAATTTACCGTTCTGGAAAGCTAATGGTCGAAACCTTTAAGCGAGGTGTAAACCGTCACTACTCCCTCTTTTCCCATTCCCACTAACCTGTCATCCCTTCGGAACCAACAAATGCTGTGCATGGAGGTACTAATTGTAGTACCTCTCCACCGATGTGTGCCACTTGGTCAAGATATTTTTCTACAAGTTGAAAAATAGGCACCTAAAATGCGCCGTTTTAGATGGCCTACAATGATATGATGAAGCTACCACTGACCACTTCATGCTCAGAGTGCGTTGATGAATCTTAGTCTTCTAGAAAGCTAATGGCGGTACCTCTCTATCGATGTATGCCACTTGGTCATGACATTTTTCTAAAATTTCGAAAAAGGTACTGAAATCGCGCATATTAGATGGCCTACACTGGCATGATGAAGTGACCACTGACAACTCCATGCTCCGAGTGCTTTGGTGAAACTAAGTGTTCTAGAAAGCTAATGGTACTAATGGAAAAATATATTTTTCTAAAGTTTTTAAAAAAGGTACTTAAAACGCGCATTTTTAGATGGCCTACACTGGCATGATGAAGTGGCCACTGCCCTCGCCGTGGTCCGAGTGCGTTGATGAAATTTACCGTTCTGGAAAGCTAATGGCAATGCCTCTCCACCGATGTATGCCACTTGGTCAAGATATTTTTCTAAAATTTCGAAAAAGTACCTAAAACGGGCATTTTTAGTTAGCCTACACCAGATTGATGAAGTGACCACTGACCACTCCATGCTCCGAGTGCTTTGATAGAACTTAGTGTTCTAGAAAGCTAATGTTACTAATGGAAAAATATATTTCTTTCCACTGATGTAGCCACTTGTCAAGATATTTTCCTAAAGTTTTGACAAAAGGTTCTGAAAACGCGCATTTGTAGATGGCTTACACTAGCATGATAAAGTGGCTACTGACCTCGCCATGGTCCGAGTGCGTTAAGAATCTTAGTGTTCTGGAAGGCTAATGGCAAGCCTTCTCCACCGATGTATGCCACTTGGTCAAGATATTTTTCTAAAAGTTGGACAATAGGCACTTAAAATGCGCCGTTTTAGATGGCCTACAATGATCTGATGAAGCGACCACTGACCACTCCATGCTCAGAGTGCGTTGATGAATCTTAGTCTTCTTGGTCATGACATTTCTACACTGGAATGATGAAGTGACCACTGACCACTCCATGCTCCGAATGCGTTGATGAAACTTAGTGTTCTAGAAAGCTAATGGTACTAATGGAAAAATATATTTCTTTCCACTGATGTATGCCACTTGTCAAGATATTTTTCTAAAGTTTTGACAAAAGGTTCTGAAAACGCGCTTTTTTAGATGGCTTACACTAGCATGATAAAGTGGCCACTGACGTCGCCGTGGTCCGAGTGCGTTTAGAATCTTAGTGTTCTGGAAAGCTAATGGCACGACCTCTCCGCCGATGTATGCCACTTGGTCAAGATATTTTTCTAAAATTTGGAAAAAAATGTACGGAAATCGCGCATTTTAGATGGGCTACACGTGCATGATGAAGTGACCACTGACCACTCCATGGTCCGCGTACGTTGATGGAACTGAATGTACTGGAAAGCTATTTGTAGTACCTTTCCACCGATTTGTGCCACTTGGTCAAGACATTTTTCTAAAATTTGGAAATAGGTACCTAAAACGCGACGTTTTAGACTGACCACTCCATGGTGCGAGTCCGTTGAATGAACTGAGTGTCCTGGGAAGCTAATTGTATTACTTCTCCACCGATGTGTGCCACTTGGTCGAGATATTTTTCTAAAATATGGAAAATATGTACCTAAAACGCGCCGTTTTAGATGGCCTACAGTGGTATTAAAAACGCGCATATTAGATGGCCTACACTGGCATGATGAAGTGACCACTGACAACTCCATGCTCCGAGTGCTTTGGTGAAAATAAGTGTTCTAGAAAGCTAATGGTACTAATGGAAAAATATATTTTTCTAAAGTTTTTAAAAAAGGTGCTTAAAACGCGCATTTTTAGATGGGGTACACTGGCATGATGAAGTGGCCACTGCCCTCGCCGTGGTCAGAGTGCGTTGATGAAATTTACCGTTCTGGAAAGCTAATAGCAATGCCTCTCCACCGATGTATGCCACTTGGTCAAGATATTTTTCTAAAATTTCGAAAAAAGTACCTAAAACGGGCATTTTTAGTTAGCCTACACTGGAATGATGAAGTGACCACTGACCACTCCATGCTCCGAGTGCGTTGATGAAACTTAGTGTTCTAGAAAGCTAATGGTACTAATGGAAAAATATATTTCTTTCCACTGATGTATGCCACTTGTCAAGATATTTTTATAAAGTTTTGACAAAAGGTTCTGAAAACGCGCTTTTTTAGATGGCTTACACTAGCATGATAAAGTGGCCACTGACCTCGCCGTGGTCCGAGTGCGTTTAGAATCTTAGTGTTCTGGAAAGCTAATGGCAAGACCTCTCCACCGATGTATGCCACTTGGTCAAGATATTTTTCTAAAATGTCGAAAAACAATGTACGGAAATCGCGCATTTTAGATGGGCTACACGTGCATGATGAAGTGACCACTGACCACTCCATGCTCCGAGTGTGTTGATGATTCTTAGTATTCTGGAAAGCTAATGGCAGTACCTTTGCACCGATGTATGCCACTTCAGCAAGATATTTTTCTAAAATTTCGAAAAAAAGGTACTGAAATCGCGCATTTTAGATGGCCTACATAAGCATGATGAAGTGACCACTGACCACTCCATGCTCCGAGTGCTTTGATGGAACTTAGTGTTCTCGAAAGCTAATGGCGGTACCTCTCTATCGATGTATGCCACTTGGTCATGACATTTTTCTAAAATTTCGAAAAAAAAAATGTACGGAAATCGCGCATTTTAGATGGGCTACACGTGCATGATTAAGTGACCACTGACCACTCCATGGTCCGCGTACGTTGATGGAACTGAATGTCCTGGAAAGCTAATTGTAGTACCTTTCCACCGATTTGTGCCACTTGGTCAAGACATTTTTCTAAAATTTGGAAATAGGTACCTAAAATAGGTGTCCGTTGAATGAACTGAGTGTCCTGGGAAGCTAATTGTACTACTTCTCCACCGATGTGTGCCACTTGGTCGAGATATTTTTCTAAAATATGGAAAATATGTACCTAAAACGCGCCGTTTTAGATGGCCTACAGTGGTATTAAAAACGAGCATTTTTAGATGGCCTACACTAGCATGATGAAGTGACCACTGACCACTCCATGGTCCCCGTACGTTAATGGAACTGAATGTCCTGGAAAGCTAATTGTAGTACCTTTCCACCGATTTGTGCCACTTGGTCAAGACATTTTTCTAAAATTTGGAAATAGGTACCCAAAACGCAACGTTTTAGACTGACCACTCCATGGTGCGAGTCCGTTGAATGAACTGAGTGTCCAGGGAAGCTAATTGTATTACTTCTCCACCGATGTGTGCCACTTGGTCGAGATATTTTTCTAAAATATGGAAAATATGTACCTAAAACGCGCCGTTTTAGATGGCCTACAGTGGTATTAAAAACGCGCATTTTTAGATGGCCTACACTGGCATGATGAAGTGACCACTGCCCACTCCATGGTTCAAGTGCGTTGATGAAATTTACCGTTCTGGAAAGCTAATGGTCGAAACCTTTAAGCGAGGTGTAAACCGTCACTACTCCCTCTTTTCCCATTCCCACTAACCTGTCATCCCTTCGGAACCAACAAATGCTGTGCATGGAGGTACTAATTGTAGTACCTCTCCACCGATGTGTGCCACTTGGTCAAGATATTTTTCTACAAGTTGGAAAATAGGCACCTAAAATGCGCCGTTTTAGATGGCCTACAATGATATGATGAAGCTACCACTGACCACTTCATGCTCAGAGTGCGTTGATGAATCTTAGTCTTCTAGAAAGCTAATGGCGGTACCTCTCTATCGATGTATGCCACTTGGTCATGACATTTTTCTAAAATTTCGAAAAAGGTACTGAAATCGCGCATATTAGATGGCCTACACTGGCATGATGAAGTGACCACTGACAACTCCATGCTCCGAGTGCTTTGGTGAAACTAAGTGTTCTAGAAAGCTAATGGTACTAATGGAAAAATATATTTTTCTAAAGTTTTTAAAAAAGGTACTTAAAACGCGCATTTTTAGATGGCCTACACTGGCATGATGAAGTGGCCACTGCCCTCGCCGTGGTCCGAGTGCGTTGATGAAATTTACCGTTCTGGAAAGCTAATGGCAATGCCTCTCCACCGATGTATGCCACTTGGTCAAGATATTTTTCTAAAATTTCGAAAAAAGTACCTGAAACGGGCATTTTTAGTTAGCCTACACTGGAATGATGAAGTGACCACTGACCACTCCATGCTCCGAGTGCGTTGATGAAACTTAGTGTTCTAGAAAGCTAATGGTACTAATGGAAAAATATATTTCTTTCCACTGATGTATGCCACTTGTCAAGATATTTTTCTAAAGTTTTGACAAAAGGTTCTGAAAACGCGCTTTTTTAGATGGCTTACCAGCATGATAAAGTGGCCACTGACCCCGCCGTGGTCCGAGTGCGTTTAGAATCTTAGTGTTCTGGAAAGCTAATGGCAAGACCTCTCCACCGATGTATGCCACTTGGTCAAGATATTTTTCTAAAATTTCGAAAAAAAATGTACGGAAATCGCGCATTTTAGATGGGCTACACGTGCATGATGAAGTGACCACTGACCACTCCATGCTCCGAGTGTGTTGATGATTCTTAGTATTCTGGAAAGCTAATGGCAGTACCTTTGCACCGATGTATGCCACTTCAGCAAGATATTTTTCTAAAATTTCGAAAAAAAGGTACTGAAATCGCGCATTTTAGATGGCCTACATAAGCATGATGAAGTGACCACTGACCACTCCATGCTCCGAGTGCTTTGATGGAACTTAGTGTTCTCGAAAGCTAATGGCGGTACCTCTCTATCGATGTATGCCACTTGGTCATGACATTTTTCTAAAATTTCGAAAAAAAAAAAAATGTACGGAAATCGCGCATTTTAGATGGGTTACACGTGCATGATGAAGTGACCACTGACCACTCCATGGTCCGCGTACGTTGATGAAACTTAGTGTTCTAGAAAGCTAATGGTACTAATGGAAAAATATATTTCTTTCCACTGATGTATGCCACTTGTCAAGATATTTTTCTAAAGTTTTGACAAAAGGTTCTGAAAACGCGCTTTTTTAGATGGCTTACACTAGCATGATAAAGTGACCACTGACCTCGCCGTGGTCCGAGTGCGTTTAGAATCTTAGTGTTCTGGAAAGCTAATGGCAAGACCTCTCCACCGATGTATGCCACTTGGTCAAGATATTTTTCTAAAATTTCGAAAAAAAATGTACGGAAATCGCGCATTTTAGATGGGCTACACGTGCATGATGAAGTGACCACTGACCACTCCATGCTCCGAGTGTGTTGATGATTCTTAGTATTCTGGAAAGCTAATGGCAGTACCTTTGCACCGATGTATGCCACTTCAGCAAGATATTTTTCTAAAATTTCGAAAAAAAGGTACTGAAATCGCGCATTTTAGATGGCCTACATAAGCATGATGAAGTGACCACTGACCACTCCATGCTCCGAGTGCGTTGATGAAACTTAGTGTTCTAGAAAGCTAATGGTACTAATGGAAAAATATATTTCTTTCCACTGATGTATGCCACTTGTCAAGATATTTTTCTAAAGTTTTGACAAAAGGTTCTGAAAACGCGCTTTTTTAGATGGCTTACACTAGCATGATAAAGTGGCCACTGACCTCGCCGTGGTCCGAGTGCGTTTAGAATCTTAGTGTTCTGGAAAGCTAATGGCAAGACCTCTCCACCGATGTATGCCACTTGGTCAAGATATTTTTCTAAAATTTCGAAAAAAAATGTACGGAAATCGCGCATTTTAGATGGCCTACATAGCCTACATACATTTAGTGACCACTGACCACTCCATTCTCCGAGTGCTTTGATGGAACTTAGTGTTCTCGAAAGCTAATGGCGGTACCTCTCTATCGATGTATGCCACTTGGTCATGACATTTTTCTAAAATTTCGAAAAAAAAATGTACGGAAATCGCGCATTTTAGATCGGCTACACGTGCATGATGAAGTGACCACTGACCACTCCATGCTCCGAGTGTGTTGAAGATTCTTAGTATTCTGGAAAGCTAATGGCAATACCTTTGCACCGATGTATGCCACTTCAACAAAATATTTTTCTAAAATTTCGAAAAAAAGGTACTGAAATCGCGCATTTTAGATGGCCTACATAAGCATGATGAAGTGACCACTGACCACTCCATGCTCAGAGTGCGTTGATGAATCTTAGTCTTCTAGAAAGCTAATGGCGGTACCTCTCTATCGATGTATGCCACTTGGTCATGACATTTTTCTAAAATTTCGAAAAAGGTACTGAAATCGCGCATATTAGATGGCCTACACTGGCATGATGAAGTGACCACTGACAACTCTATGCTCCGAGTGCTTTGGTGAAACTAAGTGTTCTAGAAAGCTAATGGTACTAATGGAAAAATATATTTTTCTAAAGTTTTTATAAAAGGTACTTAAAACGCGCATTTTTAGATGGCCTACACTGGCATGATGAAGTGGCCACTGCCCTCGCCGTGGTCCGAGTGCGTTGATGAAATTTACCGTTCTGGAAAGCTAATGGCAATGCCTCTCCACCGATGTATGCCACTTGGTCAAGATATTTTTCTAAAATTTCGAAAAAAGTATCTAAAACGGGCATTTTTAGTTAGCCTACACTGGAATGAAGAAGTGACCACTGACCACTCCATGCTCCGAGTGCGTTGATGAAACTTAGTGTTCTAAAAAGCTAATGGTACTAATGGAAAAATATATTTCTTTCCACTGATGTATGCCACTTGTTAAGATATTTTTCTAAAGTTTTGACAAAAGGTTCTGAAAATGCGCTTTTTTAGATGGCTTACACTAGCATGATAAAGTGGCCACTGACCTCGCCGTGGTCCGAGTGCGTTTAGAATCTTAGTGTTCTGGAAAGCTAATGGCAAGACCTCTCCACCGATGTATGCCACTTGGTCAAGATATTTTTCTAAAATTTCGAAAACAATGTACGGAAATCGCGCATTTTAGATGGGCTACACGTGCATGATGAAGTGACCACTGACCACTCCATGCTCCGAGTGTGTTGATGATTCTTAGTATTCTGGAAAGCTAATGGCAGTACCTTTGCACCGATGTATGCCACTTCAGCAAGATATTTTTCTAAAATTTCGAAAAAAAGGTACTGAAATCGCGCATTTTAGATGGCCTACATAAGCATGATGAAGTGACCACTGACCACTCCATGCTCCGAGTGCTTTGATGGAACTTAGTGTTCTCGAAAGCTAATGGCGGTACCTCTCTATCGATGTATGCCACTTGGTCATGACATTTTTCTAAAATTTCGAAAAAAAAATGTACGGAAATCGCGCATTTTAGATGGGCTACACGTGCATGATGAAGTGACCACTGACCACTCCATGCTCCGAGTGTGTTGATGATTCTTAGTATTCTGGAAAGCTAATGGCATTACCTTTGCACCGATGTATGCCACTTCAGCAAGATATTTTTCTAAAATTTCGAAAAAAAAGGTACTGAAATCGCGCATTTTAGATGGCCTACATAAGCATGATGAAGTGACCACTGACCACTCCATGCTCCGAGTGCGTTGATGAAACTTAGTGTTCTAGAAAGCTAATGGTACTAATGGAAAAATATATTTCTTTCCACTGATGTATGCCACTTGTTAAGATATTTTTCTAAAGTTTTGACAAAAGGTTCTGAAAACGCGCTTTTTTAGATGGTTTACACTAGCATGATAAAGTGGCCACTGACCTCGCCGTGGTCCGAGTGCGTTTAGAATCTTAGTGTTCTGGAAAGCTAATGGCAATGCCTCTCCACCGATGTATGCCACTTCAGCAAGATATTTTTCTAAAATTTCGAAAAAAGTACCTGAAACGGGCATTTTTAGTTAGCCTACACTGGAATGATGAAGTGACCACTGACCACTCCATGCTCCGAGTGTGTTGATGATTCTTAGTATTCTGGAAAGCTAATGGCAGTACCTTTGCACCGATGTATGCCACTTTAGCAAGATATTTTTCTACAATTTCGAAAAAAAGGTACTGAAATCGCGCATTTTAGATGGCCTACATAAGCATGATGAAGTGACCACTGACCACTCCATGCTCCGAGTGCTTTGATGGAACTTAGTGTTCTCGAAAGCTAATGGCGGTACCTCTCTATCGATGTATGCCACTTGGTCATGACATTTTTCTAAAATTTCGAAAAAAAAAAAATTTACGGAAATCGCGCATTTAAGATCGGCTACACGTGCATGATGAAGTGACCACTGACCACTCCATGGTCCGCGTACGTTGATGGAACTGAATGTCCTGGAAAGCTAATTGTAGTACCTTTCCACCGATTTGTGCCACTTGGTCAAGACATTTTTCTAAAATTTGGAAATAGGTACCTAAAACGCGACGTTCTAGACTGACCACTCCATGGTGCGAGTCCGTTGAATGAACTGAGTGTCCTGGGAAGCTAATTGTACTACTTCTCCACCGATGTGTGCCACTTGGTCGAGATATTTTTCTAAAATATGGAAAATATGTACCTAAAACGCGCCGTTTTAGATGGCCTACAGTGGTATTAAAAACGAGCATTTTTAGATGGCCTACACTAGCATGATGAAGTGACCACTGACCACTCCATGGTCCCCGTACGTTAATGGAACTGAATGTCCTGGAAAGCTAATTGTAGTACCTTTCCACCGATTTGTGCCACTTGGTCAAGACATTTTTCTAAAATTTGGAAATAGGTACCTAAAACGCGACGTTTTAGACTGACCACTCCATGGTGCGAGTCCGTTGAATGAACTGAGTGTCCTGGGAAGCTAATTGTATTACTTCTCCACCGATGTGTGCCACTTCGTCGAGATATTTTTCTAAAATATGGAAAATATGTACCTAAAACGCGCCGTTTTAAATGGCCTACAGTGGTATTAAAAACGAGCATTTTTAGATGGCCTACACTGGCATGATGAAGTGACCACTGCCCACTCCATGGTCCAAGTGCGTTGATGACATTTACCGTTCTGGAAAGCTAATGATCGAAACCTTTAAGCGAGGTGTAAACCGTCACTACTCCCTCTTTTCCCATTCCCACTAACCTGTCATCCCTTCGGAACCGACAAATGCTGTGCATGGAGGTACTAATGGAAAAATATCACTAACCACTCCATGGTCCGCGTACGTTGATGGAACTGAGTGCCCTGGGTAGCTAATTGTAGTACCTCTCCACCGATGTGTGCCACTTGGTCAAGATATTTTCCTAAAATTTGGAAAATTGGCACCTAAAATGCGCCGTTTTAGATCACTCCATGTTCCGAGTGAGTTGATGAATCTTAGCGTTCTGGAAAACTAATGGCAATACCTTTCCGCCGATGTATGCCACTTTGTCAAGTTATTTTTCTAAAGTTTTGACAAAATGTACTGAAAACGCGCATTTTTAGATGGCTTACACTGGCATGATGAAGTGACCACTGCCCACTCCATGGTCCAAGTGCGTTGATGAAATTTACCGTTCTGGAAAGCTAATGGTCGAAACCTTTAAGCGAGGTGTAAACCGTCACTACTCCCTCTTTTCCCATTCCCACTAACCTGTCATCCCTTCGGAACCAACAAATGCTGTGCATGGAGGTACTAATTGTAGTACCTCTCCACCGTTGTGTGCCACTTGGTCAAGATATTTTTCTACAAGTTGGAAAATAGGCACCTAAAATGCGCCGTTTTAGATGACCTACAATGATATGATGAAGTTACCACTGACCACTCCATGTTCAGAGTGCGTTGATGAATCTTAGTCTTCTAGAAAGCTAATGGCGGTACCTCTCTATCGATGTATGCCACTTGGTCATGACATTTTTCTAAAATTTCGAAAAAGGTACTGAAATCGCGCATGTTAGATGGCCTACACTGGCATGATGAAGTGACCACTGACAACTCCATGCTCCGAGTGCTTTGGTGAAAATAAGTGTTCTAGAAAGCTAATGGTACTAATGGAAAAATATATTTTTCTAAAGTTTTTAAAAAAGGTACTTAAAACGCGCATTTTTAGATGGCCTACACTGGCATGATGAAGTGGCCACTGCCCTCGCCGTGGTCCGAGTGCGTTGATGAAATTTACCGTTCTGGAAAGCTAATAGCAATGCCTCTCCACCGATGTATGCCACTTGGTCAAGATATTTTTCTAAAATTTCGAAAAAAGTACCTAAAACGGGCATTTTTAGTTAGCCTACACTGGAATGATGAAGTGACCACTGACCACTCCATGCTCCGAGTGCTTTGGTGAAAATAAGTGTTCTAGAAAGCTAATGGTACTAATGGAAAAATATATTTTTCTAAAGTTTTTATAAAAGGTACTTAAAACGCGCATTTTTAGATGGCCTACACTGGCATGATGAAGTGGCCACTGCCCTCGCCGTGGTCCGAGTGCGTTGATGAAATTTACCGTTCTGGAAAGCTAATGGCAATGCCTCTCCACCGATGTATGCCACTTGGTCAAGATATTTTTCTAAAATTTCGAAAAAAGTATCTAAAACGGGCATTTTTAGTTAGCCTACACTGGAATGATGAAGTGACCACTGACCACTCCATGCTCCGAGTGCGTTGATGAAACTTAGTGTTCTAGAAAGCTAATGGTACTAATGGAAAAATATATTTCTTTCCACTGATGTATGCCACTTGTTAAGATATTTTTCTAAAGTTTTGACAAAAGGTTCTGAAAACGCGCTTTTTTAGATGGCTTACACTAGCATGATAAAGTGGCCACTGACCTCGCCGTGGTCCGAGTGCGTTTAGAATCTTAGTGTTCTGGAAAGCTAATGGCAAGACCTCTCCACCGATGTATGCCACTTGGTCAAGATATTTTTCTAAAATTTCGAAAACAATGTACGGAAATCGCGCATTTTAGATGGGCTACACGTGCATGATGAAGTGACCACTGACCACTCCATGCTCCGAGTGTGTTGATGATTCTTAGTATTCTGGAAAGCTAATGGCAGTACCTTTGTACCGATGTATGCCACTTCAGCAAGATATTTTTCTAAAATTTCGAAAAAAAGGTACTGAAATCGCGCATTTTAGATGGCCTACATAAGCATGATGAAGTGACCACTGACCACTCCATGCTCCGAGTGCTTTGATGGAACTTAGTGTTCTCGAAAGCTAATGGCGGTACCTCTCTATCGATGTATGCCACTTGGTCATGACATTTTTCTAAAATTTCGAAAAAAAATGTACGGAAATCGCGCATTTTAGATGGGCTACACGTGCATGATGAAGTGACCACTGACCACTCCATGGTCCACGTACGTTGATGGAACTGAATGTCCTGGAAAGCTAATTGTAGTACCTTTCCACCGATTTGTGCCACTTGGTCAAGACATTTTTCTAAAATTTGGAAATAGGTACCTAAAACGCGACGTTTTAGACTGACCACTCCATGGTGCGAGTCCGTTGAATGAACTGAGTGTCCTGGGAAGCTAATTGTACTACTTCTCCACCAATGTGTGCCACTTGGTCGAGATATTTTTCTAAAATATGGAAAATATGTACCTAAAACGCGCCGTTTTAGATGGCCTACAGTGGTATAAAAAACGAGCATTTTTAGATGGCCTACACTAGCATGATGAAGTGACCACTGACCACTCCATGCTCCGAGTGCTTTGATGGAACTTAGTGTTCTCGTAAGCTAATGGCGGTACCTCTCTATCGATGTGCCACTTGGTCATGACATTTTTCTAAAATTTCGAAAAAAGCTACCTAAAACGCGCATTTTTTTTTCTTTTTTTTACGACAGATGAAACCAATCTCAGGGGATGCCCCCTATCCATGCACAGCATTTGTTGGTTCCGAAGGGATGACAGGTTAGTGGGAAGAGGGAAAGAGGGAGTAGTGACGGTTTACACTTCGCTTGAATGTTTCGACGCTGTAAGTGGGCGGGAAGACATTCGCAGGGAGATTATTCCACAATCTAACGACGCGACCGAAAAACGAACCCTCACGGTAATGCGTGGTTCGTTGGAACGGAATCGCGACATAAAAGGGGTGCACCGCTCTGGAAAGCCGAGTAGTTCTGCTAAATACCTGAATCGGAGGAATCAGGCTGGCTACTTCAGAAGAACATTTACCGTGAAAGTAGCGGTAAAATAGTGATACACACCCCACATCACGACGACGCTCCAAGGTTTCAATAGAGCTGGATACCCTACTGTCCCCTATAAGTTTTAACGCACGACATTGGACACGGTCGAGAAGCTGAAGATATGCCCGCGAAGCTCCCGACCATATATGCGAATTGTACTCCATTTTCGGACGGATATAAGTGGTGTAGATACAACGAAGATCGGTTGGAGTGAAGTACTTCTTACACCGCTTAAGAAAGCCTAAGCACTTGGCTGCTTCTTTCGACACGTCAAAGATGTGATCGTTCCAGCGAAGATCGCATTGGATTGACATGCCCAGAACATCAAGAGCCTCCGACTCATTAATATCCACACCACCCATATTTAAAGGTGGAAAGTTGTCGCCCGCCAGACGCTTGTGGGTCAACAAACAGCATTGGGTCTTCCGCGCATTAAAATCGACCCGATTCGCTTGACCCCACTCCTGGATTTTGTTGAGGTCAGATTGGAGTGTGTCATTCATAATTCTGCGCCTTCTATTGATCTCCAGAATAGAAGGACACCTGGAGAATGAATATGAATGACAAATGCTGCTGTCATCAGCAAACGAGTAGACGGGGTTTGATGTCAATGACAGAAGGTCATTGATGAAAATAAGAAAAAGTGTCGGAGACAGGACCGAACCCTGCGGAACTCCAGCATTAATGGAGTGCTCTTCGGAAGCAAAGCCGTCTATCACAACCCGAATAGAACGGCCGCTGAGGAAACTCGATATCCATCGAGTGAAAGTATTACCGACACCATAAGCAGCCAGTTTAGACACGAGTGCTTTATGCCACACCCGGTCAAATGCCTTGGAGATATCCAGAGCAACAACCTTGCTCTCACCGAACCGGTGAATGCAACTGCTCCACCGTTCTGTGAGAAACGCCATCAGGTCGCCGGTGGAACGGTGAGCACGGAAGCCGTACTGGCGATCGCTGATCAACTCGTTGCTCTCTAGATACCTCATCAATTTAAAATTTACAATGCTCTCCATGACTTTAGAGAGCACTGAGCAGATTGCTATGGGCCGGTAATTTGCAGGATTCGTAGCCTCACCTTTTTTGGGAACTGGCTGCACGTTGGCAATCTTCCAGGAAGCGGGAAAAACTCCTGAAGTAAAAGATAAATTAAAGAGATTGCGCAATGGGCGAGCCAGTGTTGAGGCGCACTTTCTCAACACATGGGCTGAAATGCCATCCGGTCCCGAGGACTTATTGACATTGAGGTCTGCAAGCACTCTTTTAACAGCTCGCGTTCGAAAATGCATCTGAGGCATAGCATGAGATACACCATCAACCGCGGGCAGTGGTTGACTACTCTCAGGAAGAGAGCAGTTTTCAGCAAACATTTTGGCTAATAAGTTTGCTTTATCAACCGAGTGAGTGAAGATCTGATCGTCCTTAAGGAGAGTTGGAATAGACGATTTCGTCTGATTTTTCACCCTCCCCACAAACGACCAAAAGTTCTTGCTACCCTTATGGTATTCAAGAACTCTGCGTCTAAGGCGCTGCTCGTAAAGAACTTTTTCGCGCCTTAGAGTGGCATTGCACCTATTTCTGGCCTGATTGCGCAGCAGTTTAGTATCAGCAGTTTTATTTAAACGCCAATTCCTAAATGCTTCCTCTTTAGACCTGACTGCTTGTCTGCAAGTCGCATTAAACCAGGAATGGTCTTTTGGTTTAATGGAAATTCTTTTATAAGGTATGAAAGACCTCATACCAAATAAAATTATATTTTCTACCAATTTTGCTGCAGCATTTATGTTTCTATCTCTGAAACACAATTGCCAATTGAAACGGCTGAAAAAGCAGTTCAGCGCATCCCAATTAGCCTTCTCATAAAGCCACACTTTCCGCTTCGGAGCTGTCTGGTGAGCGGATTGAAGACTAGAATATGGGAAGGTAGCAGAAATTGTAGCGTGGTCCGAATTACCAAGAGGTGCAAGAACATTCACATCATACTTGCTGTGATGTGAAGTTAGAAAGAGGTCCAGAATATTTTGGTTTTGCCCATCAACGCAGGGAAAGTGCGTTGGTTCCTTCACTAATTGAGTCAAATTATTAGACTCAGCAAACAACTCAACATACAAACCCTCAGGTGTTGTGTGACTCGAATGACGTAGCCAATTGGAATTATGAACATTGAAATCACCAGCAACAACAATTTCACTGTTCGGATACGATTCCAGAATTTTAGAGATCGAATCAGAGAGACTGTCCAATTTATCAAAAGTTGGCAGCCTCCCTAGACCCGGGCTTCTATAAATGAAGCAGAAGTGCAGGATGTGCGACTGGATTTTGAATTTAACCCACATGGTGCTAAATTCGGCATCCGACGTGCAAAGGTGTTGCTGACACTGGTACGCAACATCACTGCGAATGTATAAGGCGAGGCCTCTGTGTGGTAAAAACAATGGCAGTAAATGGTACCCCGGCATGTGAAAGTCCAGTGGATCTGCACCCTCAGACACCTGGGCCTCACCTAGTGCCATTATATGCGGTTGGTTAGTACAAATATGCGCATAGACCGCGAAGAAATTCGCCCTCAAGCCACGTACATTAGTGGAGTCTATGCGGAATTTTGTCATCGCCGCCCACTGTAGCGAAGTGTAAGGTCAGCCGTACAAGCAGCCACGCGTACGTCGCAAGCAAAGCAAAACGCGACAAGACAAGTGTTATGCCTTTATCTTGCCGCGCTTCAGCCCACGGTGCACTCACAGCCGCCTGCACACCTAACGGGACCAGGAAGAAGGAGGAAGAGTGAAAACCAACGAAATGCTGAGCTTTACTGCGGAGAGCATAAACAAGCCCCTCGCATGTTTCTCTGCATTGCGTTAGATTGTCTATTTATATGTTATATTTTCATCAGGTTTTATTTATTTGTTATGAAGTATTGAGTTAAGTAGTGCACTATTTTGTTTGTTAAAAAGTGTTGTATGGTGAGGGGTTATTGTTTTATTTTCGCGGCGTGGGTTTTCACTATTGTTTTGTTTATTTTCGCGAACACTGTTTATAAGCTGAATTGGCGGGCGCACCGTCCGCCTCCATCCGCGGTCACATCACAACTGCTTACTGAAATCGAAGCGTGTGTGAACTCCCGACCTCTTTGTACTACAGGGTCTGACGTGGGCGATTTAGAAGCTCTAACTCCTGGCCACTTCATCGTAGGCGAACCTTTGAAATCTTTATCGGAGCCCGAGAGTCAAGACTACAATGGAAACCTGCATCAGTTGGTGCGATGAGTATTTGGTGAGCCTCCAACGCCGTACGAAATGGTTCCGCTCGTCCCCAAACATACAAGTGGATGATGTCGTCGCTATACTCAGTGAAAACACACCACCCACGAAGTGGAAGCTCGCCATAGTGCTAAAATGTCACCCTGGTAGTGACGGCCTTGTGAGAGTTGTTACATTAGAGACAAGTGACGGAGAGTTGGTGCGCCCTGTTGTGAAACTTTGTCTATTGTCAACAAAAGCTGACATTTTCTGCGGAAAGAGATAACAACCCGAAGGTGTAATTTGCTGTATTGTAATTGTATTATGTATAAAATTACGTTTGTTTTTTATGTATATTGTTAAATTATTTATGTTGAACTTTTGGAATTTGTTCAAGGCGCGGAGTATGTTGCGCTCATAACGAAGAGTAGGCGTTCTCTCTAATATTGTTATTCTAATATGATGAGTTCATACCTATTGTCTCTCTAAATTTTTAGTAGTCGTAATAAAGCAAGTGAAAGCAGAACACGCGTTTTCTCTACCGCAAACTGGCTAACGTGGCAAACGTTAGTTAAGCAAAACTTAGCGTTCTGGAAAACTAATGGCAGTACCTTTCCGCCGATGTATGCCACTTTGTCAAGTTATTTTTCTAAAGTTTTGACAAAAGGTTCTGAAAACGCGCATTTTTAGATGACTTACACTAGCATGATAAAGTGGCCACTGACCTCGCCGTGGTCCGAGTGCGTTTAGAATCTTAGTGTTGTGGAAGGCTAATGGCAAGACCTCTCCACCGATGTATGCCACTTGGTCAAGACATTTTTCTAAAATTTGGAAATAGGTACCTAAAACGCGACGTTTTAGACTGACCAGTCTATGGTGCGAGTACGTTGAATGAACTGAGTGCCCTGGGTAGCTAATTGTAGTACCTCTCCACCGATGTGTGCCACTTGGTCAAGATATTTTCCTAAAATTTGGAAAATAGGCACCTAAAATGCGCCATTTTAGATGGCCTACAATGATATGATTAAGTGACAACTGACCACTCCATGCTCCGAGTGCGATGATGAATCTTACCGTTCTGGAAAACTTATGGCAGTACCTTTCCGCTGATGTATGCCACTTTGTCAAGTTATTTTTCTAAAGTGTTGACAAAATGTACTGAAAACGCGCATTTTTAGATGGCCTACACTGGCATGATGAAGTGACCACTGACCACTACATGCTCCGAGTGCTTTGATGGACTTAGTGTTCTCGAAAGCTAATGGCGGTACCTCTCTATCGATGTATGCCACTTGGTCAGGACATTTTTCTAAAATTTCGAAAAAAGGTACATAAAACGCGCATTTTTAGATGGCCTACAATGGTATGATTAAGTCGTCGCTGACCACTCCATGGTCCGCGTACGTTGATGGAACTGAGTGCCCTGGGTAGCTAATTTTAGTACGTCTCTACCGATGTGTGCCACTTGATCAAGATACTTTTCTAAAATTTGGAAAATAGGCACCTAAAATGCGCCGTTTTAGATGGCCTACAATGATATGATTAAGTGACCACTGACCACTCCATGCTCCGAGTGCGTTGATGAATCTTAGTGTTGCGCTCATAACGAAGAGTAGGCGTTCTCTCTAATATTGTTATTCTAATATGATGAGTTCATACCTATTGTCTCTCTAAATTTTTAGTAGTCGTAATAAAGCAAATGAAAGCAGAACACGCGTTTTCTCTATCGCAAACTGGCTAACGTGGCAAACGTTAGTTAAGCAACACTTAGCGTTCTGGAATACTAATGACAGTACCTTTCCGCCGATGTATGCCACTTTGTCAAGTTATTTTTCTAAAGTTTTGACAAAATGTACTGAAAACGCGCATTTTTAGATAGCCTACACTGGCATGATGAAGTGACCACTGCCCACTCCATGGTCCAAGTGCGCTGATGACATTTACCGTTCTGGAAAGCTAATGGCAGTACCTTTGCACCGATGTATGCCACTTCGTCCAGATATTTTTCTAAAATTTCGAAAAAGTACCTAAAACCTAAGTGGCCACTGACCTCGCCGTTGTCCGAGTGCGTTTAGAATCTTAGTGTTCTGGAAGGCTAATGGCAAGACCTCTCCACCGATGTATGCCACTTGGTCAAGACATTTTTCTAAAATTTGGAAATAGGTACCTAAAACGCGACGTTGTAGACTGACTAGTCTATGGTGCGAGTACGTTGAATGAACTGAGTGCGCTGGGTAGCTAATTGTAGTACCTCTCCACCGATGTGTGCCACTTGGTCAAGATATTTTCCTAAAATTTGGAAAATAGGCACCTAAAATGCGCCATTTGAGATGGCCTACAATGATATGATTAAGTGACCACTGACCACTCCATGCTCCGAGTGCGTTGATGAATCTTAGCGCTCTGGAAAACTAATGGCAATACCTTTCCGCCGATGTATGCCACTTTGTCAAGTTATTTTTCTAAAGTTTTGACAAAATGTACTGAAAACGCGCATTTTTAGATGGCCTACACTGTTATTCTTTAGAAACTAATTGAGCAGGAACGCCCCAGCCTACGGCGGTTTTTTTCCCACCCCGGAGTAGGTGGGGTGGGAATTTGTTAATTTGGCGCACAACAAAGCAGTCGAACACACCTAGGAACTGTTCCCAAGGAGAATGCTGGGAACAGTTCTCTACATAAAACACACACACGAAGCGAAAACTGAAGTGGACCGTTAGAAACGCCCACACACTGACGGACGGCGGAGAAAATATGCAGAAAAGTGAAAGTGACGTGGTGTTCATAATACACATAAACCCGACTGAGCGGCAGAGCGGAATAGCAGTTGACAACACGCGTGTACGGCCCAAATTACAGCAGCGAGCAGAGCAGTCAGAGCGAGAAATCAAATCGCGTTGCGTATCGATAGCTCGTTTTGTATACTACACAACGTCAGAGAGTGCAGTGAACACATAAGTTCAGCGCTCAGCTAATCTAAGCTGTGACCCACTCCTGCACAGCTTATGTATTTCAAAAAAACAGCGTGTGTGCGGAGACGGCAGAGAAGTTCACTGACCGTATAACTCCTTAACCTTAAAAAAGAGGTTTTAAAAAAATATTTTTGCATGATTAAATAAGAAAAGCGGCTTAGCGGAATACGAACTACCGTACTCCGTTAAAATGGAACATTCGAGAAGAAAACTCAAAAGAGAATAAAACCAACTGCAAAGCAGAACTCAGTTCAGTTCAGGTCAGTCAGTTTAGAGCGGTTCAGTCAGTTCAGTCGGTTCAGTTGGTTCAGTTGACGCAGAAGTTCAGTTCAATTCAATTAAGCTCAGTTGAGAAGTTCAGTTCAGTTGGCTCAGAGAAGAAAAGTGCAAAATTATTGGGTGAAATCCAGATTCAAAGTGTCCATCAGAGTCCCAGATTTTCCAGAGAAGTTCGGCGAACGCAGTGAAAAACAACGTCTTTCAAACCTGTCGACCAAGTGCACCACCTTACCTGCAGGAAGAGGCAGAGAGATCAGTTTAGCAACACCCAGCCAGAAGCCAAGGTACTTTACTTTATTTAAGATATAAATATTCAAAAGTTAGAGCACCCTAAGAAACAGTCGTAGTGGCTTGTATGCCCTCCTGTTGAAAAAGCTAAAGCGCCAGAAATACACAGTCGTAGTGACTTGTACGCCCTCCTGTTGCACGAGTTGAAGCGCCCGAAATACACAGTCGTTGTGGCTTATACGCCCTCCTGTTGTAAAAGCTAAGTGGCTTCTACGTAAAACTAGAAGCAGAGAAATTTTAGTTACAGTGGTTGATGTGCTCTCCTATAGAAAGCTTCAGATATCAAACTCATCGGATATACTAGAGAACGGTCGCAGTGGCTTGCAGACCTTTCCGTCAGTGCAGTCATCAGAACCTCGAGCGTCTCAGTGAAAATATCACCCTCTCAGTGAACTAACGGCGATCTCGAAAACTTGGCGAGATATCGGTTCTGCAAACCATCAGTGATCCCAAAAACGCAGTGAGATATCAAAGACTCAGTAGAACTCCAGTGATCTCAAAAACGCAGTGAGATATTAACGACCCAGTAGAATTCCAGTGATCTCAAAAACGCAGTGAGATATCAACGACTCAGTAGAATTCCAGTGATCTTAAAATCGCAGTGAGATATCAACGACCCGGTAGAATTCCAGAGATCTCAAAAACGCAGTGAGATATCAACGATACAGTGAATTAACAGTGATCTCGACAACTCGGCGAGATATCAGTTCAGTAAATCATCCGTGATCTCAAAACACAGTGTGATACCAACGACTTAATAAAGCCTCCAGCGATCAACCGAGACCTCAACGATACCGTACTCTGAACAGTAAAATTACTTTAGGGTAAGACAAACTCAATACAAATATTACAATAAGCTAGTTGTAAGGTGAGTAAAGATATTGAACCTATTACACTTTTGTCTTGTAATCGAACCCTGGAATCCCAACGAGCTAATCCAAGCCTTAGAAAAAGACAAGAATGTTCGTTACAAGAGGCTCCCGAACAGGGACAATATCATATTCACCGATAGCTAAAGAGACTAGGAACCAGAAAGTAATCATAGATCAAACTGAGACTAAAAGGTACAAAACAGGATGGCTATATCGACTCAATAAAGAAGCGATTGCTCAGTGCTTTTTTTTTTTTTTTTTTTTTTTTTATGGCAGATAGAACCAAGCTCAGGGGATGCCCCCTATCCATGCAAAGCATTCGTTGGTTTAGAAGGGTAAAGGTTAGTGGGAAGGAGAAGAGTGGGAGTAGTGTCGATTTACACCTCTTTTAAAAGCATCGACGTTATAAGTGGGTGGGAAAACATGCGCAGGGAGACTATTCCACAATTTAACTGCGCGACCGAAAAACGAATTATCGCGGTAGTGGGTAGTGCGATGGAACGGGATCGAAACGTAAAAGGGGTGCACCGCTCTGGAAAGCCGAGTAGATCTGTTGAATACCTGAACCGAAGGGATCAGGCTGGCTACTTCAGAGGAACAGTTACCATTAAAGTAACGGTAAAATAAGGTTACACACCCCACATCCCGACGACATCCCAAGGTTTCAATAGAGCTGGATACCCTACTGTCCCCTATAAGTTTTATCGCACGACCTTGTATACGGTCCAGAAGCTGAAGATATGTTTTCGAAGCTCCAGACCAAATATGCGAGTTGTACTCCATTTTCGGACGGATATAAGTGGTGTAGATACAACGAAGGTCGGTTGAAGTGAAGTATTTCTTGCACCGCTTTAAAAAGCCTAAGCACTTGGCTGCTTCTTTCGACACGTCAAAGATGTGATCGTTCCAGCGAAGATCACATTGGATTGACATGCCCAGAACATCAAGAGCCTCCGACTCATTAATATCCACACCACCCATATTTAAAGGTGGAAAGTTGTCGCCCGCCAGACGCTTGTGGGTCAACAAACAGCATTGGGTCTTCCGCGCATTAAAATCGACCCGATTCGCTTGACCCCACTCCTGGATTTTGTTGAGGTCAGATTGGAGTGTGTCATTCATAATTCTGCGTTTTCTATTGATCTCCAGAAGAGAAGGACGCCTGGAGAATGAATATGAATGACAAATGCTGCTGTCATCAGCAAACGAGTAGACGGGGTTTGATGTCAATGACAGAAGGTCATTGATAAAAATGAGAAAAAGTGTTGGAGACAGGACCGAACCCTGCGGAACTCCAGCATTTATGGAGTGCTCTTCGGAAGCAAAGCCGTCTATCACAACCCGAATAGAACGGCCGCTGAGGAAACTCGATATCCATCGAGTGAATGTATCACCGACACCATAAGCAGCCAGTTTAGACACAAGTGCTTTATGCCACACTCGGTCAAATGCCTTGGAGATATCCAAAGCAACAACCTTACTCTCACCGAATTGGTGAACACAACTGTTCCACCGCTCAGTGAGGAACGCCATCAAATCGCCTGTGGAGCGGTGAGCACGGAAACCGTACTGGCGATCGCTGACCAATTGGTTGCTCTCTAGATAACTCATCAGGTTAAAATTTATGACGCTCTCCATAACTTTGGAGAGCATTGAACAGATTGCTATGGGCCGGTAATTGGCAGGATTCGTAGCCTCACCTTTTTTGGGAACTGGCTGCACATTGGCAATCTTCCAGGAACTAGGAAAAACTCCTGAAGTGAACGATAAGTTAAACAGATTGCGCAATGGGCGAGCCAATGTTGAGGCGCACTTTCTCAACACGTGGGCTGAAATGCCATCCGGTCCCGAGGATTTATTGACGTTGAGGTTTACAAGCACTCTTTTAACAGCCCGCGTTCGAAAGTGCATCTCAGGCATAATATGAGACACACCGTCGATCACGGGTAGTGGTTGGCTACTCTCAGGAAGAGAGCAGTTTTCAGCAAACATTTTGGCTAATAAGTTTGCCTTATCAACCGAGTGAGTGAAGATCTGATCGTCCTTGAGGAGAGTTGGAATAGACGATCGCGTCTGATTCTTCACCCTCCCCACGAACGACCAAAAGTTCTTGCTACCCTTATGGTATTCAAGAACTCTGCGTCTAAGGCGCTGTTCGTAGAGAACTTTTTCGCGCTTTAGAGTGGCATTGCACATATTTCTGGCCTGATTGCGCAGCAGTTTAGTATCAGCAGTTTTATTTAAACGCCAATTCCTAAATGCTTCCTCTTTAGACCTGACTGCTTGTCTGCAAGTCGCATTAAACCAGGAATGGTCTTTTGGTTTAATGGAAATTCTTTTATTAGGTATGAAAGACCTCATACCAAATAAAATTATATTTTCTACCAATTTTGCTGCAGCATTTATGTTTCTATCCCTGAAACACAGTTGCCAATTGAAACGGCTGAAAAAGGAGTTCAGCGCATCCCAATTAGCCTTCTCATAAAGCCACACTGTCCGCTTCGGAGCTGTCTGATGAGCGGATTGAAGACTGGAATATGGGAAGGTAGCAGAAATTGTAGCGTGGTCCGAATTACCAAGAGGTGCAAGAACATTCACATCATACTTGCTGTGATGCGAAGTTAAAAAAAGGTCCAGAATATTTTGGTTTTGCCCATCAACGCAAGGAAAGTGCGTTGGTTCCTTCACTAATTGAGTCAAATTATTAGACTCAGCAAATAACTCAACATACAAACCCTCAGGTGTTGTGTGACTCGAATGACGTAGCCAATTGGAATTATGAACATTGAAATCACCAGCAACAACAATTTCACTGTTCGGATACGATTCCAGGATTTTAGATATCGAATCAGAGAGACTGTCAAGTTTATCAAAAGTTGGCAGCCTCTCTAGACCCGGGCTTCTATAAATGAAGCAGAAGTGCAGGATGTGCGACTGGATTTTGAACTTAACCCACATGGAGCTAAATTCGGCATCCGTCGTGCAAAGGTGTTGCTGACACTGGTACGCAACATCACTGCGAATATATAAGGCGAGGCCTCTGTGTGATGAAATAATGGCAGTAAGCGGTACCCAGGCAAGTGAAAATCCAGTGGATCTGCACCCTCAGACACCTGGGTCTCACCTAGTGCCATTATATGCGGTTGGTGAGTACAGACATACGCATAGACCGCGAAGAAATTCGCCCTCAAGCCACGCACATTTGTGGAGTCTATACGAAATTTTGTCATCGCCACCCACTGTAAAGAGGTATAAAGTCAGCTGCACAAGCGACCAAGCCTACACCGCAGGCAAAACGAAACGCGACAAGACAAGTGTTATGCCTTTATCTTGCCACGCTTCAGCCCACGGTGCACTCACAGCCTCATGCACAACTAACGGGACCAGGAAGAAGGAGGAGGAGTGAAAATGAACGAAATGCTGAGCTTAACTGCGGAGAGCATAAACAAGCCCCTCGCATGGTTCGCTGCATTCCGTTAAGTTGACTATTGAGTTATGAAATTTTGTTATTAGTGCACATTATTGATTTTTTTGTTTATTAAGGTTTCACTGTATTTCTTTGTTTTATTATGATGATTTAGGATGGGGTAGGGTTTGTTTTCACTATATTTCCGCGCGAGCACTCGTCACGAACACTAAATTGTGGGAGGTGACGTCCTCCTTCGTCCGCGGCCACGACGCAACTCCAACTCTTGGCGGAGTTTAGACTTGTCGCCGAAGGAACCTTGAACGACATGAGGAAAAAACTCCTCGAATTGCGTGTGAAGCTGAAGACGGACATGCAGCAGCGGATCCCAGTGACCTGCCGAAGGCACTGACGCTCGACGTTCCAGCCCGACTGGCATAGGGAACGTAAACACTCCTCGGATGATGGACTGCAATCTGCGCGAAATTTTTGAACAACATTCGTACCCGGACGTGGTTACATTAAGTTGCTCTGCGAGAAATTTACATACCGCTTCTGGTTCAGTAAGAATATTGAATTTGGATACATGTAAGAACTTCATATCACGCACTACTTGTAAATCATAATATACAGAGGCATTGCCAAAAATTCGGGATAATTTTTTGTTTACGTACGCCTTCTTATTATACCCTATACCCGAAAGAGGTAGGGTATATTCACTTTGTTCTTCCGTTTGTGAAGTATATATATATATATATATATATATATATATATATATATATATATATATATATATATATATATATATATATATATATATATATATATATATAGATATATATATATATATATATATATATATTTATATATATATACAACAATATATACAACAATATATATATATTGTTCTTCCGTTTGTGAAGTACAGTACAACCTCCCTAGTCCGGACACGCGCTACTCCGGACTATTCGGTAATCCGAACAGCTCTACAATTCGGACAGTTTCATTTTTTTACCTCTAGAGTCCGGACAGTGTATGTATTCAAATTTAGTAGTTTTGTCGGTTAAATCCTAACGGAAATTAAACAGTTATTTAATGTTGATGATGTGGATGACTTCTGTTTATTCTTGTTTTCTTGTCATTTCATTGAGTGAACTTGAATTGTGTAGTTTCTCGCGTATGTATCATGGCGGAGGTAAAAAGAAAGCATACTACTATAACTCTTGCTGAAAAGTGTAAAGTTTTGGAATGCCTTGAAAAAGGCAAGTCAATCAGGCACGTGGCTGAGATTTTTAAATTGCCTAAATCAACTGTTTACGATATTAAAGCAAACAGAAGAAAAATTTGCCAATATGTGTCCAACACAGTTCATGGCTCAGGTAAGAAAGGTATAAATAGTCATGTACATATGTAATTTACAGAGTATATTTAATTTTTCTGCTAGGAGGGAGAAAAGTCATGAAATCTGGTGAGCACTCGGATATGGAGGAAGCTCTTTTGACATGGTTTATCCAACAAAGAAACCATCATGTGCCAGTTTCTGCGAATAATGATAAAACCTAAGCCAAATTATTTTACAAGGAAATTACGGGAAAAGATGATTTTGGAGCAAGTGCAGGTTGGTTTGAAAAGTTTAAGCACAGAAATGGAATTCGTTTCTTTAAAGTTTGTGGCGAAAAACTGTCTAGTGACGTTGCTGCTGTTGAGCCTTTCAAAAAGCATTTTTTAAAGATTGTTCACGATATGGGTCTGGATGAACAACAGGTTTATAATGCCGATGAATCTGGAGCTTTTTGGAGAGCTTTACCGCGTGCAACATGGGTTCATTCAAAGGAAATTTCGGCGCCAGGAAGAAAAATTTCGAAAGACCGTATAACATTTATGCCTTGTGCAAATGCTGCTGGTACCCATAAACTACCGCTTTTGGTAATCGGTAAATCTCTTAAGCCCAGAGCATTTAAAAATGCCAATTTGCCAATAATATATAGAGCAACTAAAAAAGGATGGATGTCAGTAGATATTTTCTTAAATTGGTTTAAAAATGATTTTATTTCAGCAGTCAAGAAGTTTTTGGCAGAAAATAATAAACCTTTGAAAGCACTTTTAATTTTAGATAACGCTCCATCCCATCCAAAAGCCAATGAACTGAATTTTGATCCGAATTTCAGAGTTTTGTTTTTGCCACCTAATTGCACGGTCTTGTTGCAACCCATGGATCAAAATGTTATCCAGAATATTAAAATTTATTACAGAAAGGAACTGTTGACTCATATTTTATTGGAAAAAGAAGTCGACATAGCGGGTGTCTTAAAAAAATTTTCTTTAAAAGATGCTGTGTTTCTTCTGACTTCAGCATGGGCAAACATACGTGAAAAAAACATTAAAAGAAGCTGGTCAGTAATATGGCCACAAATATTTTCAGACTGGGATGAAGAAGATTTAATACCACTTGCACACTATCTACAATTGGATCCTTTATGCAGTCAATTGAAGGAAATTCAAAATTATATCTATTAGTCCTTGAACCAGGCAGTAACATGACTGCAGCTGAAATAAATGAATGGGCAAGTGGTGAAAACGAACATTCTTATGATTATTCTGATCAAGAAATAATACATTCCGTCTTACAAAATCGAGGTCAATGTCAAGAAAACGACACTGAATCGGCTGACAGTGCTGACAACACTGAAAAAGTTTCGCATAAAGAGGCCAGAAAAATATTTTTCAGAGAAATTGAATGGGCAGAACAAAATGAAGCGTCCCAAGCAGATATACTCCTCCTAAAAAGGTTTAAAGACAAGGCTGAAGAAATGCTGTTGAAAAATTTAACTCAATGAAAAATCGATACGTTTCTACGTAAGGAATAAAGTTCCATCATTTATAATAGTTCTCACCACTATATGTAAGTTCAACTAAAAATAAAAACTAATAATTTCTATATTGAAGTAAATATTATTACTAAGCTAACGTATATATTTATTTCTAAGCGTAAAAGCTTTTTAAGTTTAATAAATTCTTATTTAAAACTGTGTATTTTATTGTATTCTATAGTCCGGAAATTCCAGTAATCCGAAAACATCCGACACCATATGTGTCCGGACTAGTGAGGTTGTACTGTATATATATATAAATATATATATATATATATATATATATATATATATATGATGTATTATGGAACGAATTTCCGTCGTCCCTCGTCAAATTTGGTCTATAGACAAATCGGTTTCGGCGTTGTGCCATTTTCAGTGTCGTTTTTCGTTCTCCAAATTTGACGAGGGATGACGGAAATTCGTTCCAAAATGCATCATAAAATTTGTAAAATAGGCACCTAAAATGCGCCGTTTTAGATGGCCTACAATGATATGATTAAGTGATCACTGACCACTCCATGCTCCGAATGCGTTGATGAATCTTAGCGTTCTGGAAAACTAATGGCAGTACCTTTGCACCGATGTATGCCACTTCGGCAAGATATTTATCTAAAATTTCGAAAAAAGGTACTGAAAGCGCGCATTTTAGATGGCCTACACGGCGATGATAAAGTGACCACTGACCACTCCATGCTCCTAGTGCGTTCATGAATCTTAGTCTTCTATAAAGCTAATGGTATTAATCGAAAAATATATTTTTCTAAAGTTTTTAAAAAAGGTACTTAAAACGCGCATTTTTAGATGGCCTACACTGGCATGATGAAGTGGCCACTGCCCTCGCCGTGGTCCGAGTGCGTTGATGAAATTTACCGTTCTGGATAGCTAATGGCAATGCCTCTCCACCGATGTATGCCACTAGGTCAAGATATTTTTCTAAAGTTTAGACAAAAGGTTCTGAAAACGCGCATTTGTAGATGGCTTACACTAGCATGATAAAGTGGCTACTGACCTCGCCATGGTCCGAGTGCGTTGAGAATCTTAGTGTTCTGGAAGGCTAATGGCAGGACTTCTCCACCGATGTATGCCACTTGGTCAAGATATTTTTCTAAAATTTGGAAAAAAAGGGTACTGAAATCGCGCATTTTAGATGGCCTACACTGGCATGATGAAGTGACCACTGATCACTCCATTCTCCGAGTGTGTTGATGATTCTTAGTATTCTGGAAAGCTAATGGCAGTACCTTTGCATCGATGTATGCCACTTCGACAAGATATTTTTCTAAAATTTCGAAAAAAATTTACTGAAATCGCGCATTTTAGATGGCCTACACTAGCATGATGAATTGACCACTGACCACTCCATACTCCGAGTGCTTTGATGGAACTTAGTGTTCTCGAAAGCTAATGGCGGTACCTCTCTACCGATGTATGCCACTTGGTCATGACATTTTTCTAAAATTTCGAAAAAAGGTACTGAAATCGCGTATTTTAGATGGCCTACACTGGCATGATGAAGTGACCACTGACAACTCCATGCTCCAAGTGCTTTGGTGAAACTTAGTGTTCTAGAGAGCTAATGGTATTAATGGAAAAATATATTTTTCTATAATTTCGAAAAAGGGTACAAAAAACGCGCATTTTTAGATGGCCTACAATGGAAAAATATATTTCTTTCCACTGATGTGTGCCACTTGTCAAGATATTTTTCTAAAGTTTTGACAAAAGGTACTGAAAACGCGCATTTTTAGATGGCCTACACTAGCATGATAAAGTGGCCACTGACCTCGCCGTGGTCCGAGTGCGTTGAGAATGTTAGTGTTCTGGACGGCTAATGGCATGACCTCTCCACCGATGTATGCCACTTCAATGGTATGTATGGTCAAGATATTTTTCTAAAATTTCGAAAGAAAGGTACTGAAATCGCGCATTTTAGATGGCCTACACATGCATGATGAAGTCACCACTGACCACTCCATGGTTCGCTTACGTTGATGGAACTGAATGTCCTGGAAAGCTAATTGTACTATCTTTCCACCGATGTATGCCACTTGGTCAAGATGTTTTTCCAAAATTTCGAAAAAAGGTACATAAAGCGCGCATTTATAGATGGCCTACAATGGTATGATGAAGTGTCCACTGACCACTCTATGGTGCGAGTACGTTGAATGAACTGAGTGTCCTGGGAAGCTAATTGTATTACTTCTCCACCGATGTGTACCACTTGGTCGAGATATTTTTCTAAAATATGGAAAATAGGTACCTAAAACGCGCCGTTTTAGATGGCCTACAGTGGTATTGAAAACGCTGATTTTTAGATGGCCTATACTAGCATGACGAAGTGACCACTGACCACTCCATGGCCTGCAATGGTATGATGAAGTGGATACTGGCCACTCCATGCTCCGAGTGTGTTGATGAATCTTAGTATTCTGGAAAGCTAATGGCAGTATATTTACACCGATGTATGCCACTTCGTCAAGGTATTGACCACTCCATTCTCCGAGTTCGTTGTGAATCTTAGTTTTCTGGAAAGCTATTGGGCGTACCTTTCCACCGATGTATGCAACTTGGTGAAGATATTTTTCTAAAGTTTTGACAAAAGGTACTGAAAACGCGCATTTTTAGATGGCTACACTGGCATTTTCGGGTTCTGCCGGAGCCAAGAGCGGGCCGCCAACTAGAAAATGTCCTGAGGTTAGGGGTTGCAGGTCCGAAGGATCTTCTGACATGCTATTAAGGGGTCTGGAGTTCAAGCAAGCTTCGATTTTGGAGAGTATGGTGGAAAACTTTTCAAACGTGAAGCGGAGATCGCCAGCGAATCTGCGGAAGTGGAGTTTGAAGCTTTTTACTCCAGCTTCCCAGAGTCCGCCCATGTGCGGAGCGGCAGCGGGAATGAAGTGCCATCGCAGGCGTTGATGAGCGTATTGGGAGACAATAGCGTCCTGAGTGTGTTGAATCACTGATTCCCATTCTCGTCGAAGGGTCTTCGCTGCTCCGACGAAATTGCGTCCGTTGTCGGAGTACACATCAGAGGGACATCCTCGGCGAGCGCTGAATCGTCCAAAGGCAGCGAGAAATGTCGGGGTTGACAAATCGCTGGCAGCTTCGAGGTGTATGGCCTTCGTCGCAAAGCACACGAAGACGCAAACGTAGCCTTTGGTGATGAGGCAGGCTCTTCCAGTGTAGTTCTTGATGTCGAACGGTCCAGCGAAGTCCAAACCGGTGGCAGCAAAGGGGCGAGAGAGTGTGGTGCGCTCAGGGGGTAGAGCGGCCATAAGTTGGGTGCGTACTTGCTTCTTTTGAAGTAAACAAGGCTTACAATTGTGAATTGTGGCTTTAATCATGTTCTGAGCCTTGGGTATCCAGTACCGCGTGCGGAGCAAGCGCAGCATCAGCTGGTTTCCACCGTGTAAGCTGATGTCATGGATAAACCGAACCAAGAGACGGGTGAAGACGCTATTGTAGGGGAGCAAAATAGGGTGGCGTTCATCGTACGAGAGAGATGGACAAGAGATTAACCGTCCGCTCACGCGGAGGAGTCCGTCGTGTGAGAGAAATGGGTTAAGCGAGAGAATCGAACTCTTGCGCTTAAGAGTTTGTTTCATTTCAAGGCAATGATATTCGTCGTTGAAATGAACTTTTTGCGCGACAATGATGAGTCGCGTCTGAACGGCTTGAATCTCATCGGAGTCGATGAGAGTAGTTTCGCGCCGAAAATGAGGGCGGTAATGGGGGTGCGTATGCTGCAGGAACCGAAAAGCATACGCCAATACGCGAAGGGCTCGCGGGAAAGAAGAGATTCTTTCTAAGGGGTCCTCATATTGGTGGTAATAGGTGAAATTGGTTTTGATGGGCTTAGCCTCCAACTCAGTTTCGAACTCGTGGGGGGCAGTATAGTGAGGCCACTGCGTCCTCGCTTGCCGCAGCCATGCAGGTCCTTGCCACCAGAGCGGGGTGTGAAGCAAATCCAGCGGATACATGCCTCTGCTGGCAAGATCCGCTGGATTACTCTCCGAGTCGACGTGGTACCAGTGAGTGCTGTCCGCCACCTCGACAATTTTCGCGACACGGTTGGCGACGAACGGCGACCATGTGCAGGGTGGTCGTTTCAACCACGCCAGCACTATAGTCGAGTCGGTCCAACAGTGAAGGTCATAACGTGGAAAGTCGAGATGGGGAACAATTGCGTCAATCATATCGACAAGGAGAGCAGCTCCGCAGAGTTCCAATCGAGGGATCGATATGGTTTTGATTGGGGCGACCTTCGTTTTGGCAAAGAGCAAGGAAGTCGAAGTGCTGCCTGAGTTACGAGTGAGCACGTAGATCACGCCAGCGTATGCTTTCTCGGAAGCATCGCAAAAAGCATGAATTTCCACGGTGCTGCCTGGGGTGAAGTGAATCCATCGGGGTATTTTGAGGAGATTGATATGGGGGTAACATTGAACGAATTGAAGCCAACGTTGTAAAGTGATGGGAGTGAGTGGGTCGTCCCATCCGATGCCGTCCAGCCAGAGTTGTTGCATAATGGTTTTTGCAATGACAATGACTGGAGCAAGCCATCCTGCCGGGTCAAACAGTTTTGCAATCCGAGATAACACCTCGCGCTTAGTATACCTGGGGGAGATGTCAAAGGGTTTTGACTCTATGTTGAAATGATCAGTTTTGGCATTCCAACGGAGGCCGAGAGTTTTGGTATTTCTACCATCTTCTAATTCAAGAAAGTCTTTGTTTAAGAGATCTTGTGGTGGGATCCCAATTAGAAGAGCGGGGTGATTTGCTGTCCATTTTCGTAGCGTGAAGCCGGCAGAGTGAAGAGCGGCAGACAGTTGATGTCGGGTGCGAAGCGCGACATCAATGTCATGAGCGCCACATAACGCGTCATCCACGTACGTGGAGTTCTTAAGAATAGGAGCAGCAAGGGGGTATTTTTTCTCGACATCCTTCGCCAATTGATGTAGAGTACGTATGGCCAGATAGGGAGCACAATTGACGCCAAACGTGACCGTTTGGAGTTCGAAATCTTGCACATCGTCGTGTGAAGAGTTTCGGAAGAGAATTCGCTGGTAGCGCGAATGCTGGGGATTTATGCGGATTTGGCGATACATTTTTTCAATGTCGCCATTGAAAACGTATTTATAAAGTCGCCATTGGATAATGAGAAATGTCAAATCCGATTGCAGGGCCGGCCCAGGATAGAGGACATCGTTCAGGCTGAGACCGTTGGAGGAGGGGCAGGAGGCGTTGAACACAACACGCACCTTGGTTGTGCTGCTGTCGGGTTTGAGAACAGCGTGATGGGGTAGGTAGTAGTTGTCGGAACCGGAAGGGTTCTGGGAGGGGTGGATCTGTGTCATATGATGCAGATCCGAGTACTCTCGAATCACGGAGTCATATGTTTCTTTAAAACTGGGGGTCTTCAACAATCTCGTTTCGTTTCGGAGAAACTGTTTGAGAGCAATCTCTCTGGATTTCCCGATCTTTATTGAAGAAGGGAAACCTTCCTTGAAGGGCAGCGAAACAATATATCGGCCATCGGGTCGCCTCTGAGTGGTACTTGAATACAAGTCCTTGCAGCGTTGTTCACCCGGGGTGGGTATCCGTTTAGTTTGGACTTCTTCAAGCTCCCAGAATCGCGATAGTTGATGATCCATAGAGACTTCGTTGAAGAAAGAGACTCGTGTGGTAACCGAGGGGGCAGGTAAATCCTGCTGAAGTGAACCTGTGAGAATCCACCCGAAGATGGTCTCTTGAGCGACCAGAGAATCAACGATGTTGCGTTTAATTCCATCGCGCAAGATGAGGGGGTAGATATCGGCTCCAATAAGCATATGAATTTGATCACTGCGGTAGAAGTTCTCATCGGCTAATGGTAGCTCGCGAAGAGATTCACCGCGTGACGTATCGAGAGAGCAAACCGGGAGATTGCCGGTTAACTTGAGCACAAGCGCGCAAGCTTGAAGGTGAGTCCCAGGAGCTCGAGGTGAGCCAATCTGGAAATTACAAAATTTCGAAACCTGAGCGGTAATCGTTTGATTGACACTCGCCACTTGGGCCTGGATGGCCTTCACTGGGAGTTTCAATCGCTTCTGGATACGTTCGGTTAAGAAGGTGGCTTCAGAGCCGGGGTCAATGAGCGCACGCGCTGTGTATGGCTCACCGCGATGGTAAATATGAATCATCGCAGTGGCGAGCAACACCTGCTTCGGTCGCGAGGTGAAGCACGTCAATACGTTGGATGTTGAGGGGGCTTCAGTGGACTGTATATTAGGGGTAGAGGTAGAGGGGGTCGCTCGAGAGTGCGACGGAAGGTTCGACAAGCGATTATGCGTATGAGCATTTGAACCGCGATGAGGGGGGTTTTTACGAAGCGAGGTGTTATGGGGAGAGTCCGAATGAGAGTTCGGTTGGGGGGCCGAGGCCTCCTCGCGATGTAATAGTGTGTGATGTCGCTGGTTGCACGACATACACGTGAACGCACTTTTACACTCTTTTACGTGATGTGAGTGCGCCAAGCAGTTGGAACAAAAATGAATTCGTTGAACTGTCGCCCAACGAGAGTCCAAATTCATTGCCAGAAACCGCGGGCATCTGCGGAGCGTGTGCGGTTGATCAGTGCATAATCTGCAGCTGGTCGAAACCATATTAGCCTGGAACGTGTTCACAGGCTTTGGGTTGGGGGGAGCGCGCGTAGTGGTATGCGACGCTTTTTTAGGGGGGTTGACGGACTTCCGGATATCGTCAACAGTTTCCAAAGTTTGGAAATGGGAGGTGAGGAAAGCGTCCATTTCGCGCCATCTTGGAATTTCGCGTTTGAGAGTAATAGATTGTTCCCATAACGAGAGAGTGTGTTCGGGGAGGCGAGTTGAGCAGAGATGCACAATAATTGCGTCCCAGCTGTTCACATCGACATCATGCAAAGTGAGAGCTGAGAGGCAGTTATTAATCTCTCGTTGGAGACGTTTAATAGCCACTCCCGATTCTTTGGTAATTGGGGTTAAATTGAATAACGTTCGGAGTTGAACGTTAACCAGAATTCGCTTATTCTCGAAGCGATCGGTGAGGTTCCGCCAAGCTTGCTCAAAACCGGCGTCGGTGAGGGGGGATTTCTGAACTATTTCTTTTGCTTCACCTCGTGTCTTTTGATTGAGGTGAAACAACTTTTCGATGGGGGATAACCGATTGTTGCGGATGTAGAGAGCTGAAAACATATCGCGAAAAATTTGCCATGATTCGTAATCGCCGTTAAAAATCGCGGTGTCACACGGCGGTAAACTGATATTATGTCCGGAGAGATTCGAGTGGACTGTTGCCTCCAGTGCAGAGGCATGGGATAACGAGGATGGCGAAGTTGGGGAGGGTAGGGGGGCAGCGAGATGCTGCAGCTCGCTAATCTTGGCGGAGAAACGAACATAAATTTGGTAACTGCGTCGGTATTGGCTTTTCACGACAGTTACCTCCGCGGTTTTGGGATCGTCGACTGCTAATGGATTCGCTGCCATGATGGTGGATTGCAAGCATGCGTTGTATGCTTGTTTCAAATCGGACCAGACCGCCTTCAGTTCCTCACGATGGGTGTCCAGGGTGGATGCCGAATGTTCACGTTCCGGGATGTCGTTGAATTCCTTCTCGAACTCCTCCAGTGTTTCAGTCACGCTGATGAATTTCGTAAGGGGGTCCATGGTAACCGAATCATTCGTGCGAGAAATTGTATTTGTATATAAAAATTTATTGTTTATTTATTTTTGGGGGGGGGGGGGGGTTATTAATAGCAATAATTTATTATTAAATTATTTGTGATGATTTAACACCGTGGGGAGGGGGTATGCCGAACAAAAAACTCAAAACACTCGTGTTAAATGAGTGGCACACAAAAAAAATAAAAATGAGAAAAACCACTGATTAATAATATCGAGATGCTCTTTAATTTATTTTATTTCGGGGTACACAATTTTTGGGGTTAATTTTATATTACTATACAAAAGTAATTTAATTCCAACTAGTCGAAGTAGTTTAAAATTAACTACTTCAACTACTTCTGCAAACGCCGTTTCCAACAGGGTAGCCGCTGCTTGTGCGCTGCCCGCACGATGTCACCGACGCTCGCTGCGGATATAGCACAAAGCAACTCCGCAAAACGAGAGAGTAGTGCTTGCGCCTGTGAAAAGGTGGTGGTTTTTGGTGCGTTGAGAATTCCACGCTGGAGCTAAAACTTTTGTACACTTGAAAGGGGGCAACGGTAACTCTCGATACCGTTACGAGAAGTTGACCGTTGCAAATTTATGGGAGAATATTAAATTTTTAATATTTAGAATTTCTCTTTAATCTTATGATCGATGCATGTACAGCATGGGATGGCTGCACATACAATTTAATATAAAACGAATTATTCTGGGGAACACAATTGGTCACACGGGTACTTTCAGGGGGGAGAAGAACCGCGTGGTCTTCCAAATGATGCTGCGCGACGCCGAACCGAAACACGGGGAGTTTATTTGTAATATTATAATTTTAATATAGTATAAATTATAATTTTTATATAGTATAATTGTAATAGGGGGGAGTGGGGGTTTTGCCGGCGTAAAATCCGGCTCGAATGGACCAAATGTTTCTCTGATCTCCGAGCGCGTGGGATGGCTCGAAGAGTCAAGAGATTGGGGGTGGTCTCCGAGCTCGTGGGGATCCGGCTCGAAGGACCAAATGTTTCTCTCGATCTCCGAGCGCGTGGGATGGCTCGAAGAGTCAAGAGGTTGGGGGTGGTCTCCGAGCTCGTGGGGATCCGGCTCGAAGGACCAAATGTTTCTTTGACCCTCGAGCGCGTGGGATGGCTCGAAGGACCAAGATGGGGGGGGGGGGGGGGATAAAACGAGTAAAGGTACTCACTTGGTGTTCTCTGGCTTCGTTGGTTGGCTTTCTCGCAAGCGGCTGCGCGTTTCTCTCGCGCCAAGAGTTGGTATTGTGTGGTTTTCAACGTGCCTCCACTCGGGTACTCTATGTATGCGTTAAGCAGTTTGCTCGGGAGCGTCGTGATCTCGCTGTAGCTCCGTCGTGGGCTGCTGATTCGCTACCGATATGCGAATTTCGAGTGGTGCTGGGATGGTGATTGACGCTTTCGGTTGGTTGGTTCTGGTTGGTTCTCGATGGGTTCTCGATGTGTTCTCGATGGGTTCTCGATGTGTTCTCGATGGGTTCTCGGACTTCCGTGCACTCACTTCACTGTCACTGGTAAGAATGAAGCATGGTTCTTACCGGAACCACCGCCATCTATCTGTGAAAGAGAAAAAAGAGAACGGAACGAGACGGAATGGGGTCCGCTCGAGCCGTGTTCAGCGGGGTTGCTGATTGATTTTCGTGGGGTTTGTCGCAAAGGGAAAAGCGACGGGAGACGGTGGGTTTTTCGCGTGAACAATAACAATTCTATTTCAAACCATAAACTTGAGTTAAAATTAAATTTGGGTAAGGAAAAAAGCAAGATCTCAAAACAAGCAATCTCTATGTGGTAACTTGAAAGACCAGCGATGACTTTGCTAGTCTTTGCAAGGAACCCCACAGAGTTATGAAGTTTTCATTAGAAACTTCGAAAAAATGGCCCTAATCTAACCTGCCTACAATTCCCTATCCTACTTAAAACTAAACTAGCCCTACGGCCATAGTCGTCACTGTCACGTCCGTTTAGAGGTTATTTTGCAAACCTTGCTGAGGGACACCGGAAGCCTACGGTTTATATGGTTCCGGGCCGACCGCACTGGTTTACACCTCGTCTCAGTTTGTTCGTATTAAATTTGTCCAGTCCTCTCTGCTATATGAAATTGTACGAGGGAAGGAAAAAATCACTCGAAGGAAAGGAAAACATGAAATGTTTCATTTTCATTGAAGACGCCTATGTAACAAATAAAATATAAAGCTACATAAAGCTAAATTTATTGCCGTGCAGGCCGTGGGCATCCCAATAAGCTTTTCGCCTCCTGCCAGAGAGGCTCATCAGTTGGGTTTAAAAAGATTTATAAAATATTTTATATGCACGTATGCATTACTACAGAGTGTGCACTTTGTATACACTCAGGAAGATGAAGCTATTGTGAAAATCTGAAAAAACTAAAAAAATGTAAAATGTGAAAAAATGTAAAATGTAATTATTAAACACAGCGACAGATAGATATATAAATATAAACATTAAAATATAAGAAATATAAATATAAACATCAAAATAAATACATATATAAACATAAATATAGAAACATAAATATAAACATGAATATAAACATAAAAACATAAAAATAAATATAAACATAAGTATAAACATAATTATAAATATAAATATAAATATAAAAATAAATATAAACATAAAAACATAAAAATAAATACAAACATAAGTATAAATATAAATATAAACATAAATATAAAACATAAATATATACACTACAATATCTTAAAAACTACTTAAAACTAGGCTTTCAATACTCTACAATATCTTACAAACTACTTATTTCTAATGCTCTGGAGGTTTAACGAGGTATAACTCGTGACGACCAAAGCATGATAGTAGGGGCACCTCCTGATATTTGGGATATGCCATCACCGCCGGCCCCGGTACCACAATACGCAATGTATTCTAGTATCGAAACCAACCAGACAACGACACATCACCGTACACCAGTATGATGTACATTACTGCCGCATAAGCGCCCATATAAAATTGAGATTTGTTTTTTGTTTTTCCTATTAGTATACTTTTCAAAACTTGAAATTTGGAATTAACTATCCACGTTCAAGCCTTGAAAATTTTGAAGTTTCTATTAAGAACTTCAAAAATTTTTTGTATTAAATATGTATTAAGATGTATGGGCTACACAATGGGCAGTCATATAAGTATGGATGTGGATATAGTCATTAGGACAGGTACGCGAGGTACATTTACAATAGAATGAAACTTCATTTTTGGTTTTCCTAACTATGATTCTACGTTACTATTTAATTTTATTAGTTTTAATTATTCTAATTCTTGCAATTCTTGTTTTAAAGTTTGAAGTTAGAATTCATAACCATTCTAGTTCAGACCTTAAAACCTACAGTTCAAATTTGAATTTTTTGGTTTATGAAAACAAGATTTCAAAAAATAAGCAATCTCTATGTGATAGTTTGAAAGACCAACATATAAATTTACCAATCTTTACAAAGAACCCCATAGAGTTTCGAAGTTTTCATTAAAAACTTCAAAAAATGGCCCTAATCTAACCTGCCTGCAATTCCCTGTCCTGTCCGCTGGTAAGGGGTATGCGTTGGGTCAACCAATATTTGGCGATACATCTTTTGAATGTCTCCGTTGAAGACATAGCGGAAGAAACGCCATCGTAGAACTAAAAAGGTCAAATCGGACTGCAGCACGGGGCCTGTGTGAATTACATCATTGAGGCTTAGTCCGCTTGTGGTTGTACTGGACGCATTGAAGACGACTCTGACCTTCGTAGAGGTGCTTTCGGGTTTTATGACGGCATGGTGAGGCAAATAGTAGTGATTTTTAGGCGCTTGAGGATCTGGGGGATTGACTACTCTCATGTGGCCTAAATCGACATACTCATTTAACACCGTATCGTACTGGTGCTTGAGGCCTTTGTCCTTATCTAATCGTGCTTCCAGACGCGTGTATTGTTTGAGCGCAAACGAGGCCCCTAAGCGGAGCGTGTCTGTGAAGCCAATTTTAAAGGGAAGTGATACGATGTAGCGGACGTCATCGCGTCTTCGCGTTGTTTTCACCAAATTTTCTTCGCAAAACTTGTCAGAGGGGGATAGCCATCTAGTTTTGGGAAGTTCCTCCACCTCCCAAAAACGTTCGAACTATTGTTCGAAGGAAACTTCGTTGAAGTAAGCCACTCTTATGGGTGCCGTGGCAGATTTCGTGATGGGAACCGGCCCAGAATCCAACCGAACACGGTTTGCCGAGCCATAAGGGAGCCCAGCACTTGGCGGCGGATGCCGTCCACTAGAATTGCTAGATATAAATCGGCTCCGATGAGGACGTCAACCTGCTCGCTTTTGGAGCAGTTGACACCTGCGAGCTCGATTTCTTGAGGGAGGCCACTGAGAGGTGACCTGTCTAACGCGTGGGAGGGCAACCGCCCTGTAATTTGTTTTTTGGAGCACGAGCGCCGTCACGTTGATTTGAAAATTGGGATCAAGTGGCGAATTCATGAGAAAATCGCACGATCTTGATATTTTTGCGAACACGGTCTCCTTAAGACCGGAAACGACGGCTGTAGTTGGCCGCGCTGGGAGCTTTAAGAGCTTTTGTATGCGTTCAGAGATGAACGACACTTCGGAACCAGGATCAATCAAGGCGCGCGCAATGTAACATGTACCGTGATGGCGTATAGTTACCATGGCAGTCCCTAACAGCACCTGTTTTGGTGCTTTCGCGAAGCACACCTGATGCATGTCCTGTGGATTTCGCTGTTGCGCGGGGGAGAAGTGGACTGTATGTTGGAGGGAGGTCGCATTGAAGAATGCGGCCTTGCTGGGAAACATGTTGAGTCGAACCTGGAATAAAGTTCGAATAGGCAGAGGCTTGAGTACGCGGAGCGTTATCATACCGTTGCTCTTGATTTCGTTGCTGTGTGGGGGTAGGAGTGCATTGTATATGCGTGGGAGGTCGCGTGGGAGGGAGCGTTTTCAAACCGCCGCTCTTGATTTTTTTTTTATGGCAGATGAAACCAAGCTCAGGGGATGCCCCCTATCCATGCAAAGCATTTGTTGGTTCCGAAGGGATGACAGATTAGTGGGAAGGGGGAAAGAGGGAGTAGTGACGGTTTACACTTCGCTTAAAGGTTTCGACGCTGTAAGTGGGCGAGAAGACATTCGCAGGGATATTATTCCACAATCTAATGACTCGACCAAAAAACAAAAAGCCGAGTATTTCTGCTAAATACCTGATCACGACGACGCTCCAAGGTTTCAATAGAGCTGGATACCCTACTGTCCCCTATAGGTCCGAAGTTTAGCGAGGTTGGGTTGGACGTGAGCGTCAATAAGAAGCTTGGTCCCAAGGTCGTCGTTCGTGGGGTCCACTGTAGGATCACTCTTGACGAGTTCATGGGTGATCTCTATGAGATGAACCTCAAGGAGCGGATGAGTTTGGAGACCTTTAAGAAGGAAGTCAAACTGGTGATCCGTCCATGGAAGGAGGGCGGGAGCCGTACTACCAGCAGGGTGGGGTAAGGGGTTTGCCAGCTGGTATGTGTGTCTTCTCCGATGTGGGGGGGCAATGCTGCTGTGGTAGTGAATGACGTGCATACCCAGTGTATGCTCGTTGATTCAAGCGAATGGGGTGTTTGTGTGAGTGTGGAGGGTGTGTACGGCAAGCTCTTGTTGGCAAGTGTGTACTGCCGTTATAGCAGTGATCTAGAGCCGTATATAAGATATATGGATAGGGTACTACTACTTGGGAGTAGCAATCCCGTTATCCTCGGTGCTGACGCGAATGCATCGTCCGCGCTTTGGTTCAGCAAAACGTCCAGATTGGCTGGGCGGCTGAGTCAACAGCGGGGTGAGATGCTGAGTGATTGGGTCACGAGTAGTGGCGTTCACGTGCTCAATGAGCCGAGTGAGTGGTATACCTTTGAGGGTCCTAGAGGTGTGAGTGATATTGACGTGACGTTGGCGAATGAGGCGGCAATGAACTTGTATGGATTTCGTTGGTCCATCCGGGGGCTTAAGTGTAAGTGATCACAATTTCATTGAGATTGAGGTCACTTATGGCCACGTAGAAAATACGGGCAGTGTCACTAAGCGATCGCGTACTCTGGGGGTCAATTGGGTTACGTATGCGGTTAGGGTCGGGGAGGCGGTTACTTCGGTACCACTTGCTGACTTTGACAACCTTGGTGCGGATGAGCAGGTAGCCAGTTTGACTGAGGCCGTTTGGCGTGTCAACGACGAGCTCTTCGAGAGATGCCGGTTGGCAAATCGTAGAGGGGTGAAGTGGTGGACACGCGGCTTGACGGAGAAGCGTAGGGAGGTTCGCCGCCTCAGGAAACGTTTCCAGAGAGCGCGAACTGCTGGTGATGTGAATACTGATCAGATCAGGTTGTCTTTTAGGCGCGAATTGAAAGAATATAAGCGCATGCTTATGGCGACTAAGGAGAATGAATGGAGACAGTTTGCTGTGCGCCACAGCGATGACCCCTGGGGTCAGCTGTATAAGGTGTGTCGTGGCAACAGAAGGATGGTTGAAATTAGTGGCATCCGTGTTGGCGATTCCGTGTTGCCAACATGGAATGCTTCTGTGAGTGCACTACTTTCTGAGTTTTTTCCTGGTGCGGTGCCTTCAGGTCATCTTCACGATGTGGGGCTGCCTGTTGGTCCCCCTGAATTGGTGACAGCGGAAGTTGGGTGTGCGGTCTCGCTGATAAGGTCCAGAAGGTCTCCCGGGTTGGATGGGATTACTGGAGAGATGGTGAAAGCCATCTGGAAGGTAATTCCTGAATACCTGGTTGCCCTGCTCGGGAAGTGTGTGCGTGATGGCTACTTTCCTTCTGAATGGAAGACCGCCAGAGTCATTGTGCTCTTGAAGTCGCCTGATAGGGTCAGGTCTAATCCTATATCCTATCGGGGGAGTAGCCTTCTTCCGGTACTTGGAAAAGTGCTGTAGAGGGTTATGGTAGAACGGCTTCATGAGTGCTTTCGTGATGACATGTGTCCTTGGCAGTTTGGTTTCAGGAATGGTCGGTCTGTGGAGGATGCGTGGGCGTATGGGCGTCGACTCGCTTGACCCCACTCCTGGATTTTCTTGAGGTCAGATTGGAGTGTGTCATTAATAATTCTGCGTTTTATGTTGATTTCCAGAATAGAAGAACGCCTAGAGAATGAATATGAATGACAACTGCTGCTGTCATCAGCAAACGAGTAGACGGGGTTTGATGTCAATGACAGAAGGCCATTGACAAAAATGAGAAAAAGTGTTGGAGACAGGACCGAACCCTGCGGAACTCCAGCATTAATGGAGTGCTCTTCGGAAGCAAAGCCGTCTATCACAACCCGAATAGAACGGCCGCTGAGGAAACTCGATATCCATCGAATGAATGTGGTACCGACACCATAAGCAGCCAATTTAAACACGAGTGCTTTATGCCACACCCGGTCAAATGCCTTGGAGATATCCAAAGCAACAACCTTACTCTCATTGAATTGGTGAACACAACTGTTCCACCGCTCAGTGAGTAACGAGATCAAATCGCCTGTGGAGCGGTGAGCATGGAAACCGTACTGGCGATCACTGACCAATTGGTTGCTCTCCAGATACCTCATCAGGTTAAAATTTATAACGCTCTCCATAACTTTGGAAGCATTGAACAGATTTCTAGGGGCCGGTAATTGGCAGGATTCGTCGCCTCACACTTTCTCAGCACGTGGACTGAAATGCCATCTGGTCCCGAGGATTTATTGACGTTGAGGTTTATAAACACTCTTTTAACAGCCCGCGTTCGAAAGTGCATCTCGGGCATAATAGGAGACACACCATCGATAACGGGTAGTGGTTGGCTACTCTCAGGAAGAGAGCAGTTTTCAGCAAACATTGTGGCTAATAAGTTTGCCTTATCAACCGAGTGAGTGAAGATCTGATCATCCTTGAGGAGAGTTGGAATAGATGATCGCGTCTGATTCTTCACTCTCCCCACGAACGACCAAAAGTTCTTACTACCCTTATGGTATTGAAGAACTCTACGTCTATGGCGCTGCTCGTAGAGAGCTTTTTCGCGCTTTAGAGTGGCATTACACCTATTTCTGGCCTGATTTCGCAGTGGTTGAGTATCGTTGGACGTTGAAATTTCGTTGATGAAATTTACATCATTTGAAATTTGATGTTTTGGCAAAAGGCACTGAAATCGGGCATTTCTAGATGGCCTTGTGACGACTCAAAGTTGTTACACAACAAAACTAGTAAAACTAGAAACAGAGAAGTTTTAGTTACAGTGGCTGGTGTGCTCTCCTATAGAAAGCTTCAGATAGCAAACTCACCGGATATACTACTATAGAGAACGTTCGCAGTGGCTTGTACTATAGACCTTTCCGTCAGTGCAGTCATCAGAACCTCGAGCGTCTCAGTGGAAATATCAACCTCTCAGTGAACTAACCGCGATCTCGAAAACTCGGCGAGATATCGGTTCAGCAAACCATCAGTGATCTCAAAAACGCAGTGAGATATTAACGACCCAGTAGAATTCCAGTGATCTCAAAAACGCAGTGAGATATGAACTTCTCAGTAGAATTCCAGTGATCTTAAAAACGCAGTGAGATATCAACAACCCGGTAGAATTCCTACGATTTCAAAAACGCAGTGAGATATCAACGATACGTTGAATTAACATTGATCTCGACAACTCGGCGAGATATCAGTTCAGTAAATCATCGGTGATCTCAAAACACAGTGAGATACCAACGACTTAGTAAAGCCTCCAGCGATCAACCGAGATCTCAACGATACCGTACTCTGTACAGTAAAATTACTTTAAGGTAAGACAAACTCAATACAAATATTACAATAAGCTAGTTGTAAGGTGAGTAAAGATATTGAACATATTAATACAATTTTGTCTTGTAATCGAACCCTGGAATCCCAACGAGCTAATTGTTGTGGTATCCTTCCGCTGAAGGACACCCACGACATATAAAATTACTCTTAATGAATGTTGTGGTATCCTTCCGTTGAAGGATACCCGCGGCAAAGCAAACACTACTTTTTAAAATTTTAATGCGGACACGACGTGCGCTCTACTAGCCAGCTCGGTTGAGCCCGCTAAGTGGGTCAATCGCTGCACTTTGTCCCATTGTGCAATATGCCTTTCTTGCAGAATTGGAATTCTGCTAGAAATTATTGGCTGTTGGGCAAGTGGGAGTTTCGCAACCCAAATTTTAATGTCTTGTTTGCGGAACTTGGATTCCGCAAGCGGACTTGCTATTTTTGAGAAAAAATACTCTTGCGCAATTTAAATTTTACTTTAAATTTATTGAACTGTGATCGAGAAGCGACCTCAGTTTGGCCTAAAAGTATGCCTTCAAAAAATAACTGCAAGCCTCCACGTTGGAAGTATGCAGCGTAAACGGGCAAAGTACCGTATTAATAAAAATACTTGCGCTGGTTTTAGGTTGTGCATTTTGACCCACAACATCCCTTCACCCTTAGGGAAAGAAAAAATTAATATCGTGAAGCGATATAATATTATCTAACTTAACTCTACCTTAAGTTCTACCTTAGTGTATCCTCGTTGTTCGCGTCTACCAGTATGTTGTATTGTCGCGGATGTTGCTTTGTAAACGTTCTTCATTCAGTTGTCCTTCTGTGTGTAATTGGCTTTATGGGATGGTCTTCTGATTTTATTGGGTATATGTTTTGTTGGGTGACTACACGTCGATAATTAGATTTTAACTCCTTGACAGTCCAGTCTACCGAACGTGAAAAGTTTGCGGATGTTGCATTATTAGCATCGTTAGAAGACCGAAATCAATGCTGTCAATGCTGTGCGTAATATTCGCCATGTCGTGATAGTAGTCGTGGCAATGCACTGAGTTTAGATGCTCCCAAATTGAGCGCGGACTGCTTACTTGCTGGATGGCGAATTCTTTTCTTCTTTTTTTTTGTCGGTTTTTTGGTAGCGCATGTCTTCATCTAAGGAAGGATAAATTTAAAGGATTCCGTTAACTGGGTTGTTAAATGGCCAATCCATTTTTCGTTTTTTACATTTATGTGGTTCCAATGGAATATTAGGATTCATCTGTTTATATTAATGAGGTTTAACTTTGGCAGATAATTGTCCGCTGGTCGACGTCGTTTAATTATTCTAGTGTGGTAGCTGTTACTGTATTCCTGGTATTGTTGTTGTTGCTGCTTGCTCGCTGTTGTTATGTTTGTTGTGTCTTAATTATATCTACTGAATATAAATTACTATATTATACAAACAGTATATTTTTACTGTTTACACTTTATTGTACAATGCTATATTATTGAGTATATAATATTGATTTATAATTACATTTGAATTATATATTACATATTGAATTATATATTACATATTAAATTATAATTACATTGCTTTTACTAAACAATTCATTTAATTTTAGTAATTTCATTAAATATAATTGAATTGAATTAAATTGAAATTTATTGAGCCCTTTTTTTCAGCAAAACTATAAGTTTACAAAAATTGAAATTACAATTGTGGACAACAATTAAAGACTATAATATATTATCTAAAAAAAACAATGTATATGTACAGCAGTATCAAACTTATTAATAAGAAGAGAACATTGAAGAAAACAATAACATGATTATTAAACGGTCTTGCTCCCGGAGCTGACATTTCATTAAATATAACTAATTAAAGTAACTACTAATTAATTTCTCCTTGAAAATACCATATTCTAATACATAAAATAGTACATTATTTTTCAATTTATTAATAGTTTTCTTTTTCTTTTACTCATTTTAGCTTCGTTGTAATAAGTAAATTTTTTTGCTTGCTGAAACGATTTTTTTTTTCTCTTCTTTCCCTTTTTAAATTTTACTTTTTTCGTTATTAAACGTTCGCAATTAAACGCGTCGCAAGCATAATGTGCTTGCGGAGTGCAATGCCCTAAAAATGGCTTGAAACAGATCTTCCTCATATTTGTTTTTTTTTAGGTTTCGAATTTCTTTGCAAGCATAATTTTAACTGCTAAGTACAATGCCCTGAAGGTGGCTTGAGCAATTCTTCCTCAGGTTTTTTTCATGGTATTGAAGTTCTTCAGTTTTTTAAAAACCTAGGACGTTGCTGTTTTAGAGCAGCGAGGTAATTTGTACCTTTTCCTGTACAAATGTTGTAAATCGCATTTAAGTAAGCAGGTCTTTGCTTACTGAAACTAGGTCTTTGCCTTGTGATGACCCAAAGTTGTTACACAACAAAACTAGTAAAACTAGAAACAGAGAAGTTTTAGTTACAGTGGCTGGTGTGCTCTCCTATAGAAAGTTTCAGATAGCAAACTCACCGGATATACTAGAGAACGTTCGCAGTGAACTAACCGCGATCTCGAAAACTCGGCGAGATATCGGTTCAGCAAACCATCAGTGATCTCAAAAATGCAGTGAGATATCAACGACTCTGTAGAACTCCAGTGATCTCAAAAACGCAGTGAGATATTAACGACCCAGTAGAATTCCAGTGATCTCAAAAAACGGAGTGAGATATCAACGACCCGGTAGGATTCCGGCGATCTCAAAAACGCAGTGAGATATCAACGATACAGTGAATTAAGAGCGATCTCGACAACTCGGCGAGATATCAGTTCAGTAAATCATCGGTGATCTCAAAACACAGTGATATACCAACGACTTAGTAAAGTCTCCAGCGATCAACGGAGACCTCAACGATACCGTACTCTGTACAGTAAATTTACTTTAGTGTAAGACAAACTCAATACAAATATTAGAATAAGCTATTTGTAACGTGAATAAAGATATTGAACCTACTATTACACTCTTGTCTTGTAATCGAACCCTGGAATCCCGGCGAGCTAATGCAAGCCTCTAAAAGGAGACAAGAAGGTTCATTACAAGTGGCGCTCGAACAGGGACAATATCATATTCACCAATAGCTAAAAAGACTAGAAATCGAGAAGTAATCATGGATCCAACTGCGACTATATCGTACAAGACAGGATGGTTATACCGGCTAAATAAAAAAGCGCTTGCTCAGTTTTTGAGTGAGTTTTGAGTGACTTGTCGCCGAAGGAACCTTAAATGACATGAAGAAAAAACGCATCGAGTTCATCAACGTAGGAAACTACGCGGAGAGTGTGGAACGAAAGTTGAGGGCATATGAAGCGGAAGACGTTCGCGCAGCACCGGACCTGCCGAAGGCACTGATGATGGATGTTCCAAGGACAGAACGAAGCCCGATTGGCCTAGGGAGCGTAAACATCCCACGGGTAATGGACAGCAACCTACGGGAAATAATTGATCGTCATTCGTACTCTGACGTCATCGACAACATGAGGAAATGGTCAGTGAGGTATAATGATAGCGTTGACCCTTTGGCCTTCGTGAAGCGGATGGAGGTCACGTATGGTCTTGCGGAAACGTATGGTCTCGACAGTAATATGTTGCCACGCGCGATGCCAGACTTGCTAGAAGGCAAACCCTTGCTCTGGTACCGCAACAATAATTGGCGGTCGTGGGAGGCCTTTAAGCGAGACTTCCTAGATTTCTTCTTGCCAGTCGTTTCTTTGATAGACCCGGCGATTACATTCGCAGTCGGCAACAGCGCACAAATGATAAATTCAGGGACTACGTCATTAGCTTGCAAAATCTGATGAGACATAGCAGGTACACGGGGAGAGAAGAGCTGAAAAGAATTTACAAGAACGCGGCGTTCGAGTACTAAAAAATAAAAAGGCAAGATTACCGGGAACTGAAAGAGTTGCTCTCGTCGGCCGAGGATTTCGAGTGCCTGCGAACCAGAGAATCTCTCGCAGTAACTAAAGCCCCTCCGAATAAACAACCGACACATCGTGGCCATGGTAAGGCAAACTAATACAGGCGACAGTGGACACGGGAGCGACGCGAAGTATAGTGAGCGTCCGCTGGACGCTCGCGGAAAGGCTTGTGGGAAAGAGATAGTTTGAGAAAGCGGAGGTTGATATTGGCATGGCGGACGAGACAGCCAGGAAAGTGTCCGAATGTACCACACTAGAAGTTTCTATGGGAACTCGTACGTGCGAGTTGTCCTTCCTTATTTTGACAGAAGTCCTAGACATCTTGCTCCTCGGAATGGATTTTCTGTGCGGGATAGGAGCGACACTCTCCTTCGGAGACGAGATCGTTGCTTTGGACCCGACGTACAAGCAGGAGAAGCCGAATGAGGCAGTCATTTGTACATCAGCACAGGAATCAGGACCTACACAACCAGAGGACATCGAGAGTTTTCTTCAGGAAGAAATGAGGAAATTTTAAACCCTGAAAGGCGTCTCCAATATTACCGAGCACAAAATAGTGATGCGTGACGAGCGTCCTATAAAACAACGGTACCTTCCCAGAAATCCGGCGATGCAGGCTGTCATCGACAAAGAGATCGACGAACTCCTAAAGAAAGGGTGTATAGAACCTTCAAACAGTCCATACAGCGCACCAATCGTATTGGTGAGAAAGAAGTCTGGTGAATGGCGATTGTGCGTAGACTATCGTCAGCTGAACGGCCGATCGATTCCAGATGCATATCCTATTCCAAGAATTCAACACACTTTGGAGCGGCTGCGAGATGCAAAGTACATCAGTAGCCTTGATTTAAAGAGCGGGTACTGGCAGATTGCAATGGCGGAGGACAGTAAGCAAGACTCGGCGTTTACTGTACCTGGAAGAGGACTCTTCCAGTGACGTGTGATGCCCTTCGGGCTATATTCAGCTCCAGCCACTTTTCAGCGAGCTCTGGACCAGGTTATCGGTCCCGATTTGGAGCCTGAAGCTTTCGCCTACCTGGATCGTCCGCGGAAGAGCACATCGCAAATCTTCAGGAGGTGTTCCGGCGTTTGAGATAGGCAAATCTCAAACTCAACGTCAACAAGTGTGAGTTCTTTAAGAAAGAATTGAAATACCTGGGGCATGTGGTAAGCGAACAAGGCATCCAGACAGAACCAGACAAAATTTCGGTGATACAAAGTTTAAAGCTACCAACCACCACCAGAGAACTACGAAGATGCTTGGGCATTGCCTCCTGGTATCGCAGGTTAGTGCCAGATTTCTCGAAGACCGTCCAGTGAATGACCACACTACTACGAGAAGGAAAACATTGGAAATGGGGCGAGGCGCAACAGGAAGCGTTCGAAACCCTCAAGCAAAAATTCATGGAGGCACCAATACTGGAAACAGATACGAGCGACTTTGGACTTGGAGCCGTGCTCACACAACAACTGGAAGGTCAGGAGCGTGTTATCGCGTACGCCATCCGACATCTCAACAAGTCCGAAAAGAATTACTCGGCAACACAGAAAGAATGCCTGGCCACAGTGTGGGGTATTCGCAAGATGCGCGCTTACCTTGAGGGCTACCGGTTCACAGTAATCACAGATCATCTGGCGCTTAAGTAGTTAAACTCTATAGAGAGCCCTCCGGGAGAATAACGAGATGGGCCTCGGAGCTCTAACAGTGAAGCAACGGTTTACTGCTCCATATACGCCACAGGAGAATCCCACGGAGAGAATCAACAGGATGATAAAAACGGTAATAGCACAACTATCGGACAACAAGCACCGGAACTGGGACGACCTGCTTCCAGAAATTACGCTGGCCATCAATAGCAGCGTATCCGAGACCACAGGATACAGCCCAGCATATCTCACGCAAGGGCGAGAACCCAGACTTCCGTGAACCTACTGCGATGAGCAAACGCCGGGCAGCGGTCAGGAACCCATACAACCCGCAGAGAAGGGTAAAAATCCAAAAGAAGTCTTCAAATTGGTGGTAAGAAATTTGGAAAAGGCAACACAGAATCAGGCGCACCACTATAACTTGCGACACAGACATACACACAGACAGACACAGACAGACAGACACAGATAGACAGACACAGACAGTCAGACAGACGGACAGACGCAGACAGACACTAACAGACAGACACCGACAGACACCGCCAGACACAAACAGGCACAGACAGGTACAGACAGGCACATACAGACACAGACAGATACAGACGGACGGACACAGTTTTCCAGGGTATATAGACTAAATGCGCTACGTGTAATCAGCGCCCACAGAACTGTCTCCGACGAAGCGGCCTGCGTACTGGCTAACATGATGCCAATAGATATAGTAGCTGATGAGGCTCGCCGGTGCTATACAGAAAGGTCCACTGGCGTCCTGGAATTCGTCAAACTACGTGAAAGGGCTGTCTCGATAGAAAGGTGGCAGAGACGCTGGGATGAATCGAACAAAGGGCGGTGGACATATAAGCTTATCCCGAACCTAGAAAAGTGGATAAGTCGAAAGCACGGCGAACTGAACTATTATCTGACACAGTTCTTGACGGGCCATGGAGTGTTTAGGCGCTCATTGTATCGCTTTGGTAACGATAGCTCGCCACTCTGTCCGGAGTGTAATGAAGACGAGGACCCAAGCCATGTGCTGTTTGCGTGCCCGCGTTTCGCTGCAGAGAGAGCCTTTCTGAACGATGTTCATGGTTCGAGGATCAATGCTTCAAACTTGGTCGACGCAATGCTTGATTCAGAGAAGACGTGGAGAGCGACATCTCAAGTTGCTGAGCGAATACACGCTAGCCTAAGAAGCCAGGAGAGGGCTAGAAGAACTGCGGCTGCCGAAGCCAACATGGGGGATACGTAAGACGGAAAACACGTTACGTTAGGGCCTTTCTTGAACGAACGAACTCGACGGTGGACGAACGGACCTAAATGACTATTGAGCTTAAAGCTCCGTCTGCCTCCTGACGCAATACTTAACGGTAGTTCCGGGAGGACTGACAGACCAAGGGGGAGGGGTTTTAGCGTATTAAAGTCGCGCACTAAGGCTTTCGATGCTTTCCCCTCATTTAAAAAAAAAAAAAAAAAAAAGATACAGACGGACACAGACAGAAACAGACAGACACAGCCAGACAGACACAGCCAGACACAAACAGGCACATACAGGTACAGACAGGTAGAGACAGGCACATACAGACACAGACAGACAGAGACAGACACAGACAGACAGACAAACAGACAGAGACACTGAGAGACAGACAGACACAGACAAACATACGCAGACAGACACAGACCGACACAGACAGACAGCCGCAGACACACACAGACCGATAAAGCAATCGACAGCTTTGCGGCGAAATTGTCTCCGAAGTTCAACGGCCCATACCAGGTAATGGGATTCGTGTCGCCAGTGATCGTCCGTTTATAGAAAGCAGGTGAGACTCGGTCAAGAACGGCCATATGAGCGAGCTTAAAGCGTACCAGCAGGCGGCAGCGCAAAGTGACCATACTTCCGAGGGAGCTTCTGACAGCGAACGTCTGGTTCAGGGTACAGGAAGCCCGCCAACCACAGACGCTGACGCCCAAACGAAACCGAATAAGCGGCTTTGCGAAAATTGTACCCGGAATTTATTTGCGGGCTTTGGACTGAGAAATCTGTGAAGTTGTCTATATTAAAAGCTTCCACTGTGATATAGTGGTAAATTACAGTGCAATTTTTCGTAGTATAATTGCACCTGTGATTAGAATCAGTGTGCTTTTCATAAACAAAGAATAATTTAATTTACATATTGCTCAGCTGTGGCGCAATGTAGGCGTGCGTCCAATCATCTACAATGTCAATTCACTGAATGAAAAGCATTATTTTCAAAAGACTATGAAGGCGCAATACTTAACTGACTCACTGCGCAAACTTATTGACGCCCAGTGCCTAAATCAAAAATGTCTGAAATATTTGAGGAGATGATCGGCTGACAATGGAGAACCAGAAAAACTCTGAAAAAATAATCTTTTGAGCAGAACCGTTTTTTTTCATGCCTACGTACAAAGGCGCCACCTGGAAATAATGATTACGTAACCTCTGTGTCGCTATGACATCTCCGGTTGGTTCATTCAGTGCATAGCCAAATATCCACGTCTCCTTGCTAAGGTTCTGAGCTTTTTACATAGAATCTGTGGTAACAAATCAACTTAAACAAATGAAGTTTCAGGCACAGCAGCTCGGTGATGTCGCGAATTTATCGACTGCAGCAGGTCGTCCGGGTGGAGACGGTGCTCACCCGAGACGGCCAAATCGTGGAGGGGATCCTGTAGGGTTCTATCTAGCACCAGGACATCATCGGCCAGGCCGGCATTAACTTCGCTCGAGAACTTGGCCAAAGTGACACCGCCGTGCAGACGGAGATTCCTCCCGACGCGGAGCAAGGCGTCCAAACAGAGGAGGAAAAAGCGAGATAGGCACCCGTCGCTGTCCACGCGATTCCCAGGGAAATTGACCCCGAGACGGCTCCAGTGAAGGTCCAAACGGCCGCAAGAGGACTGATGCGCGTCCATTGGAACGGCCGCGCCGTCAACACCATTAGGATGGTGGGCGGAGTCCACTACAAAATCAAGATCGGCCGAGCGCGGAAAATAAGAGTGCGCTGAGATTTAAACCCCAATCAACATTTAGTGTAATTGGGAAATTTTTTTTTATATGCTGGAGGAAAAATTATAAAAGAATTGAATAAAAGACAAATAGATTTTAATTGGAAAATATTTATATGCTGGAGGGGAAAAAAATATGAGAGAATTGAATAAAGGGGAATAAACGAACAAACGAGCATTCTTTAGAAACTAATTGAGCAGAAACGCCCCAACAATTGAGCAGAAACTCCCCAGAACAAACGAGCATTCTTTAGAAACTAATTGAGCAGAAACGCCCCTGCCGACGGCGTTTTTTCCCACACCGGAGTAGAGGGGGAGTTGTTACACAAATTTGGCGCACAAAGCAGTCGAACACACCTAAGAACTGTTCCCAAGGAGAATGTTGGGAACAGTTCTCTACATAAAACACACACACACGAAGCGAAAACTGAAGTGGGTTGTTAGAAATGCCCACACACTGACGGACGGCGGAGAAAATATGCAGAAAAGTGAAAGTGACGTGGTGTGCATAATACACATAAACCCGACTGAGCGGCAGAGCGGAATAGCTGTTGACAACACGCGTGTACGACCCAAATTACACCAGCGAGCAGAGCAGTCAGAGCGAGAAATCAAATCGCGCTGCGTATCGATAGCTCGATTTGTATACTACACAACGTCAGAGAGTGCAGTGAACACATAAGATCAGCGCTCAGCTAATCTAAGCTGTGACCCACTTCTGCACAGCTTATGTATTTAAAAAAACAGCGTATGTGCGGAGACTTTTCCATTTTACTCCGTTAAAATGGAACATTCGAGAAGAAAACTCAAAAGAATATAAAACCAACTGTAAAGCAGAACTCAGTTCAGGTCAGTCAGTTTAGAGCGGTTCAGCCAGTTCAGTCGGTTCAGTTGGTTCAGTTGACGCAGAAGTTCAGTTCAATTCAATTAAGCTCAGTTGAGAAGTTCAGTTCAGTTGGCGCAGAGAAGAAGAGTGCAAACTTATTGGGTGAAATCCACATTCAAAGTGTCCATCAGAGTCCCAGATTTTCCAGAGAAGTTCGGCGAACGCAGTGAAAAACAACGTCTTTCAAACCTGTCGACAAAGTGCACCACCTTACCTGCAGGAAGAGGCAAAGAGATCAGTTTAGCAACACCCAGCCGGAAGCCAAGTTACTGTACTTTATTTAAGATATAAATATTCAAAAGCTAAGTACCCTAAATACACAGTAGTAGTGGCTTGTACGCCCTCCTGTTGAAAAAGCTAAAGCGCCACAAAAATACACAGTCGTAGTGACTTGTACGCCCTCCTGTTGCACGAGTTGAAGCGCCCGAAATACACAGTCGTTGTGGCTTGTACGCCCTCCTGTTGGAAAAGCTAAGTGGCTTCTACGTAAAACTAGAAGCAGAGAAATTTTAGTTACAGTGGTTGATGTGCGCTCCTATATAGAAAGCTTCAGATACGTATATATATATTGACGCTCCGATACCACTGCAGCCATTTAGGCACAGATGTGATTTTGAAACGATGAAGGAGGCAGAGGAGAAATGGAAATCAATCTTCAATCTCCTGTAAAGCCTCGAAGATCATGTGAAGAGAATATGACGAAAAACAAACAGGGTACCTATTGTCACTTCCTAGAACGGAGTGTAGGCTACTTCATCAGGGTGATAACGAGGCACATGCTTACAGCGGCACATGCCTTTAGACTGGGGCATGCTGCTGTGGACATCTGCAGAAGGTGTAAACAACCTGAGGACAGAAAGAGAGAAAGTGGAGTATTTACTCTGCCACTGCCCAGTCTTCGCCAACAGCAGGGCAACCAGCTTAAGGTTCCACTGGTGCCACGTTCTGGGGAAAGTAGCGGAGACACCTTTAAGTTACCTTCTGCGCTTCTCTATGATGGTGTATCGCGGTCTGACTGGACAGGTTTAGAGAACATCGACTACTTCTACGAACATAAACTCACTACGAACATTAACTCACGGACCTAGCATACCCCAAACGGAACTAGCAACACAACAGACAGTACTTGTATATGTGGAACCCATGCTTGTACGAGGTCTGCTAGTGTTACCTAACCTAACCTAACCTGAATAGCTGACGAACCTACCTCAGGTACAGACCCAAGAACTTCGTTACACACTACCGTTCTGAATGAAACATAACGGTACCATCTCGATTCAAGTTTCTTTCTGACATTGCATTGCTGATGAATGTCATTAATGAATAGCCCGAGTTTGTTATGCTGAGATTACGAAAGCAAATTTATTTAGCAAACATTTCTTGGCTCGTTTTTTACAATAACTAAAATTTTAACTAGTTTAGTTTCTTTTACACTAACTCTTATCATTTCTTACGCAACAAACTGGCGAAGTGCTGTGTGAAAGAAAAATGTTAACCTCAAACAAATATAAATTTATATTTTATACACGAAACAATAGCAAATAAACGTTTTGAACTTTTTGTAATGTTCAGTAACTTTTCCAGAAAATAGTAGAGAATGGGGATCCAATCTGCTGTAGCTTTCTGTCCCAGGGGATGCCCCCTATCCATGCACAGCATTTCTTGGTTCCGAAGGGATGACAGATAAGTGGGAAGGGGAAAGAGGGAGTAGTGACGGTTTACACTTCGCTTAAAGGTTTCGACGCTGCAAGTGGGCGGGAAGACATGCGCAGGGAGATTATTCCACAATCTAATGACACGTCCGAAAAACGAATTCTCGCAGTAATGCGTGGTTCGTTGGAACGGAATCGCGACATAAAAGGGGTGCATTTATGATGAAAGTAACGGTAAAATAATGATACACACTCTACATCACGACGACGCTCCAAGGTTTCAATAGAGCTGGATACCCTACTATCCCCTATAAGTTTTAACTCACGACATTGGATACGGTCTAGAAGCTGAAGATATGTTTGCGAAGCTCGCGACCATATATGCGAATTGTACTCCATTTTCGGACGGATATAGGTGGTGTAGATACAACGAAGGTCGGTTGGAGTGAAGTATTTCTTACACCGCTTAAGAAATCTTTCGACACGTTAAAGATGTGATCGTTCCAGCGAAGATCACATTGGATTGACATGCCCAGAACATCAAGAGTTTCCGACTCATTAATTTCCACAACACCCATATTTAGAGGTGGGAAGTTGTCACCCGCCAGACGTTTGTGGGTAAAGAAACAGCATTGGGTCTTCTGCGCATTAAAATCGATCCGATTCGCTCGACCCCACTCTTGGATTTTATTGAGGTCAGATTGGAGTGTGTCATTCATAATTCTGCGTTTTTTCTCGACAGCGTCAAGAAAACGTCGTCAGAGTAGCAACAGAAGAGACACGCGGACAGCCCTGCAACAAAATCCGGAGAAATTCCCGGACTACACCTTGGAGAATGGGAATCTGTCCCTTCATATTGCGAATCCACTCGGGGACGAGGACTGCACGCCGTGGAAACTATGCGTGCCTATGACAATGAGAGACAGAGTACTTAGAGAAAATCACGACCATCCATGCGCTGGCCAGGGAGGAGTCCGTAAGACCATATGCCGGCTAACGAATAAATATTACTGGCCAGGAATGTTTCACGATGCTAGAAGATATGTGCGGCAATGTGAATCGTGCCAAAGTTACAAGCCGAACGGGCAAAAGGCGGCTCACCCAATTGGCAGAAGAACCTTGGGCGATACTCTGTGCGGATTTTGTGGTCCCGCTACGCGTTCTACACACGGAAACACAACTCCCAGTATTATTTGATAAATTTTCAAAATGGACTGTTGTGAGTCGCTACTTCCGCGAAATACATTTTAAGTCGACCATAATGATGTCGCACTGAGCATTTAATTTCCATCGCACTAAGCGTTTAATTCCGCATTGTCCTCAATTCGTCGAGCGCGCGCTAGCCGCTGGTGAAGCGTTATTGCACTTGTTGGCCGTGGAACTAGTGACCCACTTTCTTGCACTCAGGCGTTGAGGCAGGTCTTTTCCGCTACCTCATACAGAAATTTAAGCTTCCTCATACAGAAATATAAATAAGACCGGACCGTGTGTAATTCGAAGTGTGATGTGAATAAAGCGATTGAATTAAAATTAGTGTTTGATTTCGAATCAGAAGCTGGAAAGGAAGGACTTGGGAGAAGCCCACGAACAGGATTCGACTGAAAAAACCACAACATATAGTATTTGGCGCAGCCGGTTTTTACGAACCGAAAATCGTTCGCACAGGTGAGTTTGTGATAACATAAAATTTTAAGGGTGATAAAGATAGGAATTTGTAGCGAATATATATAAATACTAACACACATAAATAATCCTGGACAAGACTCCCTTACCCGTAATCCTGTGGCTGAGTCTGGCTAAAGGGGGATTATTATAATAACTTGTTGTGCAAATTTTAAAATAGTGAAACAAATGAAAAATTGAATATTTTCTGATAATTTGTAAACAATAGATTTAGCAGTTTTGCGAATGCTACGAGGAAAAAAAATTTTGAAAGAAAATACGCGAAGTGTGGCTGTAATTAAAGAGAGTGGAAACTCGATTTTAATGCGCGGAAGACGCAATGCTGTTTGTTGACCCACAACCGTCTGGCGGGTGACAACTTCCCACCTCTAAATATGGGTGGTGTGGATATTAATGAGTCGAATTAGGTCCGAGTTACCAAGAGGTGCAAGAACATTCACATCATACTTGCTGTGATGTGAAGTTAGAAAAAGGTCCAGAATATTTTGGTTTTGCCCATCAACGCAAGGAAAGTGCGTTGGTTCCTTCACTAATTGAGTCAAATTATTAGACTCAGCAAATAACTCAACATACAAACCCTCAGGTGTTGTGTGACTCGAATGACGTAGCCAATTGGAATTATGAACATTGAAATCACCAGCAACAACAATTTCACTGTCCGGATACGATCCCAGAATTTTAGAAATCGAATCAGAGAGACTGTCAAGTTATCAAAAGTTGGCAGCCTCCCTAGACCTGGGATTCTATAAATGAAGCAGAAGTACAGGATGTGCGACTGGATTTTGAACTTAACCCACATGGAGCTAAATTCGGCATCCGTGGTGCAAAGGTGTTGCTGACACTGGTACGCAGCATCACTGCGAATGTATAAGGCGAGGCCCCTGTGTGGTGAAAACAATGGCAGTAAGTGGTACCCATGCATGTGAAAATCCAGTGGATCTGCACCCTCAGACACCTGGGTCTCACGTAGTGCCATTACATGCGGTTGGTGGGTACAAATATGCGCATGGACCGCGAAAAAATTCGCCCTCAAGCTACGTACATTAGCGGAATCCATGCGGAATTTTGTCATCGCCACCCACTGTAAGGAAATGTAAGATCAGCTGTACAAGCGGCCACGCGTATGTCGCAAGCAAAGCAAAACACGACAAGAAAAGTGTTATGCCTTTATCTTCCGCGCTTTATCCCACGGTGCACTCACAGCCGCATGCACACCTTGTAACGAACCTTCTTGTCTTCTCCTAAGGCTTGGATTAGCTCGCCGGGACTCCAGGGTTCGATTACAAGACAAGATTATTTAGGTTCAATATCTTTATTCACCTTAGAAATATCTTATTCTAATATTTGTGTTTGGTTTGCTGGTACAGTTGGTAGTCGTACTAGAAATACAATAATATACTGTCGTCGGTACCTCTACGCGCTTTGCGCTTTATGCTGCTGGGTTGTTGATATCTCACCGCGTTTGTGAGATCACTGGTATTCTGCCGGATTATTGATGTCTCGCTGTTGCTGATTCCTCACTGGGTCTGTGGGATCACTGGTGTTCTATTGACTTGCTGATATCTCACTGCGTTTGTGAGATCACTTGTGCTCTGCTGACTTGCTGATATCTCACTGCGTTTGTGAGATCACACGTGTTCTGTTGACTCGCTGATATCTCACTGCGTGTGTGAGATCACTGGTGTCCCGCTGGCTTGTTGATATCTCACTGCGTTTGTGAGATCACTGATGTTCTGCTGACTTGCTGATACCTCACTGCGTTTGTGAGATCACTGATGTTTTACTGACATGCTGATATCTCACTGCGTTTATGAGATCACACGTGTTCTACTGACTTGCTGATATCTCACTACGTTTGTGAGATGGCTTGTGGTTACGCGTCTCTTTACGGGTAATTACAGGACGGCATTTGAGCCACTACAACTGTGAATTCGACTATTTACGAGCACTAACAGGAGGGCATTTGAGCCACTGCGACTGTGAATTCGTCCCTTTGTGAGTTTTAGCAGGAGGGCATTTGAGCCACTACGACTGCGAATTTAACAGGAGGGCATTTGAGCCACTGCGACTGTGAATTCGTGCCTTTGTGAGTTTCAGCAGGAGGGCATTTGAGCCACTACGACTGCGAATTTAACAGGAGGGCATTTGAGCCACCGCGACTGTGAATTCGTGCCTTTGTGAGTTTTAGCAGGAGGGCATTTGAGCCACTACGACTGCGAATTTAACAGGAGGGCATTTGAGCCACCGCGACTGTGAATTCGTGCCTTTGTGAGTTTTAGCAGGAGGGCATTTGAGCCACTACGACTGCGAATTTAACAGGAGGGCATTTGAGCCACTGCGACTGTGAATTCAACTCTTTGCGAGTACTAACAGGAGGGCATTTGAGCCACTACAACTGTGAATTCGACCCTTTGTGAGTTTTAGCAGGAGGGCATTTGAGCCACTACGACTGTGAATTCGTACTGCGCATTGCCTGCTTGATCACTTTTCACTACTTCACTCTTTAATTTTCTCGAGTACTGCCAAACTGACAGCACAACTGAACTGGCTGAACCACTGCTTTCACTGAACCGACTGAGCAATTGCACCGTGTGCACTTGTTGAACTTATGAAACGAGAATCAGACTGAGAACTGAACCGAAAGGTAGACTGCACTGAACAACCTCGAGTTCTGTTTTGCAGTCTGTTTTATACTCGTTGGCGTCCTTTTTCCAGAATGTTCGATTTTAACGGAGTGCGGTATTTCATACTCCGTTAAGCAGTTTTCGTGCAAAAAAGTATTTTTTCCAAATAGCTGCTTTCCCAAGGTTAAGAAGTTCTACGTTCAGTGAACTTCACTGCCGTCTTCTTGCATACATTGTTTTTGCGGTATATAAACTGCAACAGTGGTTCACTCTAGATCAGCTGAGAGCTGATCTGTGTACTTACTGCACTCTCGGCAAAAAACAGGTTATTAGTACTCAGCGCACTTTGATTGCTTGCTCTCCTCGCTGGAATCACTTGCATATAGCCGCTCTGACGCTCAGTTGCATTTGCATGTAACATGCACACCACGTCACTTTTGCTTTCTTTCCATTTCTCCGCTGAGCGTCGGTGTGTGGGCGTTTCTAAACGATCGTCTGTAGTAGTAGCGTAAATGCGTGTGCTTTCTGATGAGAACTGTTCTTGGGAACAGTTTTTAAGTCTGTTCGACTGCTTGTTATTTTTGTGCGTTATTTTTGTACTAATAAATTTGCACAGCAAATTTGGGTCGTCACACTCCCCCTCTACTTCGGGGTAAAAGAAAAAAAATCCTTTTTTTTCTTTTTCTTTTTTTTCTCTCTCTTGTCTGCAATTTCTAATTAATTTTCAATGCGGTTCCAATTAATCCATTTAATAAATTCATATATAGCTTAATTCCTTGTGAAACAACGCCTTCCTTTCTTCCGGCGTGAAGTCGCCGAATTTCAAGTGCTCGCGACCTTGCGAATATGCTCGAGTCGTTTGTTTCTCGTCCGCCGGATGCGTAGCCTTCTGCTTATTTTTTATGTCTGCGCCACGGGTGTCCACCTGTGGCCTGTTGTAAGTCTGTCGCCGCGTTTGCGGATTCTGCCTGTGTTTTGCTTTCGGGTCGCTGTTGAATTCTTCGCTAGCTATGGCGATTCTTGCTGAAGCCGGTTTTCCCTTCCTGTAATCGGGTTCTGGCCGACACAATTTCCTTCTGCCTCCGCGTTTGTTTGTTTCTGCTCTTGATTTGGTTGGACCGTCAGCGTCTGCGGTTGGCGGGCTTCCTGTGCTCTGAATCAGACGTACGTTGCCAGAAACTCTCTCGGGAGTATGGTCACTTTGCGCTGCCGCCTGCTGGTACGCCTTGAGCTCGCTCACATGAGCCGTTTTAGGCCGGGTCTCACCTTCTTTCTGTAAACGCACGATCACTGGTGACACGAAAATTACCTGGTACGGGCCGTCGAATTTCGGAGACAATTTCGCCGCGAAGCTGTCGATTGCTTTCGACAGCGGGTGCTGTCGCACGAGTACTGATTGCCCAATTTCTGGTTTCCACTGTCGTCGTCGCAAGTTCCTGTGTCCTGTAATTTCTGGGAGCAGTTCGTCCCAGTTCCGATGCTTGTTGTCCGAAAGTTGTGCAATAATCGTTTTTATCGTTCTGTTGATTCTCTCCGTGGGATTCTCCTGTGGTGTGTATGGAGCAGTATACTGTTGCTTCACACCCATATACTGGAGGAAACGACGAAAACTGCGACTCGTAAACTGAGTCCCGTTATCCGTGACCAGAATCTTGGGTACCCCGAACCGGGCTAGAATTCGTTCTCGGAACGCTCGCTGCAAGTGTTCTGTTGAAGCTTTGCGTAACGGTATCATTTCTGTCCATTTTGAAAATTTGTCGAAGAATACGAGAAGCCTTGTGTTTCCGTGTGTAGAACGGGGTAGCGGACCCACAAAATCCGCGCAGAGTATCGCCCAAGGTTCTTCTGCCAATTGAGTGAGCATTTTCCCTGCAGCCTTTTGCTGATTCGGCTTGTAACGTTGACACGATTCACATTGCCGCACATATTTCCTCGCAACCTGGAACATCCCGGGCCAGTAATATTTACTTGTTAGCCGGCATATCGTCTTGCGGACTCCCCCGTGGCCAGCACACGGATGGTCGTGATTCTCTTTGAGAACTCGGCCTCTCATGGTCCTGGGCACGCACAATTTCCACGGCGTGCAGTCCTCGTCTCCAAGTCGATTTGGAATATGCCGGTACAAATTTCCATTCTCCAAGGTATAATCTGGGAACATCTCCGGACTTTGTTCCACTTCTTTGACCTTCGCTTGTAACCACTTGCAGTGTTGCTCGCGTGTCTCTGCTGCTGTCACTCTGGCGACGGTTTCTTGCGGCTGTCGGGGTAGTGCATCCGCGATTACATTCAGCTTCCCCTTCCGGTACTGGATTTCAAAGGAAAACTGTTGTAACTCCAAAGCCCATCTCGCTATTCTCCCGGATGGACTCTCAATAGAATTTAGCCATTTCAGAGCCAGATGATCTGTGATTACGGTGAACCGGTATCCCTCAAGGTAAGCGCGCATCTTGCGAATACCCCACACTATGGCCAGGCATTCTTTTTCTGTTGCCGAGTAATTCTTTTCGGCCTTGTTAAGATGTCGGCTGGCGTACGCGATAACACGCTCCTGACCCTCCAGTTGTTGTGTGAGCACGGCTCCAAGTCCGAAGTCGCTCGCGTCCGTTTGCAGTTGGAATCTCTCGTTGAAATCTGGGCACGCCAGTATTGGTGCCTCTGTGAGTTTTTGTTTGAGGGTTTCAAACGCTTCCTGTTGCGCCTCGCCCCACTTCCAATGTTTCCCTTTACGTAGCAGCGTGGTCATTGGCTGGACGGTCTTCGCGAAATCTGGCACGAACCTGCGATACCATGAGGCAATGCCCAAGCATCTTCGCAATTCTTTGGTGGTGGTTGGCGGTTTCAAATTTTGAATCGCCGAAATTTTCTCCGGGTCTGTCTGGATGCCCTGCTCGCTTACCACATGACCCAGGTATTTCAGTTCTTTCTTAAAGAACTCGCATTTGTTCACGTTGAGTTTGAGATTTGCCTGTCTCAAACGCCGGAAAACCTCTCGAAGATTGGCGATGTGCTCTTCCGCGGACGAACCTGTGACAATTATGTCGTCCAGATAGGCGAAAGCTTTAGGCTCCAAATCGGGACCGATAACCTGGTCCAAGGCCCGCTGAAAAGTGGCTGGAGTCGAATGCAGCCCGAAAGACATCACCCGCCACTGGAAAAGTCCTCTTCCAGGTACAGTAAACGCCGTGTATTGCTTACTGTCTTCTGCCATTGGAATCTGCCAGTACCCGCTCTTCAGATCCAGGCTGATATATTTCGCATCTCGCAACCGCTCCAGAATATGTTGAATCCTTGGAATGGTGTATGCATCCGGAATCGAGCGGGCGTTCAGCTGGCGATAATCCACGCATAATCTCCATTCACCCGACTTCTTTTTCACCAATACGATTGGTGCGCTGTAAGGACTGCTTGAAGGTTCTATGCAGCCTTTCTCGAGGAGTTCGTCGATCTCTTTGTCGATGACAGCCTGCATCGCCGGATTTCTGGGAAAATACCGTTGTTTTATAGGACGCTCATCCCGCATCACTATTTTATGCTCCGTAATATTAGAGACGCCTTTCAGGGTTTCAAATTTCTTCAATTCCTCCTGAAGAAAACTCTCCATGTCCTCTGGTTGTCTAGGACCTGATTCTTGTGCTGATGTGCAAATGACTGCGCCATTCGCCTTCTCCTGTGTACGCCTCTTTTGACGACGAAATAAATAAATTGGTACACAACCAATTTATACGTTGAATTGACTATCTGGTACTAACCAGCTAGTCGTTTATTTAAGAAATGATGAAGATGGATCGCACGGCAAAATCACTAGATTAGCACTGTTTCAACCACTTTATGTACGCCTCTTTTGACGACAAAATGAATAAATTGGTACACAACCAATTTATACGTTGAATTGACTATCTGGTACTAACCAGCTAGTCGTTTATTTGAGAAATGATGAAGATGGATCGCACTGCAAAATCACTAGATTAGCACTGTTTCACTGCTGAAGTCAAAAAGCCCTTTATTATTATTGTCTATCATATTTATAACAAAAATTACAGCTAAAAGGAACAGGAAACTTAAAAGGTAACAACAGGTATAACAAAATTTAGATTGATGTTTCCCACAGTCAATGCAACCTTGCATTTTGCCTGCCAAAATCATTCGCACGGTGACATTTAAGTCTTGCGACCAAGGTTTGTCGTGCACTGCAATCGGAAGCTTGTGACGCGGTCATTGACTCTTCTTATCATTTCTTGCTAACCTGCATGGATTGTGGGAAATGCCGTTGACAATTTGCATACACTTCGGAATTTAATGATTGAATTTCATGCTTAAATTTAGTGTGAGAAAATTTGGCCTTCTGCGCGAACATCCTCCCCGGCGTTGAGCAATAGTCGTTTGCTCAACTTGTAAACGTTGGATAGCCTTGGACTCTAATGAATCCTGAGTCCGCGGAGGCACCAGTATTCTCTGCTTCCGTAGACACACCCTGTACATCTTGTGGGATTACTTCTGTGGTGGTTGGTTTTTGATCCTTATGGTAGAGCTTCCAGCCGATGATTGAGCCAACAGCTACGATTATAATGAGATTTCCGTAACCCAGCGTGTAATGATGGATGTCGTGGTTTCGTAATTTATCCGGACTGTCAACTTTGAATTTTGAAATTTGGTTTCTTAGTTTTGTCAGCTGGGGTGTTTGGGTGGTATCTAGTTTGTGAACTGCTGTTGTGACGTCTTCTGATGATGATTCTGCTTGTATAAAGCTAACATTTATTGATGGAATGTATGAGGTGTACCGGTTTACTTCAATAGATTGATGCCCTTGTATTGTTAAGAACGGCAATTTGATGATACATCCCTCGTGAATTGTCAATATTCCTGATCCCTCCAGTACTAATTGGGTTAGGTTTTCGCTGCAAACCGCATTCACGAGAGTTCTATTAGCCACAGCATAGATCCACTTGTTGGGATTATTAAGCTTAACACAATAAGAGTTTGTAGTAAGGGGGTTAATGTTGCATGATGCTAAGTTTTGTCCATCATCGAGCAAATTGATTTCGCAAGCAGCTTTGGAGGATCCTCGTTTTAGAATCGGGTTGTGAGGTCTGCACAGGTGTTCGTTTTCTTTAAGTGAAAAGCACTGTTGAAGCTCTGCCTCCATTATGGGATAATATTGATCTCTGTGTAAGTTTGCCATCATATACGGTGTCGATGGTGTTATTATTTTGAAGCCGCTGTTGCCCTTCCATGGAATGGGCGTAAGTTTCAAAAGTTCAAACGATTCTGTTGAAATTATTGGAATTCTTACTTTGAAGATAATATATGTTTTCGTTATTTCGCTTTCTATCAGCATTAGTTGGTAAAATTTTCGAAGTTCGTTTGTGGGTAGTGGAAGCCTCATTGTCCTTGGTAGGTTAGTCTGGACCTTGATTAATTCCGCTTGAAGTGTGGCGGGGGGAATTAATTCTGGATTCATTTTTCCTTGGTGAGAATCAATTAATATGTCAAAGAGCGAGTTTTGCATTCGTTGGTAGTTGTTTAGAACTGTCAATGTGTGAAGAGACATTTCGTAAAATCTTAGACGCAAGTCGAACAGTTGCTTAACCCTTCTGAATTCCGAGTTGATGTGTTCAATTTCTTCCTTGACTTTACTAAATTCGCCTTCAATCTCTTCTTGATTCTTTTGCATGATATTTAATGTGGTGTCTATGAATGACGTCTGGTTTCGTATCGCTGTTGTCAAATATTCTTCATTTAGATAAATTTTGTCGATCGTGGCAGCTATTTCTTCGGCATATTCTGAGTCCAGGACACCGAACAAGCTGCGGGCGACATTTCCGATTATGTTTAGTGCTCCTCTTTTGCTTCGTCGGATAGACTGCGGTGTTAACATTGAATTCATTTGTTCTATGTCATCGCTGAATCTTTGTATTTGGCTCACTACCCCAGAACAGGTTCCATCTGTGGCTTTGATGAGTTCACACATTTTATCCAATGACATTACATAATGTGTAATTGCATTAAATTCTGTCCAATATGGTTGTAGTTTGAAGAAAGTTATTAAATTCCAGTCGCTTACAATGATTTCCGCAAAACCAAGGTTTTCGAAGTAAATTCCTGGATCATTGTTGAACCTTTGTACTTGCACATCTTTGCTGTGACCAGGTGAAACAAGTAACATAACCATAAGGACATTAACTATTGCTGAACCAATGCTGATGCGTTGTTTTTTACGTGTTTGATGGTTGTTCTTCTTGGGTCCCTCATCATTGTTCTTAATTCGTTTTGGTGGGTTTTGGTTGCTTGGACCGTTGTCATCTTGATGGCTGGAGCTGCTGCTTTGACTGTTGTCAGTGGGAGTCTCTGATGGCAATGGCGCTATTTTATGCACTGGGCGTCGTATCACATTTGTTGGTGTGCGCACATCTACTACTCGAACGAGTCCATCATCTCCGCGGATTACCTGTACAACACGTCCCAGCGACCATTTTAGTGGTGGCAAGTTGTCATCCTTTATAACAACTAAAGTTCCAGGAGTTATATTATGACATTCAGTTTTCCACTTATATCGGTGTTGGAGATGATTTAAATACTCTCGACTCCATCTCCTCCAGAATTCTGCTTTTATGTGTGTGACTAACTTCCATCTCGTTGCAAGAGTCGAATGGGCAGGCGTAATGTGAGGATCTATTGTTGATACAAGAGGTTCGCCGATTAGAAGATGTCCAGGTGTTAGAGCGGTTAAGTCATTTGGGTCTGATGACAGTGGCGTTATAGGTCGAGAATTTAATATAGCTTCTGCTTCAATGATGACCGTTTCCAATTCCTCGTAAGTTAGAGAAGCTGAGGATAAGGTGTGCTGCAATAACTGTTTGGCTGACTTTACCGCTGCCTCCCACAAGCCGCCGAAATGAGGCGATCTCGGGGGTATGAATAGGAATTCAACTCTTCTTTTGCTGCATTCTCCGACTATCCTTTCTTGAGCATCTTTTGATTGTACCGCGTTCTGTAATTCTTGAAGTTGATTTCTTGCACCTACGAAATTTGTTGCGTTATCGCAGTATATTTTTTGGCAGTGTCCACGTCGACCCATGAAGCGTTTGAGAGCGCCTAAAAAGGCTTCCGTGGTTAGGTCACTCACAAGTTCCATATGCACCGCCTTTGTGGCAAAACAGCAAAAAACAGCGACATAAGCCTTTTGTGGCCGCTTGCCGCGAAGTTTGAAATGAGTCCAAACTGGACCGAAGAAGTCAACTCCTGCGTTGATAAATGGTCGCGCTGGTTGTACACGATCTGCCGGTAAATTGCCCATTAATTGTGTAAGTAGCTTTGGCTGCATCCGGGAGCATCTCATACATCCTTGGACAACAGACCGAGCAAGTGTTTTCCCTTTTATAGGCCAAAATCGCTGTCTAACGATGGACAAGAGTGTCTGTGGACCTACATGAAGGTGTTCTTTATGTAGATCATTTATCAACATTTTGGTTACAGGGTGGCGGTAGGGTAGAACCATTGGATGTTTTGAGTCGAACTTTAGCAGAGCTGATTCAAGGCGTCCGCCTACTCGTAAAAGGCCATCTTCACTCATAAAAGGTGCTAAACTGCTTAACGAGCTGCTTCGGTTGACGCATTTGTGTTGGCGGAGGTTTTTTATGTCGTCTCCAAACTCATTCTGTTGCATTATTTTGATAATGCAAAGAAGAGCTTTTTCCATTTCGGTTGAACTTGGTGTTGCTGTACATGTTCTTAGCTTTGATGTGTTGCCAAAACGAAGCGTGTAAGCCACGATTCTCTGCAATCGCCTAAATGAGTGGCTGTGTTTAATTCTTGTTAACAAGTCTTCTGATGGATTGACGTTTGATGTCAGAACTGCTTTGACGTTGTTGCGGCGCTCTATACAGCATTCTTCATGTTTTGTGAGTTGAGACGGCCATTGTCCTTCGGATCCGTGTAAAAATATGGGACCATAAAACCAAAAATTGTTGTCTGCAATTTTTTCTGGGGTCACACCCCTGGACACTATATCAGCAGGATTTTGATGTGATTGTACATATCTCCATTGTTTGGATAGCGTGTTGCGTTGTATTGAAGCTACTCGATTAGCCACAAAAGTATGATAATTTGCGGAGCTTGCATTGACCCAACCAAGAACGGCCGTTGAGTCTGTCCACAGATAAATTATCTCTTTATTAATGTTTAAGTCTTGTTGAATTCTTCTCATTAGATCTACGGCTAGTTTTGCTGCGCAGAGTTCTAATCGTGGAAGACTGATTTGTTTAACGGGTGCCACCTTTGATTTCGCACAGAGAAATCGTACTCGGATTGTACCCTTCACATCGATACTCCTTATGTATGATACAGCGCCATAGGCCTGCTCAGAAGCGTCTGCAAATATGTGGACTTGGAAGTTCTTACATGTTTGGTGACCAAACACATGACGTGGAGTTGAAATCTTTTCCAGTTCTGGTAATTTGTCCTTGAAGTTTTCCCAAAAGGTGTGAAGATCTTGAGGAATTGCGGCATCCCAATCCAGTTTTAACCGCCATAAATTTTGCAAAAATATTTTCGCTGAAACTACTACTGGCGCAATGAAACCAAGTGGATCAAAGATGCGAGAAACGTCAGAAAGAGCTGATCTTTTTGTAATCCTTTCCTTAGTCGTATTCCCAGTTCTGACTGAAAATGTGTCGCTTGCGGGATTCCATGTTAGTCCCATCGCCTTGGTAAGCTCTTCACCTTTGTTCTCGAATTCGGTCTCTGCCTTCTTGTCCACAGCTGGAACGTTTTGCAGTAATCTTTTGTCGTTCGCGCACCATTTGCGTAGAATGCACCCTGCTGTTTGCAACAAGTTGATGAGTTGTGTTTGCGTATCTAATGCGACGGCAAGGTTGTCACTTCCACATAGGCCGTCGTCTACATAGAAGTTATTTTTTATTGCTTCAGCTGCTAGTGGGTATTTGTCGCTGTTTTGTTCTGCCAAATGTTGAAGGGACCGAATTGCCAAGAATGGGGCACAAGTTGTGCCGTAAGTTACGGTGTTTAGTTGATAGCACTGTAGTGGAAGCGTTTGATTCTCTCTCCACCAGATGAGCTGATACTTCCGATCCGATGGATGCACCCATATTTGCCGATACATCTTTTCAATGTCGGTAGTAAACACATATCTCGGCATTCGGAAACGAAGCAATATGGTAAAGAGATCAGCTTGTATGTTCGGTCCTGTTGACAACATATCGTTTAATGAATAGTTCGATGAAGTTTTCGCTGAAGCATCGAATACCACCCTAAGTTTAGTAGTGCTACTGTCGGGTCTCAACACTCCATGATGAGGGAGAAAAAAATGTGGTTTTTCGATTTTCTCAAGGATCACCCTTTCCATGTGGCCCAAGACTTCATATTCACGCATGAACTGTACGTATAGCTTCTTGAAGTCGTCATTTCTTTCAAATTTCCTTTCGATTGCACGGAAGCGCTGAAGCGCTATATCCTTTGAGTCACCTAATTGACTGGGCTCTCCATCAAATGGCAACCGAACGATATATCGACCGTCGCAATGTCGTTGAACATTTAAGTTAAAATGTGATACACATCGTTTTTCTGCTGTGGTCAAGACGTCAGTCCGAACGTCACATTCTTCTATTCGCCACAATCTTTCGACGGCTTCATTTAATTTGGTTTCACTACTAATCCCACAAGTTATTGTTGATAATTGAGAAGGCTTATTGTTGAATTCACCTCCAACAACCCAACCGAAGAGTGTGTTTTGAAGAACTGGAAGATCCGCTCTTAATCTTATTTGTCCAATGCACAATATGTTGTAGAACAATCCTGCTCCAACTAGTAGATCGATCGATCCAGGCGTTGCAAATTCTGGATCTGCAAGTGGTAGATTTTTTGGAATTTGCCAGCCTTCTGTGTCAATTTGTTGAGTAGGCTGGTTTGACACAATTTTGAATAAAATCTGTGCCTCTATCCTTGCCGAGAATTCTGTTGTTCTATACAGACGTTGTACAACTAACGTTGTATGTTTATTCGATCAGTTGTATAGCGACGCGTCTCTCCTATCCCTTCAATATCTACAAGATGTGGGATTTTACGCATGCCTAACTTGGTTGCTAGACGTTTTGTAATGAAGTTTGCTTGCGAACCGCTGTCTAGAACTGCGCGGCAATTGATGTCGTGTCCCCAGTTATCCCTAACCTTTAGTTGGATTGTGCTCAATAGCGTTGTTTTGTTAATGGCGTGGTGCGACACTGGGATAATCGGGATTGCTGATAATGTGATCGCTGGTGAAGAACCAGAAGTGCTTGTACTTGCTGGCGTTGATGGCGGAGGTTTAGACGATGCCTCCTTAGGAATGTTGCTGGATGTCTGCATTTTCGAAGATGCTGTCGTTCCTTTGTTGCCCAAATGCAATAGAGTGTTGTGTCTTTTGTTGCATTTAATGCAACATCTGGAAAAGCAATCTTTCGCCAAGTGTCCACTCTTTAAACAATTGACGCAAAGCTTGGCTTTTTGAACGCTGGATAACCGAGATTTTGGTTTCATTTGCAGGAACTGGTTACACATGAACAAGGGATGTTGATTGTTGCAAATGATGCACGTTTTGGGTGCGATTGCAACAGTCAATGATTTGCATGAATCCGATCGTTTAGATAATTCTGATTTTCCAGAATTTGCTCCTAATGATTCTAGAGCTTGAAAGCGCCGCTCTAGAAAATCTGTGAACTCCTTTAGTGTGGGAGTTTGTCTGGGATTTGTAATGGATTGTTCCCATAAGGCATGTGTAGTTTTGCTGAGTCGATTAACAAGGACATGCAGCAGTAGTGGATCCCAATTTTGTGTGTTTACACCTAAACTTGTCAGGCTCAGTAGACATTCTACTGTAGTATCATGTAACAGTTTTGTTGATGCTACTGTTTCTTGCTGGTTAGCTGGCTGCGACAATAATTTTGTAATGACTGCATCTATTAACAGCCGCGGATTTTCGTAACGATCGTTGATTATTTTCCAAGCCGGGTCGTAATTAGCCTCTGTGCTCGTGAAATGTTGTATGAGTCCTGCTGCCTCTCCAGTTAACACTGTTTTGAGATACCACATTTTTTGACATGTAGGTATCGGCTGATTGTGAACTAATTCAACAAATAGATCACGGAATTGTCGCCAGTACAAATACTGACCGGAAAATTTCGGCAATTCAATTTTCGGAAGCGGAAGTGCTGTGTTTCCGCTTGCTTCGACCCTTGATGATGCTGAAGTCCGGGAGCCTGCTTTTAGTTGTAATTGCAGAATCTTGTTACTGATTTCTTCTTCGATGTTTGAATATTTATTCAAATCGTATGTAACATCATCGATAGTTTCCAGTGAGTTCCAGATCCTTTCGTGTAGATCTTGAATGCTCTTGAAATGCCTTTCAAGAGTAGGAATTTTGCCATCGTAATATTGTTGTGGATGAGCACTCGTGTCATCAAGCATTTTTGTCAATGTGCTTAACAACATCTCGGTTACCTTTTTCTGCTTCGCTATCAGTAGAGTGGTTTGAGTGGACGCTTGATTGGATGGTCCGGCTTCCTGTCTATCTGTTGCAGCTTTTGCTTTTAACAATTGCAGCCAGGTAACCATTTGATCCCTGGCATCGCTGTATTTTTCTCCCAATGTGCCGTGTATGTTGGCTTGAATGTAATGGTGTTCCTCTGTGATTGACGGATGCTGTCTAATCACGTTATCCCATTTGTCAAATGCCTTCCAATATTCATCCATTTCGTTTATCTTCCGTTCGACGAATTCCAAAGTTCTTTTGTCCTTTGCGGTCTTCTTGAAGTTGTTGATGGTTTTTTGCAGGGCCACTGCAACTTCGTCCTGCTTCTGCAGGTATTCTTCCAATTTGTTCATATCGACGAATCACGTAACCTTCTGATCACGTCGGGGTCACCAAATTTATGTACGCCTCTTTTGACGACGAAATAAATAAATTGGTACACAACCAATTTATACGTTGAATTGACTATCTGGTACTAACCAGCTAGTCGTTTATTTAAGAAATGATGAAGATGGATCGCACTGCAAAATCACTAGATTAGCACTGTTTCAACCACTTTATGTACGCCTCTTTTGACGACAAAATGAATAAATTGGTACACAACCAATTTATACGTTGAATTGACTATCTGGTACTAACCAGCTAGTCGTTTATTTGAGAAATGATGAAGATGGATCGCACTGCAAAATCACTAGATTAGCACTGTTTCACTGCTGAAGTCAAAAAGCCCTTTATTATTATTGTCTATCATATTTATAACAAAAATTACAGCTAAAAGGAACAGGAAACTTAAAAGGTAACAACAGGTATAACAAAATTTAGATTGATGTTTCCCACAGTCAATGCAACCTTGCATTTTGCCTGCCAAAATCATTCGCACGGTGACATTTAAGTCTTGCGACCAAGGTTTGTCGTGCACTGCAATCGGAAGCTTGTGACGCGGTCATTGACTCTTCTTATCATTTCTTGCTAACCTGCATGGATTGTGGGAAATGCCGTTGACAATTTGCATACACTTCGGAATTTAATGATTGAATTTCATGCTTAAATTTAGTGTGAGAAAATTTGGCCTTCTGCGCGAACATCCTGTTTCTCCGTTGGGCCCAGAGACACGGTTTCGCCTCCGAAGGAGAGTGTCGCTCCTATCCCGCACAGAAAATCCATTCCGAGGAGCACGTCGTCTAGGACTTCCGTCAACACAAGAAAGGACAACTTACATGTACCATATCCCATAGCAACTTCTAGTGTGGTACATTCGGACACTTTTCTGGTTGTCCCGTCCGCCATGCGAATTTCCACCTTCACTTTCTCAAACAGCCTCTTTCCCACCAGTCTTTCCGCGAGCGCCCTGCTCACGAAACTTCGCGTCGCTCCCGTGTCCACTGTCGCCTGTATTTGCTTGCCTCGGATGGACACCATGGCCACGATGCGCCGATTGTTAATCCGGAGGGGCTTTAATTTCTGCGAGAGATCCTCTGGCTGGGGCCCGCCTCCTCCCGCTTTCGGCGGGGTCCCAGGTCGTTTCCCTGTCTCTGCCTGCAACAGTCAATGGTTCTGGTTCCCTCTCGGCCACACTCCCAGCAGAAAATCACGACCGGGTTTCGGCAATCGCGGCGCATGTGACCTTCCTGCCTGCAGCGTCCGCATGCCGTTTTCGGGTTGAAAGGCCTTGAGACCGCCTGGCTCACCGCATGGTTGCGCTCAGATGGCCACTGTCTTGAGGCTACTGGCCGCGTCTGGTATTCTTCTGAAGACTCGTCTGTCTTGGCGAATCGCAAGCACTCGAAATCCTCCGCCAACGAGAGCAACTCCTTCAGCTCCCGGAAATCTTGTCTTTTTATATAAAACTGGTACTCAAACGCAGAGTTTTTGTATAACCTCTCCAGCTTTTCTTTCTCTGTGCACCTGCTATGTCTCATTAAATTTTGCAGGCTAATGACGTAGTCCCTGAACTTCTCGTTTGCGCGCTGTTGTCGACTGCGAATGTCGTCGTCGAGTCTTTCAAAGAAACGCCTGGGTAGGAAGAAGTCCAGGAAGTCTTGCTTAAAAGCCTCCCATGACCGCCAATGATTATTGTTGTTTCGATGCCAGAGCAAGGCTTTGTCTTCCAGCAGCTCTGGCATCGCGCGTGGCAACAGATTGCTGTCGATGCCATACGTCTCGGCCAGCTCCTCCATCCGCTCTACGAAGGCCAAAGGGTCGACACCGCCATCATACCTCACGGACCATTTTCTCACCTTGTCAATAACATCGGGGTACGAATGTCGCTCGACTCTTTCCAACAGGTTACTGTCCGTCACCCGCGGGGTGTTTACGCTCACTCGGCCACTCGGGCTGCGTTCTCTCGTCGGAACATCCATCATTAGCACTTTCGGCAGGTCACTGGGTTCCGGTGTTGTGCGACCGTCTTCCGCTTCATACGCCCTCAACCTTCGTTCCACGCTCTCCGCGTGGTTTCCTTCATTGACGAACTCGACAAGTCTTTTCCTCATGTCATTGAGAGTTCCCTCGGCGACGAGTCCAAACTCAGACAAGCACTGAGCCAGCGATTCTTTATTTAGCCGGTATAACCATCCTGTTCGGTATGTTCTGGTCCCAGTCGGCTCCATGATAAGTTTTAATTTATTATATTATATATATTTCTAGTCGATTCTTAGGTATTGGTGAATATGATATTGTCCCTGTTCGGGCGCCACTTGTAACGAACCTTCTTGTCTTCTTCTAAGGCTTGGATTAGCTCGCCGGGACTCCAGGGTTCGATTACAAGACAAGATTATTTAGGTTCAATATCTTTATTCACCTTAGAAATATCTTATTCTAATATTTGTGTTTGGTTTGCTGGTACAGTTGGTAGTCGTACTAGAAATACAATAATATACTGTCGTCGGTACCTCTACGCGCTTTGCGCTTTATGCTGCTGGGTTGTTGATATCTCACCGCTTTTGCGAGATCACTGGTATTCTGCCGGATTATTGATGTCTCGCTGTTGCTGATTCCTCACTGGGTCTGTGGGATCACTGGTGTTCTGTTGACTTGCTGATATCTCACTGCGTTTGTGAGATCACTTGTGCTCTGCTGACTTGCTGATATCTCACTGCGTTTGTGAGATCACACGTGTTCTGTTGACTCGCTGATATCTCACTGCGTGTGTGAGATCACTGGTGTCCCGCTGGCTTGTTGATATCTCACTGCGTTTGTGAGATCACTGATGTTCTGCTGACTTGCTGATACCTCACTGCGTTTGTGAGATCACTGATGTTTTACTGACATGCTGATATCTCACTGCGTTTATGAGATCACACGTGTTCTACTGACTTGCTGATATCTCACTACGTTTGTGAGATGGCTTGTGGTTACGCGTCTCTTTACGGGTAATTACAGGACGGCATTTGAGCCACTACAACTGTGAATTCGACTCTTTACGAGCACTAACAGGAGGGCATTTGAGCCACTGCGACTGTGAATTCGTCCCTTTGTGAGTTTTAGCAGGAGGGCATTTGAGCCACTACGACTGCGAATTTAACAGGAGGGCATTTGAGCCACTGCGACTGTGAATTCGTGCCTTTGTGAGTTTCAGCAGGAGGGCATTTGAGCCACTACGACTGCGAATTTAACAGGAGGGCATTTGAGCCACCGCGACTGTGAATTCGTGCCTTTGTGAGTTTTAGCAGGAGGGCATTTGAGCCACTACGACTGCGAATTTAACAGGAGGGCATTTGAGCCACTGCGACTGTGAATTCAACTCTTTGCGAGTACTAACAGGAGGGAATTTGAGCCACTACAACTGTGAATTCGACCCTTTGTGAGTTTTAGCAGGAGGGCATTTGAGCCACTACGACTGCGAATTTAACAGGAGGGCATTTGAGCCACTACGACTGTGAATTCGTACTGCGCATTGCCTGCTTGATCACTTTTCACTACTTCACTCTTTAATTTTCTCGAGTACTGCCAAACTGACAGCACAACTGAACTGGCTGAACCACTGCTTTCACTGAACCGACTGAGCAATTGCACCGTGTGCACTTGTTGAACTTATGAAACGAGAATCAGACTGAGAACTGAACCGGAAGGTAGACTGCACTGAACAACCTCGAGTTCTGTTTTGCAGTCTGTTTTATACTCGTTGGCGTCCTTTTTCCAGAATGTTCGATTTTAACGGAGTGCGGTATTTCGTACTCCGTTAAGCAGTTTTCGTGCAAAAAAGTATTTTTTCCAAATAGCCGCTTTCCCAAGGTTAAGAAGTTCTACGGTCAGTGAACTTCACTGCCGTCTTCTTGCATACATTGTTTTTGCGGTATATAAACTGCAACAGTGGTTCACTCTAGATCAGCTGAGAGCTGATCTGTGTACTTACTGCACTCTCGGCAAAAAACAGGTTATTAGTACTCAGCGCACTTTGATTGCTTGCTCTCCTCGCTGGAATCACTTGCATATAGCCGCTCTGACGCTCAGTTGCATTTGCATGTAACATGCACACCACGTCACTTTTGCTTTCTTTCCATTTCTCCGCTGAGCGTCGGTGTGTGGGCGTTTCTAAACGATCGTCTGTAGTAGTAGCGTAAATGCGTGTGCTTTCTGATGAGAACTGTTCTTGGGAACAGTTTTTAAGTCTGTTCGACTGCTTGTTATTTTTGTGCGCCAAATTTGGGTCGTCACAACCTAACAGGACCAGGAAGAAGGAAGAGGAGTAAAAACAAACGAAATGCTGAGATTTACCGCGGAGAGCATAAATAAGCCCCTCGCTTGGTTCTCTGCATTCCGTTAGACTGAATTTGTTCAATTTTATTATTGTTGCATGTTTATAAGTTATATTATTGGTTTGGGAAATGTGCACTCTGTTTCTACTTTTTAGCGGTGTAAATGTGTTTCTATTGCTTGTGGATGGTCGGTTTTGATGTTAATTATTTTTTCGGGAGCACTCGACGCGAAATTGTGGGGGGAGTAACATCCACCTTCGCCCGCGGTCACATCACAACTGATATTCTGTGCGTTTAAGGTCAAAGGTACTCATCCATATAAAACCGTTTTGGCTAGTATACTTTTAAGGGGAATTTTCTGTAGCTAACCGGACACTAACTTAACTTACTAACAAAATTTATTAATTAATTGTCGAATTAGTTTAAACCATATGTCTGGGCTTGATAAAGCAATATATTAATTTTATGTTGCTTATATTGTTTCCAAATACATGCATATGGTTGAAACAATATAAACTTAGTTTTAATTCAATTATATTCCTACTTGGGCCTAATCCTATGACTGTTTATCAGAAGTCCAAGTTGCAATAATTTTGGGATAGATAATTCGTGGTCCATTGTGATTTGTCACATGGTGTCGGGGCGCCATGACATTATGTGGCATCGCAAATCAGTCTACCGTTACATGTAATGGATACGTTAAATGCACAAGTGTTAGTATTACATTTGGAAAAAAAGGGAGCAAGTAAAATAGAATTTAAAAGTTACTTTTCACGTCAACTTGCTAAAGAATTAAATTAAATTAAGTTAATTATATAATAGGTTAATTTAATTAATTAAATAATTTTAATTGTAACATAGAAGTCATAAACTAATTTAAATAGAGGTGTTAGTTGTGGATAGAAATAAGAGAAAAATAGTTGAAGTAATTGTACATAGGAAAAAAAATTGAAAAAACTCTTAGGTAAAAAAAAGGAAGAGGAAATTGAAACAAAAAAAGGCAAAAAGAACCAAAAAACATTTTGAACAATATATATAAAAATAAAGGACAACAATTTTAAAAGAAAAAAGGGAAAAAAGGAGAATGGAAATTTTATGAGAATGGAAATTTTATTGAAAAAAAAAACGAAATGAAAGGCACTAGGAAAATATTTTGAGGGACACATAATTATGATACTCTACAATAACGAAAAGTGTCAAAAATTTCAGCTAAAATTTAATGGTTTCACTTGGTCCACCAAACAGTCAAGAACGTCGCACACAACCCCAGTAGTCCGAGAAAACGAGAAAAACCACCAAAGGCACATCACTCCGCTTAAAGTAGACCAGAACTACGATGAGCATGTCCAATAGATGGAGTCATACAGATACGCACCATTTATTCAAAATGTGTGTGCCCTACAACGCGTCATACAAGAAAACATCACCGGAAGACGAGATAACAATTTGAAGCAGCAAAAGCATAATTCGGTAAACCATCATAATCTTCATCTCCAAACAGCACGTCCGAGGGAGGCCAGACGAAAACGATTATGGTATTCACTTAAGGAATTTGTAGTAGCATTAAACTAAGACCAAACAGTTGACCACCGAGTAGAAACATTGTAATAAAAGGAAAAATTAACATCGCTTCACGATATTATTTTTCCTTTCCCTAGAGGTGGAGGGATGTTGTGAGTCACTGGTTCCGCTAGGCATACTTTCAGGCGATACTTAAATTATGATATCGCACTGAGCATTTTTTCCACGTTGCGCTTGTTGGTTTAATTCCGCATTGCCGTTTCTAGAGCAATTCGTCGAATGAGCGCAGGTCGCTAAGGCCGGGGTTTCGTTTCCATTAAATATTGCTGACCGTGGAACTAGTGACCCACTTTCTTGTGGGTCATATCTATCTATTTATCTATATAAATAAGACTGGAATGTAGTACTCAGTAGTCATTAGTGAAGCAGCGTTCCGGATTAAGAGTTCTAGTGTAACTTTCAATAAAGTGATTACAGTAGAATTGAAGTGTTGTGATTCGAAACGGACTGTTCAAAAGGGAGGAATTCAGAGAAGCCCACGGGAGAATATCTCAACAAAGGACACAACATTTTTGGCACAGCTGGTTATTGAACGAGCCGAAAATCGTTCGCACAGGTGAGTTTGTGTTTATATAAAATTTTAAAGTGAAAAGCAAAGGAACAGAAGATTAATAGAAAAATAATAAAAGTGTTAAATAAAGAAAGGAATAGAAATTATTTGTAGCATATATATAGTAGTTGGTGAGGAGAAATAAAAATTAATACTAACTCACATAAATAATCCTGGTCAACACTCCTTTACCCGTAATTCTGTGGCTGAGTCTGGCTATAGGGGGATTATTATAATTGCTAACAATAATTTGTTGTGCAAATTAAAAAATTGTTGGGGAATTGTAAGATGGAATAATTTCTGATAGCAGTCGACTTAGCAGTTGTACGAATGCTACACGAAGAAATTAAAAGAAAATATATAAAGTTTGTGTACAATTAAAACGTGACGCGAAACTCAAGAGTAGCGGTGGCGCTTACGCTTGCTTGAGGTCGAATTTCAGCGCACTGTTGCTGGGTTTTTTTATCTTTCGTCCACTGAAAACAATAAGGAGAATTTAGTGTTAATAAAAGAAAATATTAAAGATCTAGGTAGTCTCTCCAAGGTAGAGGAGGCGGATGCAATTTTAGAGGAGTTGCTCAATTTTATAGCACATAAAAATAAAAGTACGCTAAAGGAATTAGAGAGGAGGAAAGCTGAATTTCGCGCCTTAAAAAATAAATACGACAACTATTTGACAGACAGTGAATTAGAGGCGATTTTAGTGAAGGAAGTAGAAGAGGAAAATATTAGATTGAGAAAAAGGGAGTTTCGGGAAATTTGTTCTCGACAGTTTTAAACCAAAAAAGCAGGGAAAGTTTTTACTCCTTAGAAGAGGCTCATAAGAGAATAGAGGAGTTAAAAGAAGAAAATAGGCTCCTTCGACAGGAAGAATTGTTAGTAGATAAGACCCTGCCGCACAAAGATCCGATTGGACGTCCTTCACTACCTGCAACAGGTTTAAAGATCATCAGGAGTGGAACAGGCCTAAAAATGAGTATAGAAGGAATTGCAAAAAATGTAAACAGATTAGTACCATTTTTCTCAGGTACCCGTTCGCCTGATTTGAGGAATGGAGTATATAAATTTATTGAGGGATGTAAACTCGCAAGGAGGGGGATATCGGATTCCGAAATAGGTGACTTTTTAGCGTGTGTAAAGCAAAGGTTTCATGGGAACGCTTACGGGTTAATTCGGGGAAAGAAAATAACGAGCGTAGAAGAGCTGTACAGTACTTTAAAGCTGTCCAATCTGAAGTGTAGATCGCTAGATACGATAACCGCGGAAATACAAACAGTGTCCCAACGCCCAGGGGAAGAAATAGTGGAGTTCGGAGAGAGCTTATTAAATCTAAGGACACAGACGGAGGATATTACGAAATCCCAATATACTGAGGCCCAGGATCATGGACTGCGAATTGAAATTAACAAATCATTAGCGAGGACATTCGTGTTGTGGTTAAAAGACCCAACGATAGGATGAAGATGTTGGGCATCAACGTGATCCACATAGAGAGTCTGATCGCGGAAGCAATACAGCTAAATGATATCATCAGCAGGTCTCTCGGAGCCCGGCCAAACCTTCTAGCGAGCATGAATCCGGTCTGGACGGTAGAAATGAACCAAAGGACTGCACGCCATACACCCATGGATGCCCCAGGGAAACAAAATACTCAACATGGCGATAACTTCATGTAAAACCCGAGTATCACACGGGACGGCAGCTGGCGAGAGGAAATTTTGCCGAACGTCAGGCAGGTGATCAGAGAAGATCACGACAAGATCAATGACGCCATGAGTAGTGGCAGACATCAGGCACAATCTAATGAGGGTAGGAAGGTGAGGAAACGGAAGCAGGAATGATGATATTACGCAAGGAACAACGCAGGGAAACTATCGAGGGCCCAGCAAAGGCCACTAAGCTGGGAACCCGAAAAGATAAGTAACTCGAGGCCACACATCATGGGGGTGACGAGTCACACATCGAAAACGATTGTTGAACCGTCCTCCTCTGATCGTTGCGAGGAAGTCGATCACGGGCGAATCGATAGTGCAGGCGGGAGTGTTGAAAGTGTTGAATCATTTGGAGTTTTGACTTTATGCTTAAGTGCAAGCATTGCACAAATTTTCGTTTTAATTATATTGTCTCGGGGTATAATAAAAGATGTAGTAAAAGAAAATAAGATTAAAATTTTTAATTATACTGAGCAATTTTTAAACAACAACAAGACAAACTTGAATTCATGGCAAAAAGACGCAACAAAATGTTAGAAAATTTTTTCTCAAAGATAGAAAATAGTACAAGTAAAAGCAATAATATAAAACGGAATACAACGGAAAGAAGGGGACAAATAAATTCAGGATTGAACTGGCAGAAGGGTCGCCCAGACACTATAGATGACGTGTTCATTGAAGTATCTTGTGAAGGTGCAAAAAATTGAAAACTCATAATATTAGTAGATACTGGGGCAGACACGAACCTGGTAAAGGAGAACGCGTTGAGTGGATCATTGCGGGTAAATATTAAGGACGTAAAAACCCTTAATGGAGCTTTTGGTGGATATGTAACAACGAAGGTTTCTGTAGTGATCAAACCTAGCGGTATGAATCACCTTAGTTTAAAGCTACAATTAGTGCCGCTTGGACAGGGAGTGCCAGCGGATGGCATAATTGGTAGGGACAATTTGTGGAATCGGTCAGTTATAAACTCAGTTAGTAAAAAAGTAACTTTTATCGACGAGACTAAGAAACATATTGAGACGCTGGTTATGCGTTCAAAGGGGAGAATTAGATCAGATCTTACATAACGAAAGTTCGAAAGTAATGGCGAGACATATCAGAGCGGTTCCAGTTAGGATTAGAACCAATACTCCAGAAATAGTAGTTCATAAACAGGAAATTGTTCCGGGAGTGTACATGGGGGAAACTTTAGCGATGGTAAAGGGGGGCGTAGTTTACGTTCCGATACTGAATTCAACGGAACAAGATGTAGAAATAGATAGTGAATTTAGGCCGGGGTTTTCTAGTTTCAAGGAGTTTGAAACACCCCGTGCTAGTATGATAAATAGAGTAGGAGAGATAGATGTTAGGGATAGAATAAGTACTCTGATGAATAAATTAAGTCTAGATAATAGTTTGAATAAGGTGGAAAGGGTTTCGGTAGAGAGAGTATGTGCAGCTTTTCATGATATTTTTCTGCTGGAAGGAGATGAATTGTCCTATACGCCGGTCTTAAAACACGAAATACCGACCAGGCAAGACCAATCATCAATTAAGCAAAAGCAGTATAGGTTACCTCATATCCATTGAGAGGAAGTAAACAGGCAGGTACGGAAGCTGCTAGACGACGGGATTATCTCCCCCAGCAAATCGTCGTGAAATTCGCCGCTGTTATTGGTACCAAAGAAAGCCGCGAACGACGGTCAGAAAAAATGGCGGCTAGTGGTTGACTTTAGGAAATTGAATGACGTTACGATTAAACAGGTTTTCTCTATACCCAGAATTGAGGAGATTTTAGAGCAGTTGGGACATAGTAGGTATTTCTCAACATTAGATCTTGCTAGTGGGTATCACCAGGTTTTGGTGGATGAAAAGGACAGAGAAAAGACGGCGTTTAGTTCAGGACTAGGACATTTCTAGTTCAACAGAATGCCTTTTGGTTTAACGGGGGCACCAGCGACGTTTCAGAGAATAATGAATAATATCCTCACTGGGCTCCAAGTGATAGATTGCTTCGTTTATTTAGATGATATAGTAGTTTACGGTAGGAATTTAAGACAGCACGAAGAAAGGTTATTTAGCGCCCCTAGGGAAAATCGTTTAAAACTCAACACGGAAAAGTGTCAATTGTTGAGAAGAGAGATAGTTTATTTGGGTCACAAGTGCTCGGAAAATGGTGCACTGCCGGACCCACAGAAGGTAGAATGTGTTAAGAACATTTTGCCACCTAGGAATAAGAAAGATGCAAGCATTTTTGGGTTTAGTAAATTATTATAGGAAATTTTATAGACAATATGGCGAGGATAGCTTCACCTATTAATAAGCTATGGAGGAAGAATGCAGTTTTTAAATGGTCCGAGGATTGCCAAAAGGCTTTCGAGACGTTAAAACAAGCAATAGTTTCACCACCGGTATTGACATATCCAGATTTTAGCAGGGAATTTCTGTTGACCACCGATGCTAGCAATGAAGCTCTGGGAGCAGTATTGTCCCAAGGGGAAGTTGGCAAGGACAGGCCAATAGCTTTCGCCAGTAGAGCGTTGAGTGGAGCCGAGAAACGGTACTCCACAATCGAAAAGGAATTCTTGGCTATAGTTTGGGCAACAAAGAATTTTAGAGCATATCTTTTGGGGAGGCCATTCAAGATATTTACAGACCACCAACCCTTAAAGGGTATAGCGAATTTAAGGGATCAGACTTCTCGTCTAGCCAGGTTTAGACATAAACTATCGGAGTACGATTTCGAAATTATATATAAACCTGGGAAGGAAAATTTAAATGCAGACGCTCTGAGTAGGATACCCCAAAATAGCAATGAGGTCGCGACAGTCCAAACGCGCTCTAAAGCGAAAGAACAAAAACCCCAAGAAAACGACAAGCCGCAGGAAATTTCCGCACCAGTGGAACGGATAGTCCAAAGACAGAACAGGCTCGTAATACAATTCTTCTGGAAGACCCAAAGGAGATCGAGACAATAATAAAGGATTTCCATGATAAACCATTAGGTGGCCATCAAGGGGCAAGGGGCGGTTAAAACCTATTTACGCATTAGGCAAGAATACAGGTGGCCAGGCATGCAAAAGCAGATAAAAGAATACGTTAGAGCATGTCGCAAATATCAGGAAAGCAAAAGTTCAAAGCTAACGAAAATGCCCCTGGTATTAACAGACACGCCAGTGAGACCCTTCGATAAGGTCTATATGGACATTGTAGGTATTTTACCGGAGACTGTATCCGGTAATAAGTACATGCTTACATTCCAAGACGATTTTTCAAAATTTATGGCTTGCACAGCTATTCCCGATGCAGAAGCGAGCACCGTATCCAGAGCCTTTTACGACGAAGTGGTAACGCGATACGGAATACCACGAATTCTAGTGACGGATAACGGTACCAACTTCACTTCAAAATTATTCACGGATACATGTAAATTGTTAGGAATTAAAAAGTTACACACAACACCGTACCACCCCCCGGCCAATGGTTCCTTAGAACGAAGCCATAGACCGTTGGCAGAGTATTTGCGCAGTTTTGCAAAAGAGGACGGATCCAATTGGGACCAATGGTTATCAGCGGCAATGCACGTGCATAGTCACACTCCGCATACAACCACCAAGCAAACCATTTTTCGTACATTGTATGGATTCGACGCGCAGATGCCAACGAATTTGAAGAAAAAATGTGGCCCACTCTATAAATGCGGACGATCCCGTCAAGGTCCAGAAATTCCAAATACAAAGGGCCCATGAGATAGTTAGACAGAATCAGGAACGTGCAAAGGCAGCGGCCAAAAACCAGTACGATGATAGGCTGAACCCAATAATTTTTAAAGCTGGAGATAAAGTAATGCTGAAAAATCAAACGAGGAAAAATAAATTTTCACCGATTTGGTTAGGCCCATATGAGGTGATAGGCATTAGAAGCCCAGTCACGACAGTTCTAAAAATTAAGAACAGGGATAAGTCCTTCCATAACAATTTGCTTAAACATTACAACAATTCAATAAAAATAGGAACAGCTACGGATGCAGTAAATCGGAACCGGAAAACCACGCTCAACACATACAATTCAACAAAAAATTTAGTAAATATGGAAAAATAACGAAAGTAAATAATATATATATTTGTATATTTCAAGGCAGTCGTAGGTGGTGCAAAGGGAAATTCCGTGTTTACCAGGACGACGGAAAAGAGAGGGCTGGATCCCATTAACTGCGACGCCGCAAATTGATAAGTAAGTACGCCCGAAGTTGCTCATCCATATAAAACCGTTTTGGCTAGTATATTTTTAAGGGGAATTTTCTATAGCTAACCGGACACTTACTAACTTTGCTTACTAACAAAATGTATTAATTAATTATAGAATTTGTTTAAATTAATTAATACATTTTCCATATATCTAGGTTTGGTTAAGGCAATATATTAAGTTTATGTTGTTTATTTTGCTTTTTATGTTGTTTTATTGCTTTATTATGTTGTTTACATTGTTTCCAAATGCATGTATAGTATATGGTTGAAACAATATAAACTTAGTTTTAATTCAATTCTTGCTTGGACCTAATTCTATTTATCAGAAGTCCAAGTTGAAATAATTTTGGGCTAGATAATTCGTAGACGATTTTGTCGCATGGTGTCAGGGCGCCATGACATTATGTGGCATCGCGAATTGGTTAGCGTTACTTGTATATAGATATGTTAAATGCACACGGAAGCGTCTAGTAAGGAGGAAGCACCTAGAAGAGTATTTAAAATTAAGTAATTACACAGAGGTTCGAATGAATAATAGCAATGAATAATGGTTGAAATAGAAAACTGTAAATACGAAATATTGAAAAATACTCGGGAAATTATAAGAATAAAAATATTGAAAAAAAGGAGAGCAAGTAAAATAGAATATAAAGGTTACTTTTTAACTTGCTAGAGTTAAATTAAATTAAATAATTGTAAAATTTAATTAATTAATTAATTTTAATGGTAATATAGAAGTCATAAACTAATAGAGCTGTTATTTGTGGATAGCATTAAGAGAAAAATAGTTGAAGTAATTGTACATAAGAAAAAAACACAAACTGACAAAACTCCTGAGTAAAAGGAAAAAGAAAGAAAAAGAGAGAACAGAAGAAAAAAGAAGAGAAAAAGAAAACAACAAAAAAAAAATAATAATAAATAACATATATCAAAAAAAAAAAGAAAGAAAACAAAGGAAAAAAAAATATGAAAGAAAAAAACATAAGAAAGAAAAAACATTCTGAAAAATGTATGAAAATAAGGAACAAGTTTTACAAAAACAAAAAACAAAAAACAAAAGAAAAAAAAGTAAGAGCACGGAGATTTTATAAAGAATAGGAGGAAAAAAGAGAAACTAGATAAGAGTCACTAGGAAAATATTTTTAAGGACACAACGAAAACTGTAAACAATTTTTAATCTAAGATTTAATTTAAGATTTCACTCGATAAATGTATTGATTTTAGTCGATAGTCGAATGTGCACGCAAATTGTACATAGTCACAAGTATGTATATACTCGCATTTATTGCAGCATAAATATTAAGGAACAACGATAAGATACTCATGAAATAACACATTTCGTTAAATTATTTCGTAGTATAAGTCTTAGAAAATAAATAGGATAAGCCACCAACAGCATCAACACCTATGGTAGCTTCAATTTGATCGTGGACTTCAAGATACGAGCGGTACATCGAAATTGCTTCTCCGAACCATCACCTTGTACGGCACCATCACAGAAATAAGAGTCATCATTGTTCGACAAAGACGGCCATGGAGATGTTTTCTCGCTAACACTAGTCAATAGGGTGGACGTGCTAAAATGTTTTTCTTTTGGACCATCCCCGCAAATCATCTGACTACAGATCATAGTCACAAATTAGAGCTAATGTCCCGAAATGAGATAAGGGAATCGTGAAGCCACAGTCAGAGCTTCTTCGATCAATTAGCGTCAAGCAAGATGGGAGGTCCACCAGACAGTCAACAACGTAGCACACAACCCCAGCAGTCCGAGAAAACGAGAAAGAAACACCGAAGGCCACATCACTCCGTTCGAAGTAGACCAGAACTACGAGCAGCATGTCCAATCGGTGCTGTCACACAGTTACACACTATTTCTTCAAATGCGGGTGCCCTACAACACGTCATATCACCGTCAGACGAGATGACCATTCGTAGCAGCGAAAGCATGATTCGGTGGAACCATCATTTTCATCTACAATCAGCATGTCCGAGGAGAGCCAGCCAAGAAGCGATTATAGTATTTACTTAAGAAATTTGTAATAGCATTAAGAATAATATCAAACAATTTACCACCCAGTAGAAACATTGTAATAAAAGGAAAAATTAACATCGCTTCATTATATTAATATTTCCTTTCCCTAGGGATGGAGGGATTTTGTGAGTCGCTACTTCCGCGGAATTCATTTTAAGTCGACCATAATGATGTCGCACTGAGCATTTAATTTCCATCGCACTCAGCGTTTAATTCCGCATTGTCGTCAATTCGTCGAGCGCGCGCCAGCCGCTGGTGAAGCGGTATTGCACTTGTTGGCCGTGGAACTAGTGACCCACTTTCTTGCACTCAGGTGTTGAGGCAGGTCTTTTCCGCTTCAGTTAGCATATTGTTGTTTCCGTATTTAAGCTTCCTCATACAGAAATATAAATAAGACTGGTATGAGGTAGTTGAGTAGTGAGTAGTCAGTAGTCAGTTGAGTAGTGAATAGTGAATAGCCATTAGTGAAGCGGAGCTTCGGACCGTGTATAATTCGAAGTGTGATTTTAATAAAGCGATTGAATTAAAATTAAAGTGTTTGATTTCGAATCAGAAGCTGGAAAGGAAGGACTTGGAAGAAGCCCACGAACAGGATTCGACTGAAAAACCCACAACAGGACTAAAATGATACTCTTACGAAAAGCATCAACAGAACACTTGCAGCGAGCGTTCCGAGAACGTATTCTAGCACGGTTCGGAGTACCCAAGATACTATTAACGGATAATGGACTCAGTTTACCAGTCCCAGTTTTCGTCGTTTCCTCCAGGAAATGGGTGTGAAGCAACGGTTTACTGCTCCATATACGCCACAGGAGAATCCCACGGAGAGAATCAACAGGATGATAAAAACGGTAATAGCACAACTATCGGACAACAAGCACCGGAACTGGGACGAACTGCTTCCAGAAATTACGCTGGCTATCAATAGCAGCGTATCCGAGACCACAGGATACAGCCCAGCATATCTCACGCATGGGCGAGAACCCAGATTTCCGTGAACCTACTGCGATGAGCAAACGCCGGGCAGCGGTCAGGAACCCATACAACCCGCAGAGAAGGGTAAAAGTCCAACAACACAGAAAAGGCAACACAGAATCAGGCGCACCACTATAACTTGCGACACAGACATACACACATAGACAGACACAGACAGACAGACACAGAGAGACAGACAGACAGACACAGAAAGACAGGCACAGACAGGCACAGACAGACACAGACATACAGCCAAACAGATACAGACAGACACAGATATACAGATACAGACATACACACAGACAGACACACAGACAGACACAAACACACAGACAGACACAAACACACAGACAGACACGGACTGACACACACAGACAGTCTCAGACAGACAGACACAGACAGATAGACACAGACAGACACAAACAGGCACAGACAGATAGACACAGACAGACACAAACAAGCACAGACAGACACAGAAGAACATACCCAGACAGACAGACAGACGCAGACAGACAGACATAGACAGACAGACACAGACATAGACGGACAGACAGACAGAGAGACAGACACAGACAGACAGACACCGGCAGACACAGCCAGACACAAACATGCACAGACAGGTACAGACAGGCAGATACAGACACAGACACAGACAGACAGACACAGCCAGACACAAACAGGCACAGACAGGTACAGACAGGACCATACAGACACAGACAGACAGAGACAGACACAGACAGACAGACACAGAGAGACAGACAGATACAGACAGACACAGACAAACATACGCAGACAGACAGGCTCAGAGAGACAGACACAGACAGACAGACACAGACAGACAGACGCAGACACACACAAATCGACACAGACAGACAGACGCAGACACACACACACCGATAAAGCAATCGACAGCTTTGCGGCGAATTTGTCTCCGAAATTCAACGGCCCATACCAGGTAATGGGATTCGTGTCGCCAGTGATCGTCCGTTTATAGAAAGCAGGTCAGACTCGGTCAAGAACGGCCATATGAGCGAGCTTTAATATCCACGTCTCCTTGCTAAGGTTCTGAGCTTTTTACATAGAATCTGTGGTAAGAAATCAACTTAAACAAATGAAGGTTCAGGCACATCAGCAGACTGATGTGCTGCGAACTGAAAGCATGAATATAAATAAATGTTTAGTAGAAACAAGTGAATCTTACCTCCAGACGATTTCAGGAGCTCGATAATTTACAATAATCAGCTGTTTCATGTCAGCTGAAGTGGGAACAGTTCGGACACCCAGAGAAGACATCGTCACACACACACGCGAATAAAACCGAGGGGAAATCACGCATACTATGCAGTGCGTAGATTTAGAAGATTTAAAAAAAAAAAAAACAAATACAAAGAAACCGAGAAAGAGGGAAAGTATATAACAAGTATATAAGTCAAGCCAGGATACAGTTTGGAGCTTTTCGTCACTTGCATTTGAAGATTTCAACGTACAGTACAGTTGGCCTCGCGAGTGACAGGTTTGCTTTTAAGTAAAGTAAAAGACCATCCGAAAAAAATTATGAATCAAGAAGTGCCGGTCTTCGTAATTTCTGATTCTGAGGACGAAGTGATTCCCGAGCCGCCAAGATGGAGGGACGACGTGGAGACAGTGCCGGGTTCTCTTGAGCTGGTTGATTTTTACACCTCGCAAGAGGAAATCCGTCGCTCAGGGCGAATTTATCGACTGCAGCAGGTCGTCCGGGTGGAGACGGTGCTCACCTGAGACGGCCAAATCGTGGAGGGAATCCTGGAGGAGCACCAGGACAACAAAAATAGCACGCCCAACAAAAATTTTCATATATCTTATATCTACTGGCGAAATTATTATTTTTTAGCTACTCGGGTGTAGGGTACTTAGACTTCGGCCTCGCCAAAGACAACAATTTTTACCTGTTTTTCTTTTTGCGAAATATTATCCACTCGTCTCCTCTTCCCGAGATTCTATGTTTATCATAAGCTGCAAACCGCTGTTGATCACCCTCACGAAGTAGAAGAAGAGAGGGAGTTGAGAGTATAACAATCTCTTCAAAATTTATTATTTGCTCTTGCTTGTAGAAATTTTGCTCTGAGATCTCTAATTTGTTGCGAGTAAAGTCAATTATTTTATGAAGACCGTTAGAAATATTTGTACACGAATTACACCGCCACATGAAATTGTGGCGTTATTTAAAATTAATTTTGTAGTGTCCGTCGGCATATCGATGTATTTTTTGTAAAAAATTTTGAAAAGGCTTCAAATAAAATTTGTATTTAGTAGGCACCAGTAAATATACATTTTTACACTTTACAATTAAACCAGAACATCTGAAATATGGATTAAACATTCGCGGAAAAAGCTGCCTTGAGACTTTGGGCGTCAGGGCAGCTAGAGTACCGGCAATTTCGACTCTGCAAACTAGGTGTAATTGACGATCCTCCGATCTTAACTACATAACACAAAGACTCAGTATAGACTTGAGCCCAAAAGTGACCATTGACGAAGATGAATGGAAAGAAGGTTTAAAGCTCAGAAACAGCAGCTATCATATATTCACTGATGGCTCCAAACTGGGGTAAGTCGTGTTTTGCTCAGAGCTGGATCTCACGGATGAATTCAGGCTGCCGAATCACTGCAGCATCTTCCAGGCAGAGGTGTACGCCACAAAAATGGCGGCTACTCTGGCTGGGCCGCTCACTCCGTCAAATTCCACCATTAACTTATATGTCGGCAGCCAATGAGCTATTAAGGCCATGTGTTCAAATTGGGTGAAGTCATCGATGGTCTCAGAGAGCATAGAGGCCTTAAGGTATTTTGCAATTGAGAAGAACTTTAAGATATACTGGGTGCCCAGCCACACTGGTCTTGTAGGTAATGAAAGGGTGGACGAATTAGCGAAAATGGGGGCGCGACTATCCACGGACAGAATGATTGACGCTCCGATACCACTGCAGCCATTTAGGCACAGATGTGATTTTGAAACGATGAAGGAGGCAGAGGAGAAATGGAAATCAATCTTCAATCTCCTATAAAGCCTCGAAGATCATGTGAAGACAATATGACGAAAAACAAACAGGGTACCTATTGTCACTTCCTAGAACGGAGTGTAGGCTACTTCATCAGGGTGATAACGAGGCACATGCTTACAGCGGCACATGCCTTTAGACTGTGGCATGCTGCTGTGGACATCTGCAGAAGGTGTAAACAACCTGAGGACAGAAAGAGAGAAAGTGGAGCATTTACTCTGCCACTGCCCAGTCTTCACCAACAGCAGGGCAACCAGCTTAAGGTTCCACTGGTGCCACGTTCTGGGGAAAGTAGCGGAGACACCTTTAAGTTACCTTCTGCGCTTCTCTATTATGGTGTATCGCGGTCTGACTGGACAGGTTTAGAGAACATCGACTACTTCTACGAACATAAACTCACTACGAACATTAACTCACGGACCTAGTATACTCCAAACGCAACACAACAGACAGTACATGCGGAACCCATGCTTGTACGAGGTCTGCTAGTGTTACCTAACCTAACCTAACCTGAATAGCTGACGAACCTACCTCAGGTACAGACCCAAGAACTTCGTTACACACTACCGTTCTGAATGAAACATAACGGTACCATCTCGATTCAAGTTTCTTTCTGACATTGCATTGCTGATAAATATCATTAATGGTGGTGGATAAAAAAGATGGTGGTGGATAAAAAAACGCAAACCTCGCCGCTCATAAAACGCATAAAAGAAGGCACACCAAAGCGAGTCAGAGACCCGGCACAGGAATCGAAGCAGTCTCCCGCGAAGAAGACGAAAGTAGTGGAAAATCCTAACGTAGGCGGAAATGGTGGGAATGAATCCACTGAAAACACGGAGAAGTCCAGTAATGAGGGATGGAGAGTGGTGGAAGGGAAAAAGGCAAAAAACCGACCGCTCGCGCCCATCAAATTAATGAAGTCAGAGGTTTTAATCATCGAAAAGGCAGGAAGCCTCTCGTATAGTGACATTTTAAAAAAAGTGAAGGAAGACAAGAGCCTCACTGCACTAGGAGATAATGTCACTAAGATCAGGAAAACACAGAAAGGCGAATTAGTATTACAGCTCAAACGGAATCCTACCGAAAATGTGCAAAGTTTTAAGGTGGGAGTAGAAAAAATCCTGGGAGAAGAGGCAAAGGTGAAGTCCTACGGAAATGAAGTTCAAATTCTAATCCGCGATTTGGATGAAATAACATCGAAAGAGGAGGTAATGAATGCTATAGTCAGCCAGGATTTACAGGGTGAAAATGTAGAAGTCAAGTCACTTCGTAGAGCTTATGGTGATACGCAAACTGCCATCGTGAGTGTACCTATAGGAGCTGCAAAAAAGCTACTAGAAATAGGCAAAATTAAAATAGGCTGGGCAGTGTGCAGAATAAGAAGGGCAGAAAATAATCCGCGGTGCTACAAATGCCTGGACTTCGGGCATATCGCTAAAATGTGCAAAAGCGAGTTTGACTTAAGTAAGTGCTGCTACAACTGTGGACAAAGAGGTCACCTGGCAAAGGGCTGTAAGAACGCAGCCTCATGCCTTATGTGCGCGGGAAAGAAATTAGAAAGCGACCATCCCATGGGCAAGTGTAAATGTCGGCTTGAAACCACTATACGCAGATGAGGCTATTGCAAGTTAACCTGAATCATTGTGAAGCGGCCCAGGAGCTTCTCAGGCAAACAGTTGTCGAGCGAAAAGTAGACGTCGCCATCATTGGTGAACAATATAGAAACCAGCCTGGATGGTTTATCGATGAATCAGGGAAAGCTGTAATCTGGTTATGTGGCCCGTATCCAATGCAGGAAATAAATGAAAATTCGAGGATGTATTATGTCGCCCTAAAGACAGGAGGGGTTACTATCTACAGTTGCTACTGCCCGCCGAGTCTGACGTTTGCGGAGTATACAGGAGTGATTGACAACCTGGTCAGTGATGTAAGCAGTACGCACCCAGCGATAATAGCAGGCGATTTTAATGCATGGGCAGTTGAATGGGGAAGCCTTTACTTTACGAAATGGTAGAACTTCCATTATAGACCTTACTTTTGCGAGTAGTTCGTTAGTGAGAAATATCGATTGGAAGGTTAGTGATATTTATACAAATAGCGACCACCGTGCTATTGTGATGGATCTTCGTGCTGAAATGAGGACCAATTGCATACAAAATGCAAGTCAGAAAGGGTGGAGAATCCAGACATTGGATAAGGAAGTCTTCGAGGAAATGCTGCAGTCGGCTATTCCGCCATCATTAATGGTTGATGAAGGAGTAAAACGTGTTGTCTCGTGGTTAAGCAATGCCTGCGATGCGGCCATGTGCAGAAAAGGAAGTAGGCTAGCGCGCCGTCTTGTTTATTGGTGGAATGAAGAGATCGCTGAATTAAGAAGAAGATGCATATTCGCCCGGAGAAAGCTGCAGCGAGGAATTGGTACGGCCGTTCTCACAACATATAGAATGATCTATACCAAGGCGCGCAAAGAACTGAAGAAGGCGATCAGAAATAGCAAGCAGAATTGTTTCAAAGAGATGTGCAATGATGTAGAGGTCGACCCTTGGGGAGGGGCTTATAGGAAAATCATGGCGAAGGTTAAGTGTATAAATCGGCAAACGCCCACTTCAGCCGAATATATACTGAATATAATATCCACGCTCTTCCCGAGACACGAATTATGCACGCTGCCGTCGTCAGAACTATACGAGGGACTCCCTCCAGAGCTTTCTAGAGAGGAGGTCAGTTCAGCAATAACATCCTTTAAGAATAAAAAGGCGCCCGGACCGGATGGCATTACAAATGAAGTCCTGAAGATAGCGTTTAATATGCAGTCTCAGCCGTTTCTACAATTATATAGCAGATGCTTACGGGAAGGCGTTTTCCCAAAAATCTGGAAAGTGCAGCGTTTGGACCTGCTTCCTAAACCAGGCAGGCCAGCGAACGAACCAGCCTCTTACCGGCCGCTTTGCATGATCGATGCCCTTGGCAAGGTGTTGGAGTACATCATTAGAAATCGCTTGCAACAATACGTAGATGATATCCGAGCATTATCAGATTATCAGTATGGATTTCGAAGAGGCCGCTCAACCCTTGATGCCCTTAATCAGGTAGTCGAAATAGCCGAAAACGCTATTGAAGGTACTCGGTGGTTACATGGCACTAAGAAATACTGTCTAGTCGTCACGTTAGATGTAAAGAATGCCTTTAACTCCGCCAGTTGGAAGCGAATTTGCGAAGTGATAGAACGATTGCAAACACCGCAGTATATAGTAAATATAATAAAGAGTTTTTTGGCGGAAAGAACTCTGCTCTACACGACAAATGCGGGAGTAAAACAGTATGAAGTGACAGCCGGAGTTCCACAGGGTTCAGTATTGGGACCTATTCTTTGGAACTTAATGTATGATGCAGTCCTTCGTATATCAGTGCCAAGTGGCGTTAAAATAATTGGTTATGCCGATGATGTAGCAGTGATAATCGTAGCCAAGGAACTTTACCGGCTCCAGGAGATAGCTACCAACGTAGTAAGCAGCATCAAAACATGGCTTGAAGCAAACTGCTTGCAGCTGGCTAGCCAGAAAACGGAGGCCCTATTAATAACTAGCAGGAAAAGGATGGAATCCCTGACGCTCAATACTGATGGGCACATGATTTGCACAAAACCTGCTGTCAAATATCTGGGAGTCACTCTGGATGCTAGATTGTCATTTGCAGCGCATGTAGAGACGGTGTGTGGTAAGGCGATGCGGACATATACTGCACTTGCTCGTATAATGGCAAATACATATGGACCAGGCCAAAAAAATAGGCTGTTGCTGTCAAAAGTCGTCCAATCCGTGGTAATGTACGCGGCACCTGTTTGGGCAAAGGCAGCCAAGAAAAAAGGAAATATGCGGAAGCTGAACCAACTATTTCGTTTATGTGCACTAAGGGTGTGCTGTGGTTTCCGTACCATATCACAAGAGGCAGCAGGGATTTTGGCAGGAATACCTCCAGCGGATCTGATTATCGCTGAGTTAAACGAAATGCACCGTATGAGAGTGGCGGTTGGAAGAGGACTCACGCATCAGGAGATCATGACCATCAAGGATGTCACTTTGTCGAAATGGCAGAGATGGGATCATTGCAATAAAGGCAGGTGGACGTATCATCTAATACCAGAGATCAGGACATGGATAGAGAGACGCCATGGGGAACTAGATTTTTACATGACGCAGATGCTCAGCGGTCATGGATGTTTCCGAAGTTATCTCTACAAGTACGGCCATGACTCTGAGGAATTTTGCGTGCGGTGCCCCAACCTCTGCGAAGATGCAAACCACATATTTTTCGAGTGTGATGGCCTTGCACAAACGCGAGAAATGACAGAGGCGGCGTTGCGACAACCAATAACAGCGCAGAATATCGTCGAGTGCATGTTAAAATCGCCAGAGGCGTGGGATGTGTTGAAGTCCATGTGCGCGAAATTCATGAGAGAGCAGCGCAGTCTGGAGCGTGCACGTAACAGTCAGATGATGGCAAGGCAAGTGGACAGAACTGGACCGACTAACGTGGGGTGAACAGGGACGTTAGGGTGAGATAATGTCGCACAATTGGACGATTACGAACGCTTGAGTGTTAAGAAAAATGTTAACCTCAAACAAATATAAATTTATACACGAAACAATAGCAAATAAACGTTTTGAACTTTTTGTAATGTTCAGTAACTTTTCCAGAAAATACCTCTATCCATCTAAAGTAGAGAATGGGGATCCAATCTGCTGTAACTTTCTGTCCCATTTTTTTTTATGGCAGATGAAGCCAAGCTCAGGGGATGCCCCCCTATCCACGCACAGCATTTGTTGGTTCCGAAGGGATGACAGATTAATGGAAAGGAGGAAAGAGGGAGTAGTGACGGTTTACACTTCGCTTAAAGGTTTCGACGCTGCAAGTGGGCGGGAAGACATGCGCAGGGAGACTATTCCACAATCTAATGACGCGACCGAAAAACGAATTCTCACGGTAATGCGTGGTCCGTTGGAACGGAATCGCTACATAAAAGGGACGCACCCCCTCTGGAAAGCCGAGTAGTTCTGCTAAATACCTGAACCGGAGGAATCAGGCTGGCTACTTCAGATAAACATTTATCATGAAAGTAACGGTAAAATAATGATACACACTCTACATCACGACGACGCTCCAAGGTTTCAATAGAGCTGGATACCCTACTGTCCCCTATAAGTTTTAACGCACGACATTGGATACGGTCTAGAAGCTGAAGATATGTTTGCGAACCTCCGGACCATATATGCGAATTGTACTCCATTTTCGGACGGATATAGGTGGTGTAGATACAACGAAGATCGGTTGGAGTGAAGTATTTCTTACACCGCTTAAGAAATCTTTCGACACGTTAAAGATGTGATCGTTCCAGCGAAGATCACATTGGATTGACATGCCCAGAACATCAAGAGGGCATCTGACTGTTTGTCTGCAAGCCGCATTAAACCAGGAATGGTCTTTTGGTTTAATGGAAATTCTTTTATTGGATATGAAAGACCTCATACCAAATAAAATTATATTTTCTACCAATTTTGCTGCAGCATTTATGTTTCTATCCCTGAAACACAATTGCCAATTGAAACGGCTGAAAAATCAGTTCAACGCATCCCAATTACTCTTCTCATAAAGCCACACTGTCCGCTTCGAAGCTGGCTGATGAGCGGATTGAAGACTAGAATACGGGAAGGTAGCAGAAATTGTAGCGTGGTCCGAATTACCAAGAGGTGCAAGAACATTCACATCATACTTGCTGTGATGTGAAGTTAGAACAAGTAAAAGTGTTGTCTTCGGCTTGGCCGAAATCTAACTACCCTACACCCGAGTAACTGAAGAAATTATAGTTTCGCTACTTAACAACTTTTGTATAAGTAGGCGGACCACGCCCATTTCGGGCAAATGTTTTTGTAATGTCTCTAGATACTGCTAGATAAAATTACGTATTAATATTTTGATCCGTTTATGGGATATTTAGAACTTTTGTATAAGTAGGTGAATCACGCCCATTTGTATACAAATTGGTAATACCTGTAGATACATCGTGATAAAATTTCGTGTTAATATCTTATACCGTTTACAAGGTATTGACAACTTTTGTTTGAGTGGGCGTGGTACGCCCATTTTTGGCAGCTTATTGGTAATGCTTCCCTATATATCCTCATAAAATTACATCTCAATATCTTATAGCGTTCAAAAGATATTTCCAACTTTGTTATGAGTGGGTGTGGGGTGTGTTGTTATGAGTGGCCCATTTCTTTCAAACTTTTTAGTAATGACGCTATATGTTCCGGAATAAAATTATACCTTAATATCTCATACCGTTTATGAAATATTCAGATTATAAAATTTTTTGAAACGAGGTGCCTTTACATTCCGTATGTAAAGTAGGCGTGGCTGTTTACCATCTCGCCCATTTTCAATCCCAAACAGCCCTAGATAACAAAGAATATTTATGCAAAATTTCATCGCGATATCTCTTTTCGTTGTACCGTAATCGTGACTTCAACAGACAGTCCATTTTCAGACAGACAGACGGACGGACGGACAGGGATAAATTTTGTCATTGCCACACACTGTAAGGAAGTGTAAGGTCAGCTGTACAAGCGGCCACGCGTACGTCGCATGCAAAGCAAAACGCGACAAGATAATTGTTATGCCTTTATCTTGCCGCGCTTCAGCCCACGGTGCACTCACAGCCGCCTGCACACCTAACGGGACCAGGAAGAAGGAGAAGGAGTGAAAACAAACGAAATGCTGAGCTTTACTGTGAAGAGCATAAAGAACCTTCGCTTGGTTCTCTGCATTCCGTTAGATTGAATTTGTTTAATTTTATTATTGTTGCATGTTTATAAGTGATATTATTAATTTTGGTTAATGTGCGCTGTGTTTCTATATTCTTGTGGTGTAAATGTGTTTCTATTGCTTGTGGATGATCGGTTTTGATGTTAACTATTTTGTTCGCGAGCACTCGACGCGAACAATGAATTGTGGTGGGGAGTAACATCCACCTTCGCCCGAAGTCACATCACAATTCGCATATATCTTATGCGAATCATCTCTATAATTTTTTCTTGAATTGATGTTGTAATTTTTTTTACTGTATAGGTTGACAATTCTCCATGCGTTTTGGAAATATTGGACACTGCTGGAACGGAACAATTCGCTTCAATGAGAGATTTATATATTAAAAATGGACATGGATTTATTGTCATGTACTCGCTAACAAATCACCAAACTTTTCAAGTAATACTAATTTCTTACGCATATAGATCTTTAAAAATTGAATAATTTATAGGATATTTCTGGCATGAAGAGCATTATCAGTCGTGTTAAGGGAACCCAGCCCGCCCCTATACTGCTAGTCGCCAATAAATTTGATTTAGAATGCCAAAGAGAAGTTTCGACAGCAGAAGGTACGTTTTTTTACAACTTTTCAGTAAATAAATTTTAAGTATATATGAGTATTTTGGTGTACCCTAAATGGTCTCGAGTTATAATGGGTTACTTCAGAATCGTCTTAAAAATAATGACATAAATAGTTCGCTTCGTATCGAGCTATGGTGGGCTGCACTATATATATATATATATATATATATATATATATATATATATATATATATATATATATATGCATATATGTAGGGAGGGAGAGAGTGAAACAACTTGCAGAATTGGACACAGTTCGGGCTATTTTGAAGAAAAAATTATAAAGAAGAAAATAGGAAAGGCGTTTTGTTTGCACTAACGGATATCAATACTATAATTTGGGGGGACATCAATACTACAACTAAACCAACAACCTTTTGTCCTCAACCAACAACTTTTTGGCCTCAACCAATAACTGTTGGCCTCAACCATATTTTTTTTGCCTCAACCAATCATTTAACTAACAACGATTCACAAGAAGAGGAATTTATTTTAAAAAAGATAGAAGCATTACCAGGAGTGAATTACAGAATACTAAAGACGGAAATTCTAAAATTTTTGGTAGTATCTACAAAATAATAAGGCGCCATATAAAAACTACTAAATTAATATTTCATATTTAAAATTAATTAAACTATTTGATCGTACATGTGCCTAAACTATTGTAATTATACGTAAAACTTTATTTCAATCAAAACGGATACACAATCAATTTTAATATGAACGTAGAACCACTAAAAACAAAATCAAAGGAAGTTGGGTTAGAATCAAGTGGACGTAAAAAAGACCTACAAGACAGACTCGTCCAACATTTCAGTCTATCTAACGAATTAACACATAGTGAGGTTGAAATAATTCTTCCTCTGATGACGATGATTTCCAAATTGCCTAAAATCCTACCTCAATAGGAAAATCTAATTTTACCGTACGTGACATTGAAGAATGTGTTTCCTCATTCTCGGGTGCGAATTCACTGAACGTTAAACAGTGGATTTAAGAGGATAACGCATTCACCGTGAAGTGGAACCGTCTACAGAAATTTGTGTACACAAAACAATTACTGAGAGGAACCGCAAAACTCTTCGTTAGAATCCAGTCTGGCATTTGCAAAGAAGTCACTCAAATCAGTACTTCTAGAGGAATTTGGACAAAAATATCATCGATTGAAATACATCTTATTTTAAGAAACCGTCGCAAACAGTAAAAATAAACCTTTCACGAATACTTGCACAGATTAATGGAAATAGGAAAAGCCATTGCGATCGATGAAGAAAGTTTGATCGAATACTTCGTAGATGGTATTCTAGATTCTCGGTTAAACAAAACTGTATTACAGCAATCAATATCCAATGCCGAATTAAAATCTCAAATTTAAGTTTATGAAAAACTTCCAACCCCATACTCATTCTCTAACAAGTTGAACCCATCAAGACCAAATCAGAAACCTTTGTCGCAAACAACAGTTGTGATGTGACCGTGGACGGAGGCGGATGGTGCGCCCGCCAATATTTGTTAATCAGTGTTCGCACAAATAAAACTAAAACAATAAAGCAAAACAATTTTACTCACGCCGCGAAACACTTCTTAACAAACAAAACAATAGTGAAGTACTACTTAATAACAACTAACTTAATAATAAATAAATAAAATTTTACCAACATTACAAAAAATAAATAGACAATCAAACGTGACGCAGAGAACCATTCGAGGGGCTTTTTTATGCTCTCCGTAGTAAAGTTCAGTATTTCGTTTGTTTTCACTCCTCCTCCTTCTTCTTGGTCCCGTTGTGACGAACCTTCTTTGGGCGGCGTGGAATAGCTGTCGCGCGTCCAGTGGTTCGGGTCACAATATCTGACGACGACAATAGTCCCACTGATCGTACCTATATGTAATCCCTCCCCGACCCCTCAGATTACGTAACACAAGGGTTTTTCTTGTTAATATCTCTTATTGAACTAAAAATAGGTTGCACTCTGCTTAATCTAAAATACGGGTTTTCTATTCAGAACTTATAGTTCTTATTCTTATTCTTATTCTTATTCTTATAGTTCTGCGTTCCTCACGGGGAGCGGACGTACCGTCAGTTAGACAACTACACGGTTCCGTCGTAAGTCGGAATCAATGGGAAGACGTATGGGGTGTGGGGAATCAAGGATGGGAGCTCGTCGGTTTAAAAACCACACGGGACACGAGATTGTGGGGAAACCAAGATGGGAACCGTCGGTTAATAAACCACACAGGATACGAGATTGTGGAGGATTCAGGATGGGAGCCCGTCGGTTTAAAACCACACGGTGATACAGAAGGGGGGGATGAGATAATTTGCAATGTTACTGGGATATTTCTATGTATATATTCAACTAAGACACACTCTGTTGATGGTCTTTCAACTGGTGTTGGTACTGTGTCACAAAGTTATTGAGGAGTACATCACTGTTGTGGTGTCCTTCCAATGGTGTCCTTCGGATGGTGTCCTTCGAATGATGCTCTTCGAACGTTAGCACTTATTCACTTCATTCTGGTTTTCACTATTAAATTTACACACTGCTCGTCGCGCAAGGGCTGGAGAACAGAGAGCGATTTCTGCGCGTCGGTATCTTAAATAGCCACCCGCTGGACTTCCAGCGGCGGCGGTGTGAGTGGCTTCGCCACACGGTGCTTGGTTGTCTCCCTCTCGTGAGATCCCGTTATCCGTGCGCTTCCATGCTATTCTTCCTGAGTTGGCGCGATGGCACATCATGCCGCTTGTGATCCTCTCACAATTTACTCAGAGCTTTGTTGCTTGCGGGATTTTTCCCGTCCCTGGCTGTTGGTGTCGGTGGGCTCTACTTTCTAACGTTGGCGTTTGCCGCCGAAAGATGGCGCTGCAACCGTCGTGGTTGCAGTCGCCGCTAAGAGTTGAGTAGTGGGGCCCCACCGGTGGTGGGTCCCCCCCCACAAGGTGACGATGTGCCGCTGTCGTTATCATTATCATTAAGTTTTGTGGGAACCAACCTTCGGTGAGTTCCTCACACTCTCTCCCCACTTAGAGGTTGGAGGGAAATGGTGGTCCCTTGGGAGCCAAGGGCGATCACAACTCGATATCGCCCGAACTGGTATCGCAGTCGCCGGGAATTGAGGTTGGCGCATATAGATGGAGGCAGCATCTGTTGTTGACGGGGGTTGTCTGGTCCGAGTTGGTTAGCTATAATGAAATAAGAAGACGTTACTGCATTCTAGCGGCCCGTGTCGACTCCTCGTCGATCTGTCTGTTCGGACGACTGTTTTGTCGTGTCTGTGGTCCGAGTGTCGGGTTACTCGGTCTGACGGGTGCTCTTTCTCTCCCTTCGGGGTCGCAAGGAGATGTGTGGGCGTCTCGATATAGCTTCACTTCGTTGATATGTGCAGTGCGTATCCGATCCGATCCCCCCCAGTTTAAGCTGTACAATGACTGGGGAGCTGAATCCAATGACGCGGTACGGCCTGTCGAACTTCGGCGCCAGTTTCGCGGTAAATTTCTCGGCTGCGTTGGACAAAAAATGTGCTTTCGCCAAAACTCGCTGGCCAATCTGTGGTTTCCAAGGTCGAAGTCGTAAATTGTAGTGCCGCGCCGGGGCATGTGCTGCACGTCGAAGGTTGCTTCGTACATCTTCAAAGATGCCCTGTAATCGATGAGCTCGTTGATGTGGGCTTTGTTCCGGGTTGCCTGTGCCTAGTGTGTTTTCGTCGTATAATGCTCGAGGTAATCGTGGTTCTCTTCCCTGTGTGAGAAACGCTGGTGTGTATCCTGTGAACTCGGAGACTGTGGTGTTGATGGCTAGCATGATTTCTGGGAGTTGTTCGTCCCAGCGCTGTTGGATCCCTTTTGCTAATTGTGCAATGATACGTTTAACGTTTCGATTTGCTCGCTCGGTTGGGTTTTCCTGCGGCATGTATGGAGCGGTGAATTGCTGACGGATACCCATCTTTTTTAAATATTCCTTGAAGAGGGCGCTGCTGAATTGTGGTCCGTTGTCACAAATGAGAACCTTTGGTACTCCATGGCGGCAGACAATTCGCTCACGCAGGGTTTTCTGAAGGCTCTCACTTGTCGCCTTGCGCAGAGGAACTATCTCCGTCCACTTGGAGAACTTGTCGTACATGACCAGTGCCATGGTGTGACCCTGCGGCGTGCGCGGCAGCGGTCCTATGAAGTCAGCACCGATCGTCGACCATGGTTCGTTGCTCAGATGTGTCAGCATGTGTCCGGCTGGTTTTTCCTTTGAGGGTTTGTACCTCTGGCAGGATTCGCAGCTGTTGACATACCTTTTAATATCCCGCGCCATGCCGGGCCAGTAGTAACGTAGTAATTCTGATTGTTGTTTTGCGGATCCCGTGATGTTCAGCGGTGGGGTTGTCGTGATTCTCGGAGAGCACCTGAGGTCGCAGATTCTTAGGGACGCACAACTTCCAAGGTGGCGAGTCAGCGTCTAGATCGGACACTGGAAAGTGTCGGTAAAGCTGTCCATCGAGGATCGTGTAATCCGGGAATTTCTGAGGGCTTGTCTTTACGTCTTGAAGTTGGCGGCTGGCATACGCGATCACTCGCTCTTCTCCTTCTTGCTCCTGCGTTAGCACCACGCTGAGGCCATACTCGCTGGCGACTGTTTGGAGGACAAAATTTTGGTTGAAGTCCGGTTGCGCGAGGACAGGCGCTTCGATTAGTTTACTCTTTATTGTTTCGAAAGCCTGCTGTTGCTCAGTGTCCCATCGGAAGCGTTTGCCTTTCTTGAGAAGTGTCGTCAGTGGTGTCGTGATGTCAGAGAAACCAGGTATGAATCTGCGAATCTGCGCAACGTATGTCGGTAGGGAGTGGCAAATCTCGTATTGCCGTGACTGTCCGGGTCGGTGTGGATACCGTCGGTACTCACTACGTGACCGAGGTACTTGATTGCTTCTTGGAAGAACTTGCATTTTTCTCTGTTGATTTTTAATTTTGCAGCTTTCAACCGGCGTAATACTTCCCTCAGATTGCCCATGTGATCTTGCAACGATTTTCCGGTGACGATGATATCGTCCAAATATGCAAAGGCGTAAGGTTCCAGTTCCGGCCCGATGACCTGGTCGAGCGCTCGTTGAATTGTGGCCGGCGCGGAGTGCAACCCGAATGGCATCACACGCCATTGGTAAACGCCACGGCCAGGTACTTTAAATGCCGTATACTTTTTGCTCCCGGAGCGCATATGGATCTGCCAGTAGTCATTTTTGAGATCAACGCTACTTATGTACCGCGCTTCTCGTAAACGATCCAGAATGTTGTGTATCCTTGGCAGTGGGTACGCATCAGTTACAGACCGGGCATTGAGTTGGCGATAATCAACGCAGACGCGCCATTGTCCGGTCTTCTTCTTGACCAGCACCAGAGGAGCGCTAAATGGGCTGTTTGATGGTTCGATGCATCCCTTCTGTAATAGCTGATCCACTTCATCGTTAATTACTTTCTGCATAGCGGGATTTCTCGGGTAATAGCGCTGCTTGAGGGGCCGTTCGTCCTTCATTACAATACGGTGTGTAGCTATGTTTGACGTGCCCTCCAATTCATCGAAGCCACGTAGTTCTTCGTCTAGGAATTTCTCGACCTGTTCTTCGACGGGGATGTCTTTGCTGACGATAGCCTTGTTTGTTGGGTTGCTTGCCTGTGGGTTGCTAGCCTGTCTTGTTCGGTTGCTACTGGGGTTTTGTTCTTTTCCCGCCGAGGTGTCCGTTGCCTGCGTTAGGGTGCATCGCTGTGTTGGGCAAGCTGCTCGTTCCCTGAGTTGGAGCCGTTGGCCTCCGCACTGTAGAGTGGTCCCAATTTTTGCCAGGAAGTCCTTTCCTAGCACCAGCGGATCGATCACTCCTGGCATAAATAGTAGGTCTATCACGCCACTGCTATTGCCCAGTTGAACTTCTGCTCGCAGAGACCGGTGCCACCGTCTGCCAGCTAGACCTTTACTCCTGTGCTGTCGGACGTCTCGGGGAGTCCCAATTCCGCTACTCGATTGGCTCTGACGAAACTTCGCGTGGCTCCAGTGTCCAACGTCGCCTCCAAATTCACTTCTCCGATTCTCACCTTTGCCAGGATCTTCCTGCCATCGCTAAGCAACGCTGCTTGCCGCTTGTCGCACCTGCTGTTACTTTGTAGTTCCTTGCATTGCTCGTATTGCAGTTTGGTTGGGGGGATGCCTGGTCTTGTGTTGGGGGGATTTACTGGTCTTGAGGTTCCAACACCCCTCATGTCCGCTGGTCATCCTCGGCGTTTCCCGCTCGTCTTCTACAACACTCGATGGTGCGCATGCCGACTTTTCCGCACTCCAGCAGAATATTTTACTGGGACGCTGACACGCATACTGTAAGTGCCCCTGCCCTCCGCAGCGTCTGCAAGCAGCGCGTGGATTACTGATGATTTCTTCTGTTTATGCCTGCGAAACTCGTCGAGGCTGCTCTGAAATTCTCCGGGGCGGCGATATCCTCGAAATCCTCAGCGAGAGCGGTTAATTCTTCCAAATTCACGAAGTCCTTGCGTCGGATATAGAGCTGGTATTCACTGCGACAATTGCGATAAATTCGTTGCAACTGCTGTTCGCTTTGCAGGTCGGCTTGCCTCGTAAGGGTATTTATCCCCAGCACGTAGTCCTTGAAAGTCTCCCGAGGGCGTTGGACGCGACGGCGTATGCTGTCGTCGAGGTCCTCGACGTAACGAGCGGGCAGGAAAAACTTCCGAAAGTCGTGTTGGAAAGCCTGCCAGTTGTCCCAGTTGAGATTGTTGTTGCGATACCATGCCAATGCCCGGTCTTTCAGCAACTCTGGCATGGTGTGGGGCAGAGTGTCGAGGTTAATACCGTACGCCTTTGCCAATTCTTCAAGCCGTTCCAAAAAGGCGAGTGGCTCTTGGCCTCTATCATACCGCGTCGCTCATCTGCGGACTGTGTTAATAACTGATCCATGCGAGGTGTGAGTGTCCGTTTGGGCTACCAGAGGTGTACCGGTATATAGCGTTGGTAGTGGCGTCGCGCTGGTTGTCGTTGTCGTCGTCGTAAGGCTGACTCGTTGTTGACCACTAAGGCTGACTCGTTGTTGGCCCCGGTGAGGGAGAGCGTATTTCTGTTCGAGTTCTCTCAGGCGTGACTCCTCTGCGTCGCTTAACTCTGTTTTGGTGGCGTAACTGTAAAATCGTAACTCTTCTACCGTCCCTGTCCCCTCGAGCCCGAGTTCCTCCATAATTTTCTGGAACTCCTCCTTCTGTACGTTGTACACCCATCCAGTTTTTATGGGTTTAGCTGTGTTGACATTCATTATCTTAGCTAGTGATCTTATATATTAATTTTTGTATTTTAGTATTTTTTTTCTGTATTAATTATTTTACTTGCTTTATTGATTTAACTGAAAGTTAAATTTTATTTATTAATTATTTTATTGAATACATGTTTAGTTATTATTTATTTCTTGCGTGATTTCACGGGCAGCCTCACTGCTTCGTAATTTTCCTGGTTTGCGGCTCTGCTGAATACGTCTTGGTGAGTTTCCTTGCGGTGCGTGTCTTGGCTTGCGTGCTGTTTGTGTCTTGGCTTGCGTGCGGTGTGTGTCCTGGCTTGCGTGCGGTGTTTGTCTTGGCTTGCGTGCGGTGTGTGTCTTGGCTTGCGTTCGTTGTGTGTCTTGGCTTGCGATGAGGTTCTCCGCTGGGAGATCTTTGCTAACGATCTTGCCGGTGTGTTTCTCTGATGTTTACCTGCTTGGTCTGTCTCTTCATTAACCTCTGTTCGGTGTGTGTCTCGGTTGCTTGTTCACTGGGTGCGCTGCTTGGCTTTCCGTAACTATAGTTTTATCCGGTGCCGCTTCTGCTTGTTTCTCGAACTTGCGGTCCTTAAAGCGTGGGATTTCTGCTGCTATTGTTGTCGCTGAAATTTTGACCCCAAGGGTCCCTGTTCGGGCGCCAATTGTGACAAACCTTCTTTGGGCGGCGTGGAGTACCTGTCGCGCGTCCAGTGGTTCGGATCACAATACCTGACGACGACAATAGTCCCACTGATCGTACCTATATGTAATCCCTCCCAGACCCCTCAGATTACGTAACACAAGGGTTTTTCTTGTTAATATCTTTTATTGAACTAAAAATAGGTTGCACTCTGCTTAATCTAAAATACGGGTTTTCTATTCAGAACTTATAGTAACCTATTCCTTCGGCCTCGATTCCACCTGCGTTCCTCACGGGGAGCGGACGTACCGTCAGTTAGCCAACTACACGGTTCCGTCGTAAGTCGGAATCAAGGGAAAGACGTATGGGGTGTGGGGAATTAAGGATGGGAGCCCGTCGGTTTAAAAACCACACGGGACACGAGATTGTGGGGAAACCATGATGGGAGCCGTCGGTTAATAAACCACACGGGATACGAGATTGTGGAGGATTCAGGATGGGAGCCCGTCGGTTTAAAACCACACGGTGATACAGAAGGGGGATGAGATAATTTGCAATGTTACTGGGATATTTCTATGTATATATTCAACTAAGACACACTCTGTTGATGGTCTTTCAACTGGTGTTGGTACTGCGTCAAAGTTCTCTATCAAAGTTCTTGAGGAGTACAGCACTGTTGTGGTGTCCTTCCAATGGTGTCCTTCAGATGGTGTCCTTCGAATGATGTTCTTCGAACGTTAGCACTTATTAATTTGATTCTGGTTTTCACTATTAAATTCATACACTGCTTAGTCGCGCGAGGGCTAGAGAACAGAGAGCGATTTCTGCGCGTCGGTCTCTTAAATAGCCACCCGCTGGGTTTCCAGCGGCGGCGGCGTGAGTGGCTTCGCCACACGGTGCTTGGCTGTCTCCCTCTCGTGGGATCCCGTTATCCGTGCGCTTCCATGCGCACGAATAATAATTCCTGACTTGGCGCGATGGCACGTCATGCCGCTTGAGATCCTCTCACAATCTACTCAGAGCGTTGTTGCTTGCGAGATTTTTCCCGTCCCTGGCCTGGTGTCGGTGGGCTCTACTTTTTAACGTTGGCGCTTGCCGCCGAAAGACGTTGGCGCTTGCCGCCGAAAGACCGTCATGGTTGCTGTCGCCGCTAAGAGTTGAGTAGTGGGGACCCACCACCGGTGGTGGGTCCCCCACAAGGTGACGATGTGCCGCTGTCGTTATCATTATCATTAAGTTTTGTGAGAACCCACCTTCGGTGAGTTCCTCACACCTTCACCCACCTTCGGTGAGTTTCCCACCCACTTATAACGTCGAAGCTTTTAAAAGAGTTAAAAAACTACTCCCACTTTTCCCCTTCCCACTAACCTTTCCCTTCTAAACCAACGAATGCTTTGCATGGATAGGGGGCATCCCCAGAGTTTGGTTCTATCTGCCATAAAAAAACAAAAAACAAAAAGGATGGTGATGATCAAAAATTCCATCCTATTCAGTGCATGAGTAGAAAAACGAAGCCTCGTGAAGAAAAATACCATTCTAATAGTTAGAGGTATTGGCAATGATCGAAGCTTTAAAAAAGTGGTCTACATATATGGTTGGAATGCACTTTAAAATCATTACAGATTGTAATGCATTTACTATGATCATGAAGAAGAAGGATGTTGCACTATGAATGTCCCGTTGGGCAATGTTCATTCAAGAATTTGACTACAAAATTGAACACTCTGGTTATAAAATGAAACACGTCGATGCTCTAAGCTTGACTTGTTTGATACTAGAAGAATCGTTGCAGCATCGTTTGAAATTGGCGCAGAGTGAAGACGACTGGATTCGTGTCGTCAGAAAAGCTTTGGAGAAAGGTCAATATGAAGACTATTTTATTAAATATGATACATTATACAAAGATCCTAACAAGGATCTCTAGTTCTGCCAACGGTTTCTTCTAGGAGTTTCTAGTTAAAGGTTTCGACGCTTTAAGTGGGCGGGAAGACATTCGCAGGGAGACTATTCCACAATCTAATGACGCGACCGAAAAACGAATTCTCACGGTAATTCGTGGTTCGTTGGAACGGAATCGCGACATAAAAGGGGTACACTCTGGAAAGCCGAGTAGTTCTGCTAAATACCTGAACCGGAGGAATCAGGCCGGCTACTTCAGAGGAATATTTACCATGAAAGTAACGGTAAAATAATGATACACACCCTACATCACGACGACGCTCCAAGGTTTCAATAGAGCTGGATACTGTTCCCTATAAGTTTTAACGCACGACCTTGTATACTGTCCGAATCGAATCGAATCTCACGACCAAAGATGCGAATTGTACTCCATTTTCGGACGGATATAGGTGGTGTGATTACAACGAAAATCGGTTGGAGTGAAGTATTTCTTACACCGGTTAAGAAAGCCTAAGCACTTGGCTGCTCCTTTCGACATGACAAAAATGCGATCGTTCCAACGAAGATCGCATTGGATTGACATGCCCAGAACATCAAGAGCCTCCGACTCATTAATATCCACACCACCCATATTTAAAGGTGGGAAGTCGTCACCCGCCAGACGTTTGTGGGTCAACAAACAGCATTGGGTCTAAATTAAAAAGTGTATCTTGGTTAAAAAATGGAATCGTGAAAATTGTTGTGCGATGATTTTCTATGACTTTCGACGTGGATTAAACAAACATCAGTGTACCGATCAACTCGCTTCGACTTTTGGTAATGAAGCACCATCGTGTTTCGCTGGTTTTCCGAATTCAATCGTGGTCGCACTTCGCTACAGGACGAATTTCGTGAAGGTCGTCCAAAATCGGCTGTTATGCCACAAAACATCGTTGCTGTGCGTGAACTTATATTGCAAGATCGTCATGTGACATACCGTAAGATTGAGGCATACTTGGGCATTAGTGCCACGCGCATACATCCAATATTACATGAACATTTGGCCGTCAGAAAGAATTGTTCGCGTTGTATACCGCATAATTTGACAATCGATCAAAAAAAGGCTCGTGTCGATTGGTCGAAGGAAATGCTAAAAAAATTCAATCGCGGTGCTTCAAAAGACGTCTATAAGATGACAGGCGACGAATTATGGATCTATGCATATGAACCCGAAACTAAACAACAATCGACTGTATGGGTCTTTCAAGACGAGCCAAATCCGGAGAAACCAATCGCAGCAGACGAATCATTCTCCACCACGACAATGAAACCTCTCACACATCAGCTCAAACGAAAACGTTTTGAGCATTCAAAACGTTGAATTAATGGGTTATCCGCAGAACAGTTCTGATTTAGCACCCAATGATTTTTTCTTATTCCCGCAGATTAAAAATAAATTGCGAAGTCAACGTTTTTTCACGCAAATTTCGTACTAAATTTGTTAGACTATATCCGACAAAGACTACTGGTACAAAAAAAGTGGTCCAGACACTTTTGGATTACTTTATGTCGTATAGTCGCCCAAGTAACATAATATCTGATAGAAAAACTAGTTATACATCAAGTGAGTTTAAAATGTTTTCGTAGTCCAACTCTGTTAAACACATAAAGGTAGCAACAGGTTCTCCTCAAGCGAACGGACAGGTAGAATGGGTGAATAGGAGTTTTAGGAACATTGATAGCTAAATTAGTGAATTCAGAAAAGGGAATATATTGGGACTCGGTAGTCGAAATGGTAGAATATGCTTTAAATAATATCGTAAACAGGTCAACAAATGAGCACCCTATCGTTAATCGAACACCACCAAGTTAAACGACTAAGTCGTAGTCAGATTCGTACACAGGTATAGAAAGACAGGGTAGTTTACAAGAATATAATAAGAATTATGTAAACAGAAAACGACAGGCCCCCACTAAATATGATATGGAGGTTATATGATAATAAAGAAAATTTCGACTAGCTAAAGAAAGTATCGAATAGCAAAAGTTTTACAAAATGACCGATACGTCTTGGAGGATGTTAAAGGGTTTCAGCAGTCACGAACGCCATATAAAGTATGGGCAGTAGCTAATATCCGAAACTGCTTAAGAGGATATTAATTTGTTTTTCTTTTTTTTTTTTGAGGCTCTGAGATCAGGAGATCTTGTTGTCAAGATAGCCGAATTGTAGCAATTCAAGTAGTTGCGCACCTTGTGTGTGTAGCGTACTCACTAAATGAATATACAGAAAATATACTGTTATATTATATGAGTATACTTTTCTGTATACTCATTTACTTATTGCTCTCATTATGTTATGTAGATTATTGTTGGAACTTGAATATTCATTGTAACGAGGAGAAGAGATCATTAATAAATTGGATGTCAAACAGAACTTAGTCTTTTTATTTTAATAACGCCACATGCTATGCATCGATTGGGGCATCCCCTGAGTTTGGTTTCATCTGCCATAAAAAAATGTAATAGCCTAAAAACCATTTTCAGGTTTTTTTCTTAATTCGTCCTCTAAATGCCCCGAAAAAGACAAAGTTTGCTAAAAGGTGTAAAGTTTGTCTTCAGAAATCTCTAGAAGGTAATAAAATATGGATATAATTTTTGCGTTAAACGATTATCCTTATAAATATCTATGAATTATTTACAGGTTTTATCTAAGTTTCCTTTCTAAAGACACAATTGCACTATCTTCTTCAAAAAAAAATCTTGCACACAAAGTGGATCATATGGTACTGGTCCACCCAAGGAACATTAAATTATTTCCATTTTATTTACTGTGGTGTATTTCTCTCGGGTTTGTGCGACTTTCCGTGGACGAGAGGTTAACCGGGAGTTGAGAGACTTCATCTAATACCGCGCATGCGAAAAGTATCGTGATATCGGGGGGTTTTTAGGTGACGTTTGGAGCTGAGCGGCTGCAAGAGGGAGTGGTGTTCAAAGATAACAAGACTGGAAACTCTTTTCACTAAGAATCTGAAATCAGGTTTATTACAAAAACAAAATGCATGCAATTTTGACAATTCTATAGGCGCTTGTTTAAAAATTGATAACATTTTTGAGAGAGGATTTGCAACTCTAGTTCTTCTTCACCGCGCTAAGCTAGAAACATAATTTGTAAAATACGTAAATAAGACCAAGGAAATAGGCTTTAGACCTATCCTATATGCTTTTAGAAATGCACATGAAACCCTTTCCAAGTCATGTAGCTGCATTATATTAAATATTTTGCAAAGGAAACCAAGTCAATTTCCTTAAAATTGGCTCGATTCACAAATAAAGTTGCATGTTTTTACCCACCACAGGTACTTTTAGCCGTAAGAGATGCCAACATATTGTTACGTAAATTTAAATTTACGGGTACGACTCTCTCTTAGGTTCGATCTCTGGATTGTGAATAATCTAATAAAACTCAAAGATTTTGCTGTTCTTAATTTCACAGATTTTATTCTTTTATTATTGCACTTATTAACACTTATTTCTTGACGCTATGCTCACAAGGTGTCGACGTGTACTGTTCAATAACCAAATTCGAACTAACTCTCTGAGACACCCTGCGTCTATTTATATGGCAGTTGATACTGCTGCGGAAGGTTCTAGAATTATGTAGCAAATTCTTGATCTATCTATTTGATCTATCCCGCGCTAGATGTCGGTGTAAAAGATCGTGGAATTTTCTAGCAACTTGTCGATCTATCTCGCGCTAGATGTCGCCGTACAAAGATGTGAAAGGTTGTGAAACTAGCTATCTATGCGCGATTTGAATGGTTTCCAGAACTTTCGCGAAAGTTTCATTGTAAATTCGTCACACTGCCCTCCACTTAAGTCTGATCGTCCCGATCAGACTCCAAATTCCTTGATCCATATGGGGCTAGTCGCTAGTCTCTCCAAGTGAACGACTTAATTTTTACCTCGTCTCTGCGTGTGGGATTGTATACGATACACAACATCGTTCAGTCGCTTTATGACTTTGTATGGACCTTCCCACGATGTTTGCAACTTTGGAGACATACCCTTTTTCCGTTGCGGATTGTACAGCAGCACCAAGTCGCCTTCTTGAAATCCTTCTGAATTCATAGCTCGGTCGTAACGATCCTTCATTTTATTGCTCATTAGCTGTGTTCGCTGCCTCACATGTTGATGTATTTCATCCATTTCGGACTGAAGCAATTCCCAATAGCTGCCTCCAGTTTCAGTAAGTTGATTGCTCTTTCCATATTTCAAATCTGATGGGAGTCTCAAATCTGTACCGAAAATAATCCTCGCAGGTGGATGGCCGGTAGTGTCATGGACTGCTGATCGGTAAGCCAATAAAAACATTTGAATGTGCTTGTCCCAATTGCGCTGACATTTGCCCAGTACTTTTCGTAAATGCTCTTCCAATGTACGGTTAAACCTTTCCACCATGCCATCCGATTGTGGATGTAGAGCTGTCGTTCGAGTTTTCTTGATACCCAACAATGAGCACATTTCTTGAAATATAGCAGACTCAAAGTTTCTCCCTTGATCTGAATGCAACTCAATTGGTATTCCAAATCGCGTGACCCAATTCTGCACAAAAGCTTCGGCTACAGTTTTAGCCTCCTGATTTGGTATAGGATATACTTTTGGCCACTTACTGAAATAGTCCATGATCACCAACACATATTTGTTCCCAGAGTCGCTAGTAGGGAATGCACCGGCTACATCCATCGCAACGCGTTCAAATGGTGCTCCCGCATTGTACTGCTGCAACCTTCCTCTGCTTCTAACTTTCGGACCCTTAGCTGCCATGCATTGCGCGCAGTTTTTAATCCATTCAGCAACTGATTCTTGGAAATTCACCCAGTAAAACCGTTGTTTAATCTTTTCCAGAGTTTTCGTGATGCCAAGATGCCCTTCACTTGGTCCATTGTGAAACTCTTCTAATACAGCTGCTATTCTAGACTTTGGTAGGACAACCAAATCGCGAGTGTGTTTACCATCTTCACTTTCCCATGAACGATGCAGAACTCCGTTTATCAACCTCAAGCTATTCCATTGCGCCCAATACGCCTTGGCCGACGGACTTTCTGATGCCATTTCTTCCTTGGTTGGTCTTTTATCTGTTTCTTTCGCTTTCATGACCTTAACCAAGTCCGCATCCTTCAGTTGGCTTTTCCTTACAGCGCTGGATACCCATTCATCATCAGGTTGCAGATTTGTTAATCGGATGTCGACTATGCCTTCGCTTCTTTCAGCCTTGGAGCAATGCTTACACTCCAATGCACATGGGCGTCGAGATAGTGCATCGGCGTTTCCATGTTGCCCACCTTTCCGATGCTGTATTTGTGAAACGGAAACAGTGGGGTAATCAGTTGCGGGAACCAACTCACGCCCCTTTGAACTGGTCCGTGATCGTTTCTCTTCAGAAGCGCCACTTGCATCTTTGTTGCTTCTTTTCCTTGCACTTACGTTTTTCTTACCAGACGCATTACAATTCCGTGCCAGGTGTCCTGATGTTCCACAGCTGTAACACTTTAGTTCAAAGCCCTTGCGCGAGGTTGGCATCCTCTGAGAAATAGTCTGGATGAGATCCCTTATGGTTTTCTCTAGGGATTCACTTGGCTCAACTTCCAGCCGATGAACTCTATGTGCCTTATTGCTTAAAAGGCATGCTGTTTCCTGCGTCAAGGCAAATGACACTGTTTCGGCAAACGTCTTCTTTGGCATGGAGTAGACTGCACGTTTGGTATCCGCATCTCGTATACCACTCATAAACGCCTGAATTTTAAGTAATTCAGTTACTTCCGCTGGTGCATCTGCGTTGGCCAAATGCGCTAGCCGCTCTATCTCCGTTGCATATTCTTGTAACGACTCGTTTGCTTTTTGGTAACGATTCATCAGCTCCATTTGAAACACTTGTTTTCTATGGTCGCTACCATATCGTCGTTCAATCGCTGCCATTAACGCGTCATAATTACCACGTTCAATTTCAGGAACTGTTTGCAGAACTTCGACGGCGGAGCCTTTCAATGATACTACCAAAGCTGCCACTTTATCCGCCGTAGTCCAGTGATTGGCTTGGGCTGTGGTCTCGAACTGTAGTTTAAAAATTTTAAACGGTATAGTTCCGTCGAAAGTTGGCGCTTGCAATTTCGTTGCGCTAACAGCTGTAACTGCACCACTGGACTGTATTTCTCGCACATGACCATCCAGCCGCTGTATTTCTGATTCTAGTCTGTGTAATTCATCCTCCATTTTGTCCTGCCTCGCCTGCAATATGGAAGAATTCCCTTCTATGCGCGATAGTTGCTCCTGCAGTTGTGTAGTGTTTTGTGCCAGCTGCTCCTCCATACGTGAGGACAGTTGCTCCTTCAAGTGAGAAGTGTTTTGTGCCAGTTGCTCCTGCAATTGAGAAGTCTGCTGCGCCATTGTTGCCAAAAGCACATTCATGTCAAATGCTGGAGCTGGCTGCGGCTCTACCAACTGCTCCTCGACTTTAGATGAAGCTCCTGAAACATCATGACGGAACTCACGTTCTTCAACATCGATGCCCTCACTCTCCATTGCTTTACGCAACCGTGCTTGTAAATCTGCCTTATGCCCTGTCACAGGCAAACCTCTAGCCTCCAGCTCTTCCCTCAGCTGGGGTATTCTCAGTTCAGCAAACTTCACCATAATTTAGGATTATTCAGCAATCCCACTTCTGACACCAATTGTTACGTAAATTTAAATTTACGGGTACGACTCTCTCTTAGGTTCGATCTCTGGATTGTGAATAATCTAATAAAACTCAAAGATTTTGCTGTTCTTAATTTCACAGATTTTATTCTTTTATTATTGCACTTATTAACACTTATTTCTTGACGCTATGCTCACAAGGTGTCGATGTGTACTGTTCAATAACCAAATTCGAACTAACTCTCTGAGACACCCTGCGTCTATTTATATGGCAGTTGATACTGCTGCGGAAGGTTCTAGAATTATGTAGCAAATTCTTGATCTATCTATTTGATCTATCCCGCGCTAGATGTCGGTGTGAAAGATCGTGGAATTTTCTAGCAACTTGTCGATCTATCTCGCGCTAGATGTCGCCGTACAAAGATGTGAAAGGTTGTGAAACTAGCTATCTATGCGCGATTTGAATGGTTTCCAGAACTTTCGCGAAAGTTTCATTGTAAATTCGTCACAATATTTTATTTTTGATGGTATTTATCGTGATACCAATTGTCGAACTTGGAAGAAGTTTTATATTTACAAAATGTTTATTTACAATATAATTATGTTATTCAGTATATAGCGTATATTCTGATGTAATATATAGAGGACATAGTGTTTGTATGTACAATAATAAATGCTAGTTATGAAAATATTTGTTTTTATGATATGCATAGGCAAGTTATCAGAAATATTGTCTTGATACATTTAAGAATATTAAATAAAGATGAGTTGAGATCTCTAGCGATGAGAAAAAATTAAACACAGCAAATTCTAAGCTTAATTTCTTTCTACAGCTACGAAATGAAAAGAGTTTCCAGTCTTGTTGTCTATGGTGGCCTTATAGCTTTCGTAAAGAGAAGGTGTGTATCGGTCTTCTCTCTGTTCACCGGTACTTTCTCATGCTCATGGTGGCCATTGGTAAGAAATGGGTTTTATCTCCTAAGATCACCTACTGGCTATACGTGGCAGTGGTGAGGCCCATACTGCGATATAAGGGGTGGTCATCAGATGGCCCTGCTTGGAAAAGGCAACAAACTATAGGCTATTGTAGAAAGTCCATAGGTCTGCCTGTTTGTGTATAGGAGGAGCACTAAGATCAACACCGGCTGCAGCTCTCGAGGTATTAATGCACCTTCTCCTAATAGATATGATGTGAAGATTATTAGCTAAATGTTTAGACGTGAGGTTTAATGCCGTACGCAAGTGAGCCAGTACAAAAGTTGGTCAGCAGAGGATAATGGAGGATTTTGCCTCCTATTTCGAGAATCTTGACTACAGCGTTCCGAGTATACTCTCTTTTCGAAGGTACGCATATACAAGACAAGGGATTGCGAGAATGCGTCACTGCCGAACAGCGATGGTATACACCTGTATACCGATGGCTCAAAGCTGGACGGTAGAGTTGGTGGCGGGGTTTTCTCTGAGAACTACGGTATAGCAGTGAAATTTCGTCTTCCCGACTACTGTAGCGTGTTCCAGGGGGAGGTAATGGCATTCCGGGAGGCACTGTCATGGCTGAAGGAGAATAAGATATCTGGTAATGATATCTATATTTCATTTCAACTGCGGTATAGCAGTAAAATTTCGTCTTCCCGACTACTGTAGCGTGTTCCAGGCGGAGGTAATGGCAATCCGGAAGGCTCTGTCATGTTTGAAGGAGAATAAGATATCTGGTAATGACATCTATATTTTTACCGACAATCAGGCAGCGATAAGGTCGCTTGAATCAACCGTCACCACATCCTTGGTGGTAAAGGATTGCCAGCAATCTCTTAATGAGATTCCAGGGCACTGCAGCGCGGATAAGCTTGCTTGCCTGGGCACTGAAATGGTTATTACACCTGGAAGAGGAAGTATGCGTATGCCCTTGACTACCAGGAAACTTATGCTCTTCATGGATGCTATTGAGGATGTCAATAAAAGGTGGGAGGAGAGGTCGACTTGTAGTATTGCAAGACAAATTTGGCCTAAGTTTCACCTAAAGAATTCAAACAGTCTCCTTTCACTAGGTAGAGAGGATATTCGGCGGTTGACACCAGTCGTAACTGCGCATTGCCTTATTGGTGGCCATGCTAAACGACTATTTTCCCCACGATTTTTGTAAAAGCTGTAGGGATGAGAATGAGGATGAGACCATCCTGCGTATGTTGTGTGGTTGTCCGGCACTGGCTCAGAAAAGGTACACCTATACGAGTGCACATTTCTTCAATGATCTATGTGAGGTTGTACCTCTAAAAACAGGGAATTATCCATGTTGTCCGTTATTAGTATATATTTTCATCGCAGGTGCACGGCCTGTTGTAATGACAGTCAGAGTTTCTAAAGGTATATTATTTTTCTGCAAATATTGTTTAAAAGATGAATACATATCGCTACTTCTTGTACGTCCTTTTAAAGGAAGAATTCCTCAAAATTCTCGAAAACCTTCGAAAAGTCCTTGAAAACCATCTTTATAGTAATGCATTATTGAGAAAAGTTCGACACGTTGGAAGACTCATCTGATTGCAGTGAAAAGATCAGATTTCTTTAATAAAATTATTCAACTGCGATTCAATGTCACTAGCTATAATTTAAAAATTTCGAATTACTGTTTTCGCTGATAGTTGGACGACATTTATTGCTGTTGTATATTCGTGTTTATTTTTGTAGTCGCAAAAAGTGCTTCTGCAAATAATGATATGGCTTCTTTAATAATCTCATATTTCGCATATGGTTTAATTTTCTTTGCCAATGTATGTGCAATTTTAAGAGAGGCAGTACTTCCTTTTTTGATTGGGAAATTTGTTTGATAAATAGGCTCTGCTGTTTAGTTAATTTGAATTTTCGATCAGACATTTTTTCTTTCGAATTCCAAATTTATTAGAAAATTTGCATTAAAATTTGTATGAGTAGTGTTAGAGTGTCTCTGCACGTTACATCTTTTAGCAATCGCTACAATGGAATTGCGTAATAAGCATAAAATTTTTTCTTTATAATAACTGAATTATCTCGGAAGTTCTATAATTATTATTATTATTATTTGTCGGGACAAAAAAAGCGTAAAATGAGAGCAGCACTCAGACATACTTAATCCATTGTACTGGCGGCATTGGTCCCATTTTTATGACCATTTATGAGTTTTCAAAACCAACCTTGTGCAGATGATCGGCAAAAGAGCCATGGCCCGTATTCATACCAACTAGCAGTCTGCAGTTCCTACTGTTCAGCGAAGTGAGAGAATCCGGAACGCACACCAGCCAGACCCTCCAACTTATTGTCGGACAAAGGTTTGTCCGGTAGTGTGGGACGCCAACCATTCCGGGCTACCCACTTAAAGCCACCTCTCTGTCGGGGATACCGAAGCTGACCAGGACCAGTAGGTCCCTTCCCCTCCGCGTCCCCAGCTACCGTGGTCGACTATAGGAAATAGTCTCCCTTCTCATAGCCAGGTCTCGCGTCAAATTTAGCATTTGCCTAAATCTAGAGTTCTCTATCTCTCATTTTTTTTTATGGCAGATAGAAACAAACTCAGGGGATGCCCCCTATCCATGCAAAGCATTCGTTGGTTTAGATGGGAAAAGGTTGGTGTGAAGGGGAAAAGTGGGAGTAGTGTCGATTTACACCTCTTTTAAAAGCTTCGACGTTATAAGTGGGTGGGAAAACATGCGCAGGGAGACTTTTCCACAATTTAACTGCGCGACCGAAAAACGAATTCTCGCGGTAGTCTAGGTAGGATAAACTACTGTCCCATATAAGTTTTATCGCACGACCTTGTATACGGTCCAGAAGCTGAAGATATGTTTCTAATTTACTTACTTGGCAGCCGGTGGAGATCCTCTTGCTCGCTATAGTCGGACAGCTACACACAATGTGGTTCGCTGTCTCAACCTCCTCTTGGCACAACCTGCAGATATCATCCTCAACAAGACCCATCTTGTGTACATGATACCTGAAGTTTCCATGCCCTGTTACAAGCCAGCTAAGACTCTCCCTGTCATAGAAGAGCAGTCTGTTGGCTTGCAAAGCGGCCTCTCACTAAATAGCTTCGCCTGACGATGAGTGGTCAGCTCCTCCCACCTGCGCGAGTGTTCAGAGTACAGCCAATTATTTACAAAGGCCTTAACTCTCACACTGCTCAAAGTAACTCTGGGTTCAGGCCCACACAAATCAAAGCAGGTCCCTCAATAGCGAGAGCATCCGCTATCTCGTTCTGTTCAGTGCCACCCAGCTAGCACCAAGCTAGACTTGATGTTAGTCCCCTCCATGCACCTGATCACCGATTGGTTGTCTAGCGCGATTAAGTTTTTCCTGTTTCGCACCTGACCTCCACTTAGGTGATCTAGCGCCTGGATCAGGGCCAACAATTCTGCCTGATATACTCGTATAGACACATATCTGCCCAGATGGAGTTTGCAGCTCAGATTCAGCTCCTGCGAGAATACACCTGCGCCAGCTCTTCCATCCATTAACGACCCAAAGATCCTAAGAGGATCAATTATCGGAACCTTCCTTTTTCTGGTAAAAAGGATCATATCCGATTTTGTGGATTTTATGGTGATGACCCTGTTCTCGACACCGTATTTCAACGGTGGAGAGCACACCGCGCATAACGTCGCGCATGGTGTCCAAGTATTTGCCTCTTACCATAACTGCTATGTCGTCCGCATATCCGATCGTGCAAGTGCCTCTAGAGTCAAGTCTTTGAGCAAGGAGTCGACGGTTATGTTCCAGAGAACGGGCGACAGAACACCTCCCTGAGGACACCCTCGTCACCATCGCTCTCAGTCTATATCCTTCATATTGAATATTGCTTCTCAACTGCAAGGTTCAAGTTAAATGGGAGAAGCGTTTTATCATCTGGACAATAGTTCCAAATAATATTCCCAAGATTAAAGTCTCCCAAAACACAAGGAGTCTGTTTGCAACCTGAATTTGAAATAATGTGGTTAATGTTAAATATATGATTTTCAAATAAGCTTAGTGGACTATTTGGGGGCAAATAGCTTAAAATGAATACTATTTCGTTCTTACAAATATTAGTTGAGTTGAAAGAAACTGAGACAGCAATTTGCTCAGTGAGAGTTTGAATATTAGGAAGAATAATTTCCTTGCTGATGAAGTTAGTAGAGACTGCAATCAATACTCCACCGCCCCTAGACAATCCGGAATTGATATCTCGATCACGCCGATAGACCACATATCGGCAGTCAAAAAGTTCTGTTGACAGAAAGTTGATTGTTAACCAAGTCTCCACTATAGCTATAACATCGAAGCTTTGAGAGGTCACCGCCGAATAAAGCTGGTTTGTTTTAGTACGCGAACCTCCAGCGTTGTGGTAATAAACAGAGAAAACGTAATTTGAAGAACTCACGGATCCACTGACTGTGGCAGGCGCGGAGTCTGAAAATCCAGACAGGCTGATGGTCCCTGTTTAGGGGATGAGTCCGGAGCGGTGCTTAATATGTTTTTCGGTCTATGTGTGAATTTGCTCACTTTAACCGATAAAGGCCAAAACGCTTTGTTAAAGACTCGCTTGAATAATGGCATTGGTACGCCAACTTTGAAGTTGATGAAACGATATTTCGAGACATCGGCATCCTTCTTCACAAGCCTGTTGCAGGAAATTACATCAGAAGAAACATTCAATCGATTCGCAACAAAATTTCGTACGGCCTCAGGATCAGTGTTTACTTTAAATTTAGATACGTGCATAAATTTTAGGTCATGCACTACTTGTAAATCACTTGTTGTGGAAGCTTGGCCGACTACTTTGTTTTTGTTATTACGTTTGGAATTATTGTTTTTCTTCTTTCGAACGGTAACCTAGTCATCTACTCTTCTCTCCAATTCCTTTTCAACTGCTGCTGATTCATTATCCACACCTGCACCTAAAGCACAAGCAAAAGATGAAGCGGGAACAACGACGCTTTCTGGTTCGGCAACCGCACTTGAAGTGAGAGTAGTAGGTGACGAGAGAACAATAATTTCTTCAGAAGCATTGTCTAGCTGAGTTGTGTTGTTTTTATTAGTCGAAAAATCTGACGTCACATATCGACCGTTAGTTTTCCTTCTGGAAGCTAGCGTATGCTCAAAATTGCTAACTTCTCTCTGGAGATCTTTAATTTGCTGCGACAGAGAGGTTAACTTTTTTTGGAAATTAACCGAAATGTTAGCGCAGTAATTACAACGTCACATTAAGTTGGAATTAGTTTTTAAAAGATTTATGATGTCTGTCGGCATATTAATACACTTTGTATGAGAAATGCGACCACAAATCAAACAGCATACAGAGTCTCCTCCAAAACCCGAATTCCATTACAGAATTACAATTTACACAATTGTCGCACATTATGTAAAACAGATGAGAGACACGTCTGCACGGTTTAGCACGCTAAACTGAACTGCCACAACTGGTAGTCAGCCACCACTCTTTTAATCGTCTTCAAGACAGAGGAGGTAAGGCAGACTGGCTTGAAGGATTTACATCCGTACAGTTATTCTTACCTGGCTTTGGTAGGAAAACACCCTTTCCCTCTCCAAACACCATTCACAACACTCGTAGCCAGATATGCAATGAATATTCCCCGCAGTCTGTTGAAGCATCGAGTGTAATATTCTGTCAGGGCCGGTAGTCTTAAACGGGGAAAACGTTATCAAGGCCCCTTTTACCCCGTTGAATGTCACAATTCTTTCCGCCTCAGACCTCGCCATCCTGTATACCCATCTGTTAAGTGGGACTCAGGCTGCGCCGTCTCTAAAGCTTCTAAGAAAGCGCGTATCCACCAATTCTTCGGCGTATTCCAGGATGATACCTTCCTTATTTCGTATAAGTCCGACCCTAGACGCTGGGTCCTTTAATATCATCTTTTGCAGTCCACACACATCCGAGATATCCTTTGTGTTGGCACAGAAGTCCCTCCACGTCTACCTCTTTTGTCTACGGAGGGACCTTTTCAACTGCTTTTTCTTATCCTTGTAATCAGCCCATGTCTCAGCGTCCTTATGCCTCATGTACTTATTAAAGGCCGTCCTCGTCTCCCTCTTCATGGACTCCAGTTCCCCATTCCACCATGGACAGATTCTTCCTCATCCACTTTAGTCCGAGGACACGCTTTTCAAAAGCAGAGGCCACGTTTAATCTCCTTACCTCAATTTCTACTTCCGCTGTATTTTTGGGCATTTTAGAAGGACTGGAAAGTGATTTCTTTAAGGCTTCTCGATACGACTGTTGATCCGTGTAGCGTGGAATCCTTAATAACTTCCACCCACGTCGTTGTTTTGTCCCGTAGACGATATCAAACTGCATAGTCCTATGATCGGACATAGTCAACTTATCCTGGACCCTCCAGTTGGAAACTGTTCCCAGCATGCCAAGACTAGCCAGGGTGATGTCGATAACCTCGCTTCTGATTGCATTTACAAAAGTAGGTTGCTTCGCTGGTGTGCTGGTTTTCACGACATCGCCCGCACCTTCCCGAGTTCCTTCAGTCCGTACACCATGGGGTCTGTTCCAAGGGTAACCCCTTTGAACTTCTTACCCGGCACACTTTCTTCCGGACTGGTCTCATTAGAGGAAAGCACTCCAAGCTGAGTAGTCAGCTTGTTTATGGATTTCTTCAGAGCTTTCCTGGAGTGACACGAGTGACACGCCTGGCAACCGCATTCGCATCCGATGTCCCCCTTGGCATGACTAATACCTTGGATAAATCCATGGGCTCCGTCTCACCACTGTTGGACATCGGTCTTATTTGCGAGTTTGCACAGACACCTTCAAAAACTGATCCCTCAACGGGTTTCATTCCTACGGGAATCTGTGCGCCCTCATGACGACTTTGTCGCCCGGTTGGCTGGGTTTCCACCAGGATGGCAGCCTTCCTTAGAACCCCACTCCTGTCGGAGGCTAAACTTTTAGCAGGCTCCATCTCTGAAAGGACGCTTATACATTTTTTTCATATTTTTCATTAGTTTGAATGGGACCTGGGAAAAGAAGGTCGACCTACGCAGAGCCCCTTACGCAGGCAAGACTAACTAATCCGGTGGGCAAAAGGTAACCGGATACTCCGTTCACGACTGAGATATTTGAGTGGGCCCTCAGCCAAGTTGATTCTCGGCACGGTTCGTATTACACTTTAATCCAGCTCAAGGAGTTAAAGATATGGGATGTGACGGAAGCATGAGTCAGGGTGAAAGGAATTCCAAAGATAAGGAAGGGATTCGCCGCTTATGTTAGCCTAGGCCATCTCGTCTCCTTAAAGAGAAATCAAGATGACCCAGTTACCATGGAACACCAACGCGGAGGTAGAAGTCGACTTGCCTGCCCGGGAGAGTTACGGAGAGCCGTCTTGTGGGCCCATTTTCCCCCAAACCCAGACTGACCATTTGATCTCCGACAATAGGGTTAAGCAAGGCCTTAAGTGCTGCCTGGCTTCCACAGGCAAAAAGTTTCCCCTCCCATCCCATATCATTGATGTAGTTGCGGCTCTAAGAATTGCCAGCAATTCTGCTTGGATAACGGTGGCTAGCATTGACCGTATAGCGTCTTCTTGTTTCTAAGCGGGCCACTAGAACATCAGAGGGCATTTCAAACAAAGGTGAGTCTGCATAAGCACCCGTATAGATAGCGCGCATCTTCCAGCTAGAAATATTGTACCTCATGTTGTTATATCCCAGTCTCAAGTGGGCATTTAAGGCCTCACCCCTGACAAAGACTTCTAAAGGAGACACACAAAGTACTGCATCAAATGCCGCTCTCGGTGTCGTCGGAAAAGCACCAGTGCAACCAAAAAACACAGTTATCTGTAGTGTCGCAAGGCACCTGCTGCACTTGATCTCACAGTCGCCCTTCACCAGACAACAGATCCGTACGAAATAATGGGTCTGACCATGGCTGTGTATATCCACAAGGACATTCTTGGCTTCAAACCCCACGTCCTACCCATGGCCTCCTTGCACTTCCAGAAAACCGAGAGCGCTTTATATGTCTTGTTTAGGACGTAACTATTCCACTGAAGCTTACTATCAATAATGACACCCAAGTACTGATCTTCACTGGAGAAAGGAAGTAATTTTTGCTATGCCGCGGCAAAGACAGCCTCCTTCCTTTTGTAACCTCCTTCGATTTGTAAAAAGATCTACACGCGTCTTATTATTCGATTCGAATAGTCATATTCCGAATTCACGCTATGGCGCAAATACGCATTGTATATACAATAAAAAGTGGCGTTGTCAAAAGTCCCTTCTATGCCAATAAAGACTCTCATTGCAAAGAGCTTGCCTTGAAGGGTGTCCTCAATACGAACCAGCGGCTTCTGAAGGGCCGATTCAGAAGACCTACCACGCTGATAGGCAGGCGTCTTAATTGACAGAGGGGTTCTCACAAGTGCCTCCTTTCGAATGTACACGTTAATGACCAGTTCCAGACACTTAGTCATTGAAGCCATCATGCTTATAGGACTGAAGATCTTTGGATCCGAGTAGTCCTCCCATCCGATCTTCGGAACGAAGGAGATGCTCACCTGTCTCCAAGGTAAAAGAATGTATGAAAGTGCCACACCAGCTTTGAATTTTAATTTCAGAGCAGGTGAAAGCTGTTCCATACCATTTTTCAACATAATCGGATATATTCCATCGCAGCCGGGAGTTCTAAAATCATCAAAAGATGCTATAGCATATCTAATTACTTCCTCCCTAACTACCGTCCTGGCAACATACCAGCCATATCTGATTACTTCCTCCCTAACTACCGTCCGCATATCTTATTACTTCCTCCCTAACTACCGTACTGGCAACATACCAGCCATATCTTGACTGGTTGACCCGAGCCCCCATATCTTCGACCGGTTCATAGCTTTCAAAAACGGTCAAACTATTACCGGGAAAATGAGTCTCTAACAGGAGACTCTCTGTCTCGGTAAAGGAGCCATTGGCTCTTCTAAGAGAATTTAGCCTGCCAGTAGCGTTCCTCTTAGGAACCTTTACCAGTCTACTAGTTTCCCTCAGAATATCAACCTCCTCGCAAAAGAAACGAAGAGATTCCCTTTTTGAAAATCGAATTAGCTTCTTATATTCCTTCCGCTTGGGTCGATACTGGTCCCATAAATCCTTAAGACATTTATTTAGGAGTTTACGTAATTGAGATTGTTGGACCACCACAGTACAGGAACACTGCTTAAGGGTCTGCGAACTGGACAGGTGCTTACAAAACTAGCTTTGATGGCGTCATAGACTTTTCCCAGTGCCTTCTCAATACCTCGTTCGCTGCACAGCCTACGAAGAGCCAAGTTCTTACCGCTAACCTCCACCCTAAAATTGTTCTAATTCGCAGATTTAGGATTTTTTCGAGGGTTATCCGGACAGGCGGATTTCCGGATAGGCGGATTTCCCATTTCGAAATTCTATGTATCTGTGGACGGGTAACGAATCTTCATTCCAACCATATACTAACCCGTCCATATTAAAGGAAAGGGTCATATCGATTACATCCCTCCGTCGCGATGTTAAAAAAGTAGGTTTGTTTCTACACTTGTTCACACTTATTCCTGATGTACCCCAAAAGATTAATTCCCTGTGATTGCAATTGCTACTCTCCCAATCGGTCTGTTGGGAGTTTGCATCGTGGGGATCAAACCCAACTTCTTATGCCCACAATACTCCTCCAGTTCTGTAACCTTTAGCGACGGGGGCGGGAGGGGTGAATCGTATGGGTAGTAAGAGGACGCGACGACAAACTGCACCCATCCATCCGCCGTCAGATAGCTGACCAGGGCAGCCATCATATACTGGCACGTGAAACGCGACAATAAGATGGCCTCCACCAACATAGATATTATCAGACAAGCTTTAGGCCTGACCGCAACTTCGTTATACAGCAGGATCCCCCGATCAGGCTGCTGAAAGCCACGAATGCGTCCTCGGGACACCCATGGCTCCTGAGCACCTAAGATGTGAGGATTTTTGTGCAGTAGGGGAAGTCTCCTAATGATGAGAGAAGTAGCAGACTTGGAATGCTGCAAGTTAATCTGCGTTACTACTACCAGTTTAGCAGTATACAAGAACACCCTAGCATGGCTAACTGGCAGTCGTGGAAAGTAACCATCTCAGGCGCCATGTTAAGGCGAAGTTTGTAAATAGATCTAAGCACTTTTAAAGAGGATTGATCCAATCCCACAACAAGCTCAGAAACCTCCTTGTTTTCCCAGTTCCTTATCTTCCTGTAAGGAATGACCTTCCACTAGGTAGTATCAATGCCCGGATTCTGTTTACCAAATGCACCAAGCACAGATGCCGTAGGAAGTGTGGTGTCTTTAAACGTTTACCTGAACTTTGTAAGCTTGGACAAGACATTGTCACAGTAGACCGTGAATTTGGTCTTGCCGAGAGGTGGAATTTTTTCCACAGTCCTTCACAGCCAATCCCGATTTTGCGCGGATGAGCATGCCACCTTGATGATGCCACACAACGTCTCACTTCTCTTCGTATTGGCTAGCGGACCAGCAGAGAGCGCAGCTCGACCAATGTGTGACCGGCAGAGCACCAACTCCGTAGGGCTCATGGATCTCTCCGAGCCCCTTTTGCCCGCAACCACTATAAGTGGGCCGCGCAGCCGAGCAGCTCGCAGAGGACCCCGGAACTGCCCCGATTTCTCGAGAATCACCCCCGCTGCTGGAAGCAGCAGCAGTGATCCCTGCCGACACACCTTGTCACTTCGAGGATGACTTCTCCGCAATTTAGTACAGAGTTAGTCGGCATCCCCTTACAGGAGGAAGATGGTTTCTGTGACGCTCCTTCTCCACTGTTGCCAGTAGAGAGCCGCACCATTCCCCCTCTTCCTCCTCCCTGCTTTCAAAACGAGGAGCCTAGGGCTGAGGCAGGAGCAGAGATACTGACTTCGGTAGAGGATCTACCGATCTACTCCGCTTTCTACCCACGATCACATTAGAATCTGCCATCTGTCTCGCGAGCAGCGGCATCCCTGCGTCTTCTCCTCCTCTTCTGACTACGTGAACGCGTCTCTCTCCCAGTTGGAAGAACACGCCCACTTTCATTCAATTTGGACCCAGATTCCAAGCAACAATCGATCACGCATGAGATCGTCGTTGCAAAAAGCGTTGGTTGGGACCCCTAGAATCCTTGTCCCGATCGCCTGAGCGGGTGGATTACCGCTTCCTCGGGTACCACCTGGGGTAATATCCATAATGTTGTCCAATGCATAGGATTTGCATATTATACTAAATGCCAGCTTCAGAAAATTTTACTGAGGATAGTTTTACCTCAAATTCTCCTCCTTAATCCGGGCTTTGGATCGGCACCTACCAGGGAGAGATCCTTGGAATAGAAGGAATTCGACTTGGTTTTTTTCTTTTGCACTAACAAATCAAGTCCAGAATGTGTATGAAGTTTGAATTTGTTTTTGTTTAAAGTTTTTACGTTTTTGATCATTTCACAAATTTTGCGTTTTTCGGCTTCTGCGCATTCTTAGTATTTCGATTTCTTTTGTAATTTGAGGGATATTCTGAACTTTACTGAATTGAAAGCAATTTTTATGCGAGGCTTGATTTTTGTTTTTTTTATGTCAAATAGAACAAAGCTCAGGTGATGTCCCCTATACATGCAGTGGTAGTAGTGCAGATTTACACCTTTTTTAACAGTTTCGACGTTATAAGTGGGTGGGAAAATACGCGCAGGGAGATTATTCCACAATTTAACTGCACGACCGAAAAACGAATTCTTGCGGTAACGGGTAGTGCGTTGGAACGGGATCGAGACGATCCCGCAACGCAAATTAATGCGCAAAGACCGCGAAATTTGCCCTCAAGCCACACACAGCTGCACAAGCGGCCAAGCCTACACCGTAGGCAAAGCAAAACGCGACAAGACAAGTGTTATGCCTTTATCTTGCCTCGCTTCAGCCCACGGTGGAATTACAGCCGCCTGCACACCTAACGGGACCAGGAAGAAAGAGAAGGAGAGGAAAAAAAAGGAAAGCCGAGCTTTACTGCGGAGAGCATAAATAAGCCCTTCGCTTGGTTCTCTGCGTTCCGTTTGATAGTCTATTTGTGTTATTTGGTGCTATTATTTTTGTGAATTTTTTTATGTTAATATTTATGTTTTACTGCACTGTGTTTTAATATAATGTTTTTGCACTCTAATTTTATTGTGTTTGGTGAAGAGGAACGAGGTTTGTTCTATTTGTTTTTGGTTTTTCCTGCGAGCACACTTCTCAAACACTGCACTGCGGTGGGCAACAGCATCCACCTTCGACCGTGGTCACGACACAACTGATAACATAAATAGAAATACATGACCTATTAGGAAAATATAAGCAATAGAAAATATACACTTGAAATTAAGGAGAACATTTAACTTATTATTGAAAGTCAAATGGCCATTTGGAGAAAAATATTGTTTGTTTTAAGAATAGAAGAATTTTTATTTTAAAAAGTTGCTAAATTGGTCATAAGGTTCTTCATTAAATCTCTTTATGTATTTATACTTGTTGATGCAAGTTAGGCGAGTGGAGAAGTTTGTCAAATGCCAGTGCCTCTATACATTGTATATTCTTTGATTTAGTTTAGTATATTCACAAACATATGTCTCCAAATAGTATTCCAAATTTTCACATCAATTGATCTAGTGTCGTATAGATTGTGAGGGACTAAAGTCGGCAAGCGTCGTTTTACACTCACTTTTCACGAGGTCACTTTTCTTTCAGAATTAGGACTGAAAGCATCTTTAACAATTTCTTTAACAAAATGAATCCTTCAACCGTAGAAGCAAAAATTGAAATGATTCTGATTTATGGTGAATGTAGGACGAATATTGACGATGCTGTTGTCTTGTATGCTGGGCGTTTTCCACACAATGTTCGTTCACGTTCTTTTTTTTTACAAAGTTCTGAATGCCTTTATGCAGCGTACAAACTACAAAAAAAAAGATGAAGAACTGTTACATAAGAAGTTAATGAAATAGCTGTGTTAGCAGCTGTTCACCAAAACCCACATGTAAGCACTCGGCAATTACATCGCGATTTCGGAATTTCCAGAGGCAGTACTTACAGAATATTTCATCGTCATAAGTATCACCCCTATCGCGGTTCACTGCATCAAGAACTTCATGGCAGTGATTTTCATAATCGAGTGGTGTTTTGTGAATGAGCACTTCAAAAAATACAGACGAACCCCAATTTCATTGCTAAGGTACTATTTTTAAATAAGTCTACATTCACAAACCATGGTACCATTAATCGGCATAACATGCGTTACTGGAGTGTAGAAAACCCTCATTGGCTACGACAAGTTGAACATCAACGTCCTTGGTCGGTTAACGTTTGCTGTGGAATCATAGGGAACAAACTTATTGGTCCTTATTTTATTTCGACAAAGTATGTGGTTTCAGCATGACGGTTGCCAAGCGCATTACTCAATAGCAGCACGGGAAGTATCAGACCGCGATTACAATGGTCGGTGGATTGGCAGAGGTGGCCCGATTAATTGGCATGCTACCATGCCTGACTTGACATCGCCGGATTTCTTTCTATGGGGTTACCTTAAAGATAAGGTTTATCAACAAGTGCCAACAACTCGTGAAAACATGGCAGAACGCATAAGAAACCATTGCGCTGAAATTCCCGCAGATATGGTTCTATCCGGTGTGCAGTCATTTGAAGAAAGGATCAGTGTATTGAACTTGAAGGTAAAAATTTCGAACATTTACTCTAATTAATTAAACAGTAAGAGGCAAGGAGACTCATCAAAAAATACCAAACTCGACACCTACCCCCGGTCGAGTTTGGTATCATTGGATGTTACCCGTCGCAGCGAACAACTTTCATTGTTTTGATCCAACGCATAGTTCTCGAGATATTTCAATGTCTTCAGATAAATGGACCAGCCTGTATACAAAGTCGATACATATACTATAAACAACGACGTTCACTGTTTTGTCATCGACTCAATGCATCAACTCATTTTTTTAATTTTTTCGCCATTCTCGTGTCATATTATGTTTTTTATTTTGTCTTCACTCTGATAATTCACATTTTAACATTCTGTTTCAATTAACATTATCAGCCACTATAACAGCGATTGCTAACTGCAAAGTGCTGTGAAAGTAAACTAAGAGAATAAGAGATAACCTATAAATAAGAGAAAGTAAAATTTGAAGTGAATAATATAAATATACGAAGTGAATTATTCGCAATTAAATTTCAAAACTATTTGTGTGCACTTTCTATTATTTTCTGCTTTACAGAAATACTCTAAACTAACATTTTTGATATTACAATACATCGAGTGGAGTTGTAATACGAATTAAACAACTTGAATCTAATTCATATCAATGCAATAAATTTGTGCAAATTTATATTGGTAAAATTCTCATATTAGAAAAATTGTAGTTCTTCTCCATTGGAAAATAAATACAATGTCTATCCTCCCACAATAATTTTGTTTATTTCTTATTCAAAAATTTCCAATTATAATTAATTGATGCATTAGAGGAATTTAAAGCCGATCGATATCTCGATATTCAGGAACGAAGCCTCTCTAAGTTCTCGATCACTGCACATATGAAGGAACTAAGACAGCATACAATGCCTGCCTCCTAATTCCTGGAGTATCTGCTAATTCCTGAAAATTCCGTTCAGGACGCGGATTCAGACGTTCGTGTTGTGGATGTAACCGTAGTTAAGACAAAATATCGACGCTGTTATCACGTTTACGTGCGATGTTCACCAAAGATTAGTGAACAGCAAATTTCGTCGCAGCTTGCCCCTCTTCTCGAGCTTCAGGGGCACTCGCATTATCGCGAGATTATTCGATCCAGTGGGTTTTCTGGCGCCTATTATTGACATTGCAAAAACGTTGATGCAGCGCATATGGTTGGATGGCATTAGATGGAATGTGACACCTTCACAGCTAATGAAAAGCCGCACATTTTGATCACCAAAAACTACAGAATTACCTACAAGGATCAACATCACTCTCAGCTTAAAAACAAGCCAAGTAAGTTCCGTCCATTAAAATATAATTTTTCCCCACATTTGATATTTCCCCCTTTGTAAAGTGAACAAACAAATACCGTATGTTTTAACTTGCTATATTAAAATTATAATCCATTAAAACTAACCTTATTCTTGTTAACTTTGATAATGGATTCTTATGACTAAATAGTGAGATTAGTGAGCGATGGGGTCCGTAGCAACAGTGAATTTCTTTTTTTTTCAACAGTGAAAAAAATGGTCTAAAGTTATTAATTGCCCAATGTATGGCTAGAAGTTATTTTCTATTATTGGTTTGCTTATTTCTTATTTAATAAGAGAACCACTTGCAAATGATATCGTTGAATCTGAACCAATTTCTCGTTGAGATAATTCGCACCAAAAGCATAGTTTGAAGCGTCTATGGTCGGAATAAATTCTTTGTCAAAATCTGGATATTGAAGTATAGGAGCAAATGTAATTTTTTCAAATGCATTTGGGCAGTTATTTTGTATGAACCTTCTATTTTAGTTCCAAAAAGGTACGAGTCTCCTTACTTCAGGTTTTAAATGGGGTATTTATTTACTGCCTTGCAATTTTCCGGGCTATTGGTGATACCATTAGCCGTAATTAAATTACCTGAATAAACATAAACATTTGGATAGGTATCACTATTAACTACTTCAGTTTGTGTTTGCGGTAGCCTATAGTGGTAACGTGCAAAAAATTGGTACGTCACAAAATTATTAAAATAGACGAAAGCAAGACATAATTAAAAGAAAACAACATCCCACAAGCAAACACGGACGACAGTCTCCCAATATACAAAAGAAAACAACACTCTGCCACGCTGAGAATCACAACTGACCGCCACTAACAACAAACATAGGGGCATCGCGAGCCGAGCTACAACAACCACAGTGCAGTTGTTAAAATTTACGCTAATCCCTTAAATTGCTAAAAGTACGCAGTCTGAAAATAGAACACCGAAAAATATTAAAATGTTTTTATTCTTTTTTTCCTTCCGTGCATGACCTGCGTGGTCACTTATGATTCTCAGTAAGTTCTTATCGACCAGTGCATTTAACAAATAAATACGTACCAAACAGACAGCCTTTCCACGGTAAGCGTTTGCAAAGCTTACTATTGGCTCTCTCCGCATCTTCAGTGATTGCTGGGGATTTCGTTGGCTAAACACCGATTTTTTAAAGGGTATTGTCGCTGTATAAACCAACCGAGACCACTGAAAGGGCCAAATATATATTGGTTTTCTGATCTGCTACAACAGGAGAACCCGTAGGTTCTCACTATTTTTTTTATTCTCCGTGCGTTGGCTCCACCGAGCGACTTTCTGGCTTCGGCCTCTGTCAGTCCTCAGAACATCTGAGTGGCTTACTGGCTTCGGCCTTAGGCAGTCCTCGGTTCCGCCGAGCGACTATCTGGATTCGGCCTCTGGCAATCCTCAGAATATCTGAGCGGCTATCTATTAATTAAGATATTAATATATTAATTAATATCTTAATTAATAATATTATTATTATTATTATTTTATATTACATATTGTGCAACCTTCTGCTGCGGAGCACTTTGCTTCGCGTAAACTTGTATTTAGCTGTAACCGTAAGTACGTAAGTAGGCATTGAATACGGCCTTCCGTTGCGAAATACGGCCTTCCGTTGCGAAATTGTATCATTGACGTTTGCTTTTACTTTTACACACAATCTCCAATTGAAAGTCGCATCGGTAATCGTAATGTCCGAATTATCAACCAACGACGTCTTTGTAATGCACCCGGCTTGTGGTGAAAAAACTGGTAAACATCGGAACTTCGTCATCGAAGCAACAATTATTAAAGGAAGGTACAAAGAAGAAGACATTTTGATACCACGCATCCCTATAATTCCGACCGACATGTCATTCGACTTTAAACGCTTGCAGCTTCCGGTGCGGCTTGCGTTCGCAATGACATTAAACAAACCATAAGGGCAGTCATTGAATGTATGCGGCATTAACCTTGAAAATCCATGCTTTTCGCATGGTCAGTTGTGTGTCGACTGTTCCCGTGTCTGAAAATATTGAGCTTTGTTTATTTACAACAAAAACAAAAATTTTATTGTAAAGCATTGCTTTAGAATAAATTTTTTACATAAATCATGTATTATGTTGTGGTATCCTTCAGCTGAAGGACACCCACGACATATGAAATTAAACTTAAAGAATGTTGTGGTATCCTTCCGTTGAAGGAAGGATACCACAGGAAGGAAGGAACTCCCGCGGCAAAGCAAACATTACTTTTAAAACTTAACTGCGGACACCACGTCCGCTCTTTATTTCACTCAAAAACAGACTCTTTTCTTAAAGTTAAAACAAATTACTAGCCAGCTCGGTTGAGCCAGCTAAGTGGGTCAATCGCTGCACTTTGTCCCATTGTGCAATATGCCTTTCTTGCAGAATTGGAATTCTGCTGGAAATTATTGGCTGTTGGGCAAGTGGGAGTTTCGAAACTCAAACTTTGATACCTCTTTGCTATTTTGGAGAAAAAATACTCTTGCGCAATTTAAATTCTACTTTAAATTTATTGAACTGTGATCGAGAAGCGACCACAGTTTGGCCTAAAAGTATGCCTTCCAAAAAATAACTGCAAGCCTCCACGTTGGAGTATGCAGCGTAAACGGGCAAAGTACTGTATTAATCAAAATACTTGCGTTGGTTTTGGGTGTGCAGATTGACCCACAACATCCCTCCACCCTTAGGGAAAGAAAAAAATAATATCGTGAAGCGATTTTCTGTACATAGTTATACAGGTGTCGCTTAAAACTAAGTCTTCTAAAACTGTTTAATTTAACTCTACCTTAAGTTCTACCTTAGTGTATCCTCGTTGTTCGCGTCTACCAGTATGTTGTATTGTCGTGGATGTTGCGTGTGTGTAGTTGGTGTACAATCTTTTGTGTGCAGTTCGCATATTATAGTAGTAGCATTAGAAGAGCAAGGTGTCGACGTCCTGCGTTTTTTTTTTGTTTTTTTCTCTTTTATTTTAAATAGTTCAAGAATTAAATTGAGGCGTCTGGTCAGTACCATATTGTTAATGGTTGTTTCAAAACTTTATAGTTCCCAATCGGATGCAGAAAGACCTTCACTCTAATTGTAAGTGTGGTGTTTGTGCACGGAGTGCAATAAATACTTGATTTAAATTCTATTATAAAATAAAATTCCTTGAGTGCAAAAACTCGTGCACACGCTTCCACTTATTTATTCACACTGAAATTTGAAGTTACATATTTCTTTTGGTTGGACCATACAACGGTAATTTTTCACAAAAATGGAAAAAATTATACAACAAAAAAACAATGTAAAAAATAATCTTCTTCTAAAAGAACCGCTCATCTGCTCGTAGTCTAAAAATGCTGTCATAAAAAACGCACAACAGGGAGCGACCGCAACAACAATGCTGCAGTAGTTAAAAATTTGCGTTGTGGCTCTATTTTGCACTGTGGGCAGAAGAGTGCATTTCTCAAGCTAATCTATTTTGTTTGGTGTACATTTTCGCACTTACGTCGCATAATGGCTTGGTTACTGAGGTTTAAACAAAACTGCATGGTTACATAGGAACAACGCACCTCCGGTCCTCTCACGGTAGGAGAGCTCCACATCAGTCTTCAGAAACTAGTTTGCATGGTGCAAGCTGAATGTTTTGCGAAAGAAATACGAAGTTTGAAAAACGGCGAAGCAGTATCCTCCAAAAGTCAATTATTCAACCTGACTCCATTTATTGACAACGTAGAAATTCTACGTGTAGGCGGTCGGTTGCAGCGATCCTTGCTATCCTATGACGAAAGGCATCCGATGATATTACCGAAGGTTCATCACTTGACAAATTTTCGGTCTTACCCGGAAACATCGAACACATCCTACCGTGAGAGGACCGGAGGTGCGTTGTTCCTTTGTAACCATGCAGTTTTGTTTAAACCTCAGTAACCAAGCCATTATGCGACGTAAGTGCGAAGATGAAGAAAATTGATGCAACGACTTGGTTTCCTGTTGCGTCACGATGACGTTTACTGGTTGTTCTGCAGCTGTTTCATTTAAAAAAGTCCAATCCGAACATGGCCACGAGTTCTTCATCTTGTTTAGCTACGGCGGACCATGCCAATATAATTCACAACGTCTTAATTCAGCCGCCGATAGTCCTCGTGAGGAATGATCAGCCGGGTTTTCATTTGTAGAAATGTGATGCCACTGATCGACATTTGAGTCCGCATGAATAAGGCCAATTCGATTTGCCACAAATTCAGCCCAACGGTTGACATCACCTCTAATCCAGCAGAGCACGATTGTAGAATCTGTCCAGTAATATACCGATATTGGTTTAGTAGGTAGAGAAAGATGTGTCAACACCCAATTAACCAGTTTTACGCTCAGCACCGCTGCACACAATTCGACTCGGGGAATACAAATTGTTTGTTTCGGCGTTACCTTACTCTTTGCGGCATTATTGGTACATATTGGTACAAAAGTCTTCGCGTCCAGTTTGGACACGCAGATAAACTATTGATGCATACGCTTTAGTGGAACCGTCGCTAAATGCATGGATCTCCAACTGCTTGTTTGTGGTGGGTGAAAATTGAAGCCATCGAGGAAATTGGATTTTATTCACGGCTGGTAAATCTGTCACGTACGGCACCACATATGAATCTGTTATCTTCACAATCCAGTATTCAAAGGGAAAATGCTTCTTCCATTAAACACTTACTGGACATGTCACGGTCGTTCGTTAATGCCTTACAAAATTTAAAGGTTCACGTAGACCAATGCAGTGAGATTGTAGTTCATTGTTTGGTAACAAAATTGCCGCGTGAAACACATCAATTGTGGGAGCAAGAGTTGGGCAATTCCATTAGTATTCCAACCTTCCAGCAATTCGTGAAATTTCTTGAGGTAATCTATTTTGTTTGGTGTACAAACATGTGGATTTTTGTATTGAGGATCGGGTGTTTCATGTAGTGGGGAGGCTCAACATATTTTCCAGTTCCGCTTCAGATGGTTTCGGAATTTTCTATGTGGTCAGCTACTCTCTTCCTTGTCACTACTGACCTACTTCAATTAACAAAAATAACATAAGACGCTGAAATAAATTCAAGGCCAGAGTAAGTGGCCGCATTAAAATCGAGCGTCGAATTTCTTTATTCTTACGGTCGTTCACCGTTCGCTCACTACGCGGAAACAAAACGTTAACCTTGAAGCAATGATCGCGTTTCAAGGTTTAACCAAATAAAACACTCGAACTCGTGTTCGAACTTTTATAAATAGATTATTTATTTTCACCTAAAGCTAAATACATTTATTTTTTTTTCTTTAAATAAAATTACATTTTAAAAAAAAAATCATACTAGTTTTAAATGTACACATCACTGCACATATTCGATTTAACCATCATTTGTTGTTTTTTTTTTACTTCAATATAGTTCAGTGGGGCCAACGAAAAGAAAACTACCGACACTTCAGGTTTGTATAGTAAAACGCGTAACCTGATACAAAACAAAGTTCATTGTGTTAAACTTTGTTAAAACACGCGCGGTATGTTTTTGGGCGCGCGGACAAACATTTGGGAACCAATTTCCACTGAACCCAATGTCCCTTTTCTTAAAATAATTCCCCAAAATCCCAAAATAATACTGCAAAACGTTGAGAGGAATTATTTTTCCCTCTGGTTAGTTTGAGGTGTACAAAAAAAAATCAACCCGGCATAATATGCCACTGGGTTGGACTCTCCTGCAATTGGTATTGGCTTCAACCAGGACCAATTCCATTCGAGCTTGTGTTGGTGTAACAATCCCCCCAAAGCCAGAGTCAGCCTCAGGTTAAAGGGTAAAGGAGTTTTCCCCAGGATTGAGTTTTGTTAGTACGAGGAAAATAAGTATACGATTATAAAATTATAATAAACAATGTCGTAAAATTATAATATTTCTCAACAATAATAAATATAATATAATTTATATTTTCATATTAATTTATAATCTCTTATACCCTACCTAAAAATTTTTTCCCTTTAGGGTAACATTTACTTAAAATAAAATTCATTGGTTTCCTACCAGTTCCCATCTGCTGTAAATATCTGCAACTAAATTCTCTTTCGTTTTTCTCTTTTTATGTTTGAAAAAAAAACGACTCAATATAACCGAACTTTCCGAATTAACTTTGGAAATCATAAATCGCACATATGTGTAGTACCCAAAATTTCCATCAAATTCTCTTAACAACAAAAGAGGCTTTATATCTAAGAAAAATTTGAAACTGGCTTATAACAGCTACTACCGCCTACAGTCATTAATGAACACAATTTAAGTGCTCAACATTTGGTCAAGAACTCAGTACGCCATGCTCGAAATAAGCATATCAATATACTAAGACATCCTCACATTAGAGAAGCATTTCATAATAAAGTAATAGATCTAAATTATGAGTCGAGCAATTTAATGATTGCGGATATAAAATTTCCAATATAAATAACACAAAATAAACTCACTCTGAAATTACCGCTTTCCTAAAGCTTCGTGCGTTCCCTTCCTGTTCAATTGCTTACAGCCAAGTTGTTCTCTTTTCTTTTTTCAAAATGTCCACTAATTGCATAGAATTTTTGTGCAATATATTTCCTTTTGTTTCCTTGCTTTTTATTCTTTCCACTTTATTGTGTTACAGTTTCACTTTCATTGCTTCTATTTCACTTCTATTGCAATTGTATTTAAATTTAAAGCCGTCTTTATTATTTTGTACCTTCACTTTTCAAGTTTTTTTTCTTCTTAAAATTTTAAAATTCTTTTATATTACTTTAACTAAATCGAATAATTTTTTTCCCACTTTTTCACTGTTATTTCTTTTCTAAATTTTTCCTCTCTTATTCCACTTTACAAATTTTTTAAAACTTCCGCGATCTTCGGTTCGCGGACCGGCTGCGCCAAATATGTTGCGGTATCCTTCCGCTGAAGGACACCCACGACATATGAAATTAAACTTAAAGAATGTTTTGGTATCCTTCCGTTGAAGGATACCCGCGGCAGAGCAAACACTACTTTTAAAACTTAACTGCGGACACCATGTCCGCTCTTTATTTCACTCAAAAACAGACTCTTTTCTTAAAGTTAAAACAAATGACTAGCCAACTCGGTTGAGCCAGCTAAGTGGGTCAATCGCTGCACTTTGTCCCATTGTGCAATATGCCTTTCTTGCAGAATTGGAATTCTGCTGGAAATTATTGGCTTTTGGGCAAGTGGGAGTTTCGCAACTCAAACTTTGATACCTGTTTGCTATTTTGGAGAAAAAATACTCTTGCGCAATTTAAATTCTACTTTAAATTTATTGAACTGTGATCGAGAAGCGACCACAGTTTGGCCTAAAAGTATGCCTTCCAAAAAATAACTGCAAGCCTCCACGTTGGAGTATGCAGCGTAAACGGGCAAAGTACTGTATTAATCAAAATACTTGCGTTGGTTTTGGGTGTGCAGATTGACCCACAACATCCCTCCACCCTTAGGGAAAGAAAAAAATAATATCGTGAAGCGATTTTCTGTACATAGTTATACAGGTGTCGCTTAAAACTAAGTCTTCTAAAACTGTTTAATTTAACTCTACCTTAAGTTCTACCTTAGTGTATCGTCGTTGTTCGCGTCTACCAGTATGTTGTATTGTCGTGGATGTTGCGTGTGTGTAGTTGGTGTACAATCTTTTGTGTGCAGTTCGCATATTATAGTAGTAGCATTAGACGAGCAAGGTGTCGACGTTCTGCGTTTTTTTTTTTGTTTTTTTCTCTTTTATTTTAAATAGTTCAAGAATTAAATTGAGGCGTCTGGTCAGTACCATATTGTTAATGGTTGTTTCAAAACTTTATAGTTCCCAATCGGATGCAGAAAGGCCTTCACTCTAATTGTAAGTGTGGTGTTTGTGCACGGAGTGCAATAAATACTTGATTTAAATTCTATTATAAAATAAAATTCCTTGAGTGCAAAAACTCGTGCACACGCTTCCACTTATTTATTCACACTGAAATTTGAAGTTACATATTTCTTTTGGTTGGACCATACAACGGTAATTTTTCACAAAAATGGAAAAAATTATACAACAAAAAAAAACAATGAAAAAAATAATCTTCTTCTGAAAGAACCGCTCATCTGCTCGTAGTCTAAAACAACAGGGAGCGACCGCAACAACAATGCTGCAGTAGTTAAAAATTTGCGTTGTGGCTCTATTTTGCACTGTGGGCAGAAGAGTGCATTTCTCAAGCTAATCTATTTTGTTTGGTGTACATTTTCGCACTTACGTCGCATAATGGCTTGGTTACTGAGGTTTAAACAAAACTGCATGGTTACATAGGAACAACGCACCTCCGGTCCTCTCACGGTAGGAGAGCTCCACATCAGTCTTCAGAAACTAGTTCGCATGGTGCAAGCTGAATGTTTTGCGAAAGAAATACGAAGTTTGAAAAACGGCGAAGCAGTATCCTCCAAAAGTCAATTATTCAACCTGACTCCATTTATTGAGAACGTAGAAATTCTACGTGTAGGCGGTCGGTTGCAGCGATCCTTGCTATCCTATGACGAAAGGCATCCGATGATATTACCGAAGGTTCATCACTTGACAAATTTTCGGTCTTACCCGGAAACATCGAACACATCCTACCGTGAGAGGACCGGAGGTGCGTTGTTCCTTTGTAACCATGCAGTTTTGTTTAAACCTCAGTAACCAAGCCATTATGCGACGTAAGTGCGAAGATGAAGAAAATTGATGCAACGACTTGGTTTCCTGTTGCGTCACGATGACGTTTACTGGTGTTCTGCAGCTGTTTCATTTAAAAAAGTCCAATCCGAACATGGCCACGAGTTCTTCATCTTGTTTAGCTACGGCGGACCATGCCAATATAATTCACAACGTCTTAATTCAGCCGCCGATAGTCCTCGTGACGAATGATCAGCCGGGTTTTCATTTGTAGAAATGTGATGCCACTGATCGACATTTGAGTCCGCATGAATAAGGCCAATTCGATTTGCCACAAATTCAGGCCAACGGTTGACATCACCTCTAATCCAGCAGAGCACGATTGTAGAATCTGTCCAGTAATATACCGATATTGGTTTAGTAGGTAGAGAAAGATGTGTCAACACCCAATTAACCAGTTTTACGCTCAGCACCGCTGCACACAATTCGACTCGGGGAATACAAATTGTTTGTTTCGGCGTTACCTTACTCTTTGCGGCATTATTGGTACATATTGGTACAAAAGTCTTCGCGTCCAGTTTGGACACGCAGATAAACTATTGATGCATACGCTTTAGTGGAACCGTCGCTAAATGCATGGATCTCCAACTGCTTGTTTGTGGTGGGTGAAAATTGAAGCCATCGAGGAAATTGGATTTTATTCACGGCTGGTAAATCTGTCACGTACGGCACCACATATGAATCTGTTATCTTCACAATCCAGTATTCAAAGGGAAAATGCTTCTTCCATTAAACACTTACTGGACATGTCACGGTCGTTCGTTAATGCCTTACAAAATTTAAAGGTTCACGTAGACCAATGCAGTGAGATTGTAGTTCATTGTTTGGTAACAAAATTGCCGCGTGAAACACATCAATTGTGGGAGCAAGAGTTGGGCAATTCCATTAGTATTCCAACCTTCCAGCAATTCGTGAAATTTCTTGAGGTAATCTATTTTGTTTGGTGTACAAACATGTGGATTTTTGTATTGAGGATCGGGTGTTTCATGTAGTGGGGAGGCTCAACATATTTTCCAGTTCCGCTTCAGATGGTTTCGGAATTTTCTATGTGGTCAGCTACTCTCTTCCTTGTCACTACTGACCTACTTCAATTAACAAAAATAACATAAGACGCTGAAATAAATTCAAGGCCAGAGTAAGTGGCCGCATTAAAATCGAGCGTCGAATTTCTTTATTCTTACGGTCGTTCACCGTTCGCTCACTACGCGGAAACAAAACGTTAACCTTGAAGCAATGATCGCGTTTCAAGGTTTAACCAAATAAAACACTCGAACTCGTGTTCGAACTTTTATAAATAGATTATTTATTTTCACCTAAAGCTAAATACATTTATTTTTTTTTCTTTAAATAAAATTACATTTTAAAAAAAAAATCATACTAGTTTTAAATGTACACATCACTGCACATATTCGATTTAACCATCATTTGTTGTTTTTTTTTTACTTCAATATAGTTCAGTGGGGCCAACGAAAAGAAAACTACCGACACTTCATGTTTGTATAGTAAAACGCGTAACCTGATACAAAACAAAGTTCATTGTGTTAAACTTTGTTAAAACACGCGCGGTATGTTTTTTGGGACAAACATTTGGGAACCAATTTCCACTGAACCCAATGTCCCTTTTCTTAAAATAATTCCCCAAAATCCCAAAATAATACTGCAAAACGTTGAGAGGAATTATTTTTCCCTCTGGTTAGTTTGAGGTGTACAAAAAAAAAATCAACCCGGCATAATATGCCACTGGGTTGGACTCTCCTGCAATTGGTATTGGCTTCAACCAGGACCAATTCCATTCGAGCTTGTGTTGGTGTAACAATCCCCCCAAAGCCAGAGTCAGCCTCAGGTTAAAGGGTAAAGGAGTTTTCCCCAGGATTGAGTTTTGTTAGTACGAGGAAAACAAGTATACGATTATAAAATTATAATAAACAATGTCGTAAAATTATAATATTTCTCAACAATAATAAATATAATATAATTTATATTTTCATATTAATTTATAATCTCTTATACCCTACCTCAAAATTTTTTCCCTTTAGGGTAACATTTACTTAAAATAAAATTCATTGGTTTCCTACCAGTTCCCATCTGCTGTAAATATCTGCAACTAAATTCTCTTTCGTTTTTCTCTTTTTATGTTTGAAAAAAAAACGACTCAATATAACCGAACTTTCCGAATTAACTTTGGAAATCATAAATCGCACATATGTGTAGTACCCAAAATTTCCATCAAATTCTCTTAACAACAAAAGAGGCTTTATATCTAAGAAAAATTTGAAACTGGCTTATAACAGCTACTACCGCCTACAGTCATTAATGAACACAATATAAGTGCTCAACATTTGGTCAAGAACTCAGTACGCCATGCTCGAAATAAGCATATCAATATACTAAAACATCCTCACATTAGAGAAGCATTTCATAATAAAGTAATAGATCTAAATTATGAGTCGAGCAATTTAATGATTGCGGATATAAAATTTCCAATATAAATAACACAAAATAAACTCACTCTGAAATTACCGCTTTCCTAAAGCTTCGTGCTTTCAATTGCTTCCTGTTCAATTGCTTACAGCCAAGTTGTTCTCTTTTCTTTTTTCAAAATGTCCACTAATTGCATAGAATTTTTGTGCAATATATTTCCTTTTGTTTCCTTGCTTTTTATTCTTTCCACTTTATTGTGTTACAGTTTCACTTTCATTGCTTCTATTTCACTTCTATTGCAATTGTATTTAAATTTAAAGCCGTCTTTATTATTTTGTACCTTCACTTTTCAAGTTTTTTTTCTTCTTAAAATTTTAAAATTCTTTTATATTACTTTAAATCGAATAATTTTTTTCCCACTTTTTCACTGTTATTTCTTTTCTAAATTTTTCTTCTCTTATTCCACTTTACAAATTTTTTAAAACTTCCGCGATCTTCGGTTCGCGGACCGGCTGCGCCAAATATGTTGCGGTATCCTTCCGCTGAAGGACACCCACGACATATGAAATTAAACTTAAAGAATGTTTTGGTATCCTTCCGTTGAAGGATACCCGCGGCAGAGCAAACACTACTTTTAAAACTTAACTGCGGACACCATGTCCGCTCTTTATTTCACTCAAAAACAGACTCTTTTCTTAAAGTTAAAACAAATTACTAGCCAGCTCGGTTGAGCCAGCTAAGTGGGTCAATCGCTGCACTTTGTCCCATTGTGCAATATGCCTTCCTTGCAGAATTGGAATTCTGCTGGAAATTATTGGCTGTTGGGCAAGTGGGAGTTTCGAAACTCAAACTTTGATACCTCTTTGCTATTTTGGAGAAAAAATACTCTTGCGCAATTTAAATTCTACTTTAAATTTATTGAACTGTGATCGAGAAGCGACCACAGTTTGGCCTAAAAGTATGCCTTCCAAAAAATAACTGCAAGCCTCCACGTTGGAGTATGCAGCGTAAACGGGCAAAGTACTGTATTAATCAAAATACTTGCGTTGGTTTTGGGTGTGCAGATTGACCCACAACATCCCTCCACCCTTAGGGAAAGAAAAAAATAATATCGTGAAGCGATTTTCTGTACATAGTTATACAGGTGTCGCTTAAAACTAAGTCTTCTAAAACTGTTTAATTTAACTCTACCTTAAGTTCTACCTTAGTGTATCCTCGTTGTTCGCGTCTACCAGTATGTTGTATTGTCGTGGATGTTGCGTGTGTGTAGTTGGTGTACAATCTTTTGTGTGCAGTTCGCATATTATAGTAGTAGCATTAGAAGAGCAAGGTGTCGACGTCCTGCGTTTTTTTTTTGTTTTTTTCTCTTTTATTTTAAATAGTTCAAGAATTAAATTGAGGCGTCTGGTCAGTACCATATTGTTAATGGTTGTTTCAAAACTTTATAGTTCCCAATCGGATGCAGAAAGACCTTCACTCTAATTGTAAGTGTGGTGTTTGTGCACGGAGTGCAATAAATACTTGATTTAAATTCTATTATAAAATAAAATTCCTTGAGTGCAAAAACTCGTGCACACGCTTCCACTTATTTATTCACACTGAAATTTGAAGTTACATATTTCTTTTGGTTGGACCATACAACGGTAATTTTTCACAAAAATGGAAAAAATTATACAACAAAAAAACAATGTAAAAAATAATCTTCTTCTAAAAGAACCGCTCATCTGCTCGTAGTCTAAAAATGCTGTCATAAAAAACGCACAACAGGGAGCGACCGCAACAACAATGCTGCAGTAGTTAAAAATTTGCGTTGTGGCTCTATTTTGCACTGTGGGCAGAAGAGTGCATTTCTCAAGCTAATCTATTTTGTTTGGTGTACATTTTCGCACTTACGTCGCATAATGGCTTGGTTACTGAGGTTTAAACAAAACTGCATGGTTACATAGGAACAACGCACCTCCGGTCCTCTCACGGTAGGAGAGCTCCACATCAGTCTTCAGAAACTAGTTTGCATGGTGCAAGCTGAATGTTTTGCGAAAGAAATACGAAGTTTGAAAAACGGCGAAGCAGTATCCTCCAAAAGTCAATTATTCAACCTGACTCCATTTATTGACAACGTAGAAATTCTACGTGTAGGCGGTCGGTTGCAGCGATCCTTGCTATCCTATGACGAAAGGCATCCGATGATATTACCGAAGGTTCATCACTTGACAAATTTTCGGTCTTACCCGGAAACATCGAACACATCCTACCGTGAGAGGACCGGAGGTGCGTTGTTCCTTTGTAACCATGCAGTTTTGTTTAAACCTCAGTAACCAAGCCATTATGCGACGTAAGTGCGAAGATGAAGAAAATTGATGCAACGACTTGGTTTCCTGTTGCGTCACGATGACGTTTACTGGTTGTTCTGCAGCTGTTTCATTTAAAAAAGTCCAATCCGAACATGGCCACGAGTTCTTCATCTTGTTTAGCTACGGCGGACCATGCCAATATAATTCACAACGTCTTAATTCAGCCGCCGATAGTCCTCGTGAGGAATGATCAGCCGGGTTTTCATTTGTAGAAATGTGATGCCACTGATCGACATTTGAGTCCGCATGAATAAGGCCAATTCGATTTGCCACAAATTCAGGCCAACGGTTGACATCAGCTCTAATCCAGCAGAGCACGATTGTAGAATCTGTCCAGTAATATACCGATATTGGTTTAGTAGGTAGAGAAAGATGTGTCAACACCCAATTAACCAGTTTTACGCTCAGCACCGTTGCACACAATTCGACTCGGGGAATACAAATTGTTTGTTTCGGCGTTACCTTACTCTTTGCGGCATTATTGGTACATATTGGTACAAAAGTCTTCGCGTCCAGTTTGGACACGCAGATAAACTATTGATGCATACGCTTTAGTGGAACCGTCGCTAAATGCATGGATCTCCAACTGCTTGTTTGTGGTGGGTGAAAATTGAAGCCATCGAGGAAATTGGATTTTATTCACGGCTGGTAAATCTGTCACGTACGGCACCACATATGAATCTGTTATATGAATCTTCTTCCATTAAACACTTACTGGACATGTCACGGTCGTTCGTTAATGCCTTACAAAATTTAAAGGTTCACGTAGACCAATGCAGTGAGATTGTAGTTCATTTTTTGGTAACAAAATTGCCGCGTGAAACACATCAATTGTGGGAGCAAGAGTTGGGCAATTCCATTAGTATTCCAACCTTCCAGCAATTCGTGAAATTTCTTGAGCTAATCTATTTTGTTTGGTGTACAAACATGTGGATTTTTGTATTGAGGATCGGGTGTTTCATGTAGTGGGGAGGCTCAACATATTTTCCAGTTCCGCTTCAGATGGTTTCGGAATTTTCTATGTGGTCAGCTACTCTCTTCCTTGTCACTACTGACCTACTTCAATTAACAAAAATAACATAACAACACGCTGAAATAAATTCAAGGCCAGAGTAAGTGGCCGCATTAAAATCGAGCGTCGAATTTCTTTATTCTTACGGTCGTTCACCGTTCGCTCACTACGCGGAAACAAAACGTTAACCTTGAAGCAATGATCGCGTTTCAAGGTTTAACCAAATAAAACACTCGAACTCGTGTTCGAACTTTTATAAATAGATTATTTATTTTCACCTAAAGCTAAATACATTTATTTTTTTTTTCTTTAAATAAAATTACATTTTAAAAAAAAAATCATACTAGTTTTAAATGTACACATCACTGCACATATTCGATTTAACCATCATTTATTGTTTTTTTTTTACTTCAATATAGTTCAGTGGGGCCAACGAAAAGAAAACTACCGACACTTCAGGTTTGTATAGTAAAACGCGTAACCTGATACAAAACAAAGTTCATTGTGTTAAACTTTGTTAAAACACGCGCGGTATGTTTTTTGGGACAAACATTTGGGAACCAATTTCCACTGAACCCAATGTCCCTTTTCTTAAAATAATTCCCCAAAATCCCAAAATAATACTGCAAAACGTTGAGAGGAATTATTTTTCCCTCTGGTTAGTTTGAGGTGTACAAAAAAAAAAATCAACCCGGCATAATATGCCACTGGGTTGGACTCTCCTGCAATTGGTATTGGCTTCAACCAGGACCAATTCCATTCGAGCTTGTGTTGGTGTAACAATCCCCCCAAAGCCAGAGTCAGCCTCAGGTTAAAGGGTAAAGGAGTTTTCCCCAGGATTGAGTTTTGTTAGTACGAGGAAAACAAGTATACGATTATAAAATTATAATAAACAATGTCGTAAAATTATAATATTTCTCAACAATAATAAATATAATATAATTTATATTTTCATATTAATTTATAATCTCTTATACCCTACCTCAAAATTTTTTCCCTTTAGGGTAACATTTACTTAAAATAAAATTCATTGGTTTCCTACCAGTTCCCATCTGCTGTAAATATCTGCAACTAAATTCTCTTTCGTTTTTCTCTTTTTATGTTTGAAAAAAAAACGACTCAATATAACCGAACTTTCCGAATTAACTTTGGAAATCATAAATCGCACATATGTGTAGTACCCAAAATTTCCATCAAATTCTCTTAACAACAAAAGAGGCTTTATATCTAAGAAAAATTTGAAACTGGCTTATAACAGCTACTACCGCCTACAGTCATTAATGAACACAATATAAGTGCTCAACATTTGGTCAAGAACTCAGTACGCCATGCTCGAAATAAGCATATCAATATACTAAGACATCCTCACATTAGAGAAGCATTTCATAATAAAGTAATAGATCTAAATTATGAGTCGAGCAATTTAATGATTGCGGATATAAAATTTCCAATATAAATAACACAAAATAAACTCACTCTGAAATTACCGCTTTCCTAAAGCTTCGTGCGTTCCCTTCCTGTTCAATTGCTTACAGCCAAGTTGTCCTCTTTTCTTTTTTCAAAATGTCCACTAATTGCATAGAATTTTTGTGCAATATATTTCCTTTTGTTTCCTTGCTTTTTATTCTTTCCACTTTATTGTGTTACAGTTTCACTTTCATTGCTTCTATTTCACTTCTATTGCAATTGTATTTAAATTTAAAGCCGTCTTTATTATTTTGTACCTTCACTTTTCAAGTTTTTTTTCTTCTTAAAATTTTAAAATTCTTTTATATTACTTTAAATCGAATAATTTTTTTCCCACTTTTTCACTGTTATTTCTTTTCTAAATTTTTCTTCTCTTATTCCACTTTACAAATTTTTTAAAACTTCCGCGATCTTCGGTTCGCGGACCGGCTGCGCCAAATATGTTGCGGTATCCTTCCGCTGAAGGACACCCACGACATATGAAATTAAACTTAAAGAATGTTTTGGTATCCTTCCGTTGAAGGATACCCGCGGCAGAGCAAACACTACTTTTAAAACTTAACTGCGGACACCATGTCCGCTCTTTATTTCACTCAAAAACAGACTCTTTTCTTAAAGTTAAAACAAATTACTAGCCAGCTCGGTTGAGCCAGCTAAGTGGGTCAATCGCTGCACTTTGTCCCATTGTGCAATATGCCTTTCTTGCAGAATTGGAATTCTGCTGGAAATTATTGGCTGTTGGGCAAGTGGGAGTTTCGAAACTCAAACTTTGATACCTCTTTGCTATTTTGGAGAAAAAATACTCTTGCGCAATTTAAATTCTACTTTAAATTTATTGAACTGTGATCGAGAAGCGACCACAGTTTGGCCTAAAAGTATGCCTTCCAAAAAATAACTGCAATCCTCCACGTTGGAGTATGCAGCGTAAACGGGCAAAGTACTGTATTAATCAAAATACTTGCGTTGGTTTTGGGTGTGCAGATTGACCCACAACATCCCTCCACCCTTAGGGAAAGAAAAAAATAATATCGTGAAGCGATTTTCTGTACATAGTTATACAGGTGTCGCTTAAAACTAAGTCTTCTAAAACTGTTTAATTTAACTCTACCTTAAGTTCTACCTTAGTGTATCCTCGTTGTTCGCGTCTACCAGTATGTTGTATTGTCGTGGATGTTGCGTGTGTGTAGTTGGTGTACAATCTTTTGTGTGCAGTTCGCATATTATAGTAGTAGCATTAGACGAGCAAGGTGTCGACGTTCTGCGTTTTTTTTTTGTTTTTTTCTCTTTTATTTTAAATAGTTCAAGAATTAAATTGAGGCGTCTGGTCAGTACCATATTGTTAATGGTTGTTTCAAAACTTTATAGTTCCCAATCGGATGCAGAAAGGCCTTCACTCTAATTGTAAGTGTGGTGTTTGTGCACGGAGTGCAATAAATACTTGATTTAAATTCTATTATAAAATAAAATTCCTTGAGTGCAAAAACTCGTGCACACGCTTCCACTTATTTATTCACACTGAAATTTGAAGTTACATATTTCTTTTGGTTGGACCATACAACGGTAATTTTTCACAAAAATGGAAAAAATTATACAACAAAAAAAAAACAATGAAAAAAATAATCTTCTTCTGAAAGAACCGCTCATCTGCTCGTAGTCTAAAAATGCTGTCATAAAAAACGCACAACAGGGAGCGACCGCAACAACAATGCTGCAGTAGTTAAAAATTTGCGTTGTGGCTCTATTTTGCACTGTGGGCAGAAGAGTGCATTTCTCAAGCTAATCTATTTTGTTTGGTGTACATTTTCGCACTTACGTCGCATAATGGCTTGGTTACTGAGGTTTAAACAAAACTGCATGGTTACATAGGAACAACGCACCTCCGGTCCTCTCACGGTAGGAGAGCTCCACATCAGTCTTCAGAAACTAGTTCGCATGGTGCAAGCTGAATGTTTTGCGAAAGAAATACGAAGTTTGAAAAACGGCGAAGCAGTATCCTCCAAAAGTCAATTATTCAACCTGACTCCATTTATTGACAACGTAGAAATTCTACGTGTAGGCGGTCGGTTGCAGCGATCCTTGCTATCCTATGACGAAAGGCATCCGATGATATTACCGAAGGTTCATCACTTGACAAATTTTCGGTCTTACCCGGAAACATCGAACACATCCTACCGTGAGAGGACCGGAGGTGCGTTGTTCCTTTGTAACCATGCAGTTTTGTTTAAACCTCAGTAACCAAGCCATTATGCGACGTAAGTGCGAAGATGAAGAAAATTGATGCAACGACTTGGTTTCCTGTTGCGTCACGATGACGTTTACTGGTGTTCTGCAGCTGTTTCATTTAAAAAAGTCCAATCCGAACATGGCCACGAGTTCTTCATCTTGTTTAGCTACGGCGGACCATGCCAATATAATTCACAACGTCTTAATTCAGCCGCCGATAGTCCTCGTGACGAATGATCAGCCGGGTTTTCATTTGTAGAAATGTGATGCCACTGATCGACATTTGAGTCCGCATGAATAAGGCCAATTCGATTTGCCACAAATTCAGGCCAACGGTTGACATCACCTCTAATCCAGCAGAGCACGATTGTAGAATCTGTCCAGTAATATACCGATATTGGTTTAGTAGGTAGAGAAAGATGTGTCAACACCCAATTAACCAGTTTTACGCTCAGCACCGCTGCACACAATTCGACTCGGGGAATACAAATTGTTTGTTTCGGCGTTACCTTACTCTTTGCGGCATTATTGGTACATATTGGTACAAAAGTCTTCGCGTCCAGTTTGGACACGCAGATAAACTATTGATGCATACGCTTTAGTGGAACCGTCGCTAAATGCATGGATCTCCAACTGCTTGTTTGTGGTGGGTGAAAATTGAAGCCATCGAGGAAATTGGATTTTATTCACGGCTGGTAAATCTGTCACGTATGGCACCACATATGAATCTGTTATCTTCACAATCCAGTATTCAAAGGGGAAATGCTTCTTCCATTAAACACTTACTGGACATGTCACGGTCGTTCGTTAATGCCTTACAAAATTTAAAGGTTCACGTAGACCAATGCAGTGAGATTGTAGTTCATTTTTTGGTAACAAAATTGCCGCGTGAAACACATCAATTGTGGGAGCAAGAGTTGGGCAATTCCATTAGTATTCCAACCTTCCAGCAATTCGTGAAATTTCTTGAGCTAATCTATTTTGTTTGGTGTACAAACATGTGGATTTTTGTATTGAGGATCGGGTGTTTCATGTAGTGGGGAGGCTCAACATATTTTCCAGTTCCGCTTCAGATGGTTTCGGAATTTTCTATGTGGTCAGCTACTCTCTTCCTTGTCACTACTGACCTACTTCAATTAACAAAAATAACATAAGACGCTGAAATAAATTCAAGGCCAGAGTAAGTGGCCGCATTAAAATCGAGCGTCGAATTTCTTTATTCTTACGGTCGTTCACCGTTCGCTCACTACGCGGAAACAAAACGTTAACCTTGAAGCAATGATCGCGTTTCAAGGTTTAACCAAATAAAACACTCGAACTCGTGTTCGAACTTTTATAAATAGATTATTTATTTTCACCTAAAGCTAAATACATTTATTTTTTTTCTTTAAATAAAATTACATTTTAAAAAAAAAATCATACTAGTTTTAAATGTACACATCACTGCACATATTCGATTTAACCATCATTTGTTGTTTTTTTTTTACTTCAATATAGTTCAGTGGGGCCAACGAAAAGAAAACTACCGACACTTCAGGTTTGTATAGTAAAACGCGTAACCTGATACAAAACAAAGTTCATTGTGTTAAACTTTGTTAAAACACGCGCGGTATGTTTTTGGGCGCGCGGACAAACATTTGGGAACCAATTTCCACTGAACCCAATGTCCCTTTTCTTAAAATAATTCCCCAAAATCCCAAAATAATACTGCAAAACGTTGAGAGGAATTATTTTTCCCTCTGGTTAGTTTGAGGTGTACAAAAAAAAATCAACCCGGCATAATATGCCACTGGGTTGGACTCTCCTGCAATTGGTATTGGCTTCAACCAGGACCAATTCCATTCGAGCTTGTGTTGGTGTAACAATCCCCCCAAAGCCAGAGTCAGCCTCAGGTTAAAGGGTAAAGGAGTTTTCCCCAGGATTGAGTTTTGTTAGTACGAGGAAAATAAGTATACGATTATAAAATTATAATAAACAATGTCGTAAAATTATAATATTTCTCAACAATAATAAATATAATATAATTTATATTTTCATATTAATTTATAATCTCTTATACCCTACCTAAAAATTTTTTCCCTTTAGGGTAACATTTACTTAAAATAAAATTCATTTGTTTTCCTACCAGTTCCCATCTGCTGTAAATATCTGCAACTAAATTCTCTTTCGTTTTTCTCTTTTTATGTTTGAAAAAAACGACTCAATATAACCGAACTTTCCGAATTAACTTTGGAAATCGTAAATCGCACATATGTGTAGTACCCAAAATTTCCATCAAATTCTCTTAACAACAAAAGAGGCTTTATATCTAAGAAAAATTTGAAACTGGCTTATAACAGCTACTACCGCCTACAGTCATTAATGAACACAATTTAAGTGCTCAACATTTGGTCAAGAACTCAGTACGCCATGCTCGAAATAAGCATATCAATATACTAAGACATCCTCACATTAGAGAAGCATTTCATAATAAAGTAATAGATCTAAATTATGAGTCGAGCAATTTAATGATTGCGGATATAAAATTTCCAATATAAATAACACAAAATAAACTCACTCTGAAATTACCGCTTTCCTAAAGCTTCGTGCGTTCCCTTCCTGTTCAGTTGCTTACGGCCAAGTTGTTCTCTTTTCTTTTTTCAAAATGTCCACTAATTGCATAGAATTTTTGTGCAATATATTTCCTTTTGTTTCCTTGCTTTTTATTCTTTCCACTTTATTGTGTTACAGTTTCACTTTCATTGCTTCTATTTCAATTGTATTTAAATTTAAAGCCGTCTTTATTATTTTGTACCTTCACTTTTCAAGTTTTTTTTTCTTCTTAAAATTTTAAAATTCTTTTATATTACTTTAACTAAATCGAATAATTTTTTTCCCACTTTTTCACTGTTATTTCTTTTCTAAATTTTTCCTCTCTTATTCCACTTTACAAATTTTTTAAAACTTCCGCGATCTTCGGTTCGCGGACCGGCTGCGCCAAATATGTTGCGGTATCCTTCCGCTGAAGGACACCCACGACATATGAAATTAAACTTAAAGAATGTTTTGGTATCCTTCCGTTGAAGGATACCCGCGGCAGAGCAAACACTACTTTTAAAACTTAACTGCGGACACCATGTCCGCTCTTTATTTCACTCAAAAACAGACTCTTTTCTTAAAGTTAAAACAAATGACTAGCCAGCTCGGTTGAGCCAGCTAAGTGGGTCAATCGCTGCACTTTGTCCCATTGTGTAATATGCCTTTCTTGCAGAATTGGAATTCTGCTGGAAATTATTGGCTGTTGGGCAAGTGGGAGTTTCGCAACTCAAACTTTGATACCTCTTTGCTATTTTGGAGAAAAAATACTCTTGCGCAATTTAAATTCTACTTTAAATTTATTGAACTGTGATCGAGAAGCGACCACAGTTTGGCCTAAAAGTATGCCTTCCAAAAAATAACTGCAAGCCTCCACGTTGGAAGTATGCAGCGTAAACGGGCAAAGTACCGTATTAATCAAAATACTTGCGCTGGTTTTAGGGTGTGCAGTTTTTAACCCACAACAATTATAAAGCATTGCAATGAATGAAATAGTGATGTAACAGCAAACAAATCGAAACAAAAACATTTCTCTGTTTTGATTGTTTACTTGAACATCGATCTTGCAATCGAAATCGACATGTAAATAAAACATCTTGAGATTCATTGTGATTTAAAATTTAATGGAAGAGTCGAGCAACGGGAAGCAAGACTGGAAACCATTCGAATAGACACTGCTCAAGCCCTTTCGTCTGAAACATACGAGCAACGGGAAGTAAGTTCGAGTACGCGCTGCTCGATACAGTCGAACACTGCACGCTGATTTAAATCTTGGTGCCATCCATTACGATCCTAATTATGATTATAGTCTTCATTCAAGTGTGGTTATTGGAAAAATAGATCACCTGCCCTAAAATTTAAGAAGCACCTGCTATGCTCTGCGTGGGTAGAAAAGTTGCTAGAGTTACATTTTCGCTAGATACTGTCAAATATATTATCGTAACTTTTTCTTTTTTTTTTTAACTGGCGAAGTTGGGAAAAATAAATTCGTATCTTGTAACGACCGTCGCCGTTACGAATGTGGTGTAGCCAGTAAAAAACCCACCTCATCACTTGGGATCTCTCTCTCTCTCTCTCACTCTCTCTCTCTCTCTGAATAGTTTTTTCACAAATTCAAAAACGATGAAAAAATTGATTGAAATTTGGACAGGGGGTCGGGTCTGCTAGTAAATAAATAAAAAACGTTTCCATTTCCCCATCATGGGCCCAGCTGAATCAGGCAATTGATTCACCTGATCAGTGAATTGACTGAAGTAAAGTTCCAGTCGTGTGCAATTCGTGACCGCCGTGGTATTTTCGTGTTCCTGAAAACAACCTGAACCAAACCACCTAAAAACAAAACTCGTTACACGTTCTTAATACAAAAAGGAGTTTTATCGGTATTATTAAGTTGTTATTTATAGAAATAATTTGCTGTAAGAAGGTCATTGTTTAAATAAATCTAAATAAAATATTTTCATATCTTGATAGTTTCTACAAATTTCTTTTACCGTGTCTTTTGCTTTTGGGTCATTACTATATTAAACTAGCAGTTTGGTACTGCAACTTTAGCACCTATTGAAGCCGTGAGAAGTAGGGGTTTCGCACAGGACGGACTTGACGGTGATCTGAGCGACGAGAGATGCGGATCAGATCAACGTAATTGCCGAGAGCTCCAACGAGGGGGGAGCGGCTGGTTGGACAGAATATGGACTACGGACAAATAGCGGGCGTTGATTCCGTTTGCCCGAGGCGCCCTTTGCGGTTGGGGATATTGTATCGGGATTCATTTCTAGAATGAGAAAATTAGTAAATTCTGAAAATATAAAAAGGGGGAGGTTCCGATTTCGTGTCGAGTTACTGTGGCAACACTAACTTCGAGATCGGACGGGTCAGGGTTCCTTTTTCGGTTCGGACGTCGGCAACACGTGTTCTGCTATCAGAACCGAGATAGGTGTGGGTTATACGACCGAGTCTTTATTTCGTTGGTGGAAGATTATCGTCTCGTAAGACTACGAGTTTTAAATTCAACTGAGGGTTCAGCAGGCGCTAAAATGGGACCACCGATGAGAAAGTGTCCTGGAGTAAGGGGTTGCAAATTAGAGGGGTTCTCGAACATTCTGTTCAGCGGTCGCGAATTGAGACATGCTTCAATTTTGTAGAGAATGGTCGTAAATTCCTCAAAGGTGAAATGCATGTTTCCGACAAACTTTCGGAAGTGAAGCTTGTTTGTTTTGGTAGGAAAATTGAGAGATCACGGCGTCCTTACTTTGCTGGAGGAAAGCTTTCCAATCGTGCATTAGGGCTTTAGATGCTCAAACGAAGTTTTTTCCATTGTCGGAGTATAAATCCTTCGGACATCCTCTGCGTGCGATGAAACGGCTGAACGCAGCGAGAAAAGTGGGCGTCGATAATTCACTGGTAGCTTCGAGATGGATAGCCTTGGTCGCGAAGCAGACGAATATGCAGACGTAACCTTTCGTGATGAGAGGCACGCCCCGCTGGTATAATTTTTAATGTCAAGCGTTCCCGCGAAGTCAAGACAGCAGCAACAAAGGTGGCAGCAAAAGGTCTAGAGAGAGAGAGAGAGAGGTGCGTTCAGGCGGCAGTGCAGCCATCAGTTGTGTCTGGATTTGTGTCCGTTGTAGAGCACAGCTTTTGCAACTATGAATTGTGGTGCGAAAGAGATTTTTCGCCTTAGGGATCCAATAATGAGTGCGAATCAAATGTAGCATGAGTTGGTTTCCTCCATGCAAACTGATCTCATGGATAAACCGGACTAAGAGTCGGGTAAAAACACAATTGTAGGGGATTATACTCAGATGACGTTCGTCATAGAAGAGTGACGAACATGAAGTTAAACGTCCTCTTGCGCGGATAATTCCATCTTGGGATAAGAATGGATTGTGTTTTAGTTTAAAGACGCAGGTTAAACCAACGTCTCTGTTGATTGCTGGTGATTGATAAGAACAGCTGGCTCTTAAAGCAGATGCACTGTACCAGACTTTGTAAAAAACAAAAGGCTTCCTTGTATCAGGCACTTTAACTAGATACAAAATAATAACACAAAGATGGACGTTACGTGCGGCATTTGAATCAAACTCAGTTGTAATGACGATTTATTGAATAATTTTGTCTTATTCATATACAAAAGAAGGATAATTTACAATAATACATTTACAATAACAAAGGTGCATAATACATACAATTGGTGCAAGAAATTGCTTTATTTTTAATCAATGTTCAGATTCAAAAATTCAATTCAGCATTTGGCTTTATTTTTATTTTTAATCAATGTTCAAATTGAAAAATTCAACTCAGCATTTGGCTTATCGTGCAGTTCATTGCACAGGAACAGTCGCCGCCTTGAAAATAGCGTGCTACCATGATGAGTGTCGGAAGTCTGAGGTTAATAATGCTTAACTAGCAGCAAAAACAAGTGCAACTATTTGGCCAATGAACTCAACAAATTGACTGCAAGGAAACGGCAGCCGCATCGGCTGACGGCATCATGTTACCATTTTCGGTGTGATGAGCCTTGAAGGCATGAAGTCAATGAACGTAACAAAAAGAAGATTGGCCAATATTAAATATTGAATTAAATTTACTTTTAATTTCTGAATTTGAACATTCTGCCCCCGTTGAGCTTGCTCAATAATTTGATTAATATGATTTATTATATAATGATATACTTATGATTAAGTGTTGATTATATATGTATGCTGAATTGGTCCGGCTGTTGACGTGGTGCTGGAAGAGGTTTGGGCGTGGTTTCGAAGGTTTGTGTTCTCTTCTTCTTCCTATGATGGTTGATAGCTGCAGCAAGACCAAGCGAGATGATGAAGACCAGACATACGTATCCTAGGGTGTAGTGATGGATATCATGGAAGCGTACATTTGGTAGCGTCAATCGGACATGAGAAATCTCATTTCTGAGTGATTCTATTTCCTTATAATGTGTATTGGCTAATTTATGATCGATAATGGTCGTCGTTGTTGAAATGTCTTCAGTTGAAGATATCATGTTGCTCATATTAATTGCTGACAAAAATGAGGCATACCGTTTAGTTCTAAGATTCGGTGTCCTTGAATTGTCAAGTAAGGAAGTTTGACAGCGCATTCTTCTCCTAATTTTTAAAATTCCTGATTTTCGTGCTGTGATATGCGTTACATTTGATTTGCAAACTGCGTTCAGACGAATTTCCTCATCGAGAGCGAATATCCATACGTTTGGGTCATGTAATTGAACTCAAGTGGTCCTGGGCCTGCGTTGGTAGCAAAGCATGAGGATGGATCTTCCTGTTGATTGAGTATATTTATCTCGCATACACCTATTTTAGATCCCTTCTTGTATAATGGGTGGTGTTGTCGACATAAATGATTTTGTGGATCAATGATTTTTTGGAATCCTTAAATCGTTTAATTGTCGTAGGTTTTCTCCACGTGGTGTGATATTCTCCCAGGAGCCGATCATCCCATGAAATCTTTAATTCCCACAATTTTTGTAGGAAGATTTTAGCTGAGACAGTTACAGGCGACATAAGACCTAATGGATCAAAGATTCTTGCCAATTCTGCTGCAACTATGCGTTTTGTGATTTTGTTGCTTGTATTTGTGTTAGATTTTATGCAAAGCGAATCTTCTTTTGGGATCCAGGTTAGTCCTAATGTTTTGACTGTTGTTTCCTTTCCTTCGTCGAGATTGAGATTGATCTACTGATCTTCCATCGGAATTCCTTGTAACAGCTGTGGCTGATTGGCGCACCATTTTTGTAATTTGAATCCAGCGGAGTTCAAAATTTTGCGGAGTTGTTCCTGAATTAATTTGGCTGTTGTGAGATTATCGCTACCTGTAATACTATCATCGACGTAAAAATCTCGTTCTAATGCTTCTGCTCCATGTGGATACTTATGGGCAGCTTGCTTTGACAACTCTTGCAGGCACTTTGAGGCAAGGTATGGCGCTGCTCTCGTTCCATAAGTGACCGTGTTAAGTTTATAGCATTTTAAATGTGAATATGGATTTTCTCTCTAAAGAATTAATTGTAGCACTTGATGGGCCGGATGAACTAAAATTTGCCCGTACATTTTTTCTATTTTAGATCCCTTCTTGTATAATGGGTGGTGTTGTCGACATAAATGATTTTGTAGTTCGACTTTAATTTTTTGAAGCAGGTTCTTAATTCTGCTTCTGTTAATGGATAATACAGATCTCGATGCAAATTGACTATCATGAAGGGCGACATCACTTTTATTATTTTAAAGCTGTTGTCTTTCAAGGAACTGCGGTGAGTTTGAACATTTCAAATTCTTCGGTGGAGATGAGTGGTATGTTTATTTTGAAAATTACATATTTGGCGGTGATTCTTCCTTCTATTGACATGAAGAAGTAAAATTTTAATATGTCATTTAACGAAACTAGTAATCGGAGTGTTGCAGGAAGATTAATTTTTATTTTTAGTAATTCAAATTTTAGTTGAGCAGGTGAGATCAGCATAGGATTTATGATTCCGTGGTGAGTATCAGCTAATATATCAATTAGTGAGTCTTGAATGCTTTTAAGATTCATCATTGCTAATGTTGCTTGAATCGTAAAGTCGAGGAAGGTAAGTGATACCTTTTCTGCGTCGAGCTGAGGGTTTATATTTTCAAATTGGTTTTTTGTACGTTTAAGAGCAGTTGCTATTTTATCAAACTGCATTTCACTTTCTTTTTGGTTTCTTTTCATTAAGTAGAGAGTGCTATCTAGGAACGACGTCTGATTTTCTATAGCAGATAGCAAATAGTCATAATTTTGCTCTAGCTTTTGGATTGTTGCTGCTGCTTTTTCTGCATACTCTTCGTCAAGAACTCCAAATAGGGAGCAAGCGATTGATCCGACCACATTTAAGGCGCCTCTCTTTACTCGCATGGTGGGATTAATTTCTAATAATTCGTTATTTGAGTTAATTCCGTCAGTGAGTTGATTGAATTGTGCTAGGATTATTGAGCATGTTCTAGTATTATGGATCCTTTCGCACAATGGCGTTAGTGTATGTTTATATTAATTTAGTAGGTTCACCTCCTTCCAATATGGTTCCAAATTAAAATATGTTACTAGATTCCATTTGCTGCTAATGATCCCAGCCGAGCCCATATTTTCAAAGTATACTCCAGGGTTTGATTCAAAGTGATGAATTTCTACTGAAGCAGAGTAAACGATTGGTATGAATAGGTAGGCTAATAGCAGTGTTGTTAGTTTTGAGGCTCTTTGTCGATTTTTCGGAAGTGGAGCTTCATTATCAGTATCGGAAGAAGATTGCGTGTCTCTCTTTGATGTCACAGGCATATCCTTATTGGTATCACACAATTCCTCCTGTGAACTACTGATGTCTATTGGTGATTTAATGTCTGATGATGAATTGTTGTCTACTGGAAGTGGTGCCAATCTGTTTATAGCTCGTTTGAAGATTCCATAACTAATTTTAACGTCTACTACTCGGACTGCATTATCTGGTCCGCTATAAACTTTGATAATTCTTCCTAGATGCCAAGAGAGGGGTGGTACGTCATCTTCCTTGAGGATGACCATTGTTCCTATTTGAATATTTTGTGATCGTCCTCTCCATTTACGCAGCGATATTGCAACTCGTTTAGGTACTCGAATGACCAGCGTTTCCAAAGTTCGTGTTTAGGATGCGAGACTAATTTCCATCGTTTCAAAAATGAAGGATTCATGACAGTTGCTCTGGAGTCCACTTGAGCTGTTAATGGCTATCCAATCAAAAAATGGCCAGGGGTTAGAGCTGTTAAATCATTTGGATCATTAGACAGTGGTGTCAAAGGTCTTGAATTTAGAATTGCTTCTATTTCGACGACTACTGTCTCCAGCTCCTCATATGTTAAATTAGCTGTCGAAACACTGCGAACTAGAAGATGCTTTGCAGATTTGATGGCCGCCTCCCACAATCCCCCAAAGTGAGGGGCCCTTGGTGGGATAAAGTGGAATTGGATTCCTTTGTCAGCACATGTTCGGATTATAGCGTGTTCTGCAGCAGAGGAGTAGAGTGATTCCTTTAGTTCGGCAAGTTGATTTTTAGCCCCCACGAAATTGGTTGCGTTGTCGCAGTACAAATTCTGGCAGTGTCCTCTACGACTTATGAAACGCCTTATAGACCCAATGAACGCCTCTGTTGTTAGGTCACTGACTACCTCCATGTGGACGGCTTTCGTTGCAAAGCAGCAGAACAGTGAGATATACACCTTGTGTGGTTTCTTGTCGCGGATTTTATAGTGAACCCAGAATGGTCCACAATAATCCACACCTGAGTTGATGAATGGTCTTGCGGGTTGGAGTCTGAGTGCAGGTAAATTTCCCATGAGTTGACTGTATAGCTTTGGGCATGCTCTAGTGCATTTCACGCAGCGTTGAATTACACCTCTTGCCATTGATTTTCCTTTTAAAGGCCAGAAGCGTTGATGTGTGTTAGTCAAAAGAGCTTGTGCACCACAATGGTAATTCTCCTCGTGTATTGTTTTCAACAAGAGTTTTACCAAAATGTCATTTGGACGGTTAACTCAGGAAGAGTTAACCGCCACTCTTCAGGAAGAGTTAATTCTTGAATTTTTGCAATCCTGTTTGCAACAAAGATTTGGTAGGACGCTGCTGAGGAGTTGATCCATGCTAAAACAATTTGTGAATCAGACCAATAAAAGATGGTCTTAGATTCGTAACGAAGATCTTTCTTCACCCTCGCGGCTAGTTGTGTTCCCAACAATGCAGCACTGAGCTCGAGCCTGGGTACTGTTTGTGTTTTAATAGGCGCTACTCTGGTTTTCGCGCATAATAATCTGACTATGATTCTGTCCCTTTCTACAATTGATCGTATGTAGATGGCAGCACCGTATGCCTTTTCGGAGGCGTCTACAAATACGTGCATTTGAATCGATGCAGGAGTCTGTTTAGAAAATATATGTCGAGGAATCCTTAAATCGTTTAATTGTCGTAGGTTTTCTCTGTAATTGGTCCACGTGGTGTGATATTCTCCCGGGAGCCGATCATCCCATGAAATCTTTAATTCCCACAATTTTTGTAGGAAGATTTTAGCTGAGACAGTTACAGGCGACATAAGACCTAATGGATCAAAGATTCTTGCCAATTCTGCTGCAACTATGCGTTTTGTGATTTTGTTGCTTGTATTTGTGTTAGATTTTATGCAAAGCGAATCTTCTTTTGGGATCCAGGATAGTCCTAATGTTTTGACTGTTGTTTCCTTTCCTTCGTCGAGATTGAGATTGATCTACTGATCTTCCATCGGAATCCCTTGTAACAGCTGTGGATGATTGGCGCACCATTTTTGTAATTTGAATCCAGCGGAGTTCAAAATTTTGCGGAGTTGTTCCTGAATTAATTTGGCTGTTGTGAGATTATCGCTACCTGTAATACTATCATCGACGTAAAAATCTCGTTTTAATGCTTCTGCTCCATGTGGATACTTATGGGCAGCTTGCTTTGACAACTCTTGCAGGCACTTTGAGGCAAGGTATGGCGCTGCTCTCGTTCCATAAGTGACCGTGTTAAGTTTATAGCATTTTAAATGTGAATATGGATTTTCTCTCTAAAGAATTAATTGTAGCACTTGATCGGCTGGATGAACTAAAATTTGCCCGTACATTTTTTCTATGTCTGTGGTGAATACAAATCGTGGCAAGCGATACCGTAGCAAAATGGAAAATAGCTCGCTTTGTACCCATGCGCCCGTGTACATGATGTCATTTAAGGCTACACCTGATGAGGTTTTGCATGATGCGTCGAAGACTACCCTTAATTTGGTAGAGCTGCTCTCTGGTTTGAGCACACAATGATGCGGTATGAAGTAATGTGGTTGTGCAATGTCACTTGGCTTGATTTCTGTCATGTGTTCAAGATCGTTGTATTCTCTCATAAATTGGACATACCTTTCCTTTAAATCAATGTTCTTTGTGAGTTTCCTTTCGAGAGCTGCGAACCTGTTGTAAGCTATTGCTCGAGATTCTCCTAAGGCGGTCGGGTTAGTGGTTAAGGGAAGTTTCACCACAAACCTTCCATCTTTATTTCTAGTAGTGTTTTGATTGAAGTGAGTCTCACAAAGTCAATTTTCTGGTGAAGATGATTGCTGCGATGATTCCGAGACTTTCTCCAGTTGCCAAAATCTTTCTAGTGTGCTCTCCAGTGCTTCATCATCTGAGCTAGTGATTCCACAAGTCAATGTACTTGATTGTTTACATCCAGCCTTTCCGGCTACAATCCATCCAAATGCAGAATTTTGTAAGACAGGTAGATTATCTGCCAACACAATCCTTCCAGTCGACAATAGTGCGTGATAGTATTCGGCTCCTATCAGTACATCTATTTTATTTGGACGCTAGAAGTGTGGGTCTGCTAGTGCTATGTTTTTGGGAATTAACCAGTTTGAAGTATCCAGAGGTGCCGACGGTTGGGTGGAGATTATCTGCGGTAGCACCAATGCTTCAAATGGCATCGAATATTCGCCGGTTGTTGAATGTAAAGTAACATGTACGCGTTGATTGGCTGATTTCGATGTTTTACCTATGCCTTCAATTCTGATTGACGTTGGCCTTGTGTTCAGTGACAATTTCCTGATAATCCTTTCGGTAATGAAATTAGCTTGAGAACCCGAGTCGAGAATTGCCCTGCATTCCGCAAATGTAATTTTTTTTTGTTATTTTACCAAGTAAAATATGCTGTTATTTGTTGTTAGATGCAGAAGTAAGGGTGATTGCATTGGGGGCAGCAGATGACGCAGGTTGCTCTGTGCTCTTGAGGTCGAAATGTAGCAAGGTATTGTGTCTCTTATAGCACTTAAGACCGCTTTTTTATGGGCAGAACTTAGACTTATGCCCTGATTTGAGACAATTTATGCATAATTTATATTGTTGAACATGATGCAGTCTATCCTTAGGTGCTAGATTCAAAAATTTTTTACAGGAGAATAATGGGTGATTGGATTCTTTGCAAGTGCTACATTTCAAATTGTCCTTTGGGTTCGTGACTACCGAGGATACTGTCTTAGCCAGAAAAGTAATTCTTTTCGTCCAACAGTTTCTAATGACTGAAACCGATGCTCCAAGAACTGCAGAAATGATTTTACAGGTTGTAATTCTCTTGGGTTTTTTAGTGATTGCTCGTAAAGAATGTGTGTTCCTCGATCTAACTTTTTGATTAATAAATGAATTATTAGTGGGTCCCAGATGAATTATTAGTGGGCAGATGAATGTTTGGTGCTTGGTTGACAATTGCTTGATTGTTTTGATTATATATGGAGTTGGCGTTCTTTGATGACAAGAGACCTCATACTTCCAGAACTCTTTCTTCTAATTCGATGTACGAGTTCATGTCATATCCCATAGTCTCTGGATTGTCTCATATATTCCACAATTTGGCCTTCTCTATGTCATCCCATAATTTGTTCATAGCAAGAAGGCATTGTTCTAGTGAGCTGTCTTTTGATTTACCATTTAGTAGCCTTTGATGCAATCATTGCTTTTTGCTCGCGAATGATTGGTTTTGCTCTGTCATCTATTATTGGAACTGGAGTTGGTGGCTCGTTGTCGGTAGCCCGGCCTTGTGTGTTTGTTTGAGATCCTTTCTGCAACCTTTTCATTTCGGATTCAAATATTTCTGAATATTGCTCCACGACTGAACGAATTTGACCAAAGTAGTCTTTGACGAAATACTCATGGTCCATTGGTAGATTTCTGATAGACCGAATTTGGTAATCGACCTGCTCGAATTGTTTCCATGCTGATTGCAGTCGCTTTACACGCTCTTGAAAGTAAGCAACTGATTGCTTTCTATCGACGGAGTCCTTCTTAAAATTCCTGATAATGTTCTGGATTTCGTTGCCAATAGTCTGCTGATCTGCTACGAACCTCTCAAATACTTCTGTGGAGCCCTCCATTGTAGCTGCAGACTGTTTGATGAATTTAGTGAATATCTTCAAGAAAAGCATCACGTTGACTTCTCTGACAAGTCTTGAACTGGTCTGATGAGGATCGAAATCACGATCACGTCGGGGTCACAAATGTTTTATAGTAATTTAAAGACGCAGGTTGAACCAACGTCTCTGTTGATTGCTGGTGATTGATAAGAACAGCTGGCTCTTAAACCAGATGCACTGTACCAGACTTTGTAAAAAAAAGGCTTCCTTGTATCAGGCACTTTAACTAGATACAAAGTATTAACACAAAAGTTCCTTGTATCAGGCACTTTAACTAGATACAAAGTCTTAACACAAAAGTTTCTTGTATCAGCACTTTAACTAGATACAAAATAATAACACAAAGATGAACGTTACGTGCGGCACTTGAACCAAACTCAGTTGTAATGACGATCTATTGAATAATTTTGTCTTGTTTATATACAAAAGAAGGATATTTTACAATAATACATTTACAATAACAAAGGTGCATAATACATACAATTGGTGCAAGAAATTGCTTTATTTTTAATCAATGTTCAGATTCAAAAATTCAATTCAGCATTTGGCTTTATTTTTATTTTTAATCAATGTTCAAATTGAAAAATTCAACTCAGCATTTGGCTTATCGTGCAGTTCATTGCACAGGAACAGTCGCCGCCTTGAAAATAGCGTGTTACCATGATGAGTGTCGGAAGCCTGAGGTTAATAATGCTTAACTAGCAGCAAAAACAAGTGCAACTATTTGGCCAATGAACTCAACAAATTGACTGCAAGGAAACGGCAGCCGCATCGGCTGACGGCATCATGTTACCATTTTCGGTGTGATGAGCCTTGAAGGCATGAAGTCAATGAACGTAACAAAAAGAAGATTGGCCAATATTAAATATTGAATTAAATTTACTTTTAATTTCTGAATTTGAACATTCTGCCCCCGTTGAGCTTGCTCAATAATTTGATTAATATGATTTATTATATAATGATATACTTATGATTAAGTGTTGATTATATATGTATGCTGAATTGGTCCGGCTGTTGACGTGGTGCTGGAAGAGGTTTGGGCGTGGTTTCGAAGGTTTGTGTTCTCTTCTTCTTCCTATGATGGTTGATAGCTGCAGCAAGACCAAGCGAGATGATGAAGACCAGACATGCGTATCCTAGGGTGTAGTGATGGATATCATGGAAGCGTACATTTAGTAGCGTCAATCGGACATGAGAAATCTCATTTCTGAGTGATTCTATTTCCTTATAATGTGTATTGGCTAATTTATGATCGATAATGGTCGTCGTTGTTGAAATGTCTTCAGTTGAAGATATCATGTTGCTCATATTAATTGCTGGCAAGAATGAGGCATACCGTTTAGTTTCCAAGATTCGGTGTCCTTGAATTGTCAAGTAAGGAAGTTTGACAGCGCATTCTTCTCCTAATTTTTAAAATTCCTGATTTTCGTGCTGTGATATGCGTTACATTTGATTTGCAAACTGCGTTCAGACGAATTTCCTCATCGAGAGCGAATATCCATACGTTTGGGTCATGTAATTGAACCCAAGTGGTCCTGGGCCTGCGTTGGTAGCAAAGCATGAGGATGGATCTTCCTGTTGATTGAGTATATTTATCTCGCATACACCTATTTTAGGTCCCTTCTTGTATAATGGGTGGTGTTGTCGACATAAATGATTTTGTGGATCAATGATTTTTTGGAATCCTTAAATCGTTTAATTGTCGTAGGTTTTCTCTGTAATTGGTCCACGTGGTGTGATATTCTCCCGGGAGCCGATCATCCCATGAAATCTTTAATTCCCACAAATTTTGTAGGAAGATTTTAGCTGAGACAGTTACAGGCGACATAAGACCTAATGGATCAATAATTCTTGCCAATTCTGCTGCAACTATGCGTTTTGTGATTTTGTTGCTTGTATTTGTGTTAGATTTTATGCAAAGCGAATCTTCTTTTGGGATCCAGGATAGTCCTAATGTTTTGACTGTTGTTTCCTTTCCTTCGTCGAGATTGAGATTGATCTACTGATCTTCCATCGGAATCCCTTGTAACAGCTGTGGATGATTGGCGCACTATTTTTGTAATTTGAATCCAGCGGAGTTCAAAATTTTGCGGAGTTGTTCCTGAATTAATTTGGCTGTTGTGAGATTATCGCTACCTGTAATACTATCATCGACGTAAAAATCTCGTTCTAATGCTTCTGCTCCATGTGGATACTTATGGGCAGCTTGCTTTGACAACTCTTGCAGGCACTTTGAGGCAAGGTATGGCGCTGCTCTCGTTCCATAAGTGACCGTGTTAAGTTTATAGCATTTTAAATGTGAATATGGATTTTCTCTCTAAAGAATTAATTGTAGCACTTGATCGGCTGGATGAACTAAAATTTGCCCGTACATTTTTTCTATGTCTGTGGTGAATACAAATCGTGGCAAGCGATACCGTAGCAAAATGGAAAATAGCTCGCTTTGTACCCATGCGCCCGTGTACATGATGTCATTTAAGGCTACACCTGATGAGGTTTTGCATGATGCGTCGAAGACTACCCTTAATTTGGTAGAGCTGCTCTCTGGTTTGAGCACACAATGATGCGGTATGAAGTAATGTGGTTGTGCAATGTCACTTGGCTTGATTTCTGTCATGTGTTCAAGATCGTTGTATTCTCTCATAAATTGGACATACCTTTCCTTTAAATCAATGTTCTTTGTGAGTTTCCTTTCGAGAGCTGCGAACCTGTTGTAAGCTATTGCTCGAGATTCTCCTAAGGCGGTCGGGTTAGTGGTTAAGGGAAGTTTCACCACAAACCTTCCATCTTTATTTCTAGTAGTGTTTTGATTGAAGTGAGTCTCACAAAGTCAATTTTCTGGTGAAGATGATTGCTGCGATGATTCCGAGACTTTCTCCAGTTGCCAAAATCTTTCTAGTGTGCTCTCCAGTGCTTCATCATCTGAGCTAGTGATTCCACAAGTCAATGTACTTGATTGTTTACATCCAGCCTTTCCGGCTACAATCCATCCAAATGCAGAATTTTGTAAGACAGGTAGATTATCTGCCAACACAATCCTTCCAGTCGACAATAGTGCGTGATAGTATTCGGCTCCTATCAGTACATCTATTTTATTTGGACGCTAGAAGTGTGGGTCTGCTAGTGCTATGTTTTTGGGAATTAACCAGTTTGAAGTATCCAGAGGTGCCGACGGTTGGGTGGAGATTATCTGCGGTAGCACCAATGCTTCAAATGGCATCGAATATTCGCCGGTTGTTGAATGTAAAGTAACATGTACGCGTTGATTGGCTGATTTCGATGTTTTACCTATGCCTTCAATTCTGATTGACGTTGGCCTTGTGTTCAGTGACAATTTCCTGATAATCCTTTCGGTAATGAAATTAGCTTGAGAACCCGAGTCGAGAATTGCCCTGCATTCCGCAAATGTAATTTTTTTTTGTTATTTTACCAAGTAAAATATGCTGTTATTTGTTGTTAGATGCAGAAGTAAGGGTGATTGCATTGGGGGCAGCAGATGACGCAGGTTGCTCTGTGCTCTTGAGGTCGAAATGTAGCAAGGTATTGTGTCTCTTATAGCACTTAAGACCGCTTTTTTATGGGCAGAACTTAGACTTATGCCCTGATTTGAGACAATTTATGCATAATTTATATTGTTGAACATGATGCAGTCTATCCTTAGGTGCTAGATTCAAAAATTTTTTACAGGAGAATAATGGGTGATTGGATTCTTTGCAAGTGCTACATTTCAAATTGTCCTTTGGGTTCGTGACTACCGAGGATACTGTCTTAGCCAGAAAAGTAATTCTTTTCGTCCAACAGTTTCTAATGACTGAAACCGATGCTCCAAGAACTGCAGAAATGATTTTACAGGTTGTAATTCTCTTGGGTTTTTTAGTGATTGCTCGTAAAGAATGTGTGTTCCTCGATCTAACTTTTTGATTAATAAATGAATTATTAGTGGGTCCCAGATGAATTATTAGTGGGCAGATGAATGTTTGGTGCTTGGTTGACAATTGCTTGATTGTTTTGATTATATATGGAGTTGGCGTTCTTTGATGACAAGAGACCTCATACTTCCAGAACTCTTTCTTCTAATTCGATGTACGAGTTCATGTCATATCCCATAGTCTCTGGATTGTCTCATATATTCCACAATTTGGCCTTCTCTATGTCATCCCATAATTTGTTCATAGCAAGAAGGCATTGTTCTAGTGAGCTGTCTTTTGATTTACCATTTAGTAGCCTTTGATGCAATCATTGCTTTTTGCTCGCGAATGATTGGTTTTGCTCTGTCATCTATTATTGGAACTGGAGTTGGTGGCTCGTTGTCGGTAGCCCGGCCTTGTGTGTTTGTTTGAGATCCTTTCTGCAACCTTTTCATTTCGGATTCAAATATTTCTGAATATTGCTCCACGACTGAACGAATTTGACCAAAGTAGTCTTTGACGAAATACTCATGGTCCATTGGTAGATTTCTGATAGACCGAATTTGGTAATCGACCTGCTCGAATTGTTTCCATGCTGATTGCAGTCGCTTTACACGCTCTTGAAAGTAAGCAACTGATTGCTTTCTATCGACGGAGTCCTTCTTAAAATTCCTGATAATGTTCTGGATTTCGTTGCCAATAGTCTGCTGATCTGCTACGAACCTCTCAAATACTTCTGTGGAGCCCTCCATTGTAGCTGCAGACTGTTTGATGAATTTAGTGAATATCTTCAAGAAAAGCATCACGTTGACTTCTCTGACAAGTCTTGAACTGGTCTGATGAGGATCGAAATCACGATCACGTCGGGGTCACAAATGTTTTATAGTAATTTAAAGACGCAGGTTGAACCAACGTCTCTGTTGATTGCTGGTGATTGATAAGAACAGCTGGCTCTTAAACCAGATGCACTGTACCAGACTTTGTAAAAAAAAGGCTTCCTTGTATCAGGCACTTTAACTAGATACAAAGTATTAACACAAAAGTTCCTTGTATCAGGCACTTTAACTAGATACAAAGTCTTAACACAAAAGTTTCTTGTATCAGCACTTTAACTAGATACAAAATAATAACACAAAGATGAACGTTACGTGCGGCACTTGAACCAAACTCAGTTGTAATGACGATCTATTGAATAATTTTGTCTTGTTTATATACAAAAGAAGGATATTTTACAATAATACATTTACAATAACAAAGGTGCATAATACATACAATTGGTGCAAGAAATTGCTTTATTTTTAATCAATGTTCAGATTCAAAAATTCAATTCAGCATTTGGCTTTATTTTTATTTTTAATCAATGTTCAAATTGAAAAATTCAACTCAGCATTTGGCTTATCGTGCAGTTCATTGCACAGGAACAGTCGCCGCCTTGAAAATAGCGTGTTACCATGATGAGTGTCGGAAGCCTGAGGTTAATAATGCTTAACTAGCAGCAAAAACAAGTGCAACTATTTGGCCAATGAACTCAACAAATTGACTGCAAGGAAACGGCAGCCGCATCGGCTGACGGCATCATGTTACCATTTTCGGTGTGATGAGCCTTGAAGGCATGAAGTCAATGAACGTAACAAAAAGAAGATTGGCCAATATTAAATATTGAATTAAATTTACTTTTAATTTCTGAATTTGAACATTCTGCCCCCGTTGAGCTTGCTCAATAATTTGATTAATATGATTTATTATATAATGATATACTTATGATTAAGTGTTGATTATATATGTATGCTGAATTGGTCCGGCTGTTGACGTGGTGCTGGAAGAGGTTTGGGCGTGGTTTCGAAGGTTTGTGTTCTCTTCTTCTTCCTATGATGGTTGATAGCTGCAGCAAGACCAAGCGAGATGATGAAGACCAGACATGCGTATCCTAGGGTGTAGTGATGGATATCATGGAAGCGTACATTTAGTAGCGTCAATCGGACATGAGAAATCTCATTTCTGAGTGATTCTATTTCCTTATAATGTGTATTGGCTAATTTATGATCGATAATGGTCGTCGTTGTTGAAATGTCTTCAGTTGAAGATATCATGTTGCTCATATTAATTGCTGGCAAGAATGAGGCATACCGTTTAGTTTCCAAGATTCGGTGTCCTTGAATTGTCAAGTAAGGAAGTTTGACAGCGCATTCTTCTCCTAATTTTTAAAATTCCTGATTTTCGTGCTGTGATATGCGTTACATTTGATTTGCAAACTGCGTTCAGACGAATTTCCTCATCGAGAGCGAATATCCATACGTTTGGGTCATGTAATTGAACCCAAGTGGTCCTGGGCCTGCGTTGGTAGCAAAGCATGAGGATGGATCTTCCTGTTGATTGAGTATATTTATCTCGCATACACCTATTTTAGGTCCCTTCTTGTATAATGGGTGGTGTTGTCGACATAAATGATTTTGTGGATCAATGATTTTTTGGAATCCTTAAATCGTTTAATTGTCGTAGGTTTTCTCTGTAATTGGTCCACGTGGTGTGATATTCTCCCGGGAGCCGATCATCCCATGAAATCTTTAATTCCCACAAATTTTGTAGGAAGATTTTAGCTGAGACAGTTACAGGCGACATAAGACCTAATGGATCAATAATTCTTGCCAATTCTGCTGCAACTATGCGTTTTGTGATTTTGTTGCTTGTATTTGTGTTAGATTTTATGCAAAGCGAATCTTCTTTTGGGATCCAGGATAGTCCTAATGTTTTGACTGTTGTTTCCTTTCCTTCGTCGAGATTGAGATTGATCTACTGATCTTCCATCGGAATCCCTTGTAACAGCTGTGGATGATTGGCGCACTATTTTTGTAATTTGAATCCAGCGGAGTTCAAAATTTTGCGGAGTTGTTCCTGAATTAATTTGGCTGTTGTGAGATTATCGCTACCTGTAATACTATCATCGACGTAAAAATCTCGTTCTAATGCTTCTGCTCCATGTGGATACTTATGGGCAGCTTGCTTTGACAACTCTTGCAGGCACTTTGAGGCAAGGTATGGCGCTGCTCTCGTTCCATAAGTGACCGTGTTAAGTTTATAGCATTTTAAATGTGAATATGGATTTTCTCTCTAAAGAATTAATTGTAGCACTTGATCGGCTGGATGAACTAAAATTTGCCCGTACATTTTTTCTATGTCTGTGGTGAATACAAATCGTGGCAAGCGATACCGTAGCAAAATGGAAAATAGCTCGCTTTGTACCCATGCGCCCGTGTACATGATGTCATTTAAGGCTACACCTGATGAGGTTTTGCATGATGCGTCGAAGACTACCCTTAATTTGGTAGAGCTGCTCTCTGGTTTGAGCACACAATGATGCGGTATGAAGTAATGTGGTTGTGCAATGTCACTTGGCTTGATTTCTGTCATGTGTTCAAGATCGTTGTATTCTCTCATAAATTGGACATACCTTTCCTTTAAATCAATGTTCTTTGTGAGTTTCCTTTCGAGAGCTGCGAACCTGTTGTAAGCTATTGCTCGAGATTCTCCTAAGGCGGTCGGGTTAGTGGTTAAGGGAAGTTTCACCACAAACCTTCCATCTTTATTTCTAGTAGTGTTTTGATTGAAGTGAGTCTCACAAAGTCAATTTTCTGGTGAAGATGATTGCTGCGATGATTCCGAGACTTTCTCCAGTTGCCAAAATCTTTCTAGTGTGCTCTCCAGTGCTTCATCATCTGAGCTAGTGATTCCACAAGTCAATGTACTTGATTGTTTACATCCAGCCTTTCCGGCTACAATCCATCCAAATGCAGAATTTTGTAAGACAGGTAGATTATCTGCCAACACAATCCTTCCAGTCGACAATAGTGCGTGATAGTATTCGGCTCCTATCAGTACATCTATTTTATTTGGACGCTAGAAGTGTGGGTCTGCTAGTGCTATGTTTTTGGGAATTAACCAGTTTGAAGTATCCAGAGGTGCCGACGGTTGGGTGGAGATTATCTGCGGTAGCACCAATGCTTCAAATGGCATCGAATATTCGCCGGTTGTTGAATGTAAAGTAACATGTACGCGTTGATTGGCTGATTTCGATGTTTTACCTATGCCTTCAATTCTGATTGACGTTGGCCTTGTGTTCAGTGACAATTTCCTGATAATCCTTTCGGTAATGAAATTAGCTTGAGAACCCGAGTCGAGAATTGCCCTGCATTCCGCAAATGTAATTTTTTTTTGTTATTTTACCAAGTAAAATATGCTGTTATTTGTTGTTAGATGCAGAAGTAAGGGTGATTGCATTGGGGGCAGCAGATGACGCAGGTTGCTCTGTGCTCTTGAGGTCGAAATGTAGCAAGGTATTGTGTCTCTTATAGCACTTAAGACCGCTTTTTTATGGGCAGAACTTAGACTTATGCCCTGATTTGAGACAATTTATGCATAATTTATATTGTTGAACATGATGCAGTCTATCCTTAGGTGCTAGATTCAAAAATTTTTTACAGGAGAATAATGGGTGATTGGATTCTTTGCAAGTGCTACATTTCAAATTGTCCTTTGGGTTCGTGACTACCGAGGATACTGTCTTAGCCAGAAAAGTAATTCTTTTCGTCCAACAGTTTCTAATGACTGAAACCGATGCTCCAAGAACTGCAGAAATGATTTTACAGGTTGTAATTCTCTTGGGTTTTTTAGTGATTGCTCGTAAAGAATGTGTGTTCCTCGATCTAACTTTTTGATTAATAAATGAATTATTAGTGGGTCCCAGATGAATTATTAGTGGGCAGATGAATGTTTGGTGCTTGGTTGACAATTGCTTGATTGTTTTGATTATATATGGAGTTGGCGTTCTTTGATGACAAGAGACCTCATACTTCCAGAACTCTTTCTTCTAATTCGATGTACGAGTTCATGTCATATCCCATAGTCTCTGGATTGTCTCATATATTCCACAATTTGGCCTTCTCTATGTCATCCCATAATTTGTTCATAGCAAGAAGGCATTGTTCTAGTGAGCTGTCTTTTGATTTACCATTTAGTAGCCTTTGATGCAATCATTGCTTTTTGCTCGCGAATGATTGGTTTTGCTCTGTCATCTATTATTGGAACTGGAGTTGGTGGCTCGTTGTCGGTAGCCCGGCCTTGTGTGTTTGTTTAAGATCCTTTCTGCAACCTTTTCATTTCGGATTCAAATATTTCTGAATATTGCTCCACGACTGAACGAATTTGACCAAAGTAGTCTTTGACGAAATACTCATGGTCCATTGGTAGATTTCTGATAGACCGAATTTGGTAATCGACCTGCTCGAATTGTTTCCATGCTGATTGCAGTCGCTTTACACGCTCTTGAAAGTAAGCAACTGATTGCTTTCTATCGACGGAGTCCTTCTTAAAATTCCTGATAATGTTCTGGATTTCGTTGCCAATAGTCTGCTGATCTGCTACGAACCTCTCAAATACTTCTGTGGAGCCCTCCATTGTAGCTGCAGACTGTTTGATGAATTTAGTGAATATCTTCAAGAAAAGCATCACGTTGACTTCTCTGACAAGTCTTGAACTGGTCTGATGAGGATCGAAATCACGATCACGTCGGGGTCACAAATGTTTTATAGTAATTTAAAGACGCAGGTTGAACCAACGTCTCTGTTGATTGCTGGTGATTGATAAGAACAGCTGGCTCTTAAACCAGATGCACTGTACCAGACTTTGTAAAAAAAAGGCTTCCTTGTATCAGGCACTTTAACTAGATACAAAGTATTAACACAAAAGTTCCTTGTATCAGGCACTTTAACTAGATACAAAGTCTTAACACAAAAGTTTCTTGTATCAGCACTTTAACTAGATACAAAATAATAACACAAAGATGAACGTTACGTGCGGCACTTGAACCAAACTCAGTTGTAATGACGATCTATTGAATAATTTTGTCTTGTTTATATACAAAAGAAGGATATTTTACAATAATACATTTACAATAACAAAGGTGCATAATACATACAATTGGTGCAAGAAATTGCTTTATTTTTAATCAATGTTCAGATTCAAAAATTCAATTCAGCATTTGGCTTTATTTTTATTTTTAATCAATGTTCAAATTGAAAAATTCAACTCAGCATTTGGCTTATCGTGCAGTTCATTGCACAGGAACAGTCGCCGCCTTGAAAATAGCGTGTTACCATGATGAGTGTCGGAAGCCTGAGGTTAATAATGCTTAACTAGCAGCAAAAACAAGTGCAACTATTTGGCCAATGAACTCAACAAATTGACTGCAAGGAAACGGCAGCCGCATCGGCTGACGGCATCATGTTACCATTTTCGGTGTGATGAGCCTTGAAGGCATGAAGTCAATGAACGTAACAAAAAGAAGATTGGCCAATATTAAATATTGAATTAAATTTACTTTTAATTTCTGAATTTGAACATTCTGCCCCCGTTGAGCTTGCTCAATAATTTGATTAATATGATTTATTATATAATGATATACTTATGATTAAGTGTTGATTATATATGTATGCTGAATTGGTCCGGCTGTTGACGTGGTGCTGGAAGAGGTTTGGGCGTGGTTTCGAAGGTTTGTGTTCTCTTCTTCTTCCTATGATGGTTGATAGCTGCAGCAAGACCAAGCGAGATGATGAAGACCAGACATGCGTATCCTAGGGTGTAGTGATGGATATCATGGAAGCGTACATTTAGTAGCGTCAATCGGACATGAGAAATCTCATTTCTGAGTGATTCTATTTCCTTATAATGTGTATTGGCTAATTTATGATCGATAATGGTCGTCGTTGTTGAAATGTCTTCAGTTGAAGATATCATGTTGCTCATATTAATTGCTGGCAAGAATGAGGCATACCGTTTAGTTTCCAAGATTCGGTGTCCTTGAATTGTCAAGTAAGGAAGTTTGACAGCGCATTCTTCTCCTAATTTTTAAAATTCCTGATTTTCGTGCTGTGATATGCGTTACATTTGATTTGCAAACTGCGTTCAGACGAATTTCCTCATCGAGAGCGAATATCCATACGTTTGGGTCATGTAATTGAACCCAAGTGGTCCTGGGCCTGCGTTGGTAGCAAAGCATGAGGATGGATCTTCCTGTTGATTGAGTATATTTATCTCGCATACACCTATTTTAGGTCCCTTCTTGTATAATGGGTGGTGTTGTCGACATAAATGATTTTGTGGATCAATGATTTTTTGGAATCCTTAAATCGTTTAATTGTCGTAGGTTTTCTCTGTAATTGGTCCACGTGGTGTGATATTCTCCCGGGAGCCGATCATCCCATGAAATCTTTAATTCCCACAAATTTTGTAGGAAGATTTTAGCTGAGACAGTTACAGGCGACATAAGACCTAATGGATCAATAATTCTTGCCAATTCTGCTGCAACTATGCGTTTTGTGATTTTGTTGCTTGTATTTGTGTTAGATTTTATGCAAAGCGAATCTTCTTTTGGGATCCAGGATAGTCCTAATGTTTTGACTGTTGTTTCCTTTCCTTCGTCGAGATTGAGATTGATCTACTGATCTTCCATCGGAATCCCTTGTAACAGCTGTGGATGATTGGCGCACTATTTTTGTAATTTGAATCCAGCGGAGTTCAAAATTTTGCGGAGTTGTTCCTGAATTAATTTGGCTGTTGTGAGATTATCGCTACCTGTAATACTATCATCGACGTAAAAATCTCGTTCTAATGCTTCTGCTCCATGTGGATACTTATGGGCAGCTTGCTTTGACAACTCTTGCAGGCACTTTGAGGCAAGGTATGGCGCTGCTCTCGTTCCATAAGTGACCGTGTTAAGTTTATAGCATTTTAAATGTGAATATGGATTTTCTCTCTAAAGAATTAATTGTAGCACTTGATCGGCTGGATGAACTAAAATTTGCCCGTACATTTTTTCTATGTCTGTGGTGAATACAAATCGTGGCAAGCGATACCGTAGCAAAATGGAAAATAGCTCGCTTTGTACCCATGCGCCCGTGTACATGATGTCATTTAAGGCTACACCTGATGAGGTTTTGCATGATGCGTCGAAGACTACCCTTAATTTGGTAGAGCTGCTCTCTGGTTTGAGCACACAATGATGCGGTATGAAGTAATGTGGTTGTGCAATGTCACTTGGCTTGATTTCTGTCATGTGTTCAAGATCGTTGTATTCTCTCATAAATTGGACATACCTTTCCTTTAAATCAATGTTCTTTGTGAGTTTCCTTTCGAGAGCTGCGAACCTGTTGTAAGCTATTGCTCGAGATTCTCCTAAGGCGGTCGGGTTAGTGGTTAAGGGAAGTTTCACCACAAACCTTCCATCTTTATTTCTAGTAGTGTTTTGATTGAAGTGAGTCTCACAAAGTCAATTTTCTGGTGAAGATGATTGCTGCGATGATTCCGAGACTTTCTCCAGTTGCCAAAATCTTTCTAGTGTGCTCTCCAGTGCTTCATCATCTGAGCTAGTGATTCCACAAGTCAATGTACTTGATTGTTTACATCCAGCCTTTCCGGCTACAATCCATCCAAATGCAGAATTTTGTAAGACAGGTAGATTATCTGCCAACACAATCCTTCCAGTCGACAATAGTGCGTGATAGTATTCGGCTCCTATCAGTACATCTATTTTATTTGGACGCTAGAAGTGTGGGTCTGCTAGTGCTATGTTTTTGGGAATTAACCAGTTTGAAGTATCCAGAGGTGCCGACGGTTGGGTGGAGATTATCTGCGGTGGCACCAATGCTTCAAATGGCATCGAATATTCGCCGGTTGTTGAATGTAAAGTAACATGTACGCGTTGATTGGCTGATTTCGATGTTTTACCTATGCCTTCAATTCTGATTGACGTTGGCCTTGTGTTCAGTGACAATTTCCTGATAATCCTTTCGGTAATGAAATTAGCTTGAGAACCCGAGTCGAGAATTGCCCTGCATTCCGCAAATGTAATTTTTTTTTGTTATTTTACCAAGTAAAATATGCTGTTATTTGTTGTTAGATGCAGAAGTAAGGGTGATTGCATTGGGGGCAGCAGATGACGCAGGTTGCTCTGTGCTCTTGAGGTCGAAATGTAGCAAGGTATTGTGTCTCTTATAGCACTTAAGACCGCTTTTTTATGGGCAGAACTTAGACTTATGCCCTGATTTGAGACAATTTATGCATAATTTATATTGTTGAACATGATGCAGTCTATCCTTAGGTGCTAGATTCAAAAATTTTTTACAGGAGAATAATGGGTGATTGGATTCTTTGCAAGTGCTACATTTCAAATTGTCCTTTGGGTTCGTGACTACCGAGGATAGTGTCTTAGCCAGAAAAGTAATTCTTTTCGTCCAACAGTTTCTAATGACTGAAACCGATGCTACAAGAACTGCAGAAATGATTTTACAGGTTGTAATTCTCTTGGGTTTTTTAGTGATTGCTCGTAAAGAATGTGTGTTCCTCGATCTAACTTTTTGATTAATAAATGAATTATTAGTGGGTCCCAGATGAATTATTAGTGGGCAGATGAATGTTTGGTGCTTGGTTGACAATTGCTTGATTGTTTTGATTATATATGGAGTTGGCGCTCTTTGATGACAAGAGACCTCATACTTCCAGAACTCTTTCTTCTAATTCGATGTACGAGTTCATGTCATATCCCATAGTCTCTGGATTGTCGTATAATTTCCACAATTTGGCCTTCTCTATGTCATCCCATAATTTGTTCATAGCAAGAAGGCATTGTTCTAGTGAGCTGTCTTTTGATTTACCATTTAGTAGCCTTTGATGCAATCATTGCTTTTTGCTCGCGAATGATTGGTTTTGCTCTGTCATCTATTATTGGAACTGGAGTTGGTGGCTCGTTGTCGGTAGCCCGGCCTTGTGTGTTTGTTTGAGATCCTTTCTGCAACCTTTTCATTTCGGGTTCAAATATTTCTGAATATTGCTCCACGACTGAACGAATTTGACCAAAGTAGTCTTTGACGAAATACTCATGGTCCATTGGTAGATTTCTGATAGACCGAATTTGGTAATCGACCTGCTCGATTTGTTTCCATGCTGATTGCAGTCGCTTTACACGCTCTTGAAAGTAAGCAACTGATTGCTTTCTATCGACGGAGTCCTTCTTAAAATTCCTGATAATGTTCTGGATTTCGTTGCCAATAGTCTGCTGATCTGCTACGAACCTCTCAAATACTTCTGTGGAGCCCTCCATTGTAGCTGCAGACTGTTTGATGAATTTAGTGAATATCTTCAAGAAAAGCATCACGTTGACTTCTCTGACAAGTCTTGAACTGGTCTGATGAGGATCGAAATCACGATCACGTCGGGGTCACAAATGTTTTATAGTAATTTAAAGACGCAGGTTGAACCAACGTCTCTGTTGATTGCTGGTGATTGATAAGAACAGCTGGCTCTTAAACCAGATGCACTGTACCAGACTTTGTAAAAAAAAAAGGCTTCCTTGTATCAGGCACTTTAAATAGATACAAAGTATTAACACAAAAGTTCCTTGTATCAGGCACTTTAACTAGATACAAAGTCTTAACACAAAAGTTTCTTGTATCAGCACTTTAACTAGATACAAAATAATAACACAAAGATGAACGTTACGTGCGGCACTTGAACCAAACTCAGTTGTAATGACGATCTATTGAATAATTTTGTCTTGTTTATATACAAAAGAAGGATATTTTACAATAATACATTTACAATAACAAAGGTGCATAATACATACAATTGGTGCAAGAAATTGCTTTATTTTTAATCAATGTTCAGATTCAAAAATTCAATTCAGCATTTGGCTTTATTTTTATTTTTAATCAATGTTCAAATTGAAAAATTCAACTCAGCATTTGGCTTATCGTGCAGTTCATTGCACAGGAACAGTCGCCGCCTTGAAAATAGCGTGTTACCATGATGAGTGTCGGAAGCCTGAGGTTAATAATGCTTAACTAGCAGCAAAAACAAGTGCAACTATTTGGCCAATGAACTCAACAAATTGACTGCAAGGAAACGGCAGCCGCATCGGCTGACGGCATCATGTTACCATTTTCGGTGTGATGAGCCTTGAAGGCATGAAGTCAATGAACGTAACAAAAAGAAGATTGGCCAATATTAAATATTGAATTAAATTTACTTTTAATTTCTGAATTTGAACATTCTGCCCCCGTTGAGCTTGCTCAATAATTTGATTAATATGATTTATTATATAATGATATACTTATGATTAAGTGTTGATTATATATGTATGCTGAATTGGTCCGGCTGTTGAAGTGGTGCTGGAAGAGGTTTGGGCGTGGTTTCGAAGGTTTGTGTTCTCTTCTTCTTCCTATGATGGTTGATAGCTGCAGCAAGACCAAGCGAGATGATGAAGACCAGACATGCGTATCCTAGGGTGTAGTGATGGATATCATGGAAGCGTACATTTGGTAGCGTCAATCGGACATGAGAAATCTCATTTCTGAGTGATTCTATTTCCTTATAATGTGTATTGGCTAATTTATGATCGATAATGGTCGTCGTTGTTGAAATGTCTTCAGTTGAAGATATCATGTTGCTCATATTAATTGCTGGCAAGAATGAGGCATACCGTTTAGTTTCCAAGATTCGGTGTCCTTGAATTGTCAAGTAAGGAAGTTTGACAGCGCATTCTTCTCCTAATTTTTAAAATTCCTGATTTTCGTGCTGTGATATGCGTTACATTTGATTTGCAAACTGCGTTCAGACGAATTTCCTCATCGAGAGCGAATATCCATACGTTTGGGTCATGTAATTGAACCCAAGTGGTCCTGGGCCTGCGTTGGTAGCAAAGCATGAGGATGGATCTTCCTGTTGATTGAGTATATTTATCTCGCATACACCTATTTTAGGTCCCTTCTTGTATAATGGGTGGTGTTGTCGACATAAATGATTTTGTGGATCAATGATTTTTTGGAATCCTTAAATCGTTTAATTGTCGTAGGTTTTCTCTGTAATTGGTCCACGTGGTGTGATATTCTCCCGGGAGCCGATCATCCCATGAAATCTTTAATTCCCACAAATTTTGTAGGAAGATTTTAGCTGAGACAGTTACAGGCGACATAAGACCTAATGGATCAATAATTCTTGCCAATTCTGCTGCAACTATGCGTTTTGTGATTTTGTTGCTTCTATTTGTGTTAGATTTTATGCAAAGCGAATCTTCTTTTGGGATCCAGGTTAGTCCTAATGTTTGGACTGTTGTTTCCTTTCCTTCGTCGAGATTGAGATTGATCTACTGATCTTCCATCGGAATTCCTTGTAACAGCTGTGGATGATTGGCGCACCATTTTTGTAATTTGAATCCAGCGGAGTTCAAAATTTTGCGGAGTTGTTCCTGAATTAATTTGGCTGTTGTGAGATTATCGCTACCTGTAATACTATCATCGACGTAAAAATCTCGTTCTAATGCTTCTGCTCCATGTGGATACTTATGGGCAGCTTGCTTTGACAACTCTTGCAGGCACTTTGAGGCAAGGTATGGCGCTGCTCTCGTTCCATAAGTGACCGTGTTAAGTTTATAGCATTTTAAATGTGAATATGGATTTTCTCTCTAAAGAATTAATTGTAGCACTTGATCGGCCGGATGAACTAAAATTTGCCCGTACATTTTTTCTATTTTAGATCCCTTCTTGTATAATGGGTGGTGTTGTCGACATAAATGATTTTGTAGTTCGACTTTGATTTTTTGAAGCAGGTTCTTAATTCTGCTTCTGTTAATGGATAATACAGATCTCGATGCAAATTGACTATCATGAAGGGCGACATCACTTTTATTATTTTAAAGCTGTTGTCTTCCAAGGAACTGCGGTGAGTTTGAACATTTCAAATTCTTCCGTGGAGATGAGTGGTATGTTTATTTTGAAAATTACATATTTGGCGGTGATTCTTCCTTCTATTGACATGAAGAAGTAAAGTTTTAATATGTCATTTAACGAAACTGTTAATCGGAGTGTTGCAGGAAGATTAATTTTTATTTTTAGTAATTTAAATTTTAGTTCAGCAGGTGAGATCAGCATAGGATTTATGATTCCGTGGTGAGTATCAGCTAATATATCAATTAGTGAGTCTTGAATGCTTTTAAGATTCATCATTGCTAATGTTGCTTGAATCGTAAAGTCGAGGAAGGTAAGTGATACCTTTTCTGCGTCGAGCTGAGGGTTTATATTTTCAAATTGGTTTTTTGTACGTTTAAGAGCAGTTGCTATTTTATCAAACTGCATTTCACTTTCTTTTTGGTTTCTTTTCATTAAGTAGAGAGTGCTATCTAGGAACGACGTCTGATTTTCTATAGCAGATAGCAAATAGTCATAATTTTGCTCTAGCTTTTGGATTGTTGCTGCTGCTTTTTCTGCATACTCTTCGTCAAGAACTCCAAATAGGGAGCGAGCGATTGATCCGACCACATTTAAGGCGCCTCTCTTTACTCGCATGGTGGGATTAATTTCTAATAATTCGTTATTTGAGTTAATTCCGTCAGTGAGTTGATTGAATTGTGCTAGGATTATTGAGCATGTTCTAGTATTATGGATCCTTTCGCACAATGGCGTTAGTGTATGTTTATATTAATTTAGTAGGTTCACCTCCTTCCAATATGGTTCCAAATTAAAATATGTTACTAGATTCCATTTGCTGCTAATGATCCCAGCGGAGCCCATATTTTCAAAGTATACTCCAGGGTTTGATTCAAAGTGATGAATTTCTACTGAAGCAGAGTAAACGATTGGTATGAATAGGTAGGCTAATAGCAGTGTTGTTAGTTTTGAGGCTCTTTGTCGATTTTTCGGAAGTGGAGCTTCATTATCAGTATCGGAAGAAGATTGCGTGTCTCTCTTTGATGTCACAGGCATATCCTTATTGGTATCACACAATTCCTCCTGTGAACTACTGATGTCTATTGGTGATTTAATGTCTGATGATGAATTGTTGTCTACTGGAAGTGGTGCCAATCTGTTTATAGCTCGTTTGAAGATTCCATAACTAATTTTAACGTCTACTACTCGGACTGCATTATCTGGTCCGCTATAAACTTTGATAATTCTTCCTAGATGCCAAGAGAGGGGTGGTACGTCATCTTCCTTGAGGATGACCATTGTTCCTATTTGAATATTTTGTGATCGTCCTCTCCATTTACGCAGCGATATTGCAACTCGTTTAGGTACTCGAATGACCAGCGTTTCCAAAGTTCGTGTTTAGGATGCGAGACTAATTTCCATCGTTTCAAAAATGAAGGATTCATGACAGTTGCTCTGGAGTCCACTTGAGCTGTTAATGGCTATCCAATCAAAAAATGGCCAGGGGTTAGAGCTGTTAAATCATTTGGATCATTAGACAGTGGTGTCAAAGGTCTTGAATTTAGAATTGCTTCTATTTCGACGACTACTGTCTCCAGCTCCTCATATGTTAAATTAGCTGTCGAAACACTGCGAACTAGAAGATGCTTTGCAGATTTGATGGCCGCCTCACACAATCCCCCAAAGTGAGGGGCCCTTGGTGGGATAAAGTGGAATTGGATTCCTTTGTCAGCACATGTTCGGATTATAGCGTGTTCTGCAGCAGAGGAGTAGAGTGATTCCTTTAGTTCGGCAAGTTGATTTTTAGCCCCCACGAAATTGGTTGCGTTGTCGCAGTACAAATTCTGGCAGTGTCCTCTACGACTTATGAAATGCCTTATAGACCCAATGAACGCCTCTGTTGTTAGGTCACTGACTACCTCCATGTGGACGGCTTTCGTTGCAAAGCAGCAGAACAGTGAGATATACACCTTGTGTGGTTTCTTGTCGCGGATTTTATAGTGAACCCAGAATGGTCCACAATAATCCACACCTGAGTTGATGAATGGTCTTGCGGGTTGGAGTCTGAGTGCAGGTAAATTTCCCATGAGTTAACTGTATAGCTTTGGGCATGCTCTAGTGCATTTCACGCAGCGTTGAATGACACCTCTTGCCATTGATTTTCCTTTTAAAGGCCAGAAGCGTTGACGTGTGTTAGTCAAAAGAGCTTGTGCACCACAATGGTAATTCTCCTCGTGTATTGTTTTCAACAAGAGTTTTACCAAAATGTCATTTGGACGATTAACTCAGGAAGAGTTAACTCAGGAAGAGAACCGCCACTCTTCAGGAAGAGTTAATTCTTGAATTTTTGCAATCCTGTTTGCAACAAAGATTTGGTAGGACGCTGCTGAGGAGTTGATCCATGCTAAAACAATTTGTGAATCAGACCAATAAAAGATGGGCTTAGATTCGTAACGAAGATCTTTCTTCACCCTCGCGGCTAGTTGTGTTCCCAACAATGCAGCACTGAGCTCGAGCCTGGGTACTGTTTGTGTTTTAATAGGCGCTACTCTGGTTTTCGCGCATAATAATCTGACTATGATTCTGTCCCTTTCTACAATTGATCGTATGTAGATGGCAGCACCGTATGCCTTTTCGGAGGCGTCTACAAATACGTGCATTTGAATCGATGCAGGAGTCTGTTTAGAAAATATATGTCGAGGAATCCTTAAATCGTTTAATTGCCGTAGGTTTTCTCTGTAATTGGTCCACGTGGTGTGATATTCTCCCGCGAGCCGATCATCCCATGAAATCTTTAATTCCCACAATTTTTGTAGGAAGATTTTAGCTGAGACAGTTACAGGCGACATAAGACCTAATGGATCAAAGATTCTTGCCAATTCTGCTGCAACTATGCGTTTTGTGATTTTGTTGCTTGTATTTGTGTTAGATTTTAAGCAAAGCGAATCTTCTTTTGGGATCCAGGTTAGTCCTAATGTTTTGACTGTTGTTTCCTTTCCTTCGTCGAGATTGAGATTGATCTACTGATCTTCCATCGGAATCCCTTGTAACAGCTGTGGATGATTGGCGCACCATTTTTGTAATTTGAATCCAGAGGAGTTCAAAATTTTGCGGAGTTGTTCCTGAATTAATTTGGCTGTTGTGAGATTATCGCTACCTGTAATACTATCATCGACGTAAAAATCTCGTTCTAATGCTTCTGCTCCATGTGGATACTTATGGGCAGCTTGCTTTGACAACTCTTGCAGGCACTTTGAGGCAAGGTATGGCGCTGCTCTCGTTCCATAAGTGACCGTGTTAAGTTTATAGCATTTTAAATGTGAATATGGATTTTCTCTCTAAAGAATTAATTGTAGCACTTGATGGGCCGGATGAACTAAAATTTGCCCGTACATTTTTTCTATTTTAGATCCCTTCTTGTATAATGGGTGGTGTTGTCGACATAAATGATTTTGTAGTTCGACTTTAATTTTTTGAAGCAGGTTCTTAATTCTGCTTCTGTTAATGGATAATACAGATCTCGATGCAAATTGACTATCATGAAGGGCGACATCACTTTTATTATTTTAAAGCTGTTGTCTTTCAAGGAACTGCGGTGAGTTTGAACATTTCAAATTCTTCGGTGGAGATGAGTGGTATGTTTATTTTGAAAATTACATATTTGGCGGTGATTCTTCCTTCTATTGACATGAAGAAGTAAAATTTTAATATGTCATTTAACGAAACTAGTAATCGGAGTGTTGCAGGAAGATTAATTTTTATTTTTAGTAATTCAAATTTTAGTTGAGCAGGTGAGATCAGCATAGGATTTATGATTCCGTGGTGAGTATCAGCTAATATATCAATTAGTGAGTCTTGAATGCTTTTAAGATTCATCATTGCTAATGTTGCTTGAATCGTAAAGTCGAGGAAGGTAAGTGATACCTTTTCTGCGTCGAGCTGAGGGTTTATATTTTCAAATTGGTTTTTTGTACGTTTAAGAGCAGTTGCTATTTTATCAAACTGCATTTCACTTTCTTTTTGGTTTCTTTTCATTAAGTAGAGAGTGCTATCTAGGAACGACGTCTGATTTTCTATAGCAGATAGCAAATAGTCATAATTTTGCTCTAGCTTTTGGATTGTTGCTGCTGCTTTTTCTGCATACTCTTCGTCAAGAACTCCAAATAGGGAGCAAGCGATTGATCCGACCACATTTAAGGCGCCTCTCTTTACTCGCATGGTGGGATTAATTTCTAATAATTCGTTATTTGAGTTAATTCCGTCAGTGAGTTGATTGAATTGTGCTAGGATTATTGAGCATGTTCTAGTATTATGGATCCTTTCGCACAATGGCGTTAGTGTATGTTTATATTAATTTAGTAGGTTCACCTCCTTCCAATATGGTTCCAAATTAAAATATGTTACTAGATTCCATTTGCTGCTAATGATCCCAGCCGAGCCCATATTTTCAAAGTATACTCCAGGGTTTGATTCAAAGTGATGAATTTCTACTGAAGCAGAGTAAACGATTGGTATGAATAGGTAGGCTAATAGCAGTGTTGTTAGTTTTGAGGCTCTTTGTCGATTTTTCGGAAGTGGAGCTTCATTATCAGTATCGGAAGAAGATTGCGTGTCTCTCTTTGATGTCACAGGCATATCCTTATTGGTATCACACAATTCCTCCTGTGAACTACTGATGTCTATTGGTGATTTAATGTCTGATGATGAATTGTTGTCTACTGGAAGTGGTGCCAATCTGTTTATAGCTCGTTTGAAGATTCCATAACTAATTTTAACGTCTACTACTCGGACTGCATTATCTGGTCCGCTATAAACTTTGATAATTCTTCCTAGATGCCAAGAGAGGGGTGGTACGTCATCTTCCTTGAGGATGACCATTGTTCCTATTTGAATATTTTGTGATCGTCCTCTCCATTTACGCAGCGATATTGCAACTCGTTTAGGTACTCGAATGACCAGCGTTTCTAAAGTTCGTGTTTAGGATGCGAGACTAATTTCCATCGTTTCAAAAATGAAGGATTCATGACAGTTGCTCTGGAGTCCACTTGAGCTGTTAATGGCTATCCAATCAAAAAATGGCCAGGGGTTAGAGCTGTTAAATCATTTGGATCATTAGACAGTGGTGTCAAAGGTCTTGAATTTAGAATTGCTTCTATTTCGACGACTACTGTCTCCAGCTCCTCATATGTTAAATTAGCTGTCGAAACACTGCGAACTAGAAGATGCTTTGCAGATTTGATGGCCGCCTCACACAATCCCCCAAAGTGAGGGGCCCTTGGTGGGATAAAGTGGAATTGGATTCCTTTGTCAGCACATGTTCGGATTATAGCGTGTTCTGCAGCAGAGGAGTAGAGTGATTCCTTTAGTTCGGCAAGTTGATTTTTAGCCCCCACGAAATTGGTTGCGTTGTCGCAGTACAAATTCTGGCAGTGTCCTCTACGACTTATGAAATGCCTTATAGACCCAATGAACGCCTCTGTTGTTAGGTCACTGACTACCTCCATGTGGACGGCTTTCGTTGCAAAGCAGCAGAACAGTGAGATATACACCTTGTGTGGTTTCTTGTCGCGGATTTTATAGTGAACCCAGAATGGTCCACAATAATCCACACCTGAGTTGATGAATGGTCTTGCGGGTTGGAGTCTGAGTGCAGGTAAATTTCCCATGAGTTAACTGTATAGCTTTGGGCATGCTCTAGTGCATTTCACGCAGCGTTGAATGACACCTCTTGCCATTGATTTTCCTTTTAAAGGCCAGAAGCGTTGACGTGTGTTAGTCAAAAGAGCTTGTGCACCACAATGGTAATTCTCCTCGTGTATTGTTTTCAACAAGAGTTTTACCAAAATGTCATTTGGACGATTAACTCAGGAAGAGTTAACTCAGGAAGAGAACCGCCACTCTTCAGGAAGAGTTAATTCTTGAATTTTTGCAATCCTGTTTGCAACAAAGATTTGGTAGGACGCTGCTGAGGAGTTGATCCATGCTAAAACAATTTGTGAATCAGACCAATAAAAGATGGGCTTAGATTCGTAACGAAGATCTTTCTTCACCCTCGCGGCTAGTTGTGTTCCCAACAATGCAGCACTGAGCTCGAGCCTGGGTACTGTTTGTGTTTTAATAGGCGCTACTCTGGTTTTCGCGCATAATAATCTGACTATGATTCTGTCCCTTTCTACAATTGATCGTATGTAGATGGCAGCACCGTATGCCTTTTCGGAGGCGTCTACAAATACGTGCATTTGAATCGATGCAGGAGTCTGTTTAGAAAATATATGTCGAGGAATCCTTAAATCGTTTAATTGCCGTAGGTTTTCTCTGTAATTGGTCCACGTGGTGTGATATTCTCCCGCGAGCCGATCATCCCATGAAATCTTTAATTCCCACAATTTTTGTAGGAAGATTTTAGCTGAGACAGTTACAGGCGACATAAGACCTAATGGATCAAAGATTCTTGCCAATTCTGCTGCAACTATGCGTTTTGTGATTTTGTTGCTTGTATTTGTGTTAGATTTTAAGCAAAGCGAATCTTCTTTTGGGATCCAGGTTAGTCCTAATGTTTTGACTGTTGTTTCCTTTCCTTCGTCGAGATTGAGATTGATCTACTGATCTTCCATCGGAATCCCTTGTAACAGCTGTGGATGATTGGCGCACCATTTTTGTAATTTGAATCCAGAGGAGTTCAAAATTTTGCGGAGTTGTTCCTGAATTAATTTGGCTGTTGTGAGATTATCGCTACCTGTAATACTATCATCGACGTAAAAATCTCGTTTTAATGCTTCTGCTCCATGTGGATACTTATGGGCAGCTTGCTTTGACAACTCTTGCAGGCACTTTGAGGCAAGGTATGGCGCTGCTCTCGTTCCATAAGTGACCGTGTTAAGTTTATAGCATTTTAAATGTGAATATGGATTTTCTCTCTAAAGAATTAATTGTAGCACTTGATCGGCTGGATGGACTAAAATTTGCCCGTACATTTTTTCTATGTCTGTGGTGAATACAAATCGTGGCAAGCGATACCGTAGCAAAATGGAAAATAGCTCATTTGGTAATCGACCTGCTCGAATTGTTTCCATGTTGATTGCAGTCGCTTTACACGCTCTTGAAAGTAGGCAACTGATTGCTTTCTATCGACGGAGTCCTTCTTAAAATTCCTGATAATGTTCTGGATTTCGTTGCCAATAGTCTGCTGATCTGCTACGAACATCTCAAATACTTCTGTGGAGCCCTCCATTGTAGTTGCAGACTGTTTGATGAATTTAGTGAATATATCTTCAAGAAAAGCGTCACGTTGACTTCTCTGACAAGTCTTGAACTGGTCTGATGAGGATCGTAATCACGATCACGTCGGGGTCACCATTGTTTTAATTTAAAGACGCAGGTTGAACCAACGTCTCTGTTGATTGCTGGTGATTGATAAGAACAGCTGGCTCTTAAACCAGATGCACTGTACCAGACTTTGTAAAAAAAAGGCTTCCTTGTATCAGGCACTTTAACTAGATACAAAGTATTAACACAAAAGTTCCTTGTATCAGGCACTTTAACTAGATACAAAGTCTTAACACAAAAGTTTTTTGTATCAGGCACTTTAACTAGATACAAAATAATAACACAAAGATGGACGTTACGTGCGGCACTTGAACCAAACTCAGTTGTAATGACGATTTATTGAATAATTTTGTCTTATTCATATACAAAAGAAGGATAATTTACAATAATACATTTACAATAACAAAGGTGCATAATATATACAATTGGTGCAAGAAATTGCTTTATTTTTAATCAATGTTCAGATTCAAAAATTCAATTCAGCATTTGGCTTTATTTTTATTTTTAATCAATGTTCAAATTGAAAAATTCAACTCAGCATTTGGCTTATCGTGCAGTTCATTGCACAGGAACAGTCGCCGCCTTGAAAATAGCGTCATGTTACCATGATGAGTGTTGGAAGCCTAGGTTAATAATGCTTAAATAGCAGCAGAAACAAGTGCAACTATTTGGCCAATGAACTCAACAAATTTACTGCAAGGAAACGGCAGCCGCATCGGCTGACGGCATCATGTTACCATTTTCGGTGTGATGAGCCTTGAAGGCATGAAGTCAATGAACGTAACAAAAAGAAGATTGGCCAATATTAAATATTGAATTAAATTTACTTTTAATTTCTGAATTTGAACAGATTGAATGACAGAATTGTACTCTTTCTGTCAAGATTCAGTTCCAGGCAGTGATATTCGTTCGCGAGAAAGAAGAAAACCTTTCCAAGAGGTCTTCATAATGAGAAAAATATGCAAAATACGATTTGATGTGTTTTGCTTCCAGTTCGGTTTCGATAATATCTGGGGTAGGAGAGTGAGGCCAGTGCTTTTTATCTTGGCGCAACCAATCCGGGCCTTGCCACCATAATGAGGTGTGTTGTAACTCAAGGGGATACACGCCACGACTGGCTAAGTCCGCTGGATTGTGTTGGGATTCGACATGAAACCAGTGAGAGGAATCTACGATTTCCACGATTTTGGACACACGGTTAGCAACGAACGTAGTCCAGGTGCAAGGCGGTCGTTTTACCCAAGCGAGCACGATGGTCGAATCAGTTCAGCAGTAGAGCTCATACTGGGGAAAGTCAAGATGAGGGATAACCGCATTTAACATGTCGGCTAAGAGGGCTGCACCGCACAATTCAAGTCGAGGTACAGATATTTCGATGGGGGCAACTTCGGTTTTTGCATTAAGTAACGAAGTACGGATTTCGTGAGAGTTACGAAGGCGCACATAGACCACGCCGGCATATACTTTTTCGGAAGCATCACAAAACGCGTGGATTTCAACGGCACTCGTTGGAGTGAAATGGATCCATCGAGGGATTTGTATGAGGTTAATTTGGTGATAACACTGAACAAAGTTTAGTTTAACAACAGCAAAGAGTTGTAGCGTTGACGGGTTCAAGGTATCATCCCAGCCGGTGACGTCTGAAAACTTGTTGCATGAGTGTTTTTGCGATAATAATGACCCGAGCCAACCAGCCTGCAGGATCAAATAGTTTGGTAATGAGTGACAGCATTTATCGTTTGGTGTAAGGGGGGCAATATCGAATGGTTTCGATTCAATGGTGTAATACTCAGCTTTTCCATTCGATCAGATACCAAGTGTTTTTGCTGTGCGTCTTCCAATTCTTCCAATTGGAATTGGCGTCTTCCAATTCTATAAAATCCTTATTTAATAGGTCTTCAGGAGGTATTCCGGATAGAATTTCCTGATGGTTAGCTGTCCATTTCCGCAGGGTAAATCCAGCAGAGCGAAGGGCTGCTGTCAATTCCTGTCGAGCCCGGAGCGCCGTGTCGATAGTATGACCACCACATAGCGCGTCGTCGACATACGTGGCTGTCCTCAAAATGGTAGCAGCCAGGAGGAACTCGGTTTCGACATCCTTGGCCAGTGATGAAGCATGCGAATTGCGAGATAGGGTACACAATTTACACCGAAAGTGACTGTTTGAAGCTCAAATTCGTGCACTTCATCATCTGGTGAATTTCTGAAGAGAATTCGTTGATAGCGCGAATGCTTCGGATCCACCAGAATCTGGCGGTACACCTTTTCGATGTCTCCGTTGACGTATTTATAAAGACGCCATTTGAGAATGAGGAAAGTTAGATCTGCTGGCAAAGCCGGACCGGGGTAGAGGGTGTCATTGAGACAGAGAGCGTTGGTTGTGAAGCATGAGGCGTTAAAAACAACTCGCACCTTGGTGGAGCTGCTTTCTGGCTAGATGACTGCATGGTAAGGTAAATAGTAAGTGTCAGCCTGGTTTTTCGAGTTTTTTCGGGGTAAAGAGAGATCATATGATTCAAATGGGAGTATTCTTGAATCACTGAATCATACAGTTCTTTGAACCTCGGGGTTTCCAAAAGTCGCGCTTCGTTGCGGAGAAATTGTTTAAGAGCTATTTATCTTGAACGTCCAATTTGTAACTGCGAAGGGAATTCTTCTTTAAACGGCGGCGAGACTATGTAACGCCTATCGGGACGTCGTTTTCTCATATAGATCGTTGCAGTATTTTTCAGTTGGAGTGTGAGGACGCTGTTTTGGGATTTCCTCTAGTTCCCAGAAGCGCGAAATCTGTCGGTCGAGGGACACTTCGTTAAAGAACGAGACCCGCGTGGTAATGGAAGGTGTTGGCAGGTCCTGAGGGAGAGGACCCGTTAGAATCCAGCCGAATATTGTTGCTTGGGCTACGAGTGAACCCAGAATATTTCGTTTAATGCCATCCAGCAGGATTAGAGGGTAAATGTCAGCTCCAATCAAGACATCGATCTGATCATTTTGGTAGAAATGGTCATCTGCCAAAGGGATATTAGGGAGGTATTCACAGAAGTTCCGATCAAGGGAGCAGACGGGAAGATTTCCGGTTAATTTTGGTAGGACGAGAGCCTTGGTTTCTATACGAGTTCCGGAATTTCCAGGGGAGCCAATTTTAAACACACAGAGTTTGCTAACATGGGCTGTGATAGCTTGGTTGACACTTGCCACCCGCGCTTGAATGGCTTTCGTAGGTAGCTGTAAGCGTTTTTGAATGCGCTCGGAGAGGAAAGTGGCTTCTGATCCGGGATCTATGAGCGCACGAGAGAGATATGTTTCCTCGCGGTAACAGATATGTACCATTGGAGTAGCGAGTAAAACTTGCTTTGGTCGAGAAGTGAAGCAAGTCAGCACATTGGGTGTTTGAGGGGCTTCAGGGGACTGTAATTCACGTTGAGTTGTGGTGGTAGAGGGGGTCGCTCGGGAGTTCGAGGGGGAAATTTGTTGCGAATTATGTTGTTTAGTATTTGGCGCGGGGCCACGATGAACAGGGGTATGAGGGCGCGAGGTTGCGGCGGTTCGAGCGAAGCTTTGAATTTGGAATTAGGGTCGCCTCGCGATGTAATAGGGAATGATGTCGTTTATTACATGTCATACACTTTGAACATCGCGCATCTGGTGCGAATGCGCAAGACAATTCGAACAACCAACGGGTTTCGGAGCTCATAGCTAGAAAGCGTGGACATTGGCGTAAAGGGTGATTTTGATCAGTGCATAGTTTGCAGCTAGTCGGGAGCATATTCGCCTGGAAAGTGTGCACAGGCTTTGAAGCGGGGAGGCTGCGAGCATTACTTGTCGACGCCTTTTTAACCGAATCAGTGGACTTGCGGATGTCGAAGACTTCCAGGGTTTGGAAATGGGATGTTGAAAACGAATCCATTTCCTTCCACTTCGGAATATCGCGATTTTTTGAAATGGATTGTTCCCACAGAGAGGGTGTATTTTCGGGGAGACGAGTCCCACACAGATGCACTATAATGGCACCCCAACTTTCTACATCCACATCGTATAAAGTTAGAGCGGACAGACAGTTATTAATTTCCCGCTGAAGTCGTTTGATTGCAACTCCAAGTTCTTTAGAGATTGGGGTGAGGTTAAATTGGGTCCGGAGTTGCGTATTAATGAGTATGCGCTTGTTTTCAGAACGGGCGATTAAATTGTTCCACGCTTGTTCGAATACGCTGTCGATCAGTGGAGATTTTTGGACTATCTCCTTTGCTTCACCTTGGGTTTTTTGGTTCAAGTGGAACAATTTTTCGACGGGAGAAAGTCGATTATTCCGAATATAGAGCGCGGAAAACATGTCTCTAAAGGTTGGCCATTATTGGAAATCACCTTTAAACACATCGGTATCGCACGGTGGCAAATTAAGGTTGTGTCCCGAGAAATTTGAAGCGAGAGAAGGGATTTCAACTGCCGCTGAAGCTGAAGATGTAGGTGAGGCAGCGACATGTTGCTGTTCGTTGATTTTCGCTGAGAAGCGAAAATATATTTGATACCAGCGTCGGTATTTCGTTTTGACGACGATTATATCAGCTCCACGAGCTTCCAGATCAGCGTCGTTGATGGGATCCTTCGAGGTGATGAGGTACTCTACGCCAGAGTGAGGGGTGGGGGAGTTTTGCCGGTGCAATATCCGGATATGGGGTGTTTTCGCCGGTACAGTATCCGGGTATGGGGGTTTTTTCCGGTACAGTATCCGGCTCGAAGGACCAAAATGTTGGGGTGATCTCCGAGCTCGTTAGAGAGCCGGATCGAAAGATCAAAAGGTTTACGCGGAGATGCGAAATCTTATAATGAATGAAGCGTGAGACTTACCGGTTTAATTTTCCGTAGAGTACGGATGACGTTGGATGATGAGTAAAAAGATGGACGGCGCCGTCGTCGCTGGTATGAGGATGATTTGGGATGATCGATGTGTTGAAAAGGCGGTAGCACCTTGTCCAAGTAATGTCATTTGTCATTTTTGCTTACACTTTTGCAAGACGGGTGCTTGCGTTCACAGATCAAAAATGAATGATTTCAAAACGGGTGCTCGCTCGTTCACTTATCAAAATGGCATGGCCGATGCCACTTCCTGATACTATCGATGAGCTGTTTGCCCTTCTATCGAGATGCAGAGGAGCCGCTTTAACTCAGAGAGCGAGAGAAAGCGGAGGCATAACTCACCGAGTACCACCGTGGGAGGGAGAACTATTAGCATGGAATGGTGAACTGCTTGCCCTTCTGCTAAGATGCAGAAGAGCCGCTTTCGCTCGGAAGCGAGAGAAAGCGGTTACAGATCTCACCGCATGCCAAATAGTTCGGGAGAGGCGAGGCTTGCCGTTGCCAGTTGCGGCGGACAGCAGTTTGGCGCAACATGGTAAATATAGAAAAGTATATATATTCTTGCTCAGAATCACCTCCCGAGTCGATTTACCCATGTCTGTCCGTCTGTCTGTTTGTCTGTAGAAATCACTATTACAGAAGGTCGAATAGAGGTATCGTCATGAAATTCGATATAGAGGTATCGCACGAATATTCTCCGTAATTATAGGTTGTTTGGGATTGAAAATGTTCCAAATCGGTTAACAACTATGCCTACTTTACATACGGAATGTAAAGGAACCTCGTTTTAAGAAATGTTATAAGGTACATATCTCATAAACCGTTTGGGATATAGGGACATAAAATTATTCCGGAGCATATAGCGCCATTACTAAGATTTTTTATGGGTGTGGTTCGCCCACTTATACAAAAAATACGTAATTTTATCAGAAAGTATCTGAAGGCATTACCGATCCGTTTGCCAAAAATGGGAGTGGTCCTCCCACTCATACAAATTTGGCAATATCTCATAAACGGTGCAAAACATTAATACGTGATTTTATCCTGCAGTATCTAGAGATATTACCAAAATGTTTGCAAAAAAATGGGCATGGTCCGCCTGCTTATACAAAGGTTCTTAAGTGGCGAAATTATTACTGTTTTAGGTACTCGGGTGTAGGGTATTTAGACTTCGGTCTGGCCGAAGGCACCGCTTGTACTTGTTTTTCTTTAAGCTCATTCCAACGTTGTGTGCTTTCACTTTACGTTCTGTATCGGTAATCTTATTAAATTTTTTCAATGGTTTTATTATATTATCAATGGTTTCAATGGTTTTATTATATTATATAGTATAATATTATCTCGCTTTCTGATGCATTGAGTATCCTTATATGCATCATTATTTTTGCGGGTATTAAGGTATTAGTTATAAAACCGTCATACTATATTACAAAATACTGTGCAGTCAGAGATTGAATGTAGGGATGTCTCCTAAGTCTATATACAGAATCTACATTGGGCCATTTCAGGTAGATTCATTTTTTGCAAGTGGTATCTCAATTTGCAGTGTCCAGTAATAATACCCATAAGGGTTCTAATACATCTTTTATCTAGTTTTATTAAAGAATTGGATCCAGATAACGAACATTTTGGTAAGAACATTTTTATACATCTTTGTCCTGTATATAAATAGATATTTTTATACATCTTTGGGGCCAATATCTATTTGCCTCTAATAGAGTCAAATTTTGTGTAAAATATTTAAATAGGGAGTTTGCTCTCCCCGCATGAGGGTTCGGCTCCAACGAAGTATTCAGCCGATACAGACTTAGCCAGACTGTCGGCAGCCTCCTCATTGTTTTCAAACCCCCTTTGAGTTTGTATCCATGTAAGGTCACCGTGTTTTTTCTAGCTAGTTCAGAAAGGACATTAACTGTTTCAAGAACCAGTTTCAACTTTATTACATGAGAGGTGAGAGCTTTAAGTGTAGCCTGACCATTAGAGAACATAAGAATATTTTTCTTTTGAGTATGTTTATTGATGAGAAGCCATGCACATTCGTTTATTGCCATTACTTTGGCTTGGAATACATACTTTTTCTTACACAGACAGTGTATCCTCTATTGTTATTCTGCAACCCAAGCCGATCTAGCTGGCGTTCTTATTGAAAACTTTGTGGGAGCGATATACTGGAAGTGTCTCATTCAATGGTAAAGATGGATGAGACTCTTCCGCTACTGGAACTCGTCGGTCTGTTCTAATGTTTTAACAATTCTAATGTTTTAACAATTGTGCCCTACATATTCTAGACACATCGACCAATCCATTATGGAATAGTCTATGTATACTTAATATAGCGACCATTTTAATATGAACATGGTGTAGGACTATGCCCAATATAACATACCCAATATGATACTTGCAATTGGAGTGGAACGGATTCAGACTATCATGCAAATAGCAGCCAGGCTCTGAATCTTCTCTCTAACGCCCTTATGCTGGATATTTCTTCAGTTTTCTTCCACTACGCTATCGCAGCATATGTTTCCACCGTTCTGACTATCGGGTCGTAGAATGTCAGAATACTCTTTGGGGTCAATCCTCGATATATTCCCATTGCGTATGCCCTTCTGCAGGTGTGCCTGGAATGTGTGCCTGCGTTGATTATGCGTATAATGTGTATGTGTATAAAAATGTATTACTTCTTCCTAAAAACAGGGTGGTTTTAAATTCTCTAATTTCAGTCTTTTAGTAAAAGGAACAATTATTTTCCTTTTAGAATTTACACAGAGCTTCATTCTGAGTAAATGAATGCTAAGCAGGAGATCTAGAATCTACAACTTATTTTGGGTATAACTACCATTTCTTATTTTATTATTTTGGGTATTCGATTATTTTATTTATCAAGCGACAGCCAGACTTTTTAGGTCTTTTAATTTTTTATTGAAATTTGCTAGACCTATAGAGTAGGTTTGCCAGTAGTTATATCGTGGGGAACTATTAAATAGCTTCAAGACCTGTTTTCGTAAAGTAGAAAAGTGTGAATTCCACTATGGTGTTTGTCTCCTACAACTTTTTGTTAAGGGGGATGGGGGGCAATTGTCCTCAAACGCCGATAGAATAGAGCGACCAACATATTCTGCCACATGCTCTAAGCTATTTATAGCGTCGATTCTTGAGGGGATGTTATCTAGCTGCAGGTTGAATAGCCTCCAATTAGTTACCTTTTTCTGTCGATAATAGATTAGTCTATCCGAGCTGACAACTCCCAAGCTAAACCGTATTTGTCGATGATCAGAACAAGCCGGTTTGCTTGAAAAAATGCCAGCTTGTAACCAAATCACACTAGAAATCTGAAGTTAGGGTCAGATTCAAAACTTACCTTCTAGCAAATCTAACGAAAGTGTGGTTATTACCGACATTTCATATACTTAGACTATAATAGTTTATAAGTTCTAAAAGGTACTCACCTCTGCTGTTGATATCAGAACTACCCCAATTCTTTTGATGGGAATTGGCATCAAAACCTAGAACGACTTCCGCTTTTGTCCTCCTCCAATAATCCACCAGCCTGCGGCTACAGCTTTGGCGTGATGAAGGTTGATTTGTACAAGCTTCATAACTTATCACCATGGGGCTTTCGTATGAGCTCCCTTTTTTCCACCTCCTCCCCTTCCCTGCTCCATACGTCTCTGGATTTAGAGATTCAGAGGTAGGTCCAGAGAATTCGGAGTTTCGTTTCTGGACTTTTAAGACGTTGCCTTTTCAGTGTTACCACTTATGTCGCTCCGTATTAGAAACCTGCTGTACGAGCGCAGACCCCAGGATAGGATTCGAAAATTAGTCCTATTCTCCTCCTTTTCCTTTTCGATCTCAGCCGTTTCTTCTTGAATTTTAACTGGACTCCACCCCATTTATAGTAGGGAAGATAGTCCGTTTGAGATACGGCCTTTGCTGATCCTTCGTTCTTTGATAAGGTTTGTCACAAGCGTTTAGTGGGTGACAATTTTCCACGTGTCGAAATGAGCAGCCAGGTGCTTAGGCTTTCTTAAGCGGTGTAAGAAATACTTCACTCCAACCGATCTTCGTTGTATCTACACCACCTATATCCATCCGAAAATGGAGTACAATTCGCATATTTGGTCGTGAGCTTCAGGAGCTTTGGTTGGAGCGTCGTCGTGCATGGAAGGGTGGGGGGGCATCCCCTGACCATGTTTTCATCTGCCATAAAAAGAGAAAAAAAAAGGTAAGAGCCACGCCACCATTATTTGCTACTCCCGGAGTACCCTCCATTCTTTGGTAGGCAACATCCGATTCTGCATGTGAAGAAGACGCAGGATCTCATTTGGCTGGATAGCATTCCGGGAAAGAAAGCTGTGGCCAAGCGTGGTTACGGGAGGTCGTCTCCTTCCACCACACGCAACTCAGCCCCCTCCCATGGTTTGACTGCTGCTTCCAAAATCGGTCGCGCAACTGCCGCGAAATCTGCCACTGCTTCGGGAGCACACACGGATTCTCCGAAACTGCTTCCATTCCTGGCGTCTGAGCAAGTAAGCGGTGGCTTGACGAAGGGCGTACAGCGATCCTCCGGAAGGGCTGCGTCGGCTCGGCACGCAACGCTTTGCATGCGTTGCATTCCGCGACCACTCGCCTCATAAGTCCCCTCAAGCCGGGTATCCAGAATCGTTGGCGTACCTCTCAGATCGTTGCTTCATGTTTAATGAATTTGATGTTTCATCATACAATGCTGGTGAAAAACATGTAACTTCGTAAAAGGTTGTCTTGGCGGCATTATAATTGGGCGCTTTTATATTGCAAGAAATTGACGTGATCAATGCGTTCCTTTTTAGTTGATCGAACGACGTCTTCATCGTCGATGTACGGTGATAAGTTCAAAATCTGGCTTCGAAGGGAGGAAGCCTCACATATCTCAGCTCTTTAATTCGGCTTATCTCATTTGCAAATGCTTTATGCTGCACCTGGTGACACAAAATTACCTTCGCTTTCTCAATTTCAGTAGCTGTGAGACCATTGTCATCCTTCTCTCGATGCAATTTCGGCATTTATTGACGAACCGCAATGCCAACGCCATCGCCTGCCTTAGCTTAATATATGACAAAAAGCTTTCGAAACTTATTAGCAAATATCTCACGGTTAAAAATGCAACATTTCAGGGCAGAGCTTCCACGTCATCTTCTTGGCTAACAGGAAGTAAGTTGATTGGCCACAAATCGCATTCCCTCAGTAAAAATATTTTCGGCTGATTGTATCCATATTTTCGGCTGATTGTATACATCTGCAGCTTGACTCTTTTGAAGATGCGAAAATCTCGTCCACCAGTTGAGCTACAAATGATTTAAATCGACGATGTTTCGATGTAATCCACCTCAACATTGTTTTTGAGTTAATCTACATTACGTAGTTGGCGTTAAAGAATTGTGCGTACAAGTCGCACCCCAGGCACTACGGCTTGTAGCTCAAGCAGCGGCACCGTGATCATTTTTAAAGGGGAACATTTGGTCATGGCACTCACAAAAGTGACTTCTACCTCGCTGGCTTTAGTTACTGAACTCCAAAAAAGACTGCTTCCTCACTGGCATCCATAAAGGTGTTGAAATTCTTTCGATGGCCTTATATCCGTATTAAAATAATGTCGACGAATTTGAATATTTATTAACTTGGCAGATTTTGCAATCATCTATCTGTATGGTTTCATCCCAGCCTATTTGATTTTTCCATACGACATGCATAATCAACTTTGTAACAACCAAAAATTACATAAAAATCTTAGAGGGTAAACAACCGACATGAGGATACTCTGCAGCTCCCTCTTTGTGGGTTTTCTCTTGCCAGCGTCGATTCTGTGGAATCTAATTTGATACGTAAAAGTATCATTGACCGACTGCCAAAACATTCCAAGGATTTTTCGTTATAGAGTCGTCCTGTTGCATACGCTTATCTTTCAGAGCAGCTACGACTTCGGGCGAATTAGAAACAAAACTTCGCAGCTCAATGTATATCACGTCCTCGGCGCACCGATGGCGGCTTTGGATTGAGTTTCCATGCGCAACTTTTGTCTACGTATGATGCGACAATTGTTTTGTAAGATGCTCCAAACACTTAATCATTCCTTATTTGCGCTCAATTCCCCGTAGCCGCTGCTTCGCCATTGCAAAACTGTCGGCAAGTTTGACATCGTCACATTTCCAAAGAAGCCTGTTATGAAAACGCCCATCAACTTTCTTGGTGGTGGCTTGAAGTACTCGAATGTCGCGTGCTCGCTTATCAGCTACACTTTCTTCTGGGGCTGACCGCACCCCAAAACAACTCGGTCTTTGGAGTGTATGGCCCACCTCTTTTTAAGGTTATCGACGCAGCATGGATACCCATATGGCAATGTATGTATGTATTGTATTATATTATATTGGGCAAATGAGCAAAAACAGTCATATAAAAAAACCGTTTTGCGCTGAAATTCGACCTCAAGCAAGCGTAAGCGCCACCGCTACTCTTGAGTTTCGCGTCACGTTTTAATTGCACACAAACTTTATATATTTTCTTTTAATTTCTTCGTGTAGCATTCGCACAACTGTTAAGTCGACTGCTATCAGAAATTATTCCATCTTACAATTCCCCAACAATTTTTTAATTTGCAGAACAAATTATTGTTAGCAATTATAATAATCCCCCCCTAGCCAGACTCAGCCACAGAATTACGGGTAAAGTAGTCTTGCCCAGGATTATTTATGTGAGTTAGTATTAATTTTTATTTCTCCTCGCCAACTACTATATATATGCTACAAATAATTTCTATTCCTTTCTTTATTTAACACTTGAATAATTTTTCTATTAATCTTCTATTCCTTTGTTTTTCACTTTAAAATTTTATATAAACACAAACTCACCTGTGCGAACGATTTTCGGCTCGTTCAATAACCAGCTGCGCCAAAAATGTTGTGTCCTTTGTTGAGATATTCTTCCCGTGGGCTTCTCTGAAGTCCTTCCTTTTCAACAGTCCGTTTCGAATCACAACACTTCAATTCTACTGTAATCACTTTATTGAAAGTTACACTAGAACTCACAATCCGGAACGCTGCTTCACTAATGACTACGGGGTACTACATTCCAGTCTTATTTATATATCTGTACGCGGTAGCTTAAACACGGAAATAACAATACTCTAAATGTAGCGGAAAAGACCCGCCTCAACACCTGAGCGCAAGAAAGTGGGTCACTAGTTCCACGGTCAGCAATATTTAATGGAAAGGAAACCCCGGCCTTAGCGAGCTGCGCTCATTCGACGAATTGCTCTAGAAACGGCAATGCGGAATTAAACCAACAAGCACAACGTGGAAAAAATGCTCAGTGCGATATCATAATTTAAGTATCGCCTGAAAGTATGCCTAGCGGAAGCAGTGACTCACAACATCCCTCCACCCCTAGGGAAAGGAAAAATAATATCGTGAAGCGATGTTAATTTTTCCTTTTATTACAATGTTTCTACTCGGTGGTCAACTGTTTGGTCTTAGTTTAATGCTACTACAAATTCCTTAAGTGAATACCATAATCGTTTTCGTCTGGCCTCCCTCGGACGTGCTGTTTGGAGATGAAGATGATGATGGTTTACCGAATTATGCTTTTGCTGCTTCAAATTGTTATCTCGTCTTCCGGTGATGTTTTCTTGTATGACGCGTTGTAGGGCACACACATTTTGAATAAATGGTGCGTATCTGTATGACTCCATCTATTGGACATGCTCATCGTAGTTCTGGTCTACTTTAAGCGGAGTGATGTGCCTTTGGTGGTTTTTCTCGTTTTCTCGGACTACTGGGGTTGTGTGCGACGTTCTTGACTGTTTGGTGGACCAAGTGAAACCATTAAATTTTAGCTGAAATTTTTGACACTTTTCGTTATTGTAGAGTATCATAATTATGTGTCCCTCAAAATATTTTCCTAGTGCCTTTCATTTCGTTTTTTTTTCAATAAAATTTCCATTCTCATAAAATTTCCATTCTCCTTTTTTCCCTTTTTTCTTTTAAAATTGTTGTCCTTTATTTTTATATATATTGTTCAAAATGTTTTTTGGTTCTTTTTGCCTTTTTTTGTTTCAATTTCCTCTTCCTTTTTTTTACCTAAGAGTTTTTTCAATTTTTTTTCCTATGTACAATTACTTCAACTATTTTTCTCTTATTTCTATCCACAACTAACACCTCTATTTAAATTAGTTTATGACTTCTATGTTACAATTAAAATTATTTAATTAATTAAATTAACCTATTATATAATTAACTTAATTTAATTTAATTCTTTAGCAAGTTGACGTGAAAAGTAACTTTTAAATTCTATTTTACTTGCTCCCTTTTTTTCCAAATGTAATACTAACACTTGTGCATTTAACGTATCCATTACATGTAACGGTAGACTGATTTGCGATGCCACATAATGTCATGGCGCCCCGACACCATGTGACAAATCACAATGGACCACGAATTATCTATCCCAAAATTATTGCAACTTGGACTTCTGATAAACAGTCATAGGATTAGGCCCAAGTAGGAATATAATTGAATTAAAACTAAGTTTATATTGTTTCAACCATATGCATGTATTTGGAAACAATATAAGCAACATAAAATTAATATATTGCTTTATCAAGCCCAGACATATGGTTTAAACTAATTCGACAATTAATTAATAAATTTTGTTAGTAAGTTAAGTTAGCCCATAGCTATCTGTTCAGTGCTCTCCAAAGTCATGGAGAGCATTGTAAATTTTAACTTGATAAGGTATCTAGAGAGCAACGAGTTGATCAGCGATCGCCAGTACGGCTTCCGTGCTCACCGTACCACCGGCGATCTGATGGCGTTTCTTACTGAGCGGTGGAACAGTTGTATTCACAAGTTCGGTGAGAGCAAGGTTGTTGCGCTGCATATCTCCAACGCATTTGACCAAGTGTGGCATAAAGCACTCGTGTCTAAACTGGCTGCTTGTGGTGTCGGTAATACATTCACTCGATGGATATCGAGTTTCCTCAGCAGCCGTTCTATTCGGGTTGTGATAGACGACTCTGCTTCCGTAGAGCACTCCATTAATGCTGGAGTTCCGCAGGGTTCGGTCCTGTCTCCAACTCTTTTTCTTATTTTTATCAATGACCTTCTGTCATTGACATCAAACCCCGTCTACTCGTTTGCTGATGACAGCAGCATTTGTCATTCATATTCATTCTCCAGGCGTCCTTCTATTCTGGAGATCAATAGAAAACGCAGTATTATGAATGACACACTCCAATCTGACCTCAACAAAATCCAGGAGTGGGGTCAAGCGAATCGGGTCGATTTTAATGCGCGGAAGACCCAATGCTGTTTGTTGACCCACAAGCATTTGGCGGGCGACAACTTCCCCTTTTTAAATATGGGTGGTGTGGATATTAATGGTCGGAGAACATCAAGACATGTTCCATTATAATTAATGGAACATGTCTTGATGTTCTGGGCATGTCAATCCAATGCGATCTTCGTTGGAACGATCACATTTTTGACGTGTCGAAAGGAGCAGCCAAGTGCTTAGGCTTTCTTAAGCGGTGTAAGAAATACTTCACTCCAACCGATCTTCGTTGTATCTACACCACCTATATCCGTCCGAAAATGGAGTACAATTCGCATCTTTGGTCGGAAGATTAGAAAACATATCTTCAGCTTCTGGATCGTATACAAGTTCGTGCGATAAAACTTATAGGGACAGTAGGGTATTCAGCTCTATTGAAACCTTGGAGTGTCGTCGTGATGTAGGGTGTGTATCATTATTTTACCGTTACTTTTATGGTAAATGTTCATCTGAAATAGCCAGCCTGATTCCTCCGGTTCAGGTATTTAGCAGAACTACTCGGCTTTCCAGAGGGGTGCACCCCTTTTATGTCGCGAATCCGGTCCAACGAACCACGCATTACCGTGGGAATTCGTTTTTCGGTCGCGTCATTAGACTGTGGAATAGTCTCCCTGCGAATGTCTTCCCGCCCACTTACAGCGTCGAAACCTTTAAGCGAAGTGTAAACCGTCACTACTCCCTCTTTCCCCCTTCCCACTTTCCCACTAACCTGTCATCCCTTCGGAACCAACAAATGCTGTGCATGGATAGGGGCATCCCCCGACCATGTTTTCATCTGCCATGAAAAAAAAAAAAAAAAAAAAGGTAAGAGCCACGCCACCATTATTGGCTACTCCCGGAGTACCCTCCATTCTTTGGTAGGCAACATCCGATTCTGCATGTGAAGAAGACGCAGGATCTCATTTGGCTGGATAGCATTCCGGGAAAGAAAGCTGTGGCCAAGCGTGGTTAAGGGAGGTCGTCTCCTTCCACCACACGCAACTCAGCCCCCTCCCATGGTTTGACTGCTGCTTCCAAAACGGTCGCGCAACTGCCGCGAAATCTGCCACAGCTTCGGCAGCACACACGGATTCTCCGAGACTGCTTCCATTCCTGGCGTCTGAGCAAGTAAGCGGTGGCTTGACGAAGGGCGTACAACGATCCTCCGGAAGGGCTGCGTCGGCTCGGCACGCAACGCTTTGCATGCGTTGCATTCCGCGACCACTCGCCTCATAAGTCCCCTCAAGCCGGGTATCCAGAATCGTTGGCGTACCTCTCAGATCGTTGCTTCATGTTTAATGAATTTAATGTTTCATCATACAATGCTGGTGAAAAACATGTGTTGCGGGAATAAGCCTTTTTATTCCCCTTCCTCGCAATCAATTAAAGAAAAATGCAATCTTTAAATTTGGCGTGACAATTTATTACTTTCGTCTGCTATAATGCAATGATTACTGACTCAACTCAACCCCTCCAGGCACACGCTGGGCAATAATTCCAAAAGAAAGAAAAGCAACAAACATTAGAGGTACCGCTTCACTAGGCGGCATAGCAATATGCGTGCAGAAAAAATTATCGGATCAGTCCCGACAACAGCAACAGCAAACTTTCGATCACCGGAGAGGAGAGAGCAGCAAGAACCGATCTAATACAGGGCCGGAACATCCTCCCCCCCACCCCGTTGGAAGAACTGCTGACAAACCGTTTTGGTTCGATGGGTAACTTGCATACCTTTGTAATGGCTCGTTTGTAAATTCCCTCCGCTGTCTTGATACTTACCACTCGAACTCTACCTTCTGGACCGGCTATGACCTGCACAATGCGACCGATTGGCCACCTCAGTGGTGGAGTTCCGTCATCCGAAATAAGTACGAGATCATTTTGTTGAAGATTTTCACAAGCGGTTTTCCATTTGGTTCGTTGTTGAAGTTGTCTGATGTATTCAGTGCGCCATCGTTGCCAGAATACTTGTTGAATCCACTGAACTACTTGATACCTATCTAGTACCCCAGGAGTTGACCCAAGTAGTGAAGGTTCTGGTACTGCTGCTGCAGTTCGTCCGATTAAAAAATGCGCCGGCGTTAGCGGGCGTAAATCATTGGGATCAGTAGACAACGGTGTGAGTGGACGGCTGTTTATGATGGATTCTGCTTGACATACCACCGTTTGAAGTTCTTCTAACGTGAGAATATGAGTGCCAATGGCGCGCCGCAGGTAGTATTTCGCCAGTTTGACGGCACTTTCCCATAAACCTCCGAAATGAGGTGACCGCGGTGGTTAAAATTTCCAAATGATTCTTTCATTACGACAGCTTTCTTCAACTGCATCGATATGTTGTTGTGATTCAAAAAATTTAAGTAATTCTTGCAATTCCCTATTAGTGCCAACAAAGTTGGTCGCGTTATCGGAGTAAATGGTGTGGCATTTGCCTCGCCTGGCAATAAAACGTCTCAAGGCGGCAATGAACGATGGCGTAGACAGGTCGTGCACCACCTCCAAGTGCACCGCATTCGTAGTGAAGCAGATGAATACTGCTAAGTAAACCTTTAGAGGTGCTCTTCGTCGTATTCGCTCTGTGATGAGTAGTGGACCGCAGTAATCCACGCCTGTAATATGGAAGGGCCATGTCGGTTGAACACGGTCTGCTGGGAGTGAGCCCATTAGCTGCTTTGCAATTACGGGGCGCATACGAAAGCAAAGTATGCATCTATGAATAACGAATTTGATGGAGTTTCGCGCATTTAATATCCAAAACTTTTCGCGCAGAAGGCTAATTAAGGTTTGAATGCCACCATGCTGATGTTTCCGATGGTAGTGGGCGATGAGAGCGTGCACAAAAGGGTGATGGCTGGGCAATAAAATTGGATGCATGGTATCGAATGGCAACGAGGAATTTTGAAGGCGCCCACCAACCCGTATTATGCCGTCTTGAACGAAAGGCGACAGTTGACACAAATGGGAATGTCTGTGCAATGGTAGTTCGGTGACCAGCTTCTGATAATCTGCGGTGAATGCTCGCTGTTGAATGATACGACATACTAACTTCACTGTGGTGTTGAATTCTGGAACTGAGATTGTATGAGTTTCCCAATCTGGATTTGGTCTATTTCTGAGCCTTTCCGTAAAGCGTCTTACGTAGCTAAAAATGCGTATTGTTTTGCTATAATTTGTAGCATATTTGCTTGATGCAATTACGTCGTCATTTTCCTTGCACAGCAGGGCAATTCTCTGAGTACGTTGTTCGGGCAAGTTAGAAGCGGTCTCTTTGGGTGTATTCGGCCAAAATTTTTCGGATTTCATTAAAAAATCGGGACCTTGAAACCAGAAACTATTATTGATTATCTCACACGCATTGACACCTCTTGTGATGAGATCGGCCGGGTTTTGATGTGATGGTACATAATGCCACTCACAATCTTCGGTGAGCTCGCGTATTTTGGCTACTCGGTTTGCTACAAAAGGTTTCCATCGAGATGGCTCACTTCGAATCCACCCTAATGTAATTGTAGAATCAACCCAGCACTGTATACTGGTGGTGGCGATTGGCCAGCACATCCTAATGGACGCGAGCAACTCTGCTAGTAGGAGCGCGGCGCAGAGTTCTAATTTCGGTAGCGTAATCGGCTTTATAGGTACAACCCGGGACCGTGCAAACAGTAATGCGGATTCCAGGATGCCGTCCGGCGCTCCTGAAACCACATAGACGCATGCTCCGTATGCTCGTGTACTGGCGTCTGAAAAGGCATGTATTTGAGTACGTGCATTATAGCGAACAAACCTGGGTATCTTGACGTTGCTCAGAAGCGCCAATTGCTGACAGAAATTGCTCCATTGGGTGTGTATGTCCTGTGGAACGCTCTCATCCCAGTGCAGCTTTAGCCTCCAAAGCTCTTGCATGAGAATTTTACACTTCACAATTAGCGGATTGAGTAATCCAAGTGGGTCGAAGAAACCTGCCATGTGTGACAGTATAGATCGTTTCGTAGGCTTGACAATATTAGGCTGATTACTGTAACAGAATAAAAAATTGTCTTGCTTCGGCGCCCATTTCAAACCTAATGCCTTGACGCATTCAGTGTTATCAATCTCAATCGTTTCTTCTTTGTCGATTTCTGGAATGCCGTGAAGTATCATAGGATGATTGGAAGCGAATTTTCTAAGAGGGAAACGCCCCTTCCGCAATATTTCGATAACTTGCTCCTTAATTTCAATGACTTCAGCAATGGTTTTACCCCCCGTCATAAAATTGTCTACGTAGAAATCTCTGGATACTATTTTGCAACCGTTGGGAAACGTTGCAGATTCAATCTCAGCAAGATGTTTGAGGCATTTTATAGCTAGGTACGAAGAACAGGACAGGCCATAGGTTACCGTTTGCAGTTGGTACGTAGCGATAGGATGTTTAGGTGAATCTCTCCAAAGAATACATTGCCATTTAGCGTCTTCTGGGTCCACTAGTATTTGGCGGTACATCTTTGTGATGTCGGCCATTAATACATACTTATGGAATCGAAATCTCAGTAGAATGGTGCGAATGTCATCCTGCAAGGTCGGGCCGATCCTGAGTATATCGTTCAATGCCTTTCCGCTCGTAGTGCGGCAGGAGCCATCAAATACCACACGCAATTTGGTGGTTGAGCTATCTGGCTTGATCACGCAGTGATGAGGAAGATAATTATTCTTTCTGGAAGCCACCTCCCTAGGTGAAATATGCTTTATGTGGCCTAGACTTATGTATTCATGAATGAAATCATGGTAGTGCTGATTCAATGATTTATTCCGACCAATCTTAGATTCAATGGAGACTAACCTTTTCATTGCGTTATTGTAAGAATCTCCTAATAAATTGGGATCATCTTTGAAAGGTAGTCTGACCACAAACCGGTTGCTGACCGGGCAACGTTTGGTCGTCCTGCTGTAAAAGTTTTCGCAGTCTTGTTCTTCGACAGTGAATTTTGACGTTTGATGACTCAGGTCTTCCATTGCCCAAAATCTCTGCAATAGATCCTCCAATGCTGGTTGTTCAACTGTGTTTGCCGGTACTATGTTATGGAGTCTGTCTGGAATTGATAAGAATGAATGTGATGTTAGGGATGATGATTGCAATAATGACGTGGGTGCAAGTGAAGGCGAAGTTAAAGAAACTTCAAGGGCGAAGAAACTTGTGGGAGCGAAGCTGCAGATAGCGATGCGATTGATGACGACGAGGTGGCATGGATGGTGCCCGATACCACCCATCCAAGTTTTGTTTTTTGAAGTAGTGGCAAATTGCTTCCGATAGAGATTTGACCAACGAGAAGCAAGTCATAGAACAGGCTGGCGCCGATAAGACAGTCAATCGGGCCAAGTTTATGAAAGCCCTTGTCAGCCAACCGGATATTATTCGGGATGTTCCAAGTGGTTATATCGATAGGCGACGAGGGCTGGTATGAAGTGATGGTGGGGAGAATTAGGGCTTCTATTGTCGTTGAAAACGTATCATTATAAGACTTTATTGTAACTGCGCATGATTGCTGGGTGCTGGTGACACTCGATGCAATTCCGGTGACATTGACATGGCATTTTGCACGGCGCACCCTAAGATGCTGAGCAATTCGCTCAGTTATAAAGTGTAATTGCGAACCAGAGTCGAGTCGAGTAGAGCTCGTGCTACTATGGACACTCCCGATGAATTTGTGAGGAATATCATTACTGTCGCTAGTATAACCTTACTGGATTTCTGCGATGCTTGGAATGCAGTCGATGTGCTGGGGTTGGACTCAAAATTTGGTTCTGCGGAGGGCTCGTCATTTGCAGCCGGCCTCTCGCGATGCAACAGAGTGTGATGATTGTTATTGCACTTTTGGCACCTATTTAAGGAAGGGCAAGCGCTAACTCTATGATAGGTGCTTAAGCAATTAATGCACAAGCTAAGCTGTTTACACATGGCGTGCCTTTGCAGCGGAGTAAGATCCAGAAACTTTGTACACTTGTATGGATGATGAAACGGCATACAGCCACATATGCCTCCCTTCGCAGTCGTTGCTACGAGACACATTGGTTTGGGCTTAGGCGGCTGTGCAGGCGTCGATGAAAATTTAGAACCTTGTATGAAATGCGACGGATTAATATGAACCATGTCAGCGGCCTGGCACCGCCTCTCAATGAAGCTTGATAGGTCATTCCATGTTGGGGCACGAAATGTTGTTGAAGAGGTCATGGGCCCACTTGACGACAGTTCCTCCTCCCATTTCATCTGAGTGTCATGATCTAGCTTGGTGACTATGAGATGTAGAATTATACTTTCCGCTATTTGACTTGTTGATGCTAACGATTGCATGGCGCGAAGATGAGAGTTGATGATGTCGATAAACCCTCTTAACACAGTAGCATTTGAGTGAGTGAGGCTCTTGACATTAAAAATTTCTTGCAAATGTGATTGGAATATAAACCGTTTGTTGTCGTACCTACCCTTCAGCAAGTCTATAGCTTTCTGATAATTTTCTGGAGTTACCTCGAGCGACTGTATTATGCTTACAGCACTATCGGCAAGGCACGAACGCAAGTATTGAAATTTTTCAATTGGAGACAATGCATGATTGTTGTGTACTAACGCGGAGAACATATTAAAGAAATCAAGCCACTCGGTTTGTTTACCGCCAAATTTGCTTAATTGGAGCTTGGGCAGATTTATATGATGGTTCATTGCTAGCGGACTTAAGTGAGTGCTTGTGAGGGCGAGGTCACTATCATTGTTTCGTGCAGCGACCAAGCGCTCTGCGATGGCCCCCCCTTATGTCACAGTATGAGTTCTCTACACTTGCCCGATGGGCACTTAGAATTTGAGCTTCATACAATATTTCAAGATCCATTTGCACGTGCTCAAATGTGTTATATTGTCGTTCGAGAAGGGATAGCCTAGCCTCCAACTGAAATGTTGACATTGAATCCAGATTTGATAAATTATTTCGGAGCGAATCGATGCGCGCTATTATTTGATCTCTTTGGAGAATTTTGCGATGGAGCTCCTGATCAGCCCTTGGTGGGGGTGGGCGTTCGCCATCGAACTCTAATAACGGTGTATCGTTCATGATTAATTTTACCAATCCGGCTCGAAGAACTAATGTTGCGGGAATAAGCCTTTTTATTCCCCTTCCTCGCAATCAATAAAAGAAAAATGCACTCTTTAAATTTGGCGTGACAATTTATTACTTTCGTCTGCTACAATGCAATGATTACTGACTCAACTCAACTCCTCCAGGCACACGCTGGGCAATAATTCCAAAAGAAAGAAAAACAACAAACATTAGAGGTACCGCTTCACTAGGCGGCATAGCAAAATGCGTGCAGAAAAAATTATCGGATCAGTCCCGACAACAGCAACAGCAAACTCTCGATCACCGGAGAGGAGAGAGCAGCAAGAACCGGTTTTGTCGATCTAATACAGGGCCGGAACAACATGTAACTTCGTAAAAGGTTGTCTTGGCGGCATTATAATTGGGCGCTTTTATATTGCAAGAAATTGGCGTCATCAATGCATTCCTTTTTAGTTGATCGAACGACGTCTTCCTCGTCGATGTACGGTGATAAGTTCAAAATCTGGCTTCGAAGGGAGGAAGCCTCACATATCTCAGCTCTTTAATTCGGCTTATCTCATTTGCAAATGCTTTATGCTGCACCTGGTGACACAAAATTACTTTCGCTTTCTCAATTTCAGTAGCTGTGAGACCATTGTCATCCTTCTCTCGATGCAATTTTCGGCATTTATTGACGAACCGCAATGCCAACGCCATCGCCTGCCTTAGCTTAATATATGACAAAAAGTTTTCGAAACTTATTAGCAAATATCTCACGGTTAAAAATGCAACATTTCAGGGCAGAGCTTCCACGTCATCTTCTTGGCTAACAGGAAGTAAGTTGATTGGCCACAAATCGCATTCCCTCAGTAAAAATATTTTCGGCTGATTGTATCCATATTTTCGGCTGATTGTATCCATCTGCAGCTTGACTCTTTTGAAGATGCGAAAATCTCGTCCACCTGGTGAGCTACAAATGGTTTAAATCGACGATGCTTCGATGTAATCCACCTCAACATTGTTTTTGAGTTACTCTACATTACGTACTTGGCGTTAAAGAATTGTGCGTACAAGACGCACCCCAGGCACTACGGCTTGTAGCTCAAGCCGCGGCACCGTGATCATTTTTAAAGGGGCACACTTGGTCATGGCACTCACAAAAGTGACTTCTACCTCGCTGGCTTTAGTTACTGAACTCCAAAAAAGACTGCTTCCTCACTGGCATCCATAAAGGTGTCGAAGTTCTTTCGACGGCCTTATATCCGTATTAAAATAATGTCGACGAATTTGAATATTTATTAACATGGCAGTTTTTGCAATCATCTATCTGCATGGTTTCATCCCAGCCTATTTGATTTTTCCATACGACATGCATAATCAACTTTGTAACAACCAAAAATTACATAAAAATCTTAGAGGGTAAACAACCGACATGAGGATACTCTGCAGCTCCCTCTTTGTGGGTTCTCTCTTGCCAGCGTCGATTCTGTGGAATCTAATTTGATACGTAAAAGTATCATTGACCGACTGCCAAAACATTCCAAGGATCTTTTTCGTTATAGAGTCGTCCTGTTGCATACGCTTATCTTCCAGAGCAGCTACGACTTCCGGCGAATTAGAAACAAAACTTCGCAGCTCAATGTATACCACGTCCTCGGCGCACCGATGGCGGCTTTGGATTGAGTTTCCATGCGCAACTTTTGTCTACGTATGATGCGACAATTGTTTTGTAAGATGCTCCAAACACTTAATCATTCCTTATTTGCGCTCAATTCCCCGTAGCCGCTGCTTCGCCATTGCAAAACTGTCGGCAAGTTTGACATCGTCACATTTCTAAAGAAGCCCGTTATGAAAACGCCCATCAACTTTCTTGGTGGTGGCTTGAAGTACTCGAATGTCGCGTGCTCGCTTATCAGCTACACTTTCTTCTGGGGCTGACCGCACCCCAAAACAACTCGGTCTTTGGAGTGTATGGCCCACCTCTTTTTAAGGTTATCGACGCAGCATGGATGCCCATATGGCAATGTATGTATGTATTGTATTATATTGGGCAAATGAGCAAAAACAGTCATATAAAAAAACCGTTTTGCGCTAAAATTCGACCTCAAGCAAGCGTAAGCGCCACCGCTACTCTTGAGTTTCGCGTCACGTTTTAATTGTACACAAACTTTATATATTTTCTTTTAATTTCTTCGTGTAGCATTCGCACAACTGCTAAGTCGACTGCTATCAGAAATTATTCCATCTTACAATTCCCCAACAATTTTTTAATTTGCAGAACAAATTATTGTTAGCAATTATAATAATCCCCCCCTAGCCAGACTCAGCCACAGAATTACGGGTAAAGTAGTCTTGCCCAGGATTATTTATGTGAGTTAGTATTAATTTTTATTTCTCCTCACCAACTACTATATATATGCTACAAAGAATTTCTATTCCTTTCTTTATTTAACACTTGAATTATTTTTCTATTAATCTTCTATTCCTTTGTTTTTCACTTTAAAATTTTATATAAACACAAACTCACCTGTGCGAACGATTTTCGGCTCGTTCAATAACCAGCTGCTTCAAAAATGTTGTGTCCTTTGTTGAGATATTCTTCCCGTGGGCTTCTCTGAAGTCCTTCCTTTTCAACAGTCCGTTTCGAATCACAACACTTCAATTCTACTGTAATCACTTTATTGAAAGTTACACTAGAACTCACAATCCGGAACGCTGCTTCACTAATGACTACGGGGTACTACATTCCAGTCTTATTTATATATCTGTACGCGGTAGCTTAAACACGGAAATAACAATACTCTAAATGTAGCGGAAAAGACCCGCCTCAACACCTGAGCGCAAGAAAGTGGGTCACTAGTTCCACGGTCAGCAATATTTAATGGAAAGGAAACCCCGGCCTTAGCGACCTGCGCTCATTCGACGAATTGCTCTAGAAACGGCAATGCGGAATTAAACCAACAAGCACAACGTGGAAAAAATGCTCAGTGCGATATCATAATTTAAGTATCGCCTGAAAGTATGCCTAGCGGAAGCAGTGACTCACAACATCCCTCCACCCCTAGGGAAAGGAAAAATAATATCGTGAAGCGATGTTAAATTTTCCTTTTATTACAATGTTTCTACTCGGTGGTCAACTGTTTGGTCTTAGTTTAATGCTACTACAAATTCCTTAAGTGAATAGCATAATCGTTTTCGTCTGGCCTCCCTCGGACGTGCTGTTTGGAGATGAAGATGATGATGGTTTACCGAATTATGCTTTTGCTGCTTCGAATTGTTATCTCGTCTTCCGGTGATGTTTTCTTGTATGACGCGTTGCAGGGCACACACATTTTGAATAAATGGTGCGTATCTGTATGACTCCATTTATTGGACATGCTCATCGTAGTTCTGGTCTACTTTAAGCGGAGTGATGTGCCTTTGGTGGTTTTTCTCGTTTTCTCGGACTACTGGGGTTGTGTGCGACGTTCTTGACTGTTTGGTGGACCAAGTGAAACCATTAAATTTTAGCTGAAATTTTTGACACTTTTCGTTATTGTAGGGTATCATAATTATGTGTCCTTCAAAATATTTTCCTAGTGCCTTTCATTTCGTTTTTTTTCAATAAAATTTCCATTCTCATAAAATTTCCATTCTCCTTTTTACCCTTTCTTCTTTTAAAATTGTTGTCCTTTATTTTTATATATATTGTTCAAAATGTTTTTTGGTTCTTTTCGCCTTTTTTTGTTTCAATTTCGTCTTCCTTTTTTTTACCTAAGAGTTTTTTCAATTTTTTTTCCTATGTACAATTACTTCAACTATTTTTCTCTTATTTCTATCCACAACTAACACCTCTATTTAAATTAGTTTATGACTTCTATGTTACAATTAAAATTATTTAATTAATTAAATTAACCTATTATATAATTAACTTAATTTAATTTAATTCTTTAGCAAGTTGACGTGAAAAGTAACTTTTAAATTCTATTTTACTTGCTCCCTTTTTTTCCAAATGTGATACTAACACTTGTGCATTTAACGTATCCATTACATGTAACGGTAGACTGATTTGCGATGCCTCATAATGTCATGGCGCCCCGACACCATGTGACAAATCACAATGGACCACGAATTATCTATCCCAAAATTATTGCAACTTGGACTTCTGATAAACAGTCATAGGATTAGGCCCAAGTAGGAATATAATTGAATTAAAACTAAGTTTATATTGTTTCAACCATATGCATGTATTTGGAAACAATATAAGCAACATAAAATTAATATATTGCTTTATCAAGCCCAGACATATGGTTTAAACTAATTCGATAATTAATTAATAAATTTTGTTAGTAAGTTAAGTTAGCCCATAGCTATCTGTTCAGTGCTCTCCAAAGTCATGGAGAGCATTGTAAATTTTAACTTGATAAGGTATCTAGAGAGCAACGAGTTGATCAGCGATCGCCAGTACGGCTTCCATGCTCACCGTACCACCGGCGATCTGATGGCGTTTCTCACTGAGCGGTGGAACAGTTGTATTCACAAGTTCGGTGAGAGCAAGGTTGTTGCGCTGCATATCTCCAACGCATTTGACCAAGTGTGGCATAAAGCACTCGTGTCTAAACTGGCTGCTTGTGGTGTCGGTAATACATTCACTCGATGGATATCGAGTTTCCTCAGCAGCCGTTCTATTCTGGTTGTGATAGACGCCTCTGCTTCCGTAGAGCACTCCATTAATGCTGGAGTTCCGCAGGGTTCGGTCCTGTCTCCAACTCTTTTTCTTATTTTTATCAATGACCTTCTGTCATTGACATCAAACCCCGTCTACTCGTTTGCTGATGACAGCAGCATTTGTCATTCATATTCATTTTCCAGGCGTCCTTCTATTCTGGAGATCAATAGAAAACGCAGTATTATGAATGACACACTCCAATCTGACCTCAACAAAATCCAGGAGTGGGGTCAAGCGAATCGGGTCGATTTTAATGCGCGGAAGACCCAATGCTGTTTGTTGACCCACAAGCGTCTGGCGGGCGACAACTTCCCCTTTTTAAATATGGGTGGTGTGGATATTAATGGTCGGAGAACATCAAGACATGTTCCATTATAATTAATGGAACATGTCTTGATGTTCTGGGCATGTCAATCCAATGCGATCTTCGTTGGAACGATCACATTTTTGACGTGTCGAAAGGAGCAGCCAAGTGCTTAGGCTTTCTTAAGCGGTGTAAGAAATACTTCACTCCAACCGATCTTCGTTGTATCTACACCACCTATATCCGTCCGAAAATTGAGTACAATTCGCATCTTTGGTCGGAAGATTAGAAAACATATCTTCAGCTTCTGGATCGTATACAAGTTCGTGCGATAAAACTTATAGGGACAGTAGGGTATCCAGCTCTATTGAAACCTTGGAGTGTCGTCGTGATGTAGGGTGTGTATCATTATTTTATCGTTACTTTTATGGTAAATGTTCATCTGAAGTAGCTAGCCTGATTCCTCCGGTTCAGGTATTTAGCGGAACTACTCGGCTTTCCAGAGGGGTGCACCCCTTTTATGTCGCGAATCCGGTCCAACGAACCACGCATTACCGTGGGAATTCGTTTTTCGGTCGCGTCATTAGACTGTGGAATAGTCTCCCTGCGAATGTCTTCCCGCCCACTTACAGCGTCGAAACCTTTAAGCGAAGTGTAAACCGTCACTACTCCCTCTTTCCCCCTTCCCACTAACCTGTCATCCCTTCGGAACCAACAAATGCTGTGCATGGATAGGGGCATCCCCCGACCATGTTTTCATCTGCCATAAAAAAAAAAAAAAAAAAAAAAAAAAGTAAGAGCCACGCCACCATTATTGGCTACTCCCGGAGTACCCTCCATTCTTTGGTAGGCAACATCCGATTCTGCATGTGAAGAAGACGCAGGATCTCATTTGGCTGGATAGCATTCCGGGAAAGAAAGCTGTGGCCAAGCGTGGTTAAGGGAGGTCGTCTCCTTCCACCACACGCAACTCAGCCCCCTCCCATGGTTTGACTGCTGCTTCCAAAACGGTCGCGCAACTGCCGCGAAATCTGCCACAGCTTCGGCAGCACACACGGATTCTCCGAGACTGCTTCCATTCCTGGCGTCTGAGCAAGTAAGCGGTGGCTTGACGAAGGGCGTACAACGATCCTCCGGAAGGGCTGCGTCGGCTCGGCACGCAACGCTTTGCATGCGTTGCATTCCGCGACCACTCGCCTCATAAGTCCCCTCAAGCCGGGTATCCAGAATCGTTGGCGTACCTCTCAGATCGTTGCTTCATGTTTAATGAATTTAATGTTTCATCATACAATGCTGGTGAAAAACATGTGTTGCGGGAATAAGCCTTTTTATTCCCCTTCCTCGCAATCAATTAAAGAAAAATGCAATCTTTAAATTTGGCGTGACAATTTATTACTTTCGTCTGCTATAATGCAATGATTACTGACTCAACTCAACTCCTCCAGGCACACGCTGGGCAATAATTCCAAAAGAAAGAAAAACAACAAACATTAGAGGTACCGCTTCACTAGGCGGCATAGCAATATGCGTGCAGAAAAAATTATCGGATCAGTCCCGACAACAGCAACAGCAAACTTTCGATCACCGGAGAGGAGAGAGCAGCAAGAACCGATCTAATACAGGGCCGGAACATCCTCCCCCCCACCCCGTTGGAAGCACTGCTGACAAACCGTTTTGGTTCGATGGGTAACTTGCATACCTTTGTAATGGCTCGTTTGTAAATTCCCTCCGCTGTCTTGATACTTACCACTCGAACTCTACCTTCTGGACCGGCTATGACCTGCACAATGCGACCGATTGGCCACCTCAGTGGTGGAGTTCCGTCATCCGAAATAAGTACGAGATCATTTTGTTGAAGATTTTCACAAGCGGTTTTCCATTTGGTTCGTTGTTGAAGTTGTCTGATGTATTCAGTGCGCCATCGTTGCCAGAATACTTGTTGAATCCACTGAACTACTTGATACCTATCTAGTACCCCAGGAGTTGACCCAACTAGTGAAGGTTCTGGTACTGCTGCTGCAGTTCGTCCGATTAAAAAATGCGCCGGCGTTAGCGGGCGTAAATCATTGGGATCAGTAGACAACGGTGTGAGTGGACGGCTGTTTATGATGGATTCTGCTTGACATACCACCGTTTGAAGTTCTTCTAACGTGAGAATATGAGTGCCAATGGCGCGCCGCAGGTAGTATTTCGCCAGTTTGACGGCACTTTCCCATAAACCTCCGAAATGAGGTGACCGCGGTGGTATAAATTTCCAAATGATTCTTTCATTACGACAGCTTTCTTCAACTGCATCGATATGTTGTTGTGATTCAAAAAATTTAAGTAATTCTTGCAATTCCCTATTAGTGCCAACAAAGTTGGTCGCGTTATCGGAGTAAATGGTGTGGCATTTGCCTCGCCTGGCAATAAAACGTCTCAAGGCGGCAATGAACGATGGCGTAGACAGGTCGTGCACCACCTCCAAGTGCACCGCATTCGTAGTGAAGCAGATGAATACTGCTAAGTAAACCTTTAGAGGTGCTCTTCGTCGTATTCGCTTTGTGATGAGTAGTGGACCGCAGTAATCCACGCCTGTAATATGGAAGGGCCATGTCGGTTGAACACGGTCTGCTGGGAGTGAGCCCATTAGCTGCTTTGCAATTACGGGGCGCATACGAAAGCAAAGTATGCATCTATGAATAACGAATTTGATGGAGTTTCGCGCATTTAATATCCAAAACTTTTCGCGCAGAAGGCTAATTAAGGTTTGAATGCCACCATGCTGATGTTTCCGATGGTAGTGGGCGATGAGAGCGTGCACAAAAGGGTGATGGCTGGGCAATAAAATTGGATGCATGGTATCGAATGGCAACGAGGAATTTTGAAGGCGCCCACCAACCCGTATTATGCCGTCTTGAACGAAAGGCGACAGTTGACACAAATGGGAATGTCTGTGCAATGGTAGTTCGGTGACCAGCTTCTGATAATCTGCGGTGAATGCTCGCTGTTGAATGATACGACATACTAACTTCACTGTGGTGTTGAATTCTGGAACTGAGATTGTATGAGTTTCCCAATCTGGATTTGGTCTATTTCTGAGCCTTTCCGTAAAGCGTCTTACGTAGCTAAAAATGCGTATTGTTTTGCTATAATTTGTAGCATATTTGCTTGATGCAATTACGTCGTCATTTTCCTTGCACAGCAGGGCAATTCTCTGAGTACGTTGTTCGGGCAAGTTAGAAGCGGTCTCTTTGGGTGTATTCGGCCAAAATTTTTCGGATTTCATTAAAAAATCGGGACCTTGAAACCAGAAACTATTATTGATTATCTCACACGCATTGACACCTCTTGTGATGAGATCGGCCGGGTTTTGATGTGATGGTACATAATGCCACTCACAATCTTCGGTGAGCTCGCGTATTTTGGCTACTCGGTTTGCTACAAAAGGTTTCCATCGAGATGGCTCACTTCGAATCCACCCTAATGTAATTGTAGAATCAACCCAGCACTGTATACTGGTGGTGGCGATTGGCCAGCACATCCTAATGGACGCGAGCAACTCTGCTAGTAGGAGCGCGGCGCAGAGTTCTAATTTCGGTAGCGTAATCGGCTTTATAGGTACAACCCGGGACCGTGCAAACAGTAATGCGGATTCCAGGATGCCGTCCGGCGCTCCTGAAACCACATAGACGCATGCTCCGTATGCTCGTGTACTGGCGTCTGAAAAGGCATGTATTTGAGTACGTGCATTATAGCGAACAAACCTGGGTATCTTGACGTTGCTCAGAAGCGCCAATTGCTGACAGAAATTGCTCCATTGGGTGTGTATGTCCTGTGGAACGCTCTCATCCCAGTGCAGCTTTAGCCTCCAAAGCTCTTGCATGAGAATTTTACACTTCACAATTAGCGGATTGAGTAATCCAAGTGGGTCGAAGAAACCTGCCATGTGTGACAGTATAGATCGTTTCGTAGGCTTGACAATATTAGGCTGATTACTGTAACAGAATAAAAAATTGTCTTGCTTCGGCGCCCATTTCAAACCTAATGCCTTGACGCATTCAGTGTTATCAATCTCAATCGTTTCTTCTTTGTCGATTTCTGGAATGCCGTGAAGTATCATAGGATGATTGGAAGCGAATTTTCTAAGAGGGAAACGCCCCTTCCGCAATATTTCGATAACTTGCTCCTTAATTTCAATGACTTCAGCAATGGTTTTACCCCCCGTCATAAAATTGTCTACGTAGAAATCTCTGGATACTATTTTGCAACCGTTGGGAAACGTTGCAGATTCAATCTCAGCAAGATGTTTGAGGCATTTTATAGCTAGGTACGAAGAACAGGACAGGCCATAGGTTACCGTTTGCAGTTGGTACGTAGCGATAGGATGTTTAGGTGAATCTCTCCAAAGAATACATTGCCATTTAGCGTCTTCTGGGTCCACTAGTATTTGGCGGTACATCTTTGTGATGTCGGCCATTAATACATACTTATGGAATCGAAATCTCAGTAGAATGGTGCGAATGTCATCCTGCAAGGTCGGGCCGATCCTGAGTATATCGTTCAATGCCTTTCCGCTCGTAGTGCGGCAGGAGCCATCAAATACCACACGCAATTTGGTGGTTGAGCTATCTGGCTTGATCACGCAGTGATGAGGAAGATAATTATTCTTTCTGGAAGCCACCTCCCTAGGTGAAATATGCTTTATGTGGCCTAGACTTATGTATTCATGAATGAAATCATGGTAGTGCTGATTCAATGATTTATTCCGACCAATCTTAGATTCAATGGAGACTAACCTTTTCATTGCGTTATTGTAAGAATCTCCTAATAAATTGGGATCATCTTTGAAAGGTAGTCTGACCACAAACCGGTTGCTGACCGGGCAACGTTTGGTCGTCCTGCTGTAAAAGTTTTCGCAGTCTTGTTCTTCGACAGTGAATTTTGACGTTTGATGACTCAGGTCTTCCATTGCCCAAAATCTCTGCAATAGATCCTCCAATGCTGGTTGTTCAACTGTGTTTGCCGGTACTATGTTATGGAGTCTGTCTGGAATTGATAAGAATGAATGTGATGTTAGGGATGATGATTGCAATAATGACGTGGGTGCAAGTGAAGGCGAAGTTAAAGAAACTTCAAGGGCGAAGAAACTTGTGGGAGCGAAGCTGCAGATAGCGATGCGATTGATGGCGACGAGGTGGCATGGATGGTGCCCGATACCACCCATCCAAGTTTTGTTTTTTGAAGTAGTGGCAAATTGCTTCCGATAGAGATTTGACCAACGAGAAGCAAGTCATAGAACAGGCTGGCGCCGATAAGACAGTCAATCGGGCCAAGTTTATGAAAGCCCTTGTCAGCCAACCGGATATTATTCGGGATGTTCCAAGTGGTTATATCGATAGGCGACGAGGGCTGGTATGAAGTGATGGTGGGGAGAATTAGGGCTTCTATTGTCGTTGAAAACGTATCATTATAAGACTTTATTGTAACTGCACATGATTGCTGGGTGCTGGTGACACTCGATGCAATTCCGGTGACATTGACATGGCATTTTGCACGGCGCACCCTAAGATGCTGAGCAATTCGCTCAGTTATAAAGTGTAATTGCTAACCAGAGTCGAGTCGAGTAGAGCTCGTGCTACTATGGACACTCCCGATGAATTTGTGAGGAATATCATTACTGTCGCTAGTATAACCTTACTGGATTTCTGCGATGCTTGGAATGCAGTCGATGTGCTGGGGTTGGACTCAAAATTTGGTTCTGCGGAGGGCTCGTCATTTGCAGCCGGCCTCTCGCGATGCAACAGAGTGTGATGATTGTTATTGCACTTTTGGCACCTATTTAAGGAAGGGCAAGCGCTAACTCTATGATAGGTGCTTAAGCAATTAATGCACAAGCTAAGCTGTTTACACATGGCGTGCCTTTGCAGCGGAGTAAGATCCAGAAACTTTGTACACTTGTATGGATGATGAAACGGCATACAGCCACATATGCCTCCCTTCGCAGTCGTTGCTACGAGACACATTGGTTTGGGCTTAGGCGGCTGTGCAGGCGTCGATGAAAATTTAGAACCTTGTATGAAATGCGACGGATTAATATGAACCATGTCAGCGGCCTGGCACCGCCTCTCAATGAAGCTTGATAGGTCATTCCATGTTGGGGCACGAAATGTTGTTGAAGAGGTCATGGGCCCACTTGACGACAGTTCCTCCTCCCATTTCATCTGAGTGTCATGATCTAGCTTGGTGACTATGAGATGTAGAATTATACTTTCCGCTATTTGACTTGTTGATGCTAACGATTGCATGGCGCGAAGATGAGAGTTGATGATGTCGATAAACCCTCTTAACACAGTAGCATTTGAGTGAGTGAGGCTCTTGACATTAAAAATTTCTTGCAAATGTGATTGGAATATAAACCGTTTGTTGTCGTACCTACCCTTCAGCAAGTCTATAGCTTTCTGATAATTTTCTGGAGTTACCTCGAGCGACTGTATTATGCTTACAGCACTATCGGCAAGGCACGAACGCAAGTATTGAAATTTTTCAATTGGAGACAATGCATGATTGTTGTGTACTAACGCGGAGAACATATTAAAGAAATCAAGCCACTCGGTTTGTTTACCGCCAAATTTGCTTAATTGGAGCTTGGGCAGATTTATATGATGGTTCATTGCTAGCGGACTTAAGTGAGTGCTTGTGAGGGCGAGGTCACTATCATTGTTTCGTGCAGCGACCAAGCGCTCTGCGATGGCCCCCCTTATGTCACAGTATGAGTTCTCTACACTTGCCCGATGGGCACTTAGAATTTGAGCTTCATACAATATTTCAAGATCCATTTGCACGTGCTCAAATGTGTTATATTGTCGTTCGAGAAGGGATAGCCTAGCCTCCAACTGAAATGTTGACATTGAATCCAGATTTGATAAATTATTTCGGAGCGAATCGATGCGCGCTATTATTTGATCTCTTTGGAGAATTTTGCGATGGAGCTCCTGATCAGCCCTTGGTGGGGGTGGGCGTTCGCCATCGAACTCTAATAACGGTGTATCGTTCATGATTAATTTTACCAATCCGGCTCGAAGGACCAATGTTGCGGGAATAAGCCTTTTTATTCCCCTTCCTCGCAATCAATAAAAGAAAAATGCACTCTTTAAATTTGGCGTGACAATTTATTACTTTCGTCTGCTACAATGCAATGATTACTGACTCAACTCAACTCCTCCAGGCACACGCTGGGCAATAATTCCAAAAGAAAGAAAAACAACAAACATTAGAGGTACCGCTTCACTAGGCGGCATAGCAAAATGCGTGCAGAAAAAATTATCGGATCAGTCCCGACAACAGCAACAGCAAACTCTCGATCACCGGAGAGGAGAGAGCAGCAAGAACCGGTTTTGTCGATCTAATACAGGGCCGGAACAACATGTAACTTCGTAAAAGGTTGTCTTGGCGGCATTATAATTGGGCGCTTTTATATTGCAAGAAATTGGCGTCATCAATGCATTCCTTTTTAGTTGATCGAACGACGTCTTCCTCGTCGATGTACGGTGATAAGTTCAAAATCTGGCTTCGAAGGGAGGAAGCCTCACATATCTCAGCTCTTTAATTCGGCTTATCTCATTTGCAAATGCTTTATGCTGCACCTGGTGACACAAAATTACTTTCGCTTTCTCAATTTCAGTAGCTGTGAGACCATTGTCATCCTTCTCTCGATGCAATTTTCGGCATTTATTGACGAACCGCAATGCCAACGCCATCGCCTGCCTTAGCTTAATATATGACAAAAAGTTTTCGAAACTTATTAGCAAATATCTCACGGTTAAAAATGCAACATTTCAGGGCAGAGCTTCCACGTCATCTTCTTGGCTAACAGGAAGTAAGTTGATTGGCCACAAATCGCATTCCCTCAGTAAAAATATTTTCGGCTGATTATCCATATTTTCGGCTGATTGTATCCATCTGCAGCTTGACTCTTTTGAAGATGCGAAAATCTCGTCCACCTGGTGAGCTACAAATGGTTTAAATCGACGATGCTTCGATGTAATCCACCTCAACATTGTTTTTGAGTTACTCTACATTACGTACTTGGCGTTAAAGAATTGTGCGTACAAGACGCACCCCAGGCACTACGGCTTGTAGCTCAAGCCGCGGCACCGTGATCATTTTTAAAGGGGCACACTTGGTCATGGCACTCACAAAAGTGACTTCTACCTCGCTGGCTTTAGTTACTGAACTCCAAAAAAGACTGCTTCCTCACTGGCATCCATAAAGGTGTCGAAGTTCTTTCGACGGCCTTATATCCGTATTAAAATAATGTCGACGAATTTGAATATTTATTAACATGGCAGTTTTTGCAATCATCTATCTGCATGGTTTCATCCCAGCCTATTTGATTTTTCCATACGACATGCATAATCAACTTTGTAACAACCAAAAATTACATAAAAATCTTAGAGGGTAAACAACCGACATGAGGATACTCTGCAGCTCCCTCTTTGTGGGTTCTCTCTTGCCAGCGTCGATTCTGTGGAATCTAATTTGATACGTAAAAGTATCATTGACCGACTGCCAAAACATTCCAAGGATCTTTTTCGTTATAGAGTCGTCCTGTTGCATACGCTTATCTTCCAGAGCAGCTACTACTTCCGGCGAATTAGAAACAAAACTTCGCAGCTCAATGTATACCACGTTCTCGGCGCACCGATGGCGGCTTTGGATTGAGTTTCCATGCGCAACTTTTGTCTACGTATGATGCGACAATTGTTTTGTAAGATGCTCCAAACACTTAATCATTCCTTATTTGCGCTCAATTCCCCGTAGCCGCTGCTTCGCCATTGCAAAACTGTCGGCAAGTTTGACATCGTCACATTTCCAAAGAAGCCTGTTATGAAAACGCCCATCAACTTTCTTGGTGGTGGCTTGAAGTACTCGAATGTCGCGTGCTCGCTTATCAGCTACACTTTCTTCTGGGGCTGACCGCACCCCAAAACAACTCGGTCTTTGGAGTGTATGGCCCACCTCTTTTTAAGGTTATCGACGCAGCATGGATGCCCATATGGCAATGTATGTATGTATTGTATTATATTGGGCAAATGAGCAAAAACAGTCATATAAAAAAACCGTTTTGCGCTAAAATTCGACCTCAAGCAAGCGTAAGCGCCACCGCTACTCTTGAGTTTCGCGTCACGTTTTAATTGTACACAAACTTTATATATTTTCTTTTAATTTCTTCGTGTAGCATTCGCACAACTGCTAAGTCGACTGCTATCAGAAATTATTCCATCTTACAATTCCCCAACAATTTTTTAATTTGCAGAACAAATTATTGTTAGCAATTATAATAATCCCCCCCTAGCCAGACTCAGCCACAGAATTACGGGTAAAGTAGTCTTGCCCAGGATTATTTATGTGAGTTAGTATTAATTTTTATTTCTCCTCACTACCTACTATATATATGCTACAAAGAATTTCTATTCCTTTCTTTATTTAACACTTGAATTATTTTTCTATTAATCTTCTATTCCTTTGTTTTTCACTTTAAAATTTTATATAAACACAAACTCACCTGTGCGAACGATTTTCGGCTCGTTCAATAACCAGCTGCTTCAAAAATGTTGTGTCCTTTGTTGAGATATTCTTCCCGTGGGCTTCTCTGAAGTCCTTCCTTTTCAACAGTCCGTTTCGAATCACAACACTTCAATTCTACTGTAATCACTTTATTGAAAGTTACACTAGAACTCACAATCCGGAACGCTGCTTCACTAATGACTACGGGGTACTACATTCCAGTCTTATTTATATATCTGTACGCGGTAGCTTAAACACGGAAATAACAATACTCTAAATGTAGCGGAAAAGACCCGCCTCAACACCTGAGCGCAAGAAAGTGGGTCACTAGTTCCACGGTCAGCAATATTTAATGGAAAGGAAACCCCGGCGTTAGCGACCTGCGCTCATTCGACGAATTGCTCTAGAAACGGCAATGCGGAATTAAACCAACAAGCACAACGTGGAAAAAATGCTCAGTGCGATATCATAATTTAAGTATCGCCTGAAAGTATGCCTAGCGGAAGCAGTGACTCACAACATCCCTCCACCCCTAGGGAAAGGAAAAATAATATCGTGAAGCGATGTTAAATTTTCCTTTTATTACAATGTTTCTACTCGGTGGTCAACTGTTTGGTCTTAGTTTAATGCTACTACAAATTCCTTAAGTGAATAGCATAATCGTTTTCGTCTGGCCTCCCTCGGACGTGCTGTTTGGAGATGAAGATGATGATGGTTTACCGAATTATGCTTTTGCTGCTTCGAATTGTTATCTCGTCTTCCGGTGATGTTTTCTTGTATGACGCGTTGCAGGGCACACACATTTTGAATAAATGGTGCGTATCTGTATGACTCCATTTATTGGACATGCTCATCGTAGTTCTGGTCTACTTTAAGCGGAGTGATGTGCCTTTGGTGGTTTTTCTCGTTTTCTCGGACTACTGGGGTTGTGTGCGACGTTCTTGACTGTTTGGTGGACCAAGTGAAACCATTAAATTTTAGCTGAAATTTTTGACACTTTTCGTTATTGTAGGGTATCATAATTATGTGTCCTTCAAAATATTTTCCTAGTGCCTTTCATTTCGTTTTTTTTCAATAAAATTTCCATTCTCATAAAATTTCCATTCTCCTTTTTACCCTTTCTTCTTTTAAAATTGTTGTCCTTTATTTTTATATATATTGTTCAAAATGTTTTTTGGTTCTTTTCGCCTTTTTTTGTTTCAATTTCGTCTTCCTTTTTTTTACCTAAGAGTTTTTTCAATTTTTTTTCCTATGTACAATTACTTCAACTATTTTTCTCTTATTTCTATCCACAACTAACACCTCTATTTAAATTAGTTTATGACTTCTATGTTACAATTAAAATTATTTAATTAATTAAATTAACCTATTATATAATTAACTTAATTTAATTTAATTCTTTAGCAAGTTGACGTGAAAAGTAACTTTTAAATTCTATTTTACTTGCTCCCCTTTTTTCCAAATGTGATACTAACACTTGTGCATTTAACGTATCCATTACATGTAACGGTAGACTGATTTGCGATGCCTCATAATGTCATGGCGCCCCGACACCATGTGACAAATCACAATGGACCACGAATTATCTATCCCAAAATTATTGCAACTTGGACTTCTGATAAACAGTCATAGGATTAGGCCCAAGTAGGAATATAATTGAATTAAAACTAAGTTTATATTGTTTCAACCATATGCATGTATTTGGAAACAATATAAGCAACATAAAATTAATATATTGCTTTATCAAGCCCAGACATATGGTTTAAACTAATTCGACAATTAATTAATAAATTTTGTTAGTAAGTTAAGTTAGCCCATAGCTATCTGTTCAGTGCTCTCCAAAGTCATGGAGAGCATTGTAAATTTTAACTTGATAAGGTATCTAGAGAGCAACGAGTTGATCAGCGATCGCCAGTACGGCTTCCATGCTCACCGTACCACCGGCGATCTGATGGCGTTTCTCACTGAGCGGTGGAACAGTTGTATTCACAAGTTCGGTGAGAGCAAGGTTGTTGCGCTGCATATCTCCAACGCATTTGACCAAGTGTGGCATAAAGCACTCGTGTCTAAACTGGCTGCTTGTGGTGTCGGTAATACATTCACTCGATGGATATCGAGTTTCCTCAGCAGCCGTTCTATTCTGGTTGTGATAGACGCCTCTGCTTCCGTAGAGCACTCCATTAATGCTGGAGTTCCGCAGGGTTCGGTCCTGTCTCCAACTCTTTTTCTTATTTTTATCAATGACCTTCTGTCATTGACATCAAACCCCGTCTACTCGTTTGCTGATGACAGCAGCATTTGTCATTCATATTCATTCTCCAGGCGTCCTTCTATTCTGGAGATCAATAGAAAACGCAGTATTATGAATGACACACTCCAATCTGACCTCAACAAAATCCAGGAGTGGGGTCAAGCGAATCGGGTCGATTTTAATGCGCGGAAGACCCAATGCTGTTTGTTGACCCACAAGCGTCTGGCGGGCGACAACTTCCCCTTTTTAAATATGGGTGGTGTGGATATTAATGGTCGGAGAACATCAAGACATGTTCCATTATAATTAATGGAACATGTCTTGATGTTCTGGGCATGTCAATCCAATGCGATCTTCGTTGGAACGATCACATTTTTGACGTGTCGAAAGGAGCAGCCAAGTGCTTAGGCTTTCTTAAGCGGTGTAAGAAATACTTCACTCCAACCGATCTTCGTTGTATCTACACCACCTATATCCGTCCGAAAATGGAGTACAATTCGCATCTTTGGTCGGAAGATTAGAAAACATATCTTCAGCTTCTGGATCGTATACAAGTTCGTGCGATAAAACTTATAGGGACAGTAGGGTATCCAGCTCTATTGAAACCTTGGAGTGTCGTCGTGATGTAGGGTGTGTATCATTATTTTATCGTTACTTTTATGGTAAATGTTCATCTGAAGTAGCTAGCCTGATTCCTCCGGTTCAGGTATTTAGCGGAACTACTCGGCTTTCCAGAGGGGTGCACCCCTTTTATGTCGCGAATCCGGTCCAACGAACCACGCATTACCGTGGGAATTCGTTTTTCGGTCGCGTCATTAGACTGTGGAATAGTCTCCCTGCGAATGTCTTCCCGCCCACTTACAGCGTCGAAACCTTTAAGCGAAGTGTAAACTGTCACTACTCCCTCTTTCCCCCTTCCCACTAACCTGTAATCCCTTCGGAACCAACAAATGCTGTGCATGGATAGGGGCATCCCCCGACCATGTTTTCATCTGCCATAAAAAAAAAAAAAAAAAAAAAAAAGGTAAGAGCCACGCCACCATTATTGGCTACTCCCGGAGTACCCTCCATTCTTTGGTAGGCAACATCCGATTCTGCATGTGAAGAAGACGCAGGATCTCATTTGGCTGGATAGCATTCCGGGAAAGAAAGCTGTGGCCAAGCGTGGTTAAGGGAGGTCGTCTCCTTCCACCACACGCAACTCAGCCCCCTCCCATGGTTTGACTGCTGCTTCCAAAACGGTCGCGCAACTGCCGCGAAATCTGCCACAGCTTCGGCAGCACACACGGATTCTCCGAGACTGCTTCCATTCCTGGCGTCTGAGCAAGTAAGCGGTGGCTTGACGAAGGGCGTACAACGATCCTCCGGAAGGGCTGCGTCGGCTCGGCACGCAACGCTTTGCATGCGTTGCATTCCGCGACCACTCGCCTCATAAGTCCCCTCAAGCCGGGTATCTAGAATCGTTGGCGTACCTCTCAGATCGTTGCTTCATGTTTAATGAATTTAATGTTTCATCATACAATGCTGGTGAAAAACATGTGTTGCGGGAATAAGCCTTTTTATTCCCCTTCCTCGCAATCAATTAAAGAAAAATGCAATCTTTAAATTTGGCGTGACAATTTATTACTTTCGTCTGCTATAATGCAATGATTACTGACTCAACTCAACTCCTCCAGGCACACGCTGGGCAATAATTCCAAAAGAAAGAAAAACAACAAACATTAGAGGTACCGCTTCACTAGGCGGCATAGCAATATGCGTGCAGAAAAAATTATCGGATCAGTCCCGACAACAGCAACAGCAAACTTTCGATCACCGGAGAGGAGAGAGCAGCAAGAACCGATCTAATACAGGGCCGGAACATCCTCCCCCCCACCCCGTTGGAAGCACTGCTGACAAACCGTTTTGGTTCGATGGGTAACTTGCATACCTTTGTAATGGCTCGTTTGTAAATTCCCTCCGCTGTCTTGATACTTACCACTCGAACTCTACCTTCTGGACCGGCTATGACCTGCACAATGCGACCGATTGGCCACCTCAGTGGTGGAGTTCCGTCATCCGAAATAAGTACGAGATCATTTTGTTGAAGATTTTCACAAGCGGTTTTCCATTTGGTTCGTTGTTGAAGTTGTCTGATGTATTCAGTGCGCCATCGTTGCCAGAATACTTGTTGAATCCACTGAACTACTTGATACCTATCTAGTACCCCAGGAGTTGACCCAAGTAGTGAAGGTTCTGGTACTGCTGCTGCAGTTCGTCCGATTAAAAAATGCGCCGGCGTTAGCGGGCGTAAATCATTGGGATCAGTAGACAACGGTGTGAGTGGACGGCTGTTTATGATGGATTCTGCTTGACATACCACCGTTTGAAGTTCTTCTAACGTGAGAATATGAGTGCCAATGGCGCGCCGCAGGTAGTATTTCGCCAGTTTGACGGCACTTTCCCATAAACCTCCGAAATGAGGTGACCGCGGTGGTTAAAATTTCCAAATGATTCTTTCATTACGACAGCTTTCTTCAACTGCATCGATATGTTGTTGTGATTCAAAAAATTTAAGTAATTCTTGCAATTCCCTATTAGTGCCAACAAAGTTGGTCGCGTTATCGGAGTAAATGGTGTGGCATTTGCCTCGCCTGGCAATAAAACGTCTCAAGGCGGCAATGAACGATGGCGTAGACAGGTCGTGCACCACCTCCAAGTGCACCGCATTCGTAGTGAAGCAGATGAATACTGCTAAGTAAACCTTTAGAGGTGCTCTTCGTCGTATTCGCTCTGTGATGAGTAGTGGACCGCAGTAATCCACGCCTGTAATATGGAAGGGCCATGTCGGTTGAACACGGTCTGCTGGGAGTGAGCCCATTAGCTGCTTTGCAATTACGGGGCGCATACGAAAGCAAAGTATGCATCTATGAATAACGAATTTGATGGAGTTTCGCGCATTTAATATCCAAAACTTTTCGCGTAGAAGGCTAATTAAGGTTTGAATGCCACCATGCTGATGTTTCCGATGGTAGTGGGCGATGAGAGCGTGCACAAAAGGGTGATGGCTGGGCAATAAAATTGGATGCATGGTATCGAATGGCAACGAGGAATTTTGAAGGCGCCCACCAACCCGTATTATGCCGTCTTGAACGAAAGGCGACAGTTGACACAAATGGGAATGTCTGTGCAATGGTAGTTCGGTGACCAGCTTCTGATAATCTGCGGTGAATGCTCGCTGTTGAATGATACGACATACTAACTTCACTGTGGTGTTGAATTCTGGAACTGAGATTGTATGAGTTTCCCAATCTGGATTTGGTCTATTTCTGAGCCTTTCCGTAAAGCGTCTTACGTAGCTAAAAATGCGTATTGTTTTGCTATAATTTGTAGCATATTTGCTTGATGCAATTACGTCGTCATTTTCCTTGCACAGCAGGGCAATTCTCTGAGTACGTTGTTCGGGCAAGTTAGAAGCGGTCTCTTTGGGTGTATTCGGCCAAAATTTTTCGGATTTCATTAAAAAATCGGGACCTTGAAACCAGAAACTATTATTGATTATCTCACACGCATTGACACCTCTTGTGATGAGATCGGCCGGGTTTTGATGTGATGGTACATAATGCCACTCACAATCTTCGGTGAGCTCGCGTATTTTGGCTACTCGGTTTGCTACAAAAGGTTTCCATCGAGATGGCTCACTTCGAATCCACCCTAATGTAATTGTAGAATCAACCCAGCACTGTATACTGGTGGTGGCGATTGGCCAGCACATCCTAATGGACGCGAGCAACTCTGCTAGTAGGAGCGCGGCGCAGAGTTCTAATTTCGGTAGCGTAATCGGCTTTATAGGTACAACCCGGGACCGTGCAAACAGTAATGCGGATTCCAGGATGCCGTCCGGCGCTCCTGAAACCACATAGACGCATGCTCCGTATGCTCGTGTACTGGCGTCTGAAAAGGCATGTATTTGAGTACGTGCATTATAGCGAACAAACCTGGGTATCTTGACGTTGCTCAGAAGCGCCAATTGCTGACAGAAATTGCTCCATTGGGTGTGTATGTCCTGTGGAACGCTCTCATCCCAGTGCAGCTTTAGCCTCCAAAGCTCTTGCATGAGAATTTTACACTTCACAATTAGCGGATTGAGTAATCCAAGTGGGTCGAAGAAACCTGCCATGTGTGACAGTATAGATCGTTTCGTAGGCTTGACAATATTAGGCTGATTACTGTAACAGAATAAAAAATTGTCTTGCTTCGGCGCCCATTTCAAACCTAATGCCTTGACGCATTCAGTGTTATCAATCTCAATCGTTTCTTCTTTGTCGATTTCTGGAATGCCGTGAAGTATCATAGGATGATTGGAAGCGAATTTTCTAAGAGGGAAACGCCCCTTCCGCAATATTTCGATAACTTGCTCCTTAATTTCAATGACTTCAGCAATGGTTTTACCCCCCGTCATAAAATTGTCTACGTAGAAATCTCTGGATACTATTTTGCAACCGTTGGGAAACGTTGCAGATTCAATCTCAGCAAGATGTTTGAGGCATTTTATAGCTAGGTACGAAGAACAGGACAGGCCATAGGTTACCGTTTGCAGTTGGTACGTAGCGATAGGATGTTTAGGTGAATCTCTCCAAAGAATACATTGCCATTTAGCGTCTTCTGGGTCCACTAGTATTTGGCGGTACATCTTTGTGATGTCGGCCATTAATACATACTTATGGAATCGAAATCTCAGTAGAATGGTGCGAATGTCATCCTGCAAGGTCGGGCCGATCCTGAGTATATCGTTCAATGCCTTTCCGCTCGTAGTGCGGCAGGAGCCATCAAATACCACACGCAATTTGGTGGTTAAACTATCTGGCTTGATCACGCAGTGATGAGGAAGATAATTATTCTTTCTGGAAGCCACCTCCCTAGGTGAAATATGCTTTATGTGGCCTAGACTTATGTATTCATGAATGAAATCATGGTAGTGCTGATTCAATGATTTATTCCGACCAATCTTAGATTCAATGGAGACTAACCTTTTCATTGCGTTATTGTAAGAATCTCCTAATAAATTGGGATCATCTTTGAAAGGTAGTCTGACCACAAACCGGTTGCTGACCGGGCAACGTTTGGTCGTCCTGCTGTAAAAGTTTTCGCAGTCTTGTTCTTCGACAGTGAATTTTGACGTTTGATGACTCAGGTCTTCCATTGCCCAAAATCTCTGCAATAGATCCTCCAATGCTGGTTGTTCAACTGTGTTTGCCGGTACTATGTTATGGAGTCTGTCTGGAATTGATAAGAATGAATGTGATGTTAGGGATGATGATTGCAATAATGACGTGGGTGCAAGTGAAGGCGAAGTTAAAGAAACTTCAAGGGCGAAGAAACTTGTGGGAGCGAAGCTGCAGATAGCGATGCGATTGATGGCGACGAGGTGGCATGGATGGTGCCCGATACCACCCATCCAAGTTTTGTTTTTTGAAGTAGTGGCAAATTGCTTCCGATAGAGATTTGACCAACGAGAAGCAAGTCATAGAACAGGCTGGCGCCGATAAGACAGTCAATCGGGCCAAGTTTATGAAAGCCCTTGTCAGCCAACCGGATATTATTCGGGATGTTCCAAGTGGTTATATCGATAGGCGACGAGGGCTGGTATGAAGTGATGGTGGGGAGAATTAGGGCTTCTATTGTCGTTGAAAACGTATCATTATAAGACTTTATTGTAACTGCGCATGATTGCTGGGTGCTGGTGACACTCGATGCAATTCCGGTGACATTGACATGGCATTTTGCACGGCGCACCCTAAGATGCTGAGCAATTCGCTCAGTTATAAAGTGTAATTGCGAACCAGAGTCGAGTAGAGCTCGTGCTACTATGGACACTCCCGATGAATTTGTGAGGAATATCATTACTGTCGCTAGTATAACCTTACTGGATTTCTGCGATGCTTGGAATGCAGTCGATGTGCTGGGGTTGGACTCAAAATTTGGTTCTGCGGAGGGCTCGTCATTTGCAGCCGGCCTCTCGCGATGCAACAGAGTGTGATGATTGTTATTGCACTTTTGGCACCTATTTAAGGAAGGGCAAGCGCTAACTCTATGATAGGTGCTTAAGCAATTAATGCACAAGCTAAGCTGTTTACACATGGCGTGTCTTTGCAGCGCCAGACTTGTATGGATGATGAAACGGCATACAGCCACATATGCCTCCCTTCGCAGCCGTTGCTACGAGACACATTGGTTTGGGCTTAGGCGGCTGTGCAGGCGTCGATGAAAATTTAGAACCTTGTATGAAATGCGACGGATTAATATGAACCATGTCAGCGGCCTGGCACCGCCTCTCAATGAAGCTTGATAGGTCATTCCATGTTGGGGCACGAAATGTTGTTGAAGAGGTCATGGGCCCACTTGACGACAGTTCCTCCTCCCATTTCATCTGAGTGTCATGATCTAGCTTGGTGACTATGAGATGTAGAATTATACTTTCCGCTATTTGACTTGTTGATGCTAACGATTGCATGGCGCGAAGATGAGAGTTGATGATGTCGATAAACCCTCTTAACACAGTAGCATTTGAGTGAGTGAGGCTCTTGACATTAAAAATTTCTTGCAAATGTGATTGGAATATAAACCGTTTGTTGTCGTACCTACCCTTCAGCAAGTCTATAGCTTTCTGATAATTTTCTGGAGTTACCTCGAGCGACTGTATTATGCTTACAGCACTATCGGCAAGGCACGAACGCAAGTATTGAAATTTTTCAATTGGAGACAATGCATGATTGTTGTGTACTAACGCGGAGAACATATTAAAGAAATCAAGCCACTCGGTTTGTTTACCGCCAAATTTGCTTAATTGGAGCTTGGGCAGATTTATATGATGGTTCATTGCTAGCGGACTTAAGTGAGTGCTTGTGAGGGCGAGGTCACTATCATTGTTTCGTGCAGCGACCAAGCGCTCTGCGATGGCCCCCCCTTATGTCACAGTATGAGTTCTCTACACTTGCCCGATGGGCACTTAGAATTTGAGCTTCATACAATATTTCAAGATCCATTTGCACGTGCTCAAATGTGTTATATTGTCGTTCGAGAAGGGATAGCCTAGCCTCCAACTGAAATGTTGACATTGAATCCAGATTTGATAAATTATTTCGGAGCGAATCGATGCGCGCTATTATTTGATCTCTTTGGAGAATTTTGCGATGGAGCTCCTGATCAGCCCTTGGTGGGGGTGGGCGTTCGCCATCGAACTCTAATAACGGTGTATCGTTCATGATTAATTTTACCAATCCGGCTCGAAGAACTAATGTTGCGGGAATAAGCCTTTTTATTCCCCTTCCTCGCAATCAATAAAAGAAAAATGCACTCTTTAAATTTGGCGTGACAATTTATTACTTTCGTCTGCTACAATGCAATGATTACTGACTCAACTCAACTCCTCCAGGCACACGCTGGGCAATAATTCCAAAAGAAAGAAAAACAACAAACATTAGAGGTACCGCTTCACTAGGCGGCATAGCAAAATGCGTGCAGAAAAAATTATCGGATCAGTCCCGACAACAGCAACAGCAAACTCTCGATCACCGGAGAGGAGAGAGCAGCAAGAACCGGTTTTGTCGATCTAATACAGGGCCGGAACAACATGTAACTTCGTAAAAGGTTGTCTTGGCGGCATTATAATTGGGCGCTTTTATATTGCAAGAAATTGGCGTCATCAATGCATTCCTTTTTAGTTGATCGAACGACGTCTTCCTCGTCGATGTACGGTGATAAGTTCAAAATCTGGCTTCGAAGGGAGGAAGCCTCACATATCTCAGCTCTTTAATTCGGCTTATCTCATTTGCAAATGCTTTATGCTGCACCTGGTGACACAAAATTACTTTCGCTTTCTCAATTTCAGTAGCTGTGAGACCATTGTCATCCTTCTCTCGATGCAATTTTCGGCATTTATTGACGAACCGCAATGCCAACGCCATCGCCTGCCTTAGCTTAATATATGACAAAAAGTTTTCGAAACTTATTAGCAAATATCTCACGGTTAAAAATGCAACATTTCAGGGCAGAGCTTCCACGTCATCTTCTTGGCTAACAGGAAGTAAGTTGATTGGCCACAAATCGCATTCCCTCAGTAAAAATATTTTCGGCTGATTGTATCCATATTTTCGGCTGATTGTATCCATCTGCAGCTTGACTCTTTTGAAGATGCGAAAATCTCGTCCAACTGGTGAGCTACAAATGGTTTAAATCGACGATGTTTCGATGTAATCCACCTCAACATTGTTTTTGAGTTACTCTACATTACGTAGTTGGCGTTAAAGAATTGTGCGTACAAGACGCACCCCAGGCACTACGGCTTGTAGCTCAAGCCGCGGCACCGTGATCATTTTTAAAGGGGCACACTTGGTCATGGCACTCACAAAAGTGACTTCTACCTCGCTGGCTTTAGTTACTGAACTCCAAAAAAGACTGCTTCCTCACTGGCATCCATAAAGGTGTCGAAGTTCTTTCGACGGCCTTATATCCGTATTAAAATAATGTCGACGAATTTGAATATTTATTAACATGGCAGTTTTTGCAATCATCTATCTGCATGGTTTCATCCCAGCCTATTTGATTTTTCCATACGACATGCATAATCAACTTTGTAACAACCAAAAATTACATAAAAATCTTAGAGGGTAAACAACCGACATGAGGATACTCTGCAGCTCCCTCTTTGTGGGTTCTCTCTTGCCAGCGTCGATTCTGTGGAATCTAATTTGATACGTAAAAGTATCATTGACCGACTGCCAAAACATTCCAAGGATCTTTTTCGTTATAGAGTCGTCCTGTTGCATACGCTTATCTTCCAGAGCAGCTACGACTTCCGGCGAATTAGAAACAAAACTTCGCAGCTCAATGTATACCACGTCCTCGGCGCACCGATGGCGGCTTTGGATTGAGTTTCCATGCGCAACTTTTGTCTACGTATGATGCGACAATTGTTTTGTAAGATGCTCCAAACACTTAATCATTCCTTATTTGCGCTCAATTCCCCGTAGCCGCTGCTTCGCCATTGCAAAACTGTCGGCAAGTTTGACATCGTCACATTTCCAAAGAAGCCCGTTATGAAAACGCCCATCAACTTTCTTGGTGGTGGCTTGAAGTACTCGAATGTCGCGTGCTCGCTTATCAGCTACACTTTCTTCTGGGGCTGACCGCACCCCAAAACAACTCGGTCTTTGGAGTGTATGGCCCACCTCTTTTTAAGGTTATCGACGCAGCATGGATGCCCATATGGCAATGTATGTATGTATGTATTATATTATATTGGGCAAATGAGCAAAAACAGTCATATAAAAAAACCGTTTTGCGCTGAAATTCGACCTCAAGCAAGCGTAAGCGCCACCGCTACTCTTGAGTTTCGCGTCACGTTTTAATTGTACACAAATTTTATATATTTTCTTTTAATTTCTTCGTGTAGCATTCGCACAACTGTTAAGTCGACTGCTATCAGAAATTATTCCATCTTACAATTCCCCAACAATTTTTTAATTTGCAGAACAAATTATTGTTAGCAATTATAATAATCCCCCCATAGCCAGACTCAGCCACAGAATTACGGGTAAAGTAGTCTTGCCCAGGATTATTTATGTGAGTTAGTATTAATTTTTATTTCTCCTCGCCAACTACTATATATATGCTACAAATAATTTCTATTCCTTTCTTTATTTAACACTTGAATTATTTTTCTATTAATCTTCTATTCTTTTGTTTTTCACTTTAAAATTTTATATAAACACAAACTCACCTGTGCGAACGATTTTCGGCTCGTTCAATAACCAGCTGCACCAAAAATGTTGTGTCCTTTGTTGAGATATTCTTCCCGTGGGCTTCTCTGAAGTCCTTCCTTTTCAACAGTCCGTTTCGAATCACAACACTTCAATTCTACTGTAATCACTTTATTGAAAGTTACACTAGAACTCACAATCCGGAACGCTGCTTCACTAATGACTACGGGGTACTACATTCCAGTCTTATTTATATATCTGTACGCGGTAGCTTAAACACGGAAATAACAATACTCTAAATGTAGCGGAAAAGACCCGCCTCAACACCTGAGCGCAAGAAAGTGGGTCACTAGTTCCACGGTGAGCAATATTTAATGGAAAGGAAACCCCGGCCTTAGCGACCTGCGCTCATTCGACGAATTGCTCTAGAAACGGCAATGCGGAATTAAACCAACAAGCACAACGTGGAAAAAATGCTCAGTGCGATATCATAATTTAAGTATCGCCTGAAAGTATGCCTAGTGGAAGCAGTGACTCACAACATCCCTCCACCCCTAGGGAAAGGAAAAATAATATCGTGAAGCGATGTTAATTTTTCCTTTTATTACAATGTTTCTACTCGGTGGTCAACTGTTTGGTCTTAGTTTAATGCTACTACAAATTCCTTAAGTGAATACCATAATCGTTTTCGTCTGGCCTCCCTCGGACGTGCTGTTTGGAGATGAAGATTATGATGGTTTACCGAATTATGCTTTTGCTGCTTCAAATTGTTATCTCGTCTTCCGGTGATGTTTTCTTGTATGACGCGTTGTAGGGCACACACATTTTGAATAAATGGTGCGTATCTGTATGACTCCATCTATTGGACATGCTCATCGTAGTTCTGGTCTACTTTAAGCGGAGTGATGTGCCTTTGGTGGTTTTTCTCGTTTTCTCGGACTACTGGGGTTGTGTGCGACGTTCTTGACTGTTTGGTGGACCAAGTGAAACCATTAAATTTTAGCTGAAATTTTTGACACTTTTCGTTATTGTAGAGTATCATAATTATGTGTCCCTCAAAATATTTTCCTAGTGCCTTTCATTTCGTTTTTTTTCAATAAAATTTCCATTCTCATAAAATTTCCATTCTCCTTTTTTCCCTTTTTTCTTTTAAAATTGTTGTCCTTTATTTTTATATATTTTGTTCAAAATGTTTTTTGGTTCTTTTTGCCTTTTTTTGTTTCAATTTCCTCTTCCTTTTTTTTACCTAAGAGTTTTTTCAATTTTTTTTCCTATGTACAATTACTTCAACTATTTTTCTCTTATTTCTATCCACAACTAACACCTCTATTTAAATTAGTTTATGACTTCTATGTTACAATTAAAATTATTTAATTAATTAAATTAACCTATTATATAATTAACTTAATTTAATTTAATTCTTTAGCAAGTTGACGTGAAAAGTAACTTTTAAATTCTATTTTACTTGCTCCCTTTTTTTCCAAATGTAATACTAACACTTGTGCATTTAACGTATCCATTACATGTAACGGTAGACTGATTTGCGATGCCACATAATGTCATGGCGCCCCGACACCATGTGACAAATCACAATGGACCACGAATTATCTATCCCAAAATTATTGCAACTTGGACTTCTGATAAACAGTCATAGGATTAGGCCCAAGTAGGAATATAATTGAATTAAAACTAAGTTTATATTGTTTCAACCATATGCATGTATTTGGAAACAATATAAGCAACATAAAATTAATATATTGCTTTATCAAGCCCAGACATATGGTTTAAACTAATTCGACAATTAATTAATAAATTTTGTTAGTAAGTTAAGTTAGCCCAAAGCTATCTGTTCAGTGCTCTCCAAAGTCATGGAGAGCATTGTAAATTTTAACTTGATAAGGTATCTAGAGAGCAACGAGTTGATCAGCGATCGCCAGTACGGCTTCCGTGCTCACCGTACCACCGGTGATCTGATGGCGTTTCTTACTGAGCGGTGGAACAGTTGTATTCACAAGTTCGGTGAGAGCAAGGTTGTTGCGCTGCATATCTCCAACGCATTTGACCAAGTGTGGCATAAAGCACTCGTGTCTAAACTGGCTGCTTATGGTGTCGGTAATACATTCACTCGATGGATATCGAGTTTCTTCAGCGGCCGTTCTATTCGGGTTGTGATAGACGGCTCTGCTTCCGTAGAGCACTCCATTAATGCTGGAGTTCCGCAGGGTTCGGTCCTGTCTCCAACTCTTTTTCTTATTTTTATCAATGACCTTCTGTCATTGACATCAAACCCCGTCTACTCGTTTGCCGATGACAGCAGCATTTATCATTCATATTCATTCTCCAGGCGTCCTTCTATTCTGGAGATCAATAGAAAACGCAGTATTATGAATGACACACTCCAATCTGACCTCAACAAAATCCAGGAGTGAGGTCAAGCGAATCGGGTCGATTTTAATGCGCGGAAGACCCAATGCTGTTTGTTGACCCACAAGCGTCTGGCGGGCGACAACTTCCCATTTTTAAATATGGGTGGTGTGGATATTAATGAGTCGGAGGCTCTTGATGTTCTGGGCATGTCAATCCAATGCGATCTTCGTTGGAACGATCACATTTTTGACGTGTCGAAAGGAGCAGCCAAGTGCTTAGGCTTTCTTAAGCGGTGTAAGAAATACTTCACTCCAACCGATCTTCGTTGTATCTACACCACCTATATCCGTCCGAAAATGGAGTACAATTCGCATCTTTGGTCGGAAGATTAGAAAACATATCTTCAGCTTCTGGATCGTATACAAGTTCGTGCGATAAAACTTATAGGGACAGTAGGGTATCCAGCTCTATTGAAACCTTGGAGTGTCGTTGTGATGTAGGGTGTGTATCATTATTTTATCGTTACTTTTATGGTAAATGTTCATCTGAAGTAGCCAGCCTGATTCCTCCGGTTCAGGTATTAGCAGAACTACTCGGCTTTCCAGAGGGGTGCACCCCTTTTATGTCGCGAATCCGGTCCAACGAACCACGCATTACCGTGGGAATTCGTTTTTCGGTCGCGTCATTAGACTGTGGAATAGTCTCCCTGCGAATGTCTTCCCGCCCACTTACAGCGTCGAAACCTTTAAGCGAAGTGTAAACCGTCACTACTCCCTCTTTCCCCCTTCCCATTAACCTGTCATCCCTTCGGAACCAACAAATGCTGTGCATGGATAGGGGCATCCCCCGACCATGTTTTCATCTGCCATAAAAAGAGAAAAAAAAAGGTAAGAGCCACGCCACCATTATTGGCTTCTCCCGGAGTACCCTCCATTCTTTGGTAGGCAACATCCGATTCTGCATGTGAAGAAGACGCAGGATCTCATTTGGCTGGATAGCATTCCGGGAAAGAAAGCTTTGGCCAAGCGTGGTTACGGGAGGTCGTCTCCTTCTACCACACGCAACTCAGCTCCCTCCCATGGTTTGACTGCTGCTTCCAAAATCGGTCGCGCAACTGCCGCGAAATCTGCCACTGCTTCGGCAGCACACACGGATTCTCCGAGACTGCTTCCATTCCTGGCGTCTGAGCAAGTAAGCGGTGGCTTGACGAAGGGCGTACAACGATCCTCCGGAAGGGCTGCGTCGGCTCGGCACGCAACGCTTTGCATGCGTTGCATTCCGCGACCACTCGCCTCATAAGTCCCCTCAAGCCGGGTATCCAGAATCGTTGGCGTACCTCTCAGATCGTTGCTTCATGTTTAATGAATTTGATGTTTCATCATAGAATGCTGGTGAAAAACATGTAACTTCGTAAAAGGTCTTGGCGGCATTATAATTGGGCGCTTTTATATTGCAAGAAATTGGCGTCTTCAATGCGTTCCTTTTTAGTTGATCGAACGACGTCTTCATCGTCGATGTACGGTGATAAGTTCAAAATCTGGCTTCGAAGGGAGGAAGCCTCACATATCTCAGCTCTTTAATTCGGCTTATCTCATTTGCAAATGCTTTATGCTGCACCTGGTGACACAAAATTACCTTCGCTTTCTCAATTTCAGTAGCTGTGAGACCATTGTCATCCTTCTCTCGATGCAATTTTCGGCATTTATTGACGAACCGCAATGCCAACGCCATCGCCTGCCTTTTTTTTTTTTTTTTTTTTTTTTATATCAGATTCTAGCAGTAGCCCTTAAGAGATCAATCTCTTTTTTCATGATTGGCTACTGGTGGAATGGGGGACAGTGGGAGAGGAAGGGAAAGGGAACTTTTCGCAAACACTGCCGGAGTCAACGAATGGTTCTTAATTTCACAACTAGCGCTAGGCGAGGCTTTAAGTACGCATTAGAAATTGAGACGTCACGATAAGAAAAGTTAACATCCATGCACACGGCGGGACTCGAACCCACGTCCCCGGAAAATCGATGGCTAGTGTGCCACACACTAAACCACCGAGCCACCGAGAACTGCAACTGCCTTAGCTTAATATATACCAAAAAAGTTTTGAAACTTATTAGCAAATATCTCACGGTTAAAAATGCAACATTTCAGGGCAGAGCTTCCACGTCATCTTCTTGGCTAACAGGAAGTAAGTTGATTGGCCACAAATCGCATTCCCTCAGTAAAAATATTTTCGGCTGATTGTATCCATATTTTCGGCTGATTGTATCCATCTGCAGCTTGACTCTTTTGAAGATGCGAAAATCTCGTCCACCTGGTGAGCTACAAATGGTTTAAATCGACGATGTTTCGATGTAATCCACCTCAACATTGTTTTTGAGTTACTCTACATTACGTAGTTGGCGTTAAAGAATTGTGCGTACAAGACGCACCCCAGGCACTACGGCTTGTAGCTCAAGCCGCGGCACCGTGATCATTTTTAAAGGGGCACACTTGGTCATGGCACTCACAAAAGTGACTTCTACCTCGCTGGCTTTAGTTACTGAACTCCAAAAAAGACTGCTTCCTCACTGGCATCCATAAAGTTGTTGAAGTTCTTTCGACGGCCTTATATCCGTATTAAAATAATGTCGACGAATTTGAATATTTATTAACATGGCAGATTTTGCAATCATCTATCTGTATGGTTTCATCCCAGCCTATTTGATTTTTCCATACGACATGCATAATCAACTTTGTAACAACCAAAAATTACATAAAAATCTTAGAGGGTAAACAACCGACATGAGGATACTCTGCAGCTCCCTCTTTGTGGGTTTTCTCTTGCCAGCGTCGATTCTGTGGAATCTAATTTGATACGTAAAAGTATCATTGACCGACTGCCAAAACATTCCAAGGATCTTTTTCGTTATAGAGTCGTCCTGTTGCATACGCTTATCTTCCAGAGCAGCTACGAATTCCGGCGAATTAGAAACAAAACTTCGCAGCTCAATGTATACCACGTCCTCGGCGCACCGATGGCGGCTTTGGATTGAGTTTCCATGCGCAACTTTTGTCTACGTATGATGCGACAATTGTTTTGTAAGATGCTCCAAACACTTAATCATTCCTTATTTGCGCTCAATTCCCCGTAGCCGCTGCTTCGCCATTGCAAAACTGTCGGCAAGTTTGACATCGTCACATTTCCAAAGAAGCCCGTTATGAAAACGCCCATCAACTTTCTTGGTGGTGGCTTGAAGTACTCGAATGTCGCGTGCTCGCTTATCAGCTACACTTTCTTCTGGGGCTGACCGCACCCCAAAACAACTCGGTCTTTGGAGTGTATGGCCCACCTCTTTTTAAGGTTATCGACGCAGCATGGATGCCCATATGGCAATGTATGTATGTAAGTATTATATTATATTGGGCAAATGAGCAAAAACAGTCATATAAAAAAACCGTTTTGCGCTGAAATTCGACCTCAAGCAAGCGTAAGCGCCACCGCTACTCTTGAGTTTCGCGTCACGATTTAATTGTACACAAACTTTATATATTTTCTTTTAATTTCTTCGTGTAGCATTCGCACAACTGTTAAGTCGACTGCTATCAGAAATTATTCCATCTTACAATTCCCCAACAATTTTTTAATTTGCAGAACAAATTATTGTTAGCAATTATAATAATCCCCCCCTAGCCAGACTCAGCCACAGAATTACGGGTAAAGTAGTCTTGCCCAGGATTATTTATGTGAGTTAGTATTAATTTTTATTTCTCCTCGCCAACTACTATATATATGCTACAAATAATTTCTATTCCTTTCTTTATTTAACACTTGAATTATTTTTCTATTAATCTTCTATTCCTTTGTTTTTCACTTTAAAATTTTATATAAACACAAACTCACCTGTGCGAACGATTTTCGGCTCGTTCAATAACCAGCTGCGCCAAAAATGTTGTGTCCTTTGTTGAGATATTCTTCCCGTGGGCTTCTCTGAAGTCCTTCCTTTTCAACAGTCCGTTTCGAATCACAACACTTCAATTCTACTGTAATCACTTTATTGAAAGTTACACTAGAACTCACAATCCGGAACGCTGCTTCACTAATGACTACGGGGTAATACATTCCAGTCTTATTTATATATCTGTACGCGGTAGCTTAAACACGGAAATAACAATACTCTAAATGTAGCGGAAAAGACCCGCCTCAACACCTGAGCGCAAGAAAGTGGGTCACTAGTTCCACGGTCAGCAATATTTAATGGAAAGGAAACCCCGGCCTTAGCAACCTGCGCTCATTCGACGAATTGCTCTAGAAACGGCAATGCGGAATTAAACCAACAAGCACAACGTGGAAAAAATGCTCAGTGCGATATCATAATTTAAGTATCGCCTGAAAGTATGCCTAGCGGAAGCAGTGACTCACAACATCCCTCCACCCCTAGGGAAAGGAAAAATAATATCGTGAAGCGATGTTAATTTTTCCTTTTATTACAATGTTTCTACTCGGTGGTCAACTGTTTGGTCTTAGTTTAATGCTACTACAAATTCCTTAAGTGAATACCATAATCGTTTTCGTCTGGCCTCCCTCAGACGTGCTGTTTGGAGATGAAGATTATGATGGTTTACCGAATTATGCTTTTGCTGCTTCAAATTGTTATCTCGTCTTCCGGTGATGTTTTCTTGTATGACGCGTTGTAGGGCACACACATTTTGAATAAATGGTGCGTATCTGTATGACTCCATCTATTGGACATGCTCATCGTAGTTCTGGTCTACTTTAAGCGGAGTGATGTGCCTTTGGTGGTTTTTCTCGTTTTCTCGGACTACTGGGGTTGTGTGCGACGTTCTTGACTGTTTGGTGGACCAAGTGAAACCATTAAATTTTAGCTGAAATTTTTGACACTTTTCGTTATTGTAGAGTATCATAATTATGTGTCCCTCAAAATATTTTCCTAGTGCCTTTCATTTCGTTTTTTTTCAATAAAATTTCCATTCTCATAAAATTTCCATTCTCCTTTTTTCCCTTTTTTCTTTTTTCTTTTAAAATTGTCCTTTATTTTTATATATATTGTTCAAAATGTTTTTTGGTTCTTTTCGCCTTTTTTTGTTTCAATTTCCTCTTCCTTTTTTTTACCTAAGAGTTTTTTCAATTTTTTTTCCTATGTACAATTACTTCAACTATTTTTCTCTTATTTCTATCCACAACTAACACCTCTATTTAAATTTGTTTATGACTTCTATGTTACAATTAAAATTATTTAATTAATTAAATTAACCTATTATTTAATTAACTTAATTTAATTTAATTCTTTAGCAAGTTGACGTGAAAAGTAACTTTTAAATTATATTTTACTTGCTCCCTTTTTTTCCAAATGTGATACTAACACTTGTGCATTTAACGTATCCATTACATGTAACGGTAGACTGATTTGCGATGCCACATAATGTCATGGCGCCCCGACACCATGTGACAAATCACAATGGACCACGAATTATCTATCCCAAAATTATTGCAACTTGGACTTCTGATAAACAGTCATAGGATTAGGCCCAAGTAGGAATATAATTGAATTAAAACTAAGTTTATATTGTTTCAACCATATGCATGCATTTGGAAACAATATAAGCAACATAAAATTAATATATTGCTTTATCAAGCCCAGACATATGGTTTAAACTAATTCGACAATTAATTAATAAATTTTGTTAGTAAGTTAAGTTAGCCCATAGCTATCTGTTCAGTGCTCTCCAAAGTCATGGAGAGCATTGTAAATTTTAACTTGATAAGGTATCTAGAGAGCAACGAGTTGATCAGCGATCGCCAGTACGGCTTCCGTGCTCACCGTACCACCGGCGATCTGATGGCGTTTCTTACTGAGCGGTGGAACAGTTGTATTCACAAGTTCGGTGAGAGCAAGGTTGTTGCGCTGCATATCTCCAACGCATTTGACCAAGTGTGGCATAAAGCACTCGTATCTAAACTGGCTGCTTATGGTGTCGGTAATACATTCACTCGATGGATATCGAGTTTCCTCAGCGGCCGTTCTATTCGGGTTGTGATAGACGGCTCTGCTTCCGTAGAGCACTCCATTAATGCTGGAGTTCCGCAGTGTTCGGTCCTGTCTTCAACTCTTTTTCTTATTTTTATCAGTGACCTTCTGGCATTGACATCAAACCCCGTCTACTCGTTTGCTGATGACAGCAGCATTTGTCATTCATATTCATTCTCCAGGCGTCCTTCTATTCTGGAGATCAATAGAAAACGGAGTATTATGAATGACACACTCCAATCTGACCTCAACAAAATCCAGGAGTGGGGTCAAGCGAATCGGGTCGATTTTAATGCGCGGAAGACCCAATGCTGTTTGTTGACCCACAAGCGTCTGGCGGGCGACAACTTCCCATTTTTAAATATGGGTGGTGTGGATATTAATGAGTCGGAGGCTCTTGATGTTCTGGGCATGTCAATCCAATGCGATCTTCGTTGGAACGATCACATTTTTGACGTGTCGAAAGGAGCAGCCAAGTGCTTAGGCTTTCTTAAGCGGTGTAAGAAATACTTCACTCCAACCGATCTTCGTTGTATCTACACCACCTATATCCGTCCGAAAATGGAGTACAATTCGCATCTTTGGTCGGAAGATTAGAAAACATATCTTCAGCTTCTGGATCGTATACAAGTTCGTGCGATAAAACTTATAGGGACAGTAGGGTATCCAGCTCTATTGAAACCTTGGAGTGTCGTCGTGATGTAGGGTGTGTATCATTATTTTATCGTTACTTTTATGGTAAATGTTCATCTGAAGTAGCCAGCCTGATTCCTCCGGTTCAGGTATTAGCAGAACTACTCGGCTTTCCAGAGGGGTGCACCCCTTTTATGTCGCGAATCCGGTCCAACGAACCACGCATTACCGTGGGAATTCGTTTTTCGGTCGCGTCATTAGACTGTGGAATAGTCTCCCTGCGAATGTCTTCCCGCCCACTTACAGCGTCGAAACCTTTAAGCGAAGTGTAAACCGTCACTACTCCCTCTTTCCCCCTTCCCATTAACCTGTCATCCCTTCGGAACCAACAAATGCTGTGCATGGATAGGGGCATCCCCCGACCATGTTTTCATCTGCCATAAAAAGAGAAAAGAAAAAGGTAAGAGCCACGCCACCATTATTGGCTTCTCCCGGAGTACCCTCCATTCTTTGGTAGGCAACATCCGATTCTGCATGTGAAGAAGACGCAGGATCTCATTTGGCTGGATAGCATTCCGGGAAAGAAAGCTTTGGCCAAGCGTGGTTACGGGAGGTCGTCTCCTTCTACCACACGCAACTCAGCTCCCTCCCATGGTTTGACTGCTGCTTCCAAAATCGGTCGCGCAACTGCCGCGAAATCTGCCACTGCTTCGGCAGCACACACGGATTCTCCGAGACTGCTTCCATTCCTGGCGTCTGAGCAAGTAAGCGGTGGCTTGACGAAGGGCGTACAACGATCCTCCGGAAGGGCTGCGTCGGCTCGGCACGCAACGCTTTGCATGCGTTGCATTCCGCGACCACTCGCCTCATAAGTCCCCTCAAGCCGGGTATCCAGAATCGTTGGCGTACCTCTCAGATCGTTGCTTCATGTTTAATGAATTTGATGTTTCATCATACAATGCTGGTGAAAAACATGTAACTTCGTAAAAGGTCTTGGCGGCATTATAATTGGGCGCTTTTATATTGCAAGAAATTGGCGTCTTCAATGCGTTCCTTTTTAGTTGATCGAACGACGTCTTCATCGTCGATGTACGGTGATAAGTTCAAAATCTGGCTTCGAAGGGAGGAAGCCTCACATATCTCAGCTCTTTAATTCGGCTTATCTCATTTGCAAATGCTTTATGCTGCACCTGGTGACACAAAATTACCTTCGCTTTCTCAATTTCAGTAGCTGTGAGACCATTGTCATCCTTCTCTCGATGCAATTTCGGCATTTATTGACGAACCGCAATGCCAACGCCATCGCCTGCCTTAGCTTAATATATGACAAAAAGCTTTCGAAACTTATTAGCAAATATCTCACGGTTAAAAATGCAACATTTCAGGGCAGAGCTTCCACGTCATCTTCTTGGCTAACAGGAAGTAAGTTGATTGGCCACAAATCGCATTCCCTCAGTAAAAATATTTTCGGCTGATTGTATCCATATTTTCGGCTGATTGTATCCATCTGCAGCTTGACTCTTTTGAAGATGCGAAAATCTCGTCCACCTGGTGAGCTACAAATGGTTTAAATCGACGATGTTTCGATGTAATCCACCTCAACATTGTTTTTGAGTTACTCTACATTACGTAGTTGGCGTTAAAGAATTGTGCGTACAAGACGCACCCCAGGCACTACGGCTTGTAGCTCAAGCCGCGGCACCGTGATCATTTTTAAAGGGGCACACTTGGTCATGGCACTCACAAAAGTGACTTCTACCTCGCTGGCTTTAGTTACTGAACTCCAAAAAAGACTGCTTCCTCACTGGCATCCATAAAGGTGTTGAAGTTCTTTCGACGGCCTTATATCCGTATTAAAATAATGTCGACGAATTTGAATATTTATTAACATGGCAGATTTTGCAATCATCTATCTGTATGGTTTCAACCCAGCCTATTTGATTTTTCCATACGACATGCATAATCAACTTTGTAACAACCAAAAATTACATAAAAATCTTAGAGGGTAAACAACCGACATGAGGATACTCTGCAGCTCCCTCTTTGTGGGTTTTCTCTTGCCAGCGTCGATTCTGTGGAATCTAATTTGATACGTAAAAGTATCATTGACCGACTGCCAAAACATTCCAAGGATCTTTTTTGTTATAGAGTCGTCCTGTTGCATACGCTTATCTTCCAGAGCAGCTACGAATTCCGGCGAATTAGAAACAAAACTTCGCAGCTCAATGTATACCACGTCCTCGGCGCACCGATGGCGGCTTTGGATTGAGTTTCCATGCGCAACTTTTGTCTACGTATGATGCGACAATTGTTTTGTAAGATGCTCCAAACACTTAATCATTCCTTATTTGCGCTCAATTCCCCGTAGCCGCTGCTTCGCCATTGCAAAACTGTCGGCAAGTTTGACATCGTCACATTTCCAAAGAAGCCCGTTATGAAAACGCCCATCAACTTTCTTGGTGGTGGCTTGAAGTACTCGAATGTCGCGTGCTCGCTTATCAGCTACACTTTCTTCTGGGGCTGACCGCACCCCAAAACAACTCGGTCTTTGGAGTGTATGGCCCACCTCTTTTTAAGGTTATCGACGCATCATGGATGCCCATATGGCAATGTATGTATGTATGTATTATATTATATTGGGCAAATGAGCAAAAACAGTCATATAAAAAAACCGTTTTGCGCTGAAATTCGACCTCAAGCAAGCGTAAGCGCCACCGCTACTCTTGAGTTTCGCGTCACGTTTTAATTGTACACAGACTTTATATATTTTCTTTTAATTTCTTCGTGTAGCATTCGCACAACTGTTAAGTCGACTGCTATCAGAAATTATTCCATCTTACAATTCCCCAACAATTTTTTAATTTGCAGAACAAATTATTGTTAGCAATTATAATAATCCCCCCCTAGCCAGACTCAGCCACAGAATTACGGGTAAAGTAGTCTTGCCCAGGATTATTTATGTGAGTTAGTATTAATTTTTATTTCTCCTCGCCAACTACTATATATATGCTACAAATAATTTCTATTCCTTTCTTTATTTAACACTTGAATTATTTTTCTATTAATCTTCTATTCCTTTGTTTTTCACTTTAAAATTTTATATAAACACAAACTCACCTGTGCGAACGATTTTCGGCTCGTTCAATAACCAGCTGCGCCAAAAATGTTGTGTCCTTTGTTGAGATATTCTTCCCGTGGGCTTCTCTGAAGTCCTTCCTTTTCAACAGTCCGTTTCGAATCACAACACTTCAATTCTACTGTAATCACTTTATTGAAAGTTACACTAGAACTCACAATCCGGAACGCTGCTTCACTAATGACTACGGGGTACTACATTCCAGTCTTATTTATATATCTGTACGCGGTAGCTTAAACACGGAAATAACAATACTCTAAATGTAGCGGAAAAGACCCGCCTCAACACCTGAGCGCAAGAAAGTGGGTCACTAGTTCCACGGTCAGCAATATTTAATGGAAAGGAAACCCCGGCCTTAGCGACCTGCGCTCATTCGACGAATTGCTCTAGAAACGGCAATGCGGAATTAAACCAACAAGCACAACGTGGAAAAAATGCTCAGTGCGATATCATAATTTAAGTATCGCCTGAAAGTATGCCTAGCGGAAGCAGTGACTCACAACATCCCTCCACCCCTAGGGAAAGGAAAAATAATATCGTGAAGCGATGTTAATTTTTCCTTTTATTACAATGTTTCTACTCGGTGGTCAACTGTTTGGTCTTAGTTTAATGCTACTACAAATTCCTTAAGTGAATACCATAATCGTTTTCGTCTGGCCTCCCTCGGACGTGCTGTTTGGAGATGAAGATTATGATGGTTTACCAAATTATGCTTTTGCTGCTTCAAATTGTTATCTCGTCTTCCGGTGATGTTTTCTTGTATGACGCGTTGTAGGGCACACACATTTTGAATAAATGGTGCGTATCTGTATGACTCCATCTATTGGACATGCTCATCGTAGTTCTGGTCTACTTTAAGCGGAGTGATGTGCCTTTGGTGGTTTTTCTCGTTTTCTCGGACTACTGCGGTTGTGTGCGACGTTCTTGACTGTTTGGTGGACCAAGTAAAACCATTAAATTTTAGCTGAAATTTTTGACACTTTTCGTTATTGTAGAGTATTATAATTATGTGTCCCTCAAAATATTTTCCTAGTGCCTTTCATTTCGTTTTTTTTCAATAAAATTTCCATTCTCATAAAATTTCCATTCTCCTTTTTTCCCTTTTTTCTTTTAAAATTGTTGTCCTTTATTTTTATATATATTGTTCAAAATGTTTTTTGGTTCTTTTCGCCTTTTTTTGTTTCAATTTCCTCTTCCTTTTTTTTTACCTAAGAGTTTTTTCAATTTTTTTTCCTATGTACAATTACTTCAACTATTTTTCTCTTATTTCTATCCACAACTAACACCTCTATTTAAATTTGTTTATGACTTCTATGTTACAATTAAAATTATTTAATTAATTAAATTAACCTATTATTTAATTAACTTAATTTAATTTAATTCTTTAGCAAGTTGACGTGAAAAGTAACTTTGAAATTCTATTTTACTTGCTCCCTTTTTTTCCAAATGTGATACTAACACTTGTGCATTTAACGTATCCATTACATGTAACGGTAGACTGATTTGCGATGCCACATAATGTCATGGCGCCCCGACACCATGTGACAAATCACAATGGACCACGAATTATCTATCCCAAAATTATTGCAACTTGGACTTCTGATAAACAGTCATAGGATTAGGCCCAAGTAGGAATATAATTGAATTAAAACTAAGTTTATATTGTTTCAACCATATGCATGCATTTGGAAACAATATAAGCAACATAAAATTAATATATTGCTTTATCAAGCCCAGACATATGGTTTAAACTAATTCGACAATTAATTAATAAATTTTGTTAGTAAGTTAAGTTAGCCCATAGCTATCTGTTCAGTGCTCTCCAAAGTCATGGTAAATTTTAACTTGATAAGGTATCTAGAGAGCAACGAGTTGATCAGCGATCGCCAGTACGGCTTCCGTGCTCACCGTACCACCGGCGATCTGATGGCGTTTCTTACTGAGCGGTGGAACAGTTGTATTCACAAGTTCGGTGAGAGCAAGGTTGTTGCGCTGCATATCTCCAACGCATTTGACACTCGTCAAAAAAGCACTCGTATCTAAACTGGCTGCTTATGGTGTCGGTAATACATTCACTCGATGGATATCGAGTTTCCTCAGCGGCCGTTCTATTCGGGTTGTGATAGACGGCTCTGCTTCCGTAGAGCACTCCATTAATGCTGGAGTTCCGCAGGGTTCGGTCCTGTCTTCAACTCTTTTTCTTATTTTTATCAGTGACCTTCTGTCATTGACATCAAACCCCGTCTACTCGTTTGCTGATGACAGCAGCATTTGTCATTCATATTCATTCTCCAGGCGTCCTTCTATTCTGGAGATCAATAGAAAACGGAGTATTATGAATGACACACTCCAATCTGACCTCAACAAAATCCAGGAGTGGGGTCAAGCGAATCGGGTCGATTTTAATGCGCGGAAGACCCAATGCTGTTTGTTGACCCACAAGCGTCTGGCGGGCGACAACTTCCCATTTTTAAATATGGGTGGTGTGGATATTAATGAGTCGGAGGCTCTTGATGTTCTGGGCATGTCAATCCAATGCGATCTTCGTTGGAACGATCACATTTTTGACGTGTCGAAAGGAGCAGCCAAGTGCTTAGGCTTTCTTAAGCGGTGTAAGAAATACTTCACTCCAACCGATCTTCGTTGTATCTACACCACCTATATCCGTCCGAAAATGGAGTACAATTCGCATCTTTGGTCGGAAGATTAGAAAACATATCTTCAGCTTCTGGATCGTATACAAGTTCGTGCGATAAAACTTATAGGGACAGTAGGGTATCCAGCTCTATTGAAACCTTGGAGTGTCGTCGTGATGTAGGGTGTGTATCATTATTTTATCGTTACTTTTATGGTAAATGTTCATCTGAAGTAGCCAGCCTGATTCCTCCGGTTCAGGTATTAGCAGAACTACTCGGCTTTCCAGAGGGGTGCACCCCTTTTATGTCGCGAATCCGGTCCAACGAACCACGCATTACCGTGGGAATTCGTTTTTCGGTCGCGTCATTAGACTGTGGAATAGTCTCCCTGCGAATGTCTTCCCGCCCACTTACAGCGTCGAAACCTTTAAGCGAAGTGTAAACCGTCACTACTCCCTCTTTCCCCCTTCCCATTAACCTGTCATCCCTTCGGAACCAACAAATGCTGTGCATGGATAGGGGCATCCCCCGACCATGTTTTCATCTGCCATAAAAAGAGAAAAAAAAAAGGTAAGAGCCACGCCACCATTATTGGCTTCTCCCGGAGTACCCTCCATTCTTTGGTAGGCAACATCCGATTCTGCATGTGAAGAAGACGCAGGATCTCATTTGGCTGGATAGCATTCCGGGAAAGAAAGCTTTGGCCAAGCGTGGTTACGGGAGGTCGTCTCCTTCTACCACACGCAACTCAGCTCCCTCCCATGGTTTGACTGCTGCTTCCAAAATCGGTCGCGCAACTGCCGCGAAATCTGCCACTGCTTCGGCAGCACACACGGATTCTCCGAGACTGCTTCCATTCCTGGCGTCTGAGCAAGTAAGCGGTGGCTTGACGAAGGGCGTACAACGATCCTCCGGAAGGGCTGCGTCGGCTCGGCACGCAACGCTTTGCATGCGTTGCATTCCGCGACCACTCGCCTCATAAGTCCCCTCAAGCCGGGTATCCAGAATCGTTGGCGTACCTCTCAGATCGTTGCTTCATGTTTAATGAATTTGATGTTTCATCATACAATGCTGGTGAAAAACATGTAACTTCGTAAAAGGTCTTGGCGGCATTATAATTGGGCGCTTTTATATTGCAGGAAATTGGCGTCTTCAATGCGTTCCTTTTTAGTTGATCGAACGACGTCTTCATCGTCGATGTACGGTGATAAGTTCAAAATCTGGCTTCGAAGGGAGGAAGCCTCACATATCTCAGCTCTTTAATTCGGCTTATCTCATTTGCAAATGCTTTATGCTGCACCTGGTGACACAAAATTACCTTCGCTTTCTCAATTTCAGTAGCTGTGAGACCATTGTCATCCTTCTCTCGATGCAATTTCGGCATTTATTGACGAACCGCAATGCCAACGCCATCGCCTGCCTTAGCTTAATATATGACAAAAAGCTTTCGAAACTTATTAGCAAATATCTCACGGTTAAAAATGCAACATTTCAGGGCAGAGCTTCCACGTCATCTTCTTGGCTAACAGGAAGTAAGTTGATTGGCCACAAATCGCATTCCCTCAGTAAAAATATTTTCGGCTGATTGTATCCATATTTTCGGCTGATTGTATCCATCTGCAGCTTGACTCTTTTGAAGATGCGAAAATCTCGTCCACCTGGTGAGCTACAAATGGTTTAAATCGACGATGTTTCGATGTAATCCACCTCAACATTGTTTTTGAGTTACTCTACATTACGTAGTTGGCGTTAAAGAATTGTGCGTACAAGACGCACCCCAGGCACTACGGCTTGTAGCTCAAGCCGCGGCACCGTGATCATTTTTAAAGGGGCACACTTGGTCATGGCACTCACAAAAGTGACTTCTACCTCGCTGGCTTTAGTTACTGAACTCCAAAAAAGACTGCTTCCTCACTGGCATCCATAAAGGTGTTGAAGTTCTTTCGACGGCCTTATATCCGTATTAAAATAATGTCGACGAATTTGAATATTTATTAACATGGCAGATTTTGCAATCATCTATCTGTATGGTTTCAACCCAGCCTATTTGATTTTTCCATACGACATGCATAATCAACTTTGTAACAACCAAAAATTACATAAAAATCTTAGAGGGTAAACAACCGACATGAGGATACTCTGCAGATCCCTCTTTGTGGGTTTTCTCTTGCCAGCGTCGATTCTGTGGAATCTAATTTGATACGTAAAAGTATCATTGACCGACTGCCAAAACATTCCAAGGATCTTTTTTGTTATAGAGTCGTCCTGTTGCATACGCTTATCTTCCAGAGCAGCTACGAATTCCGGCGAATTAGAAACAAAACTTCGCAGCTCAATGTATACCACGTCCTCGGCGCACCGATGGCGGCTTTGGATTGAGTTTCCATGCGCAACTTTTGTCTACGTATGATGCGACAATTGTTTTGTAAGATGCTCCAAACACTTAATCATTCCTTATTTGCGCTCAATTCCCCGTAGCCGCTGCTTCGCCATTGCAAAACTGTCGGCAAGTTTGACATCGTCACATTTCCAAAGAAGCCCGTTATGAAAACGCCCATCAACTTTCTTGGTGGTGGCTTGAAGTACTCGAATGTCGCGTGCTCGCTTATCAGCTACACTTTCTTCTGGGGCTGACCGCACCCCAAAACAACTCGGTCTTTGGAGTGTATGGCCCACCTCTTTTTAAGGTTATCGACGCAGCATGGATGCCCATATGGCAATGTATGTATGTATGTATTATATTATATTGGGCAAATGAGCAAAAACAGTCATATAAAAAAACCGTTTTGCGCTGAAATTCGACCTCAAGCAAGCGTAAGCGCCACCGCTACTCTTGAGTTTCGCGTCACGTTTTAATTGTACACAAACTTTATATATTTTCTTTTAATTTCTTCGTGTAGCATTCGCACAACTATTAAGTCGACTGCTATCAGAAATTATTCCATCTTACAATTCCCCAACAATTTTTTAATTTGCAGAACAAATTATTGTTAGCAATTATAATAATCCCCCCCTAGCCAGACTCAGCCACAGAATCAGCGATCGCCAGTACGGCTTCCGTGCTCACCGTACCACCGGCGATCTGATGGCGTTTCTTACTGAGCGGTGGAACAGTTGTATTCACAAGTTCGGTGAGAGCAAGGTTGTTGCGCTGCATATCTCCAACGCATTTGACCAAGTGTGGCATAAAGCACTCGTGTCTAAACTGGCTGCTTATGGTGTCGGTAATACATTCACTCGATGGATATCGAGTTTCTTCAGCGGCCGTTCTATTCGGGTTGTGATAGACGGCTCTGCTTCCGTAGAGCACTCCATTAATGCTGGAGTTCCGCAGGGTTCGGTCCTGTCTCCAACTCTTTTTCTTATTTTTATCAATGACCTTCTGTCATTGACATCAAACCCCGTCTACTCGTTTGCCGATGACAGCAGCATTTATCATTCATATTCATTCTCCAGGCGTCCTTCTATTCTGGAGATCAATAGAAAACGCAGTATTATGAATGACACACTCCAATCTGACCTCAACAAAATCCAGGAGTGGGGTCAAGCGAATCGGGTCGATTTTAATGCGCGGAAGACCCAATGCTGTTTGTTGACCCACAAGCGTCTGGCGGGCGACAACTTCCCATTTTTAAATATGGGTGGTGTGGATATTAATGAGTCGGAGGCTCTTGATGTTCTGGGCATGTCAATCCAATGCGATCTTCGTTGGAACGATCACATTTTTGACGTGTCGAAAGGAGCAGCCAAGTGCTTAGGCTTTCTTAAGCGGTGTAAGAAATACTTCACTCCAACCGATCTTCGTTGTATCTACACCACCTATATCCGTCCGAAAATGGAGTACAATTCGCATCTTTGGTCGGAAGATTAGAAAACATATCTTCAGCTTCTGGATCGTATACAAGTTCGTGCGATAAAACTTATAGGGACAGTAGGGTATCCAGCTCTATTGAAACCTTGGAGTGTCGTTGTGATGTAGGGTGTGTATCATTATTTTATCGTTACTTTTATGGTAAATGTTCATCTGAAGTAGCCAGCCTGATTCCTCCGGTTCAGGTATTAGCAGAACTACTCGGCTTTCCAGAGGGGTGCACCCCTTTTATGTCGCGAATCCGGTCCAACGAACCACGCATTACCGTGGGAATTCGTTTTTCGGTCGCGTCATTAGACTGTGGAATAGTCTCCCTGCGAATGTCTTCCCGCCCACTTACAGCGTCGAAACCTTTAAGCGAAGTGTAAACCGTCACTACTCCCTCTTTCCCCCTTCCCATTAACCTGTCATCCCTTCGGAACCAACAAATGCTGTGCATGGATAGAGGCATCCCCCGACCATGTTTTCATCTGCCATAAAAAGAGAAAAAAAAAGGTAAGAGCCACGCCACCATTATTGGCTTCTCCCGGAGTACCCTCCATTCTTTGGTAGGCAACATCCGATTCTGCATGTGAAGAAGACGCAGGATCTCATTTGGCTGGATAGCATTCCGGGAAAGAAAGCTTTGGCCAAGCGTGGTTACGGGAGGTCGTCTCCTTCTACCACACGCAACTCAGCTCCCTCCCATGGTTTGACTGCTGCTTCCAAAATCGGTCGCGCAACTGCCGCGAAATCTGCCACTGCTTCGGCAGCACACACGGATTCTCCGAGACTGCTTCCATTCCTGGCGTCTGAGCAAGTAAGCGGTGGCTTGACGAAGGGCGTACAACGATCCTCCGGAAGGGCTGCGTCGGCTCGGCACGCAACGCTTTGCATGCGTTGCATTCCGCGACCACTCGCCTCATAAGTCCCCTCAAGCCGGGTATCCAGAATCGTTGGCGTACCTCTCAGATCGTTGCTTCATGTTTAATGAATTTGATGTTTCATCATAGAATGCTGGTGAAAAACATGTAACTTCGTAAAAGGTCTTGGCGGCATTATAATTGGGCGCTTTTATATTGCAAGAAATTGGCGTCTTCAATGCGTTCCTTTTTAGTTGATCGAACGACGTCTTCATCGTCGATGTACGGTGATAAGTTCAAAATCTGGCTTCGAAGGGAGGAAGCCTCACATATCTCAGCTCTTTAATTCGGCTTATCTCATTTGCAAATGCTTTATGCTGCACCTGGTGACACAAAATTACCTTCGCTTTCTCAATTTCAGTAGCTGTGAGACCATTGTCATCCTTCTCTCGATGCAATTTCGGCATTTATTGACGAACCGCAATGCCAACGCCATCGCCTGCCTTAGCTTAATATATGACAAAAAGCTTTCGAAACTTATTAGCAAATATCTCACGGTTAAAAATGCAACATTTCAGGGCAGAGCTTCCACGTCATCTTCTTGGCTAACAGGAAGTAAGTTGATTGGCCACAAATCGCATTCCCTCAGTAAAAATATTTTCGGCTGATTGTATCCATATTTTCGGCTGATTGTATCCATCTGCAGCTTGACTCTTTTGAAGATGCGAAAATCTCGTCCACCTGGTGAGCTACAAATGGTTTAAATCGACGATGTTTCGATGTAATCCTCAACATTGTTTTTGAGTTACTCTACATTACGTAGTTGGCGTTAAAGAATTGTGCGTACAAGACGCACCCCAGGCACTACGGCTTGTAGCTCAAGCCGCGGCACCGTGATCATTTTTAAAGGGGCACACTTGGTCATGGCACTCACAAAAGTGACTTCTACCTCGCTGGCTTTAGTTACTGAACTCCAAAAAAGACTGCTTCCTCACTGGCATCCATAAAGGTGTTGAAGTTCTTTCGACGGCCTTATATCCGTATTAAAATAATGTCGACGAATTTGAATATTTATTAACATGGCAGATTTTGCAATCATCTATCTGTATGGTTTCAACCCAGCCTATTTGATTTTTCCATACGACATGCATAATCAACTTTGTAACAACCAAAAATTACATAAAAATCTTAGAGGGTAAACAACCGACATGAGGATACTCTGCAGCTCCCTCTTTGTGGGTTTTCTCTTGCCAGCGTCGATTCTGTGGAATCTAATTTGATACGTAAAAGTATCATTGACCGACTGCCAAAACATTCCAAGGATCTTTTTTGTTATAGAGTCGTCCTGTTGCATACGCTTATCTTCCAGAGCAGCTACGAATTCCGGCGAATTAGAAACAAAACTTCGCAGCTCAATGTATACCACGTCCTCGGCGCACCGATGGCGGCTTTGGATTGAGTTTCCATGCGCAACTTTTGTCTACGTATGATGCGACAATTGTTTTGTAAGATGCTCCAAACACTTAATCATTCCTTATTTGCGCTCAATTCCCCGTAGCCGCTGCTTCGCCATTGCAAAACTGTCGGCAAGTTTGACATCGTCACATTTCCAAAGAAGCCCGTTATGAAAACGCCCATCAACTTTCTTGGTGGTGGCTTGAAGTACTCGAATGTCGCGTGCTCGCTTATCAGCTACACTTTCTTCTGGGGCTGACCGCACCCCAAAACAACTCGGTCTTTGGAGTGTATGGCCCACCTCTTTTTAAGGTTATCGACGCAGCATGGATGCCCATATGGCAATGTATGTATGTATGTATGTATTATATTATATTGGGCAAATGAGCAAAAACAGTCATATAAAAAAACCGTTTTGCGCTGAAATTCGACCTCAAGCAAGCGTAAGCGCCACCGCTACTCTTGAGTTTCGCGTCACGTTTTAATTGTAGACACACTTTATATATTATCTTTCAATTTCTTCGTGTAGCATTCTAAAAACTGTTAAGCCTACTGCTATCAGAAATTATTCCGTCTTACAGTTCCCCAACAATTTTTTAATTTGCACAACAAATTATTGTTAGCAATTATAATAATCCCCCTAGAGCCCGACTCAGCCACAGGATTACGGGTAAAGGAGTCTTGATCAGGATTATTTATGTGAGTTAGTATTAATTTTTATTTCTCCTCACCAACTACTATACATATACCACAAATAATTTCTATTCCTTTCTTCATTTAACACTTCGATTATTTTTCTATTAAACTTCTATTCCTTTGTCCTTCACTTTAAAAGTTTATATAAACACAAACTCACCTGTGCGAACGATTTTCGGTTCGTTCAATAACCAGCTGTGCCAAAAATGTTGTATCCTCTGTTGAGATATTCTTCCCGTGGGCTTCTCTGAAGTCCTTCCTTTTCGACAGTCCGTTTCGAATCAAAACACTTCAATTCTACTGTAATCACTTTATTGAAAGTTACACTAGAACTCGCAATCCGGAACGCTGCTTCACTAATGACTACTGATTACTACATTCCAATTTAATTTATATATCTGTACGCGGTAGCTTAAACACGGAAATAACAATAGGCTAACTGTAGCGGAAAAGACCCGCCTCAACACCTGAGCGAAAGAAAGTGGGTCACTAGTTCCACGGTCAGCAATATTTAATGGAAACGAAACCGCGGCCTTAGCGACCTGCGCTCATTCGACGAATTGCTCTAGAAACGGCAATGCGGAATTAAACCAACAAGCACAACGTGGAAAAATTGCTCAGTGCGATATCATAATTTAAGTATCGCCTGAAAATATGCCTAGCGGAACCAGTGACTCACAACACGCGCACCATGCCTGAGTTGTTAAAAGACAATGACTTACTCTAGTTTCGCACAACAATCTCCATTGGAATACTTGCGGCGATTTTAAAAACGATTTCTTATAATTCTTCTTACCAGTACATTACGAAGAACGTCTCGACGATGACATTTGACGGCGTTATCAAAAAGCTGAGAAACCATTCAAAGCGTTTTTACTGACCTTACAAAATATGATGCGTCATGCTGGCTACGATGAAGTACAGAAACTCGAACGGATTTTCAAGACTTCGCATCCAGACTATCAGTGGCACATCCGCAGAAAGGATTTTGATACTCTCTTATAGCTAATATCAATGGCAGGAGACATTGAAAACATCACACAACGAGACCCAGAGTTCAAGCAGAAATCCAGAAAGAACGTCGCCGCACGGTAACACATGGACAACAATTTGTTTCGGCAGAACATCCACGAGGGACTTAGCGAGCGCAGAAAGAAGAACGCATTAAACCAAGGACAGCATGTCGAAATTGCGGTTAGGAAGGTCACATTTCACACGCTTGCCGAAATGGCCAAAAATTATTCTGTTGGAGTTGCGGACAGCGAGGTGTACGTAGGGTTAAGTGCTGTCGACGTCAAGTGGGAAACGTCGAAGGGGATCGTAGAAATTGAGGGTAAGCGACTGCATAAGTAAATTACCCTCGAATCATCGAAGTAAGCTCCGACATGACGCTCACCGCTTGCTTGGTGCCCTCACAGTGGGTAATATCCCAACAACAGCCCTCATTGACAAAGGTGCATCTGCCAGCTTCGGAAGCCAAACTATGGTCAACAAATTGGGTACAATATACAGTCCAATATCCATCGACGTCGATGTTACTTTGGCTTAATAAAGCCATTAAAACGAGCAATAAACAATGTTGTAGGCCTAGATAGCTTCCGAGATCAATTCCAGTTCATAGTCATGCCCGACGACACAGACGAAGTTATATTAGGAATGAATTTCTTAGTACCAGCTTCAATCAGATCTTCAATCAGATTTCAGTACTTCAATCAGATTTCTTACATACTGCCGAGCCATCCAATTGCAAAGGAGTCACTCAGAATTCCCTTCTAGAAAACACCCGTCTCAGAGAAATATTGCAAGAAGAAATGCAGAAATTCGACAGAATACAGGGTCCCACGCACCGAATAAATATGAAGGACGACCGCCCTATTAAGCAAATATATATCCCAGGGAATCCGGCCATGCAGGCTATAATTAACGACGAGGTTTATAAGCTACTGGAAAAGGGCTATGTAGAGCCTATTAAGCAAAGATATATCCCAGGGAATCCGGCCATGCAGGCTATAATTAACGACGAGGTTTATAAGCTACTGGAAAAGGGCTATGTAGAGCCATACAGTTCATACAGCGCGCCAGTGGTTCTGGTTAAAAAAAAATTGATCTTGGCGCAGTTGCAACGATTACAGGCAACTAAACAAGCGATCAATCCCGACGCATATCCACTGCCTCCTATCACCCACATTTTGGGCAAGCTCCGTGGTAGCATCAATGTGAAAGACGGTTACTGGCAAATCCCCCCGGAGCAAACAGTAGAAGTTACATTGCCTTCACAGTACCGGGACGGGGATTATTTTAACGGCGTGTTATGCCATTTGGTCTTCACTCCGCCCCCGCCACATTTCAACAAAAGCCAGTACATCACAGGCCGACCACTCGCGAAATCTGAAGGAAGTCTTCAAGCGCCTTAGAAGTGCAAATCTACGAATCAACTCGGAGAAATGCGAGTTTTTCAAAACCATGATTAAGTACTTGGGCCACGTCGTCAGCGAAAATAGGATCAACACCGATCCGGATAAGGTAGCAGCAAGTCGAGATTTAGATCAACCACAAAACGTGCGAGGTGTTATGCGGGCAAAAGCGCAAACACTAGAAATGGACCGATAGCCAGCAGAAAGCATTCTAGGATCTAAAAATGAAACTCACGCAAGCACCAGTCTTGGCGTGCCCTTATTTTAGTGAGACATTCACACTACAAACTGATGCCAGCGAGTATAGAATAGATGCCGTTTTAACACAGGTTGTCGATGGCACAGAGAGGGTTATAGCATACGTCGGCCGACACCTGAATGGAGCTGAAACAAACTATTCTCCAATAAAAAAGGAGTGTCTTGCTATCCTCTGGGTAGTCCGGAAAATGCGACCCTACTTGGAGGAATACAAATTTATAGTAATCACTGACCACTTAGCCCTAAAGCGGTTGAATTCGTTTGAGAATCCCACAGGTCGAATCGCCCGATGGGCTTTAGAACTACAACAAGACCAATTCACAGTGGAGTACCGCAAAGGGAAACAGAATGTTGTGGCAGACGCATTATCACACCAACCAACACAGACTCTACAACGAATGACAGTGGGAGAAGACAATGCTCAGAGGTGTGCCTGGCTATAAAGACGTCGAAGCGAATTGTAACAAGAAGCAGCGAAGTACTCAGACTACGCCATAACCGATGGAAAACTTTATCGGCACCTTCCTCCAAGTGCGAGTGACGAGGACTGCAGTCTATGAAAATTCTTTGTCCCATTGCCGATACGGGCTCGAGTCAAAAAAATCATGATAACCTTACTGCCAGCCACCTAGGAATCCGAAAGACAATCAATCGGATAGTCAATAAATACTACTGGCCGGGTATGTTAAGCAACATCAGCCAATACGTTAGGAACTGCGATTCGTGCCAACGGTACAAAGTAAGTCAACAAGCTCCCGCGGCAGAAATGCTGACAAAAATCCCCGATGAACCATGGACAACACTGTGCACAAACTTCGTGGAGCCCCTGCCGAGAAGCAAACACGGTAACTCGATGGGGAAAGCTACAACCGAGGGTCTGATTAAGGCGTTCCGGGAGCGCATTCTGGCTAGGTATGGGGTACCAAAAATACTTATCAGCGACAACGGGAAGCAGTTTACCAGCCGAACTATCCAACGATACCATACAAATATTGTAAAGTACCGTTTAATAGTTCGGCTGGCTCCCATACTCCCCACAGGAGAATTCGACGGAAGGAGGATATAAACTATGATATCACAGTTCGCGGACAATCAATACCGGTCATGGGATGATCAACTACCTGAAATCTCGCTCGCTATAAATACTAGCGTTTCAGAGTCGACGAAATACAGGAAGCGCGTTTTTAATACAAGGCAGAGAACCTCGAATAACACAAGCACTATACGACGAAGTAACCATAGGTACCGGTATAGCAAACAAGCATCCAACAGAGCTAGTAGCCCACTTACGAGAAATTTTTATTTCGTACGGCACAACCTAACGCGGGCTTCCGCCGACCAGTCACGTTATTATAATTTACGCAGGAGACGCTAGACCCCTAAACTTCGGCAACAAGTGAAACAGACAACCAGAAGAAAAAACACAAAATTGAGTCATTGGTCGCAAGGGAGAAAGAAGAACGCTCTGAGATGATGATGACGACGAAAATTCGCCAGCTGAAAGTGCGAAGGATTTGGCCCGCACTGAAATGATCTGCATATACCGACCTGGTCGGGGTGGCATAAAAGTTACAATAACGGAGTACGCCCGGCTTAGGAATGGACGGTTCTTAAATGATGTTTTAATTTACATGTATCTGAAGTGGTTGTGGCACGCCAGCTTACCAGAGGCGTATCGAGGAAAGATGCACATATTCTCCTCATTTTTCATGAACCGTCTTCGGATATAACGATGGGTGGCAGTGCAAGAACAGCACAACAGTGTTCGATGCTGGACCAAGGGTGCAAATCTCTTCGATAAAGAATACGAGATCATTAATCGACTCTAGCGACAAAGAAGAGGCTCCAACCTGCAAGAATCCCCGGTTAGAATCAACAGAATCGAAAAAGGCTCTGGTGGTACATCCAGACCAGGAAACAAAAGAAATTAGAAACACTCACACAGCACCAGTTGAGCCATGGAAAGAAGTTGACGGCCATGTCTATGAAGATCACATTCAAAATGAAATAAATCGACAAATCGTGGCAGTGCAAGAACAGCACAACAGTGTTCGATGCTGGACCAAGGGTGCAAATCTCTTCGATAAAGAATACGAGATCATTAATCGACTCTAGCGACAAAGAAGAGGCTCCAACCTGCAAGAATCCCCGGTTATAATCAACAGAATCGAAAAAGGCTCTGATGGTACATCCAGACCAGGAAACAAAAGAAATTAGAAACACTCACACAGCACCAGTTGAGCCATGGAAAGAAGTTGACGGCCATGTCTATGAAGATCACTGTCCCAGTCTCCTTCACTATTTCATTGTATCGGATGTATCTTCTGTTCGCCTTTTTTTATGAATTCTATTCTCTATCAGATCATGACTTAATTTTTTGCACCTTTGAAATTATCTTAAATAATGCTCCCACCTCTACTAGTTTCTCATATCTTGACTTTAAATCAATTAATCCTCAAAAGCTTTCCCAGGAACTTTGTTCAGTTCCATGGAATGATATCTGATTTCATGCATCAGCAGATAGGAGTTAGTAGTTTTTAGAAATATACGATAGTAAATCATGTATTCGCTAATATCGTTTCCTTAAAAACCGTTCAGATTAAGAATATAAAATGTACATGTTTCAAGAAGCGTGTTAAAGTGGCCATTCAAGGAAGAAATAAATTACGTAGCATTTGGAAGAAGAAACCTACAGTAAGAAACTGGGAGATTTACAGGCGTGCAAGAAGTTGATCCGTGCTCGTCACAAAACAGGCTGACTACTCTCCCAAATTTAATGTGTCTTTGTCACCTAAAGAGCTTTAGAAGTAATTTAAGGAAAATTGGTATTGGTGATAAGCGACAGGCCAGCTGCCAACTTGAACAAGATATAATGAACGACTTTTTCTATCGCCATCTGCTCAGTTGAATAATTACACCCAGCCTTTTTCACCTACATCTCTTTCCAATGATCTAAGTTTTAATTTCTCTACGGTCACTGAAAGCGATGTTGGTAAAAGTGTACTAAAAATTAAGCGAAATACTGTTGGTGGCGATGGGATAAGTTTAAAATTTCTATATTTCGCCCTCTCACACACATAATCAATCATTGCTTTACTAAATCCATTTTTCCCAAAGTTTGGAAAAGTGCTGTGGTTTTACCTCTACCCAAAAAATCGAGTTCATCCGAGGCTATAGACTTTAGGCCTATAAGTATCTTGTCGCCACTAGCTGAGGCATGTGAGATTTTGATGGCTGAACGAATTTCCATATATGTGGCGAGAAATAATATGCTCTCTGCTGTCCAGTCTGGATTTCGAACTAGTCACAGCTGTTCCACTGCCGTTATGAAAGTTTTTGATGAACTGAACATCTCAGTTGTGATGTGACCGAGGACGGAGCGCCCGCCAGTATTTTTCTTTAATCAGTGTTCGGGCAAATAAAATCGAAAAACAATAGTGAAAACAATTACCCACGCCGCGAAACATGTTGAACACAACAATAACACTTCACCAAACAACACTTGTCAAATCTTTCAAAAACAAACAAACAATAGTGCACTACAACTTAACTCAATAACAAATAAATAAAAATCAAATTACAATAAATAAATAGACAATCAAACGGGACGCAGAGAACCATGCGAGGGGCTTTTTTATGCTCTCCGCAGTAAAGTTCAGCATTTCGTTTGCTTTTACTACTCCTCCTTCTTCCTGGTCCCGTTAGGTGTACATGCCGCTATGAGTCCACCGTGGGCTGAAGCGCGGCAAGATAAAGGCATAACACTTGTCTTGTCGCGTTTTGCTTTGCTTGCGACGTACGCGTGGCCGCTTGTACAGCTGACCTTACATTTCCTTACAGTGGGTGGCGATGACAAAATTCCGCATAAACTCCACTAATGTACGTGGCTTGAGGGCGAATTACTTCGCGGTCTATGCGCATATTTGTACCCACCAATCGCATATAATGGCACCAAGTGAGACCCAGGTGTCTGAGGGTGCAGATCCACTGTCATTCCATTCTTGCACCTCTTGGTAATTCGGACCACGCTACAATTTCTGCTACCTTCCCATATTCTAGTCTTCAATCCGCTCACCAGCCAGCACCGAAGCGGAAAGTGTGGCTTTATGAGAAAGCTAATTGGGATGCGCTGAACTGCTTTTTCAGCCGTTTTAATTGGCAATTGTGTTTCAGAGATAGAAACATAAATGCTGCAGCAAAATTGGCAGAAAATATAATTTTATTTGGTATGAGGTCTTTCATACCAAATAAAGAATTTCCGTTAAGCCAAAAGACCATTTCTGGTTTAATGCGACTTGCAGACAAGCAGTCAGGTGTAAAGAGGAAGCATTTAGGAATTGGTGTTTAAACAAAACTGCTGATACTAAATTGCTGCGCAATCAGGCCAGAAATAGGTGCAACGCCACTCTAAAGCGCCGAAAAGTTCTCTACGAACAGAGCCTTAGACGTAGAGTTCTTGAATACCATAACGGTAGTAAGAACATTTGGTCCGTTGTGGGGAGAGTGAAGAATCAGACGCGATCGTCTATTCCAACTCCTCAAGGACGATCAGATCTTCACTCACTCGGTTGATAAGGCAAACTTATTAGCCAAAATGTTTGCTGAAAACTGCTCTCTTCCTGAGAGTAGCCAACCACTGCCCGCGGTCAATGATGTATCTCATGCTATGCCTGAGATGCATTTTCGAACGCGAGCTGTTAAAAGAGTGCTTGCGGACCTCAATGTCAACAAATCCTCGGGACCGGATGGCATTTCAGCCCATGTGTTGAGAAAGTGCGCCTCAATACTGGCTCGCCCATTGCGCAATCTGTTTAATTTATCATTTACTTCAGGAGTTTTTCCCACTTCCTGAAAGAATGCCAATGTGCAGCCAGTTCCCAAGAAAGGTGAGGCTACGAATCCTGCAAATTACCGGCCCATAGCCATCTGTTCAGTGCTCTCCAAAGTCATGGAGAGCATTGTAAATTTTAACTTGATGAGGTATCTAGAGAGCAACGAGTTGATCAGCGATCGCCAGTACGGCTTCCGTGCTCACCGTACCACCGGCGATCTGATGGCGTTTCTCACTGAGCGGTGGAACAGTTGTATTCACAAGTTCGGTGAGAGTAAGGTTGTTGCGCTGGATATCTCCAAGGCATTTGACCGCGTGTGACATAAAGCACTCGTGTCTAAACTGACTGCTTATGGTGTCGGTAATACTTTCACTCGATGGATATCGAGTTTTCTCAGCAGGCGTTCTATTCGGATTGTGATAGACGGCTTTGCTTCCGAAGAGCATTCCATTAATGCTGGAGTTCCGCAGGGTTCGGTCTTGTCTCCAACTCTTTTTCTCATTTTTATCAATGACCTTCTGTCATTGACATCAAACCCCGTCTACTCGTTTGCTGATGACAGCTGCATTTGTCATTCATATTCATTCTCCAGGCGTCCCTCTATTCTGGAGATCACTAGAAAACGCAGAAATATGAATGACACACTCCAATCTGACCTTAGCAAAGTCCATGAGTGGGGTCGAGCGAATCGGGTCGATTTTAATGCGCGGAAGATCCAATGCTGTTTGTCGACCCACAAGCGTCTGGCGGCTGACAACTTCCCACCTCGAAATATGGGTGGTGTAGATATTAATGAGTCGGAGGCTCTTGATGTTCTGGGCATGTCAATCCAATGCGATCTTCGCTGGAACGATCACATTTTTGACGTGTCGAAAGAAGCAGCCAAGTGCTTAGGCTTTCTTAAGCGGTTTAAGAAATACTTTACTCCAACCGATCTTCGTTGTATCTACTCCACCTATATCCGGCCGAAAATTCGCTTATATGGTCGGGAGCTTCGCGAACATATCTTCAGCTTCTAGACCGTGTCAAATGCCGTGCGTTAAAACTTATAGGGGACAGTAGGGTATCCAGCTCTATTGAAACCTTGGAGCGTCGTCGTGATGTAGCGTGTGTATCATTATTTTAGCGTTACTTTTATGGTAAATGTTCATCTGAAGTAGCCAGCCTGATTCCTCCGGTTCAGGTATTTAGCAGAACTATTTGGCTTTCCAGAGGGGTGCACCCCTTTTATGTCACGATTCCGTTCCAACCAACCACGCATTATCGTGGGAATTTGGTTTTTTGGTCGCGTCATTAGATTGTGGAATAGTCTCCCTGCGCATGTCCTCCCGCCCACTTATAGTGTCGAAACCTTTAAGCGAAGTGTAAACCGTCACTACTCCCTCTTTCCCCCTTCCCATTAACCTGTCATCCCTTCGGAACCAACAAATGCTGTGCACGGATCCCTATCCATCCACAGGATCAGGCATCCCCTGAGTTTGGTTTCATCTGCCATAAAAAAAAATTACATTAGGCCGAGCTATGATTCTCCCATATATTCTTCGCCCTCTCACACACATAATCAATCATTGCTTTAGTAAGTCAATTTTTCCCGATTTTTTGAAAACTGCTGTGGTTTTACCTCTACCCAAAAAATCGAATGCATCCGATGCTTCTGACTTTAGGCCTATAAGTATCCTGTCGCCACCAGCTAAGGCTGTGAGATTTTAATGGCTGAACGAATTTCCATATATGTGGCGAGAAATAATATGCTCTTTCCTGTCCAGTCTATATTTCGAGCTGGTCATAGCTGTTCCACAGCCGTTATGAAAATTCTCGATGACATTAGGCCGAACTATTATCCTTGATTACACTACTCTGCCTGTTAGATTTTTCGAAAGCATTTGATACAATAAACCACCTGCTACTCTGTAAAAAACTTGAACGCTTTTATAATTTCTCTAACAACTCAGTTAGATTTCTTCATTGTTATTTGACTAACAGGAAGCAAACAGTTCAAACCGGCAGCACGGAGAATTTTAAAGGCACGGAACAGGAAGCAAAGAGTTAAAGTTCGCAGCACGGAGAATTTTAAAGGCACGAAACCCGTCACATCTTCAACGCTCATGATATTTCAGGTGCCTAATATAAATTTAAATGCGGCAACATATATTAATTTGATAAGTTGGCTGGGACACTTTGTGAGGTGTCTGGAGCTCCCCACAAATACTCCAGTAGTATTTTTTTATTTTGTATTTGCTTTAATTCATTATGATTTCAATAAAGTGATTTTTTTTTATCTTTTGTCGAAATTTCGCTCTTATAGGTTAGGTTTATTTAAACCCACATTATGGGATTTTTTTTAAGCTAGGCGGTATTTCATAAATAAGATAGTGTAAATACGTTGATGTTGCTATCAACATCTGGAATAAGAGAAGAAGAAGTAGAAAACAGGTATAAAAGACGGCGAACAACCCAAAATGAGAAGTTAGTTTTTCGGCAGTCAGCCGCAGTCAGCAGCCATACAGACAGTGACAAGGTAAGCAATATAGCAATATATTCTCCCCTTGAAATTCCCAATCCTACAGTAGTGTCGTACCCGCGGTCGAGGGTGGATGCTGCTACCCACCGCAGTGCAGTGTATAGTGTGCTCGCGGGAAAAAACACAACCAGATATAAACAAATATCTTCCAAAACATAAAAAGTCACAAGTGCAATAGAACTGGATTGAATACAGTACATTAAAATATAACAATAAACATTAATAAATTCACAAAGACAATAATACAAAATAACATAAATAGATAATCAAACGGAATGCAGAGAACCAAGCGAAGGGCTTTTTTTTGCTCTCCGCAGTAAAGCTCAGCATTTCGTTTCTTTCTTCTCCTCCTCCTTCTTCCTGGTCCCGTTAGGTGTGCAGGCGGCTGTGAGTGCACCGTGGGCTGAAGCGTGGCAAGATAAAGGCATAAAACTTGTCTTGTCGCGTTTTGCTTTGCCTGCGGTGTAGGCTTGACTGCTTGTGCAGCTGACTTTATACCTCTTTACAGTGGGTGGCGATGACAATATTTTGTATAGACTCCACAAATGTGCGTGGCTTGAGGGCGAATTTCTCCGCGGTCTATGCGTATGTTTCTACTCACCATCCGCACATAATGGCACTAGGTGAGACCCAGGTGTCTGAGGGTGCAGATCAACTGGATTTTCAGTTGCCTGGGTACCACTTACTGCCATTATTTTCATCACACAGAGGCCTCGCCTTATATATTCGCAGTGATGTTGCGTACCAGTGTCAGCAGCACCTTTGCACGACGGATGCCAAATTTAGCTCCGTGTGGGTTAAGTTCAAAATCCAGTCGCACATCCTGCACTTCTGCTTCATTTACAGAAGCCCGGGTCTAGAGAAGCTGCCAACTTTTGATACACTTAACAGTCTCTCTGATTCGATTTCTAAAATCCTGGAATCGTATCCGAACAGTGAAATTGTTGTTGCTGGTGATTTCAATGTTCATAATTCCAATTGGCTACGTCATTCGAGTCACACAACACCTGAGGGTTTGTATGTTGAGTTATTTGCTGAGTCTAATAATTTGACTCAATTAGTGAAGGAACCAACGCACTTTCCATGCGTTGATGGGCAAAACCAAAATATTCTGGACCTCTTTCTAACTTCACATCACAGCAAGTATGATGTGAATGTTCTTGCACGTCTTGGTAATTCGGACCACGCTACAATTTCTGCTACCTTCCCATATTCTAGTCTTCAATCCGCTCACCAGCCAGCACCGAAGCGGACAGTGTGCCTTTATGATAAGGCTAATTGGGTTGCACTAAACTCCTTTTTCAGCCGTTTCAATTGGCAATTGTGTTTCAGGGATAGAAACATAAATGCTGCAGCAGAATTGGTTGAAAATATAATTTTATTTGGTATGAGGTCTTTCATACCTAATAAAAGAATTTCCATTAAACCAAAAGACCATTCCTGGTTTAATGCGACTTGCAGACAAGCAGTCAGGTCTAAAGAGGAAGCATTTAGGAATTGGTGTTTAAACAAAACTGCTGATACTAAATTGCTGCGCAATCAGGCCAGAAATAGGTGCAATGCCACTCTAAAGCGCGAAAAAGTTCTTTACGAACAGCGCCTTAGACGCAGAGTTCTTGAATACCATAAGGGTAGCAAGAACTTTTGGTCGTTCGTGGGGAGAGTGAAGAATCAGACGCGGTCGTCCATTCCAACTCTCCTCAAGGATGATCAGATCTTCACTCACTCAGTTGATAAGGCAAACTTATTAGCTAAAATGTTTGCTGAAAACTGCTCTCTTCCTGAGAGTAGCCCGCGACCACTGCCCGCGGTCGATGGTGTATCTCATGCTGTGCCTGAGATGCATTTTCGAACGCGAGCTGTTAAAAGAGTGCTTGTAAACCTCAACGTAAATAAAACCTCGGGACCGGATGGCATTTCAGCCCACGTGTTGAGAAAGTGCGCCTCAATACTGGCTCGCCCATTGCGCAATCTGTTTAATTTATCGTTCACTTCAGGAGTTTTTCCTACTTCCTGGAAGATTGCCAATGTGCAGCCAGTTCCTAAAAAAGGTGAGGCTACGAATCCTGCCAATTACCGGCCCATAGCAATCTGTTCAATGCTCTCCAAAGTTATGGAGAGCGTTATAAATTTTAACCTGATGAGGTATCCGGAGAGCAACCAATTGGTCAGCGATCGCCAGTACGGTTTCCGTGCTCACCGCTCCACAGGCGATTTGATGGCGTTCCTCACTGAGCGGTGGAACAGTTGTGTTCACCAATTCGGTGAGAGTAAGGTTGTTGCTTTGGATATCTCCAAGGCATTTGACCGGGTGTGGCATAAAGCACTTGTGTCTAAACTGGCTGCTTATGGTGTCGGTAATACATTCACTCGATGGATATCGAGTTTCCTCAGCGGCCGTTCTATTCGGGTTGTGATAGACGGCTTTGCTTCCGAAGAGCACTCCATTAATGATGGAGTTCCGCAGGGTTCGGTCCTGTCTCCTACACTTTTTCTCATTTTTATCAATGACCTTCTGTCATTGACATCAAACCCCGTCTTCTCGTTTGCTGATGACAGCAGCATTTGTCATTCATATTCATTCTCCAGGCGTCCCTCTATTCTGGAGATCACTAGAAAACGCAGAAATATGAATGACACACTCCAATCCGACCTTAACAAAATCCATGAGTGGGGTCGAGCGAAGCGGGTCGATTTTAATGCGCGGAAGACCCAATGCTGTTTTTTGACCCACAAGCGTCTGGCGGGCGACAACTTTCCACCTTTAAATATGGGTGGTGTGGATATTAATGAGTCGGAAGCTCTTGATGTTCTGGGCATGTCAATACAATGCGATCTTCGTTGGAACGATCATATTTATGATGTGTCGAAAGAAGCAGCCAAGTGCTTAGGCTTTTTAAAGCGGTGCAAGAAATACTTCACTTCAACCGACCTTCGTTGTATCTACACCACTTATATGTGGCCGAAAATGGAGTACAACTCGCATATTTGGTCGGGAGCTTCGAAAGCATATCTTCAGCTTCTGGACCGTATACAAGGTCGTGCGATAAAACTTATAGGGGACAGTAGGGCATCCCGCTCTATTGAAACCTTGGGATGTCGTCGTTATGTGGGGTGTGTAACCTTATTTTACCGTTACTTTAATGGTAATTGTTCCTGCCTGATTCCTTCGGTTCAGGTATTCAACAGATCTACTCGGCTTTCCAGAGCGGTGCACCCCTTTTACGTCTCGATCCCGTTCCAACGCACTACCCACTACCGCGAGAATTCGTTTTTCGGTCGCGCAGTTAAGTTGTGGAATAGTCTCCCTGCGCATGTTTTCCCCACCCACTTATAACGTCAATGCTTTTAAAAGAGGTGTAAATCGACACTACTCCCACTTTTCCCCTTCCAACTAACCTTTTCCCTTCTAAACCAACGAATGCTTTGCATGGATAGGGGGCAGCCCCTGAGTTTGGTTCTATCTGCTATAAAAAAAAAATAAAAAAAAATCCTTCCCACCTCCATTTGCGAACACAAGTCCTGTGACTGGTGACGGGTTGCACCAATCTTGCCAGAAACGAGTCCTGTGTGTCGCCTCAGTCGCGCACTCCGTATATCCTTTTTGCCGCCAACTGGCGACGGGTTGCACCAATACTGTTAGTTGTGTGTCCTCCGCAATCCTTTTGCCATCGACGGGTGACGGGTTGCACTAATCCTGCCCACGGCAAGAGATGTCCTGGATCCATGCTGCCCTTGTCGTTGTACACAGAGCGCCACTAGACTATCCTTGTCACTTGAGACTTAAGACCGTTGCTTGTCGTAAACCCGAGCATCGCATCGACGTCAGTGCACCACAGGTCACTGCGCGTCGCATCATCGCATCGTATCGACGGCAGTGTGTTACAGGACACTGCGTGTCGCATCATTGCATCGCATCGACAGCAGTGCATCACAGGACACTGCGCGTCTTGCCGCGTCAACGAGCGTCGCATCAACGCATCGCATCGCATCTACGCGTCACACCAACGCATCGACGTCTTGCTGCGTCAACGAGCGCCGCACCAACGCGTCGCTTCGCATATACGCGTCACACCAACGCATCGACGCCCTGCTGCGTCAACGAGCGTCGCACATCAACGGACGGCAGTATATTCTTGCTGCGTCAGCGAACGTCACCCACCAACGCAACAGACAAAGCATACACATGATTGCAACGCATAACAGTGAATAGGAGGAGCGCAACACATATTTTGAGAAAGACAGCTTCCCACCTCGCCGACGAACATATAGTCAACTCTATACCTCCGACACCAACGGCACACTCTCCATCGTGTCTACACCCCGTTATCTAAGAATCGGAATTATAAATAAAGTGAATTTCTTCAATTAAATGTCCGAAATATAAATTATTTCGGCCGCGATCCTGGACACGCCCTGAGCGATATCCGAATTCAAGGCACCGTGACAACTTCACAGAACCGCCAATTATGAGAAATATATCAATCAGGAAATTCCTTCGTCGATTCCAAATACTGACCTTATTAATATTTTCTTTATATTTTAACACATAAACATTAAATAATTTTATTTGTATCGACCTTAGGAGGTGTTGTATGTCGCATTCACACTATCAAGGCAAGAACATTGGCACTTGTTAATAACTCAGTTAGTGAGTCAAGGTCAAGTTCAGCCTTTAGTGCAAGCCAAGCATTTTGTTTTGGGAAGCTCGAAAGCCAAGCTAGCAACCAGCACTCTGCATGGTAGCAAGTGTGGAAGCTAATTATAAGCTCCGGGCAAAGCTCTGGAAAGCCAAGATAGTAACCAGCACCGTCTGCATGGTAGCAAGTGTGGAAGCTAATTGCCACCAAAAAGCTTTTCTCGAGCTCAAACTAAGCAGCTTTCCGAATAAATAAAATTAGCTAAAATAAAAAGCAAAGAGCAAACGCGGAAGAATTAAATCGTTCCCAATTTAATTCTGCCGACGTTAATATTTTCAAATATGAATATTAAGAATTTAATATTGCAAAATAGTGGAATTGCGACATACCGGTCCACTTTAGTTTAGTTTAGTTTGGCCGACGGCTACGTCGGCGAGCTTAAGTAAAAATGATTTAATGTTTAAAAGTAGAGTTCTGTTAGTGAGACCACAGCGCGCAGACCGGCGCTGCATATTCGAAAATAAAAGAACACTAGAAGGCATTCCGGTCTTTTCTTTGGGAGGATCATCATTTCCAGGAGGTATCCACAACAGAGGAAACATATTTTTCTAGAGTGTGTTCTCTTTTTTGTTCTCTTTGCTACTATTTTTCTTTTCTTGTTTTTTTTCCTATTCTGTTGACAAACATTTTGCACAATTTTTTTTATCGATCCGGGTGTCAAGAACTTCACTCCCTGACCAACGAGCTTAGCCACTACCACAGTACAATAAGGCAGCTTACACAAGCCTATAACAAATTGAGAGCCCGAGTCGGCATATTGCATTACTCATTCTTTTATTTACCTTGTTATGAAGTATTTTTTATATTCTAAGATTTGCATGAGTATAGGTATAACGATTTCCACATAGTATCACTCATAACTTCTGATCTGTCTTACAGGAAGTACCCTTGCACAATTATGGGATTGCCCCTTTATTGAAGCTTCAGCGAAAAACAGAATAAACGTTAATGAAGTGTTCGCAACAATAGTTCGTGAAATGAATGTGACACAGGAAGGCCGTTTAAAAAAAAATTATTGCTGTTCACTTTTATAGAGGACAGTGTATGTAATAATTTACGCCGTATAAGCCATAAAAGTACTATCATATAATAGTAATAATTTTGTACAAGATTTAAAGAAATTTTATCAAAATATACGCTTAATAATAATATAATGGTATGCTTAGATAAAGGAAAAAGGTTTTTCTCTACGTTACAAATATCTGCTTAGGAAGGGCTTTTTTTTTTTAAAATACATCTATTATGGGCGACACAAAAAAAATGTTTTTCTTAAAGGGCCGTATTTGGAAAAACGTACCACTTACAGAAGTGCTACACAGTGTGAGGAACTCACCGGAGGTGGGTTCCCACAAAACTTAATGATAATAATAACGACAGCGGCACATCGTCACCGGTGGGTCCCCACTACTCAACTCTTAGCGGCGACGATAACCACGACGGTTGCAGCGCCATCTCTCGGCGGCAAGCGCCAACGTTAGAAAGTAGAGCCCACCGACACCAACAGCTAAGGACGGGAAGAATCCCGCAAGCAACAACGCTCTCAGTGAATTGTGAGAGGATCACAAGCGGCATGACGTGCCATCACGCCAACTCAGGAAGAACAACATGGAAGCGCACGGATAACGGGATCCCTGGCGAAGCCATGCACCGTGTGGCAAAGCCACTCACACGGCGGAACCGTGTAGTTGGCTAACTGACGGTACGTTCGCTCCCGTAAGGAACGCAGGTGGAATCGAGGTCGACGGGATAGGTTACCATAAGTTCTGAATAGAAAACCCGTATTTTAGATTAAGCAGAGTGATTTAGATAAATGCAGATCCACTGGATTTTCACATGCCGGGGTACCATTTATTGCCATTGTTTTTACCACACAGAGGCCTCGCCTTATACATTCGCAGTGATGTTGCGTACCAGTGTCAGCAACACCTTTGCACGACGGGTGGTGAATTTAGCTCCATGTGGGTTAAGTTCAAAATCCAGTCGCACATCCTGCACTTCTGCTTCATTTACAGAAGCCCGGGTCTGGAGAGGCAGCCAAATTTTGATAAACTTGACAGTCTCTCTGATTCAATCTCTAAAATTCTGGAATCGTATCCGCACGTGAAATTGTTGTTGCTGGTGATTTCAATGTTCATAATTCCAATTGGCTACGTCATTCGAGTCACACAACACCTGAGGGTTTGTATGTTGAGTTATTTGCTGAGTCTAATAATTTGACTCAATTAGTGAAGGAACCAACGCACTTTCCATGCGTTGATGGGCAAAACCAAAATATTCTGGACCTCTTTCTAACTTCACATCACAGCAAGTATGATGTGAATGTTCTTGCACGTCTTGGTAATTCGGACCACGCTACAATTTCTGCTACCTTCCCATATTCTAGTCTTCAATCCGCTCACCAGCCAGCACCGAAGCGGACAGTGTGCCTTTATGATAAGGCTAATTGGGTTGCACTAAACTCCTTTTTCAGCCGTTTCAATTGGCAATTGTGTTTCAGGGATAGAAACATAAATGCTGCAGCAGAATTGGTTGAAAATATAATTTTATTTGGTATGAGGTCTTTCATACCTAATAAAAGAATTTCCATTAAACCAAAAGACCATTCCTGGTTTAATGCGACTTGCAGACAAGCAGTCAGGTCTAAAGAGGAAGCATTTAGGAATTGGTGTTTAAACAAAACTGCTGATACTAAATTGCTGCGCAATCAGGCCAGAAATAGGTGCAATGCCACTCTAAAGCGCGAAAAAGTTCTTTACGAACAGCGCCTTAGACGCAGAGTTCTTGAATACCATAAGGGTAGCAAGAACTTTTGGTCGTTCGTGGGGAGAGTGAAGAATCAGACGCGGTCGTCCATTCCAACTCTCCTCAAGGATGATCAGATCTTCACTCACTCAGTTGATAAGGCAAACTTATTAGCTAAAATGTTTGCTGAAAACTGCTCTCTTCCTGAGAGTAGCCCGCGACCACTGCCCGCGGTCGATGGTGTATCTCATGCTGTGCCTGAGATGCATTTTCGAACGCGAGCTGTTAAAAGAGTGCTTGTAAACCTCAACGTAAATAAAACCTCGGGACCGGATGGCATTTCAGCCCACGTGTTGAGAAAGTGCGCCTCAATACTGGCTCGCCCATTGCGCAATCTGTTTAATTTATCGTTCACTTCAGGAGTTTTTCCTACTTCCTGGAAGATTGCCAATGTGCAGCCAGTTCCTAAAAAAGGTGAGGCTACGAATCCTGCCAATTACCGGCCCATAGCAATCTGTTCAATGCTCTCCAAAGTTATGGAGAGCGTTATAAATTTTAACCTGATGAGGTATCTGGAGAGCAACCAATTGGTCAGCGATCGCCAGTACGGTTTCCGTGCTCACCGCTCCACAGGCGATTTGATGGCGTTCCTCACTGAGCGGTGGAACAGTTGTGTTCACCAATTCGGTGAGAGTAAGGTTGTTGCTTTGGATATCTCCAAGGCATTTGACCGGGTGTGGCATAAAGCACTTGTGTCTAAACTGGCTGCTTATGGTGTCGGTAATACATTCACTCGATGGATATCGAGTTTCCTCAGCGGCCGTTCTATTCGGGTTGTGATAGACGGCTTTGCTTCCGAAGAGCACTCCATTAATGATGGAGTTCCGCAGGGTTCGGTCCTGTCTCCTACACTTTTTCTCATTTTTATCAATGACCTTCTGTCATTGACATCAAACCCCGTCTTCTCGTTTGCTGATGACAGCAGCATTTGTCATTCATATTCATTCTCCAGGCGTCCCTCTATTCTGGAGATCACTAGAAAACGCAGAAATATGAATGACACACTCCAATCCGACCTTAACAAAATCCATGAGTGGGGTCGAGCGAAGCGGGTCGATTTTAATGCGCGGAAGACCCAATGCTGTTTTTTGACCCACAAGCGTCTGGCGGGCGACAACTTTCCACCTTTAAATATGGGTGGTGTGGATATTAATGAGTCGGAGGCTCTTGATGTTCTGGGCATGTCAATACAATGCGATCTTCGTTGGAACGATCATATTTATGATGTGTCGAAAGAAGCAGCCAAGTGCTTAGGCTTTTTAAAGCGGTGCAAGAAATACTTCACTTCAACCGACCTTCGTTGTATCTACACCACTTATATGTGGCCGAAAATGGAGTACAACTCGCATATTTGGTCGGGAGCTTCGAAAGCATATCTTCAGCTTCTGGACCGTATACAAGGTCGTGCGATAAAGCTTATAGGGGACAGTAGGGTATTCAGCTCTATTGAAACCCCTGGGATGTCGTCGGGATGTGGGGTGTGTAACCTTATTTTACCGTTACTTTAATGGTAATTGTTCCTCTGAAGTAGCCAGCCTGATTCCTTCGGTTCAGGTATTCAACAGATCTACTCGGCTTTCCAGAGCGGTGCACCCCTTTTACGTCTCGATCCCGTTCCAACGCACTACCCACTACCGCGAGAATTCGTTTTTCGGTCGCGCAGTTAAGTTGTGGAATAGTCTCCCTGCGCATGTTTTCCCCACCCACTTATAACGTCAATGCTTTTAAAAGAGGTGTAAATCGACACTACTCCCACTTTTCCCCTTCCAACTAACCTTTTCCCTTCTAAACCAACGAATGCTTTGCATGGATAGGGGGCAGCCCCTGAGTTTGGTTCTATCTGCTATAAAAAAAAAATAAAAAAAAAATCCTTCCCACCTCCATTTGCGAACACAAGTCCTGTGACTGGTGACGGGTTGCACCAATCTTGCCAGAAACGAGTCCTGTGTGTCGCCTCAGTCGCGCACTCCGTATATCCTTTTTGCCGCCAACTGGCGACGGGTTGCACCAATACTGTTAGTTGTGTGTCCTCCGCAATCCTTTTGCCATCGACGGGTGACGGGTTGCACTAATCCTGCCCACGGCAAGAGATGTCCTGGATCCATGCTGCCCTTGTCGTTGTACACAGAGCGCCACTAGACTATCCTTGTCACTTGAGACTTAAGACCGTTGCTTGTCGTAAACCCGAGCATCGCATCGACGTCAGTGCACCACAGGTCACTGCGCGTCGCATCATCGCATCGTATCGACGGCAGTGTGTTACAGGACACTGCGTGTCGCATCATTGCATCGCATCGACAGCAGTGCATCACAGGACACTGCGCGTCTTGCCGCGTCAACGAGCGTCGCATCAACGCATCGCATCGCATCTACGCGTCACACCAACGCATCGACGTCTTGCTGCGTCAACGAGCGCCGCACCAACGCGTCGCTTCGCATATACGCGTCACACCAACGCATCGACGCCCTGCTGCGTCAACGAGCGTCGCACATCAACGGACGGCAGTATATTCTTGCTGCGTCAGCGAACGTCACCCACCAACGCAACAGACAAAGCATACACATGATTGCAACGCATAACAGTGAATAGGAGGAGCGCAACACATATTTTGAGAAAGACAGCTTCCCACCTCGCCGACGAACATATAGTCAACTCTATACCTCCGACACCAACGGCACACTCTCCATCGTGTCTACACCCCGTTATCTAAGAATCGGAATTATAAATAAAGTGAATTTCTTCAATTAAATGTCCGAAATATAAATTATTTCGGCCGCGATCCTGGACACGCCCTGAGCGATATCCGAATTCAAGGCACCGTGACAACTTCACAGAACCGCCAATTATGAGAAATATATCAATCAGGAAATTCCTTCGTCGATTCCAAATACTGACCTTATTAATATTTTCTTTATATTTTAACACATAAACATTAAATAATTTTATTTGTATCGACCTTAGGAGGTGTTGTATGTCGCATTCACACTATCAAGGCAAGAACATTGGCACTTGTTAATAACTCAGTTAGTGAGTCAAGGTCAAGTTCAGCCTTTAGTGCAAGCCAAGCATTTTGTTTTGGGAAGCTCGAAAGCCAAGCTAGCAACCAGCACTCTGCATGGTAGCAAGTGTGGAAGCTAATTATAAGCTCCGGGCAAAGCTCTGGAAAGCCAAGATAGTAACCAGCACCGTCTGCATGGTAGCAAGTGTGGAAGCTAATTGCCACCAAAAAGCTTTTCTCGAGCTCAAACTAAGCAGCTTTCCGAATAAATAAAATTAGCTAAAATAAAAAGCAAAGAGCAAACGCGGAAGAATTAAATCGTTCCCAATTTAATTCTGCCGACGTTAATATTTTCAAATATGAATATTATGAATTTAATATTGCAAAATAGTGGAATTGCGACATACCGGTCCACTTTAGTTTAGTTTAGTTTGGCCGACGGCTACGTCGGCGAGCTTAAGTAAAAATGATTTAATGTTTAAAAGTAGAGTTCTGTTAGTGAGACCACAGCGCGCAGACCGGCGCTGCATATTCGAAAATAAAAGAACACTAGAAGGCATTCCGGTCTTTTCTTTGGGAGGATCATCATTTCCAGGAGGTATCCACAACAGAGGAAACATATTTTTCTAGAGTGTGTTCTCTTTTTTGTTCTCTTTGCTACTATTTTTCTTTTCTTGTTTTTTTTCCTATTCTGTTGACAAACATTTTGCACAATTTTTTTTATCGATCCGGGTGTCAAGAACTTCACTCCCTGACCAACGAGCTTAGCCACTACCACAGTACAATAAGGCAGCTTACACAAGCCTATAACAAATTGAGAGCCCGAGTCGGCATATTGCATTACTCATTCTTTTATTTACCGTGTTATGAAGTATTTTTTATATTCTAAGATTTGCATGAGTATAGGTATAACGATTTCCACATAGTATCACTCATAACTTCTGATCTGTCTTACAGGAAGTACCCTTGCACAATTATGGGATTGCCCCTTTATTGAAGCTTCAGCGAAAAACAGAATAAACGTTAATGAAGTGTTCGCAACAATAGTTCGTGAAATGAATGTGACACAGGAAGGCCGTTTAAAAAAAAATTATTGCTGTTCACTTTTATAGAGGACAGTGTATGTAATAATTTACGCCGTATAAGCCATAAAAGTACTATCATATAATAGTAATAATTTTGTACAAGATTTAAAGAAATTTTATCAAAATATACGCTTAATAATAATATAATGGTATGCTTAGATAAAGGAAAAAGGTTTTTCTCTACGTTACAAATATCTGCTTAGGAAGGGCTTTTTTTTTTTAAAATACATCTATTATGGGCGACACAAAAAAAATGTTTTTCTTAAAGGGCCGTATTTGGAAAAACGTACCACTTACAGAAGTGCTACACAGTGTGAGGAACTCACCGGAGGTGGGTTCCCACAAAACTTAATGATAATAATAACGACAGCGGCACATCGTCACCGGTGGGTCCCCACTACTCAACTCTTAGCGGCGACGATAACCACGACGGTTGCAGCGCCATCTCTCGGCGGCAAGCGCCAACGTTAGAAAGTAGAGCCCACCGACACCAACAGCTAAGGACGGGAAGAATCCCGCAAGCAACAACGCTCTCAGTGAATTGTGAGAGGATCACAAGCGGCATGACGTGCCATCACGCCAACTCAGGAAGAACAACATGGAAGCGCACGGATAACGGGATCCCTGGCGAAGCCATGCACCGTGTGGCAAAGCCACTCACACGGCGGAACCGTGTAGTTGGCTAACTGACGGTACGTTCGCTCCCGTAAGGAACGCAGGTGGAATCGAGGTCGACGGGATAGGTTACCATAAGTTCTGAATAGAAAACCCGTATTTTAGATTAAGCAGAGTGATTTAGATAAATGCAGATCCACTGGATTTTCACATGCCGGGGTACCATTTATTGCCATTGTTTTTACCACACAGAGGCCTCGCCTTATACATTCGCAGTGATGTTGCGTACCAGTGTCAGCAACACCTTTGCACGACGGGTGGTGAATTTAGCTCCATGTGGGTTAAGTTCAAAATCCAGTCGCACATCCTGCACTTCTGCTTCATTTACAGAAGCCCGGGTCTGGAGAGGCAGCCAAATTTTGATAAACTTGACAGTCTCTCTGATTCAATCTCTAAAATTCTGGAATCGTATCCGCACGTGAAATTGTTGTTGCTGGTGATTTCAATGTTCATAATTCCAATTGGCTACGTCATTCGAGTCACACAACACCTGAGGGTTTGTATGTTGAGTTATTTGCTGAGTCTAATAATTTGACTCAATTAGTGAAGGAACCAACGCACTTTCCATGCGTTGATGGGCAAAACCAAAATATTCTGGACCTCTTTCTAACTTCACATCACAGCAAGTATGATGTGAATGTTCTTGCACGTCTTGGTAATTCGGACCACGCTACAATTTCTGCTACCTTCCCATATTCTAGTCTTCAATCCGCTCACCAGCCAGCACCGAAGCGGACAGTGTGCCTTTATGATAAGGCTAATTGGGTTGCACTAAACTCCTTTTTCAGCCGTTTCAATTGGCAATTGTGTTTCAGGGATAGAAACATAAATGCTGCAGCAGAATTGGTTGAAAATATAATTTTATTTGGTATGAGGTCTTTCATACCTAATAAAAGAATTTCCATTAAACCAAAAGACCATTCCTGGTTTAATGCGACTTGCAGACAAGCAGTCAGGTCTAAAGAGGAAGCATTTAGGAATTGGTGTTTAAACAAAACTGCTGATACTAAATTGCTGCGCAATCAGGCCAGAAATAGGTGCAATGCCACTCTAAAGCGCGAAAAAGTTCTTTACGAACAGCGCCTTAGACGCAGAGTTCTTGAATACCATAAGGGTAGCAAGAACTTTTGGTCGTTCGTGGGGAGAGTGAAGAATCAGACGCGGTCGTCCATTCCAACTCTCCTCAAGGATGATCAGATCTTCACTCACTCAGTTGATAAGGCAAACTTATTAGCTAAAATGTTTGCTGAAAACTGCTCTCTTCCTGAGAGTAGCCCGCGACCACTGCCCGCGGTCGATGGTGTATCTCATGCTGTGCCTGAGATGCATTTTCGAACGCGAGCTGTTAAAAGAGTGCTTGTAAACCTCAACGTAAATAAAACCTCGGGACCGGATGGCATTTCAGCCCACGTGTTGAGAAAGTGCGCCTCAATACTGGCTCGCCCATTGCGCAATCTGTTTAATTTATCGTTCACTTCAGGAGTTTTTCCTACTTCCTGGAAGATTGCCAATGTGCAGCCAGTTCCTAAAAAAGGTGAGGCTACGAATCCTGCCAATTACCGGCCCATAGCAATCTGTTCAATGCTCTCCAAAGTTATGGAGAGCGTTATAAATTTTAACCTGATGAGGTATCTGGAGAGCAACCAATTGGTCAGCGATCGCCAGTACGGTTTCCGTGCTCACCGCTCCACAGGCGATTTGATGGCGTTCCTCACTGAGCGGTGGAACAGTTGTGTTCACCAATTCGGTGAGAGTAAGGTTGTTGCTTTGGATATCTCCAAGGCATTTGACCGGGTGTGGCATAAAGCACTTGTGTCTAAACTGGCTGCTTATGGTGTCGGTAATACATTCACTCGATGGATATCGAGTTTCCTCAGCGGCCGTTCTATTCGGGTTGTGATAGACGGCTTTGCTTCCGAAGAGCACTCCATTAATGATGGAGTTCCGCAGGGTTCGGTCCTGTCTCCTACACTTTTTCTCATTTTTATCAATGACCTTCTGTCATTGACATCAAACCCCGTCTTCTCGTTTGCTGATGACAGCAGCATTTGTCATTCATATTCATTCTCCAGGCGTCCCTCTATTCTGGAGATCACTAGAAAACGCAGAAATATGAATGACACACTCCAATCCGACCTTAACAAAATCCATGAGTGGGGTCGAGCGAAGCGGGTCGATTTTAATGCGCGGAAGACCCAATGCTGTTTTTTGACCCACAAGCGTCTGGCGGGCGACAACTTTCCACCTTTAAATATGGGTGGTGTGGATATTAATGAGTCGGAGGCTCTTGATGTTCTGGGCATGTCAATACAATGCGATCTTCGTTGGAACGATCATATTTATGATGTGTCGAAAGAAGCAGCCAAGTGCTTAGGCTTTTTAAAGCGGTGCAAGAAATACTTCACTTCAACCGACCTTCGTTGTATCTACACCACTTATATGTGGCCGAAAATGGAGTACAACTCGCATATTTGGTCGGGAGCTTCGAAAGCATATCTTCAGCTTCTGGACCGTATACAAGGTCGTGCGATAAAGCTTATAGGGGACAGTAGGGTATTCAGCTCTATTGAATCCCCTGGGATGTCGTCGGGATGTGGGGTGTGTAACCTTATTTTACCGTTACTTTAATGGTAATTGTTCCTCTGAAGTAGCCAGCCTGATTCCTTCGGTTCAGGTATTCAACAGATCTACTCGGCTTTCCAGAGCGGTGCACCCCTTTTACGTCTCGATCCCGTTCCAACGCACTACCCACTACCGCGAGAATTCGTTTTTCGGTCGCGCAGTTAAGTTGTGGAATAGTCTCCCTGCGCATGTTTTCCCCACCCACTTATAACGTCAATGCTTTTAAAAGAGGTGTAAATCGACACTACTCCCACTTTTCCCCTTCCAACTAACCTTTTCCCTTCTAAACCAACGAATGCTTTGCATGGATAGGGGGCAGCCCCTGAGTTTGGTTCTATCTGCTATAAAAAAAAATAAAAAAAAAATCCTTCCCACCTCCATTTGCGAACACAAGTCCTGTGACTGGTGACGGGTTGCACCAATCTTGCCAGAAACGAGTCCTGTGTGTCGCCTCAGTCGCGCACTCCGTATATCCTTTTTGCCGCCAACTGGCGACGGGTTGCACCAATACTGTTAGTTGTGTGTCCTCCGCAATCCTTTTGCCATCGACGGGTGACGGGTTGCACTAATCCTGCCCACGGCAAGAGATGTCCTGGATCCATGCTGCCCTTGTCGTTGTACACAGAGCGCCACTAGACTATCCTTGTCACTTGAGACTTAAGACCGTTGCTTGTCGTAAACCCGAGCATCGCATCGACGTCAGTGCACCACAGGTCACTGCGCGTCGCATCATCGCATCGTATCGACGGCAGTGTGTTACAGGACACTGCGTGTCGCATCATTGCATCGCATCGACAGCAGTGCATCACAGGACACTGCGCGTCTTGCCGCGTCAACGAGCGTCGCATCAACGCATCGCATCGCATCTACGCGTCACACCAACGCATCGACGTCTTGCTGCGTCAACGAGCGCCGCACCAACGCGTCGCTTCGCATATACGCGTCACACCAACGCATCGACGCCCTGCTGCGTCAACGAGCGTCGCACATCAACGGACGGCAGTATATTCTTGCTGCGTCAGCGAACGTCACCCACCAACGCAACAGACAAAGCATACACATGATTGCAACGCATAACAGTGAATAGGAGGAGCGCAACACATATTTTGAGAAAGACAGCTTCCCACCTCGCCGACGAACATATAGTCAACTCTATACCTCCGACACCAACGGCACACTCTCCATCGTGTCTACACCCCGTTATCTAAGAATCGGAATTATAAATAAAGTGAATTTCTTCAATTAAATGTCCGAAATATAAATTATTTCGGCCGCGATCCTGGACACGCCCTGAGCGATATCCGAATTCAAGGCACCGTGACAACTTCACAGAACCGCCAATTATGAGAAATATATCAATCAGGAAATTCCTTCGTCGATTCCAAATACTGACCTTATTAATATTTTCTTTATATTTTAACACATAAACATTAAATAATTTTATTTGTATCGACCTTAGGAGGTGTTGTATGTCGCATTCACACTATCAAGGCAAGAACATTGGCACTTGTTAATAACTCAGTTAGTGAGTCAAGGTCAAGTTCAGCCTTTAGTGCAAGCCAAGCATTTTGTTTTGGGAAGCTCGAAAGCCAAGCTAGCAACCAGCACTCTGCATGGTAGCAAGTGTGGAAGCTAATTATAAGCTCCGGGCAAAGCTCTGGAAAGCCAAGATAGTAACCAGCACCGTCTGCATGGTAGCAAGTGTGGAAGCTAATTGCCACCAAAAAGCTTTTCTCGAGCTCAAACTAAGCAGCTTTCCGAATAAATAAAATTAGCTAAAATAAAAAGCAAAGAGCAAACGCGGAAGAATTAAATCGTTCCCAATTTAATTCTGCCGACGTTAATATTTTCAAATATGAATATTAAGAATTTAATATTGCAAAATAGTGGAATTGCGACATACCGGTCCACTTTAGTTTAGTTTAGTTTGGCCGACGGCTACGTCGGCGAGCTTAAGTAAAAATGATTTAATGTTTAAAAGTAGAGTTCTGTTAGTGAGACCACAGCGCGCAGACCGGCGCTGCATATTCGAAAATAAAAGAACACTAGAAGGCGTTCCGGTCTTTTCTTTGGGAGGATCATCATTTCCAGGAGGTATCCACAACAGAGGAAACATATTTTTCTAGAGTGTGTTCTCTTTTTTGTTCTCTTTGCTACTATTTTTCTTTTCTTGTTTTTTTTCCTATTCTGTTGACAAACATTTTGCACAATTTTTTTTATCGATCCGGGTGTCAAGAACTTCACTCCCTGACCAACGAGCTTAGCCACTACCACAGTACAATAAGGCAGCTTACACAAGCCTATAACAAATTGAGAGCCCGAGTCGGCATATTGCATTACTCATTCTTTTATTTACCGTGTTATGAAGTATTTTTTATATTCTAAGATTTGCATGAGTATAGGTATAACGATTTCCACATAGTATCACTCATAACTTCTGATCTGTCTTACAGGAAGTACCCTTGCACAATTATGGGATTGCCCCTTTATTGAAGCTTCAGCGAAAAACAGAATAAACGTTAATGAAGTGTTCGCAACAATAGTTCGTGAAATGAATGTGACACAGGAAGGCCGTTTAAAAAAAAATTATTGCTGTTCACTTTTATAGAGGACAGTGTATGTAATAATTTACGCCGTATAAGCCATAAAAGTACTATCATATAATAGTAATAATTTTGTACAAGATTTAAAGAAATTTTATCAAAATATACGCTTAATAATAATATAATGGTATGCTTAGATAAAGGAAAAAGGTTTTTCTCTACGTTACAAATATCTGCTTAGGAAGGGCTTTTTTTTTTTAAAATACATCTATTATGGGCGACACAAAAAAAATGTTTTTCTTAAAGGGCCGTATTTGGAAAAACGTACCACTTACAGAAGTGCTACACAGTGTGAGGAACTCACCGGAGGTGGGTTCCCACAAAACTTAATGATAATAATAACGACAGCGGCACATCGTCACCGGTGGGTCCCCACTACTCAACTCTTAGCGGCGACGATAACCACGACGGTTGCAGCGCCATCTCTCGGCGGCAAGCGCCAACGTTAGAAAGTAGAGCCCACCGACACCAACAGCTAAGGACGGGAAGAATCCCGCAAGCAACAACGCTCTCAGTGAATTGTGAGAGGATCACAAGCGGCATGACGTGCCATCACGCCAACTCAGGAAGAACAACATGGAAGCGCACGGATAACGGGATCCCTGGCGAAGCCATGCACCGTGTGGCAAAGCCACTCACACGGCGGAACCGTGTAGTTGGCTAACTGACGGTACGTTCGCTCCCGTAAGGAACGCAGGTGGAATCGAGGTCGACGGGATAGGTTACCATAAGTTCTGAATAGAAAACCCGTATTTTAGATTAAGCAGAGTGATTTAGATAAATGCAGATCCACTGGATTTTCACATGCCGGGGTACCATTTATTGCCATTGTTTTTACCACACAGAGGCCTCGCCTTATACATTCGCAGTGATGTTGCGTACCAGTGTCAGCAACACCTTTGCACGACGGGTGGTGAATTTAGCTCCATGTGGGTTAAGTTCAAAATCCAGTCGCACATCCTGCACTTCTGCTTCATTTACAGAAGCCCGGGTCTGGAGAGGCAGCAAAATTTTGATAAACTTGACAGTCTCTCTGATTCAATCTCTAAAATTCTGGAATCGTATCCGCACGTGAAATTGTTGTTGCTGGTGATTTCAATGTTCATAATTCCAATTGGCTACGTCACACGACACCCGAGGGTTTGTATGTTGAGTTATTTGCTGAGTCTAATAATTTGACTCAATTAGTGAAGGAACCAACGCACTTTCCCTGCGTTGATGGGCAAAACCAAAATATTCTGGACCTCTTTCTAACTTCACATCACAGCAAGTATGATGTGAATGTTCTTGCACGTCTTGGTAATTCGGACCACGCTACAATTTCTGCTACCTTCCCATATTCTAGTCTTCAATCCGCTCACCAGCCAGCACCGAAGCGGAAAGTGTGGCTTTATGAGAAAGCTAATTGCTGCTTTTTCAGCCGTTTCAATTAGCAATTGTGTTTCAGAGATAGAAACATAAATGCTGCAGCAAAATTGGTAGAAAATATAATTTTATTTGGTATGAGGTCTTTCATACCAAATAAAAGAATTTCCATTAAACCAAAAGACCATTCCTGGTTTAGTGCGACTTGCAGACAAGCAGTCAGGTCTAAAGAAGGAAGGTCTAAAGAAGCATTTAGGAATTGGCGTTTAAACAAAACTGCTGATACTAAACTGTTGCGCAATCAGGCCAGAAATAGGTGCTCTAAAGCGCGAAAAAGTTCTCTACGAACAGCGCCTTAGACGTAGAGTTCTTGAATACCATAACTGTAGTAAGAACTTTTGGTCGTTCGTGGGGAGAGTGAAGAACCAGACGCGATCGTCTATTCCAACTCTCCTCAAGGACGATCAGATCTTCACTCACTCGGTTGATAAGGCAAACTTATTAGCCAAAATGTTTGCTGAAAACTGCTCTCTTCCTGAGAGTAGCCAACCACTGCCCGCGGTCAATGATGTATCTGATGCTATGCCTGAGATGCATTTTCGAACGCGAGCTGTTAAAAGAGTGCTTGCAGACCTCAATGTCAACAAATCCTCGGGACTGGATGGCATTTCAGCTCATGTGTTGAGAAAGTGCGCCTCAATACTGGCTCGCCCATTGCGCAATCTGTTTAATTTATCATTTACTTGAGTTTTTCCCACTTCCTGAAAGAATGCCAATGTGCAGCCAGTTCCCAAGAAAGGTGAGGCTACGAAGCCTGTAAATTACCGGCCCATAGCCATCTGTTCAGTGCTATCCAAAGTCATGGAGAGCATTGTAAATTTTAACTTGATGAGGTATCTAGAGAGCAACGAGTTGATCAGCGATCGCCAGTACGACTTCCGTGCTCACCGTACCACCGGCGATCTGGTGGCGTTTCTCACTGAGCGGTGGAACAGTTGTATTCACAAGTTCGGTGAGAGTAAGGTTGTTGCGCTGGATATCTCCAAGGCATTTGACCGGGTGTGGCATAAAGCACTCGTGTCTAAACTGACTGCTTATGTCGGTAATACTTTTACTCGATGGATATCGAGTTTTCTCAGCAGCCGTTCTATTCGGATTGTGATAGACGGCTTTGCTTCCGAAGAGCATTCCATTAATGCTGGAGTTCCGCAGGGTTCGGTCTTGTCTCCAACTCTTTTTCTCATTTTTATCAATGACCTTCTGTCATTGACATCAAACCCCGTCTACTCGTTTGCTGATGACAGCAGCATTTGTCATTCATATTCATTCTCCAGGCGTCCCTCTATTCTGGAGATCACTAGAAAACGCAGAAATATGAATGACACACTCCAATCCGACCTTAACAAAATCCATGAGTGGGGTCGAACGAAGCGGGTCGATTTTAATGCGCGGAAGACCCAATGCTGTTTTTTGACACACAAGCGTCTGGCGGGCGACAACTTTCCACCTTTAAATATGGGTGGTGTGGATATTAATGAGTCGGAGGCTCTTGATGTTCTGGGCATGTCAATACAATGCGATCTTCGTTGGAACGATCATATTTTTGATGTGTCGAAAGAAGCAGCCAAGTGCTTAGGCTTTTTAAAGCGGTGTAAGAAATACTTCACTTCAACCGACCTTCGTTGTATCTACACCACTTATATGTGGCCGAAAATGGAGTACAACTCGCATATTTGGTCGGGAGCTTCGAAAGCATATCTTCAGCTTCTGGACCGTATACAAGGTCGTGCGATAAAGCTTATAGGGGACAGTAGGGTATTCAGCTCTATTGAAACCCCTGGGATGTCGTCGGGATGTGGGGTGTGTAACCTTATTTTACCGTTACTTTAATGGTAATTGTTCCTCTGAAGTAGCCAGCCTGATTCCTTCGGTTCAGGTATTCAACAGATCTACTCGGCTTTCCAGAGCGGTGCACCCCTTTTACGTCTCGATCCCGTTCCAACGCACTACCCACTACCGCGAGAATTCGTTTTTCGGTCGCGCAGTTAAGTTGTGGAATAGTCTCCCTGCGCATGTTTTCCCCACCCACTTATAACGTCAATGCTTTTAAAAGAGGTGTAAATCGACACTACTCCCACTTTTCCCCTTCCAACTAACCTTTTCCCTTCTAAACCAACGAATGCTTTGCATGGATAGGGGGCATCCCCTGAGTTTGGTTCTATCTGCTATAAAAAAAAAATCCTTCCCACCTCCATTTGCGAACACAAGTCCTGTGACTGGTGACGGGTTGCACCAATCTTGCCAGAAACGAGTCCTGTGTGTCGCCTTAGTCGCGCACTCCGTATATCCTTTTTGCCGCCAACTGGCGACGGGTTGCACCAATACTGTTAGTTGTGTGTCCTCCGCAATCCTTTTGCCATCGACGGGTGACGGGTTGCTCTAATCCTGCCCACGGCAAGAGATGTCCTGGATCCATGCTGCCCTTGTCGTTGTACACAGAGCGCCACTAGACTATCCTTGTCACTTGAGACTTAAGACCGTTGCTTGTCGTAAACCCGAGCATCGCATCGACGTCAGTGCACCACAGGTCACTGCGCGTCGCATCATCGCATCGTATCGACGGCAGTGTGTTACAGGACACTGCGTGTCGCATCATTGCATCGCATCGACAGCAGTGCATCACAGGACACTGCGCGTCTTGCCGCGTCAACGAGCGTCGCATCAACGCATCGCATCGCATCTACGCGTCACACCAACGCATCGACGTCTTGCTGCGTCAACGAGCGCCGCACCAACGCGTCGCTTCGCATATACGCGTCACACCAACGCATCGACGCCCTGCTGCGTCAACGAGCGTCGCACATCAACGGACGGCAGTATATTCTTGCTGCGTCAGCGAACGTCACCCACCAACGCAACAGACAAAGCATACACATGATTGCAACGCATAACAGTGAATAGGAGGAGCGCAACACATATTTTGAGAAAGACAGCTTCCCACCTCGCCGACGAACATATAGTCAACTCTATACCTCCGACACCAACGGCACACTCTCCATCGTGTCTACACCCCGTTATCTAAGAATCGGAATTATAAATAAAGTGAATTTCTTCAATTAAATGTCCGAAATATAAATTATTTCGGCCGCGATCCTGGACACGCCCTGAGCGATATCCGAATTCAAGGCACCGTGACAACTTCACAGAACCGCCAATTATGAGAAATATATCAATCAGGAAATTCCTTCGTCGATTCCAAATACTGACCTTATTAATATTTTCTTTATATTTTAACACATAAACATTAAATAATTTTATTTGTATCGACCTTAGGAGGTGTTGTATGTCGCATTCACACTATCAAAGCAAGAACATTGGCACTTGTTAATAACTCAGTTAGTGAGTCAAGGTCAAGTTCAGCCTTTAGTGCAAGCCAAGCATTTTGTTTTGGGAAGCTCGAAAGCCAAGCTAGCAACCAGCACTCTGCATGGTAGCAAGTGTGGAAGCTAATTATAAGCTCCGGGCAAAGCTCTGGAAAGCCAAGATAGTAACCAGCACCGTCTGCATGGTAGCAAGTGTGGAAGCTAATTGCCACCAAAAAGCTTTTCTCGAGCTCAAACTAAGCAGCTTTCCGAATAAATAAAATTAGCTAAAATAAAAAGCAAAGAGCAAACGCGGAAGAATTAAATCGTTCCCAATTTAATTCTGCCGACGTTAATATTTTCAAATATGAATATTAAGAATTTAATATTGCAAAATAGTGGAATTGCGACATACCGGTCCACTTTAGTTTAGTTTAGTTTGGCCGACGGCTACGTCGGCGAGCTTAAGTAAAAATGATTTAATGTTTAAAAGTAGAGTTCTGTTAGTGAGACCACAGCGCGCAGACCGGCGCTGCATATTCGAAAATAAAAGAACACTAGAAGGCATTCCGGTCTTTTCTTTGGGAGGATCATCATTTCCAGGAGGTATCCACAACAGAGGAAACATATTTTTCTAGAGTGTGTTCTCTTTTTTGTTCTCTTTGCTACTATTTTTCTTTTCTTGTTTTTTTTCCTATTCTGTTGACAAACATTTTGCAAAATTTTTTTTATCGATCCGGGTGTCAAGAACTTCACTCCCTGACCAACGAGCTTAGCCACTACCACAGTACAATAAGGCAGCTTACACAAGCCTATAACAAATTGAGAGCATAAGTGAAAACTTTGTGCAATTCCTGAGTCGGCATATTGCATTACTCATTCTTTTCTTTACCGTGTTATAAAGTATTTTTTATATTCTAAGATTTGCATGAGTATAGGTATAACGATTTCCACATAGTATCACTCATAACTTCTGATCTATCTTACAGGAAGTACCCTTGCACAATTATGGGATTGCCCCTTTATTGAAGCTTCAGCGAAAAACAGAATAAACGTTAATGAAGTGTTCGCAACAATAGTTCGTGAAATGAATGTGACACAGGAAGGCCGTTTAAAAAAAATTATTGCTGTTCACTTTTATAGAGGACAGTGTATGTAATAATTTACGCCGTATAAGCCATAAAAGTACTATCATATAATAGTAATAATTTTGTACAAGATTTAAAGAAATTTTATCAAAATATACGCTTAATAATAATATAATGGTATTGTTAACGCCAACTGCCGCTCGCCAGAGGTGCTCCCTCATCGATCGGTAGGGTGTCAGGAGTGAACACTCCAGTCTCTCTCCTGTCAGCCTGCCGGTCGTGAGGGGCGCCTCTCCCGTGAGCGTAAGCCCGGCTGCGGGCTCTCTCCGCGGCAACTGGCGCCGCCGGCTTGACCGGCTTCCAGCGATCGTCGCTGGACCCACACAGTCTCTTGCTTAAAAACCACGAACGCGTTCAGAGGCAAATGCAGCGAGTGCCGTCAGTGAATAAACATTGTGAACATTTATAAAATAAACATTGGTCCTTCGAACCACCCAACCCGTTCAAATAAACATTTTGGTCCTTCGAGCCGGATTGTGCTCGGAGACCACCCAACCGTTCACGTAAACATTTGGTCCAAACGAGCCGGATTGCCGCCGCCCAGGAACCATCGTCACCGACGCCCATACCATCGTCACCGACGCCCATACCATCGTCACCGACGCCCAAATCATCGTCACCGACGCCTAATCAACCAAGCCGTGTAAGAAACTGTAAGTTCACTGCATTTAATTTAATTTGGCCATCGCTTTTGTGCGAGCTTGTACGCAAGTCTACTTGCGAGTTTGAAAGTGCGTCTCGTGCACTAGCTAGTGAACACGGCGCACTTTGAAGCCGTGCCCGTCACTCTAGCCCCGTAGAGCCCTTCCGGCCATATACATTTTATATATATATATATATATCAAAGGAACTGTCCTCATATATATATATATATATATATATATATATACCCTTCATTTGACCTTCGAGAATCGTCGATTCGTGGGTAACGGTCCCCAAAAATAACGGCAGCACCAAAGTTGAAAATTTTGTTGCTGACCGTCTTCGCAAGCATTGCTTGCTGCGAAGCCCATAATTTTTGCGCACAAAATTTACCGCTTGGCGCATAAGCAAGCCTCGTGCTCCCGCACAGAAAATCTTTAGAGCAGCCTTCTGCTGAGCTCTCCCGAGAGATTGCTTATGGTTTCGCGCTCTCACGTTTGTATCAACTTACTTGGGTGCTCCGTGACCGCGCTCAGTGCAAAGCGAAAAACCACCACCTTTTGCTGGTCAGTATACGCGTGCACATTTTGCTTCTGTTCGCGCTTCTGCTTGCGCTGCCCATACATACAGAGTGCACACAGAACAAAAGACCGGTTTTCGTGTCGTTTTGCACTCTCAGAAGTGTGAAAGCAGCGTGGGTTTGAGAATTCAACAGTGACCCTGCAGTGAACAAGCAAAGCTGCATACCCAGTAAGCAGAAGTGTTCACAGCAACTAGTCTCTTTGTAACTAGTTGCCAACTTTAGAGACAACGCGTGGTTGATTTTTGGAAGCAAGCTCCTCGAGCCCCAACGCAATCAGCTAGCGACGCGCAAATATTCGCTGACTTTTTTTCCTCTAAAATAAAATACATTTTTTTCCGAAATAGTTTTTCGGTGCGTTTTCTTTTGGGTTTTCGACTTTCTTCGCCGCCCCTAAGCGAACCCTAAAAATATAATGGCGTCACTCGACAAATTTATACGCGCCTCCGACGCGATCGTCGAATTCGAGGCCGACTTCGTGACCATCCCTGAGCAGGAGCACTCGGACTTTTCATTAGATGCTCATCTGGAAGAGCTCAAGACGATGTGGAGGGCGACCAAGGAAGTCTACTACACGTGCCTAGACCAGTTGATGGCCTCCGAAGAATCCGCACCCGCTGACGTAGAAGTGATTAAGACGAAGCAACGCAACTGCTACCGAACTTATATTCGCTGCGCCACGAAAATCGGCGCATGCCGAAAAACTCGTCTCACTTCTTCCGCACTCAATACAGCAGCAGCTGAAATGCCAGCATCTGGCTACAACATCAGCTTGCCCCCTTGCGACACCCAAGCCTTCCACGGCGATTACCTCTCGTGGCCCTCTTTCAGGGATATGTTTACGGCCCTTTATATCAAGAACACCAGAATTGCGCCGGTTGAGAAGCTTTTCCACCTGAATCAAAAAACTACCGGCGAAGCTAAAGAAATCGTGCAGAAATCCCCTCTCACGAATGAAGGTTTTGCCCAAGCGTGGAAAAATCTGTCCGACAGGTACGAGAACGGGCGCGTCCTCACCAACGCCCATTTGAAGAAGCTCTTCAGCCTGTCCCCCATCACGAAGGAAACCGGTGGCGCTATTAAAGACTTGCAGCGCGAAATCAATAATATTCTCGCCGCACTCGCGCTACAAGGTGTCGATACCTCGCATTGGGACGCGATAATCGTCTTTTTGTGTTCCAGCAAGCTCCCAGGAGCAACGCTTTCCCTTTGGGAACAATCTCTCACGAACAAAACGGAGATCCCAAAATGGACAGATCTGGATGCGTTTCTCACGCATCGCTTCCAGACCCTTGAAACGGTGCAAGATATTAAGGGCACACCCGCATCGAAGTCAACACAGCTCCCAGCTCCGACTCACTCAACTCTAGCCTCTCCCTCCCGCCGCGACCTCCTACGCATATACAGTCCACTCCTCCACCCACACAGCAACGAACTCTAGAGCAACGGTATGATAACGCTCCGCGTACTCAAGCCCCTGCCTATTCGAACTTCATTCCAGGTTCGACTCAACATGCTTCCCAGCAAGAAAGGCCGCATTCTTCGATGCGACCTCCCACGCAGATACAGTCCACTTCTCCCCCCGCGCAACAGCGAAATGCACAGGACAAGCATCAGGTGTGCTTCGCGAAAGCACCAAAACAGGTACTGTTAGGGACTGCCATGGTAACAATACGCCACCACGGTACATGTTACATCGCGCGCGCCTTAATTGATCCTGGGTCCGAAGTGTCGTTCATCTCGGAACGCATTCAAAAGTTCTTAAAGCTCCCAGCGCGACCAACTACCGCAGAAGTCTCCGGTCTCAACGAGACCGTGTCCGCAAAAATATCAAGATCGTGCGATTTTCTCATGAATTCGCCACTTGATCCCAAATTTCAAATCAACGTGACGGCGCTCGTGCTCCCAAAAATCACAGGGCGGTTGCCCTCCCACTCGTTCGACAAGTCACTTCTCAGTGGCCTCCCTCAAGACATCGAGCTCGCAGATGTCAACTTCTCCAAAAGCGAGCAGGTCGACGTCCTCATCGGAGCCGATTTATACCCAGCAATCCTGCTGGACGGCATCCGCCGCCAAGTGCTGGGCTCCCTCATGGCTCAGCAAACCGTGTTTGGTTGGATCCTAACCGGCCCGGTTCCCAACACACAATCTGCCACGGCACCCCTAAAAGTGGCTTACACAACGAAGTCACCTTCGAACAACAGTTCGAACGTTTTTGGGAGGTGGAGGAACTTCCCAAAACTAGATTGCTATCCCACTCCGAAAAGTTTTGCGAAGAAAAATACGCGAAGACGCGATGACGGCCGCTACATCGCGCCATTGCCTTTAAAGTCGGCTTTCGAGACACGCTCCGCTCAGGGGCTTCGAGACATTCAAAATGTATCGCCAAATATTGGTCGACCCAAAGCACACACCATATCAGCGCATTCTCTTCCGAGACCCGTACAAGTCAGAACTTATCGACTTCGAGCTTCAAACCGTAACGTTTGGAGTTAATTGCGCCCCGTGCCTGGCAATACGCACCCTTCTTCAATTGGCAGACGACGTGAAGCCCCAGTTCCCGCTTGCAGCACACATTCTACAGCATTCCATGTACGTGGATGATGTGTTAGCAGGCACGCATGACCTGGTGACAGCTACCCAGACCCGTGACCAACTCATAGCGGCTCTCGACTCGGCAGGGTTTGCCCTTCGAAAATGGACTGCCAACCATAAAGGCATTCTGGCAGACCTTCCGGCATCCCATCTGCTCCATTCCGATTTTCTGACGCTAGAAGATTCCAGCACCGCCAAAATGCTTGGAATTCGCTGGAACGCGACCCATGATGGCTTGGACAAAATCGACTGGGATGACACTCTGCCTCAGGTAACTCATGCTAACTGGTTGAGTTTTCTCCAGAATCACCAGCACATCAGCGCCATCCGCATCCCGCGATGGGTAAGTTACACCCTAGAAAGCGAAGTCGAACTCCATGCGTTTTGCGATGCCTCACAGAAAGCCTACGCAGGAGTCATCTATGCCCGCATCACGGTCGCTCAGGAAGTCCAAGTTTTCCTTTTGTACTTCCAAATTCGTGTAGCCCCAATTAAAACTTTGTCTCTCACCAGGTTAGAATAGTGCGGAGCCACTTTAGTAGCTGAGATGATCGACACTCTCGTGCCCACGCTGCAGCTGCCCCATTACACGATCTACTGTTGGAGCGACTCCACCATTGTTTTGGCCTGGCTGAAGAAATCCCCCTGCGTTTGGGCGACGTTCGTGGCAAATCGAGTTGCCAATGATGATTCGAGAAGGTACCACAGTCGCAATGGTTTCATGTGGATTCCCAGGACAGCCCCGCGGATTTAGCCAGTCACGGTGCCACGCCCCAAGATCTCGCTGAGAGCACCCTCTGGTGGAATGGACCTGCTTGGCTCGCCCACGACAAGAATCGCTGGCCCGAATTCCGCGCCTACGACGAATATGTCACCAAACGAGCAGAAAGCTGTCAAAACGCTGCACACCCATTGCGCTACCGATGAGGATCCTCTCGAACGATTTTCGTCGCTGCCACGAGCCCTACGTGTACACTCATACATATATCGCTTTCTCCACAACGCTCATCCAGCTCAGCGTCACCTGCACTCGCACCCCAACCTGCACCTCCCACCGGGAGAAATAAAGGAAGCTAAACGCTGCCTCGCCATCTCCTGCCAGAAGATTCATTTTGCGGACGAGCATCGCTCGAAAACTACACGATGCTGCGATCTAAAAGCAGCTTACTTTCGTTGAACCCCTTTTCTCCACAACGATAACACGATGCGCGTTGGCGGGCGGTTGTCCTCGTGTCCCAATTTGCCTTTCGACGAACGGCACCCGATTATTCTGCCATACGGCTGCCAATTCTCGCGATTGCTCATTCATTTTATACACGAAAATTAGTTCTTCGTCTGGTCCGTACCCAATTCTGGATCCCCAAGGTTACAACCTTACCAAAACGACGACTCATACTTGCAAGCCTTGCATCCTACATCGGAACAAGCAACGAACCCTGTACATGACAGCCCATTATTAACACATTTTCTCATTACAGAGCCCACATGTATTTAATCAGCTGGCAATATGCGCGGACCCGAAGAGGGCGTCTGCTGGCACCACCCGGGGCGGTGCCCATCTGCGCCGCCGCGCCGTCTATTGCTGCCCACCGTCCTCGGGAGCTGTCCCCAACGGCTGACGCCCTGGTGCTCGACGTCTCGGCCGACGAGGCACAAGCGCTTGCAACGACACGACGCTCGCCCACACCGCCACCCCGAGCTTTCCGGAGTTCTCTCGTCCGGCCTGAGGAAGCCTCCTTCGGTCCGGCCCCAGAACAGATGCCCATCTATCACGAAGACCTCCGAGATCGCGGAAGTCTGCGAGTTCGCACGCTGTCGGTGCGGTATCCGCCGCACCACGAGCAACGTCCACTACCAGAGCTGGCCCCGAGACGTGCGCTCTCACCACCCACACCGGCCCCGAGACGTCTGCTGCCCGCTACGCCAGAACCGGTGCCACGACGTGCACCACCAGCACCGCCGGCTCCGTCAGCACCGCCGGCTCCGTCAGCACCGCCGGCTCCGTCAGCACCGCCGGCTCCGTCAGCACCGTCGGCCCCAAGGCACGCGCCTCCAGGTCGTCCGGCCCCACGACGCGCGCCAGTGATGCCGGCCAGGCAACACGCCTGGTGCCCGCCAGCCCAGCGGCTTCCTACGGAGGGCCGCGAGTGCGAGCTGTGCTGTCCCCTGTGTACGGGGCGGCATGTGCTGAGCCGTTGTCAGCTGTTTCTGCAACAGACACCAGCGCAGCGGAACTTGACGGCACACGCGCGGCACATGTGCCACAACTGTTTGGCGCGGTCGCACAGATTGGCTGAGCGTCGGAGCCCCATGCGCTGCCGCAAGTGCGGGGAGGCGCACCACACGCTCCTCCACTAGACCGGAGACGAGGCACGGCGCCAGTTGTCGGGGTTTGGGGATTTGCAGTCCTGCAAGGCGGGCGGTATGTTAACGCCAACTGCCGCTCGCCAGAGGTGCTCCCTCATCAATCGGTAGGGTGTCAGGAGTGAGCACTCCAGTCTCTCTCCTGTCAGCCTGCCGGTCGTGAGGGGCGCCTCTCCCGTGAGCGTAAGCCCGGCTGCGGGCTCTCTCCGCGGCAACTGGCGCGGTTTGACCGGCTTCCAGCGATCGTCGCTGGACCCACACAGTCTCTTGCTTAAAAACCACGAACGCGTTCAGAGGCAAATGCAGCGAGTGCCGTCAGTGAATAAACATTGTGAACATTTATAAAATAAACATTGGTCCTTCGAACCACCCAACCCGTTCAAATAAACATTTTGGTCCTTCGAGCCGGATTGTGCTCGGAGACCACCCAACCGTTCACATAAACAGGTATGCTTAGATAAAGGAAAAAGGTTTTTCTCTACGTTACAAATATCTGCTTAGGAAGGGCTTTTTTTAAATACATGTGCATTTTTTTCAAAATAACAAGTCCGCTTGCGGAATACAAGTTCCGCAAGCGAGGCATCAAAGTTTGAATTGCGAAACTCCCACTTGCCCAACAGCCAATAACTTCTAGCAGAATTCCAATTCTGCAAGAAAGGCATATTGCACAATGGGACAAAGTGCAGCGATTGACCCACTTAGCCTGCGACTTTCGGAAGTTTTTCCTGCCCGCTCCGTACTTCGAGGACCTCGACGACAGTATGCGCCGTCGCGTTCAACGCCCCCGGGAGACTTTCAAGGACTACGTGCTGGGATACAGACCCTTATGAGGCAAGCCGACCTACAAAGCGAACAGCAGTTGCAACGAATTTATCGGAATTGTCGCAGCGAATACCAGCTCTATATCCGACGCAATGACTTCGTGAATTTGAAAGAATTAACTGCTCTCGCTAAGGATTTCGAGGACATCGGGAGAGAAAAGGCAAAAGAACCGCCACCACGACCCCGTCCAGAGCAACAACGACAACTGACGCAGACCTCAACAACAGAATCGCCGCCCCGGCGAATTTCAGAGCAGCCTCGACGAGTAACGCAGGCATTAACAGAAGAAATCATCAGGAATCCACGCGCTGCTTGCAGACGCTGCGGAGGGCAGGGGCACTCACAGTACGCGTGTCAGCGTCCCAGTAAAATATTCTGCTAGGAGTGCGGAAAAGTTGGCATGCGGACCTTCGAGTGCTGCAGAAGACGAGCGGGAAACGCCGAGGAGGAGCAACCGACAGGAGGGGTGTTGGAACCTGAAGACCAGTAAATCCCCCCAACACAAGACCATACATCCCCCCCAAAACAAGACCGGACATCCCCCCCAACATAAGACCAGACATCCCCCAACTAAACTAAACACGAGCAATGCAAGGAACTACAAAGTAACAGCAGGGGCGACAAGCTCTTCCTATGAGCCACACCAGTTGGCGGCCACGACGGCTACATCGCCACCTTGGCTTAGCGATGAAAGGAAGATCCTGGCAAAGGTGAGAATCGGAGAAGTGAATCTGGAGGCGACGTTGGACACTGGAGCCACGCGAAGTTTCGTCAGCGCCAGTCGGGTATCAGAATTTGGACTCCCCGAGACGTCCGACAGCACAGGAGTAAAGGTCCAGCTGGCAGACGGTGGAGTGCACCGGTCCCTTCAAGCAGAAGTTCAACTGGGCAATAGCAGTGGCGTGATAGACCTTCTAGTCATGCCGGGAGTGATCGATACGCTGGTGCTAGGAATGGACTTCCTGTCAAAAATTGGGACCACTCTACAGTGCGGAGGCCAACGGCTCCAACTCAGGGAACGAGCAGCTTGCCCAACAGAGCGATGTACCCTAACACAGGCAACGGACACCTCGGCCGGACAAGAACATCTTGGCCTCCCTCAAGACATCGAGCTCGCAGATGTCAACTTCTCCAAAAGCGAGCAGGTCGACGTCCTCATCGGAGCCGATTTATACCCAGCAATCCTGCTGGACGGCATCCGCCGCCAAGTGCTGGGCTCCCTCATGGCTCAGCAAACCGTGTTTGGTTGGATCCTAACCGGCCCGGTTCCCAACACACAATCTGCCACGGCACCCCTAAAAGTGGCTTACACAACGAAGTCACCTTCGAACAACAGTTCGAACGTTTTTGGGAGGTGGAGGAACTTCCCAAAACTAGATTGCTATCCCACTCCGAAAAGTTTTGCGAAGAAAAATACGCGAAGACGCGATGACGGCCGCTACATCGCGCCATTGCCTTTAAAGTCGGCTTTCGAGACACGCTCCGCTCAGGGGCTTCGAGACATTCAAAATGTATCGCCAAATATTGGTCGACCCAAAGCACACACCATATCAGCGCATTCTCTTCCGAGACCCGTACAAGTCAGAACTTATCGACTTCGAGCTTCAAACCGTAACGTTTGGAGTTAATTGCGCCCCGTGCCTGGCAATACGCACCCTTCTTCAATTGGCAGACGACGTGAAGCCCCAGTTCCCGCTTGCAGCACACATTCCACACATTTTTGACTTCCTGTCAAAAATTGGGACCACTCTACAGTGCGGAGGCCAACGGCTCCAACTCAGGGAACGAGCAGCTTGCCCAACAGAGCGATGTACCCTAACACAGGCAACGGACACCTCGGCCGGACAAGAACATCTTGGCCTCCCTCAAGACATCGAGCTCGCAGATGTCAACTTCTCCAAAAGCGAGCAGGTCGACGTCCTCATCGGAGCCGATTTATACCCAGCAATCCTGCTGGACGGCATCCGCCGCCAAGTGCTGGGCTCCCTCATGGCTCAGCAAACCGTGTTTGGTTGGATCCTAACCGGCCCGGTTCCCAACACACAATCTGCCACGGCACCCCTAAAAGTGGCTTACACAACGAAGTCACCTTCGAACAACAGTTCGAACGTTTTTGGGAGGTGGAGGAACTTCCCAAAACTAGATTGCTATCCCACTCCGAAAAGTTTTGCGAAGAAAAATACGCGAAGACGCGATGACGGCCGCTACATCGCGCCATTGCCTTTAAAGTCGGCTTTCGAGACACGCTCCGCTCAGGGGCTTCGAGACATTCAAAATGTATCGCCAAATATTGGTCGACCCAAAGCACACACCATATCAGCGCATTCTCTTCCGAGACCCGTACAAGTCAGAACTTATCGACTTCGAGCTTCAAACCGTAACGTTTGGAGTTAATTGCGCCCCGTGCCTGGCAATACGCACCCTTCTTCAATTGGCAGACGACGTGAAGCCCCAGTTCCCGCTTGCAGCACACATTCCACACATTTTTGACTTCCTGTATTACGCCTGTTGAAAGCTGCGAAATTAAAAATCAACAGAGCAAAATGCAAGTTCTTCCAAGAGGAAATCAAGTAGCTCGGTCACGTAGTGAGTGCCGACGGTATCCACACCGACCCGGACAAAGTCACGGCAATACGAGATTTGCCACCCCCCACCGACATACGAGGCGTTTGACGTTTTCTAGGCACCGCGTCATGGTATCGCAGATTCATACCGGGTTTCTCTGACATCACGACACCACTGATGACACTTCTCAAGAAAGGCAAACGCTTCCGATGGGACACTGAGCAACAGCAGGCCTTCGAAACAATAAAGAGTAAACTAATCGAAGCGACCGCCCTCGCGAAGCCAGACTACAATCAAAAATTTGTCCTCCAAACAGACGCTAGCGAGTATGGCCTCGGCGTCGTGCTAACGCAGGAGCAAGAAGGAGAAGAGCGAGTGATCGCGTATGCCAGCCGCCACCTCACCGACGTGGACGAGCGTTACTCAACCACTGAGAAGGAATGTCTCGCGTGTGGGGCATTCGGAAAATGAGACAGTACGAGATGGGTACGAATTTACCGTCCTCACTGACATTCCTCGTTGCGCTGGCTCAACTCCATAGACAATCCTTCCGGCAGAACCGCGCGGTGGGCCTTGGAGCTACAGCAGTACCAGTTCCAAGTAAAATGCAGACGAGGAAAGTGGAACGTTGTGGCAGATGCCCTCTCTAGGCAGCCAGCGAACGTCTTATTAGTTCTGGACGCCAACTTCGCGGATTGCCGATGGCATGCCACGAAACTCCAAGACGTAAAGACAAGCCCTAAGAAATTCCCGGATTACACGATCCTCGATGGACAACTCTACTGACACTTTCCAGTGTCCGATCTAGACGATGATTCGCCACCTTGGAAATTGTGTGTCCCTAAGAATCTGCGACCCCGGGTGCTCGCGGAGAACCACGACAACCCCTCCGTTGGACATCACGGTATCCGCAAGACAACAATCAGAATTGGCAAACGTTACTACTGCCCTGGCATGGCGCGGGATATTAAAAGGTATGTCAACAGCTGCGAATCCTGCCAGAGGTACAAACCCTCACAAGAAAAACCAGCCGGGCACATGCTGACACATCTGAGCAACGAACCATGGTCGTTATCGGTGCTGACTTAATAGGACCGCTGCCGCGTACGCCGCAGGGTCATACCATGGCACTGGTCATGTACGACAAGTTCTCCAAGTGGACGGAGATAGTTCCTCTGCGCAAGGCGACAAGTGAGAGCCTTCAGAAAGCCTTGCGTGATTGTCTGCCGCTATGGAGTAACAAAGGTTCTCATTTGTGACAACGGACCACAATTCAGCAGCGCCCTCTTCAAGGAATATTTGAAGAAGATGGGGATTCCTTAGCAATTCATCGCTCGATACATCGGTACACACCAGCGTTTCTCACATCGGCTCGGTACACACCAGCGTTTCTCACACAGGGAAGAGAACCACGATTACCGCGAGCATTATATGATGAAAATACACTAGGCACAGGCAACCCGGAACAGAGCCCACATCGACGAGCTCAACGATAACAGGGAATCTTTGAAGTTGTACGAAGCAACCTTCGACGCGTAGCACATGCCCAGGCGCGGCACTACAATTTACGACATCGACCTTGGAAACCACAGATTGGCCAGCGAGTTTTGGCGAAAACACATTTTTTGTCCAACGCAGCCGAGAAATTTACCGCGAAACTGGCGCCGAAGTTCGACGGGCCGTACCGCGTCATTGGGTTCAGCTCCCCAGTCATTGTACAGCTTAAACTGGAAGGATGGGAGCGGATACGCACTGCTCATATCAGCGAAGTGAAGCTATATCGAGACGCCCACACATCTCCTTGCGACTCCGAAGGGGAAGAAAGAACTTCGGTCAGAGCGAGTAGCCCGACACTCGGACCACAGACGCGACAGAACAGTCATCCGAACAGACAGATCGACGAGCGGTCGACACGGGCCGCTAGAATACAATAACACCTTCTTTTATTATAGCTAACCAACCCGAACCAGACAACCCCCGTCCAAAACAGAAAATTTCCACATACGAAACGGAAGCAGAGGAAGGTTCGCTACCCCAATACTATCCGGGCCCAGGCGGAATCCAGGTGCGAGTCCGAGACTTCGAAAGGCTCTGCAGCGGCAGGTGGCTGAACGACGTATTGGTGGAGGTGTACGTCCGCTGGGTCCAACAGAGCACCGGAACCACCTTGCGAGAACGCACCCAAATTTTTAGCCCGTTCTTCGACCGGATAGCAAGGGGTCGGAGCGCCGAGGAGCGAAACGAATCCGTGCGTCGTTGGCGAGGAAAAGAGACCTCACGGCGATGACGGTCATCGTGGGGCCCATAATCCCAATTAGTCTTCTCATAAAGTCACACTGTCCGCTTCGGAGCTGGCTGGGGAGCGGATTGAAGACTAGAATATGGGAAGGTAGCAGAAATTGTAGCGTGGTCCGAATTACCAAGACGTGCAAGAACATTCACATCATACTTGCTGTGATGTGAAGTTAGAAAAAAAGGTCCAGAATATTTTGGTTTTGCCCGTCAACGCAGGTAAAGTGCGTTGGTTCCTTCACTAATTGAGTCAAATTATTAGACTCAGCAAATAACTCAACATACAAACCCTCGCGTGTCGTGTGACTCGAATGACGTAGCCAATTGGAATTATGAACATTGAAATCACCAGCAACAACAATTTCACTGTTCGGATACGATTCCAGAATTTTAGAGATTGAATCAGAGAGGCTGTCAAGTTTATCAAAAGTTGGCAACCTCTCCAGTCCCGGGCTTCTATAAATGAAGCAGAAGTGCAGGATGTGCGACTGGATTTTGAACTTAACCCACATGGAGCTAAATTCGGCATCCGTCGTGCAAAGGTGTTGCTGACACTGGTACGCAATATCACTGCGAATGTATAAGGCGAGGCCTCTGTGAGGTAAAAACAATGGCAGTAAATGGTACCCCGGCATGTGAAAGTCCAGTGGATCTGCACCCTCAGACACCTGGGTCTCACTTAGTGCCATTATATGCGGTTGGTGAGTACAAATATGCGCATAGACCGCGAAGAAATTCGGCCTCAAGCCACGCACATTAGTGGAGTCTATGCGAAATTTTGTCATCGCCACCCACTGTGGCGAAGTGTAAGGTCAGCTGTACAAGCGGCCACGCGGACGTCGCAAGCAAAGCAAAACGCGCCTTTATCTTGCCGCGCTTCAGCCCACCGTGCACTCACAGCCGCATGCACACCTAACGGGACCAGGAAGAAGGAGGAGGAGTGAAAGCAAACGAAATGCTGAGCTTTACTGCGGAGAGCATAAAAAAGCCCCTCGCATGGTTCTCTGCGTCCCATTTGATTGTGTATTTATTTGTTGTAATTTGATAAAATTTTTATATATTTGTTATTAAGGTTGTTGCTCTGGATATCTCCAAGCATTTGACCGGGTGTGGCATAAAGCACTCGTGTCTAAACTGGCTGCTTATGGTGTCGGTAATACTTTCACTCGATGGATATCGAGTTTCCTCAGCGGCCGTTCTATTCGGGTTGTGATAGACGGCTTTGCTTCCGAAGAGCACTCCATTAATGCTGGAGTTCCGCAAGGTTCGGTCCTGTCTCCGACACTTTTTCTTATTTTCATCAATGACCTTCTGTCATTGACATCAAACCCCGTCTACTCGTTTGCTGATGACAGCAGCATTTGTCATTCATATTCATTCTCCAGGCGTCCTTCTATTCTGGAGATCAATAGAAGGCGCAGAATTATGAATGACACACTCCAATCTGACCTCAACAAAATCCAGGACTGGGGTCAAGCGAATCGGGTCGATTTTAATGCGCGGAAGACCCAATGCTGTTTGTTGACCCACAAGCGTCTGGCGGGCGACAACTTTCCACCTTTAAATATGGGTGGTGTGGATATTAATGAGTCGGAAGCTCTTGATGTTCTGGGCATGTCAATCCAATGCGATCTTCGCTGGAACGATCACATCTTTGACGTGTCGAAAGAAGCAGCCAAGTGCTTAGGCTTTCTTAAGCGGTGTAAGAAGTACTTCACTCCAACCGATCTTCGTTGTATCTACACCACTTATATCCGTCCGAAAATGGAGTACAATTCGCATATATGGTCGGGAGCTTCGCGGGCATATCTTCAGCTTCTCGACCGTGTCCAATGTCGTGCGTTAAAACTTATAGGGGACAGTAGGGTATCCAGCTCTATTGAAACCTTGGAGCGTCGTCGTGATGTGGGGTGTGTATCACTATTTTACCGCTACTTTCACGGTAAATGTTCTTCTGAAGTAGCCAGCCTGATTCCTCCGATTCAGGTATTTAGCAGAACTACTCGGCTTTCCAGAGCGGTGCACCCCTTTTATGTCGCGATTCCGTTCCAACGAACCACGCATTACCGTGAGAGTTCGTTTTTCGGTCGCGTCGTTAGATTGTGGAATAATCTCCCTGCGAATGTCTTCCCGCCCACTTACAGCGTCGAAACATTCAAGCGAAGTGTAAACCGTCACTACTCCCTCTTTCCCCCTTCCCACTAACCTGTCATCCCTTCGGAACCAACAAATGCTGTGCATGGATAGGGGGCATCCCCTGAGCTTGGTTTCATCTGTCATAAAAAAAAAAAAAAAAGTTGAGTTGTTAATAAGTAGTGCACTATTGTTTGTTGGTTAAAAAGTGTTGTTTGGTAAAGTGTTATTATTGTGTTAAGCGTGTTTCGCGGCGTAGGTAATTGTTTTCACTATTGTTTTCACTATTGTTTTCGATTTTATTTGCCCGAAGACTGATTAACGAAAAGTACTGGCGTGCACACCATCCGACTCCGTCCGCGGTTACATCACAACCCAAGTCATGTTCAAAATAATTGTTAGGGCAACAATTTTTGTGAGGACTATAGACGCATGAAATAAGTATTTTTAATGAGGAATCTGAAATAGATAGATGAAAATTTACAAAAGCATACATGTATAATTACATAATAAATAAATAAATAAATAAATAATCAAAACAAATAAAGACGGGAATAAAAGTGAATGAACAAAAAAAAATTAATTTTAAAAAAAATAAATAAATAAATAAATGACACAAAAGGATAATTAGTTACATCCACTTGACAAAATTTACATATAAACGAAGTTTAAGTCGCCACAAAACCCAAAAATTTACGACACAAACAAATTCTTAGTGTGGTATACGCCCAACTTCTTGCCACCTAATGTTCCCAGCTCATATAGCGAATTGCCAATCTTCTTCTGTATAATGCATTTTACATTTGCTGGGGCTAACTTGGCATTTTAACCTTCCACTTGTTTACTTAGCTTGAAGTTGCGGCGGTATAAAGCTTGTCCAAAGTGCTCTTGCACTTTTCGCATGAGCTGACCTTAATGCTTCAAACACCTTCTGCCGGATCTACTGCTTATCAGCCGGATGTGTTACGACACAATCGTCATCCTTAATGTTCCGGCATTGTCCTTGGTAGCAAGTCGCGGCTTATCCTATACGCGGTGGCCAGTTCTTCCAACCTTTCGATAAAAGCGAGAGGATCGCGACCACCGTCATATCTAACTGACCACTTCCGCACTTTGTCCATGACGTCGGCGTGATCTGTCGCGCGTTCCCTCGACGGTGACCCGTATTCACCCCCTTGACTTGCTGTTGAAACGGTGGTGGGCAGTTCCAGAGTCTTCACTGTTTCTGGCTGATGCGTCTGTGCCGTCCCCATTCGGTGCGGGGACTTCGCTTGCTGGTGAAACCTTTCCAGTTCTTGTAGTCGCGCCGTGACCTTTTTATCGTCCTTCGAATCTGATGCAAAAGTGGCCAGCCGTTTTCTCAAATCCTCGACGGTTCCACCTTCGTCGAGTTCAAATTCCTTCGCGTAGGTTATTAGCTCGTCCTTGCGTAGTGATTAAATCCACGTGATCTTCATGGCGTACGTCTTCTTACGGCTTTTTGTAATGAGTTATATCGATGTTCGTGTTTCGTCGAGATGTTGAAAGCCTTCTAGTCCCTGCTCGGGCGCCACTGTAACGAAACTTTCCCCTTCACGGGCCAGGGTATGTGACTCAGTCGAGTCCAGGATCCGTCCAGTTATTTATTTGATGGGACACAAGACTTCCTTCAACAAATTCTCTCCTTTATTAATTCTCTAAATTAATTCAATAATTCGTAATTCTTAAACTTATATATATATATATATATATATATATATATATATATATGTGCCTGTCTGTCTGTGTCTGTCTGTGTTTGTCTGTGTCTGTCTGTATGTATTTGTCTGTCTCTCTGTCTGTCTGTCCGTCTTCGTCTGTGTCTGTCTATCTGTCTGTCTGTCTGTGTGTGTCTGTTTGAGTCTGTATGTCTGTGTCTGTCTGTGTCTGTCTGTGTCTGTCTGTGTCTGTTTGTGTCTGCCTGTGTCTGTCTGTATCTGTCTGTGTCAGTGTCTGTCTGTGTATATCTGTGTCTGTCTGTATCTGTCTGTGTCTGTCTATGTCTGTCTGTATCTTTCTGTGGGTGTCTGTGCCTGTCTGTCTGTGTCTATCTGTCTGTGTCTGTCTGTCTGTGTGTCTGCCTATCTGTGTCTGTCTGTCCGTGTCTGTCTATCTGTGTCTATCTATCTGTGTCTGTCTGTGTCTGTCTGTCTGCGTCTGTCTGTCTGTGTCTATCTGTGTCTGTCTGTGCCTGAGTCTGTCTGTGTCTGTCTGTTCCTGTCTGTGCCTGTTTGTGTCTGGCTGTGTCTGTCGTTGTCTGTCTGTCTGCGTCTGTCTGTCTGTTGTGTATGTCTGTCTGCGTCTATCTGAATGTGTCTGTCTGTCTGAGTCTGTCTGTGTCTGTCTGTGTCTGTCTGTGTGTATGTCTGTGTCTGTATATCTGTGTCTTTTTTTTTCTAAATGAGGTGGAAAGCATCAAACGCCAATGTGCGAGACTTTAACACGATAAAACCTCCTCCCCCAGGTCTGACTGTCCTCCCAGAACTACCGTCAAATATTACTTCGGGAGGCAGAGGGAGCAACAAGCTCAATCACGTGATAGTCCGTCTGGCCCTGTCCGACAGTTGGTCAAAGTCACTCAGTGTCCCTATCGTCTTGGTTCAAGGCCCCAACTGAACCAGCTCCTCCACCAGCCATCCGCGCTCTCTCAGTGCTGCTCAGCTTCGCATATATGCAGACGGCGAATCGGCATACGGCTGTCCATGTTGACACCGAGGATAGCATCGCATCAACAAGATTTGTTGCGTTCAGTTCTGAACCGTGCGTGTCGTTGACCAATCTCCTTTCCGCAGCAAAGCGCGGGCACTCAAACAGTAAATGCTGCGGGTCTTCCACCACCTGCGGACATGCTGGACAAAGAGGCGAATCGTCATTTCCGAATCGGAACAAGCTACTCCGAAAAACGCCATGGCCCGTGAGGAACTGTGTTAGGTAATAGTTCAGCTCCCCGTGCGTGCGACTAATCCACTCTTTAATGTTTGGGATCAGAGTGTGTGTCCACCGACCTTTGTTGGACTCATTCCATCGCCTCTGCCACATTTCCAAGGAAAGTGCTCTCTAACGTGGTACGTCAACACCCAAGTTCTTTTTTGCGTAGCACCGTTGAGCCTCATGCGCCATAACCTCCATTGGGATAATGCCAGCCAGAACAAAAGCCGCATCGTCCGAGACTGTTCGGTGTGCGCTTATTATGCGCAATGCGCTAAGCCGATGGACTCTATTAACGAGCTTCCAATTAGCCACGATATTTAATGATTCGGCCCAAATAGGCGCCGCATACATCAAAATTAACGTAGTAACTCTAGTCAGAAGCTGTCTCTTTCCGCCTTTCGGGCCACCAACGTTTGGCAACATCCGCGTTAGTGACGCGTGACAGGCAGCGGCTTTTTTGCAGGCATACTCCGTGTGTTGCCGAAACTTGAGGCGATCATCGATCAACACATGTGGACTCCTACAGGAACCGGAAGTCTTAGAACTCCATCATACATTAAGTTCCATAGCAGGGGTCCGAGAACTGAGCCCTGAGGAACGCCAGCTATTATGGGCCAGCTTTATTCCCGTGTCACTGTCGTAGAGCAGTACTCTGTTGTTGAGGTAGCTGCTAACTATTTGGAGGAGGTAGCCCGGGACTGATTTTTCACGTAGCGCCCGTAAGATGCAGTACCACGGCGCCGTATTGAAGGCGTTTTTCACGTCGAGCGTGATGACAGCACAGTACTGCTTTGAGCCACCTCTCCATCTAGTGCCACGAATTGCCTCGCTATCCAAAGACACTACCGCAGTGATAGCATCAATAGTAGAGCAGCCTCTGCGAAATCCATATTGGCTTCTACTGAGACCCCCAGCGCCTTCTGCATAGGGATGCAGCCTTTCATATATAATTCGCTCTAACATTTTTCCGACGCTATCAAGAAGACATATTGGCCTGTATGACGACGGTTCTCCCGGTGGCTTGTCGGGTTTCGGGATCAGAACCAGCTTTTGAACTTTCCACGCACTGGGGAAGATTCCTTGTTGCAGGCAACTTTGGAATACCCTTACGAACATGTGCGGGTGACTCAGTACTGCTGCTCTCAGTGTCGCATTTGGAATCCCGTCGGGTCCTGGTGCTTTGTTCGGCACAATTAGTTTAGCGGCCTCGCTGATTTCAGTGGTCGATATTTGGACTTCGGGAAACTCCTGTGGCTGAAGTCGGGAATATTCACCTTCTGGATGCTGAGGGAATAGAGTTGCAACTATCCGAGCCAGTAAATGCGGGCACCTCATTTGCGCTTGCCGACGGGTTTTTGCCATTACAACCCTATATGCACCTCCCCATGGGTTCGCATTCGCTTCTTCACACAGTGCTTTGAAGATTCTGATTTTTGACTTGCGAATCGCATCACGAAGATTCCTCCTTGACTTCGAAAACTCATCCTTACGCCGCACTCTTTCTAGTGATTGCCTGCAGCGCTGGAAACGCCGTCTTGCCTGAAGGCACTGCGCCCGGAGCATTGCTATCTCGTCGCTCCACTGTAACGAAGTTCCGGTCTTCCGTTCTTAAGCGTGGATGGGCTCGTCGGATGGCCACGGTTTGTCAACAGAAAATTTATACTCTGTTGGGACTTCTGTCTAAATACAACTTTTATTCACTGTTTTCTTTGTACACGGGACTTAAATCTATGCCTTAGAGGGCTTGTATGTTGCGGAGCGGAGACACGCTGACTGGCCCTTTGCTTAAGGTGACGTTCGATGTTTTGCTGTCGTCCGTTGCTTGGGTCACACTCAACGTAAGTCTTCGTCCCGGTTCTTCGTGGGTCCGCGGGCTACGTGGCTTATGTATGTATCGTCGGGATATGAGCACACCGATTCGCGCTGACTACTATAGTTGGCAACCAAGTCTAACGACTCGCGCTGTCAGTACCGTCGACAGTAGCTATAACCTTCACGGCTCAAATACGCGTTACCCTGTACGAATCAAAGTCGAATACTTCCCGATATATGTATAGCCGAGCAGTCAAATCTAACCATTCGCACTGATTACTATAGTTGGCAACCGAGTCTAACGACTCGCGCTGCCAGTACAGTCGACAATAGATATAGCCTCCACGACGCAAATACGCGAGTCTAACGACTCGCGCTGCCAGTACAGTCGACAATAGATATAGCCTCCACGACGCAAATACGCGTTACACTGTACGAGTCAAAGTCGAATAATTCCCGATATATGTATAGCCGAGCAGCCAAATCTAACGATTCGCGCTGACTACTATAATTGGCAACCGAGTCTAACGACTCGCGCTGCCAGTACAGTCGACAATAGATATAACCCCCACGACGCAAATACGCGTTACCCTGTACGAGTCAAAGTCGAATAATTCCCGATATATGTATAGCCGAACAGCCAAATCTAACGATTCACGCTGACTACTATAGTTGGCAACCGGGTCTAACGACTCGCGCTGCCAGTACAGTGGACAATAGATATAACCTCCACGACGCAAATACGCGTTACCCTGTACGAGTCAAAGTCGAATAATTCCCGATATATGTATAGCCGAACAGCCAAATCTAACGATTCGCGCTGACTACTATAATTGGGAGTCTAACGACTCGCGCTGCCAGTACAGTCGACAATAGATATAACCTCCACGACGCAAATACGCGTTACACTGTACGAGTCAAAGTCGAATAATTCCCGATATATGTATAGCCGAGCAGCCAAATCTAACGATTCGCGCTGACTACTATAATTGGCAACCGAGTCTAACGACTCGCGCTGCCAGTACAGTCGACAATAGATATAACCTCCACGACGCAAATAAGCGTTACCCTGTACGAGTCAAAGTCGAATAATTCCCGATATAAGTATAGCCGAACAGCCAAATCTAACGATTCGCGCTGACTACTATAGTTGGCAACCGGGTCTAACAACTCGCGCTGCCAGTACAGTGGACAATAGATATAACCTCCACGACGCAAATACGCGTTACCCTGTACGAGTCAAAGTCGAATAATTCCCGATATATGTATAGCCGAACAGCCAAATCTAACGATTCGCGCTGACTACTATAATTGGGAGTCTAACGACTCGCGCTGCCAGTACAGTCGACAATAGATATAACCTCCACGACGCAAATACGCGTTACCCTGTACGAGTCAAAGTCGAATAATTCCCGATATATGTATAGCCGAACAGCCAAATCTAACGATTCGCGCTGACTACTATAATTGGCAACCGAGTCTAACGACTCGCACTGCCAGTACAGTCGACAATAGATATATATAGATTGAAATTATCCATCTCTTCACGAGGATTTCTATGCCCTGTAATTTGCCACACCAGGGTCTTGTTATGTCACTGTAACGTACCTGTCCCTTGTCTCGTTGTTCTCCTTGTTTCTTTTCGGTGCTAAGTCTCGGCGGAACTCAAGAGCTTACGTCCGTTCTGTGCTGTGGTCGGGATTCGAAAGAAAGACTCCTGCTTTCAGTTCTGCGTTGTCTACTTGACTCCGTTTGTCGTTTCTTATGTATCTTGCCTCGACCGTAGTATGTGTTCGTGAGTTCTGCGTTGGCTGTTTGCTCTCTCTGTATACTTGTACTTGTTTCGAGTTTTCTGTATTTGTCTTCGCTTCAGCTCGCTCGCTCTCTCTCTCGCTCTTTGTTGTCTTATGCATCGGGCCTTAATTTACTATACAGACACATTTTGAAATCTCTTATACTTAATACATTAGACTCTTATAACTTGTCTTGTACGCTATAAGAAGCAATTCTATTAAGGTGTGTTACCTTACAATAATAAACTTAAAGTTAACTTTAATCCAATATATATTTTTTTTTTTTTTTTTTTTTATGACAGATGAAACCAAGCTCAGGGGATGCCCCCTATCCATGCACAGCATTTGTTGGTTCCGAAGGGATGACAGGTTAGTGGGAAGGGGGAAAGAGGGAGTAGTGACGGTTTACACTTCGCTTAAATGTTTCGATGCTGTAAGTAGGCGGGAAGACATTCGCAGGGAGATTATTCCACAATCTAACGACGCGACCGAAAAACGAACTCTCACGGTAATGCGTGGTTCGTTGGAACGGAATCGCGACATAAAAGGGGTGCACCGCTCTGGAAAGCCGAGTAGTTCTGCTAAATACCTGAACCGGAGGAATCAGGCTGGCTACTTCAGAGGAACATTTACCGTGAAAGTAGCGGTAAAATAGTGCTACACACCCTACATCACGACGACGCTCCAAGGTTTCAATAGAGCTGGATACCCTACTGTCCCCTATAAGTTTTAACGCACGACATTGGACTCGGTCTAGGAGCTGAAGATATGTTCGCGAAGCTCCCGACCATATATGCGAATTGTACTCCATTTTCGGACGGATATAAGTGGTGTAGATACAACGAAGATCGGTTGGAGTGAAGTACTTCTTACACCGCTTAAGAAAGCCTAAGCACTTGGCTGCTTCTTTCGACACGTCAAAGATGTGATCGTTCCAGCGAAGATCACATTGGATTGACATGCCCAGAACATCAAGAGCCTCCGACTCATTAATATCCACACCACCCATATTTAGAGGTGGGAAGTTGTCACCCGCCAAACGCTTGTGGGTTAACAAACAGCATTGGGTCTTCCGCGCATTGAAATCGACCCGATTCGCTTGACCCCACTCCTGGATTTTGTTGAGGTCAGATTGGAGTGTGTCATTCATAGTTCTGCGTTTTCTATTGATCTCCAGAATAGAAGGACGCCTGGAGAATGAATATGAATGACAAATGCTGCTGTCATCAGCAAACGAGTAGACGGGGTTTGATGTCAATGACAGAAGGTCATTGATGAAAATAAGAAAAAGTGTCGGAGACAGGACCGAACCCTGCGGAACTCCAGCATTAATGGAGTGCTCTTCGGAAGCAAAGCCGTCTATCACAACCCGAATAGAACGGCCGCTGAGGAAACTCGATATCCATCGAGTGAAAGTATTACCGACACCATAAGCAGCCAGTTTAGACACGAGTGCTTTATGCCACACCCGGTCAAATGCCTTGGAGATATCCAGAGCAACAACCTTGCTCTCACCGAACCGGTGAATACAACTGCTCCACCGCTCAGTGAGAAACGCCATCAGATCGCCGGTGGAACGGTGAGCACGGAAGCCGTACTGGCGATCGCTGATCATTTCGTTGCTCTCTAGATACCTCATCAATTTAAAATTTACAATGCTCTCCATGACTTTAGAGAGCACTGAGCAGATTGCTATGGGCCGGTAATTTGCAGGATTCGTAGCCTCACCTTTTTTGGGAACTGGCTGCACATTGGCAATCTTCCAGGAAGCTGGAAAAACTCCTGAAGTATAAGATAAATTAAAGAGATTGCGCAATGGGCGAGCCAGCGTTGAGGCGCACTTTCTCAACACATGGGCTGAGATGCCATCCGGTCCCGAGGACTTATTGACATTGAGGTCTGCAAGCACTCTTTTAACAGCTCGCGTTCGAAAATGCATCTGAGGCATAGCATGAGATACACCATCAACCGCGGGCAGTGGTTGACTACTCTCAGGAAGAGAGCAGTTTTCAGCAAACATTTTGGCTAATAAGTTTGCTTTATCAACCGAGTGAGTGAAGATCTGATCGTCCTTAAGGAGAGTTGGAATAGACGATTTCGTCTGATTTTTCACCCTCCCCACAAACGACCAAAAGTTCTTGCTACCCTTATGGTATTCAAGAACTCTGCGTCTAAGGCGCTGCTCGTAAAGAACTTTTTCGCGCCTTAGAGTGGCATTGCACCTATTTCTGGCCTGATTGCGCAGCAGTTTAGTATCAGCAGTTTTATTTAAACGCCAATTCCTAAATGCTTCCTCTTTAGACCTGACTGCTTGTCTGCAAGTCGCATTAAACCAGGAATGGTCTTTTGGTTTAATGGAAATTCTTTTATAAGGTATGAAAGACCTCATACCAAATAAAATTGTATTTTCTACTAATTTTGCTGCAGCATTTATGTTTCTATCTCTGAAACACAATTGCCAATTGAAACGGCTGAAAAAGCAGTTCAGCGCATCCCAATTAGCCTTCTCATAAAGCCACACTTTCCGCTTCGGAGCTGTCTGGTGAGCGGATTGAAGACTAGAATATGGGAAGGTAGCAGAAATTGTAGCGTGGTCCGAATTACCAAGAGGTGCAAGAACATTCACATCATACTTGCTGTGATGTGAAGTTAGAAAAAGGTCCAGAATATTTTGGTTTTGCCCATCAACGCAGGGAAAGTGCGTTGGTTCCTTCACTAATTGAGTCAAATTATTAGACTCAGCAAATAACTCAACATACAAACCCTCGGGTGTCGTGTGACTCGAATGACGTAGCCAATTGGAATTATGAACATTGAAATCACCAGCAACAACAATTTCACTGTTCGGATACGATTCCAGAATTTTAGAGATCGAATCAGAGAGACTGTCCAGTTTATCAAAAGTTGGCAGCCTCCCTAGACCCGGGCTTCTATAAACGAAGCAGAAGTGCAGGATGTGCGACTGGATTTTGAACTTAACCCACATGGAGCTAAATTCGGCATCCGACGTGCAAAGGTGTTGCTGACACTGGTACGCAACATCACTGCGAATGTATAAGGCGAGGCCTCTGTGAGGTAAAAATAATGGCAGTAGATGGTACCCCGGCATGTGAAAGTCCAGTGGATCTGCACCCTCAGACACCTTTTGTATATATAATAACAAAGCTAAATATTTACACTTCCTGTTGAATAACGAAAATAATAATGAGCTTTCATGATAATAAACTTAAATCAATTCGGAAAATATTAATATCTGTGTGGCGGAATTCGCCATCGAGATTCCGTCGTTACACCTTCGCCCTACTTCGGATTGGAGATGATGACTCTTCCGGCCCTGGTAATCTGGATCCGGTACCTCTGACCGTCGAAAACTCGTAGGACCTTGATCTGCCGTCCAGGGGTCTAGTGGGCACGAATGCTGTCCGCTTCCAATTCGAGGGCACTGAGGTTGGGTTGCGTGGCATTTTCGGCACCAGGCGTCCCCGGGTGAAAGCATCACGGCGTCCCCGGGCATCTCGGAGTCTTTGGGTACCTCGGTGTCTTCAGGTATCTCGGCGTCGGCGAACATCTCGGTGTCTTCAAGGATCTCGGCGTCGGTAAGCATATTGTCGTCTTCGGTAATCGCCCCCCAGAGCTCTGTATTCACGGAGATGGCGTGGTCCAGGAAATGATCTAAAAACCGCCCGATATCATCATCTGGACTGCCGGCGACGATATTGGCGACCTCCAGCTGCGCTGGGGTTTCCGGCTCGACTAACGGTGGGCTTACCCCGAGGATGTCCAGTCGACTTCGGTTGTCCTGTGGCAGGAATTGGACTGATACGCCGGCCAATGCGGACGCCTGAGCTACCTGTGCTGCGTGGGCGGGGTACTCCTTTCGGCCAGGTTATCGAGATCTGCTGCGTGTACCCCGGCCCGGTCACCACATCTTCGCATGACGCCACGGTATTGGAGGTTGTTACCAGCCCATCGTCTCCACTACTTTCACCGTCATCTTCGGCTGCCTCTTCGCCCGACTGGCTGTCGTCCTGGCTTACGTGGGCTTCGCTACCGCTCACGTCTGGCGATGGGGCTCTTTCGGGGTCGTAACCTCTACTACCACCTGGGGCTGCGCTCCGCTGATGTGGGTCCGGTACGCCGGTGCTACCGAGGTTGTCCTCGGTGGATCCTGGGCCGCCTTCCGACTGAGGTCCGGGGGGGTATACCCACATGAAGTCGTCGTCGTCGCTGGAGTCTTCTCGCGGTACCTTGCTGGATGGTTCGCCCTCCGGGTCTACTATTACTCGTCGTAGTCGTACGCGTGGCCACTTGCCTACGGGGTGGTCGACAAATTCCTCCCATTCGCCGCTCAAGCGGTGCGTCCGAGGTTGCTCGCGATTAACCCGTTTCATGTTCGCCCTAAAGTTTCGCGCACTACTACTGAACTTGTCTTCGTGTTCCATCTGCCTGCATTCACGGTCAGCGGTCGACTGATTTATGTCTGTTCGTTGTTGGCTACTCCTACCTCGCGTGTGAGACTTGACTCGGTGACAATTTACCGTAGGAGTTTCGTTGTCGCTTTCGCTGGAATGGTCATGTACATTACCGCTATTACTGGGTGGGTAAAACTCTTTGAGCTCCGATACGTGGGCGATTCTCGTCCGTTTTTCACCGGGTTTCCTGACTTTTACTATCACTGGGGAAATGAAGTCTACAACCTCGTATGGTTCGTCATATCGTGGGGCCAATTTCGCTGCAAATTTGTCTATTGCTTTAGAGAGTGGATGCTGCTTGAGCGAAACCTGTTGGCCGGCCCTCGGCCTCCATTTCCGTCGCCGTAGATTGTAGTATTTGGCTTGAACCCGTGCTGCTTGTCGCATATTTTCCTTTGCTATGGCGAACGCTTTTCGAATGCGTTCCGCGTGTTCGGTGGGTGTACTTGTGTTGAGTCCAGTACCTGTCGTTTCGCGGTCAAAGAGGGCGTTTGGGAGACGTGGCTCTCGACCTTGGACCAGGAAGGCGGGGCTGTACCCAGTCGCTTCGGATAGGCTGGAGTTAAAGGCCAGGCTGAGTTCGGGGAGCAGGTCGTCCCATTTTGCTTGTCGTGAGCCAACGTATTGCTCCACCATAGTTTTCATGGTGCGATTGGCCCGCTCTGTCGAATTTTCCTGGGGAGTGTATGGGGCTGTGTACCGATGCTCTATACCGAGCTCTTGTACGAAGCGTTGAAATGCGCCACTGATGAACTGTGCGCCGTTGTCCGATATAAATATTTTCGGCACTCCAAAACGTGCTAAGATACGCTCAATGAATGCCCGTATTAGCACCTGCTGCGTTGCGCTCCTGCATGGAACAAATTCCACCCACTTGGAGAATTTGTCTGTAAATACCAATAGGGCCGTATTCCCGTGGGTGGACCTAGGCAAAGGACCAATAAAATCCGCGGTCACCGTTGTCCATGGTTCTTCTGCCAGGTGTGTTAGCATCTCTCCTGCTGGCTTTTGTTGTAGCACCTTGTAACACTGGCAACTTTTACATTTCCTCACATACTGACTTATCTGGCGATACATCCCTGGCCAGTAGTATTTTTGGGCCACTCGGGCAATCGTTTTACGTATCCCTAAGTGCCCAGCCGTCGGCGCGTCGTGGTTTTCAGTCATCACTTCGGTACGCTGGCTTTCGCGTACGCATAACTTCCACTGTCCGTGATCGCCGTCATCGAATTCCCTTGGTATATTTCGGTACAGTTTCCCGTCCTCGATGCAGTAGTCGGGGTACTCCTCGGGATTCTCCTGTACTGCCCTGTACTTAGTTTCATACCAGGATCGTTGAGGGCTCACCCTGGTTCTGGCGCAAACCTCCTCCGTGGGTTGACGCGAAAGTGCGCCGGCCACCACATTTTGCTTACCCCTTCGGTATTGAACTTTGTATGTATGCTGCTGTAACTCTAGCGCCCATCGAGCGATCCGGCCTGAAGGGCTCTCGATGGAGTTGAGCCATTTTAGTGAGAGGTGGTCCGTGATGATGGTGAAGGCGTACCCTTCGAGGTATGGCCGCATTTTCCGTACTGCCCAAACTACCGCCAGACATTCTTTCTCCGTTGTTAAATAATTCTTCTCGGCGCCGTTCAGATGGCGACTAGCGTACGCTATCACTCGTTCTTAGCCGTCTAGTGTCTGTGTCAAGACGGCTCCTAATTCGTGATCGCAGGCGTCGTTTTGTAAGAAGAATCGTTGCTTGAAGTCGGGGCAGGCTAGTACTGGCGCTTCGGTGAGACGTCGTTTTAAGTCTTCGAATGCGGATTGTTGTTCTTCTTTCCACTGGTAATGCTTCCCCTTTTTCAATAGTGAGGTAAGCGGGTGAGTCACTTTAGCAAACTCCAGGACGAATCGCCGATACCAAGAAGCGACTCCCAGAAACCTTCGAAGTTCCCGGACATTCTGTGGGGGCTGCAACTCCTTGATAGCCACAACCTTGTTCGCTGATTACGTGTCCTAGATATTTTATTTTGTTTTTGAAAAACTCACACTTATCGGTGTTTAGGCGTAGTTTGGCCTCTTTTAGTCGGCGGAAAACCTCTCTTAAGTTGTTCATGTGTGATTCCAGGGTATCTCCGGTCACGATGATGTCGTCGAGATATGCGAACGCTACTGGCTCCATATCCGGACCGATCACGGTATCGAGTGCTCGTTGAAACGTGGCGGGCGCTGAATGGAGGCCGAACGGCATAACCTTCCATTGGTAGAGACCTCGTCCTGGTACCGTGAAGGCCGTGTAACCTTTGCTTGACTCTTCCATCGGGATCTGCCAATAACCGTTACGAAGATCCAAACTACTTATATACTTGGCGTCTCTCAGCCTGTCCAATATATGGTGAATCCGCGGCAGCGGGTAGGCGTCAGGTATGGAGCGCGCATTGAGTTGGCGGTAGTCGACACATAGCCGCCACTTCCCAGTCTTTTTCTTGACTAGTACTATGGGCGCGCTGTGTGGGCTCCGAGATGGTTCTATGCAGCCTTGCTTCAGCAGCTCGTCGTCGATAATCTTTTGCATAGCCTGGTTCCGCGGGAAGTATCTCTGTTTGATTGGTCGCTCATCGCGCATGGTTATCCGGTGACTGGCTATGTTCGAGATCCCCTTAATCTCCTCGAATCCTTGCAGTTCTTGTCTCAAGAAAGCTTCGATCTGCCCTTGTTCATCCGACTCCGCTCTTGCACGTGTGCATCTGCCTGGGGTGTATTGCACTTGGGTTTCCCTGATTTCGGTGGCGCAGTCACCGCATCGAATGGTCGTCCCCATGAGAGCCAGGAAATCGAAGCCCAGGATTACTTCATCAACTACTTCCGGCAAAATTAGAAGCGTGACTGTGCAGCTCAGCGTCCCTAATACGACTTCTGCTCTGAGGGCCTCCCGAACCTCCTGTGCTTCTCCATTCGCCAAGCAGATTCTCGTCTCCATTTTTATGCGCTTCCCCGATCTGTACAACTTCCGTGCCGTTTGGCTATTCATAATAGCTCCCGTTTTGGCTCCTCGTAGCACCCGTATCTAGAGTGGCCTCCATGGATTCACCTGCAATTTGCACCATGGCCACGACGCGTTGTCCTTCTGTCCTGAGTCCGTTGCTTGCTTCCGAGGCATTGGGGCCGTCTAAACACCCCCTCGATTCGGGTGTTGCCCCTGCCCGTTTCCCGTCTGCCTTCGACAGCATTCTCGTGTTCTTATTCCCTTGCGTCCGCACTGCCAACAAAATAGGAGCGGCTCTCCTCGGCAATCGCGTGCGAAGTGTCCCTCTTGTCCACACCTCCGGCATGCGGCATGCGGGTTTCCAACGTGGGTACTCCGCCGTTCCCCCCCTTGACGGTGACAATCGTCGCCTCGTAGTCGCTTCCTGAGATCGTCCACCGTACCTTCGGCTTCAAACCCGAATTCTTTCGCGCATTCTATCAATGCATCTTTGCGTAATACATAAATCCAGGAGACTCCTCCCATCTTCTTGTGGTTGTCTTCCGGTTTGATTGCTTTCTTGTGTTCTTCAGAATTTCAGAGGGTTGTATGATTCTGGTGTGCTGTACCGTTCCTACACTTGCGGTTGATTCCTTCTATTACTGGCAGAACTCACAGCTTGTAGACTTGTTATATTTGACAGTGTCCCTGCTCGGGCGCCACTGTAGCGAAGTTCCGGTCTTCCGGGGTTAAGCGCGGATGGGCTCGTCGGATGTCCACGGTTCGTCAACAGAAAATTTATACTCTGTTGGAACTTCTGTCTAAATACAACTTTTATTCACTGTTTTCTTTGTACACGGGACTTAAATCTATGCCTTAGAGGGCTTGTATGTTGCGGAGCGGAGACACGCTGACTGGCCCTTTGCTTAACGTGACGTTCGATGTTTTGCTGTCGTCCGTCGCTTGGGTCACACTCAATGTAAGTAAGTCTTCGTCCCGGTTCTTCGTGGGTCCGCGGGCTACGTGGCTTATGTATGTATCGTCGGGATATGAGTCCACCGATTCGCGCTGACTACTATAGTTGGCAACCAAGTCTAACGACTCGCGCTGTCAGTACCGTCGACAGTAGCTATAACCTTCACGGCTCAAATACGCATTACCCTGTACGAATCAAAGTCGAATACTTCCCGATATATGTATAGCCGAACAGCCAAATCTAACGGTTCGCGCTGACTACTTTAATTGGCAACCGAGTCTAACGACTCGCGCTGCCAGTACAGTCGACAATAGATATAACCTCCACGACGCAAATACGCGTTATCCTGTACGAGTCAAAGTCGAATAATTCCCGATATATGCATAGCCGAACAGCCAAATCTAACGGTTCGCGCTGACTACTATAATTGGCAACCGAGTCTAACGACTCGCGCTGCCAGTACAGTCGACAATAGATATAGATTGAAATTATCCATCTCTTCACGAGGATTTCTATGCCCTGTAATTTGCCACACCAGGGTCTTGTTATGTCACTGTAACGTACCTGTCCCTTGTCTCGTTGTTCTCCTTGTTTCTTTTCGGTGCTAAGTCTCGGCGGAACTCAAGAGCTTACGTCCGTTCTGTGCTGTGGTCGGGATTCGAAAGAAAGACTCCTGCTTTCAGTTCTGCGTTGTCTACTTGACTCCGTTTGTCGTTTCTTATGTATCTTGCCTCGACCGTAGTATGTGTTCGTGAGTTCTGCGTTGGCTGTTTGCTCTCTCTGTATACTTGTACTTGTTTCGAGTTTTCTGTATTTGTCTTCGCTTCAGCTCGCTCGCTCTCTCTCGCTCTTTGTTGTCTTATGCATCGGGCCTTAATTTACTATACAGACACATTTTGAAATCTCTTATACTTAATACATTAGACTCTTATAACTTGTCTTGTACGCTATAAGAAGCAATTCTATTAAGGTGTGTTACCTTACAATAATAAACTTAAAGTTAACTTTAATCCAATATATATATAATAACAAAGCTAAATATTTACACTTCCTGTTGAATAACGAAAATAATAATGAGCTTTCATGATAATAAACTTAAATCAATTCGGAAAATATTAATATCTGTGTGGCGGAATTCGCCATCGAGATTCCGTCGTTACACCTTCCCCCTACTTCGGATTGGAGATGATGACTCTTCCGGCCCTGGTAATCTGGATCCGGTACCTCTGACCGTCGAAAACTCGTAGGACCTTGATCTGCCGTCCAGGGGTCTAGTGGGCACGAATGCTGTCCGCTTCCAATTCGAGGGCACTGAGGTTGGGTTGCGTGGCATTTTCGGCACCAGGCGTCCCCGGGTGAAAGCATCACGGCGTCCCCGGGCATCTCGGAGTCTTTGGGTACCTCGGTGTCTTCAGGTATCTCGGCGTCGGCGAACATCTCGGTGTCTTCAAGGATCTCGGCGTCGGTAAGCATATTGTCGTCTTCGGTAATCGCCCCCCAGAGCTCTGTATTCACGGAGATGGCGTGGTCCAGGAAATGATCTAAAAACCGCCCGATATCATCATCTGGACTGCCGGCGACGATATTGGCGACCTCCAGCTGCGCTGGGGTTTCCGGCTCGACTAACGGTGGGCTTACCCCGAGGATGTCCAGTCGACTTCGGTTGTCCTGTGGCAGGAATTGGACTGATACGCCGGCCAATGCGGACGCCTGAGCTACCTGTGCTGCGTGGGCGGGGTACTCCTTTCGGCCAGGTTATCGAGATCTGCTGCGTGTACCCCGGCCCGGTCACCACATCTTCGCATGACGCCACGGTATTGGAGGTTGTTACCAGCCCATCGTCTCCACTACTTTCACCGTCATCTTCGGCTGCCTCTTCGCCCGACTGGCTGTCGTCCTGGCTTACGTGGGCTTCGCTACCGCTCACGTCTGGCGATGGGGCTCTTTCGGGGTCGTAACCTCTACTACCACCTGGGGCTGCGCTCCGCTGATGTGGGTCCGGTACGCCGGTGCTACCGAGGTTGTCCTCGGTGGATCCTGGGCCGCCTTCCGACTGAGGTCCGGGGGGGTATACCCACATGAAGTCGTCGTCGTCGCTGGAGTCTTCTCGCGGTACCTTGCTGGATGGTTCGCCCTCCGGGTCTACTATTACTCGTCGTAGTCGTACGCGTGCCCACTTGCCTACGGGGTGGTCGACAACTTCCTCCCATTCGCCGCTCAAGCGGTGCGTCCGAGGTTGCTCGCGATTAACCCGTTTCATGTTCGCCCTAAAGTTTCGCGCACTACTACTGAACTTGTCTTCGTGTTCCATCTGCCTGCATTCACGGTCAGCGGTCGACTGATTTATGTCTGTTCGTTGTTGGCTACTCCTACCTCGCGTGTGAGACTTGACTCGGTGACAATTTACCGTAGGAGTTTCGTTGTCGCTTTCGCTGGAATGGTCATGTACATTACCGCTATTACTGGGTGGGTAAAACTCTTTGAGCTCCGATACGTGGGCGATTCTCGTCCGTTTTTCACCGGGTTTCCTGACTTTTACTATCACTGGGGAAATGAAGTCTACAACCTCGTATGGTTCGTCATATCGTGGGGCCAATTTCGCTGCAAATTTGTCTATTGCTTTAGAGAGTGGGTGCTGCTTGAGCAAAACCTGTTGGCCGGCCCTCGGCCTCCATTTCCGTCGCCGTAGATTGTAGTATTTGGCTTGAACCCGTGCTGCTTGTCGCATATTTTCCTTTGCTATGGCGAACGCTTTTCGAATGCGTTCCGCGTGTTCGGTGGGTGTACTTGTGTTGAGTCCAGTACCTGTCGTTTCGCGGTCGAAGAGGGCGTTTGGGAGACGTGGCTCTCGACCTTGGACCAGGAAGGCGGGGCTGTACCCAGTCGCTTCGGATAGGCTGGAGTTAAAGGCCAGGCTGAGTTCGGGGAGCAGGTCGTCCCATTTTGCTTGTCGTGAGCCAACGTATTGCTCCACCATAGTTTTCATGGAGCGATTGGCCCGCTCTGTCGAATTTTCCTGGGGAGTGTATGGGGCTGTGTACCGATGCTCTATACCGAGCTCTTGTACAAAGCGTTGAAATGCGCCACTGATGAACTGTGCGCCGTTGTCCGATATAAATATTTTCGGCACTCCAAAACGTGCTAAGATACGCTCAATGAATGCCCGTATTAGCACCTGCTGCGTTGCGCTCCTGCATGGAACCAATTCCACCCACTTGGAGAATTTGTCTGTAAATACCAATAGGGCCGTATTCCCGTGGGTGGACCTAGGCAAAGGACCAATAAAATCCGCGGTCACCGTTGTCCATGGTTCTTCTGCCAGGTGTGTTAGCATCTCTCCTGCTGGCTTTTGTTGTAGCACCTTGTAACACTGGCAACTTTTACATTTCCTCACATACTGACTTATCTGGCGATACATCCCTGGCCAGTAGTATTTTTGGGCCACTCGGGCAATCGTTTTACGTATCCCTAAGTGCCCAGCCGTCGGCGCGTCGTGGTTTTCAGTCATCACTTCGGTACGCTGGTTTTCGCGTACGCATAACTTCCACTGTCCGTGATCGCCGTCATCGAATTCCCTTGGTATATTTCGGTACAGTTTCCCGTCCTCGATGCAGTAGTCGGGGTACTCCTCGGGATTCTCCTGTACTGCCCTGTACTTAGTTTCATACCAGGATCGTTGAGGGCTCACCCTGGTTCTGGCGCAAACCTTCTCCGTGGGTTGACGCGAAAGTGCGCCGGCCACCACATTTTGCTTACCCCTTCGGTATTGAACTTTGTATGTATGCTGCTGTAACTCTAGCGCCCATCGAGCGATCCGGCCTGAAGGGCTCTCGATGGAGTTGAGCCATTTTAGTGAGAGGTGGTCCGTGATGATGGTGAAGGCGTACCCTTCGAGGTATGGCCGCATTTTCCGTACTGCCCAAACTACCGCCAGACATTCTTTCTCCGTTGTTAAATAATTCTTCTCGGCGCCGTTCAGATGGCGACTAGCGTACGCTATCACTCGTTCTTAGCCGTCTAGTGTCTGTGTCAAGACGGCTCCTAATTCGTGATCGCAGGCGTCGTTTTGTAAGAAGAATCGTTGCTTGAAGTCGGGGCAGGCTAGTACTGGCGCTTCGGTGAGACGTCGTTTTAAGTCTTCGAATGCGGATTGTTGTTCTTCTTTCCACTGGTAATGCTTCCCCTTTTTCAATAGTGAGGTAAGCGGGTGAGTCACTTTAGCAAACTCCAGGACGAATCGCCGATACCAAGAAGCGACTCCCAGAAACCTTCGAAGTTCCCGGACATTCTGTGGGGGCTGCAACTCCTTGATAGCCACAACCTTGTTCGCTGATTACGTGTCCTAGATATTTTATTTTGTTTTTGAAAAACTCACACTTATCGGTGTTTAGGCGTAGTTTGGCCTCTTTTAGTCGGCGGAAAACCTCTCTTAAGTTGTTCATGTGTGATTCCAGGGTATCTCCGGTCACGATGATGTCGTCGAGATATGCGAACGCTACTGGCTCCATATCCGGACCGATCACGGTATCGAGTGCTCGTTGAAACGTGGCGGGCGCTGAATGGAGGCCGAACGGCATAACCTTCCATTGGTAGAGACCTCGTCCTGGTACCGTGAAGGCCGTGTAACCTTTGCTTGACTCTTCCATCGGGATCTGCCAATAACCGTTACGAAGATCCAAACTACTTATATACTTGGCGTCTCTCAGCCTGTCCAATATATGGTGAATCCGCGGCAGCGGGTAGGCGTCAGGTATGGAGCGCGCATTGAGTTGGCGGTAGTCGACACATAGCCGCCACTTCCCAGTCTTTTTCTTGACTAGTACTATGGGCGCGCTGTGTGGGCTCCGAGATGGTTCTATGCAGCCTTGCTTCAGCAGCTCGTCTATCTCGTCGTCGATAATCTTTTGCATAGCCTGGTTCCGCGGGAAGTATCTCTGTTTGATTGGTCGCTCATCGCGCATGGTTATCCGGTGACTGGCTATGTTCGAGATCCCCTTAATCTCCTCGAATCCTTGCAGTTCTTGTCTCAAGAAAGCTTCGATCTGCCCTTGTTCATCCGACTCCGCTCTTGCACGTGTGCATCTGCCTGGGGTGTATTGCACTTGGGTTTCCCTGATTTCGGTGGCGCAGTCACCGCATCGAATGGTCGTCCCCATGAGAGCCAGGAAATCGAAGCCCAGGATTACTTCATCAACTACTTCCGGCAAAATTAGAAGCGTGACTGTGCAGCTCAGCGTCCCTAATACGACTTCTGCTCTGAGGGCCTCCCGAACCTCCTGTGCTTCTCCATTCGCCAAGCAGATTCTCGTCTCCATTTTTATGCGCTTCCCCGATCTGTACAACTTCCGTGCCGTTTGGCTATTCATAATAGCTCCCGTTTTGGCTCCTCGTAGCACCCGTATCTAGAGTGGCCTCCATGGATTCACCTGCAATTTGCACCATGGCCACGACGCGTTGTCCTTCTGTCCTGAGTCCGTTGCTTGCTTCCGAGGCATTGGGGCTGTCTAAACACCCCCTCGATTCGGGTGTTGCCCCTGCCCGTTTCCCGTCTGCCTTCGACAGCATTCTCGTGTTCTTATTCCCTTGCGTCCGCACTGCCAACAAAATAGGAGCGGCTCTCCTCGGCAATCGCGTGCGAAGTGTCCCTCTTGTCCACACCTCCGGCATGCGGCATGCGGGTTTCCAACGTGGGTACTCCGCCGTTCCCCCCCTTGACGGTGACAATCGTCGCCTCGTAGTCGCTTCCTGAGATCGTCCACCGTACCTTCGGCTTCAAACCCGAATTCTTTCGCGCATTCTATCAATGCATCTTTGCGTAATACATAAATCCAGGAGACTCCTCCCATCTTCTTGTGGTTGTCTTCCGGTTTGATTGCTTTCTTGTGTTCTTCAGAATTTCAGAGGGTTGTATGATTCTGGTGTGCTGTACCGTTCCTACACTTGCGGTTGATTCCTTCTATTACTGGCAGAACTCACAGCTTGTAGACTTGTTATATTTGACAGTGTCCCTGCTCGGGCGCCACTGTAGCGAAGTTCCGGTCTTCCGGGGTTAAGCGCGGATGGGCTCGTCGGATGTCCACGGTTCGTCAACAGAAAATTTATACTCTGTTGGAACTTCTGTCTAAATACAACTTTTATTCACTGTTTTCTTTGTACACGGGACTTAAATCTATGCCTTAGAGGGCTTGTATGTTGCGGAGCGGAGACACGCTGACTGGCCCTTTGCTTAACGTGACGTTCGATGTTTTGCTGTCGTCCGTCGCTTGGGTCACACTCAATGTAAGTAAGTCTTCGTCCCGGTTCTTCGTGGGTCCGCGGGCTACGTGGCTTATGTATGTATCGTCGGGATATGAGTCCACCGATTCGCGCTGACTACTATAGTTGGCAACCAAGTCTAACGACTCGCGCTGTCAGTACCGTCGACAGTAGCTATAACCTTCACGGCTCAAATACGCATTACCCTGTACGAATCAAAGTCGAATACTTCCCGATATATGTATAGCCGAACAGCCAAATCTAACGGTTCGCGCTGACTACTTTAATTGGCAACCGAGTCTAACGACTCGCGCTGCCAGTACAGTCGACAATAGATATAACCTCCACGACGCAAATACGCGTTATCCTGTACGAGTCAAAGTCGAATAATTCCCGATATATGCATAGCCGAACAGCCAAATCTAACGGTTCGCGCTGACTACTATAATTGGCAACCGAGTCTAACGACTCGCGCTGCCAGTACAGTCGACAATAGATATAGATTGAAATTATCCATCTCTTCACGAGGATTTCTATGCCCTGTAATTTGCCACACCAGGGTCTTGTTATGTCACTGTAACGTACCTGTCCCTTGTCTCGTTGTTCTCCTTGTTTCTTTTCGGTGCTAAGTCTCGGCGGAACTCAAGAGCTTACGTCCGTTCTGTGCTGTGGTCGGGATTCGAAAGAAAGACTCCTGCTTTCAGTTCTGCGTTGTCTACTTGACTCCGTTTGTCGTTTCTTATGTATCTTGCCTCGACCGTAGTATGTGTTCGTGAGTTCTGCGTTGGCTGTTTGCTCTCTCTGTATACTTGTACTTGTTTCGAGTTTTCTGTATTTGTCTTCGCTTCAGCTCGCTCGCTCTCTCTCGCTCTTTGTTGTCTTATGCATCGGGCCTTAATTTACTATACAGACACATTTTGAAATCTCTTATACTTAATACATTAGACTCTTATAACTTGTCTTGTACGCTATAAGAAGCAATTCTATTAAGGTGTGTTACCTTACAATAATAAACTTAAAGTTAACTTTAATCCAATATATATATAATAACAAAGCTAAATATTTACACTTCCTGTTGAATAACGAAAATAATAATGAGCTTTCATGATAATAAACTTAAATCAATTCGGAAAATATTAATATCTGTGTGGCGGAATTCGCCATCGAGATTCCGTCGTTACACCTTCCCCCTACTTCGGATTGGAGATGATGACTCTTCCGGCCCTGGTAATCTGGATCCGGTACCTCTGACCGTCGAAAACTCGTAGGACCTTGATCTGCCGTCCAGGGGTCTAGTGGGCACGAATGCTGTCCGCTTCCAATTCGAGGGCACTGAGGTTGGGTTGCGTGGCATTTTCGGCACCAGGCGTCCCCGGGTGAAAGCATCACGGCGTCCCCGGGCATCTCGGAGTCTTTGGGTACCTCGGTGTCTTCAGGTATCTCGGCGTCGGCGAACATCTCGGTGTCTTCAAGGATCTCGGCGTCGGTAAGCATATTGTCGTCTTCGGTAATCGCCCCCCAGAGCTCTGTATTCACGGAGATGGCGTGGTCCAGGAAATGATCTAAAAACCGCCCGATATCATCATCTGGACTGCCGGCGACGATATTGGCGACCTCCAGCTGCGCTGGGGTTTCCGGCTCGACTAACGGTGGGGTTACCCCGAGGATGTCCAGTCGACTTCGGTTGTCCTGTGGCAGGAATTGGACTGATACGCCGGCCAATGCGGACGCCTGAGCTACCTGTGCTGCGTGGGCGGGGTACTCCTTTCGGCCAGGTTATCGAGATCTGCTGCGTGTACCCCGGCCCGGTCACCACATCTTCGCATGACGCCACGGTATTGGAGGTTGTTACCAGCCCATCGTCTCCACTACTTTCACCGTCATCTTCGGCTGCCTCTTCGCCCGACTGGCTGTCGTCCTGGCTTACGTGGGCTTCGCTACCGCTCACGTCTGGCGATGGGGCTCTTTCGGGGTCGTAACCTCTACTACCACCTGGGGCTGCGCTCCGCTGATGTGGGTCCGGTACGCCGGTGCTACCGAGGTTGTCCTCGGTGGATCCTGGGCCGCCTTCCGACTGAGGTCCGGGGGGGTATACCCACATGAAGTCGTCGTCGTCGCTGGAGTCTTCTCGCGGTACCTTGCTGGATGGTTCGCCCTCCGGGTCTACTATTACTCGTCGTAGTCGTACGCGTGCCCACTTGCCTACGGGGTGGTCGACAACTTCCTCCCATTCGCCGCTCAAGCGGTGCGTCCGAGGTTGCTCGCGATTAACCCGTTTCATGTTCGCCCTAAAGTTTCGCGCACTACTACTGAACTTGTCTTCGTGTTCCATCTGCCTGCATTCACGGTCAGCGGTCGACTGATTTATGTCTGTTCGTTGTTGGCTACTCCTACCTCGCGTGTGAGACTTGACTCGGTGACAATTTACCGTAGGAGTTTCGTTGTCGCTTTCGCTGGAATGGTCATGTACATTACCGCTATTACTGGGTGGGTAAAACTCTTTGAGCTCCGATACGTGGGCGATTCTCGTCCGTTTTTCACCGGGTTTCCTGACTTTTACTATCACTGGGGAAATGAAGTCTACAACCTCGTATGGTTCGTCATATCGTGGGGCCAATTTCGCTGCAAATTTGTCTATTGCTTTAGAGAGTGGGTGCTGCTTGAGCAAAACCTGTTGGCCGGCCCTCGGCCTCCATTTCCGTCGCCGTAGATTGTAGTATTTGGCTTGAACCCGTGCTGCTTGTCGCATATTTTCCTTTGCTATGGCGAACGCTTTTCGAATGCGTTCCGCGTGTTCGGTGGGTGTACTTGTGTTGAGTCCAGTACCTGTCGTTTCGCAGTCGAAGAGGGCGTTTGGGAGACGTGGCTCTCGACCTTGGACCAGGAAGGCGGGGCTGTACCCAGTCGCTTCGGATAGGCTGGAGTTAAAGGCCAGGCTGAGTTCGGGGAGCAGGTCGTCCCATTTTGCTTGTCGTGAGCCAACGTATTGCTCCACCATAGTTTTCATGGAGCGATTGGCCCGCTCTGTCGAATTTTCCTGGGGAGTGTATGGGGCTGTGTACCGATGCTCTATACCGAGCTCTTGTACGAAGCGTTGAAATGCGCCACTGATGAACTGTGCGCCGTTGTCCGATATAAATATTTTCGGCACTCCAAAACGTGCTAAGATACGCTCAATGAATGCCCGTATTAGCACCTGCTGCGTTGCGCTCCTGCATGGAACCAATTCCACCCACTTGGAGAATTTGTCTGTAAATACCAATAGGGCCGTATTCCCGTGGGTGGACCTAGGCAAAGGACCAATAAAATCCGCGGTCACCGTTGTCCATGGTTCTTCTGCCAGGTGTGTTAGCATCTCTCCTGCTGGCTTTTGTTGTAGCACCTTGTAACACTGGCAACTTTTACATTTCCTCACATACTGACTTATCTGGCGATACATCCCTGGCCAGTAGTATTTTTGGGCCACTCGGGCAATCGTTTTACGTATCCCTAAGTGCCCAGCCGTCGGCGCGTCGTGGTTTTCAGTCATCACTTCGGTACGCTGGTTTTCGCGTACGCATAACTTCCACTGTCCGTGATCGCCGTCATCGAATTCCCTTGGTATATTTCGGTACAGTTTCCCGTCCTCGATGCAGTAGTCGGGGTACTCCTCGGGATTCTCCTGTACTGCCCTGTACTTAGTTTCATACCAGGATCGTTGAGGGCTCACCCTGGTTCTGGCGCAAACCTTCTCCGTGGGTTGACGCGAAAGTGCGCCGGCCACCACATTTTGCTTACCCCTTCGGTATTGAACTTTGTATGTATGCTGCTGTAACTCTAGCGCCCATCGAGCGATCCGGCCTGAAGGGCTCTCGATGGAGTTGAGCCATTTTAGTGAGAGGTGGTCCGTGATGATGGTGAAGGCGTACCCTTCGAGGTATGGCCGCATTTTCCGTACTGCCCAAACTACCGCCAGACATTCTTTCTCCGTTGTTAAATAATTCTTCTCGGCGCCGTTCAGATGGCGACTAGCGTACGCTATCACTCGTTCTTAGCCGTCTAGTGTCTGTGTCAAGACGGCTCCTAATTCGTGATCGCAGGCGTCGTTTTGTAAGAAGAATCGTTGCTTGAAGTCGGGGCAGGCTAGTACTGGCGCTTCGGTGAGACGTCGTTTTAAGTCTTCGAATGCGGATTGTTGTTCTTCTTTCCACTGGTAATGCTTCCCCTTTTTCAATAGTGAGGTAAGCGGGTGAGTCACTTTAGCAAACTCCAGGACGAATCGCCGATACCAAGAAGCGACTCCCAGAAACCTTCGAAGTTCCCGGACATTCTGTGGGGGCTGCAACTCCTTGATAGCCACAACCTTGTTCGCTGATTACGTGTCCTAGATATTTTATTTTGTTTTTGAAAAACTCACACTTATCGGTGTTTAGGCGTAGTTTGGCCTCTTTTAGTCGGCGGAAAACCTCTCTTAAGTTGTTCATGTGTGATTCCAGGGTATCTCCGGTCACGATGATGTCGTCGAGATATGCGAATGCTACTGGCTCCATATCCGGACCGATCACGGTATCGAGTGCTCGTTGAAACGTGGCGGGCGCTGAATGGAGGCCGAACGGCATAACCTTCCATTGGTAGAGACCTCGTCCTGGTACCGTGAAGGCCGTGTAACCTTTGCTTGACTCTTCCATCGGGATCTGCCAATAACCGTTACGAAGATCCAAACTACTTATATACTTGGCGTCTCTCAGCCTGTCCAATATATGGTGAATCCGCGGCAGCGGGTAGGCGTCAGGTATGGAGCGCGCATTGAGTTGGCGGTAGTCGACACATAGCCGCCACTTCCCAGTCTTTTTCTTGACTAGTACTATGGGCGCGCTGTGTGGGCTCCGAGATGGTTCTATGCAGCCTTGCTTCAGCAGCTCGTCTATCTCGTCGTCGATAATCTTTTGCATAGCCTGGTTCCGCGGGAAGTATCTCTGTTTGATTGGTCGCTCATCGCGCATGGTTATCCGGTGACTGGCTATGTTCGAGATCCCCTTAATCTCCTCGAATCCTTGCAGTTCTTGTCTCAAGAAAGCTTCGATCTGCCCTTGTTCATCCGACTCCGCTCTTGCACGTGTGCATCTGCCTGGGGTGTATTGCACTTGGGTTTCCCTGATTTCGGTGGCGCAGTCACCGCATCGAATGGTCGTCCCCATGAGAGCCAGGAAATCGAAGCCCAGGATTACTTCATCAACTACTTCCGGCAAAATTAGAAGCGTGACTGTGCAGCTCAGCGTCCCTAATACGACTTCTGCTCTGAGGGCCTCCCGAACCTCCTGTGCTTCTCCATTCGCCAAGCAGATTCTCGTCTCCATTTTTATGCGCTTCCCCGATCTGTACAACTTCCGTGCCGTTTGGCTATTCATAATAGCTCCCGTTTTGGCTCCTCGTAGCACCCGTATCTAGAGTGGCCTCCATGGATTCACCTGCAATTTGCACCATGGCCACGACGCGTTGTCCTTCTGTCCTGAGTCCGTTGCTTGCTTCCGAGGCATTGGGGCTGTCTAAACACCCCCTCGATTCGGGTGTTGCCCCTGCCCGTTTCCCGTCTGCCTTCGACAGCATTCTCGTGTTCTTATTCCCTTGCGTCCGCACTGCCAACAAAATAGGAGCGGCTCTCCTCGGCAATCGCGTGCGAAGTGTCCCTCTTGTCCACACCTCCGGCATGCGGCATGCGGGTTTCCAACGTGGGTACTCCGCCGTTCCCCCCCTTGACGGTGACAATCGTCGCCTCGTAGTCGCTTCCTGAGATCGTCCACCGTACCTTCGGCTTCAAACCCGAATTCTTTCGCGCATTCTATCAATGCATCTTTGCGTAATACATAAATCCAGGAGACTCCTCCCATCTTCTTGTGGTTGTCTTCCGGTTTGATTGCTTTCTTGTGTTCTTCAGAATTTCAGAGGGTTGTATGATTCTGGTGTGCTGTACCGTTCCTACACTTGCGGTTGATTCCTTCTATTACTGGCAGAACTCACAGCTTGTAGACTTGTTATATTTGACAGTGTCCCTGCTCGGGCGCCACTGTAGCGAAGTTCCGGTCTTCCGGGGTTAAGCGCGGATGGGCTCGTCGGATGTCCACGGTTCGTCAACAGAAAATTTATACTCTGTTGGAACTTCTGTCTAAATACAACTTTTATTCACTGTTTTCTTTGTACACGGGACTTAAATCTATGCCTTAGAGGGCTTGTATGTTGCGGAGCGGAGACACGCTGACTGGCCCTTTGCTTAACGTGACGTTCGATGTTTTGCTGACGTCCGTCGCTTGGGTCACACTCAATGTAAGTAAGTCTTCGTCCCGGTTCTTCGTGGGTCCGCGGGCTACGTGGCTTATGTATGTATCGTCGGGATATGAGTCCACCGATTCGCGCTGACTACTATAGTTGGCAACCAAGTCTAACGACTCGCGCTGTCAGTACCGTCGACAGTAGCTATAACCTTCACGGCTCAAATACGCATTACCCTGTACGAATCAAAGTCGAATACTTCCCGATATATGTATAGCCGAACAGCCAAATCTAACGGTTCGCGCTGACTACTTTAATTGGCAACCGAGTCTAACGACTCGCGCTGCCAGTACAGTCGACAATAGATATAACCTCCACGACGCAAATACGCGTTATCCTGTACGAGTCAAAGTCGAATAATTCCCGATATATGCATAGCCGAACAGCCAAATCTAACGGTTCGCGCTGACTACTATAATTGGCAACCGAGTCTAACGACTCGCGCTGCCAGTACAGTCGACAATAGATATAGATTGAAATTATCCATCTCTTCACGAGGATTTCTATGCCCTGTAATTTGCCACACCAGGGTCTTGTTATGTCACTGTAACGTACCTGTCCCTTGTCTCGTTGTTCTCCTTGTTTCTTTTCGGTGCTAAGTCTCGGCGGAACTCAAGAGCTTACGTCCGTTCTGTGCTGTGGTCGGGATTCGAAAGAAAGACTCCTGCTTTCAGTTCTGCGTTGTCTACTTGACTCCGTTTGTCGTTTCTTATGTATCTTGCCTCGACCGTAGTATGTGTTCGTGAGTTCTGCGTTGGCTGTTTGCTCTCTCTGTATACTTGTACTTGTTTCGAGTTTTCTGTATTTGTCTTCGCTTCAGCTCGCTCGCTCTCTCTCGCTCTTTGTTGTCTTATGCATCGGGCCTTAATTTACTATACAGACACATTTTGAAATCTCTTATACTTAATACATTAGACTCTTATAACTTGTCTTGTACGCTATAAGAAGCAATTCTATTAAGGTGTGTTACCTTACAATAATAAACTTAAAGTTAACTTTAATCCAATATATATATAATAACAAAGCTAAATATTTACACTTCCTGTTGAATAACGAAAATAATAATGAGCTTTCATGATAATAAACTTAAATCAATTCGGAAAATATTAATATCTGTGTGGCGGAATTCGCCATCGAGATTCCGTCGTTACACCTTCCCCCTACTTCGGATTGGAGATGATGACTCTTCCGGCCCTGGTAATCTGGATCCGGTACCTCTGACCGTCGAAAACTCGTAGGACCTTGATCTGCCGTCCAGGGGTCTAGTGGGCACGAATGCTGTCCGCTTCCAATTCGAGGGCACTGAGGTTGGGTTGCGTGGCATTTTCGGCACCAGGCGTCCCCGGGTGAAAGCATCACGGCGTCCCCGGGCATCTCGGAGTCTTTGGGTACCTCGGTGTCTTCAGGTATCTCGGCGTCGGCGAACATCTCGGTGTCTTCAAGGATCTCGGCGTCGGTAAGCATATTGTCGTCTTCGGTAATCGCCCCCCAGAGCTCTGTATTCACGGAGATGGCGTGGTCCAGGAAATGATCTAAAAACCGCCCGATATCATCATCTGGACTGCCGGCGACGATATTGGCGACCTCCAGCTGCGCTGGGGTTTCCGGCTCGACTAACGGTGGGGTTACCCCGAGGATGTCCAGTCGACTTCGGTTGTCCTGTGGCAGGAATTGGACTGATACGCCGGCCAATGCGGACGCCTGAGCTACCTGTGCTGCGTGGGCGGGGTACTCCTTTCGGCCAGGTTATCGAGATCTGCTGCGTGTACCTGAAAGTAACTTTTAAATTCTATTTTACTTGCTCCCTTTTTTTCCAAATGTGATACTAACACTTGTGCATTTAACGTATCCATTACATGTAACGGTAGACTGATTTGCGATGCCTCATAATGTCATGGCGCCCCGACACCATGTGACAAATCACAATGGACCACGAATTATCTATCCCAAAATTATTGCAACTTGGACTTCTGATAAACAGTCATAGGATTAGGCCCAAGTAGGAATATAATTGAATTAAAACTAAGTTTATATTGTTTCAACCATATGCATGCATTTGGAAACAATATAAGCAACATAAAATTAATATATTGCTTTATCAAGCCCAGACATATGGTTTAAACTAATTCGACAATTAATTAATAAATTTTGTTAGTAAGTTAAGTTAGCCCATAGCTATCTGTTCAGTGCTCTCCAAAGTCATGGTAAATTTTAACTTGATAAGGTATCTAGAGAGCAACGAGTTGATCAGCGATCGCCAGTACGGCTTCCGTGCTCACCGTACCACCGGCGATCTGATGGCGTTTCTTACTGAGCGGTGGAACAGTTGTATTCACAAGTTCGGTGAGAGCAAGGTTGTTGCGCTGCATATCTCCAACGCATTTGACACTCGTCAAAAAAGCACTCGTATCTAAACTGGCTGCTTATGGTGTCGGTAATACATTCACTCGATGGATATCGAGTTTCCTCAGCGGCCGTTCTATTCGGGTTGTGATAGACGGCTCTGCTTCCGTAGAGCACTCCATTAATGCTGGAGTTCCGCAGGGTTCGGTCCTGTCTTCAACTCTTTTTCTTATTTTTATCAGTGACCTTCTGTCATTGACATCAAACCCCGTCTACTCGTTTGCTGATGACAGCAGCATTTGTCATTCATATTCATTCTCCAGGCGTCCTTCTATTCTGGAGATCAATAGAAAACGGAGTATTATGAATGACACACTCCAATCTGACCTCAACAAAATCCAGGAGTGGGGTCAAGCGAATCGGGTCGATTTTAATGCGCGGAAGACCCAATGCTGTTTGTTGACCCACAAGCGTCTGGCGGGCGACAACTTCCCATTTTTAAATATGGGTGGTGTGGATATTAATGAGTCGGAGGCTCTTGATGTTCTGGGCATGTCAATCCAATGCGATCTTCGTTGGAACGATCACATTTTTGACGTGTCGAAAGGAGCAGCCAAGTGCTTAGGCTTTCTTAAGCGGTGTAAGAAATACTTCACTCCAACCGATCTTCGTTGTATCTACACCACCTATATCCGTCCGAAAATGGAGTACAATTCGCATCTTTGGTCGGAAGATTAGAAAACATATCTTCAGCTTCTGGATCGTATACAAGTTCGTGCGATAAAACTTATAGGGACAGTAGGGTATCCAGCTCTATTGAAACCTTGGAGTGTCGTCGTGATGTAGGGTGTGTATCATTATTTTATCGTTACTTTTATGGTAAATGTTCATCTGAAGTAGCCAGCCTGATTCCTCCGGTTCAGGTATTAGCAGAACTACTCGGCTTTCCAGAGGGGTGCACCCCTTTTATGTCGCGAATCCGGTCCAACGAACCACGCATTACCGTGGGAATTCGTTTTTCGGTCGCGTCATTAGACTGTGGAATAGTCTCCCTGCGAATGTCTTCCCGCCCACTTACAGCGTCGAAACCTTTAAGCGAAGTGTAAACCGTCACTACTCCCTCTTTCCCCCTTCCCATTAACCTGTCATCCCTTCGGAACCAACAAATGCTGTGCATGGATAGGGGCATCCCCCGACCATGTTTTCATCTGCCATAAAAAGAGAAAAAAAAAGGTAAGAGCCACGCCACCATTATTGGCTTCTCCCGGAGTACCCTCCATTCTTTGGTAGGCAACATCCGATTCTGCATGTGAAGAAGACGCAGGATCTCATTTGGCTGGATAGCATTCCGGGAAAGAAAGCTTTGGCCAAGCGTGGTTACGGGAGGTCGTCTCCTTCTACCACACGCAACTCAGCTCCCTCCCATGGTTTGACTGCTGCTTCCAAAATCGGTCGCGCAACTGCCGCGAAATCTGCCACTGCTTCGGCAGCACACACGGATTCTCCGAGACTGCTTCCATTCCTGGCGTCTGAGCAAGTAAGCGGTGGCTTGACGAAGGGCGTACAACGATCCTCCGGAAGGGCTGCGTCGGCTCGGCACGCAACGCTTTGCATGCGTTGCATTCCGCGACCACTCGCCTCATAAGTCCCCTCAAGCCGGGTATCCAGAATCGTTGGCGTACCTCTCAGATCGTTGCTTCATGTTTAATGAATTTGATGTTTCATCATAGAATGCTGGTGAAAAACATGTAACTTCGTAAAAGGTCTTGGCGGCATTATAATTGGGCGCTTTTATATTGCAAGAAATTGGCGTCTTCAATGCGTTCCTTTTTAGTTGATCGAACGACGTCTTCATCGTCGATGTACGGTGATAAGTTCAAAATCTGGCTTCGAAGGGAGGAAGCCTCACATATCTCAGCTCTTTAATTCGGCTTATCTCATTTGCAAATGCTTTATGCTGCACCTGGTGACACAAAATTACCTTCGCTTTCTCAATTTCAGTAGCTGTGAGACCATTGTCATCCTTCTCTCGATGCAATTTCGGCATTTATTGACGAACCGCAATGCCAACGCCATCGCCTGCCTTAGCTTAATATATGACAAAAAGCTTTCGAAACTTATTAGCAAATATCTCACGGTTAAAAATGCAACATTTCAGGGCAGAGCTTCCACGTCATCTTCTTGGCTAACAGGAAGTAAGTTGATTGGCCACAAATCGCATTCCCTCAGTAAAAATATTTTCGGCTGATTGTATCCATATTTTCGGCTGATTGTATCCATCTGCAGCTTGACTCTTTTGAAGATGCGAAAATCTCGTCCACCTGGTGAGCTACAAATGGTTTAAATCGACGATGTTTCGATGTAATCCTCAACATTGTTTTTGAGTTACTCTACATTACGTAGTTGGCGTTAAAGAATTGTGCGTACAAGACGCACCCCAGGCACTACGGCTTGTAGCTCAAGCCGCGGCACCGTGATCATTTTTAAAGGGGCACACTTGGTCATGGCACTAACAAAAGTGACTTCTACCTCGCTGGCTTTAGTTACTGAACTCCAAAAAAGACTGCTTCCTCACTGGCATCCATAAAGGTGTTGAAGTTCTTTCGACGGCCTTATATCCGTATTAAAATAATGTCGACGAATTTGAATATTTATTAACATGGCAGATTTTGCAATCATCTATCTGTATGGTTTCAACCCAGCCTATTTGATTTTTCCATACGACATGCATAATCAACTTTGTAACAACCAAAAATTACATAAAAATCTTAGAGGGTAAACAACCGACATGAGGATACTCTGCAGCTCCCTCTTTGTGGGTTTTCTCTTGCCAGCGTCGATTCTGTGGAATCTAATTTGATACGTAAAAGTATCATTGACCGACTGCCAAAACATTCCAAGGATCTTTTTTGTTATAGAGTCGTCCTGTTGCATACGCTTATCTTCCAGAGCAGCTACGAATTCCGGCGAATTAGAAACAAAACTTCGCAGCTCAATGTATACCACGTCCTCGGCGCACCGATGGCGGCTTTGGATTGAGTTTCCATGCGCAACTTTTGTCTACGTATGATGCGACAATTGTTTTGTAAGATGCTCCAAACACTTAATCATTCCTTATTTGCGCTCAATTCCCCGTAGCCGCTGCTTCGCCATTGCAAAACTGTCGGCAAGTTTGACATCGTCACATTTCCAAAGAAGCCCGTTATGAAAACGCCCATCAACTTTCTTGGTGGTGGCTTGAAGTACTCGAATGTCGCGTGCTCGCTTATCAGCTACACTTTCTTCTGGGGCTGACCGCACCCCAAAACAACTCGGTCTTTGGAGTGTATGGCCCACCTCTTTTTAAGGTTATCGACGCAGCATGGATGCCCATATGGCAATGTATGTATGTATGTATGTATTATATTATATTGGGCAAATGAGCAAAAACAGTCATATAAAAAAACCGTTTTGCGCTGAAATTCGACCTCAAGCAAGCGTAAGCGCCACCGCTACTCTTGAGTTTCGCGTCACGTTTTAATTGTAGACACACTTTATATATTATCTTTCAATTTCTTCGTGTAGCATTCTAAAAACTGTTAAGCCTACTGCTATCAGAAATTATTCCGTCTTACAGTTCCCCAACAATTTTTTAATTTGCACAACAAATTATTGTTAGCAATTATAATAATCCCCCTAGAGCCCGACTCAGCCACAGGATTACGGGTAAAGGAGTCTTGATCAGGATTATTTATGTGAGTTAGTATTAATTTTTATTTCTCCTCACCAACTACTATACATATACCACAAATAATTTCTATTCCTTTCTTCATTTAACACTTCGATTATTTTTCTATTAAACTTCTATTCCTTTGTCCTTCACTTTAAAAGTTTATATAAACACAAACTCACCTGTGCGAACGATTTTCGGTTCGTTCAATAACCAGCTGTGCCAAAAATGTTGTATCCTCTGTTGAGATATTCTTCCCGTGGGCTTCTCTGAAGTCCTTCCTTTTCGACAGTCCGTTTCGAATCAAAACACTTCAATTCTACTGTAATCACTTTATTGAAAGTTACACTAGAACTCGCAATCCGGAACGCTGCTTCACTAATGACTACTGATTACTACATTCCAATTTAATTTATATATCTGTACGCGGTAGCTTAAACACGGAAATAACAATAGGCTAACTGTAGCGGAAAAGACCCGCCTCAATCAATACCTGAGCGCAAGAAAGGGGGTCACTAGTTCCACGGTCAGCAATATTTAATGGACAACGAAACCGCAGCCTCAGCGACTTGCGCTCATTCGACGAATTGTTCTAGAAACGGCAATGCGGAATTAAACCAACAAGCACAACGTGGAAAAATTGCTCAGTGCGATATCATAATTTAAGTATCGCCTGAAAATATGCCTAGCGGAACCAGTGACTCACAACACGCGCACCATGCCTGAGTTGTTAAAAGACAATGACTTACTCTAGTTTCGCACAACAATCTCCATTGGAATACTTGCGGCGATTTTAAAAACGATTTCTTATAATTCTTCTTACCAGTACATTACGAAGAACGTCTCGACGATGACATTTGACGGCGTTATCAAAAAGCTGAGAAACCATTCAAAGCGTTTTTACTGACCTTACAAAATATGATGCGTCATGCTGGCTACGATGAAGTACAGAAACTCGAACGGATTTTCAAGACTTCGCATCCAGACTATCAGTGGCACATCCGCAGAAAGGATTTTGATACTCTCTTATAGCTAATATCAATGGCAGGAGACATTGAAAACATCACACAACGAGACCCAGAGTTCAAGCAGAAATCCAGAAAGAACGTCGCCGCACGGTAACACATGGACAACAATTTGTTTCGGCAGAACATCCACGAGGGACTTAGCGAGCGCAGAAAGAAGAACGCATTAAACCAAGGACAGCATGTCGAAATTGCGGTTAGGAAGGTCACATTTCACACGCTTGCCGAAATGGCCAAAAATTATTCTGTTGGAGTTGCGGACAGCGAGGTGTACGTAGGGTTAACTGCTGTCGACGTCAAGTGGGAAACGTCGAAGGGGATCGTAGAAATTGAGGGTAAGCGACTGCATAAGTAAATTACCCTCGAATCATCGAAGTAAGCTCCGACATGACGCTCACCGCTTGCTTGGTGCCCTCACAGTGGGTAATATCCCAACAACAGCCCTCATTGACAAAGGTGCATCTGCCAGCTTCGGAAGCCAAACTATGGTCAACAAATTGGGTACAATATACAGTCCAATATCCATCGACGTCGATGTTACTTTGGCTTAATAAAGCCATTAAAACGAGCAATAAACAATGTTGTAGGCCTAGATAGCTTCCGAGATCAATTCCAGTTCATAGTCATGCCCGACGACACAGACGAAGTTATATTAGGAATGAATTTCTTAGTACCAGCTTCAATCAGATCTTCAATCAGATTTCAGTACTTCAATCAGATTTCTTACATACTGCCGAGCCATCCAATTGCAAAGGAGTCACTCAGAATTCCCTTCTAGAAAACACCCGTCTCAGAGAAATATTGCAAGAAGAAATGCAGAAATTCGACAGAATACAGGGTCCCACGCACCGAATAAATATGAAGGACGACCGCCCTATTAAGCAAATATATATCCCAGGGAATCCGGCCATGCAGGCTATAATTAACGACGAGGTTTATAAGCTACTGGAAAAGGGCTATGTAGAGCCTATTAAGCAAAGATATATCCCAGGGAATCCGGCCATGCAGGCTATAATTAACGACGAGGTTTATAAGCTACTGGAAAAGGGCTATGTAGAGCCATACAGTTCATACAGCGCGCCAGTGGTTCTGGTTAAAAAAAAATTGATCTTGGCGCAGTTGCAACGATTACAGGCAACTAAACAAGCGATCAATCCCGACGCATATCCACTGCCTCCTATCACCCACATTTTGGGCAAGCTCCGTGGTAGCATCAATGTGAAAGACGGTTACTGGCAAATCCCCCCGGAGCAAACAGTAGAAGTTACATTGCCTTCACAGTACCGGGACGGGGATTATTTTAACGGCGTGTTATGCCATTTGGTCTTCACTCCGCCCCCGCCACATTTCAACAAAAGCCAGTACATCACAGGCCGACCACTCGCGAAATCTGAAGGAAGTCTTCAAGCGCCTTAGAAGTGCAAATCTACGAATCAACTCGGAGAAATGCGAGTTTTTCAAAACCATGATTAAGTACTTGGGCCACGTCGTCAGCGAAAATAGGATCAACACCGATCCGGATAAGGTAGCAGCAAGTCGAGATTTAGATCAACCACAAAACGTGCGAGGTGTTATGCGGGCAAAAGCGCAAACACTAGAAATGGACCGATAGCCAGCAGAAAGCATTCTAGGATCTAAAAATGAAACTCACGCAAGCACCAGTCTTGGCGTGCCCTTATTTTAGTGAGACATTCACACTACAAACTGATGCCAGCGAGTATAGAATAGATGCCGTTTTAACACAGGTTGTCGATGGCACAGAGAGGGTTATAGCATACGTCGGCCGACACCTGAATGGAGCTGAAACAAACTATTCTCCAATAAAAAAGGAGTGTCTTGCTATCCTCTGGGTAGTCCGGAAAATGCGACCCTACTTGGAGGAATACAAATTTATAGTAATCACTGACCACTTAGCCCTAAAGCGGTTGAATTCGTTTGAGAATCCCACAGGTCGAATCGCCCGATGGGCTTTAGAACTACAACAAGACCAATTCACAGTGGAGTACCGCAAAGGGAAACAGAATGTTGTGGCAGACGCATTATCACACCAACCAACACAGACTCTACAACGAATGACAGTGGGAGAAGACAATGCTCAGAGGTGTGCCTGGCTATAAAGACGTCGAAGCGAATTGTAACAAGAAGCAGCGAAGTACTCAGACTACGCCATAACCGATGGAAAACTTTATCGGCACCTTCCTCCAAGTGCGAGTGACGAGGACTGCAGTCTATGAAAATTCTTTGTCCCATTGCCGATACGGGCTCGAGTCAAAAAAATCATGATAACCTTACTGCCAGCCACCTAGGAATCCGAAAGACAATCAATCGGATAGTCAATAAATACTACTGGCCGGGTATGTTAAGCAACATCAGCCAATACGTTAGGAACTGCGATTCGTGCCAACGGTACAAAGTAAGTCAACAAGCTCCCGCGGCAGAAATGCTGACAAAAATCCCCGATGAACCATGGACAACACTGTGCACAAACTTCGTGGAGCCCCTGCCGAGAAGCAAACACGGTAACTCGATGGGGAAAGCTACAACCGAGGGTCTGATTAAGGCGTTCCGGGAGCGCATTCTGGCTAGGTATGGGGTACCAAAAATACTTATCAGCGACAACGGGAAGCAGTTTACCAGCCGAACTATCCAACGATACCATACAAATATTGTAAAGTACCGTTTAATAGTTCGGCTGGCTCCCATACTCCCCACAGGAGAATTCGACGGAAGGAGGATATAAACTATGATATCACAGTTCGCGGACAATCAATACCGGTCATGGGATGATCAACTACCTGAAATCTCGCTCGCTATAAATACTAGTGTTTCAGAGTCGACGAAATACAGGAAGCGCGTTTTTAATACAAGGCAGAGAACCTCGAATAACACAAGCACTATACGACGAAGTAACCATAGGTACCGGTATAGCAAACAAGCATCCAACAGAGCTAGTAGCCCACTTACGAGAAATTTTTATTTCGTACGGCACAACCTAACGCAGGCTTCCGCCGACCAGTCACGTTATTATAATTTACGCAGGAGACGCTAGACCCCTAAACTTCGGCAACAAGTGAAACAGACAACCAGAAGAAAAAACACAAAATTGAGTCATTGGTCGCAAGGGAGAAAGAAGAACGCTCTGAGATGATGATGACGACGAAAATTCGCCAGCTGAAAGTGCGAAGGATTTGGCCCGCACTGAAATGATCTGCATATACCGACCTGGTCGGGGTGGCATAAAAGTTACAATAACGGAGTACGCCCGGCTTAGGAATGGACGGTTCTTAAATGATGTTTTAATTTACATGTATCTGAAGTGGTTGTGGCACGCCAGCTTACCAGAGGCGTATCGAGGAAAGATGCACATATTCTCCTCATTTTTCATGAACCGTCTTCGGATATAACGATGGGTGGCAGTGCAAGAACAGCACAACAGTGTTCGATGCTGGACCAAGGGTGCAAATCTCTTCGATAAAGAATACGAGATCATTAATCGACTCTAGCGACAAAGAAGAGGCTCCAACCTGCAAGAATCCCCGGTTAGAATCAACAGAATCGAAAAAGGCTCTGGTGGTACATCCAGACCAGGAAACAAAAGAAATTAGAAACACTCACACAGCACCAGTTGAGCCATGGAAAGAAGTTGACGGCCATGTCTATGAAGATCACATTCAAAATGAAATAAATCGACAAATCGTGGCAGTGCAAGAACAGCACAACAGTGTTCGATGCTGGACCAAGGGTGCAAATCTCTTCGATAAAGAATACGAGATCATTAATCGACTCTAGCGACAAAGAAGAGGCTCCAACCTGCAAGAATCCCCGGTTAGAATCAACAGAATCGAAAAAGGCTCTGATGGTACATCCAGACCAGGAAACAAAAGAAATTAGAAACACTCACACAGCACCAGTTGAGCCATGGAAAGAAGTTGACGGCCATGTCTATGAAGATCACTGTCCCAGTCTCCTTCACTATTTCATTGTATCGGATGTATCTTCTGTTCGCCTTTTTTTATGAATTCTATTCTCTATCAGATCATGACTTAATTTTTTGCACCTTTGAAATTATCTTAAATAATGCTCCCACCTCTACTAGTTTCTCATATCTTGACTTTAAATCAATTAATCCTCAAAAGCTTTCCCAGGAACTTTGTTCAGTTCCATGGAATGATATCTGATTTCATGCATCAGCAGATAGGAGTTAGTAGTTTTTAGAAATATACGATAGTAAATCATGTATTCGCTAATATCGTTTCCTTAAAAACCGTTCAGATTAAGAATATAAAATGTACATGTTTCAAGAAGCGTGTTAAAGTGGCCATTCAAGGAAGAAATAAATTACGTAGCATTTGGAAGAAGAAACCTACAGTAAGAAACTCGGAGATTTACAGGCGTGCAAGAAGTTGATCCGTGCTCGTCACAAAACAGGCTGACTACTCTCCCAAATTTAATGTGTCTTTGTCACCTAAAGAGCTTTAGAAGTAATTTAAGGAAAATTGGTATTGGTGATAAGCGACAGGCCAGCTGCCAACTTGAACAAGATATAATGAACGACTTTTTCTATCGCCATCTGCTCAGTTGAATAATTACACCCAGCCTTTTTCACCTACATCTCTTTCCAATGATCTAAGTTTTAATTTCTCTACGGTCACTGAAAGCGATGTTGGTAAAAGTGTACTAAAAATTAAGCGAAATACTGTTGGTGGCGATGGGATAAGTTTAAAATTTCTATATTTCGCCCTCTCACACACATAATCAATCATTGCTTTACTAAATCCATTTTTCCCAAAGTTTGGAAAAGTGCTGTGGTTTTACCTCTACCCAAAAAATCGAGTTCATCCGAGGCTATAGACTTTAGGCCTATAAGTATCTTGTCGCCACTAGCTGAGGCATGTGAGATTTTAATGGCTGAACGAATTTCCATATATGTGGCGAGAAATAATATGCTCTCTGCTGTCCAGTCTGGATTTCGAACTAGTCACAGCTGTTCCACTGCCGTTATGAAAGTTTTTGATGAACTGAACATCTCAGTTGTGATGTGACCGAGGACGGAGCGCCCGCCAGTATTTTTCTTTAATCAGTGTTCGGGCAAATAAAATCGAAAAACAATAGTGAAAACAATTACCCACGCCGCGAAACATGTTGAACACAACAATAACACTTCACCAAACAACACTTGTCAAATCTTTCAAAAACAAACAAACAATAGTGCACTACAACTTAACTCAATAACAAATAAATAAAAATCAAATTACAATAAATAAATAGACAATCAAACGGGACGCAGAGAACCATGCGAGGGGCTTTTTTATGCTCTCCGCAGTAAAGTTCAGCATTTCGTTTGCTTTTACTACTCCTCCTTCTTCCTGGTCCCGTTAGGTGTACATGCCGCTATGAGTCCACCGTGGGCTGAAGCGCGGCAAGATAAAGGCATAACACTTGTCTTGTCGCGTTTTGCTTTGCTTGCGACGTACGCGTGGCCGCTTGTACAGCTGACCTTACATTTCCTTACAGTGGGTGGCGATGACAAAATTCCGCATAAACTCCACTAATGTACGTGGCTTGAGGGCGAATTACTTCGCGGTCTATGCGCATATTTGTACCCACCAATCGCATATAATGGCACCAAGTGAGACCCAGGTGTCTGAGGGTGCAGATCCACTGTCATTCCATTCTTGCACCTCTTGGTAATTCGGACCACGCTACAATTTCTGCTACCTTCCCATATTCTAGTCTTCAATCCGCTCACCAGCCAGCACCGAAGCGGAAAGTGTGGCTTTATGAGAAAGCTAATTGGGATGCGCTGAACTGCTTTTTCAGCCGTTTTAATTGGCAATTGTGTTTCAGAGATAGAAACATAAATGCTGCAGCAAAATTGGCAGAAAATATAATTTTATTTGGTATGAGGTCTTTCATACCAAATAAAGAATTTCCGTTAAGCCAAAAGACCATTTCTGGTTTAATGCGACTTGCAGACAAGCAGTCAGGTGTAAAGAGGAAGCATTTAGGAATTGGTGTTTAAACAAAACTGCTGATACTAAATTGCTGCGCAATCAGGCCAGAAATAGGTGCAACGCCACTCTAAAGCGCCGAAAAGTTCTCTACGAACAGAGCCTTAGACGTAGAGTTCTTGAATACCATAACGGTAGTAAGAACATTTGGTCCGTTGTGGGGAGAGTGAAGAATCAGACGCGATCGTCTATTCCAACTCCTCAAGGACGATCAGATCTTCACTCACTCGGTTGATAAGGCAAACTTATTAGCCAAAATGTTTGCTGAAAACTGCTCTCTTCCTGAGAGTAGCCAACCACTGCCCGCGGTCAATGATGTATCTCATGCTATGCCTGAGATGCATTTTCGAACGCGAGCTGTTAAAAGAGTGCTTGCGGACCTCAATGTCAACAAATCCTCGGGACCGGATGGCATTTCAGCCCATGTGTTGAGAAAGTGCGCCTCAATACTGGCTCGCCCATTGCGCAATCTGTTTAATTTATCATTTACTTCAGGAGTTTTTCCCACTTCCTGAAAGAATGCCAATGTGCAGCCAGTTCCCAAGAAAGGTGAGGCTACGAATCCTGCAAATTACCGGCCCATAGCCATCTGTTCAGTGCTCTCCAAAGTCATGGAGAGCATTGTAAATTTTAACTTGATGAGGTATCTAGAGAGCAACGAGTTGATCAGCGATCGCCAGTACGGCTTCCGTGCTCACCGTACCACCGGCGATCTGATGGCGTTTCTCACTGAGCGGTGGAACAGTTGTATTCACAAGTTCGGTGAGAGTAAGGTTGTTGCGCTGGATATCTCCAAGGCATTTGACCGCGTGTGACATAAAGCACTCGTGTCTAAACTGACTGCTTATGGTGTCGGTAATACTTTCACTCGATGGATATCGAGTTTTCTCAGCAGGCGTTCTATTCGGATTGTGATAGACGGCTTTGCTTCCGAAGAGCATTCCATTAATGCTGGAGTTCCGCAGGGTTCGGTCTTGTCTCCAACTCTTTTTCTCATTTTTATCAATGACCTTCTGTCATTGACATCAAACCCCGTCTACTCGTTTGCTGATGACAGCTGCATTTGTCATTCATATTCATTCTCCAGGCGTCCCTCTATTCTGGAGATCACTAGAAAACGCAGAAATATGAATGACACACTCCAATCTGACCTTAGCAAAGTCCATGAGTGGGGTCGAGCGAATCGGGTCGATTTTAATGCGCGGAAGATCCAATGCTGTTTGTCGACCCACAAGCGTCTGGCGGCTGACAACTTCCCACCTCGAAATATGGGTGGTGTAGATATTAATGAGTCGGAGGCTCTTGATGTTCTGGGCATGTCAATCCAATGCGATCTTCGCTGGAACGATCACATTTTTGACGTGTCGAAAGAAGCAGCCAAGTGCTTAGGCTTTCTTAAGCGGTTTAAGAAATACTTTACTCCAACCGATCTTCGTTGTATCTACTCCACCTATATCCGGCCGAAAATTCGCTTATATGGTCGGGAGCTTCGCGAACATATCTTCAGCTTCTAGACCGTGTCAAATGCCGTGCGTTAAAACTTATAGGGGACAGTAGGGTATCCAGCTCTATTGAAACCTTGGAGCGTCGTCGTGATGTAGCGTGTGTATCATTATTTTAGCGTTACTTTTATGGTAAATGTTCATCTGAAGTAGCCAGCCTGATTCCTCCGGTTCAGGTATTTAGCAGAACTATTTGGCTTTCCAGAGGGGTGCACCCCTTTTATGTCACGATTCCGTTCCAACCAACCACGCATTATCGTGGGAATTTGGTTTTTTGGTCGCGTCATTAGATTGTGGAATAGTCTCCCTGCGCATGTCCTCCCGCCCACTTATAGTGTCGAAACCTTTAAGCGAAGTGTAAACCGTCACTACTCCCTCTTTCCCCCTTCCCATTAACCTGTCATCCCTTCGGAACCAACAAATGCTGTGCACGGATCCCTATCCATCCACAGGATCAGGCATCCCCTGAGTTTGGTTTCATCTGCCATAAAAAAAAATTACATTAGGCCGAGCTATGATTCTCCCATATATTCTTCGCCCTCTCACACACATAATCAATCATTGCTTTAGTAAGTCAATTTTTCCCGATTTTTTGAAAACTGCTGTGGTTTTACCTCTACCCAAAAAATCGAATGCATCCGATGCTTCTGACTTTAGGCCTATAAGTATCCTGTCGCCACCAGCTAAGGCTGTGAGATTTTAATGGCTGAACGAATTTCCATATATGTGGCGAGAAATAATATGCTCTTTCCTGTCCAGTCTATATTTCGAGCTGGTCATAGCTGTTCCACAGCCGTTATGAAAATTCTCGATGACATTAGGCCGAACTATTATCCTTGATTACACTACTCTGCCTGTTAGATTTTTCGAAAGCATTTGATACAATAAACCACCTGCTACTCTGTAAAAAACTTGAACGCTTTTATAATTTCTCTAACAACTCAGTTAGATTTCTTCATTGTTATTTGACTAACAGGAAGCAAACAGTTCAAACCGGCAGCACGGAGAATTTTAAAGGCACGGAACAGGAAGCAAAGAGTTAAAGTTCGCAGCACGGAGAATTTTAAAGGCACGAAACCCGTCACATCTTCAACGCTCATGATATTTCAGGTGCCTAATATAAATTTAAATGCGGCAACATATATTAATTTGATAAGTTGGCTGGGACACTTTGTGAGGTGTCTGGAGCTCCCCACAAATACTCCAGTAGTATTTTTTTATTTTGTATTTGCTTTAATTCATTATGATTTCAATAAAGTGATTTTTTTTTATCTTTTGTCGAAATTTCGCTCTTATAGGTTAGGTTTATTTAAACCCACATTATGGGATTTTTTTTAAGCTAGGCGGTATTTCATAAATAAGATAGTGTAAATACGTTGATGTTGCTATCAACATCTGGAATAAGAGAAGAAGAAGTAGAAAACAGGTATAAAAGACGGCGAACAACCCAAAATGAGAAGTTAGTTTTTCGGCAGTCAGCCGCAGTCAGCAGCCATACAGACAGTGACAAGGTAAGCAATATAGCAATATATTCTCCCCTTGAAATTCCCAATCCTACAGTAGTGTCGTGACCGCGGTCGAGGGTGGATGCTGCTACCCACCGCAGTGCAGTGTATAGTGTGCTCGCGGGAAAAAACACAACCAGATATAAACAAATATCTTCCAAAACATAAAAAGTCACAAGTGCAATAGAACTGGATTGAATACAGTACATTAAGAATACAGTACATCACAAAGACAATAATACAAAATAACATAAATAGATAATCAAACGGAATGCAGAGAACCAAGCGAAGGGCTTTTTTTTGCTCTCCGCAGTAAAGCTCAGCATTTCGTTTCTTTCTTCTCCTCCTCCTTCTTCCTGGTCCCGTTAGGTGTGCAGGCGGCTGTGAGTGCACCGTGGGCTGAAGCGTGGCAAGATAAAGGCATAAAACTTGTCTTGTCGCGTTTTGCTTTGCCTGCGGTGTAGGCTTGACTGCTTGTGCAGCTGACTTTATACCTCTTTACAGTGGGTGGCGATGACAATATTTTGTATAGACTCCACAAATGTGCGTGGCTTGAGGGCGAATTTCTCCGCGGTCTATGCGTATGTTTCTACTCACCATCCGCACATAATGGCACTAGGTGAGACCCAGGTGTCTGAGGGTGCAGATCAACTGGATTTTCAGTTGCCTGGGTACCACTTACTGCCATTATTTTCATCACACAGAGGCCTCGCCTTATATATTCGCAGTGATGTTGCGTACCAGTGTCAGCAGCACCTTTGCACGACGGATGCCAAATTTAGCTCCGTGTGGGTTAAGTTCAAAATCCAGTCGCACATCCTGCACTTCTGCTTCATTTACAGAAGCCCGGGTCTAGAGAAGCTGCCAACTTTTGATACACTTAACAGTCTCTCTGATTCGATTTCTAAAATCCTGGAATCGTATCCGAACAGTGAAATTGTTGTTGCTGGTGATTTCAATGTTCATAATTCCAATTGGCTACGTCATTCGAGTCACACAACACCTGAGGGTTTGTATGTTGAGTTATTTGCTGAGTCTAATAATTTGACTCAATTAGTGAAGGAACCAACGCACTTTCCATGCGTTGATGGGCAAAACCAAAATATTCTGGACCTCTTTCTAACTTCACATCACAGCAAGTATGATGTGAATGTTCTTGCACGTCTTGGTAATTCGGACCACGCTACAATTTCTGCTACCTTCCCATATTCTAGTCTTCAATCCGCTCACCAGCCAGCACCGAAGCGGACAGTGTGCCTTTATGATAAGGCTAATTGGGTTGCACTAAACTCCTTTTTCAGCCGTTTCAATTGGCAATTGTGTTTCAGGGATAGAAACATAAATGCTGCAGCAGAATTGGTTGAAAATATAATTTTATTTGGTATGAGGTCTTTCATACCTAATAAAAGAATTTCCATTAAACCAAAAGACCATTCCTGGTTTAATGCGACTTGCAGACAAGCAGTCAGGTCTAAAGAGGAAGCATTTAGGAATTGGTGTTTAAACAAAACTGCTGATACTAAATTGCTGCGCAATCAGGCCAGAAATAGGTGCAATGCCACTCTAAAGCGCGAAAAAGTTCTTTACGAACAGCGCCTTAGACGCAGAGTTCTTGAATACCATAAGGGTAGCAAGAACTTTTGGTCGTTCGTGGGGAGAGTGAAGAATCAGACGCGGTCGTCCATTCCAACTCTCCTCAAGGATGATCAGATCTTCACTCACTCAGTTGATAAGGCAAACTTATTAGCTAAAATGTTTGCTGAAAACTGCTCTCTTCCTGAGAGTAGCCCGCGACCACTGCCCGCGGTCGATGGTGTATCTCATGCTGTGCCTGAGATGCATTTTCGAACGCGAGCTGTTAAAAGAGTGCTTGTAAACCTCAACGTAAATAAAACCTCGGGACCGGATGGCATTTCAGCCCACGTGTTGAGAAAGTGCGCCTCAATACTGGCTCGCCCATTGCGCAATCTGTTTAATTTATCGTTCACTTCAGGAGTTTTTCCTACTTCCTGGAAGATTGCCAATGTGCAGCCAGTTCCTAAAAAAGGTGAGGCTACGAATCCTGCCAATTACCGGCCCATAGCAATCTGTTCAATGCTCTCCAAAGTTATGGAGAGCGTTATAAATTTTAACCTGATGAGGTATCTGGAGAGCAACCAATTGGTCAGCGATCGCCAGTACGGTTTCCGTGCTCACCGCTCCACAGGCGATTTGATGGCGTTCCTCACTGAGCGGTGGAACAGTTGTGTTCACCAATTCGGTGAGAGTAAGGTTGTTGCTTTGGATATCTCCAAGGCATTTGACCGGGTGTGGCATAAAGCACTTGTGTCTAAACTGGCTGCTTATGGTGTCGGTAATACATTCACTCGATGGATATCGAGTTTCCTCAGCGGCCGTTCTATTCGGGTTGTGATAGACGGCTTTGCTTCCGAAGAGCACTCCATTAATGATGGAGTTCCGCAGGGTTCGGTCCTGTCTCCTACACTTTTTCTCATTTTTATCAATGACCTTCTGTCATTGACATCAAACCCCGTCTTCTCGTTTGCTGATGACAGCAGCATTTGTCATTCATATTCATTCTCCAGGCGTCCCTCTATTCTGGAGATCACTAGAAAACGCAGAAATATGAATGACACACTCCAATCCGACCTTAACAAAATCCATGAGTGGGGTCGAGCGAAGCGGGTCGATTTTAATGCGCGGAAGACCCAATGCTGTTTTTGACCCACAAGCGTCTGGCGGGCGACAACTTTCCACCTTTAAATATGGGTGGTGTGGATATTAATGAGTCGGAAGCTCTTGATGTTCTGGGCATGTCAATACAATGCGATCTTCGTTGGAACGATCATATTTATGATGTGTCGAAAGAAGCAGCCAAGTGCTTAGGCTTTTTAAAGCGGTGCAAGAAATACTTCACTTCAACCGACCTTCGTTGTATCTACACCACTTATATGTGGCCGAAAATGGAGTACAACTCGCATATTTGGTCGGGAGCTTCGAAAGCATATCTTCAGCTTCTAGACCGTATACAAGGTCGTGCGATAAAACTTATAGGGGACAGTAGGGCATCCCGCTCTATTGAAACCTTGGGATGTCGTCGTTATGTGGGGTGTGTAACCTTATTTTACCGTTACTTTAATGGTAATTGTTCCTGCCTGATTCCTTCGGTTCAGGTATTCAACAGATCTACTCGGCTTTCCAGAGCGGTGCACCCCTTTTACGTCTCGATCCCGTTCCAACGCACTACCCACTACCGCGAGAATTCGTTTTTCGGTCGCGCAGTTAAGTTGTGGAATAGTCTCCCTGCGCATGTTTTCCCCACCCACTTATAACGTCAATGCTTTTAAAAGAGGTGTAAATCGACACTACTCCCACTTTTCCCCTTCCAACTAACCTTTTCCCTTCTAAACCAACGAATGCTTTGCATGGATAGGGGGCAGCCCCTGAGTTTGGTTCTATCTGCTATAAAAAAAAAATAAAAAAAAATCCTTCCCACCTCCATTTGCGAACACAAGTCCTGTGACTGGTGACGGGTTGCACCAATCTTGCCAGAAACGAGTCCTGTGTGTCGCCTCAGTCGCGCACTCCGTATATCCTTTTTGCCGCCAACTGGCGACGGGTTGCACCAATACTGTTAGTTGTGTGTCCTCCGCAATCCTTTTGCCATCGACGGGTGACGGGTTGCACTAATCCTGCCCACGGCAAGAGATGTCCTGGATCCATGCTGCCCTTGTCGTTGTACACAGAGCGCCACTAGACTATCCTTGTCACTTGAGACTTAAGACCGTTGCTTGTCGTAAACCCGAGCATCGCATCGACGTCAGTGCACCACAGGTCACTGCGCGTCGCATCATCGCATCGTATCGACGGCAGTGTGTTACAGGACACTGCGTGTCGCATCATTGCATCGCATCGACAGCAGTGCATCACAGGACACTGCGCGTCTTGCCGCGTCAACGAGCGTCGCATCAACGCATCGCATCGCATCTACGCGTCACACCAACGCATCGACGTCTTGCTGCGTCAACGAGCGCCGCACCAACGCGTCGCTTCGCATATACGCGTCACACCAACGCATCGACGCCCTGCTGCGTCAACGAGCGTCGCACATCAACGGACGGCAGTATATTCTTGCTGCGTCAGCGAACGTCACCCACCAACGCAACAGACAAAGCATACACATGATTGCAACGCATAACAGTGAATAGGAGGAGCGCAACACATATTTTGAGAAAGACAGCTTCCCACCTCGCCGACGAACATATAGTCAACTCTATACCTCCGACACCAACGGCACACTCTCCATCGTGTCTACACCCCGTTATCTAAGAATCGGAATTATAAATAAAGTGAATTTCTTCAATTAAATGTCCGAAATATAAATTATTTCGGCCGCGATCCTGGACACGCCCTGAGCGATATCCGAATTCAAGGCACCGTGACAACTTCACAGAACCGCCAATTATGAGAAATATATCAATCAGGAAATTCCTTCGTCGATTCCAAATACTGACCTTATTAATATTTTCTTTATATTTTAACACATAAACATTAAATAATTTTATTTGTATCGACCTTAGGAGGTGTTGTATGTCGCATTCACACTATCAAGGCAAGAACATTGGCACTTGTTAATAACTCAGTTAGTGAGTCAAGGTCAAGTTCAGCCTTTAGTGCAAGCCAAGCATTTTGTTTTGGGAAGCTCGAAAGCCAAGCTAGCAACCAGCACTCTGCATGGTAGCAAGTGTGGAAGCTAATTATAAGCTCCGGGCAAAGCTCTGGAAAGCCAAGATAGTAACCAGCACCGTCTGCATGGTAGCAAGTGTGGAAGCTAATTGCCACCAAAAAGCTTTTCTCGAGCTCAAACTAAGCAGCTTTCCGAATAAATAAAATTAGCTAAAATAAAAAGCAAAGAGCAAACGCGGAAGAATTAAATCGTTCCCAATTTAATTCTGCCGACGTTAATATTTTCAAATATGAATATTAAGAATTTAATATTGCAAAATAGTGGAATTGCGACATACCGGTCCACTTTAGTTTAGTTTAGTTTGGCCGACGGCTACGTCGGCGAGCTTAAGTAAAAATGATTTAATGTTTAAAAGTAGAGTTCTGTTAGTGAGACCACAGCGCGCAGACCGGCGCTGCATATTCGAAAATAAAAGAACACTAGAAGGCATTCCGGTCTTTTCTTTGGGAGGATCATCATTTCCAGGAGGTATCCACAACAGAGGAAACATATTTTTCTAGAGTGTGTTCTCTTTTTTGTTCTCTTTGCTACTATTTTTCTTTTCTTGTTTTTTTTCCTATTCTGTTGACAAACATTTTGCACAATTTTTTTTATCGATCCGGGTGTCAAGAACTTCACTCCCTGACCAACGAGCTTAGCCACTACCACAGTACAATAAGGCAGCTTACACAAGCCTATAACAAATTGAGAGCCCGAGTCGGCATATTGCATTACTCATTCTTTTATTTACCGTGTTATGAAGTATTTTTTATATTCTAAGATTTGCATGAGTATAGGTATAACGATTTCCACATAGTATCACTCATAACTTCTGATCTGTCTTACAGGAAGTACCCTTGCACAATTATGGGATTGCCCCTTTATTGAAGCTTCAGCGAAAAACAGAATAAACGTTAATGAAGTGTTCGCAACAATAGTTCGTGAAATGAATGTGACACAGGAAGGCCGTTTAAAAAAAAATTATTGCTGTTCACTTTTATAGAGGACAGTGTATGTAATAATTTACGCCGTATAAGCCATAAAAGTACTATCATATAATAGTAATAATTTTGTACAAGATTTAAAGAAATTTTATCAAAATATACGCTTAATAATAATATAATGGTATGCTTAGATAAAGGAAAAAGGTTTTTCTCTACGTTACAAATATCTGCTTAGGAAGGGCTTTTTTTTTTTAAAATACATCTATTATGGGCGACACAAAAAAAATGTTTTTCTTAAAGGGCCGTATTTGGAAAAACGTACCACTTACAGAAGTGCTACACAGTGTGAGGAACTCACCGGAGGTGGGTTCCCACAAAACTTAATGATAATAATAACGACAGCGGCACATCGTCACCGGTGGGTCCCCACTACTCAACTCTTAGCGGCGACGATAACCACGACGGTTGCAGCGCCATCTCTCGGCGGCAAGCGCCAACGTTAGAAAGTAGAGCCCACCGACACCAACAGCTAAGGACGGGAAGAATCCCGCAAGCAACAACGCTCTCAGTGAATTGTGAGAGGATCACAAGCGGCATGACGTGCCATCACGCCAACTCAGGAAGAACAACATGGAAGCGCACGGATAACGGGATCCCTGGCGAAGCCATGCACCGTGTGGCAAAGCCACTCACACGGCGGAACCGTGTAGTTGGCTAACTGACGGTACGTTCGCTCCCGTAAGGAACGCAGGTGGAATCGAGGTCGACGGGATAGGTTACCATAAGTTCTGAATAGAAAACCCGTATTTTAGATTAAGCAGAGTGATTTAGATAAATGCAGATCCACTGGATTTTCACATGCCGGGGTACCATTTATTGCCATTGTTTTTACCACACAGAGGCCTCGCCTTATACATTCGCAGTGATGTTGCGTACCAGTGTCAGCAACACCTTTGCACGACGGGTGGTGAATTTAGCTCCATGTGGGTTAAGTTCAAAATCCAGTCGCACATCCTGCACTTCTGCTTCATTTACAGAAGCCCGGGTCTGGAGAGGCAGCCAAATTTTGATAAACTTGACAGTCTCTCTGATTCAATCTCTAAAATTCTGGAATCGTATCCGCACGTGAAATTGTTGTTGCTGGTGATTTCAATGTTCATAATTCCAATTGGCTACGTCATTCGAGTCACACAACACCTGAGGGTTTGTATGTTGAGTTATTTGCTGAGTCTAATAATTTGACTCAATTAGTGAAGGAACCAACGCACTTTCCATGCGTTGATGGGCAAAACCAAAATATTCTGGACCTCTTTCTAACTTCACATCACAGCAAGTATGATGTGAATGTTCTTGCACGTCTTGGTAATTCGGACCACGCTACAATTTCTGCTACCTTCCCATATTCTAGTCTTCAATCCGCTCACCAGCCAGCACCGAAGCGGACAGTGTGCCTTTATGATAAGGCTAATTGGGTTGCACTAAACTCCTTTTTCAGCCGTTTCAATTGGCAATTGTGTTTCAGGGATAGAAACATAAATGCTGCAGCAGAATTGGTTGAAAATATAATTTTATTTGGTATGAGGTCTTTCATACCTAATAAAAGAATTTCCATTAAACCAAAAGACCATTCCTGGTTTAATGCGACTTGCAGACAAGCAGTCAGGTCTAAAGAGGAAGCATTTAGGAATTGGTGTTTAAACAAAACTGCTGATACTAAATTGCTGCGCAATCAGGCCAGAAATAGGTGCAATGCCACTCTAAAGCGCGAAAAAGTTCTTTACGAACAGCGCCTTAGACGCAGAGTTCTTGAATACCATAAGGGTAGCAAGAACTTTTGGTCGTTCGTGGGGAGAGTGAAGAATCAGACGCGGTCGTCCATTCCAACTCTCCTCAAGGATGATCAGATCTTCACTTACTCAGTTGATAAGGCAAACTTATTAGCTAAAATGTTTGCTGAAAACTGCTCTCTTCCTGAGAGTAGCCCGCGACCACTGCCCGCGGTCGATGGTGTATCTCATGCTGTGCCTGAGATGCATTTTCGAACGCGAGCTGTTAAAAGAGTGCTTGTAAACCTCAACGTAAATAAAACCTCGGGACCGGATGGCATTTCAGCCCACGTGTTGAGAAAGTGCGCCTCAATACTGGCTCGCCCATTGCGCAATCTGTTTAATTTATCGTTCACTTCAGGAGTTTTTCCTACTTCCTGGAAGATTGCCAATGTGCAGCCAGTTCCTAAAAAAGGTGAGACTACGAATCCTGCCAATTACCGGCCCATAGCAATCTGTTCAATGCTCTCCAAAGTTATGGAGAGCGTTATAAATTTTAACCTGATGAGGTATCTGGAGAGCAACCAATTGGTCAGCGATCGCCAGTACGGTTTCCGTGCTCACCGCTCCACAGGCGATTTGATGGCGTTCCTCACTGAGCGGTGGAACAGTTGTGTTCACCAATTCGGTGAGAGTAAGGTTGTTGCTTTGGATATCTCCAAGGCATTTGACCGGGTGTGGCATAAAGCACTTGTGTCTAAACTGGCTGCTTATGGTGTCGGTAATACATTCACTCGATGGATATCGAGTTTCCTCAGCGGCCGTTCTATTCGGGTTGTGATAGACGGCTTTGCTTCCGAAGAGCACTCCATTAATGATGGAGTTCCGCAGGGTTCGGTCCTGTCTCCTACACTTTTTCTCATTTTTATCAATGACCTTCTGTCACTGACATCAAACCCCGTCTTCTCGTTTGCTGATGACAGCAGCATTTGTCATTCATATTCATTCTCCAGGCGTCCCTCTATTCTGGAGATCACTAGAAAACGCAGAAATATGAATGACACACTCCAATCCGACCTTAACAAAATCCATGAGTGGGGTCGAGCGAAGCGGGTCGATTTTAATGCGCGGAAGACCCAATGCTGTTTTTTGACCCACAAGCGTCTGGCGGGCGACAACTTTCCACCTTTAAATATGGGTGGTGTGGATATTAATGAGTCGGAGGCTCTTGATGTTCTGGGCATGTCAATACAATGCGATCTTCGTTGGAACGATCATATTTATGATGTGTCGAAAGAAGCAGCCAAGTGCTTAGGCTTTTTAAAGCGGTGCAAGAAATACTTCACTTCAACCGACCTTCGTTGTATCTACACCACTTATATGTGGCCGAAAATGGAGTACAACTCGCATATTTGGTCGGGAGCTTCGAAAGCATATCTTCAGCTTCTGGACCGTATACAAGGTCGTGCGATAAAGCTTATAGGGGACAGTAGGGTATTCAGCTCTATTGAAACCCCTGGGATGTCGTCGGGATGTGGGGTGTGTAACCTTATTTTACCGTTACTTTAATGGTAATTGTTCCTCTGAAGTAGCCAGCCTGATTCCTTCGGTTCAGGTATTCAACAGATCTACTCGGCTTTCCAGAGCGGTGCACCCCTTTTACGTCTCGATCCCGTTCCAACGCACTACCCACTACCGCGAGAATTCGTTTTTCGGTCGCGCAGTTAAGTTGTGGAATAGTCTCCCTGCGCATGTTTTCCCCACCCACTTATAACGTCAATGCTTTTAAAAGAGGTGTAAATCGACACTACTCCCACTTTTCCCCTTCCAACTAACCTTTTCCCTTCTAAACCAACGAATGCTTTGCATGGATAGGGGGCAGCCCCTGAGTTTGGTTCTATCTGCTATAAAAAAAAAATAAAAAAAAAATCCTTCCCACCTCCATTTGCGAACACAAGTCCTGTGACTGGTGACGGGTTGCACCAATCTTGCCAGAAACGAGTCCTGTGTGTCGCCTCAGTCGCGCACTCCGTATATCCTTTTTGCCGCCAACTGGCGACGGGTTGCACCAATACTGTTAGTTGTGTGTCCTCCGCAATCCTTTTGCCATCGACGGGTGACGGGTTGCACTAATCCTGCCCACGGCAAGAGATGTCCTGGATCCATGCTGCCCTTGTCGTTGTACACAGAGCGCCACTAGACTATCCTTGTCACTTGAGACTTAAGACCGTTGCTTGTCGTAAACCCGAGCATCGCATCGACGTCAGTGCACCACAGGTCACTGCGCGTCGCATCATCGCATCGTATCGACGGCAGTGTGTTACAGGACACTGCGTGTCGCATCATTGCATCGCATCGACAGCAGTGCATCACAGGACACTGCGCGTCTTGCCGCGTCAACGAGCGTCGCATCAACGCATCGCATCGCATCTACGCGTCACACCAACGCATCGACGTCTTGCTGCGTCAACGAGCGCCGCACCAACGCGTCGCTTCGCATATACGCGTCACACCAACGCATCGACGCCCTGCTGCGTCAACGAGCGTCGCACATCAACGGACGGCAGTATATTCTTGCTGCGTCAGCGAACGTCACCCACCAACGCAACAGACAAAGCATACACATGATTGCAACGCATAACAGTGAATAGGAGGAGCGCAACACATATTTTGAGAAAGACAGCTTCCCACCTCGCCGACGAACATATAGTCAACTCTATACCTCCGACACCAACGGCACACTCTCCATCGTGTCTACACCCCGTTATCTAAGAATCGGAATTATAAATAAAGTGAATTTCTTCAATTAAATGTCCGAAATATAAATTATTTCGGCCGCGATCCTGGACACGCCCTGAGCGATATCCGAATTCAAGGCACCGTGACAACTTCACAGAACCGCCAATTATGAGAAATATATCAATCAGGAAATTCCTTCGTCGATTCCAAATACTGACCTTATTAATATTTTCTTTATATTTTAACACATAAACATTAAATAATTTTATTTGTATCGACCTTAGGAGGTGTTGTATGTCGCATTCACACTATCAAGGCAAGAACATTGGCACTTGTTAATAACTCAGTTAGTGAGTCAAGGTCAAGTTCAGCCTTTAGTGCAAGCCAAGCATTTTGTTTTGGGAAGCTCGAAAGCCAAGCTAGCAACCAGCACTCTGCATGGTAGCAAGTGTGGAAGCTAATTATAAGCTCCGGGCAAAGCTCTGGAAAGCCAAGATAGTAACCAGCACCGTCTGCATGGTAGCAAGTGTGGAAGCTAATTGCCACCAAAAAGCTTTTCTCGAGCTCAAACTAAGCAGCTTTCCGAATAAATAAAATTAGCTAAAATAAAAAGCAAAGAGCAAACGCGGAAGAATTAAATCGTTCCCAATTTAATTCTGCCGACGTTAATATTTTCAAATATGAATATTAAGAATTTAATATTGCAAAATAGTGGAATTGCGACATACCGGTCCACTTTAGTTTAGTTTAGTTTGGCCGACGGCTACGTCGGCGAGCTTAAGTAAAAATGATTTAATGTTTAAAAGTAGAGTTCTGTTAGTGAGACCACAGCGCGCAGACCGGCGCTGCATATTCGAAAATAAAAGAACACTAGAAGGCATTCCGGTCTTTTCTTTGGGAGGATCATCATTTCCAGGAGGTATCCACAACAGAGGAAACATATTTTTCTAGAGTGTGTTCTCTTTTTTGTTCTCTTTGCTACTATTTTTCTTTTCTTGTTTTTTTTCCTATTCTGTTGACAAACATTTTGCACAATTTTTTTTATCGATCCGGGTGTCAAGAACTTCACTCCCTGACCAACGAGCTTAGCCACTACCACAGTACAATAAGGCAGCTTACACAAGCCTATAACAAATTGAGAGCCCGAGTCGGCATATTGCATTACTCATTCTTTTATTTACCGTGTTATGAAGTATTTTTTATATTCTAAGATTTGCATGAGTATAGGTATAACGATTTCCACATAGTATCACTCATAACTTCTGATCTGTCTTACAGGAAGTACCCTTGCACAATTATGGGATTGCCCCTTTATTGAAGCTTCAGCGAAAAACAGAATAAACGTTAATGAAGTGTTCGCAACAATAGTTCGTGAAATGAATGTGACACAGGAAGGCCGTTTAAAAAAAAATTATTGCTGTTCACTTTTATAGAGGACAGTGTATGTAATAATTTACGCCGTATAAGCCATAAAAGTACTATCATATAATAGTAATAATTTTGTACAAGATTTAAAGAAATTTTATCAAAATATACGCTTAATAATAATATAATGGTATGCTTAGATAAAGGAAAAAGGTTTTTCTCTACGTTACAAATATCTGCTTAGGAAGGGCTTTTTTTTTTTAAAATACATCTATTATGGGCGACACAAAAAAAATGTTTTTCTTAAAGGGCCGTATTTGGAAAAACGAACCACTTACAGAAGTGCTACACAGTGTGAGGAACTCACCGGAGGTGGGTTCCCACAAAACTTAATGATAATAATAACGACAGCGGCACATCGTCACCGGTGGGTCCCCACTACTCAACTCTTAGCGGCGACGATAACCACGACGGTTGCAGCGCCATCTCTCGGCGGCAAGCGCCAACGTTAGAAAGTAGAGCCCACCGACACCAACAGCTAAGGACGGGAAGAATCCCGCAAGCAACAACGCTCTCAGTGAATTGTGAGAGGATCACAAGCGGCATGACGTGCCATCACGCCAACTCAGGAAGAACAACATGGAAGCGCACGGATAACGGGATCCCTGGCGAAGCCATGCACCGTGTGGCAAAGCCACTCACACGGCGGAACCGTGTAGTTGGCTAACTGACGGTACGTTCGCTCCCGTAAGGAACGCAGGTGGAATCGAGGTCGACGGGATAGGTTACCATAAGTTCTGAATAGAAAACCCGTATTTTAGATTAAGCAGAGTGATTTAGATAAATGCAGATCCACTGGATTTTCACATGCCGGGGTACCATTTATTGCCATTGTTTTTACCACACAGAGGCCTCGCCTTATACATTCGCAGTGATGTTGCGTACCAGTGTCAGCAACACCTTTGCACGACGGGTGGTGAATTTAGCTCCATGTGGGTTAAGTTCAAAATCCAGTCGCACATCCTGCACTTCTGCTTCATTTACAGAAGCCCGGGTCTGGAGAGGCAGCCAAATTTTGATAAACTTGACAGTCTCTCTGATTCAATCTCTAAAATTCTGGAATCGTATCCGCACGTGAAATTGTTGTTGCTGGTGATTTCAATGTTCATAATTCCAATTGGCTACGTCATTCGAGTCACACAACACCTGAGGGTTTGTATGTTGAGTTATTTGCTGAGTCTAATAATTTGACTCAATTAGTGAAGGAACCAACGCACTTTCCATGCGTTGATGGGCAAAACCAAAATATTCTGGACCTCTTTCTAACTTCACATCACAGCAAGTATGATGTGAATGTTCTTGCACGTCTTGGTAATTCGGACCACGCTACAATTTCTGCTACCTTCCCATATTCTAGTCTTCAATCCGCTCACCAGCCAGCACCGAAGCGGACAGTGTGCCTTTATGATAAGGCTAATTGGGTTGCACTAAACTCCTTTTTCAGCCGTTTCAATTGGCAATTGTGTTTCAGGGATAGAAACATAAATGCTGCAGCAGAATTGGTTGAAAATATAATTTTATTTGGTATGAGGTCTTTCATACCTAATAAAAGAATTTCCATTAAACCAAAAGACCATTCCTGGTTTAATGCGACTTGCAGACAAGCAGTCAGGTCTAAAGAGGAAGCATTTAGGAATTGGTGTTTAAACAAAACTGCTGATACTAAATTGCTGCGCAATCAGGCCAGAAATAGGTGCAATGCCACTCTAAAGCGCGAAAAAGTTCTTTACGAACAGCGCCTTAGACGCAGAGTTCTTGAATACCATAAGGGTAGCAAGAACTTTTGGTCGTTCGTGGGGAGAGTGAAGAATCAGACGCGGTCGTCCATTCCAACTCTCCTCAAGGATGATCAGATCTTCACTCACTCAGTTGATAAGGCAAACTTATTAGCTAAAATGTTTGCTGAAAACTGCTCTCTTCCTGAGAGTAGCCCGCGACCACTGCCCGCGGTCGATGGTGTATCTCATGCTGTGCCTGAGATGCATTTTCGAACGCGAGCTGTTAAAAGAGTGCTTGTAAACCTCAACGTAAATAAAACCTCGGGACCGGATGGCATTTCAGCCCACGTGTTGAGAAAGTGCGCCTCAATACTGGCTCGCCCATTGCGCAATCTGTTTAATTTATCGTTCACTTCAGGAGTTTTTCCTACTTCCTGGAAGATTGCCAATGTGCAGCCAGTTCCTAAAAAAGGTGAGGCTACGAATCCTGCCAATTACCGGCCCATAGCAATCTGTTCAATGCTCTCCAAAGTTATGGAGAGCGTTATAAATTTTAACCTGATGAGGTATCTGGAGAGCAACCAATTGGTCAGCGATCGCCAGTACGGTTTCCGTGCTCACCGCTCCACAGGCGATTTGATGGCGTTCCTCACTGAGCGGTGGAACAGTTGTGTTCACCAATTCGGTGAGAGTAAGGTTGTTGCTTTGGATATCTCCAAGGCATTTGACCGGGTGTGGCATAAAGCACTTGTGTCTAAACTGGCTGCTTATGGTGTCGGTAATACATTCACTCGATGGATATCGAGTTTCCTCAGCGGCCGTTCTATTCGGGTTGTGATAGACGGCTTTGCTTCCGAAGAGCACTCCATTAATGATGGAGTTCCGCAGGGTTCGGTCCTGTCTCCTACACTTTTTCTCATTTTTATCAATGACCTTCTGTCATTGACATCAAACCCCGTCTTCTCGTTTGCTGATGACAGCAGCATTTGTCATTCATATTCATTCTCCAGGCGTCCCTCTATTCTGGAGATCACTAGAAAACGCAGAAATATGAATGACACACTCCAATCCGACCTTAACAAAATCCATGAGTGGGGTCGAGCGAAGCGGGTCGATTTTAATGCGCGGAAGACCCAATGCTGTTTTTTGACCCACAAGCGTCTGGCGGGCGACAACTTTCCACCTTTAAATATGGGTGGTGTGGATATTAATGAGTCGGAGGCTCTTGATGTTCTGGGCATGTCAATACAATGCGATCTTCGTTGGAACGATCATATTTATGATGTGTCGAAAGAAGCAGCCAAGTGCTTAGGCTTTTTAAAGCGGTGCAAGAAATACTTCACTTCAACCGACCTTCGTTGTATCTACACCACTTATATGTGGCCGAAAATGGAGTACAACTCGCATATTTGGTCGGGAGCTTCGAAAGCATATCTTCAGCTTCTGGACCGTATACAAGGTCGTGCGATAAAGCTTATAGGGGACAGTAGGGTATTCAGCTCTATTGAAACCCCTGGGATGTCGTCGGGATGTGGGGTGTGTAACCTTATTTTACCGTTACTTTAATGGTAATTGTTCCTCTGAAGTAGCCAGCCTGATTCCTTCGGTTCAGGTATTCAACAGATCTACTCGGCTTTCCAGAGCGGTGCACCCCTTTTACGTCTCGATCCCGTTCCAACGCACTACCCACTACCGCGAGAATTCGTTTTTCGGTCGCGCAGTTAAGTTGTGGAATAGTCTCCCTGCGCATGTTTTCCCCACCCACTTATAACGTCAATGCTTTTAAAAGAGGTGTAAATCGACACTACTCCCACTTTTCCCCTTCCAACTAACCTTTTCCCTTCTAAACCAACGAATGCTTTGCATGGATAGGGGGCAGCCCCTGAGTTTGGTTCTATCTGCTATAAAAAAAAAATAAAAAAAAAATCCTTCCCACCTCCATTTGCGAACACAAGTCCTGTGACTGGTGACGGGTTGCACCAATCTTGCCAGAAACGAGTCCTGTGTGTCGCCTCAGTCGCGCACTCCGTATATCCTTTTTGCCGCCAACTGGCGACGGGTTGCACCAATACTGTTAGTTGTGTGTCCTCCGCAATCCTTTTGCCATCGACGGGTGACGGGTTGCACTAATCCTGCCCACGGCAAGAGATGTCCTGGATCCATGCTGCCCTTGTCGTTGTACACAGAGCGCCACTAGACTATCCTTGTCACTTGAGACTTAAGACCGTTGCTTGTCGTAAACCCGAGCATCGCATCGACGTCAGTGCACCACAGGTCACTGCGCGTCGCATCATCGCATCGTATCGACGGCAGTGTGTTACAGGACACTGCGTGTCGCATCATTGCATCGCATCGACAGCAGTGCATCACAGGACACTGCGCGTCTTGCCGCGTCAACGAGCGTCGCATCAACGCATCGCATCGCATCTACGCGTCACACCAACGCATCGACGTCTTGCTGCGTCAACGAGCGCCGCACCAACGCGTCGCTTCGCATATACGCGTCACACCAACGCATCGACGCCCTGCTGCGTCAACGAGCGTCGCACATCAACGGACGGCAGTATATTCTTGCTGCGTCAGCGAACGTCACCCACCAACGCAACAGACAAAGCATACACATGATTGCAACGCATAACAGTGAATAGGAGGAGCGCAACACATATTTTGAGAAAGACAGCTTCCCACCTCGCCGACGAACATATAGTCAACTCTATACCTCCGACACCAACGGCACACTCTCCATCGTGTCTACACCCCGTTATCTAAGAATCGGAATTATAAATAAAGTGAATTTCTTCAATTAAATGTCCGAAATATAAATTATTTCGGCCGCGATCCTGGACACGCCCTGAGCGATATCCGAATTCAAGGCACCGTGACAACTTCACAGAACCGCCAATTATGAGAAATATATCAATCAGGAAATTCCTTCGTCGATTCCAAATACTGACCTTATTAATATTTTCTTTATATTTTAACACATAAACATTAAATAATTTTATTTGTATCGACCTTAGGAGGTGTTGTATGTCGCATTCACACTATCAAGGCAAGAACATTGGCACTTGTTAATAACTCAGTTAGTGAGTCAAGGTCAAGTTCAGCCTTTAGTGCAAGCCAAGCATTTTGTTTTGGGAAGCTCGAAAGCCAAGCTAGCAACCAGCACTCTGCATGGTAGCAAGTGTGGAAGGTAATTATAAGCTCCGGGCAAAGCTCTGGAAAGCCAAGATAGTAACCAGCACCGTCTGCATGGTAGCAAGTGTGGAAGCTAATTGCCACCAAAAAGCTTTTCTCGAGCTCAAACTAAGCAGCTTTCCGAATAAATAAAATTAGCTAAAATAAAAAGCAAAGAGCAAACGCGGAAGAATTAAATCGTTCCCAATTTAATTCTGCCGACGTTAATATTTTCAAATATGAATATTAAGAATTTAATATTGCAAAATAGTGGAATTGCGACATACCGGTCCACTTTAGTTTAGTTTAGTTTGGCCGACGGCTACGTCGGCGAGCTTAAGTAAAAATGATTTAATGTTTAAAAGTAGAGTTCTGTTAGTGAGACCACAGCGCGCAGACCGGCGCTGCATATTCGAAAATAAAAGAACACTAGAAGGCGTTCCGGTCTTTTCTTTGGGAGGATCATCATTTCCAGGAGGTATCCACAACAGAGGAAACATATTTTTCTAGAGTGTGTTCTCTTTTTTGTTCTCTTTGCTACTATTTTTCTTTTCTTGTTTTTTTTCCTATTCTGTTGACAAACATTTTGCACAATTTTTTTTATCGATCCGGGTGTCAAGAACTTCACTCCCTGACCAACGAGCTTAGCCACTACCACAGTACAATAAGGCAGCTTACACAAGCCTATAACAAATTGAGAGCCCGAGTCGGCATATTGCATTACTCATTCTTTTATTTACCGTGTTATGAAGTATTTTTTATATTCTAAGATTTGCATGAGTATAGGTATAACGATTTCCACATAGTATCACTCATAACTTCTGATCTGTCTTACAGGAAGTACCCTTGCACAATTATGGGATTGCCCCTTTATTGAAGCTTCAGCGAAAAACAGAATAAACGTTAATGAAGTGTTCGCAACAATAGTTCGTGAAATGAATGTGACACAGGAAGGCCGTTTAAAAAAAAATTATTGCTGTTCACTTTTATAGAGGACAGTGTATGTAATAATTTACGCCGTATAAGCCATAAAAGTACTATCATATAATAGTAATAATTTTGTACAAGATTTAAAGAAATTTTATCAAAATATACGCTTAATAATAATATAATGGTATGCTTAGATAAAGGAAAAAGGTTTTTCTCTACGTTACAAATATCTGCTTAGGAAGGGCTTTTTTTTTTTAAAATACATCTATTATGGGCGACACAAAAAAAATGTTTTTCTTAAAGGGCCGTATTTGGAAAAACGTACCACTTACAGAAGTGCTACACAGTGTGAGGAACTCACCGGAGGTGGGTTCCCACAAAACTTAATGATAATAATAACGACAGCGGCACATCGTCACCGGTGGGTCCCCACTACTCAACTCTTAGCGGCGACGATAACCACGACGGTTGCAGCGCCATCTCTCGGCGGCAAGCGCCAACGTTAGAAAGTAGAGCCCACCGACACCAACAGCTAAGGACGGGAAGAATCCCGCAAGCAACAACGCTCTCAGTGAATTGTGAGAGGATCACAAGCGGCATGACGTGCCATCACGCCAACTCAGGAAGAACAACATGGAAGCGCACGGATAACGGGATCCCTGGCGAAGCCATGCACCGTGTGGCAAAGCCACTCACACGGCGGAACCGTGTAGTTGGCTAACTGACGGTACGTTCGCTCCCGTAAGGAACGCAGGTGGAATCGAGGTCGACGGGATAGGTTACCATAAGTTCTGAATAGAAAACCCGTATTTTAGATTAAGCAGAGTGATTTAGATAAATGCAGATCCACTGGATTTTCACATGCCGGGGTACCATTTATTGCCATTGTTTTTACCACACAGAGGCCTCGCCTTATACATTCGCAGTGATGTTGCGTACCAGTGTCAGCAACACCTTTGCACGACGGGTGGTGAATTTAGCTCCATGTGGGTTAAGTTCAAAATCCAGTCGCACATCCTGCACTTCTGCTTCATTTACAGAAGCCCGGGTCTGGAGAGGCAGCCAAATTTTGGTAAACTTGACAGTCTCTCTGATTCAATCTCTAAAATTCTGGAATCGTATCCGCACGTGAAATTGTTGTTGCTGGTGATTTCAATGTTCATAATTCCAATTGGCTACGTCATTCGAGTCACACAACACCTGAGGGTTTGTATGTTGAGTTATTTGCTGAGTCTAATAATTTGACTCAATTAGTGAAGGAACCAACGCACTTTCCATGCGTTGATGGGCAAAACCAAAATATTCTGGACCTCTTTCTAACTTCACATCACAGCAAGTATGATGTGAATGTTCTTGCACGTCTTGGTAATTCGGACCACGCTACAATTTCTGCTACCTTCCCATATTCTAGTCTTCAATCCGCTCACCAGCCAGCACCGAAGCGGACAGTGTGCCTTTATGATAAGGCTAATTGGGTTGCACTAAACTCCTTTTTCAGCCGTTTCAATTGGCAATTGTGTTTCAGGGATAGAAACATAAATGCTGCAGCAGAATTGGTTGAAAATATAATTTTATTTGGTATGAGGTCTTTCATACCTAATAAAAGAATTTCCATTAAACCAAAAGACCATTCCTGGTTTAATGCGACTTGCAGACAAGCAGTCAGGTCTAAAGAGGAAGCATTTAGGAATTGGTGTTTAAACAAAACTGCTGATACTAAATTGATGCGCAATCAGGCCAGAAATAGGTGCAATGCCACTCTAAAGCGCGAAAAAGTTCTTTACGAACAGCGCCTTAGACGCAGAGTTCTTGAATACCATAAGGGTAGCAAGAACTTTTGGTCGTTCGTGGGGAGAGTGAAGAATCAGACGCGGTCGTCCATTCCAACTCTCCTCAAGGATGATCAGATCTTCACTCACTCAGTTGATAAGGCAAACTTATTAGCTAAAATGTTTGCTGAAAACTGCTCTCTTCCTGAGAGTAGCCCGCGACCACTGCCCGCGGTCGATGGTGTATCTCATGCTGTGCCTGAGATGCATTTTCGAACGCGAGCTGTTAAAAGAGTGCTTGTAAACCTCAACGTAAATAAAACCTCGGGACCGGATGGCATTTCAGCCCACGTGTTGAGAAAGTGCGCCTCAATACTGGCTCGCCCATTGCGCAATCTGTTTAATTTATCGTTCACTTCAGGAGTTTTTCCTACTTCCTGGAAGATTGCCAATGTGCAGCCAGTTCCTAAAAAAGGTGAGGCTACGAATCCTGCCAATTACCGGCCCATAGCAATCTGTTCAATGCTCTCCAAAGTTATGGAGAGCGTTATAAATTTTAACCTGATGAGGTATCTGGAGAGCAACCAATTGGTCAGCGATCGCCAGTACGGTTTCCGTGCTCACCGCTCCACAGGCGATTTGATGGCGTTCCTCACTGAGCGGTGGAACAGTTGTGTTCACCAATTCGGTGAGAGTAAGGTTGTTGCTTTGGATATCTCCAAGGCATTTGACCGGGTGTGGCATAAAGCACTTGTGTCTAAACTGGCTGCTTATGGTGTCGGTAATACATTCACTCGATGGATATCGAGTTTCCTCAGCGGCCGTTCTATTCGGGTTGTGATAGACGGCTTTGCTTCCGAAGAGCACTCCATTAATGATGGAGTTCCGCAGGGTTCGGTCCTGTCTCCTACACTTTTTCTCATTTTTATCAATGACCTTCTGTCATTGACATCAAACCCCGTCTTCTCGTTTGCTGATGACAGCAGCATTTGTCATTCATATTCATTCTCCAGGCGTCCCTCTATTCTGGAGATCACTAGAAAACGCAGAAATATGAATGACACACTCCAATCCGACCTTAACAAAATCCATGAGTGGGGTCGAGCGAAGCGGGTCGATTTTAATGCGCGGAAGACCCAATGCTGTTTTTTGACCCACAAGCGTCTGGCGGGCGACAACTTTCCACCTTTAAATATGGGTGGTGTGGATATTAATGAGTCGGAGGCTCTTGATGTTCTGGGCATGTCAATACAATGCGATCTTCGTTGGAACGATCATATTTATGATGTGTCGAAAGAAGCAGCCAAGTGCTTAGGCTTTTTAAAGCGGTGCAAGAAATACTTCACTTCAACCGACCTTCGTTGTATCTACACCACTTATATGTGGCCGAAAATGGAGTACAACTCGCATATTTGGTCGGGAGCTTCGAAAGCATATCTTCAGCTTCTGGACCGTATACAAGGTCGTGCGATAAAGCTTATAGGGGACAGTAGGGTATTCAGCTCTATTGAAACCCCTGGGATGTCGTCGGGATGTGGGGTGTGTAACCTTATTTTACCGTTACTTTAATGGTAATTGTTCCTCTGAAGTAGCCAGCCTGATTCCTTCGGTTCAGGTATTCAACAGATCTACTCGGCTTTCCAGAGCGGTGCACCCCTTTTACGTCTCGATCCCGTTCCAACGCACTACCCACTACCGCGAGAATTCGTTTTTCGGTCGCGCAGTTAAGTTGTGGAATAGTCTCCCTGCGCATGTTTTCCCCACCCACTTATAACGTCAATGCTTTTAAAAGAGGTGTAAATCGACACTACTCCCACTTTTCCCCTTCCAACTAACCTTTTCCCTTCTAAACCAACGAATGCTTTGCATGGATAGGGGGCAGCCCCTGAGTTTGGTTCTATCTGCTATAAAAAAAAATAAAAAAAAAATCCTTCCCACCTCCATTTGCGAACACAAGTCCTGTGACTGGTGACGGGTTGCACCAATCTTGCCAGAAACGAGTCCTGTGTGTCGCCTCAGTCGCGCACTCCGTATATCCTTTTTGCCGCCAACTGGCGACGGGTTGCACCAATACTGTTAGTTGTGTGTCCTCCGCAATCCTTTTGCCATCGACGGGTGACGGGTTGCACTAATCCTGCCCACGGCAAGAGATGTCCTGGATCCATGCTGCCCTTGTCGTTGTACACAGAGCGCCACTAGACTATCCTTGTCACTTGAGACTTAAGACCGTTGCTTGTCGTAAACCCGAGCATCGCATCGACGTCAGTGCACCACAGGTCACTGCGCGTCGCATCATCGCATCGTATCGACGGCAGTGTGTTACAGGACACTGCGTGTCGCATCATTGCATCGCATCGACAGCAGTGCATCACAGGACACTGCGCGTCTTGCCGCGTCAACGAGCGTCGCATCAACGCATCGCATCGCATCTACGCGTCACACCAACGCATCGACGTCTTGCTGCGTCAACGAGCGCCGCACCAACGCGTCGCTTCGCATATACGCGTCACACCAACGCATCGACGCCCTGCTGCGTCAACGAGCGTCGCACATCAACGGACGGCAGTATATTCTTGCTGCGTCAGCGAACGTCACCCACCAACGCAACAGACAAAGCATACACATGATTGCAACGCATAACAGTGAATAGGAGGAGCGCAACACATATTTTGAGAAAGACAGCTTCCCACCTCGCCGACGAACATATAGTCAACTCTATACCTCCGACACCAACGGCACACTCTCCATCGTGTCTACACCCCGTTATCTAAGAATCGGAATTATAAATAAAGTGAATTTCTTCAATTAAATGTCCGAAATATAAATTATTTCGGCCGCGATCCTGGACACGCCCTGAGCGATATCCGAATTCAAGGCACCGTGACAACTTCACAGAACCGCCAATTATGAGAAATATATCAATCAGGAAATTCCTTCGTCGATTCCAAATACTGACCTTATTAATATTTTCTTTATATTTTAACACATAAACATTAAATAATTTTATTTGTATCGACCTTAGGAGGTGTTGTATGTCGCATTCACACTATCAAGGCAAGAACATTGGCACTTGTTAATAACTCAGTTAGTGAGTCAAGGTCAAGTTCAGCCTTTAGTGCAAGCCAAGCATTTTGTTTTGGGAAGCTCGAAAGCCAAGCTAGCAACCAGCACTCTGCATGGTAGCAAGTGTGGAAGGTAATTATAAGCTCCGGACAAAGCTCTGGAAAGCCAAGATAGTAACCAGCACCGTCTGCATGGTAGCAAGTGTGGAAGCTAATTGCCACCAAAAAGCTTTTCTCGAGCTCAAACTAAGCAGCTTTCCGAATAAATAAAATTAGCTAAAATAAAAAGCAAAGAGCAAACGCGGAAGAATTAAATCGTTCCCAATTTAATTCTGCCGACGTTAATATTTTCAAATATGAATATTAAGAATTTAATATTGCAAAATAGTGGAATTGCGACATACCGGTCCACTTTAGTTTAGTTTAGTTTGGCCGACGGCTACGTCGGCGAGCTTAAGTAAAAATGATTTAATGTTTAAAAGTAGAGTTCTGTTAGTGAGACCACAGCGCGCAGACCGGCGCTGCATATTCGAAAATAAAAGAACACTAGAAGGCGTTCCGGTCTTTTCTTTGGGAGGATCATCATTTCCAGGAGGTATCCACAACAGAGGAAACATATTTTTCTAGAGTGTGTTCTCTTTTTTGTTCTCTTTGCTACTATTTTTCTTTTCTTGTTTTTTTTCCTATTCTGTTGACAAACATTTTGCACAATTTTTTTTATCGATCCGGGTGTCAAGAACTTCACTCCCTGACCAACGAGCTTAGCCACTACCACAGTACAATAAGGCAGCTTACACAAGCCTATAACAAATTGAGAGCCCGAGTCGGCATATTGCATTACTCATTCTTTTATTTACCGTGTTATGAAGTATTTTTTATATTCTAAGATTTGCATGAGTATAGGTATAACGATTTCCACATAGTATCACTCATAACTTCTGATCTGTCTTACAGGAAGTACCCTTGCACAATTATGGGATTGCCCCTTTATTGAAGCTTCAGCGAAAAACAGAATAAACGTTAATGAAGTGTTCGCAACAATAGTTCGTGAAATGAATGTGACACAGGAAGGCCGTTTAAAAAAAAATTATTGCTGTTCACTTTTATAGAGGACAGTGTATGTAATAATTTACGCCGTATAAGCCATAAAAGTACTATCATATAATAGTAATAATTTTGTACAAGATTTAAAGAAATTTTATCAAAATATACGCTTAATAATAATATAATGGTATGCTTAGATAAAGGAAAAAGGTTTTTCTCTACGTTACAAATATCTGCTTAGGAAGGGCTTTTTTTTTTTAAAATACATCTATTATGGGCGACACAAAAAAAATGTTTTTCTTAAAGGGCCGTATTTGGAAAAACGTACCACTTACAGAAGTGCTACACAGTGTGAGGAACTCACCGGAGGTGGGTTCCCACAAAACTTAATGATAATAATAACGACAGCGGCACATCGTCACCGGTGGGTCCCCACTACTCAACTCTTAGCGGCGACGATAACCACGACGGTTGCAGCGCCATCTCTCGGCGGCAAGCGCCAACGTTAGAAAGTAGAGCCCACCGACACCAACAGCTAAGGACGGGAAGAATCCCGCAAGCAACAACGCTCTCAGTGAATTGTGAGAGGATCACAAGCGGCATGACGTGCCATCACGCCAACTCAGGAAGAACAACATGGAAGCGCACGGATAACGGGATCCCTGGCGAAGCCATGCACCGTGTGGCAAAGCCACTCACACGGCGGAACCGTGTAGTTGGCTAACTGACGGTACGTTCGCTCCCGTAAGGAACGCAGGTGGAATCGAGGTCGACGGGATAGGTTACCATAAGTTCTGAATAGAAAACCCGTATTTTAGATTAAGCAGAGTGATTTAGATAAATGCAGATCCACTGGATTTTCACATGCCGGGGTACCATTTATTGCCATTGTTTTTACCACACAGAGGCCTCGCCTTATACATTCGCAGTGATGTTGCGTACCAGTGTCAGCAACACCTTTGCACGACGGGTGGTGAATTTAGCTCCATGTGGGTTAAGTTCAAAATCCAGTCGCACATCCTGCACTTCTGCTTCATTTACAGAAGCCCGGGTCTGGAGAGGCAGCAAAATTTTGATAAACTTGACAGTCTCTCTGATTCAATCTCTAAAATTCTGGAATCGTATCCGCACGTGAAATTGTTGTTGCTGGTGATTTCAATGTTCATAATTCCAATTGGCTACGTCACACGACACCCGAGGGTTTGTATGTTGAGTTATTTGCTGAGTCTAATAATTTGACTCAATTAGTGAAGGAACCAACGCACTTTCCCTGCGTTGATGGGCAAAACCAAAATATTCTGGACCTCTTTCTAACTTCACATCACAGCAAGTATGATGTGAATGTTCTTGCACGTCTTGGTAATTCGGACCACGCTACAATTTCTGCTACCTTCCCATATTCTAGTCTTCAATCCGCTCACCAGCCAGCACCGAAGCGGAAAGTGTGGCTTTATGAGAAAGCTAATTGCTGCTTTTTCAGCCGTTTCAATTAGCAATTGTGTTTCAGAGATAGAAACATAAATGCTGCAGCAAAATTGGTAGAAAATATAATTTTATTTGGTATGAGGTCTTTCATACCAAATAAAAGAATTTCCATTAAACCAAAAGACCATTCCTGGTTTAGTGCGACTTGCAGACAAGCAGTCAGGTCTAAAGAAGGAAGGTCTAAAGAAGCATTTAGGAATTGGCGTTTAAACAAAACTGCTGATACTAAACTGTTGCGCAATCAGGCCAGAAATAGGTGCTCTAAAGCGCGAAAAAGTTCTCTACGAACAGCGCCTTAGACGTAGAGTTCTTGAATACCATAACTGTAGTAAGAACTTTTGGTCGTTCGTGGGGAGAGTGAAGAACCAGACGCGATCGTCTATTCCAACTCTCCTCAAGGACGATCAGATCTTCACTCACTCGGTTGATAAGGCAAACTTATTAGCCAAAATGTTTGCTGAAAACTGCTCTCTTCCTGAGAGTAGCCAACCACTGCCCGCGGTCAATGATGTATCTGATGCTATGCCTGAGATGCATTTTCGAACGCGAGCTGTTAAAAGAGTGCTTGCAGACCTCAATGTCAACAAATCCTCGGGACTGGATGGCATTTCAGCTCATGTGTTGAGAAAGTGCGCCTCAATACTGGCTCGCCCATTGCGCAATCTGTTTAATTTATCATTTACTTGAGTTTTTCCCACTTCCTGAAAGAATGCCAATGTGCAGCCAGTTCCCAAGAAAGGTGAGGCTACGAAGCCTGTAAATTACCGGCCCATAGCCATCTGTTCAGTGCTATCCAAAGTCATGGAGAGCATTGTAAATTTTAACTTGATGAGGTATCTAGAGAGCAACGAGTTGATCAGCGATCGCCAGTACGACTTCCGTGCTCACCGTACCACCGGCGATCTGGTGGCGTTTCTCACTGAGCGGTGGAACAGTTGTATTCACAAGTTCGGTGAGAGTAAGGTTGTTGCGCTGGATATCTCCAAGGCATTTGACCGGGTGTGGCATAAAGCACTCGTGTCTAAACTGACTGCTTATGTCGGTAATACTTTTACTCGATGGATATCGAGTTTTCTCAGCAGCCGTTCTATTCGGATTGTGATAGACGGCTTTGCTTCCGAAGAGCATTCCATTAATGCTGGAGTTCCGCAGGGTTCGGTCTTGTCTCCAACTCTTTTTCTCATTTTTATCAATGACCTTCTGTCATTGACATCAAACCCCGTCTACTCGTTTGCTGATGACAGCAGCATTTGTCATTCATATTCATTCTCCAGGCGTCCCTCTATTCTGGAGATCACTAGAAAACGCAGAAATATGAATGACACACTCCAATCCGACCTTAACAAAATCCATGAGTGGGGTCGAACGAAGCGGGTCGATTTTAATGCGCGGAAGACCCAATGCTGTTTTTTGACACACAAGCGTCTGGCGGGCGACAACTTTCCACCTTTAAATATGGGTGGTGTGGATATTAATGAGTCGGAGGCTCTTGATGTTCTGGGCATGTCAATACAATGCGATCTTCGTTGGAACGATCATATTTTTGATGTGTCGAAAGAAGCAGCCAAGTGCTTAGGCTTTTTAAAGCGGTGTAAGAAATACTTCACTTCAACCGACCTTCGTTGTATCTACACCACTTATATGTGGCCGAAAATGGAGTACAACTCGCATATTTGGTCGGGAGCTTCGAAAGCATATCTTCAGCTTCTGGACCGTATACAAGGTCGTGCGATAAAGCTTATAGGGGACAGTAGGGTATTCAGCTCTATTGAAACCCCTGGGATGTCGTCGGGATGTGGGGTGTGTAACCTTATTTTACCGTTACTTTAATGGTAATTGTTCCTCTGAAGTAGCCAGCCTGATTCCTTCGGTTCAGGTATTCAACAGATCTACTCGGCTTTCCAGAGCGGTGCACCCCTTTTACGTCTCGATCCCGTTCCAACGCACTACCCACTACCGCGAGAATTCGTTTTTCGGTCGCGCAGTTAAGTTGTGGAATAGTCTCCCTGCGCATGTTTTCCCCACCCACTTATAACGTCAATGCTTTTAAAAGAGGTGTAAATCGACACTACTCCCACTTTTCCCCTTCCAACTAACCTTTTCCCTTCTAAACCAACGAATGCTTTGCATGGATAGGGGGCATCCCCTGAGTTTGGTTCTATCTGCTATAAAAAAAAAATCCTTCCCACCTCCATTTGCGAACACAAGTCCTGTGACTGGTGACGGGTTGCACCAATCTTGCCAGAAACGAGTCCTGTGTGTCGCCTTAGTCGCGCACTCCGTATATCCTTTTTGCCGCCAACTGGCGACGGGTTGCACCAATACTGTTAGTTGTGTGTCCTCCGCAATCCTTTTGCCATCGACGGGTGACGGGTTGCTCTAATCCTGCCCACGGCAAGAGATGTCCTGGATCCATGCTGCCCTTGCCGTTGTACACAGAGCGCCACTAGACTATCCTTGTCACTTGAGACTTAAGACCGTTGCTTGTCGTAAACCCGAGCATCGCATCGACGTCAGTGCACCACAGGTCACTGCGCGTCGCATCATCGCATCGTATCGACGGCAGTGTGTTACAGGACACTGCGTGTCGCATCATTGCATCGCATCGACAGCAGTGCATCACAGGACACTGCGCGTCTTGCCGCGTCAACGAGCGTCGCATCAACGCATCGCATCGCATCTACGCGTCACACCAACGCATCGACGTCTTGCTGCGTCAACGAGCGCCGCACCAACGCGTCGCTTCGCATATACGCGTCACACCAACGCATCGACGCCCTGCTGCGTCAACGAGCGTCGCACATCAACGGACGGCAGTATATTCTTGCTGCGTCAGCGAACGTCACCCACCAACGCAACAGACAAAGCATACACATGATTGCAACGCATAACAGTGAATAGGAGGAGCGCAACACATATTTTGAGAAAGACAGCTTCCCACCTCGCCGACGAACATATAGTCAACTCTATACCTCCGACACCAACGGCACACTCTCCATCGTGTCTACACCCCGTTATCTAAGAATCGGAATTATAAATAAAGTGAATTTCTTCAATTAAATGTCCGAAATATAAATTATTTCGGCCGCGATCCTGGACACGCCCTGAGCGATATCCGAATTCAAGGCACCGTGACAACTTCACAGAACCGCCAATTATGAGAAATATATCAATCAGGAAATTCCTTCGTCGATTCCAAATACTGACCTTATTAATATTTTCTTTATATTTTAACACATAAACATTAAATAATTTTATTTGTATCGACCTTAGGAGGTGTTGTATGTCGCATTCACACTATCAAAGCAAGAACATTGGCACTTGTTAATAACTCAGTTAGTGAGTCAAGGTCAAGTTCAGCCTTTAGTGCAAGCCAAGCATTTTGTTTTGGGAAGCTCGAAAGCCAAGCTAGCAACCAGCACTCTGCATGGTAGCAAGTGTGGAAGCTAATTATAAGCTCCGGGCAAAGCTCTGGAAAGCCAAGATAGTAACCAGCACCGTCTGCATGGTAGCAAGTGTGGAAGCTAATTGCCACCAAAAAGCTTTTCTCGAGCTCAAACTAAGCAGCTTTCCGAATAAATAAAATTAGCTAAAATAAAAAGCAAAGAGCAAACGCGGAAGAATTAAATCGTTCCCAATTTAATTCTGCCGACGTTAATATTTTCAAATATGAATATTAAGAATTTAATATTGCAAAATAGTGGAATTGCGACATACCGGTCCACTTTAGTTTAGTTTAGTTTGGCCGACGGCTACGTCGGCGAGCTTAAGTAAAAATGATTTAATGTTTAAAAGTAGAGTTCTGTTAGTGAGACCACAGCGCGCAGACCGGCGCTGCATATTCGAAAATAAAAGAACACTAGAAGGCGTTCCGGTCTTTTCTTTGGGAGGATCATCATTTCCAGGAGGTATCCACAACAGAGGAAACATATTTTTCTAGAGTGTGTTCTCTTTTTTGTTCTCTTTGCTACTATTTTTCTTTTCTTGTTTTTTTTCCTATTCTGTTGACAAACATTTTGCAAAATTTTTTTTATCGATCCGGGTGTCAAGAACTTCACTCCCTGACCAACGAGCTTAGCCACTACCACAGTACAATAAGGCAGCTTACACAAGCCTATAACAAATTGAGAGCATAAGTGAAAACTTTGTGCAATTCCTGAGTCGGCATATTGCATTACTCATTCTTTTCTTTACCGTGTTATAAAGTATTTTTTATATTCTAAGATTTGCATGAGTATAGGTATAACGATTTCCACATAGTATCACTCATAACTTCTGATCTATCTTACAGGAAGTACCCTTGCACAATTATGGGATTGCCCCTTTATTGAAGCTTCAGCGAAAAACAGAATAAACGTTAATGAAGTGTTCGCAACAATAGTTCGTGAAATGAATGTGACACAGGAAGGCCGTTTAAAAAAAAATTATTGCTGTTCACTTTTATAGAGGACAGTGTATGTAATAATTTACGCCGTATAAGCCATAAAAGTACTATCATATAATAGTAATAATTTTGTACAAGATTTAAAGAAATTTTATCAAAATATACGCTTAATAATAATATAATGGTATTGTTAACGCCAACTGCCGCTCGCCAGAGGTGCTCCCTCATCGATCGGTAGGGTGTCAGGAGTGAACACTCCAGTCTCTCTCCTGTCAGCCTGCCGGTCGTGAGGGGCGCCTCTCCCGTGAGCGTAAGCCCGGCTGCGGGCTCTCTCCGCGGCAACTGGCGCCGCCGGCTTGACCGGCTTCCAGCGATCGTCGCTGGACCCACACAGTCTCTTGCTTAAAAACCACGAACGCGTTCAGAGGCAAATGCAGCGAGTGCCGTCAGTGAATAAACATTGTGAACATTTATAAAATAAACATTGGTCCTTCGAACCACCCAACCCGTTCAAATAAACATTTTGGTCCTTCGAGCCGGATTGTGCTCGGAGACCACCCAACCGTTCACGTAAACATTTGGTCCAAACGAGCCGGATTGCCGCCGCCCAGGAACCATCGTCACCGACGCCCATACCATCGTCACCGACGCCCATACCATCGTCACCGACGCCCAAACCATCGTCACCGACGCCTAATCAACCAAGCCGTGTAAGAAACTGTAAGTTCACTGCATTTAATTTAATTTGGCCATCGCTTTTGTGCGAGCTTGTACGCAAGTCTACTTGCGAGTTTGAAAGTGCGTCTCGTGCACTAGCTAGTGAACACGGCGCACTTTGAAGCCGTGCCCGTCACTCTAGCCCCGTAGAGCCCTTCCGGCCATATACATTTTATATATATATATATATATCAAAGGAACTGTCCTCATATATATATATATATATATATATATATATATATATACCCTTCATTTGACCTTCGAGAATCGTCGATTCGTGGGTAACGGTCCCCAAAAATAACGGCAGCACCAAAGTTGAAAATTTTGTTGCTGACCGTCTTCGCAAGCATTGCTTGCTGCGAAGCCCATAATTTTTGCGCACAAAATTTACCGCTTGGCGCATAAGCAAGCCTCGTGCTCCCGCACAGAAAATCTTTAGAGCAGCCTTCTGCTGAGCTCTCCCGAGAGATTGCTTATGGTTTCGCGCTCTCACGTTTGTATCAACTTACTTGGGTGCTCCGTGACCGCGCTCAGTGCAAAGCGAAAAACCACCACCTTTTGCTGGTCAGTATACGCGTGCACATTTTGCTTCTGTTCGCGCTTCTGCTTGCGCTGCCCATACATACAGAGTGCACACAGAACAAAAGACCGGTTTTCGTGTCGTTTTGCACTCTCAGAAGTGTGAAAGCAGCGTGGGTTTGAGAATTCAACAGTGACCTTGCAGTGAACAAGCAAAGCTGCATACCCAGTAAGCAGAAGTGTTCACAGCAACTAGTCTCTTTGTAACTAGTTGCCAACTTTAGAGACAACGCGTGGTTGATTTTTGGAAGCAAGCTCCTCGAGCCCCAACGCAATCAGCTAGCGACGCGCAAATATTCGCTGACTTTTTTTCCTCTAAAATAAAATACATTTTTTTCCGAAATAGTTTTTCGGTGCGTTTTCTTTTGGGTTTTCGACTTTCTTCGCCGCCCCTAAGCGAACCCTAAAAATATAATGGCGTCACTCGACAAATTTATACGCGCCTCCGACGCGATCGTCGAATTCGAGGCCGACTTCGTGACCATCCCTGAGCAGGAGCACTCGGACTTTTCATTAGATGCTCATCTGGAAGAGCTCAAGACGATGTGGAGGGCGACCAAGGAAGTCTACTACACGTGCCTAGACCAGTTGATGGCCTCCGAAGAATCCGCACCCGCTGACGTAGAAGTGATTAAGACGAAGCAACGCAACTGCTACCGAACTTATATTCGCTGCGCCACGAAAATCGGCGCATGCCGAAAAACTCGTCTCACTTCTTCCGCACTCAATACAGCAGCAGCTGAAATGCCAGCATCTGGCTACAACATCAGCTTGCCCCCTTGCGACACCCAAGCCTTCCACGGCGATTACCTCTCGTGGCCCTCTTTCAGGGATATGTTTACGGCCCTTTATATCAAGAACACCAGAATTGCGCCGGTTGAGAAGCTTTTCCACCTGAATCAAAAAACTACCGGCGAAGCTAAAGAAATCGTGCAGAAATCCCCTCTCACGAATGAAGGTTTTGCCCAAGCGTGGAAAAATCTGTCCGACAGGTACGAGAACGGGCGCGTCCTCACCAACGCCCATTTGAAGAAGCTCTTCAGCCTGTCCCCCATCACGAAGGAAACCGGTGGCGCTATTAAAGACTTGCAGCGCGAAATCAATAATATTCTCGCCGCACTCGCGCTACAAGGTGTCGATACCTCGCATTGGGACGCGATAATCGTCTTTTTGTGTTCCAGCAAGCTCCCAGGAGCAACGCTTTCCCTTTGGGAACAATCTCTCACGAACAAAACGGAGATCCCAAAATGGACAGATCTGGATGCGTTTCTCACGCATCGCTTCCAGACCCTTGAAACGGTGCAAGATATTAAGGGCACACCCGCATCGAAGTCAACACAGCTCCCAGCTCCGACTCACTCAACTCTAGCCTCTCCCTCCCGCCGCGACCTCCTACGCATATACAGTCCACTCCTCCACCCACACAGCAACGAACTCTAGAGCAACGGTATGATAACGCTCCGCGTACTCAAGCCCCTGCCTATTCGAACTTCATTCCAGGTTCGACTCAACATGCTTCCCAGCAAGAAAGGCCGCATTCTTCGATGCGACCTCCCACGCAGATACAGTCCACTTCTCCCCCCGCGCAACAGCGAAATGCACAGGACAAGCATCAGGTGTGCTTCGCGAAAGCACCAAAACAGGTACTGTTAGGGACTGCCATGGTAACAATACGCCACCACGGTACATGTTACATCGCGCGCGCCTTAATTGATCCTGGGTCCGAAGTGTCGTTCATCTCGGAACGCATTCAAAAGTTCTTAAAGCTCCCAGCGCGACCAACTACCGCAGAAGTCTCCGGTCTCAACGAGACCGTGTCCGCAAAAATATCAAGATCGTGCGATTTTCTCATGAATTCGCCACTTGATCCCAAATTTCAAATCAACGTGACGGCGCTCGTGCTCCCAAAAATCACAGGGCGGTTGCCCTCCCACTCGTTCGACAAGTCACTTCTCAGTGGCCTCCCTCAAGACATCGAGCTCGCAGATGTCAACTTCTCCAAAAGCGAGCAGGTCGACGTCCTCATCGGAGCCGATTTATACCCAGCAATCCTGCTGGACGGCATCCGCCGCCAAGTGCTGGGCTCCCTCATGGCTCAGCAAACCGTGTTTGGTTGGATCCTAACCGGCCCGGTTCCCAACACACAATCTGCCACGGCACCCCTAAAAGTGGCTTACACAACGAAGTCACCTTCGAACAACAGTTCGAACGTTTTTGGGAGGTGGAGGAACTTCCCAAAACTAGATTGCTATCCCACTCCGAAAAGTTTTGCGAAGAAAAATACGCGAAGACGCGATGACGGCCGCTACATCGCGCCATTGCCTTTAAAGTCGGCTTTCGAGACACGCTCCGCTCAGGGGCTTCGAGACATTCAAAATGTATCGCCAAATATTGGTCGACCCAAAGCACACACCATATCAGCGCATTCTCTTCCGAGACCCGTACAAGTCAGAACTTATCGACTTCGAGCTTCAAACCGTAACGTTTGGAGTTAATTGCGCCCCGTGCCTGGCAATACGCACCCTTCTTCAATTGGCAGACGACGTGAAGCCCCAGTTCCCGCTTGCAGCACACATTCTACAGCATTCCATGTACGTGGATGATGTGTTAGCAGGCACGCATGACCTGGTGACAGCTACCCAGACCCGTGACCAACTCATAGCGGCTCTCGACTCGGCAGGGTTTGCCCTTCGAAAATGGACTGCCAACCATAAAGGCATTCTGGCAGACCTTCCGGCATCCCATCTGCTCCATTCCGATTTTCTGACGCTAGAAGATTCCAGCACCGCCAAAATGCTTGGAATTCGCTGGAACGCGACCCATGATGGCTTGGACAAAATCGACTGGGATGACACTCTGCCTCAGGTAACTCATGCTAACTGGTTGAGTTTTCTCCAGAATCACCAGCACATCAGCGCCATCCGCATCCCGCGATGGGTAAGTTACACCCTAGAAAGCGAAGTCGAACTCCATGCGTTTTGCGATGCCTCACAGAAAGCCTACGCAGGAGTCATCTATGCCCGCATCACGGTCGCTCAGGAAGTCCAAGTTTTCCTTTTGTACTTCCAAATTCGTGTAGCCCCAATTAAAACTTTGTCTCTCACCAGGTTAGAATAGTGCGGAGCCACTTTAGTAGCTGAGATGATCGACACTCTCGTGCCCACGCTGCAGCTGCCCCATTACACGATCTACTGTTGGAGCGACTCCACCATTGTTTTGGCCTGGCTGAAGAAATCCCCCTGCGTTTGGGCGACGTTCGTGGCAAATCGAGTTGCCAATGATGATTCGAGAAGGTACCACAGTCGCAATGGTTTCATGTGGATTCCCAGGACAGCCCCGCGGATTTAGCCAGTCACGGTGCCACGCCCCAAGATCTCGCTGAGAGCACCCTCTGGTGGAATGGACCTGCTTGGCTCGCCCACGACAAGAATCGCTGGCCCGAATTCCGCGCCTACGACGAATATGTCACCAAACGAGCAGAAAGCTGTCAAAACGCTGCACACCCATTGCGCTACCGATGAGGATCCTCTCGAACGATTTTCGTCGCTGCCACGAGCCCTACGTGTACACTCATACATATATCGCTTTCTCCACAACGCTCATCCAGCTCAGCGTCACCTGCACTCGCACCCCAACCTGCACCTCCCACCGGGAGAAATAAAGGAAGCTAAACGCTGCCTCGCCATCTCCTGCCAGAAGATTCATTTTGCGGACGAGCATCGCTCGAAAACTACACGATGCTGCGATCTAAAAGCAGCTTACTTTCGTTGAACCCCTTTTCTCCACAACGATAACACGATGCGCGTTGGCGGGTGGTTGTCCTCGTGTCCCAATTTGCCTTTCGACGAACGGCACCCGATTATTCTACCATACGGCTGCCAATTCTCGCGATTGCTCATTCATTTTATACACGAAAATTAGTTCTTCGTCTGGTCCGTACCCAATTCTGGATCCCCAAGGTTACAACCTTACCAAAACGACGACTCATACTTGCAAGCCTTGCATCCTACATCGGAACAAGCAACGAACCCTGTACATGACAGCCCATTATTAACACATTTTCTCATTACAGAGCCCACATGTATTTAATCCGCTGGCAATATGCGCGGACCCGAAGAGGGCGTCTGCTGGCACCACCCGGGGCGGTGCCCATCTGCGCCGCCGCGCCGTCTATTGCTGCCCACCGTCCTCGGGAGCTGTCCCCAACGGCTGACGCCCTGGTGCTCGACGTCTCGGCCGACGAGGCACAAGCGCTTGCAACGACACGACGCTCGCCCACACCGCCACCCCGAGCTTTCCGGAGTTCTCTCGTCCGGCCTGAGGAAGCCTCCTTCGGTCCGGCCCCAGAACAGATGCCCATCTATCACGAAGACCTCCGAGATCGCGGAAGTCTGCGAGTTCGCACGCTGTCGGTGCGGTATCCGCCGCACCACGAGCAACGTCCACTACCAGAGCTGGCCCCGAGACGTGCGCTCTCACCACCCACACCGGCCCCGAGACGTCTGCTGCCCGCTACGCCAGAACCGGTGCCACGACGTGCACCACCCGCACCGCCGGCTCCGTCAGCACCGCCGGCTCCGTCAGCACCGCCGGCTCCGTCAGCACCGCCGGCTCCGTCAGCACCGTCGGCCCCAAGGCACGCGCCTCCAGGTCGTCCGGCCCCACGACGCGCGCCAGTGATGCCGGCCAGGCAACACGCCTGGTGCCCGCCAGCCCAGCGGCTTCCTACGGAGGGCCGCGAGTGCGAGCTGTGCTGTCCCCTGTGTACGGGGCGGCATGTGCTGAGCCGTTGTCAGCTGTTTCTGCAACAGACACCAGCGCAGCGGAACTTGACGGCACACGCGCGGCACATGTGCCACAACTGTTTGGCGCGGTCGCACAGATTGGCTGAGCGTCGGAGCCCCATGCGCTGCCGCAAGTGCGGGGAGGCGCACCACACGCTCCTCCACTAGACCGGAGACGAGGCACGGCGCCAGTTGTCGGGGTTTGGGGATTTGCAGTCCTGCAAGGCGGGCGGTATGTTAACGCCAACTGCCGCTCGCCAGAGGTGCTCCCTCATCAATCGGTAGGGTGTCAGGAGTGAGCACTCCAGTCTCTCTCCTGTCAGCCTGCCGGTCGTGAGGGGCGCCTCTCCCGTGAGCGTAAGCCCGGCTGCGGGCTCTCTCCGCGGCAACTGGCGCGGTTTGACCGGCTTCCAGCGATCGTCGCTGGACCCACACAGTCTCTTGCTTAAAAACCACGAACGCGTTCAGAGGCAAATGCAGCGAGTGCCGTCAGTGAATAAACATTGTGAACATTTATAAAATAAACATTGGTCCTTCGAACCACCCAACCCGTTCAAATAAACATTTTGGTCCTTCGAGCCGGATTGTGCTCGGAGACCACCCAACCGTTCACATAAACAGGTATGCTTAGATAAAGGAAAAAGGTTTTTCTCTACGTTACAAATATCTGCTTAGGAAGGGCTTTTTTTAAATACATGTGCATTTTTTTCAAAATAACAAGTCCGCTTGCGGAATACAAGTTCCGCAAGCGAGGCATCAAAGTTTGAATTGCGAAACTCCCACTTGCCCAACAGCCAATAACTTCTAGCAGAATTCCAATTCTGCAAGAAAGGCATATTGCACAATGGGACAAAGTGCAGCGATTGACCCACTTAGCCTGCGACTTTCGGAAGTTTTTCCTGCCCGCTCCGTACTTCGAGGACCTCGACGACAGTATGCGCCGTCGCGTTCAACGCCCCCGGGAGACTTTCAAGGACTACGTGCTGGGATACAGACCCTTATGAGGCAAGCCGACCTACAAAGCGAACAGCAGTTGCAACGAATTTATCGGAATTGTCGCAGCGAATACCAGCTCTATATCCGACGCAATGACTTCGTGAATTTGAAAGAATTAACTGCTCTCGCTAAGGATTTCGAGGACATCGGGAGAGAAAAGGCAAAAGAACCGCCACCACGACCCCGTCCAGAGCAACAACGACAACTGACGCAGACCTCAACAACAGAATCGCCGCCCCGGCGAATTTCAGAGCAGCCTCGACGAGTAACGCAGGCATTAACAGAAGAAATCATCAGGAATCCACGCGCTGCTTGCAGACGCTGCGGAGGGCAGGGGCACTCACAGTACGCGTGTCAGCGTCCCAGTAAAATATTCTGCTAGGAGTGCGGAAAAGTTGGCATGCGGACCTTCGAGTGCTGCAGAAGACGAGCGGGAAACGCCGAGGAGGAGCAACCGACAGGAGGGGTGTTGGAACCTGAAGACCAGTAAATCCCCCCAACACAAGACCATACATCCCCCCCAAAACAAGACCGGACATCCCCCCCAACATAAGACCAGACATCCCCCAACTAAACTAAACACGAGCAATGCAAGGAACTACAAAGTAACAGCAGGGGCGACAAGCTCTTCCTATGAGCCACACCAGTTGGCGGCCACGACGGCTACATCGCCACCTTGGCTTAGCGATGAAAGGAAGATCCTGGCAAAGGTGAGAATCGGAGAAGTGAATCTGGAGGCGACGTTGGACACTGGAGCCACGCGAAGTTTCGTCAGCGCCAGTCGGGTATCAGAATTTGGACTCCCCGAGACGTCCGACAGCACAGGAGTAAAGGTCCAGCTGGCAGACGGTGGAGTGCACCGGTCCCTTCAAGCAGAAGTTCAACTGGGCAATAGCAGTGGCGTGATAGACCTTCTAGTCATGCCGGGAGTGATCGATACGCTGGTGCTAGGAATGGACTTCCTGTCAAAAATTGGGACCACTCTACAGTGCGGAGGCCAACGGCTCCAACTCAGGGAACGAGCAGCTTGCCCAACAGAGCGATGTACCCTAACACAGGCAACGGACACCTCGGCCGGACAAGAACATCTTGGCCTCCCTCAAGACATCGAGCTCGCAGATGTCAACTTCTCCAAAAGCGAGCAGGTCGACGTCCTCATCGGAGCCGATTTATACCCAGCAATCCTGCTGGACGGCATCCGCCGCCAAGTGCTGGGCTCCCTCATGGCTCAGCAAACCGTGTTTGGTTGGATCCTAACCGGCCCGGTTCCCAACACACAATCTGCCACGGCACCCCTAAAAGTGGCTTACACAACGAAGTCACCTTCGAACAACAGTTCGAACGTTTTTGGGAGGTGGAGGAACTTCCCAAAACTAGATTGCTATCCCACTCCGAAAAGTTTTGCGAAGAAAAATACGCGAAGACGCGATGACGGCCGCTACATCGCGCCATTGCCTTTAAAGTCGGCTTTCGAGACACGCTCCGCTCAGGGGCTTCGAGACATTCAAAATGTATCGCCAAATATTGGTCGACCCAAAGCACACACCATATCAGCGCATTCTCTTCCGAGACCCGTACAAGTCAGAACTTATCGACTTCGAGCTTCAAACCGTAACGTTTGGAGTTAATTGCGCCCCGTGCCTGGCAATACGCACCCTTCTTCAATTGGCAGACGACGTGAAGCCCCAGTTCCCGCTTGCAGCACACATTCCACACATTTTTGACTTCCTGTCAAAAATTGGGACCACTCTACAGTGCGGAGGCCAACGGCTCCAACTCAGGGAACGAGCAGCTTGCCCAACAGAGCGATGTACCCTAACACAGGCAACGGACACCTCGGCCGGACAAGAACATCTTGGCCTCCCTCAAGACATCGAGCTCGCAGATGTCAACTTCTCCAAAAGCGAGCAGGTCGACGTCCTCATCGGAGCCGATTTATACCCAGCAATCCTGCTGGACGGCATCCGCCGCCAAGTGCTGGGCTCCCTCATGGCTCAGCAAACCGTGTTTGGTTGGATCCTAACCGGCCCGGTTCCCAACACACAATCTGCCACGGCACCCCTAAAAGTGGCTTACACAACGAAGTCACCTTCGAACAACAGTTCGAACGTTTTTGGGAGGTGGAGGAACTTCCCAAAACTAGATTGCTATCCCACTCCGAAAAGTTTTGCGAAGAAAAATACGCGAAGACGCGATGACGGCCGCTACATCGCGCCATTGCCTTTAAAGTCGGCTTTCGAGACACGCTCCGCTCAGGGGCTTCGAGACATTCAAAATGTATCGCCAAATATTGGTCGACCCAAAGCACACACCATATCAGCGCATTCTCTTCCGAGACCCGTACAAGTCAGAACTTATCGACTTCGAGCTTCAAACCGTAACGTTTGGAGTTAATTGCGCCCCGTGCCTGGCAATACGCACCCTTCTTCAATTGGCAGACGACGTGAAGCCCCAGTTCCCGCTTGCAGCACACATTCCACACATTTTTGACTTCCTGTATTACGCCTGTTGAAAGCTGCGAAATTAAAAATCAACAGAGCAAAATGCAAGTTCTTCCAAGAGGAAATCAAGTAGCTCGGTCACGTAGTGAGTGCCGACGGTATCCACACCGACCCGGACAAAGTCACGGCAATACGAGATTTGCCACCCCCCACCGACATACGAGGCGTTTGACGTTTTCTAGGCACCGCGTCATGGTATCGCAGATTCATACCGGGTTTCTCTGACATCACGACACCACTGATGACACTTCTCAAGAAAGGCAAACGCTTCCGATGGGACACTGAGCAACAGCAGGCCTTCGAAACAATAAAGAGTAAACTAATCGAAGCGACCGCCCTCGCGAAGCCAGACTACAATCAAAAATTTGTCCTCCAAACAGACGCTAGCGAGTATGGCCTCGGCGTCGTGCTAACGCAGGAGCAAGAAGGAGAAGAGCGAGTGATCGCGTATGCCAGCCGCCACCTCACCGACGTGGACGAGCGTTACTCAACCACTGAGAAGGAATGTCTCGCGTGTGGGGCATTCGGAAAATGAGACAGTACGAGATGGGTACGAATTTACCGTCCTCACTGACATTCCTCGTTGCGCTGGCTCAACTCCATAGACAATCCTTCCGGCAGAACCGCGCGGTGGGCCTTGGAGCTACAGCAGTACCAGTTCCAAGTAAAATGCAGACGAGGAAAGTGGAACGTTGTGGCAGATGCCCTCTCTAGGCAGCCAGCGAACGTCTTATTAGTTCTGGACGCCAACTTCGCGGATTGCCGATGGCATGCCACGAAACTCCAAGACGTAAAGACAAGCCCTAAGAAATTCCCGGATTACACGATCCTCGATGGACAACTCTACCGACACTTTCCAGTGTCCGATCTAGACGATGATTCGCCACCTTGGAAATTGTGTGTCCCTAAGAATCTGCGACCCCGGGTGCTCGCGGAGAACCACGACAACCCCTCCGTTGGACATCACGGTATCCGCAAGACAACAATCAGAATTGGCAAACGTTACTACTGCCCTGGCATGGCGCGGGATATTAAAAGGTATGTCAACAGCTGCGAATCCTGCCAGAGGTACAAACCCTCACAAGAAAAACCAGCCGGGCACATGCTGACACATCTGAGCAACGAACCATGGTCGTTATCGGTGCTGACTTAATAGGACCGCTGCCGCGTACGCCGCAGGGTCATACCATGGCACTGGTCATGTACGACAAGTTCTCCAAGTGGACGGAGATAGTTCCTCTGCGCAAGGCGACAAGTGAGAGCCTTCAGAAAGCCTTGCGTGATTGTCTGCCGCTATGGAGTAACAAAGGTTCTCATTTGTGACAACGGACCACAATTCAGCAGCGCCCTCTTCAAGGAATATTTGAAGAAGATGGGGATTCCTTAGCAATTCATCGCTCGATACATCGGTACACACCAGCGTTTCTCACATCGGCTCGGTACACACCAGCGTTTCTCACACAGGGAAGAGAACCACGATTACCGCGAGCATTATATGATGAAAATACACTAGGCACAGGCAACCCGGAACAGAGCCCACATCGACGAGCTCAACGATAACAGGGAATCTTTGAAGTTGTACGAAGCAACCTTCGACGCGTAGCACATGCCCAGGCGCGGCACTACAATTTACGACATCGACCTTGGAAACCACAGATTGGCCAGCGAGTTTTGGCGAAAACACATTTTTTGTCCAACGCAGCCGAGAAATTTACCGCGAAACTGGCGCCGAAGTTCGACGGGCCGTACCGCGTCATTGGGTTCAGCTCCCCAGTCATTGTACAGCTTAAACTGGAAGGATGGGAGCGGATACGCACTGCTCATATCAGCGAAGTGAAGCTATATCGAGACGCCCACACATCTCCTTGCGACTCCGAAGGGGAAGAAAGAACTTCGGTCAGAGCGAGTAGCCCGACACTCGGACCACAGACGCGACAGAACAGTCATCCGAACAGACAGATCGACGAGCGGTCGACACGGGCCGCTAGAATACAATAACACCTTCTTTTATTATAGCTAACCAACCCGAACCAGACAACCCCCGTCCAAAACAGAAAATTTCCACATACGAAACGGAAGCAGAGGAAGGTTCGCTACCCCAATACTATCCGGGCCCAGGCGGAATCCAGGTGCGAGTCCGAGACTTCGAAAGGCTCTGCAGCGGCAGGTGGCTGAACGACGTATTGGTGGAGGTGTACGTCCGCTGGGTCCAACAGAGCACCGGAACCACCTTGCGAGAACGCACCCAAATTTTTAGCCCGTTCTTCGACCGGATAGCAAGGGGTCGGAGCGCCGAGGAGCGAAACGAATCCGTGCGTCGTTGGCGAGGAAAAGAGACCTCACGGCGATGACGGTCATCGTGGGGCCCATAATCCCAATTAGCCTTCTCATAAAGTCACACTGTCCGCTTCGGAGCTGGCTGGGGAGCGGATTGAAGACTAGAATATGGGAAGGTAGCAGAAATTGTAGCGTGGTCCGAATTACCAAGACGTGCAAGAACATTCACATCATACTTGCTGTGATGTGAAGTTAGAAAAAAAGGTCCAGAATATTTTGGTTTTGCCCGTCAACGCAGGTAAAGTGCGTTGGTTCCTTCACTAATTGAGTCAAATTATTAGACTCAGCAAATAACTCAACATACAAACCCTCGCGTGTCGTGTGACTCGAATGACGTAGCCAATTGGAATTATGAACATTGAAATCACCAGCAACAACAATTTCACTGTTCGGATACGATTCCAGAATTTTAGAGATTGAATCAGAGAGGCTGTCAAGTTTATCAAAAGTTGGCAACCTCTCCAGTCCCGGGCTTCTATAAATGAAGCAGAAGTGCAGGATGTGCGACTGGATTTTGAACTTAACCCACATGGAGCTAAATTCGGCATCCGTCGTGCAAAGGTGTTGCTGACACTGGTACGCAATATCACTGCGAATGTATAAGGCGAGGCCTCTGTGAGGTAAAAACAATGGCAGTAAATGGTACCCCGGCATGTGAAAGTCCAGTGGATCTGCACCCTCAGACACCTGGGTCTCACTTAGTGCCATTATATGCGGTTGGTGAGTACAAATATGCGCATAGACCGCGAAGAAATTCGGCCTCAAGCCACGCACATTAGTGGAGTCTATGCGAAATTTTGTCATCGCCACCCACTGTGGCGAAGTGTAAGGTCAGCTGTACAAGCGGCCACGCGGACGTCGGAAGCAAAGCAAAACGCGCCTTTATCTTGCCGCGCTTCAGCCCACCGTGCACTCACAGCCGCATGCACACCTAACGGGACCAGGAAGAAGGAGGAGGAGTGAAAGCAAACGAAATGCTGAGCTTTACTGCGGAGAGCATAAAAAAGCCCCTCGCATGGTTCTCTGCGTCCCATTTGATTGTGTATTTATTTGTTGTAATTTGATAAAATTTTTATATATTTGTTATTAAGGTTGTTGCTCTGGATATCTCCAAGCATTTGACCGGGTGTGGCATAAAGCACTCGTGTCTAAACTGGCTGCTTATGGTGTCGGTAATACTTTCACTCGATGGATATCGAGTTTCCTCAGCGGCCGTTCTATTCGGGTTGTGATAGACGGCTTTGCTTCCGAAGAGCACTCCATTAATGCTGGAGTTCCGCAAGGTTCGGTCCTGTCTCCGACACTTTTTCTTATTTTCATCAATGACCTTCTGTCATTGACATCAAACCCCGTCTACTCGTTTGCTGATGACAGCAGCATTTGTCATTCATATTCATTCTCCAGGCGTCCTTCTATTCTGGAGATCAATAGAAGGCGCAGAATTATGAATGACACACTCCAATCTGACCTCAACAAAATCCAGGACTGGGGTCAAGCGAATCGGGTCGATTTTAATGCGCGGAAGACCCAATGCTGTTTGTTGACCCACAAGCGTCTGGCGGGCGACAACTTTCCACCTTTAAATATGGGTGGTGTGGATATTAATGAGTCGGAAGCTCTTGATGTTCTGGGCATGTCAATCCAATGCGATCTTCGCTGGAACGATCACATCTTTGACGTGTCGAAAGAAGCAGCCAAGTGCTTAGGCTTTCTTAAGCGGTGTAAGAAGTACTTCACTCCAACCGATCTTCGTTGTATCTACACCACTTATATCCGTCCGAAAATGGAGTACAATTCGCATATATGGTCGGGAGCTTCGCGGGCATATCTTCAGCTTCTCGACCGTGTCCAATGTCGTGCGTTAAAACTTATAGGGGACAGTAGGGTATCCAGCTCTATTGAAACCTTGGAGCGTCGTCGTGATGTGGGGTGTGTATCACTATTTTACCGCTACTTTCACGGTAAATGTTCTTCTGAAGTAGCCAGCCTGATTCCTCCGATTCAGGTATTTAGCAGAACTACTCGGCTTTCCAGAGCGGTGCACCCCTTTTATGTCGCGATTCCGTTCCAACGAACCACGCATTACCGTGAGAGTTCGTTTTTCGGTCGCGTCGTTAGATTGTGGAATAATCTCCCTGCGAATGTCTTCCCGCCCACTTACAGCGTCGAAACATTCAAGCGAAGTGTAAACCGTCACTACTCCCTCTTTCCCCCTTCCCACTAACCTGTCATCCCTTCGGAACCAACAAATGCTGTGCATGGATAGGGGGCATCCCCTGAGCTTGGTTTCATCTGTCATAAAAAAAAAAAAAAAGTTGAGTTGTTAATAAGTAGTGCACTATTGTTTGTTGGTTAAAAAGTGTTGTTTGGTAAAGTGTTATTATTGTGTTAAGCGTGTTTCGCGGCGTAGGTAATTGTTTTCACTATTGTTTTCACTATTGTTTTCACTATTGTTTTCGATTTTATTTGCCCGAAGACTGATTAACGAAAAGTACTGGCGTGCACACCATCCGACTCCGTCCGCGGTTACATCACAACCCAAGTCATGTTCAAAATAATTGTTAGGGCAACAATTTTTGTGAGGACTATAGACGCATGAAATAAGTATTTTTAATGAGGAATCTGAAATAGATAGATGAAAATTTACAAAAGCATACATGTATAATTACATAATAAATAAATAAATAAATAAATAATCAAAACAAATAAAGACGGGAATAAAAGTGAATGAACAAAAAAAAATTAATTTTAAAAAAAATAAATAAATAAATAAATGACACAAAAGGATAATTAGTTACATCCACTTGACAAAATTTACATATAAACGAAGTTTAAGTCGCCACAAAACCCAAAAATTTACGACACAAACAAATTCTTAGTGTGGTATACGCCCAACTTCTTGCCACCTAATGTTCCCAGCTCATATAGCGAATTGCCAATCTTCTTCTGTATAATGCATTTTACATTTGCTGGGGCTAACTTGGCATTTTAACCTTCCACTTGTTTACTTAGCTTGAAGTTGCGGCGGTATAAAGCTTGTCCAAAGTGCTCTTGCACTTTTCGCATGAGCTGACCTTAATGCTTCAAACACCTTCTGCCGGATCTACTGCTTATCAGCCGGATGTGTTACGACACAATCGTCATCCTTAATGTTCCGGCATTGTCCTTGGTAGCAAGTCGCGGCTTATCCTATACGCGGTGGCCAGTTCTTCCAACCTTTCGATAAAAGCGAGAGGATCGCGACCACCGTCATATCTAACTGACCACTTCCGCACTTTGTCCATGACGTCGGCGTGATCTGTCGCGCGTTCCCTCGACGGTGGCCCGTATTCACCCCCTTGACTTGCTGTTGAAACGGTGGTGGGCAGTTCCAGAGTCTTCACTGTTTCTGGCTGATGCGTCTGTGCCGTCCCCATTCGGTGCGGGGACTTCGCTTGCTGGTGAAACCTTTCCAGTTCTTGTAGTCGCGCCGTGACCTTTTTATCGTCCTTCGAATCTGATGCAAAAGTGGCCAGCCGTTTTCTCAAATCCTCGACGGTTCCACCTTCGTCGAGTTCAAATTCCTTCGCGTAGGTTATTAGCTCGTCCTTGCGTAGTGATTAAATCCACGTGATCTTCATGGCGTACGTCTTCTTACGGCTTTTTGTAATGAGTTATATCGATGTTCGTGTTTCGTCGAGATGTTGAAAGCCTTCTAGTCCCTGCTCGGGCGCCACTGTAACGAAACTTTCCCCTTCACGGGCCAGGGTATGTGACTCAGTCGAGTCCAGGATCCGTCCAGTTATTTATTTGATGGGACACAAGACTTCCTTCAACAAATTCTCTCCTTTATTAATTCTCTAAATTAATTCAATAATTCGTAATTCTTAAACTTATATATATATATATATATATATATATATATATATATATATATATATATATATATATATATATATATATATATATATATATATATATATATATATATATATATATATATATATATATATATATATATTTTGAAATGGTTTTAAAATGTATAAATGGGTACCAAATAGATGTATGGCCACTGAAAGCCTTCACAGGTAGACGCTGTGGTGAAAGAAAACCTGTCCCCGCCCCAGTGGGGTGCGAGCGAACCGGGTGTTGGCCGCGGGAGTGTCTGTGTCTGTCTGTGTCTATCTGTGTCTGTATGTGTCTCACTGTGTCTGTCTGTATCTTTCGTGTCTGTCTCTGCCTGTCTGTCTGTGTCTGTCTGCGTCTGTCTGTCTGTTTCTGTCTGTGACTGGCTGTGTCTGTCTGTATCTTTGTGTCTGTATGTGCCTGTTTGTACCTGTCTGTGCCTGCTTGTGTTTGGCTGTGTCTGTCGGTGTCTGTCTGCCTGTCTGTGTCTGTCTGTCTGTTTGTGTCTGTCTGTTTGTGTCTGTCTGTGTATGTCTGTCTGTGTACGTCTGTCTGTATCTTATTGTGTGTGTCTGTGTCTGTCAGTCTGTGCCTGTCTGTCTGTGTCTGTCTGTGTTTGTCTGTGTCTGTCTGTATGTATTTGTCTGTCTCTCTGTCTGTCTGTCCGTCTTCGTCTGTGTCTGTCTATCTGTCTGTCTGTCTGTGTGTGTCTGTTTGAGTCTGTATGTCTGTGTCTGTCTGTGTCTGTCTGTGTCTGTCTGTGTCTGTTTGTGTCTGCCTGTGTCTGTCTGTATCTGTCTGTGTCAGTGTCTGTCTGTGTATATCTGTGTCTGTCTGTATCTGTCTGTGTCTGTCTATGTCTGTCTGTATCTTTCTGTGGGTGTCTGTGCCTGTCTGTCTGTGTCTATCTGTCTGTGTCTGTCTGTCTGTGTGTCTGCCTATCTGTGTCTGTCTGTCCGTGTCTGTCTATCTGTGTCTATCTATCTGTGTCTGTCTGTGTCTGTCTGTCTGCGTCTGTCTGTCTGTGTCTATCTGTGTCTGTCTGTGCCTGAGTCTGTCTGTGTCTGTCTGTTCCTGTCTGTGCCTGTTTGTGTCTGGCTGTGTCTGTCGTTGTCTGTCTGTCTGCGTCTGTCTGTCTGTTGTGTATGTCTGTCTGCGTCTATCTGAATGTGTCTGTCTGTCTGAGTCTGTCTGTGTCTGTCTGTGTCTGTCTGTGTCTGTCTGTGTGTATGTCTGTGTCTGTATATCTGTGTCTTTTTTTTTCTAAATGAGGTGGAAAGCATCAAACGCCAATGTGCGAGACTTTAACACGATAAAACCTCCTCCCCCAGGTCTGACTGTCCTCCCAGAACTACCGTCAAATATTACTTCGGGAGGCAGAGGGAGCAACAAGCTCAATCACGTGATAGTCCGTCTGGCCCTGTCCGACAGTTGGTCAAAGTCACTCAGTGTCCCTATCGTCTTGGTTCAAGGCCCCAACTGAACCAGCTCCTCCACCAGCCATCCGCGCTCTCTCAGTGCTGCTCAGCTTCGCATATATGCAGACGGCGAATCGGCATACGGCTGTCCATGTTGACACCGAGGATAGCATCGCATCAACAAGATTTGTTGCGTTCAGTTCTGAACCGTGCGTGTCGTTGACCAATCTCCTTTCCGCAGCAAAGCGCGGGCACTCAAACAGTAAATGCTGCGGGTCTTCCACCACCTGCGGACATGCTGGACAAAGAGGCGAATCGTCATTTCCGAATCGGAACAAGCTACTCCGAAAAACGCCATGGCCCGTGAGGAACTGTGTTAGGTAATAGTTCAGCTCCCCGTGCGTGCGACTAATCCACTCTTTAATGTTTGGGATCAGAGTGTGTGTCCACCGACCTTTGTTGGACTCATTCCATCGCCTCTGCCACATTTCCAAGGAAAGTGCTCTCTAACGTGGTACGTCAACACCCAAGTTCTTTTTTGCGTAGCACCGTTGAGCCTCATGCGCCATAACCTCCATTGGGATAATGCCAGCCAGAACAAAAGCCGCATCGTCCGAGACTGTTCGGTGTGCGCTTATTATGCGCAATGCGCTAAGCCGATGGACTCTATTAACGAGCTTCCAATTAGCCACGATATTTAATGATTCGGCCCAAATAGGCGCCGCATACATCAAAATTAACGTAGTAACTCTAGTCAGAAGCTGTCTCTTTCCGCCTTTCGGGCCACCAACGTTTGGCAACATCCGCGTTAGTGACGCGTGACAGGCAGCGGCTTTTTTGCAGGCATACTCCGTGTGTTGCCGAAACTTGAGGCGATCATCGATCAACACATGTGGACTCCTACAGGAACCGGAAGTCTTAGAACTCCATCATACATTAAGTTCCATAGCAGGGGTCCGAGAACTGAGCCCTGAGGAACGCCAGCTATTATGGGCCAGCTTTATTCCCGTGTCACTGTCGTAGAGCAGTACTCTGTTGTTGAGGTAGCTGCTAACTATTTGGAGGAGGTAGCCCGGGACTGATTTTTCACGTAGCGCCCGTAAGATGCAGTACCACGGCGCCGTATTGAAGGCGTTTTTCACGTCGAGCGTGATGACAGCACAGTACTGCTTTGAGCCACCTCTCCATCTAGTGCCACGAATTGCCTCGCTATCCAAAGACACTACCGCAGTGATAGCATCAATAGTAGAGCAGCCTCTGCGAAATCCATATTGGCTTCTACTGAGACCCCCAGCGCCTTCTGCATAGGGATGCAGCCTTTCATATATAATTCGCTCTAACATTTTTCCGACGCTATCAAGAAGACATATTGGCCTGTATGACGACGGTTCTCCCGGTGGCTTGTCGGGTTTCGGGATCAGAACCAGCTTTTGAACTTTCCACGCACTGGGGAAGATTCCTTGTTGCAGGCAACTTTGGAATACCCTTACGAACATGTGCGGGTGACTCAGTACTGCTGCTCTCAGTGTCGCATTTGGAATCCCGTCGGGTCCTGGTGCTTTGTTCGGCACAATTAGTTTAGCGGCCTCGCTGATTTCAGTGGTCGATATTTGGACTTCGGGAAACTCCTGTGGCTGAAGTCGGGAATATTCACCTTCTGGATGCTGAGGGAATAGAGTTGCAACTATCCGAGCCAGTAAATGCGGGCACCTCATTTGCGCTTGCCGACGGGTTTTTGCCATTACAACCCTATATGCACCTCCCCATGGGTTCGCATTCGCTTCTTCACACAGTGCTTTGAAGATTCTGATTTTTGACTTGCGAATCGCATCACGAAGATTCCTCCTTGACTTCGAAAACTCATCCTTACGCCGCACTCTTTCTAGTGATTGCCTGCAGCGCTGGAAACGCCGTCTTGCCTGAAGGCACTGCGCCCGGAGCATTGCTATCTCGTCGCTCCACTGTAACGAAGTTCCGGTCTTCCGTTCTTAAGCGTGGATGGGCTCGTCGGATGGCCACGGTTTGTCAACAGAAAATTTATACTCTGTTGGGACTTCTGTCTAAATACAACTTTTATTCACTGTTTTCTTTGTACACGGGACTTAAATCTATGCCTTAGAGGGCTTGTATGTTGCGGAGCGGAGACACGCTGACTGGCCCTTTGCTTAAGGTGACGTTCGATGTTTTGCTGTCGTCCGTTGCTTGGGTCACACTCAACGTAAGTCTTCGTCCCGGTTCTTCGTGGGTCCGCGGGCTACGTGGCTTATGTATGTATCGTCGGGATATGAGCACACCGATTCGCGCTGACTACTATAGTTGGCAACCAAGTCTAACGACTCGCGCTGTCAGTACCGTCGACAGTAGCTATAACCTTCACGGCTCAAATACGCGTTACCCTGTACGAATCAAAGTCGAATACTTCCCGATATATGTATAGCCGAGCAGTCAAATCTAACCATTCGCACTGATTACTATAGTTGGCAACCGAGTCTAACGACTCGCGCTGCCAGTACAGTCGACAATAGATATAGCCTCCACGACGCAAATACGCGAGTCTAACGACTCGCGCTGCCAGTACAGTCGACAATAGATATAGCCTCCACGACGCAAATACGCGTTACACTGTACGAGTCAAAGTCGAATAATTCCCGATATATGTATAGCCGAGCAGCCAAATCTAACGATTCGCGCTGACTACTATAATTGGCAACCGAGTCTAACGACTCGCGCTGCCAGTACAGTCGACAATAGATATAACCCCCACGACGCAAATACGCGTTACCCTGTACGAGTCAAAGTCGAATAATTCCCGATATATGTATAGCCGAACAGCCAAATCTAACGATTCACGCTGACTACTATAGTTGGCAACCGGGTCTAACGACTCGCGCTGCCAGTACAGTGGACAATAGATATAACCTCCACGACGCAAATACGCGTTACCCTGTACGAGTCAAAGTCGAATAATTCCCGATATATGTATAGCCGAACAGCCAAATCTAACGATTCGCGCTGACTACTATAATTGGGAGTCTAACGACTCGCGCTGCCAGTACAGTCGACAATAGATATAACCTCCACGACGCAAATACGCGTTACACTGTACGAGTCAAAGTCGAATAATTCCCGATATATGTATAGCCGAGCAGCCAAATCTAACGATTCGCGCTGACTACTATAATTGGCAACCGAGTCTAACGACTCGCGCTGCCAGTACAGTCGACAATAGATATAACCTCCACGACGCAAATACGCGTTACCCTGTACGAGTCAAAGTCGAATAATTCCCGATATAAGTATAGCCGAACAGCCAAATCTAACGATTCGCGCTGACTACTATAGTTGGCAACCGGGTCTAACAACTCGCGCTGCCAGTACAGTGGACAATAGATATAACCTCCACGACGCAAATACGCGTTACCCTGTACGAGTCAAAGTCGAATAATTCCCGATATATGTATAGCCGAACAGCCAAATCTAACGATTCGCGCTGACTACTATAATTGGGAGTCTAACGACTCGCGCTGCCAGTACAGTCGACAATAGATATAACCTCCACGACGCAAATACGCGTTACCCTGTACGAGTCAAAGTCGAATAATTCCCGATATATGTATAGCCGAACAGCCAAATCTAACGATTCGCGCTGACTACTATAATTGGCAACCGAGTCTAACGACTCGCACTGCCAGTACAGTCGACAATAGATATATATAGATTGAAATTATCCATCTCTTCACGAGGATTTCTATGCCCTGTAATTTGCCACACCAGGGTCTTGTTATGTCACTGTAACGTACCTGTCCCTTGTCTCGTTGTTCTCCTTGTTTCTTTTCGGTGCTAAGTCTCGGCGGAACTCAAGAGCTTACGTCCGTTCTGTGCTGTGGTCGGGATTCGAAAGAAAGACTCCTGCTTTCAGTTCTGCGTTGTCTACTTGACTCCGTTTGTCGTTTCTTATGTATCTTGCCTCGACCGTAGTATGTGTTCGTGAGTTCTGCGTTGGCTGTTTGCTCTCTCTGTATACTTGTACTTGTTTCGAGTTTTCTGTATTTGTCTTCGCTTCAGCTCGCTCGCTCTCTCTCTCGCTCTTTGTTGTCTTATGCATCGGGCCTTAATTTACTATACAGACACATTTTGAAATCTCTTATACTTAATACATTAGACTCTTATAACTTGTCTTGTACGCTATAAGAAGCAATTCTATTAAGGTGTGTTACCTTACAATAATAAACTTAAAGTTAACTTTAATCCAATATATATATTTTTTTTTTTTTTTTTTTTTATGACAGATGAAACCAAGCTCAGGGGATGCCCCCTATCCATGCACAGCATTTGTTGGTTCCGAAGGGATGACAGGTTAGTGGGAAGGGGGAAAGAGGGAGTAGTGACGGTTTACACTTCGCTTAAATGTTTCGATGCTGTAAGTAGGCGGGAAGACATTCGCAGGGAGATTATTCCACAATCTAACGACGCGACCGAAAAACGAACTCTCACGGTAATGCGTGGTTCGTTGGAACGGAATCGCGACATAAAAGGGGTGCACCGCTCTGGAAAGCCGAGTAGTTCTGCTAAATACCTGAACCGGAGGAATCAGGCTGGCTACTTCAGAGGAACATTTACCGTGAAAGTAGCGGTAAAATAGTGCTACACACCCTACATCACGACGACGCTCCAAGGTTTCAATAGAGCTGGATACCCTACTGTCCCCTATAAGTTTTAACGCACGACATTGGACTCGGTCTAGGAGCTGAAGATATGTTCGCGAAGCTCCCGACCATATATGCGAATTGTACTCCATTTTCGGACGGATATAAGTGGTGTAGATACAACGAAGATCGGTTGGAGTGAAGTACTTCTTACACCGCTTAAGAAAGCCTAAGCACTTGGCTGCTTCTTTCGACACGTCAAAGATGTGATCGTTCCAGCGAAGATCACATTGGATTGACATGCCCAGAACATCAAGAGCCTCCGACTCATTAATATCCACACCACCCATATTTAGAGGTGGGAAGTTGTCACCCGCCAAACGCTTGTGGGTTAACAAACAGCATTGGGTCTTCCGCGCATTGAAATCGACCCGATTCGCTTGACCCCACTCCTGGATTTTGTTGAGGTCAGATTGGAGTGTGTCATTCATAGTTCTGCGTTTTCTATTGATCTCCAGAATAGAAGGACGCCTGGAGAATGAATATGAATGACAAATGCTGCTGTCATCAGCAAACGAGTAGACGGGGTTTGATGTCAATGACAGAAGGTCATTGATGAAAATAAGAAAAAGTGTCGGAGACAGGACCGAACCCTGCGGAACTCCAGCATTAATGGAGTGCTCTTCGGAAGCAAAGCCGTCTATCACAACCCGAATAGAACGGCCGCTGAGGAAACTCGATATCCATCGAGTGAAAGTATTACCGACACCATAAGCAGCCAGTTTAGACACGAGTGCTTTATGCCACACCCGGTCAAATGCCTTGGAGATATCCAGAGCAACAACCTTGCTCTCACCGAACCGGTGAATACAACTGCTCCACCGCTCAGTGAGAAACGCCATCAGATCGCCGGTGGAACGGTGAGCACGGAAGCCGTACTGGCGATCGCTGATCATTTCGTTGCTCTCTAGATACCTCATCAATTTAAAATTTACAATGCTCTCCATGACTTTAGAGAGCACTGAGCAGATTGCTATGGGCCGGTAATTTGCAGGATTCGTAGCCTCACCTTTTTTGGGAACTGGCTGCACATTGGCAATCTTCCAGGAAGCTGGAAAAACTCCTGAAGTATAAGATAAATTAAAGAGATTGCAATGGGCGAGCCAGCGTTGAGGCGCACTTTCTCAACACATGGGCTGAGATGCCATCCGGTCCCGAGGACTTATTGACATTGAGGTCTGCAAGCACTCTTTTAACAGCTCGCGTTCGAAAATGCATCTGAGGCATAGCATGAGATACACCATCAACCGCGGGCAGTGGTTGACTACTCTCAGGAAGAGAGCAGTTTTCAGCAAACATTTTGGCTAATAAGTTTGCTTTATCAACCGAGTGAGTGAAGATCTGATCGTCCTTAAGGAGAGTTGGAATAGACGATTTCGTCTGATTTTTCACCCTCCCCACAAACGACCAAAAGTTCTTGCTACCCTTATGGTATTCAAGAACTCTGCGTCTAAGGCGCTGCTCGTAAAGAACTTTTTCGCGCCTTAGAGTGGCATTGCACCTATTTCTGGCCTGATTGCGCAGCAGTTTAGTATCAGCAGTTTTATTTAAACGCCAATTCCTAAATGCTTCCTCTTTAGACCTGACTGCTTGTCTGCAAGTCGCATTAAACCAGGAATGGTCTTTTGGTTTAATGGAAATTCTTTTATAAGGTATGAAAGACCTCATACCAAATAAAATTGTATTTTCTACTAATTTTGCTGCAGCATTTATGTTTCTATCTCTGAAACACAATTGCCAATTGAAACGGCTGAAAAAGCAGTTCAGCGCATCCCAATTAGCCTTCTCATAAAGCCACACTTTCCGCTTCGGAGCTGTCTGGTGAGCGGATTGAAGACTAGAATATGGGAAGGTAGCAGAAATTGTAGCGTGGTCCGAATTACCAAGAGGTGCAAGAACATTCACATCATACTTGCTGTGATGTGAAGTTAGAAAAAGGTCCAGAATATTTTGGTTTTGCCCATCAACGCAGGGAAAGTGCGTTAGTTCCTTCACTAATTGAGTCAAATTATTAGACTCAGCAAATAACTCAACATACAAACCCTCGGGTGTCGTGTGACTCGAATGACGTAGCCAATTGGAATTATGAACATTGAAATCACCAGCAACAACAATTTCACTGTTCGGATACGATTCCAGAATTTTAGAGATCGAATCAGAGAGACTGTCCAGTTTATCAAAAGTTGGCAGCCTCCCTAGACCCGGGCTTCTATAAACGAAGCAGAAGTGCAGGATGTGCGACTGGATTTTGAACTTAACCCACATGGAGCTAAATTCGGCATCCGACGTGCAAAGGTGTTGCTGACACTGGTACGCAACATCACTGCGAATGTATAAGGCGAGGCCTCTGTGAGGTAAAAATAATGGCAGTAGATGGTACCCCGGCATGTGAAAGTCCAGTGGATCTGCACCCTCAGACACCTTTTGTATATATAATAACAAAGCTAAATATTTACACTTCCTGTTGAATAACGAAAATAATAATGAGCTTTCATGATAATAAACTTAAATCAATTCGGAAAATATTAATATCTGTGTGGCGGAATTCGCCATCGAGATTCCGTCGTTACACCTTCGCCCTACTTCGGATTGGAGATGATGACTCTTCCGGCCCTGGTAATCTGGATCCGGTACCTCTGACCGTCGAAAACTCGTAGGACCTTGATCTGCCGTCCAGGGGTCTAGTGGGCACGAATGCTGTCCGCTTCCAATTCGAGGGCACTGAGGTTGGGTTGCGTGGCATTTTCGGCACCAGGCGTCCCCGGGTGAAAGCATCACGGCGTCCCCGGGCATCTCGGAGTCTTTGGGTACCTCGGTGTCTTCAGGTATCTCGGCGTCGGCGAACATCTCGGTGTCTTCAAGGATCTCGGCGTCGGTAAGCATATTGTCGTCTTCGGTAATCGCCCCCCAGAGCTCTGTATTCACGGAGATGGCGTGGTCCAGGAAATGATCTAAAAACCGCCCGATATCATCATCTGGACTGCCGGCGACGATATTGGCGACCTCCAGCTGCGCTGGGGTTTCCGGCTCGACTAACGGTGGGCTTACCCCGAGGATGTCCAGTCGACTTCGGTTGTCCTGTGGCAGGAATTGGACTGATACGCCGGCCAATGCGGACGCCTGAGCTACCTGTGCTGCGTGGGCGGGGTACTCCTTTCGGCCAGGTTATCGAGATCTGCTGCGTGTACCCCGGCCCGGTCACCACATCTTCGCATGACGCCACGGTATTGGAGGTTGTTACCAGCCCATCGTCTCCACTACTTTCACCGTCATCTTCGGCTGCCTCTTCGCCCGACTGGCTGTCGTCCTGGCTTACGTGGGCTTCGCTACCGCTCACGTCTGGCGATGGGGCTCTTTCGGGGTCGTAACCTCTACTATCACCTGGGGCTGCGCTCCGCTGATGTGGGTCCGGTACGCCGGTGCTACCGAGGTTGTCCTCGGTGGATCCTGGGCCGCCTTCCGACTGAGGTCCGGGGGGGTATACCCACATGAAGTCGTCGTCGTCGCTGGAGTCTTCTCGCGGTACCTTGCTGGATGGTTCGCCCTCCGGGTCTACTATTACTCGTCGTAGTCGTACGCGTGGCCACTTGCCTACGGGGTGGTCGACAAATTCCTCCCATTCGCCGCTCAAGCGGTGCGTCCGAGGTTGCTCGCGATTAACCCGTTTCATGTTCGCCCTAAAGTTTCGCGCACTACTACTGAACTTGTCTTCGTGTTCCATCTGCCTGCATTCACGGTCAGCGGTCGACTGATTTATGTCTGTTCGTTGTTGGCTACTCCTACCTCGCGTGTGAGACTTGACTCGGTGACAATTTACCGTAGGAGTTTCGTTGTCGCTTTCGCTGGAATGGTCATGTACATTACCGCTATTACTGGGTGGGTAAAACTCTTTGAGCTCCGATACGTGGGCGATTCTCGTCCGTTTTTCACCGGGTTTCCTGACTTTTACTATCACTGGGGAAATGAAGTCTACAACCTCGTATGGTTCGTCATATCGTGGGGCCAATTTCGCTGCAAATTTGTCTATTGCTTTAGAGAGTGGGTGCTGCTTGAGCAAAACCTGTTGGCCGGCCCTCGGCCTCCATTTCCGTCGCCGTAGATTGTAGTATTTGGCTTGAACCCGTGCTGCTTGTCGCATATTTTCCTTTGCTATGGCGAACGCTTTTCGAATGCGTTCCGCGTGTTCGGTGGGTGTACTTGTGTTGAGTCCAGTACCTGTCGTTTCGCGGTCAAAGAGGGCGTTTGGGAGACGTGGCTCTCGACCTTGGACCAGGAAGGCGGGGCTGTACCCAGTCGCTTCGGATAGGCTGGAGTTAAAGGCCAGGCTGAGTTCGGGGAGCAGGTCGTCCCATTTTGCTTGTCGTGAGCCAACGTATTGCTCCACCATAGTTTTCATGGTGCGATTGGCCCGCTCTGTCGAATTTTCCTGGGGAGTGTATGGGGCTGTGTACCGATGCTCTATACCGAGCTCTTGTACGAAGCGTTGAAATGCGCCACTGATGAACTGTGCGCCGTTGTCCGATATAAATATTTTCGGCACTCCAAAACGTGCTAAGATACGCTCAATGAATGCCCGTATTAGCACCTGCTGCGTTGCGCTCCTGCATGGAACCAATTCCACCCACTTGGAGAATTTGTCTGTAAATACCAATAGGGCCGTATTCCCGTGGGTGGACCTAGGCAAAGGACCAATAAAATCCGCGGTCACCGTTGTCCATGGTTCTTCTGCCAGGTGTGTTAGCATCTCTCCTGCTGGCTTTTGTTGTAGCACCTTGTAACACTGGCAACTTTTACATTTCCTCACATACTGACTTATCTGGCGATACATCCCTGGCCAGTAGTATTTTTGGGCCACTCGGGCAATCGTTTTACGTATCCCTAAGTGCCCAGCCGTCGGCGCGTCGTGGTTTTCAGTCATCACTTCGGTACGCTGGTTTTCGCGTACGCATAACTTCCACTGTCCGTGATCGCCGTCATCGAATTCCCTTGGTATATTTCGGTACAGTTTCCCGTCCTCGATGCAGTAGTCGGGGTACTCCTCGGGATTCTCCTGTACTGCCCTGTACTTAGTTTCATACCAGGATCGTTGAGGGCTCACCCTGGTTCTGGCGCAAACCTCCTCCGTGGGTTGACGCGAAAGTGCGCCGGCCACCACATTTTGCTTACCCCTTCGGTATTGAACTTTGTATGTATGCTGCTGTAACTCTAGCGCCCATCGAGCGATCCGGCCTGAAGGGCTCTCGATGGAGTTGAGCCATTTTAGTGAGAGGTGGTCCGTGATGATGGTGAAGGCGTACCCTTCGAGGTATGGCCGCATTTTCCGTACTGCCCAAACTACCGCCAGACATTCTTTCTCCGTTGTTAAATAATTCTTCTCGGCGCCGTTCAGATGGCGACTAGCGTACGCTATCACTCGTTCTTAGCCGTCTAGTGTCTGTGTCAAGACGGCTCCTAATTCGTGATCGCAGGCGTCGTTTTGTAAGAAGAATCGTTGCTTGAAGTCGGGGCAGGCTAGTACTGGCGCTTCGGTGAGACGTCGTTTTAAGTCTTCGAATGCGGATTGTTGTTCTTCTTTCCACTGGTAATGCTTCCCCTTTTTCAATAGTGAGGTAAGCGGGTGAGTCACTTTAGCAAACTCCAGGACGAATCGCCGATACCAAGAAGCGACTCCCAGAAACCTTCGAAGTTCCCGGACATTCTGTGGGGGCTGCAACTCCTTGATAGCCACAACCTTGTTCGCTGATTACGTGTCCTAGATATTTTATTTTGTTTTTGAAAAACTCACACTTATCGGTGTTTAGGCGTAGTTTGGCCTCTTTTAGTCGGCGGAAAACCTCTCTTAAGTTGTTCATGTGTGATTCCAGGGTATCTCCGGTCACGATGATGTCGTCGAGATATGCGAATGCTACTGGCTCCATATCCGGACCGATCACGGTATCGAGTGCTCGTTGAAACGTGGCGGGCGCTGAATGGAGGCCGAACGGCATAACCTTCCATTGGTAGAGACCTCGTCCTGGTACCGTGAAGGCCGTGTAACCTTTGCTTGACTCTTCCATCGGGATCTGCCAATAACCGTTACGAAGATCCAAACTACTTATATACTTGGCGTCTCTCAGCCTGTCCAATATATGGTGAATCCGCGGCAGCGGGTAGGCGTCAGGTATGGAGCGCGCATTGAGTTGGCGGTAGTCGACACATAGCCGCCACTTCCCAGTCTTTTTCTTGACTAGTACTATGGGCGCGCTGTGTGGGCTCCGAGATGGTTCTATGCAGCCTTGCTTCAGCAGCTCGTCGTCGATAATCTTTTGCATAGCCTGGTTCCGCGGGAAGTATCTCTGTTTGATTGGTCGCTCATCGCGCATGGTTATCCGGTGACTGGCTATGTTCGAGATCCCCTTAATCTCCTCGAATCCTTGCAGTTCTTGTCTCAAGAAAGCTTCGATCTGCCCTTGTTCATCCGACTCCGCTCTTGCACGTGTGCATCTGCCTGGGGTGTATTGCACTTGGGTTTCCCTGATTTCGGTGGCGCAGTCACCGCATCGAATGGTCGTCCCCATGAGAGCCAGGAAATCGAAGCCCAGGATTACTTCATCAACTACTTCCGGCAAAATTAGAAGCGTGACTGTGCAGCTCAGCGTCCCTAATACGACTTCTGCTCTGAGGGCCTCCCGAACCTCCTGTGCTTCTCCATTCGCCAAGCAGATTCTCGTCTCCATTTTTATGCGCTTCCCCGATCTGTACAACTTCCGTGCCGTTTGGCTATTCATAATAGCTCCCGTTTTGGCTCCTCGTAGCACCCGTATCTAGAGTGGCCTCCATGGATTAACCTGCAATTTGCACCATGGCCACGACGCGTTGTCCTTCTGTCCTGAGTCCGTTGCTTGCTTCCGAGGCATTGGGGCCGTCTAAACACCCCCTCGATTCGGGTGTTGCCCCTGCCCGTTTCCCGTCTGCCTTCGACAGCATTCTCGTGTTCTTATTCCCTTGCGTCCGCACTGCCAACAAAATAGGAGCGGCTCTCCTCGGCAATCGCGTGCGAAGTGTCCCTCTTGTCCACACCTCCGGCATGCGGCATGCGGGTTTCCAACGTGGGTACTCCGCCGTTCCCCCCCTTGACGGTGACAATCGTCGCCTCGTAGTCGCTTCCTGAGATCGTCCACCGTACCTTCGGCTTCAAACCCGAATTCTTTCGCGCATTCTATCAATGCATCTTTGCGTAATACATAAATCCAGGAGACTCCTCCCATCTTCTTGTGGTTGTCTTCCGGTTTGATTGCTTTCTTGTGTTCTTCAGAATTTCAGAGGGTTGTATGATTCTGGTGTGCTGTACCGTTCCTACACTTGCGGTTGATTCCTTCTATTACTGGCAGAACTCACAGCTTGTAGACTTGTTATATTTGACAGTGTCCCTGCTCGGGCGCCACTGTAGCGAAGTTCCGGTCTTCCGGGGTTAAGCGCGGATGGGCTCGTCGGATGTCCACGGTTCGTCAACAGAAAATTTATACTCTGTTGGAACTTCTGTCTAAATACAACTTTTATTCACTGTTTTCTTTGTACACGGGACTTAAATCTATGCCTTAGAGGGCTTGTATGTTGCGGAGCGGAGACACGCTGACTGGCCCTTTGCTTAACGTGACGTTCGATGTTTTGCTGTCGTCCGTCGCTTGGGTCACACTCAATGTAAGTAAGTCTTCGTCCCGGTTCTTCGTGGGTCCGCGGGCTACGTGGCTTATGTATGTATCGTCGGGATATGAGTCCACCGATTCGCGCTGACTACTATAGTTGGCAACCAAGTCTAACGACTCGCGCTGTCAGTACCGTCGACAGTAGCTATAACCTTCACGGCTCAAATACGCGTTACCCTGTACGAATCAAAGTCGAATACTTCCCGATATATGTATAGCCGAACAGCCAAATCTAACGGTTCGCGCTGACTACTTTAATTGGCAACCGAGTCTAACGACTCGCGCTGCCAGTACAGTCGACAATAGATATAACCTCCACGACGCAAATACGCGTTATCCTGTACGAGTCAAAGTCGAATAATTTCCGATATATGTATAGCCGAACAGCCAAATCTAACGATTCGCGCTGACTACTATAATTGGCAACCGAGTCTAACGACTCGCGCTGCCAGTACAGTCGACAATAGATATATATAGATTGAAATTATCCATCTCTTCACGAGGATTTCTATGCCCTGTAATTTGCCACACCAGGGTCTTGTTATGTCACTGTAACGTACCTGTCCCTTGTCTCGTTGTTCTCCTTGTTTCTTTTCGGTGCTAAGTCTCGGCGGAACTCAAGAGCTTACGTCCGTTCTGTGCTGTGGTCGGGATTCGAAAGAAAGACTCCTGCTTTCAGTTCTGCGTTGTCTACTTGACTCCGTTTGTCGTTTCTTATGTATCTTGCCTCGACCGTAGTATGTGTTCGTGAGTTCTGCGTTGGCTGTTTGCTCTCTCTGTATACTTGTACTTGTTTCGAGTTTTCTGTATTTGTCTTCGCTTCAGCTCGCTCGCTCTCTCTCGCTCTTTGTTGTCTTATGCATCGGGCCTTAATTTACTATACAGACACATTTTGAAATCTCTTATACTTAATACATTAGACTCTTATAACTTGTCTTGTACGCTATAAGAAGCAATTCTATTAAGGTGTGTTACCTTACAATAATAAACTTAAAGTTAACTTTAATCCAATATATATATAATAACAAAGCTAAATATTTACACTTCCTGTTGAATAACGAAAATAATAATGAGCTTTCATGATAATAAACTTAAATCAATTCGGAAAATATTAATATCTGTGTGGCGGAATTCGCCATCGAGATTCCGTCGTTACACCTTCCCCCTACTTCGGATTGGAGATGATGACTCTTCCGGCCCTGGTAATCTGGATCCGGTACCTCTGACCGTCGAAAACTCGTAGGACCTTGATCTGCCGTCCAGGCATCCAGTGGGCACGAATGCTGGCCGCTTCCAATTCGAGGGCACTGAGGTTGGGTTGCGTGGCATTTTCGGCACCAGGTGAAAGCATCACGGCGTCCCCGGGCACCTCGGAGTCTTTTGGTACCTCTGTGTCTTCAGGTATCTCGGCGTCGGCGAACATCTCGGTGTCTTCAAGGATCTCGGCGTTGGTAAGCATATTGTCGTCTTCGGTAATCGCTTGCCCCCAGAGCTCTGTATTCACGGAGATGGCGTCGTCCAGGAAATGATCTAAAAACCGCCCGATATCATCATCTGGACTGCCGGCGACGATATTGGCGACCTCCAGCTGCGCTGGGGTTTCCGGCTCGACTAACGGTGGGGTAACCCCGAGGATGTCCAGTCGACTTCGGTTGTCCTGTGGCAGGAATTGGACTGATACGCCGGCCAATGCGGACGCCTGAGCTACCTGTGCTGCGTGGGCGGGGCACTTGGTCAGTGGGCGGGGTACTCCTTTCGGCCAGGTTATCGAGATCTGCTGCGTGTACCCCGGCCCGGTCACCACATCTTCGCATGACATCACGGTATTGGAGGTTGTTACCAGCCCATCGTCTCCACTACTTTCACCGTCATCTTCGGCTGCCTCTTCGCCCGAGTGGCTGTCGTCCTGGCTTACGTGGGCTTCGCTACCGCTCACGTCTGGCTATGGGGCTCTTTCGGGGTCGTAACCTCTACTACCACCTGGGGCTGCGCTCCGCTGATGTGGATCCGGTACGCCAGTGCTACCGAGGTTGTCCTCGGTGGGTCCTGGGCCGCCTTCCGACTGAGGTCCGGGGGGGTATACCCACATGAAGTCGTCGTCGTCGCTGGAGTCTTCTCGCGGTACCTTGCTGGATGGTTCGCCCTCCGGGTCTACTATTACTCGTCGTAGTCGTACGCGTGGCCACTTGCCTACGGGGTGGTCGACAACTTCCTCCCATTCGCCGCTCAAGCGGCGCGTCCGAGGTTGCTCGCGATTAACCCGTTTCATGTTCGCCCTAAAGTTTCGCGCACTACTACTGAACTTGTCTTCGTGTTCCATCTGCCTGCATTCACGGTCAGCGGTCGACTGATTTATGTCTGTTCGTTGTTGGCTACTCCTACCTCGCGTGTGAGACTTGACTCGGTGACAATTTACCGTAGGAGTTTCGTTGTCGCTTTCGCTGGAATGGTCATGTACATTACCGCTATTACTGGGTGGGTAAAACTCTTTGAGCTCCGATACGTGGGCGATTCTCGTCCGTTTTTCACCGGGTTTCCTGACTTTTACTATCACTGGGGAAATGAAGTCTACAACCTCGCATGGTTCGTCATATCGTGGGGCCAATTTCGCTGCAAATTTGTCTATTGCTTTAGAGAGTGGGTGCTGCTTGAGCAAAACCTGTTGGCCGGCCCTCGGCCTCCATTTCCGTCGCCGTAGATTGTAGTATTTGGCTTGAACCCGTGCTGCTTGTCGCATATTTTCCTTTGCTATGGCGAACGCTTTTCGAATGCGTTCCGCGTGTTCGGTGGGTGTACTTGTGTTGAGTCCAGTACCTGTCGTTTCGCGGTCGAAGAGGGCGTTTGGGAGACGTGGCTCTCGACCTTGGACCAGGAAGGCGGGGCTGTACCCAGTCGCTTCGGATAGGCTGGAGTTAAAGGCCAGGCTGAGTTCGGGGAGCAGGTCGTCCCATTTTGCTTGTCGTGAGCCAACGTATTGCTCCACCATAGTTTTCATGGTGCGATTGGCCCGCTCTGTCGGATTTTCCTGGGGAGTGTATGGGGCTGTGTACCGATGCTCTATACCGAGCTCTCGTACGAAGCGTTGAAATGCGCCACTGATGAACTGTGCGCCGTTGTCCGATATAAATATTTTCGGCACTCCAAAACGTGCTAAGATACGCTCCCTGAATGCCCGTATTAGCACCTGCTGCGTTGCGCTCCTGCATGGAACCAATTCCACCCACTTGGAGAATTTGTCTGTAAATACCAATAGGGCCGTATTCCCGTGGGTGGACCTAGGCAAAGGACCAATAAAATCCGCGGTCACCGTTGTCCATGGTTCTTCTGCCGGGTGTGTTAGCATCTCTCCTGCTGGCTTTTGTTGTAGCACCTTGTAACACTGGCAACTTTTACATTTCCTCACATACTGACTTATCTGGCGATACATCCCTGGCCAGTAGTATTTTTGGGCCACTCGGGCAATCGTTTTACGTATCCCTAAGTGCCCAGCCGTCGGCGCGTCGTGGTTTTCGGTCATCACTTCGGTACGCTGGCTTTCGCGTACGCATAACTTCCACTGTCCGTGATCGCCGTCATCGAATTCCCTTGGTATATTTCGGTACAGCTTCCCGTCCTCGATGCAGTAGTCGGGGTACTCCTCGGGATTCTCCTGTACTGCCCTGTACTTAGTTTAATACCAGGGTCGTTGAGGGCTCACCCTGGTTCTGGCGCAAACCTCCTCCGTGGGTTGACGCGAAAGTGCGCCGGCCACCACATTTTGCTTACCCCTTCGGTATTGAACTTTGTATGTATGCTGCTGTAACTCTAGCGCCCATCGAGCGATCCGGCCTGAAGGGCTCTCGATGGAGTTGAGCCATTTTAGTGAGAGGTGGTCCGTGATGATGGTGAAGGCGTACCCTTCGAGGTATGGCCGCATTTTCCGTACTGCCCAAACTACCGCCAGACATTCTTTCTCCGTTGTTAAATAATTCTTCTCGGCGCCGTTCAGATGGCGACTAGCGTACGCTATCACTCGTTCTTAGCCGTCTAGTGTCTGTGTCAAGACGGCTCCTAATTCGTGATCGCAGGCGTCGTTTTGTAAGAAGAATCGTTGCTTGAAGTCGGGGCAGGCTAGTACTGGCGCTTCGGTGAGACGTCGTTTTAAGTCTTCGAATGCGGATTGTTGTTCTTCTTTCCACTGGTAATGCTTCCCCTTTTTCAATAGTGAGGTAAGCGGGTGAGTCACTTTAGCAAACTCCAGGACGAATCGCCGATACCAAGAAGCGACTCCCAGAAACCTTCGAAGTTCCCGGACATTCTGTGGGGGCTGCAACTCCTTGATAGCCAAAACCTTGTTCGCTGATTACGTGTCCTAGATATTTTAGTTTGTTTTTGAAAAACTCACACTTATCGGTGTTTAGGCGTAGTTTGCCCTCTTTTAGTCGGCGGAAAACCTCTCTTAAGTTGTTCATGTGTGATTCCAGGGTATCTCCGGTCACGATGATGTCGTCGAGATATGCGAACGCTACTGGCTCCATATCCGGACCGATCACGGTATCGAGTGCTCGTTGAAACGTGGCGGGCGCTGAATGGAGGCCGAACGGCATAACCTTCCATTGGTAGAGACCTCGTCCTGGTACCGTGAAGGCCGTGTAACCTTTGCTTGACTCTTCCAACGGGATCTGCCAATAACCGTTACGAAGATCCAAACTACTTATATACTTGGCGTCTCTCAGCCTGTCCAATATATGGTGAATCCGCGGCAGCGGGTAGGCGTCAGGTATGGAGCGCGCATTGAGTTGGCGGTAGTCGACACATAGCCGCCACTTCCCAGTCTTTTTCTTGACTAGTACTATGGGCGCGCTGTGTGGGCTCCGAGATGGTTCTATGCAGCCTTGCTTCAGCAGCTCGTCTATCTCGTCGTCGATAATCTTTTGCATAGCCTGGTTCCGCGGGAAGTATCTCTGTTTGATTGGTCGCTCATCGCGCATGGTTATCCGGTGACTGGCTATGTTCGAGATTCCCTTAATCTCCTCGAATCCTTGCAGTTCTTGTCTCAAGAAAGCTTCGATCTGCCCTTGTTCGTCCGACTCCGCTCTTGCACGTGTGCATCTGCCTGGGGTGTATTGCACTTGGGTTTCCCTGATTTCGGTGGCGCAGTCACCGCATCGAATGGTCGTCCCCATGAGAGGCAGGAAAACGAAGCCCAGGATTACTTCATCAACTACTTCCGGCAAGATTAGAAGCGTGACTGTGCAGCTCAGCGTCCCTAATACGACTTCTGCTCTGAGGGCCTCCCGAACCTCCTGTGCTTCTCCATTCGCCAAGCAGATTCTCGTCTCCATTTTTATGCGCTTCCCCGATCTGTGCCGTTTGGCTACTCATAAAGCTCGTAGCACCCGTATCTAGAGTGGCCTCCATGGATTCACCTGCAATTTTCACCATGGCCACGACGCGTTGTCCTTCTGTCCTGAGTCCGTTGCTTGTTTCCGAGGCATTGGGGCCGTCTAAACACCCCCTCGATTCGGGTGTTGCCCCTGCCCGTTTCCCGTCTGCCTTCGACAGCATTCTCGTGTTCTTATCCCCTTGCGTCCGCACTGCCAACAAAATAGGAGCGGCTCTCCTCGGCAATCGCGTGCGAAGTGTCCCTCTTGTCCACACCTCCGGCATGCGGCATGCGGGTTTCCAACGTGGGTACTCCGCTCGTCCACCAATTGACGGTGACAATCGTCGCCTCGTACATTTCCTCTGGGCCTATTAGTTTCCACAGTCCTCTGCGACCTTAGTGGAACTGGTAGTTGCGCGTCTGCCTTCAAGTTTTCCCAGTCTCCAGCAAGATTTATCAATTACTCCAGGCTGTTAAATTCTCCGCGCTTCACATAATATCGTAGCTCGTGATAGCTGTTACGATAGATTCGTTCGAGTCGCTCAATTTCGGTCAGATCGGCATGTCGCATTAAACTTTGCAAGGACACCACATAGTCCTTGAAGCTTTCTCTTGACCCTTGTTGCCGCTGTCGGATGTCGTCGTCCAGCCTCTCAAAGAAACGAGGTGGTAGGAAAAATTGCAGAAAGTCGCGTTTAAATGATACCTATGTATCCCATCTTTTGTTGTTGCACCGGAACCACTGTACTGCTCGTTGATGTAACAGCTCGGGCATTGCCTTGGGGAGAAAATTCACGTCTATGTTGTATACCTCGGCGAGCTCCTCTACTCGTTCTATGAATATCAATGGGTCTTGGACTCCGTCGTAGCTAGCACCCCACTTCTTTATCCGATCGAGCATGATCATAGAGCCCGTACTATTTAGGGGGCCACTTGCTGTAGGGTTAAAATTATAATAACCTTCTGGCATAGGTTCGGGGCGCTGTCGCCCATCTTGTTGTTCTACAGCTGATGTCGCTTGTACGGCCGAAGTGAATGTCGCTGGTCTTCCTAGAGTTGCGGGTGTTTTCAAGTTTACATCTGACGCGTTCTGTGCGGCCGAGACAGATTCCGCTGGTGTCTCTAGAGTGGAAGATGCTTTCGAAGGTCCAATCGACGGTGATGTGCCTTGTCGGTGATCTTCCTCTAGTTGCCTGAGCCGCTTCTGTACTTCGAGGGATAGCCCAGATTCCGTCGCAAAAGCCGCGAGTCGCTTCCTGAGATCGTCCACCGTACCTTCGGCTTCAAACCCGAATTCTTTCGCGCATTCTATCAATGCATCTTTGCGTAATACATAAATCCAGGAGACTCCTCCCATCTTCTTGTGGTTGTCTTCCGGTTTGATTGCTTTCTTGTGTTCTTCAGAATTTCAGAGGGTTGTATGATTCTGGTGTGCTGTACCGTTCCTACACTTGCGGTTGATTCCTTCTATTACTGGCAGAACTCACAGCTTGTAGACTTGTTATATTTGACAGTGTCCCTGCTCGGGCGCCACTGTAACGAAGTTCCGGTCTTAAGCGCGGATGGGCTCGTCGGATGGCCACGGTTCGTCAACAGAAAATTTATACTCTGTTGGAACTTCTGTCTAAATACAACTTTTATTCACTGTTTTCTTTGTACACGGGACTTAAATCTATGCCTTAGAGGGCTTGTATGTTGCGGAGCGGAGACACGCTGACTGGCCCTTTGCTTAACGTGACGTTCGATGTTTTGCTGTCGTCCGTCGCTTGGGTCACACTCAATGTAAGTAAGTCTTCGTCCCGGTTCTTCGTGGGTCCGCGGGCTACGTGGCTTATGTATGTATCGTCGGGATATGAGTCCACCGATTCGCGCTGACTACTATAGTTGGCAACCAAGTCTAACGACTCGCGCTGTCAGTACCGTCGACAGTAGCTATAACCTTCACGGCTCAAATACGCGTTACCCTGTACGAATCAAAGTCGAATACTTCCCCATATATGTATAGGCGAGCAGTCAAATCTAACGATTCGCACTGACTACTATAGTTGGCAACCGAGTCTAACGACTCGCGCTGCCAGTACAGTCGACAATAGATATAGCCTCCACGACGCAAATACGCGTTACCCTGTACGAGTCAAAGTCGAATAATTCCCGATATATGTATAGCCGAGCAGCCAAATCTAACGATTTGCGCTGACTACTATAATTGGCAACCGAGTCCAACAACTCGCGCTGCCAGTACAGTCGACAATAGATATAACCTCCACGACGCAAATACGTGTTACCCTGTACGAGTCAAAGTCGATTAATTCCCGATATATGTATAGCCGAACAGCCAAATCTAACGATTCGCGCTGACTACTATAGTTGGCAACCGGGTCTAACGACTCGCGCTGCCAGTACAGTGGACAATAGATATAACCTCCACGACGCAAATACGCGTTACCCTGTACGAGTCAAAGTCGAATAATTCCCTATATATGTATAGCCGAACAGCGAAATCTAACGATTCGCGCTGACTACTATAATTGGGAGTCTAACGACTCGCGCTGCCAGTACAGTCGACAATAGATATAACCTCCACGACGCAAATACGCGTTATCCTGTACGAGTCAAAGTCGAATAATTCCCGATATATGTATAGCCGAACAGCCAAATCTAACGATTCGCGCTGACTACTATAATTGGCAACCGAGTCTAACGACTCGCGCTGCCAGTACAGTCGACAATAGATATATATAGATTGAAATTATCCATCTCTTCACGAGGATTTCTATGCCCTGTAATTTGCCACACCAGGGTCTTGTTATGTCACTGTAGCGTACCTGTCCCTTGTCTCGTTGTTCTCCTTGTTTCTTTTCGGTGCTAAGTCTCGGCGGAACTCAAGAGCTTACGTCCGTTCTGTGCTGTGGTCGGGATTCGAAAGAAAGACTCCTGCTTTCAGTTCTGCGTTGTCTACTTGACTCCGTTTGTCGTTTCTTATGTATCTTGCCTCGACCGTAGTATGTGTTCGTGAGTTCTGCGTTGGCTGTTTGCTCTCTCTGTATACTTGTATTTGTTTCGAGTTTTCTGTATTTGTCTTCGCTTCAGCTCGCTCGCTCTCTCTCTCTCGCTTTTTGTTGTCTTATGCATCGGGCCTTAATTTACTATACAGACACATTTTGAAATCTCTTATACTTAATACATTAGGCTCTTATAAATTGTCTTGTACGCTATAAGAAGCAATTCTATTAAGGTGTGTTACCTTACAATAATAAACTTAAAGTTAACTTTAATCCAATATATATATAATGACAAAACTAAATATTTACACTTCCTGTTGAATAACGAAAATAATAATGAGCTTTCATGATAATAAACTTAAATCAATTCGGAAAATATTAATATCTGTGTGGCGGAATTCGCCATCGAGATTCCGTTGTTACACCTTCCCCCTACTTCGGATTGGAGATGATGACTCTTCCGGCCCTGGTAATCTGGATCCGGTACCTCTGACCGTCGAAAACTCGTAGGACCTTGATCTGCCGTCCAGGCGTCCAGTGGGCACGAATGCTGGCCGCTTCCAATTCGAGGGCACTGAGGTTGGGTTGCGTGGCATTTTCGGCACCAGGTGAAAGCATCACGGCGTCCCCGGGCACCTCGGAGTCTTTGGGTACCTCGGTGTCTTCAGGTATCTCGGCGTCGGCGAACATCTCGGTGTCTTCCAGGATCTCGGCGTTGGTAAGCATATTGTCGTCTTCGGTAATCGCTTGCCCCCAGAGCTCTGTATTCACGGAGGTGGCGTCGTCCAGGAAATGATCTAAAAACCGCCCGATATCATCATCTGGACTGCCGGCGACGATATTGGCGACCTCCAGCTGCGCTGGGGTTTCCGGCTCGACTAACGGTGGGGTTACCCCGAGGATGTCCAGTCGACTTCGGTTGTCCTGTGGCAGGAATTGGACTGATACGCCGGCCAATGCGGACGCCTGAGCTACCTGTGCTGCGTGGGCGGGGCACTTGGTCAGTGGGCGGGGTACTCCTTTCGGCCAGGTTATCGAGATCTGCTGCGTGTACCCCGGCCCGGTCACCACATCTTCGCATGACGTCACGGTATTGGAGGTTGTTACCAGCCCATCGTCTCCACTACTTTCACCGTCATCTTCGGCTGCCTCTTCGCCCGAGTGGCTGTCGTCCTAGCTTACGTGGGCTTCGCTACCGCTCACGTCTGGCTATGGGGCTCTTTCGGGGTCGTAACCTCTACTACCACCTGGGGCTGCGCTCCGCTGATGTGGGTCCGGTACGCCGGTGCTACCGAGGTTGTCCTCGGTGGGTCCTGGGCCGCCTTCCGACTGAGGTCCGGGGGGGTATACCCACATGAAGTCGTCGTCGTCGCTGGAGTCTTCTCGCGGTACCTTGCTGGATGGTTCGCCCTCCGGGTCTACTATTACTCGTCGTAGTCGTACGCGTGGCCACTTGCCTACGGGGTGGTCGACAACTTCCTCCCATTCGCCGCTCAAGCGGCGCGTCCGAGGTTGCTCGCGATTAACCCGTTTCATGTTCGCCCTAAAGTTTCGCGCACTACTACTGAACTTGTCTTCGTGTTCCATCTGCCTGCATTCACGGTCAGCGGTCGACTGATTTATGTCTGTTCGTTGTTGGCTACTCCTACCTCGCGTGTGAGACTTGACTCGGTGACAATTTACCGTAGGAGTTTCGTTGTCGCTTTCGCTGGAATGGTCATGTACATTACCGCTATTACTGGGTGGGTAAAACTCTTTGAGCTCCGATACGTGGGCGATTCTCGTCCGTTTTTCACCGGGTTTCCTGACTTTTACTATCACTGGGGAAATGAAGTCTAGAGCCCGTACTATTTAGGGGGCCACTTGCTGTAGGGTTAAAATTATAATAACCTTCTGGCATAGGTTCGGGGCGCTGTCGCCCATCTTGTTGTTCTACAGCTGATGTCGCTTCTACGGCCGAAGTGAATGTCGCTGGTCTTCCTAGAGTTGCGGGTGTTTTCAAGTTTACATCTGACGCCTTCTGTGCGGCCGAGACAGATTCCGCTGGTGTCTCTAGAGTGGAAGATGCTTTCGAAGGTCCAATCGACGGTGAGGTGCCTTGTCGGTGATCTTCCTCTAGTTGCCTGAGCCGCTTCTGTACTTCGAGGGATAGCCCAGATTCCGTCGCAAAAGCCGCGAGTCGCTTCCTGAGATCGTCCACCGTACCTTCGGCTTCAAACCCGAATTCTTTCGCGCATTCTATCAATGCATCTTTGCGTAATACATAAATCCAGGAGACTCCTCCCATCTTCTTGTGGTTGTCTTCCGGTTTGATTGCTTTCTTGTGTTCTTCAGAATTTCAGAGGGTTGTATGATTCTGGTGTGCTGTACCGTTCCTACACTTGCGGTTGATTCCTTCTATTACTGGCAGAACTCACAGCTTGTAGACTTGTTATATTTGACAGTGTCCCTGCTCGGGCGCCACTGTAACGAAGTTCCGGTCTTAAGCGCGGATGGGCTCGTCGGATGGCCACGGTTCGTCAACAGAAAATTTATACTCTGTTGGAACTTCTGTCTAAATACAACTTTTATTCACTGTTTTCTTTGTACACGGGACTTAAATCTATGTCTTAGAGGGCTTGTATGTTGCGGAGCGGAGACACGCTGACTGGCCCTTTGCTTAACGTGACGTTCGATGTTTTGCTGTCGTCCGTCGCTTGGGTCACACTCAATGTAAGTAAGTCTTCGTCCCGGTTCTTCGTGGGTCCGCGGGCTACGTGGCTTATGTATGTATCGTCGGGATATGAGTACACCGATTCGCGCTGACTACTATAGTTGGCAACCAAGTCTAACGACTCGCGCTGTCAGTACCGTCGACAGTAGCTATAACCTTCACGGCTCAAATACGCGTTACCCTGTACGAATCAAAGTCGAATACTTCCCCATATATGTATAGCCGAGCAGTCAAATCTAACGATTCGCACTGACTACTATAGTTGGCAACCGAGTCTAACGACTCGCGCTGCCAGTACAGTCGACAATAGATATAGCCTCCACGACGCAAATACGCGTTACCCTGTACGAGTCAAAGTCGAATAATTCCCGATATATGTATAGCCGAGCAGCCAAATCTAACGATTTGCGCTGACTACTATAATTGGCAACCGAGTCCAACAACTCGCGCTGCCAGTACAGTCGACAATAGATATAACCTCCACGACGCAAATACGTGTTACCCTGTACGAGTCAAAGTCGATTAATTCCCGATATATGTATAGCCGAACAGCCAAATCTAACGATTCGCGCTGACTACTATAGTTGGCAACCGGGTCTAACGACTCGCGCTGCCAGTACAGTGGACAATAGATATAACCTCCACGACGCAAATACGCGTTACCCTGTACGAGTCAAAGTCGAATAATTCCCGATATATGTATAGCCGAACAGCGAAATCTAACGATTCGCGCTGACTACTATAATTGGGAGTCTAACGACTCGCGCTGCCAGTACAGTCGACAATAGATATAACCTCCACGACGCAAATACGCGTTATCCTGTACGAGTCAAAGTCGAATAATTCCCGATATATGTATAGCCGAACAGCCAAATCTAACGATTCGCGCTGACTACTATAATTGGCAACCGAGTCTAACGACTCGCGCTGCCAGTACAGTCGACAATAGATATATATAGATTGAAATTATCCATCTCTTCACGAGGATTTCTATGCCCTGTAATTTGCCACACCAGGGTCTTGTTATGTCACTGTAGCGTACCTGTCCCTTGTCTCGTTGTTCTCCTTGTTTCTTTTCGGTGCTAAGTCTCGGCGGAACTCAAGAGCTTACGTCCGTTCTGTGCTGTGGTCGGGATTCGAAAGAAAGACTCCTGCTTTCAGTTCTGCGTTGTCTACTTGACTCCGTTTGTCGTTTCTTATGTATCTTGCCTCGACCGTAGTATGTGTTCGTGAGTTCTGCGTTGGCTGTTTGCTCTCTCTGTATACTTGTATTTGTTTCGAGTTTTCTGTATTTGTCTTCGCTTCAGCTCGCTCGCTCTCTCTCTCTCGCTTTTTGTTGTCTTATGCATCGGGCCTTAATTTACTATACAGACACATTTTGAAATCTCTTATACTTAATACATTAGGCTCTTATAAATTGTCTTGTACGCTATAAGAAGCAATTCTATTAAGGTGTGTTACCTTACAATAATAAACTTAAAGTTAACTTTAATCCAATATATATATAATGACAAAACTAAATATTTACACTTCCTGTTGAATAACGAAAATAATAATGAGCTTTCATGATAATAAACTTAAATCAATTCGGAAAATATTAATATCTGTGTGGCGGAATTCGCCATCGAGATTCCGTTGTTACACCTTCCCCCTACTTCGGATTGGAGATGATGACTCTTCCGGCCCTGGTAATCTGGATCCGGTACCTCTGACCGTCGAAAACTCGTAGGACCTTGATCTGCCGTCCAGGCGTCCAGTGGGCACGAATGCTGGCCGCTTCCAATTCGAGGGCACTGAGGTTGGGTTGCGTGGCATTTTCGGCACCAGGTGAAAGCATCACGGCGTCCCCGGGCACCTCGGAGTCTTTGGGTACCTCGGTGTCTTCAGGTATCTCGGCGTCGGCGAACATCTCGGTGTCTTCAAGGATCTCGGCGTCGGTAAGCATATTGTCGTCTTCGGTAATCGCCCCCCAGAGCTCTGTATTCACGGAGATGGCGTGGTCCAGGAAATGATCTAAAAACCGCCCGATATCATCATCTGGACTGCCGGCGACGATATTGGCGACCTCCAGCTGCGCTGGGGTTTCCGGCTCGACTAACGGTGGGGTTACCCCGAGGATGTCCAGTCGACTTCGGTTGTCCTGTGGCAGGAATTGGACTGATACGCCGGCCAATGCGGACGCCTGAGCTACCTGTGCTGCGTGGGCGGGGTACTCCTTTCGGCCAGGTTATCGAGATCTGCTGCGTGTACCCCGGCCCGGTCACCACATCTTCGCATGACGCCACGGTATTGGAGGTTGTTACCAGCCCATCGTCTCCACTACTTTCACCGTCATCTTCGGCTGCCTCTTCGCCCGACTGGCTGTCGTCCTGGCTTACGTGGGCTTCGCTACCGCTCACGTCTGGCGATGGGGCTCTTTCGGGGTCGTAACCTCTACTACCACCTGGGGCTGCGCTCCGCTGATGTGGGTCCGGTACGCCGGTGCTACCGAGGTTGTCCTCGGTGGATCCTGGGCCGCCTTCCGACTGAGGTCCGGGGGGGTATACCCACATGAAGTCGTCGTCGTCGCTGGAGTCTTCTCGCGGTACCTTGCTGGATGGTTCGCCCTCCGGGTCTACTATTACTCGTCGTAGTCGTACGCGTGCCCACTTGCCTACGGGGTGGTCGACAACTTCCTCCCATTCGCCGCTCAAGCGGTGCGTCCGAGGTTGCTCGCGATTAACCCGTTTCATGTTCGCCCTAAAGTTTCGCGCACTACTACTGAACTTGTCTTCGTGTTCCATCTGCCTGCATTCACGGTCAGCGGTCGACTGATTTATGTCTGTTCGTTGTTGGCTACTCCTACCTCGCGTGTGAGACTTGACTCGGTGACAATTTACCGTAGGAGTTTCGTTGTCGCTTTCGCTGGAATGGTCATGTACATTACCGCTATTACTGGGTGGGTGGAACTCTTTGAGCTCGGATACGTGGGCGGTTCTCGTCCGTTTTTCACCGGGTTTCCTGACTTTTGCTATCACTGGGGAAATGAAGTCTACAACCTCGTATGGTTCGTCATATCGTGGGGCCAATTTCGCTGCAAATTTGTCTATTGCTTTAGAGAGTGGATGCTGCTTGAGCGAAACCTGTTGGCCGGCCCTCGGCCTCCATTTCCGTCGCCGTAGATTGTAGTATTTGGCTTGAACCCGTGCTGCTTGTCGCATATTTTCCTTTGCTATGGCGAACGCTTTTCGAATGCGTTCCGCGTGTTCGGTGGGTGTACTTGTGTTGAGTCCAGTACCTGTCGTTTCGCGGTCGAAGAGGGCGTTTGGGAGACGTGGCTCTCGACCTTGGACCAGGAAGGCGGGGCTGTACCCAGTCGCTTCGGATAGGCTGGAGTTAAAGGCCAGGCTGAGTTCGGGGAGCAGGTCGTCCCATTTTGCTTGTCGTGAGCCAACGTATTGCTCCACCATAGTTTTCATGGTGCGATTGGCCCGCTCTGTCGGATTTTCCTGGGGAGTGTATGGGGCTGTGTACCGATGCTCTATACCGAGCTCTCGTACGAAGCGTTGAAATGCGCCACTGATGAACTGTGCGCCGTTGTCCGATATAAATATTTTCGGCACTCCAAAACGTGCTAAGATACGCTCCCTGAATGCCCGTATTAGCACCTGCTGCGTTGCGCTCCTGCATGGAACCAATTCCACCCACTTGGAGAATTTGTCTGTAAATACCAATAGGGCCGTATTCCCGTGGGTGGACCTAGGCAAAGGACCAATAAAATCCGCGGTCACCGTTGTCCATGGTTCTTCTGCCAGGTGTGTTAGCATCTCTCCTGCTGGCTTTTGTTGTAGCACCTTGTAACACTGGCAACTTTTACATTTCCTCACATACTGACTTATCTGGCGATACATCCCTGGCCAGTAGTATTTTTGGGCCACTCGGGCAATCGTTTTACGTATCCCTAAGTGCCCAGCCGTCGGCGCGTCGTGGTTTTCGGTCATCACTTCGGTACGCTGGCTTTCGCGTACGCATAACTTCCACTGTCCGTGATCGCCGTCATCGAATTCCCTTGGTATATTTCGGTACAGCTTCCCGTCCTCGATGCAGTAGTCGGGGTACTCCTCGGGATTCTCCTGTACTGCCCTGTACTTAGTTTAATACCAGGATCGTTGAGGGCTCACCCTGGTTCTGGCGCAAACCTCCTCCGTGGGTTGACGCGAAAGTGCGCCGGCCACCACATTTTGCTTACCCCTTCGGTATTGAACCTCGTATGTATGCTGCTGTAGCTCTAGCGCCCATCGAGCGATCCGGCCTGAAGGGCTCTCGATGGAGTTGAGCCATTTTAGTGAGAGGTGGTCCGTGATGATGGTGAAGGCGTACCCTTCTAGGTATGGCCGCATTTTCCGTACTGCCCAAACTACCGCCAGACATTCTTTCTCCGTTGTTGAATAATTCTTCTCGGCGCCGTTCAGATGGCGACTAGCGTACGCTATCACTCGTTCTTGGCCGTCTAGTGTCTGTGTCAAGACGGCTCCTAATCCGTGATCGCAGGCGTCGTTTTGTAAGAAGGCGTTTTGTCGGGGCAGGCTAGTAATGGCGCTTCGGTGAGACGTCGTTTTAAGTCTTCGAATGCAGATTGTTGTTCTTCTTTCCACTGGTAATGCTTCCCCTTTTTCAATAGTGAGGTAAGCGGGTGAGTCACTTTAGCAAACTCCAGGACGAATCGCCGATACCAAGAAGCGACTCCCAGAAACCTTCGAAGTTCCCGGACATTCTGTGGGGGCTGCAACTCCTTGATAGCCAAAACCTTGTTCGCTGATTACGTGTCCTAGATATTTTAGTTTGTTTTTGAAAAACTCACACTTATCGGTGTTTAGGCGTAGTTTGCCCTCTTTTAGTCGGCGGAAAACCTCTCTTAAGTTGTTCATGTGTGATTCCAGGGTATCTCCGGTCACGATGATGTCGTCGAGATATGCGAACGCTACTGGCTCCATATCCGGACCGATCACGGTATCGAGTGCTCGTTGAAACGTGGCGGGCGCTGAATGGAGGCCGAACGGCATAACCTTCCATTGGTAGAGACCTCGTCCTGGTACCGTGAAGGCCGTGTAACCTTTGCTTGACTCTTCCAACGGGATCTGCCAATAACCGTTACGAAGATCCAAACTACTTATATACTTGGCGTCTCTCAGCCTGTCCAATATGTGGTGAATCCGCGGCAGCGGGTAGGCGTCAGGTATGGAGCGCGCATTGAGTTGGCGGTAGTCGACACATAGCCGCCACTTCCCAGTCTTTTTCTTGACTAGTACTATGGGCGCGCTGTGTGGGCTCCGAGATGGTTCTATGCAGCCTTGCTTCAGCAGCTCGTCTATCTCGTCATCGATAATCTTTTGCATAGCCGGGTTCCGCGGGAAGTATCTCTGTTTGATTGGTCGCTCATCGCGCATGGTTATCCGGTGACTGGCTATGTTCGAGATTCCCTTAATCTCCTCGAATCCTTGCAGTTCTTGTCTCAAGAAAGCTTCGATCTGCCCTTGTTCGTCCGACTCCGCTCTTGCACGTGTGCATCTGCCTGGGGTGTATTGCACTTGGGTTTCCCTGATTTCGGTGGCGCAGTCACCGCATCGAATGGTCGTCCCCATGAGAGGCAGGAAAACGAAGCCCAGGATTACTTCATCAACTACTTCCGGCAAGATTAGAAGCGTGACTGTGCAGCTCAGCGTCCCTAATACGACTTCTGCTCTGAGGGCCTCCCGAACCTCCTGTGCTTCTCCATTCGCCAAGCAGATTCTCGTCTCCATTTTTATGCGCTTCCCCGATCTGTGCCGTTTGGCTACTCATAAAGCTCGTAGCACCCGTATCTAGAGTGGCCTCCATGGATTCACCTGCAATTTTCACCATGGCCACGACGCGTTGTCCTTCTGTCCTGAGTCCGTTGCTTGTTTCCGAGGCATTGGGGCCGTCTAAACACCCCCTCGATTCGGGTGTTGCCCCTGCCCGTTTCCCGTCTGCCTTCGACAGCATTCTCGTGTTCTTATCCCCTTGCGTCCGCACTGCCAACAAAATAGGAGCGGCTCTCCTCGGCAATCGCGTGCGAAGTGTCCCTCTTGTCCACACCTCCGGCATGCGGCATGCGGGTTTCCAACGTGGGTACTCCGCTCGTCCACCAATTGACGGTGACAATCGTCGCCTCGTACATTTCCTCTGGGCCTATTAGTTTCCACAGTCCTCTGCGACCTTAGTGGAACTGGTAGTTGCGCGTCTGCCTTCAAGTTTTCCCAGTCTCCAGCAAGATTTATCAATTACTCCAGGCTGTTAAATTCTCCGCGCTTCACATAATATCGTAGCTCGTGATAGCTGTTACGATAGATTCGTTCGAGTCGCTCAATTTCGGTCAGATCGGCATGTCGCATTAAACTTTGCAAGGACACCACATAGTCCTTGAAGCTTTCTCTTGACCCTTGTTGCCGCTGTCGGATGTCGTCGTCCAGCCTCTCAAAGAAACGAGGTGGTAGGAAAAATTGCAGAAAGTCGCGTTTAAATGATACCTATGTATCCCATCTTTTGTTGTTGCACCGGAACCACTGTACTGCTCGTTGATGTAACAGCTCGGGCATTGCCTTGGGGAGAAAATTCACGTCTATGTTGTATACCTCGGCGAGCTCCTCTACTCGTTCTATGAATATCAATGGGTCTTGGACTCCGTCGTAGCTAGCACCCCACTTCTTTATCCGATCGAGCATGATCATAGAGCCCGTACTATTTAGGGGGCCACTTGCTGTAGGGTTAAAATTATAATAACCTTCTGGCATAGGTTCGGGGCGCTGTCGCCCATCTTGTTGTTCTACAGCTGATGTCGCTTGTACGGCCGAAGTGAATGTCGCTGGTCTTCCTAGAGTTGCGGGTGTTTTCAAGTTTACATCTGACGCCTTCTGTGCGGCCGAGACAGATTCCGCTGGTGTCTCTAGAGTGGAAGATGCTTTCGAAGGTCCAATCGACGGTGAGGTGCCTTGTCGGTGATCTTCCTCTAGTTGCCTGAGCCGCTTCTGTACTTCGAGGGATAGCCCAGATTCCGTCGCAAAAGCCGCGAGTCGCTTCCTGAGATCGTCCACCGTACCTTCGGCTTCAAACCCGAATTCTTTCGCGCATTCTATCAATGCATCTTTGCGTAATACATAAATCCAGGAGACTCCTCCCATCTTCTTGTGGTTGTCTTCCGGTTTGATTGCTTTCTTGTGTTCTTCAGAATTTCAGAGGGTTGTATGATTCTGGTGTGCTGTACCGTTCCTACACTTGCGGTTGATTCCTTCTATTACTGGCAGAACTCACAGCTTGTAGACTTGTTATATTTGACAGTGTCCCTGCTCGGGCGCCACTGTAACGAAGTTCCGGTCTTAAGCGCGGATGAGCTCGTCGGATGGCCACGGTTCGTCAACAGAAAATTTATACTCTGTTGGAACTTCTGTCTAAATACAACTTTTATTCACTGTTTTCTTTGTACACGGGACTTAAATCTATGTCTTAGAGGGCTTGTATGTTGCGGAGCGGAGACACGCTGACTGGCCCTTTGCTTAACGTGACGTTCGATGTTTTGCTGTCGTCCGTCGCTTGGGTCACACTCAATGTAAGTAAGTCTTCGTCCCGGTTCTTCGTGGGTCCGCGGGCTACGTGGCTTATGTATGTATCGTCGGGATATGAGTACACCGATTCGCGCTGACTACTATAGTTGGCAACCAAGTCTAACGACTCGCGCTGTCAGTACCGTCGACAGTAGCTATAACCTTCACGGCTCAAATACGCGTTACCCTGTACGAATCAAAGTCGAATACTTCCCCATATATGTATAGGCGAGCAGTCAAATCTAACGATTCGCACTGACTACTATAGTTGGCAACCGAGTCTAACGACTCGCGCTGCCAGTACAGTCGACAATAGATATAGCCTCCACGACGCAAATACGCGTTACCCTGTACGAGTCAAAGTCGAATAATTCCCGATATATGTATAGCCGAGCAGCCAAATCTAACGATTTGCGCTGACTACTATAATTGGCAACCGAGTCCAACAACTCGCGCTGCCAGTACAGTCGACAATAGATATAACCTCCACGACGCAAATACGTGTTACCCTGTACGAGTCAAAGTCGATTAATTCCCGATATATGTATAGCCGAACAGCCAAATCTAACGATTCGCGCTGACTACTATAGTTGGCAACCGGGTCTAACGACTCGCGCTGCCAGTACAGTGGACAATAGATATAACCTCCACGACGCAAATACGCGTTACCCTGTACGAGTCAAAGTCGAATAATTCCCTATATATGTATAGCCGAACAGCGAAATCTAACGATTCGCGCTGACTACTATAATTGGGAGTCTAACGACTCGCGCTGCCAGTACAGTCGACAATAGATATAACCTCCACGACGCAAATACGCGTTATCCTGTACGAGTCAAAGTCGAATAATTCCCGATATATGTATAGCCGAACAGCCAAATCTAACGATTCGCGCTGACTACTATAATTGGCAACCGAGTCTAACGACTCGCGCTGCCAGTACAGTCGACAATAGATATATATAGATTGAAATTATCCATCTCTTCACGAGGATTTCTATGCCCTGTAATTTGCCACACCAGGGTCTTGTTATGTCACTGTAGCGTACCTGTCCCTTGTCTCGTTGTTCTCCTTGTTTCTTTTCGGTGCTAAGTCTCGGCGGAACTCAAGAGCTTACGTCCGTTCTGTGCTGTGGTCGGGATTCGAAAGAAAGACTCCTGCTTTCAGTTCTGCGTTGTCTACTTGACTCCGTTTGTCGTTTCTTATGTATCTTGCCTCGACCGTAGTATGTGTTCGTGAGTTCTGCGTTGGCTGTTTGCTCTCTCTGTATACTTGTATTTGTTTCGAGTTTTCTGTATTTGTCTTCGCTTCAGCTCGCTCGCTCTCTCTCTCTCGCTTTTTGTTGTCTTATGCATCGGGCCTTAATTTACTATACAGACACATTTTGAAATCTCTTATACTTAATACATTAGGCTCTTATAAATTGTCTTGTACGCTATAAGAAGCAATTCTATTAAGGTGTGTTACCTTACAATAATAAACTTAAAGTTAACTTTAATCCAATATATATATAATGACAAAACTAAATATTTACACTTCCTGTTGAATAACGAAAATAATAATGAGCTTTCATGATAATAAACTTAAATCAATTCGGAAAATATTAATATCTGTGTGGCGGAATTCGCCATCGAGATTCCGTTGTTACACCTTCCCCCTACTTCGGATTGGAGATGATGACTCTTCCGGCCCTGGTAATCTGGATCCGGTACCTCTGACCGTCGAAAACTCGTAGGACCTTGATCTGCCGTCCAGGCGTCCAGTGGGCACGAATGCTGGCCGCTTCCAATTCGAGGGCACTGAGGTTGGGTTGCGTGGCATTTTCGGCACCAGGTGAAAGCATCACGGCGTCCCCGGGCACCTCGGAGTCTTTGGGTACCTCGGTGTCTTCAGGTATCTCGGCGTCGGCGAACATCTCGGTGTCTTCCAGGATCTCGGCGTTGGTAAGCATATTGTCGTCTTCGGTAATCGCTTGCCCCCAGAGCTCTGTATTCACGGAGGTGGCGTCGTCCAGGAAATGATCTAAAAACCGCCCGATATCATCATCTGGACTGCCGGCGACGATATTGGCGACCTCCAGCTGCGCTGGGGTTTCCGGCTCGACTAACGGTGGGGTTACCCCGAGGATGTCCAGTCGACTTCGGTTGTCCTGTGGCAGGAATTGGACTGATACGCCGGCCAATGCGGACGCCTGAGCTACCTGTGCTGCGTGGGCGGGGCACTTGGTCAGTGGGCGGGGTACTCCTTTCGGCCAGGTTATCGAGATCTGCTGCGTGTACCCCGGCCCGGTCACCACATCTTCGCATGACGTCACGGTATTGGAGGTTGTTACCAGCCCATCGTCTCCACTACTTTCACCGTCATCTTCGGCTGCCTCTTCGCCCGAGTGGCTGTCGTCCTAGCTTACGTGGGCTTCGCTACCGCTCACGTCTGGCTATGGGGCTCTTTCGGGGTCGTAACCTCTACTACCACCTGGGGCTGCGCTCCGCTGATGTGGGTCCGGTACGCCGGTGCTACCGAGGTTGTCCTCGGTGGGTCCTGGGCCGCCTTCCGACTGAGGTCCGGGGGGGTATACCCACATGAAGTCGTCGTCGTCGCTGGAGTCTTCTCGCGGTACCTTGCTGGATGGTTCGCCCTCCGGGTCTACTATTACTCGTCGTAGTCGTACGCGTGGCCACTTGCCTACGGGGTGGTCGACAACTTCCTCCCATTCGCCGCTCAAGCGGCGCGTCCGAGGTTGCTCGCGATTAACCCGTTTCATGTTCGCCCTAAAGTTTCGCGCACTACTACTGAACTTGTCTTCGTGTTCCATCTGCCTGCATTCACGGTCAGCGGTCGACTGATTTATGTCTGTTCGTTGTTGGCTACTCCTACCTCGCGTGTGAGACTTGACTCGGTGACAATTTACCGTAGGAGTTTCGTTGTCGCTTTCGCTGGAATGGTCATGTACATTACCGCTATTACTGGGTGGGTAAAACTCTTTGAGCTCCGATACGTGGGCGATTCTCGTCCGTTTTTCACCGGGTTTCCTGACTTTTACTATCACTGGGGAAATGAAGTCTAGAGCCCGTACTATTTAGGGGGCCACTTGCTGTAGGGTTAAAATTATAATAACCTTCTGGCATAGGTTCGGGGCGCTGTCGCCCATCTTGTTGTTCTACAGCTGATGTCGCTTCTACGGCCGAAGTGAATGTCGCTGGTCTTCCTAGAGTTGCGGGTGTTTTCAAGTTTACATCTGACGCCTTCTGTGCGGCCGAGACAGATTCCGCTGGTGTCTCTAGAGTGGAAGATGCTTTCGAAGGTCCAATCGACGGTGAGGTGCCTTGTCGGTGATCTTCCTCTAGTTGCCTGAGCCGCTTCTGTACTTCGAGGGATAGCCCAGATTCCGTCGCAAAAGCCGCGAGTCGCTTCCTGAGATCGTCCACCGTACCTTCGGCTTCAAACCCGAATTCTTTCGCGCATTCTATCAATGCATCTTTGCGTAATACATAAATCCAGGAGACTCCTCCCATCTTCTTGTGGTTGTCTTCCGGTTTGATTGCTTTCTTGTGTTCTTCAGAATTTCAGAGGGTTGTATGATTCTGGTGTGCTGTACCGTTCCTACACTTGCGGTTGATTCCTTCTATTACTGGCAGAACTCACAGCTTGTAGACTTGTTATATTTGACAGTGTCCCTGCTCGGGCGCCACTGTAACGAAGTTCCGGTCTTAAGCGCGGATGAGCTCGTCGGATGGCCACGGTTCGTCAACAGAAAATTTATACTCTGTTGGAACTTCTGTCTAAATACAACTTTTATTCACTGTTTTCTTTGTACACGGGACTTAAATCTATGTCTTAGAGGGCTTGTATGTTGCGGAGCGGAGACACGCTGACTGGCCCTTTGCTTAACGTGACGTTCGATGTTTTGCTGTCGTCCGTCGCTTGGGTCACACTCAATGTAAGTAAGTCTTCGTCCCGGTTCTTCGTGGGTCCGCGGGCTACGTGGCTTATGTATGTATCGTCGGGATATGAGTACACCGATTCGCGCTGACTACTATAGTTGGCAACCAAGTCTAACGACTCGCGCTGTCAGTACCGTCGACAGTAGCTATAACCTTCACGGCTCAAATACGCGTTACCCTGTACGAATCAAAGTCGAATACTTCCCCATATATGTATAGCCGAGCAGTCAAATCTAACGATTCGCACTGACTACTATAGTTGGCAACCGAGTCTAACGACTCGCGCTGCCAGTACAGTCGACAATAGATATAGCCTCCACGACGCAAATACGCGTTACCCTGTACGAGTCAAAGTCGAATAATTCCCGATATATGTATAGCCGAGCAGCCAAATCTAACGATTTGCGCTGACTACTATAATTGGCAACCGAGTCCAACAACTCGCGCTGCCAGTACAGTCGACAATAGATATAACCTCCACGACGCAAATACGTGTTACCCTGTACGAGTCAAAGTCGATTAATTCCCGATATATGTATAGCCGAACAGCCAAATCTAACGATTCGCGCTGACTACTATAGTTGGCAACCGGGTCTAACGACTCGCGCTGCCAGTACAGTGGACAATAGATATAACCTCCACGACGCAAATACGCGTTACCCTGTACGAGTCAAAGTCGAATAATTCCCTATATATGTATAGCCGAACAGCGAAATCTAACGATTCGCGCTGACTACTATAATTGGGAGTCTAACGACTCGCGCTGCCAGTACAGTCGACAATAGATATAACCTCCACGACGCAAATACGCGTTATCCTGTACGAGTCAAAGTCGAATAATTCCCGATATATGTATAGCCGAACAGCCAAATCTAACGATTCGCGCTGACTACTATAATTGGCAACCGAGTCTAACGACTCGCGCTGCCAGTACAGTCGACAATAGATATATATAGATTGAAATTATCCATCTCTTCACGAGGATTTCTATGCCCTGTAATTTGCCACACCAGGGTCTTGTTATGTCACTGTAGCGTACCTGTCCCTTGTCTCGTTGTTCTCCTTGTTTCTTTTCGGTGCTAAGTCTCGGCGGAACTCAAGAGCTTACGTCCGTTCTGTGCTGTGGTCGGGATTCGAAAGAAAGACTCCTGCTTTCAGTTCTGCGTTGTCTACTTGACTCCGTTTGTCGTTTCTTATGTATCTTGCCTCGACCGTAGTATGTGTTCGTGAGTTCTGCGTTGGCTGTTTGCTCTCTCTGTATACTTGTATTTGTTTCGAGTTTTCTGTATTTGTCTTCGCTTCAGCTCGCTCGCTCTCTCTCTCTCGCTTTTTGTTGTCTTATGCATCGGGCCTTAATTTACTATACAGACACATTTTGAAATCTCTTATACTTAATACATTAGGCTCTTATAAATTGTCTTGTACGCTATAAGAAGCAATTCTATTAAGGTGTGTTACCTTACAATAATAAACTTAAAGTTAACTTTAATCCAATATATATATAATGACAAAACTAAATATTTACACTTCCTGTTGAATAACGAAAATAATAATGAGCTTTCATGATAATAAACTTAAATCAATTCGGAAAATATTAATATCTGTGTGGCGGAATTCGCCATCGAGATTCCGTTGTTACACCTTCCCCCTACTTCGGATTGGAGATGATGACTCTTCCGGCCCTGGTAATCTGGATCCGGTACCTCTGACCGTCGAAAACTCGTAGGACCTTGATCTGCCGTCCAGGCGTCCAGTGGGCACGAATGCTGGCCGCTTCCAATTCGAGGGCACTGAGGTTGGGTTGCGTGGCATTTTCGGCACCAGGTGAAAGCATCACGGCGTCCCCGGGCACCTCGGAGTCTTTGGGTACCTCGGTGTCTTCAGGTATCTCGGCGTCGGCGAACATCTCGGTGTCTTCCAGGATCTCGGCGTTGGTAAGCATATTGTCGTCTTCGGTAATCGCTTGCCCCCAGAGCTCTGTATTCACGGAGGTGGCGTCGTCCAGGAAATGATCTAAAAACCGCCCGATATCATCATCTGGACTGCCGGCGACGATATTGGCGACCTCCAGCTGCGCTGGGGTTTCCGGCTCGACTAACGGTGGGGTTACCCCGAGGATGTCCAGTCGACTTCGGTTGTCCTGTGGCAGGAATTGGACTGATACGCCGGCCAATGCGGACGCCTGAGCTACCTGTGCTGCGTGGGCGGGGCACTTGGTCAGTGGGCGGGGTACTCCTTTCGGCCAGGTTATCGAGATCTGCTGCGTGTACCCCGGCCCGGTCACCACATCTTCGCATGACGTCACGGTATTGGAGGTTGTTACCAGCCCATCGTCTCCACTACTTTCACCGTCATCTTCGGCTGCCTCTTCGCCCGAGTGGCTGTCGTCCTAGCTTACGTGGGCTTCGCTACCGCTCACGTCTGGCTATGGGGCTCTTTCGGGGTCGTAACCTCTACTACCACCTGGGGCTGCGCTCCGCTGATGTGGGTCCGGTACGCCGGTGCTACCGAGGTTGTCCTCGGTGGGTCCTGGGCCGCCTTCCGACTGAGGTCCGGGGGGGTATACCCACATGAAGTCGTCGTCGTCGCTGCTGCTGACAACTTCCTCCCATTCGCCGCTCAAGCGGCGCGTCCGAGGTTGCTCGCGATTAACCCGTTCCATGTTCGCCCTAAAGTTTCGCGCACTACTACTGAACTTGTCTTCGTGTTCCATCTGCCTGCATTCACGGTCAGCGGTCGACTGATTTATGCCTGTTCGTTGTTGGCGACTCCTACCTCGCGTGTGAGACTTGACTCGGTGACAATTTACCGTAGGAGTTTCGTTGTCGCTTTCGCTGGAATGGTCATGTACATTACCGCTATTACTGGGTGGGTGGAACTCTTTGAGCTCGGATACGTGGGCGGTTCTCGTCCGTTTTTCACCGGGTTTCCTGACTTTTGCTATCACTGGGGAAATGAAGTCTACAACCTCGTATGGTTCGTCATATCGTGGGGCCAATTTCGCTGCAAATTTGTCTATTGCTTTAGAGAGTGGATGCTGCTTGAGCGAAACCTGTTGGCCGGCCCTCGGCCTCCATTTCCGTCGCCGTAGATTGTAGTATTTGGCTTGAACCCGTGCTGCTTGTCGCATATTTTCCTTTGCTATGGCGAACGCTTTTCGAATGCGTTCCGCGTGTTCGGTGGGTGTACTTGTGTTGAGTCCAGTACCTGTCGTTTCGCGGTCGAAGAGGGCGTTTGGGAGACGTGGCTCTCGACCTTGGACCAGGAAGGCGGGGCTGTACCCAGTCGCTTCGGATAGGCTGGAGTTAAAGGCCAGGCTGAGTTCGGGGAGCAGGTCGTCCCATTTTGCTTGTCGTGAGCCAACGTATTGCTCCACCATAGTTTTCATGGTGCGATTGGCCCGCTCTGTCGGATTTTCCTGGGGAGTGTATGGGGCTGTGTACCGATGCTCTATACCGAGCTCTCGTACGAAGCGTTGAAATGCGCCACTGATTAACTGTGCGCCGTTGTCCGATATAAATATTTTCGGCACTCCAAACGTGCTCCCTAAGATACGCTCCCTGAATGCCCGTATTAGCACCTGCTGCGTTGCGCTCCTGCATGGAACCAATTCCACCCACTTGTAGAATTTGTCTGTAAATACCAATAGGGCCGTATTCCCGTGGGTGGACCTAGGCAAAGGACCAATAAAATCCGCGGTCACCGTTGTCCATGGTTCTTCTGCCAGGTGTGTTAGCATCTCTCCTGCTGGCTTTTGTTGTAGCACCTTGTAACACTGGCAACTTTTACATTTCCTCACATACTGACTTATCTGGCGATACATCCCTGGCCAGTAGTATTTTTGGGCCACTCGGGCAATCGTTTTACGTATCCCTAAGTGCCCAGCCGTCGGCGCGTCGTGGTTTTCAGTCATCACTTCGGTACGCTGGCTTTCGCGTACGCATAACTTCCACTGTCCGTGATCGCCGTCATCGAATTCCCTTGGTATATTTCGGTACAGTTTCCCGTCCTCGATGCAGTAGTCGGGGTACTCCTCGGGATTCTCCTGTACTGCCCTGTACTTAGTTTCATACCAGGATCGTTGAGGGCTCACCCTGGTTCTGGCGCAAACCTTCTCCGTGGGTTGACGCGAAAGTGCGCCGGCCACCACATTTTGCTTACCCCTTCGGTATTGAACTTTGTATGTATGCTGCTGTAACTCTAGCGCCCATCGAGCGATCCGGCCTGAAGGGCTCTCGATGGAGTTGAGCCATTTTAGTGAGAGGTGGTCCGTGATGATGGTGAAGGCGTACCCTTCGAGGTATGGCCGCATTTTCCGTACTGCCCAAACTACCGCCAGACATTCTTTCTCCGTTGTTAAATAATTCTTCTCGGCGCCGTTCAGATGGCGACTAGCGTACGCTATCACTCGTTCTTAGCCGTCTAGTGTCTGTGTCAAGACGGTTCCTAATTCGTGATCGCAGGCGTCGTTTTGTAAGAAGAATCGTTGCTTGAAGTCGGGGCAGGCTAGTACTGGCGCTTCGGTGAGACGTCGTTTTAAGTCTTCGAATGCGGATTGTTGTTCTTCTTTCCACTGGTAATGCTTCCCCTTTTTCAATAGTGAGGTAAGCGGGTGAGTCACTTTAGCAAACTCCAGGACGAATCGCCGATACCAAGAAGCGACTTCCAGAAACCTTCGAAATTCCCGGACATTCTGTGGGGGCTGCAACTCCTTGATAGCCACAACCTTGTTCGCTGATTACGTGTCCTAGATATTTTAGTTTGTTTTTGAAAAACTCACACTTATCGGTGTTTAGGCGTAGTTTGCCCTCTTTTAGTCGGCGGAAAACCTCTCTTAAGTTGTTCATGTGTGATTCCAGGGTATCTCCGGTCACGATGATGTCGTCGAGATATGCGAACGCTACTGGCTCCATATCCGGACCGATCACGGTATCGAGTGCTCGTTGAAACGTGGCGGGCGCTGAATGGAGGCCGAACGGCATAACCTTCCATTGGTAGAGACCTCGTCCTGGTACCGTGAAGGCCGTGTAACCTTTGCTTGACTCTTCCATCGGGATCTGCCAATAACCGTTACGATGATCCAAACTACTTATATACTTGGCGTCTCTTAGCCTGTCCAATATGTGGTGAATCCGCGGCAGCGGGTAGGCGTCAGGTATGGAGCGCGCATTGAGTTGGCGGTAGTCGACACATAGCCGCCACTTCCCAGTCTTTTTCTTGACTAGTACTATGGGCGCGCTGTGTGGGCTCCGAGATGGTTCTATGCAGCCTTGCTTCAGCAGCTCGTCTATCTCGTCATCGATAATCTTTTGCATAGCCGGGTTCCGCGGGAAGTATCTCTGTTTGATTGGTCGCTCATCGCGCATGGTTATCCGGTGACTGGCTATGTTCGAGATCCCCTTAATCTCCTCGAATCCTTGCAGTTCTTGTCTCAAGAAAGCTTCGATCTGCCCTTGTTCGTCCGAATCCGCTCTTGCACGTGTGCATCTGCCTGGGGTGTATTGCACTTGGGTTTCCCTGATTTCGGTGGCGCAGTCACCGCATCGAATGGTCGTCCCCATGAGAGGCAGGAAAACGAAGCCCAGGATTACTTCATCAACTACTTACGGCAAGATTAGAAGCGTGACTGTGCAGCTCAGCGTCCCTAATACGACTTCTGCTCTGAGGGCCTCCCGAACCTCCTGTGCTTCTCCATTCGCCAAGCAGATTCTCGTCTCCATTTTTATGCGCTTCCCCGATCTGTACAACTTCCGTGCCGTTTGGCTACTCATAAAGTTCGTAGCACCCGTATCTAGAGTGGCCTCCATGGATTCACCTGCAATTTGCACCATGGCCACGACGCGTTGTCCTTCTGTCCTGAGTCCGTTGCTTGTTTCCGAGGCATTGGGGCCGTCTAAACACCCCCTCGATTCGGGTGTTGCCCCTGCCCGTTTCCCGTCTGCCTTCGACAGCATTCTCGTGTTCTTATCCCCTTGCGTCCGCACTGCCAACAAAATAGGAGCGGCTCTCCTCGGCAATCGCGTGCGAAGTGTCCCTCTTGTCCACACCTCCGGCATGCGGCATGCGGGTTTCCAACGTGGGTACTCCGCTCGTCCATCAATTGACGGTGACAATCGTCGCCTCGTACATTTCCTCTGGGCCTATTAGTTTCCACAGTCCTCTGCGACCTTAGTGGAACTGGTAGTTGCGCGTCTGCCTTCAAGTTTTCCCAGTCTCTAGCAAGATTTATCAATTACTCCAGGCTGTTAAATTCTCCGCGCTTCACATAATATCGTAGCTCGTGATAGCTGTTACGATAGATTCGTTCGAGTCGCTCAATTTCGGTCAGATCGGCATGTCGCATTAAACTTTGCAAGGACACCACATAGTCCTTGAAGCTTTCTCTTGACCCTTGTTGCCGCTGTCGGATGTCGTCGTCCAGCCCCTCAAAGAAACGAGGTGGTAGGAAAAATTGCAGAAAGTCGCGTTTAAATGATACCCATGTATCCCATCTTTTGTTGTTGCACCGGAACCACTGTATTGCTCGTTGATGTAACAGCTCGGGCATTGCCTTGGGGAGAAAATTCACGTCTATGTTGTATACCTCGGCGAGCTCCTCTACTCGTTCTATGAATATCAATGGGTGTTGGACTCCGTCGTAGCTAGCACCCCACTTCTTTATCCGATCGAGCATGATCATAGAGCCCGTACTATTTAGGGGGCCACTTGCTGTAGGGTTAAAATAATAATAACCTTCTGGCATAGGGTCGGTGCGCTGTCGCCCATCTTGTTGTTCTACAGCTGATGTCGCTTGTACGGCCGAAGTGAATGTCGCTGGTCTTCCTAGAGTTGCGGGTGTTTTCAAGTTTACATCTGACGCCTTCTGTGCGGCCGAGACAGATTCCGCTGGTGTCTCTAGAGTGGAAGATGCTTTCGAAGGTCCAATCGACGGTGATGTACCTTGTCGGTGATCTTCCTCTAGTTGCCTGAGCCGCTTCTGCACTTCGAGGGATAGTCCAGATTCCGTCGCAAAAGCCGCGAGTCGCTTCCTGAGATCGTCCACCGTACCTTCGGCTTCAAACCCGAATTCTTTCGCGCATTCTATCAATGCATCTTTGCGTAATACATAAATCCAGGAGACTCCTCCCATCTTCTTGTGGTTGTCTTCCGGTTTGATTGCTTTCTTGTGTTCTTCAGAATTTCAGAGGGTTGTATGATTCTGGTGTGCTGTACCGTTCCTACACTTGCGGTTGATTCCTTCTATTACTGGCAGAACTCACAGCTTGTAGACTTGTTATATTTGACAGTGTCCCTGCTCGGGCGCCACTGTAACGAAGTTCCGGTCTTAAGCGCGGATGGGCTCGTCGGATGGCCACGGTTCGTCAACAGAAAATTTATACTCTGTTGGAACTTCTGTCTAAATACAACTTTTATTCACTGTTTTCTTTGTACACGGGACTTAAATCTATGTCTTAGAGGGCTTGTATGTTGCGGAGCGGAGACACGCTGACTGGCCCTTTGCTTAACGTGACGTTCGATGTTTTGCTGTCGTCCGTCGCTTAGGTCACACTCAATGTAAGTAACTCTTCGTCCCGGTTCTTCGTGGGTCCGCGGGCTACGTGGCTTATGTATGTATCGTCGGGATATGAGTACACTGATTCGCGCTGACTACTATAGTTGGCAACCAAGTCTAACGACTCGCGCTGTCAGTACCGTCGACAGTAGCTATAACCTTCACGGCTCAAATACGCGTTACCCTGTACGAATCAAAGTCGAATACTTCCCCATATATGTATAGCCGAGCAGTCAAATCTAACGATTCGCACTGACTACTATAGTTGGCAACCGAGTCTAACGACTCGCGCTGCCAGTACAGTCGACAATAGATATAGCCTCCACGACGCAAATACGCGAGTCTAACGACTCGCGCTGCCAGTACAGTCGACAATAGATATAGCCTCCACGACGCAAATACGCGTTACACTGTACGAGTCAAAGTCGAATAATTCCCGATATATGTATAGCCGAGCAGCCAAATCTAACGATTCGCGCTGACTACTATAATTGGCAACCGAGTCTAACGACTCGCGCTGCCAGTACAGTCGACAATAGATATAACCTCCACGACGCAAATACGCGTTACCCTGTACGAGTCAAAGTCGAATAATTCCCGATATATGTATAGCCGAACAGCCAAATCTAACGATTCGCGCTGACTACTATAGTTGGCAACCGGGTCTAACGACTCGCGCTGCCAGTACAGTGGACAATAGATATAACCTCCACGACGCAAATACGCGTTACCCTGTACGAGTCAAAGTCGAATAATTCCCTATATATGTATAGCCGAACAGCGAAATCTAACGATTCGCGCTGACTACTATAATTGGGAGTCTAACGACTCGCGCTGCCAGTACAGTCGACAATAGATATAACCTCCACGACGCAAATACGCGTTATCCTGTACGAGTCAAAGTCGAATAATTCCCGATATATGTATAGCCGAACAGCCAAATCTAACGATTCGCGCTGACTACTATAATTGGCAACCGAGTCTAACGACTCGCGCTGCCAGTACAGTCGACAATAGATATATATAGATTGAAATTATCCATCTCTTCACGAGGATTTCTATGCCCTGTAATTTGCCACACCAGGGTCTTGTTATGTCACTGTAGCGTACCTGTCCCTTGTCTCGTTGTTCTCCTTGTTTCTTTTCGGTGCTAAGTCTCGGCGGAACTCAAGAGCTTACGTCCGTTCTGTGCTGTGGTCGGGATTCGAAAGAAAGACTCCTGCTTTCAGTTCTGCGTTGTCTACTTGACTCCGTTTGTCGTTTCTTATGTATCTTGCCTCGACCGTAGTATGTGTTCGTGAGTTCTGCGTTGGCTGTTTGCTCTCTCTGTATACTTGTATTTGTTTCGAGTTTTCTGTATTTGTCTTCGCTTCAGCTCGCTCGCTCTCTCTCTCGCTTTTTGTTGTCTTATGCATCGGGCCTTAATTTACTATACAGACACATTTTGAAATCTCTTATACTTAATACATTAGGCTCTTATAAATTGTCTTGTACGCTATAAGAAGCAATTCTATTAAGGTGTGTTACCTTACAATAATAAACTTAAAGTTAACTTTAATCCAATATATATATAATGACAAAACTAAATATTTACACTTCCTGTTGAATAACGAAAATAATAATGAGCTTTCATGATAATAAACTTAAATCAATTCGGAAAATATTAATATCTGTGTGGCGGAATTCGCCATCGAGATTCCGTTGTTACACCTTCCCCCTACTTCGGATTGGAGATGATGACTCTTCCGGCCCTGGTAATCTGGATCCGGTACCTCTGACCGTCGAAAACTCGTAGGACCTTGATCTGCCGTCCAGGCGTCCAGTGGGCACGAATGCTGGCCGCTTCCAATTCGAGGGCACTGAGGTTGGGTTGCGTGGCATTTTCGGCACCAGGTGAAAGCATCACGGCGTCCCCGGGCACCTCGGAGTCTTTGGGTACCTCGGTGTCTTCAGGTATCTCGGCGTCGGCGAACATCTCGGTGTCTTCCAGGATCTCGGCGTTGGTAAGCATATTGTCGTCTTCGGTAATCGCTTGCCCCCAGAGCTCTGTATTCACGGAGATGGCGTCGTCCAGGAAATGATCTAAAAACCGCCCGATATCATCATCTGGACTGCCGGCGACGATATTGGCGACCTCCAGCTGCGCTGGGGTTTCCGGCTCGACTAACGGTGGGGTTACCCCGAGGATGTCCAGTCGACTTCGGTTGTCCTGTGGCAGGAATTGGACTGATACGCCGGCCAATGCGGACGCCTGAGCTACCTGTGCTGCGTGGGCGGGGCACTTGGTCAGTGGGCGGGGTACTCCTTTCGGCCAGGTTATCGAGATCTGCTGCGTGTACCCCGGCCCGGTCACCACATCTTCGCATGACGTCACGGTATTGGAGGTTGTTACCAGCCCATCGTCTCCACTACTTTCACCGTCATCTTCGGCTGCCTCTTCGCCCGAGTGGCTGTCGTCCTAGCTTACGTGGGCTTCGCTACCGCTCACGTCTGGCTATGGGGCTCTTTCGGGGTCGTAACCTCTACTACCACCTGGGGCTGCGCTCCGCTGATGTGGGTCCGGTACGCCGGTGCTACCGAGGTTGTCCTCGGTGGGTCCTGGGCCGCCTTCCGACTGAGGTCCGGGGGGGTATACCCACATGAAGTCGTCGTCGTCGCTGCTGCTGACAACTTCCTCCCATTCGCCGCTCAAGCGGCGCGTCCGAGGTTGCTCGCGATTAACCCGTTCCATGTTCGCCCTAAAGTTTCGCGCACTACTACTGAACTTGTCTTCGTGTTCCATCTGCCTGCATTCACGGTCAGCGGTCGACTGATTTATGCCTGTTCGTTGTTGGCGACTCCTACCTCGCGTGTGAGACTTGACTCGGTGACAATTTACCGTAGGAGTTTCGTTGTCGCTTTCGCTGGAATGGTCATGTACATTACCGCTATTACTGGGTGGGTGGAACTCTTTGAGCTCGGATACGTGGGCGGTTCTCGTCCGTTTTTCACCGGGTTTCCTGACTTTTGCTATCACTGGGGAAATGAAGTCTACAACCTCGTATGGTTCGTCATATCGTGGGGCCAATTTCGCTGCAAATTTGTCTATTGCTTTAGAGAGTGGATGCTGCTTGAGCGAAACCTGTTGGCCGGCCCTCGGCCTCCATTTCCGTCGCCGTAGATTGTAGTATTTGGCTTGAACCCGTGCTGCTTGTCGCATATTTTCCTTTGCTATGGCGAACGCTTTTCGAATGCGTTCCGCGTGTTCGGTGGGTGTACTTGTGTTGAGTCCAGTACCTGTCGTTTCGCGGTCGAAGAGGGCGTTTGGGAGACGTGGCTCTCGACCTTGGACCAGGAAGGCGGGGCTGTACCCAGTCGCTTCGGATAGGCTGGAGTTAAAGGCCAGGCTGAGTTCGGGGAGCAGGTCGTCCCATTTTGCTTGTCGTGAGCCAACGTATTGCTCCACCATAGTTTTCATGGTGCGATTGGCCCGCTCTGTCGGATTTTCCTGGGGAGTGTATGGGGCTGTGTACCGATGCTCTATACCGAGCTCTCGTACGAAGCGTTGAAATGCGCCACTGATTAACTGTGCGCCGTTGTCCGATATAAATATTTTCGGCACTCCAAACGTGCTCCCTAAGATACGCTCCCTGAATGCCCGTATTAGCACCTGCTGCGTTGCGCTCCTGCATGGAACCAATTCCACCCACTTGGAGAATTTGTCTGTAAATACCAATAGGGCCGTATTCCCGTGGGTGGACCTAGGCAAAGGACCAATAAAATCCGCGGTCACCGTTGTCCATGGTTCTTCTGCCAGGTGTGTTAGCATCTCTCCTGCTGGCTTTTGTTGTAGCACCTTGTAACACTGGCAACTTTTACATTTCCTCACATACTGACTTATCTGGCGATACATCCCTGGCCAGTAGTATTTTTGGGCCACTCGGGCAATCGTTTTACGTATCCCTAAGTGCCCAGCCGTCGGCGCGTCGTGGTTTTCGGTCATCACTTCGGTACGCTGGCTTTCGCGTACGCATAACTTCCACTGTCCGTGATCGCCGTCATCGAATTCCCTTGGTATATTTCGGTACAGTTTCCCGTCCTCGATGCAGTAGTCGGGGTACTCCTCGGGATTCTCCTGTACTGCCCTGTACTTAGTTTCATACCAGGATCGTTGAGGGCTCACCCTGGTTCTGGCGCAAACCTTCTCCGTGGGTTGACGCGAAAGTGCGCCGGCCACCACATTTTGCTTACCCCTTCGGTATTGAACTTTGTATGTATGCTGCTGTAACTCTAGCGCCCATCGAGCGATCCGGCCTGAAGGGCTCTCGATGGAGTTGAGCCATTTTAGTGAGAGGTGGTCCGTGATGATGGTGAAGGCGTACCCTTCGAGGTATGGCCGCATTTTCCGTACTGCCCAAACTACCGCCAGACATTCTTTCTCCGTTGTTAAATAATTCTTCTCGGCGCCGTTCAGATGGCGACTAGCGTACGCTATCACTCGTTCTTAGCCGTCTAGTGTCTGTGTCAAGACGGCTCCTAATTCGTGATCGCAGGCGTCGTTTTGTAAGAAGAATCGTTGCTTGAAGTCGGGGCAGGCTAGTACTGGCGCTTCGGTGAGACGTCGTTTTAAGTCTTCGAATGCGGATTGTTGTTCTTCTTTCCACTGGTAATGCTTCCCCTTTTTCAATAGTGAGGTAAGCGGGTGAGTCACTTTAGCAAACTCCAGGACGAATCGCCGATACCAAGAAGCGACTTCCAGAAACCTTCGAAGTTCCCGGACATTCTGTGGGGGCTGCAACTCCTTGATAGCCACAACCTTGTTCGCTGATTACGTGTCCTAGATATTTTAGTTTGTTTTTGAAAAACTCACACTTATCGGTGTTTAGGCGTAGTTTGCCCTCTTTTAGTCGGCGGAAAACCTCTCTTAAGTTGTTCATGTGTGATTCCAGGGTATCTCCGGTCACGATGATGTCGTCGAGATATGCGAACGCTACTGGCTCCATATCCGGACCGATCACGGTATCGAGTGCTCGTTGAAACGTGGCGGGCGCTGAATGGAGGCCGAACGGCATAACCTTCCATTGGTAGAGACCTCGTCCTGGTACCGTGAAGGCCGTGTAACCTTTGCTTGACTCTTCCATCGGGATCTGCCAATAACCGTTACGATGATCCAAACTACTTATATACTTGGCGTCTCTTAGCCTGTCCAATATGTGGTGAATCCGCGGCAGCGGGTAGGCGTCAGGTATGGAGCGCGCATTGAGTTGGCGGTAGTCGACACATAGCCGCCACTTCCCAGTCTTTTTCTTGACTAGTACTATGGGCGCGCTGTGTGGGCTCCGAGATGGTTCTATGCAGCCTTGCTTCAGCAGCTCGTCTATCTCGTCATCGATAATCTTTTGCATAGCCGGGTTCCGCGGGATGTATCTCTGTTTGATTGGTCGCTCATCGCGCATGGTTATCCGGTGACTGGCTATGTTCGAGATCCCCTTAATCTCCTCGAATCCTTGCAGTTCTTGTCTCAAGAAAGCTTCGATCTGCCCTTGTTCGTCCGACTCCGCTCTTGCACGTGTGCATCTGCCTGGGGTGTATTGCACTTGGGTTTCCCTGATTTCGGTGGCGCAGTCACCGCATCGAATGGTCGTCCCCATGAGAGGCAGGAAAACGAAGCCCAGGATTACTTCATCAACTACTTACGGCAAGATTAGAAGCGTGACTGTGCAGCTCAGCGTCCCTAATACGACTTCTGCTCTGAGGGCCTCCCGAACCTCCTGTGCTTCTCCATTCGCCAAGCAGATTCTCGTCTCCATTTTTATGCGCTTCCCCGATCTGTACAACTTCCGTGCCGTTTGGCTACTCATAAAGTTCGTAGCACCCGTATCTAGAGTGGCCTCCATGGATTCACCTGCAATTTGCACCATGGCCACGACGCGTTGTCCTTCTGTCCTGAGTCCGTTGCTTGTTTCCGAGGCATTGGGGCCGTCTAAACACCCCCTCGATTCGGGTGTTGCCCCTGCCCGTTTCCCGTCTGCCTTCGACAGCATTCTCGTGTTCTTATCCCCTTGCGTCCGCACTGCCAACAAAATAGGAGCGGCTCTCCTCGGCAATCGCGTGCGAAGTGTCCCTCTTGTCCACACCTCCGGCATGCGGCATGCGGGTTTCCAACGTGGGTACTCCGCTCGTCCATCAATTGACGGTGACAATCGTCGCCTCGTACATTTCCTCTGGGCCTATTAGTTTCCACAGTCCTCTGCGACCTTAGTGGAACTGGTAGTTGCGCGTCTGCCTTCAAGTTTTCCCAGTCTCTAGCAAGATTTATCAATTACTCCAGGCTGTTAAATTCTCCGCGCTTCACATAATATCGTAGCTCGTGATAGCTGTTACGATAGATTCGTTCGAGTCGCTCAATTTCGGTCAGATCGGCATGTCGCATTAAACTTTGCAAGGACACCACATAGTCCTTGAAGCTTTCTCTTGACCCTTGTTGCCGCTGTCGGATGTCGTCGTCCAGCCCCTCAAAGAAACGAGGTGGTAGGAAAAATTGCAGAAAGTCGCGTTTAAATGATACCCATGTATCCCATCTTTTGTTGTTGCACCGGAACCACTGTATTGCTCGTTGATGTAACAGCTCGGGCATTGCCTTGGGGAGAAAATTCACGTCTATGTTGTATACCTCGGCGAGCTCCTCTACCCGTTCTATGAATATCAATGGGTGTTGGACTCCGTCGTAGCTAGCACCCCACTTCTTTATCCGATCGAGCATGATCATAGAGCCCGTACTATTTAGGGGGCCACTTGCTGTAGGGTTAAAATAATAATAACCTTCTGGCATAGGGTCGGTGCGCTGTCGCCCATCTTGTTGTTCTACAGCTGATGTCGCTTGTACGGCCGAAGTGAATGTCGCTGGTCTTCCTAGAGTCGCGGGTGTTTTCAAGTTTACATCTGACGCCTTCTGTGCGGCCGAGACAGATTCCGCTGGTGTCTCTAGAGTGGAAGATGCTTTCGAAGGTCCAATCGACGGTGATGTACCTTGTCGGTGATCTTCCTCTAGTTGCCTGAGCCGCTTCTGCACTTCGAGGGATAGTCCAGATTCCGTCGCAAAAGCCGCGAGTCGCTTCCTGAGATCGTCCACCGTACCTTCGGCTTCAAACCCGAATTCTTTCGCGCATTCTATCAATGCATCTTTGCGTAATACATAAATCCAGGAGACTCCTCCCATCTTCTTGTGGTTGTCTTCCGGTTTGATTGCTTTCTTGTGTTCTTCAGAATTTCAGAGGGTTGTATGATTCTGGTGTGCTGTACCGTTCCTACACTTGCGGTTGATTCCTTCTATTACTGGCAGAACTCACAGCTTGTAGACTTGTTATATTTGACAGTGTCCCTGCTCGGGCGCCACTGTAACGAAGTTCCGGTCTTAAGCGCGGATGGGCTCGTCGGATGGCCACGGTTCGTCAACAGAAAATTTATACTCTGTTGGAACTTCTGTCTAAATACAACTTTTATTCACTGTTTTCTTTGTACACGGGACTTAAATCTATGTCTTAGAGGGCTTGTATGTTGCGGAGCGGAGACACGCTGACTGGGCCTTTGCTTAACGTGACGTTCGATGTTTTGCTGTCGTCCGTCGCTTAGGTCACACTCAATGTAAGTAACTCTTCGTCCCGGTTCTTCGTGGGTCCGCGGGCTACGTGGCTTATGTATGTATCGTCGGGATATGAGTACACTGATTCGCGCTGACTACTATAGTTGGCAACCAAGTCTAACGACTCGCGCTGTCAGTACCGTCGACAGTAGCTATAACCTTCACGGCTCAAATACGCGTTACCCTGTACGAATCAAAGTCGAATACTTCCCCATATATGTATAGCCGAGCAGTCAAATCTAACGATTCGCACTGACTACTATAGTTGGCAACCGAGTCTAACGACTCGCGCTGCCAGTACAGTCGACAATAGATATAGCCTCCACGACGCAAATACGCGAGTCTAACGACTCGCGCTGCCAGTACAGTCGACAATAGATATAGCCTCCACGACGCAAATACGCGTTACACTGTACGAGTCAAAGTCGAATAATTCCCGATATATGTATAGCCGAGCAGCCAAATCTAACGATTCGCGCTGACTACTATAATTGGCAACCGAGTCTAACGACTCGCGCTGCTAGTACAGTCGACAATAGATATAACCTCCACGACGCAAATACGCGTTACCCTGTACGAGTCAAAGTCGAATAATTCCCGATATATGTATAGCCGAACAGCCAAATCTAACGATTCGCGCTGACTACTATAGTTGGCAACCGGGTCTAACGACTCGCGCTGCCAGTACAGTGGACAATAGATATAACCTCCACGACGCAAATACGCGTTACCCTGTACGAGTCAAAGTCGAATAATTCCCGATATATGTATAGCTGAACAGCCAAATCTAACGATTCGCGCTGACTACTATAATTGGGAGTCTAACGACTCGCGCTGCCAGTACAGTCGACAATAGATATAACCTCCACGACGCAAATACGCGTTATCCTGTACGAGTCAAAGTCGAATAATTCCCGATATATGCATAGCCGAACAGCCAAATCTAACGGTTCGCGCTGACTACTATAATTGGCAACCGAGTCTAACGACTCGCGCTGCCAGTACAGTCGACAATAGATATAGATTGAAATTATCCATCTCTTCACGAGGATTTCTATGCCCTGTAATTTGCCACACCAGGGTCTTGTTATGTCACTGTAACGTACCTGTCCCTTGTCTCGTTGTTCTCCTTGTTTCTTTTCGGTGCTAAGTCTCGGCGGAACTCAAGAGCTTACGTCCGTTCTGTGCTGTGGTCGGGATTCGAAAGAAAGACTCCTGCTTTCAGTTCTGCGTTGTCTACTTGACTCCGTTTGTCGTTTCTTATGTATCTTGCCTCGACCGTAGTATGTGTTCGTGAGTTCTGCGTTGGCTGTTTGCTCTCTCTGTATACTTGTACTTGTTTCGAGTTTTCTGTATTTGTCTTCGCTTCAGCTCGCTCGCTCTCTCTCGCTCTTTGTTGTCTTATGCATCGGGCCTTAATTTACTATACAGACACATTTTGAAATCTCTTATACTTAATACATTAGACTCTTATAACTTGTCTTGTACGCTATAAGAAGCAATTCTATTAAGGTGTGTTACCTTACAATAATAAACTTAAAGTTAACTTTAATCCAATATATATATAATAACAAAGCTAAATATTTACACTTCCTGTTGAATAACGAAAATAATAATGAGCTTTCATGATAATAAACTTAAATCAATTCGGAAAATATTAATATCTGTGTGGCGGAATTCGCCATCGAGATTCCGTCGTTACACCTTCCCCCTACTTCGGATTGGAGATGATGACTCTTCCGGCCCTGGTAATCTGGATCCGGTACCTCTGACCGTCGAAAACTCGTAGGACCTTGATCTGCCGTCCAGGGGTCTAGTGGGCACGAATGCTGTCCGCTTCCAATTCGAGGGCACTGAGGTTGGGTTGCGTGGCATTTTCGGCACCAGGCGTCCCCGGGTGAAAGCATCACGGCGTCCCCGGGCATCTCGGAGTCTTTGGGTACCTCGGTGTCTTCAGGTATCTCGGCGTCGGCGAACATCTCGGTGTCTTCAAGGATCTCGGCGTCGGTAAGCATATTGTCGTCTTCGGTAATCGCCCCCCAGAGCTCTGTATTCACGGAGATGGCGTGGTCCAGGAAATGATCTAAAAACCGCCCGATATCATCATCTGGACTGCCGGCGACGATATTGGCGACCTCCAGCTGCGCTGGGGTTTCCGGCTCGACTAACGGTGGGGTTACCCCGAGGATGTCCAGTCGACTTCGGTTGTCCTGTGGCAGGAATTGGACTGATACGCCGGCCAATGCGGACGCCTGAGCTACCTGTGCTGCGTGGGCGGGGTACTCCTTTCGGCCAGGTTATCGAGATCTGCTGCGTGTACCCCGGCCCGGTCACCACATCTTCGCATGACGCCACGGTATTGGAGGTTGTTACCAGCCCATCGTCTCCACTACTTTCACCGTCATCTTCGGCTGCCTCTTCGCCCGACTGGCTGTCGTCCTGGCTTACGTGGGCTTCGCTACCGCTCACGTCTGGCGATGGGGCTCTTTCGGGGTCGTAACCTCTACTACCACCTGGGGCTGCGCTCCGCTGATGTGGGTCCGGTACGCCGGTGCTACCGAGGTTGTCCTCGGTGGATCCTGGGCCGCCTTCCGACTGAGGTCCGGGGGGGTATACCCACATGAAGTCGTCGTCGTCGCTGGAGTCTTCTCGCGGTACCTTGCTGGATGGTTCGCCCTCCGGGTCTACTATTACTCGTCGTAGTCGTACGCGTGCCCACTTGCCTACGGGGTGGTCGACAACTTCCTCCCATTCGCCGCTCAAGCGGTGCGTCCGAGGTTGCTCGCGATTAACCCGTTTCATGTTCGCCCTAAAGTTTCGCGCACTACTACTGAACTTGTCTTCGTGTTCCATCTGCCTGCATTCACGGTCAGCGGTCGACTGATTTATGTCTGTTCGTTGTTGGCTACTCCTACCTCGCGTGTGAGACTTGACTCGGTGACAATTTACCGTAGGAGTTTCGTTGTCGCTTTCGCTGGAATGGTCATGTACATTACCGCTATTACTGGGTGGGTGGAACTCTTTGAGCTCGGATACGTGGGCGGTTCTCGTCCGTTTTTCACCGGGTTTCCTGACTTTTGCTATCACTGGGGAAATGAAGTCTACAACCTCGTATGGTTCGTCATATCGTGGGGCCAATTTCGCTGCAAATTTGTCTATTGCTTTAGAGAGTGGATGCTGCTTGAGCGAAACCTGTTGGCCGGCCCTCGGCCTCCATTTCCGTCGCCGTAGATTGTAGTATTTGGCTTGAACCCGTGCTGCTTGTCGCATATTTTCCTTTGCTATGGCGAACGCTTTTCGAATGCGTTCCGCGTGTTCGGTGGGTGTACTTGTGTTGAGTCCAGTACCTGTCGTTTCGCGGTCGAAGAGGGCGTTTGGGAGACGTGGCTCTCGACCTTGGACCAGGAAGGCGGGGCTGTACCCAGTCGCTTCGGATAGGCTGGAGTTAAAGGCCAGGCTGAGTTCGGGGAGCAGGTCGTCCCATTTTGCTTGTCGTGAGCCAACGTATTGCTCCACCATAGTTTTCATGGTGCGATTGGCCCGCTCTGTCGGATTTTCCTGGGGAGTGTATGGGGCTGTGTACCGATGCTCTATACCGAGCTCTCGTACGAAGCGTTGAAATGCGCCACTGATTAACTGTGCGCCGTTGTCCGATATAAATATTTTCGGCACTCCAAACGTGCTCCCTAAGATACGCTCCCTGAATGCCCGTATTAGCACCTGCTGCGTTGCGCTCCTGCATGGAACCAATTCCACCCACTTGGAGAATTTGTCTGTAAATACCAATAGGGCCGTATTCCCGTGGGTGGACCTAGGCAAAGGACCAATAAAATCCGCGGTCACCGTTGTCCATGGTTCTTCTGCCAGGTGTGTTAGCATCTCTCCTGCTGGCTTTTGTTGTAGCACCTTGTAACACTGGCAACTTTTACATTTCCTCACATACTGACTTATCTGGCGATACATCCCTGGCCAGTAGTATTTTTGGGCCACTCGGGCAATCGTTTTACGTATCCCTAAGTGCCCAGCCGTCGGCGCGTCGTGGTTTTCGGTCATCACTTCGGTACGCTGGCTTTCGCGTACGCATAACTTCCACTGTCCGTGATCGCCGTCATCGAATTCCCTTGGTATATTTCGGTACAGTTTCCCGTCCTCGATGCAGTAGTCGGGGTACTCCTCGGGATTCTCCTGTACTGCCCTGTACTTAGTTTCATACCAGGATCGTTGAGGGCTCACCCTGGTTCTGGCGCAAACCTTCTCCGTGGGTTGACGCGAAAGTGCGCCGGCCACCACATTTTGCTTACCCCTTCGGTATTGAACTTTGTATGTATGCTGCTGTAACTCTAGCGCCCATCGAGCGATCCGGCCTGAAGGGCTCTCGATGGAGTTGAGCCATTTTAGTGAGAGGTGGTCCGTGATGATGGTGAAGGCGTACCCTTCGAGGTATGGCCGCATTTTCCGTACTGCCCAAACTACCGCCAGACATTCTTTCTCCGTTGTTAAATAATTCTTCTCGGCGCCGTTCAGATGGCGACTAGCGTACGCTATCACTCGTTCTTAGCCGTCTAGTGTCTGTGTCAAGACGGCTCCTAATTCGTGATCGCAGGCGTCGTTTTGTAAGAAGAATCGTTGCTTGAAGTCGGGGCAGGCTAGTACTGGCGCTTCGGTGAGACGTCGTTTTAAGTCTTCGAATGCGGATTGTTGTTCTTCTTTCCACTGGTAATGCTTCCCCTTTTTCAATAGTGAGGTAAGCGGGTGAGTCACTTTAGCAAACTCCAGGACGAATCGCCGATACCAAGAAGCGACTTCCAGAAACCTTCGAAGTTCCCGGACATTCTGTGGGGGCTGCAACTCCTTGATAGCCACAACCTTGTTCGCTGATTACGTGTCCTAGATATTTTAGTTTGTTTTTGAAAAACTCACACTTATCGGTGTTTAGGCGTAGTTTGCCCTCTTTTAGTCGGCGGAAAACCTCTCTTAAGTTGTTCATGTGTGATTCCAGGGTATCTCCGGTCACGATGATGTCGTCGAGATATGCGAACGCTACTGGCTCCATATCCGGACCGATCACGGTATCGAGTGCTCGTTGAAACGTGGCGGGCGCTGAATGGAGGCCGAACGGCATAACCTTCCATTGGTAGAGACCTCGTCCTGGTACCGTGAAGGCCGTGTAACCTTTGCTTGACTCTTCCATCGGGATCTGCCAATAACCGTTACGATGATCCAAACTACTTATATACTTGGCGTCTCTTAGCCTGTCCAATATGTGGTGAATCCGCGGCAGCGGGTAGGCGTCAGGTATGGAGCGCGCATTGAGTTGGCGGTAGTCGACACATAGCCGCCACTTCCCAGTCTTTTTCTTGACTAGTACTATGGGCGCGCTGTGTGGGCTCCGAGATGGTTCTATGCAGCCTTGCTTCAGCAGCTCGTCTATCTCGTCATCGATAATCTTTTGCATAGCCGGGTTCCGCGGGAAGTATCTCTGTTTGATTGGTCGCTCATCGCGCATGGTTATCCGGTGACTGGCTATGTTCGAGATCCCCTTAATCTCCTCGAATCCTTGCAGTTCTTGTCTCAAGAAAGCTTCGATCTGCCCTTGTTCGTCCGACTCCGCTCTTGCACGTGTGCATCTGCCTGGGGTGTATTGCACTTGGGTTTCCCTGATTTCGGTGGCGCAGTCACCGCATCGAATGGTCGTCCCCATGAGAGGCAGGAAAACGAAGCCCAGGATTACTTCATCAACTACTTACGGCAAGATTAGAAGCGTGACTGTGCAGCTCAGCGTCCCTAATACGACTTCTGCTCTGAGGGCCTCCCGAACCTCCTGTGCTTCTCCATTCGCCAAGCAGATTCTCGTCTCCATTTTTATGCGCTTCCCCGATCTGTACAACTTCCGTGCCGTTTGGCTACTCATAAAGTTCGTAGCACCCGTATCTAGAGTGGCCTCCATGGATTCACCTGCAATTTGCACCATGGCCACGACGCGTTGTCCTTCTGTCCTGAGTCCGTTGCTTGTTTCCGAGGCATTGGGGCCGTCTAAACACCCCCTCGATTCGGGTGTTGCCCCTGCCCGTTTCCCGTCTGCCTTCGACAGCATTCTCGTGTTCTTATCCCCTTGCGTCCGCACTGCCAACAAAATAGGAGCGGCTCTCCTCGGCAATCGCGTGCGAAGTGTCCCTCTTGTCCACACCTCCGGCATGCGGCATGCGGGTTTCCAACGTGGGTACTCCGCTCGTCCATCAATTGACGGTGACAATCGTCGCCTCGTACATTTCCTCTGGGCCTATTAGTTTCCACAGTCCTCTGCGACCTTAGTGGAACTGGTAGTTGCGCGTCTGCCTTCAAGTTTTCCCAGTCTCTAGCAAGATTTATCAATTACTCCAGGCTGTTAAATTCTCCGCGCTTCACATAATATCGTAGCTCGTGATAGCTGTTACGATAGATTCGTTCGAGTCGCTCAATTTCGGTCAGATCGGCATGTCGCATTAAACTTTGCAAGGACACCACATAGTCCTTGAAGCTTTCTCTTGACCCTTGTTGCCGCTGTCGGATGTCGTCGTCCAGCCCCTCAAAGAAACGAGGTGGTAGGAAAAATTGCAGAAAGTCGCGTTTAAATGATACCCATGTATCCCATCTTTTGTTGTTGCACCGGAACCACTGTATTGCTCGTTGATGTAACAGCTCGGGCATTGCCTTGGGGAGAAAATTCACGTCTATGTTGTATACCTCGGCGAGCTCCTCTACTCGTTCTATGAATATCAATGGGTGTTGGACTCCGTCGTAGCTAGCACCCCACTTCTTTATCCGATCGAGCATGATCATAGAGCCCGTACTATTTAGGGGGCCACTTGCTGTAGGGTTAAAATAATAATAACCTTCTGGCATAGGGTCGGTGCGCTGTCGCCCATCTTGTTGTTCTACAGCTGATGTCGCTTGTACGGCCGAAGTGAATGTCGCTGGTCTTCCTAGAGTTGCGGGTGTTTTCAAGTTTACATCTGACGCCTTCTGTGCGGCCGAGACAGATTCCGCTGGTGTCTCTAGAGTGGAAGATGCTTTCGAAGGTCCAATCGACGGTGATGTACCTTGTCGGTGATCTTCCTCTAGTTGCCTGAGCCGCTTCTGCACTTCGAGGGATAGTCCAGATTCCGTCGCAAAAGCCGCGAGTCGCTTCCTGAGATCGTCCACCGTACCTTCGGCTTCAAACCCGAATTCTTTCGCGCATTCTATCAATGCATCTTTGCGTAATACATAAATCCAGGAGACTCCTCCCATCTTCTTGTGGTTGTCTTCCGGTTTGATTGCTTTCTTGTGTTCTTCAGAATTTCAGAGGGTTGTATGATTCTGGTGTGCTGTACCGTTCCTACACTTGCGGTTGAATCCTTCTATTACTGGCAGAACTCACAGCTTGTAGACTTGTTATATTTGACAGTGTCCCTGCTCGGGCGCCACTGTAACGAAGTTCCGGTCTTAAGCGCGGATGGGCTCGTCGGATGGCCACGGTTCGTCAACAGAAAATTTATACTCTGTTGGAACTTCTGTCTAAATACAACTTTTATTCACTGTTTTCTTTGTACACGGGACTTAAATCTATGTCTTAGAGGGCTTGTATGTTGCGGAGCGGAGACACGCTGACTGGGCCTTTGCTTAACGTGACGTTCGATGTTTTGCTGTCGTCCGTCGCTTAGGTCACACTCAATGTAAGTAACTCTTCGTCCCGGTTCTTCGTGGGTCCGCGGGCTACGTGGCTTATGTATGTATCGTCGGGATATGAGTACACTGATTCGCGCTGACTACTATAGTTGGCAACCAAGTCTAACGACTCGCGCTGTCAGTACCGTCGACAGTAGCTATAACCTTCACGGCTCAAATACGCGTTACCCTGTACGAATCAAAGTCGAATACTTCCCCATATATGTATAGCCGAGCAGTCAAATCTAACGATTCGCACTGACTACTATAGTTGGCAACCGAGTCTAACGACTCGCGCTGCCAGTACAGTCGACAATAGATATAGCCTCCACGACGCAAATACGCGAGTCTAACGACTCGCGCTGCCAGTACAGTCGACAATAGATATAGCCTCCACGACGCAAATACGCGTTACACTGTACGAGTCAAAGTCGAATAATTCCCGATATATGTATAGCCGAGCAGCCAAATCTAACGATTCGCGCTGACTACTATAATTGGCAACCGAGTCTAACGACTCGCGCTGCTAGTACAGTCGACAATAGATATAACCTCCACGACGCAAATACGCGTTACACTGTACGAGTCAAAGTCGAATAATTCCCGATATATGTATAGCCGAGCAGCCAAATCTAACGATTCGCGCTGACTACTATAGTTGGCAACCGGGTCTAACGACTCGCGCTGCCAGTACAGTGGACAATAGATATAACCTCCACGACGCAAATACGCGTTACCCTGTACGAGTCAAAGTCGAATAATTCCCGATATATGTATAGCTGAACAGCCAAATCTAACGATTCGCGCTGACTACTATAATTGGGAGTCTAACGACTCGCGCTGCCAGTACAGTCGACAATAGATATAACCTCCACGACGCAAATACGCGTTATCCTGTACGAGTCAAAGTCGAATAATTCCCGATATAAGTATAGCCGAACAGCCAAATCTAACGATTCGCGCTGACTACTATAATTGGCAACCGAGTCTAACGACTCGCGCTGCCAGTACAGTCGACAATAGATATATATAGATTGAAATTATCCATCTCTTCACGAGGATTTCTATGCCCTGTAATTTGCCACACCAGGGTCTTGTTATGTCACTGTAGCGTACCTGTCCCTTGTCTCGTTGTTCTCCTTGTTTCTTTTCGGTGCTAAGTCTCGGCGGAACTCAAGAGCTTACGTCCGTTCTGTGCTGTGGTCGGGATTCGAAAGAAAGACTCCTGCTTTCAGTTCTGCGTTGTCTACTTGACTCCGTTTGTCGTTTCTTATGTATCTTGCCTCGACCGTAGTATGTGTTCGTGAGTTCTGCGTTGGCTGTTTGCTCTCTCTGTATACTTGTATTTGTTTCGAGTTTTCTGTATTTGTCTTCGCTTCAGCTCGCTCGCTCTCTCTCTCTCGCTCTTTGTTGTCTTATGCATCGGGTCTTAATTTACTATACAGACACATTTTGAAATCTCTTATACTTAATACATTAGACTCTTATAAATTATCTTGTACGCTATAAGAAGCAATTCTATTAAGGTGTGTTACCTTACAATAATAAACTTAAAGTTAACTTTAATCCAATATATATATAATGACAAAACTAAATATTTACACTTCCTGTTGAATAACGAAAATAGTAATGAGCTTTCATGATAATAAACTTAATATCTGTGTGGCGGAATTCGCCATCGAGATTCCGTCGTTACACCTTCCCCCCACTTCGGATTGGAGATGATGACTCTTCCGGCCCTGGTAATCTGGATCCGGTACCTCTGGCCGTCGAAAACTCGTAGGACCTTGATCTGCCGTCCAGGCGTCCAGTGGGCACGAATGCTGGCCGCTTCCAATTCGAGGGCACTGAGGTTGGGTTGCGTGGCATTTTCGGCACCAGGTGAAAGCATCACGGCGTCCCCGGGCATCTCGGAGTCTTCGGGTACCTCGGTGTCTTCAGGTATCTCGGCGTCGGCGAACATTTCGGTGTCTTCAAGGATCTCGGCGTCGGTAAGCATATTGTCGTCTTCGGTAATCGCTTGCCCCCAGAGCTCTGTATTCACGGAGATGGCGTCGTCCAGGAAATGATCTAAAAACCGCCCGATATCATCATCTGGACTGCCGGCGACGATATTGGCGACCTCCAGCTGCGCTGGGGTTTCCGGCTCGACTAACGGTGGAGTTACCCCGAGGATGTCCAGTCGACTTCGGTTGTCCTGTGGCAGGAATTGGACTGATACGCCGCCAATGCGGACGCCTGAGCTACCTGTGCTGCGTGGGCGGGGTACTCCTTTCGGCCAGGTTATCGAGATCTGCTGCGTGTACCCCGGCCCGGTCACCACATCTTCGCATGACGTCACGGTATTGGAGGTTGTTACCAGCCCATCGCCTCCACTACTTTCACCGTCATCTTCGGCTGCCTCTTCGCCCGACTGGCTGTCGTCCTGGCTTACGTGGGCTTCGCTACCGCTCACGTCTGGCGATGGGGCTCTTTCGGGGTCGTAACCTCTACTACCACTTGGGGCTGCGCTCCGCTGATGTGGGTCCGGTACGCCGGTGCTACCGATGTTGTGCTCGGTGGGTCCTGGGCCGCCTTCCGACTGAGGTCCGGGGGGTATACCCACATGAAGTCGTCGTCGTCGCTGGAGTCTTCTCGCGGTACCTTGCTGGATGGTTCGCCCTCCGGGTCTACTATTACTCGTCGTAGTCGTACGCGTGGCCACTTGCCTTCGGGGTGGTCGACAACTTCCTCCCATTCGCCGCTCAAGCGGCGCGTCCGAGGTTGCTCGCGATTAACCCGTTCCATGTTCGCCCTAAAGTTTCGCGCACTACTACTGAACTTGTCTTCGTGTTCCATCTGCCTGCATTCACGGTCAGCGGTCGACTGATTTATGCCTGTTCGTTGTTGGCGACTCCTACCTCGCGTGTGAGACTTGACTCGGTGACAATTTACCGTAGGAGTTTCGTTGTCGCTTTCGTTGGAATGGTCATGTACATTACCGCTATTACTGGGTGGGTGGAACTCTTTGAGCTCGGATACGTGGGCGGTTCTCGTCCGTTTTTCACCGGGTTTCCTGACTTTTGCTATCACTGGGGAAATGAAGTCTACAACCTCGTATGGTTCGTCATATCGTGGGGCCAATTTCGCTGCAAATTTGTCTATTGCTTTAGAGAGTGGATGCTGCTTGAGCGAAACCTGTTGGCCGGCCCTCGGCCTCCATTTCCGTCGCCGTAGATTGTAGTATTTGGCTTGAACCCGTGCTGCTTGTCGCATATTTTCCTTTGCTATGGCGAACGCTTTTCGAATGCGTTCCGCGTGTTCGGTGGGTGTACTTGTGTTGTGTCCAGTACCTGTCGTTTTGCGGTCGAAGAGGGCGTTTGGGAGACGTGGCTCTCGACCTTGGACCAGGAAGGCGGGGCTGTACCCAGTCGCTTCGGATAGGCTGGAGTTAAAGGCCAGGCTGAGTTCGGGGAGCAGGTCGTCCCATTTTGCTTGTCGTGAGCCAACGTATTGCTCCACCATAGTTTTCATGGTGCGATTGACCCGCTCTGTCGGATTTTCCTGGGGAGTGTATGGGGCTGTGTACCGATGCTCTATACCGAGCTCTCGTACTAAGCGTTGAAATGCGCCACTGATGAACTGTGCGCCGTTGTCCGATATAAATATTTTCGGCACTCCAAAACGTGCTAAGATACGCTCCCTGAATGCCCGTATTAGCACCTGCTGCGTTGCGCTCCTGCATGGAACCAATTCCACCCACTTGGAGAATTTGTCTGTAAATACCAATAGGGCCGTATTCCCGTGGGTGGACCTAGGCAAAGGACCAATAAAATCCGCGGTCACCGTTGTCCATGGTTCTTCTGCCAGGTGTGTTAGCATCTCTCCTGCTGGCTTTTGTTGTAGCACCTTGTAACACTGGCAACTTTTACATTTCCTCACATACTGACTTATCTGGCGATACATCCCTGGCCAGTAGTATTTTTGGGCCACTCGGGCAATCGTTTTACGTATCCCTAAGTGCCCAGCCGTCGGCGCGTCGTGGTTTTCGGTCATCACTTCGGTACGCTGGCTTTCGCGTACGCATAACTTCCACTGTCCGTGATCGCCGTCATCGAATTCCCTTGGTATATTTCGGTACAGTTTCCCGTCCTCGATGCAGTAGTCGGGGTACTCCTCGGGATTCTCCTGTACTGCCCTGTACTTAGTTTCATACCAGGATCGTTGAGGGCTCACCCTGGTTCTGGCGCAGACCTCCTCCGTGGGTTGACGCGAAAGTGCGTCGGCCACCACATTTTGCTTACCCCTTCGGTATTGAACCTCGTATGTATGCTGCTGTAGCTCTAGCGCCCATCGAGCGATCCGACCTGAAGGGCTCTCGATAGAGTTGAGCCATTTCAGTGAGAGGTGGTCCGTGATGATGGTGAAGGCGTACCCTTCGAGGTATGGCCGCATTTTCCGTACTGCCCAAACTACCGCCAGACATTCTTTCTACGTTGCTGAATAATTCTTCTCGGCGCCGTTCAGATGGCGACTAGCGTACGCTATCACTCGTTCTTGGCCGTCTAGTGTCTGTGTCAAGACGGCTCCTAATCCGTGATCGCAGGCGTCGTTTTGTAAGAAGAATCGTTGCTTGAAGTCGGGGCAGGCTAGTACTGGCGCTTCGGTGAGACGTCATTTTAAGTCTTCGAATGCGGATTGTTGTTCTTCTTTCCACTGGTAATGCTTCCCCTTTTCCAATAGTGAGGTAAGCGGGTGAGTCACTTTAGCAAACTCCGGAACGAATCGCCGATACCAAGAAGCGACTCCCAGAAACCTTCGAAGTTCCCGGACATTCTGTGGGGGCTGCAACTCCTTGATAGCCACAACCTTGTTCGCTGATTACGTGTCCTAGATATTTTAGTTTGTTTTTGAAAAACTCACACTTATCGGTGTTTAGGCGTAGTTTGGCCTCTTTTAGTCGGCGGAAAACCTCTCTTAAGTTGTTCATGTGTGATTCCAGGGTATCTCCGGTCACGATGATGTCGTCGAGATATGCGAACGCTACTGGCTCCATATCTGGACCGATCACGGTATCGAGTGCTCGTTGAAACGTGGCGGGCGCTGAATGGAGGCCGAACGGCATAACCTTCCATTGGTAGAGACCTCGTCCTGGTACCGTGAAGGCCGTGTAACCTTTGCTTGACTCTTCCAACGGGATCTGCCAATAACCGTTACGAAGATCCAAACTACTTATATACTTGGCGTCTCTCAGCCTGTCCAATATGTGGTGAATCCGCGGCAGCGGGTAGGCGTCAGGTATGGAGCGCGCATTGAGTTGGCGGTAGTCGACACATAGCCGCCACTTCCCAGTCTTTTTCTTGACTAGTACTATGGGCGCGCTGTGTGGGCTCCGAGATGGTTCTATGCAGCCTTGCTTCAGCAGCTCGTCTATCTCGTCATCGATAATCTTTTGCATAGCCGGGTTCCGCGGGAAGTATCTCTGTTTGATTGGTCGTTCATCGCGCATGGTTATCCGGTGACTGGCTATGTTCGAGATTCCCTTAATCTCCTCGAATCCTTGCAGTTCTTGTCTCAAGAAAGCTTCGATCTGCCCTTGTTCGTCCGACTACGCTCTTGCACGTGTGCATCTGCCTGGGGTGTATTGCACTTGGGTTTCCCTGATTTCGGTGGCGCAGTCACCGCATCGAATGGTCGTCCCCATGAGAGCCAGGAAATCGAAGCCCAGGATTACTTCATCAACAACTTCCGGCAAGATTAGAAGCGTGACTGTGCAGCTCAGCGTCCCTAATACGACTTCTGCTCTGAGGGCCTCCCGAACCTCCTGTGCTTCTCCATTTGCCAAGCAGATTCTCGTCTCCATTTTTATGCGCTTCCCCGATCTGTACAACTTCCGTACCGTTTGGCTACTCATAAAGCTCCTCGTAGCTCCCGTATCTAGAGCGGCCTCCATGGATTCACCTGCAATTTGCACCATGGCCACGACGCGTTGTCCTTCTGTCCTGAGTCCGTTGCTTGTTTCCGAGGCATTGGGGCCGTCTAAACACCCCCTCGATTCGGGTGTTGCCCCTGCCCGTTTCCCGTCTGCCTTCGACAGCATTCTCGTGTTCTTATCCCCTTGCGTCCGCACTGCCAACAAAATAGGAGCGGCTCTCCTCGGCAATCGCGTGCGAAGTGCCCTCTTGTCCACACCTCCGGCATGCGGCATGCGGGTTTCCGACGTGGGTACTCCGCCCGTCCACTAATTGACGGTGACAATCGTCGCCTCGTACATTTCCTCTGGGCCTATTAGTTTCCACAGTCCTCTGCGACGTTAGTGGAACTGGTAGTTGCGCGTCTGCCTTCAAGTTTTCCCAGTCTCCAGCAAGATTTATCAATTACTCCAGGCTGTTAAATTCTCCGCGCTTCACATAATATCGTAGCTCGTGATAGCTGTTACGATAGATTCGTTCGAGTCGCTCAATTTCGGTCAGATCGGCATGTCGCATTAAACTTTGCAAGGACACCACATAGTCCTTGAAGCTTTCTCTTGACCCTTGTTGCCGCTGTCGGATGTCGTCGTCCAGCCTCTCAAAGAAACGAGGTGGTAGGAAAAATTGCAGAAAGTCGCGTTTAAATGATACCCATGTATCCCATCTTTTGTTGTTGCACCGGAACCACTGTACTGCTCGTTGATGTAACAGCTCGGGCATTGCCTTGGGGAGAAAATTCACGTCTATGTTGTATACCTCGGCGAGCTCCTCTACTCGTTCTATGAATATCAATGGGTGTTGGACTCCGTCGTAGCTAGCACCCCACTTCTTTATCCGATCGAGCATGATCATAGAGCCCGTACTATTTAGGGGGCCACTTGCTGTAGGGTTAAAATAATAATAACCTTCTGGCATAGGGTCGGTGCGCTGTCGCCCATCTTGTTGTTCTACAGCTGATGTCGCTTGTACGGCCGAAGTGAATGTCGCTGGTCTTCCTAGAGTTGCGGGTGTTTTCAAGTTTACATCTGACGCGTTCTGTGCGGCCGAGACAGATTCCGCTGGTGTCTCTAGAGTGGAAGATGCTTTCGAAGGTCCAATCGACGGTGATGTGCCTTGTCGGTGATCTTCCTCTAGTTGCCTGAGCCGCTTCTGCACTTCGAGGGATAGTCCAGATTCCGTCGCAAAAGCCGCGAGTCGCTTCCTGAGATCGTCCACCGTACCTTCGGCTTCAAACCCGAATTCTTTCGCGCATTCTATCAATGCATCTTTGCGTAATACATAAATCCAGGAGACTCCTCCCATCTTCTTGTGGTTGTCTTCCGGTTTGATTGCTTTCTTGTGTTCTTCAGAATTTCAGAGGGTTGTATGATTCTGGTGTGCTGTACCGTTCCTACACTTGCGGTTGATTCCTTCTATTACTGGCAGAACTCACAGCTTGTAGACTTGTTATATTTGACAGTGTCCCTGCTCGGGCGCCACTGTAACGAAGTTCCGGTCTTAAGCGCGGATGGGCTCGTCGGATGGCCACGGTTCGTCAACAGAAAATTTATACTCTGTTGGAACTTCTGTCTAAATACAACTTTTATTCACTGTTTTCTTTGTACACGGGACTTAAATCTATGTCTTAGAGGGCTTGTATGTTGCGGAGCGGAGACACGCTGACTGGCCCTTTGCTTAACGTGACGTTCGATGTTTTGCTGTCGTCCGTCGCTTGGGTCACACTCAATGTAAGTAAGTCTTCGTCCCGGTTCTTCGTGGGTCCGCGGGCTACGTGGCTTATGTATGTATCGTCGGGATATGAGTACACCGATTCGCGCTGACTACTATAGTTGGCAACCAAGTCTAACGACTCGCGCTGTCAGTACCGTCGACAGTAGCTATAACCTTCACGGCTCAAATACGCGTTACCCTGTACGAATCAAAGTCGAATACTTCCCCATATATGTATAGCCGAGCAGTCAAATCTAACGATTCGCACTGACTACTATAGTTGGCAACCGAGTCTAACGACTCGCGCTGCCAGTACAGTCGACAATAGATATAGCCTCCACGACGCAAATACGCGAGTCTAACGACTCGCGCTGCCAGTACAGTCGACAATAGATATAGCCTCCACGACGCAAATACGCGTTACACTGTACGAGTCAAAGTCGAATAATTCCCGATATATGTATAGCCGAGCAGCCAAATCTAACGATTCGCGCTGACTACTATAATTGGCAACCGAGTCTAACGACTCGCGCTGCCAGTACAGTCGACAATAGATATAACCTCCACGACGCAAATACGCGTTACCCTGTACGAGTCAAAGTCGAATAATTCCCGATATATGTATAGCCGAACAGCCAAATCTAACGATTCGCGCTGACTACTATAGTTGGCAACCGGGTCTAACGACTCGCGCTGCCAGTACAGTGGACAATAGATATAACCTCCACGACGCAAATACGCGTTACCCTGTACGAGTCAAAGTCGAATAATTCCCGATATATGTATAGCTGAACAGCCAAATCTAACGATTCGCGCTGACTACTATAATTGGGAGTCTAACGACTCGCGCTGCCAGTACAGTCGACAATAGATATAACCTCCACGACGCAAATACGCGTTATCCTGTACGAGTCAAAGTCGAATAATTCCCGATATAAGTATAGCCGAACAGCCAAATCTAACGATTCGCGCTGACTACTATAATTGGCAACCGAGTCTAACGACTGCCAGTACAGTCGACAATAGATATATATAGATTGAAATTATCCATCTCTTCACGAGGATTTCTATGCCCTGTAATTTGCCACACCAGGGTCTTGTTATGTCACTGTAGCGTACCTGTCCCTTGTCTCGTTGTTCTCCTTGTTTCTTTTCGGTGCTAAGTCTCGGCGGAACTCAAGAGCTTACGTCCGTTCTGTGCTGTGGTCGGGATTCGAAAGAAAGACTCCTGCTTTCAGTTCTGCGTTGTCTACTTGACTCCGTTTGTCGTTTCTTATGTATCTTGCCTCGACCGTAGTATGTGTTCGTGAGTTCTGCGTTGGCTGTTTGCTCTCTCTGTATACTTGTATTTGTTTCGAGTTTTCTGTATTTGTCTTCGCTTCAGCTCGCTCGCTCTCTCTCTCTCGCTCTTTGTTGTCTTATGCATCGGGTCTTAATTTACTATACAGACACATTTTGAAATCTCTTATACTTAATACATTAGACTCTTATAAATTATCTTGTACGCTATAAGAAGCAATTCTATTAAGGTGTGTTACCTTACAATAATAAACTTAAAGTTAACTTTAATCCAATATATATATAATGACAAAACTAAATATTTACACTTCCTGTTGAATAACGAAAATAGTAATGAGCTTTCATGATAATAAACTTAATATCTGTGTGGCGGAATTCGCCATCGAGATTCCGTCGTTACACCTTCCCCCCACTTCGGATTGGAGATGATGACTCTTCCGGCCCTGGTAATCTGGATCCGGTACCTCTGGCCGTCGAAAACTCGTAGGACCTTGATCTGCCGTCCAGGCGTCCAGTGGGCACGAATGCTGGCCGCTTCCAATTCGAGGGCACTGAGGTTGGGTTGCGTGGCATTTTCGGCACCAGGTGAAAGCATCACGGCGTCCCCGGGCATCTCGGAGTCTTCGGGTACCTCGGTGTCTTCAGGTATCTCGGCGTCGGCGAACATTTCGGTGTCTTCAAGGATCTCGGCGTCGGTACGCATATTGTCGTCTTCGGTAATCGCCCCCCAGAGCTCTGTATTCACGGAGATGGCGTCGTCCAGGAAATGATCTAAAAACCGCCCGATATCATCATCTGGACTGCCGGCGACGATATTGGCGACCTCCAGCTGCGCTGGGGTTTCCGGCTCGACTAACGGTGGGGTTACCCCGAGGATGTCCAGTCGACTTCGGTTGTCCTGTGGCAGGAATTGGACTGATACGCCGCCAATGCGGACGCCTGAGCTACCTGTGCTGCGTGGGCGGGGTACTCCTTTCGGCCAGGTTATCGAGATCTGCTGCGTGTACCCCGGCCCGGTCACCACATCTTCGCATGACGTCACGGTATTGGAGGTTGTTACCAGCCCATCGCCTCCACTACTTTCACCGTCATCTTCGGCTGCCTCTTCGCCCGACTGGCTGTCGTCCTGGCTTACGTGGGCTTCGCTACCGCTCACGTCTGGCGATGGGGCTCTTTCGGGGTCGTAACCTCTACTACCACTTGGGGCTGCGCTCCGCTGATGTGGGTCCGGTACGCCGGTGCTACCGATGTTGTGCTCGGTGGGTCCTGGGCCGCCTTCCGACTGAGGTCCGGGGGGTATACCCACATGAAGTCGTCGTCGTCGCTGGAGTCTTCTCGCGGTACCTTGCTGGATGGTTCGCCCTCCGGGTCTACTATTACTCGTCGTAGTCGTACGCGTGGCCACTTGCCTTCGGGGTGGTCGACAACTTCCTCCCATTCGCCGCTCAAGCGGCGCGTCCGAGGTTGCTCGCGATTAACCCGTTCCATGTTCGCCCTAAAGTTTCGCGCACTACTACTGAACTTGTCTTCGTGTTCCATCTGCCTGCATTCACGGTCAGCGGTCGACTGATTTATGCCCGTTCGTTGTTGGCGACTCCTACCTCGCGTGTGAGACTTGACTCGGTGACAATTTACCGTAGGAGTTTCGTTGTCGCTTTCGCTGGAATGGTCATGTACATTACCGCTATTACTGGGTGGGTGGAACTCTTTGAGCTCGGATACGTGGGCGGTTCTCGTCCGTTTTTCACCGGGTTTCCTGACTTTTGCTATCACTGGGGAAATGAAGTCTACAACCTCGTATGGTTCGTCATATCGTGGGGCCAATTTCGCTGCAAATTTGTCTATTGCTTTAGAGAGTGGATGCTGCTTGAGCGAAACCTGTTGGCCGGCCCTCGGCCTCCATTTCCGTCGCCGTAGATTGTAGTATTTGGCTTGAACCCGTGCTGCTTGTCGCATATTTTCCTTTGCTATGGCGAACGCTTTTCGAATGCGTTCCGCGTGTTCGGTGGGTGTACTTGTGTTGTGTCCAGTACCTGTCGTTTTGCGGTCGAAGAGGGCGTTTGGGAGACGTGGCTCTCGACCTTGGACCAGGAAGGCGGGGCTGTACCCAGTCGCTTCGGATAGGCTGGAGTTAAAGGCCAGGCTGAGTTCGGGGAGCAGGTCGTCCCATTTTGCTTGTCGTGAGCCAACGTATTGCTCCACCATAGTTTTCATGGTGCGATTGACCCGCTCTGTCGGATTTTCCTGGGGAGTGTATGGGGCTGTGTACCGATGCTCTATACCGAGCTCTCGTACTAAGCGTTGAAATGCGCCACTGATGAACTGTGCGCCGTTGTCCGATATAAATATTTTCGGCACTCCAAAACGTGCTAAGATACGCTCCCTGAATGCCCGTATTAGCACCTGCTGCGTTGCGCTCCTGCATGGAACCAATTCCACCCACTTGGAGAATTTGTCTGTAAATACCAATAGGGCCGTATTCCCGTGGGTGGACCTAGGCAAAGGACCAATAAAATCCGCGGTCACCGTTGTCCATGGTTCTTCTGCCAGGTGTGTTAGCATCTCTCCTGCTGGCTTTTGTTGTAGCACCTTGTAACACTGGCAACTTTTACATTTCCTCACATACTGACTTATCTGGCGATACATCCCTGGCCAGTAGTATTTTTGGGCCACTCGGGCAATCGTTTTACGTATCCCTAAGTGCCCAGCCGTCGGCGCGTCGTGGTTTTCGGTCATCACTTCGGTACGCTGGCTTTCGCGTACGCATAACTTCCACTGTCCGTGATCGCCGTCATCGAATTCCCTTGGTATATTTCGGTACAGCTTCCCGTCCTCGATGCAGTAGTCGGGGTACTCCTCGGGATTCTCCTGTACTGCCCTGTACTTAGTTTCATACCAGGATCGTTGAGGGCTCACCCTGGTTCTGGCGCAGACCTCCTCCGTGGGTTGACGCGAAAGTGCGTCGGCCACCACATTTTGCTTACCCCTTCGGTATTGAACCTCGTATGTATGCTGCTGTAGCTCTAGCGCCCATCGAGCGATCCGACCTGAAGGGCTCTCGATAGAGTTGAGCCATTTCAGTGAGAGGTGGTCCGTGATGATGGTGAAGGCGTACCCTTCGAGGTATGGCCGCATTTTCCGTACTGCCCAAACTACCGCCAGACATTCTTTCTACGTTGCTGAATAATTCTTCTCGGCGCCGTTCAGATGGCGACTAGCGTACGCTATCACTCGCTCTTGGCCGTCTAGTGTCTGTGTCAAGACGGCTCCTAATCCGTGATCGCAGGCGTCGTTTTGTAAGAAGAATCGTTGCTTGAAGTCGGGGCAGGCTAGTACTGGCGCTTCGGTGAGACGTCATTTTAAGTCTTCGAATGCGGATTGTTGTTCTTCTTTCCACTGGTAATGCTTCCCCTTTTCCAATAGTGAGGTAAGCGGGTGAGTCACTTTAGCAAACTCCGGAACGAATCGCCGATACCAAGAAGCGACTCCCAGAAACCTTCGAAGTTCCCGGACATTCTGTGGGGGCTGCAACTCCTTGATAGCCACAACCTTGTTCGCTGATTACGTGTCCTAGATATTTTATTTTGTTTTTGAAAAACTCACACTTATCGGTGTTTAGGCGTAGTTTGGCCTCTTTTAGTCGGCGGAAAACCTCTCTTAAGTTGTTCATGTGTGATTCCAGGGTATCTCCGGTCACGATGATGTCGTCGAGATATGCGAACGCTACTGGCTCCATATCCGGACCGATCACGGTATCGAGTGCTCGTTGAAACGTGGCGGGCGCTGAATGGAGGCCGAACGGCATAACCTTCCATTGGTAGAGACCTCGTCCTGGTACCGTGAAGGCCGTGTAACCTTTGCTTGACTCTTCCAACGGGATCTGCCAATAACCGTTACGAAGATCCAAACTACTTATATACTTGGCGTCTCTCAGCCTGTCCAATATGTGGTGAATCCGCGGCAGCGGGTAGGCGTCAGGTATGGAGCGCGCATTGAGTTGGCGGTAGTCGACACATAGCCGCCACTTCCCAGTCTTTTTCTTGACTAGTACTATGGGCGCGCTGTGTGGGCTCCGAGATGGTTCTATGCAGCCTTGCTTCAGCAGCTCGTCTATCTCGTCATCGATAATCTTTTGCATAGCCGGGTTCCGCGGGAAGTATCTCTGTTTGATTGGTCGCTCATCGCGCATGGTTATCCGGTGACTGGCTATGTTCGAGATTCCCTTAATCTCCTCGAATCCTTGCAGTTCTTGTCTCAAGAAAGCTTCGATCTGCCCTTGTTCGTCCGACTACGCTCTTGCACGTGTGCATCTGCCTGGGGTGTATTGCACTTGGGTTTCCCTGATTTCGGTGGCGCAGTCACCGCATCGAATGGTCGTCCCCATGAGAGCCAGGAAATCGAAGCCCAGGATTACTTCATCAACAACTTCCGGCAAGATTAGAAGCGTGACTGTGCAGCTCAGCGTCCCTAATACGACTTCTGGTCTGAGGGCCTCCCGAACCTCCTGTGCTTCTCCATTTGCCAAGCAGATTCTCGTCTCCATTTTTATGCGCTTCCCCGATCTGTACAACTTCCGTACCGTTTGGCTACTCATAAAGCTCCTCGTAGCTCCCGTATCTAGAGCGGCCTCCATGGATTCACCTGCAATTTGCACCATGGCCACGACGCGTTGTCCTTCTGTCCTGAGTCCGTTGCTTGTTTCCGAGGCATTGGGGCCGTCTAAACACCCCCTCGATTCGGGTGTTGCCCCTGCCCGTTTCCCGTCTGCCTTCGACAGCATTCTCGTGTTCTTATCCCCTTGCGTCCGCACTGCCAACAAAATAGGAGCGGCTCTCCTCGGCAATCGCGTGCGAAGTGCCCTCTTGTCCACACCTCCGGCATGCGGCATGCGGGTTTCCGACGTGGGTACTCCGCCCGTCCACTAATTGACGGTGACAATCGTCGCCTCGTACATTTCCTCTGGGCCTATTAGTTTCCACAGTCCTCTGCGACCTTAGTGGAACTGGTAGTTGCGCGTCTGCCTTCAAGTTTTCCCAGTCTCCAGCAAGATTTATCAATTACTCCAGGCTGTTAAATTCTCCGCGCTTCACATAATAATGTAGCTCGTGATAGCTGTTACGATAGATTCGTTCGAGTCGCTCAATTTCGGTCAGATCGGCATGTCGCATTAAACTTTGCAAGGACACCACATAGTCCTTGAAGCTTTCTCTTGACCCTTGTTGCCGCTGTCGGATGTCGTCGTCCAGCCTCTCAAAGAAACGAGGTGGTAGGAAAAATTGCAGAAAGTCGCGTTTAAATGATACCCATGTATCCCATCTCTTGTTGTTGCACCGGAACCACTGTACTGCTCGTTGATGTAACAGCTCGGGCATTGCCTTGGGGAGAAAATTCACGTCTATGTTGTATACCTCGGCGAGCTCCTCTACTCGTTCTATGAATATCAATGGGTGTTGGACTCCGTCGTAGCTAGCACCCCACTTCTGTATCCGATCGAGCATGATCATAGAGCCCATACTATTTAGGGGGCCACTTGCTGTAGGGTTAAAATAATAATAACCTTCTGGCATAGGGTCGGTGCGCTGTCGCCCATCTTGTTGTTCTACAGCTGATGTCGCTTGTACGGCCGAAGTGAATGTCGCTGGTCTTCCTAGAGTTGCGGGTGTTTTCAAGTTTACATCTGACGCCTTCTGTGCGGCCGAGACAGATTCCGCTGGTGTCTCTAGAGTGGAAGATGCTTTCGAAGGTCCAATCGACGGTGATGTGCCTTGTCGGTGATCTTCCTCTAGTTGCCTGAGCCGCTTCTGCACTTCGAGGGATAGTCCAGATTCCGTCGCAAAAGCCGCGAGTCGCTTCCTGAGATCGTCCACCGTACCTTCGGCTTCAAACCCGAATTCTTTCGCGCATTCTATCAATGCATCTTTGCGTAATACATAAATCCAGGAGACTCCTCCCATCTTCTTGTGGTTGTCTTCCGGTTTGATTGCTTTCTTGTGTTCTTCAGAATTTCAGAGGGTTGTATGATTCTGGTGTGCTGTACCGTTCCTACACTTGCGGTTGATTCCTTCTATTACTGGCAGAACTCACAGCTTGTAGACTTGTTATATTTGACAGTGTCCCTGCTCGGGCGCCACTGTAACGAAGTTCCGGTCTTAAGCGCGGATGGGCTCGTCGGATGGCCACGGTTCGTCAACAGAAAATTTATACTCTGTTGGAACTTCTGTCTAAATACAACTTTTATTCACTGTTTTCTTTGTACACGGGACTTAAATCTATGTCTTAGAGGGCTTGTATGTTGCGGAGCGGAGACACGCTGACTGGCCCTTTGCTCAACGTGACGTTCGATGTTTTGCTGTCGTCCGTCGCTTAGGTCACACTCAATGTAAGTAAGTCTTCGTCCCGGTTCTTCGTGGGTCCGCGGGCTACGTGGCTTATGTATGTATCGTCGGGATATGAGTACACCGATTCGCGCTGACTACTATAGTTGGCAACCAAATCTAACGACTCGCGCTGTCAGTACCGTCGACAGTAGCTATAACCTTCACGGCTCAAATACGCGTTACCCTGTACGAATCAAAGTCGAATACTTCCCCATATATGTATAGCCGAGCAGTCAAATCTAACGATTCGCACTGACTACTATAGTTGGCAACCGAGTCTAACGACTCGCGCTGCCAGTACAGTCGACAATAGATATAGCCTCCACGACGCAAATACGCGAGTCTAACGACTCGCGCTGCCAGTACAGTCGACAATAGATATAGCCTCCACGACGCAAATACGCGTTACACTGTACGAGTCAAAGTCGAATAATTCCCGATATATGTATAGCCGAGCAGCCAAATCTAACGATTCGCGCTGACTACTATAATTGGCAACCGAGTCTAACGACTCGCGCTGCCAGTACAGTCGACAATAGATATAACCTCCACGACGCAAATACGCGTTACCCTGTACGAGTCAAAGTCGAATAATTCCCGATATATGTATAGCCGAACAGCCAAATCTAACGATTCGCGCTGACTACTATAATTGGGAGTCTAACGACTCGCGCTGCCAGTACAGTCGTCAATAGATATAACCTCCACGACGCAAATACGCGTTACCCTGTACGAGTCAAAGTCGAATAATTCCCGATATATGTATAGCCGAACAGCCAAATCTAACGATTCGCGCTGACTACTATAATTGGGAGTCTAACGACTCGCGCTGCCAGTACAGTCGACAATAGATATAACCTCCACGACGCAAATACGCGTTATCCTGTACGAGTCAAAGTCGAATAATTCCCGATATAAGTATAGCCGAACAGCCAAATCTAACGATTCGCGCTGACTACTATAATTGGCAACCGAGTCTAACGACTCGCGCTGCCAGTACAGTCGACAATAGATATATATAGATTGAAATTATCCATCTCTTCACGAGGATTTCTATGCCCTGTAATTTGCCACACCAGGGTCTTGTTATGTCACTGTAGCGTACCTGTCCCTTGTCTCGTTGTTCTCCTTGTTTCTTTTCGGTGCTAAGTCTCGGCGGAACTCAAGAGCTTACGTCCGTTCTGTGCTGTGGTCGGGATTCGAAAGAAAGACTCCTGCTTTCAGTTCTGCGTTGTCTACTTGACTCCGTTTGTCGTGTCTTATGTATCTTGCCTCGACCGTAGTATGTGTTCGTGAGTTCTGCGTTGGCTGTTTGACCTCTCTGTATACTTGTATTTGTTTCGAGTTTTCTGTATTTGTCTTCGCTTCAGCTCGCTCGCTCTCTCTCTCTCTCTCTCTCGCTCTTTGTTGTCTTATGCATCGGGCCTTAATTTACTATACAGACACATTTTGAAATCTCTTATACTTAATACATTAGACTCTTATAAATTATCTTGTACGCTATAAGAAGCAATTCTATTAAGGTGTGTTACCTTACAATAATAAACTTAAAGTTAACTTTAATCCAATATATATATAATGACAAAACTAAATATTTACACTTCCTGTTGAATAACGAAAATAGTAATGAGCTTTCATGATAATAAACTTAATATCTGTGTGGCGGAATTCGCCATCGAGATTCCGTCGTTACACCTTCCCCCCACTTCGGATTGGAGATGATGACTCTTCCGGCCCTGGTAATCTGGATCCGGTACCTCTGGCCGTCGAAAACTCGTAGGACCTTGATCTGCCGTCCAGGCGTCCAGTGGGCACGAATGCTGGCCGCTTCCAATTCGAGGGCACTGAGGTTGGGTTGCGTGGCATTTTCGGCACCAGGTGAAAGCATCACGGCGTCCCCGGGCATCTCGGAGTCTTCGGGTACCTCGGTGTCTTCAGGTATCTCGGCGTCGGCGAACATTTCGGTGTCTTCAAGGATCTCGGCGTCGGTAAGCATATTGTCGTCTTCGGTAATCGCTTGCCCCCAGAGCTCTGTATTCACGGAGATGGCGTCGTCCAGGAAATGATCTAAAAACCGCCCGATATCATCATCTGGACTGCCGGCGACGATATTGGCGACCTCCAGCTGCGCTGGGGTTTCCGGCTCGACTAACGGTGGGGTTACCCCGAGGATGTCCAGTCGACTTCGGTTGTCCTGTGGCAGGAATTGGACTGATACGCCGGCCAATGCGGACGCCTGAGCTACCTGTGCTGCGTGGGCGGGGTACTCCTTTCGGCCAGGTTATCGAGATCTGCTGCGTGTACCCCGGCCCGGTCACCACATCTTCGCATGACGTCACGGTATTGGAGGTTGTTACCAGCCCATCGCCTCCACTACTTTCACCGTCATCTTCGGCTGCCTCTTCGCCCGACTGGCTGTCGTCCTGGCTTACGTGGGCTTCGCTACCGCTCACGTCTGGCGATGGGGCTCTTTCGGGGTCGTAACCTCTACTACCACTTGGGGCTGCGCTCCGCTGATGTGGGTCCGGTACGCCGGTGCTACCGATGTTGTCCTCGGTGGGTCCTGGGCCGCCTTCCGACTGAGGTCCGGGGGGTATACCCACATGAAGTCGTCGTCGTCGCTGGAGTCTTCTCCGGGTCTACTATTACTCGTCGTAGTCGTACGCGTGGCCACTTGCCTTCGGGGTGGTCGACAACTTCCTCCCATTCGCCGCTCAAGCGGCGCGTCCGAGGTTGCTCGCGATTAACCCGTTCCATGTTCGCCCTAAAGTTTCGCGCACTACTACTGAACTTGTCTTCGTGTTCCATCTGCCTGCATTCACGGTCAGCGGTCGACTGATTTATGCCTGTTCGTTGTTGGCGACTCCTACCTCGCGTGTGAGACTTGACTCGGTGACAATTTACCGTAGGAGTTTCGTTGTCGCTTTCGCTGGAATGGTCATGTACATTACCGCTATTACTGGGTGGGTGGAACTCTTTGAGCTCGGAAACGTAGGCGGTTCTCGTCCGTTTTTCACCGGGTTTCCTGACTTTTGCTATCACTGGGGAAATGAAGTCTACAACCTCGTATGGTTCGTCATATCGTGGGGCCAATTTCGCTGCAAATTTGTCTATTGCTTTAGAGAGTGGATGCTGCTTGAGCGAAACCTGTTGGCCGGCCCTCGGCCTCCATTTCCGTCGCCGTAGATTGTAGTATTTGGCTTGAACCCGTGCTGCTTGTCGCATATTTTCCTTTGCTATGGCGAACGCTTTTCGAATGCGTTCCGCGTGTTCGGTGGGTGTACTTGTGTTGTGTCCAGTACCTGTCGTTTTGCGGTCGAAGAGGGCGTTTGGGAGACGTGGCTCTCGACCTTGGACCAGGAAGGCGGGGCTGTACCCAGTCGCTTCGGATAGGCTGGAGTTAAAGGCCAGGCTGAGTTCGGGGAGCAGGTCGTCCCATTTTGCTTGTCGTGAGCCAACGTATTGCTCCACCATAGTTTTCATGGTGCGATTGACCCGCTCTGTCGGATTTTCCTGGGGAGTGTATGGGGCTGTGTACCGATGCTCCTTACCGAGCTCTCGTACTAAGCGTTGAAATGCGCCACTGATGAACTGTGCGCCGTTGTCCGATATAAATATTTTCGGCACTCCAAAACGTGCTAAGATACGCTCCCTGAATGCCCGTATTAGCACCTGCTGCGTTGCGCTCCTGCATGGAACCAATTCCACCCACTTGGAGAATTTGTCTGTAAATACCAATAGGGCCGTATTCCCGTGGGTGGACCTAGGCAAAGGACCAATAAAATCCGCGGTCACCGTTGTCCATGGTTCTTCTGCCAGGTGTGTTAGCATCTCTCCTGCTGGCTTTTGTTGTAGCACCTTGTAACACTGGCAACTTTTAAATTTCCGCACATACTGACTTATCTGGCGATACATCCCTGGCCAGTAGTATTTTTGGGCCACTCGGGCAATCGTTTTACGTATCCCTAAGTGCCCAGCCGTCGGCGCGTCGTGGTTTTCGGTCATCACTTCGGTACGCTGGCTTTCGCGTACGCATAACTTCCACTGTCCGTGATCGCCGTCATCGAATTCCCTTGGTATATTTCGGTACAGCTTCCCGTCTTCGATGCAGTAGTCGGGGTACTCCTCGGGATTCTCCTGTACTGCCCTGTACTTAGTTTCATACCAGGATCGTTGAGGGCTCACCCTGGTTCTGGCGCAGACCTCCTCCGTGGGTTGACGCGAAAGTGCGTCGGCCACCACATTTTGCTTACCCCTTCGGTATTGAACCTCGTATGTATGCTGCTGTAGCTCTAGCGCCCATCGAGCGATCCGACCTGAAGGGCTCTCGATAGAGTTGAGCCATTTCAGTGAGAGGTGGTCCGTGATGATGGTGAAGGCGTACCCTTCGAGGTATGGCCGCATTTTCCGTACTGCCCAAACTACCGCCAGACATTCTTTCTACGTTGCTGAATAATTCTTCTCGGCGCCGTTCAGATGGCGACTAGCGTACGCTATCACTCGTTCTTGGCCGTCTAGTGTCTGTGTCAAGACGGCTCCTAATCCGTGATCGCAGGCGTCGTTTTGTAAGAAGAATCGTTGCTTGAAGTCGGGGCAGGCTAGTACTGGCGCTTCGGTGAGACGTCATTTTAAGTCTTCGAATGCGGATTGTTGTTCTTCTTTCCACTGGTAATGCTTCCCCTTTTCCAATAGTGAGGTAAGCGGGTGAGTCACTTTAGCAAACTCCGGAACGAATCGCCGATACCAAGAAGCGACTCCCAGAAACCTTCGAAGTTCCCGGACATTCTGTGGGGGCTGCAACTCCTTGATAGCCACAACCTTGTTCGCTGATTACGTGTCCTAGATATTTTAGTTTGTTTTTGAAAAACTCACACTTATCGGTGTTTAGGCGTAGTTTGGCCTCTTTTAGTCGGCGGAAAACCTCTCTTAAGTTGTTCATGTGTGATTCCAGGGTATCTCCGGTCACGATGATGTCGTCGAGATATGCGAACGCTACTGGCTCCATATCCGGACCGATCACGGTATCGAGTGCTCGTTGAAACGTGGCGGGCGCTGAATGGAGGCCGAACGGCATAACCTTCCATTGGTAGAGACCTCGTCCTGGTACCGTGAAGGCCGTGTAACCTTTGCTTGACTCTTCCAACGGGATCTGCCAATAACCGTTACGAAGATCCAAACTACTTATATACTTGGCGTCTCTCAGCCTGTCCAATATGTGGTGAATCCGCGGCAGCGGGTAGGCGTCAGGTATGGAGCGCGCATTGAGTTGGCGGTAGTCGACACATAGCCGCCACTTCCCAGTCTTTTTCTTGACTAGTACTATGGGCGCGCTGTGTGGGCTCCGAGATGGTTCTATGCAGCCTTGCTTCAGCAGCTCGTCTATCTCGTCATCGATAATCTTTTGCATAGCCGGGTTCCGCGGGAAGTATCTCTGTTTGATTGGTCGCTCATCGCGCATGGTTATCCGGTGACTGGCTATGTTCGAGATTCCCTTAATCTCCTCGAATCCTTGCAGTTCTTGTCTCAAGAAAGCTTCGATCTGCCCTTGTTCGTCCGACTACGCTCTTGCACGTGTGCATCTGCCTGGGGTGTATTGCACTTGGGTTTCCCTGATTTCGGTGGCGCAGTCACCGCATCGAATGGTCGTCCCCATGAGAGCCAGGAAATCGAAGCCCAGGATTACTTCATCAACAACTTCCGGCAAGATTAGAAGCGTGACTGTGCAGCTCAGCGTCCCTAATACGACTTCTGGTCTGAGGGCCTCCCGAACCTCCTGTGCTTCTCCATTTGCCAAGCAGATTCTCGTCTCCATTTTTATGCGCTTCCCCGATCTGTACAACTTCCGTACCGTTTGGCTACTCATAAAGCTCCTCGTAGCTCCCGTATCTAGAGCGGCCTCCATGGATTCACCTGCAATTTGCACCATGGCCACGACGCGTTGTCCTTCTGTCCTGAGTCCGTTGCTTGTTTCCGAGGCATTGGGGCCGTCTAAACACCCCCTCGATTCGGGTGTTGCCCCTGCCCGTTTCCCGTCTGCCTTCGACAGCATTCTCGTGTTCTTATCCCCTTGCGTCCGCACTGCCAACAAAATAGGAGCGGCTCTCCTCGGCAATCGCGTGCGAAGTGCCCTCTTGTCCACACCTCCGGCATGCGGCATGCGGGTTTCCGACGTGGGTACTCCGCCCGTCCACTAATTGACGGTGACAATCGTCGCCTCGTACATTTCCTCTGGGCCTATTAGTTTCCACAGTCCTCTGCGACCTTAGTGGAACTGGTAGTTGCGCGTCTGCCTTCAAGTTTTCCCAGTCTCCAGCAAGATTTATCAATTACTCCAGGCTGTTAAATTCTCCGCGCTTCACATAATAATGTAGCTCGTGATAGCTGTTACGATAGATTCGTTCGAGTCGCTCAATTTCGGTCAGATCGGCATGTCGCATTAAACTTTGCAAGGACACCACATAGTCCTTGAAGCTTTCTCTTGACCCTTGTTGCCGCTGTCGGATGTCGTCGTCCAGCCTCTCAAAGAAACGAGGTGGTAGGAAAAATTGCAGAAAGTCGCGTTTAAATTATACCCATGTATCCCATCTTTTGTTGTTGCACCGGAACCACTGTACTGCTCGTTGATGTAACAGCTCGGGCATTGCCTTGGGGAGAAAATTCACGTCTATGTTGTATACCTCGGCGAGCTCCTCTACTCGTTCTATGAATATCAATGGATGTTGGACTCCGTCGTAGCTAGCACCCCACTTCTTTATCCGATCGAGCATGATCATAGAGCCCATACTATTTAGGGGGCCACTTGCTGTAGGGTTAAAATAATAATAACCTTCTGGCATAGGGTCGGTGCGCTGTCGCCCATCTTGTTGTTCTACAGCTGATGTCGCTTGTACGGCCGAAGTGAATGTCGCTGGTCTTCCTAGAGTTGCGGGTGTTTTCAAGTTTACATCTGACGCCTTCTGTGCGGCCGAGACAGATTCCGCTGGTGTCTCTAGAGTGGAAGATGCTTTCGAAGGTCCAATCGACGGTGATGTGCCTTGTCGGTGATCTTCCTCTAGTTGCCTGAGCCGCTTCTGCACTTCGAGGGATAGTCCAGATTCCGTCGCAAAAGCCGCGAGTCGCTTCCTGAGATCGTCCACCGTACCTTCGGCTTCAAACCCGAATTCTTTCGCGCATTCTATCAATGCATCTTTGCGTAATACATAAATCCAGGAGACTCCTCCCATCTTCTTGTGGTTGTCTTCCGGTTTGATTGCTTTCTTGTGTTCTTCAGAATTTCAGAGGGTTGTATGATTCTGGTGTGCTGTACCGTTCCTACACTTGCGGTTGATTCCTTCTATTACTGGCAGAACTCACAGCTTGTAGACTTGTTATATTTGACAGTGTCCCTGCTCGGGCGCCACTGTAACGAAGTTCCGGTCTTAAGCGCGGATGGGCTCGTCGGATGGCCACGGTTCGTCAACAGAAAATTTATACTCTGTTGGAACTTCTGTCTAAATACAACTTTTATTCACTGTTTTCTTTGTACACGGGACTTAAATCTATGTCTTAGAGGGCTTGTATGTTGCGGAGCGGAGACACGCTGACTGGCCCTTTGCTCAACGTGACGTTCGATGTTTTGCTGTCGTCCGTCGCTTAGGTCACACTCAATGTAAGTAAGTCTTCGTCCCGGTTCTTCGTGGGTCCGCGGGCTACGTGGCTTATGTATGTATCGTCGGGATATGAGTACACCGATTCGCGCTGACTACTATAGTTGGCAACCAAGTCTAACGACTCGCGCTGTCAGTACCGTCGACAGTAGCTATAACCTTCACGGCTCAAATACGCGTTACCTTGTACGAATCAAAGTCGAATACTTCCCCATATATGTATAGCCGAGCAGTCAAATCTAACGATTCGCACTGACTACTATAGTTGGCAACCGAGTCTAACAACTCGCGCTGCCAGTACAGTCGACAATAGATATAGCCTCCACGACGCAAATACGCGAGTCTAACGACTCGCGCTGCCAGTACAGTCGACAATAGATATAGCCTCCACGACGCAAATACGCGTTACACTGTACGAGTCAAAGTCGAATAATTCCCGATATATGTATAGCCGAGCAGCCAAATCTAACGATTCGCGCTGACTACTATAATTGGCAACCGAGTCTAACGACTCGCGCTGCCAGTACAGTCGACAATAGATATAACCTCCACGACGCAAATACGCGTTACCCTGTACGAGTCAAAGTCGAATAATTCCCGATATATGTATAGCCGAACAGCCAAATCTAACGATTCGCGCTGACTACTATAATTGGGAGTCTAACGACTCGCGCTGCCAGTACAGTCGTCAATAGATATAACCTCCACGACGCAAATACGCGTTACCCTGTACGAGTCAAAGTCGAATAATTCCCGATATATGTATAGCCGAACAGCCAAATCTAACGATTCGCGCTGACTACTATAATTGGGAGTCTAACGACTCGCGCTGCCAGTACAGTCGACAATAGATATAACCTCCACGACGCAAATACGCGTTATCCTGTACGAGTCAAAGTCGAATAATTCCCGATATAAGTATAGCCGAACAGCCAAATCTAACGATTCGCGCTGACTACTATAATTGGCAACCGAGTCTAACGACTCGCGCTGCCAGTACAGTCGACAATAGATATATATAGATTGAAATTATCCATCTCTTCACGAGGATTTCTATGCCCTGTAATTTGCCACACCAGGGTCTTGTTATGTCACTGTAGCGTACCTGTCCCTTGTCTCGTTGTTCTCCTTGTTTCTTTTCGGTGCTAAGTCTCGGCGGAACTCAAGAGCTTACGTCCGTTCTGTGCTGTGGTCGGGATTCGAAAGAAAGACTCCTGCTTTCAGTTCTGCGTTGTCTACTTGACTCCGTTTGTCGTGTCTTATGTATCTTGCCTCGACCGTAGTATGTGTTCGTGAGTTCTGCGTTGGCTGTTTGACCTCTCTGTATACTTGTATTTGTTTCGAGTTTTCTGTATTTGTCTTCGCTTCAGCTCGCTCGCTCTCTCTCTCTCTCGCTCTTTGTTGTCTTATGCATCGGGCCTTAATTTACTATACAGACACATTTTGAAATCTCTTATACTTAATACATTAGACTCTTATAAATTATCTTGTACGCTATAAGAAGCAATTCTATTAAGGTGTGTTACCTTACAATAATAAACTTAAAGTTAACTTTAATCCAATATATATATAATGACAAAACTAAATATTTACACTTCCTGTTGAATAACGAAAATAGTAATGAGCTTTCATGATAATAAACTTAATATCTGTGTGGCGGAATTCGCCATCGAGATTCCGTCGTTACACCTTCCCCCCACTTCGGATTGGAGATGATGACTCTTCCGGCCCTGGTAATCTGGATCCGGTACCTCTGGCCGTCGAAAACTCGTAGGACCTTGATCTGCCGTCCAGGCGTCCAGTGGGCACGAATGCTGGCCGCTTCCAATTCGAGGGCACTGAGGTTGGGTTGCGTGGCATTTTCGGCACCAGGTGAAAGCATCACGGCGTCCCCGGGCATCTCGGAGTCTTCGGGTACCTCGGTGTCTTCAGGTATCTCGGCGTCGGCGAACATTTCGGTGTCTTCAAGGATCTCGGCGTCGGTAAGCATATTGTCGTCTTCGGTAATCGCTTGCCCCCAGAGCTCTGTATTCACGGAGATGGCGTCGTCCAGGAAATGATCTAAAAACCGCCCGATATCATCATCTGGACTGCCGGCGACGATATTGGCGACCTCCAGCTGCGCTGGGGTTTCCGGCTCGACTAACGGTGGGGTTACCCCGAGGATGTCCAGTCGACTTCGGTTGTCCTGTGGCAGGAATTGGACTGATACGCCGGCCAATGCGGACGCCTGAGCTACCTGTGCTGCGTGGGCGGGGTACTCCTTTCGGCCAGGTTATCGAGATCTGCTGCGTGTACCCCGGCCCGGTCACCACATCTTCGCATGACGTCACGGTATTGGAGGTTGTTACCAGCCCATCGCCTCCACTACTTTCACCGTCATCTTCGGCTGCCTCTTCGCCCGACTGGCTGTCGTCCTGGCTTACGTGGGCTTCGCTACCGCTCACGTCTGGCGATGGGGCTCTTTCGGGGTCGTAACCTCTACTACCACTTGGGGCTGCGCTCCGCTGATGTGGGTCCGGTACGCCGGTGCTACCGATGTTGTCCTCGGTGGGTCCTGGGCCGCCTTCCGACTGAGGTCCGGGGGGTATACCCACATGAAGTCGTCGTCGTCGCTGGAGTCTTCTCCGGGTCTACTATTACTCGTCGTAGTCGTACGCGTGGCCACTTGCCTTCGGGGTGGTCGACAACTTCCTCCCATTCGCCGCTCAAGCGGCGCGTCCGAGGTTGCTCGCGATTAACCCGTTCCATGTTCGCCCTAAAGTTTCGCGCACTACTACTGAACTTGTCTTCGTGTTCCATCTGCCTGCATTCACGGTCAGCGGTCGACTGATTTATGCCTGTTCGTTGTTGGCGACTCCTACCTCGCGTGTGAGACTTGACTCGGTGACAATTTACCGTAGGAGTTTCGTTGTCGCTTTCGCTGGAATGGTCATGTACATTACCGCTATTACTGGGTGGGTGGAACTCTTTGAGCTCGGAAACGTGGGCGGTTCTCGTCCGTTTTTCACCGGGTTTCCTGACTTTTGCTATCACTGGGGAAATGAAGTCTACAACCTCGTATGGTTCGTCATATCGTGGGGCCAATTTCGCTGCAAATTTGTCTATTGCTTTAGAGAGTGGATGCTGCTTGAGCGAAACCTGTTGGCCGGCCCTCGGCCTCCATTTCCGTCGCCGTAGATTGTAGTATTTGGCTTGAACCCGTGCTGCTTGTCGCATATTTTCCTTTGCTATGGCGAACGCTTTTCGAATGCGTTCCGCGTGTTCGGTGGGTGTACTTGTGTTGTGTCCAGTACCTGTCGTTTTGCGGTCGAAGAGGGCGTTTGGGAGACGTGGCTCTCGACCTTGGACCAGGAAGGCGGGGCTGTACCCAGTCGCTTCGGATAGGCTGGAGTTAAAGGCCAGGCTGAGTTCGGGGAGCAGGTCGTCCCATTTTGCTTGTCGTGAGCCAACGTATTGCTCCACCATAGTTTTCATGGTGCGATTGACCCGCTCTGTCGGATTTTCCTGGGGAGTGTATGGGGCTGTGTACCGATGCTCCTTACCGAGCTCTCGTACTAAGCGTTGAAATGCGCCACTGATGAACTGTGCGCCGTTGTCCGATATAAATATTTTCGGCACTCCAAAACGTGCTAAGATACGCTCCCTGAATGCCCGTATTAGCACCTGCTGCGTTGCGCTCCTGCATGGAACCAATTCCACCCACTTGGAGAATTTGTCTGTAAATACCAATAGGGCCGTATTCCCGTGGGTGGACCTAGGCAAAGGACCAATAAAATCCGCGGTCACCGTTGTCCATGGTTCTTCTGCCAGGTGTGTTAGCATCTCTCCTGCTGGCTTTTGTTGTAGCACCTTGTAACACTGGCAACTTTTAAATTTCCGCACATACTGACTTATCTGGCGATACATCCCTGGCCAGTAGTATTTTTGGGCCACTCGGGCAATCGTTTTACGTATCCCTAAGTGCCCAGCCGTCGGCGCGTCGTGGTTTTCGGTCATCACTTCGGTACGCTGGCTTTCGCGTACGCATAACTTCCACTGTCCGTGATCGCCGTCATCGAATTCCCTTGGTATATTTCGGTACAGCTTCCCGTCCTCGATGCAGTAGTCGGGGCACTCCTCGGGATTCTCCTGTACTGCCCTGTACTTAGTTTCATACCAGGATCGTTGAGGGCTCACCCTGGTTCTGGCGCAGACCTCCTCCGTGGGTTGACGCGAAAGTGCGTCGGCCACCACATTTTGCTTACCCCTTCGGTATTGAACCTCGTATGTATGCTGCTGTAGCTCTAGCGCCCATCGAGCGATCCGACCTGAAGGGCTCTCGATAGAGTTGAGCCATTTCAGTGAGAGGTGGTCCGTGATGATGGTGAAGGCGTACCCTTCGAGGTATGGCCGCATTTTCCGTACTGCCCAAACTACCGCCAGACATTCTTTCTACGTTGCTGAATAATTCTTCTCGGCGCCGTTCAGATGGCGACTAGCGTACGCTATCACTCGTTCTTGGCCGTCTAGTGTCTGTGTCAAGACGGCTCCTAATCCGTGATCGCAGGCGTCGTTTTGTAAGAAGAATCGTTGCTTGAAGTCGGGGCAGGCTAGTACTGGCGCTTCGGTGAGACGTCATTTTAAGTCTTCGAATGCGGATTGTTGTTCTTCTTTCCACTGGTAATGCTTCCCCTTTTCCAATAGTGAGGTAAGCGGGTGAGTCACTTTAGCAAACTCCGGAACGAATCGCCGATACCAAGAAGCGACTCCCAGAAACCTTCGAAGTTCCCGGACATTCTGTGGGGGCTGCAACTCCTTGATAGCCACAACCTTGTTCGCTGATTACGTGTCCTAGATATTTTAGTTTGTTTTTGAAAAACTCACACTTATCGGTGTTTAGGCGTAGTTTGGCCTCTTTTAGTCGGCGGAAAACCTCTCTTAAGTTGTTCATGTGTGATTCCAGGGTATCTCCGGTCACGATGATGTCGTCGAGATATGCGAACGCTACTGGCTCCATATCCGGACCGATCACGGTATCGAGTGCTCGTTGAAACGTGGCGGGCGCTGAATGGAGGCCGAACGGCATAACCTTCCATTGGTAGAGACCTCGTCCTGGTACCGTGAAGGCCGTGTAACCTTTGCTTGACTCTTCCAACGGGATCTGCCAATAACCGTTACGAAGATCCAAACTACTTATATACTTGGCGTCTCTCAGCCTGTCCAATATGTGGTGAATCCGCGGCAGCGGGTAGGCGTCAGGTATGGAGCGCGCATTGAGTTGGCGGTAGTCGACACATAGCCGCCACTTCCCAGTCTTTTTCTTGACTAGTACTATGGGCGCGCTGTGTGGGCTCCGAGATGGTTCTATGCAGCCTTGCTTCAGCAGCTCGTCTATCTCGTCATCGATAATCTTTTGCATAGCCGGGTTCCGCGGGAAGTATCTCTGTTTGATTGGTCGCTCATCGCGCATGGTTATCCGGTGACTGGCTATGTTCGAGATTCCCTTAATCTCCTCGAATCCTTGCAGTTCTTGTCTCAAGAAAGCTTCGATCTGCCCTTGTTTGTCCGACTACGCTCTTGCACGTGTGCATCTGCCTGGGGTGTATTGCACTTCGGTTTCCCTGATTTCGGTGGCGCAGTCACCGCATCGAATGGTCGTCCCCATGAGAGCCAGGAAATCGAAGCCCAGGATTACTTCATCAACTACTTCCGGCAAGATTAGAAGCGTGACTGTGCAGCTCAGCGTCCCTAATACGACTTCTGGTCTGAGGGCCTCCCGAACCTCCTGTGCTTCTCCATTTGCCAAGCAGATTCTCGTCTCCATTTTTATGCGCTTCCCCGATCTGTACAACTTCCGTACCGTTTGGCTACTCATAAAGCTCCTCGTAGCTCCCGTATCTAGAGCGGCCTCCATGGATTCACCTGCAATTTGCACCATGGCCACGACGCGTTGTCCTTCTGTCCTGAGTCCGTTGCTTGTTTCCGAGGCATTGGGGCCGTCTAAACACCCCCTCGATTCGGGTGTTGCCCCTGCCCGTTTCCCGTCTGCCTTCGACAGCATTCTCGTGTTCTTATCCCCTTGCGTCCGCACTGCCAACAAAATAGGAGCGGCTCTCCTCGGCAATCGCGTGCGAAGTGCCCTCTTGTCCACACCTCCGGCATGCGGCATGCGGGTTTCCGACGTGGGTACTCCGCCCGTCCACTAATTGACGGTGACAATCGTCGCCTCGTACATTTCCTCTGGGCCTATTAGTTTCCACAGTCCTCTGCGACCTTAGTGGAACTGGTAGTTGCGCGTCTGCCTTCAAGTTTTCCCAGTCTCCAGCAAGATTTATCAATTACTCCAGGCGGTTAAATTCTCCGCGCTTCACATAATATCGTAGCTCGTGATAGCTGTTACGATAGATTCGTTCGAGTCGCTCAATTTCGGTCAGATCGGCATGTCGCATTAAACTTTGCAAGGACACCACATAGTCCTTGAAGCTTTCTCTTGACCCTTGTTGCCGCTGTCGGATGTCGTCGTCCAGCCTCTCAAAGAAACGAGGTGGTAGGAAAAATTGCAGAAAGTCGCGTTTAAATTATACCCATGTATCCCATCTTTTGTTGTTGCACCGGAACCACTGTACTGCTCGTTGATGTAACAGCTCGGGCATTGCCTTGGGGAGAAAATTCACGTCTATGTTGTATACCTCGGCGAGCTCCTCTACTCGTTCTATGAATATCAATGGATGTTGGACTCCGTCGTAGCTAGCACCCCACTTCTTTATCCGATCGAGCATGATCATAGAGCCCATACTATTTAGGGGGCCACTTGCTGTAGGGTTAAAATAATAATAACCTTCTGGCATAGGGTCGGTGCGCTGTCGCCCATCTTGTTGTTCTACAGCTGATGTCGCTTGTACGGCCGAAGTGAATGTCGCTGGTCTTCCTAGAGTTGCGGGTGTTTTCAAGTTTACATCTGACGCCTTCTGTGCGGCCGAGACAGATTCCGCTGGTGTCTCTAGAGTGGAAGATGCTTTCGAAGGTCCAATCGACGGTGATGTGCCTTGTCGGTGATCTTCCTCTAGTTGCCTGAGCCGCTTCTGCACTTCGAGATCGTCCACCGTACCTTCGGCTTCAAACCCGAATTCTTTCGCGCATTCTATCAATGCATCTTTGCGTAATACATAAATCCAGGAGACTCCTCCCATCTTCTTGTGGTTGTCTTCCGGTTTGATTGCTTTCTTGTGTTCTTCAGAATTTCAGAGGGTTGTATGATTCTGGTGTGCTGTACCGTTCCTACACTTGCGGTTGATTCCTTCTATTACTGGCAGAACTCACAGCTTGTAGACTTGTTATATTTGACAGTGTCCCTGCTCGGGCGCCACTGTAACGAAGTTCCGGTCTTAAGCGCGGATGAGCTCGTCGGATGGCCACGGTTCGTCAACAGAAAATTTATACTCTGTTGGAACTTCTGTCTAAATACAACTTTTATTCACTGTTTTCTTTGTACACGGGACTTAAATCTATGCCTTAGAGGGCTTGTATGTTGCGGAGCGGAGACACGCTGACTGGCCCTTTGCTTAACGTGACGTTCGATGTTTTGCTGTCGTCCGTCGCTTGGGTCACACTCAATGTAAGTAAGTCTTCGTCCCGGTTCTTCGTGGGTCCGCGGGCTACGTGGCTTATGTATGTATCGTCGGGATATGAGTCCACCGATTCGCGCTGACTACTATAGTTGGCAACCAAGTCTAACGACTCGCGCTGTCAGTACCGTCGACAGTAGCTATAACCTTCACGGCTCAAATACGCGTTACCCTGTACGAATCAAAGTCGAATAATTCCCGATATATATGTATAGCCGAGCAGTCAAATCTAACCATTCGCACTGACTACTATACTTGGCAACCGAGTCTAACGACTCGCGCTGCCAGTACAGTCGTCAATAGATATAACCTCCACGACGCAAATACGCGTTACCCTGTACGAGTCAAAGTCGAATAATTCCCGATATATGTATAGCCGAACAGCCAAATCTAACGATTCGCGCTGACTACTATAGTTGGCAACCGGGTCTAACGACTCGCGCTGCCAGTACAGTGGACAATAGATATAACCTCCACGACGCAAATACGCGAGTCTAACGACTCGCGCTGCCAGTACAGTCGACAATAGATATAGCCTCCACGACGCAAATACGCGTTACACTGTACGAGTCAAAGTCGAATAATTCCCGATATATGTATAGCCGAGCAGCCAAATCTAACGATTCGCGCTGACTACTATAATTGGGAGTCTAACGACTCGCGCTGCCAGTACAGTCGACAATAGATATAACCTCCACGACGCAAATACGCGTTACCCTGTACGAGTCAAAGTCGAATAATTCCCGATATATGTATAGCCGAACAGCCAAATCTAACGATTCGCGCTGACTACTATAGTTGGCAACCGGGTCTAACGACTCGCGCTGCCAGTACAGTGGACAATAGATATAACCTCCACGACGCAAATACGCGTTACCCTGTACGAGTCAAAGTCGAATAATTCCCGATATATGTATAGCCGAACAGCCAAATCTAACGATTCGCGCTGACTACTATAATTGGGAGTCTAACGACTCGCGCTGCCATTACAGTCGACAATAGATATAACCTCCACGACGCAAATACGCGTTACACTGTACGAGTCAAAGTCGAATAATTCCCGATATATGTATAGCCGAGCAGCCAAATCTAACGATTCGCGCTGACTACTATAATTGGCAACCGAGTCTAACGACTCGCGCTGCCAGTACAGTCGACAATAGATATAACCTCCACGACGCAAATACGCGTTACCCTGTACGAGTCAAAGTCGAATAATTCCCGATATATGTATAGCCGAACAGCCAAATCTAACGATTCGCGCTGACTACTATAGTTGGCAACCGGGTCTAACAACTCGCGCTGCCAGTACAGTGGACAATAGATATAACCTCCACGACGCAAATACGCGTTACCCTGTACGAGTCAAAGTCGAATAATTCCCGATATATGTATAGCCGAACAGCCAAATCTAACGATTCGCGCTGACTACTATAATTGGGAGTCTAACGACTCGCGCTGCCAGTACAGTCGACAATAGATATAACCTCCACGACGCAAATACGCGTTACCCTGTACGAGTCAAAGTCGAATAATTCCCGATATATGTATAGCCGAACAGCCAAATCTAACGATTCGCGCTGACTACTATAATTGGCAACCGAGTCTAACGACTCGCGCTGCCAGTACAGTCGACAATAGATATATATAGATTGAAATTATCCATCTCTTCACGAGGATTTCTATGCCCTGTAATTTGCCACACCAGGGTCTTGTTATGTCACTGTAGCGTACCTGTCCCTTGTCTCGTTGTTCTCCTTGTTTCCTTTCGGTGCTAAGTCTCGGCGGAACTCAAGAGCTTACGTTCTGTGCTGTGGTCGGGATTCGAAAGAAAGACTCCTGCTTTCAGTTCTGCGTTGTCTACTTGACTCCGTTTGTCGTTTCTTATGTATCTTGTCTCGACCGTAGTATGTGTTCTTGAGTTCTGCGTTGGCTGTTTGCTCTCTCTCTGTATACTTGTATTTGTTTCGAGTTTTCTGTATTTGTCTTCGCTTCAGCTCGCTCGCTCTCTCTCTCGCTCTTTGTTGTCTTATGCATCGGGCCTTAATTTACTATACAGACACATTTTGAAATCTCTTATACTTAATACATTAGACTTTTATAAATTGTCTTGTACGCTATAAGAAGCAATTCTATTAAGGTGTGTTACCTTACAATAATAAACTTAAATTTAACTTTAATCCAATATATATATAATGACAAAACTAAATATTTACACTTCCTGTTGAATAACGAAAATAATAATGAGCTTTCATGATAATAAACTTAAATCAATTCGGAAAATATTAATATCTGTGTGGCGGAATTCGCCATCGAGATTCCGTCGTTACACCTTCCCCCTACTTCGGATTGGAGATGATGACTCTTCCGGCCCTGGTAATCTGGATCCGGTACCTCTGACCGTCGAAAACTCGTAGGACCTTGATCTGCCATCCAGGCGTCCAGTGGGCACGAATGCTGGCCGCTTCCAATTCGAGGGCACTGAGGTTGGGTTGCGTGGCATTTTCGGCACCAGGTGAAAGCATCACGGCGTCCCCGGGCATCTCGGAGTCTTCGGATACCTCGGTGTCTTAAGGTATCTCGGCGTCGGCGAACATCTCGGTGTCTTCAAGGATCTCGGCGTCGGTAAGCATATTGTCGTCTTCGGTAATCGCTTGCCCCCAGAGCTCTGTATTCACGAAGATGGCGTCGTCCAGGAAATGATCTAAAAACCGCCCGATATCATCATCTGGATTGCCGGCGACGATATTGGCGACCTCCAGCTGCGCTGGGGTTTCCGGCTCGACTAACGGTGGGGTTACCCCGAGGATGTCCAGTCGACTTCGGTTGTCCTGTGGCAGGAATTGGACTGATACGCCGGCCAATGCGGACGCCTGAGCTACCTGTGCTGCGTGGGCGGGGTACTCCTTTCGGCCAGGTTATCGAGATCTGCTGCGTGTACCCCGGCCCGGTCACCACATCTTCGCATGACGTCACGGTATTGGAGGTTGTTACCAGCCCATCGTCTCCACTACTTTCACCGTCATCTTCGGCTGCCTCTTCGCCCGACTGGCTGTCGTCCTGGCTTACGTGGGCTTCGCTACCGCTCACGTCTGGCGATGGGGCTCTTTCGGGGTCGTAACCTCTACTACCACTTGGGGCTGCGCTCCGCTGATGTGGGTCCGGTACGCCGGTGCTACCGATGTTGTCCTCGGTGGGTCCTGGGCCGCCTTCCGACTGAGGTCCGGGGAGTATACCCACATGAAGTCGTCGTCGCCGCTGGAGTCTTCTCGCGGTACCTTGCTGGATGGTTCGCCCTCCGGGTCTACTATTACTCGTCGTAGTCGTACGCGTGGCCACTTGCCTTCGGGGTGGCAACAACTGTTCGTTGTTGGCGACTCCTACCTCGCGTGTGAGACTTGACTCGGTGACAATTTACCGTAGGAGTTTCGTTGTCGCTTTCGCTGGAATGGTCATGTACATTACCGCTATTACTGGGTGGGTGGAACTCTTTGAGCTCGGATACGTGGGCGGTTCTCGTCCGTTTTTCACCGGGTTTCCTGACTTTTGCTATCACTGGGGAAATGAAGTCTACAACCTCGTATGGTTCGTCATATCGTGGGGCCAATTTCGCTGCAAATTTGTCTATTGCTTTAGAGAGTGGATGCTGCTTGAGCGAAACCTGTTGGCCGGCCCTCGGCCTCCATTTCCGTCGCCGTAGATTGTAGTATTTGGCTTGAACCCGTGCTGCTTGTCGCATATTTTCCTTTGCTATGGCGAACGCTTTTCGAATGCGTTCCGCGTGTTCGGTGGGTGTACTTGTGTTGTGTCCAGTACCTGTCGTTTTGCGGTCGAAGAGGGCGTTTGGGAGACGTGGCTCTCTACCTTGGACCAGGAAGGCGGGGCTGTACCCAGTCGCTTCGGATAGGCTGGAGTTAAAGGCCAGGCTGAGTTCGGGGAGCAGGTCGTCTCATTTTGCTTGTCGTGAGCCAACGTATTGCGCCACCATAGTTTTTATGGTGCGATTGGCCCGCTCTGTCGGATTTTCCTGGGGAGTGTATGGGGCTGTGTACCGATGCTCTATACCGAGCTCTCGTACGAAGCGTTGAAATGCGCCACTGATGAACTGTGCGCCGTTGTCCGATATAAATATTTTCGGCACTCCAAAACGTGCTAAGATACGCTCCCTGAATGCCCGTATTAGCACCTGCTGCGTTGCACTCCTGCATGGAACCAATTCCACCCACTTGGAGAATTTGTCTGTAAATACCAATAGGGCCGTATTCCTGTGGGTGGACCTAGGCAAAGGACCAATAAAATCCGCGGTCACCGTTGTCCATGGTTCTTCTGCCAGGTGTGTTAGCATCTCTCCTGCTGGCTTTTGTTGTAGCACCTTGTAACACTGGCAAGTTTTACATTTCCTCACATACTGACTTATCTGGCGATACATCCCTGGCCAGTAGTATTTTTGGGCCACTCGGGCAATCGTTTTACGTATCCCTAAGTGCCCAGCCGTCGGCGCGTCGTGGTTTTCGGTCATCACTTCGGTACGCTGGCTTTCGCGTACGCATAACTTCCACTGTCCGTGATCGCCGTCATCGAATTTCCTTGGTATATTTCGGTACAGCTTCCCGTCCTCGATGCAGTAGTCGGGGTACTCCTCGGGATTCTCCTGTACTGTCCTGTACTTAGTTTAATACCAGGATCGTTGAGGGCTCACCCTGGTTCTGGCGCAGACCTCCTCCGTGGGTTGACGCGAAAGTGCGTCGGCCACCACATTTTGCTTACCCCTTCGGTATTGAACCTCGTATGTATGCTGCTGTAGCTCTAGCGCCCATCGAGCGATCCGGCCTGAAGGGCTCTCGATAGAGTTGAGCCATTTCAGTGAGAGGTGGTCCGTGATGATGGTGAAGGCGTACCCTTCGAGGTATGGCCGCATTTTCCGTACTGCCCAAACTACCGCCAGACATTCTTTCTACGTTGCTGAATAATTCTTCTCGGCGCCGTTCAGATGGCGACTAGCGTACGCTATCACTCGTTCTTGGCCGTCTAGTGTCTGTGTCAAGACGGCTCCTAATCCGTGATCGCAGGCGTCGTTTTGTAAGAAGAATCGTTGCTTGAAGTCGGGGCAGGCTAGTACTGGCGCTTCGGTGAGACGTCATTTTAAGTCTTCGAATGCGGATTGTTGTTCTTCTTTCCACTGGTAATGCTTCCCCTTTTCCAATAGTGAGGTAAGCGGGTGAGTCACTTTAGCAAACTCCGGAACGAATCGCCGATACCAAGAAGCGACTCCCAGAAACCTTCGAAGTTCCCGGACATTCTGTGGGGGCTGCAACTCCTTGATAGCCACAACCTTGTTCGCTGATTACGTGTCCTAGATATTTTATTTTGTTTTTGAAAAACTCACACTTATCGGTGTTTAGGCGTAGTTTGGCCTCTTTTAGTCGGCGGAAAACCTCTCTTAAGTTGTTCATGTGTGATTCCAGGGTATCTCAAGTCACGATGATGTCGTCGAGATATGCGAACGCTACTGGCTCCATATCCGGACCGATCACGGTATCGAGTGCTCGATGAAACGTGGCGGGCGCTGAATGGAGGCCGAACGACATAACCTTCCATTGGTAGAGACCTCGTCCTGGTACCGTGAAGGCCGTGTAACCTTTGCTTGACTCTTCCAACGGGATCTGCCAATAACCGTTACGAAGATCCAAACTACTTATATACTTGGCGTCTGTCAGCCTGTCCAATATGTGGTGAATCCGCGGCAGCGGGTAGGCGTCAGGTATGGAGCGCGCATTGAGTTGGCGGTAGTCGACACATAGCCGCCACTTCCCAGTCTTTTTCTTGACTAGTACTATGGGCGCGCTGTGTGGGCTCCGAGATGGTTCTATGCAGCCTTGCTTCAGCAGCTCGTCTATCTCGTCATCGATAATCTTTTGCATAGCCGGGTTCCGCGGGAAGTATCTCTGTTTGATTGGTCGCTCATCGCGCATGGTTATCCGGTGACTGGCTATGTTCGAGATTCCCTTAATCTCCTCGAATCCTTGCAGTTCTTGCCTCAAGAAAGCTTCGATCTGCCCTTGTTTGTCCGACTACGCTCTTGCACGTGTGCATCTGCCTGGGGTGTATTGCACTTCGGTTTCCCTGATTTCGGTGGCGCAGTCACCGCATCGAATGGTCGTCCCCATGAGAGCCAGGAAATCGAAGCCCAGGATTACTTCATCAACTACTTCCGGCAAGATTAGAAGCGTGACTGTGCAGCTCAGCGTCCCTAATACGACTTCTGCTCTGAGGGCCTCCCGAACCTCCTGTGCTTCTCCATTCGCCAAGCAGATTCTCGTCTCCATTTTTATGCGCTTCCCCGATCTGTACAACTTCCGTACCGTTTGGCTACTCATAAACCTCCTCGTAGCTCCCGTATCTAGAGTGGCCTCCATGGATTCACCTGCAATTTGCACCATGGCCACGACGCGTTGTCCTTCTGTCCTGAGTCCGTTGCTTGTTTCCGAGGCATTGGGGCCGTCTAAACACCCCCTCGATTCGGGTGTTGCCCCTGCCCGTTTCCCGTCTGCCTTCGACAGCATTCTCGTGTTCTTATCCCCTTGCGTCCGCACTGCCAACAAAATAGGAGCGGCTCTCCTCGGCAATCGCGTGCGAAGTGTCCCTCTTGTCCACACCTCCGGCATGCGGCATGCGGGTTTCCAACGTGGGTACTCCGCTCGTCCATCAATTGACGGTGACAATCGTCGCCTCGTACATTTCCTCTGGGCCTATTAGTTTCCACAGTCCTCTGCGACCTTAGTGGAACTGGTAGTTGCGCGTCTGCCTTCAAGTTTTCCCAGTCTCCAGCAAGATTTATCAATTACTCCAGGCTGTTAAATTCTCCGCGCTTCACATAATAATGTAGCTCGTGATAGCTGTTACGATAGATTCGTTCGAGTCGCTCAATTTCGGTCAGATCGGCATGTCGCATTAAACTTTGCAAGGACACCACATAGTCCTTGAAGCTTTCTCTTGACCCTTGTTGCCGCTGTCGGATGTCGTCGTCCAGCCTCTCAAAGAAACGAGGTGGTAGGAAAAATTGCAGAAAGTCGCGTTTAAATGATACCCATGTATCCCATCTTTTGTTGTTGCACCGGAACCACTGTACTGCTCGTTGATGTAACAGCTCGGGCATTGCCTTGGGGAGAAAATTCACGTCTATGTTGTATACCTCGGCGAGCTCCTCTACTCGTTCTATGAATATCAATGGGTGTTGGACTCCGTCGTAGCTAGCACCCCACTTCTTTATCCGATCGAGCATGATCATAGAGCCCGTACTATTTAGGGGGCCACTTGCTGTAGGGTTAAAATAATAATAACCTTCTGGCATAGGGTCGGTGCGCTGTCGCCCATCTTGTTGTTCTACAGCTGATGTCGCTTGTACGGCCGAAGTGAATGTCGCTGGTCTTCCTAGAGTTGCGGGTGTTTTCAAGTTTACATCTGACGCGTTCTGTGCGGCCGAGACAGATTCCGCTGGTGTCTCTAGAGTGGAAGATGCTTTCGAAGGTCCAATCGACGGTGATGTGCCTTGTCGGTGATCTTCCTCTAGTTGCCTGAGCCGCTTCTGCACTTCGAGGGATAGTCCAGATTCCGTCGCAAAAGCCGCGAGTCGCTTCCTGAGATCGTCCACCGTACCTTCGGCTTCAAACCCGAATTCTTTCGCGCATTCTATCAATGCATCTTTGCGTAATACATAAATCCAGGAGACTCCTCCCATCTTCTTGTGGTTGTCCTCCGGTTTGATTGCTTTCTTGTGTTCTTCAGAATTTCAGAGGGTTGCATGATTCTGGTGTGCTGTACCGTTCCTACACTTGCGGTTGATTCCTTCTATTACTGGCAGAACTCACAGCTTGTAGACTTGTTATATTTGACAGTGTCCCTGCTCGGGCGCCACTGTAACGAAGTTCCGATCTTAAGCGCGGATGGGCTCGTCGGATGGCCACGGTTCGTCAACAGAAAATTTATACTCTGTTGGAACTTCTGTCTAAATACAACTTTTATTCACTGTTTTCTTTGTACACGGGACTTAAATCTATGCCTTAGAGGGCTTGTATGTTGCGGAGCGGAGACACGCTGACTGGCCCTTTGCTTAACGTGACGTTCGATGTTTTGCTGTCGTCCGTCGCTTGGGTCACACTCAATGTAAGTAAGTCTTCGTCCCGGTTCTTCGTGGGTCCGCGGGCTACCTGGCTTATGTATGTATCGTCGGGATATGAGTCCACCGATTCGCGCTGACTACTATAGTTGGCAACCAAGTCTAACGACTCGCGCTGTCAGTACCGTCGACAGTAGCTATAACCTTCACGGCTCAAATACGCGTTACCCTGTAGGAATCAAAGTCGAATACTTCCCGATATATGTATAGCCGAGCAGTCAAATCTAACCATTCGCACTGACTACTATAGTTGGCAACCGAGTCTAACGACTCGCGCTGCCAGTACAGTCGTCAATAGATATAACCACCACGACGCAAATACGCGTTACCCTGTACGAGTCAAAGTCGAATAATTCCCGATATATGTATAGCCGAACAGCCAAATCTAACGATTCGCGCTGACTACTATAGTTGGCAACCGGGTCTAACGACTCGCGCTGCCAGTACAGTGGACAATAGATATAACCTCCACGACGCAAATACGCGAGTCTAACGACTCGCGCTGCCAGTACAGTCGACAATAGATATAGCCTCCACGACGCAAATACGCGTTACACTGTACGAGTCAAAGTCGAATAATTCCCGATATATGTATAGCCGAACAGCCAAATCTAACGATTCGCGCTGACTACTATAATTGGCAACCGAGTCTAACGACTCGCGCTGCCAGTACAGTCGACAATAGATATAACCTCCACGACGCAAATACGCGTTACCCTGTACGAGTCAAAGTCGAATAATTCCCGATATATGTATAGCCGAACAGCCAAATCTAACGATTCGCGCTGACTACTATAGTTGGCAACCGGGTCTAACGACTCGCGCTGCCAGTACAGTGGACAATAGATATAACCTCCACGACGCAAATACGCGTTACCTTGTACGAGTCAAAGTCGAATAATTCCCGATATATGTATAGCCGAACAGCCAAATCTAACGATTCGCGCTGACTACTATAATTGGGAGTCTAACGACTCGCGCTGCCAGTACAGTCGACAATAGATATAACCTCCACGACGCAAATACGCGTTATCCTGTACGGAGTCAAAGTCGAATAATTCCCGATATATGTATAGCCGAACAGCCAAATCTAACGATTCGCGCTGACTACTATAATTGGCAACCGAGTCTAACGACTCGCGCTGCCAGTACAGTCGACAATAGATATATATAGATTGAAATTATCCATCTCTTCACGAGGATTTCTATGCCCTGTAATTTGCCACACCAGGGTCTTGTTATGTCACTGTAGCGTACCTGTCCCTTGTCTCGTTGTTCTCCTTGTTTCTTTTCGGTGCTAAGTCTCGGCGGAACTCAAGAGCTTACGTCCGTTCTGTGCTGTGGTCGGGATTCGAAGGAAAGACTCCTGCTTTCAGTTCTGCGTTGTCTACTTGACTCCGTTTGTCGTTTCTTATGTATCTTGTCTCGACCGTAGTATGTGTTCGTGAGTTCTGCGTTGGCTGTTCGCTCTCTCTGTATACTTGTATTTGTTTCGAGTTTTCTGTATTTGTCTTCGCTTCAGCTCGCTCGCTCTCTCTCTCGCTCTTTGTTGTCTTATGCATCGGGCCTTAATTTACTATACAGAAACATTTTGAAATCTCTTATACTTAATACATTAGACTCTTATAAATTATCTTGTACGCTATAAGAAGCAATTCTATTAAGGTGTGTTACCTTACAATAATAAACTTAAAGTTAACTTTAATCCAATATATATATAATGATAAAACTAAATATTTACACTTCCTGTTGAATAACGAAAATAATAATGAGCTTTCATGATAATAAACTTAAATCAATTCGGAAAATATTAATATCTGTGTGGCGGAATTCGCCATCGAGATTCCGTCGTTACACCTTCCCCCTACTTCGGATTGGAGATGATGACTCTTCCGGCCTTGGTAATCTGGATCCGGTACCTCTGACCGTCGAAAACTCGTAGGACCTTGATCTGCCGTCCAGGCGTCCAGTGGGCACGAATGCTGGCCGCTTCCAATTCGAGGGCACTGAGGTTGGGTTGCGTGGCATTTTCGGCACCAGGTGAAAGCATCACGGCGTCCCCGGGCATCTCGGAGTCTTCAGATACCTCGGTGTTTTCAGGTATCTCGGCGTCGGCGAACATCTCGGTGTCTTCAAGGATCTCGGCGTCGGTAAGCATATTGTCGTCTTCGGTAATCGCTTGCCCCCAGAGCTCTGTATTCACGAAGATGGCGTCGTCCAGGAAATGATCGAAAAACCGCCCGATATCATCATCTGGACTGCCGGCGACGATATTGGCGGCCTCCAGCTGCGCTGGGGTTTCCGGCTCGACTAACGGTGGGGTTACCCCGAGGATGTCCAGTCGACTTCGGTTGTCCTGTGGCAGGAATTGGACTGATACGCCGGCCAATGCGGACGCCTGAGCTACCTGTGCTGCGTGGGCGGGGTACTCCTTTCGGCCAGGTTATCGAGATCTGCTCCGTGTACCCCGGCCCGGTCACCACATCTTCGCATGACGTCACGGTATTGGAGGTTGTTACCAGCCCATCGTCTCCACTACTTTCACCGTCATCCTCGGCTGCCTCTTCGCCCGACTGGCTGTCGTCCTGGCTTACGTGGGCTTCGCTACCCCTCACGTCTGGCGATGGGGCTCTTTCGGGGTCGTAACCTCCACTACCACTTGGGGCTGCGCTCCGCTGATGTGGGTCCGGTACGCCGGTGCTACCGATGTTGTCCTCGGTGGGTCCTGGGCCGCCTTCCGACTGAGGTCCGGGGGGTATACCCACATGAAGTCGTCGTCGTCGCTGGAGTCTTCTCGCGGTAGCTTGCTGGATGGTTCGCCCTGCGGGTCTACTATTACTCGTCGTAGTCGTACGCGTGGCCACTTGCCTTCGGGGTGGTCGACAACTTCCTCCCATTCGCCGCTCAAGCGGCGCGTCCGAGGTTGCTCGCGATTAACCCGTTCCATGTTCGCCCTAAAGTTTCGCGCACTACTACTGAACTTGTCTTCGTGTTCCATCTGCCTGCATTCACGGTCAGCGTTCGACTGATTTATGCCTGTTCGTTGTTGGCGACTCCTACCTCGCGTGTGAGACTTGACTCGGTGGCAATTTACCGTAGGAGTTTCGTTGTCGCTTTCGCTGGAATGGTTATGTACATTACCGCTATTACTGGGTGGGTGGAACTCTTTGAGCTCGGATACGTGGGCGGTTCTCGTCCGTTTTTCACCGGGTTTCCTGACTTTTGCTATCACTGGGGAAATGAAGTCTACAACCTCGTATGGTTCGTCATATCGTGGGGCCAATTTCGCTGCAAATTTGTCTATTGCTTTAGAGAGTGTAACGAACCTTCTTGTCTTCTTCTAAGGCTTGGATTAGCTCGCCGGGACTCCAGGGTTCGATTACAAGACAAGATTATTTAGGTTCAATATCTTTATTCACCTTAGAAATATCTTATTCTAATATTTGTGTTTGGTTTGCTTGTACAGTTGGTAGTCGTACTAGAAATACAATAATATACTGTCGTCGGTACCTCTACGCGCTTTGCGCTTTATGCTGCTGGGTTGTTGATATCTCACCGCGTTTGTGAGATCACTGGTATTCTGCCGGATTATTGATGTCACGCTGTTGCTGATTCCTCACTGGGTCTGTGGGATCACTGGTGTTCTGTTGACTTGCTGATATCTCACTGCGTTTGTGAGATTACTTGTGCTCTGCTGACTTGCTGATATATCACTGCGTTTGTGAGATCACTGATGTTTTACTGACATGCTGATATCTCACTGCGTTTATGAGATCACACGTGTTCTGTTGACTCGCTGATATCTCACTGCGTGTGTGAGATCACTGGTGTTCCGCTGACTTGTTGATATCTCACTGCGTTTGTGAGATCACTGATGTTCTGCTGACTTGTTGATACCTCACTGCGTTTGTGAGCTCACTGATGTTTTACTGACATGCTGATACCTCACTGCGTTTGTGAGATAGCTTGTGGTTACGCGTCTCTTTACGGGTAATTACAGGAGGGCATTTGAGCCACTGCGACTGTGAATTCGTGCCTTTGTGAGTTTTAGCAGGAGGGCATTTGAGCCACTACGACTGCGAATTTAACAGGAGGGCATTTGAGCCACTGCGACTGTGAATTCAACTCTTTACGGGTACTAACAGGAGGGAATTTGAGCCACTACAACTGTGAATTCGTACTGCGCGGGTTTTCACTGTTTTCAAGGCGTTGCCTGCTTGGTCACTTTTCACTACTTCACTCTTTAATTTTCTCGAGTACTGCCAAACTGACAGCACAACTGAACTTGCTGAACCACTGCTTTCGCTGAACCGACTGAGCAATTGCACCGTGTGAACTTGCTGAACTTATGAAACGAGAATCAGACTGAGAACTGAACCGAAAGGTAGACTGCACTGAACAACCTCGAGTTCTGTTTTGCAGTCTGTTTTATACTCGTTGGCGTCCGTTTTCCAGAATGTTCGATTTTAACGGAGTGCGGTATTCCGTACTCCGTTAAGCAGTTTTTTTCGTGCAAAAAAAAGTATGTTTCTAAATAGCCGCTTTCCCAAGGTTAAGAAGTTCTACGGTCAGTGAACTTCACTACCGTCTTCTTGCATACATTGTTTTTGCGGTATATAAACTGCAACAGAGGTTCACTCTAGATCAGCTGAGAGCTGATCTGTGTACTTACTGCACTCTCGGCACAAAACAGGTTGTTAGTACTCAGCGCACCTTGATTGCTTGCTCTCCTCGCTGGAATCACTTGCATATAGCCGCTCTGACGCTCAGTTGCATCTGCATGTAACATGCACACCACGTCACTTTTGCTTTCTTCCCATTTCTCCGCTGAGCGTCGGTGTGTGGGCGTTTCTAAACGATCGTCTGTAGTAGTAGCGTAAATACGTGTGCTTTCTGATGAGAACTGTTCTTGGGAACAGTTTCTAAGTCTGTTCGACTGCTTGTTATTTTTGTGCGCCACACTCCCCCTCTCTTTTGGTCGTCACACTCCCCCTCTACTTCGGAGTAAAAGAAAAAAATCCTTTTTTTCTTTTTTTTCCTCTCTTGTCTGCAATTTCAATTTTTCCTCTCTTGTCTGCAATGCAATTTGCATTTTTTTTTACAGCCTCCTGTCGGTTTCCACTTTGCCCTTCGCCGTCTAGGCTTCGCTGCGTACCCGTACCTGGCCGGACCTGCTCAGCTTTATCCGGAACCGCGCTCCACCAACGCATATAATTTTGTTGAGGGCTTGCCCCCGTCGGTGTTTTCCACGGAGTTCCTCCGCCATTCTTACCACTTCAGGGGGAGTCCTCTCCAGGGGTACGTCCTCATACCTGTCGTACCCTCTGCCGGCGTGTGAATGTCGTAGTGACGTCTGCGAGGCATGCTTCGTTTGCCCAAAGTCGTCCGTTTGCACGGCGATCTCCCCTCGGCCGCTGTCTTCCGTCTGTACGGCCGCCTCGGAGTTACCATGAGCTTCGGTCTGGGTAGCGGCGTCCTGCAGCCCTTTCATCTGCGCCGCGAAGCTGAAGTTGGCCTGGCTTATTAGTTCGAGGTGGTCCTCGCTCACCTCCTCTGCTGTGGCGTCGTCCCGTGTTACCACCGTTTCCACCCGGGTAATCTGCCACAGTCGGTACAAGCGACCCGGTCGTCGCACAACGTCCCGCGTGGTGTAGAAATTCGTGAGATCTATGTTAGCCTCGCTTGCGTCGATCTCCTCCTCGCTCTCCTCCATAGACTCCTCCTCCGAGTCGGAGATAGTGTATGTGGGGACGTCCTCCTGGTTCATTACTTCCCTTTTACTCTATGAATTTTTAAATCCATTAATTTAAATTTTTGGTTCTTGGGTTCATTTTACTTTGTTTCCTTTTTTTCCTTTTTCCCTCCGTGAATCCACTTCACGCCTCAAGACCTGCTTGACAAGTGGTTTTCTCACACTTCCTTGTCTTTGATCTCTGTGCCGAACTCCTTTGTTGGCTGTTTTCACAATGTTGGTGAGGATCGCCCTAACTGGTGTGCGTGATCTCTCCCCTCATTTTATTCCCGTGTGTGCGAACCCTTTATCGATCTGCACACTGATCTCAGTGTTCCTTAGGTGGGGTTACACGATTTTCGCTTTTGACCAGAGCTAACTTCGGCTGTCAAAAACAGCTGGTCGCTGTAATGTTTTTGCCATCCGAGCAAATCGTTGTAAAATCGTTTGTGCGCGAATTTTGTCGTTTTTTTCTCTCGAAACCTGCCCCTTGAAGCCCCAGAGTGCTTGATGGAGCACCGGACACCTTCCTGCACTGACATAAGGTAACCTCTTTCCCTTTGTATCGTTAAACCGTCCCTACAGATTTTCCGAAGTGCAATTGGTTTTCCTGGCACCGGTGATTTCAACCTGCAAGTATGCAGCTCCCTACGCAGCACCGACACTGATGGTCGCGTATCCCATGCCCTGCTCCATTTGGTGAGTGGGAAGCGAATGCTGCTGCTGCAGTTGCTCAACAGTGGTGTTGCTGGCCGGTATCTGCCTGAAGTTGGACGAAGACAACGCGCTGCCAATGACAACGAGCATGGTATCTGAAGGCGTCGCGAACGATCGCGAGAAGCTGGTGTTGCGAAGACGTTGGTGGCGAGAAGCTGATAGCTGGGAGGGCAATTCCTTGTGAAACAACGCCTTCCTTTCTTCCGGCGTGAAGTCGCCGAATTTCAAGTGCTCGCGACCTTGTGAATATGCTCGAGTCGTTTGTTTCCCGTCCGCCGGATGCGTAGCCTTCTGCTTATTTTTTTATGTCTGCGCCACGGGTGTCCACCTGTGGCCTGTTGTAAGTCTGTCGCCGCGTTTGCGGATTCTGCCTGTGTTTTGCTTTCGGGTCGCTGTTGAATTCTTCGCTAGCTATGGCTATTCTTGCTGAAGCCGGTTTTCCCTTCCTGTAATCGGGTTCTGGCCGACACAATTTCCTTCTGCCTCCGCGTTTGTTTGATTCTGCTCTTGATTTGGTTGGACCGTCAGCGTCTGCGGTTGGCGGGCTTCCTGTGCTCTGAATCAGACGTACGTTGCCAGAAACTCTCTCGGGAGTATGGTCACTTTGCGCTGCCGCCTGTTGGTACGCCTTGAGCTCGCTCACATGAGCCGTTTTAGGCCGGGTCTCACCTTCTTTCTGTAAACGCACGATCACTGGTGACACGAATCCGATTACCTGGTACGGGCCGTCGAATTTCGGAGACAATTTCGCCGCGAAGCTGTCGATTGCTTTCGACAGCGGGTGCTGTCGCACGAGTACTGATTGCCCAATTTCTGGTTTCCACTGTCGTCGTCACAAGTTATAGTGGTGCGCCTGATTCTGCGTTGCCTTTTCCAAGTTTCTCACCACCAATTTGAAGACCTCTCTTAGATTTTCCCCCCTCTCTGAGGGCTGTATGGGTTCCTGACCGCTGCCTGGCGTTTGTTCGTCGTAGTAAGTTCCAGGAAGTCTTGGCTCTCGTCCTTGAGTGAGATATGCCGGGCTGTATCCCGTGGACTCGGATACGCTGCTATTAATGGCTAGCGTAATTTCTGGGAGCAGTTCGTCCCAGTTCCGATGCTTGTTGTCCGAAAGTTGTGCAATAATCGTTTTTATCGTTCTGTTGATTCTCTCCGTGGGATTCTCCTGTGGTGTGTATGGAGCAGTATACTGTTGCTTCACACCCATGTACTGGAGGAAACGACGAAAACTGCGACTCGTAAACTGAGTCCCGTTATCCGTGACCAGAATCTTGGGTACCCCGAACCGGGCTAGAATTCGTTCTCGGAACGCTCGCTGCAAGTGTTCTGTTGAAGCTTTGCGTAACGGTATCATTTCTGTCCATTTTGAAAATTTGTCGAAGAATACGAGAAGCGTTGTGTTTCCGTGTGTAGAACGGGGTAGCGGACCCACAAAATCCGCGCAGAGTATCGCCCAAGGTTCTTCTACCAATTGAGTGAGCATTTTCCCTGCAGCCTTTTGCTGATTCGGCTTGTAACGTTGACACGATTCACATTGCCGCACATATTTCCTCGCATCCTGGAACATCCCGGGCCAGTAATATTTACTTGTTAGCCGGCATATCGTCTTGCGGACTCCCCCGTGGCCAGCGCACGGATGGTCGTGATTTTCTTTGAGAACTCGGCCTCTCATGGTCCTGGGCACGCACAATTTCCACGGCGTGCAGTCCTCGTCTCCAAGTCGATTTGGAATATGCCGGTACAAATTTCCATTCTCCAAGGTATAATCTGGGAACTTCTCCGGATTTTGTTCCACTTCTTTGACCTTTGCTTGTAACCACTTGCAGTGTTGCTCGCGTGTCTCTGCTGCTGTCACTCTGGCGACGGTTTCTTGCGGCTGTCGGGATAGTGCATCCGCGATTACATTCAGCTTCCCCTTCCGGTACTGGATTTCAAAGGAAAACTGTTGTAACTCCAAAGCCCATCTCGCTATTCTCCCGGATGGACTCTCAATAGAATTTAGCCACTTCAGCGCCAGATGATCTGTGATTACGGTGAACCTGTATCCCTCAAGGTAAGCGCGCATCTTGCGAATACCCCACACTATGGCCAGGCATTCTTTTTCTGTTGCCGAGTAATTCTTTTCGGCCTTGTTATGATGTCGGCTGGCGTACGCGATAACACGCTCCTGACCTTCCAGTTGTTGTGTGAGCACGGCTCCAAGTCCGAAGTCGCTCGCGTCCGTTTGCAGTTGGAATCTCTCGTTGAAATCTGGGCACGTCAGTATTGGTGCCTCTGTGAGTTTTTGTTTGAGGGTTTCAAACGCTTCCTGTTGCGCCTCGCCCCACTTCCAATGTTTCCCTTTACGTAGCAGCGTGGTCATTGGCTGGACGGTCTTGACGAAATCCGGCACGAACCTGCGGTACCAGGAGGCAATGCCCAAGCATCTTCGCAATTCTTTAGTGGTGGTTGGCGGTTTCAAATTTTGAATCGCCGAAATATTCTCCGGGTCTGTCTGGATGCCTTGCTCGCTTACCACATGACCCTGGTATTTAAGTTCTTTCTTAAAGAACTCGCATTTGTTCACGTTGAGTTTGAGATTTGCCTGTCTCAAACGCCGGAAAACCTCTCGAAGATTGGCGACGTGCTCTTCCGCGGATGAACCTGTGACAATTATGTCGTCCAGATAGGCGAAAGCTTTAGGCTCCAAATCGGGGCCGATAACCTGGTCCAAGGCTCGCTGAAAAGTGGCTGGAGCCGAATGCAGCCCGAAAGGCATCAGCCGCCACTGGAAAAGTCCTCTTCCAGGTACAGTAAACGCCGTGTATTGCTTACTGCCTTCTGCCATTGGAATCTGCCAGTACCCGCTCTTCAGATCCAGGCTACTGATATATTTCGCATCTCGCAACCGCTCCAGAATATGTTGAATCCTTGGAATGGGGTATGCATCCGGAATCGAGCGGGCGTTCAGCTGGCGATAATCCACGCATAATCTCCATTCACCCGACTTCTTTTTCACCAACACGATTGGTGCGCTTTAAGGACTGCTTGAAGGTTCTATGCAGCCTTTCTCGAGGAGTTCGTCGATCTCTTTGTCGATGACAGCCTGCATCGCCGGATTTCTGGGAAAATACCGTTGTTTTATAGGACGCTCATCCCGCATCACTATTTTATGCTCCGTAGTATTAGAGACGCCTTTCAGGGTTTCAAATTTCTTCAATTCCTCCTGAAGAAAACTCTCCATGTCCTCTGGTTGTCTAGGACCTGATTCTTGTGCTGATGTGCAAATGACTGCGCCATTCGCCTTCTCATGTTTCCCCGTTGGGCCCAGAGACACGGTTTCGCCTCCGAAGGAGAGTGTCGCTCCTATCCCGCACAGAAAATCCATTCCGAGGAGCACGTCGTCTAGGACTTCCGTCAACACAAGAAAGGACAACTCGCATGTACCATTTCCCATAGAAACTTCTAGTGTGGTACATTCGGACACTTTTCTGGTTGTCCCGTCCGCCATGCGAATTTCCACCTTCGCTTTCTCAAACAGCCTCTTTCCCACCAGTCTTTCCGCGAGCGCCCTGCTCACGAAACTTCGCGTCGCTCCCGTGTCCACTGTCGCCTGTATTTGCTTGCCTCGGATGGACACCATGGCCACGATGCGCCGATTGTTAATCCGGAGGGGCTTTAATTTCTGCGAGAGATCCTCTGGCTGGGGCCCGCCTCCTCTCGCTTTCGGCGGGGTCCCAGGTCGTTTCCCTGTCTCTGTCTGCAACAGTTAATGGTTCTGGTTCCCTCTCGGCCACACTCCCAGCAGAAAATCACGACCGGGTTTCGGCAATCGCGGCGCATGTGACTTTCCTGCCTGCAGCGTCCGCATGCCGTTTTCGGGTTGAAAGGCTTTGAGACCGCCTGGCTCACCGCATGGTTGCGTTCAGATGGCCACTGTCTTGAGGCTACTGGCCGCGTCTGGTATTCTTCTGAAAACTCGTCTGTCTTGGCGAATCGCAGGCACTCGAAATCCTCCGCCAACGAGAGCAACTCCTTCAGCTCCCGGAAATCTTGTCTTTTTATATAAAACTGGTACTCAAACGCAGAGTTTTTGTATATCCTCTCCAGCTTTTGTTTCTCTGTGTACCTGCTATGTCTCATTAGATTTTGCCGAAGTCCCTGAACTTCTCGTTTGCGCGCTGTTGTCGACTGCGAATGTCGTCGTCGAGTCTTTCAAAGAAACGACTAGGTAGGAAGAAGTCCAGAAGTCTTGCTTAAAAGCCTCCCATGACCGCCAATGATTATTGTTGTTTCGATACCAGAGCAAGGCTTTGTCTTCCAGCAGCTCTGGCATCGCGCGTGGCAACAGATTGCTGTCGATGCCATACGTCTCGGCCAGCTCCTCCATCCGCTCTACGAAGGCCAAAGGGTCGACACCGCCATCATACCTCACGGACCATTTTCTCACCTTGTCAATAACATCGGGGTACGAATGTCGCTCGACTCTTTCCAACAGGTTACTGTCCGTCACCCTCGGGGTGTTTACGCTCACTCGGCCACTCGGGCTGCGTTCTCTCGTCGGAACATCCATCATTAGCACTTTCGGCAGGTCACTGGGTTCCGGTGTTGTGCGACCGTCTTCCGCTTCATACGCCCTCAACCTTCGTTCCACGCTCTCCGCGTGGTTTCCTTCATTGACGAACTCGACAAGTCTTTTTCTCATGTCATTGAGAGTTCCTTCGGCGACGAGTCCAAACTCAGACAAGCACTGAGCCAGCGATTTTTTATTTAGCCGGTATACCCATCCTGTTCGGTATGTTTTGGTCCCTGTCGGCTCCATGACAAATTTTAATTTATTATATATATTTCTAGTCGTGTTTTTTTTCCCGATTGGTGAATATGATATTGTCCCTGTTCGGGCGCCACTTGTAACGAACCTTCTTGTCTTCTTCTAAGGCTTGGATTAGCTCGCCGGGACTCCAGGGTTCGATTACAAGACAAGATTATTTAGGTTCAATATCTTTATTCACCTTAGAAATATCTTATTCTAATATTTGTGTTTGGTTTGCTTGTACAGTTGGTAGTCGTACTAGAAATACAATAATATACTGTCGTCGGTACCTCTACGCGCTTTGCGCTTTATGCTGCTGGGTTGTTGATATCTCACCGCGTTTGTGAGATCACTGGTATTCTGCCAGATTATTGATGTCTCGCTGTTGCTGATTCCTCACTGGGTCTGTGGGATCACTGGTGTTCTGTTGACTTGCTGATATCTCACTGCGTTTGTGAGATCACTTGTGCTCTGCTGACTTGCTGATATATCACTGCGTTTGTGAGATCACTGATGTTTTACTGACATGCTGATATCTCACTGCGTTTATGAGATCACACGTGTTCTGTTGACTCGCTGATATCTCACTGCGTGTGTAAGATCACTGGTGTTCCGCTGACTTGTTGATATCTCACTGCGTTTGTGAGATCACTGATGTTCTGCTGACTTGTTGATACCTCACTGCGTTTGTGAGCTCACTGATGTTTTACTGACATGCTGATACCTCACTGCGTTTGTGAGATAGCTTGTGGTTACGCCTCTCTTTACGGGTAATTACAGGAGGGCATTTGAGCCACTGCGACTGTGAATTCGTGCCTTTGTGAGTTTTAGCAGGAGGGCATTTGAGCCACTACGACTGCGAATTTAACAGGAGGGCATTTGAGCCACTGCGACTGTGAATTCGTGCCTTTGTGAGTTTTAGTAGGAGGGCATTTGAGCCACTACGACTGCGAATTTAACAGGAGGGCATTTGAGCCACTGCGACTGTGAATTCAACTCTTTGCGAGTACTAACAGGAGGGCATTTGAGCCACTACAACTGTGAATTCGTCCCTTTGTGAGTTTTAGCAGGAGGGCATTTGAGCCACTACGACTGCGAATTTAACAGGAGGGCATTTGAGCCACTGCGACTGTGAATTCAACTCTTTACGGGTACTAACAGGAGGGAATTTGAGCCACTACAACTGTGAATTCGTACTGCGCGGGTTTTCACTGTTTTCAAGGCGTTGCCTGCTTGGTCACTTTTCACTACTTCACTCTTTAATTTTCTCGAGTACTGCTAAACTGACAGCACAACTGAACTTGCTGAACCACTGCTTTCGCTGAACCGACTGAGCAATTGCACCGTGTGAACTTGCTGAACTTATGAAACGAGAATCAGACTGAGAACTGAACCGAAAGGTAGACTGCACTGAACAACCTCGAGTTCTGTTTTGCAGTCTGTTTTATACTCGTTGGCGTCCGTTTTCCAGAATGTTCGATTTTAACGGAGTGCGGTATTCCGTACTCCGTTAAGCAGTTTTTTTCGTGCAAAAAAAGTATTTTTCCAAATAGCCGCTTTCCCAAGGTTAAGAAGTTCTACGGTCAGTGAACTTCACTACCGTCTTCTTGCATACATTGTTTTTGCGGTATATAAACTGCAACAGTGGTTCACTCTAGATCAGCTGAGAGCTGATCTGTGTACTTACTGCACTCTCGGCACAAAACAGGTTGTTAGTACTCAGCGCACCTTGATTGCTTGCTCTCCTCGCTGGAATCACTTGCATATAGCCGCTCTGACGCTCAGTTGCATCTGCATGTAACATGCACACCACGTCACTTTTGCTTTCTTTCCATTTCTCCGCTGAGCGTCGGTGTGTGGGCGTTTCTAAACAATCGTCTGTAGTAGTAGCGTAAATGCGTGTGCTTTCTGATGAGAACTGTTCTTGGAAACAGTTTCTAAGTCTGTTCGAGTGCTTGTTATTTTTGTGCGCCAAATTTGCACAGCAAATTTGCACAGCAAATTTGGGTCGTCACAAGAGTGGATGCTGCTTGAGCGAAACCTGTTGGCCGGCCCTCGGCCTCCATTTCCGTCGCCGTAGATTGTAGTATTTGGCTTGAACCCGTGCTGCTTGTCGCATATTTTCCTCTGCTATGGCGAACGCTTTTCGAATGCGTTCCGCGTGTTCGGTGGGTGTCGAAGAGGGCGTTTGGGAGACGTGGCTCTCGACCTTGGACCAGGAAGGCGGGGCTGTACCTAGTCGCTTCGGATAGGCTGGAGTTAAAGGCCAGGCTGAGTTCGGGGAGCAGGTCGTCCCATTTTGCTTGTCGTGAGCCAACGTATTGCGCCACCATAGTTTTAATGGCGCGATTGGCCCGCTCTGTCGGATTTTCCTGGGGAGTGTATGGGGCTGTGTACCGATGCTCTATACCGAGCTCTCGTACGAAGCGTTGAAATGCGCCACTGATGAACTGTGCGCCGTTGTCCGATATAAATATTTTCGGCACTCCAAAACGTGCTAAGATACGCTCCCTGAATGCCCGTATTAGCACCTGCTGCGTTGCGCTCCTGCATGGAACTAATTCCACCCACTTGGAGAATTTGTCTGTAAATACCAATAGGGCCGTATTCCCGTGAGTAGACCTAGGCAAAGGACCAATTAAATCCGCGGTCACCGTTGTCCATGGTTCTTCTGCCAGGTGTGTTAGCATCTCTCCTGCTGGCTTTTGTTGTAGCACCTTGTAACACTGGCAACTTTTACATTTCCTCACATATTACTTATCTGGCGATACATCCTTGGCCAGTAGTATTTTTGGGCCACTCGGGCAATCGTTTTACGTATCCCTAAGTGCACAGCCGTCGGCGCGTCGTGGTTTTCGGTCATCACTTCGGTACGCTGGCTTTCGCGTACGCATAACTTCCACTGTCCGTGATCGCCGTCATCGAATTCCCTTGGTATATTTCGGTACAGCTTCCCGTCCTCGATGCAGTAGTCGGGGTACTCCTCGGGATTCTCCTGTACTGCCCTGTACTTAGTTTCATACCAGGATCGTTGAGGGTTCACCCTGGTTCTGGCGCAGACCTCCTCCGTGGGTTGACGCGAAAGTGCGTCGGCCACCACATTTTGCTTACCCCTTCGGTATTGAACATCGTATGTATGCTGCTGTAGCTCTAGCGCCCATCGAGCGATCCGGCCTGAAGGGCTCTCGATAGAGTTGAGCCATTTCAGTGAGAGGTGGTCCGTGATGATGGTGAAGGCGTACCCTTCGAGGTATGGCCGCATTTTCCGTACTGCCCAAACTACCGCCAGACATTCTTTCTACGTTGCTGAATAATTCTTCTCGGCGCCGTTCAGATGGCGACTAGCGTACGCTATCACTCGTTCTTGGCCGTCTAGTGTCTGTGTCAAGACGGCTCCTAATCCGTGATCGCAGGCGTCGTTTTGTAAGAAGAATCGTTGCTTGAAGTCGGGGCAGGCTAGTACTGGCGCTTCGATGAGACGTCATTTTAAGTCTTCGAATGCGGATTGTTGTTCTTCTTTCCACTGGTAATGCTTCCCCTTTTCCAATAGTGAGGTAAGCGGGTGAGTCACTTTAGCAAACTCCGGAACGAATCGCCGATACCAAGAAGCGACTCCCAGAAACCTTCGAAGTTCCCGGACATTCTGTGGGGGCTGCAACTCCTTGATAGCCACAACCTTGTTCGCTGATTACGTGTCCTAGATATTTTATTTTGTTTCTGAAAAACTCACACTTATCGGTGTTTAGGCGTAGTTTGGCCTCTTTTAGTCGGCGGAAAAAATCATGTGTGATTCCAGGGTATCTCCGGTCACGATGATGTCGTCGAGATATGCGAACGCTACTGGCTCCATATCCGGACCGATCACGGTATCGAGTGCTCGTTGAAACGTGGCGGGCGCTGAATGGAGGCCGAACGGCATAACCTTCCATTGGTAGAGACCTCGTCCTGGTACCGTGAAGGCCGTGTAACCTTTGCTTGACTCTTCCATCGGGATCTGCCAATAACCGTTACGAAGATCCAAACTACTTATATACTTGGCGTCTCTCAGCCTGTCCAATATGTGGTGAATCCGCGGCAGCGGGTAGGCGTCAGGTATGGAGCGCGCATTGAGTTGGCGGTAGTCGACACATAGCCGCCACTTCCCAGTCTTTTTCGATAGATTCGTTCGAGTCGCTCAATTTCGGTCAAATCGGCATGTCGCATTAAACTTTGCAAGGACACCACATAGTCCTTGAAGCTTTCTCTTGACCCTTGTTGCCGCTGTCGGATGTCGTCGTCCAGCCTCTCAAAGAAACGAGGTGGTAGGAAAAATTGCAGAAAGTCGCGTTTAAATGATACCCATGTATCCCATCTTTTGTTGTTGCACCGGAACCACTGTACTGCTCGTTGATGTAACAGCTCGGGCATTGCCTTGGGGAGAAAATTCACGTCTATGTTGTATACCTCCGCGAGCCCCTCTACTCATTCTATGAATATCAATGGGTCTTGGACTCCGTCGTAGCTAGCTAATAATAATAACCTTCTGGCATAGGGTCGGTGCGCTGTCGCCCATCTTGTTGTTCTACAGCTGATGTCGCTGGTACGGCCGAAGTGAATGTCGCTGGTCTTCCTAGAGTTGCGGGTGTTTTCAAGTTTACATCTGACGCCTTCTGTGCGGCCGAGACAGATTCCGCTGGTGTCTCTAGAGTGGAAGATGCTTTCGAAGGTACAATCGACGGTGATGTGCCTTGTCGGTGATCTTCCTCTAGTTGCCTGAGCCGCTTCTGTACTTCGAGGGATAGCCCAGATTCCGTCGCAAAAGCCGCGAGTCGCTTCCTGAGATCGTCCACCGTACCTTCGGCTTCAAACCCGAATTCTTTCGCGCATTCTATCAATGCATCTTTGCGTAATACATAAATCCAGGAGACTCCTCCCATCTTCTTGTGGTTGTCTTCCGGTTTGATTGCTTTCTTGTGTTCTTCAGAATTTCAGAGGGTTGTATGATTCTGGTGTGCTGTACCGTTCCTCCACTTGCGGTTGATTCCTTCTATTACTGGCAGAACTCACAGCTTGTAGACTTGTTATATTTGACAGTGTCCCTGCTCGGGCGCCACTGTAACGAAGTTCCGGTCTTAAGCGCGGATGGGCTCGTCGGATGGCCACGGTTCGTCAACAGAAAATTTATACTCTGTTGGAACTTCTGTCTAAATACAACCTTTATTCACTGTTTTCTTTATACACGGGACTTAAATCTATGTCTTAGAGGGCTTGTATGTTGCGGAGCGGAGACACGCTGACTGGCCCTTTGCTTAACGTGACGTTCGATGTTTTGCTGTCGTCCGTCGCTTGGGTCACACTCAATGTAAGTAAGTCTTCGTCCCGGTTCTTCGTGGGTCCGCGGGCTACGTGGCTTATGTATGTATCGTCGGGATATGAGTCCACCGATTCGCGCTGACTACTATAATTGGCAACCGAGTCTAACGACTCGCGCTGCCAGTACAGTCGACAATAGATATAACCTCCACGACGCAAATACGCGTTACCCTGTACGAGTCAAAGTCGAATAATTCCCGATATATGTATAGCCGAACAGCCAAATCTAACGATTCGCGCTGACTACTATAGTTGGTAACCGGGTCTAACGACTCGCGCTGCCAGTACAGTCGACAATAGATATAGCCTCCACGACGCAAATACGCGAGTCTAACGACTCGCGCTGCCAGTACAGTCGACAATAGATATAGCCTCCACGACGCAAATACGCGTTACACTGTACGAGTCAAAGTCGAATAATTCCCGATATATGTATAGCCGAACAGCCAAATCTAACGATTCGCGCTGACTACTATAATTGGGAGTCTAACGACTCGCGCTGCCAGTACAGTCGACAATAGATGTAACCTCCACGACGCAAATACGCGTTACCCTGTACGAGTCAAAGTCGAATAATTCCCGATATATGTATAGCCGAACAGCCAAATCTAACGATTCGCGCTGACTACTATAATTGGGAGTCTAACGACTCGCGCTGCCAGTACAGTCGACAATAGATATAACCTGCACGACGCAAATACGCGTTACCCTGTACGAGTCAAAGTCGAATAATTCCCGATATATGTATAGCCGAACAGCCAAATCTAACGATTCGCGCTGACTACTATAATTGGCAACCGAGTCTAACGACTCGCGCTGCTAGTACAGTCGACAATAGATATATATAGATTGAAATTATCCATCTCTTCACGAGGATTTCTATGCCCTGTAATTAGCCACACCAGGATCTTGTTATGTCACTGTAACGTACCTGTCCCTTGTCTCGTTGTTCTCCTTGTTTCTTTTCGGTGCTTAGTCTCGGCGGAACTCAAGAGCTTACGTCCGTTATGTGCTGTGGTTGGGATTCGAAAGAAAGACTCCTGCTTTCAGTTCTGCGTTGTCTACTTGACTCCGTTTGTCGTTTCTTATGTATCTTGCCTCGACCGTAGTATGTGTTCGTGAGTTCTGCGTTGGCTGTTTGCTCTCTCTGTATACTTGTATTTGTTTCGAGTTTTCTGTATTTGTCTTCGCTTCAGCTCGCTCGCTCTCTCTCTCTCGCTCTTTGTTGTCTTATGCATCGGGCCTTAATTTACTATACAGACACATTTTGAAATCTCTTATACTTAATACATTAGACTCTTATAACTTGTCTTGTACGCTATAAGAAGCAATTCTATTAAGGTGTGTTACCTTACAATAATAAACTTAAAGTTAACTTTAATCCAATATATATATAATGACAAAACTAAATATTTACACTTCCTGTTGAATAACGAAAATAATAATGAGCTTTCATAATAATAAACTTAAATCAATTCGGAAAATATTAATATCTGTGTGGCGGAATTCGCCATCGAGATTCCGTCGTTACACCACCAGTGGACTGATCGTCTTCGATTTTTACCCTTGCGCTTAGTCATTGCTGCGTCGCAGGATTTAACGAGCTGTTCTATAAGTTGCGCAGCCAGTTCTTCAGCTCGTGCCGACCACTCGCGATCCTCCGGGAGCACAATGTCAAACACCTCCTTATCTAACGAGCTCGCTTTCCAACCAAGCTGTCAATGGCACCGCGCCCTCTCACTGCTGTTGGCCTGGTTGATATTAATCACGACCGCTTGATGGTCGCTATATGTGAAATCCTCGCTCACCCTCCATTAAATTTTCTGCGCAAAGAAGTGCTGGCGAAGGTTATGTCGATCACCGAGTTTCTGCCATCTCTCCGAAAGGTACTCACAGAACCAGTATTCAAAAGAGTAATGTTGAGACCCGAGAAGACTTCTAGTAGAGCCCTTCCTCTTCCGTTGGTGGTTCTGCTACCCCAGTACACGGCCCACGCATTGAAGTCGCCTGCTATAATTAATCTTTGTCTGTCTGTGTCTGTTTGTCTGTACCTGTCTGTGTCTGTATGTGCCTGTCTATGCCTGTTTGTGTCTCTCTGTGTCTGTCTGTCTGTATCTGTCTGTCTGTCTGTTTCTGTCTGCCTGAGTCTGTCTGTATGTCTGTCTATCTGTCTGTCTGTATCTGTTTGTCTGTGTCTGTCTGTCTGTGTCTGTCTGTCTGTTTCTGTCTGCCTGCATCTGTCTGTCTGTGTCTGTCTGTATGTGTCTGTCTGTCTGTGTCTGTCTGTCTCCCAGCGTCTGTCTGTCTCCCTGTTTTTTGTTTTTTTTAATGAGAGGAAAGCATCGATAGCCTGAGTGCGAGACTTTAACACGCTAAAACCTCTCCGCCGTGTCTGTTGGTCCCCCGGAACTACCGTTAAGCATACCGTCGGGAGGCAGGTGGAGCTAAAACTCAAACGTACGTTTACGTCCTATTGTTGTAAGTCTCTAATTCTAACGTCGCAGTTAACACGTGCGTTTGTCCAGTTCACTGTTCACTGTTGTCTACTACGCACCCGTTCCAACATGCGTTGGCGTTGAATAACAGAAGTGTCTCCGGGTGTTTAACGTGAGCGCCTGCCAAGGCTGGCTTAAGCTCACGGTGTGCCATCACACATGGGGTTGAAGTCTATGCGTCAACCAACGCCCCCTTGAATAGGTACCTGGTACCAGTCCGCGGGAACCAATTCGAGTACTTGCGTAAAGGACAAGCACTCCCTCTTGGTGAGGGGTCGAGGCCTTTCTAACACCTCTGCCGTTCTATGGGTCACGGCACCCGGTTGCAATGCAACTCCACACCGAGCTATAAAAGAATAGCTCTGCCCGCGTACGTTTGGGCGTAAACCACAGCCCCCACGATGCTCCCACAAGGGGTCCTTCCAACAATGACCAGGCTGAGCGTGAGCGAACACGCTACAAGGGCTCCTGATCCGGCGTTGAATAACAGTAGGATTTTGACGGCCATCCAGGCATCTGCTGACTGCAGCATACAATTCACGATGTTGTTCACAGTTAATGACCTCCGCAGCACAATTTCAGCGCTTCTTCTTACTTGCGAGAGGCCATCGCATTCAAAAAAGAAGTGACGTGCATCTTCGCGTGCACTGGACCACCGCCCACATATTGAGCTCGTATCATGGCCATATTTATACTGATAATTGCGGAAGCAACCGTGACCGCTAATCATCTGAGTCAAATAGAAGTCCCCGTGCTGCCTTTCAACCCACAGCCTAACGTCCGGTATTATCAGATGGGTCCATCGACCTTTGCTGGAGCTGCTCCACCGATCTTGCCACTTAGAGAAAGTGATGCTAACAATCTCCTCTATCTCGTGGGCTGTGAGTTTTCTACGGGTTTCAGCCCTCTTGCGATATCGCTTCGTAGTCTCTGCGACCAACAGATCTGGTGGTGGTAAGCCCGCAATTACTCCGTCTGCTTCGTGCGAAATGGTTCGGAAGCCGCAACAAACCCGCAGAGCACACAATCGGAAAACCCGGTTTAACTGTCGCGCGTTCCTTACCAAATATACCGCCTTAGCCCAAACCGGTGCAGCGTACATAACTATCGAAGTGACTACCTTCGATAGTAACAGTCTACGTCTTTGAGTGGGCCCATACGTATTTGCCATTATACGAGCTAATGCCGCATAAGTTTTCATCGCCTTACCGCAAACCATTCCGATATGCGCAGCAAATGACAATCTACTATCCAACATAACGCCCAGGTATCGAATTGCGGCGACAGATGTAATTGTCACTCCATCGATGTTTAGTTCTACACACTCCAGGTTCTTCCTGCTGGTTATTAGCACAGTCTCTGTTTTCTGGGCAGCCAGGTGTAGTTTGTTTTTACTAGCCAGGTTTTAATGGTGTTCACCACGCTGGTCGCTAAAGCTTGGAGTTGGTGGAGATGTTTAGCCACAATGACGACAGCAACATCATCAGCATATCCAATTATATTTACGCCGCTTGGTACCGGTATGCGCAGCACCAAAACGTACATTACATTCCATATTAGCGGTCCCACCACAGAGCCTTGCGGAACTCCAGCCGTAACTCCGTATCGCTTGATACCCACATCGTTGCTATAAAGAAGAATTCTGTCTGAGAGAAAATTCTTCAGAATTCTGACGAGGCAGCGTGGTGTTTGCAGCCGCTCCAGGGCTGTGATGATGCTTTTCCAGCTTGCTGAATTGAAGGTGTTTTGGACGTCCAATGTTATGACCAAACAGTACTCTTTTGTGCCGTATAACCAGCGAGAGCCCTCGAGTCTGTCTCCCTGTGTCTGTCTGTCTGTGCCTGTCTGTCTGTGTCTGTCTGTCTGTGTGTGTATGTCTATGTCTGTCTGGGTCTGTCTGTGTGTGTGTGTGTATGTCTGTGTCTCTGTATGTCTTTTTTTCTGTTTTTTTTTAATATGAGGGGAAAGCATCGAAAGCCTCCGTGCGGGACTTTAACCACGCTAAAACCCCTCCCCCAAGTCTGACAGTCCTCCAGGAACTACCGTAAAGTATTGCGTCGGGAGGCAGAGGGAGCATTAAAGCTCAATAGTCTATCGGTATGTCTGCCCCGTCCTAATTAAAAAAAAAAAAAACACGTCTGTCCAAGAACTAATGCCCTACCGTCGGAAATTTATACTGGTATCTGCATCAGATCTTCTTAATCTTTCGGCTGCTCGTAGTCTGGCATATATGCGCGCTGTTACTTCGGAAATCGCCTTCCCATTTGCCTCCGACACTAGCATTGTATCGGCCATGTTCGTCGGGTTTAGCTCGGAGCCATTCAATACATTGAGTATTTCTCTCTCCGCGGCAAAACGGGAGCACTTGAATAGCACGTGGTGTGTGTCCTCATCCTCGTTGCACTCTGGGCAGATAGTTGACTCATCATTTCCAAATCGATACAGAGAACTCCGGAAGGCCCCATGGCCCGTCATGAATTGAGTCAGGTAGTAGTCCAATTCCCCATGCTGTCGACTTATCCACCTTTCTATATTTGGGATGAGGGTATATGTCCATCGTCCCTTAGACGACTCGTTCCAGCGCCTCTGCCACTTTTCTATGGAGACTGCCCTCTCGTGGTTGCGTACTTCATCTGCATCGCTCGTTGAACAACAGCGCCTAGCTTCGTCTACCATTAAATCGATAGGCATCATTAAATCGATAGGCATCATGTTTGCCAAGACAAAGGCCGCTTCCTCCGATACTGTTCGATGCGCGCTGATTACGCGTAGAGCGCTCAACCTATGCAGTCTTAGGAGTTGCCTTCTGGTTCCCTTCATCCTTATGGATTCAGCCCAGATAGGCGTCGCATAGAGCATAACTGATGTTACTACGGTCGCCAGTAACCGACGTTTACTACTCTTTGGACCACCCACGTTCGGTAACATTCGCGCTAATGCTGCATAGCGGGCCGATGCTTTCTTACAGACGGTCTCTATATGATGTCGGAAGCAGAGGCGATCATCCACCATTACGCCGAGGTATTTGATTGCTCGCTGCGATTTTATGTTGACATCGCCTACTTTCAACTGTACGGTTTCGACCTTTTTTCGGCTACTGATAAGAACTGCTTCCGTCTTGTGCTCTGCGAGCTCTAAACCAACTGAACTCAACCACTGTTTAATGCGTGCAATGGCTGTATTTGCTTTCTCTTGGATTTGCTCCATATGTTTAGCCACTACCACAACTGCAATATCGTCGGCAAAACCGATGACATGCACTCCTTCAGGAGCAGGAAGCCTCAGCACACCATCGTACATAATATTCTACAGGAGAGGACCCAGCACTGAGCCTTGAGGAACGCCGGCAGTTATGCTGTACTTTTTGAGCCCATCATCGCTGTCATATAGCAGTGTTCTGGTGCTATTAATTATACTTTGCAGATACACAGGTACAGTTTTTTCACTCAAGCCTACATGATGTGCCACCACGATGCCGTGTTGAAAGCGTTTTTTACGTCTAGAGTGATCACAACACAGTACTCCTTAGTTCCACCTTTCCACCTCGTACCGTGGGTTGCATTCTGTGCTATTGAGATGACTGCGCTGAGAGCATCTACCGTGGAATGCCCTCTTCGGAACCCGTGCTGGTTTTCGCTGATCCCCAATGGACCCTCAGTGAACGGCAGTAGCCTCTCGTATATTATTCTCTCGAGCACTTTGCCAACGGTGTCGATGAGTCAAATAGGTCTGTATGAAGACGGTTCCCCAGGTTTTTTGCCGGGCTTTGGCAACAGAACTAATTTTTGGATCTTCCAGACTGACGGGAAAACTCCTTGCCTCATACAGGACTGCATCACTTCTGCAAAGCAACTCAGCTGGTTAAGCAGAAGTTCCTTTAGAGCTGCATTTGGGACAGCGTCGGGTCCTGGAGCTTTTTTTATTGGGATTTTCCTTGCCGCCGTATTAATTTCTTCAGGCGTTATGACCAACTCATTCAGCTCTTACATCTGTGGGAAAAGAATTCTACGCTCTTAGTGCTGCGGAAATAATTGCGTTACTATCCGCTCGAGCAAAATTGGGCATCTCTCCTGTGAGCGATGATGGATTTTCGCCATTACAACCTTATACGCGTCACCCCACGGATTCGCATTTGCCTCTCCGCATAGGATCTGGAAGGCTCTCGTTTTGCTCGCCGGATTGAATCTCGGAGTGCCCTTCTTGCTCTCGAAAATTCGGCATGAAATATAGTTCTATCTGTTGCCAGTCTACAGCGCTGAAAACGTCGTCTTGCTTTTAAGCAATGGCTGCGAAGAATTGCAATCTCCTCGTTCCACCAGTAGACAGGCCTTCCTCGTGTTACTGTTCTCCGTCTAGGCATCGCTGCGTCGCATGCCCTTTTCAACTGCATGGATACTTGTATGGCTTTCTCCTCGGCTCTCAGTGGATAGTCATGCCTCTCTGCGAACACTTGATTGAGCAGCCTTGCGTCTAGATTATTCGCTTTCCATCCACTCTGGAATTGGCTGATGCTACCCTCTCTGCGTGAAGCCATTTCTACCTTTGCAATTATTGCTTGGTGATCGCTAAAGGTGAACTGTTCGCTAACCTGCCAATCAATGTGTTGCGCCAACGAGCTGCTAGCGAAGGTAATGTCGATCGCCGACTCTCTACCATTTTTGCGAAAGGTGCTCACAGACCCCGAATTAACCAGCACGATGTCTAGCGGTGGGAATGCTTCCAATAAAATTCTCCCTCTGCTTTTGGTGCATTTACTGCCCCACTCCGTGGACCAGGCATTGAAGTCTCCTGCTACGATGACAGGATTACGGCTGCGAGGTTTGACACCATATGTGTGAATTCATCACTTGTCATACTAGGTGCAGCATAACAGCTGAAAAAATTTATTCCAGCCACCATAGCGTATGCGAAACCACTGCAAGGATGTTGTTGAACACTTTGTATAGAATGCCGCCCACATGCCCAAATCGCTGCCCTTTTCGTCGCATCTGTAACCCGCAGGCTGCTGTCAGGTATTCTATATGGCTCTGAAATAATGGCCACGTCTGCCCTCTCCTCAGAAATGAACTGCTTCAGCAGATCTTGTGCAGCTTCACAGTGGTTGAGATTTATCTGTACCCACTTCATTTCTGCTGTGCTTCCATAGCTCTTCTATACGCATGACATCTGCGATTACTTGTAATGTGGTCGTGGGACTCATTTCCGGCTTCAGAGCATAACATGCAATTAGGCGAATTCTGCCACTCATTGATGTAGTGGCCTTCTATGCCGCAGTTTCTGCAACGCTTTGAACGATCAGTGTTTTGCAGACCTTGGCTATATGGCCAAATTCTAGGCAGCGGAAGCACATAAGTGGCTGCTTTGATTCTCGTAATTGGTCTGTGTATGTCTGTGTCTGTCTGCCTGTCTGTCTGTGTGTGTCTGCGCCTGTCTGTCTGTGTCTGTCTGTCTGTGTCTGTCTCTCTGAGCCTGTCTCTCGGAGTCTGTCTGCCTGTGTCTGTCTGTCTGTGTCTGTCTGTCTCTCTGTGTCTGTCTGTGTCTGTCTGTGTCTGTCTGTCTGTGTCTGTCTGTTTCTGTCTGTGTCTGTCTGTGTCTGTCTCTCTGAGTCTGTCTGTCTGTGTATGTCTGTCTGTCTGTGTCTGTCTGTCTCTCTGTGTCTCTCTGTGTCTCTCTGTGTCTGTATGTGCCTGTCTGTGCCTGTTTGTGCCTGGCTGTGTCTGTCGGTGTCTGTCTGTCTGTGTCTGTCTGTCTGTCTGTGTCTGTCCGTCTGTGTCTGTCTGTTTGCGTCTGTATGTCTGTGCCTGTCTGTCTGTGTTTGTCTGTCTGTGTCTGTCTGTGTCTCACTGTGTCTGTCTGTATCTTTCTGTGTCTGTCTGTGCCTGTCCGTCTGTGTCTATCTGTCTGTGTCTGTCTGTCTGTGTGTCTGTCTATCTGGTTCTGTCTATCTATGTCTGTCTATCTGTGTCTGTCTGTCTGCGTCTGTCTGTCTGTGTCTGTCTGTGTCTGTGTCTGTCTGTGTCTGTCTGTGTCTGTGTCTGTCTGTGTCTGTCTGTCTGTCTGTGTCTGTCTGTCTGTGCCTGTCTGTCTGGCTGTCTGTGTCTGTCAGTGCCTGTCTGTGCCTGTTTGTGTCTGTCGGTGTCTGTCTGTCTGTGTCTGTCCGTGTGTGTCTGTCTGCGTCTGTCTGTCTGTGTATGTCTGTCTGCGTCTATCTGAATGTGTCTGTCTGTCTGAGTCTGTCTGTGTGTATATTTGTGTCTGTCTGTGTCTGTTTGGCTGTTTGTCTGTGTCTGTATGTGTCTGTCGGTGTCTGTCGGTGTCTGTCTGTGCCTGTTTGTGGGTGGATGTGTCTGTATGTATCTATGTCTGTCTGTCTGTGTCTGTCTGCCTGAGTCTGTCTGTCTCTCTGTATCTGTTTGTCTGTGCCTCTCTGTCTGTGTCTGTCTGTCTGTTTCTGTCTCCCTGTGTATGTCTGTCTGCGTCTGTCTGTATGTGTCTGTCTGTCTGTGTCTGTCTATGTCTGTCTGTCTCCCAGGGTCTGTCTGTCTCCCTGTTTTTTTTAATGAGAGGAAAGCATCGCCATCCTGAGTGCGAGACTTTAACACGCTAAAACCTCACCCCCGTGTCGGTTGGTCCCCCCGGAACTACAGTTAAGCATACCGTCGGGAGGCAGGTGGAGCTAAAGCTCACACGTACGTTTACGTCCTATTGTTGTAAATCTCTAATTCTAATGTCGCAGTTCACACGTTCGTTTGTCCAGTTGACTGTTCACTGTTGTCTACTACGCACCCGCTCCAACATGCGTTGGCGTTGAATAACAGTAGCACACGAGGATTTGACGGCCATCCAGGCATCTGCTGACTGCAGCATACAATTCACGATGTTGTTCACAGTTAATGACCTCCGCAGCACAATTTCAGCGCTTCTTCTTACTTTCGAGAGGCCATCGCATTCAAAAAAGATGTGACGTGCATCTTCGCGTGCACTGGAGCACCGCCCACATAATGAGCTCGTATCATGGCCATATTTATACTGATAATTGCGGAAGCAACCGTGACCGCTAATCATCTGCTTCAAATAGAAGTCCAGTTCCCCGTGCTGCCTTTCAACCCACATCCTTACGTCCGGTATTAGCAGATGGGTCCATCGACCTTTCCTGCAGCTGCTCCACCGATCTTGCCACTTAGAGAAAGTGATGCTAACAATCTCCTCTATCTCGTGGGCTGTGAGTTTTCTACGGGTTTCAGCCCTCTTGCGATATCGCTTCGTTGTCTCTGCGACCAACAGATCTGGTGGTGGTAAGCCCGCAATTACTCCGCATGCTTCAGTCGAAATGGTTCGGAAGCCGCAACAAACCCGCAGAGCACACAATCGGAAAACCCGGTTTAACTGTCGCGCCTTCCTTACCAAATATACCGCCTTAGCCCAAACCGGTACAGCGTACATAACTATCGAAGTGACTACCTTCGATAGTAACAGCCTACGTCTTTGAGTGGGCCCATACGTATTTGCCATTATACGAGCTAATGCCGCATAACTTTTCATCGCCTTACCGCAAACCATTCCGATATGCGCAGCAAATGACAATCTACTATCCAACATAACGCCCAGGTATCGAATTGCGGCGACAGATGTAATTGTCACTCCATCGATGTTTAATTCTACACACTCCAGCTTCTTCCTGCTGGTTATTAGCACAGTCTCTGTTTTCTGGGCAGCCAGGTGTAGTTTGTTTTTACTAGCCAGGTTTTAATGGTGTTCACCACGCTGGTCGCTAAAGCTTGGAGTTGGTGGAGATTGTAAGAAAAAATATTTTTTCTTACAACTCCGGGTGTAGAACCTGGCCTGCATCCCAACCGAGCCCGTTTTTAGTAAACGTAAACTGAAAACGCGGTGACCTGGGTTGTGCGGACCCAACTTCAGGTGGAATTAATTCTATCAACAACAATAAAAAGAGAAAAAAGGCAACGTAGCAAAGGCGAAAATATGCAAAGCTAACAATAACAACAACAACCACATTAACTCGCTTGCTAACAAAGGGATAAAAAAACAACAGTCACACAGAATACATGAACCACACACTTTTTACAACAATTACAACAAAGACTGAGACGCGAAACAAGCACGCAAAAATTAAATTAGAGCGTGGGAAGCTACCAACAAAACCACAAGAAATATTTCTAGAAATAAGCACAACAACAACAAGTACGTTGTGTGCCGCTATGCACATTAGAAAATTCTGGAATGTGCACAAGAACTACCAACAAAATCGCAAGAAATATTTCTAGAAATAAGCACAACAACAACAAGTACGTTGTGTGCCGCTATGCACATTAGAAAATTCCGGAATGTGCACAAGAACGACTACAGCGGAGTTGTTTTGATCGGTGTATAATAGGGCCCACCACGCTGAATTCGATCTCTTTTGGAATCTCGTGCTCCAAGTGGTAAGTCGTCGAACCTTGAACCTCTAGTACATCGTAGTGGCTGAGTGCTCTTAAGCGGACGTCAATCCCAATTCCAAGTAAATTTTAGTACCTTGTCCTGGCTGAGTGCTCTTAAGCGGACGCCAATCCCAAGTAAATTTTAGTACCTCGTCCTGGCTGAGTGCTCTTAAGCGGACGCCAATCCCAATTCCAAGTAAATTTTAGTACCTCGTCCTGGCTGAGTGCTCTTAAGCGGACGCCAATCCCAATTCCAAGTAAATTTTAGTACCTCGTCCTGGCTGAGTGCTCTTAAGCAGACGCCAATCCCAATTCCAAGTAAATCTTAGTACCTCGTCCTGGCTGAGTGCTCTTAAGCGGACGCCAATCCCAATTCCAAGTAAATTTTAGTACCTCGTCCTGGCTGAGTGCTCTTAAGCGGACGCCAATCCCAATTCCAAGTAAATTTTAGTACCTCGTCCTGGCTGAGTGCTCTTAAGCGGACGCCAATCCCAATTCCAAGTAAATTTTAGTACCTCGTCCTGGCTGAGTGCTCTTAAGCAGACGCCAATCCCAATTCCAAGTAAATCTTAGTACCTCGTCCTGGCTGAGTGCTCTTAAGCGGACACCAATCCCAATTCCAAGTAAATTTTAGTACCTCGTCCTGGCTGAGTGCTCTTAAGCGGACGCCAATCCCAATTCCAAGTAAATTTTAGTACCTCGTCCTGGCTGAGTGCTCTTAAGCGGACGCCAATCCCAATTCCAAGTAAATTTTAGTACCTCGTCCTGGCTGAGTGCTCTTAAGCGGACGCCAATCCCAATTCCAAGTAAATTTTAGTACCTCGTCCTGGCTGAGTGCTTTTAAGCGGACGCCAATCCTGAATCAAAGTAAATGCTAGTATCTCGTAGTGGCTGACGCCGACAATCATAAAACCTCGTATTCTAGAACTCTGTGTATATAGATTTTGTATTTTTACGGACTGAGTGCTATTCAGCGGACGTTAGAACTAAAGGAACTAGTTTTAAGAAATACTGTTAGCAATAAAATACCGAAAAATAAAACTTTAAATTACGGTGAATAAATAGTCGAAAAACTATCAAAAGAAAACCGAAAGCTTTTTATTTGAGTGTTCGGTACGGGACTTTGGCGAGACTGAGTATACCCCGGCAAGAAACTTCGTTACAAAATGGCGTCCGAGCAGGGGCAATAGTTTCCGAGAAAAATCAAAAACTATAGTGCAGTGCTGAATCGCGAAAAAACGGGACTTTAGAAAAAACGGTATTATAAACAGTTACGCGAAGCGAACGGTAAATCGAACAAATAATTGAACGTTAAACTGTGCTAACGGCGAATTCAAATAAAACAAAAAAACATTGTGCAAAAAAAAAAAAAATAATAATAATAACGCGGTATTTCAAAGGAACAGTTACGCGAAATAAACGGAAAATCGAAATGGGTAAACAGTGCATTTATAATGTTCCGAAAGAAAATCTGCAGGAGATTTTACGTGAATTCGGTCTGGAATCAAAAGGCACGGTCGACGAACTTCGTAAAGTGCTCTCCGGGTTTATGATGTCGCCTGATCTGACCGACGAGGTGATCGACAGGTTACGCGAACTTGAAGTGCAGTGGAATCGCGGTGTTTCTCCAAGTGCGCGACCGGCGACGCCATCATTGCAAGGTGCGGTTCCGAAACACAGCGAACAGAGCGCAAATCCAACAGAAGTGCTTAACATGAACCCCCGCAATCAAGTTTCCATGTCAACAGGTGGTTGCATAGCAGCGAGGTGCGAGACAGAGAGTGTGGCCCATAGTAGGATATGCTACTCTGAGGTAATTGACAAGGTACGTAAATGGTATTGTAGGGTCGAAACATTCAAGCGAAGTGTAAACCGTCACTACTCCCTCTTTCCCCCTTCCCACTAACCTGTCATCCCTTCGGAACCAACAAATGCTGTGCATGGATAGGGGGCATCCCCTGAGCTTGGTTTCATCTGTCATAAAAAAAAAAAAAGGTACGACGGTGGTAGGGACCCAATAGGCTTCATCGAGAGAGTCGAGGAGCTCACAGAGGCATATGAATTGCCTAAGCATATGCTGCCACGAACCATGCCGGTGTCGCTGAAAGACAAAGCTCTTTGTTAGTACAGGAATATCAATAGGAGCTGGTCAAGATGGGAATTGTTTAAAACCGATTTCCTGAAATTCTTCTTGCCATCGAGATATTTCGAAGAACTGGAGGACAACATTAGGAAAAGGATCCAAGGGCCTCGCAAGAAGTTCAAGGACTATGTACTGGCCATGCAGACATTAATGCGACATGTGAACTATACAGAGGAGCAAAAACTACAGAGGACTTACAAGAATTGCTATAGGGATTATCTTCTTTACATAAGAAGGTCTGATTTCTCTGCTTTGGAGGATCTCATTGAATTGGCTGAAGATTTTGAAGGCATACGAAGGGAACCCGAACCTCCACGAGAAATTCATAATCAGCACCGACAATTACCAGGGACGCACAGGATGATGACCATAGAAAACACAGGAAAACAGCGAGACCTTGGCGAAAGCGGACATTTTCAACGAGAATGCCGAAACTGAAGGAAACTTTTCTGTTGGACTTGTGGAAAGGAGGGGGTCCGGACGATTGAATGCTGCAAGAAACCTTCGGGAAACGCGCAGGGTGACTAGCAGGGACGAGGGCTGCTGGAACCGAACAAGATAGACTCTCCTCGTACCCCACGAAGTGCTTAAACTACAATCGAGACCGGATTTACGCCAAGGTAGCCTTAGAAAGGAAACTCGTCACTGCTACTCTAGACACAGGAGCCTCGCGTAGCTTCATTAGCAACGCGGCGGCTGTGATGACAGACGTAAAGCTGATGGAGGCGGACGTACGGGTCAAAATGGCCGACGGCACCGTGCGTACCGTGAAGGAAGCCGTCGAAGTCTGCGTGCGTTTGGGGACTGCAGAGTGTAAGCTCCCACTTCTGATTCTACAGGATGTGACAGACCATGTGATCCTGGGTTTGGACTTCCTAACAAGCATAGGAGCTTCTATTAGCTGTGGTGGTGAGACGATTACGCTGGGAGACTCGAAAGCCGAACGAGCGACTTGCTCGACAGTTTACACGGATTGCGCCCAAGTTCCTGAGGCAAAAGCGTTGGAGAAGACTGACGTGGAGGACGAACAACACTCTGAACCAGGCGTAGAAAAGACCAACACATCATCAACGAATTCCTAAAAACAGAGCATGAGAAATTCGAGATGCTGGAAGGACCTTCCAACATAACGACCCATAAAATCGTCATGAGAGATGATAGGCCAATAAAGCAGAGGTATTGCCCCAAGAACCCTGCAATGCAAGCGATAATTAACAAGGAGATAGACGAGCTCCTGGAAAAAGGCTGTATCGAGCCCTCACATAGCCCTTACAGTGCACCAATTGTTCTTGTTAAAAAGAAGAATGGGCAATGGCGACTTTGCATGGATTATCGTCAGCTAAATGCAAGATCAGTGCCTGACGCATACCCACTTCCGAGGATACAACATATTCTAGATCGACTCCGCGACGCGCAATTTATTAGTACACTTGATCTCAAGAACGGTTACTGGCAAATACCCATGAGTCCAGAAAGCAAGCAATACACCGCGTTCACAGTACCAGGAAGGGGACTCTTTCAATGGAAAGTTATGCCGTTTGGCCTACATTCGGCACCCGCGACGTTCCAAAGGGCATTGGACCAAGTCATTGGACCGGAGATGGAACCACACGCGTTTGCTTACCCGGACGACATTATCGTAATAGGAAAGACGCGGGAACAACACATGAACAATTTACAGGAAGTATTTCGACGTTTAAGGGCAGCTAATTTGGAAATCAACAAAGAGAAGTGCGAGTTTTTCCAGCAAGATTTGAAATATTTAGGTCACGTCGTGAGCCGCAGAGGAATTCCCACAGATCCAGACAAGGTAGCGGCTATTCAGGAACTGGCGGCCCCAACAAATGTCAGAGGCGTTAGGCGATTCCTCGGGATAGCATCCTAGTACCGGCGGTTCGCACCGGACTTCGCCAAATTGGTAGTCCCACTCACCAGCCTTCTTAAGAAGGGCAAACGCTGGCAATGGACCGACGAGCAACAGCAGGCGTTCGAGAACCTCAAGGAAAAGCTCACGAAGGCACCAGTACTGGCGTGCGCAGATTTTTCCAAACCGTTTACGCTGCAGACTGACGCGAGAAACCACGGGTTAGGAGCTGTTCTCACGCAAGAAACCGATGAGGGAGAGAAGGTCATCGCCTACGCAAGCCGGCATTTAAACAAGGCCGAAATCAACTACTCAGCGATAGAGAAGGAGTGCCTCGCAATAGTTTGGGGAATCAGGAAAATGCGACCGTATTTAGAAGGCTACAGGTTCTGCGTCGTCACAGACCACCTCTCACTGAAGTGGTTGAACTCATTGGAGAATCCTTCAGGGCGTACAACAAGATGGGCACTTGAGTTACAACAGTACATGTTCGACGTGAAATACCGCAAGGGCAATTGGAACGTGGTCGCAGACGCACTTTCCAGACAGCCAGTAGAAAAACTGAGCACGGTTACGACTAACGGGGAAAAGTGCAACTGGATAGAAACCAAGATGGCAGAAATTAAGAGGAATCCAGAGAAATTTGCCGATTATACTATGGAAAACAGTCAACTGTATCGACATATCCCATGGCAGGTAAACGACGAGGATTGTGCTGCATGGAAGCTCTGTGTTCCGAGGTATCTTCGTGCCCGAGTCCTTAAAGAAAACCACGCTGACTCCAGCGCTGGACATCCAGGCATTAGAAAATCCGTCACCAGGATAGCCAACAGATACTGCTGGCCAGGCATGTTCAGGGACATAAGAAAACACGTGCGCTGCTGTGAATCGTGTCAGCGATATAAACCATTGCAGAGCAAAGCCGCCGGGAAAATGCTGACACAGTTACCAGAGGAGCCTTGGTCAGTCGTCTGTGCCGATTTCATTGGACCATTACCCCGAAGCAAGCACGGCAACACGATGATACTAGTTTTCTTTGACAAATTCTCCAAGTGGACCGAAATCGTACCACTAAGGCAAGCAACCGCAGACAGTGTGAAGAAAGCGTTTCGAGAAAGGATTCTAGCGAGGTATAGAGTTCCAAAAGTTCTCGTCACGGACAACGGCGTTCAATTCAACAGTAGGACACTGCAGCGATTTCTTCAAGATTTAGGAATCCGACAACAGTTTACAGCACCTTATACCCCCCAGGAGAACCCAACAGAAAGAGCCAACCGAAACGTGAGAAGAATTTTTGCACAAGTGGCCGATAATAGGCAAACCCAATGGGATGAGTTGATCCCAGAAATTTCTTTGACAATCAACAGCAGGGCATCGGAGACGACAGGTTTCAGCCCCGCTTTCCTCACACAGGGACGAGAACTGCGGCTTCCAGGATCGCTTTTCGATGAGGTTACCATAGGTACATGGTCAGCACCACAGAATCTCCCGAACACAAGGGTAACTGGCTGCAGGAGATCTTCAACATCGTGAGGAGAAACATCGAACGAGCATCCAAGGACCAAGCCCGACACTATAACCTTTGGCGAAGACAATGGAACCAGTAATGGAAAAGCAGTAGGAACGTGGGTATTATTGAGAAGCCATCCCCTATCGAAAGCAGTGGACAAGTTTACCGCCAAGCTGGCTCCAAAATACGACGGGCCATACCAGATCCAGAGATACACATCACCGGTTATCGTCGAGCTCAACTCCCAGGGAAATACGAAAACTCGCACGGCTCACATTGGGGAGCTCAAAGAATACCACCATGCAACCGAAGTATCGCGTGACACTGACCCCTAAACGGATCACTGTCCTGCTATCCGAAAGAAAGGGGGGAGTGTAAGAAAAAATATTTTTTCTTACAACTCCGCGTGTAGAACCTGGCCTGCATCCCAACCGAGCCCGTTTTTAGTAAACGTAAACTGAAAACGCGGTGACCTGGGTTGTGCGGACCCAACTTCAGGTGGAATTAATTCTATCAACAACAATAAAAAGAGAAAAAAGGCAACGTAGCAAAGGCGAAAATATGCAAAGCTAACAATAACAACAACAACCACATTAACTCGCTTGCTAACAAAGGGATAAAAAAACAACAGTCACACAGAATACATGAACCACATACTTTTTACAACAATTACAACAAAGACTGAGACGGGAAACAAGCACGCAAAAATTAAATTAGAGCGTGGGAAGCTACCAACAAAACCACAAGAAATATTTCTAGAAATAAGCACAACAACAACAAGTACGTTGTGTGCCGCTATGCACATTAGAAAATTCTGGAATGTGCACAAGAACTACCAACAAAATCGCAAGAAATATTTCTAGAAATAAGCACAACAACAACAAGTACGTTGTGTGCCGTTATGCACATTAGAAAATTCCGGAATGTGCACAAGAACAACGACTACAGCGGAGTTGTTTTGATCGGTGTATAATAGGGCCCGCCACGCTGAATTCGATCTCTTTTGGAATCTCGTGCTCCAAGTGGTAAGTCGTCGAACCTTGAACCTCTAGTACCTCGTAGTGGCTGAGTGCTCTTAAGCGGACGCCAATCCCAATTCCAAGTAAATTTTAGTACTTCGTCCTGGCTGAGTGCTCTTAAGCGGACGCCAATCCCGATTCCAAGTAAATTTTAGTACCTTGTCCTGGCTGAGTGCTCTTAAGCGGACGCCAATCCCGATTCCAAGTAAATTTTAGTACCTCGTCCTGGCTGAGTGCTCTTAAGCGGACGCCAATCCCAATTCCAAGTAAATTTTAGTACTTCGTCCTGGCTGAGTGCTCTTAAGCGGACGCCAATCCCAATTCCAAGTAAATTATAGTACCTCGTCCTGTCTGAGTGCTCTTAAGCGGACGCCAATCCCAATTCCAAGTAAATTTTAGTACCTCGTCCTGGCTGAGTGCTCTTAAGCAGACGCCAATCCCAATTCCAAGTAAATCTTAGTACCTCGTCCTGGCTGAGTGCTCTTAAGCGGACGCCAATCCCAATTCCAAGTAAATTTTAGTACCTCGTCCTGGCTGAGTGCTCTTAAGCGGACGCCAATCCCAATTCCAAGTAAATATTAGTACCTCGTCCTGGCTGAGTGCTTTTAAGCGGACGCCAATCCTGAATCAAAGTAAATGCTAGTATCTCGTAGTGGCTGACGCCGACAATCATAAAACCTCGTATTCTAGAACTCTGTGTATATAGATTTTGTATTTTTACGGACTGAGTGCTATTCAGCGGACGTTAGAACTAAAGGAACTAGTTTTAAGAAATACTGTTAGCAATAAAATACCGAAAAATAAAACTTTAAATTACGGTGAATAAATAGTCGAAAAACTATCAAAAGAAAACCGAAAGCTTTTTATTTGAGTGTTCGGTACGGGACTTTGGCGAGACTGAGTATACCCCGGCAAGAAACTTCGTTACAAAATGGCGTCCGAGCAGGGACAATAGTTTCCGAGAAAAATCAAAAACTATAGTGCAGTGCTGAATCGCGAAAAAACGGGACTTTAGAAAAAACGGTATTATAAACAGTTACGCGAAGCGAACGGTAAATCGAACAAATAATTGAACGCTAAACTGTGCTAACGGCGAATTCAAATAAAACAAAAAAAACATTGTGCAAAAAAAAAAAAAATAATAATAATAACGCGGTATTTCAAAGGAACAGTTACGCGAAATAAACGGAACAAAATAGAAAAACATCGTGCAAAGAAATAAGGCGGAAACAGTTACGCGAAATAAACGGAAAATCGAAATGGGTAAACAGTGCATTTATAATGTTCCGAAAGAAAATCTGCAGGAGATTTTACGTGAATTCGGTCTGGAATCAAAAGGCACGGTCGACGAACTTCGTAAAGTGCTCTCCGGGTTTATGATGTCGCCTGATCCGACCGACGAGGTGATCGACAGGTTACGCGAACTTGAAGTGCAGTGGAATCGCGGTGTTTCTCCAAGTGCGCGACCGGCGACGCCATCATTGCAAGGTGCGGTTCCGAAACACAGCGAACAGAGCGCAAATCCAACAGAAGTGCTTAACATGAACCCCCGCAATCAAGTTTCCATGTCAACAGGTGGTTGCATAGCAGCGAGGTGCGAGACAGAGAGTGTGGCCCATAGTAGGATATGCTACTCTGAGGTAATTGACAAGGTACGTAAATGGTATTGTAGGGTCGAAACATTCAAGCGAAGTGTAAACCGTCACTACTCCCTCTTTCCCCCTTCCCACTAACCTGTCATCCCTTCGGAACCAACAAATGCTGTGCATGGATAGGGGGCATCCCCTGAGCTTGGGAAAAAAAAAAAAAAAAAAAAGGTACGACGGTGGTAGGGACCCAATAGGCTTCATCGAGAGAGTCGAGGAGCTCACAGAGGCATATGAATTGCCTAAGCATATGCTGCCACGAACCATGCCGGAGTCGCTGAAGGACAAAGCTCTTTGTTAGTACAGGAATATCAATAGGAGCTGGTCAAGATGGGAATTGTTTAAAACCGATTTCCTGAAATTCTTCTTGCCATCGAGATATTTCGAAGAACTGGAGGACAACATTAGGAAAAGGATCCAAGGGCCTCGCAAGAAGTTCAAGGACTATGTACTGGCCATGCAGACATTAATGCGACATGTGAACTATACAGAGGAGCAAAAACTACAGAGGACTTACAAGAATTGCTATAGGGATTATCTTCTTTACATAAGAAGGTCTGATTTCTCTGCTTTGGAGGATCTCATTGAATTGGCTGAAGATTTTGAAGGCATACGAAGGGAACCCGAACCTCCACGAGAAATTCATAATCAGCACCGACAATTACCAGGGACGCACAGGATGATGACCATAGAAAACACAGGAAAACAGCGAGACCTTGGCGAAAGCGGACATTTTCAACGAGAATGCCGAAACTGAAGGAAACTTTTCTGTTGGACTTGTGGAAAGGAGGGGGTCCGGACGATTGAATGCTGCAAGAAACCTTCGGGAAACGCGCAGGGTGACTAGCAGGGACGAGGGCTGCTGGAACCGAACAAGATAGACTCTCCTCGTACCCCACGAAGTGCTTAAACTACAATCGAGACCGGATTTACGCCAAGGTAGCCTTAGAAAGGAAACTCGTCACTGCTACTCTAGACACAGGAGCCTCGCGTAGCTTCATTAGCAACGCGGCGGCTGTGATGACAGACGTAAAGCTGATGGAGGCGGACGTACGGGTCAAAATGGCCGACGGCACCGTGCGTACCGTGAAGGAAGCCGTCGAAGTCTGCGTGCGTTTGGGGACTGCAGAGTGTAAGCTCCCACTTCTGATTCTACAGGATGTGACAGACCATGTGATCCTGGGTTTGGACTTCCTAACAAGCATAGGAGCTTCTATTAGAACCCTGCAATGCAAGCGATAATTAACAAGGAGATAGACGAGCTCCTGGAAAAAGGCTGTATCGAGCCCTCACATAGCCCTTACAGTGCACCAATTGTTCTTGTTAAAAAGAAGAATGGGCAATGGCGACTTTGCGTGGATTATCGTCAGCTAAATGCAAGATCAGTGCCTGACGCATACCCACTTCCGAGGATACAACATATTCTAGATCGACTCCAAGAACCCTGCAACGCAAGCGATAATTAACAAGGAGATAGACGAGCTCCTGGAAAAAGGCTGTATCGAGCCCTCACATAGCCCTTACAGTGCACCAATTGTTCTTGTTAAAAAGAAGAATGGGCAATGGCGACTTTGTGTGGATTATCGTCAGCTAAATGCAAGATCAGTGCCTGATGCATACCCACTTCCGAGGATACAACATATTCTAGATCGACTCCGCGACGCGCAATTTATTAGTACACTTGATCTCAAGAACGGTTACTGGCAAATACCCATGAGTCCAGAAAGCAAGCAATACACCGCGTTCACAGTACCAGGAAGGGGACTCTTTCAATGGAAAGTTATGCCGTTCGGCCTACATTCGGCACCCGCGACGTTCCAAAGGGCATTGGACCAAGTCATTGGACCGGAGATGGAACCACACGCGTTTGCTTACCTGGACGACATTATCGTAATAGGAAAGACGCGGGAACAACACATGAACAATTTACAGGAAGTATTTCGACGTTTAAGGGCGGCTAATTTGGAAATCAACAAAGAGAAGTGCGAGTTTTTCCATCAAGATTTGAAATATTTAGGTCACGTCGTGAGCCGCAGAGGAATTCCCACAGATCCAGACAAGGTAGCGGATATTCAGGAACTGGCGGCCCCAACAAATGTCAGAGGCGTTAGGCGATTCCTCGGGATAGCATCCTGGTACCGGCGGTTCGTACCGGACTTCGCCAAATTGGTAGTCCCACTCACCAGCCTTCTTAAGAAGGGCAAACGCTGGCAATGGACCGACGAGCAACAGCAGGCGTTCGAGAACCTCAAGGAAAAGCTCACGAAGGCACCAGTACTGGCGTGCGCAGATTTTTCCAAACCGTTTACGCTGCAGACTGACGCGAGAAACCACGGGTTAGGAGCTGTTCTCACGCAAGAAACCGATGAGGGAGAGAAGGTCATCGCCTACGCAAGCCGGCATTTAAACAAGGCCGAAATCAACTACTCAGCGATAGAGAAGGAGTGCCTCGCAATAGTTTGGGGAATCAGGAAAATGCGACCGTATTTAGAAGGCTACAGGTTCTGCGTCGTCACAGACCACCTCTCACTGAAGTGGTTGAACTCATTGGAGAATCCTTCAGGGCGTACAACAAGATGGGCACTTGAGTTACAACAGTACATGTTCGACGTGAAATACCGCAAGGGCAATTGGAACGTGGTCGCAGACGCACTTTCCAGACAGCCAGTAGAAAAACTGAGCACGGTTACGACTAACGGGGAAAAGTGCAACTGGATAGAAACCAAGATGGCAGAAATTAAGAGGAATCCAGAGAAATTTGCCGATTATACTATGGAAAACGGTCAACTGTATCGACATATCCCATGGCAGGTAAACGACGAGGATTGTGCTGCATAGAAGCTCTGTGTTCCGAGGTATCTTCGTGCCCGAGTCCTTAAAGAAAACCACGATGACCCCAGCGCTGGACATCCAGGCATTAGAAAATCCGTCACCAGGATAGCCAACAGATACTACTGGCCAGGCATGTTCAGGGACATAAGAAAACACGTGCGCTGCTGTGAATCGTGTCAGCGATATAAACCATTGCAGAGCAAAGCCGCCGGGAAAATGCTGACACAGTTACCAGAGGAGCCTTGGTCAGTCGTCTGTGCCGATTTCATTGGACCATTACCCCGAAGCAAGCACGGCAACACGATGATACTAGTTTTCTTTGACAAATTCTCCAAGTGGACCGAAATCGTACCACTAAGGCAAGCAACCGCAGACAGTGTGAAGAAAGCGTTTCGAGAAAGGATTCTAGCGAGGTATAGAGTTCCAAAAGTTCTCGCCACGGACAACGGCGTTCAATTCAACAGTAGGACACTGCAGCGATTTCTTCAAGATTTAGGAATCCGACAACAGTTTACAGCACCTTATACCCCCCAGGAGAACCCAACAGAAAGAGCCAACCGAAACGTGAGAAGAATTTTTGCACAAGTGGCCGATAATAGGCAAACCCAATGGGATGAGTTGATCCCAGAAATTTCTTTGGCAATCAACAGCAGGGCATCGGAGACGACAGGTTTCAGCCCCGCTTTCCTCACACAGGGACGAGAACTGCGGCTTCCAGGATCGCTTTTCGATGAATCCCACCACAGAATCTCCCGAACACAAGGGTAACTGGCTGCAGGAGATCTTCAACATCGTGAGGAGAAACATCGAACGAGCATCCAAGGACCAAGCCCGACACTATAACCTTTGGCGAAGACAATGGAACCAGTAATGGAAAAGCAGTAGGAACGTGGGTATTATTGAGAAGCCATCCCCTATCGAAAGCAGTGGACAAGTTTACCGCCAAGCTGGCTCCAAAATACGACGGGCCATACCAGATCCAGAGATACACATCACCGGTTATCGTCGAGCTCAACTCCCAGGGAAATACGAAAACTCGCACGGCTCACATTGGGGAGCTCAAAGAATACCACCATGCAACCGAAGTATCGCGTGACACTGACCCCTAAACGGATCACTGTCCTGCTATCCGAAAGAAAGGGGGGAGTGTAAGAAAAAATATTTTTTCTTACAACTCCGGGTGTAGAACCTGGCCTGCATCCCAACCGAGCCCGTTTTTAGTAAACGTAAACTGAAAACGCTGTGACCTGGGTTGTGCGGACCCAACTTCAGGTGGAATTAATTCTATCAACAACAATAAAAAGAGAAAAAAGGCAACGTAGCAAAGGCGAAAATATGCAAAGCTAACAATAACAACAACAACCACATTAACTCGCTTGCTAACAAAGGGATAAAAAAACAACAGTCACACAGAATACATGAACCACATACTTTTTACAACAATTACAACAAAGACTGAGACGCGAAACAAGCACGCAAAAATTAAATTAGAGCGTGGGAAGCTACCAACAAAACCACAAGAAATATTTCTAGAAATAAGCACAACAACAACAAGTACGTTGTGTGCCGCTATGCACATTAGAAAATTCTGGAATGTGCACAAGAACTACCAACAAAATCGCAAGAAATATTTCTAGAAATAAGCACAACAACAACAAGTACGTTGTGTGCCGCTATGCACATTAGAAAATTCTGGAATGTGCACAAGAACTACCAACAAAATCGCAAGAAATATTTCTAGAAATAAGCACAACAACAACAAGTACGTTGTGTGCCGCTATGCACATTAGAAAATTCTGGAATGTGCACAAGAACTACCAACAAAATCGCAAGAAATATTTCTAGAAATAAGCACAACAACAACAAGTACGTTGTGTGCCGCTATGCACATTAGAAAATTCCGGAATGTGCACAAGAACAACGACTACAGCGGAGTTGTTTTGATCGGTGTATAATAGGGCCCACCACGCTGAATTCGATCTCTTTTGGAATCTCGTGCTCCAAGTGGTAAGTCGTCGAACCTTGAACCTCTAGTACCTCGTAGTGGCTGAGTGCTCTTAAGCGGACGCCAATCCCAATTCCAAGTAAATTTTAGTACCTTGCCCTGGCTGAGTGCTCTTAAGCGGACGCCAATCCCGATTCCAAGTAAATTTTAGTACCTCGTCCTGGCTGAGTGCTCTTAAGCGGACGCCAATCCCAATTCCAAGTAAATTTTAGTACCTCGTCGTGGCTGAGTGCTTTTAAGCGGACGCCAATCCTAAATCAAAGTAAATGCTAGTATCTCGTAGTGGCTGACGCCGACAATCATAAAACCTCGTATTCTAGAACTCTGTGTATATAGATTTTGTATTTTTACGGACTGAGTGCTATTCAGCGGACGTTAGAACTAAAGGAACTAGTTATAAGAAACACTGTTAGCAATAAAATACCGAAAAATAAAACTTTGAATTACGGTGAATAAATATTCGAAAAACTGTCAAAAGAAGACCGAAAGCTTTTTATTTAAGTGTTCGGTACGGGACTCTGGCGAGACTGAGTATCGAGCCTTCACATAGCCCTTACAATGGCGACTTTGCGTGGATTATCGTCAGCTAAATGCAAGATCAGTGCCTGACGCATACCCACTTCCGAGGATACAACATATTCTAGATCGACTCCGCGACGCGCAATACATTAGTACACTTGATCTCAAGAACGGTTACTGGCAAATACCCATGAGTCCCGAAAGCAAGCAATACACCGCGTTCACAGTACCAGGAAGGGGACTCTTTCAATGGAAAGTTATGCCGTTCGGCCTACATTCGGCACCCGCGACGTTCCAAAGGGCATTGGACCAAGTCATTGGACCGGAGATGGAACCACACGCGTTTGCTTACCTGGACGACATTATCGTAATAGGAAAGACGCGGGAACAACACATGAACAATTTACAGGAAGTATTTCGACGTTTAAGGGCGGCTAATTTGAAAATCAACAAAGAGAAGTGCGAGTTTTTCCAGCAAGATTTAAAATATTTAGGTCACGTCGTGAGCCGCAGAGGAATTCCCACAGATCCAGACAAGGTAGCGGCTATTCAGGAACTGGCGGCCCCAACAAATGTCAGAGGCGTTAGGCGATTCCTCGGGATAGCATCCTGGTACCGGCGGTTCGTACCGGACTTCGCCAAATTGGTAGTCCCTCTCACCAGCCTTCTTAAGAAGGGCAAACGCTGGCAATGGACCGACGAGCAACAGCAGGCGTTCGAGAACCTCAAGGAAAAGCTCACGAAGGCACCAGTACTGGCGTGCGCAGATTTTTCCAAACCGTTTACGCTGCAGACTGACGCGAGAAACCACGGGTTAGGAGCTGTTCTCACGCAAGAAACCGATGAGGGAGAGAAGGTCATCGCCTACGCAAGCCGGCATTTAAACAAGGCCGAAATCAACTACTCAGCGATAGAGAAGGAGTGCCTCGCAATAGTTTGGGGAATCAGGAAAATGCGACCGTATTTAGAAGGCTACAGGTTCTGCGTCGTCACAGACCACCTCTCACTGAAGTGGTTGAACTCATTGGAGAATCCTTCAGGGCGTATAACAAGATGGGCACTTGAGTTACAACAGTACATGTTCGACGTGAAATACCGCAAGGGCAATTGGAACGTGGTCGCAGACGCACTTTCCAGACAGCCAGTAGAAAAACTGAGCACGGTTACGACTAACGGGGAAAAGTGCAACTGGATAGAAACCAAGATGGCAGAAATTAAGAGGAATCCAGAGAAATTTGCCGATTATACTATGGAAAACGGTCAACTGTATCGACATATCCCAGGGCAGGTAAACGACGAGGATTGTGCCGCATGGAAGCTCTGTGTTCCGAGGTATCTTCGTGCCCGAGTCCTTAAAGAAAACCACGATGACCCCAGCGCTGGACATCCAGGCATTAGAAAATCCGTCACCAGGATAGCCAACAGATACTACTGGCCAGGCATGTTCAGGGACATAAGAAAACACGTGCGCTGTTGTGAATCGTGTCAGCGATATAAACCATTGCAGAGCAAAGCCGCCGGGAAAATGCTGACACAGTTACCAGAGGAGCCTTGGTCAGTCGTCTGTGCCGATTTCATTGTACCATTACGACGAAGCAAGCACGGCAACACGATGATACTAGTTTTCTTTGACAAATTCTCCAAGTGGACCGAAATCGTACCACTAAGACAAGCAACCGCAGACAGTGTGAAGAAAGCGTTTCGAGAAAGGATTCTAGCGAGGTATAGAGTTCCAAAAGTTCTCGTCACGGACAACGGCGTTCAATTCAGTAGGACACTGCAGCGATTTCTTCAAGATTTAGGAATCCGACAACAGTTTACAGCACCTTATACCCCCCAGGAGAACCCAACAGAAAGAGCCAACCGAAACGTGAGAAGAATTTTTGCACAAGTGGCCGATAATAGGCAAACCCAATGGGATGAGTTGATCCCAGAAATTTCTTTGGCAATCAACAGCAGGGCATCGGAGACGACAGGTTTCAGCCCCGCTTTCCTCACACAGGGACGAGAACTGCGGCTTCCAGGATCGCTTTTCGATGAGGTTACCATAGGTACATGGTCAGCACCACAGAGTCTCCCGAACACAAGGGTAACTGGCTGCAGGAGATCTTCAACATCGTGAGGAGAAACATCGAACGAGCATCCAAGGACCAAGCCCGACACTATAACCTTTGGCGAAGACAATGGAACCAGTAATGGAAAAGCAGTAGGAACGTGGGTATTATTGAGAAGCCATCCCCTATCGAAAGCAGTGGACAAGTTTACCGCCAAGCTGGCTCCAAAATACGACGGGTCATACCAGATCCAGAGATACACATCACCGGTTATCGTCGAGCTCAACTCCCAGGGAAATACGAAAACTCGCACGGCTCACATTGGGGAGCTCAAAGAATACCACCATGCAACCGAAGTATCGCGTGACACTGACCCCTAAACGGATCACTGTCCTGCTATCCGAAAGAAAGGGGGGAGTGTAAGAAAAAATATTTTTTCTTACAACTCCGGGTGTAGAACCTGGCCTGCATCCCAACCGAGCCCGTTTTTAGTAAACGTAAACTGAAAACGCGGTGACCTGGGTTGTGCGGACCCAACTTCAGGTGGAATTAATTCTATCAACAACAATAAAAAGAGAAAAAAGGCAACGTAGCAAAGGCGAAAATATGCAAAGCTAACAATAACAACAACAACCACATTAACTCGCTTGCTAACAAAGGGATAAAAAAACAACAGTCACACAGAATACATGAACCACATACTTTTTACAACAAAGACTGAGACGCGAAACAAGCACGCAAAAATTAAATTAGAGCGTGGGAAGCTACCAACAAAACCACAAGAAATATTTCTAGAAATAAGCACAACAACAACAAGTACGTTGTGTGCCGCTATGCACATTAGAAAATTCTGGAATGTGCACAAGAACTACCAACAAAATCGCAAGAAATATTTCTAGAAATAAGCACAACAACAACAAGTACGTTGTGTGCCGCTATGCACATTAGAAAATTCCGGAATGTGCACAAGAACAACGACTACAGCGGAGTTGTTTTGATCGGTGTATAATAGGGCCCACCACGCTGAATTCGATCTCTTTTGGAATCTCGTGCTCCAAGTGGTAAGTCGTCGAACCTTGAACCTCTAGTACCTCGTAGTGGCTGAGTGCTCTTAAGCGGACGCCAATCCCAATTCCAAGTAAATTTTAGTACCTTGTCCTGGCTGAGTGCTCTTAAGCGGACGCCAATCCCGATTCCAAGTAAATTTTAGTACCTCGTCCTGGCTGAGTGCTCTTAAGCGGACGCCAATCCCAATTCCAAGTAAATTTTAGTACCTCGTCGTGGCTGAGTGCTTTTAAGTGGACGCCAATCCTAAATCAAAGTAAATGCTAGTATCTCGTAGTGGCTGACGCCGACAATCATAAAACCTCGTATTCTAGAACTCTGTGTATATAGATTTTGTATTTTTACGGACTGAGTGCTATTCAGCGGACGTTAGAACTAAAGGAACTAGTTATAAGAAACACTGTTAGCAATAAAATACCGAAAAATAAAACTTTGAATTACGGTGAATAAATATTCGAAAAACTGTCAGAAGAAGACCGAAAGCTTTTTATTTAAGTGTTCGGTACGGGACTCTGGCGAGACTGAGTATCGAGCCTTCACATAGCCCTTACAGTGCACCAATTGTTCTTGTTAAAAAGAAGAATGGGCAATGGCGACTTTGCGTGGATTATCGTCAGCTAAATGCAAGATCAGTGCCTGACGCATACCCACTTCCGAGGATACAACATATTCTAGATCGACTCCGGGACGCGCAATACATTAGTACACTTGATCTCAAGAACGGTTACTGGCAAATACCCATGAGTCCAGAAAGCAAGCAATACACCGCGTTCACAGTACCAGGAAGGGGACTCTTTCAATGGAAAGTTATGCCGTTCGGCCTACATTCGGCACCCGCGACGTTCCAAAGGGCATTGGACCAAGTCATTGGACCGGAGATGGAACCACACGCGTTTGCTTACCTGGACGACATTATCGTAATAGGAAAGACGCGGGAACAACACATGAACAATTTACAGGAAGTATTTCGACGTTTAAGGGCGGCTAATTTGAAAATCAACAAAGAGAAGTGCGAGTTTTTCCAGCAAGATTTGAAATATTTAGGTCACGTCGTGAGCCGCAGAGGAATTCCCACAGATCCAGACAAGGTAGCGGCTATTCAGGAACTGGCGGCCCCAACAAATGTCAGAGGCGTTAGGCGATTCCTCGGGATAGCATCCTGGTACCGGCGGTTCGTACCGGACTTCGCCAAATTGGTAGTCCCACTCACCAGCCTTCTTAAGAAGGGCAAACGATGGCAATGGACCGACGAGCAACAGCAGGCGTTCGAGAACCTCAAGGAAAAGCTCACGAAGGCACCAGTACTGGCGTGCGCAGATTTTTCCAAACCGTTTACGCTGCAGACTGACGCGAGAAACCACGGGTTAGGAGCTGTACTCACGCAAGAAACCGATGAGGGAGAGAAGGTCATCGCCTACGCAAGCCGGCATTTAAACAAGGCCGAAATCAACTACTCAGCGATAGAGTAGGAGTGCCTCGTAATAGTTTGGGGAATCAGGAAAATGCGACCGTATTTAGAAGGCTACAGGTTCTGCGTCGTCACAGACCACCTCTCACTGAAGTGGTTGAACTCATTGGAGAATCCTTCAGGGCGTATAACAAGATGGGCACTTGAGTTACAACAGTACATGTTCGACGTGAAATACCGCAAGGGCAATTGGAACGTGGTCGCAGACGCACTTTCCAGACAGCCAGTAGAAAAACTGAGCACGGTTACGACTAACGGGGAAAAGTGCAACTGGATAGAAACCAAGATGGCAGAAATTAAGAGGAATCCAGAGAAATTTGCCGATTATACTATGGAAAACGGTCAACTGTATCGACATATCCCAGGGCAGGTAAACGACGAGGATTGTGCCGCATGGAAGCTCTGTGTTCCGAGGTATCTTCGTGCCCGAGTCCTTAAAGAAAACCACGATGACCCCAGCGCTGGACATCCAGGCATTAGAAAATCCGTCACCAGGATAGCCAACAGATACTACTGGCCAGGCATGTTCAGGGACATAAGAAAACACGTGCGCTGTTGTGAATCGTGTCAGCGATATAAACCATTGCAGAGCAAAGCCGCCGGGAAAATGCTGACACAGTTACCAGAGGAGCCTTGGTCAGTCGTCTGTGCCGATTTCATTGGACCATTACCCCGAAGCAAGCACGGCAACACGATGATACTAATTTTCTTTGACAAATTCTCCAAGTGGACCGAAATCGTACCACTAAGACAAGCAACCGCAGACAGTGTGAAGAAAGCGTTTCGAGAAAGGATTCTAGCGAGGTATAGAGTTCCAAAAGTTTTCGTCACGGACAACGGCGTTCAATTCAACAGTAGGACACTGCAGCGATTTCTTCAAGATTTAGGAATCCGACAACAGTTTACAGCACCTTATACCCCCAAGGGGAACCCAACAGAAAGAGCCAACCGAAACGTGAGAAGAATTTTTGCACAAGTGGCCGATAATAGGCAAACCCAATGGGATGAGTTGATCCCAGAAATTTCTTTGGCAATCAACAGCAGGGCATCGGAGACGACAGGTTTCAGCCCCGCTTTCCTCACACAGGGACGAGAACTGCGGCTTCCAGGATCGCTTTTCGATGAGGTTACCATAGGTACATGGTCAGCACCACAGAGTCTCCCGAACACAAGGGTAACCGGCTGCAGGAGATCTTCAACATCGTGAGGAGAAACATCGAACGAGCATCCAAGGACCAAGCCCGACACTATAACCTTTGGACAATGGAACCAGTAATGGAAAAGCAGTAGGAACGTGGGTATTATTGAGAAGCCATCCCCTATCGAAAGCAGTGGACAAGTTTACCGCCAAGCTGGCTCCAAAATACGACGGGCCATACCAGATCCAGAGATACACATCACCGGTTATCGTCGAGCTCAACTCCCAGGGAAATACGAAAACTCGCACGACTCACATTGGGGAGCTCAAAGAATACCACCATGCAACCGAAGTATCGCGTGACACTGACCCCTAAACGGATCACTGTCCTGCTATCCGAAAGAAAGGGGGGAGTGTAAGAAAAAATATTTTTTCTTACAACTCCGGGTGTAGAACCTGGCCTGCATCCCAACCGAGCCCGTTTTTAGTAAACGTAAACTGAAAACGCGGTGACCTGGGTTGTGCGGACCCAACTTCAGGTGGAATTAATTCTATCAACAACAATAAAAAGAGAAAAAAGGCAACGTAGCAAAGGCGAAAATATGCAAAGCTAACAATAACAACAACAACCACATTAACTCGCTTGCTAACAAAGGGATAGAAAAACAGTCACACAGAATACATGAACCACATACTTTTTACAACAATTACAACAAAGACTGAGACGCAAACAAGCACGCAAAAATTAAATTAGAGCGTGGGAAGCTACCAACAAAACCACAAGAAATATTTCTAGAAATAAGCACAACAACAACAAGTACGTTGTGTGCCGCTATGCACATTAGAAAATTCTGGAATGTGCACAAGAACTACCAACAAAATCGCAAGAAATATTTCTAGAAATAAGCACAACAACAACAAGTACGTTGTGTGCCGCTATGCACATTAGAAAATTCCGGAATGTGCACAAGAACAACGACTACAGCGGAGTTGTTTTGATCGGTGTATAATAGGGCCCACCACGCTGAATTCGATCTCTTTTGGAATCTCGTGCTCCAAGTGGTAAGTCGTCGAACCTTGAACCTCTAGTACCTCGTAGTGGCTGAGTGCTCTTAAGCGGACGCCAATCCCAATTCCAAGTAAATTTTAGTACCTTGTCCTGGCTGAGTGCTCTTAAGCGGACGCCAATCCCGATTCCAAGTAAATTTTAGTACCTCGTCCTGGCTGAGTGCTCTTAAGCGGACGCCAATCCCAATTCCAAGTAAATTTTAGTACCTCGTCGTGGCTGAGTGCTTTTAAGTGGACGCCAATCCTAAATCAAAGTAAATGCTAGTATCTCGTAGTGGCTGACGCCGACAATCATAAAACCTCGTATTCTAGAACTCTGTGTATATAGATTTTGTATTTTTACGGACTGAGTGCTATTCAGCGGACGTTAGAACTAAAGGAACTAGTTATAAGAAACACTGTTAGCAATAAAATACCGAAAAATAAAACTTTGAATTACGGTGAATAAATATTCGAAAAACTGTCAAAAGAAGACCGAAAGCTTTTTATTTAAGTGTTCGGTACGGGACTCTGGCGAGACTGAGTATACCCCGGCAAGAAACTTCGTTACAAGATGTTTAGCCACAATGACGACAGAAGTGTCTCCGGGTGTTTTACGTGAGCGCCTGCCAAGACTGGCTTAAGCTCACGGTGTGCCATCACACATGGGGTTGAAGTCAATGCGTCAACCAACGCCCCCTTGAATAGGTACCTGGTACCAGTCCGTGGGGACCAATTCGAGTACTTGCGTAAAGGACAAGTACTCCCTCTTGGTGAGGGGTCGAGGCCTTTCTAACACCTCTGCCGTTCTATGGGTCACGGCACCCGGTTGCAATGCAACTCCACACCGAGCTATAAAAGAATAGCTCTGCCCGCGTACGTTTGGGCGTCAACCATAGCCCCCACGATGCTCCCACTAGGGGTCCTACCAACAATGACCAGGCTGAACTTGAGCGAACACGCTACAGGGGCTCCTGATCCTCGTGGTACCAGACAAAGCCTCTGGTCAGACTTCGTAGTCAAGACTACTACCAGTTGGGCTCCTTACAGCCCGGGACCAGTCGCCCAAAAGTTTTTAAGTCCAGCTGTGGATAGAACTTGGTGCAGACAGAAATTGCCCACACCAAACCTGAAAACAGTCTAAAGACATGTGTATGGACATGTCTTCCTAACTGCGGGAGCGAGGCCTATCCGTACCTCTTCCACTCAGACAGGGAGCGGCACCTAAGACGGGGTTTAACCCCAATTTAGCTGGACCCCCAACAAGATGTAAAAATCTTTGATTCCGGGGTGAGGCGTTGAGACCAACCTCAGCACCCCCCGAAACCCGTGGTACCAGACCTCTGGTCAGGCTTCGTAACCGAGTTACTACCGGTGAGCTCCATTACGCTCGGGGACCGGTGGCCCCAGGAGAGACGGACACCAGGAACGCAACACCAGTGCAGCACAACAGCTGTCCTCCCGAAGGACGACAGTTAGGCTGGCACACACATAACATGCTCGTTCAGCTGGCTGCTAATGCAACCGCGCCATCTAGTGAATTCAAGGACCGGCTGAAACCAATTTTGGAAAAGGAAGCAGAAGTCAAGGCCCTATCGCAGGAAGTCTTAATCGAATGCAAAGACCTCGACGAAATTACAACGAAAGAGGATATTATGCTGGCGTTCCAAAATAAATTTGGAGATATTGGCGACAGAGCTGTGAGATCAGTGCGCAATGCTTATAGAGGCACTAAGACAGCTATAGTTAGTCTTCCTGTAGCAATGGCCAATATGGCCTTAAAAGAAGGGAAAATTAAGATCGGCTGGACTGTCTGTCGGTTGCGCAAATCAAGCCAACCGATAAAATGCTTTAGATGCTTGGAATTCGGTCATATGGCTTCGGCGTGCAAAGGCATCGACCGCTCGAAGTTGTGCCTAAGATGTGGAGAGGAAGGACATTTCGTCAGAGACTGTAGTAAAGAGGCCAAATGTCTAATATGTGCGCAAAATGGTACCGACACAGTGGACCACGTAACAGGTAGTAGACGATGTGCCGCATACCAGAAGGCAGTCGAAATAGAGAAATAATGAGATTCATACAAATAAATCTTAACCACTGTGAAGCAGCTTAGGACCTGCTCGAGCAGATGGTACGAGAGAAGAGGGCGGATGTGGCCATTATATCGGAGTCGTACAGAATGTCGCAGAGCAACTCATGGATCACTGATTCCACCAAAAAAGCGGCAATATGGTCATGCGGAAAACACCCGGTGCAAAAAATCAGTCAGCAAATTAGTAATGGTTTTGCTTATGCCGTGGTGGCAGGAGTTCACATCTACAGCTGTTATGCAGCGCCTAGTCTGACGGAAGCTGAATTTGAGGCAATGGTCATGAATATTTCGAACGACGCAAGAAATAATAGTCCTGTAGTTGTTGCCGGGGATTTCAATGCTTGGTCGACTGAATGGGGTAGCAGATACACCAACTCAAGGGGAAGGATCTTGTTGGAAATCTTCTCGACACTAAATATTGTGCTCGCAAATGTTGGCTCGACAAGCACCTACCGTAGAAATGATAGGGAGTCAGTGATTGACGTCACGTTCGTCAGCAGCGCACTGGCGCGGAATACAAATTGGCAAGTTAGTGAGGAGTTCACATTCAGCGACCATCAGGCAATAGTGATAGATATCCAACGGCAGAATGAACTTAGAGCAAGCAGGGTTCGCCAAACACATTGTGGATGGAAGGAGAGCGCTCTGGACAAAGAGCTTTTTAATATGATGTTCGCCGATGAGCATGAGTGGCCGGAGGAAGCGGAGGAGCTGGCCGCGCAGCTCGCAAAACAATTAACGAAACCATGTGATGCTGCTATGCCCAGACGGAAGGCAACAAATCGTGGCCGGCCTGCCTATTGGTGGAATGCCGAAATTGGAGCTCCTCGCGCTCGGTGTTTGCAGGCGAGACGACGTTATCAACGCTGCAAACAGGTGATGGAGAGAATTAATCTTCGAAGTGAGTTCTCAAGGGAACGAAAAAGGCTCCGAAATGCCATTCGAAGCTCCAAAACGCAATGTTTTAAAAGATTATGCGAAGAAGCCAACTCAAATCCCTGGGGCGGAGCATACAGGTTAGTCATGGGAAAAATAAGAGCCAGCAACCAGGAAAGGTGTCCATTACTTCTTTCAAAAATTGTGGCTACCTTATTCCCACAGCAACGGGAACGCAGAAATCTGTTCCCGGGAGTGCCAGCCAATAATAATGCTGTCGTGACATCCGAAGAAGTGCTTTCGGCGGCTAAAAGAATACAGCACAACAAAGCTCCAGGTCCGGATTCTGTCCCAAACGCAGCGTTGAAGACAGCTGTTTTGAGTTACCCACTACATTTTGCTGCTGTCATGCAATCCTGTCTGCGGCAAGGAGTTTTTCCGGCGATTTGGAAAATTCAAAAATTGGTATTGCTGCCCAAACCTGGAAGGCCGCCAGGCGAGCCGTCCTCTTATAGACCGATCTGTCTCTTGGATACTGTTGGAAAGGTCCTTGAAAGAATAATTTATGAGCGGCTTCTGCCTTTTACTGAAGGAGATCAAGGTCTTAGCGCCAACCAGTTCGGTTTTCGAAGAGCCCGTTCAACTATTGATGCTCTTAGTGCAGTGATATCTGTGGCGAAGGAGGCCATAAAAGGAACCAGGTGGAAAGGAGGAAGCAAAAAGTATTGCTTAGTAATCACGCTAGACGTTAAGAATGCGTTCAACACAGCGGACTGGGAGCATATCATTAATGCACTACTGGCGAAGAACGTACCAGATTACCTGCTGAGAATTATTAGGAGCTACCTTAGCAACAGAGTCTTAATATACGACACTGACGATGGCCCGAAAAAATACAGCATTACTGCTGGCGTTCCACAGGGCTCAGTATTGGGTCCATTACTCTGGAACTTCATGTACGACAGCGTTCTCAGGTTGCCAGTTCCTGAAGGAGCCAAAGTAATCGGTTTTGCGGACGATTTGGCTGTCGTAGTGGTAGAAAAACAAGTGTCAGACCTGGAGGAAAAAGCAAATCTCACTGTTTCGATGGTTCAACAGTGGCTAACTTCGGTTGGCTTGCAGCTCGCTGAGCAAAAAACCGAAGCCGTCCTTATTAGTAGTCGCAAGAAAGTGGAATCAGTGCAACTGAGGGTGGGAGGTGCTACCATCCAATCGCAGAGAGCGATAAAGTACTTGGGCGTTTTTATTGATGATCGCCTTAGTTTCCGACAGCATGCAGAGTATGTCTGCAAAAAAGCTTCGAAGTGCTACGCGGCCCTGTCCAGGATGCTGCCGAACATAGGTGGACCGAAAAGCACCAAGCGAATGTTGCTATCTAATGTGGTAACATCAGTGCTCATGTATGCCGCGCCAATTTGGGCAGACTCCTTAAAGGTGAAGTCGAATAGGAAGCAGCTTGAAAGAGTTCACCGACTAAATGCTTTGCGCGTGATCAGCGCTTATCGAACTGTCTCCGACGAAGCTGCGTTTGTGTTGGCAGGCATGATGCCGATAGAAATAATGGCTGATGAGGCACATCGACTGTATGCAGCGAAAAGTAATGGCGCTGAGATGTACCCGCAGCGAGAGCGTTCACTCTCAGTAGAAAGGTGGCAAACCCGCTGGAATGCTTCAAGCAAGGGCCGTTGGACATTCGCTCTGATCCCAAATATTGAAAGTTGGATAAGTCGATCGCATGGTGAAATGAGCTTTCCTCTAACGCAGTTTCTGACTGGCCATGGAGTGTTTCGTAGCTGCCTATACCGCTTTGGGTATGATACCTCGCCCTTTTGTCCTGCGTGCATGAATGAAATAGAGAATTCGCATCACGTCTTTTTCATTTGCCCCCGATTCGTGGAAGAACAAAATATGCTGAAAGGCATCTATGGGTCGGAGGTCTCGCCAAGAAACATTGTGGAGGCGATGCTGACATCGCAAAGAATGTGGGAAGCAGTCTGCGAGGTATCTGCGCAAATATGCGGAAAACTTAGAAGTGCTGAGCGAGCTAGGAGAGCTACTGAGTTGACTGGCTGATATGTCAATACAATGACGTTAGGGCAATAAACACGACAAACTGTTTTGCGACGAACTCTAATTGGTGACTTTTGAGCTGTCAAGCTCCATCTGCCTCCCGACGTAATACTTGACGGTAGTTCCGGGAGGACAGACAGACCTGGGGGAGGTGGTTTTAGCGTATTAAAGTCACGCACCTTGGCTTTCGATGCTTTCCACTGTAACGAACCTTCTTGTCTTCTTCTAAGGCTTGGATTAGCTCGCCGGGACTCCAGGGTTCGATTACAAGACAAGAGTATTTAGGTTCAATATCTTTATTCACCTTAGAAATATCTTATTCTAACATTTGTGTTTGGTTTGCTTGTACAGTTGGTAGTCGTACTAGAAATGCAATAATATACTGTCGTCGGTACCTCTACGCGCTTTGCGCTTTGTGCTGCTGGGTTGTTGATATCTCACCGCGTTTGTGAGATCACTGGTATTCTGCCGGATTATTGATGTCTCGCTGTTGCTGATTCCTCACTGGGTCTGTGGGATCACTGGTGTTCTGTTGACTTGCTGATATCTCACTGCGTTTGTGAGATCACTTGTGCTCTGCTGACTTGCTGATATCTCACTGCGTTTGTGAGATCACACGTGTTCTGTTGACTCGCTGATATCTCACTGCGTTTATGAGATCACACGTGTTCTGTTGACTTGCTGATATCGCACTGCGTGTGTGAGATCACTGGTGTCCCGCTGACTTGTTGATATCTCACTGCGTTTGTGAGATCACTGATGTTCTGCTGACTTGCTGATACCTCACTGCGTTTGTGAGATCACTGATGTTTTACTGACATGCTGATATCTCACTGCGTTTATGAGATCACACGTGTTCTACTGACTTGCTGTTATCTCACTACGTTTGTGAGATGGCTTGTGGTTACGCGTCTCTTTACGGGTAATTACAGGAGGGCATTTGAGCCACTACAACTGTGAATTCGACTCTTTACGAGCACTAACAGGAGGGCATTTGAGCCACTGCGACTGTGAATTCGTCCCTTTGTGAGTTTTAGCAGGAGGGCATTTGAGCCACTACGACTGCGAATTTAACAGGAGGGCATTTGAGCCACTGCGACTGTGAATTCGTGCCTTTGTGAGTTTTAGCAGGAGGGCATTTGAGCCACTACGACTGCGAATTTAACAGGAGGGCATTTGAGCCACTGCGACTGTGAATTCGTGCCTTTGTGAGTTTTAGCAGGAGGGCATTTGAGCCACTACGTCTGCGAATTTAACAGGAGGGCATTTGAGCCACTGCGACTGTGAATTCAACTCTTTGCGAGTACTAACAGGAGGGCATTTGAGCCACTACAACTGTGAATTCGACCCTTTGTGAGTTTTAGCAGGAGGGCATTTGAGCCACTACGACTGCGAATTTAACAGGAGGGCATTTGAGCCACTACGACTGTGAATTCAACTCTTTAAGGGTACTAACAGGAGGGCATTTGAGCCACTACGACTGTGAATTCGTACTGCGCGTTGCCTGCTTGATCACTTTTCACTACTTCACTCTTTAATTTTCTCGAGTACTGCCAAACTGACAGCACAACTGATCTGGCTGAACCACTGCTTTCACTGAACCGATTGAGCACTTGCACCGTGTGAACTTGTTGAACTTATGAAACGAGAATCAGACTGAGAACTGAACCGAAAGGTAGACTGCACTGAACAACCTCGAGTTCTGTTTTGCAGTCTGTTTTATACTCGTAGGCGTCCGTTTTCCAGAATGTTCGATTTTAACGGAGTGCGGTATTTCGTACTCCGTTAAGCAGTTTTCGTGCAAAAAAAGTATTTTTTCCCAAATAGCCGCTTTCCCAAGGTTAAGAAGTTCTACGGTCAGTGAACTTCACTGCCGTCTTCTTGCATACATTGTTTTTGCGGTATATAAACTGCAACAGTGGTTCACTCTAGATCAGCTGAGAGCCGATCTGTGTACTTACTGCACTCTCGGCACAAAACAGGTTATTAATACTCAGCGCACTTTGATTGCTTGCTCTCCTCGCTGGAATCATTTGCATATAGCCGCTCTGACGCTCAGTTGCATCTGCATGTAACATGCACACCACGTCACTTTTGCTTTCTTTCCATTTCTCCGCTGAGCGTCGGTGTGTGGGCGTTTCTAAACGATCGTCTGTAGTAGTAGCGTAAATGCGTGTGCTTTCTGATGAGAACTGTTCTTGGGAACAGTTTCTAAGTCTGTTCGACTGCTTGTTATTTTTGTGCGCCAAATTTGCACAGCAAATTTGGGTCGTCACACTCCCCCTCTACTTCGGGGTAAAAGAAAAAAATCCTTTTTTTTTTCTTTTTTTTTTCTCTCTCTTGTCTGCAATTTCTAATTAATTTTCAATGCGGTTCCAATTAATCCATTTAATAAATTCATATATAGCTTAATTCCTTGTGAAACAACGCCTTCCTTTCTTCCGGCGTGAAGTCGCCGAATTTCAAGTGCTCGCGACCTTGCGAATATGCTCGAGTCGTTTGTTTCTCGTCTGCCGGATGTGTAGCCTTCTGCTTATTTTTTATGTCTGCGCCACGGGTGTCCACCTGTGGCCTGTTGTAAGTCTGTCGCCGCGTTTGCGGATTCTGCCTGTGTTTTGCTTTCGGGTCGCTGTTGAATTCTTCGCTAGCTATGGCGATTCTTGCTGAAGCCGGTCTTCCCTTCCTGTAATCGGGTTCTGGCCGACACAATTTCCTTCTGCCTCCGCGTTTGTTTGTTTCTGCTCTTGATTTGGTTGGACCGTCAGCGTCTGCGGTTGGCGGGCTTCCTGTGCTCTGAATCAGACGTACGTTGCCAGAAACTCCCTCGGGTGTATGGTCACTTTGCGCTGCCGCCTGTTGGTACGCCTTGAGCTCGCTCACATGAGCCGTTTTAGGCCGGGTCTCACCTTCTTTCTGTAAACGCACGATCACTGGTGACACGAATCCGATTACCTGGTACGGGCCGTCGAATTTCGGAGACAATTTCGCCGCGAAGCTGTCGATTGCTTTCGACAGCGGGTGCTGTCGCACGAGTACTGATTGCCCAATTTCTGGTTTCCACTGTCGTCGTCGCAAGTTATAGTGGTGCGCCTGATCCTGCGTTGCCTTTTCCAAGTTTCTCACCACCAATTTGAAGACCTCTCTTAGATTTTCCCCCCTCTCTGAGGGCTGTATGGGTTCCTGACCGCTACCTGGCGTTTGTTCGTCGTAGTAAGTTCCAGGAAGTCTTGGCTCTCGTCCTTGAGTGAGATATGCCGGGCTGTATCCCGTGGACTTGGATACGCTGCTATTAATGGCTAGCGTAATTTCTGGGAGCAGTTCGTCCCAGTTCCGATGCTTGTTGTCCGAAAGTTGTGCAATAATCGTTTTTATCGTTCTGTTGATTCTCTCCGTGGGATTCTCCTGTGGTGTGTATGGAGCAGTATACTGTTGCTTCACACCCATGTCCTGGAGGAAACGACGAAAACTGCGACTCGTAAACTGAGTCCCGTTATCCGTGACCAGAATCTTGGGTACCCCGAACCGGGCTAGAATTCGTTCTCGGAACGCTCGCTGCAAGTGTTCTGTTGAAGCTTTGCGTAACGGTATCATTTCTGTCCATTTCGAAAATTTGTCGAAGAATACGAGAAGCGTTGTGTTTCCGTGTGTAGAACGGGGTAGCGGACCCACAAAATCCGCGCAGAGTATCGCCCAAGGTTCTTCTGCCAATTGAGTGAGCATTTTCCCTGCAGCCTTTTGCTGATTCGGCTTGTAACGTTGACACGATTCACATTGCCGCACATATTTCCTCGCATCCTGGAACATCCCGGGCCAGTAATATTTACTTGTTAGCCGGCATATCGTCTTGCGGACTCCCCCGTGGCCAGCGCACGGATGGTCGTGATTCTCTTTGAGAACTCGGCCTCTCATGGTCCTGGGCACGCACAATTTCCACGGCGTGCAGTCCTCGTCTCCAAGTCGATTTGGAATATGCCGGTACAAATTTCCATTCTCCAAGGTATAATCTGGGAACTTCTCCGGATTTTGTTCCACTTCTTTGACCTTTGCTTGTAACCACTTGCAGTGTTGCTCGCGTGTCTCTGCTGCTGTCACTCTGGCGACGGTTTCTTGCGGCTGTCGGGATAGTGCATCCGCGATTACATTCAGCTTCCCCTTCCGGTACTGGATTTCAAAGGAAAACTGTTGTAACTCCAAAGCCCACCTCGCTATTCTCCCGGATGGACTCTCAATAGAATTTAGCCACTTCAGCGCCAGATGATCTGTGATTACGGTGAACCGGTATCCCTCAAGGTAAGCGCGCATCTTGCGAATACCCCACACTATGGCCAGGCATTCTTTTTCTGTTGCCGAGTAATTCTTTTCGGCCTTGTTAAGATGTCGGCTGGCGTACGCGATAACACGCTCCTGACCTTCCAGTTGTTGTGTGAGCACGGCTCCAAGTCCGAAGTCGCTCGCGTCCGTTTGCAGTTGGAATCTCTCGTTGAAATCTGGGCACGCCAGTATTGGTGCCTCTGTGAGTTTTTGTTTGAGGGTTTCAAATGCTTCCTGTTGCGCCTCGCCCCACTTCCAATGTTTCCCTTTACGTAGCAGCGTGGTCATTGGCTGGACGGTCTTCGCGAAATCTGGCACGAACCTGCGATACCATGAGGCAATGCCCAAGCATCTTCGCAATTCTTTGGTGGTGGTTGGCGGTTTCAAATTTTGAATCGCCGAAATTTTCTCCGGGTCTGTCTGGATGCCTTGCTCGCTTACCACATGACCCAGGTATTTTAGTTCTTTCTTAAAGAACTCGCATTTGTTCACGTTGAGTTTGAGATTTGCCTGTCTCAAACGCCGGAAAACCTCTCGAAGGTTGGCGATGTGCTCTTCCGCGGACGAACCTGTGACAATTATGTCGTCCAGATAGGCGAAAGCTTTAGGCTCCAAATCGGGACCGATAACCTGGTCCAAGGCCCGCTGAAAAGTGGCTGGAGCCGAATGCAGCCCGAAAGGCATCACCCGCCACTGGAAAAGTCCTCTTCCAGGTACAGTAAACGCCGTGTATTGCTTACTGTCTTCTGCCATTGGAATCTGCCAGTACCCGCTCTTCAGATCCAGGCTACTGATATATTTCGCATCTCGCAACCGCTCCAGAATATGTTGAATCCTTGGAATGGGGTATGCATCCGGAATCGAGCGGGCGTTCAGCTGGCGATAATCCACGCATAATCTCCATTCACCCGACTTCTTTTTCACCAATACGATTGGTGCGCTGTAAGGACTGCTTGAAGGTTCTATGCAGCCTTTCTCGAGGAGTTCGTCGATCTCTTTGTCGATGACAGCCTGCATCGCCGGATTTCTGGGAAAATACCGTTGTTTTATAGGACGCTCATCCCGCATCACTATTTTATGCTCCGTAATATTAGAGACGCCTTTCAGGATTTCAAATTTCTTCAATTCCTCCTGAAGAAAACTCTCCATGTCCTCTGGTTGTGTAGGACCTGATTCTTGTGCTGATGTGCAAATGACTGCGCCATTCGCCTTCTCCTGTTTCTCCGTTGGGCCCAGAGACACGGTTTCGCCTCCGAAGGAGAGTGTCGCTCCGATCCCGCACAGAAAATCCATTCCGAGGAGCACGTCGTCTAGGACTTCCGTCAACACAAGAAAGGACAACTCGCATGTACCGTTTCCCATAGCAACTTCTAGTGTGGTACATTCGGACACTTTTCTGGTTGTCCCGTCCGCCATGCGAATTTCCACCTTCGCTTTCTCAAACAGCCTCTTTCCCACCAGTCTTTCCGCGAGCGCCCTGCTCACGAAACTTCGCGTCGCTCCCGTGTCCACTGTCGCCTGTATTTGCTTGCCTCGGATGGACACCATGGCCACGATGCGCCGATTGTTAATCCGGAGGGGCTTTAATTTCTGCGAGAGATCCTCTGGCTGGGGCCCGCCTCCTCTCGCTTTCGGCGGGGTCCCAGGTCGTTTCCCTGTCTCTGTCTGCAACAGTCAATGGTTCTGGTTCCCTCTCGGCCACACTCCCAGCAGAAAATCACGACCGGGTTTCGGCAATCGCGGCGCATGTGACCTTCCTGCCTGCAGCGTCCGCATGCCGTTTTCGGGTTGAAAGGCCTTGAGACCGCCTGGCTCACCGCATGGTTGCGCTCAGATGGCCACTGTCTTGAGGCTACTGGCCGCGTCTGGTATTCTTCTGAAAACTCGTCTGTCTTGGCGAATCGCAAGCACTCGAAATCCTCCGCGAACGAGAGCTCCCGGAAATCTTGTCTTTTTATATAAAACTGGTACTCAAACGCAGAGTTTTTGTATATCCTCTCCAGCTTTTCTTTCTCTGTGCACCTGCTATGTCTCATTAGATTTTGCAGGCTAATGACGTAGTCCCTGAACTTCTCGTTTGCGCGCTGTTGTCGACTGCGAATGTCGTCGTCGAGTCTTTCAAAGAAACGCCTGGGTAGGAAGAAGTCCAGGAAGTCTTGCTTAAAAGCCTCCCATGACCGCCAATGATTATTGTTGTTTCGATACCAGAGCAAGGCATTGTCTTCCAGAAGCTCTGGCATCGCGCGTGGCAACAGATTGCTGTCGATGCCATACGTCTCGGCCAGCTCCTCCATCCGCTCTACGAAGGCCAAAGGGTCGACACCGCCATCATACCTCACGGACCATTTTCTCACCTTGTCAATAACATCGGGGTACGAATGTCGCTCGACTCTTTCCAACAGGTTACTGTCCGTCACCCGCGGGGTGTTTACGCTCACTCGGCCACTCGGGCTGCGTTCTCTCGTCGGAACATCCATCATTAGCACTTTCGGCAGGTCACTGGGTTCTGGTGTTGTGCGACCGTCTTCCGCTTCATACGCCCTCAACCTTCGTTCCACGCTCTCCGCGTGGTTTCCTTCATTGACGAACTCGACAAGTCTTTTCCTCATGTCATTGAGAGTTCCCTCGGCGACGAGTCCAAACTCAGACAAGCACTGAGCCAGCGATTCTTTATTTAGCCGGTATAACCATCCTGTTCGGTATGTTTTGGTCCCAGTCGGCTCCATGATAAGTTTTAATTTATTATATTATATATATTTCTAGTCGATTCTTAGCTATTGGTGAATATGATATTGTCCCTGTTCGGGCGCCACTTGTAACGAACCTTCTTGTCTTCTTCTAAGGCTTGGATTAGCTCGCCGGGACTCCAGGGTTCGATTACAAGACAAGAGTATTTAGGTTCAATATCTTTATTCACCTTAGAAATATCTTATTCTAACATTTGTGTTTGGTTTGCTTGTACAGTTGGTAGTCGTACTAGAAATGCAATAATATACTGTCGTCGGTACCTCTACGCGCTTTGCGCTTTGTGCTGCTGGGTTGTTGATATCTCACCGCGTTTGTGAGATCACTGGTATTCTGCCGGATTATTGATGTCTCGCTGTTGCTGATTCCTCACTGGGTCTGTGGGATCACTGGTGTTCTGTTGACTTGCTGATATCTCACTGCGTTTGTGAGATCACTTGTGCTCTGCTGACTTGCTGATATCTCACTGCGTTTGTGAGATCACACGTGTTTTGTTGACTCGCTGATATCTCACTGCGTTTATGAGATCACACGTGTTCTGTTGACTTGCTGATATCGCACTGCGTGTGTGAGATCACTGGTGTCCCGCTGACTTGTTGATATCTCACTGCGTTTGTGAGATCACTGATGTTCTGCTGACTTGCTGATACCTCACTGCGTTTGTGAGATCACTGATGTTTTACTGACATGCTGATATCTCACTGCGTTTATGAGATCACACGTGTTCTACTGACTTGCTGTTATCTCACTACGTTTGTGAGATGGCTTGTGGTTACGCGTCTCTTTACGGGTAATTACAGGAGGGCATTTGAGCCACTACAACTGTGAATTCGACTCTTTACGAGCACTAACAGGAGGGCATTTGAGCCACTGCGACTGTGAATTCGTCCCTTTGTGAGTTTTAGCAGGAGGGCATTTGAGCCACTACGACTGCGAATTTAACAGGAGGGCATTTGAGCCACTGCGACTGTGAATTCGTGCCTTTGTGAGTTTTAGCAGGAGGGCATTTGAGCCACTACGACTGCGAATTTAACAGGAGGGCATTTGAGCCACTGCGACTGTGAATTCGTGCCTTTGTGAGTTTTAGCAGGAGGGCATTTGAGCCACTACGTCTGCGAATTTAACAGGAGGGCATTTGAGCCACTGCGACTGTGAATTCAACTCTTTGCGAGTACTAACAGGAGGGCATTTGAGCCACTACAACTGTGAATTCGACCCTTTGTGAGTTTTAGCAGGAGGGCATTTGAGCCACTACGACTGCGAATTTAACAGGAGGGCATTTGAGCCACTACGACTGTGAATTCAACTCTTTAAGGGTACTAACAGGAGGGCATTTGAGCCACTACGACTGTGAATTCGTACTGCGCGTTGCCTGCTTGATCACTTTTCACTACTTCACTCTTTAATTTTCTCGAGTACTGCCAAACTGACAGCACAACTGATCTGGCTGAACCACTGCTTTCACTGAACCGATTGAGCACTTGCACCGTGTGAACTTGTTGAACTTATGAAACGAGAATCAGACTGAGAACTGAACCGAAAGGTAGACTGCACTGAACAACCTCGAGTTCTGTTTTGCAGTCTGTTTTATACTCGTAGGCGTCCGTTTTCCAGAATGTCCGATTTTAACGGAGTGCGGTATTTCGTACTCCGTTAAGCAGTTTTCGTGCAAAAAAAGTATTTTTTCCCAAATAGCCGCTTTCCCAAGGTTAAGAAGTTCTACGGTCAGTGAACTTCACTGCCGTCTTCTTGCATACATTGTTTTTGCGGTATATAAACTGCAACAGTGGTTCACTCTAGATCAGCTGAGAGCCGATCTGTGTACTTACTGCACTCTCGGCACAAAACAGGTTATTAATACTCAGCGCACTTTGATTGCTTGCTCTCCTCGCTGGAATCATTTGCATATAGCCGCTCTGACGCTCAGTTGCATCTGCATGTAACATGCACACCACGTCACTTTTGCTTTCTTTCCATTTCTCCGCTGAGCCTCGGTGTGTGGGCGTTTCTAAACGATCGTCTGTAGTAGTAGCGTAAATGCGTGTGCTTTCTGATGAGAACTGTTCTTGGGAACAGTTTCTAAGTCTGTTCGACTGCTTGTTATTTTTGTGCGCCAAATTTGCACAGCAAATTTGGGTCGTCACACCACCTCATTTAAAAAAAAAAAAAAAAAAAAAAAAAAAAAACACATAACATGCACACTACATTCAGCACAACCAACACAGACATCGCCATCCAACCCCACCCAACATACACACACAATCACCTACAACTTACCTATTCATACAACCCATACGCCACATACACAAGACCACCCACGCACAAAATTGGCCAGCTAACCTACCCTCGCACGACGCTCCACGAACACTCTACCGGCGAACCGGTCCAGACATTCCAATTGCTCTGATGTGGAGAGAGCCTCACTCACACGGAACCCCTGGTCAGTCCAACTAATACCCATAGCCCCCAAATCCCTAAAGTCAGAGTACAACGGGCAGACACACAAGACATGCAGCCAATCCTCAATTTCAGCTCCACAGTCACAAGCTTCTGAAGCCGTGAGGCATCTCTTAAACAAAAATGCATTAAGAGAGCCATGGCCAGTTAGCAAAAAGCCCAAGCTCAGACTGAAGCCAAACCAAGGATGACTTGCAGCAAATGTGACGTCCCGTATGTACTCATACGTCGTCCTACCCTTTTCACTATTGTTCCATCTAGTTTGCCAGCTAGATGAAACACATTCATTCAAGAACGCTTTGCGCTCTGTCACACTAAGCCTCTCCACATCACTCTCAAACCATTCATGCTGCGGCAATGGTAATCCCCTCCTGCATCTGAAGATGGCCGCACGACGGACCACCCCCAAGTCAAGAGGGGCAACCCCCATTAATACCTGTAGGGCCTCCGTGGAGACCGTACGGCATACTGGCAGGCATGCAGCAAGAATAACCCTCTGGCATGCCAGAATCTTGCGATACCCAGCAGCAGACGTTACCACATCGCACCAGACCGACGCACCAAAGGTTGCACACGCAAGAAAGAAAGTCTACTCAGACCCCAGTCACACCTAAGCAGCCGACGCACCTGACCCACCACACACACAAGACGCTCTCGCGTATGTGTCAGATGGGGAAGGAAGTTCATCCTTTCACCGATAGTCACCCTCAAGTATTTGACCTCAGTCTCATACTTGAGGGAGACACCAGATGCATGGACAATTGGATGTCGATTACGTGATAATCTGCCCTTGAGCAGCATTATCACGGTCTTGTCCATTGCCACGTCCACACCCACCTGAGCACCCCACTCACACACAACACTCATGGCACTTTCTCCCAAGGATTCAATCGCGGCACGCGACCGACCCTCAACGAGGACAAGCAGATCGTCGGCGTAAGCACAGCACTTCCAGGACAGACCAAGACGCCGCAACAGAGGATCCATCATGAGGTTCCAAATAAATGGACCACAGACGGAACCCTGCGGACAGCCCCTGACCACATCAGCCCAGACGCACTGATTACTTCCAGCCACGCAGGCCTTTCTGTCAGAGAAGTAACTCTCCCACAGTCCAACCTCTTGGCAGCCCAACTCACGTAGCCTACTGGTGATACTAGACCAGCTCAAGTAGTCAAACGCACCCTTGAAGTCCACGAATACACCCAAGACGTATTCCGCACTAGAGGAGCTCACACAATCCCTCACATACGCCCACGCATCCTCCACAGACCGACCACTCCTGAAACCAAACTGCCAAGGACACACGTCATCACGCAAGCACTCATGAAGCCGTTCTACCATAACCCTCTCCAGCACTTTTCCAAGTACCGGAAGAAGGCTAATCCCCCGATAGGATTTAGGATTAGACCTGACCCTATCAGGCGACTTCAAGAGCACAATGACTCTGGCGGTATTCCATTCAGAAGGAAAGTATGCGTCACGCACACACTTCCCGAGCAGGGCAACCAGGTATTCAGGAATTACCTTCCAGATGGCTTTCACCATCTCTCCAGTAATCCCATCCAACCCGGGAGACCTCCTGGACCTTATCAGCGAGACCGCACACCCAACTTCCGCGGTCACCAATTCAGGGGGACCAACAGGCAGCCCCACATCGTGAGGATGACCTGAAGGCACCGCACCAGGAAAAAACTCAGAAAGAAGTGCACTCACAGCATTCCATGTTGGCAACACGGAATCGCCAACACGGATGCCACTAATTTCAACAATCCTTCTGTTGCCACGACACACCTTATACAGCTGACCCCAGGGGTCATCACTGTGGCGCACAGCAAACTGTCTCCATTCATTCTCCTTAGTCGCCATAAGCATGCGCTTATATTCTTTCAATTCGCGCCTAAACGACAGCCTGAACTGATCAATATTCGCATCACCAGCAATTCGCGCTCTCTGGAAACGTTTCCTGAGGCGGCGAACCTCCCTACGCTTCTCCGTCAAGCCGCGTGTCCACCACTTCACCCCTCTACGATTTGCCAACCGGCATCTCTCGAAGAGCTCGTCGTTGACACGCCAAACGGCCTCAGTCAAACTGGCTACCTGCTCATCCACACCAAGGTTGTCAAAGTCAGCAAGTGGTACCGAAGTAACCGCCTCCCCGACCCTAACCGCATACGTATCCCAATTAACCCCTAGAGTACGCCAACGCTTAGTGACACTACCCGTATTTTCTACGTGGCCATAAGTGACTTCAATCTCAATGAGATTGTGATCACTTACACTTAAGCCCCCCGGATGGACCAATGAAATCCATACAGATTCATTGCCGCCTCATTCGCAAACGTCACGTCAATATCACTCACACCTCTAGGCCCCTCAAAGGTATACCACTCACTCGGCTCATTGAGCACGTGCACGCCACTACTCGTGACCCAATCACTCAGCATCTCACCCCGCTGTTGACTCAGCCGCCCAGCCAATCTGGACGTTTTGCTGAACCAAAGCGCGGACGATGCATTCGCGTCAGAACCGAGGATAACGGGATTGCTACTCGCAAGTAGTAGCACCCTATCCATATACCTTATATAGGGCTCTAGATTACCGCTATAACGGCAGTACACACTTGCCAACAAGAGCTTGCCGTACACACCCTCCACACTCACACAAACACCCCATTCGCTTGAATCAACGAGCATACACTGGGTATGCACGTCATTAACTACCACAGCAGCATTGCCCCCCCCCACATCGGAGAAGACACGCATACCAGCTGGCAAACCCCTTACCCCACCCTGCTGGTAGTACGGCTCCTGCAGCAGAGCAAAGCTGCTGCCAGACTCGCACAGAAACTGCCCCAAGTCACCCATCGTAGCGTAAGCGCGCTGACAGTTCAACTGCACAATCTTACAAGACATTCTAATGTCTTGCATTCGCGCGGGCAACATATGCAGCGTGAATGGGGCAGTCAGCCGACATCATACGATGTGCAGCTGGCTTCCCATTGAACGCGCAGTTCCGGCAGTGCAAAGCATTCTCGCACTTCCGACCATGATGGCCAGACTGCCCACAAAGACGGCAGACATCCTCTTTCAGCCTACACTCGCTCACCTTGTGGTCCAAGCTGAGACAGCGGAAGCAGCCAGGAGTCATCTCGTGTTCCCACACACGGAAGCAGAACCACTTAATGTAGCAACTACCTACCTCCAGGAGAGCTTCCATGGCACGGCCACTACCCTCCAGGATGACGTTAGTCGCATCATCTCCGCCCTCCTTCCAAGGGCGGCTCACGAGTCTGACCTCCTTCTTGAAGGTCTCCAAGGTCACTTTCTCCTTGAGGTTCATCTCATAGAGATCACCCATGAACTCGTCAAGAGTGATCCTACAGTGGACCCCACGAACGACGACCTTGGGACCAAGCTTCTTGTTAACACTCACGTTCAACCCAACCTCGCTAAACTTCGGGTTTAGCACGATTTTCTCGCGCTCGGACACGGAGGGGGTGCGAATAATTGCACCACCACCACGAAGAGCCTTAACCTCGTGTACGCGCACACCCAGGGTCGGGCCCACCTGCTTCACCACCTTATCAACCACTTCCTTGGGTGTCTCACCGGCCTTCCGGCTCTTGACCACCAAGGACCACGTCTCAACAGGTTTGACAGCGGGGCGCGCAGGAGGCAGGGCTGGAAAGGCCGAGGGCGCTGCCACAACGGTGCTACCACCAGCACCAGCAGGAACCCCGAAGGACCCACCATACCCCCCACTACCGGCCAATTCACCGGCACTGGCCGACCCACCGGCGCCACGAAGCCGCCACTGGCGGTTCCTCGCTCCTCCAAGCGTCCCTTCAGACGCTCGTTCTCTCCAGAAAGCTCGATGAGCAAACGCTCATACCCCCCGGCTACATCTAAGATTCGACGGGTCAGCGGCCGGCCGACACCGTCACCCTCAAAAAGGACCCCAATGAGGGCACCCGTGACTGCCTTGAGCCGTTCACCGAACGACCCAGAGGCAGCGGTGGCAACCACCGGAGCACTCACATGAGTACCCTCACGGGCACTCCCACCGGAACCCTTACCTGCCTTACCTACCTTACTACTTACCTTGGTGGCAAACTTGGGGCTTACCACCTTCATCTCACAGTCTGACGACGATGACGAGGACTCGCAATCGCTCGTCAGACCAACCATCTTCAGCGCGTCCACCGAAAACGCCTTCTTTATGGCCTTCCCGGTACCATCCGCCTTCCTGGCGTGTTTAGAGGCCGCAGCGAGCTCCGACTCGGAGACCGCCGACGAGTCCTCCCTTGCGGATTTCACCACTATGACGCCCACCTCAGTCGCACCGTTCACGTCAAGCGCGACGGCCTCCTTTCGCGACTTCACACGCGCCGTTGTGGTGCTCATGATGGCACACTTCCCAATTAAACTGGGTCGAGACACGAGCAGCGCACTCGAAAAACCGCGTCAACGGAACCGTCAAAATCGGCACAACAGTATGTTAATATGCGCGTAATATGCGCGTAAACCCACCGGCCCGAATTGCCACCGCAAAACAACGGCAACGCAACACAAAACCGGCAAACACCGCGTAAAAACCAAAAAAGGCCTACGCAAAGTCACCCCTAGGTAGGACTTCAAAAAACTAAATAATTTGTTGTTAACAAATTATTAACAATTTAAGTGCTAAAATGCACTAGCACTGTCTGCCGACACCGACCGACGGTATCGCAGCACAAAAACACGAAAATTCCGCACAAACCGAAAAAATGCCTACCTAGGTAGGACACCAAAAAACACCGGGAGCACTCAGAAACGCACGTCCAGTCGCGATCACACCTGGAAAGCAACTGATTTTCGCTGCATACAGTCGATGTGCCTCATCAACCATTATTTCTATCGGCATCATGCCTGCCAACACAAACGCAGCTTCGTCGGAGACAGTTCGATAAGCGCTGATCACGCGCAAAGCATTTAGTCGGTGAACTCTTTCAAGCTGCTTCCTATTCGACTTCACTTTTAGGGAGTCTGCCCAAATTGGCGCGTCATACATGAGCACTGATGTTACCACATTAGATAGCAACATTCGCTTGGTGCTTTTCGGTCCAACTATGTTCGGCAGCATCCTGGACAGGGCCGCGTAGCACTTCGAAGCTTTTTTGCAGACATACTAAGGCGGAAACTAAGGCGATCATCAATAAAAACGCCCAAGTACTTTATCGCTCTCTGCGATTGGATGGTAGCACCTCCCACCCTCAGTTGCACTGATTCCACTTTCTTGCGACTACTAATAAGGACGGCTTCGGTTTTTTGCTCAGCGAGCTGCAAGCCAACCGAAGTTAGCCACTGTTGAACCATCGAAACAGTAAGATTTGCTTTTTCCTCCAGGTCTGACACTTGTTTTTCTACCACTACGACAGCCAAATCGTCCGCAAAACCGATTACTTTGGCTCCTTCAGGAACTGGCAACCTGAGAACGCTGTCGTACATGAAGTTCCAGAGTAATGGACCCAATACTGAGCCCTGTGGAACGCCCGCAGTAATGCTGTATTTTTTTGGGCCATCGTCAGTGTCGTAAATTAAGACTCTGTTGCTAAGGTAGCTCCTAATAATTCTCAGCAGGTAATCTGGTACGTTCTTCGCCAGTAGTGCATTAATGATATGCTCCCAGTCAGCTGTGTTGAACGCATTCTTAACGTCTAGCGTGATTACTAAGCAATACTTTTTGCTTCCTCCTTTCCACCTGGTTCCTTTTATGGCCTCCTTCGCCACAGATATCACTGCACTAAGAGCATCAATAGTTGAACGGGCTCTTCGAAAACCGAACTGGTTGGCGCTAAGACCTTGATCTCCTTCAGTAAAAGGCAGAAGCCGCTCATAAATTATTCTTTCAAGGACCTTTCCAACAGTATCCAAGAGACAGATCGGTCTATAAGAGGACGGCTCGCCTGGCGGCCTTCCAGGTTTGGGCAGCAATACCAATTTTTGAATTTTCCAAATCGCCGGAAAAACTCCTTGCCGCAGACAGGATTGCATGACAGCAGCAAAATGTAGTGGGTAGCTCAAAACAGCTGTCTTCAACGCTGCGTTTGGGACAGAATCCGGACCTGGAGCTTTGTTGTGCTGTATTCTTTTAGCCGCCGAAAGCACTTCTTCGGATGTCACGACAGCATTATTATTGGCTGGCACTCCCGGGAACAGATTTCTGCGTTCCCGTTGCTGTGGGAATAAGGTAGCCACAATTTTTGAAAGAAGTAATGGACACCTTTCCTGGTTGCTGGCTCTTATTTTTCCCATGACTAACCTGTATGCTCCGCCCCAGGGATTTGAGTTGGCTTCTTCGCATAATCTTTTAAAACATTGCGTTTTGGAGCTTCGAATGGCATTTCGGAGCCTTTTTCGTTCCCTTGAGAACTCACTTCGAAGATTAATTCTCTCCATCACCTGTTTGCAGCGTTGATAACGTCGTCTCGCCTGCAAACACCGAGCGCGAAGAGCCCCAATTTCGGCATTCCACCAATAGGCAGGCCGGCCACGATTTGTTGCCTTCCGTCTGGGCAAAGCAGCATCACATGCTTTCGCTAATTGTTTTGCGAGCTGCGCGGCCAGCTCCTCTGCTTCCTCCGGCCACTCATGCTCATCGGCGAACATCATATTAAAAAGCTCTTTGTCCAGAGCGCTCTCCTTCCATCCACAATGTGTTTGGCGAACCCTGCTTGCTCCAAGTTCATTCTGCCGTTGGATGTCTATCACTATTGCCTGATGGTCGCTGAATGTGAACTCCTCACTAACTTACCAATTTGTGTTCCGCGCCAGTGCGCTGCTGACGAACGTGACGTCAATCACTGACTCCCTATCATTTCTACGGTAGGTGCTTGTCGAGCCAACATTTGCGAGCACAATATTTAGTGTCGAGAAGATTTCCAACAAGATCCTTCCCCTTGAGTTGGTGTATCTGCTACCCCATTCAGTCGACCAAGCATTGAAATCCCCGGCAACAACTACAGGACTATTATTTCTTGCGTCGTTCGAAATATTCATGACAATTGCCTCAAATTCAGCTTCCGTCAGACTAGGCGCTGCATAACAGCTGTAGAATTGAACTCCTGCCACCACGGCATAAGCAAAACCATTACTAATTTGCTGACTGATTTTTTGCACCGGGTGTTTTCCGCATGACCATATTGCCGCTTTTTTGGTGGAATCAGTGATCCATGAGTTGCTCTGCGACATTCTGTACGGCTCCGATATAATGGCCACATCCGCCCTCTTCTCTCGTACCATCTGCTCGAGCAGGTCCTGAGCTGCTTCACAGTGGTTAAGATTTATTTGTATGAATCTCATTATTTCTCTATTTCGACTGCCTTCTGGTATGCGGCACATCGTCTACTACCTGTTACGTGGTTCACTGTGTCTGTACCATTTTGCGCACATATTAGACATTTGGCCTCTTTACTACAGTCTCTGACGAAATGTCCTTCCTCTCCACATCTTAGGCACAGCTTCGAGCGGTCGATGCCTTTGCACGCCGAAGCCATATGACCGAATTCCAAGCATCTAAAGCATTTAATCGGTTGGCTTGGTTTGCGCAACCGACAGACCGTCCAGCCGATCTTAATTTTCCCTTCTTTTAAGGCCACATTGGCCATTGCTACAGGAAGACTAACTATAGCTGTCTTAGTGCCTCTATAAGCATTGCGCACTGATCTCACAGCTCTGTCGCCAATATCTCCAAATTTATTTTGGAACGCCAGCATAATATCCTCTTTCGTTGTAATTTCGTCGAGGTCTTTGCATTCGATTAAGACTTCCTGCGATAGGGCCTTGACTTCGGCTTCCTTTTCCAAAATTGGTTTCAGCCGGTCCTTGAATTCACTAGATGGGGCGGTTGCATTAGCAGCCAGCTGAACGAGCATTTCACCCTTTTGTGTTCTGCGAATGCGAAACACGTTCTCGCTTTCTGTGTGTCTGTCTGCCTGTGTCTGTCTGTGCCTGTCTGTCTGTGTCTGGCTGTGTGTCTCTGTGTCTGTCTGTGTCTGGCTGTGTGTCTCTGTGTCTGTCCGTCCGTCTGTGACTGTCTCTGCATCTGTCTGTGTCTGTCTGTCTGTGTGTGTGTTTGTCTGTCTGTCTATTGAAATCACGATTACGGGAGGACAAAAAGAGATATCGCAATGAAATTTTGCACAAATATTCTTTGTTATGTAGGGCAGTTTGGGATTGGGCGAGATTGGTTAACAACCACGCCTACTTTACACACGGAGTGCAAATGCACCTCATTTACAAATGTTATAATGTGAATGTCTCATAAACCGTGCGAGTTATTAAGGTATAATTTTATTCTAGAACACATACCGCCATTACTACAATTTATGCAAAAAATGGGAGTTCCACGCCCACTCATAACAAAGTTCGCAATAGATCATGAACGGTATAAGATATTGAGACGTAATTTTATCATGGTGTATCCGGAGGCATTACCAATAATCTTGCCAAAAACGGGCTTGGTCCGCCTACCTATACAAACGTTGTCAAAATCCCATAAACGGTTCAAAATATTAATACGTGATTCTATCCAGCAGTATCTAGACATTACAAAAATATTTGCCAAAAATAGGCGTGGTCTGTCTACTTATACAAAAGGTGTTAAGTGGCGAAATAATAATATTTTAGTTACTCGGGTGTAGGGTATATAGATTTCAGCCAGGCCAAAGACAACGCTTTACTTGTTTTTAAATTGATTTCTTTATTTCGTATTATTAGCAATTATTCTCCGAAGAAAAGTAATATTCGCAAAACCAATTACAAAATTATTTAATATTAGACAACTCGGATTTAGGCAAAAAGAATTTATAACAGTTGGAACTCTACATTATTCGAGCCGCTTAGAAACATTACCCAATTTATTTTTAGAGGAATATTAGTCGCTAAATATGTTTTCTATTACGACAGTCTAAAGTAGAATTCCATAAAGTCCACATCGGAGGAGGGTGACGAATTAAGGTTCCCTGGAGCGCCATCATCATTGTCATCATTGTTTGCGGCATCTATATGCTGATCATTATGGGCTTCCGCATTTTCATCGTCATCTTCTTCACCTAAGATGTTCGTATCATCATCAGAAGATGTGAGTATGTCAATCCAACCGTCATTAACTTCATCGTCATCCTCGTCCTCGCCGTTTTCATCGTCGTCGTTACCATCATTCACGTTTCCCTGATTACGACGTCGTCTTCTACGTGCGAAGGGAATATCGTTGTCGCTGAAGTCGAAAACTAAGAAAAACAGTTATCATTATCAATCTGATATCAAGCCGGAGATTATGTCTATATACTATGCGTTGCATCACTATCCGATCCATCATCATCTGACTCCGGCTCCTCTTCATCTTCCTGTAAGTAGAGACAAAAGATTAATGAAAATCGCACTTAACTCTTCGTTGTCAATATCTATATCAAATGTCGCGTCTGCGCCCTCAGTGGAATTATTGTTTAAGCCGCACAGTGGTACCAACCGAGGTAGGGTTGGTGAAAAGTCTGTAACTTTTTACTTTTTACGCTTAAAAAAAGACCCTGATAAGTTTTTTTGGGTCCAGTAGGACTTTTATTAAATATATTGAATATTTAGCTATTAAATATTTTTTTTTATTTGATACATATATTATACTCTTTTTACATTTATTTATCATATCTATATTTGGTAATACTACATCACGTTCTGTAATTAAATTAATCTAATCTGAATCCATAGTGGTACATTCAATGGAAAGTGTGGCTCTGTGCTCCCTACAAATGAATTTTGAGCATTTAGTGCAAACCACATCACATTTGTTATCTTTTTTAGTGCCTGTGAAAAACGTGCAACGTCCTCTTGACCTTTTTGACTTGAAAACTCCAGCCAGAAGTAAAATTCCGATGTAGGCGTCAACGCTATCCGTATCCAAATTTATCCAATTGTCTACCTTTCGAAAGTCATATTCGTTCGTATACTTTATAATGATATCACATATCATTTTTGGCAGCAACGCTTTGAAGGCAGATACTATAGAATCTATGCGGGAAATTGCATATCGTGTTATGCCTGGTTTCACTGTCAAAACGTTTTCTGTCCGCCGATGATATGTGAATTGCAATTGGGGTGGACTTTCTTCCCACACGATACCATTCTTCGAAACCATTGCGGAAACAACGTGATGGAGTTCCTCTTGATCGGAATCGGATGAATAATCCTCGTGCTCTGGATTATATTCATCTTCGCTGCCAGCGTAAAATATATCTTCATCATTAGAAGGTTGTTCAACTTCACTTTCATCACATTCTTGTAGAAATCTTTCTATTTCTGCCTTGTTCAAATTTCGTCGTGCCATTGTACAAAACCACTTATCACTTTCACTTCAAGTAACGTAATATATCAGAATTTTACCAACTCCGAATATATATGGCAAAATTTTGAAATGCAGAAAATAATTGCATTCAAGGCAAAAGCCAATCAGCATTGGACAAAGCTTACTTGGACAATAAACTACACCAATCACCATTTGCATTGCAGGTGAAAACTTGATAAAAAACGGAAGCGATCTGCAAATTGGGCTCTGATAGGCTCGATTGGTCAAAGTGCGAAGGCAGCCCACCATATCAGGACAGGCATTGAGGAGACAGGGTTTTTCATGAGAAGAGCTAACAAAACATAAAATGCCACTCCTTATGGAGCCAATTATAAAAGAAGGGGCAATAAAATAAACACAATTTTATTGTGTCTACAATCCTCGGAATACATTCTCGGAATTTCGAATTATCCAGCCCACCTGATCACGTCAGGTATTTTTGTATGTAGAAGAGGTAAAAAACCGCTTTTTACCCCTTATAGTCCCCATTATGAGAAACAGGTAACAAGTCCAATATATTATAATTTTATTAAGTGTGCGGTCCTTTGAATACAGTATTAGAAATTCTGCTCATTAAGCAGTCGTTTTCTAAAATTTTTGTAATTTTTTAGGCGAAATTTACTGAAAATATTTTATGGGTCCATTTGGACCCTAAATAGCATGTGTGTGAGAATTTTTGTTACAGATATTTCAAAAAGTATTTTGGATCTTTTGTTTTAAGTGGATAGTAGATTTTCATTAAATATTCACAGCCAAAAAATTTCAGACTGGTAGGTCTTACCGTTTAAAAGTTATAAGCGCGCAAAGCCCGCTTTGGGTCCAAATGGACCCAATAAGCGTAGCCGGGTTAGATGCGATTTTTATTATATATTATAGGGGATCAAAATTAAAATTTTTAGTACTGCCTGTAAATTAGCATTAAAATAATGCACACATTAATGTTTGTATGTGGTCCTTCTATTCTGGAGATCACTAGAAAACGCAAAATTATAAATGACACACTCCAATCTGACCTCAACAAATCTAGGAGTGGGGTCGAGCGAATCGGGTTGATTTTAATGCGCGGAAGACCCAATGCTATTTGTTGACCCACAAACGTCTGGCGGATGACAACTTTCCACCTCTAAATATGGGTGGTGTGGATATTAATGAGTCGGAGGCACTTGATGTTCTGAGCATGTCAATCCAATGTGATCTTCGCTGGAACGATCACATTTTTGACGTGTCGAAAGGAGCATAACCGCTTTCTTAAGCGGTGTAATAAATACTTCACTCAAACCGATCTTCGTTGTATCTACACCACCTATATCCGTCCGAAAATTGAGTACAATTCGCATATATGGTCGGGAGTTTCGCGAACATATCTTCTAGACCGTGTCCAAAGTCGTGCATTAAAACTTATAGGGGACAGTAGAGTATCCAGCCCTATTGAAACCTTGGAGCGTCGTCGTGATGTAGGGTGTATATTATTATTTTACCGTTACTTTCATGGTAAATGTTCCTCTGAAGTAGCCAGCCTGATTCCTCCGGTTCAGGTATTTAGCAGAACTACTCGGCTTTCCAGAGTGGTACACCCCTTTTTTCGGTCGCGTCATTAGATTGTGGAATAATCTCCCTGCGAATGTCTTCCCACCCACTTACAGTATCGAAACCGTTAAGCGAAGTGTAAACCGTCACTACTCCCTCTTCCCCCTCTCCAATAACCTGTCATCCCTTCGCAACCAACTAATGCTTTGCATAGATAAGTGGCATCCCCAGAGCTTGGTTTCATCTGACATAAAAAAATATATATATATAAATTTTTTGTGTCTTTTAATGTGGAAGAGTCTCGGTATAAAAAAGTAGTATTTTTAGAAGTTTAACAATTTTTTTTGAATTCAAACAGCATCTAAATACTGCGGTATTGAAATATATTCAGCGGTTCAAAAGTTAAAAACTTTTGACTGACTTTACCTCGTTTGGGGGCACTGTGCGCCGACATTATTCTAATTCCGAATATTGACATGATTTCCAGCAGAAATACTATTACCAAAGACGTGTAGACTTATGGCACTAGAAGCGCTGAGGTGCAGCGCGAGAAGTATACACTGAAGCGCAGCGCTACAAGACTACACAGACGCCGTAATTGCCTCAAGCAGCCGTCATACTTGGAAGATTCGAAACGAATTCACCACCATCATGATCGAAGCCGATACTATTCGCTTCTGAACGCACCTCTTCATGTTGTTCATTCTTCTTCATCCCCACTGCATAAATTTTAACGAAAGTTTCTTGCTTAGAATCGTATGCAGGTTGATTTTCAACTAACGCAATCATACTGCCATCCCCATTAACACTCAGGTCGTAAATATTACGTTTCACATCTATTGTAGAGATACTTGAATAGTCGTAAGCATCAAGAACTTTGAAGCTTGTATCGTAGTTTGTTGTGTCGTCGAAATCGATTCGGTTCTCGCTATCCAGACTTATGCCGTATAATACATTCATGGGGGAGAATATAACAATGCACTGGTCCAGAACGGGTACAGTTTGTAAGAGATGGAATGTTCTCAAATCCCAAACTTCGGTATTGGATATTATCTACACAATAAATGTTAGTGATATTAATAATACCTAAATAAAATACTTTAATAACCAACCTCCAAACCGTTTGGATGAAAAACCCCAGACAGCGTTTGATTTAGTTTATCGAATTTGTGAATTTCCTTGCCAGATCGCACGTCCCATAAAACACCGTCTAAAATATTATAAACAGAAAACCAAAATTTCATTATTAGAAGAAAACTATGTATTATTTAAGAAAATGTTAATATATTTCCTCGATTATCTTGCGCCCCACGTTTTTCGCTTTAAATATGTATGAGGCTAGGAAAAATGATTTTAAACTTTTCAGTCCGTCTTAAAAACGTGGTATTAAAAAAATTATTTTTATTTAAATAATTATTTTCTCCTTTTTAGTTGTAACGAACTGTCAGTTCATTTTGTACCCAAATACAACATATAAAATATACATCAGAATATAAAATAGAAAATTAAGTGCATAATCCTAAATAATAAGTCAGAAAAGAAATAAAATTAATATAATTGAATAAAACGTTTAAATACACATATAAGAATACAGAAAACAACAAATAAAAAGAATTGAATTAAAATCATAAAATAAGAATTGAATTAAAATAGTAGGCAGCCTTCTGCCGGTGAGCAAAGAACCAGTTTCCTGCCTTCCACTCCGGAAACTCTTTATTGCGTGGAGCCGCTGACCTCGTGGTTCAGTAGCCTAATTTATTTATTCGCTTACGTCTACAGAAAAAACTTATTACTGCGTCTATATTTTTGCTAATAAATGTTTTCAAACTGTTGGAAGACATTCCAGTGGAGGATGCAAAATAGCTTAGGACAAATTTCCAGTTAGAATATACTCCTCTAACCATAAAAACGCAAATGTGTTTGCATAATTTCATATCTCTTGCACTGATCAACAAATCCTTCCAATTTATCTAAGAATTAAGAAAAGAAGAATTATAAAGAATTATAAAGAAGAATAAGAATTATATTGCATGCCTTTACGTATTGAAATTTCATCAAAAAGTAAAACCGCGTCCTTACACTTCTCTTCCATCTTTAAAAATATTGAAGACAAAGCTAAGATTAAATTCGAATTAAAACTAGGATTTAAATGTTGAATGTTTTATTGGAGCCCAATTATTTAATGACGCTGTGGAGGGAAGATTAAGATTAAGCTCAGTTCGCATGAAATTATATGCCTTTGGCGAATAGAAGTGAATACTTTGTGCAATAGCTTTCTCATTTTCTTTCCCAACCTGTTTATTTTTTAGCAACATATTGCAAAATGATTTAGTGTTTTCTGGAATATAATTTTTCTTTTCAATAATTTTACATATATCCCTACTATTGTTTTCTTTAAATTTATTCATATACTTTATTTTCTTTATTTTTTATTTTCTTAATAAAGTTGTTTTTCTTAATATTTTTTTTTACGAATCGCGTTGTTTTGTTTTTCTGTTTCATAAAGCTTTAAAGTTTGCATGTATTTTCTGTAATAATAATGTTCATTTTGTTGACTTTTCAGGCAAAAATCACAAAATCTCTGGTGTGACACTATCAGTTTTTTTCTGCCCTGGGCTCGCAAGAGTTAATATTTCTCCATATTTGATTTTTGGCTTCCTCTTTGAAAAGTAACAAATCCGAGACGTTTATTTGATCATCAACTACGGAAACGTCTTCAAAAAACTGATTTTGAATGACTGGTAATGATAATTATTTTTTAGGGCTTATTTTATGGATGCCTTGAATAGGTTCAATGCCATAATTTTCCTCAACAAAGCCATATGGATCGTCAGAAGTTTCTATATTAATGATATCTGTGTTGGAAATATTGATAAGGCCTATAGTGGGAACGGAATCAGTTTTAAGATATTTTGTATTGAAACATTTTTTTCTCGAAATATCAGTTGCAAATTCGAACGGTATTGCTATCGGTATCGAAACTGAGTTTGCACGTAGATATACAAACACGTCGAAGATACTCGTCTTTTGGGAAACTGAAAAGACGAACGGGGTTGTTTTTTGAGCCATTTCGGTAGCTCCGCCTGCAATGTTGTATAATACAACTAGAACTATAGTATATTTACGAAAATCCATTCTTTTAATTTTTTCAACTTCCATTTCCTTTAAAAAATCAAGGCAAAAAAATCAAGGCATAAGAGTATAAGAAAATAACCTGCGCAATTGCAACTGTTTAGTTCGCAGTACAAACAGGAATGAGCTGCGAAAGAAAAATGCAAACAGAAATGTTCTGCTTATCGACAAAAACAATTATACAAAATATGAGTATGCAATGACTGTAAGAAATTTTGTGAGACCCAGGCTACTGAAAGCGCTGCGGACCAGAAAAAAGGGACTTATGTTATGTGGTTAGTGGTTATACAACTGAAAAAAGCTCGAAACTTTACCAGACAGGACATTAAAAACTAACAATAAGGAAGATAATCTTTTAAGGATTGTAACCCAAACAACTTTCGTCTTGTATTATATATACAACGGCATATCAGAAGTCAAGTTGCCTTAAAGGCAAGTTTAGTAAAATTTTTTTTAATTCCTTCAATTTTGTTAGAATGAACCTCGTAATACGGATTCCATATTACGGAAGAATAATCTAGGTGACAACGCATAAGAGCAGTGTAAAAAGATTTAAAGTAATTGGATCTTTGAAATTCTGTGAATTTATCTTTCAATTTCTCCTAACATAGAATAAGCCTTAGTAGAAATGTAATCGATATGGCATGTAAATTTAAGATTAATTAAGTCAGGGAAAACCCCAAGTCTTTAACCACAGCATTACGATTCAATTGTTAATTCTTACATTCTACAGTATTCTATTGTAGAATACTCATATTTAATGCGAATAGAAGATTTCGAGTATGTAAGAACACAAAATTTGTTAATATTAAGGTATAAATGATTCATAGAGTACCAAGTAACCAAGTAACGATACTGATGATTTAGTATCCTTTTGAAGTATATGGCAATCACTCATGTGCCGTATCTGCAAAAACAATTAAAATCATCAGAAAACCAACAGACATTTAGAATAATTAATAAACTGAGGTAAATCATTTAAAAAATTAGAAAAAGTATGGGACCACAATGTATACCCTGAGGTATACCGGAGATGGCATTAACTATCGCATTAGCTACAGTAGAACCAATTTTAACAATCAATTTATGATGACTCGGATAACTATGAAAAATTTTAGAAGTTCATTATGTAAAAGAAATTAAAGAGAATAATGAAAAATTCGAAACCGGAACTAAAGAAGAAGTGAAAGAAGAAAATACAGTAAGTCCACCGGCCGCTGTGTCAGTGGATACTTACAATAAAAGTAAACTCTATGAAGAAAAAAGAGAAAATCAAGTAAACTCTGAGTACAACACACTTATAAGATGCTCGGTTTCGGATACATTAAATTACGTGCTCATTGAGGTACCATGTGGAGGGACTAAAAGTGTAAAACAAATTTTACTAGTATATTCTGAAACATTGACAATGAAAACGAACGAAATAAAACTCTGAATGAAGCTTTTGGTGGATGTGCAACCACAGAAGGTTCAGTAGTATTTAACACTAACGGTATGAATCACCTTTGTTTAACCAGCAGATGGTAATAGGTAGAGACAACCTATGGAATTGATCTATTTTACTTCCGTAAGGAAGTAAAAAAATTGTTGGATTTAGAACAAATAAGGACATTTTGAATTTAGAACAAGTAAAAGTGTTGTCTTGGGCCTGGCTGAAATCTAAATACCCTACACCCGAGTAACTACAATAAAAAAATTATAATTTCGCTACTTAACAACTTTTGTATAAGTAGGCGGACCACGCCCATTTTGGGCAAATATTTTTGTAATGTCTATAGATACTGCTGGTGTAAGACAATAAATGTCCGTGATTTTTGCTTTCCTAATTTAAAAATTACATTTCAGTTTAAGCAATTTACAAGAATTTCTATGTTTTTCTAGTGTTAATGGTTTGGTGAGAATATCGACTGCATTTTTACCGGAAACCACATAATCGACTTCAATTTCATTTTCAATGTATTTCTCACGGATGAAATGATACATAATGTTGGTATGCTTACGCCTTCTCTGAAAGATTAAATTTTTCAGTAGAAATTGTGCACTTTGGTTGTCGCAGAACATTTTGGTATGACGTTTAGTATCTTCAAGAAAACCCATTTAATTCAAAAGTGTTCTTAGAAAAATAACCTCCTTTGCACCCTGGCATAGTGCAATATATTCTGCCTCCATCGTACTAAAAGCGACAACGTTTTGTTTCTTAGATTCCCATGCGACAGGGCCACGAGCAAAAAAGGAAACATAACCACTATATGACTTCCGGTTGGTTAAATCTGAGCTCTAGTCGGCATCTGTAAAACACACTAAACTTTGTAAGGATTTGTTAAAAGTTATTGTACCTCTAGGAGAACCCTTCAAATATCTTAAAAGATAATATAGGAATGGATTTAAAATATGTCGCATCAATTCTCAAAGCTTGGTTAAGAAGATAGACGAACTTAGATTTATCAGGAATAGATGATGCGGTATGAGGGATCAGGGATAGATGCAGTGTGCATCTCTGAAACTTGGTTCAGCTCTGAATTTCATGATGGTTTGTTTTGGGTTCACGGGTATCGACTTTTTCGAAATGATCGGGCTACGCATTGTGGTGGAGTTGAGATTTATTTATCAAGAATAGTATCCCTTGCAAGCTTAAGCTCACGTCTTGCACTGGTTCAAATTGAGTACTTATTTGTCGAGCTAATTTTACTAATTTATTTCATTACGACCTACCAGGCTTAGCCTTTACAGGTTAACTTACACTACTTAGAATCCATTTTAATAAATAATTGTACATTAAAGTACTCGTTAACTTTCTTAAGGAACAAATTTCTACCCTCATCAAAATCCACAATGTGTAAGAGTGAATTGCATATTGAAGTAAATTTGTGAAGGGGTTAATTTGCTCCATATATCTTTCTATGAGTATAGTTATAAAACAAGGCATGATTTCTTAAATGCCTTGCTGGTGCATGAAAAGACAAAAGCGTTAAAAGCTCAGGTGAGTCAATTTTATTGTCGCAAATGTCTTTTATGAGAAGAACGTCTCGCACTTTCCGACTATTTGAGCTTTACTAATGCTGACAGGTTGTTACTTGGATGCGCATATCGACCTAACTATCGTGTAAGCATGGATGATTTTATTGCTGAAATTGGTTTCTTATCACCTTGTTATCTAAACATGGTGATTGCTGGAGACCTGAAAGGTAATCTAATTGCTGATAATAGCCTCGTTGATCTTATGGGGAGTAGTGTCGGACTCTATCCTGTAAATGTGAATTTGCCAACTCATTATTCTCGTAGCAACCCTACACTTTTTGATGTTATTTTTGTTTCCAATGTTAATAAAATTCTACTTTATGATCAGTTGTCGGCCCAGCAATTCTCAAGGCATGATATTCAGTTTCTAACATATGACTTTTAGTGCAACGAATCACCAAACTCCTTTATTTTTCGAGATTTTTGTCATGTTGATTATTCGGCACTACGGAAAAGTGAAAGAGGTACAGACTTAACATTCTATCCAAAAAGTTAAGACTTGTCATGTTGATTATTCGGCACTACGGAAAAGTGAAAGAGGTACAGACTTAACATTCTATCCAAAAAGTTAAGACTTGGAGAAATCTGGTTGTAAAGTCCAAAGTAAGGCAAAGCGCATTTTTTTGCCACCAAATTCCCGAAGGCTGTTGGATATAAGCAAAGATGGAAAGTTATTCGCGATGCTGGCCTGGTCAAAGTTTCATCATCACGAAATAACAGGTTGGGCGTGACGGTGATATCCTAAATGCGAAATTTTTAAACATCAACGCTCCAATGCTCTCATTTAATTACCATTGTTGTGTCCAACAACGCCATAATTCAGGTCCTCAGTTCTATTTCCAATATGTGGACCAAAATGAGGTGCTGGACAGTATACTTCAAGTTAAGTCTGAGTCAGTTGGACTTGATGGAATACATCCAAGGTTTTTAAAAATGTTGCTTTCGATATTATTAGCAATTATATGTTACTTCTTGAATAATATCTCTACAGCCTCAGTATTCCCTGATGCCTGGAAGAATGCTAGAGTTATTTTGGTCCCGAAATCTGATAACGACTTTCGTCCGATTTATATTCTAACGTTTTTATCCAAGGTTTTTGAGAAATTGGCCTTCAAGCAAATCATGAAATTCTGCGAGGATAACAAGTTAATATCGGATAGGCATTATCCGGTTTAAGGAATGGGCGTAGTTGTATCACAACGTTAATAGATGTCGTTGAGGATGCTCAAAACAGCATAGAAAGAAATCAAATAACTTTTCTCGTTCTACTGGATCATTCTAAGGCGTTCGATTCAGCCGATCATAAAACCTTAATTGCAAAATTACAGGTTGTTTGATTTCTCAATACAAGGTTGTTTGATTTCTCTTCTGCCGCAGTAAACTTGATATATTCATATTTATCTAATAGAACAATGCCGTTTCTTGCAATGGTGCCGAATCTCAACCTCTCCCTTTAGCGCGGGGTTTACCTCAGGGTTCAATCCTTGGGCCCTTATTGTTCTCTATGTACTTAAATAATTTACGGGGGTATTAAAACGCTGTAATATACACATATGCAGACGATGTGCAAATCTACACCAGCTGTAACTTAGTAAATCTGCGTGTTACAGGGAGCTAAATGATGAGTTAGGTAGAATCAATTCATGGGCTGTAAGAAATGGTTTCTGTCTTAATCCGCTGAAGTCGAAGTGTCTTGTTATTTGTAGGAGGGGCATATGTACATCTAGTCTACCCGTGTTAAAATTTAACTCGAACATAATCGAGTATAGTACGTTAACAAAACAAAAAATCTTGGCATAATATTTAATAATTCCCTGTTTTGGAATGACCATGTAAATCATGTGATTGGTAACACATATGTAACACATATGGCTCTATGGTGTATACAGTATGTTACTCCTCTTAAGACAATACTATTATTGGTGAAGGCTTATCTTATACCCTCTTTGCTTTATGGCTGTGAACCATATGCAAACGGTGACTCTATCTGCATAGGTAGACTTAACAGAGCATACAATACAATTGTTAGGTACATATATGGGCTAAGGAGATTTGATCATATTTCTGGATTTCGATTACTTGTTTATGACATATCGTTCAAATCGCTATTAGTTTTTCGGACGTTACTTGGCCCACATAAGCTTCTATGATCGCATGAACCGTCGTACCTGTATGCCAATCTAAATTTTACCCGTTCAGCCGTAACAATTGCTTGATACCTATTAGGCACACATTATTAACCTCTAAACTGATTCTCATAAATTAGATAGTGTAAACAGGGAATTTAGTTCTAAGTGGATGGCAACGATGGTGAGTATGCTTTACTGGAGGGGAGTAAGTGGGACAGACGGTGATGACGTATACAGTGGAAGTCAGTTGGAATGCGTAGCAACACAGCATGCTGCCAGCAACATTCCTGAAAATAAGTTATGTTGCCATCAACATCTGGAAGAACCAACAGAGAAGAAGAAAAAGAAATCATGTATAAAAGGCGTCGCACAACCCAAAATAGGGAATTAGTTTTTCGGCAGTCAGCCGCGCAGCAGTACCACGGACAGTGACAAGGTAAGTGATAAAATAGTAGTGGCTCCCTTTGAAATTCCCAATCCTTCCCACCTCCCTTTGCGAACACAAGTCCTGTGACTTTTTTGCCACTAACTGGCGACAGATTGCACCAATACTGTCAGTTGTGTGTCCTCCGTAACACACAACTTTTGCCATCGACGGGTGACGGATTGCACCAATCCGGCCCGACAAGAGGTGTCCTGAATCCATCCTACACGTGTCCTTGTAGACAGAGCCACTATATTATCCTTGTCACTTGAGACAAAGTCCGTTGCTCGTCGTAACCCCGAGCGTCGCATCGACGGCAGTGCATCGCAGAACACTACGCGTCGCATTATCGCATCGCATCGACGGCAGTGCATCGCAGGACGGTAGTGCATTATAGGTCACTGTCGCCGCATCATTGCATCGCATCGACGGCAGTGCATCGACGAACACTGCGCGTCGCATCAGAGCATCGTATCGACGGTAGTGCATCGCGGGACACTGCGCGTCGCATCAGAGTATCGCATCGACGGCAGTGCATTACAGGTCACTGCGCGTCGCATCAACGCATCGGATCGCATCTGCGCGTCACACCAACGCTTCGACGTCTTGCTGCGTCAACACTCGTCATCCACCAACGCATTGACGGTCCGCTGCGTCAACGAGCGTCGCATCAACGCCTCGCGTCGCATCTACACGTCACACCAACGCATCGACGCCCTGCTGCGTCGAAGAGCGCCGCACCAGCGCATCGCAACGCATCTACGCGTCCACCAACGCATCGAAAGCCTGCTGCGTCAACGAGCGTCGCACATCACCGGACGGCGGCATATTCATGCCGCGTCAGCGAACGTCATCCACCTCGTCTACGGCCACATCGTAAACTCACTACCTCCAACACAACCGGCACACTCACCATCGTGTCTACACCCCGTAGTTTAAGGGTCGGAAGTATAAATAAAGCGAATTTCTTGAAGCATATGTCCAAAATATAAATTTTGGGAGAAAACAGTGTAACCTCTGAGTCCACAACTTCGTTACCTCTATAACACACGGAAAATGGCTACGGTAAGTTGGATTTACAGCCTGAATAAGGAGCAGCTGCAGTTCATGGCAGAGAAATAGGAGTTGGAAAAGGAAGGTACGGTAGAAGAATTAAGGAAATTGCTGGCGGATTTTGTGAAGACAGGAAAATACACAGAAGACACTATGAAGTTTTTGCAAGATAGACACTATGAAGTTTTTGCAATGGAAACAAAATATGGAAAATCGAGGTCGAGTACATCGACACAGATGCTTAAAAGCAGGAGTCCAAGCCCGATACGAAGACAGATTAATGATTCCGGCGACCACCAACAGAAAATGGGAATCTCGATACCAGTTCCATCGCATCCAAGCCCTTATGCGGTAGTGATCGACCATGTACGGAAGTGGGCCATGAAATTTGATGGCATGAAGAACCCTCTAGAGTTTATTGAACGCATCGAGGAACTAGCGGTCACGTATAATCTAAATATCAGCCTCCTACTAAACGATGCCCGAACTACTAAGAGAAAAGGCACTCACATGGCTGCGGAATAATAATCGCCGTTGGGAGAAATGGGACGAATTTATGCGAGATTTTCTGAAATTTTTCTTGTCCTCACGGTATTTCGAGAAACCGATGAAATTCAGAGCCGCCATCAACAATAGAATGAGCCTTTCAAGGATCACGTTGTGGTGTTAGAGGATTTGATGAGACATGCCGGATACGAGGAGTCTCGACAGCTGGAGAGGATATTGCGAAACAATCAAAGAAGTTACCAACTGTACATCAAGAGGAAGAATTTTTCGAGGTTGGCCGAATTGACAGCACTAGCCGAGGACATGGAGTGCTTGCGAGTAGTATATAAATGTATGTTCTAATCTACAACAACAGGCAATCAATGATTTTGGTTGACAGAGTGGCCAGATCAAGGATTTTGGTGGACAGAGTGGCCAGATGAATGTTTTTTTTAAAAACTTTTTTAAAAAATTTTTTTTAAAACTTTTTTTAAAATTTTTTTTGAAAAATTTTTTGTTTTTTTTAAAAATCTTTTTTTTAAAAAAAAATTTTTTTACAATTTGTTTTTTTAAAACTTTTTTTAATTTTTTTAAAATTTTTTTTTAAAATTTTTTTTTTTGAAAAATTTTTAAAAATTTTTTTTCTTGGATTTTTTTTGGAATTTTTTTTAGGGTGGCAACCCTGGTGGTATGGCAGACGGACAGACGGCTAACGGACGGACGGCTAACGGACAGACGGCTAACGGACAGACGGCTAACGGACTGGCGGCTGACAGTCGCGGTGGCAGCATGCTAAGCAGAGGCTGCCTAAGCAGAAGCTGCGTAAGCAGATGTAGTGTTGTAGTTGTTGTTTATTTCTGCTTCGTTTTTGAGACGTTGCCCCAGAAGTGTAGTAAAACTTAATGTAAACATTGAGGGAGCGGTTCAAGCTGTGGCTCGCATCCACGGTCTGGAGCGCGGAGTTGTTATTTTAAGAAATATGAAACCCGCCTTATTGTTCTTGCTGTTGTTGTTGTAGTTTTTATTTAATTGCTTGGTTTCGAATTGTGGCTTGACTCGAATTTGTCAGGAATTAAATTAATGTAAATATTTTCGAAGAATGTGATAAAATTATGCGGAACTGAACCGAACATGATCGAACACAGAGACGGATCTCTTCGTTATCTCAATTTCAGTTTTGCTGATATGTTCTTTTTTCTTTTTATCTTATAAGGGTTTCAGCTGGAGTATGAATGATCTGAAATTTATAATCAAACTTCATTCCGTATCTGAATGTAGCAGCGAAAAGTTGTGCTGATTTCGTCTTCATCATTGAGTGGCTATTAAACGTCTCCAACGAGAGATTAATAACTGCCTCTCAGCTCTCACTTTGCATGATGTCGATGTGAACAGCTGGGACGCAATTATTGTGCATCTCTGCTCAACTCGCCTCCCCGAACACACCCTCTCGTTATGGGAACAATATATTACTCTCAAACGAGAAATTCCAAGATGGCGCGAAATGGACGCTTTTCTCACCTCCCATTTCCAAACTTTGAAAACTGTTGACGATATCCGGAAGTCCGTCAAAAAAGTCCCCTAAAAAAGCGTCGCATACCTTTACGCGCGCTCCCCCCAACCCGAAGCCTGTGAATACGTTCCAGGCTAATATGGTTTCGACCAGATGCAGATTATGCACTGATCAACCGCACTCGCTCCGCAGATGCCCACGGTTTCTGGCAATGAATTTGGACTCTCGTTGGGCGACAGTTCAACGAATTCATTTTTGTTCCAACTGCTTGGCGCACTCACATCACGTAAAAGAGTGTAAAAGTGCGTTCACGTGTATGTCGTGCAACCAGCAACATCACACACTATTACATCGCGAGGAGGCCTCGGCCCCCCAACCGAACTCTCATTCGGACTCTACCCATAACACCTCGCTTCGTAAAAACCCCCCTCATCGCGGTCCAAATGTTCATACGCATAATCGCTTGTCGAACCTTCCGTCGCACTCTCGAGCGACCCCCTCTACCTCTACCCCTAATATACAGTCCACTGAAGCCCCCTCAACATCAAACGTATTGACGTGCTTCACCTCGCGACCGAAGCAGGTGTTGCTCGCCACCGCGATGATCCATATTTACCCCCGCGGTGAGCCGTACTCAGCGCGTGCGCTCATCGACCCTGGCTCTGAAGCCACTTTCTTAACCGAACGCATCCAGAAGCGATTGAAACTCCCAGTGAAGGCCATCCAGGCCCAAGTGGCGAGTGTCAATCAAACAATCAAACAGATTGGCTCACCTCGAGCTCCTGGGACTCACCTTCAAGCTTGCGCGCTTGTGCTCCCCAAGCTAACCGGCAATCTCCCGGTTTGCTCTCTCGATACTTCACGCTGTGAATCTCTTCGCGAGCTACCATTAGCCGATGAGAACTTCTACCGCAGTGATCAAATTGATATGCTTATTGGAGCCGATATCTACCCCCTCATCTTGCGCGATGGAATTAAACGCAAAATCGTTGACTCTCTGGTCGCTGAAGAGACCATCTTCGGGTGGATTCTCACAGGTCCACTTCAGCAGGATTTACCTGGCCCCTCGGTTACCACACGAGTCTCTTTCTTCAACGAAGTCTCCATGGATCATCAACTATCGCGATTCTGGGAGCTTGAAGAAGTCCAAACTAAACGGATACCCACCCAGGGTGAACAACGCTGCGAGGACTTGTATTCAAATACCACTCAGAGGCGCCCCGATGGCCGATATATTGTTTCGCTGCCCTTCAAGGAAGGTTTCCCTTCTTCAATAAAGATCGGGAAATCCAGAGAGATTTCTCTCAAACAGTTTCTCAGAAACGAAACGAGATTGTTGAAGACCCCCAGTTTTAAAGAAACATATGACTCCGTGATTCGAGAGTACTCGGATCTGCACCATATGACACAGATCCACCCCTCCCAGAACCCTTCCGGTTCCGACAACTACTACCTACCCCATTACGCTGTTCTCAAACCCGACAGCAGCACAACCAAGGTGCGTGTTGTGTTCAACGCCTCCTGCCCCTCCTCCAACGGTCTTAGCCTGAACGATGTCCTCTATTCTGGGCCCGCCCTGCAATCGGATTTGACATTTCATTGAAAAAATGTATCGCCAAATCCGCATAAATCCCCAGCATTCGCGCTACCAGCGAATTCTCTTCCGAAACTCTTCACACGACGATGTGCAAGATTTCGAACTCCAAACAGTCACGTTTGGCGTCAATTGTGCTCCCTATCTGGCCATACGTATTCTACATCAATTGGCGAAGGATGTCGAGAAAAAATACCCCCTTGCTGCTCCTATTCTTAAGAACTCCATGTACGTGGATGACGCGTCATGTGGCGCTCATGACATTGATGTCGCGCTTCGCACCCGACATCAACTGTCTGCCGCTCTTCACTCTGCCGGCTTCACGCTACGAAAAGGGACAGCAAATCACCCCGCTCTTCTAATTGGGATCCCACCACAAGATCTCTTAAACAAAGACTTTCTTGAATTAGAAGATGGTAACAATACCAAAACTCTCGGCCTCCGTTGGAATGCCAAAACTGATCATTTCAACATAGAGTCAAAACCCTTTGACCTCTCCCCCCCATCTACTAAGCGCGAGGTGTTATCTCGGATTGCAAAACTGTTTGACCCGGCAGGATGGCTTGCTCCAGTCATTATCATTGCAAAAAACCATTATGCAACAACTCTGGCTGGACGGCATCGGATGGGACGACCCACTCACTCCCATCACTTTACAACGTTGGCTTCAATTCGTTCAATGTTACCCCCATATCAATCTCCTCAAAATACCCCGATGGATTCACTTCACCCCAGGCAGCACCGTGGAAATTCATGCTTTTTGCGATGCTTCCGAGAAAGCATACGCTGGCGTGATCTACGTGCTCACTCGTAACTCAGGCAGCACTTCGACTTCCTTGCTCTTTGCCAAAACGAAGGTCGCCCCAATCAAAACCATATCGATCCCTCGATTGGAACTCTGCGGAGCTGCTCTCCTTGTCGATATGATTGACGCAATTGTTCCCCATCTCGACTTTCCACGTTATGACCTTCACTGTTGGACCGACTCGACTATAGTGCTGGCGTGGTTGAAGCGACCACCCTGCACATGGACGACGTTCGTCGCCAACCGTGTCGCGAAAATTGTCGAGGTGGCGGACAACACTCACGGCTACCACGTCGACTCGGAGAGTAATCCAGCGGATCTTGCCAGCAGAGGCATGTATCCGCTGGATTTGCTTCACACCCCGCTCTGGTGGCAAGGACTTGCATGGCTGCGGCAAGCGAGGACGCAGTGGCCTCACTACACTGCCCCCCACGAGTTCGAAACTGAGTTGGAGGCTAAGCCCATCAAAACCAATTTCACCTATTACCACCAATATGAGGACCCCTTAGAAAGATTCTCTTCTTTCCCGCGAGCCCTTCGCGTATTGGCGTATGCTTTTCGGTTCCTGCAGCATACGCACCCCCATTACCGCCCTCATTTTCGGCGCGAAACTACTCTCATCGACTCCGATGAGATTCAAGCCGTTCAGACGCGGCTCATCATTGTCGCGCAAAAAGTTCATTTCAACGACGAATATCATTGCCTTGAAATGACACAAACTCTTAAGCACAAGAGTTCGCTTAACCCATTTCTCTCACACGACGGACTCCTCCGCGTGAGCGGACGGTTAATCTCTTGTCCATCTCTCTCGTACGATGAACGCCACCCTATTTTGCTCCCCTACAATAGCGTCTTCACCCGTCTCTTGGTTCGGTTTATCCATGACATCAGCTTACACGGTGGAAACCAGCTGATGCTGCGCTTGCTCCGCAGGCGGTACTGGATACCCAAAGCCAAGAACATGGTCAAAGCCACAATTCACAATTGTAAGCCTTGTTTACTTCAAAAGAAGCAAGTACGCACCCAACTTATGGCCGCTCTACCCCCTGAGCGCACCACACTCTCTCGCCCCTTTGCTGCCACCGGTTTGGACTTCGCTGGACCGTTCGACATCAAGAACTACACTGGAAGAGCCTGCCTCATCACCAAAGGCTACGTTTGCGTCTTCGTGTGCTTTGCGACGAAGGCCATACACCTCGAAGCTGCCAGCGATTTGTCAACCCCGACATTTCTCGCTGCCTTTGGACGATTCAGCGCTCGCCGAGGATGTCCCTCTGATGTGTACTCCGACAACGGACAAAATTTCGTCGGAGCAGCGAAGACCCTTCGACGAGAATGGGAATCAGTGATTCAACACACTCAGGACGCTATTGTCTCCCAATACGCTCATCAACGCCTGCGATGGCATTTCATTCCCGCTGCCGCTCCGCACATGGGCGGACTCTGGGAAGCTGGAGTAAAAAGCTTCAAACTCCACTTCCGCAGATTCGCTGGCGATCTCCGCTTCACGTTTGAAGAGTTTTCCACCATACTCTCCAAAATCGAAGCTTGCTTGAACTCCAGACCCCTTAATAGCATGTCAGAAGATCCTTCGGACCTGCAACCCCTAACCCCAGGACTTTTTCTAGTCGGCGGCCCGCTCTTGGCTCCGGCAGAACCCGAAATATTACAATCTCCACCCAGAATTGTGAATCGATGGCAGAAGGTCAGAGCTGTCTATCAGCAATTTTGCTCCCGGTGGAAAAACGAATATCTCACCGAACTCCACAAATGCAGCAAATGGAAGATCCCACAAACTAATTTAAAAATTAACGACCTGGTTGTCTTACGAGATGACAACCTCCCCCCAACAAAATGGAGACTCGGTCGTATAGTTCATGTTTATCCCGGTTCTGACGATAGAACACACGTCGCGGACGTCCGAACCGAACAAGGAACCATAACCCGACCCATTAGCAAAATGATACTGCTCCCCTCTGAAGTTTCGCCAGCTGCGAGCTCGTCCCATACCCGCGAATCCCCCTAAACAACTTTTACTCATATCTTATCTTTTCAGCCAGATTACCCAAAGCGTCTGCACGTAAGGTGGGGACGTATGCGTTGCCGCCCCGTGCAGCGCACTTTAGTTCCGCGGATGCAGCCCAACCTGCTGGTCACTCCCCCCCCGCGGAGTCCCTGACCAACCTGATGGTTAATCCCTAAAACCATCAGGTATCCGCGGCTAAAGCGAGGAACCCCTCTTCGTGCGTCTCTAACCTGAGCAAAGTTGCAATACTGCAAGGCGGGCGGGATGTTCACGCGAAAACCCCACCGTCTCCCGTCGCTTTTCCCTTTGCGACAAAACCCCACGAAAATCAATCAGCAACCCCGCTGAACACGGCTCGAGCGGACCCCATTCCGTCTCGTTCCGTTCTTCTCTTTTCTCTTTCACAGATAGATGGCGGTGGTTCCGGTAAAAACCACTGTCTTATTCTCCGTGATCGTAAAGGAAGTGCACGCGCCAACCAACCGACCACACAAAGTGAACCAATCAACGCGACATCCCAGTCAACCAGGACAAAGAGCGACGCAGCTCACCCCAAATAATTCTGGACGCCGACGACTCCACACCAAGCGAGCATTAAGTGAGTACCTTTGCTTGTTTTTTTACCCCATCCATCTTGGTCCTTCGAGCCATCCCACGCGCTCGAGGGTCAAAGAAACATTTGGTCCTTCGAGCCGGATAACCACGAGCTCGGAGACCACCCCCAACCTCTTGACTCTTCGAGCCATCCCACGCGCTCGGAGATCAGAGAAACACACATCATCTGCTTTAGTGTCCTATTGAAACGCTCAACAATTGTCGCCTTTAAAACACTATACGTAGAATAATGGTTGACATGGAATTTCCTCACTAAATTTTGAAATTGTCGATTAAAGAATTCTTTACCATAATCGGTTTGTAAATTTCTCGGTATTCGACCCAAATTGAGTATCGTTTCCATAGCTTTGGTTACATCAGTGGATGTTTTAGATTTTAAATGCATAGCCCAGGCGAATTTTGAAAATGTATCTATTACGGTGAGAAGGAAATGAAATCCATTGTTATCCGTGGAATAACTTCCCATTTCAACTAAATCCGCTTACCAGAGGTCGTCGATTCCTTTAGTGATTACACGTCTTCGTTTAACATTTTTTCGAGCTTGAGTGTGAAGCTCGTCTACTAAACCCCTCTTTTTACTCATTTTGGCATTTCTTGTAGAATTTTTTCCTCCAATGCAACTGCAGATTTAGGTTTTAGTGCTTGTTGAAAGAGGTAACTTTCCAATCGACCAATTTGTTCACTAATATATTTTGTATAATCTTGAATATTACTTTCGATGTATTATTAATCTTTCCGTGAATTTCTTCAAAGTCTTCATTAATTTTTTCCTTCAGTGCTTTGTTTTCTTTTTTAAATTCTGAGTCCATCTGATTCATACTATCTTTTATAAAAGACTTTGTTATTGAGTCCATCTGTTTCATATTATCTTCCACAAAAGACTTGGTTACTGTTTCATAACCATCAATAGGTGTGCCAACATTCTTTAAACGCTTCCAGCGGATATTTAAGTTGTTGTCATTATCTAGACTGAAACCCAACACTTTTGAAATATTTCTCTTTATTCTATTATTTGATGCTTTATGTGCGGAATAACGACAGAACTTGTCGACTCTCATTTTCACTTATGCTTACAACTCTATTATATATCATATTTATACAATTATATTAGCTTCTCTCAATTCCTCAATGATGGAAATAATTTCGTTGGTGTGATTGTTATGTCCAGCCGATTGTGATGATAATAAAAGTCTCAATCTATCTACTAATTCATTCGCATCATCCCAAAAATATAATTAGGCTTTTGAGGATTTACTTTCATCAATCCGGTTCCTTTTCTATGTTGAAGTGGTTTGGACAGCAAAGATTTATCACTAATTTTTCCTTTTATGATGTTGGTGTACTTGAAAGCCTTATTTCCCTTAATTTGTTAATTTTCATTTTAGTTACGTTTCTGAGCATTAGTATTGATTAAAAGTATTTTGTAAATTTGTAGATCTGCTTCGTCATACTTTGATGGTGTCTTGTAAAACAATAATTCAAAGAGACCGGGTGTAAGGTTGAAAGAAGTAGGGGGTGAGGAGACATAATTTTCACTGTTGTAGTTACACCCAAGTGACGGGTACGATCAATTTCCAATCCATTAATCTCATAGCGAATTTCATCAAACAAGAATGTCATACAGTTATTTTTTAATTTTGCATTGAAAGTCACATTTCCATTATCCAAGGTGACCTTCAATATAAATTATACTTTCACTCGGTAAAAAGAATAGATCTTGATTTTGAATGGCTATCCTTATCTCATCGTTGCTTTTATATGATTGCAAATACGGTGAGTAGCTATGGTATTCTTTTTTAATGATACTATCATCATACAGTGGTTTTTGTATAACATCAAGTATTTGACTCATTTTAATTTAGTTTTTCTTTAGTTTGAAACCCAACGAGTTTGAAAACTCTTTATTTACAAACATCAGCTGTTTACGTTGTATAGTGTCAAGTGTTGTCTGCGGCTTCAGCGACCTTGTTAGACCAAGTGGTAGGGCAGAAGTGAATGAAGGTGTACCTATATAAGCGCTTTTATTATAGATAATCAATGACCTTCTGTCATTGACATCAAACCCTGTCTACTCGTTTGCTGATGACAGCAGCATTTGTCATTCATATTCATTCTCCAGGCGTCCTTCCATTCTGGAGATCACTAGAAGACGCAGAATTATTAATGACACACTTCAATCCGACCTCAAAAAAATCCAGGAGTGGGGTCGAGCGAATCGGGTCGATTTTAATGCGCGGAAGACCCAATGCTGTTTGTTGAACCACAAGCGCCTGGCGGGCAAAGACAACAAGACTGGAAACTCATTTTTAGCTTTCACTGTGTTAGTGAAATCATGCTGAAGTGTGTAAATTACACAAACAAAACGCATGCAATTTTGACAACTTGAAGAAAATTTTGACAATTTGGAAAAATATTGTTTACAAAATTTTGAGAGAGGATTTACATTTTTTGAGAGAGAATTGCAACTCTTGTTCTTCTTCACCGCACTAGCCTAGAAACATAATTTTTAAAATACGTAAAGAAGACAAGGAGATAGGCTTTAAACAAACTCATGCTTTTAGAAATGCACAAGAAATCTTTTCCAAGTCATGTTGCTGCATTATATCACATATTTAGCGAAGGAAACCAAGTCAAATTCCATAAAATTTGCTCGATTCGCAAATATAAACAGCTGTTTTTACCTACCACACGATCTTTTAGCTGTAAGAGATGCCAACATATTTTACTTTAGATTGTGGTGGAAATTTCCACACCACCTCAAAGATGGTGTGGAAATGTAGCAAAAGGTTTTTTATAAAGTTATTAAAATAGTTAGAAAGTAACTTAAAAATCATTGTTATAAATGTTTAAAAGATTTTTTCTTCTACAAATTACAAAAACAAGTCAGTTTACATTACTGCTTCCATATTGTTTATTGTTTACATAATGTTTGTTGTATATTTCCAAACAGTTAAGGAATCATCAAAACCGCGAAGGATCTTACATGCAATGAAGTTTTTCTATTAAAGCTTACTTAAAAATCCATATAAGTAATAATTAATAATTGCGTCTCGTTGGTATACCTGTCATGAACTCACCCCATCATCTTGTGACGGTGTGGTAACAAACCTGAATGGTTTACTTTTTCAGCTAACTTCCTTTGCATTAGCCAGTTTTAGCTTGTAACAAGGAGACAATTTCACCATAAATCTCACATACGCTGTACGTGAGTGCGCGGACGGACATGTTTTTCAGCTCGCTCACGAAATGAGAGGAGTTTCCAGTCTTGTTGTCTTTGCTGGCGGGTGACAACTTCCCACCTCTAAATATGGGTGGTATGGATATTAATGAGTCGGAGGCTCTTAATGTTCTGGGCATGTCAATCCAATGCGTTCTTCGCTGGAACGTATCTACGCCACTTATATGCGTCCGAAAATAGAGTACAATTCGCATATATGGTCAGCACCTCTGCGAACATATCTTCAGCTTCTAGACCGTGTCCAATGTCGTGCGTTAAAACTTATAGGGGACAGTAGGGTATCCAGCTCTATTGAAACCTTGGAGCGTCGTCGTGATGTTGGGTGTGTATCATTATTTTACCGTTACTTTCATGGTAAATGTTCCTCTGAAGTAGCCAGCCTGATTCCTCCGGTTCAGGTATTTAGCAGAACTACTCGGCTTTCCAGAGCGGTGCAGTCCTTTTATGTCGCGATTCCGTTCCAACGAACCACGCATTACCGTGAGAGTTCGTTTTTCGGTCGCGTGTTAGATTGTGGAATCTCCCTGCGAATGTCTTCCCCGTCGCACTAAACCGTCACTACTCCCTCTTTCCCCCTTCCCACTAACCTGTTATCTCTTCGGAACCAACAAATGCTGTGCATGGATAGGGGGCATCCCCTGAGCTTGGTTTCATCTGTCATAAAAAAAAATCATTATTCTTGTGGTTTTAAAGGTAGTCTGAGGGTTATAGTTTCTCCACAAAAATTAATTAGGTTACCGCTTTGATCAACAATTTTTACTGTAATCGAACTTATCTGTCTGGTGTTTAATGGTAAATAGATAACATTTTTCGGAATCTCATCTATTTTATACCCAGGACTGACATTCAGTGCAAACATATGTATTGTATGCGCCGGTTTATTATTAATATATGAACCGGTAACTATGTCACACTCAACATGTATTGCATTGATCTTTGTTATATTCACAGGCAAGTCCGATGTATGTAGTTTTCCTGCTTCCAATATTCTTTTACTGAATCCTAAGAGCGGACCAATGCTTCGATCTTTATTAAAGAAAATATCATGTTTATCATGTTTACTGGATCCTAGGATAGCTTGCAGTGTATTAGGGTTGGCTGCTATTTCCAGTTTCTCGTGCAGCTTTTCATGTGACTCTATACTTATATCTACTTTGAATGTACTCGGCAATATCATCAGGCTCATATGAACCGACAGGAATTTCAATTGTATTTCATATTCTCCAATATGAAATAAATTATTTTCATGGTCGACGTTTGGTATATTGTTGTAATTATGAAAGTTGATCAGACCACACACGTACTTATTATCTAAATCTATAGGTGGAAAGTAATCAGCTGATAAAATGGATTTGTTTCCACTTAAAGTAAGAGTTAAGTAACATCTTGAATGTTGATTAACTAATGAACTGAAAACACTCACAAAACAATCTTTTTATACCACAAAATTTATTTACATATATTTTACAAAATTTCATTACTATCCTAACCACTTGACGAAAACTTTGCTTCCTCATGTTTTAAGAACTTTCTCCACGAGGTAGGTGTTGGGATATTTTGTTTTCAGTAGTTCAGTTTCGTAGAATCCTCCTCTAATTGTATTTCCCTGGTAGTCTTCAAGAATATACGTTGTTGGGTTTGTAATTCTTATATTTTTAATTTTAAAAATAAAATTTAAATTAAATTAAATTAAAAAAAATTCTATTTTTAATTTTAATTTTAAAAATCTCTAATCTAAAATGTATTTTTCGAATACATGTTTATGTTTAATTTTGCGAACATAATCTCCTATGCGGAACTTTGACTTTGTAAATATTTTCAGAATATTGTAGGCAGTCTTTAATAACAACCCTTCATTAAACGGATTCACACCAATGGAAGGCATATTTATCGTTCTATGCTTTTTCTTATTGTATTCGTTGATCAAGTTTTTATAATTGTCAATCCATCGATATGATCCATGGTAACTAAATTCCTTCCACATCATCTGCTTCAGTGTCCTATTGAAACGCTCAACAATTGACGCCTTTAAAACACTATACGAAGAATAATGGTTGACATGGAATTTCCTCACTTAATTTTGAAATTGTCAATTAAAGAATTCTTTACCATCATCGGTTTGTAAATTTCTCGGTATCCGACCCAAATTGAATATCGTTTCCATAGTTTGCTTACATAAGCGGATGTTTTAGATTTTAAAGGCATAGCCCAGGCGAATTTTAAAAATGTATCTATTACGGTGAGAAGGAAATGAAATCCGTTGTTATCCGTGGAATAACTTCCCATTTCTACTAAATCGGCTTGCCATAGGTCGTCGATCCCTTTAGTGATTACACGTCTTCGTTTTCCTCCAATGTAACTGCAGATTTAGGTCTTAGTGCTTGTTGAAAGAGGTAACTTTCCATTCGACCAATTTGTTCACTTGAATACTACTTTCGATGTATGTTTTAGCATCAGCAATCTTTCCGTGAACTACTTCAAATTCTTTATCAATTTTTTCTTTCAGTGCTTTGTTTTCTTTTTTAAATTCTGGGTCCATCTGATTTATACTATCTCTCACAAAAGACTTTGTTATTGAGTCCATCTGTTTCATATTATCTTGGTACGCAGTAAAGACTTGGTTACTGCGTCATAACCATCAATAGGTGTGCCAACATTCTTTAAACGCTTCCAGCGGATATTTAAGTTGTTATCATTATCTAGACTGAAACCCAGCACTTTTGAAATATTTCTCTTTATTTTATTATTTGATGTTTTATGTGCGGAATAACGACCGAACTTGTCGACACTCATTTTCAATTATGCTTACAACTCTATTATACATCATATTTATACAATTATATTAGCTTCTCTCAATTCCTCAATGATAGAAATACTTTCGTTGGTGTGATTGCTATGTCCAGCTGATTGTGATGATAATAAAAGTCTCAATTTATCTACTAATTCATTCTGATCATCCCAAAAGATATAATTACTATAGGCTTTTGAGGATTTACTTTCATCAAACCGGTTCCTTTTCTATGTTGAAGTAGTGTGGACAGCAAAGATTTATCACTGATTAATCCTTTTATGATGTTGGTGTACTTGAAAGCCTTGCTTCCCTTAATTTGTTCATTTTAATTATAGTTACGTTTGTGAGCATTAGTATTGATTAGAATTGTTTTGTAAACTTGTAGATCTGCTTCGTCATACTTTAATGGTGTCTTGTAAAACAATAATTCAAAGAGACCGGGTGTAAGGTTGAAAAAAGTAGGGGGTGAGGTTCCAAAAAGTTTGTCTGAGATGAATACTTTATCACCATGCATTTCCAAAGCACTATTTCCGAACCTCCATTCACCATTCGATCTGTTCGGTCCATATGCGGTGTCCAGCTCATTTTGTTCCTCTAATTGTGACAGAATTTGTTGATGGAATTTTGTTGATATGTTTGCATCATCTGTATCATCTATTTGAGAGAAAAACGTACCGTCTTCATTACTCTTGGTAAGAGTTTCGTCTGTAAAACCAGTCTCTTTCTTTGCTTTGTGTGGGGTACTTGTTTTTAGTCTGAGTGGTATCTCATCATATGTAAACTGAGAGTCATTCTTATTAGGATTTGTTGTTGTTGTTGCAGTGTTTCGAACCAATTCCTTTAGAGGTTTTGTGATTGGCTTAAGCGACTCTTCTATTTGATTTTCTACATCTGCTTTAGTCAGTTTTAAGTTTCGAAATTTCTGTTTCAAAATACGCCTGGTTTTTATCAGATCTTTTAATATTTTTTCATTCATTCTTATAATCGGTTATATCAGCTGTCAGATCAGGTGTATCAGCTATCGGATCCGGTATATCAGCTATCAGATCAGATCAGATCAGGTGTATCAGCTATCAGATCAGTTCAAAGACTGTTTGCATACTAGTATGAAATTATCGGGAGTGCTTTTATTTATAGTTGGATGTAAATATCAAAGCCTTTTCTATAACGTCCTTTATCAATCGGTTCATCTTTGCTGATTACCAGAAATACATATTTATCTTTCCAACATTCTCTACATATATTTAAAACTTTCCAAAAGTCATGTCTGTTCCCACATGATCATTGTATATGTGTTTCAAATTTATTTCATCTTGTTTGAATATAATAATCATGTTAGCATTATCACGTACTAAATGTTTAGGAATTCGTGGTATATGTTTGACATAAATAAAAACAATCGATGCATTTGTGTCGACCCATACAAAAGTATTCGCGAATGTTGTTTTGCTTCTCACAAGCAACATCATCGAATATCATAATGGAGTTGGTTTTTGGTTCATCTGGTTTGAGGACTTGTTCGTTTTCCGAAAATGTAAATAATCCAAAATTTTGAATTGGATTTATTAATTGCTTTAAGTATTCATATTTTGGTTCATACAACGAGTTTGAGTAGAAGTATATATTTGCGAATTTTAGTCCATTCGGACTTTCTATTACTCTTAACATAACGTTGGTCTTCCACAATTCGAAGGTCCAACAATGAGACATTGAGTATAAGTACATATTTGCGAATTTTAGTCATTCGGACTTTCTATTATTCTTAACATAACGTTGGTCTTTCCACAATTCGAAGGTCCAACAATCTGTCTTGATTTGGAAACATTATTAGTTACTAGATCCCTATATCTTATTATTATATTTCTATCTTGTTTAATGAAACGCATTTTAACAATTAATATAAATATGTAATAACCATACATTTATATACATTTTCATTCAGTACAATTAGATGAAAATGTATAAAATGGGCATAATTTATAAGAAACATATCAGTTCTAAACAATCAGTAACCGGAAGAGGTTTATTAAATAGTGTTATAAATTCTCTGCCAATTGAACTTCATTTACCGAATTATCAATTTTGTGGTCCAGGAACTAAACTAACAGAACGCTTGGCAAGAGGCGATAAGGGAATCAATCCACTGGACGCTGCATGCAGAGAACACGATATTGCTTATGATAAAACTCGAGACTTGAATAAGCGTCACGAAGCAGATAAAATATTAGCTGAAAGGGCGTGGCAAAGAGTAAAATCAACAGATAGCAAATTGAGTGAGCGAATAAACGCACGATTAGTTACAAACGCGATGAAAGCTAAAGTAAAATTCGGCATGGGAAGCACAATGAATAAAACACTTAAGAAAATTAAGAGAAAAATTAAAAAGAAATGTAGCAAGAAAATATTTACTCAAGCGGTTAAAAACGGATTGAAAATCATTAAACAACGAAAACCAGAAGATATTCCCAATGCTATAAAAATCACACAAAAGGTTGTAAAAAACTCTTTCGGACGGAAGAAGTCGATGGTTAACATTCCACGCGTTATACCCGTTCCTAAAGTAGGAGGGTTTCTACCATTAGTAGCCATTTTAACTGCTCTGGGAGCTGTTGGAGGCTTAGCATCTGGAGGAGCTTCAATCGCAAAAGCAATTAATGATACAAAAGCCCCTCGACAACAATTGGGGGAAGCGAATCGACATAATAAGACCATGGAAGCCATCGCCATGGGAAAAGGCTTATACCTGAAACCATACAGAAAAGGATTGGGTTTATATTATACTCCACAACCAAAAAACATTTAAAGAATCTACCCAAAAGAGCCCTCACAGACGTCGACTTGATGAAACATGCAAAGAATCTACCACATTTCAGAGGTATTTTTATGCGAGACAGTCTCCCGAAACGACCTCGTCAACAAGAATGTGGAATCGTTAATCTGGATACATCAAAGGGCCCCGGTACTCATTGGGTAGCATATTATAAAGATAAGAGCTGCAAAGAATATTTTGATAGCTTTGGAAACTTGCAACCACCACATGAATAAATAAATTTGGGAGAAGGAGTACGTTACAACTACATTCAACATCAAGACTATAATTAATATAACTGTGGTCATCTATGTCTAAAATTTCTTATATGTTAAATAATAAATAAAAAAGAAATATGTATACTTTATTATATATACTTTTTATTAAACCTTTTAATAGGAATAAATAAGTGTACTGTACTTATGTAAACAACATATTACGCTGCTTATATAGTCGTTATATAAATACTACATTTTAGTTCCAGATATTCAGTCTTTGTGTAACTTTGGTCAGGTGCAGCCAACGTTTAAAAAAATTTGTTAAAATAATTTCTTATAAAAGTTAAAATAATATTAGTAAAATGAATCAGCTCCAACAAAGTGGCTTTTCTCTCTCGTTCGCTGCTGTGAAGGACTTCAATCAAAAGAACTCCAACCAGAAAAATATTCTCAATGTCAAGGACATGGAACCCAGCAGATTCTACACCATAAAAAATGTTCGCAGAACAACAACAAAGTGACTTTTCTCTCTCGTTCGCTGCTGTGAAGAACTTCAATCAAAAGAACTCCAACCAGAAAAATATTCTCCATGTCAAGGACATGGAACCCAGCAGATTCTACACCATAAAACATGTTCGCAGAACAACAACAAGGTTTGGGGATCGCATACTAATGGAGCTGGAAGATTGCGTTGTTTTCCTACCACAAAAATTCAACGATATATGCGACCATAGCAGAATTCAGCAATTACAACTATTATTTAATAAAACTGTTGGAAGAAGATGGAGAAAATTTTCGCTTGGAGGTTCCGGTCGACTTTCCTCAATCGCAACCACTACTCGAAACATATTTTACAAATTGTCAAAAAGATTTTAATAAAACTAAATAAGTAAATAAAATAATTTTATAAATATGTCACCTTTTATTTATAGATTCTTGTATAAAATGATAACAATTTATTTATTCTGGTAATAGTTAAATTTATAGTGCAGCAAACGCAGGTGTCTGGTCCATCCACAGTTTCACTAGAAGACCAGCAACATGTAGTATAATAACATCCATGTTTGGAGACAATCGCAAAGGCATCTTTGTATTTGGTTAGTTTTGTATAGCCTGTTAAAATGGAAGAACAAAGTGAATATACCCTACTCCCTTCGGGTGTATAAAAATAGGCGTGCGACACCCACTGATAACAAAGTTGGCAATATCTCATGAACGGTATAAGATATTGACATGTAATTTTATCAGGATATATAGTATATGCCAGCATTACAAATAAACGGTTCACATAAACGATTCAAAAAATATTAATACCTTCGTAATTCTATCTAGCAGTACCTAGAGACTTTACAAAAAACATTTCCCGAAATGGGTCCGCCTACTTATACAAAAGTTGTTAAGTGGCGAAATTATAATTTTCCAGTTACTCGAGTGTAGGATATTTAGATTACGGCCAGGCCGAAAACAAAACTCTTACTTGTTTTTATTTCATTTACGGTAAGATGTATAGAAAACGTTGAGGAAAAGTAGGTTTAACCCGATTTTGAGGGAACAGATATGACTTTAGAAACTTTTTAAATAAATGAAAAGAATTTTTTGGATAGATCTTTTATTTTATTATTTATTTATATTTCTTCATTTTATTTTATTTTATTTTATTATTTATTTATTAAATTATGATTTTATTTCCTATAATGGTTTCACTTCATAAAACATATCACATTCGATTTTTTAATATAAAAAATATAAAACTATCAGTAAAAAAATTAAGGAGTCTAAATTTTTTCACTTTAGCTGAATTTTTCATATGAAAAAGCCTTCCAGAATTAAATTCTCTACAGATTGTAATCACAGTTATGGATAAGTTATGAAGATATTTACAATTCACATTTCCATATAATAATACTAGTATTACAAGTAGTTACTTATAACACTGAAATTATTTAACTGTGGATCAACAGGTTGGTTTAGAAAGTGTGTAATGCAACGCTGATTGTTGCAATCGTCGTCTGGAAGGAAGGAAGAAACCAGAAAAAGTTTCGAATACATTTTCGAATTTTTTTGTGAGGAAAATTGCTTTGCTTAAATAATTTAGGAGGGTACCGCAAATATATATTTGATTAATTATGGATGTAGATTGGCAGAAAAACTTCCAACAGATCAAGGAACGTGGTCAGTACTTGTTGCGAACGGATAAGTGGACCGACTGCCATTTCCTGGTAGGAATAGCGCCCAATCAGAGGGTAATTTCTGCGCACAAGTTGATACTGGCCATGGCTTCTCCCGTATTCGAGCGTATGTTCTACGGCAAAATGCCGGACGAGACCTATCCAATCGCCATTCCGGACATACAGCCGGAGCCGTTTCAAGCCATGCTGGAGTACATCTCCTCGGACTACATTAATATCAGCTCCTTCGAGAAGGCTTGCTAAATGTGTTACGTGGGTAAGAAATACTTTTTGTTGCATGCGGTGGAGCATTGTCCACACTTTCTCTGTGTCAACCTGAGTCCGAAGAACGCTTGTTGGGCTTACGAATTCGCAAGGTTCTTCGACGAACAACGATTGATGGAAAGTAGCATGGAGGTAAGCACTCCACAACCTGTTAATGTACAGAGCTCACAATTGTGTTTTTTTATTTTTTTTTTAATCAGATTATCGTGAGCAAGACGAGAGAAGTACTCGCTGATCCTGGCTTCGTTAACATTGAAATCACAACTCTGCTTGCTATATTAGACCAGGACAAGCTAAACATTGACACCGAGCTGGACCTGTTTAATGCTGTGGTAAAATATACTACGGAACGCGGAATGTTCATAGAAAGTGAACCGAAATTGAAGCAACCGAAGCTGGATGATGAGCTGCCTGTTGATGTGGAAGCCATGCATGACTCTGAGGCGGTTGAGCAAATCAAAATGGAGCCAGACGTGCACTGCCTAAGCGATGACGACTCCTCGCATGATATCTCTTATGACGAGTCGCAACTAATCGGCAACGTTGTTGTAGTCGACAGTGACGCCTTAGCTGTAAACGGCAACGAGGAATCCTTTCCTGATGAAACCAACATCAACCAGATTATGAACACACAGTGTAATATTATGGATGAAACACTCATACGACAAGCCGTGAAAAAACTGCGCTTCCTGATACTCACCCCACAACAGTTCGCTGAGGGACCGGTTTATTCAAAGCTTCTGCAACAACACGAAGCACTTTCAATCCTAATTAAGGTTTCAAGCCCAGCAATTAATGACTATCCCATGCCGGAAGGCTTCTGTACATCACTCGTTTCGCGCAACTACTACAAACATCGTAGCCAGAAGGACTTGTCCTCGTACATGAATTCTATGTCAACGTCAATATGCAGTTCACCGCTGAACACACATCTCAGCATTCGCAGTCAATGGGCGCCCTGAATAGCTTCAGCGGTAGCGAAACAGATCTGGTGTACACCAACGACACGCGGCGCTCCTATTGTGTGCACACTGTAAGTAGCAATTTGACTACCGGAACATGAGTGTGACGGAGTGTGGACTGACCTTTGAGGTGGACAACAACATATGGATTTTAGGTGAGATGCTCAAAAGCGTTTGCATGCAATTTGTACTCATACGTGCTTGCTCGTTCAGGTCTGCAGGTCCCCACGCATATTCTCTATGGTATATATACTCATGTGTGTCCAACGTTGTGTGCAACCGCGTCAAGTTCATGTTCAACGTCGGCAATCCGAACGAAACGGTGCGCGACGGTCTCATCAGAGCGATTGTCTTCTCCACACCACAGGATCAGTCAAGAAATGTTCTTGAATAGCGAGCAGACAGGAGGTTAAAGCAACAAATCAACTCCTTGCTAGACATGTGGTGCGCACTATATGCATCCATAGTTGAAATTATTAAACAGTTGTACTCATACTGCTACAAAGGTAGGGTTTAAACGTTCTACCCCTACCTAAACGTTCTGATTGAATTAAGATTCAATCAGAATTGATTGAATCTTGATCTGAATCTTTTACTATAGAAGCACGAAAGGAAGATCGGTAGAGGGAATAAAATTGTTTACAAATTACAACAACAGCAACGAAGTCTTTCTTCTAGGAAAAAAATTCTACAAGAAATGCTAAAATGAGTAAAAAGCGGGTTTAGTAGAGGAGCTTCACATTCAAGCTCGAAAAAATTTTAAACGAAGACGTGTAATCACTAAAGGATTCGACGACCTGTGGCAAGCGGATCGTCTGGTGAATATTCTGAGGTATCGGATTTTAAATCGATATCATTAAGAATACTTCTGTAATAGTCGTTGATTTGTATGCTATGCAAAAAAGAGTCGGCCCATATATTTCAAAGACAGTTATCAGAGCAGATCAGTTAAATCAGTGCTATCAGTTCAAAGTCAAGTGCTGTCCTAATCTGAAAATGTAGGTAATCGACTGTTTTATGGTGTTTTTATATTAAAATTTTTTCATATAATTTCTTAAATCTAACAGTTGTTTTGCTTAATATATATTTATATTTTTAATTTATTTTGTTTATAAATTGAATTTTAATAAATAAGAATATTTTTTTTTTCTTATAGCTATTCCCTTATTGCTCGATATTGATTAATATTGAACTCCACGTGACATATCCTTACGAGAGACCAGCCACTGTCCCTTTCCTGAAACTCAGACATTTTCTTGCAAATCTGATAAATCATATTATTGTAGCTGCTTTCGATATCTTCTCTTGTCTGTATAAAAGTCATTTTGGTTTGGAACGATTTTACATCCACAACCATATCTTCTTCAATACTCATTTTCATATACTATACTCACAAAATATCTCTACATTGAATTTATAGCCCAAGTGTTTTTCAAGTAAATCTTCCAAGGCTTTTATAATGATGTCCCTGTTTACTGTAAAAAACGTGTCTGGAATGAGCAAACCCTTGTTCACGTTTTCGAGCATAAGCGTTTCAACCCTTTCATTGAAGGGTTTTATTGACCTTATTGTTTTAAAGTGCTCGTTAATCGGGATACCAGCATTTTTTTATGTTTATTGGTCCTAATGTGATAATTCCAGTGTTTCTTCAAAATGTTCTCATTACAATCGGAACAAATTGAAGAGTTTTCATTATGAATACGTTTTGCTGGTGAAGTACAGCTTGGTTGTGGATGAAATAAATTTACATGTTTTTTCAGGCTATCGCGTCGGGTAAATTTAATGTTGCATTCATTGCAATCGAATGCTTGTTTTTCAGCATGGATATTTAAAACATGGCGTTTAAGGTTGCGATTTTCGGTGAAACGGACACCACACTCACTGCAAATGAATCCTTCCATTTTGAAAAGATTTAACTGAAGATGTTGTTATTGTTGATGATGATTATGATGATAATAATATTAATGAAGTAGATTTCTTCAGTATCCTTAAAATTTTGAGCGTTCTTTATAAAACTTTGAGTTTTAATTTTACACTTTAATGTACTCTTTGTGAATGCTCTGGGTTTTAGTTTTGACAACTAATGCGCTTTATCTCTCCAATTTGAATAATAGTAAATAATTTTTTATTTACTATTTTTTAGTTATAAATATAATTATAATTTATTTAATACTTTAAACTGTACAAAATATATGAGTATTTTCTCAAAATTTATTTGGAGCTCACACGGCTTGATGTCTTGGAGAATCAAACGATTAATGAAGTTCTGTAATAACTTGTCGCTACTTTTATACTCCTCTGTCATAATGATTCACCTCTCTTTAATTTTCAACAACAATAATAGTATACAAAACGCGTCTCTGTAAAAATAAATTCTGGGAAATTGATGACTCATACTAATTTCCTAAAATATAACTCCACTAATCAACCAACCAACTAACACTATGCGTCACAAGGTAGAGTTCGCCTTCTTTCATAATCAAAAAAAAAACGAACAAAATAAAAGTCACACGCTGACACTTACTCTACATATCCCTGTTCCTATCCTACCCTCATCCAATTAGTATGTAATAAATTTTAAAAAATGTTTATACTTATTTGTTAGACCGCCTGTTTCGCTATTAAAAAAAAAAGATCTTCTTTTACAAGTTATAAAATAAAATCATCGAACTCCCTGCGGTATTTCAAACACTTCACAGCTAAAACAGGTGTCAAATTTTCCTCAAACATCTCTCTGCGTCAACCGCATGCGTGCCAAGATACGGAACACGCAGCACTAACAACACGACCTCTGCTTGCGCAGCCGCTATACACACCCGTACTCGTTCCCACAGCTCTGTATCCTACATACAAATATTAAATTTCTTAAAATAACAACTTCGCGCTTCAGACCGTGGATGTGAGCCACAGCTTGAACCGCTCCCTTAATGTTTACATTAAGTTTTACTATACTTCTGGAGCAGCGTCTCAAAAACGAAACAATTAAATAAACAACAACTACAACACTACTTCTGCTTACACAGCTTCTGCTTAAGCAGCCTCTGCTTAGCAAGCTGTCACCCGCGAACACATACATTTCCTCAGCTCTGTATCCTACACACAAACATTAAAACTACAACAACAACTACAACATACTTACTAAATTTCCAAAAATAACTCCACTCACCAACCCTTTGTGAGACACAAGCCACAGTTCGCCTTCTCCAATAAATAAAACAAACAAAACAAAAGTCACACACTGACACTCATTCTTGCTACTTATGATCTCCCAGTACTCATATATCATAACACATGTCTCTCCCCTCCCTCTCCTTGCTTCCACACCATCTCGCCTACCAACCTTTGTCCGTACGCCAGCCGCTAGCCGCCAGCCGCCAACTTCCAACCTTCAATCCTCTTTCTCACTCTTACATACACTACGCCCACCGTCTCACTCCTACACATACACATCCACCTTTGGATAATCCTCCGAAATACACAGGAGGTGCTATGAATTAGAACCCGCATATAACTACTGGGTTGCCACCCTAAAAAAATTCCCAAAAAAAATCCAGGAAAAAAAAATTAAAAAAAATTTTTTTAAAAAAAAGTAAAAAAAAAATTAAAAAAAATTTTAAAAAAGATTACAAAAAAATTTAAAAAAAACAAAAAAAAGTTAAAAAAAATGTTAAAAAAATTTTTAAAAAAAGTTTAAAAAAAAACAAAGTTTAAAAAAAAAATTAAAAAAAAAATTTTTTAAAAGAAACCCGTCGACCTCGATTCCACCTGCGTTCCTCACGGGGAGCGGACGTACCGTCAGTTAGCCAACTACACGGTTCCGTCGTAAGTCGGAATCAAGGGGAAGATGCATGGGGTGTGGGGAATCAAGGATGGGAGCCGTCGGTTAATAAACCACACGGGATATGAGATTGTGAAGGATTCACGATGGGAGCCGTCGGGTTATAAACCACACGGGGATACAGAGTGGGTAGTATAAATTTTCACTGCTACTGAGACGTACATATATATATCTCTCTTCAATAAGGACTCACTCTGATGATGGTCTTTCGACTGGCGTCGGTACTGCGTCACAAAAGTTCTTCGAAGAGTAACAGCACTGTTGTGGTGTCCTTTCTAAAGGTGTCCTTGGGCTGGTGTCCTTCGGATGGTGTCCTTCGGATGGTGTCCTTCGGATCGTGTCCTTCGAACATTAGCACTGGTTCAACGTTAGCACTTGATTCTCGTTTTCACTATTAAAATTGCACACTGTTTGGTCACGCAAGGGCTAGAGAACAGAGGCCGATTTCTGCGCGTCGGTCTCTTAAATAGCCGCCCGCTGGACTTCCAGCGTGTGAGTGGCTTCGCCATACGGCGTCCGGCTGTCTCCCTCTCGTGCGAGCCCATTATCCGTGCGCTTCCATGATACTCTTCCTGAGTTGAGGCGATGGCACGTCATGCCGCTTGTGATCCTCTCACAATTTACTCAGAGTGTTGTTGCTTGCGGGATTTTTCCCGTCCCTGGCTGTTGGTATCGGTGGGCTCTACTTTCTAACGTTGGCTCTGGCCGCCGAAAGATGGCGCTGCAACCGTCGTGGTTGTTGTCGCCGCTATGAGTTGAGTAGTGGCCATACTCGCTAGCGTCTGTTTGGAGGATAAATTTTTGATTGAAGTCCGGCTGCGCGAGGACGGGCGCTTCGATTAGTTTATTCTTTATTGTTTCGAAAGCCTGCTGTTGCTCAGTGTCCCATCGGAAGCGTTTGCCTTTCTTGAGAAGTGTCGACAGTGGTGCCGTGATGTCAGAGAAACCGGGTATGAATCTGCGACACCATGACGCGGTGCCTAGAAAACGTCAAACGCCTCGTATGTCGGTGGGGGGTGGCAAATCTCGTATTGCCGTGACTTTGTCCGGGTCGGTGTGGATACCGTCGGCACTCACTACGTGACCGAGCTACTTGATTTCCTCTTGGAAGAACTTGCATTTTGCTCTGTTGATTTATAATTTCGCAGCTTTCAACCGGCGTAATACTTACCTCATATTGTCCATGTGATCTTGCCACGATTTCCCGGTGACGATGATATCGTCCAAATATGCGAAGGCGTAGGGTTCCAGTTTCGGCCCGATGACCTGGTCGAGCGCACGTTGAAATGTGGCCGGCGCGGAGTGCAACCCAAATGGCATCACACGCCATTGGTAAAGGCCATGGCCAGGTACTGTAAATGCCGTATACTTTTTGCTTTCGGGGTGCATAGGAATCTGCCAGTAGCCATTTTTGAGATCGAAGCTACTTATGTACCGCGCTTCTCGTAAATGATCCAGAATGTGGTGTATCCTTGGCAGTGGATACGCATCCGGTACAGACCGGGCATTGAGTTGGCGATAATCAACGTAGACGCGCCATTGTCCCGTCTTCTTCTTGACCAGCACCAGAGGAACGCTAAATGGGCTCTTTGATGGTTCCATGCATCCCTTCTGTAACAGCTCATCCACTTCGTCGTTAATTACCTTCTGCATAACGGGATTTCTCGGGTAATAGCGCTGCTTGATGGGTCGTTCGTCCTTCATTACAATACGGTGTGTAGCTATGTTTGACGTGCCCCCAATTCATCTAAGCCCCGTAGTTCTTCGTCTAGGAATTTCTCGACCTGTTTCACGACGGGGATGTCATTGCTGACGATAGCCTTGTTTGTTGGGTTGCTTGCCTGTGGGTTGCAAGCCTGCCTTGTTCGGTTGCTACGGGGTTTTGTTCTTGTCCGGTCGAGGTGTCCGGTGCCTGTGTGAGGGTGTATCGCTCTGTTGGGTAAGCTGTTCGTTCCCTGAGTTGGAGCCGTTGGCCTCCGCATTGTAGAGTGGTACCTAGCACCAGCGGATCGATCACTCCTGGCATGGCTAGTAGGTCTATCACGCCACTGCTATTGCCCAGTTGAACTTCTGCTCGAAGAGACCGGTGCACTACCCGCACGCCACCGTCTGCCAGATGGACCTTTACTCCTGTGCTGTCGGACGTTTTGGGGAGTCCCAATTCCGCTACCCGATTGGCGCTGACGAAACTTCGCGTGGCTCCGGTGTCCAACGTAGTCTCCAAATTCACTTCTCCGATTCTCACCTTTGCCAGGATCTTCCTGCCATCGCTAAGCAACGGTGCTGATGCAGATGTCGTGGCTGCCAACTGGTGTGGCTCATAGGAGGAGCTTGTCGCACCTGCTGTTACTTTGTAGTTCCTTGTATTGCTCGTGTTTAATTTGGGGGGGGATGCCTGGTCTTGTGTTGGGGGGATTTACTGGTCTTGAGGCTCCAACACCCCTCCTGTAGGTCGGTCCTCCACGGCGTTTCCCGCTCGTCTTCTACAGCAGTCGATGGTGCGCATGCCAACTTTTCCGCACTTCCAGCAGAATATTTGACTGAGACGCTGACACGCGTACTGTAAGTGCCCCTGCCCTCCGCAGCGTCTGCAAGCAGCGCGTGGATTCCTGATGATTTCTTCTGTTGATGCCTGCGTAACTCGTCGAAGCTGCTCTGAAATTCGCCGGGACGGCGGCTCTGTTGTTGAGGTCTGCGTCAGTTGTCGGTGTTGCTCTGGATGGGGTCGTAGTGGCGGTTCTTTTGCCTTTTCTCTGTCGATGTCCTCGAAATCCTCGGCGAGAGCGATTAATTCTTCCAAATTCACGAAGTCCTTGCGTCGGATATAGAGCTGGTATTCGCTGCGAGAATTCCGATAAATTCGTTGCAACTGCTGTTCGCTTTGTAGGTCGGCTTGCCTCATAAGGGTCTGTATCCCTAGCACGTAGTCCTTGAAAGTCTCCCGGGGGCGTTGAACGCGACGGCATATGCTGTCGCCGAGGTCCTCGAAGTACCGAGCGGGCAGGAAAAACTTCCGAAAGTCCCGTTGGAAAGTCTGCCAGTTGTCACAGTTGCGATTGTTGTTGCGATACCATCCAATTCCCGGTTTTTCGGTAACTCCGGCATGGTGTGGTGCAGAGTGTCGAGGTTAATGCCGTACGCCTTTGCCAATTCTTTAAGCCGTTTCAAAAATGCGAGTGGCTCTTGACCGCCATCATACCGCGTCGCCCATCTGCGGACTGTGTCAATAACAGACAATTGCGAGGTGTGAGCGTCCGTTTGGGCTGCCAGGGGTGTACCGTTATATAGCGTTGGTAATGGCGTCGCGCTGGTTGTCGTTGTCGTCGTCGTAAGGCTGACTCACAACGAACTTCAAAAATACTGGTGAAAACATTGGCCCACATGTTTGCCCAATCCTACGCAGCGGAGAGGTGCTTGTCAAGGAATTTTTAGACACAGAGTTGCAAGCAGTTAATGCCTTACAGGGCCCAGCAAAAGTCACGCCCCTTCGAATCGTTATGCGAGATGATAAGCTGATTAAACAGCGTTATTTTCCCCGGAATGTCAAAAAGGTCGATGATTTTGTCAGCAGTGCCAGACGCGTATCCGCTCCCAAGAATGCAGCACATTGAACCTCAAAAATGGCTACTCGCAGGTCCCCATGGACAAGGACAGCAAACAATTCACTGCCTTCCCGATACCCGGGCGTGGATTATTTCAATGGCGCATCATGCATTTTGGACTACACATTTCAAAGAGCCGGCCACATTTCAAAGAGCCCTCGACGGAGTTATCGGGCCCGAAATGGAACCATTCGCCTTCGCCTATCTTGAAGATATTGTCGACATAGAAGAATCCCTTGAAGATCATATGGAGAAGTTTGTGACGTTACTCTCGCCGGGATACAACTCGAGGAGTTAGACCGGAATTCAGTCCACAGCAAATTTAGTGGAACAATAGATTCACTTTACCTATTTATTCAATCTCAGGACACTACTTGTATTTATTTATTGACTGCTTGACGTCTTTGGGAGTCGGCTTTGCACTCGTGTCGTCTGGTTCTGGGGCGTTTCTGTGCCTGGTATGCGCCTATGTCGCTCCGATGAATGCGCTTGTGTCGCGCTGATGAGTGCTCTTGTATCGCACTGGTGTCCCTGGTGAGTGCGATGGTAAATGCGCCTGTGTTGCGCCAATGAACTCGCTGGTGTCGTTCCGGTGAATGCGCGTAGTACACGTAGGTGGAATTACCAGCTACTAAATCTAATGCTAACTTCTATTGGACTAGTTCTAATTAATCCTAAGCGAAATATTACTTCCAAAGTATTCGGCTCTGCCCTTCTATAATACACGAATTAATTTTATTCGTTACAAAATTATTAAATTAAATGCTTATTCGTAAATGAAATGTTAATAGCTTGGTTTGTGACGCGTACTTATGGTGTCGCGTCACACTCCCCCCTTACTTCATGAAATGAGAAAGGTCTTTCGTTTCCCGGAGCGGCTGATTAGGACTCGGTAAGACTGTCTGCCTACGGTGATTAGGTAGTGGGTGCGTCTTGTGGCCCGCTCTTCCGGCTTTGCCAAGTGTCGGCACAATTCTTCAGGCCAGTTGGCTTTGTCGGGGGGTTATCGGTTGTTTCATTTCCTGCTGAGAAAGGGTTCTGGTGATTTGGTCGCGTTGCGGTTTCTTATTGCTGTTGTGACTGTGGTTGTTGCTGTCACTTTTACTGCTGTTGCTTTCACTGTCACTGCTGCTGCTGCTACTGCTGTCACTTCCACTGCTGCCGCTGCTGATACTGCTGCTGCTGTTGTCGTTGTCACTCTCGTCGCTGGTGATCACATCCGGGAGGTTGGTCTCGGGGATCCTGGGTCTGAGATGTTGTTGGCTGGCTTTGTATCCTATTAATACGGCTATCTCCCGTCGGGTCCGTTCGGCGCTTCGGCTGGTTGCCCAGGGCACCTTCTCCCAGTCAGTGTGTTGTGTCGGCGAATCTTCAAAGTATCTTCGGACATAATGGAGCAGATACACGCCACAGTCCGATCCGTTACTCTGCTGAGGGACCTTGGTCGGTTTATGCGGGAGATCTTCATTGCTAAAGTGAAGGGGGATCGACCCCCTTCAGAGTCGATCCTCTCCTGGTAATTTCGTCGAAGATAGTGGCGTATCTCTTCCACTTCGGTCCAGGGCTGCGCTGCGTACGAGTCGAGTACCAGTATGGCCGGACGTCGCTGAGTGAGGTCTGCAGTGGCCACGGCGTCCAGGTTGGTGGCGATGACTGCGTACCAGTGTTTGTTACGGACGACCGGAATGATCACGTGGCGCTGCTAAAACAGATCGACTTTCCGTACCCAGCGTCGCATACGCTGGTATCGGCCCTCTGCCGTTGTGTTGAAGTTGACGACAGTATCGTTTAATTTTTGCCCATAGGCCAGGAGCTTGCAGTCCTCCCTCATGACTTTCACGCCTCCCGTCGTTGGGTATACGAGTATATCGGTGTCTCGACGATATCCACTTCGGGGTCTTCGTCGATTCTCACGTATTCTGGTGGGGCTGTACGGCAGCGTTTTGTGCTACTGGGATCACTCACAGTTACGTCCGATCGTGTGTGACAGACGCGTAGCCTTTCGCTCGGCTTTCTCTATCCATTCGCCATTTCTCTATCCACTCGTATCCCAGTAGAACGGTACGGGGTTGTGCTGCCAACAAGTGGTGATACTTGCGCCGTACAGCTTGCGCAGTCTGCTCGAATCTCCTGTGCTTGTTCATATCAAATTCTGGTTGTCGTACTGTTGTTGTACTGAAGGTATATTTGTTGTGATGATTACAGTTGTCTTTATTGTTGTTGTTGCTTTGCTACTTTTTCCAATTGATCAGCGAGTTAGATAGGCCCCGTGCCGTATGTGCTTTTTGATATCACTTACAGTCACCATTTGGTGGAATCGTTACTTGAAGTCATTGTTATTGTAAAATTTTTTGGGCTCACTAAGATTTTAAGGTGTTCTGCTTTTCCTGTCGGGTGCTGGTTGGAATCATCCCCGTTGCCCAGGGTGACTTCGTTGTAGAGAGCCGCTGACAGTCTGGGTTTGCGGCCTTGTACTAAGGCCGGGCTGTATCCAGTTGTTTCAGACACGCCCATGTTAATAGCCTGAGTGATTTCTGGTAATTTGTCGTCCCATCCCCGGTGATCATTTTCTGCCAGCTGATAGTTCGGTTGGCCCTTTCGGCGGCATTCTCCTGTCGTGTATACGGGGACGTATACTGCTGTCTCACTCCCAGTTGTTGTACGTATTTTCAAAACATTCGACTCGTAAACTGCGTTCCGTTGTCCGAAATCAATATTTTCGGAACTCCAAAACGAGATAGGACTCTCTCTCTAAATGCTTTCTAGGCCGCTCCAGCGGTAGCCTCGCGAACTGGTACGATTTCCGTCCACTTGAAAAATTTGTCTACGAACACGAGCATGGCCGTGTTGCCGTGAGTAGACCTGGGTAAGGGTCCCACGAAATCTACGCAGACCGTGACCCAATGTTCCTCCGCGATGTGCGTGTACATTTCTCTGGCTGGCTTCTGTTGTTCCGGTTTGTACTTCTGGCAAGAATTGCAGTTGCGTACATAGATGCTAGCATCTCTAAACATATATGGCCAGTAATAGTTTCAGTTTCCATTCGTTTCCCTCCTCGTGTCCAACTCGCCGAGGGATGTGACGATAGAGCTGTTCTTCCTTGATGATGTAGTCGCGGTGTCTCTTGGGTTGTCGTCGTATTTCCGCCTTCTTTCTCTTGACCCATACATATGTTTGGCCTTCAGCCCGCTCGAGGATGTCTCTGGGGGGGGTCATCTGGGGGGGTCCTGGCGGCTCAACCTTTGTGTACTTATTTGCGAGAGACTCGCTGTTCTTGTTTGCACTGGTATCTTTCCGTCGGCTGTGCTGATTGAGAGTTGTCCTGGTGTGCCGTCCGGTAAATGTTTGGGAGGCATAAGGCTCGTGGATCCCCAATAAGTCGTTACTTTTTTTACGTGCAAGGCCTCCCATCCGTCGAGCCGGGTTTTGTCGTCTACTGAATATTGTTTCGCATTAGTAAAGCCACCAGCGTTTTCCTTAATTCCTCTGCGGTGCCAGTTTTCTTGAGGCCAAATTTGGTGCATGCCGTAAGGAGTTTATCTTTATTTAGGTAATAAACCCAGCTTGTAGAAACCATCTTTGGTTTTTGTGACCTGAGTAGTGTGTTGACTTAAGACTGGCTTTCTTCACTTGTTCCGAGTGTTCCGTTAGTGTGTGTGCTCACTCGAGTGTCGTGTTTACTGTGAATTTATTGTCCCTCTTCGGGCGCCATCTGTGACGTTGCGTTGTTTATTCAATCTTAGTATATTACTTGTATAACTTGTACACTCTTCTTGAATAGAAGTCGCGCTGTTGAGTGCTGGTGTTGCCTCGGTGAACGCGCTGGTGTCGCGTTGGTGTCGCGCCGATGTCGCGTTGGTGTCGCGCCGATGTCGCGCTGGTTTCGCGCCGGTGAATGCGCCTAAGCCGTGCGATGAACACGCTGGTGTCGCGCCGGTGAATGCGCCGGTGTCACGCTGGTGAATGCGCCTGTGTCGCGCCGGCGAACGCGCCTGTGCCGCGCCGGTGAACGCGCTGGTGTCGCGCCGATGATTGCTGGTGCTGTAGGTAGTAGCTGGGGTGTATGGATTCAGGATTGCCTTCGGCATGATATATAACACCCATACACCTAATGCAAGGAAAGAGTGCCTTCGGCAGAATGTATAACACCCGTGCACCTAATGCAGGGAAGGATTGCCTTCGGCAGGATGTATAACACCCGTGCACCATATGCAAGGAAGGAGTGCCTTCAGCAGGATGTATAACACCCGTCCACCTAATGCAAGGAAGGAGTCAGGAGCTACTGCACAACTTACCAGGTTTAGACATGGAGTCACGATGTCGTTCAGGCCACTTCCTGCGAAGAACTCCCCCTCTGTTTGCTGTGAACGCTCTTTTATACCTTTTCCTATGCGTCTTGTTTCTTGTTGACTTCATTGTTCCCACCTCGAACAGCTGTTATTTCGAGGTGACTAGATATCCAGTACCCGTAGATGGAATTACCAGCTACTAAATGTAATGCTAACATCTATTGGGCTAGTTCTAATTAATCCTAAGTGAATTATACTTCTAAAGTATTCGGCTCTGGCCTTTTATAATACGCGTCTTAATTTTATTCGTTACAAAATTATTAAATTAAATGCTTATTTGTAAATGAAATGTTAATAGGGCATCGTTCTCACACAGGAAATCGATGGAACTGAAAGGGTTATTGCGTATGCCAGCCGACGGTAAAATAAAGCTGAAATCAACTACTCGCCTACAGAAAAGGAGTGCGATGCCATCGTGTGGGGAGTAAGGAAGATGAGACAGTACCTCGAAGGATACGAATTTACAATTGTTACCGACCATCTCGCTCTGAAGTGGCTGCATTCCATCGAAAGTCCTTCAGGACGGATCGCATGCTGGGCGCTGGAATTGCAACAGTTCCGCTTTGACATCAAATACCGACGTGGAAAGCAAAATTTTATCGCCGACGGCTTATCTCGACAACCGCGAGACGTGTTGCTCTCGATGACAGTATCGCCAGGGGAAAAGGATATTTCGTGCCCATGGATAAACAAGAAAATTTAGGAAATACACCAGAATGCAGAAAAATATCCGGACCACGTGAAGGAGGACGGCGTGCTATATAGGCATATACCAACTAGGAACACCAGAGAGAATTGCTACCCTTGGAAGTTATGCGTGCCGACCCCACGACGAGAAAGAGTACTCTAAGAATGCCATGACTCTCCTTCAGCCGGACATTTGGGAATTTTTAAAACGATATCACGCCTCGCTAGCCGGTATTATTGGCCTGGAATGTATAGGGATGCAAGCCGGTGTGTAAAGAAGTGTGAAAGTTGTCACAAATATAAAGTACAACAAGTGAAGCTTGCCGGGAGAATGCTCATGTTGGTATTCGTGGATAAATTTACGAAATGGGCAGAAATCATTCCAATACGAGCGGCAACCGTCGAAACCCTCACAAAAGCGTTCCGGCAGAGGATAATCTCAAGGTTTGGCTTACCAAAAATTTTGGTGACGGACAACGGTTCCCAATTTACAGCCCGCAAATTCCAAAAATTCATGCAGGACATCAGAGTCAAAAACCAATTCACTGCACCCTACTGCTCTCAGGAAAACGCGACAGAACGAGTGAATCGAACCATAAAGGTCATGGTGTCACAGTTCGCAGAGGAAAATCAGCGGCGATGGGATGACCTGCTCCCAGAAATCTCATTAGCCATAAACACCAGCGTCTCCGAAACAACAGGCTGCAGCCCAGCATTCCTTGTGCAAGGACGTGAACCGCGTGTGCCAAAAGCTCTGTACGGCGAGGTGACATTCGGCAGCGGGCAAGCAAGTCATACGGCCGAGGGAAAAGCGGAACAAATTAAATGTATTTTTGATATGCTTCGACGTAATTTGGAGAAAGCGGCACAGGATCAGGCCAGGTATTATAACTTACGTCGACGGAACTGGTTACCGAAAATTGAAGACCGGGTTCTGGTCAAGGAACACCATTTATCCAAGGCGATCGAGAGATTCGCCGCGAAACTTGCTCTGAAGTACAACGGCCCTACCGAGTCATCAATTTTGTTTCACCAGTATTTGCCGAAGTAAAACAAGAATGTGACAGATATAAAAATATTTTATGAAGATATAAAAAAATTTTATGAAGACTCGGCAGCGGGGAAAACGATGTTAAGCAACCCACCTCAAACGAGAGAACTCACCACAGTGTAAGCATGCGCATAACGTATTTTTGATTATTACAGCCGAGTCTCACGCTAACGAAGTTAAACAATGGGAAAACGAATATGAGCGACGACAGAGTGACTACGCGCGAGTGTCGAGCGAATGCGTCGACGATACAACACCATAGACGCAGCCAAAAGAAGAACAATCTGCATCACCAGTGATTGGGAGCGGGATACTGCCCACGTGGCGCGTATGGATCGACACCGGATCACCACGGGAGCGCTGTCGACGAGTGTAAACAACAAGGCTACCACTGCTGATTACTGCGAGGTGTCCCTTCCCAAACGACAAAAACTGGGAGTGGTGAGTGAAGCCAGTTTGCAGCAGACAGCAAAGGTCTTCAGTGCTGCTGCTAGAGACAAAGCGGAGGAAAATCCCAGGGTATTGTTCCGATACCAGGTGTTCATATTCTCTAGCCACTTCGTAAGCCGCCTTCCAAGAGCCCCTCCGAGCAGACAAAATGCGACCACGATTACCCCAATGTAACGACACAGCTGGGTACGTCGCTGGACCAAACTGGACCCACGGCCCTTTATATCAAGAACACCAGAATTGCGCCGGTTGAGAAGCTTTTCCACCTGAATCAAAAGACTACCGGCGAAGCGAAAGAAATCGTGCTGAAATCTCCTCTCACGTTTTGCCCAAGCGTGGAGAAATCTGTCCGACAGGTACGAGAACGGGCGCGTCCTCACCAACGCCCATTTGAAGAAGCTCTTCAGCCTGTCCCCCATCACGAAGGAAACCGGTGGCGCTATTAAAGATCTGCAGCGCGAAATCAATAATATTCTCGCAGCGCTCGCGCTACAAGGTGTTGATACCTTCCATTGGGACGCGATAAGCGTATTTTTGTGTTCCAGCAAGCTCCCGGAAGCAACGCTTTCCCTCTGGGAGCAATCTCTCACCAACAAAACAGAGATCCCAAAATGGACAGATCTGGATGCGTTTCTGACTCATCGCTTCCAGATCCTTGAAACGGTGCAAGATATTAAGTGCACACCCGCCACGAAATCAACACACCCCCCAAATCCGACTCACTCGACTCCAGCCTCTAAACGCGTCAACACCTTTCAATTGAAGGTGTCCCAAGATAGCTGCCCTCTTTGCCAGAAGCAGCACAAGTTAAGATCCTGTTCTCAGTTCCTCAGCTTGCCCGTTCCACAGCGGCTGAATACCGTTCACAAAAACCGCTTGTGCAGCAACTTCTTGGCCAGATCTCATTCCGTGAAAAACTGTCCAAGCAGATTCAATTGCGTCAAATGTAATGGCAGGCATCACACCCTCTTGCATCGTGAGCATGCTCCATCTTCCTCGAATGCTGTATCAGATTTGACCCCACGTGCCTCACATCAAGAGCGTCGGTTTGAAAACGCTCCGCGTGCTCAAGCCCCTGCCTATTCGAACTTTATTCCAGGTTCGACTCAACATGCTTCCCAGCAAGAAAGGCCGCATTCTTCGATGCGAACTCCCACGCATATACAGTCCACTCCTCCCCCCACTTAACAGCGAAATCCACAGGACACGCATCAGGTGTGCTTCGCGAAAAAAACCAAAACAGGTACTGTTAGGGACTGCCATGGTAACAATACGCCATCACGGTACATGTTACATCGCGCGCGCCTTGATTGATCCTGGGACCAAATGTCGTTCATCTCTGAACGCATACAAAAGCTCTTAAATCTCCCAGTTCAGCCAACTACAGCTGTAGTTTCAGGTCTCAACGAGACTGTTGCTGCAAAAATATCAAGATCGAGCGATTTTCTGCTGAATTCGCCACTTGATCCCAACTTTCAAATCAACGTGACGGCGCTCGTGCTCCCACAAATTACAGGGCGGTTGCCCTCCCACTCGTTAAACAAGTCACTTCTCAGTGGCCTCCCTCAAGACATCGAGCTCGCAGACGTCAACTTCTCCAAAAGTGAGCAGGTCGACGTCCTCATCAGAGCCGATTTATACCCAGCAATCCTTCTGGAAGGCATCCGCCGCCAAGTGCTGGGCTCCCTCATGGCTCAGCAAAACGTGTTCGGTTGGATCCTAACCGGCCCGGTTCCCACCATGCAATCTGCCACTGCACTCATCAAAGCGGCTTACACAACGAAGTCACCTTCGGACAACAGTTCGAACGTTTTTGGGAGGTGGAGGAACTTCCCAAAACTAGATTGCTATCCCACTCCGAAAAGTTTCGCGAAGAAAAATACGCGAAGACGCGATAACGGCCGCTACATCGTGTCATTGCCTTTAAAATCGGCTTTCCAGACACGCTCCGCTCCAGGGCCTCGAGACATTCAAAATGTATCGCCAAATATTGGTCGACCCAAAGCGCACACCATATAAGCGCATTCTCTTCCGAGAGCCGTACAAGTCCGAAATTACCGACTTCGAGCTTCAAACGGTAACGTTTGGAGTTAATTACGTATAGCCAAATATTGGTCGACCCAAAGCGCATACCATATCAGCGCATTCTCTTCCGAGAGCCGTACAAGTCCGAACTTACCGACTTCGAGCTTTAAACGGTAACGTTTGGAGTTAATTACGCCCCTTTTCTTGCCATACGCACCCTTCTTCAATTGGCAGACGACGTGAAGCACCAGTTCCCGCTTGCAGCACACATTATACAGCATTCCATGTACGTGGATGATGTGTTAACAGGCACGCATGACCTGGTGACAGCTACTCAGACCCGCGACCAACTCATAGCGGCTCTCGACTCAGCAGGGTTTGCCCTTCGCAAATAGACTGCCAACCATAAAGGCATTCTGACAGACTTGCCGGCATCCCATCTGCTCCATTCCGATTCCCTGACGCTAGAAGATTCCAGCACTGCAAAAATGCTTGGAATTCGCTGGAACGCGACCCATGATGACTTCTACTTTGACGTCCAAGCTATCGTCATCAAAGCAGCGTACACAAAACGGGAAATGTTGTCTCTGGTCGCCAAGCTGTTCGATACAGCCGGTTGGCTGGCTCCGATCATCGTTGCAGCGAAAATTCAACAAGTCTGGTTGGACAAAATCGATTGGGATGACATTCTGCCTCAGGTAACTCACGCTAACTGGTTAAATGTTCTACAGAATTACCAGCACATCCGCTCCATTCGCATCCCGCGATGGGTGAGTTACACCCCCCACAGCGAAGTTGAACTCCATGCCTTTTATGATGTTTCACAAAAAGCCTACGCAGGAGTCAACTATGCCCGCATCAAGGTCGCTCAGGAAGTCCAAGTTTCCTTTTGTACTCCAAAACTCGTGTAGCCCCGATTAAAACTTTGTCTCTCCCCAGGTTAGAATTTTGTGGAGCCAATTTAGTAGATGAGATGATCGACACTCTCGTGCCTACGCTGCAGCTGCCCCATTATGCGATCTACTGTTGGAGCGACTCCACTGTTTTGGCCTGGCTAAAGAAATCCCCATACGTTTGGGCGACATTCGTGGCAAACCGAGTTGCCAAAATCATCGAGAAAGTACCACATTCGCAATGATTCCATGTGGATTCCCAGGACAACCCCGCAGATTTAGCCAGTCGCGGTGCCATGCCCCAAGATCTCGCTGAGAGCACCCTCTGGTGGAATGGACCTGCTTGGCTCGCCCACGACAAGAATCGCTGGCCCGAATTCCGCGCCCCAGACGAATATGTCACCACACTGGAGCAGAAGACTGTTAAAACGCTGCACACCCATTGCGCTACCGATGAGGATCCTCTCGAACGATTTTCGTCGCTGCCACGAGCCCTACGTGTACACTCATACATATATCGCTTTCTCCACAACGCTCATCCAGCTCAGCGTCACCTGCACTCGCACCCCAACCTGCACCTTCCACCGGGAGAAATAAAGGAAGCTAAACGCTGCCTCGCCATCTCCTGCCAGAAGATTCATTTTGCGGACGAGCATCGCTCGAAAACTACACGATGCTGCGATCTAAAAGCAGCTTACTTTCGTTGAACCCCTTTTCTCCACAACGATAACACGATGCGCGTTGGCGGGCGGTTGTCCTCGTGTCCCAATTTGCCTTTCGACGAACGGCACACGATTATTCTGCCATACGGCTGCCAATTCTCGCGATTGCTCATTCATTTTATACACGAAAATTAGTTCTTCGTCTGGTCCGTACCCAATTCTGGATCCCCAAGGTTACAACCTTACCAAAACGACGACTCATACTTGCAAGCCTTGCATCCTACATCGGAACAAGCAACGAACCCTGTACATGACAGCCCATTATTAACACATTTTCTCATTACAGAGCCCACATGTATTTAATCCGCTGGCAATATGCGCGGACCCGAAGAGGGCGTCTGCTGGCACCACCCGGGGCGGTGCCCATCTGCGCCGCCGCGCCGTCTATTGCTGCCCACCGTCCTCGGGAGCTGTCCCCAACGGCTGACGCCCTGGTGCTCGACGTCTCGGCCGACGAGGCACAAGCGCTTGCAACGACACGACGCTCGCCCACACCGCCACCCCGAGCTTTCCGGAGTTCTCTCGTCCGGCCTGAGGAAGCCTCCTTCGGTCCGGCCCCAGAACAGATGCCCATCTATCACGAAGACCTCCGAGATCGCGGAAGTCTGCGAGTTCGCACGCTGTCGGTGCGGTATCCGCCGCACCACGAGCAACGTCCACTACCAGAGCTGGCCCCGAGACGTGCGCTCTCACCACCCACACCGGCCCCGAGACGTCTGCTGCCCGCTACGCCAGAACCGGTGCCACGACGTGCACCACCAGCACCGCCGGCTCCGTCAGCACCGCCGGCTCCGTCAGCACCGCCGGCTCCGTCAGCACCGCCGGCTCCGTCAGCACCGTCGGCCCCAAGGCACGCGCCTCCAGGTCGTCCGGCCCCACGACGCGCGCCAGTGATGCCGGCCAGGCAACACGCCTGGTGCCCGCCAGCCCAGCGGCTTCCTACGGAGGGCCGCGAGTGCGAGCTGTGCTGTCCCCTGTGTACGGGGCGGCATGTGCTGAGCCGTTGTCAGCTGTTTCTGCAACAGACACCAGCGCAGCGGAACTTGACGGCACACGCGCGGCACATGTGCCACAACTGTTTGGCGCGGTCGCACAGATTGGCTGAGCGTCGGAGCCCCATGCGCTGCCGCAAGTGCGGGGAGGCGCACCACACGCTCCTCCACTAGACCGGAGACGAGGCACGGCGCCAGTTGTCGGGGTTTGGGGATTTGCAGTCCTGCAAGGCGGGCGGTATGTTAACGCCAACTGCCGCTCGCCAGAGGTGCTCCCTCATCGATCGGTAGGGTGTCAGGAGTGAGCACTCCAGTCTCTCTCCTGTCAGCCTGCCGGTCGTGAGGGGCGCCTCTCCCGTGAGCGTAAGCCCGGCTGCGGGCTCTCTCCGCGGCAACTGGCGCGGTTTGACCGGCTTCCAGCGATCGTCGCTGGACCCACACAGTCTCTTGCTTAAAAACCACGAACGCGTTCAGAGGCAAATGCAGCGAGTGCCGTCAGTGAATAAACATTGTGAACATTTATAAAATAAACATTGGTCCTTCGAACCACCCAACCCGTTCAAATAAACATTTTGGTCCTTCGAGCCGGATTGTGCTCGGAGACCACCCAACCGTTCACATAAACAGGTATGCTTAGATAAAGGAAAAAGGTTTTTCTCTACGTTACAAATATCTGCTTAGGAAGGGCTTTTTTTAAATACATGTGCATTTTTTTCAAAATAACAAGTCCGCTTGCGGAATACAAGTTCCGCAAGCGAGGCATCAAAGTTTGAATTGCGAAACTCCCACTTGCCCAACAGCCAATAACTTCTAGCAGAATTCCAATTCTGCAAGAAAGGCATATTGCACAATGGGACAAAGTGCAACGATTGACCCACTTAGCCTGCGACTTTCGGAAGTTTTTCCTGCCCGCTCCGTACTTCGAGGACCTCGACGACAGTATGCGCCGTCGCGTTCAACGCCCCCGGGAGACTTTCAAGGACTACGTGCTGGGATACAGACCCTTATGAGGCAAGCCGACCTACAAAGCGAACAGCAGTTGCAACGAATTTATCGGAATTGTCGCAGCGAATACCAGCTCTATATCCGACGCAATGACTTCGTGAATTTGAAAGAATTAACTGCTCTCGCTAAGGATTTCGAGGACATCGGGAGAGAAAAGGCAAAAGAACCGCCACCACGACCCCGTCCAGAGCAACAACGACAACTGACGCAGACCTCAACAACAGAATCGCCGCCCCGGCGAATTTCAGAGCAGCCTCGACGAGTAACGCAGGCATTAACAGAAGAAATCATCAGGAATCCACGCGCTGCTTGCAGACGCTGCGAAGGGCAGGGGCACTCACAGTACGCGTGTCAGCGTCCCAGTAAAATATTCTGCTAGGAGTGCGGAAAAGTTGGCATGCGGACCTTCGAGTGCTGCAGAAGACGAGCGGGAAACGCCGAGGAGGAGCAACCGACAGAAGGGGTGTTGGAACCTGAAGACCAGTAAATCCCCCCAACACAAGACCATACATCCCCCCCAAAACAAGACCGGACATCCCCCCCAACATAAGACCAGACATCCCCCAACTAAACTAAACACGAGCAATGCAAGGAACTACAAAGTAACAGCAGGGGCGACAAGCTCTTCCTATGAGCCACACCAGTTGGCGGCCACGACGGCTACATCGCCACCTTGGCTTAGCGATGAAAGGAAGATCCTGGCAAAGGTGAGAATCGGAGAAGTGAATCTGGAGGCGACGTTGGACACTGGAGCCACGCGAAGTTTCGTCAGCGCCAGTCGGGTATCAGAATTTGGACTCCCCGAGTCGTCCGACAGCACAGGAGTAAAGGTCCAGCTGGCAGACGGTGGAGTGCACCGGTCCCTTCAAGCAGAAGTTCAACTGGGCAATAGCAGTGGCGTGATAGACCTTCTAGTCATGCCGGGAGTGATCGATACGCTGGTGCTAGGAATGGACTTCCTGTCAAAAATTGGGACCACTCTACAGTGCGGAGGCCAACGGCTCCAACTCAGGGAACGAGCAGCTTGCCCAACAGAGCGATGTACCCTAACACAGGCAACGGACACCTCGGCCGGACAAGAACATCTTGGCCTCCCTCAAGACATCGAGCTCGCAGATGTCAACTTCTCCAAAAGCGAGCAGGTCGACGTCCTCATCGGAGCCGATTTATACCCAGCAATCCTGCTGGACGGCATCCGCCGCCAAGTGCTGGGCTCCCTCATGGCTCAGCAAACCGTGTTTGGTTGGATCCTAACCGGCCCGGTTCCCAACACACAATCTGCCACGGCACCCCTAAAAGTGGCTTACACAACGAAGTCACCTTCGAACAACAGTTCGAACGTTTTTGGGAGGTGGAGGAACTTCCCAAAACTAGATTGCTATCCCACTCCGAAAAGTTTTGCGAAGAAAAATACGCGAAGACGCGATGACGGCCGCTACATCGCGCCATTGCCTTTAAAGTCGGCTTTCGAGACACGCTCCGCTCAGGGGCTTCGAGACATTCAAAATGTATCGCCAAATATTGGTCGACCCAAAGCACACACCATATCAGCGCATTCTCTTCCGAGACCCGTACAAGTCAGAACTTATCGACTTCGAGCTTCAAACCGTAACGTTTGGAGTTAATTGCGCCCCGTGCCTGGCAATACGCACCCTTCTTCAATTGGCAGACGACGTGAAGCCCCAGTTCCCGCTTGCAGCACACATTCTACAGCATTCCATGTACGTGGATGATGTGTTAGCAGGCACGCATGACCTGGTGACAGCTACCCAGACCCGTGACCAACTCATAGCGGCTCTCGACTCAGCAGGTTTTTCACTTCGCCAGTGGACTGCCAACCATGAAGGCATTCTGGCAGACTTACCGGCATCCCATCTGCTCCATTCCGATTTTCTGACGCTAGAAGATTCCAGCACCGCCAAAATGCTTGGAATTCGCTGGAACGCGACCCATGATGGCTTGGACAAAATCGACTGGGATGACACTCTGCCTCAGGTAACTCATGCTAACTGGTTGAGTTTTCTCCAGAATCACCAGCACATCAGCGCCATCCGCATCCCGCGATGGGTAAGTTACACCCTAGAAAGCGAAGTCGAACTCCATGCGTTTTGCGATGCCTCACAGAAAGCCTACGCAGGAGTCATCTATGCCCGCATCACGGTCGCTCAGGAAGTCCAAGTTTTCCTTTTGTACTCCCAAGCTCGTGTAGCCCCAATTAAAACTTTGTGTCTCACCAGGTTAGATTTGTGCGGAGCCACTTCAGTAGCTGAGATGATCGACACTCTCGTGCCTACGCTGCAGCTGCCCCATTACACGATCTACTGTTGGAACGACTCCACCATTGTTTTGGCCTGGCTGAAGAAATCCCCCTGCGTTTGGGCGACGTTCGTGGCAAATCGAGTTGCCAAAATCATCGAGAAGGTACCACAGTCGCAATGGTTTCATGTGGATTCCCAGGACAGCCCCGCGGATTTAGCCAGTCGCGGTGCCACGGCCCAAGATATCGCTGAGAGCACCCTCTGGTGGAATGGACCTGCTTGGCTCGCCCACGACAAGAATCGCTGGCCCGAATTCCGCGCCCACGACGAATATGTCACCAAACGAGCAGAAAGCTGTCAAAACGCTGCACACCCATTGCGCTACCGATGAGGATCCTCTCGAATGATTTTCGTCGCTGCCACGAGCCGCGTATACTCATACGTATATCGATTTCTCCACAACGCACATCCATCTCAGCGTCACCTGCACTCACACCCCAACCTGCACCTCCCACCGGGAGAAATAAAGGAAACTAAACGCTGCCTCGCCATCTCCTGCCAGAAGATTCATTTTGCGGACGAGTACGCCGCTCTCGAAAACCACACGATGCTGCGATCTAAAAGCAGTTTACTTTCGTTGAACCCCTTTTCTCCACACGGATAACATGATGCGCGTTGGCGGGCGGTTGTCCTTGTGTCCCAACTTGCCTTTCGACGAAAGGTACCCGATTATTCTGCCATACGGCTGCCAATTCTCGCGATTGCTCATTCGTTTTATACACGAAAATTAGTTCTTCGTCTGGTCCGTAGCCAATTCTGGATCCCCAAGGTTACAACCTTATCAAAACGACGACTCATACCTGCAAGGCTTGCATCCTACATCGGAACAAGCAACGAACCCTGTACATGACAGCCCATTATTAACATATTTTCTCATTACAGAGCCCACATGTATTTAATCAGCTGGCAATATGCGCGGACCCGAAGAGGGCGTCTGCTGGCACCACCCGGGGCGGTGCCCATCTGCGCCGCCGCGCCGCCTATTGCTGCCCACCGTCCTCGGGAGCTGTCCCCAACGGCTGACTCCCTGGTGCTCAACGTCTCGGCCGACGAGGCACAAGCGCTTGCCACGACACGACGCTCGCCCACACCGCCAACCCGAGCTTTCCGGAGTTCTCTCGTCCGGCCTGAGCAAGCCTCCTCCGATCCGGCCCCAGCACAGATGCCCATCTATCACGAAGACCTCTGAGATCGCGGAAGTCTGCGAGTTCGCACGATGTTGGTGCGGTATCCGCCGCGCCACGCACCACGTCCACTACCAGAGCTGGCCCCGAGACGTGCGCTCTCACCACCCACACCGGCCCCGAGACGTCTGCGGCCCGCCCCACCAGAACCGGCGCCGCGACGTGTATCACCAGCACCGCCGGCGCCGCGACGTGTACCACCAGCACCGCCGGCCCCAAGACACGCGCCTCCAGGTCGTCCGGCCACACGACGCGCGCCAGTGATGCCGGCCAGCCCAGCGGCTTCCTACGGAGGGCCGCGAGCGCGAGCTGTGCTGTCCCCTGTGTACGGGGCGGCATGTGCTGTCCCCTGTGTACGGGGCGGCATGTGCTGTCCCCTGTGTACGGGGCGGCATGTGCTGAGCCGTTGTCCTGTTTTTACAACAGATGCCAGCGCAGCGGAACTTGACGGCACACGCGCGGCACATGTGCCGCAACTGTTTGGCGTGGTCGCACCTGTGGGCTGCGTGCCGGAGCCCCATGCGCTGCCGCAAGTGCGGGGAGGCGTACCACACGCTCCTCCACTAGGCCGGAGACGAGGCATGGCTCCAGTTGTCGGGGTTGAGGGTTTGCAGTCCTGCAAGGCGGGCGGTATGTTAACGCCAACTGCAGCTCGCCAGAGGTGCTCCCTCATCGATCAGTAGGGTGTCAGGAGTGAGCACTCCAGTCTCTCTCCTGTCAGCCTGCCGGTCGTGAGGGGCGCCTCTCCCGTGAGAGTAAGCTCGGCTGCGGGCTCTCTCCGCGGCAACTGGCGCAAATTGACCTGCCTCCAGCGATCGTCGCTGTACCCACACACGTACTTACTCAAAAACCTCTGACGCGTGTTAGTCATCGGAAAGTTTATGATTTATACATGTTCAGAAGCCAAATATTTCAATATTGTTATTGATAATTTGTAAAAATTGTGAGGAAGAAAATAGAAAGAAGTGATTTTCAAATATAAACTGTGTGATTTCAAACAAACATTTTTGGTCCTTTTGCCGGATTTATTCTCGGAGACCACCCAAGCCGTTATCGAGAAACAAAGCAATTGATTCCTTTCACTTGCAATTTAATTTGATATTATGCTTTTATTTATATTAATTTAACCATCGATATGTTATACTATTTTTAAGACTTATACGTCATTGTGTATATGTTATAATAGTAATAATAAAATAAAAAAAATAAAAATATTTTGCTGCCTAAAAACGCTCCTTATGTGAATGTGCGTTAAACTGGGAAAGTTTGGAGACCACAAACATTATAGTTTTTTTTAGGGGTGAACACCCCTGTGCTACTACCCTGGCCTTATAGTTTTCGATTGAACCATCAGTCAAGTCAAAAACGCAAATGAGTTGTGTATACTAAGGAACATGAAATCGAAATGCTATAAATTATATTGCAAATCGCGTTAAAATCTAAATCTATCAAATTATCTATCTACAAGGAGTAGTTATCATCGTTTATGTAAACAGATGTATGGAGGCTATATCCTAAAGGCTAAATTTAATTTACGTCGTGACCCTGAAGTATTTTGGTACTTTATAAATACCAAAAGGAAGAAACTAAACAGAAGTCTTCATTTATTATTCGTTTACATAAATCTGGAAATAGGCAACCTATAAATAATTATCGTGGTATTGCCAAGCTCAGTGCACTTCAGAAACTATTTGAGAAGATAATTACGGATCAAATCACTCGTTCTGTGAACTCTAAAATTTCACCCGTTCAGGGTAATTTTCAATTTCACATCATCCGACGGATGTTATATATACAGACTTCAGTAAAGCATTTGACTTAGTCAATCACAAGCTCCTTATTATAAAACTGAAATTATTTGGATTTTCTGAATCTCATCTCTGTTGTATACAGTATTACCTTGGTGATCGCACTCAAATGGTTGTGTTCAATAATACACTATCTAATAGGTTTCTGTGCCGTTTTCGAAACATTTAAACAGTTTACTTTTTGCTTTTTAAACTCCCAATTTTCGAATTTTTTTAAAAATAAGGGTATCAGACAACGGTAAGTCACTCACCCAAAAAGAACGGAGTAGCAGAACGTGCATAGGTAGAAATGGCTCGATGTATGCTGGAAGATTCGGGCCTTCCAAAATATCTTTGGGCAGAGGCTATAAATACGGCTACATACATACGAAACCGGTTCCCAACGAAGGTCTTAGGTGATATGACACTATATGAAAAGTGATATAAGAGAAATATTTCAGTTTCCCATTTGCGAGTATTTGGTTGCAATGCTGTTGCTTTAGAGAACGGACATGGAACGGATGTGGCAAGTTTAATGCAAGAAGTATTAAATTAAAATTCACCGGTTATGCGAGTTTTACAAAAGGTTATGCGAGTCTTACAAAAGGTTATAGAGTGTATAACAAAGAGAAAAGAAATATTGTCATAGCCAGGGACGTTATATTTTTCGAATAATCTCTTAAAAATTTCAAAAAATGAATAACGTTTGATTTTATATTAAAAAGTGACAAAGATACTGCCGATACACAAATTGCTGAAGAAGGAGAGGGTAGAAGGAAACAGGAGAAAGGGAGAAGATGATGTTGTTTCCTCCAAAATTGAAGATCAGGATAGTGAAGATGATTCAGCGGAAGAATGTGAAATTGTTGATGGTAAACGCCTAAGAGGGCGTCCAAAATTATACAGAACCAGTAATAGAAGTAGACCAAGAAAAATATTTTGTAGCGAGTCTGGTCCGCTAATGCTGAACGCAATTAATGAAAATTTTAACAAATGCTATTGAAGCCTTGAATTCCGGAGAAGCGGTTCATTGGAAAGCAGCAATGGAGGTTGAGTTTAAAGCTTTGGTTCAGAATAAATGGTTCAGATACATGGGAGCTGGTAAAGAAGCGTGGTACGACACTACGATTTATAATTCCGCTTGCTGCGAAGTACTAATCATCATATCGATGTTGTATCAGCATACTTAAATGATCAATTAAATTGTGACGTGTACTATATATGGTGCAATCTCCTACTCGTGAAGATCCGCAGAATCCGAACAAAGTTTGTAAATTTAAACGAGCTCTCTACGGACTAGAACAGGCAGGAAGGGAGTGGAACAAAAGAGTAAATGAAATTCTTTTGGCTATGAATTTTGTAAGATGTAAGAAGACACATCGGAAATATATGTTTCGTAGCGCTATACTATACGTCGAAGATATGATGTTCTGATACCAAACGAATTTTGGAAGTGATACGAAATCTAAATCAGTTCGTGGAAGCAGTGGACAATGGCTCATGGTTCCCCCCAATAATTTCTATTTGGGTATGACTAACTACATTGACCCCAATGTCTAGCGGAACGGTGCTACAAAAGTGTGAGGCTGAATGCGATAATATTGACACAAGGGATTATCAAAAGGCTTATGTTTGCGCTCATGTATTTGGCAGTGATTTCGATGTCGGACATATCACATGTGGTCTCCAAACTTTCCCAGTTTAATGTGCGGAGCATTTTCAGGTAGCAATATATATTTTAAGATATTTAAAGGGTTCTCCTAGAGGTACAATAACTTTTAACAAATTCTTACAAAGTTTACTATGTTTTACAGATGCCAACAGGGGCTCAGATTTAACCAACCGGAAGTCATATAGTGGTTATGTTTCCTTTTCCGCTCGTGGCCCCATCGCATGGGAATCTAATAAGCAAAACGTTGTCGCTCTCAGTTGTCGATGAAGGCAGAATATATTGCACTCTGCCAGGGTACAAAGGAGGTTATTTTTCTAAGAACACTTTTGAATGGAATGGGTTTTCTTGAAGATACTGGACGTCCCACAAAAATGTTCTGCGACAACTAAAGTGCACAATTTCTATTGAAAAACCCAATCTTACAGAAAAGGAGTAAGCATATCGACATTGCCGATGGCCACATTAGGCTTCTTTTCTTCTTTCTTCGAAAGTTTCTGGGAAAGAGAAGGATGTGAGGAGAGAAAAGTCTCCACACATTCTTCAAGTGGAGAGATTTTTTGAAGCCCAAATTCTGTCGGATTCTCTGTTCTTCTTACGCACACAATTAAACAGTTGTCGGCCGAATAAGTTCCGATGAGGTTTTCCGAACATTTGTTTACCTTTTTATACTGCGCCTTGGAAATGAAAATAAAATGTTAAATAAAGTGAAAATTTAAAAATATCATTAAAAAACAATAAATAAAATAAAATAAATATATTTAAAATCATAAAGTGTTGATATAAAATAAAAACAAGTAAGTATAAAACTGAAGAACAAGAGAACAACAAACGAAGTGCCATCATGAAATCGTATGATTGCCATACCGAAGTTCTTTGTAAAAATTATCTTTTTTTAGAAATTTAGTTTACTTAGGCCACGAATACGGCCTTATTTTTTAACTATGCGAATCACCTTAATTTAAAAGAAATTATACACATCGAAATTTTTTTTTTTTACGTGTTAATCATAATGCAATATAATTATGACAACTCTGGCGGAAACATTCGGAAATTCAGTAAATTTCACTCACACACATTTATGAATCACACGTATATGAATTTTAACATCAAGGAGAAGAAACTAGGTGTAGCCAAGCATTCTTCAAGAAGCCAGCTTCAAGAACCCGCTTCGAGAAGCCTCATATGGCCATCGGCATAACGTATCACTTCATCCGTAAGAAATATATCGAAAATGAAATTGAAGTCGATTATGTGGTTCCAGTCAGTCGATATTCTCACCAAACCATTAACACTAGATAAACATAGAAATTCTTGTAAATTGCTTAAACTGAAATGTGTTTTTAAATTAGGCAAGCAAAATCAGGATATGACATTTAAATCAAGTTAATTTTTTGCATTTGTGTTGAGGAGAAATTTGTTGTTACTTTTTTCTTTAAACGTACTTATTCAACCCAACTGCAGTTTCTTTATATATAATATGTGCAAAACAGAATTTACATATACTTACTTCCGCTTTTTCCTCATGTTCTAAGTTAAATAAACCCTTAAAAACAAGACAATGTGGTTTTTTTTCTTGGACAGCCAACAGTTTATAATATGTTTGCGGAGTTTTATTAATTAAATGAATTTTATTCTCACCTGGGCTTAATTTTACTTGGCGGGAGTCTAAGCTGCGATTGTTAAAGTTTTGGGGTAGATAATTCATAGACGGTTGTGCTTTGTCACATGGTGTCAGGGCGCAATGACATTATGTGGCAAAGCAAATCAGTTTACAAAGAAAATCAGTCTTCAATACAGTTACGTGTATTGCATACGTTAAATGCACAAGCGCGTAGTAACACATTTGTAAAAAAAGAGGGAAAAGTAAAAGAAATTTTGAAATTTACTCTCCCAGTCAACTTCCTAAAGAATTAAATTAAATTAAGTTAATTATCGTAAAGAATTGTTAAATTTAGTTAATTAAATATTTGTAATTAAAACATAGAAGTCATAAATTAATTAAAATAGTAGTATTAGTTGCAGATAGCAATAGAAGAAAAATGGTTGAAATAATTGTACATAAGAAAAAAAAACTGGAAAAACCCTTGTGAAAAAGGAGAAGAGAGGAAGAGGAAAAAAATTGGAAAGAAAAAAGACAAAAAGAACAAAAAACATTTGGAAAAAATATATAAAAATAAAGAACAAAATATATAAAAAAGGAAGAAAGGAGATAAGGAATGTTTGTCTGTCTGTCTATCTGAGTAGTATATAGTATATAAAAGCCGATTCTAATCCACAACAACAACAGGTAAAATCATAGCTACACACGTAGAGTATAACCATAGAGGTTATAAGATATAGAGTTCGCATCCAGTGTAAAATTTTGTGTCAATTTTTTGTCTGCTTAGGACGTACTAATACGTCCTAGTATCTAAACATTGTTTATCAACATGGGTTGCTAAGAATAAAAAAGCATCGAAACATGAAATATTTGTTTCCAACATGTTTCGATGGCAGTGAGGAGCATATGTGAATATAAATGTGTGCAGTTGGTCACAAACTGATGTTCGCACGTTTTTGTTGTTGGATGTTTTGCAAGGCCCCTTAGAATTTATTTTGGCTTCTTTTTAGCTTAAGCAACGTCGTCGCTCTTGTACAATATATTGAGATCTGAATCGATATTGAAGAATGGGAGTTGTAGGGTAAAATAAACGATATGCAAAAACAAAAATTAATTTCAAAGCCGGCAAGAAAGTGCCCTACAGCAATAAATGATAAATAATATAAATGTTCGAATTTTTATTCATTTACCAGGTCAAGTTAATATAATATTTGAATCTTTGGATTTTTACTATTTGAGCTTTTTTTTGTTTGCCAGGAACAATGCGGAATTAGCAACATAAATTCTAAATTTTTGATTTTGTGAGCAAAATATTTAATATAATGCAGATGCATTGGTTTCGCGAATATATTTCAACTTTATAGTCGTTTTAAAGTTTCTTATCTCTTTCAATTTTGGGGAAAAAATTATGGAAGTTAATAGAAATGTATTTTGCATAAATTTTAAAAATAATCGCTTGTTGCGTAGACTTTTCCAAAATCACCTTTTTGTGAAAAATTTTTTGCAAATATAAAAACTTCAGTTATTTCTCCGACTTCTCTTAAAAAAAACTTACGGCAATTTTGACTGTTATTTCCTTTTGGAATTTTTTGAATTTTAGTGTTATTAATTTTGCCTTCTATTTATTTTTTTGGGCTTTTATTATATTTTATCCCAATCTATTTTTGCAAACTTTTTTGCTGTAGGGCATTTACAGTTCGGCTTTGAACTCAGTTTTTGTTTTTGCATTCTGTATATTTTACCCTACAATTATGATTTAGCGGAATCGATTCAGATCTCACTATACAAGAGGGACGATTTTGCTTAAGCTAAAAAGAAGCCAAAATAAATTTTAAGCTGCCTTGCAAAACAACCAACAACAAAAACGTGTGAGCATCAAAATGTACACTAACAACGACTTAGAAAACCGGTTTTTCAAGAGCTGCCTCATGCAAATTAAGAAATACGAAAAACAAAAACAAAACAAAGCAAATTCTCATAGCAGAAAATATACATATTCTGTATGTATCGTATATCTGATTGTGTATTCTTTGCTCATACTCGCCTTGGTCACATGATGCGTAATGTTGCGTGATTTCATGGTAAGCTTCTTTTCTGTTCTCTGCAACATGCTGCATTCTTTTATGATATACATGTTTATAAGAATTCAAAATAAAAGTGGCGCAAAAATATGTACTGGATGCGAACTCTATATCTTATAACCTCTATGGTATAACGTATGACAAACGGAGTAGCCAGATCGAGTTTTTTGATGGACAGAGTGGCCAGATCGAAGATTTTTATACCCTACACCCGAAGGGAGTAGGCCACTCATAACAAGGTGGGCAAAATCTCATTAACAATATAAGATATTGAGATGTAAGCGGGCGTGCCACGCCCACTCATAACAAAGTTGTCAAATATCTCATGAACGGTATAAGATATTGAGATGTAAGTTTTGCACGATGTATCGGGAAGCATTACCAATAAGCTTGCCATAAATGGGCGTGCCACGCCCACTCATAAAAAGTTGTCGATGTCTTGTAAACGGTATATGGTATTAATACCTAATTTTATCACGAGGTATCTACAAGTATTACCAATTCGTGTACGAAAAATGGGCGTGAACCGCCAACTTATACAAAAGTTGTCAATATACCATAAACGGTTCAAAATATTACTGCGTGATTCTATCTGGCAGTATCTAGAGACTACGAAAATATTTGCCAGAAGTGAGCGTGTTCCTTATACAAAAGTTGTTAATTATTCGGGTGTTGGTTATTTTGACTTCGCCCAGGCCTAAGACAACACTTTTACTTGTTTTTTATTCATTTTTAAAATTTAAAATTTCTTAAAATAATTTTATAGTGAAATAGTGTAATATTTTATTAGTATAGTGAAATTTAAATATTTCAAATATTTAATTTCAAATAGTATAGTGAAATTTATAGTTTAAATTTGAAATTTTTTATCGATTTATAATCGAGGGGTGGCAACCCTGGTGGTCGAGTCAGGTGCCAACCCTGGCAGACGGAATGACGGTTGACGGCTGCCGGACGGCTTTTTGAACACTGCCTCAGAAGTGTAGTCAAATTTAATGTAAACATTAAGGGAGCCGTTCGAGCTGTGACTCGCATCCACGGTTTGAAGCGCGGAGTTCTTATTTTAAGAAATATGAAACTCGCCTTGTTGTTCTTGTTGTTGTTGCTTATTGATTAGGTTCGAATATGAAGCTTGCCTTGTTGTTATTGTTGTTTATTGTCTAGAGTCGAATCTCAGGAAGGGAAAAACAAGTAAAAGTGTTGTCTTCGGCCTGGCCGAAATCTAAATACCCTACGCCCGAGTAACTGAAAAAAGTTATAACTTTTGTATAAGTAACACTTACGCAACCGTAAGTAACGTGCGAGTTTTTTCACTTTATAAAATTATGTGATAAAACAAATAGAAGTCAGTCAACAATCAACTATTAACTTAACAACATGAATCACGTAAATATGCCGACATTTTTAACTGGAGTTCATGAGTTTTTAGTAACTCACATAGATGCCATTATACTAAGTGTTTCTGGTCTTCAAGTGAAACTGTAGACTACCTAACTCTTGTGTTTGCTGCAATATCAATTTAATTGTTTGCAGAATAAATAAATTGAAATCATTTTATACCAGACTATATAAATAAAAATACATATTTCTAAAATTATTTTATTTTTTTATTAAAATCTTTTTGACAAGTTCTAAAATATGTTTCGAGTATGGGTTGCGATTGATGAACGTTCATCTAAACCTCCAAGCTTCTTCATCTTCTTCCAACAATTTTATTAAATAATAGTTGTCATTGCTGATTTCTGCTTTGGTCGCATCGTTGAATTCTGCTTTGGTCGCATCGCACATAATTCGTTGAATTTTTGTGGTAGGAAAACAACGCAATTTTCCAGCTCAATTAATATGTGATACACAAATTTTGTTTTTGTTCTGCGAACATTTTTTGTGGTGTAGAATCTGCTGGGTTCCATGTCCTTGACATGGAGGATATTTTTTTGGTTGAAGTTCTTTTGAATGAAGTCCTCCACAGCAGCGTACTAGAGAGAAAAGTCAGTTTGTTGGAGCTGATTCATTTCACTAATATTATTATTTTATTGACTTTTGCAACAAACTATTTTAAAAAAATTTTTTTAAGTTGACTGCACCTGAGCAAAGTTACACAAAAACTTAGCATCTGGAACTAAAATGCAGTATTTATATAACGACTACATAAGCAGCGTAGAATATATTGTTTACATAAGTACAGCACTCTTAAAAGTATATAAAAAATACTTCAGAAATTCATCTTCACCACCATCAACATATTTTCAACATCGTCCAAATTCAACACACCATATAAATAATTTTTTATTCATATTAAAACTTTTAATAAAAAGTATATACTATTATATTTTTAAAAACTATATTTATTATTTAACATGTAAAGAAATTTCAGGCATAGTTGACCACAGTTGCATGAGTTATAGTCTTGATGTTGAGTGTAGTTGTAGTGTACCCCTTCTCCAAAATAATTTATTATTTTATATGTAGGTCGCAAGTTTCCAAAGCTATCCAAATATTCTTTGCAGTTATTGTCTTTATAATATGCTACCCAATGAGTACCGGGGCGCTTTGATATCTAGATTGACGATTCCACATTCTTGTTGACGAGGTCGTTTCGGGAGACTGCCTCGCATAAAAATACCTCTGAAATGTGGTAGATCCTTTGTATGTTCCATCAAGTCGACGTCTGTGAGGGCTCTTTTGGGAAGATTCCTTAAAAGTTGTGGACTATAATATAAAACCAATCCTTTTCTGTATGGCTTCAGGTATAAGCATCTTCCCATGGCGATGGCTTCCATTGACTTATTATGTCGATTCGCTTCTTCCAATTGTTGTCGTGCGGCTTTTGTATCATTAATTGCTTTTGCGATTGAAGCTCCTCCAGATGCTAAGCCTCCAACAGCTCCCAGAGCAGTTAAAATGGGTACTAATGGTTGAAACCCTCCTACTTTAGAAACGGGTATAACGCGTGGAATGTCAACCATCGACTTCTTCCGTCCGAAAGAGTTTTTCACAATATTTTGTGCGATTTTTATAGCACTGGGAGTATCTTCTGGTTTTCGTTGTTTAATAATTTTCAATTCGTTTTTAACCGCTTGAGTAAATATTTTTTGGTACATTTCTTTTTAACTTTTCTCTTAATTTTGTTAAGACTTTTATTCATCGTGCTCCCCATGCCGAATTTTACTTTCGCTTTCATTGTCGTTGATGAGTCTTCATCATTTGTTAGTGCTTTTGCAACATGCATAGCCTTAGTATCATTCTGATGAATATAATTATGTGTTTGAGAGTGGACGTCAATAAAGACTTATCGATGAATAATCCCTTTATGAAATTGGTGTACTTGTAAGCCTTAGTTCCCTTAATTTGCTTATTTTCATCATAGTTACGTTTATCAGCATTAGTATTGATTAGAATTGTTTTGTAAACTTATAGATCTGCTTCGTTGTAATTTGATGGTGTCTTGTGGAATAATAACTGAAAGAAACCGGGTGTAAGGTTGAAAGAGGTGGGGGATGAGGTGTCAAACGGTTTGTCGGATATTAATATTTCGCCGTTTTGTATTTTGAAAGTGCTACTTCCGAATCTCCATTCACCATCTAATCCTCTGTTCAGTCCGTATGCTGTATCCAGCTCATTTTGCTCCTCTAATTTAGATAAATCCATGTCATCAGTTAATTTGTTTGCATCTTCTTCTGAAACATCCATTTGAGAGAAAAAGCTACCACCATCATCATCATCAATATCATCGTCATCATTGCTCTTGGTAAGAGTTTCGTCTGTGAAATCGATCTATTTCTTTGCTTTAACTGGGGTACTGGTTTTTGTTTGTTATCGCATCATGCATAGATTCTGGGTCATCCTTGTTAACATTTGTTTTAGTTTTAATAATGCAGGGAGGTCGATGATTGTATTTTATGACTTGTCGAAGAATATCTTTTTTTAAAATACCGACACAGGCGGTCTATCAAATTAGTGTAAACATTTCAAAATTTATTGTATATTAAGGTTTTTAGTGGTATGGTGTGATTGGATGAGTGTAGGATAAGGATATGCAGAGTGAGTGTCACAGCCAGTGTGAAAAACAAAAATTAAAGTAGGGATTTCTTCATTATTTCAATTTCGCTTGGAACTGTGGCTTCGCAGCCATGACTATGTTTACAGGGTCACCTTGTTGTTCTTGTTGTTATTGCTTATTGCTTGGGTTCGAATTGTGGCTTGACTTAAGTTTGCCAAGAATTGGAAATATTTTCAAAATTGAATTGAATTGATGTAAAAACTTCAAACAATATGATGAAATCTTACACAATTTAGGGGTGCATAATTATGCATGCATAGATTTTTTTTCACAATGTAGGATTGCAAGAATGTGCATGTATAAATAAAAAACGACGACTATTGCAAAAGTGTTCTTGATGACATCAATTTAAAATTTGATACCTCAATATATTCACCAGACGATCTTATTGATGAAGGACGATTTGTATTTTATGACTTGTCGAAGAATATCTTTTTTTAAAATACCGACACAGGCGGTCTATCAAATTAGTGTAAACATTTCAAAATTTATTGTATATTAAGGTTTTTAGTGGTATGGTGTGATTGGATGAGTGTAGGATAGGGATAGGATATAAAGAAAGGGATTTGATATTTACATCCAACTATAATGAAACACCCCGGCACTTTCATACTAGTATGCAAACAGCCTTTGAATTGATCTGATCTAATAGCTGATAGCTTTGCAGCTGATCTGATCTGATAGTTGATACATCTGATCTTGATAACTGACTGTTACAGCTGATTGAAGACACTGAAGATGAATATTAAACTATTTAAAGAACTTGTAAAAACTAGACGAGAACTGAAACAAAAATTTAGAATGAGAAGAACAATAAATATAGAATTCATGAGTTAAGTATATCTGACATTAGTTAATTTAAATTTATAGATAAATGAATGAAAAATACATGAAAAATTAAAAATACATTAAGGCTAGAGTTAAGACTAAGCTCTATAAATAGTGTATCTAGTTTTAGTTATCTAGGAAGTTGAAAAGTCAAGAGTTAATTCGATTCAGTTAGAAAGAGTGCTAGTAAAGTTTTATTCTGGCTTAAAAAATTGATAATAGATTTATTTATAGTATATGTAAATTTGTGTGTGAGTTTATATTCTTTTTAAAGAAAATATATGTTCGGTTTAGTCGCAGTAATTTGTTTTATTAATTAAGGAACCTTAGATTTAGAAATTCTATTTAGAACTGAAAAAAATTTGTGCCAGCAGTCGCGGTTATACTAATAGTTATATCAATTTTTATTAGCTGCAGTTACATGTATAGATTAGTATAAGGAAAAAATATGAGAAATTTAATTTTTTAAAATTACTGCTGAATGTAGAATCTGAAAAATTTTAAATATAAACCAAAATTAGATACTGGAGTAGTAATAGATAGGATCTTGAAACTTAAAGGATTTGGCGGTAATTTAGTCTATTCAAAGGAACGTGTTCTGTTTTCAATACTTTACGATGGATCTCGATCATACTTTACGATCTTAAGATTGTAATCAGCATGTATACCGTCGTTATAAGGAAATTTTATAAAAACAATAATTTCCAAGAGATTTAATTGAATTATATATCAAATCAAGGTGCAGCTAATGCTTAAGAGGAAATGGGTTACAATACGATTATTTATATGAATTTTTTTATGTAATTCAGAAATGAAAGTAGATTTGAATTTAAAATCTTATAGATTAAAGATTTGATCATAGCTCTAAATTACGCACATATTGACCGTCGCTCTTATTAATAAGGTAAGATAAGTCGTAACATAGTAGATGTACCGGAAGGTGTTTCTAGAATGATAATTTAAAGCTGATTAGTAAGCATTTCATTTACATTGAAAAGGTATTGTGCAATTCAATTTAAATTGATTAGTGAAAACTTACTTCTTTAATGATTTTTTTTAATTAAATTATTAAAAATAGTTATAAAAAAATGTTTTTACTATCCTTTTAGAAAAAAATAATATTAGTTATGGTGAATTAATAAAGTAATTAACTGATGAAATATATGAAAATGAGGTAGTAAAAAATAAAAATTTTCTTTTTGTAAAGGAACTTGTGTATCAGGGTTTATCTAATAAAAATAAAATATTTTATTTTCTCGATTTTAAAAGAGTTAATAGTGTATAAAAGTTAAAGTGTTAAAGTTATTTTAAATCCACTATTGGAAATGAAATGTTATTCGTTTTTTAAGGTATCTAGTTGCTCTAGAAATAAATTATAACTTTTTTGTTTTGATAATAAAGTTGTTAATTTATTTTAAAGTTCGGGATTAGCTGAACTTTAAAATTCTATACTTTAATATAATTTTAATTTTAGTCTGCTTAGAAGTCGCAATCTATAATGAGTTTGTTATAAATCACAAAGTTTCGTTAATATTTGTTATGAGTTACTTTTTTATAGAAGAGATATTTTGAATAGGTTAAAATAAGTTAAAATGATGGAATTAGTAAACTGTGGTGTATAAATACGTTTGTTTGATAGGTAGCTATAATAAACTCGGCAAATTAGTGTTCGCCTGTTTAACAAAAACATGACTTTAAGAAATGAGTTTCAAGTCTGATCTGCCCACTGTTTATTTTGAGCGGTTGGGTGATCTCCGAGTTTAGTAAAAATCCGGCTCGAAGGACCAAAAAAATGTTTTATTCAAAATCAAATTCACAAAACCCTTAAAGGCTAAAGGACAACCCGGAAAAAAAGGGTTTTATTTCAAAAATTCACTGTGTATACACTATGTCACTCGCTGTCTTCACCTCCTATCACGTCCGTTGTTGGAGAGTAAGTGACGATATGGGTCCAACGGCGATCGCTGGAAGCCAGAAAAACTGCGTCAGTCGCCGCGAGGAGAGCCCGCAGCCGAGCTTACTCTCGAGAGAGAGGCGAGAATTGAAATTAATTAAGTAATACTACTTTGGCAGATTAGTGCAATAGATTTAGAATGTAGATATGTAATGTTTACAGGTAGTATTGTTTTTATTAGATATTGTTTTATCTTTTGTGAGTAGAGTAGCTTTAATTCTTTGTGCCTTAGTAAGTATTAGTCCTAATAAAGTAGGAATTGTAGGGACTCTTCAACCTTTTAGTGATGAAATTAAATTATTTTCTAAGGAACAGACTTATCCTTTATTTTCTAATTTTTTAGTATACTTTATATGTCCAGTGATTTCTTTATTCCTTAGATTACTGGTGTGAATTCCATTGGGTTTAAGATGTAATTCCTTTTCTTTAGGTGTTTCATTCTTTTTAAGATGTATTAGAATAGGGGTATACTCTGTTGCTATTGCTGGGTGATCTTTAAATTCTAACTATGCGGTGTATTAGTAAGAGTTTCTTTTTTAACTTTATTAGAGCGAAGGGTTTTAGGTTATATTCAGATTCGAAAAGGCCTAATAAAGTAGGAATTGTAGGGACTCTTCAACCTTTTAGTGATGGAATTAAATTATTTTCTAAAGAACAGACTTATCCTTTATTTTCTAATTTTTTATATTAGTATACTTTATATGTCCAGTGGTTTCTCTATTCCTTAGATTACTTGTGTGAATAGTAATTCCATTGGGTTTAAGATGTGATTCCTTTTCTTTAGGTGTTTTAGTCTTTTTAAGGTGTATTAGTAAAGGGTATACTCTGTTGCTATTGCTGGGTGATCCTCAAATTCTAACTATGCGGTGCTGGGAGGACTTCGAGCATTAGCGCAGACAAACAATTAATCTCCGACACACTTTTTACATCGCTCCTTGTGCTTTTCTCTAAGAGCAAGCAGAAACAATATCAGAAAAATTAGCAACTTGCTGGCTAGGTCTGTTACAAGTCACTTTCTTCTTAGATTCTTCAATTTCAATAGATAATTTGAAAGCCAAAGAAAATAAATCGTAATATATAGTACGTATAAGCTAATGCAATTTATGCAGATAAGAAGAATATTCTTGCATTTCACTAATAATTATAAAGCAATTATAATTAAAATGCGATTTCGGCCCATACTTTACGAAAATTCATCGAATAAAGCCAGCACGTTCAATTAAAGTTTACAAGCTTAAAGCACTTACAAACTAATCTTAGAAATCATACCAATCCAAAAAAGTATGCGTCTTCTTACGACAACAAGACCATTTCAATTTGCTTTTTTAATTTGAATTTCCTTTCTCTCTGACAAATAATATACCGAAAAAAATTTCCAGCACGGTGTTAAAATAATAAAGAATTTTTCTAGTCAAAACACAATAAAACAGGACTCTCAAATTGAATTAATACAAATCACACAAGCCTTATTTCCTCCTGCCAAATTTAAAAAAAAAATTTCATTGGAATACGTTATATAAGGACTAACCTTACCTGATAAAATTAGTTCATCAGTCGGGCAAAATGTGGCGCGATTTTTTGTATACTGATTAGCAATTGTTGGAGTGAACGACGATACTTGGTTTCCAGTGCCAATATCATAAATTATGGCGGTCTTAAAGTGAAAGTAATGAAAAAGTTAAATAAAGGCCTTATTTATATTCGTTTTATATATTTATATAGCGGTTGTATTTATATAGCGGCTTAACAGTATTTATATAGCAGCTTATTCATTATATAGCTCTTATTCATAAAAATTTTATGGACGTTATCTAATTAATGAAATATTACATTCTGGTTTTTCGCAAACGGTCGAGTATTCGAGTTAAGCAAAATTACTAGAATGAAGCATTTGATTCGAATTAAAGACTGTTATCGAAATGCAATAGTTTTTATATTTGCCGATGGTATAATATATGCACATTTACATTTTTAACATGGCCAGTCTTATTTCTTTATCACTGAGTCAGCATAGAAAGCCCTAAAGGCTAATTTCGAGCGCAGTATAAAAAGACAAGAAAAGAATAAATAATTTATGATATACTAACGACTTTTGTAAACAATTTAATGGAGAAAATTAGCGAAACTGCTGCTGTAATCGTTTAAACCATCGATACATTTGCTTGAATACAGACTAAAAACCTTTAAAAGTATGGGCCAGATTCTGTATAGTCACTTTCGTCTGATTTCGTGCACTTTCGTCCGAAAATCAGCTGATTTTCGTCTTTTGGTATTCTGTAAGACGTGACTCACGTCTCTGCAAAGAGCTTTCGTCTTTTGTCGTAAGAAATGTGTATTCTGAAAGACGAAAGCTGGCGTGAACAGCTGATAAATGAGACGATAAAGAAAAGGCTGTCGTCAGGAGGTTTTTTTGTTTTGAATGTGCGGTAAATGAAACGAAATTCATGTGTGGTACCTAAAATGAATCTGCGACGCAGGCTCGGTGAAATTTTAACCAAGTGCTTGTGATTTTTTCGGTTAATTTTCGTTCTCTCGGATCATTCATTAGCCTCACAAGCACCCTTTCTGTCTGCATATGGATATGTAATTAGAAGTTCAATTATTCGCCATTCATTATTTCGCGTTATCAGTTTCATTTTGCTGTATGCAAGGAAGGAGAAAGTATCTGTGAGCAGTAGAAAAATTTATTTGTTAAAGAAATTTTGTTAAAAAGGCTGAAGTAGGTGGCGGCCCTTCAATCACTTTGGAGCAAACCGTTGCAAGCATTTTGCTTTTACGAGCATCGGCTTCGCCAATGGTTTCTCCTACGATGTAGGAGGGAAAGCAATTAGAAGGCAGGAAGACACTAGCGGCGAAACGACCTCCACTTACACAGCCAAGTTCAGTAGCACTGCAATCGAAAATGATGGAGAAAGCATTTTATGAACTTTTAGCAGAAACATCTGCAGAAAATGTCTATATATCGGAAGCTAGAACCAAAAGCATACAGTAAAAAAAGCTGTTTTCAGTGTTGGACAAGGTAGAATAGAAAAATGTAGATAATTCAAACTGAGCGAAATAAAATAAGATATCGGGTATATTTATATCTTGACATTTTTCTTTCGATAATTTTTCAGTTTAGCTTTGTTCCTACGTCAGATATTTGCACAAAAAACAATTTTATTGAGTGATTAAAAATTTCCACTTAAATATTCTTAATTCACGGCAGTTGCAATATACAAAAATGCTTTTCACAACACTTAAAACTTGAGATCTATTACCGACAAGCGGCAACTGTTTTAACGACAGCGTGAGTGCGACGTAAAGCCCAGACGAGACGAAATTTTCGTCTTACAGAATGCCGTGACTATGACGTAGTGACTTGAGTCGAAAGCTTCGTCTCAAGTCACCGTGACTATACAGAATCAGGCCCTATATGTTCAGAGTTAACACTTTGGAAAACGATTTTCTGGCTGTTCGCACTTGCTATACAAAACAACGCTGTAATAACGACCGTCGCCGTTACGTATGTGGTGTAGCCACTAAAAAACCCACCTCATCACTTGGAATTTCTCTCTAGCCCGGAACAGCTTTCGCATTACGTCAAGGTAGAGACCCAAGAGGGTCCTACAGAACTATTGTACTCTCCTGCGTCCATGTCTGTCATTTTAACATTGCTCTTGCAATAGTTTTTCTTTGCTCTATGTCTCTACTCGCCGTGTTGCCCGTTCTGCGTTATCTAGGCCTCTTTTCTTCTTTATAAGAAGATTAATTTAATGCCTTTCTTCAGACAACATTACAGGTGTGACATGTGTGACTGGTGATAAAAGAATCTTTAAATTATTTCCATTCTTAACAAACAACAAATGCGACAACAAACTCAAATCTTTGGCCTTGTGCTTTGTGAATTGCTATGGCGAAACCTGGTCTTACAGGAAATTGATATCTTTGCAGTGTACATCCGCCTACTCATACAAAAGTTGTCAATAGCTCATAAACAGTGCAAAATATCAGAATATCAAAATATAAATAATTTTTCAGGTGGAAACCTTGGCGGCTGGCGGACGGATTAACGGATGATTGGTCGGTCGGCCCGCCGTCCGGTGGGGAGAGGGGAGACACGTGGTATGTGAGTATTGGGAGATCATAAGTGGCAAGATATGCAGAGTGAATGTGAGTGTGTGACTTGTGAACATATTGAGCTGTGGCTTTGCATGCATGGTCTGGAGCGCGGAGATGTTTTTTTTAAGAAATTTGAGGCTTGCCCTATTGTTGTTTTTAGCTAAAATCGAACTCTAGGTTGACTTGAATTTGGATGATTGAACATATACGGATTTCTTCGTTATCTCTATTTCGCTTCTGTAAAAGTGAATACAAAGTAAAAAACCTAAAAAACATTTTAAAAAGTATTTAGAAAAGTGAAAAAAATATGAAAACTTAAATTTTAGAATTTCTATAAATTCTAGAAAGTGAAAAGAATATTTTATTTAAAGAACTTTAGAAATTTTGGTATATAACTTAAAAACCGGAATTTGACACTAGATGGCAACACTTGTGTATGCGCTATAGCAAATCATTGACATATACGTCATTTAGAATTATGCTATTTAGAATTATGCTAAACATAACCTATCCAAATCAGTCAACAGTGTTTGATTTGCTTGTGCGCATATTTTTTTGAATCATGGAAAACTTTGAAAATTGGTGAAAAATACAGCATATGCGGGAAGTTTTGCTGAGTCACATTTTTGCAAAGGAAACTGCAGCCTAAAGTCATCGTTTTCTCGTGGATTTATATGGCGAAATCATGCTCTTGCGAAAACACAGTGTTTCGAGTGGTTTCAATGCTTTAAAAGTAGCGATTTGACATTAAAGACAAAGAGCGGCCTGGACAGCCGAAAAAGTTTGAAGATGAAGAATTGGAAGCGTTACTCGATCAAGACTCGTGTCGAACACAAGAAGAGCTTGCGGAATCATTGGGCGTGACTCAAGCAGCCATTACCAAGCGCCAAAAAGCATTGGGATTCATTCAAAAGCACGGCAACTGGGTGCCAAACGAGTTGAAGCCAAGAGACGTGGAAAGAAGATTTTGCATATCTGAAATACTGCTCCAGCGTCATAAAAAAAGTAATTTTTGCATCGAATTGTTACTGGTGACGAAAAATGGATTCATTACGATAACCCCAAGCGCAACAGATCGTATGTGAAGCCCAGCCAACCAGCCAAGACGTCACCGAATATTCACGCTTCCAAGATAATGCTTTGTATTTTGTGGGACCAGAAGGGAGTTGTGTTTTATGAGCTTCTAAAACAGGGTGAATCCATTACTGGAGAGCTGTACCGAAAACAACTGATTCGTTAAGAGAGAGCATTGAAGGAAAAACGGCCAGAATGGAAGACCAGACACGATGCATTGATTTTCCAACATGACAATGCTCGGCCACATGTTACTCAACCCGTTAAAAATGATTTGGAAAATAGCGGATGAAAAGTTCTGCCCCATCCGCCATATAGACCGGACATGGCGCCTTCTGACTACCATTTGTTTCGGTCGATGCAGAATCCACTTTCCGGAATACGATTGACTTCAGTCCAAGATATAAAAAATTGGCTCGATTCGTTGTTTGCTTCAAAAGATGAATGATTTTTTTTTATGGCATCCGAAAATTGCCAGAAAGATGGGGAAATGTTGTAACTTCCGATGGACAATACTTTAAATAACAGTATTGCACAAGATTTTCTTTAATAAACGATTTATTCACGATTTTCTTTAATAAAGATTTTCTTAAATTTCCTAAAAAATTCCTGTTTCTAAGTTATACACAGTTAAGCTATACGAATTCTAGAAAGTGAAGAGAACATTTAGAAAAGTAAAGAGAACGTGGAAAATTTAGAAAACTTTAAGTGGAAAAACTTAAATCAAAATTAGAAAGTGGAGAAAGCTAAACAATTAAAACAAAATTTTAGAAAGTCAGCAGAACGTAGAAAACTTACAAAACATTTTAGAAAGTGGTAGAAAGTAGAAACCTTAGAAAAACATTTAGAAAAAATCCAGACTACGTGGGAAAAGATCAAAAACTTAAATAGAAATTGTGGAAAAGTGAAGAGTCAAACTTAAAACAATAATAATATACTAAAACACCACTTTTAGTTTTTAATGAAAACTTCAAAACTCTGTGGGTTTTGAAGGGATTATCAACGTTATTTGGTAGTTCAGTGAATCATCACACAGAGATTGCTTATCTTAATTGTTGATTTTTCATTTTTAAAAATTTTATTTTGAATTTCAAAGGTTTGAATGTGGATGCTTAATTCCAATTTCTAACTTCAAAACTTCCAAGTAAACTAATATAAATTAACGTATTTTAACGTAATGTAAATTATTAGATAGGAAAAACACAAAACAATTACAAGCTTCTACGTCTTCACAAAAAACATAACTTGATTTACCATTTTTCCTTTTTTTACCCATGTATCATTTACCAATTTATTATGTTTGATTATTTATCCATTTAATTATTATGTTCTAGCAGACAGGACTGAGCTAAAGGGAGCATCATCTAGCAGACAGGACTGAGATAAAGAGAACTACAGAGACTTATACGGACTAACATATACTGACGCTCTGCAACCAGTGCGGTCGGCCCGGAACCATTAAAACCATAGGCTTCCCTCAGCAAAGTATGCAAAATCTTCCTAAAAAGGACGCGACTGTGACGACCATGGTCATAGGGTTAGTTTAGGTTTTAAGTAGGATAGAGAATTGTAAGCAGGTTAGATAGGGAAATATTTTTGGAAGTTTTTAATGAGAACTTCTAAACTCGGTGGGATCTTAGAAAGATTATCGAAAGTTATTTGGTTGTCTTTTGAGTGATCACAGTAAGATTTCTAATTTTAATATTTGATTGACATTTTAAATCTTTATTTTAAACTCCAAGTTTCAAGGTCTGAATGTGGACAGTTAATTCCACTTCAAAACTTCAAAGTAAAACTATTATAAATTAACGTAGTGTAAATTGTTAGATAGGAAAACACAAAACTATTAAAAATTTCGGTGTCCCTCAACAAGGATTGCAAATAACCTCTAACGGATGTGACTGTGACGGCTATAGCCATAGGGCTGGTTTAGTTTTTAAGTAGGATAGGGAATTGTAGGCAGGTTAGATAGGGATTGCTACCACATAGGGATTACGTACTTGGAATTCTTGTTTTTTCATTATTCAAAATTATTATTAGAAATTTAGTTTTTAGAGTTTGAAATATAATATTTATGAATTCTAACTTCAACTTCTAAAACAATAATTACACAAATAAAATAACAGAAACTGGTAAAATTAATAAAGTAACGTAGATTCACACTTAGGAAAATGAAAAGGACTATTCTAAGAAAATATCACGGAACTTCGATTCTTACATTCCTATCGTTTCATGGCATCAAGCTTGGTCGAAGTGAGTCAAAATATATCACCAAGCGATGTTTATACAGTCCGTCAAATGTATTCAAGCGGCGACGAATTTAATTTGTTGACGCGAAAAGGTATATTCTCCTATGAATACATTTCTTCATGCATCTAACCAACATTGAATGTTCGGAGAATAACTATGAACATGCTCTCAAGGTTTGGAACACTTTGTCAAAATCTTAATGATTACATGTATCTATACCTTCAAAAAAATGTTTTAATTTCAACGGATATTTTCGGAAGTTTTAGAAAAACCTCTAAGGGTATTTACAAGCTTGATCCCTGTCAGTATTATGCTGCGCCGCGATTGTCTTGGGATGCAATGTTGACAGCAACTAGAATAGAACTGGATCTTTTTACAGATATTGATATGTATACATTAATTCAGAAAGGGATACGAGGCGGGGTTGTCGAATGCATAAAACATCATTCAAAGGCAAACAACACATACATGAGGGATTTTGATAACCAAAAGCCTTCAGAAGTGTCTGCCTTCGTATCGGCAAGTATATTTCCTGAACAAATTTTGTACGCTAATACATCTTTATTAGGTCTCCAGTACAAACACAACACCTTTTCAGAGTGGTCCTCGGAAAGTGGTGGAAAATCACCCAGGCCCAGCGCACGACAATAATTTTACAGGTTCGTTTCTCTTTACAATTAGCTTCTCTTCCGTTGGCGCTTATGTAAGGACATCATTTACGTAAAAATCCTCGCGTAGTATCTTTGCGGGCGGGATAACAACTATCGTAATCTTGAGCGAGTTGCTCTAAGACTCTAACTGCAAGAAATTTAACGCACGAGGTACCGTAAGTTACAGTAAATAACTGGTAATGCTCGATGGGTGTCGTTGGGTCCTCCCTCCATATAATGCGTTGATAATTAAGGTTTTCTTCTGCTAGCCATATTTGGCGGAACATTTTTACAATGTCCGCCGAGAAAACGAACCGATGGAAGCGAAATCGAAGACATACTTCAAACAAGTTGCGTTGGATGATAGGGCCAACATGTAGAGTGCTGTTAAGCGAAGTTCCGCTTGTATCGCGGAAGGAACCGTCAAATACCACCCTGAGCTTATGTTCAATCACTGGATGATGCGGCATATAGAAAACCTTTCCATCATCAACGGGAACTAGTGTTTTGTCAAGTCGTTTCATATGATAAAGTCGTACATAATTATGCATGAATTCAATGTATTGCTGACGAAGTTTGCTGTCCTCCAGTAGTCTATTTTCAACAGCAAAAAATCTGCGTAACATACTGGGAAGTGTGTTTGAAAAGCGTATCGTTCCTTTCCTCAAATGGAAGAAATACCACATATGTATTTTCCATCCGTATTACGTGAATGTTGTTCAAGGAACGCGTGATCAAATAATGGTTTCGTACCATATAAAAAAGTTTTATCCAGGATTTTTTAAATAATGGAAAGCTTCACAATAGGTCTGTAGTTGTCGATCAAATGATTCTGTCCTGATTTATATATCGGCGAAATACAGGCAATTTTCCACCAATGTAAAAAATTTCCAGTGGAAAGGGATTCATTAAGTAACTTGCTAAGGGCAGCATGTCCTTAGACAAAGATAATTTCTTAAAAATATCGTATTTCCAAAACGCCAAAATTTTCGAGGTCGGAAAGGTTGTAAAATTCGTCAGCGTGAATTAGTGGATTTTCATCCTTAAACACTCACCCAAAATAACTCGCTAACAGCTCGCAAACATCTCTCTTATTTACTGCAGTAACTCCACTGAGTTCCATACAGTTGGGAAACCCCTCTCATTTCCTTATTGAGTTTAGAAAAAAAAGGACTCTGCATTGAACTTAATACCCATTTCAATAGATGCAATGTATTTTTTATAAAGAAAATTAGAAATTAGAAAAAGAAAATTAGAAAGAAATTCAAATTCTTGCCTAGGCAATTCAAAGGTTGCCTTATCAGCTGGCAAACTTGTTTTCTTAAATTTAGCATGAGGCTTTTTCCGCAGGGTCTTCTGGTTAACTAATCCAGGATTGTACCAAGGAAGCTTGAAGGTGCGATTCCCTTATTTCAAAAGAATGCAAAGAAAAAGGCATTCGTTAACAATTTGCTTGAAAGCGACATACACATGCAAAACGTCTTTTCAACTGAAAAGAATATTCCAATCAATCGAATCGAAATAACTATCAGAGATACTTAGTTTGCCCTTTTGAAATCGTATAAGGCACTTCTCTCAATTCTCTGCTGAGTTTCAAAAACGTAGAAATTTAAATTCATGACAAGCATCTTCTGCTGGACACACTCATTCGTGATCGGCATGTCGCACTTGAACAACTCATATTAAAAATCGCCATTAATAAAAATATGGTCTAAAACTCTATGTATATCATTCCTAAAGCTATTGATTTTAAACAAATTTAAAGAACGCACTGTGGACTCAATGATACCCTTAGAAACGAAAGTCAATAGAATCTTTTCCTAGGAACTCCACGTCCAATCAATGTTATCTAGGTTAAAATCGTCAGGAACACACGTGGTTTTATTAGCACTTAGGTTATTAATAATTTAAGAAATATTAGTAATGTGGTCGATATACAAATTCAAGCTAATTTCTTGGGGGATATAACTCAGAACCACAACCATATTTGCTCTATATAACTTTCATTTCTAAGAAGATGAATTGATCTGCTGGCCAGATTCGATAAAACAGCAATTAGAACGCCGCCTCCTCTTGATATGCCAGAACCAAGCTCCTGATCTTTACGGTACACAACATACTGCGGATCGAGCAATAGTATATGCCGGTTCTGGCTCAATGGCTCCACCCGTGTATTTCGGTGGAGACTCCACCTAAGGGCGCTGTGTGTGTGTAAGAGCGAGACAGTGGGCGTAGCGTGTGCGAAAGACTATACGAGTGGCACACGGAGTTGCCAGATCGAGGGATTTTGTCATGAGATTTTTTGTGGGGATTTGGGAACTTTATTGGGGATTTTTTGTAAGGATTTGGGTATTTTTCCAGGGACTTTTTTCGAGGGATTTTTCAGGTGGCAACCCTGACGGCTGGCGGACGGACAGACGATCAGTCGGTTGGTCGGACCGACGGTCGGTTGGGGGAGATGGTGAGGAAGCAGGGAGTGCGTTATGGTATGTGAGTATTGGTAGACCAGCAGCGGGAAGATGCTTGCCATTGGAATTGTTGTTGTAGGATATCATATTAAGATTTTTTATTGCTGAGGTGTGAATGGATGAGGGTAGGATTTTTATTAGCCAAGCGACTGTGGCTTGTGTGTCGCATAGGGTTGATCAGTGGAGTTATTTTACAAAATATAGAGTACGCTGTAGTTGTAGTTGTTGTAGTTCAATGCTTGTTGGATACAGAGCTGTGGGAAAGAGTACGGGCGTGCGTAGTGGCTGCGCAAGCAGAGGTCGTGTTGTTAGTGGGAAGTGTAATAAAATGTCAAGCGGCTGCGTGCTCCGTATCTTGTCACGCATGCGGTTGACGCATAGAGATGTTTAAAGAAAGTTTGACACCTCTGTTTTAGCTCTGCGTAGTAATTTGAATAATGCAGGGAGGTCGATGATTTTATTTTATGACTTATCAAAGAATATCTTTTTTTAAAATACAGACACAGACACAGGCGGGCTAACAAATTAGTGTAAACATTTTTCAAAATTTATTGCATATTAAGGTTTTTAGTGATATGGTGTGATTGGATGGGTGTAGGATAGGGATATGTAGAGTGAGTGTCAGCGTGCGACTTTTGGTTTGCTCGTCTTGTTTATGAGAGAAGGCGACCTCTGCCTTATGTCGCATAGGGTTAGTTGGTTGGTTGGTTATTGGCGTTATTTTTATAAAATTTAGGAAGTATGCTGTTGTGGTTGTTGTAGTTTTAATATTTGTGTAAGATGCAAAGCTGTGGGAGCGAGTGCGGGCGCGGGTAGCGGCAGCCTAAGCGGTAGCTGCATAAGTAGAGGCTGCGTAAGCAGAGGCTCCGTAAGCAGAGGCTCCGTAAGCAGAGGCTGGCTAAGCAGAAGCTGCGTAAGCAGAAGTAGTATTTAATATTTTAATAGCAGTTTACTGAAGGAGACACCTTTTTACGTTGTTGTTGCTGTTGTTTTGACATCTTAACTTTTTGATATCCTTAATTTCTGAATATAACGCTAAATATTATATTACGCAATTATGTATACAAACTGTATGCTATACTGTAAGCGCATAAAGTACGTATTGTTTGCTCTGTGTGTGTACGTGTGTATGTGTGTATTTTGTTAAGGAATTCACAGAATTAGTATGAGTCATAAATTTCCCAGAATTTATTTTGCAGAGACTTACGGCGTTGGAGGCTCGCCAAATCATCGCACCAACGCCTCCAGAAATGCCGCCTCATTAAAGAAATCGCATGCTATCTCTGATGCAGGTTTCCATTGAAGTCTTGACTCTCGGGCTCCGGTAAAGATTTCAAAGGTTCGCCTACGATGAAGTGGCCAGGAGTTAGAGCTTCTAAATCGCCCACGTCAGACCCTGTAGTACAAAGAGGTCGGGAGTTCACACACGCTTCGATATCAGTAAGCACCGTGCTAAATTCTTCGTAGCTTAGAAGAGAATTGCTTACGGCGCGTTTTAGGTGGTACTTTACGCGTTTAATCCCAATTTCCCAATAACCTCCCATATGTGGAGCATTTGGAGGATTGAATTTCCATTTAATATTAGAATCTACGAAAAAATTCCGTACTGGGTCATCAGCCAAGCAGCGTTCGAGCATTTTGCGCAGTTCCCTTTCTGCACCCACAAAATTTGTGCCGTTGTTAGAATGTATACTTTTGCAATATCCGCGTCGGTTTATAAACCTTTTAAATCCATTGAGAAACGATGCTGTTGACAAGTCGCCGACGAATTCTAAGTGCATTGCTCCCGTACACATGCAGACGAATGAGCAGATGTAGCCCTTTGGCTACGTTGATTTGGACCCCCTTCCATGTGAAAACTTGAATGGAAAAGGACCGGCGAAATCCACAGAACTGCACAGAAAACTGCGGACGTATGTAACGCAACTGGCTGGTAGATCACCCATAGATTGCAGGGCAAGATTGCGGTTTAATAGCGTACATTTAACGCACTTATGATATACACTACGAACTAAATTACGAGCGCCCAGTATCCAAAAACGATGTTGCACAATGGTTCGCATGATTTGAGGACCAGCATGTAATGTATATTTGTGGACTTCAGCGACTATCAATTTCGCAAGCAGTGACCCTTTTGCCAAAATAATTGGATGCTTTAGATCGGCCTTTACATTCGCGTGCCTCAACCGCCCGCCAACACGCAAAATTTGGCAATGATCGAGATAAGGCTGTAAGCGCAACAAACTGCTACGAAGCGGCATAGACCTTTTCATTCTGCAACAATAAATTTCATTAGAAAAGTAATAATTTTGTGTATACTTAATCAGAGCAAGTTCCGCTCGCTGAATCTCCTTGCAGTTTAGCGGACCAGATTGTTGTTCTCCGACTATCTTACGGACGCGTAAATTGTGTACAAAACGCAAAACGTAGGCAGTAATTCTTTTCAGCTTTGTATAAGAAGAATATTTGGCATATAAGTCCCAATGCTCATTCGAAGCGACGACATGAACGGCGACCTTGCTTGGCCTTTGCTTCAATTCGGTGGTGTAGCTTGTTGAGATGTTTCTCTTCCAAAATTCATTGGATCCTCTCAGGAAAATGGGTCCCTCCCACAATTCGAGTTGATGCAATTCGTCCGGCGTGACGCCTCTCAATGCACAATCCGCTGCATTATGTTCAGAGCGCACGTGATTCCAGCACTCCTCCGGTAAAGTTTCCTGTGTACACGCAACGAACGTAACCCATCGACTTGGATGGGCTTGCAACCACGCTAACATCGAATCAGTGCAAGCGAAAATCGGGTACGTGGTGCCCAAACCGGACAAAACAGTTTTCACAAGTTTCGCCGCAAGCTGCGCAGCGCACAGTTCCAAGCGCGGTAATGATGTTACCTTCAGTGGTGCAACCTTTGCTTTAGATGCGATCAAGGAAACTGTAATTAAACCGTCAAGCTGACTAGTTCGTGCGTATAAGGCAGCAGCGTATGCCCGCTCCGACGCGTCAGAGAATACGTGTAATTCCGTATGAGATCCCAATACTCCACATCCAAGCCAACGTCTAATGTTAAGATTGGATAGCGATTTGAACTTAGTACGATGAGATACCCATTGATTTGCTATCTTGTCAGGAACTGGATCATCCCAATCAACGTTCGACTTCCAAAGGTCCTGAAACCAAATTTTTGTCTTTATTGTACAGGACGAAAGAAGTCCTAAGCGATCAAAGAGTGTGCTGGCATCAGATAAAAACGCTCTTTTCGAGAAAACCTCGGGAGGTTTCTTCAGGTTCACAGCGAAAGTGAGAAAATCCTCGTTTGATTTCCAAACCAGGCCCAGCGCATGCACTTCATTACTTTCTGCCAAATAATGATCAATTCCTTTACAAGACTGCGGCAAGTCAGCAATTATCTCAGAACTGTTTGAAGCCCACTGTCTTAAAGTGAATCCGCCTTTAATTAAAACTGTAGAAATGTCTCTTTGCAGTGATCGCAGCTCGTGTATGCTTGATGAACCTGTGAGTAGATCATCCATATAGAAATCACGTAATATAATATTACCAGCGTGCTTATAGTCATCAATTAAATACTTTGCTGTCTGCTGTAGCGATTTAATTGCCAAATGGGATGCTGCGACTACACCGTAAGTAACTCGAACCATCCTATAGTCTTGAATAGGAAAGCAGGATCCGAACGCCACACGATACGTTGAAAATTTTTATGTTTTGGAGAGACATACACTTGGCGATACATCTTAGACACGTCTCCACTTAAAGCGAAGCGATGCGTTCGGAAACGTACTAAGATTGAAAACAAGTCTTGCTGCAACTGTGGTCCAATCATCAGCGCATCATTGAGTGAGTATCCAGTTGAGGATTTTGCCGAGGCATTAAAAACGACCCTCAGTTTTGTGGTAGAACTAGATTCCTTAAAGACTGCATGATGCGGCATATAGTAGCTGTCTTTCATAATACCGTGAACGGGCTGCATATGGTTTAATTTAATCAATTCCTCCATAAACTCGATATAACGCCGCTGCATATCCTCATTTTGTGCAAACTTCTTTTCCATTCAAAGGAGACTGCGAACCGCGAGGTTTCGTGACTCTCCAAGCTTCACGTTCTTTTTAAGTGGTAATTCGACGATAAAACGACCGTCAGGAGCACGGCGGTGTGTTAATTGAAGGTTTTCTTCACAAAATTTCTCTTCAGCGGTAAGATACTGGCGTTTCGGCGCCTCTTCCAATTCCCAAAGTTTCCTTAGCGTTGAAGTCAGCTCAGTATCGCAATATAAAGTCTGCGTGCATGAAACAGAATCTTCACAATCACTCACCCTGCCAAAGAGCACACAACCAAATGTGGTTTCAGGAAGTATGAAATGATCCATCGTGTCACTGCCAATGAGCACATCTATGGGTCCAGGTTCCATGTAATGTGGATCAGCGAGCGAGAGATCCTTTATGTGCGGCCAAGAAGAGACAGCTACTCTGCATGTTGGCAATCTACTTGTGATGTTTGCTAAAATTAAAACATTAACATTATAACGTTCTATAGTTGAACATTATAACGTTCTATAGTCAGTTGTGATGTGACCGCGGACGGAGGCGGATGGTGTGCCCGCCAGTACTTGTTGTTAATCAGTGTTCGCGCAAATAAAACCGAAAACAATAGTGCAAACAATTACCCACGCCGCGAAACACTTTTAACACAATAATAAACTTCACCAAACAACAGTTTTCCATAAACAAACAATAGTGCACTTATTAGCAACTCAACTTAACAACAAAATAAATAAAAATTCTATTAATAACAACAAATAATACACAATCAAACGGAACGCAGAGAACCATGCGAGGGGCTTTTTTATGCTCTCCGTAGTAAAGCTCAGCATTTCGTTTGCTTTCACTCCTCCTCCTTCTTCCTGGTCCCGTTAGGTGTGCAGGCGGCTGTGAGTGCACCGTGGGCTGAAGCGCGGCAAGATAAAGGCATAACACTTGTCTTGTCGCGTTTTGCTTTGCTTGCGACGTACGCGTGGTTGCTTGTACGGCTGACCTTACACTTCGCTACAGTGGGCGGCGATGACAAAATTTCGCATAGACTCCACTAATGTACGTGGCTTGAGGGCGAATTTCTTCGCGGTCTATGCGCATATTTGTACCTACCAACCGCATATAATGGCACTAGGTAAGACCCAGGTGTCTGAGGGTGCAGATCCACTGGACTTTCACATGCCGGGGTACCATTTACTGCCATTGTTTTTACCACACAGAGGCCTCGCCTTATACATTCGCAGTGATGTTGCGTACCAGTGTCAGCAACACCTTTGCATGTCGGATGCCGAATTTAGCACCATGTGGGTTAAATTCAAAATCCAGTCGCACATCCTGCACTTCTGCTTCATTTATAGAAGCCAGGGTCTAGGGAGGCTGCCAACTTTTGATAAATTGGACAGTCTCTCTGATTCGATTTCTAAAATTCTGGAATCGTATCCGAACAGTGAAATTGTTGTTGCTGGTGATTTCAATGTTCATAATTCCAATTGGCTACGTCATTCGAGTCACACAACACCTGAGGGTTTGTATGTTGAGTTGTTTGCTGAGTCTAATAATTTGACTCAATTAGTGAAGGAACCAACGCACTTTCCCTGCGTTGATGGGCAAAACCAAAATATTCTGGACCTCTTTCTAACTTCACATCACAGCAAGTATGATGTGAATGTTCTTGCACCTCTTGGTAATTCGGACCACGCTACAATTTCTGCTACCTTCCCATATTCTAGTCTTCAATCCGCTCACCAGACAGCTCCGAAGCGGAAAGTGTGGCTTTATGAGAAGGCTAATTGGGATGCGCTGAATTGTTTTTTCAGCTGTTTCGATTGGCAATTGTGTTTCAGAGATAGAAACATAAATGCTGCAGCAAAATTTGTAGAAAATATAATTTTATTTGGTATGAGGTCTTTCATACCCTATAAAAGAATTTCCATTAAACCAAAAGACCATTCCTGGTTTAATGCGACTTGCAGACAAGCAGTCAGGTCTAAAGAGGAAGCATTTAGGAATTGGCGTTTAAATAAAACTGCTGATACTAAACTGCTGCGCAATCAGGCCAGAAATAGGTGCAATGCCACTCTAAGGCGCGAAAAAGTTCTTTACGAGCAGCGCCTTAGACGCAGAGTTCTTGAATACCATAAGGGTAGCAAGAACTTTTGGTCGTTTGTGGGGAGGGTGAAAAATCAGACGAAATCGTCTATTCCAACTCTCCTTAAGGACGATCAGATCTTCACTCACTCGGTTGATAAGGCAAACTTATTAGCCAAAATGTTTGCTGAAAACTGCTCTCTTCCTGAGAGTAGTCAACCACTGCCCGCGGTCGATGATGTATCTCATGCTTTGCCACAGATGCATTTTCGAACGCGAGCTGTTAAAAGAGTGCTTGCAGACCTCAATGTCAATAAGTCCTCGGGACCGGATGGCATTTCAGCCCATGTGTTGAGAAAGTGCGCCTCAACACTGGCTCGCCCATTGCGCAATCTCTTTAATTTATCTTTTACTTCAGGAGTTTTTCCCGCTTCCTGGAAGATTGCCAATGTGCAGCCAGTTCCCAAAAAAGGTGAGGCTACGAATCCTGCAAATTACCGGCCCATAGCAATCTGCTCAGTGTTCTCTAAAGTCATGGAGAGCATTGTAAATTTTAAATTGATGAGGTATCTAGAGAGCAACGAGTTGATCAGCGATCGCCAGTACGGCTTCCGTGCTCACCGTTCCACCGGCGACCTGATGGCGTTTCTCACTGAACGGTGGAGCAGTTGTATTCACCGGTTCGGTGAGAGCAAGGTTGTTGCTCTGGATATCTCCAAGGCATTTGACCGGGTGTGGCATAAAGCACTCGTGTCTAAACTGGCTGCTTATGGTGTCGGTAATACTTTCACTCGATGGATATCGAGTTTCCTCAGCGGCCGTTCTATTCGGGTTGTGATAGACGGCTTTGCTTCCGAAGAGCACTCCATTAATGCTGGAGTTCCGCAGGGTTCGGTCCTGTCTCCGACACTTTTTCTTATTTTCATCAATGACCTTCTGTCATTGACATCAAACCCCGTCTATTCGTTTGCTGATGACAGCAGCATTTGTCATTCATATTCATTTTCCAGGCGTCCTTCCATTCTGGAGATCACTGGAAGACGCAGAATTATGAATGACACACTCCAATCCGACCTCAATAAAATCCAGGAGTGGGGTCGTGCGAAGCGGGTCGATTTTAATGCGCGGAAGACCCAATGCTGTTTGTTAACCCACAAGCGTTTGGCGGGTGACAACTTCCCACCTCCAAATATGGGTGGTGTGGATATTAATGAGTCGGAGGTTCTTGATGTTCTGGGCATGTCAATCCAATGCGATCTTCGCTGGAACGATCACATCTTTGACGTGTCGAAAGAAGCAGCCAAGTGCTTAGGCTTTCTTAAACGGTGTAAGAAGTACTTCACTCCAACCGATCTTCGTTGTATCTACACCACTTATATCCGTCCGAAAATGGAGTACAATTGGCATATATGGTCGGGAGCTTCGCGGGCATATCTTCAGCTTCTCGACCGTGTCCAATGTCGTGCGTTAAAACTTATAGGGGACAGTAGGGTATCCAGCTCTATTGAAACCTTGGAGCGTCGTCGTGATGTAGGGTGTGTAGCACTATTTTACCGCTACTTTCACGGTAAATGTTCCTCTGAAGTAGCCAGCCTGATTCCTCCGGTTCAGGTATTTAGCAGAACTAGTCGGCTTTCCAAAGGGGTGCACCCCTTTTATGTCGCGATTCCATTCCAACGAACCACGCATTATCGTGGGAATTCGCTTTTTGGTCGCGTCGTTAGATTGTGGAATAATCTCCCTGCGAGTGTCTTCCCGCCCACTTACAGCGTCGAAACCTTTAAGCGAGGTGTAAACCGTCACTACTCCCTCCTTTCTCCTTCCCACTAACCTGTCATCCCTTCGGAACAAACAAATGCTGTGCATGGAGGGGGGCATCCCCTGAGCTTGGTTTCATCTGTCATAAAAAAAAATAGTGAGGGCGTGTTTTAGGTTTTTAAATGCGGTGTGCTGCTCTTCACCCCATTGCCAACGTGCCTTCTTCTTAAGTACCTGCGTGAGAGGGGCGGTGATATTTGCGAACTCTTTAACAAACCGGCGATACCAAGACGCGATTCCAAGCACCTGGCCTAGTTCCTTAATATTTTGCGGAGCTGGCAGCTCTTGTATGGCTTTTACTTTTTCGGGATCGGTGTCAGGGGTTATCAGGTGCCCTAAATAGCGTAGTTCGTTTTTGCAAAAATTGGTTTTTTCAAAGTTAACCGTCAACTTTGCGTTTCTAAGCCTCTGGAATACGGTTTGAAGATTTGTCATGTGTTCTTCGAATGCTTTTCCCAGTACGATGATATCATTAAGCTATGCGAACGCGAACGGTTCTAACTCCGGACCAATTACAGTGTCCATCACTCACTGGAAGGTAGCGGGAGCGGAATGTAGTCCGAATGGCATGACCTTCATTGGTAGAGTTCGCGTCCGGGAACAGAAGTGTCTCCGGGTGTTTTACGTGAGCGCCTGCCAAGACTGGCTTAAGCTCACGGTGTGCCATCACACATGGGGTTGAAGTCAATGCGTCAACCAACGCCCCCTTGAATAGGTACCTGGTACCAGTCCGTGGGGACCAATTCGAGTACTTGCGTAAAGGACAAGTACTCCCTCTTGGTGAGGGGTCGAGGCCTTTCTAACACCTCTGCCGTTCTATGGGTCACGGCACCCGGTTGCAATGCAACTCCACACCGAGCTATAAAAGAATAGCTCTGCCCGCGTACGTTTGGGCGTCAACCATAGCCCCCACGATGCTCCCACTAGGGGCCCTACCAACAATGACCAGGCTGAACTTGAGCGAACACGCTACAGGGGCTCCTGATCCCCGTGGTACCAGACAAAGCCTCTGGTCAGACTTCGTAGTCAAGACTACTACCAGTTGGGCTCCTTACAGCCCGGGACCAGTCGCCCAAACGTTTTTAAGTCCAGCTGTGGATAGAACTTGGTGCAGACAGAAATTTCCCACACCAAACGTGAAAAACAGTCTAAAGACATGTGTATGGACATGTCTTCCTCACTGCGGGAGCGAGGCCTATCCTTACTTCTTCCACTCAGACAGGGAGCGGCACCTAAGACGGGGTTTAACCCCAATTTAGCTTAACCCCCAACAGGATGTAAAAATCTTTGATTCCGGGGTGAGGCGTTGAGACCAACCTCAGCACCACCCGAAACCCGTGGTACCAGAAAACCTCTGGTCAGGCTTCGTAACCGAGTTACTACCGGTGAGCTCCATACCGCTCGGGGACCGGTGGCCCCAGGAGAGACGGACACCAGGAACACACACCAGTGCGGCACAACAGCTCTGTCCTCCCGAAGGACGACAGTTAGGCTGGTACACACATAACATGCACACTACATTCAGCACTACCAACACATACATCGCCATCCAACCCTACCCAATACACACACACAATCACCTACAACTTACCTATTCATACAACCCATACGCCACATACACAAGACCACCCACGCACAAAATTGGGCAGCTAACCTACCCTCGCACGACGCTCCACGAACACTCTACCGGCGAACCGGTCCAGACATTCCAGTTGCTCTGATGTGGAGAGAGCCTCACTCACACAGAACCCCTGGTCAGTCCAACTAATCCCCATAGCCCCCAAATACCTAAAGTCGGAGTACAATAGGCAGACACACAAGACATGCAGCCAATCCTCAATTTCAGCTCCACAGTCACAAGCTTCTGAAGCCGTGAGGCATCTCTTAAACAAAAATGCATTAAGAGAGCCATGGCCAGTTAGCAAAAAGCCCAAGCTCAGACTGAAGCCAAACCAAGGATGACTTGCAGAAAATGTGACGTCCCGTATGTACTCATACGTCGTCCTACCCTTTTCACTATTGTTCCATCTAGTTTGCCAGCTAGATGAAACACATTCATTCAAGAACGCATTGCGCTCTGTCACACTAAGCCTCTCCACATCACTCTCAAACCGTTCATGCTGCGGCAATGGTAATCCCCTCCTGCATCTGAAGATGGCCGCACGACGGACCACCTCCAAGTCAAGAGGGGCAACCCCCATTAATACCTGTAAGGCCTCCGTGGAAACCGTACGGCATACTGGCAGGCATGCAGCAAGAATAACCCTCTGGCATGCCAGAATCTTGCGATACCCAGCAGCAGACGTTACCACATCGCACCAGACCGACGCACCAAAGGTTGCACACGCAAGAAAGAGACCCCCATAGAGGACACGGACAGCACGTCTACTCAGACCCCAGTCACACCTAAGCAGCCGACGCACCTGACCCACCACACACACAAGACGCTCTCGCGTATGTGTCAGATGGGGAAGGAAGTTCATCCTTTCACCGATAGTCACCCCCAAGTACTTGACCTCAGTCTCATACTTGAGGGAGACACCAGATGCACGGACAATTGGATGTCGATTACGTGATAATCTGCCCTTGAGCAGCATTATCACGGTCTTGTCCATTGCCACGTCCACACCCACCTGAGCACCCCACTCACACACAACACTCATGGCACTTTCTCCCAAGGATTCAATTGCGGCACGCGACCGACCCTCAACGAGGACAAGCAGATCGTCGGCGTAAGCACAGCACTTCCAGGACAGACCAAGACGCCGCAACAGAGGATCCATCATGAGGTTCCAAATAAATGGACCACAGACGGAACCCTGCGGACAGCCCCTGACCACATCAGCCCAGACGCATTTATTACTTCCAGCCACGCAGGCCTTTCTGTCAGAGAAGTAACTCTCCCACAGTCCAACCTCTCGGCAGCCCAACTCACGTAGCCTACTGGTGATACTAGACCAGCTCAAGTAGTCAAACGCACCCTTGAAGTCCACGAATACACCCAAGACGTATTCCGCACTAGAGGAGCTCACACAATCCCTCACATACGCCCACGCATCCTCCACATACCGACCACTCCTGAAACCAAACTGCCAAGGACACATGTCATCACGCAAGCACTCATGAAGCCGTTCTACCATAACCCTCTCCAGCACTTTTCCAAGTACCGGAAGAAGGCTAATCCCCCGATAGGATATAGGATTAGACCTGACCCTATCAGGCGACTTCAAGAGCACAATGACTCTGGCGGTGTTCCATTCAGAAGGAAAGTATCCTTCACGCACACACTTCCCGAGCAGGGTAACCAGGTATTCAGGAATTACCTTCCAGATGGCTTTCACCATCTCTCCAGTAATCCCATCCAACCCAGGAGACCTCCTGGACCTTATCAGCGAGACCGCACACCCAACTTCCGCGATCACCAATTCGGGGGGACCAACAGGCAGCCCCACATCGTGAGGATGACCTGAAGGCACCGCACCAGGAAAAAACTCAGAAAGTAGTGCACTCAGAGAAGCATTCCATGTTGGCAATACGGAATCGCCAACACGGATGCCACTAATTTCAACCATCCTTCTGTTACCACGATACACCTTACACAGCTGACCCCATGAGCAAACTGTCTCCATTCATTCTCCTTAGTCGCCATAAGCATGCGCTTATATTCTTTCAATTCGCGCCTAAAAGACAACTTGATCTGATCAGTATTCGCATCACCAGCAATTCGCGCTCTCCGTCAAGCCCCTCTACGATTTGCCAACCGGCACCTCTCGAAGAGTTCGTCGGTGACACGCCAAACGGCCTCAGTCAAACTGGCTACCTGCTCATCCACACCAAGGTTGTCAAAGCCAGCAAGCGGTACCGAAGTAACCGCCTCCCTGACCCTAACCGCATACGTATCCCAATTAACCCCTAGAGTACGCCAACGCTTAGTGACACTACCCGTATTGTCTACGTGGCCATAAGTGACCTCAATCTCAATGAGATTGTGATCACTTACACTTAAGCCCCCCGGATGGACCAACGAAATCCATACAAGTTCATTGCCGCCTCATTCGCAAACGTCACGTCAATATCACTCACACCTCTAGGCCCCTCAAAGGTATACCACTCACTCGGCTCATTGAGCACGTGAACGCCACTACTCGTGACCCAATCACTCAGCATCTCACCCCGCTGTTGACTTAGCCGCCCAGCCAATCTGGACGTTTTGCTGAACCAAAGCGCGGATGATGCATTCGCGTCAGCACCGAGGATGATGGGATTGCTACTCGCAAGTAGTAGCACCCTATCCATATACCTTATATAGGGCTCTAGATCACTGCTATAACGACAGTAAACACTTGCCAACAAGAGCTTGCCGTACACACCCTCCACACTCACACAAACACCCCATTCGCTTGAATCAACGAGCATACATATGGCAGCGTATAGCGCTTCTGTCTGACTTGCTTCCCCCTCAATAGTGTATACGCACTACCGTGAAGCCTCTGTTTCACGCAAGCAATGAAATCTAGCATTTCTGCATTGCTGATGCCCCTCTTAGCTAATTCTCACCCCCCTATGAATTTGTAAACCTCCCCTCTCAAGTCGGGTGATCTCGTCCCTGAAAACAGAGGTACAAGACTGCTTGTTATCTTCGCGATTTCTGCTATACCCATCTTGGTTTGATCTGCCCCTGATTGCTTAAACGTAGGAAATTAAATTGAGTTATACTCCTTCGGACTGACTATAGCAGCGGTGGCTTCTTTATGGTATACTGTCTGATTGTTAGCTAATTCTATTTCTTGTTTTAGCCGTCTGTTTTCCTCCTTTAATTCTTAGATTCTTCTGTTCGCTTCTTCTAAAGAACTACAACCTTCTCTTGATTTCTATGCAAATCCATGTTCTAGTGTTTTATTTAACGTTTCTTCGGTTAGCCCCTTTTCCTTTAATAATTCCCTTAGTTTTACGTTCTCGTCCTCTAAGTTCCTTAATATATCCTCCTGAAACACTTTATCTACTAAATAATTATCGTACCTATTCCTCAGTGCGTTAAATTCTGATTCCCATACCTTCGAATTTTCTGTCTTATTCTCTATTATCTGGTGTAGGAATTTAAGCAATCCCTTACTATCGCGTCTGCTTTTTCTACACTTGTAAGGTCTCTTAGGTCCCCTACTCTAGACTTGATCAATTCTAAGTTTTCTTTGTTGCCTACTGTCTCTTTTAAAATTGCCCAAATTTTTGATATAAACTCCCCCAACTGACGTTTCAGATCCTTATGGGTTCTCTGTAATTCTATATATGCTTGTTCTTGCAACGACTTGGTCATTAATTACATTGCTTTTCGTTCTCTTTTAATTTTTTTTTTCTCTCATACATTTAATATTTTCAATTAAGTAGCATTTAATCTGACTAGCTAGCAAAACTGCAGCAATCAGCAATCCTCTTATTTGCTACTACTGACCTAATTTCCCTTTCGGAATAGCAAAATCAAGGCCAGCGACAGTAGCTGCATTAAAACGAGCGTCAAATTTCTTGACATGCTCCTCAGAGTCGAACGAAATAAAACCCACAAAACAAAAACCCCACGCTTACAATTTTGCAAACGCTTCCGTTCTGACGCGCTAACAAGCAAAACAATAAAAAAAACACAGTAACTTTTGCGCTGAAATGTGATCTCAAGCAGGTGCCTCGCCACTCTTGAGTTTCGCTTTACGATCATATTATACAACAAATATCCACTTATTCTCATTTCATTTAATAAAATGAATAAGCGGTCTGTTTCTTATGAGTTAGCTTTCGACTATATTAAAAAACGCATTCTTAACTTATTTATTGCATTTATTTATTTCATTAATTACTCATTACAATTGTCTCCATTCTTAAAGTATAATTTTTCTGCATCCTGGAAATTTTTACACCTGTTGTCGCGCTCTTCCTTTCGATCTACGTTGTTTCAGCCGTTCTTCTAGGCTCCCTATTTCTTCCCATGCTCTGCGCGATGCCTCCCATGGAACTGGATTAGTGATCTCTCGTACCAGTGCCCTCAGGTATGCTAGGCGTTTCCTGTCCTGCGCTAGTTTACCGCCACGACGCTTCTTCGGCTTCGGTGTTTTCGGTTTCGCAGTTGCCATTCGCTCTCTTTGCTCCAGCTGCCGCTTACGATATTCCTCTATCGTCAATTTTGCTGGTCCCTGCTTCTTTATTTCCGTCGGAATATCCTTCGGTGCCTGGGCCGTACTCTCCGTTACGTACTGTGGCACGTATTCCATTGAGTCTTCTCAGTCCTGGATATGTTCCGTATCTGACTACGAATAATCACTTCTATATTTTCCACAAAAACCATTTAAAATAAACAATATTGTCCTTGTTCGCAATAAAATTTAAATTTAAAACCCAATTTTATTCAGCAAACGACTCAAAAATTGTAGATTTTAGCTCCCGATTTTAATCAGTTCGCTTTAACGAGGCATTTATATACACCACTTCGCGCCGAACAGGCAAAATGCCAATGTGGAACTCAGAAAAGCTTAAACCGTACATAACTCCGTTAAAGAAACAAATTATCCTTACGGGTTTTATTATTGACAAAATTTTGTAAAGAGGTTACTTCATTGAGTGCACGTAAAAAAAAATGTTCCCTTAATAAGGGATCTTTTTAATTCGGAAAAATTAAAAAATAACTTATTATTCTTATTATTATAACTTATTATTCTTATTATAACTTATTATTCTTATTACTACCATTATCATATTAGGAATTTATTTAATTTTACTCAAAAATTTATTCATTCCCCAACAATTCACTTTCAAATATCACTTTAAAACTATTTAAAACTTCTAAAACTATTTAAAAACTTTCCAAACAACTTCCCAGATTGAAAGGGTCTACCTCAGCAAAGGTTTCGTCCGGCGTGGAACGCCATTGGACAGACAAGGGTGCCGTGCTTGACGCTGGCACTCCTTTTAATTAATCCACAAATTTCACCAAAATTTTCACTCACTTACCTTTACTTTCCTTCGAGCGATCCTCGGCTCGAAAATCCGGCTGCGCCAAAATGTTGTAGTGTCCTTCTGAAAAGAATGCGGCGCGCTGTGGGCTTACCAACAGAACTCTACTTTCAAACATTAAATCATTTCTACTTAAGCTCGGTCGACGTAGCCGTCGGCGAAACTAAAGTGGACCGGTATGTCGCAATTCCACTATTTTGCAATATTAAATTCGTAATATTAATATTTGCCATTATTAATGTCGGCAGAATTAAATTGGGAACGATTTAATTCTTCCGCGTTTGCTCTTTGTTTTTATTTTAGCTAATTTTATTTATTCGGAAAGCTGCTTAGCTTGAGCCCGAGAAAAGCTATTTGGTGGCAATTAGCTTCCACACTTGCTACCAAGCAGACGGTGCTGGTTACTATCTTGGCTTTCCAGAGCTTATAATTAGCTTCCACACTTGCTACCATGCAGAGTGCTGGTTGCTAGCTTGGCTTTCGAGCTTCCCAAAAACAAAATGCTTGGCTTGCACTAAAGGTTGAACTTGACCTGGACTCACTAACTGAGTTATTAACAAGTGCCAATTTTCTTGCCTTGACGGTGTGAATGCGGTATACAACACTCTCCGTCTGTGGTTATAGTGTCTCGCCTGCTCTGTCGACGCCATCTGCATATTTTGTCGTGCGCTCTTGAATATCTGCTGTAAGTGCGTAACTCTTTGTACCAGCTTTGCAGGTTCTTTACCGGTACCCACAGTGTTTTCATCGTAGAGGGTGTTGGGTAGCCTTGGCTCGCGTCCCTGTACTAAGAAGGCAGGTGTATAGCCCGTAGTGCTAGATGTACTGTTATTTATGGCGAGGGCTATTTCTGGGATATTCTCATCCCAGTCACGTTGATCTTTACCTGTGTACTGGACGATGATTGTCTTGATGGTCCGGTTTGCGCGCTCTGTAGGGTTTCACGTGGTGTGTAGGGTGCTATAAATTGCCGCCGCACAACAATTTTTCTTAGGTATTCCTTGAACTTTCGACTGGTGAACTGCACGCCATTATCGGTGAGAAGCACCTTAGGTACTCCGATAGGGCGATTTGTACCAGAATTCGCAACCGTTGTACACCCGATGACCACTTTGCTGAAAAAGGGCAGACATTGGAAGTGGCAAGACGAGCAACAGAAGGCCTTCGATAAGCTGAAAGGAATGCTTGTCAATGCACCGGTCCTGACCTGTCCAGACTTCACTAAGCGATTTATCCTCCAGACTGACGCCAGCGAGGTAGGCCTAGGAGCCGTGTTAACGCAAGACGACGATGGGAGAGAAGCGGTAATCGCCTATGCCAGTCGCCGCCTCAAACAAGCCGAACAAAATTACACCACTACGGAAAAGGAGTACTTGGCGATCATATGGGGCATCAGGAAAATGCGGTGCTACCTCGAGGGGTACCAGTTTACGGTGGTTACAGACCATCTCTCCCTCAAATGGGTCAATTCGATAGAGAATCCATCGGGCCGGATCGCAAGGTGGGCGTTAGAACTGCAGCAATACAGGTTCGACGTCCAATACAGAAGAGGGAAACTCAACGCGGTGGCCGACGCATTGTCGCGACAACCGGTAGACACCCTCCGCCGCACAGGAATTGACGAGGAAAAGTGTAAGTGTAAGGAGTGTCCTCGGTTAGAAAAGAAGATCGCTGCTATTTACGACAACCCCGAGAAATAGCCAGATATCCTCGAACAGGATGGGAATCTGTACCGGCACATAGCACAACGCGAATACGAGTAGGAATGCACCCCGTGGAAGATGTGCGTCCCCAGCTTCCTCCGCCAGCGTGTGTTATGCGAGAACCAGTGCACAGGCCACTTAGCGCAGGCCACTTAGGAATTCGGAAGACCACCGCCAGGATCATGGACAGATACTACTGGCCAGGCATGTCGCGAGACACTAAAAACTTTGTGCAACGCTGCGAATCATGCCAGAAGTTCAAACTGGACCAACAACTAAAGGCTGGTAAAATGCTGAGTCAAATCGCCGATGAAGCGTGGGCCAACGTTTGCACGGACTTCATTGGACCACTTCCCCGGTCAAAGCACGGTAATAATACAATTCTAGTATTTTTTGACAGGTTTTCCAAGTGGACTGAAGCCGTACCACTGCGCAAGGCCTCAACGCCAAATCTTATAAAGGCTTTCCGAGAGAGGATATTCTCCCGTTACGGCACCCTAAATGTTTTAATCTCAGACAACGGCGTCCAGTTCACGAACCGCGCGTTCGAAAGCTTTCTTACAGAAATAGGAACCAAGCACCAGTATACAGCCCCATACACCCCACAGGAGAACCCAGCGGAACGAGCAAACAGAACCGTGAAGACCATGATCGGCCAATTCGCTGATGGACAACAGAACGCCTGGGACGAGTTGATTCCCGAAATCACACTGGCCCTGAATTCAAGCAGATCGGATGTAACTGGCTATAGTCCTGCCTATCTCACGCAAGGACGAAAACTGCTTTATACGACCAGAAAACATTCGGCACGGGACAATCGCCCGAAGGGGCGAATGACAAGCCCAAGCGACTCAGAGAAATCTTTGCGATCGTCACAAAAAAACTGACCCAAGCCTCCGATCAGGCTCGTCATTACAACTTGCGCCGACGCCACTGGACACCGAATATTGGCAGCCAAATTGGCACCAAAATATGATGGCCCTTACAAGGTGATCGCATTCACATCCCCGTTGATTGTAAAACTCCAGGAGGCAAATAGTGCCTCCAAGAAGACGAAGACAGCACACGTCAGTTAGCTCAAAAGCGTACCAACAGACACAGCTCCCACGGCCGACACATGCAATCACGGCAAAATAGGAAGAACACAGCGAGGTCATGGTAACTCAGCTTCTATAAATGCATAATATTTAAATAACAGAAAGAAGCCTCAGCAAAGCCCTAGTATATAAGAATTACATTCCGATTTATTAAGAAACTCTTTTGAAGATTTAGTCGAATAATGCGAGAGGGAAAATTTGTAACATGCATGCCATAACAGGACCCGACCTCAAGCACACAGAATGCAAAGCAATAACAAAACCCAAAGAATCGACCAATTACACACGAAATAACGGGATCCTTCGTTATCACAATTTACGGAGATCGCTGCGAGAAGAAAATATTTCACATTTATTCAAAAGGTGAGCTATCGGAGTCCATACGGTACGAAGTCCAGGACATTAAGCGGAGGAAGCGAGGCAGGAAGGCCATCAAGCTGGCCCGTGTCAGCTGGGGCATCCGCTATGATATAAAGATCACGCGGACGGGCAGGATCCCCGTCGCCACTACCCCCCATGAAGTAAGAGGGAGATGTCAGGAACAAATTAAATCGCACTTAATTTCTTCCTCACATAAATTTTCTACTTATATACGCATACCCAAAATATATGGTAACCGTTTCTTTGCATTTATATATAGTATATGTAACGAGCTATAAGAAGGAGAATTTGACAAAGAGTTGTTGAAATTGAGAGTTATTAGCCTCGACTTCGGAAGAGCCACAACGTCGACGCCAGCAGAGCCTCGACTTCGGCTGAGCCACAACGTCGACGCCAGCAGAGCCTCGACTTCGGCAGAGCCACAACGTCGCCTGTGGAGTTGCGCTCCCGCGGCCAACAATTCACATCAGAACGTCGCTTGTGGAGTTGCACTCCCGCGGCCAACGATCGCATCAGAACGTCGCCTGTGGAGTTGCACTCCCGCGGCCAACGATCGCATCAGAACGTCGCCTGTGGAGTTGCACTCCCGCGGCCAACAATTCACATCAGAACGTCGCTTGTGGAGTTGCACTCCCGCGGCCAACGATTCGCATCAGCAAGTCGCCTGTGGAGTTGCACTCCCGCGACCAGACAGGTTTTCTTTCACCACAGCGTCCACCTGTGAAGGCTATCAGTGGCCATACATCTATTTTGTACCCATTTATAAATAACTGGACGGATCCTGGACTCGGCTGAGTCACATACCAGAGAAAGGAAAAGTTTCGTTACAATATATATATATATACAATATACAATATATATATATTCGTGCTCAGAATCACGTCCTGAGCCGATTTAGCCATGTCCGTCCGTCTGTCTCTCTGTATGTGGAAATCAAGATTATAGAAGAACACAGACAGGTATCGCCATAGATTTGGCACAAAATTCTGTCATAATAGGCTGTTTGGAATTGAAAATGGACGAATCCGTTAACAACCACGCATACTTTACGTACGGAAATAAGGCACCTCGTTTGAAAAAATTTTATAAAGTGAATATCCCGTAAATCGCGTGAGATATTGGCGTATGATTCTATTCCGTAGCATATAGCGCCATTACTAAAATTTTTGCAAAAATTAGGGCGTGGTCCGACCACTCATAAAAAAGTTGGCAATATCTCATGAACGGTGTAAGCTATGACGGGAATATCCAGGCACATTACTAAAATGTTTGCAAAAAATGAACGTGGACTGACTACTTACACAAAAGTTGTCAACTGGCGAAATTTTTATTTTTGGAGGGTGTAGGGTATTTGAACTTCGGCCTGACCGAAGACAACACTTTTACTTTTTACTTTGTAAGTGGCGAGCAGACAATTGTAGTTCCCTTTTGCCGGAATATACAATTTCCTAGCAGATATAGGATGGCCCGTTTGCCCTTTTGAATACTATTCAAGGACTGAACAGTCTGGCTCAAGTGATAGTTATAAAATTATAATATAAAATAATACCATACAATAAAATATAAAATTGTGTAATAAAATATTAAATATTATATAATATAACAATAAAAAATATAATATACAATATAAAAATAAAGTTCAGTTCTCTACTGACGTTCGAAGTGTGCAGTCGCTATTATGTCAGTTCTTCTTAAATCTAATTGTTCTAAATGCTTTCAATGCATTCCTAATAACAGTGAATTATCTTGCGGCGTATGCAAGGCTAAATTCCATAAACTTTGTGGTAAAATTGATGATATGCAATTTAAAGTTATTGCGGACAATCTAAATATTGTTTTTCTTTGTTATTGCTGCCTAAAATCCTCATCTGAATTGTTATCTTTGCTACGTACATTAAATAGTGAAGTAAATTAGCTCAAAACCGTTTTTCAAACAATTTTATGCAATAAAAGCAAATTGCTGAACTGCCAAAGCCAAACAGAAAAAAAGGAATAACTATTAAAAATAGCCAGAATTTTGGCAGTTTGCTATTGCTCATCCTGAGGTTCCTGCGGCTTCTTATTTAGTTGCTTCTAATCCCAATGGATCTTTGGATGAAGTAAGTGGCCCTGCTCCTAATCCCAGTGGATCTTTGGATGACGGAAGTGGCCCTACTCAAGTTTCAACTGATTGAATCACTGTAAGGAAAAAGAAAGCACCTAAAAGCCACCAGCCATTCACACAACATTGTTGTTGGTACTTCTCCAACTTGTGGTGCTTTCTCCGTTGTGCACAATATGAAGTTTATTCATATTTCAAGGTTTGACGTGAAAACTGAACCTGTGGATATTTTAAACTATGTTTCGGCAAAATTTAATGTTGATCTCACAACTATCACATGCGTTAAACTTATCAAGAAGGATGCCAACAGTTCTAAAGTCCGCTTCATAAATTTTAAACTTGGTCTACCATCACCTTTGTATAACAAAGTTTTTAACAAGGAATTATGGCCACTTTCTGTAAAACCAAAACCATTCATAAATAAGCGAAAAAAACTTATTGGGCGGAGCATTGAATCCATCTTCTTCTCCGCCACCAATAAACTCGGCTTCTTTGAATCCATCAACAGCGGACAATCAGCGCTCAGTTCCGCAATAACTAAATATCAATCTGCCAGTTACTCAACAACCTTGAATCCGGCATCCGCATCTAATTTCACATCTCATCAGATTGCCTCTTCATCGCGGTATTCCTACCCGGCACACGTTTCAACTTTAGTATGCTTGTCATCTGATTTTATGCCTGCGTCAACTCTTGCTCAAGAGCCAATGCAACTCCTTAGCAGCATCGAGCAACGAGATTTATCAGGGTGGTATCAGGACGAAGACTTCTGAATTTTTACTCGCTATGTCGCTTTATGAATATGATTTCGTGGCTATCATAGAGACCTGGCTGCATAGTGATATCTCCTCCAGGAACTTTTTGATAGCTCCTATAATATCTATCGCCATGATCGGTGTCCTATTGCTTCGGGCCGAAGTAGAGGTGGTGGAGTGCTGCTTGCAGTTAAAAATATATTTCGCACTAAACTAATAAAGTTTCCTATTATTGATAATAGAATTGAACAAATTTGTGCAGAAATTAGCATGTCTAACGTTAACTTAGTTTACATTTTCGTATCATACATCCCTTCTAATAGTTCTTATGAAGTTTACCAAAGGCACTTAGATAACATAAATGGCATAGTAGATACTCTTAACTCTTGTCACAGCACGATTGTCATGGCTGACTTTAATTTAAGCAGTATTTCTTGGTCCTATGTAGATAAATGTCTACTTCCTTTCAATCTCTCATCTGATATTGATAACACTGTAATGAGCAATTTTTTATCCAATGATTTTTGTGAAATAAATGACACCAAAAATGGTTTAAATAGAACCCTGGATCTAATTTTTTTTACTAGCGACCTAAAAGCAAATTGTCATAAAAGCCTTTCACCCATTATCAAAAATAGTATACATCATAATGCCTTAATCATTGAATTTGATTTTTATAAATTCGGCCCAGTAGCAGTTGCTTCATCAACTCAGCTTGATTTTGCCAAAGGGAACTTTCTTGCGATTAATGAATTCCTATCTAATGTTGACTGGAATCCATCAATTAATTGTGCTGACCCTTCTAGAATGTACGAGTTGTCGTGTGCTAAACTTCATATTTCGACATCACAATTTGTTCCTACTAAAATAATTACTATTCTTAGAAATAAATTCCATGGTTTAATTTTAGATTATCAAATTTAAAAAATGTTAAGAACAAAGCGTTTAAGAAATTCAGGAAAACTAATTTTGTGAGTGATTACAATCTTTTTGTTCGTCTTCGAAATGAATTTGACTTTCTACATAGGTTCCTTATTAAAAACTATATATTTAAAGTCGAAAGCAATTTAAAATCTAATCCAAAACATTTTTGGGGGTATATAAATTTAAAACAAATCTAATGGATATCCTGCAAGCATGGAATATAATGTTCTTAAATCCAATAATGCACTAGAATCCACTTATCTTTTTTCTAAAAAAAAAGTGTTTTCCAAAAATATTCGCCTCCCTCAAATAATAGTTATTTAGACTTTGATACTCCAAATATTCGTATGTTGAATACTCTATTTCCGAGAATGACGTTTCCATTGCAATTACATGTCTCAAGACTAGCTTTAAATGTGATAATGGTGACTTCCCAACAGCATTTCTCAAACATTGTGCCTCCAGTTTGGTCGAACCAATTACTGCCCTTTTTAATTTATGTATAAAAAAAAGAACATTTCTCAATTGCTGGAAAGCTTGCATAATTGTTCCAATTTTTAAATCTCAGATACATCTGATTGCATTGGCCTTCAGAGCGATTTATCTATTTTTCAAGATTGGTGTAGTTCAAATAACCTACATTTAAATATTAATAAATGTTGCGTTAGCTCATTCACAAAGAGTAAAAACTGTATTTTATTCGATTATAATTTATTGAATCATCTGTTAATTCGAAAAGATGAAATTAGTGATTTGGGAGTAATTTTTGATTTTCAGCTGAACTTTAAATCGCATTATGACTATATTATTTCTAAATCATATTCCATGCTTGGGTTCATTAAAAGAAATACAAAACATTTTAAGGACTCCATGACAATCAAATCACTGTACGTTTCTTTAGTTCGTAGTAAACTTGAATATTGCTCTATTGTGTGGAATCCTTTTTATATGAATCATTCCAATCGTATAGAAAAATTTCAAAAGATTTTGAGCAAATATGCGTTAAAAAAGTTATTTTGGCCTTAAGGTTAAATTAAGGTTAAATTTATTTACTCTTTTTAATTAGTATGTAAGAATAGTCTGCTAGATTCTATATAGGTAGATGAAATAAATAAAAAAATAAATAAATAAATAATATAAAAATAAAAAATTATATATATAAAAATAAAAAACAAAAACTTTATTTGGTCCATTTTTAATTTTTCACTTTCAATTTTTCACTTTTCACTTTTCACTTTTCATTTATCACTTTCCTTTTTTCACTTTTCACTTTTCATTTTTCACTTTCCATTTTTCACTTTTCAATAATATAACATAATACAATAAAATATAATATTGTATAATAAAATATTAAATATAATATAATATAACAATAAAAAGAAAATATACAATATAAGAATAAACAATAAAAACTTTATTTGGCCCATTTCGATTTTTCACTTTTCACTTTCCATTTTTTACTTTTCATTTTTCACTTTTCAATAATATAATATAAAATAATAAAATGTAATATAATGTAAAAAATGTAATATAATATATATATATATATATATATATATATATATATATATATATATATATATATATATATATATATATATATATATATATATATATATATCTATATATATATATATATAAATGAGATGTCACATGTACTATATGTAACGCCTTCACTTGAGAACGGCTGGACCGATTTGACTGATTGTTATTTTGTTGTGTTCGTAATTGTCAGGATAATTGATCGGAAAAGTCGTAAATTGGTATTTTTAATTTGTATGAAACTAAAACTTCAGTAAAAAAATATTAGAACAAAAACAGTTTACATCATTTGTTTGCTGTTACATCAAAATTTAGAAAAATAAAAATGAAAATGAAAAAAATATATGAGATAAAAGATGACAATAAAATATGACAATTTTCGATGTGATATACAAATACTAATGATAGTAATCTAACTTTCTTGTATACTATACATACAATAGTATATTGAAAAAGTTGATAATAATTATTATCAGTGATCAATGCGTGATAATTTTGTGCTTTTGTTTACTGTGGTCATATAAGTTCGTGATAATTTAATATTTTAGTTTGCGGTTTAAAATGCCACCAATTAGACGTCGAAATATCGGTCGACATACGCGTAACTTAGCTCAAACAAGTAACCATAGTGTGAATGAGACAGATGAAGAACGCAGACACCGTTTGGAAGAAAATCGTGTAAGAATTTCGCAAGGGCAATCGATTATGACTCCGAAACAACGTATTCAATCAAGTTCGACTCGCTCAGTACAAGCTAACGCTCGAAATAATTTTGAACGTCGACAAAACAGGCGGCCAACCGACACAATCATTAACGAACGTTTGGCGTTCAGGTACGATCCAACAGTCGATTACGCAGCGGATATGGCCAACTTCGGTACAATGAGCACTGTTTTTCAGTATTGCAATGCTTTGAGGTTCCGACAGGAACCACCAGGAATATGTTTTGCGAGCGGAAAGGTAAAATTACCACAATTGGCACAGCCACCAGAGCCATTGGCATCATTGCTTTCTGGCGAAGATACTCGATCGAAGCATTTCTTGGACAACATACAAAAGTATAACAGTTCCTTCCAAATTACTTCATTTGGGTCGAATATTATCAAAACACGAGGCTTTAACCCTACTTTTAAGATAAATTATTTTTCGAATGCAAATATTACAGATTTACGAAAGAGCTTCAACGAAGGAAAACATCACACAAACTCAAGAAATTGTGTTTGATTTTATAGATTCAAGGACAAAATGAATATAAAATAGAATGATAGAATGTTTGCCACCTGACACCATGCCAGTGTAGGCATCTAAAAATTCGCGTTTTCAGTACCTTTTTTCGTAACTTTAGAAAAATATAGTGTTGTGAGGTCGCTAAAGCGTCAAGTAAGGTGGGAGGTCCACCAGACAGTCAACAACGTAGCACACAACCCCAGCAGTCCGAGAAAACGAGAAAGAAACACCGAAGGCCACATTACTCCGTTCAAGGTAGACCAGAACTACGAAGAGCATGTTCAATCGGTGCAGTCACATAATTACACACCGTTTCTTCAAATGTGGGTGCCCTGCAATGCGTGATATCACCAAGACGAGACGACCATTCGTAGCAGCAAAAGCATAATTTGGTAGAACCATCATCATCTTCATCTCCAATCAGCATGTCCGAGGGAAGCCAGACAAGAAGCGGTTATGGTATTTACTTAAGAAATTTGTAATAGCATTAAGACTAATATCAAACAGTTAACCACCTAGTAGAAGCATTGTAATAAAAGGAAAAATTAACATTGCTTCACGATATTAATTTCCTTTCCCTGGGGGTGGAGGGATGTTGTGAGTCGTTACTTCCGCGGAACACATTCTCAGTCGACCATAATGATGTCGCACTAAGCGTCGAATTTCCATCGCACTAAGCGTTTAATTCCGCATTGCAACTTGTTTCAATGTCAATTCATCGAGCGCGCGCTAGCCGCTGGTGAAGCGGTATTGCACTTGTTGACCGTGGAACTAGTGACCCACTTTCTTGCGCTCAGGTGTTGAGGCAGGTCTTTTCCGCTACAGTTAGCATATTGTTGTTTCCGTATTTAAGCTTCCTCATACAGAAATATAAATAAGACTGGTATGAGTGAGTTGAGTGGAGAGTTGCGTAAGTTAGACAATAGGAATCAGTAGAGGTTCAGTGAGTAGTGAACGTGTAAAACGTATTCCAGACAATAAAGTGCCCAAAGTGAAATAATACTGTTTCCATTCGGACGGACTGTGGACTTTGGAGGAGCCCACAGCAAGGACTTTCCAGGAGAATCCCAACAATAGTGGCAAGTATCGGTGGAAAGGTACTGCCTTTAGTTTTCCAGAGTGGTAAGTTCATCAACTGAAACTATGGACTGGGCAGTGACCACTTCATCATGACAGTGTATGTGGATCATGTTGTTGGGCGGGTTCCGGTTCGTGTCTTCGCTGAACTAAACACGTATTTATCTTCTGAACTTAAATACGTATTTAACTTCACGCAGTTTGATAAAACTCCTGCTGGAAAACATGTGCGAAGATTCAATGCTCACCTTATAGACGAAGTGGCAATTGTTATAATCGGAGATCAAGTCCAAACTAGAGATATTGTTCTTCATTGGAGAAACGATCAATTGAGAAAAGTTGCAGAACTTTTCAATTTAACGAAACTGAGCCACAGCAACGCGTGGCCGGGTACATCTAATATAATATAAAAATAAAAAATAATATATAAAAATAGAAAAGAAAAACTATTTGCTCCATCTCGATTTTTCAACTGCCCATAAACAATGTTTTCGGAGCAAAACAAGCATTACGAAATCAGCTGATTTTAATTTGTACTCATAGCATGAACCTGAAAACCATTCAGGTGTTAATGCTATACAATTACTTATTATTAAATTTTTTATTCCAATTTCCTCTATATGCGATTTGAATAAATGTGCAAATACAGAAACATGTTTGCGGCATACCTCGTAAAACAAATCAGATGGAGCAATTAATCTTCCAAAGTCACTTTGGCGGTTATAAATTTTATAAAATATTAAATATTTACTAGGTGCAGTAGGAATTTCATCCTGTTTTCTTATTATTTCATTGCACAATTCACACCCTAGTTTTTGGAGAATTCTATGTGCGACATCCCCTACAAAATATATTGGATGGCAAATCGGATTCTGTAATTACGTTACCGTACACCGGTTAGGTGTACCGGTTAATTCGTGCGGTTTTCTAACAGATGGCGTAACTCGACTTTTATTCCAGTGATTCACCTTTCCAAATATGTGTTGGAAAGCTACTGTCATATAGTTTCAGAATCAGTATGTGTCATTTAGCTGAAGCGTAAACAACAATCCTTTTTTTACTCTGAAAATGTCGAATTTCGTGCCAAATAGTGTTTTTGCGGGGAGTACTTCTTCATTACTTCAATATGAAGAAAAAGGCTGCCGAAAGTCATCGTATTTCGGTGGAAGTGTATGGTGTGCACGCTCTAGCTGAGCGTACGTGCCAGAAGTGGTATGCACGGTGTAAAAGTGGCAATTTTGACTTGGAGGACTATGAACGGCCCGGACAGCCAAAAAAGTTTGAAGATCACGAATTGGAGACATTGCTCGACCAAGATCCATCCCAAACGCAAGAACTTGCAAAATCACTTGGCGTCGCTCAACAAACCATTTCCGATCGTCTAAAAGCAATGGGAATGAAAAAAACCGCACCGGTATTAACCGGTACTTTAACCGGTACACCTAATATTTTCGAACGATTGGTCTAAAATACAGATTTCATGTCTACCATCTTCAGTTATAAACTCAGTGCATTCGCTAATTTCACATAGAGAACCACTAATCTCTTCATCGGGAAATATATTATCAAAAGAATTAGGGATATTCTCTGCACCAACTTCACAGTTTCCTAAAGATGATGATTGAACTAGTTTCCAAGACATCACTTGGCTTATGATGCCGTTTACTTCTGCAGCAGATGGAAACCTATTATCTCCACCTTTCTGGCGGAGAATTGAAAATGTATTCTCTAGCACGTCTTGGTTAAGTAATTTAGTTAACATAAAAAAAAATTTCGTTTTCAGAGTGAAATACCTCATCTGCTAACTGCAAAAGCGCATTAAGTTATTTACATCCTTTTTAAAAAATGGACTTGCTTTTCGTTCGTAAAAAAAAAATATTTTCTAGGTACTAATTTTGGTGGCTAATTTTACTTTCACTTAATCAAATTGTTTCGGTTCAAAATGATATTAGTTAGTTTTGGGCAGAGTTTAGTTGTAGCACTTTGTTCACTATCCCACAACTCCCTTATAACATTGAAACTTACTCCTCCAACTCCATCCGGAGTAATTAAATCACATTTTAGTAACCCATTTCGTAATGATTTTATTAAATGCGGAAAATCATACATACAGAACACTTTTACGTTATTAAAGATAAAGTATGGATTTTCAGTTACATTAAAGTTTGACAAGGTTTTTCTATTTGTAGAGCCTTGATCGCAAGTTATTAGCCTATCTGTTATGCTTATTCCGTTTAATAATTGTAGGTTTTCTAAAATTATATTGCTTATGCAATCGCCCGTTAGTCCCTTATCAATAAAAATGTAATTTAAAATATAAGACCAGTTGGCAAAAAGGCCTTTCACCATAAATGCACAAATTTGGTTGGCCTTTATATTACTACTGAAAAAGCCGTTATTTTCGAGGCCATAAGGTCGAATTTGTCATTATATTTTAATTCTGATCGTATGGAGATCTCATCAAAAAACATAACGGCAAAATTCTTATCCAAGTCCCTCAAAGTGCTACATTTCTTGTTTAAGGAATCAAAGCCGTTTTAAGATTTTTTTTTGTTTAAGGAATCAAAGCCGTTTTAAGATTTCAAATCCTGATTGAAGATTTTTAACTGGTGTCCGATTGTTTATTGAATCTTCATGTGGCAAATTAATGTTTAATTTATTTCTTAAAAATAGGTATGATTTCCTACACACGTAAAAAATATTTTGTGCCAAATGCTTAGATTACTCGTCGTACATTTGCTGACGAGATTTAATAATCATTTTACATAAAGATTTTGATTCCTTGCTTATGGTTTCGATGGAATTCATTGCCTTTATTACCCCCTTTTTCCCCTTTTTAGCGTGTTGCGCTCTTAACTTTTTATTTGCCTTGCGCAGATATTCATTTAGCTTAAGCAATTGCGCACATTTCTTACTATAAAAAGTAACGTTTTTGATTTGTTTTTCACAATTTTTGCAAAAAACATCTAGGTTACTTGAATCACCTTCAGGTTAATCAAGTGTACCGACCAACTATGATGATAGTTGGTATCGATAAAATAAATAGGTATAATGACGCGCTTTAAAAACTTTTTTCCAATATCGGAAGCTGCGAAATATGTGTCGAATATTTTTAGTTTTCTGTTATACATTTCTAGAGGTATCCCACATTTTTCCCATCAAATTTGCCCTAAGGCTTGATCTGGAGAAGGAAATTGAAAAAATTTTGCAGTTCGCAGTCATAATGAAGCCTCCAAAAACGAAAACACCAATTTGCACTTTGTAACAGAGCATGTGTACTTCTCACTAGCAGAAAAGAGAGATAGAGAGGAGAAACGCAGGTCTTTTGAGAACACAAGCACACAAGATCGTGAATGCATGCGTATGTACATATGTTTGTGCCGTGAAATTGCGTGAGACTACGGGAATTGTTTTAGAGTTTTCTGTGGATTTTTATATTTACAGCATGAAACAAATTTTTCTTAAAATTATAGTTTACAATAAATTATATAATAGTAAAAAGGTCAAAACTACATATGTAGATTTATTCATGCAAACATATGCATGTACACACAATTGCCGATCATCTGCTTGAGCGATGCCTCTTTTCGCAAGAACACACTCATTCCTTTCTTTCTTTCTTTGCAAAAAGAGAACGAGTGTTTTGTTCGCATCACCTTCCCTACCGAATGAGTAACTTGTGTTGATTCGGACTCTCGTTATTTATTACTCGTTGCTTTAAGCTAGTATTCAATACTCACGTACAATTCGAACGCTGGCAGCCATATGTGAAAATTATATTATATAATTAAAGCTTATCATTTAAATACATTACGATTATGAAAAAAAATTACTCATAGTCACTTGAGTGATATTGTGAATCTGCGATTAGACAACTTTTGGACGTTGTTTCTCTTTAGATAGGTTTTAGATGCTGTATATTCGTGGAAAATTTAATAAATGACATATTCGCCTCTGTAACCTGTCTAAAGGGTTGGCTGAATTGAGACAGCCTTTGGATTGTGCTTATAAATAAAGCTAATTTTTTCAATATTAAAAAAATTAACTTACGTCATTTTGGGTACCTAAGATTTTGTCCTGTGTTAAATTACTGAATTCGCAGTAAAATTCGTCGTTAAAGCGTATTTTGGAAACAAAATCATTGTTTGTAATCGACCACAGAACACTTAAAGGTGAACGCCATGAGCACGAGGTTAAGACTAGATTACCACGTCTATTTGAGCTGATGGAATCAATGAGGTAGCTATGACAAACTGAAGAAAACTGTTCCGTGCCTTCATTTAAGTTAAAAGCTTTTGCTTCGCCTTGTTGTGTCCCTATAATAAGCAGACCGGACGAGGGTATGATGGAACAGCAAGTAAATTGAATCTCATTATAGTCGTGGGGACGTATGGTACGCCAGGGCGCAAAGTTTGTGTGCACGTATCGGCGGTCGAGGCGGGCAGTATTCTGGCCAGCTTGTGCCTTAAACCAACGTGAGGTAAGATTAAGGTTCGAGCCACGAGCCCGATTTGGTTTTGGATCTGGACATTTGTGTGGTATGAAGAGATCAAACTGCGGACATGTTGTCATAGGATTATTACATAACGCATGTTGATTTGTGAGGTATTCCGTTACAATTGTACTCAGAGTAATGCCTAAGTTTGAATATGGCGTACCGTTTCCCTGCTTTTGTATGCTACTAGGCGTAGAATTTGGAATAGATGATATTTGTTTCTGTAAAGAACGCTGTACTGAGCTCGGATTGTGAGCAGATGTTGTTGACATGGCTAGTGTATTACCAGAGGTGTTCGTGCTACATTTCTCAGACCTTTTCACCAACTTAATTGGCGTCACAGCCGTTGGAGCGGAATCATCAATAAGGCTACCGTTTAAATGCGCCGATTCTGTTGTATTAGCAGAACCATTAATGGCTTGGTTAACATCCTGCATGCGATGTCGCAAACGATTCCTTGCAATCGACGATGTAGGCAGAACCTTGTAGTCAAACGGAGATTGATGGAAGCTTTTAGTATTAGCCAAAGGGAGCTGCAACCCGGCCTCTTTTTGCAACATGTGAGCAGTTTGATGCATTCCTTTGGATTCTAAGTGATTGTAAATTAACTGAAAGAGCTGTTGTTCATTATATTGTATTTTCGTCTGTGCCACAACGTTGGCTTTATGAATGTTCGCCAACGAGGGATCAAGTTGATTGTTGGTAGGTTTCGTTTTGCCTGAAACTAATTCAAGCAACTCAAGTGCGTACTTCTGAAAAATAACATGCTCTGAACGTTTCTCTTGTAAAATAGGATCACGCATAAGTATTTGTATTTGGCCGCTAGCAAAAAGAGGCAGTTTCCCGACTATTTGACGAACGCGTTCTGAGCGTGCTAAGCCGGCTAAAGCACGACATGCCATCCCACGAATGCAATCGGCATCAGTAATTGGCGTTTTTATCTGCATAAGAGACAGCAATACAATTATGCCATTGTTAGAACAAACAGATTCCCAGACTTTTTCAACAAGTTCCTCGGAGTACTTCATGTTTAATTTATTTTTTTTGGAAGAAGTAATGCACTTAATTATATTTCCTGGGTCCTTCTGAAATTATGGCTTATTCACTATCAAATTTTTGATAAAATTCCATAATTACTTACCCTAGCTATTGGAGAACAAACACAATGACAGAGTACAGCTAGTGCGGACTTTTGCACGTCTGCATCAGTCGTGATATCGCCAGCTGCTGCGCCTAAAATTGAGTATATTCCCGAAGTGGTCACATTATCTGGCAACTCCAGTCGGTCGCAATACGCTATGTAAACTTTCGGTATCACACAACATATGGAAAGAACGTCTAAGGCTGAACGTACAGTTTCAGATCTAGGCAGAAGTGGAAAGAACATTAATAATTTAATTATGTAGCTTTAAAATTAAGAAACAATTCTCTTAAAGAGTGTTAAAATTAAGAAAATCATGGAAAAATTTGCTAAAAAATTGGGTTGATAGGAGGGGCTGGGATAGACAGAGTCGACCCAGGGTCTATTTTGTGAGCTCTCGCAACTCCCGAAAATTGTTTTTTATTTTTAATTTCTTTATTTCAATTTCATGTGCTGAGTTACAAGTTCTTGCACGCTAACAAATTCAAATCTACCCAGCGTTAGTCAGTCGCACAATGAGTAAATACAAATTCAAGAGTGGAAAGCGGCAAGCGGCCAAACAGAGCTTTGTAGGAGTTCTCACTGGCCGAAAAAACAAAGTTTTAAATGGCATATTGTTAATCTGCGTCACTTAAGGCGTCGTTTACCTTAACTGCAAAAAAGTTGGCCGGGATAGTGAAAATTCGCGCCTTAAATTATTGTCACAAACTAGTTGCGAAATATTGACGAAAGTGAATGGTCCGCAGCACAAAATATGCAACATGGTGATGCTTTTTTTAGCAACAACAGTGGGACACCGTGAAGTGTGATATAATACATTAATTACAGTATACCATATAATACATTAACTATTATTTTCAGAATATATATGTTAAATTTGTAACGAACAACTTGAATACTAGAAAAAATTTCACGATTTTTTATTTGCAATTTAAAAAAACTAAATAATGGCCCTCAAAAACTAAATGAAGGCCCTCAGTTTCATTCACTTTGTGGCCCTCAGTTTCATTCACAAAATAATTTTCCAATATTGCACACCTTTGTCCAAGCTTAAATCGAATGATAATGGATTTCTATTAATTTTTCAAGGGTGTTTATGTTGTCGGTATTTGTTTGTGCTGTCACTATATCAGGTCGTTAAAAAGAACTAACCGATAGCCGACCCTATATATTTCGGTAAACAATTTATCTCTATTGATATAGCTAAATTTATTGAATCAGTTTGGGTGAAAATGCAAAATATCTGTAATTTAAAATATATTCCTAATATCAATTGTTGAATTGGCAAAATATATGCAAAACTTTTAATTTGAAATATTTTTATTAAGTTTGAAGCGTGCGTTCTTCATCCTCGACCTTGTTAAAGTTGTGGCTTTGCGTGCCATTCCATTTTTAACAGCGTAGGTTATGCCGGTTGACTTGTCGTTATGACAGGTCTCCCTATCTAGTAAATCGCTTCGAGCCACCTAACGCTATACCTGCAACTATTTCCAAATTGTAAAATAAGTCTGAAATATGATCTAGCACCATGTCTTCCCCATCATTTGTTTTTACAAGATCATTCTTTTTCGAATGAAACGATCTTAACATATTATACACCAGATTTCCAAGTCACTTTACTACCAAATTATTTGAAACTTTTTTAAGAGGTTAGAAAATAATTAAAATTAGTAAATTTAATCTCATACGTAGGTTGCTACTTAAGCCTTGAGATATGGCAACACTAATGAGAATATGTCAAATTTGACATTGTCATCGTAAAGTTTAAAATCTTTAATGGTGAACGTACTCAAAACGTGTTGTCATACGAGTGCTATTTGTGTTGTTTACAGATACTTCAAACATTCATCTTGGTTAAACATTTTCGTACGATTATATTCTATGACTTTCGACGTGGATTAAACCAACAGCAGTGTGCCGATCAACTCGCTTCGTCTTTTGGTGATGAAGCACCATCTCAAGCAACCGTGTTTTGCTGGTTTTTGTTTTTTTCGCTAGAGGACGAAATTTCAAAATCGGTTCTTGTGCCACAATAAATGGATGCTGTGCGTGAACTGATATTACAAAATCGTCATGTGAAATACTGTGGGATTGAGGCATACATACATTAATTCCACTCGCATACATTATATACTACATGAACATTTGCCCCTTAGAAAGATTTGTTTGCGTTGGATACTACATAATTTGATAATCGCTCAAAAAACGCTCGCGTCGATTGTTCGAAAGAAATGCTAAAAAATTCAATCGCAGTGCTTCAAAAGACGTCTATAAGATCGTGACAGGCGACGAATCGTGGATCTATGAACCCGAAACTAAGCAAGAATCGACTGTATAGGTCTTTCAAGATGAGCCAAATCCAACAAAAGTTGTTCGCACACGAAGCCCTTTGAAGCAATTTTCGAAGCACTTTTTCTACTCCTATTGAGGTATCTCCAAAACAAGCACTTTGAAGGCATTAACCGCTTCTTCGGGCGTCGAAAAACGTTGGCCTCGTAATTAATTTTTGATGTGTGGAAATAAAAAGAAATCATTAGCATTTCTCTCGACCAATCGACGCGAGCCTTTTTTTTGAGCGATTCAATTCAATTTATTAAACCATTGTACCCTAAGACTATAGAGTCCTATAAGTGGTACAACTCGTAAATATTCAATACATTAGATTATGATTAACATTATTGATAAAATTTATAGAAATTAATATATTGTAGATAAAAAACGAAGAAACTAAGATTATAAATAACAAACTAAGAAAACAGAAGGGAAGAACGAGGAAAAAATAAGTAGTAAGATAGACTAGTTGAGTAGGGAGAAATAAAGTAGATGCGTAGGAGAGGAGGTAAAGAGTGGGGGCGGACCTTTGAGCTCCTTTGCGATTTTACAGCAAAGAAATTGGTTAAGTTTCCGCTTAAAAACAGATGTAATCGTGATTCTCTGCAACTGAATAGGTAGGGTGTTCTACCGCTTGATAGCAGAGATGAAGAAATGGCGCTCTGAAACCAAAAACGTATGTCTGAGGCAAATTAAGGCGTTATTGCGGCCCGATCTCGAAAACTGAAGTCGTTGCGTCAAATACAAAGGCTCGCCAAGTGTAATAATCTTATGCAGACAAATGAACGCTCGAAAAATCATGGAAGGCATGGAATCCAGCGGTATACCATAGATCAGGTTAAAGTACATGGAAACGTGATCAAATCGCTTTAAACCGAAAGTATAGCGCGCGTTGTTGTTGTACGTAGTTGCTAATTTTGTTTTGCTGGCAAAATCACAGCTGCAAAACAGCTCGCTACCATATAGCAGAGATGGCAGCAGATATGAGTTAGCTTGCGTACGTTATCCCTACAACATGATTGATATCATTCCAGGATAGCGAATTATTCAAAATTACCCCAAGGTTTTTTTGCTTTATTAACATATTCGATATTGCTCCCGTTTAAATTAAGTTTAGGCAGGCCTGGGTTCTGTTGGCGAAATATGATTTAATTAACCTGACTGCCGATGAAGAGAAACCAAACAAGCAGCTTAGTTTTGTGTACAAGGTGTCGTGGTCAATTCAGTCGAAAGCTTTCGAATGATCCAGAAGGAGAAGAAATGTAACTTTATTGTTCTCCATATTCAATCGCACATCCTCAATGACATCAATTAACGCAGTTGTGCGACTCCGTCCACGTCTGAAGCCAGACAGCCTATCCGAAATCAACTTATGTTCCTCACAAAAAACTGAGATCTGATTGAAATCTAGCTTTTCGAACTTTGGAAAAAAAGGGAGAATAGAGATTGGTCTGTAATCATTGTTAGGTTTAGGGATAGGAACCACCCTGGCGACTTTCCAAGCGGCCGGAAACTGCGAGGCAGCAAATATGCTTTTGCTAATACAATATATGTAATGAAGGGTAGTAATCCCGCTGTTAGAAGCCTCATGAATTGGGGATATATACCATCTAGACCAACTGCATTAGACTTAACACCTTGTAAATTAATTCGTCAGCGAAAGACGGCCTCGATTGAATTCGGTGTAAAACGGATATACAGTGGTTTTTTATGGTGCTTCATCGCCAAAAGTTGAATTAAGTTCATCGATTAACTATTGTTGAGATAATCCACGTCGAAAATTTGAAAAATAATCCCACGGAAAGGTTAACGAGTGAACACCATTTTTCGGTCGAGATAAATTTTTCGAGTCACTGTAAACAACACAAAGAGCGTCTGTATGTCAAAACCTTAGGAGTACGAATACCGACAAAAAAGTCTAACTTTACGACAGAGACGTCGGTTTTCAGATGGCAAATGCTAGTTCAGAGTGCTGTCACCGAAAAATATTTGATTTGAATCGATTTTACAACTATTCACGAGTCGTAGGCAAGCACTCGTTGTTCATACGAAAGTCCCATGAGCCACTGTACTATATATATGCGAGTGATTTCTGTGCTTCTTCACACAAGAGAAGGGACACCTGCAAAGCAGTCGCAGCATCAGTTGTTTGAAGATGCAGTTATAAGGCAGTATTGTTGGGTAGCGTTCACCAAACGGCAGGGAAGGGCTTGTTGCTAAGCCTTCATTAACACGTAAAGTGCTATCTTCAGAGATGAATGGATTGAGCAAAAGGATAACGCTTTCCGGGCTGGGTTTTTTCTTCTCCCTTAGGCATCGGTATTCATCGGCGAAATGAGCCTTTTGTGCGAGGGATATGAGGCGAGTTTTTTATATATTGTATATTGACAGACTCAATATTAGGTAATAGCCTCCGAAAAGGTTGTGTTGAGGTTGAGTATGAAAGAATCGGATGATATAGGAGAGAAGTCGGAGAGCTCTCTGGAAAGAAGATAATCGCTCCAACATACCATCATACTGATGGAAATAAGTGAATTTTGAACGGACAGGTCAAGTTTCCATATCCAAGAGTGTCAGAGGTGTTCACTCGAGGCCATTGTTGTTTGTCCAGCTCCAACCATGTGTTGTGGGTCAATCTCCACACCCTAAAACCAGCGCAAGTATTTTGATTAATACGGTATTTTGCCCGTTTACGCTGCATACCTCCAACGTGGAGGCTTGCAGTTATTTTTTGGAAGGCATACTTTTAGGCCAAACTGTGGTCGCTTCTCGATCACAGTTCAATAAATTTAAAGTAGAATTTAAATTGCGCTAGAGTATTTTTTCTCCAAAATAGCAAGTCCGCTTGCGGAATCCAAGTTCCGCAAGCGAGGCATCAAAGTTTGAGTTGCGAAACTCCCACTTGCCCAACAGCCAATAATTTCCAGCAGAATTCCAATTCTGCAAGAAAAGCATATTGCACGATGGGACAAAGTGCAGCGATTGACCCACTTAGCTGGCTCAACCGAGCTGGCTAGTAATTTGTTTTAACTTTAAGAAAAGAGTCTAATTTGGATTTTAATAAAGAGCGGACGTCGCGTCCGCATTAAAATTTTAAAAGAAGTGTTTGCTTTGCCGCGAGTATTCTTCAACGGAAGGATACCACAACATTCTTTAAAGTGTAATTTTATATGTCGTGGGTATCCTTCAGCGGAAGGATACCACAACACATGCGAGACCGCTCCACCACAGCGATGAGGGAAATCTAGGGATGGCATACCACGGCTGGCTATGTCAGAAGGATTGTGCTGGGCATCTGCGTAAAAGCAGTGACCGTAGTCAATAGCTTCCGTGATTTTTGCGACGTGGTTGGCTGTGAATGTAGGTCATATGCAAGGGGGATGTTTCAAACACGCCAGGAAAATGGTATAGTCATGTAGCGCCGCACCGCATAATTCGAGGAACTGAAATGGTTTTCAGAGGCGCCGCTTTCGTTTTCGCATAAAGTAATTAGAACATGAACATGTACTTCACGGGTGCTGGCAATACACACATAAACAACGCTCGCGTATGCCTTCTCAGATGCGTCAGATCCAAAACGCATAAACATCAACGCTACATTCTGGAGTGAAGTGTATCAGTCGAGGGATGGTTAATCTGGTGGTAATTCGAGGAACTGAAATGGTTTTCAGAGGCGCCGCTTTCGTTCTCGCATAAAGTAATTAGAACATGAACATGTACTTCACGGGTGCTGGCAATACACACATAAACAACGCTCGCGTATGCCTTCTCAGATGCGTCAGATCCAAAACGCATGAACATCAACGCTACATTCTGGAGTGAAGTGTATCAGTCGAGGGATGGTTAATCTGGTGGTAGTTTTCAGCAAATGTTAACCTGAGTAGTAGAGTTTGAAGGATGAGGGGGTATCCCACCTAGTCGCCTCCAACCAAATTCATTGCATAATCATCTTGGCAGGGATGATTATAGGGGCTAAAACCAGCGGGGTCATAAAATTTAGCGAATTTCGAAAGTACTTGCCTTTTGGTAAAGCTGGAGTGTAGAACGATGGGATTTGCCTCGAGAAGAAACCAATCAGATTTCATATTCTGGGAGATACCGAGGGTTTTTGCTATGCTGGTGTCCTCAAATTAGAGAAAATCTTCATTTAATAGATTCTCGCGAGGTATTCCACACCGCTTGTATGGTTAGCGGTGCATTTACGTGAGCACAGGCCGCAATCATCTACGTACATAGATTTTTTCAAAACGTGTGAAGCGAGAGGAAATTCGAATTCAATGACAAGATATAGCGAACAGTTAACACCAAAAGTGACAGTCTGTAAATGGCAGTCTCGTATTTCCTCTACGTGTGAGCCCCGAAGACGATGCGTTGGAACGGATGCGTTCAATGTGCGAAGAATGCCACGGCAAAAAGTAGCTATGCACAATTGAATTAATTTTTTATATACATATTATTATTAGAACTTCATACTTAATAAGATTTTTACTGCATAACTTTTGAAAATCTAAGCTTTTTCATTGGATATTCATAAAAGTTTTGTATCAACACCCAGGTATATTCTGTCAAGATGATCGAAAACAGCCAAAAAAATATTTTTTTAAATGTGAAAAAATAATTTTTGAAATGCGATTTTTGCCTTTTTATAACAAATATAAAAGTTTAGTCACTGACTTAAATCGGTTTGAAAATCGACCAAGAAGTCGTGGATATATTTAACAATTAAATTCATGATCTATACCCGGGTGTACTATATACTGTCAATGTGAAGGTTAAGGAAACGCCACTTGGGCATCAATAGGTTAAGATCAGCCTAAAGGGCTGTACTGGTGTAGAGAGTATCATTTAAGCTTAAACCGGTGGTTGGTGGTTGGACAAGAAGCGTTGAATACTACCGGAACTTTGGTGGAGCTGCTTTCCGGCTTCGCGACAGTATGATAGAGCGGATAATTATCGTTCGAATTTGGGGTGAAATTCCGGGGTCATGCTGCTTTCGGTCATTTGACTAAGTTCAGGACACTTACGTATGACTGCATCGTATTAATCCTTAAACCTTAGAATCCTTAGAATTTCCCACGAAAATCCGATCCGTAGTCTTGGGGGAAACCTTATTTAAAGGGTTCTGCTTCTTCCTGCTTCTAAAGAAGAGGCTAAAAAGTCTAGGTTTTAGAGAGCAAACCAGAAGATTGCCGGTGAGTTTGGGCAATACCAGAACCAACGCGTCTCTCTGAATCGGGGGGTTGCGGGGTGAATCAAGGGTGAAAGTGCAGAGTTTATTAACGAGTCGTCATTTTTTTTTTATGGAAGACAAAACCAAACAATTCTCGCGGTAATGGGTAGTGCTTTGGAACGGGATATGGATGTAAAATGGGTGAATACATGGTGATGCAAGGAAGATCGGTTGGCGGGAAGTATTTCTTGCACCGCTTTAAAAAGCCTAACCACTTGGCTGCTTGTTTCGACACGTCAGAAATGTGGTCATTCCAATGGAGATCACATTGGATTGACATGCCCAGAACATTAAGAGCTTCCGACTCATTAATATCCACACCACCCATATTTAGAGGCGGAAAATTGTCACCACCCATATTTAGAAGTGGAAAATCTATCTGATTCGCTCGACCCCACTCTTGGATTTTATTGAGGTCAGATTAGAGTGTGTCATTAATTTTCTGCGTTTTTCAATGATCTCCAGATTAGAAGGACGCCTGGAGAATGAATATGAATGACAAATGCTGCTGTCATCAGCAAACAAGTAGACGGGATTTGATGTATATGACAGAAGGTCATTGATAAAAATGAGAAAAAGTGTTGGAGACAGGAACGAACCCTGCAGAACTCCAGCATTAATGGAGTGTTCTTCAGATGCAAAACAGTCTCTCACAACCCGAATAGAACGGCCGATGAGGAGATTCGATATCCATCGAGTGAATGTATTACCGACACCATAAGCAGCCAGGTTAGACACGAGTGCTTTATGCCACACTCTTGATTGCGCAGCAGTTTAGTATCAGCAGTTTTGTTTCCTTAATGCTTCCTCTTTAGACCAGACTGCTTGTCTGCAAGTCGCATTAAACGAGGAATGGTCTTTTGGTTTAATGGAAATCTTTTTATTGGCAATGAAAGACCTCATACCAAATAAAATTATATTATCTACCGATTTTGCCGCAGCATTTATGTTTCTATCCCTGAAACACAATTGTCAATTGAAACAGCTGAAAAAAGAGTTCAGCACGTTCCATTTAGCCTTCTCATAAAGCCACAATCTCCGCTTCGGAGCTGGTTGGTGAGCGGATTGAATACTAGAATATGTGAAGGTAGCAGAAATTGTAGCGTGGTCCGAATTATCAAAAGGCGCAAGAACATTCACATCATACTTTCTGTGATGTGAGATTAGAAAAAGGTCCAGAATATTTTGGTTTTGCCCATCAACGCAGGGAAAGTGCGTTGGTTCCTTCACTAATTGGGTCAAATTATTAGACTCAGCAAATAACTCGACATACAAACCCTCGGGTGTTGTGTGACTCGAATGACGTAGCCAATTAGAATTATAAACATTGAAATCACTAGCAACAACAATTTGAATGTTCGGATACGTTTTCAGAATTTTAGAGATTGAATCGTGGAGGCTGTCCAATTTATCAAAAGTAGGCAGCCGCTCCAGACCCGGGCTTCGATAAATGAAGCAGATGTGCAGGATGTGCGACTGGATTTGGCATCCGTCGTGTAAATTTACAACAACACTGGCACGGAACATCACTGCGAAAGTATAAGGCGAGGCTTCTGTGTGGTTAAAACAATAGCAGTAAATGGTACCCATGCATGTGAAAATCCAGTGGATCTGCACCCTCAGACACTTGGGTCTCATCTACTGCCATTATATGCGGTTGGTGGGTACAAACATGCTCATGAACTCCGAAAAAATTCGCCCACAAGCCACGTACATTGTGTCATCACCACCCAGCGTAAGGAAGTGTAAGGTCAGCTGTACAAGCGACCACGCGTACGTAGCAAGCAAAGCGAAACGCGACAAGACAAGTGTTGTGCCTTTATCTTACCGCACTTCAGCCCACGGTGCACTCACAGCCGCCTGCACACCTAACGGGACCAGGAAGGAGGACGAAGAGTGGAAACAAACGAAATGCCGAGCTTTACCGCGGAGAGCATAAATAAGCCCTTCCCTTTTTTCTCTGCATTCCGTTAGATTGAATTTGTTTAATTTCATTATTGATGCAAGTTATTAAATTATATTATTTGTTTTGATTAATGTGCACTGTGTTTATATTTTCTTGTGGTATATATGTACGAGTATTTCTATTTTCTTGTAGATTTGTTCAGTTTTGATGTTTAACTATTTTTTCGGCAAGCACTCGTCACGAGCAATAATTTGTGGGAAGTAACATCTACCTTCGACCGCGGTAAGATTACAACTCCAATTGAAATGTACCAGGGCGGATTGCGGGTATGCGCGTATACTTCATCTGAGTTTCGCGAAACTGAAACTAAGCAGATGAAGTGACCACTAGTCAGAAACTTTCCACGAGTGCATCGACAAAACCTTCATTTCTGTAAAGCCAATGAATGGAGTAACTAATGACGACAAAATTGGAAATTTGTATGTTCACGTTTGGCTCCCACTGGTTCAGCAGAAATTCACTTCATTGGTTATAACCGGAAAACTAATCATCGAATGTGGGAAGGACAAACGTCTTCCGATATCAACAACTATTTGTAATGGCTTTAAAATTACAGAACCATCTGATCTTAAATTTCATTAGGGAATTTACAAGTCGTCGAACCACAGGACTAAAAATCGTTGTGGATTGATTGTAATTGATGATGAACCAGCTTCTGCTGTTGTACATTCTGAGGCAATACCGAAAGAGTGTTGTGCTGTGTCGTGCTTCGAAAACATATCTTGGCGCGACTTTTTCACCCAAGTTACTTCAGGATCAAACTTGAATCATCACCGGAAAAATCAAACTATAGAAATTGAGCGTACTTGTCTGAGAACCTCATAACATCGTGATGCAACTTCATTCTTCATTAACGTACAATTTTTGATAAATGTAATTTTAAAAGTTATTGTTACGAGTATTAGAAAATGTGTAGGTAATTTCTATTTTATCATGTTTTTATACCCAACACCCGAGCGGCGGGAAGGAGGGGTACATTCACTTTTATTTTCCGTTTGTAACCCAAAGAAAGAGACAAGATAAATATAAAATAGTACATATTCTTGCTCACCATCACCTTTGAGTCGATTTAGCCATGTCCGTCCTCTGTATGTCTGTCTGTTTATTAAAATCACGATTAAGGGAGAACGAAAAGAGATATCGCAACTAAATTTTACAAAAATAATGTTTGTTATGTAGAACAGTCTGGGATTGAAATCGGCGCAATCTATTATAATAATAACTACTTTACTTTATGGTCCCTCCGTCACATGTACACCCGCAACAGTTGTAAGCGGCCTTCTGCCGCGGAGCACTCGGCTCCTGTCTTCTGTACTCACAAATCATTGTACGCGGTCTTCTGTCGCCAGGCATTCGGCCTGACAAAAGCATTTGTAACCAGTGGAGTAGCCAGTAAGATTGTAAAAGACTTTTTGTGAATTGGATCGAATAAAAGAATAAATAAAAGGAAAAAACGAACACCAACCCGCATACGTCCGAGCTGAATATTTCAGTGATAGATTTGCTTGACAGCAAATCGTGTGCAATTCTTGACCGACGCGGTGGTTGGTACTTTGAGGGTTACGAGATCCCCCAAAATGGACCCTGGGGCGACTCATGCTACCCCACCTGGAAACAAAAACTCGTTACAAATGGCGCAACGGCAGCGCACTCACCGGTACGACACAGTCGTGCGTTACCCCATTCACCGGTGCGACACAAGCGCACTCACCGGTGCGACACAAGCGCACTCACCGGTGCGACACACGCGCACTCACCGGCGCGACATAGTCGTGCATCACCGTATGGTGCATCGCCACATTCACCGGCGCGACACAAGCGCACTCACCAGCGCAACGGCAGCGCACTCACCGGCGCGACACGGTCGTCCATCACCGCAATCAACGGCGCGTCACAGGCGAACAAACCGGCACGACACTGTAACGAAGTTTCTTGCCGGGGTATACTCAGTCTCGCCGAACACTTAAATAAAAGGCTTTCGGTTTTCTTTTGACAGTTTTCGACTATTTATTCACCGTTATTCAAAGTTTTATTTTTCGGTCTTTCATTGCTATACATTAACTATACGAACTAACAGTATTTCTTAAAACTAGTTCCTTTAATTCTAACGTCCGCTGAATAGCACTCAGTCCGTAAAAATACAAAATCTATATACACACAGAGTTCTAGAATACGAGGTTTTATGATTGTCGGCGTCAGCCACTACGAGGTACTCGAATTTACTTTGAATCAGGATTGGCGTCCGCTTAAAAGCACTCGGCCACGACGAGGTACTAAAATTTACTTGGAATCGGGGTTGGCGTCCGCTTAAAAGCACTCAGCCAAGACGAGGTACTAAGATTTACTTGAAATTGGGATTGGCGTCCGCTTAAGAGCACTCAGCTGGGACGAGGTACTAGAATTTACTTGGAATTGGGATTGGCGTCCGCTTAAGAGCACTCAGCCAGGACGAGGTACTAAAATTTACTTGGAATCGGGATTGGCGTCCGCTTAAGAGCACTCAGCCAGGACGAGGTACTAAAATTTACTTGGAATCGGGATTGGCGTCCGCTTAAAAGCACTCGGCCAGGACGAGGTACTAGAATTTACTTGGAATTGGGATTGGCGTCCGCTTAAGAGCACTCAGCCAGGACGAGGTACTAAAATTTACTTGGAATTGGGATTGGCGTCCGCTTAAGAGCACTCAACCAAGACGAGGTACTAAAATTTACTTGGAATTGGGATTGGCGTACGCTTAAGAGCACTCAGCCAGGACGAGGTACTAAAATTTACTTGGAATTGGGATTGGCGTCCGCTTATGAGCACTCAGCCACTACGAGGTACTAGAGGTTCAAGGTTTGACGACTTATCACTTGGAGCACGAGATTCCAAAGAGATCGAATTCAGCGCGATGGGCCCTTTTATACACCGATCAAAACAACTCCGCTGCAGTCGTTGTTCCTGTGCATATTCCGGAATTTTCTAATGTGCATAGCGGCACACAGCGTACTTGTTGTTGTTGTGCTTATTTCTAGAAATATTTCTTGTGGTTTTGTTGGTAGCTTCCCACGCTCTAATTTAATTTTTGCTTGCTGGTTTCGCGTCTTAGTCTTTGTTGTAGTTGTTGTAAACAGTATTCCACCTGATTTTATTGGTAATTTCCCAAGGCTCTGCTTTAATTTTTGCTTGCTGGTTTCGCGTCTCGGTCTGTGTTGTAATTGTTGTAAAAAGTATGTGGTTCATGTATTCTGTGTGACTGTTGTTTTTTTCCCTTTGTTGGTGTAGTGTTTCAGTGTTTCTCGTTTTATTATTTTATGCACTAATCAGCACAGTCAGTAAACCGACGACAAACTGGAATGCCATTAGCATTTTTTCAACCAAAATTCCAGTATCCGATTTCGAATGTCTGGCATAATGCGTGCCAACTATACCACGTTCACACGCTCTAGCCGTTGACATTATTCAATGCCAACGGTCAGCGGTTGTTGCTCTGATTGCTGACTTTGAATAGGTGCTCTTCACTATCCAAATTGTATTTTATTTATTGTCATTATTTATTATATAAGGCACCTCACTAATTAATAAAGTGGGATTCAATCAATCTCTGCGGAAGAAGTAACAAGTGTCTTTTCTTGGAATATTAATATAAATCGGTTCAAGTACCGAATTTAAAAACGCACGCTAAATTTGGTACTTGAACCAAATTTGGTACTCAAACCAAATCAACACTTTGGTGACCCCGACGTGATCCTGGAACAGGTCCTTTGAAGATAAATGATGGATTCATTTGCGCCAGCAGCAGCTCAATCGGAAGCTGGTGGTCAAATCCAAACTACAAGAAGGATTCTGCTGATCGTAAGAGAAGCGTCGCTTACTTCAAAGACCGCTTACAACGCCTGAGAGACATATGGGACCGTTTTGAAGCAACGGACAACAAAATTCGTATAATCAAGGATCCTCCAATGGATAACGAGTACTTTACAATGGATTACTACAATCAAATAATGGAGTTGGTTGAATCATTTTCGAAGACATTTCAACAAGAAATAGTAAGGCTACAAGCGGAATCCGCCGATCAGAACACCGTGAAATCTGTATTGGAAGATCATGCAAGCAATGCTGCTGGTCAAGGTGTGCAGCAAAATAAAAATAAGAATGATGATGATCAAACAAAGGTCCTCCATAGCAGTGCAGACGGATTAATAAGGAAGCTATCATGCCGAATGGCGTCTTTGGAACGATTAATCTCATCACTTCCCGTCAACATTGACAACCAACCGCGGAAATTTTACGAGGTTAAAACTAGAACAATTAATCAAACATGGCAGCAAATTGAAGCACTGAACGACGAAATATGGGCTCAATTTGAAGATCCTACAACTGTTCAACTACAACTGGCCACAATCTAGAAAATTATGCAGACTTGGAACAAAGGATACAACAATTACTCATCGATTTGGCTATCTTTGCGGAACAACACGTGAATAACAGCCCCTCTACGTTTTCTGCCTCAGTTGATTCAACTCTGCGAAATACCTTACATCTGCCCAAGTTGACCATTCCCAAATTTGAAGGGAATTACCTCAATTGGCGTCAATTTTATGAGTTATTTTCACAAATAGTGGACCGTCAACCACTACCAAACATCCAGAAGATGTTTTATCTGAAGTCAAATTTAAGCGGAGAAGCAGAGCGACTCATAAGTCATCTCGCTCCAACAGAAGAAAACTAGATACCTCATCAAATTTAAATCTATAATGCCCTCAATGACTTTGGAGAGCATTGAGCAGATTGCTATGGGTCGGTAATTTGCAGGAATCGTACCCTCAAGTTTTTCCACCTTTTTGGGAACTGGCTGTACACCGGCAATCTTCCAGGAAACTGGAAATATGTATATATATATTAGGTGTACCGGATTCGTGCGGTTTTTTTTCGAAAATTTAAGCTTTATTGTGAAAAAATGGTTACAAATTTAATATTCAAAGTATTGTCCATCGCTAGCTATAATATTTTCCCATTTTTCTGGCAATTCACGAATACCCTTTCTGGAAAATTCGGCCATCTTCTCCACTATCCACGAATCGATCCAATTTTTGGCTTCTTCATAATTGGAGAAGTGCTGGTCAGCCAGGCCATGTTGCATTGATCGGAAGAGATAGTAATCGGAAGGCGCAAGGTCTGGACTATACGGCGGGTGGGGTAGGACATCCCAGTTGAGCGTTTCAAGGTAGGTTTTGACGACCTGTGCAACATGTGGGCGAGCATTGTCATGTTGCAAAATGACCTTGCCGCGCCTTTGTTCATATTCCGGCCGTTCATATTCCGGTAGACTTCCCCTGTGATCGTTTCATTCGGTTGCAACAGCTCATAATAGATCACACCCAGCTGGTCCCACCAAACACAGAGAAGGAACTTCGAACTATGGATATTTGATTTTGCAGACGATGTTGATGCATGGCCGGGGTATCCATACGTTGCTCGACGTTTTGGATTACCGTAATGGACCCACTTTTTATCGCCAGTGACAATTCGATGCAAAAAGTTTTTCTTTTGTGCCGTTGAAGCAGTTGTTCATACGTGAAAAATCGGCGTTCGACGTCTCTTGGCTTCAATTCATACGGCACCCAATGGCCTACCTTCCGGATCATTCCCATTGCTTTTAGACGATCGGAAATGGTTTGTTGAGCGACGCCAAGTGATTTTGCAAGTTCTTCTTGCGTTTGGGATGGATCTTGGTCGAGCAATGTCTCCAATTCGTGATCTTCAAACTTTTTTGGCTGTCCGGGCCGTTCATAGTCCTCCAAGTCAAAATTGCCACTTTTACACCGTGCATACCACTTCTGGCACGTACGCTCAGCTAGAGCGTGCACACCATACACTTCCACCGAAATACGATGACTTTCGGCAGCATTTTTCTTCATATTGAAGTATAGTAATGAAGAAGTACTCCCCGCAAAAACACTTTATTCGGCACGAAATTCGACATTTTCAGAGTAAAAAAAAAAGGATTCTTGTTTACGCTTCAGCTAAATGACACATACTGATTCTGAAACTATATGACAGTAGCTTTCCAACACAAATGTGGAAAGGTGAATCACTGGAATAAAAGTCAAGTTACGCCATCTGTTAGAAAACCGCACGACTTAACCGGTACACCCGGTTATATATATATATATCCTTGAGTTGACCGTCAAACCATACTAGATTCTTCGATTCGTGGTTAACGTCCCCGAAAATAACGGCAGCACCAAAACTTGAATTTTTGTTGCTGACCGTCTTCGCAAGCATTACTTGCTGCGAAGCTCACATTTTTTGCGCCAAAAATTTACAGCTTGACGCATTAGCAAGCCCTGTGCTGAGCTCTCCCAATACCTTGCTTATTGCTTCGCGCTCTCCCGTTTTTTGCATCAAGTTACTTGGGTGCTCCGCAACTGTGGTCACTGCAAAGCGATAAACCACCACCTTTTGCTGGTCGGTACACGCATGCACATTTTTCTTCTGCTTGCGCTCTTCTGCTTGCGCTGCCCTATTTATTTTTTCCCTATTTCCCAACGAGAAATAGAAAAAGCGAACCACCCAGTAGGCAAAAGTGTTCGCAGCAACTAGTGAATTTTGAACTAGTTGGAAGTACTTTAGAGACAACACGTGGTCAACCTTCTGCAGCAAGCTCTTCGAGCCCCAAAGCAATAACGTAGCGACGCGAAAGCATTTTTGTGACTTTCTTTTTTACAAATAAAATAAAAAGTTTTTCCGAAATAAGTTTTCGGTGCGTTTTCTTTCGATTTTGCGAGTTCCTTCGCCGCCCCTAAGTGAAACCGAGAAATACAATGACTGCGCTAGCATCGGTCATTAAGATAGCCGATGCTCTAATCGAGTTCGAAGTGGAATTCGACCAGATACCCACCACGGACCACACGGTATATACCCTTGTACTTCAGTGGGAAGAAATTCGATCACAGTGGCTGCTGACTAAAAGCGCATATGAAAGGGTGCTTGCGGAGTTGGACTCGATGAAGGTCAAAGACAAAGAATTAGAAGGCGTAAAGGAAAAGCGGCGCCAATGCTATGCGGTATATCTGCGCTGCGCGGGAAAAATTGATCAACTGACCCAATCCGCAGCGACCCCTCCGGTTTCAGAGGCCCTTTCGCTGGTGCAAGCTGAGATGCCCCAATCTGGCTATAATATTAGCCTACCCCCTTGCGACACCCAAGCCTTCCGCGGCGATTACCTCTCGTGGCCCTCTTTCAGGGATATGTTCACTGCCCTTTACTATATATATACACAATACCAGAATTGAGCCGTTTGAGAAGCTTTTCCACCTGAACCAATAAACTACGGGCGAAGCGAAAGAAATCGTGCAGAAATCCCCTCTCATGAATGAAGGTTTCGCCCAAGCGTGGAAAAATCTGTCCGACGGATACGAGAACAGGCGCGTCCTCACCAACGCCCATCTAAAGAATCTCTTCGGCCTGTCCCCCATCACGAAAGAAACCGGTAGTGCTATTAAAGACCTGCAGCGCGAAATCAATAATATTCTCGCCGCGCTCGCGCTACAAGGTGTTGATACCTCCCATTGGGACGCGATAATCGTATCGTTTTTGTTGTTCCAGCAAGCTCCCGGAAGCAACGCTTTCAATTTGGGAACAATCTCCCGCTAACAAAACGGAGATCCCAAAATGGACAGATTTGGATGCGTTTCTCAATCATCGCTTCCAGACCCTGCCCACCCGCCTCGAAGTCTCCAACTCCAACTCACTCGACTACAGCCTCCAAACGTGTCAACACTATTCAACTGAAAGTGTTCCAAGATAGCGGCCCTCTTTGTACGAAGCAGCACAAGTTGAGGTCCTGCTCTCAGTTTCTGAGCTTGCCAGTTCCACAGCAGCTGAATACCGTTCAGAAAAACCGCTTGTGCAGCAACTGCTTGGCCAGATCTCATTCCGTGAAAAACTGTCCGAGCAAATTCAATTGCCTCAATTGCAACGGCAGGCATCGTACCCTCTTGCATCGTGAGCATGCTCCACCCTCATCGAATGCTGCACCAGATTCGACCCCACTAGCCTCACATCAAGAGCGGCGGTTTGAAAACGCTCTGCGTACTCAAGCCCCTGCCTATTCGAATTTTATTCCCGGATCGACTCACCATGCTTCTCAGCAAGGCCGCATCCTTCGATGCGACCTCCCACGCATATACAGTCCCCCCCGCATATACACTTCTCCCCCCGCGCAACAGCGAAATCCACAGGACACGCATCAAGTGTGCTTCGCTAAATCACCCAAACAGGTATTGTTAGGTACTGCTAAACAATACGCCATCACGGCACATGTTACATCGCTCGGGCCTTAATTGATCCTGTATCCGAAGTGTCGTTCATCTCTGAAAGCACACAAAAGCTCTTCAAGCTCGCAGTGCGGCCAACTACAGCGGTAGTTTCAGGTCTCAACGAGACTATGTCCGCAAAAATATCAGGAACGAGCGATTTTCTCCTAAATTCGCCACTTGACCCCAACTTTCAAATTAACGTGACGGCGCTCGTGCTCTCACAAATTACAGGGCGTTTTCCCTCCCACTAATTAGATCGGGCACTTCTCAGTTGCCTCCCTGAAGACATCGAGCTCGCAGATGTCAACTTTTTAAAAGCGAGCAGGTCGATGTCCTTATTGGCGCCGATCTGTACCCAGCAATCCTTCTATACGGCATTTGCCGACAAGTGCTGGGTCCACTTATGGCTCAGCTAACCGTGTTCGGTTGGATCCAAACCGGGCCGGTTCCCACCACAGAATCTGCTACAGCACCCATCAAAGTAACTTACTTTAACGAAGTCTCCTTCGAACAACAGTTCGAACGTTTTTGGGAGGAGGAGGAACTTTCCAAAACTAGATTGCTATCCCATTCCGAAAAGTTTTGCGAAGAAAATTTCGTAAAAACAACGCGAAGACGCGATGACGGCCGCTACATCGTGTCACTGCCCTTTAAAGTCGGTTTTTCAGACACGCTCCGCTTAGGGGCCTCGAGACACATTGCGCTATGCAATATATATATATTGCGACAACAATATACGCGTCTGGAAGCACGATTAGGCAAGGATGCAGATAGCGGACCTCAAACGCCAGTACGACACTGTGTTAAAGGCATGAGAGTAGTCAGGCCCCCAGAGCCTCAAGCGCCTAGAAATCACTACTATTTACCCCACCACGCCGTTATCAAACCCGAAAGCACCTCAACGAAGGTCAGAGTCGTCTTCAACGCGTCCAGTCCAACCACAAGCGGACTAAGCCTCAACGATGTGCCGTGCTACAGTCAGATTTGACTTTTTTAATTCTACGTTGGCGTTTCTTCCGCTATGTCTTCAACGGAGCCAATCAAAAAATGTATCGCCAAATATTGCGACAACAATATACGCGTCTGGAAGCACGATTAGGCAAGGATGCCGATAGCGGACCTCAAACGCCAGTACGACACTGTGTTAAAGGCATGAGAGTAGTCAGGCCCCCAGAGCCTCAAGCGCCTAGAAATCACTACTATTTACCCCACCACGCCGTTATCAAACCCGAAAGCACCTCAACGAAGGTCAGAGTCGTCTTCAACACGTCCAGTCCAACCACAAGCGGACTAAGCCTCAACGATGTGCCGTGCTACAGTCAGATTTGACTTTTATAATTCTACGTTGGCGTTTCTTACGCTATGTCTTCAACGGAGACATTCAAAAAATGTATCGCCAAATATTGGTCGACCCAAAGCACACACACCATTTTAGCGCATTCTCTTCCGAGACCCTCACAATTCTGAACTTACCGACTTCGAGCTTCAAACGGTAACGTTTGGAGTTAATTGCGCCCCTTTCCTTGCCATACGCACCCTTCTGCAATTGGCAGACGATGTGAAGCACAAGTTTCCGCTTGCGTCACACATTCTACAGCATTCCATGTACGTGGATGCTGTGTTAGCAGGCACTCATGACCTGGTGACAGCTGCCTACACCGGTGACCAACTTATAGCGGCCCTCGACTCAGCAGGCTCTCTTCGCAAATGGACTGCCAACCATAAAGGCACCCTGGCAGACTTTCCTGCATCCCTGCATCTACTCAACACCGATTTCCTGACGATCGAAGATTTCAGCACCGCCAAAATGCTTGGAATTCGTTGGAACGCGACCCATGATGACTTCTACTTTGACGTCCAAGCCATCGTCATCCAATCAGCGAAAACCAAACAGGAAATGTTGTCTCTGGTCGCCAAGCTGTTCGATCCAGCCGGTTGGCTAGCTCCGATCATCGTTGCAGCAAAAATTCTGATTCAACAAGTCTGGTTGGACAAAATCGAATGGGATGACACTCTGCCTCAGGTAACTCACGCTAACTGGTTAAATTTTCTACAGTATTACCAGCACATCCACTCTATTCGCATCCCGCGATGGGTGAGTTACACCCCCGACAGCAAAGTGAAATTCCATGCCTTTTGCGATGCCTCACAAAAAGACTACGCAGGAGTCATATATGCCCGCATCAAGGTCGCTCAGGAAGTCCGAGTATTCCTTTTATACTCCAAAACTCGTGTAGCCCCGATTAAAACTTTGTCTCTCCCCAGGTTAGAATTGTGTGGAGCCACTTTAGTTGCTGAGATGATCGACACTCTTGTGCCTACGCTGCAACTGCTCCATTATACGATCTACTGTTGGAGCGACTCCACCGTTGTTTTGGCCTGGCTGAAGAAATCCCCCTGCGTTTGGGCGACGTTCGTGGCAAACCAAGTTGCCAAAATCATCGAGAAGGTGCCACATTCGCAATGGTTCCATGTGGAATCCCAGGACAGCCCCGCGGATTTAGCCAGTCGCGGTGCCACGCCCCAAGATCTCGCTGAGAGCACCTTCTGGTGGAATGAACCTGCTTGGCTTGCCCACAACAAGGATCGCTGGACCTAATTCCGAGCCTCCGACGAATATGTCACCACACTGGAGCAAAAGACTGTCACAAAGCTGCACACCCATTGCGCTACCGATGACGATCCTCTCAAACGATTTTCGTCACTGTCACGAGCCTTACGCGTATATTCATGTGTATATCGATTTTTCCACAACGCTCATCCAGCTCAGCGTCACCTGCATTCGCACCCCAACCTGCACCTCCAACCGGGAGAAATAAAGGAAACGAAACGCTGCAAAAGATTCATTTTGCTGACGAGTACGCCGCTCTAGAAAACCATACGATGCTGCGATCTAAAAGCAGCTTACTTTCGTTGAACCCCTTTCTCCACACGGAGAACACAATGCGCGTTGACGGGCGGTTGTCCTCGTGTCCCAATTTGCCTTTCGACGAACGGCACCCGATTATTCTGCCATACAGCTGCCAATTTTCGCGATTGCTCATTCGGTTTATACACGAAATATCTCTACACGGGGGCAACCAATTAGTTCTTCGTCTGGTCCGTACCCAATTCTGGATCCCCAAGCCGGAGTCGATTTTGCCGGCCCTTTCGATATTAAAAATTACACAGGACGCGATTAATTACAAAAGGCTGTGTTTGTGTCTTTGTCTGTTTCGCAACGAAGGCCATTCATTTGGAACCCACTAGCGACCTCTCAACCGTTACATTCCTTGCTGCCTTTTCCCGGTTCGACGCCCGCAGAGGCTGCCCTGCCAACATCTACTCCGATAACAGCACCAATTTTGTAGGCGCCTCCAAAGAGCTCTGGCGCGACTTCCAGGACTTCATGTCTCGCACAAAGGACTTGATCGAAATCTGTTCCTGCGAACGCCGCTGGACGCACACCGGCACTTACTCTCCAACAGTTGACGCGTGCAGAGTGAAAATTTAGATCCCGAAATATCTATATTTGCGTTTATACAGTGAAAAATACAATTAAATAAAAACTATTGTGAATTCCGAATAAAATATTTGTGATTCCGAACAAAACATTTTGGTCCTTCGAGCTCACATTACACTAAGCTCAGAGACCAACCCAACCGCTGAATAAAACACTACCTTTATCGTATTCAAAAATTCTAAGTCTAAGGCGATGTTCGTAGAGAACTTTTTCGCTTCGCGCTTTAGAGTTGCATTACACCTATTTCTGGCCTGGTTGCGCAGAAGTTTAGTTTTAGCAGTTTTATTCAAACGCCGATTTCTAAATGTTTCTTCTTTAGAGCTCACTGCTTGTCTGCAAGTCGCACTAAACCAGGTCTCTTGGGTTAATGAAAATCTTTTTATTGGGTGTGAGGTCTTTCATAAATCCAACTAAAATTATATTCTATACTAATTTTGCAACGGCATTTATGTTTCTATCACTGAAATGGCAATTATGTTTCAGTGATAGAAACATTGAATCGGCTGAAAGAGGAGTTCTGCGCATCCCAATTACCTTTCGGAAAGAGGAGTTCAGCGCATCCAAAATTAGCCGCCTGTGTATTTTCTGTGGCGCCCACCGCCAAAGGGGCGCTGTGTGTGTAAGAGTGAGAGGAGATGTGAGTGCAAACGGAGTTGCCAGATTGAGTATTAATCCTCACGGAGTTGCCAGATAGAGTATTTTGTGGACATAGTTGCCAGATCGAGAATTTTGGTGAACATCGGATTTTGGTGGACAGAGTCCAGAGTCACTGTCGAGGATCGAGGATTTAAAAATTTTTTAATTTTTTTATTTCTTTTTATTTATTTTATTTAATTTTTTTAAAAAAAACCGTTGGTTTTTTTTTCAAGGGGTGGCAACCCTGGTTGCCTGGCGGACGGACTGACAGCTGACGGTGTATGGCTGGCGGCTGCCGTGAAGTGTAGTGAAATTGTAAACTTTAAGGGAACGAGAAATATGAAACTCGCCTTGTTGTTCTTGTTGTTGTTGCTTATTGCTTGGGTTCGAATAGGAGGCTCGCCTTGTTATGGTTGTTGTTGTTATTGTTTATTGTCTTTAGTCGAATTTTCGGAAGGGAAAAATAAAAAAGTACAGATTTCTTCATTATTTCAATTTCGCTTCAAACTGTGGCTTCGCGTCCATGAATATGTGTACAGAAATTTGAAGGTCACCTTGTTGTTCTTATTGTTGTTTCTTATTGCTTTGTTTCGAATTGTGGTTTAACTCGAATTTGCTAGTGTTGTGGTTCTCCTGGAAAGTCCTCGCTGTGGGCTCCTCCAAAGTCCACAGTCCGTCCGAATAAAAACACTATATCTCACTTTGGGCACTTTATTGTCTGGAATACGTTTTCCACGTTCACTACTCACTACTCACTGATTGCTACTGACTGACTTACGCAACTCAACTCAAAACCATGCCCTACCACTATTTATACACTTAAACCCGGAAGCTTAAACATGGAAATAATAATACGCTGACTGTAGCGGAAAAGAGCCGCCTCACCAAATGAGCGCAAGAAAAGTGGGTCACTAGTTCCACGGTCAGCGATGTTTAATGGAAACGAAACCGCGGCCTCAGCAACCTGTGATCATTCGACGAATTGCTCTAGAAACGGCAATGCAGAATTAAACCAACAAGCACAACGTGCAAAAATGCTAAGTGCGATGTCATAATTTAAGTATCGCCTGAAAGTATGCCTAGCGGAACCGGTGACTCACAACGTCCCTCCACCCCTAGGGAAAGGAAAAATTAATATCGTGAAGCGTTGTTAATTTTTCCTTTTATTACAATGTTTCTACTGGGTGGTTAACTATTTGATATTAGTCTTAATTCTATTACAAATTTCTTAAGTAAATACGATAATCGCTTCTTGTCTGGCTCTACTCGGACATGCTGATTGTAGATGAAGATAATGGTTCCACCGAATCATGCTTTCGCTGCTACGAATGGTCATCTCGTCTTACGGTGATATGACGCGTTGCAGGGCACCCACATTTGAAGAAATGGTGTGTAACTGTGTGACAGCACCGAATGGACATGCTGCTCGTAGTTCTAGTCTATTTTGAACGGAGTGATGTGGCCTTCGGTGTTTCTTTCTCGTTTTCTCGGACTGCTGGGGTTGTGTGCTACATTGTTGACTGTCTGGTGGACCTCCCATCTTACTTGACGCTAATTCATCGTAGCTCATATCTCGACTGTGGCTTCACGATTCCCTTGTCTCACTTCGGGACGTTAGCTCTAATTTGCGACTATGATCTGTAGTCAGATGATTCGCGGGGATGGTCCAAAGAAAAATATTTTAGCACGCCCACCCTGTTGACTAATGCTAGCGAGAAAACATCGCCATGGCCGTCTTTGTTGAACAATGATGTCTCTTATCTCTGTGATGGTGCCGTATGAGTATCTTATGATTGTTCTGTAATATTTATATACTTATGACTATATACAACTTGCGTTCGTATTCGATTATCGAACTAAAATCAACATATTCATCAAGTGAAACCATTAAATTTTAGGTGAAAAAATTTTTTACACTTTTCGTTATGTGTCCTTAAAAATATTTTCCTAGTGCCTTATATCTAGTTTCTTTTTTTCCCCATTCTCAGTTTCTTTTCCTTTCATTTTAAAATTGTTGTTCTTTATTTTGATTTCTACATTTTTCAAAAAGTTCTACATTTTTCAGGATGTTTTTTCTTTTCCCCCCCCCCCCTTTGTTTTCTTTCTTTTTTTCTCTTTGATATTTATTTTTTTTTTGTTTCTCTTCCTTTCTTCTTCTCTTCTCTATTTTTCTTTCTTTTTTTCCCTTTACTCAAAAGTTTTGTCAGTTTGTTGTTTTTTTTTTTATATATACAACTTTTCCCTTATTGCTATACACAATTATTAACTCTACTTAAATACACTTAACAATTAAAATTACTTAATTCATTAAATTTAACAATTATTAACTTCATTTAATTTAATTCTTTAGCAAGCTAACTTTAAATACTATTTTACTTGCTCCCTTTCCTTAAAATGTGATACCACACGCTTGTATATCAAACGTATTCATTACATGTAGCGGTAGAGTGCTCTGCGATGCCACATAATGTCATGTGACACCATGTGACAAAATCGTCTACAAACTCTCTACCCCAAAATTATTTCAACTTGGACTTCTGTTAAATAGAATTAGGTCCAAGCAGGAATTGAATTAAAACTAAGTTTATATCGTTTCAACCATATACATGCACTTGGAAACAATGTAAACAACATAATAAAGCAATAAAACAACATAAAAAAGCAAAATAAACAACATAAACTTAATATATTGCCTTGACCAAGCTTAGATATATGGTTTAAACAAATCCTATAATTAATTAATACATTTTGTTAGTAAGCAAAATTAGTAAGTGTCCGGTTAGCTATAGAAAATTCCCCTTAAAAATATACTAGCCAAAACGGTTTTATATGGATGAGCAACATCGGCCGTACTTACTTATCAATTTGCGGCGTCGCAGTTAATGGGATCCAGCCCTCTCTTTTCCGTCGTCCTGGTAAACATGGAATTTCTCCTTGCACCACCTACGACTGCCATGAAATATACAAATATATATATTATTTACGTTCGTTATTTTTCCCTATTTACTAAATTTTTTGTTGAATTGTCTGTGTTGATCGTTGTTTTCCGGTTCCGATTTACTGCATCCGTAGCTGTTCCTATTTTTATTGAATTGTTGTAATGTTTGAGCAAATTGTTATGGAAGGACTTATCCCTGTTCTTAATTTTTAGAACTGTAGTGACCGGACTCTTAATGCCTACCACCTCATATGGGCCTAACCATATCGGTGAAAATTTGTTTCTTCTAGTTTGATTTTTCATTAAGACATTGTCACCTACCTTAAAAACAACAGGATTTAACTTGCTATCATATTGCCTTTTAGACAACACCTTCGCCTTCTCCTGGTTTTGTCGAGCTATTTCATGTGCTTTTTGGATCTGATATTTCTGAATCTTCGAGGATCCCTCCGGATCATACACCGGACTGCACTTACGTCTCAAGTTGGTTGGCATTTCGGAATCAAAACCGTATAAAGTACGGAAGGGTGTTTGTCTAGTGCTAGTATGGGGCGTATGGTTATGCACATGCATCGCTGCCGACAATCATTGGTCCCAATTGGAACCGTCCTGTTTAGCGAAGCTGCGCAAATATTCCGCTAGCGGTCTATGGCTGCGTTCGAGTGAACCATTGGCCTGGGGGTGGTACGGAGTGATAAGTAACTTCCTAATGCCTAACATCTTACAAGTGTCCGAGAATATTTTGGAAATAAAATTAGTACCATTGTCCGTTACTAACACTTTTGGAACTCCGTAGCGAGTTACTATCTCGTCGAAAAATGCCTTGGCTACTGTGCTCGCTTCCGCATCCGGAATTGCTACGCACGCCATTTGTTTTGAGAAGTCATCCTGAAAAGTGAGTATATATTTACTTCCTGACACAGTCTCCGGCAAAATACCTACTATATCCATATACACCTTTTCGAAAGGACGATTCGGTGTATCAGTTAACACCATCGGCATTTTCGTAAGTCTCGAACTTTTATTCGCTTGGCACTTCGGACAATTTCTGACATAATCCTTAATTTGTCTTTGCATACCAGGCCACCTGAACTGTTTTCTAATGCGCAGAAAGGTTTTCACCGCGCCTTGATGGCCCCCCCAAAGGTGAATTATGGAAATCTCTCAAAACCGTCCTTATTTCCTCCGGCCTTGTTAAATCTGCCGCCTTGTCAACCTCTAGACCGCTTTCACTGTCCATATCGCCTGTGGTTGTCTGAGTGTTTCTTAGGTCCACTTGGTCCTCAAGCTCCTGCGCTTTAGCCTTAGTCTGTACGGCAATAATACCCTTGATTTCCTGTTTATGTACTACTACCACTGGAATATTGGTTTTAATTCCAACTGGAACTATTCTTATTGTCCGTGCTAATACTTTGGCTCTCTCTCTCTGTAAGAGTCTTCATCTATTGCTTCCTTTGACCTCATAATTAAAGTCCCAACACTTTCTTTGTCTCCTCTTAAGAATGTCACCTTTTTGGTAAGGGTATTTATAATGGATCTATTCCACAAGTTATCCCTTCCAACTATGCCATCCCCTGGCACTCCTTCCTCTGAAGATACCACATGTAACGCAAACTTAATGCGCTCATTGTCATTATGGTGAACGAATACCAAACCTCTTGTGGTCACGCATCCACCGAATGCCCCACTAAGGGTTTTAATTTCGCTAGTGTCCACTTCTAACGAATGACTTAGCGCATTTTCCTTAACCAGGCTTGTGTCCGCCCCTAAGTCCACCAGTAAAATGAGTTTTCCATTTCTTGCACCCGTACACGGTACTTCAATGAACACATCATTTAAGGTGTCTGGGCGGCCCTTCTGCCTGTTGTACCCCGAGTTCATTCTTCCTGCTTGTAGTCTTATATAATTTTTGGCACTTGAAATTTTCCTGCCGCCAACTTTCGAGTAAAAACTCTTCAACGTTTTTATTGCGCTTTTTTGCAACGTATGTGAAAACGTATTGCGATTATTCCATAACCTGCCACAACAATTAAAGACCAATATATTTAGTTCCCCAATAATGTCTTTTATTATAGTCGCGAGCAACAAAACCAGAATGAAAATTTGTGTAATGCTTGCACTTAAACAAGAAGCAAAAACTCCAAACGTATCCACTGACTCAACGGCCGTCGGACTTACTGTTTTGTTGTCATTTACTTTTTGTTTCATTTCCGTCTCCAATATCTTGCTGCCCGCATCAAATTTCTCATTGTTCATTTCTGGTAAAAACTTATTTAACATTTCTTCTTTAACTTCTTCTATATTTGTTATGTTTTTTTTTGGTCGACAGTCCTCAACCTTCTTACAACAATCAGAGGAGGACGGTTCAACAATCGTTTCCGACGTCTGACTCGCTGTCCCCATGATGTGTGGCCTAATTTTCTTTTTCTTTTCGGGTTCCCAGCTTAGCGGCCTTGGCTGGGCCCCTGCCAGTTTCCCTGAAACGTATCCCAATTTCGCTTAGCTTGACAGTCCCTCACAAAATGTCCTGCTCGGTTACAAAAATGGCATCTCAAATAATTGGCAGACTCGTCTGTAGGTTTCCCGCGCTGGTTAAACCTACCTGTGTTCCTCATATTCTCCGATAATTGTCGGTTTCCATTTATCTGATTTCCTTGCCTAAGTCTTGGAGATTGCATGAATTCCCGTGGGCCTGTCCGGTAATTATTCCAGCCCGTATCACACTTCACTTCTGACGAACTTGCACACCTTCGGCTCATCTCATGTCCATATATTTTACACTCCTGGCAGAAAGGCGTATTCTTTCGCGTGATGCAGTCTTCTCTGGTGTGTCCCTTCTTATTGCAGAAACTGCAGGTCACGTTAGCGTCTAATGATTTCTTCCCAGTATCATTTTCGTTTCTGAACTGTGCCGGCGGGCTCGCAGTTTTCCGCTGCGCGAAAGAGTTTGCGTCACCGCGAAATGCTGCCTGTTGCAGTGTTGGGTCCACCCTGTTGTTACCCCGCAGGAGCGCTATATTACTCATCTCTTGCGCTTGCTCTCTAATCGCATATTGATGGTTTAGCTGCCTCAGGTTACACTGGTGAATTTAATGGCTAAACCTCACTGCTTCCTCTACCGAATCCTCCAAGCAATTTGCTTTTGACCCTAGCATGTGTAACCTTAGCGTCGGTTCATTGAGACCCATTTTGAAACACTGTACTGCCGATCTTTCCAAATCCTGCAATAAGCCCGTGCCAGCTTGGTCCTTGTACCTGATCCCTATAATTTCTTCCGCTTGCGACTTTAACGCGTACAACCTCTCTGCATATTGCCTCACATTTTCCCCTGGCAATTGACAAACCTGTTGCAGTTCTAACCGCACTGTGTCTAACGAACTAATCTGCAAATAACTTGTTAACGCCAACTGCCGCTCGCCAGAGGTGCTCCCTCATCGATCGGTAGGGTGTCAGGAGTGAGCACTCCAGTCTCTCTCCTGTCAGCCTGCCGGTCATGAGGGGCGCCTCTCTCGTGAGCGTAAGCCCGGCTGCGGGCTCTCTCCGCGGCAACTGGCGCGGTTTGACCGGCTTCCAGCGATCGGCGCTGGACCCACACCAGACACTTCCTTCTCAGCAACGGACGCGACTAGAGGTGAAAAAAGACGCAGTGCTCCAGAACCAAAAGCTATTTTAAAGTGAAACTTAAGTAAAATCGTTGCGTAAAATAATAAATAAGTGAAATAAACATTGTACCATTTTCAACTAAACATTTTGGTCCTTCGAGCCGGATTTGTGCTAGGAGACCACCCCACCATTCTGAGAAAAACATTTGGTCCAGACGAGCCGGATTGCCGCCGCCCAGGAACCATCGTCACCGACGCCCAGGAACAGTCGTCACCGACGCCCATACCATCGTCACCGACGCCCATACCATCGTCACCGACGCCCATACCATCGTCACCGACGCCCAAATCATCGTCACCGACGCCTAATCAAGTGCGTCGAGTAAGAAACGGTGAGTTCACACACCTCCATACGTGAGCCTAATTATTAGCCCCGAACCCGTATTTTTATATATATATTGTATATTTTATATATATATATATATATATATATATATATATATATATATATATATATATATATATATATATATATATATATATATATATATATATATATATATATATATATATATATATATATATATATATATATATATATATATATATATATATATATATATATATATTATAAAATATATATATATAATATACAATTTTTATATATATATTGTATATTTTATATATATATATATATATATATATATATAAATATATATATGTGTATATATATATATATATATATATATATATATATATATATATATATATATATATATATATATATATATATATATACTAGCAGCCCCGGCGGACTTTGTCCCACCCAAAAATACAACGAAACTATTGCATTTTTTAAATAAAAAATTTTCTTTCCAAAAAATCATCTTTATTCTAGTACTTTGTGATACACAATATTTTTGGTTTTTTGTTCCGGTGCCAACACAAACAAAGCAGATGGCTTACCAACACGTGAACAGGCTACATACAGTTGGCCATGTGAAAAACATTCATTTTCCAAATTTAGACCACAAACATCCAATGATTGGCCTTGAGCCTTGTTGATTGTCATGGCGAACGCAAGACGAACCGGGAATTGAATGCGTTTGAATTCGAAAGGCATGTCTGTCGGTATCAAAGGAATACGCGGAATGAGAACTTGTTCTCCTTTAAACTTGCCTTTGAGAATTGTTGCGTAAATGATATTGTTCATGATTTGCTTTACAATCAAACGCGTTCCGTTACACAATTTAGGAGGTTGCAAATTTCGAAGCATAATCACTACTGAACCAACTTTAAGGTGTAAAATGTGTTGCGGAACACCAGGCAAATCCAAAGAATTCAAAAATTCAGTGGGGTAATTCGTAGCTTCATCTTCATTTACCACACAATCAACAGATTTGAATGAATGCATTGGACCACCAATTTGATTTTGAATTTTAAAATTAATCTCATTCACATCCTTGTTCTTCGCTGCCAAAATTGCGCGTTCACTTAACCAATCGTGATTCAAATAATTAACAACAATATCCGGAAACACTTTACGAATTAGTTCATCTTTCGATGTAACGAAATTACAAAAATTCGACGGAAATGAAATCAAACCGGTTGTGACATCGACGGGAACTTCACCATTACCGATGGCTATCAGTTGTTTGGAGAACACATCAGCTGTAGGATCGTTTTGTAATGAAACTCGCATATTCGTATTCAATTTAAGTTTCTTCACAAAGCGCCACAAAGACGATGACTTCAAGGAAGCGTTAACTGCATCAGCAGCAGTTGATTTTGGAATGACAGGTAACGTTTGACGGAAATCACCAGACAATAAAATCATAGCGCCTCCAAAAAGTCTTGAATTATTCCGTAAATCCTTCATGGTCCGATTAACTGCTTCCAATGCACGTTTATGCACCATTGTGCATTCATCCCAAATGATGATTTTACAACATTGCAACACTTTTCCCATAGCGGAATTTCTACTAATGTTGCATGTGGGTTCTTCAACCACTTGGAGATTCAACGGCAATTTCAGCGCTGAATGTGCTGTCCGGCCTCCTTCCAACAACGTAGCAGCTATTCCTGAAGAAGCGACTGCCAAAGCAATTTGAGATCTCGAACGAATAGTAGCCAAAAGCAAAGAAATAAGAAATGTTTTCCCAGTACCACCGGGAGCATCGATAAAAAATATTCCCCCATTTCCGTTATCAATCGCCTTCATCAATGTTTCATACACGATTTTCTGCTCAGGATTTAACAATGAAACATTATCACAAACCATTCGGCTCAATGCGTCTCGATCATATTCACGTTCTCGTTCTATTTCTTGATTAAAAGCATCGTGGATTGAACGATTAGGCGCTGGTATTCCTAAAGTACACAACAAATTGCCGCTAATAAGCAAACATATATCCTCAATCGCAATCAACGATTCATTATGAATCTCATCAGTCATTCCCAAATTGAAATCTCCGGTTGCAGCACGAACTCGATGCAAAAAATCCTCTGACATGTTGTCCTTATATTTATCCCACAAATCTTTCGGATTTGATGGATTACACGTCGAAATTATGATTGCAAAAAATGAACGTATTTGATTTGCAGGTGCGCACATAATTGCATCAGCAAGAGTCATATCCCAATGTGTATCATTCTCCAGCAATTGCAAACGTTGACAGGCATCACGATATGTAGGACAGAGTACTCCATCGACGGTTCGAAGTGACTCGAATGAAGTTGGCCCACGAACATTTACCAACAGTAATCGCAAATAGAAACATTCTGCATTTCTAGATGGATGCACTGTGTAAATACGACCGATGGCATCTGTTGAGAATACATCTGGATAATCCGGAACTCGCTCGCCTTGCTTTCGCCGTTGAAACTTTTTCGATGAAGCATTCCAAGTGTAATAACGCGGCATCTGAGAGTAGAGCAATGTTCGTGCGAATGGATCACTCTCACATGTTGAAAAGAAACTGGTCAATGTTGTAGCTGGTGGTCTTTCAGCACGTTGAATGGCAGTGTGTTCAGTGAAATAAACACGTTGACCATTCTCCAGATGCACCGCCAAATGAACTACAGTTGGATGACGGTCGTGAATTGGAAATGAAAAAATTCGCCAAAGAGCCTCATTGCAACTAACATATCTTCCAATTTGATACCGCGTTACTTCATCATCGGCATTTGGATCCGGAACACCAAACGCAGCCATATCACTACCTTTTGTAATATACTTGCAAACGTATTTGATTGCTTTAATCGAATTACAGTCCTCCACATTGATATGCGCATCAAATGTTTTGCAAAGTAGTGGTGAATATGGAACAATCCAACTGTTATCGACCACAACATCATTTTGTTTCACTTTCAATGTAACTGTTCTGCCATTATCATCAGGTGAACGACGTCGATAAAGTGGATATCCGTCGTCGCCGGTAATAGTTTCCGCAGTGAGAGGACGTGGGTAGCGTTTAGAACACTTGCCGTTTGCCATGCACGGTGAATCCATGTTATTGTTGCCACACGGTCCGTGAATCATATTCTTGATGACTATATCATACAATTCTTGATCAATTTCTGGATCCGGTATCTCTGCGCAAATGACAGCATCGATTTCGTCTGGTCGAATCTTTTCAACGAACCAAAGTAGAATATGCGCGTGCGGCAGACCTCTCTTCTGCCATTCAACAGAATACATCCAGCATCGAACATCACCAAATACACGTTGTTTAGTAATGAAATCCATTAGAACCTTCAGCTTCTGTCTGAACACACGTGCAGTGATATCATGTCGATCACTCGATGTTTGGCCGGGAATTAAATTGCACTGAATATCAATCCATCTTGAGTTGCAAGTGAAGGTGACAAATAAATCAGGACGACCGTACTGTCGAACAAACGCCATCGCATCTTGAGCATACTCGTGCATGTGGCGTGGACTGCCAACATACGTTGCTGGTAAGATTGTTAGTCGACCGAGATTCCTCGCATCACCTTCAGTTCTTATTGCATCCCGCAAATGAATGTACTCTTCTGAACGCAATTTCGCTTGATTTAAACGAATGTAACTGAGCCGTTCAGTCTCGATTTTGACATACATATCCACGCAGAATTGTTGAAGCAATCGCCGAAATCGCAACAGATAGTTATCCTCATTTTGACGAATCATTAAACGGTATGCATAGTAGTTCATCGAACTTACTTTTTTCGTTGTTTCTTCACCTAATAACAAATGAATCCGAAGTAACAAATAAATGCAAAGTTTGAAAATAAAATTAAGATTCCATTTAATTGATTGATTTGGTGACATGATTGAAGGAAGAAGTCTACTAACCAGTAACTGGATTTAACATTTTGATGTTAAAGTGGTAGCCGTCATCACCTTTCCAAAACATGAGCGGATACTGAAGTGCATCATACGACCGATGTGTCTCACTAATACGTTGTAATTGTCCATTGTTTCGGCGCGTCAGTACAATATCCCGTGATACCACTTGCTCACCGACTACAATAATGGCAACCTCATCAATTGTCGGTGCATTGTATTGACGTTCGTGCGCTAAGTTAGGCCTTTTATCCGCTTTAATCACGATTTGATGATCATCTGTTAGCATTCTGTCTAACGCATTCTTAAATAATCCAATCAATTCATTATGGTCATGAAGCATTCGTTGCAATTCTCTGATGATGTCTTCTTTCGTTCTATTATACAATGCACTACGACGGTTTATTTGATCGCTCTCGTTCCCAATGAAATAGATTTGCAAGAAATTAAATTCGCCATTAGGAAGCGGCAATAACGACCCAGCACGATGATGCACCTGCCCTTGAATCTGGTTACCAAGAGACGAATTCAAAATTAATAAAATGCGATCATTCAAAGGAAACGGAAGAGTACTCTTTCGAGCAGGAATTACCTTGAACGACGGATTATATCCGCTTTCATTGATAATTGATGCAGCGAAAGAAGTCATTTGAAAGCACCCATTATAGTTTTGAACATTCGCAAGAAATTGCTTTGATTCTGCTGTTACGCCTTCTAGATACGATCGCAATGGTTCCTGTGGCGATGGCAATGTTGGCAATTTAACTTTTCCACTAAGGCAACACAATCCAGGTGTTTCTCCTGGAAATTTCAATGCGTTGCAATGTGGGCATACTACAACCATTGATCCAATTTGAACGACAGGAAGAGATCGATAATTGAATCCACAATCATATCGGAATGCTACTCGAAGCAAATTGGCATTGCCAGCACTTCTTCTTTGCTGTCTATTTTCAGTATTTATTCGTCGACTTTGCACCGATAAATTTTCACATTGATTTACTCGACGACTTTGTTGTGCCAATCTACGCGAATCGATTACAGCCTGCTGTTGTTCTTCTGTTTGTTGCGCACGAATTTGGACGTGGTTTGCATTTCTTCGTTGTTGCGCAATGTTTCTATCTTCTTGACTCATATTCGCACGATGAGTCGACACTGCTCGTGCACCAGCTGAACGTCGGCCTAAATGAGATCTTCTCGTTGGTGGCATTATGAAGAACAACTGCAATACAATGAAATCACGAATAGAAAATTTGAAAACAATGAAAGAACAATACAAACGTACCACTTCTTACAGACAAATCCCAATAGTCAACCAACAATGCAACACATACACAAAAAAAACATTTGCTGATATCACCAATGTTGTATCCGATTTCAATGAATGTTTTGTATGATTTTCAGTCATAGAAATAGACTGAAAAAACCAGACTGATTTAGCAAATCATGATTTGTTGATTTTCAACCTACAGTGTTGAAGAAAACATTTGAAAAATTGAGGAATTAATTCCTAAAATTTTCAAAAGTGTTTTGGTGGATTTATAGAATGAATTAGGTATATCAAAGAATTATTTAGAGCTTTAAGCAAATTAGGCATTCATTTCTATTCTTCTATATATTCTCGTTATCAATTTTAATTCACAAAAACTCACCAAATCGCAATGAAAAAATCCGAATCTGTAATGCGCAATGGCCGGCAAACGTTATTCGATCGAACAAAACACGAATTCGCAAAGTGCAATATGGACGGTGAAACAGCAACGAATGAAGAAACTGCGCAACTGAATCAAATGCCACAGTAGAGGTATGAATAAGAGTGGAACTCCATAGCATGCGTATGCGTATGCGTGCGTTTGACAGATAAGTAGAATACACACGTTCTTATGAGATGAGCTCCATAGGCACGCATGGAAACGCAACCGCTTGCAAGAAATTCGAACACGCATGGAAGTAGAAAATTTTCTACTTTCATATTGAATTGCATATATTAGATTAAACATAAATTAAAAACTTTAGTTTTATCATTTTTAAAAGATTCAAAATCAACCACTTTTTTCACAAAATCAATCATTCAATATATATTAGGCATCTGATTGTCAAACGCACGCGCGTGCATACTCTGGAGTTGCTAGTTAGGCACGCACGTAAACGTTCGAAAACTCCAAATGTCAAACGCACGCATATGCATGCTATGGAGTTCCACTCTAAATTAGAGGGGAAACGAAACGTAAAGTCCATGTAAAATGGACAACAACGTCAACGTCAACAATTTTTTAGTCAACGTGGACACTGCCACCACACACGAAACAAAATTGGCTTCTCCATTGATCGAGAAAAGATGGCGTTAGTTTGCGTGTCTATCTGACAGTTCAATTGTTTAAAATAAATAAATACAAAATGAAAAAAAAATTTTTTAAAAAATCGAAAAAAACCTGTCGTAACACTCTTGGTTGTCAAAATAACACATTTTGAAATGATGATTTTTTGACCTTTTTTTCGATTTTTTTTTTCTTTTTTTTTTTTTTAAAACCCGTACTGAGAAAATACCTTTCCATCAAAGTACAAATCATCAAAATCGGTTCGGCCACTCTCGAGTTATGGGATTTTAGGCTCACGTATGGAGGTGTGTGAACTCACCGTTCCTTACTCGATATACACCGTTCCTTACTCGCACTTGATATATATATATATACCCTATATATATATATATATATATATACCCTTGGCTTGAGCGTCAAACCTTACGAGAATTGTCGATTCGTGAGTAACGGTCCCCTAAAGTAACGGCAGCACCAAAGCATATATTTTTGTTGCTGACCGTCTTCGCAAGCATTGCTTGCTGCGAAGCCCACATTTTTTGCAAAAATTTACTGCTTGGCGCATAAGCAAGCCCCGTGCTCCCGCACAAGAAATCTTTAGACTCTAAAGCTTAGAGCAGCCTTCTGCTGAGCTCTCCCGAGAGATTGCTTTGGTTTCACGCTCTCACATTTTTGCACCAAGTCACTTGAGTGCTCCTTAAGTGCGCTCAGTGCAAAGTCGAAAAACCACCACCTTTTGCTGGTTGGTTTTTGCGGGTATTTTTTTCTGCTGCTCGCGCTCTTCTGCTGGCGTGGATCAGTCATACAGAGTGCAAACAGAACACAAAAACCTGTTTTTTCTGTCTGAACTCTCCCAAGTAATAGCAGTGTGAAATTCACTATTCAACGGTGACCCAACACGAAATCGAGAGCGAGACACCCGGTAGGCAGAAGTGTTCGTAGCAACTAGTCTCTTTGTAACTAGTTGCAAACTTTAGAGACAACGCGTGGTTGATTTTCAGAAGCAAGCTCCTCGAGCCCCAACGCAATCAGCTAGCGACGCGAAAATATTCTGTGACTTTTTTCCTCTAAAATAAAATACAATTTTTTCGGAAATAGTTTTTCGGTGCGTTTTCTTTTGGTTTTTCGGCTTTCTTCGCAGCCCCTAAGCGAACCCTAAAAATATAATGGCGTCACTCGACAAATTTATACGCGCCTCCGACGCGATCGTCGAATTCGAGGCCGACTTCGTGACCATCCCTGAGCAAGAGCACTCGGACTTTTCATTAGATGCTCATCTGGAAGAGCTCAAGACGATGTGGAAGGCGACCAAGGAAGTCTACTACACGTGCCTAGACCAGTTGATGGCCTCCGAAGAATCCGCACCCGCTGACGTAGAAGTGATTAAAACGAAGCAACGCAACTGCTACCGAACTTATATTCGCTGCGCCACGAAAATCGGCGCATGCCGAAAAACTCGTCTCACTTCTTCCGCACTCAATACAGCAGCAGCTGAAATGCCAGCATCTGGCTACAACATCAGCTTGCCCCCTTGCGACACCCAAGCCTTCCACGGCGATTACCTCTCGTGGCCCTCTTTTAGAGATATGTTCACAGCCCTTTATATCAAGAACACCAGACTTGCGCCGGTTGAGAAGCTTTTCCACCTGAATCAAAAAACTACCGGCGAAGCTAAAGAAATCGTGCAGAAATCCCATCTCACGAATGCAGGTTTTGCCCAAGCGTGGAAAAATCTGTCCGACAGGTACGAGAACGGGCGCGTCCTCACCAACGCCCATTTGAAGAAGCTCTTCAGCCTGTCCCCCATCACGAAGGAAACCGGTGGCGCTATTAAAGACCAGCAGCGCGAAATCAATAATATTCTCGCCGCACTCGCGCTACAAGGTGTCGATACCTCGCATTGGGACGCGATAATCGTCTTTTTGTGCTCCAGCAAGCTCCCAGAAGCAACGCTTTCCCTCTGGGAGCAATCTCTCACCAACAAAACAGAGATGCCGAAATGGACAGATCTGGATGCGTTTCTCACTCATCGCTTCTAGATCCTTGAAACGGTGCAAGATATCAAATGCACAACCGCATCGAAGTCAACACAGCCCCCAACTACGTCTCAATCGACTCCAGCCTCTAAACGCGTCAACACCTTCCAGTTGACGCGTCAACACCTTCCAGTTGAAGGTGTCCCAAGATAGCTGCCCTCTTTGCCAGAAGTAGCACAAGTTGAGATCCTGCGCTCAGTTTCTCAGCTTGCCCGTCCCACAGCGGCTGAATACCGTTCAGAAAACCCGCTTGTGCAGCAACTGCTTGGCCAGATCTCATTCCGTGAAAACCTGTCCAAGCAGATTCTATTGCCTCAAATGCACAGTTGCTTTCCAGGTGTGGTGGTGACTAGTCGTGTTTTCGTGGCGGACTACCTAGGTAGGCCTTTTTTGGAGTTTTTGAATTTTTTGCAGTTTTTGGTGCTGTGATACCGTCGGTATACGGTCATAAGTTGTGCGAGTGCATTTTTTGCACAAATTTTATTAATAATTTGTTTAAACAAATTATTTTGTTTTTAAGTCCTACCTAGGGGTGACTTTTTGGATTTTTGCGATTTTTGCGTTACAAATCGTGCGAGTGCGGTTATTTGCGCGAGTATATAATATATTATATAATATATTATATATCATACTGTTGTGCCGATTTTGACGGTCCCGTGGTTCGTGTTATACACTTGTAGAAGTGTCGAGTGCGGTGGATATGTCCACAAAGACGACGCGCGTGAAGTCGCGAAAGAAGGCCGTCGCGGTTGACGTGAACGGTGCGACGGAGGTGGGCGTGGTTGTGGTGAAGTCCGCAAGGGAGGACTCGTCCGCGGTCTCCGAGTCGGAGCTCGCTGCGGCCTCTAAACACGCCAGGAAGGCGAATGGAACCGGGAAGGCCATAAAGAAGGCGATTTCGGTGGACGCGTTGAAGATGGTGGGTCTGACGAGCGATTGCGAGTCCTCGTCATCGTCGTCAGACTGTGATATGAAGGTGGTAAGCCCCAAGTTTGCCACCAAGGTAAGTAGTAAGGTAGGTAAGGCAGGTAAGGGTTCCGGTGGGAGTGCCCGTGAGGGTACTCATGTGAGTGCTCCGGTGGTTGCCACCGCTGCCTCTGGGTCGTTCGGTGAACGGCTCAAGGCAGTCACGGGTGCCCTCATTGGGGTCCTTTTTGAGGGTGACGGTGTCAGCCGGCCGCTGACCCGTCGAATTTTAGATGTAGCCGGGGGGTATGAGCGTTTGCTCATCGAGCTTTCGGGAGAGAACGAGCGTCTGAGGGGACGCTTGGAGGAGCGAGGAACCGCCAGTGGCGGCTTCGTGGCGCCGGTGGGTCGGCCAGTGCCGGTGAATCGGCCGGTAGTGGGGGGTATGGTGGGTCCTTCGGGGGTCCCTGCTGGTGCTGGTGGTAGCACCGTTGTGGCAGCGCCCTCGGCCTTTCCAGCCCTGCCTCCTGCGCGCCCCGCTGTCAAGCCGGTTGAGACGTGGTCCTTGGTGGTCAAGAGCCGGAAGGCCGGTGAGATACCCAAGGAAGTGGTTGATAAGGTGGTGAAGCAGGTGGGCCCGACCCTGGGTGTGCGCGTACACGAGGTTAAGGCTCTTCGTGGTGGTGGTGCGATTATTCGCACCCCCTCCGTGTCCGAGCGCGAAAAAATCGTGCTAAATCCGAAGTTTAGCGAGGTTGGGTTGGACGTGAGTGTAAATAAGAAGCTTGGTCCCAAGGTCGTAGTTCGTGGGGTCCACTGTAGGAGCACTCTTGACGAGTTCATGGGTGATCTCTATGAGATGAACCTCAAGGAGCGGATGACCTTGGAGACCTTCAAGAAGGAGGTCAAACTCGTGAGCCGCCCTTGGAAGGAGGGCGGAGATGATGCGACTAACGTCATCCTGGAGGGTAGTGGCCGTGCCATGGAAGCTCTCCTGGAGGTAGGTAGTTGCTACATTAAGTGGTTCTGCTTCCGTGTGTGGGAACACGAGACGACTCCTGGCTGCTTCCGCTGTCTCAGCTTGGACCACAGGGTGAGCGAGTGTAGGCTGAAAGAGGATGTCTGCCGTCGTTGTGGGCAGTCTGGCCATCATGGTCGGAAGTGCGAGAATGCTCTGCACTGCCGGAACTGCGCATTCAATGGGAGGCCAGCTGCACATCGTATGATGTCGGCTGACTGCCCCATTCACGCTGCATATGTTGCCCGCGCGAATGCAAGACATTAGAATGTCTTGTAAGATTGTGCAGTTGAACTGTCAGCGCGCTTACGCTACGATGGGTGACTTGGGGCAGTTTCTGTGCGAGTCTGGCAGCAGCTTTGCTCTGCTGCAGGAGCCGTACTACCAGCAGGGTGGGGTAAGGGGTTTGCCAGCTGGTATGCGTGTCTTCTCCGATGTGGGGGGGGCAATGCTGCTGTGGTAGTGAATGACGTGCATACCCAGTGTATGCTCGTTGATTCAAGCGAATGGGGTGTTTGTGTGAGTGTGGAGGGTGTGTACGGCAAGCTCTTGTTGGCAAGTGTGTACTGCCGTTATAGCGGTGATCTAGAGTCCTATTTAAGGTATATGGATAGGGTGCTACTACTTGCGAGTAGCAATCCCGTTATCCTCGGTTCTGACGCGAATGCATCGTCCGCGCTTTGGTTCAGCAAAACGTCCAGATTGGCTGGGCGGCTGAGTCAACAGCGCGGTGAGATGCTGAGTGATTGGGTCACGAGTAGTGGCGTGCACGTGCTCAATGAGCCGAGTGAGTGGTATACCTTTGAGGGGCCTAGAGGTGTGAGTGACATTGACGTGACGTTTGCGAATGAGGCGGCAATGAATCTGTATGGATTTCGTTGGTCCATCCGGGGGGGCTTAAGTGTAAGTGATCACAATCTCATTGAGATTGAGGTCACTTATGGCCACGTAGAAAATACGGGCAGTATCACTAAGCGTTGGCGTACTCTGGGGGTCAATTGGGATACGTATGCGGTTAGGGTCGGGGAGGCGGTTACTTCGGTACCACTTGCTGACTTTGACAACCTTGGTGTGGATGAGCAGGTAGCCAGTTTAACTGAGGCCGTTTCGCGTGTCAACGACGAGCTCTTCGAGAGATGCCGGTTGGCAAATCGTAGAGGGGTGAAGTGGTGGACACGCGGCTTGACGGAGAAACGTAGGGAGGTTCGCCGATTCAGGAAACGTTTCCATAGAGCGCGAATTGCTGGTGATGCGAATATTGATCAGTTCAGGTTGTCGTTTAGGCGCGAATTGAAAGAATATAAGCGCATGCTTATGGCGACTAAGGAGAATGAATGGAGACAGTTTGCTGTGCGCCACAGCGATGACCCCTGGGGTCAGCTGTATAAGGTGTGTCGTGGCAACAGAAGGATTGTTGAAATTAGTGGCATCCGTGTTGGCGATTCCGTGTTGCCAACATGGAATGCTTCTGTGAGTGCACTTCTTTCTGAGTTTTTTCCTGGTGCGGTGCCTTCAGGTCATCCTCACGATGTGGGGCTGCCTGTTGGTCCCCCTGAATTGGTGACCGCGGAAGTTGGGTGTGCGGTCTCGCTGATAAGGTCCAGGAGGTCTCCCGGGTTGGATGGGATTACTGGAGAGATGGTGAAAGCCATCTGGAAGGTAATTCCTGAATACCTGGTTGCCCTGCTCGGGAAGTGTGTGCGTGACGGATACTTCCTTCTGAATGGAAGACCGCCAGAGTCATTATGCTCTTGAAGTCGCCTGATAGGGTCAGGTCTAATCCTAGATCCTATCGGGGGATTAGCCTTCTTCCGGTACTTGGAAAAGTGCTGGAGAGGGTTATGGTAGAACGGCTTCATGAGTGCTTGCGTGATGACATGTGTCCTTGGCAGTTTGGTTTCAGGAGTGGAAGGTCTGTGAAGGATGCGTGGGCGTATGTGAGGGATTGTGTGAGCTCCTCTAGTGCGGAATACGTCTTGGGTGTATTCGTGGACTTCAAGGGTGCGTTTGACTACTTGAGCTGGTCTAGTATCACCAGTAGGCTACGTGAGTTGGGCTGCCGAGAGGTTGGACTGTGGGAGAGTTACTTCTCTGACAGAAAGGCCTGCGTGGCTGGAAGTAATAAATGCGTCTGGGCTGATGTGGTCAGGGGCTGTCCGCAGGGTTCCGTCTGTGGTCCATTTATTTGGAACCTCATGATGGATCCTCTGTTGCGGCGTCTTGGTCTGTCCTGGAAGTGCTGTGCTTACGCCGACGATCTGCTTGTCCTCGTTGAGGGTCGGTCGCGTGCCGCAATTGAATCCTTGGGAGAAAGTGCCATGAGTGTTGTGTGTGAGTGGGGTGCTCAGGTGGGTGTGGACGTGGCAATGGACAAGACCGTGATAATGCTGCTCAAGGGCAGATTATCACGTAATCGACATCCAATTGTCCGTGCATCTGGTGTCTCCCTCAAGTATGAGACTGAGGTCAAGTACTTGGGGGTGACTATCGGTGAAAGGATGAACTTCCTTCCCCATCTGACACATACGCGAGAGCGTCTTGTGTGTGTGGTGGGTCAGGTGCGTCGGCTGCTTAGGTGTGACTGGGGTCTGAGTAGACGTGCTGTCCGTGTCCTCTATGGGGGTCTCTTTCTTGCGTGTGCAACCTTTGGTGCGTCGGTCTGGTGCAATGTGGTAACGTCTGCTGCTGGGTATCGCAAGATTCTGGCATGCCAGAGGGTTATTCTTGCTGCATGCCTGCCAGTATGCCGTACGGTCTCCACGGAGGCCCTACAGGTATTAATGGGGGTTGCCCCTCTTGACTTGGAGGTGGTCCGTCGTGCGGCCATCTTCAGATGCAGGAGGGGATTACCATTTCCTCAGCATGAATGGTTTGAGAGTGATGTGGAGAGGCTTAGTGTGACAGAGCGCAAAGCGTTCTTGAGTGAATGTGTTTCATCTAGCTGGCAAACTAGATGGAACAATAGTGAAAAGGGTAGGACGACGTATGAGTACATACGGAACGTCACATTTGCTGCAAGTCATCCTTGGTTTGGCTTCAGTCTGAGCTTGGGCTTCTTGCTAACTGGCCATGGCTCTCTTAATGCATTTTTGTTTAAGAGATGCCTCACGGCTTCAGAAGCTTGTGACTGTGGAGCTGAGATTGAGGATTGGCTGCATGTCCTGTGTGTCTGCCCGTTGTACTCTGACTTTAGGGATTTGGGGGCTATGGGTATTAGTTGGACTGACCAGGGGTTCTGTGTGAGTGAGGCTCTCTCCACATCAGAGCAACTGGAATGTCTGGACCGGTTCGCCGGTAGAGTGTTCGTGGAGCGTCGTGCGAGGGTAGGTTAGCTGCCCAATTTTGTGCGTGGGTGGTCTTGTGTATGTGGCGTATGGGTTGTATGAATAGGTAAGTTGTAGGTGATTGTGTGTGTGTGTTGGGTGGGGTTGGATGGCGATGAATGTGTTGGTTGTGCTGAATGAAGTGTGCGTGTTATGTGTGTGCCAGCCTGGCTGTCGTCCTTCGGGAGGACAGAGCTGTTGTGCTGCACTGGTGTGCGTTCCTGGTGTCCGTCTCTCCTGGGGCCACCGGTCCCCGAGCGGTATGGAGCTCACCGGTAGTAACACCGTTACGAAGCCTGACCAGAGGTTATCTGGTACCACGGGTTTCGGGGGGTGCTGAGGTTGGTCTCAACGCCTCACCCCGGAATCAAAGATTTTTACATCTTGTTGGGGGTCCAGCTAAATTGGGGTTAAACCCCGTCTTAGGTGCCGCTCCCTGTCTGAGTGGAAGAGGTACCGCGATAATTCGTTTTTCGGTCGCGCAGTTAAATTGTGGAATAGTCTCCCTGCGCATGTTTTCCCACCCACTTATAACGTCGATGCTTTTAAAAGAGGTGTAAATCGACACTACTCCCACTCTTCTCCTTCCCACTAACCTTTACCCTTCTAAACCAACGAATGCTTTGCATGGATAGGGGGCATCCCCTGAGCTTGGTTCTATCTGCCATAAAAAAAAAAAAAAAAAAAAAAAAAAGGTACGGATAGGCCTCGCTCCCGCAGTGAGGAAGACATGTCCATACACATGTCTTTAGACTGTTTTTCACGTTTGGTGTGGGCAGTTTCTGTCTGCACCAAGTTCTATCCACAGCTGGACTTAAAAACTTATAGGCGACCGGTCCCGGGCTGTAAGGAGCCCAACTTTTAGTAGTCTTGACTACGAAGTCTGACCAGAGGCTTTGTCTGGTACCAAGGGGATCAGGAGCCCCTGTAGCGTGTTCGCTCACGCTCAGCCTGGTCATTGTTGGAAGGACCCCTAGTGGGAGCATCGTGGGGGCTGTGGTTGACGCCCAAACGTACGCGGGCAGAGCTATTCTTTTATAGCTCGGTGTGGAGTTGCATTGCAACCGGGTGCCGTGACCCATAGAACGGCAGAGGTGTTAGAAAGGCCTCGACCCCTCACCAAGAGGGAGTGCTTGTCCTTTACGCAAGTACTCGAATTGGTTCCCGCGGACTGGTACCAGGTACCTATTCAAGGGGGCGTTGGTTGACGCATAGACTTCAACCCCATGTGTGATGGCACACCGTGAGCTTAAGCCAGTCTTGGCAGGCGCTCACGTTAAACACCCGGAGACACTTCTGCCTCAAATGCAATGGCAGGCATCACACCCTCTTGCATCGTGAGCACGCTCCATCCTCCTCGAATGCTATATCAGATTCGACCCCACGTGCCTCACATCAAGAGCGACGGTTTGAAAACGCTCCGCGTGCTCAAGCCCCTGCCTATTCGAACTTTATTCCCAGTTCGACTCATCATGCTTCTCAGCAAGAAAGGCCGCATCCTTCGATGCGACCATCGGCACCATCGGCCCCAAGACACGCGCCTCCAGGTCGTCCGGCCCCACGACGCGCGCCAGTGATGCCGGCCAGGCGGCACGTTGTCGGCTGTTTCTGCAATAGACACCAGCGCAGCGGAACTTGACGGCACACGCGCGGCACATGTGCCACAACTGTTTGGCGCGGTCGCACAGATTGGCTGAGTTCCGGAGCACCATGCGCTGCCGCAAGTGCGGGGAGGCGCACCACACGCTCCTCCACTAGGCCGGACACGAGGCACGGCGCCAGTTGTCGGGGTTTGGGGATTTGCAGTCCTGCAAGGCGGGCGGTATGTTAACGCCAACTGCTGCTCGCCAGAGGTGCTCCCTCATCGATCGGTAGGGTGTCAGGAGTGAGCACTCCAGTCTCTCTCCTGTCAGCCTGCCGGTCATGAGGGGCGCCTCTCTCGTGAGCGTAAGCCCGGCTGCGGGCTCTCTCCGCGGCAACTGGCGCGGTTTGACCGGCTTCCAGCGATCGTCGCTGGACCCACACCAGACACTTCCTTCTCAGCAACGGACGCGACTAGAGGTGAAAAAAGACGCAGTGCTCCAGAACCAAAAGCTATTTTAAAGTGAAACTTAAGTAAAATCGTTGCATAAAATAATAAATAAGTGAAATAAACATTGTACCATTTTCAACTAAACATTTTAGTCCTTCGATCCGGATTTGTGCTCGGAGACCACCCCACCATTCTGAGAAAAACATCGTATCGTCGCGCAAAATTCCTCAACTGTACTGAATTTCCTAGATCTGAGCAAACTATACGCGTTCCCATGCAATCTCTGCTTAACGCAAGGTATCAAATATTGTCTGTTTCCTTCCTCAATACCTTGAACCGCCAATTCGCACCCGTCAATGAGTCTATATACTTCATTGCGCAAATCTGGGGAGGGTGTTCCCGAGAACAACGGTACTAATTTGTTCACAGAGGTTTTACCCCTCGGGATCTTAAAATATGTTGAAACTACTGACGGGCGTCCCACTGGATTCTTGTGAGGGAGAGTTGTGTCTGCTAAAAAATTTTCCTGCTGAAGGAGTCTATTCTCTTCCTTCAACTCCTCTATTCTCCTGTGGGCTTCTTCTAGAGAGTAAAAATCTTCCCTGCTTCTTCGGTTTAGAAATTTCGCGAGAAAATTTTCAGAAATTCCCTTTTCTTCCACCAACCTTCTCAATTTCTCGTTTTCTTCTTCAACTTCCCTTACCGAACCACTTTCTATTTCTCTCTCTCTACTAATAAGTTTTATTACCTACAGTACACGCAAGACTACCCCAAATTTTTTCTACAAATCTATCCAATTCTCCTACTAAGTTTTAATGATCTCTGCTTAATTCCCTTAACTGAATTTCTATGTCATATGAGGTATCCATAAAACTTGCACTGTAACTGCTACTATTTCGTGTGCTTGCCTTTTTTCCTCTTTAGGTATTTTGAGGTACCAGCCTTCACTGAACTAAACACAACACTTCTTTTTTTTTCACTTCCTTTTGTGCACGCGACAAAATAAAAAGGAGAAAAAACAACCGACTGAATGTTCGCGCACAGAAAAACGAACCCCAAGCAAGCGCCAGTAGCTGCACTTGAATTACGAAACTTAAAACCCCCACAGAAAAATTTCGCGTACTAATTGATTGCGCTCGCGTCTTAAACGTTTTGTATCTTCATAGCAAACACAATTACTTTTTTTTCACACTTTTTTTATTTCATTTACCCCAATAATTTCAAAAAGAAGAACAATGTTAGTAAAAATACTTATCCCTCCGTAGCCAGACTCAGCCACAGGATTACGGGTAAGGGAGTCTTGGCCAGGATTATTTATGCGTGTTAGTATATATTCGCTACAAATTCCTATCTTTATTCATCACCTTTAAAATTTAATGTTATCACAAACTCACCTGTGCGAACGATTTTCGGTTCGTAAAAACCGGCTGCGCCAAATATGTCGTGGTTCTCCTGGAAAGTCCTCGCTGTGGGCTCCTCCAAAGTCCACAGTCCGTCCGAATAAAAACACTATATCTCACTTTGGGCACTTTATTGTCTGGAATACGTTTTCCACGTTCACTACTCACTACTCACTGATTGCTACTGACTGACTTACGCAACTCAACTCAAAACCATGCCTTACCACTATTTATACACTTAAACCCGGAAGGTTAAACATGGAAATAATAATACGCTGACTGTAGCGGAAAAGAGCCGCCTCACCAAATGAGCGCAAGAAAAGTGGGTCACTAGTTCCACGGTCAGCGATGTTTAATGGAAACGTAATGTCATATTTAGTATCGCGATGTCATATTTTAAGTTTCGCCTGAAAGTATGCCTAGCGGAACCAGTGACTCACAACACTAGGAGTTGGAAACATTTTCAAAATTTAATTGAATTAATGTAAAAACTTCAAAGAATATGATGAAATCTTACACAATTTAGGGGTACATGAGTGTGCATGCATAGATTAGGGGTACATGAGTGTGTGTGCATAGATTTCTTTGTCACAATTTAGGATTACATGAGTGTGCGTACGTAAATTTCTTATTTTGTTGTTTTCTTAATTCTTGGAATTAGCTTAATTATAGTAATTCTTGGAAAAGTGTACGCAACCATAAGTAACGTGCGTGTTTTTTCACTTTATAAAATTTTGTGATGTTCTATCACAGTCAGTTAACAATCACTGTCAGTTAACAATCAACTTAACAACATTAATCACGTAAATATGCTGACATTTTTAACTCGAGTTCATGAGTTTTTAGTAACTCACAGGGAAAATATACTGGAGGAGCATTTTGATTACATTTTAACCAACTATATAAAATTAAGCCAGTATAAGAATGCCTTTGCGATTGAGTCACGACATGGATCCCATTATACTACGTGTTACTGGTCTTCAAGTGAAACTGTAGACGGACCAGACACTTGTGTTTGCTGCAATATCAATTTAATTGTTTGCAGAATAAATAAATTTATATCATTTTATACCAGATTGTTTAAATAAAAATACATATTTACAAAAGTATTTTATTTCTTTATTTTTTATTAAAATCTTTTTGATAATTTGTAAAATATGTTTCGAGTAGGTGATTGAGGAAAGTCGACCTGAACCTCCAAGCAAAAATCTTCTCCATCTTCTTCAACAGTTTTATGAAATAATAGTTGTCATTGCTGAATTCTGCTATGGTCGCGAAACATATCTCGTTGAATTTTTGTGGTAGGAAAACAACGCAATCTTCCAGCTCCATTAATATGTGATTCCCAAACTTCGTTTTTGTTCTGCGAACATTTTTTATGGTGGAGAATCTGCAGGGTTCCATGTCCTTGACATGGAGGATATTTTTCTGGTTGGAGTTTTTTTGATTGAAGTCCTCCACAGCAGCGTACGAGAGAGAAAAGTCACTTTGTTGGAGCTGATTCATTTTACTAATATTATTTTATTGACTTTTGCAATAAAGTATTTTAACAAATTTTTTAACGTTGACTGTACCTGACCAAAGTTACACAAAGACTGTATATCTGGAACTAAAATGAAGTATTTATATGACGACTACATAAGCAGCGTGGAATATGTTGTTTACATAAGTACAGTACTCTTAAAAGTATATAAAAAATACTTCAGAAATTCATCTTCACCACCATCAACATATTTTCAACATCGTCCAAATTCAACACACCATATAAATAATTTTTTATTCATATTAAAACGGTTAATAAAAAGTATATACTATTATATTTCTAAAAAGTACATTTATTATTTATTTCTTATTTAACATGTAAAGAAATTTTAGGCACAGATGACTACAGTTGTATGAATTATATTATAATTATATAATTATGTCCTGGTATTGAGCGTAGTTACTATATAGCGTACTACTTCTCCCAAATAATTTATTATTTCATGTGGTGCTGGCAAGTTTCCAAAGCTATCAAAATATTCTCTGCAGTTCTTGTCTTTATAATATGTTACCCAATGAGTACCGGGGAATTTTGATGTATCCAGATTAACGATTCCACATTCTTGTTTAAGAGGTCGTTTCGGGAGACTGTCTCGCATAAAAATACCTCTGAAATGTGGTAGATTCTTTGCATGTTCCATCAAGTCGACGTCTGTGAGGGATCTTTTGGGTAGATTCCTTAAAAGTTTTTTGGTTGTGGACAATAATTGGTTGTGTGGTGATCTTCGAGGCCACAGACAACGTATCGAAACCCTGCAGCTCAGCTACCAGAAACCTAGATATCCTCTCGCTCTCAGTCGCCACCGGCCCCTCTGCGCTCTGCGTGGCTGCCTGCTGGCTACCCCATGCTAGCTGGACGATCATGGACAGGGTCTACCTGCGCTACCGACCCTGTCCACTGATCCTATACGCCCCTCTTGGACTCCTCGTGTTGCGGTACATCTCGTTACCTGAGCTTCCCTGGGAGTGATAGGGCTTTTTCGGAGATCGACTGGTTAAACGCAGTTCGCCAAACACTGCTACGTCTAATGTTGCTATGTCAGTGTACGCATAGAGCTATGTAAAATTATAGCACCACACACGGAGGCTGTGTGAGAGTGAGAAAGAAAATAAGAAGGCAAACCGTTATAAAGTCAAAGATTTTTTCGTTTGATTTTTGTTTGTATTTGGGGATTTTTCATGGGATTTTTCTGGAAGATTGAGGAATTTTTCACGATATTTAGGGATTTGGGGATTTTTCGTGGGATCTTTTCCCAAGTTATTGGACCTGACTTAGAACCGCATGCTTTCACATATGTGGATGACATCATACTTACAAGCAGCTCAGTGGAGGAACTGACCCAGACAAAATTTCCGCCATCAAGACGCTGAAACCACCCTCAAACGTACGCGAGCTGCGACAGTGCCTGGGAATTGCGTCCTGGTATCGCCGATTTGTACCAGAATTCGCAACCGTTGTACACCCGATGACCACTTTGCTGAAAAAGGGCAGACATTGGAAGTGGCAAGACGAGCAACAGAAGGCCTTCGATAAGCTGAAAGGAATGCTTGTCAATGCACCGGTCCTGACCTGTCCAGACTTCACTAAGCGATTTATCCTCCAGACTGACGCCAGCGAGGTAGGCCTAGGAGCCGTGTTAACGCAAGACGACGATGGGAGAGAAGCGGTAATCGCCTATGCCAGTCGCCGCCTCAAACAAGCCGAACAAAATTACACCACTACGGAAAAGGAGTACTTGGCGATCATATGGGGCATCAGGAAAATGCGGTGCTACCTCGAGGGGTACCAGTTTACGGTGGTTACAGACCATCTCTCCCTCAAATGGGTCAATTCGATAGAGAATCCATCGGGCCGGATCGCAAGGTGGGCGTTAGAACTGCAGCAATACAGGTTCGACGTCCAATACAGAAGAGGGAAACTCAACGCGGTGGCCGACGCATTGTCGCGACAACCGGTAGACACCCTCCGCCGCACAGGAATTGACGAGGAAAAGTGTAAGTGTAAGGAGTGTCCTCGGTTAGAAAAGAAAATCGCTGCTATTTACGACAACCCCGAGAAATAGCCAGATATCCTCGAACAGGATGGGAATCTGTACCGGCACATAGCACAACGCGAATACGAGTAGGAATGCACCCCGTGGAAGATGTGCGTCCCCAGCTTCCTCCGCCAGCGTGTGTTATGCGAGAACCAGTCTCCCAAGCGCAGGCCACTTAGGAATTCGGAAGACCACCGCCAGGATCATGGACAGATACTACTGGCCAGGCATGTCGCGAGACACTAAAAACTTTGTGCAACGCTGCGAATCATGCCAGAAGTTCAAAGTGGACCAACAACTAAAGGCTGGGAAAATGCTGAGTCAAATCGCCGATGAACCGTGGGCTAACGTTTGCACGGATTTCATTGGACCACTTCCCCGGTCAAAGCACGGTAATAATACGATTCTAGTATTTTTTGACAGGTTCTCAAGTGCGTACCAACAGACACAGCTCCCACGGCCGACACATGCAAGGAAGGAAAAATATTTCATATTTATTCAAAAGGTGAGTGCCATCGGAGGAGCATGCGTAGACAATTGACTATTTTCCATAGTGCCGTCCGATAAGTGAACGCGATATAGCAAGCCACCAAGCCAACGTCGCAGTCGACGTCCGCCGCGCAGTCGCAGTCGCCAGTGCCGTCGACTGAGGAACACAAAGCCAATTGAATCGTAATATAAGTATCGAGTGATGACGAGGGAGTCTCAGACGCCCTACTCATTTACCCGCCGGGACCGGGTGGAGTCACGCTATACCCGGAAGCTTATCGCCGAATTTCTTCTGGACGATTTATTAATGACTCTCTAATCGACTTCTATCTATCTAGCGGTCTTGATGCGACGGAAGCCACTGGAGATCCAACGCCGGGTCTCGGTTCTTAGTGCACAATTTTTCCCCGAGCTGTGTAAATTTAATGCAACGTCCGAACTCGAGCCGCTACGGAAGTGGGTCCGGCACCAAAGTATTTTCAATAAGTCTGCACTCATGATACCGGCGAATCAACGAATGCACT